>OU862925.1:1520433-6320433 GCA_917880885.1 Limnephilus marmoratus | reverse complement strand
TCACTGTCTCCCCCAGCCCGTAGGATTTGAGCTTATTTCAGGGATGCCACACAAACGCCTCAGAGATCCTACCACCCTGATGATAGTCTCCTCCGCTCTGCTGACCATTCTGAGCTAGTTTGTCAGCAGAAGGTAGGCACCTCAGGTAGGTGTATCTAACAGTATCTACAAACGTTAAAATGCCCAATTACGTCAAGCATAATATTTGGAATTGAACTCGCATCTTCGCAGCTCTACGTTAATGCGTAGACCACTGCACTGCTGAGGCCGGACGGTTTGAAAAGTTTTTGTTGTATGTTTGACCTCCACACTTCTTTACAATATAGGTTTTTCTTTTAATTATTTCCTGTGTCATTATTTGGGGATGTCTTGTGGAGAGTCCTTTTTAGAAGAGCAAGTTAATCTGGAGATCAGTGTGTCCAGGAGTGGCGGACGTGTGAATCTATCCCTCCCGCTGCGGTGCAAGGCGATTTTCCGAGATATTCCTGCTGGAGAGGTGAAAAGGTTTCCCTCAACCAGCCTCTCCCGATCCGGACTGCCACGTAGTTGGTGGGCAGCATGAGCCCGGGCACCTATGGCAGAGGTGCTGGTTATCCATTAAATAGTTCCCGGGGCGGTGGTACCCGTAATCGCCTCCCGAATTGAAAAACCCAATATATACCCCATTATATGAATAACACAATACTGAGGTATCTTGTGGAAAATGCTTGTAATATAAAATAATATGTTGTGAACTTTTATAAATAAGTGACTATTTTTAGACATGCGTGAGACGATGTTACAAAAATACGAAAATTAAATAAAGTATACCTTTAAATGGTAAATAAAATGAAGCGTGTTTAGAATCAATATAATTTTCCTTTTTACTAGTATATAATATATGGATTTCCCTTGCTTTCGTGAAGCTGAGTTATCCGTGAACGTTCATTAATTTTAATGCGTTTTAGCTCGCTTTTATTTTCTACGGCAATGATCGGTAAATTGCAATAAAGCGACCATAAAATTACTAATTAACTGAAACACGATATTATCTACTATTTAGAGCAGCTTGGCGTTTTTTTTTTCCTTTTTTAATAGTAATAATAATAATAATTGGATAATTTGTAGAGTGCCGTTTTTGTGAAAAATCACTTCAAGGGCACTTTTATTTATGTTAATACTCTACTAGTTTTTTTTTTTTTTTTAAGTTTTCTTTTTTCATTGAAAAAATTTTTTTTTACAAAAGTTGGGGATTTTTCGACCACCATGCTAGGCACATGCCCGTGTTGTGGTGGTCGTTTTTTTATACAGTAAATTAACATATGCTATATAAAGAATGTTTGAGAGTATTAAGAAAAATATATACATAAAATAATATAATATTATCGAATATTATAGAATACAAAGTAGTTTAAAAGAATTTAATTTAAAAGAGTTACGAGTATAATCAAAGTGAGTACTATATGGTAAAAACATGAGTAAGGATTTTTATGCTGAAAATATACATTATTTAACACCAATTTTTGTACAATTAAATGTTGGGCTTTATTCTTCAAGTCCGGCGAATTACTTTGTATAGCTGTGCAGTAAGTATGTACAGTTGTTCATGTTTCAGTCTGGCGAATACTAAATTATAATTATTGTTACTATGGTTTATTGCTGGGAAGTACACATGGGACTTCGTCGGATCCAATACACAGTGGTGCCAAACAGTTTTAAGTACTAGTGTCTAAATTATTGCTCCCAAGTGTCCGGAGCCAATGTGTCTATGGTATCGTCAATGGGGTATTTCCACAAACGAGGGATTCTGTTGAAAATGTACGGAATATTTTCTGATTTTAATCGTCCTACTTAAAATGTTTGTTTTTTATGTTTTCATTCAATGTTATTGATTTTAAAAACGGTCTAAAACTGATAAAATCAAAACGGCCCATGGTTTGAAAATCGGAATGTGACGTCACAAGCGTCGGTCAGATGGGCCAGCATAAATTAACACTGTCAGTGAGCGTCCACGCTCATATGACGTCACACGATAGCCCCGCCCCAAAATATCGTTTTAGCGGTAATTAAAAAATTGGGAAACTTTGACTCGCTGTAGAAAATTTATTCGTCAACATAAAAATAAAATAAAAATGCTGTAATCATCGTAATTTTTTTGCTTAATTTTTTTAAGCAATAAAACAAACGTGGAAATACCCCATTGGGATACGTTGTGATTCCGAAGGGGATGGGAAATGGAAGTAGATAGGGATGATAAAACTGGGAAGAACCTGGTTCAGATTTGATCGCCAAACACGGCTAAAGTCATTTGAAGCAGTGTTTCGATTTTTAATGGTGTTCTTTCATCAGGGCGATACTGACAGTATCTACCTCTGTTATTATTGAAACGATAAGAATTATAACACATCTAGGTCTAGATATGATATGACTCTCCTGTATCCTTAAATACATCAAGTAGCAGTTACCGTAAGCCGGGGGCTTTTTTGTCTTTAGTAATTTTTCACAAAGACATTTTTTTTAAGGGAATGAGTAGTATTTTTGAAAATTAGAATAATCAGAAGGCCTAGTCACTACCTTTTATAAACGTCAGTTTGCGCGTTTACTACGTCACAAACCCGTATTTTGACAGTTTCGCCAATTTTGGAAATCTCTATCAAGTCGTAATCCGGAACTTAACACATTCTAAACTTGACGTTTCAGTAACGGGCGACGTCTGGCGACGCCCCTGTATTTTGACAGTTCTCGTTGATTTTGGTAGTCAGTAACTCGAAAAGTCTGAAACTTTGTAAGTTACAAATGTTGAATTTCACGTTTAGCAAACAGGGTCGATCGACCTCCCGTTTAGATAATCGGGAACGTTTAGTTATATCACATACAATAATATAGATCAGGGTTTCCCAACCTCTATTTCGCCGAGCCTCCCCGAACCAAAAAAAAATATTTTCATTCCATCTTAATTAAGTTTCAACAAAAATAAGAAACACATTTTTTTTATGAAATAAATTATTTATTTGAATTTCAAATAAGTACAATACAGATATAATTTATATTTTTATTTTTATTTTTATGGTTTCTTTGCAATTGTTGTTATGAACTGCAGATTTATTAAATATACCTAGGTTTTGAGTATGTGTGAGTAAGATTAAGTTAGGTTAAGTTAGATTAAGTTAGATTAAGTTAGACTAAGGATGTTAAGTAGATTACTAAATACATAAGGTAAATGTATTATTGGGGGGAAAGAATTCCAATAATCCATGCGATTGATAGCTGCAAGACGAGTTGTTATCTAGCTTCCTACATAATTAAGTAAATTAAAATACGTACATATAAAAAGATATTTTATTAAACTTATTTGGGGGCTGGAATTCCAACAATCCATGCGCTTGATAGCTCCAAGACGAGTGGTTATCTAGCCCCCTACGTAGTTAAGTAAATTGAAATACGTACATATAAAAAGATATTTTATTTAATTTATCGGGGGGCTAGAATTCTAACAATCCATGCGCTTGATAGCTGCAAGACGAGTTGTTATCTAGCCTCCTAAGTTAAGTAAATTCTAATGTAAAATCCATGCTAATTTGTACAGCGCTCTTGAGGCGATTTTTCGCAAAAACAGCGCTATATAAGTTATCCAAATTTATTATTATTTTAATATATTTATTTATTATGGATCTTTAATAGAAGAGTAGGTACACTTTTCATCATTAATTACTTTTACATTTACATTTACGAAACTTTGATTTTTTTTGTGAAGCAACTATTGACAGGAGCGAGTACGGCGAGTGAGTGAAAGATGGATTCAAGCGGGATGGTGGGGCGGGGGTGCGCATCACACGTCGTGTTGTGACTTGTCGAAACTTGTATAGCAGTGATTGGATGGCAATTCAGAACAGTTATTTTACCTTTGCGTTAAATAGATTTTTTTTCGGAAATGCAAAGGTACCTATTACGCCCCCCTGGTTGGGAAGTCCTGATATAGATAATACGAGATAGATTTTTGTGGTTTTAAGTGTATTGAGTAGTTCTATAAATTAGTTAAGTATAGTTTTTTCTTCAAAGTGAAGTAAAGTAACTCCGATGATTGGGTAACTTTGCATAACCTACGTATTACCTAATATCTTAATGGATATCACATACCGGTGCAATGTGATGCCATAAAAATATTTTAGGCACCCGGAGGCTTCTTTTTTATGCATTAATATTCCTCCGTAAGATGCGAAATAGCCCCGGTTTACGGTACCATATTAATTATAATAATATTTGGCTGATTTTGCAGCACTTTTATCGTGAAAAATCACCACCAAGGACGCTGTATAAATGAATATATAATGAAATTAATATAACTGGCTTACAACTAAGATTTATAATTATAACTAGTGACTCACGACTAAGAGTGACTTAGCCGCCGCTACCTGAATTTCTACCGATTTCTTACATATCTCCCTTAAACATTTGTAGTTTTTAGCTCTTAAAAATATATGTTATTTTTGAAGATAATATCTACACCTTCCCCAAGCCGAAACGCAAATTATATGAAATTCCCTCAATGGAAAAAAATCGCAAAGTATGCTCCGAAAATTATTATAAACACGTTTGTTTCAGTTATTTTACAAGTTATATGTATGAAAAAAAATCACAGTGTCTCTTCAATTGCTGTTTTAAACAACCCCCAAGAGATTTTTGATCTATTTTAAACGAGTCGTGTTTTATTAAACATTTTCACAATTTTCGCTTCAATTTTATCGTTTTAAATATTAGCGCGCTCTCTCCAACATTCGTAATTACATATCTCTCCATCATCTTATTTTTGAGCTGGGATACATATTTACAACTGCGACAAACTTTACAACTTGTTATTTAATGATACACAAAGTCGTGTTTATTTTATAATAAAGTAGCTGGTCCCGGCATGCGTTGCTATGCCATTTAATAAAGAAATTGTTTCTCCTTGAGTGTCCTTTCCCGTTCTTCCCGTTCCCCTTCCGCCTCCCCTTCTTCTCCTGCGTCCTCTTACCCTCTCGCGTTCGCACTCCGTCACCTCCACCTTCCCTCTCCCCACTTCACTCCCCCCCTTCCCCCGTCCCACGAACCCCCCTCCCCCCTCACACGTCCCCTTCCCCTTCCACCTTCCCCGCCTTCCCTCTTCCCTTTCCCGCTCCCTCGTCCCGTCAACCCTCCTCCCGCGTTCCATATATTCAATCCCAGTACATTCAGTTATTAAACAGCCCGTGTGCCACCTTTTACAATGTTTATTCAAATTTCCATTTTTCATGTAGGTATATTAAATTTGGTACCTATTTAAAATATTTAAAATTCTTGATTCGATTCAAGCTATTAGGGGAGTACCTACTTTAAATAAAATTATTAAATATTTTCAAAAATAGAATCCTGATTGAACAATCAATGTTTTGCAAAATGTCATTCTCAAACATGCGAACTGTCAAACATGCTCATGTTTTCTGAAATTATCCAATTTTCTGCGCAATTTGCTTAATTTTTCTCTCCGTAAGAACCATCCTCGTACTTCAAGGGATATTCTAAAAAAAGAATTAGCGAAATCGGTTCAGCTGATCTCGAGATTTGCGCTTACCAACACATTTAGCGATTCATTTTTAAATTATAGATTATTCTAATGTTGATATTTCATTATAAACAAACGCAAGAAACAATGAAAATGGGGCAATTACGGTATAATGTATTTCGAGTAGAAAAATTTCGAGAACTTTGAACCTATTTAACAACAATAAGCGGTTTATGTATGCGCGTTTCTAAAGACTTGTTTCCGCAATCTCTAAGTAATAACATGAGTCCACAGCTCTCTGTTGAGAAATATTGGAAAATAAGTCACTGACCATAGTTCAATGAATACGAGCTGTGCGGAACATCAAACGCTTCCTGTTTTTGAAGTGAAACTTCCTTAGCTCCGTTAGCGATTCGGAATTCGTATGAAACGGAAATGACGCGTACAGCACCTGCGAAGCATTATACTCCTATCAAGACTTTTTTTTACATTAACTCCACACATCTTTGAAGATGCTGTGTGGAGGGTCTTTTTGAGTAAAGGAAGGAGTGATAGAAATGACCCGTTCTCATGTGACTAATGTCAACCGTGTACAAATGTTGGGCGCGTGTCTGGCGTGTTTCCCGACTATGAACCGGTGCCGAGGGAATCAATGACGCTAGTTCCTCGGAGCATCTTCCATTGTAATACCGGTAGAACAAGGACAGTATTCCCACCTGACGCCTATGCTCTAAAGATTGCAATCCGTCTGCTAAGATGGGAGAATCTATCAAACGGACCGCCCGTTTCTGCACAGAGTCAAGGTTTTTTTTTAGGTATTTTGGAGATCCAAACCAGAGGTGGCTGCCGAATTCAGCTGTGGGGCGCACTTACGATTTGTGCAGGGTTAGCAGTTGTGTAAAAAGGCTCCTATTGGTTGAGATATAAAACGGAAACGACGCGAGGTCTGCGCTCATTCGCCTGCTCACTGTGCTTTGATCATGACCTCACTTTTCAAGGCTCCTTGGTTCTTCGTAGTTTGAGATTGTTTTGGTAAAGTTTCGCTTCTACCGCGTGTTAACTGCACTCGAATTTTTTGACTGTATCTACCTGTTTCCCCCATTTTAGGCTATTTTCGTTTTTGAAGTGAAAACTTCTTTAGTAGGTAGGTACCGTTGTGGTTTGAAACTCGATGAAACGAATAATAGCTACACTAAAAAGAGACAAACACATTCATCTATAGGATTTAGCCTGCGAGAGAATGAGATAGTATAATCGGTCTCCTCTTTATGCGGTGCTTCGTAGCCTATCGGTCTCCTGTTTGTGCGGAGCTTCGTGGCCTCCCCACTATGGTCTACTTTATTTTACTGAAGGTTTCACTTTTACCGCGTGTGAATTGCACACTGTGAGAGAGGTTTTAGGGTGGCACACCTGTTTCCGGCCATACAAGAGCGAGACAGGTGATCCCGCATATAAAAGGAGATGCAGGCCTCTCCTCACTCTCTTTTTCCAACCGCCAACACGTTAGTTAGGACGTATTTATAGCCATTACTTATAATAAATATCCATATCGCCAATACGCGCATTATTTATAAATAACCTCGCCTACACTCGAGTCTGTATTTAACAGTGGCGCAGCCTACGGTACACGATTCTGCACAATACGGCAGAAATATCGCGAAAAGAATCGACGCGCAAAAAAATTTGGCACAAAAATTTGGCAAAAATACGCGGTAACATTATTATTTCGGGTCGGTAAGAAAGGCCGGACCGAAATTATTCCAACACTTCACTGCAAGGAGTGAAGTGCAAGAAGACACTGGAGCCAGCCAGCTTTTCGGAAGGGGGAAGCACGGGAGGTCCAGCGTCAATCGACATCTCTGAGGGTCAAGGATCGGAGATCCAGGTCGCAGGAGTGATCTGGGGTAGCCATCGGTGTTACTGTGTGACGGGTCTGGAAGGAGCCATCAATTCACAGGGTCAAGGAGCAGTTTCCGGAGCAGGGTCCAGGGAGCAGACGGCAGAAGAAGAAGCCTCATTGGGAAGTTTTTGTTTTTTCTGTTTTCTTTCTCTCTATTTGGGTACCTTCTGGGCATTGGGAACATGGAGTCTCGAGGATTGGAGTCCTTCAGTTTGCGTGACGGGAACTGGGAGAACTTCAAGGTCCGCCTCGGACAATTTCTCCTCGTGAATGATGAAAAGTTTGCATCGGATGATAAAAAAAGGGCTATTTTCCTGAATGCATTGAAAGATGATTGTTTTTCCTTATTGGTTAATTTGTGCATTCCTAAAAAGGTAACAGATATTAAGTTAGAAGATTTGATATCTAAACTTGATGAGTATTGTTGTTCAACGAAATGTTTTTTTGAAGAGAGATCTAAGTTTTACAGTGCTAAACAAAGAAATGACGAATCAATCCGTGAGTTTGCAGTGCGGTTAAAGTCTCTTTCTACTAATTGCAAATTTGGGAATAGTTTATCAGTAAATTTAAGGGATTTCTTTGTTTTGGGTTGTAAACCAGGAAAGGTAAGGGAAAAATTATTTCTCGAGGGTGAATTACACTCGTTCGAAAAATGTTTACAAGTCGCCGAGTGCATTGACCTCGTAGCTTCAACTCAAGCGCAGTCCCGAGTTGATAATACGGTTTACGCTAATGTACAGCTCAAGGCCGGTCGACTCTCTTTTAATAATTCGCGTGTGAAAGACAGAGACGTGAAGCGTTTCGGGCATAGCAACAGGGCACGGTCACAGTCGCCAGCGAACGCTGTGAAACAAAATTGTACCGTTTGTGGTCACAATAATCACATCGCGACGGAATGTAGATATAAAAATTATTTATGTAAAATTTGCAGTACGAAGGGTCATCTCGCAAAACAGTGCAAGCGTTCCTCAACACGTAAGAGTGTGAATACTTTGTTGTCGGACACAAAGTTGGGTGAAGTTAATAGTGTCGAACCATTTTTTATTGAAGTTTCACTAGACGGGATCAAGAGTAAATTCATGGTAGATTCTGGAGCATCTTGTTGCGTAATTTCCAAGGAGTGTTATTTCAGTAAATTCAGTAGAATCAAGCTAGTGCACGAAGACATTAGTCTACGGGGTTTTGACAATACGCTCGTGAAAGTGGTAGGTACAATTACGCCACAAGTGGAATTTAACGGTCAGTGTCACAATTTGAAATTTGTTGTTGTCACAAGTGCTTCGTTATCGATAGTGGGGCGTGATTTTATGAATCTTTTTAACGTCGGGATTAACGGAATCGTAAACAGTATAAAACAGAATACTTTGAAGCAGCGATTAGTAAAAAAATTCCCGGAAGTTTTTACGGATAAACTAGGAAAATTTAATAAGTACGAAGTGAATTTAACTTTAAAAGAGACCGCTATTCCGATATTTCGTAATCACAGAGTTATGCCGTTCGCTTTGAAAGAAAAAGTCGAAAGGGAGTTAGATAGTTTACTGTCAGACGGTATTATAGAACAAGTCCAGTTTAGTGAGTTTGCAAGTCCAATTGTTCCAGTAATTAAGAAAAACGGTAGTATTAGATTATGTGGTGATTATAAATCGACAGTGAATAATCAGTTATTAGTTGACAAATATCCATTACCTAGGATAGAGGAGCTATTAACGAAAGTAAATGGTGGGAAAGTTTTTGCAAAAATCGATCTTAAATCGGCGTATAGTCAATTTGTTTTAAAAAAGGAGTGTAGGCGTTTTACAACAATCAATACCCATTTAGGATTGTTTCAGTATAAGCGGTTAGTGTACGGGTTATCTCCCGCGCCAGCTATATTTGCAAAGGCAATGGCAAATTGTTTGTCAGGATTACAGAACATGACGTTTTATTTGGATGATATTATCGTGATAGGGGAAGACGAAGACGATTTAGAGAAAAACGTATGTGTCGTGTTAGAAAGGTTGAAACATTGTAATCTAACAGTGAATAGTGACAAGTGTGAATTCAATTTAAAAGTTATTGAGTTTTTAGGTTATAAAATAAGTGAACAAGGGATTCAACCGTGTGAACGGAATAAAGAAGCCATTTTAAATGCACCAGCACCTAGTGATTTAAATAATTTAAGAAGTTTATTAGGTATGATTAGTTATTATCGTAATTTTATTCCAAATATGGCAAATATATTGTCACCATTATACGAATTACTTAAAAAAGATGTTAAGTTTCAATGGGGTACGGAACAAGAAAATAGTTTTGCGATAATTAAAAGAATATTAACTTCGGATAGGATTTTAACGCATTTTGACGAAAATATACCTGTGAAACTTGTCACAGATGGTAGTTTTAATGGGGTAGCAGCAACATTACTTCATAGGTTTCAAAATGGCGTAGAAAGACCGATTGGGTTCGCAAGCAGAACTTTAACTAAAGCGGAAAAGAATTATTCTATTCTAGATATTGAAGCAACAGCAATTATTTTTGGAATTAAAAAGTTTTATCAATATTTGTACGGCAGAGAATTTATTTTAGCTGTGGATAATCAGCCGTTAGTGAGAATTTTAGGTGAAAATAAAGAAGTACCTAAGATTGCCGCGTCAAGGTTACAGAGATATGCTATTATGTTAGGTTCGTTTAATTTTAAAATTGAATATGTAAAATCGAAAAATAATTGTTCAGACTTTCTGAGCAGGTGTCCGATTGAAAAGGTTAGCTGTGAAGATGAGATAGAGTCTGATTACATTAATTATTTCGAGAATAATGGGTTTAATTTGTCTTTAGACGTGATAAAAAGCGAAACCGAAAAGGATGATGTGTTAGGTCAAGTAAAAAATTTTCTTATCGAAGGTTGGCCAGCATCAGTAAAAAAGGCACAAAGTGGTAACTTTATTAGAATTTTTTGGGAAAAAAGGTTAGAATTGTCTTTGATAAATGGGTGTGTTTTATATCAACATAGGGTTGTTGTACCTGAGTCTTTAAGACAAGAGGTTTTAAAGATGTTACATAGATCTCACTTAGGGGTTTTTAAGACTAAAGGTATTGCAAAAAGCTTTGTCTGGTGGCCAAAAATTAATCAAGATTTGGAGAAAATAACGGAAAATTGTAGAGATTGTTTAGAAATTAAACCAGAATCACAAAAGAGTTCTTTAGCAGTGTGGCCATATGAACCTGAAGTATGGTTCAGGGTACATATTGATCATGGTAGTTTGTATAACAAAAATTTTTTAGTGGTGGTAGACTCTTCTTCAAAGTGGATTGAGTGTCTGGAAGTAAACAGTCTGTCTTCAAAAGAAAATATCGAAATACTTCATAGATTATTTTCGCAATTTGGTTTTCCTGCAACTTTAGTTAGTGATAATGGTACGTGTTTTTGTTCTGAGGATTTTGAAAATTTTTGTAAGAAAAATGGGATAGAACATATCACTAGTCCAGTCAATCACCCTAGTAGCAACGGGCAAGCTGAAGCTACAGTAAAGACTTGTAAAAATTTCCTTAAAAAAATTTGTAAACATAATGGATTTCCTTCAGATTATAAAGAAAAGTTAGGTAACTTTTTAGCAGACTATAGGAATACAGTTCACGCAACAACAGGATGTGAGCCATCTGTATTATTAATGGGTAGAAAAATTAGAACAGTATTTGACTCTCTGATTCCAAGGAAAATTGAGGATAGAACGGGTAGTTCAGGTTCTACTCGACGAAACAAAGTAATAAAAAAGGTTACTCAGAGCCAAAACAATCAGAAAAGACAATATAAGGGTAGAGTTAAATCAGGTTTTAATATAGGTCAGAAAGTAATGACTAGAGATTTCAGATCTCAGGGTAATAGGTTATGGGTCCCTGGGGTTATTGTGGATAAAAAAGGTAGTAAAATATATTTCATAAAAATTAACAAGTCTAATATGGTGTGGAAAAGACATTTAGACCAGCTAAAGGAATTACATGTTTCATGGCAGGAGGAAGATAACCAGGAATTCGCGTCTGACACGTTGGAATTGTCGACGGACGAATTAGATCTCTCCGGTATGTTACGTAATAGAAGTGTCTCTAATTCTGTTTCTCCATGTTTCAGGTCTAACCCATGGCAAGGAAGGCTTCGGCCCAGGTGACAGCACTTCGCAGTCGAAATGGACAGAAATGGACAGAAGGGAAACAGAAAGAACAAAAACAAATGTTTTGTTAATTTTAAATGTGAAATATGAAATATAAAATATATTGTATGAAATATGTAGCTATAGGTATCACTTATGTAGCCAGGATTCTCCCGTTTAAGTAGGGGAGGATGTGAGAGAGGTTTTAGGGTGGCACACCTGTTTCCGGCCATACAAGAGCGAGACAGGTGATCCCGCATATAAAAGGAGATGCAGGCCTCTCCTCACTCTCTTTTTCCAACCGCCAACACGTTAGTTAGGACGTATTTATAGCCATTACTTATAATAAATATCCATATCGCCAATACGCGCATTATTTATAAATAACCTCGCCTACACTCGAGTCTGTATTTAACACACACTTTGTTTTTTTTTAAGTGAAAACTTCTTTATCATTTGTTGTGATGTGAAACTCGATGAAACGGAAACGATCGACACTAAAAAGAAACAAACAAACACGTACATCTACAGGATCTATGAGAAAATGAGAGAGACTAATCGGTGTCCTCTTAGTGCGGTGCTTCGTAGCCTCTCTTTACCACTCTTGCCTACTTTATTTTTCTAAAGGTTTCACTTCTATCGTTTGAATTGTATTTTTTTACAATAGCTCCACACAGGAGGTCCTGAGGAAAAAAATCCCTCAGGGCTTATTTCATCCTTGCGGAGCTGTGTGGAGGGTCCCTTTATGGAGGGAGGTGAAGGATTGGAAGTTCTGGGAAGGAAAAAGGTATGGGGTTTGGATAGAAATCTGGGGGTCAATGTGTTCAGGAGTGACGGACGTATGAATCCATCCCTCTTACTGCGGTTCAAGGGGATGGTTTGAGAGAGTCCGAATGGAGAATTCTAAATTAGGTCTCCCAGTCTCACCCAAACAAAGTCTTAGACAAACCTCATCCCATGAACCCGGGCACCCCTGCTAAGTCACCAAACGTAGCAAACCACTTGGGGTGACCTATGGCAATTACGAATATATAGTTTTTGTTCGTCTAGGTCTCGGACACTGAACCCCAGATTCCTACTCACCCCTTAAACCCTTTTCCTTCCCAGAACTCTCCTCTCCTTTCTTTCCCTAAAAAACCCTCCACACAAGATGACATAGGCCTTCAGGGAAATTATTTTCCTCAGGGTATCCTGTGTGGAGCTGATGTAAAAAAATATTAATAATAACAATACTCAAAATGCAACTAAATCATAAAGATGCAAGTCCATGGTACATTCTTCTGCTTCTAAGATAGTTGTTGCATCATGGTAGTTGCATCCGTATACATTTTTGAAAATCCTATTTTTTCTTCATGATGGACCTGTATCTTTCTGCCACTGATAAACATGATAATTTACTTCAAGTCTGAATCAAAAACAAAAATCAAAACAAAATCATTTCTTCAAATTTTGGACTTGCATCCGTATGCTTCTCGGGTACAGATTTATATATCACGTTGTTTATAGTTAGCTTCTATGTGGTATTTTTTTATGAAATTGTTTAAAACACACTTTGAGATGTCGTCAGAAAACAAGTCAGAAATTAGAAATTTTCTCAAGCACACTTTTTAAAATATATTTTATGAATAATTTGCAAGTAACGGTTCTAAAAACAATTCTCAATCGTAGTTGACGTAAAACTAATAAAATTGTGCAATATTAACTAGCGTTTTTTTGGCCTCGTTTCCCATTCAATAGTATTGAAATCAAAGTGAACGTCCCGTCGCGTGCGTCGTCGCGTCGAATGTATGTAGGTATATTATGTTTTAAAAAAAAACCCGACTCGTTTTTATTTCACTGTGACCTGTATTTTGTCATCTCCGATTGCGTCAAAACTTTTTGTGGCTTGAGAAATGACATACTTAAGATGAAGCCATATTAAATAATGCAAAATCACATGTTTTTGTTTTGAAAATTTGATCGCTTAGAAGTATTGTAGATGCTACAATTAAATACTGCGTGTGGAACATACCTTGGCCCTTAAAGATATTGGTCATTTTCAAGTCTTTTAATAAGCTAAGAAAAAATAAAGTATTAGGTCTATAGAAAATCACTTTCAAGTGCAAACTCTCCTACTTATAAATCCCTTTTCGGATATGGTTTTATTGTTTAATGTGGCAAATTCAGTTTCTTTTATAATAATCGCAAAAAAAAATTATATTTATGCCCGAACTTATCAATTTTTTTTTTACATGAGCTCCACACAGGAGACCCTGAGGAAAATAATTTCCCTCAGGGCCTTTGTCATCTTTGGGGAAGCTTTGTGGAGGGTTTTTTTAAGGAAAGGAAGGAGAGGAGAGTTCTGGGAAGGAAAAGGGTTTTAGGTGTGGGTAGGAATCTTGTGTGTCCTGGTCATCCGCCTCCAAGACTTAGACAAACCTCACCCCATGAACCCGGGCACCCCTGCTAAATCACCAAACGTAGCGAACCACTTGGGGTGACCTATGGCAGAGGTGTTGGTTATCCAATAAAGGTTCCCGGGGCGGCGGTACCCATTCAAGCCTCCAAAATTAAATAAAATATGCATTTTCTCTTTGTTATTTTTGACATCAATCAGTACGGCCAGCACTACGAATTTGGATTCTTAAAGTGACCCTTATGCCATGGGCACAAGAACCATCCACTTGGCACACCCATTTCGAATCAGTTACGCCCAGCCGGCGCGGGGAATAGGCGTGTGTTTCCGCGTCGCTTGAAATCGTCCGTGAAATCAATTTTAAATTTCGTTGTTATTACATACAATAAACAATGCATAAAAAAGGAGTTCTTGCTTTTTAAAGGCCTTTACGAAATCAACCTGTGAATAAAATTCTCAAATACCTTTTCCAACCTTTCCAAAAGCTTTTACTCAAGTATTTTTAAACTCCGCCCATAAAGGGGCGTGAATTCAGATTTCGGTTTTTTCCTAAACTATTGGATCGCCGAGGAAAGATTTGAGGTTTAGCTACACCGATGCGATTTTTTCTTCAGGTAGCATCATTTAAACCAGGGGTGGGGAACCTGCGGCCCGCGGGCCGCATGCGGCCCGCGAGGCCTTTTGGTGCGGCCCGCGGGCACTTTTGGTGCGGCCTGCTGAAAGAACCACAAAAAATTACACAACGGAATTGGTTTTTCACGGTGTTTCAGATGCATTTTTAAGACGTTATTACAAAATCATTACTAGCAAGTACAAGTAGTTTGGATACAAATAAAAACGTGATAAAACCTCCCACTTTACTTTTATTTTAATTTGTTTTTGTGAAACGATAGTGAAATTCAATCGAAACTTTTAATTTTCTTGTATAGGACAGTCCCTATATTTCAGGATTGATTGCAACTCTATTCGGAGGGGAATCTTATGAAGAAAAGAAAAGTTGAAGCTGAGTGAAATATGAAATCATTTGAAACTAAATTAAGGCTGTGGATAGTAACTCGAAATTAATAACACGACGCATTTTCTAACACTGCAAGGAAAAAAACCCTCTACATCGTTTGAATACGCTGGCGAGTGCGTGAAATTTAGCAAGGCATTTAATGAATAATTTAATGACGTGAAAAGAGAGCAAACGGATTTGAATAAATTTGCTACACCGTTCAACGTCAAACCATCAAATGTGCCTGATAATCTGCAGCACGACATTATTCAATTACAAAGCGATGATGAACTAAAAGCTAGATACTTATAACAATCTCCCCAAATAAAGTCCGGAATCACTGGTTATATTAAGTCAAGCACGTCCCTTAACATTATGTATATAATACAAACATTAATGTCATAATAATTGCCACACTTCTGACAAAAAATCACTACATGTAATTTATTGTTATTAGTTAAATAAATATAAAATTATATTGCGGACAATAAATATGCTACAAAATATAGAAAAACTTTCACGTAATCAGAGAACAATATAATTTAAACTGGTTGACTGGTGGACTCCTGTGCAGAATCATTCTAAAGGTAAAACTTATCTTGTGTTCACAATGCAAATTCCTGTTGCGGATTCATCTGCTAACCATAACGCATTTCGAAGGTAAAACCATTTTGGTTTTCTAGGTGCAGTACTAATTAAAGCTGGGCACTCAAAATCCAATTCGCTCCGACGGAAAAAACAGTTTTGTGTGTAAATGCAATGAAAAAATTCCATGTGTGGTTTCGTCTGCTTACGCATTTCGTAGAAACCCGTTCTCGTTTTTGAAGTGCACTTACAAAATTCTAGTTGCTTTTTTGCTGCCAGTATTAGAGAAAAGCCATTTTCATGTACTCAGTAAAATGGCTACACTCAGTAGTTTTAAGTCTCCGCGTATAGATCCACCCTATAACTGAAACCAGTTCTGTGTTTAGAATGCAACGAAAAAAAATCCAGATGCAATTGTATTTATAAAATTCTAGTTACGTACTTTGGTCTGCCAGATTTGGAGGAAAGCAAAGTTTATGTTAAGAATGCAACGAAAAAATTCTAGGTGGGGTTTTATCTCGCTAACGCATTTCGTAAGAAACGATTCTCGTGTGTGAAGTGCATAAATATAATTGTGTGAAGAGCATAAATATACAGTTATAAATTGGTAGTTGCATATGTGCTGCCAGTATTGGAGGAAAGCAATTTCACTTTCTGAGTATAGTTTTAATTCCCCGCGTACAGATTCAATCTGTAATTAAAACCAGTTCTGTATTAAGGATGCAACGAAAACGCATCAGGTTTGATTTCATTTGCTGACGCATTTTTTATATTGGAAGAGCATTTATAAAATTCTAGTTTCTTAGTTTATGCTGCCAAAATTAGAGGAAAGCCATTTTCATGTTCTGAGTGTAGTTCCCGCATGCAAATTTAACCTAAATTGAATTAGTTCCGTGTTCAGAATGCAACGAAAAATTTCAGTTGTGATTTGCAGTGCAGTGTGAAAAGTTCAAATTTTAGGAAAACCATTCGCATGTTCTGGGTGTAGCTTAATTAAAGAGCGTTGGCAGTTACGTAACTATTTTTCTAATTAGTTACAGTAAAACCAGTTCTTCGATTCGAATGTGGCTCCCCCCCCCCCCCCCCCCCTGAGACGGAAAATGGAGTGCGGCCCGCGGGTTAAAGTATGAATATCCAAATGGCCCGCGACGCTAAAAAGGTTCCCCACCCCTGATTTAAACGATCTTGGTGGGATCGAACTTAGTAACGATCTAATGAGGTCATTGATTTAGATTTTTCTTTTCCCTACTCATTCATTCATGAAACAAAACATAGTCCCCTTGGTTCTAGGCAGTTGGAACTCTTGTGCGGTATTCACATATAAAAAACCCCTTTGTTGTAATATGTTTGTTTGCACAAGAGATTCTTTGAATAAAAATTGTTTTATTTGTAATTTTTATACTTACACTAGCAGACCCACGTTGCAGTGGCTAACGAAACACAACGCCACGCCATTACTCAACCTATATAACGAGCGCCATCTATTTTTTTTTTATGTTTATTCAGTTTTTTTACTTTTACAATATTTATGTTACAAATCTTACAAAACTGATCAATCAGTTTGATTGTAAGATATCTCTCATTTTTCTTATTTACCTAATACTATTATACTTTTAGGTTTTGCATAGTAATTACTAAGTATAATACTTAATTTTAAAATACTACATAGTAATAAGTATATTATTTAATATTAATTTCTAATTATTATAAACTACTAATTATTATGGTGTTTATGAATACAGTGTATGATAGTAATTTCCAGATATTTAATCAATATTCGATCTAGGTATGTTACCTGGGATGATCAGGCAACAATATAGATTATTGAAATGATGATTATTATGAGCAATGAGGACTCAACATGCCCAATACAAGGATAAGGTTCTAGTACGAAAACAAGGTTTCGAAATAAAAAAGTATATTGTGAATTAAAAAATGGACTTCCTAATTCTAAAACTGCCTGGCATAAAGGGCTTGCTTAGACAATAGGTTGATGGTGATACCGTGATAGGGTGCGATCAGGTACAAAGCGGGTTTCGGTTTTCTGATTAGTCGGCGCATGGGCGGCCGACTGGCGCAGGCGTGCTGACAAGAATGTTTGTATGTCAACGTATCAGGGGGCCAAGTCTCTATCTTTTATTGTTTACTAACAGCCTGTTACTTAACTTGGTGATTTGAGCAAAGTTGTCGCAAAAAGCTAACAGTGGTAGTCAGGAACTATTCTGATAACGATCTGTTTATTTTCGGCGTCCGGCAGTTACGAAACATGAAACTCTATGCAAAAATGTAAATTGTCTATGAATTTCTGACACATTGCATATCGCAATATCGCATCTTGCTTCAAATTCTACGACACGCATTACGGATTTTGAAGTTTAAGCAGTTTTAAGTTTACCTCTTTCAAGAGCCAAGAGTAACAACGATGACCGTAAGTTATTTAATTATGTTTACATTAATACATATATTTTGTAAGATATCGTGAGCTTTCCAAAAAGTAATCAATATAAAAGGACATTATAACCTCAAATTCACTTTACGCAACGAACTCGAATGGGTTAACTGTAAAAACACCGCCACACTTTAAAATGGCATACATTTTGTAAAGTAATTTACTTTAAAACTTAATTATCACAAGAACCATCGGTTTAAGTCGTGATAAAAGGGAAAAATTTGCATTTAAAAATACGATTTTCATTTGACACATGCGAAGTTTTGTTTCGTTTACATACAGGCATTAATTACTTAATTTACCTAAACTAGGAACCTAATAACCTATTTTGTGTACGTAAATAGTTGTTTTATTGTAGTAATTGTTGAAATGAAGTGTGATTTCCATAAAATCTGTGCAAGGGCGTTTTCACAAACTAATGTATGCTTATCACAAACCTCATTTGCATGTTGATAATTGATTACATTCGTAGTTATTTAATGCATAGTAATTATTATTTTACAGACCTTAAAAAGAAGGGCGTCAAGCCAGCAGTTAGAGTTCTTGGTGGATTGGCTCACTGACAGGCCGGCAATGGCTCTAGGGAGGTTTGAGGGAATTGATGGACGCCTCCAGAATCAAAGAGAGTGGAGCCATTTGGCCGAGAGGCTTAACTCCCTCGGGTTTGGATGCCAAAAGTCTTGGGACAAGTGGCAGCATGTGAGTACATATTATAATAATGAAACAAACAGATACGTTACTCTAAATACTTTATTTCACCTGTGTCTGAATGACCATTTATCAATTATTTCAGACATGGAGGGACCTCAGAACAAATACAAGGAGGAACGCATCCAAACTTCGATTGGAGATGGCGCGAACTGGAGGTGGACCGTGCTTAGTTTCACCTCTGACCCCAATAGAGGTGAAAGTGATGGCCATAACAGGCAGTTTGCGGATTGACGGAGTTTCTGGAGAGGAGACTCATTTTGACGTTGAGGTTGTATGTTTCAGATCATATTCATGCACAAGTATATTTTAATATGGATGGTGAAAAACTAATGGGCAGTTTGTTACTTGTTTGCAGATAGAAACCGTGGAATATGCCGAGGTTCGCTGTGCCACACCTGAACCTGATATGATTGTATGGCCAGTTGAGATTCCCCCGGTAACTCCTGGGCCATCTGGCATTAAGAGAATGGCCACACCCACCTGCAAGAGAAGACTGTGTAAGTACTTACACTGAAATATCTTGGTGTGTATGGGGGAATGATGCCATGGAAGATGAATGATGAATGGAAGTGTACGGAGCAATATACACTGAGACGCAGTTGTGTGAAGACATATGTGAGCTCGGCTCTGCGTCGAGTTGCGGCCGGGACGCCGTTTCTGCGAGACGTGTCAGCATGTGGTGAAGTATAATATAATATAGATAATTTTATTGTATATTAGGCAATATAATATAACTCTTTTTATCCGAATAAGAGACCCAACTGCTCCAAACCATATGGAGCCAGTGAGACTATGGCATCCCCAATTTTGGTATGTTGTGAGCTTGAGGGGAAGGAAATGTAGAAAATGTATCAGGATATTCAGATCTACTTTCAATTCTGAATGATGGTCTTACGGCGATGCTGAGAGTATTTTCCACTCAGAAATAATATTTTCAATCAAAAGGGGGAATGATGCCATGAAAAGAGTAAGAATCGCATGTGACAAATATATTTATTAAAAAAAATCACATAAAAATATTTCACTTTCAGCTAAGGATAAAGCCAGCAGCTCTTTCGATGATAAGCTCCTCATTATCGAGCGAGAGAAGCTCCTTCATCAACAGAAAGAGTTTCTTCTCAAAGAGAAGGAGGTTCAAGAGAACCTTGTTCTCCGGGAAAAGGAGCTTCTGCTTAAAGAAAAGACCATGAGAGCATTCATCGAATGGAACCCTTTTCGGTTGAAATAATCATCTTCGCTGACTTTCGGCTTTACTATAGCTCTGTGTGTTCCGTCTATACACCCAATTATACCGGGAAACTGATATTTCTCATAAAATCTGAAATATATACAATTTTAATCATTAAAATAGACATAGGTATTGAACTATCAATATAGTTTTTAGAATTCAGTTTTCTTTTGGTTTTAGGACAACAAGAAGCTGAGAGCGGCGTTTGCTGAGCAGGAAGGGACCCATTAGCTTGATAACAAGCTACCTACATCACGGCCAGACATATATAATGACGTATGAAGCGTACCTGAGTTATTATTATTTATTAAGTTCAAATAAATAGTACTTTTCATTATCGTTACAATTAACCTTTTCTACTTGTACCAAAAATTCTGTTCTAAAAATTTTGTTATTTTGCTTTCATGTCGACTTCTCTGCTGCTGATTCGTGAGGATCGTGACTGTTACTCTAGACGCGATGGACACTACTCTCTGACGTGCGCTGCATTTAAAGATGTTCATGACAGGCCGCTTCGACGTGTTGATTTTGCTGTTTTTTTGTTATTTTATATAAACTTTATAACTTATTGTATGTATGTAAACTTTTTGCCTAGGTTTTTAATGCCGAATCTCTATGTGAACGATGTTTTTTTTTGTAACATTTATGGAGGGAATTCTTTAAAGGGTTTTTTCCTGGTGTTTTTGGGGATGTGTCATGAAATACTTTCTTGAATTTTAGCAACACCGACGTGCCTTCATTGACCCAGATTTCGGTGGGAGGGGAAGGGTAGGCAGCCGGAGGCTGGGAGAGCCCTACGCGTTTCTTCTGGTTCTATACATTATCCAATCATCCATTTTATTTTATTTTAGATTCAGTAAATTACAAAGTTCACATTGGGATTAAAGGCTTTTCCTGGTAGCGTCGAGTCATAAATAAATTTGCAAGTTATTTAAAAACGACAAGAGATCTTTTAATTTATTATAACCTTGCCTACATTTATACTATCAATAACAACAATAGTTGTCTTGAACCGAGTCTGTGAACGAACTGTGAACACGAGACCCTGCCGATCGAGCTAGCTGGGGAGGCTTGTGAGTATAAAGTTGGTTTGTGAGTATTCATTATTAATTTGCCTATAAATCAGTAATCAGGCGGTTCGATACCGTAATTACGTAACAGTGTTAGAAAGATAAAGTGTATGGCTAAATGAGTTAGAACAAAAAGGTATGAGTCAGTGGTAAGTATGCATTATAATTTAAGATATCCTGTCGTCTGAATATGCCTTAATCCTCGGGTAAACAAGATAAGTAAAAATAAAATATAAAAAATCAAGACAAACCCTTGTTTAACAGCACTCCTCTCTTCCCGAGTACTTGGGAATTTTATATGCGTATGCATGATTACATTTAATGCTGATACAATCTCTGTCATGTGTCAGCTGACCGATTTTTGTGATAGAGATGCGTGGAAATCATTTCCCACCACTTTTTGGTAGGATCCCGTAGCGAGAAACGAGAGTGTCGTTAAAACCTTAAAAGTAAATAATATATTATAAGTATGTATGTGTGACAGAAAGAAATGATACAAATTAAACAATGCCTATGTAATGGAAAAAAGAATCTGATAATCAAGGAATAATGTGGAATTGTAATTTCCACATAATTCATGTGCTGTTAGAAAGGGGATTTGCAAATATTGTGAAAAAAGGGGATGAAATAATGTTGTATTCACTTTCATAAATGATTAATACACTTCGTTTATGTGCCTAAAAGTTTGGAGGTTAGGTAAATATTTCAGTTGAGGTATCGTTTAATTCACAGTAAATTATATTACTTACCTTTTAAAGAACTAAATTCGAATTAATCAACTTTGAAAAGTATGCCTTTCGGCAATGCGACACTTCTAAATGTTCCCCTGTTACCAAACGGGAGGTCGATCGGCCCATTTAGCTTGACGTGAAATTCAACGTTAGTAAATAGCAAAATTTATGACATTCCGTGGTATAGACTACCAAACTTAAGGAGAACTGTCAAAATACAGGGGCGTTAACAGGCGTCGCCTGTTAGCTAACCATTTTTTTTTTAAACTGTTAAGTAACCATAAATTCCGCATTACGAATTAATAGAGACTACAAAAAATAGCGTTAAGGTCAAAATACGTGTTTGTGACGTAATTAATGCGCTAACAGACGTTAATAAACATTAATAAAAGATAGAGACTTGGCCCCCAGGCCGAACATAGTGAAGGCAGGTTCAGAATTATGTCCGCGCGAGGCGGCGCCGATAAGCTTTACCGGAATGAATTCTTAATTCCTGCTCGCCGGTGACGCCGGTCAGAATCTGATATCAAAATGAGCGACCTGTTAATTGCCGCTATTTTCAATCAATCGCCAATCTGGGATAAAAGAAATACATTCCATACCACCAGAAATGTTGTTGACAAGTGATGGAATGAAATCAAAAAGATAAAATTTTGAAATAACCTCAAATGTCACAAGTGAATTTCTTTCAGGCACGTACTTAACATATTATCGTGTTCTCCTGAGGTTTTTTTTTCATATTTAAAGATACCAATCACCAAATACCATTGTTTTATTCCTTAATTTTAAGAAAGGATTCTCCAAGAGTAAATAATCGTCGTCTACGAACTCGACATTTCGTAAAAACTGATAGCTGCTGTCAGGCTACCGCGCAGGTAGCGCAAGTTTTATCCGCGTTCTGTTTGTCCACATCTCGGCGTCAACTGCCGCCGGTGGAACAGGGCAATGAACGCCGTTAATCTGAAAACCGAAACCCGCTTTGTACCTGATCGTACCCATAAGTCGTAGTGTGGCTGAAGCGTGGCTTGTCGAAAACTCCTCTTTTGTAGAAAGAATCACATCGTGAGGATGGCAGGGCTGCAGATCATTGGCTATAAGCCAAAAGGACCATCCAGAAGCAGGACAGGCTGATGACTTCAGAGGCCAATCATCCTCCCAGGATGATTCAAAGTCAGCTTCCAAGATGGCGAGAGTCACTTCCAACATCTGTGATCTTAATCGTAGCGATTTTTAGTTGATTCGTCGTCTTTCGGTCCAGAGAATCGCCCAATGCTCTGGGCTGTAGTACAAAATTTCCTGATTTCCATTTGACCAGGATCAATAACTGTTGCATTCAAAAATATTGCAGGGCTCGCAATATTACCAATGCCCAAATGTCAATGGGCAAGCACTAGAGGTGCCACACACCGAAATCATAAATAAAGTGTGCATAAATAGAGGGTGCACACACCTTTTTACAAATACTTTACTTTTATGTAACAGGTATACAATATTATTTGATTTTATGGTAAATCAAAGTTAAGAGCGTTTAACCAGCCAGCGTACGAAAATCCACATTTCGTCGAAAGTTGTTCTTCCGATCGTGCAGGGCGGTTACAATGAGAAAGATTAATTATTCTCCGTACCAGCTTTTTTAAATTATAACTCAATATCGAATTTATTTCAAACCAAATTAGCTTTAATTTATACCTTCATCCAAAAATGCTGAAAGGTGTGATGATAAAACTATTAAAATAGTGTACTTTTTGTAGTTATTTTGTGATTATAAGTATTTATCATTTTTCAATAATGTCTAAATTTAATAAGAATGTTAAAAAAATCTGAAATATATTAGTTTGTAAGTGCGCAAATAAATACACAAATGGACCAATTTTCGCCAAGAAACACATTATTTTTTTTTTTTTTTGAAAAATTTTTATTTTTGGTACAGTACATACAATAGATACATAAATATAATGAAAGTATATAAAAAATAAAAACTTAATACAATTATTAAATACAAATATACATATTTTTTAAAAATATTCTCCCATAATAAGCAGATGCTTGTGTATACGGGAGGAAGTATTATTTGTTAGGTTATTTTGATTTTATTTTTTTGAAATTTAGTTTATATAAAGAATAAGAGAAACTTATGTGTATAAATGTGTACATTTTTTTTAAATTTTTATTTATTATTTATTTTTTTTTAGTTAAGGTTTTCAGTATATTTTTTTAATTGTGTTTTGAAATTTTTGAAACTGTCCTTAAGGGATCTTATATTTTCTGGTAATTTATTAAAGAAATTTGTTCCCAAGTATTTGTAGTTTTGTTGACCCAAAGTTTTTTTACAAATGGGAATTGGTAACATGTGTTTTTGCCTGAGATTTACTGTGTTTTTGAAAGGTATGGTTTTGTTTAGGATATCCTCTTTGTAAACTTGTAAGGTTGAATGATACAGGAAGAGAGTATTTAATTTTCTGACTTTAAATTCTTTGAATATGAGTTCAGATGGATATAGAAATGATTTTTTGAACATTATTTTTTATTATTAGTTTTTGCGCAATATAGAGAGATTGTGTGTGAGTTTTATAGGCGCCACCCCATCCTATTATACCATATTGGATTATGGATTGACAGAATGCGAAGTACGTCATTCTCAGTAGTTCTTTACTTAGAATGACATGTACGTACATATTTTGTAATGATTTTATTGGAACTAAAATTAAAATTCTAAAACATACGTTTGCTAGATAATGTATTGATTTATTTTACTGCATGATTATATTATTTGAAATGGGTGTGGTATAATACAAAAACTTTTTTGAAAATTTAACAAATCTGCCAACGACCTATGGAATAACCTTATTATACTAAAATTTTAAAAAATTCTCAAAATTTATTACATACGAATGCTAGATAAAAGAACAATCTTTCGAAATCCATTTATAATTTTTTGTGGAAAAGAGTCAATACGTCTAAAACCTTTTTTGAAAATGACGTATTTCCGGTTTTCTCTGGTAATGCCCTCTTAAATCAAATCCACACCGCCCGCACGCCAGCACGCTGCCCGCTTGCCAGCCCGCTCCGTTTATTTATATATATCAAACAATTTACACAAAACCTTGACAAATTATATACCTAAAACCTTCCTCATGAATCACTCTATCTTTTGGTGAAAGCGTGAAAATCTGTTGCGTAGTTAAAAAGATCTAAGCGCACAGACAGCGGGAGCGACTTCATTATATAAATACTTTAAAATAATATGTAAATATTACTATGTACATATTTTACTATGTAATTACTACGTAAATATTTTAAAATAATATGTTTTACAATACATGCTTGAAAACTATATTTATTTAACTTATTGTTATACTGAAATGAGCACAATATGGTTTCACCTCTAAATACATAACTACACTTAACCACAATATACTCATCTGCCCAGACGATGGGCACTGTAACGCTGTCCGAAATGTTGGCGCTTCCAATGCGCAACACGGCATAATAACTCAAAAATACTTTTGGTCGTAAAATCTCGAATAATATCCAAATTGAGCTAGTATTTATTTATTGGGCTTCTAGCACGCATTATGTACTTATTTATTATAATATATCCCCTCTTTTCCAAAATTTCATTCCAAATTCTTTTGTGTTTTTACTAAATGGAAGATCAGTTTTATCCAATTTCTATTCTCATCCACGTGACAAGAGGTTCTTACATTTTTTTAAATTTTAATATTTTTAGTATTTTACATATTTTTTGTATTATTCCTGGCACACTTTCTTTAATTACGTGATATTGTAATAAAACCTACACTTATTGAATCATACTTTTGAAAAACATCAAAAGGAAAGTGTTGCATAGAAGTCCCAGATCTGAAGATGTTACTTGACTTTTATTCAGCACAAAAGGCTTTATTCATGTACAAACAGTTCGCTTCGATTGGGTAACTATTTATAATTATACGAGTATACCACGCATTTTAGTATTACATATTTATTACTCTCTGGTGGTTTCAAGTAATTTCATAAGATCCGTGTTGGGGTATAATATTATAGGCTGTGTACTTGAACACACTTGAAATGTTTGCATCTTCAATTATGAATATTGTCGGTGTTTTGCCGAAAATACTTTCACAATATCACCTATCACCAAGGCACACTTTATCTTTTTACTGCAAATTATTTAATTGATTAATCTAACAAAAAAGTGTGTGTTCAATAAGGAGTTTCATAATATCGATGACCCAGCATACGGTATGGGTATCAAAAGAGAGTTTTCCCAGTTTTAAGACGCCGCTACCCGAATTTCTACCGATTTCTTGCAACCTCCCAAACATTTGAAGTTTTTAAGCTCTTAAAAAAATGTATATTATATTTTAAGCTATTATTAGACATTCGTCGCGCCGAAATCCAAATTATATAAAATTCCCTCGATAGAAAAAAATCGCAAAGTATGCTCCAAAAATTATTATAAACACTATGTTTCAGTTGTTTTACAAGTTATATGCATGAAAAAAATCAAAGTTTTAGACAACCCCTAAGAGATTTTTGATCTATTTTAAACGAGTCGTGTTTTATTAAACATTTTCACAATTTTCGCTTCAATTTTATCGTTTTAAATATTAGCGCGCTCTCTCCAACATTCGTAATTACATATCTCACACAACACTTTGTTTCAGTTATTTTACAAGTAATATGTATGAAAAAAATCACAATATTTCTTTAATTGCTGCTTAAGACAACCCCCATGAGATTTTTTTAAACGAGTCGTGTTTTATTAAACATTTTCACAATTGTCGCATCGATTTTATCGCTTTAAATATTAGCGCGCTCCTCTAACATTCGTAATTACATATCTCTCCATCTTCTTCTTATTGTGCGCGGTTGCGGGGCCTTAAACAGCATCAAAATTAATGAAAATGTTTGACTCCTCCCGAGTCGAAAAACCTGGTTTAAAAGTATAAAGATATTCATATGAACCCAGGTTTTTACACTTTCGAAATGTTTCTATTTAAAACAGACTAGATTGTTTTAAAAAGAAGGATTTTCATCGGAGGTAGTGTAAAAATTTCAGTGAAAACAATCTAAAATTTGACATATATTGATTTTCTCAAAACAACAGATTGGGACTTGTTGCAGTTTAATACTTGTATTCATCAATATATTCTAACTAACTATACACATTACCAGACTTCGACCGAAATTCAACCCTCTGTTTTCTTATTTAACATTAACCCTTGGATTACCAGTGAATCCGTACCAGAATTGCTAGGAACTCACCGCCCTTCACTCCTTTTTATGGTATTTTGAACCTTAAAAAATTCTTCTAGCGTACTAACCCTTCGAACGACGGGTGTAGGTTTTTCTATTTGGCCATTCGATCTTTTTAATATCATAATATCGTACCTAATAAACAAAAATTTTAACAAAACAAAAAAATGACTTCAAAAAAAGCACTAAAAAGTAAAAAAAAATATTTCGTATTCTTCTACAACTTCATAATCAACTTACTTTTTCTACTCATCAATATGTAGGTACGATTGTTACTTTTGGAGTCGATTTGACATTTGACGAGTCGACAGTCAGTCAAGATAGGTTTTTAAGAGGAAATACTAGCGGCGTTTTTCCATACAAACGTATTCCCCGTTTATCTCTCTGGATTTTGACCCTAGAGCAAAATTTTTTTTTACATAATATAGATATCGACCACTAGCGTGTCGGTACGTTTTGCTTTTTTTGATAATTTACTTTTTATAGAAGTTAGGACCTTCCAAAAATGAATAAAATTGCCTAATTTAAACGCCGTCAAAAAACGTTCAGTATACAAACTAAACAATGTATTTTGAAAAAAAGCAAAACGTACCGACATAGAATATTTTCTTTTAATACAGTTAGTGAAAAAAATTTTTTAAATCCGTCCAGTTTTGGAGAAGAAAAATGGGGAATACAAAACATCGATTTCGAAGATTTTATTTAGGTATTTTCGGCCCGACGTGCAGGTGTCCCTTTCGCTCATTTCTCCTGAGGGGGGCCGGGGAACAAGGGTTTTGACAAATACATACATATAAAGCGAAGTAGTGATGTAACGAATTTTATCGGTAGACTTGTGTTGTCCTTGCCCGAGTAATCGATATTTTTTATTCGTTTTTTTTTTTCTGTTTAGTGAGTCATCGCGGTATACCAATACTGACCGAGCTTTCATACTAAAATTGTGCAAAATTAAAATTGTTTATGTCAAGTACTATAATAAATTTTCAATTTGGGAGGCGTTTTAGGTACCATCGCCCCGGAAACCATTTATTGGATAACCAACACCCCCACCACTTGGTCACCCCAAGTGGTCCGCTATGTTTGGTGACTGAGCATGGGTTTCCGGGTTCACGGGTGAGGTCTGCATGGGTTTTGGTGGCGGATGATTTTGTTCACTTACTGCGTGGCGGGCCGGATTGGGAGAAACTGGAAGAGGGAGATCTTTTGATCTCTACAGCCGGACTCTCTCCACCATCATTTCATACTTTTACCTACCCAGAAATTCCTCTCCTTCCTTTCATTAAAAATTACCTCCACACAGCTTCTCTAATGACTTTGCTATACTATAAGGGTATTTAACTTAAAAATAATTTTTATATTTCATTTTATATAATTGCATTTTGTGATATTTTTAAGTAATTAATCACCTCTCCCTTGAATATTTTGTCTATAATTCTCATATGACTATAGTTGTTTGTCTTTTAATATTAATCTTATCCTGACGAAGAACACTCTGTTTTCGAAACATGTTGATAATATTGATTACATAAAGCTGTTTCTACAAAGTTATTTGTTCTCATTTAATTAAGAATGACGCCACAAAGATTGGACCCATTTGCAGCATTTCAAGCTGGGTAGCGATAACCAATTCGTTTGTGCAATTTCAATCAATGCATTTCTGTGTTTCTCGAGAACCCTTCTATGGGCTTACACATCATTAGGTAGTACTTTTACGCCAGTTTATTAAACATTTGTGGTCAGAAACATCCAAGTAGTGTAGTTTTGTAGCTCTAGCACATATGAAGCTGTGTGACTTTTGCACTCCCAGAAATAAAACCTTTTTAGTATAATTATCATTATGCATATATCCAATTGTATATCCGCATGTACATTATTTGGCTTATAGTAAATATGTTATTTTCCACATCAAGTATAGGTACAATAAAATAGATGAAAGAATGTTTTTTTTTTGATAAATTAATAACGTAAAAAATATCCTATATATATTTATTCTCAAAACTCTTGAGAACATATCGTCGTTGCATTCACAAAATATCCCATGTAAGGTTTTCGAACAATTTTTTTTTGTTTACACCATTTGATTCACAACGGTTTCCTAAATAATCTGACATAAATATATCCCATTTTTCAAACTCATCTTTTTAATCATTTTAGAGGCAACTCTGACCATTACTTGTAATTAATGGTAGTTATTTAAAAAATATATACTACATATACTACAGAAATATAAAAAAAATATAAAATTAAATCCCTATATACTACAGAAATATAAAAAAAATATAAAATTATAAAATTAAAATGAGAAAAAAAAGAATTCGTATTATTTTTTTAGCTCAAATTTGTCGCACATAAATTAAAATTACCCAAAGAATTTTTTTTTTATAATATACAATAATCTCAACAATCTAAAAATAGTATATTATGCACTAATCCAGTCATTAATTCAATATGGAATTATTGGATGGGGGGGGGGGGTCATACAACAATATTCTAACCCCGATCAAAGTAATCCAGAAACTAATCATTAAAGTATTCCTTAAGAAACCCTCCACCTATCTAACAGAAACGCTTTTCGCAGATTTCACGGTGCCTCGAGGAGAGAATATCTTCAAGAAAAATGCAATTATCCTAATTTACAAAGATAATATAAATATCATCAAAAAATTTGAAACTCACCAATCAAAAAGATATGAAGATAACATCAAAATACCAAACTAATGCAAAACAATTTATTATATCTATTTAGGGATAAAGTTTTTCAACAACCTTCCCATTGAAATAAAAAAAACCAAAGACATCAATAAACTGAAACTCAAACTGAAGCTACACTTCATCAGGAATAATTAACTAAATAACTACCTGTTTTTCTCATTCTTTCTATTTATTATTAATCTATATTCATCTCTATTTTATTTAGTTTTTTCGAATTTCGAAAGTGCACAATATTTTAGTATGTAACCATATCCTATGTATGTACACCATATGTAATTTATATAACTCCACTGTACAATTATATATCTACCTATATTAAATATTTAAAAAAAAATATATGTATATATATATACAGGGTGTTAAGGGACGTACTTGACTTACTTTAACCAGTGATTCCTGACATTATTTGGAGTAAAAAATGTTAATGAAATTTTGGTCTCCGGTGACTTCTTGGATGACTTTTTTTTAATTTTTTCAAAATTTTTTTCTTCAAAATCAAACAAAAAAAAATTTCTTCTGCATGTCGTCACTGATCACTCAGCCGAGTAACTGACCAACCCCTAACCCCGCCTCTAACTGTCCAATACCTACCATTTTTTTGTGTTTTTGTAGAAAAAATAAATAAAAAAAACTCCCAAAAAGTCACCGGAGACCAAAATTTTATTTTCATTTTTCACTCCAAATAATGTCAGGAATCACTGGTTAAAGTAAGTCAAGTACGTCCCTTAACACCTTGTATATATATATACATATATTTGTATGTTACGGTTAAGGTTTTCACGGGTGTAAGATGTAAAACAATTTTCTCGGTTTACCCGCGTAACGTAGTCCTGAGAAGGACTTTTTAACTCCTGACGTTTCGGACAGATCACACTGTCCATCTTCAGAGGCCTTATGTCTTTAGTTTTTGTCTCAAACTGATAGCTTTCGCATGTCTGTTTGGTCCAGAGTCCAAGACTTAAGTGAGTGCAAATCAATTCTTATGGCTAGAACGGAGTACCCGGGTTGAATGTGATTTATGGTGCTGGGGGTACGAGGTGGGGCCGGCAGTCATAAGACATAAGGTAAGACATAAGGCCTCTGAAGATGGACAGTGTGATCTGTCCGAAACGTCAGGAGTTAAAAAGTCCTTCTCAGGACTACGTTACGCGGGTAAACCGAGAAAATTGTTTTACATATATTTGTATATATATATATGTATAAATTTTCAATATAAACTCAGTAGGTAAAGCAAAAATATTTTTTTAATATTAATATTTAACTCTCAAAAAATTACCAAAAAATTAAGTTGCATCCAAAATCATACGAAATTAATTCTTTTAAGACCAATATTTCGTAATTTGAAACAAAAATAAATAAAATAAAAAATATTTATCCGCACAAGATATTTTCTCTACCTTTTGATAAAAAAATACATTTTCAGTTTATTTGGGTGTTTTGGTCACAAATCCAAATTTAACCCCCCCCCCCCCCGGCTATTTGTTAGCTTTGGGAACTTTTGTAAAACCAAAGTTTACGAAACTTATGGAATTTTGTATCTATTAATTATTTTTACATGAAACGATAAAAAAGTGAGGTGACGGAAATGTTAACAATACATTTTTGTAATAAATATGTACGTGTTTTTATTTTTTTCGTTATCAGTAATTTTAGTTAGAAAAAACGTAAGATGAGTGTCATTTTAAAAAAAATTGTGCGTTCAAAATTTTTATATTTGAAAAGCAAAGGTTTATTTCGGATTTCAAAATTTAAAAGCGTATTTCATCGCCTTTCAAAAACAGTTTTTAGTTTTCGGATACTATCAGAAATATTCCATTTATTTGGATTTTATTGCAAAGCGGAAATATTTCGACCTTATGAAAAAATATGCCCGAGGCCTGAGGGATATGGGTCATATGAGAAAGGCCAAGTTGCCTTTCCTACGTTTGCTACAAAAAATATCATATGTGCCTAAAAAGTGCGCACAAAAATCCTGAATGCAAAATTTAAGAAAAAAATGTCGGTTTTAATAAAAAAAAATGTATATTAAGCCCACTTGTTTTCACCGAAACATGGTATCAAAAATAACTCTACAATTAATAAAAATAAATAAAAATATGGGTCCCTAATTTTTTTTTTAAGTTTTTTTTATTAAATATCCTAATATTCTAAAATACCCTTAGGATATTTTGTGCGCGCAACAACGATAAGTAGCTATAATAGCATATTCATGGACGCTAACAATGGAACGCTCCTGTGAGCGGTGAGAGAAATTGGATGTTTGGTCTTGTCTACACATTTGCAGATTGGTACATGCGTGGTCGGCAGAAATAATAATTCGGCTGCGGCTACGGATGACGCGCGTGGCTCACTCACACAAGACCTGCATTCACTCACACATCTAGAGCGCGATTCTGACTACTGTCAGAGAGTGAAATAAAAGAGATTTTTTAAAATACCTATTCATAAATGTTCGCAGCGACCGGCAGCGCTCTTAATTACATACATAGTTATAGGTGAGATGTGCTTGTGTCGCACAAGCGACTTGACGAGGCGAGAGGCAAGAGCGGGGCCGCGGCGGGAGGGGAGTTGTCAAGTGAACACGCCGGGCCGGGTACCTTTGCTGACACCGACTCCAAAAATAACAATCGTACCTACATATGGATGATTAGAAAAAGTAAGTTGATTATGAAGTTGTAGAAGAATACGAAATTATTTTTTTACTTTTTAGTGTATTTTTTTAAGTAGTTTTTTTTGTTTTGTTAAAATTTTTGTTTATTTTTTGATTTTTAGTGAATCTGAAATACACTAACTAATTTGTCTGAATATGGGTAAACCTACTAAACGTGCTGCTCATATGAGACAGACATAATTTGACCATAGCGACGTTAGGGTCAAATTAAGAGATTCGGCCGAGTTTCGTTAATTTGTCATGGATCCCATAATCAGAACCTAACCAAACTCTCATCAAATTACCCTTGAAGTACATCCTTTCCAATAAAAAAAGAATCATCGAAATCGGTTGGCGTGATATTGAGTTATTTGTCGATTCATTTGTCGCGCACATACTTAAAGCAAATTTAAGACTAATATGGTTTTCTCATGGATGCCATTATCGGAACTGGACCAAATTAAAATGGGGCCACAAGGGAAGCACCGGCTTTCAAATAAAAAAAGAATCATCAATATCGGTTTACCCAGTCAAAAGTTTCGAATTGAGAACCTCCTCCTTTTTGAAGTCGTTAAAAAATGGTACTGCTTACTATGGTTTAAAGCCAATTAACCCACCTATATCTCACCGTTTATCCCATATTTTTAGGTTCTATAAATTTAGCACATTATGGCAGGTAATCGCTCATGATGTTTTTGCAAACTTGCCAAAATACGCCAAAAATCGCTGCTAAAATAAAATTTATTCGCTTGGCAAGAAAATAATGAATCTTCATTATTCTAGCTTATCTTTCGTCACTTGCAAAAATTGATTGCATTGTGTCAATGCTATAAGTGCCTAGTCTATGTCAAATTTCTGCATAGCCCAGGGTAAAGATTGTTTATTCTTTGACGTAAAAACGCGGTATCAAAATTTTGACTTCTACATTAGATAGGCCAAAACTTCATCAGTCTTAATTACACCTGTCATAGGTATTTATTACATTAAAATAAGGGAGGTTGCCTAAATCAAATTATCAAAATTGACATAGGTAGTACAGGCACGTATTATATTGTTTAAAGTAATACTTTAATACAGCAAAGTAGGTAAGAGTGTTGGAAAAGTGTGTGATAATAAACAATCAGTGATAATAAACTTTGTAAATTAAATTAATACCTTTTACAAAGGCGTATTTAATTTTACTATCACATTGTTTGAATAATTTATTAAACTTACTGGCCTTCTCAAGTCGGGCATCTTTATGTAAAATTAAATCTTTCCGGCATAATGCTTGAACATTGATTTGATGGATATAAGTAATTACCCTTTATTTAAACCATTGACCTAAACTTGGTCTAATCTTTAAATCCATTTTATATTTTATATTATCTCATTAATATTCAATTTATACGTCATATGGTAGGAATTGATTCCAAAGGTTGCTTTATTTATTTACGGAAATTACGCTACGAGTCTACGAGAAATGTGAAAGAACTGGTTTCCCAGATAAAGGTAAATGGTTTACCTTAGATTAATACAAAACTACTACAATGCTAGAAAGTTTCCACCAATGTTGCTTGACAAGATAAGGACAAACCGCATTTTTACAGATTAAAGTTGTGTGGCTTGCTACTATCACGGTAAGCGTCTAGTTCAAATCTCGGAAATGACCCCTGCGTTCTGTTGATAATACAAAAGACACCGTTCAATGACCTGTCTGTATTCCTCGTGTCTCGTGTAACGACTTGTAAAAAGGTGTACCTCGTCGGTATCAACACAACATTCCTCGTTCCTTGACTTATTGTTATTTTAAGCAGTGCCGCGTTAAGGCGAGGCAAATCATTGCAATTTGCAATTTATGCATGTTGATGGCACTACTGCAAACTAGCGATATGTTGGTTCAGCTGGAATGGGCTCTTGAACCCAGGTTCTTCGCAGGAACCCTTTTGCAAATCGACTACTCTCAGAAACCCAGTCCGAACCTCGAACCCAAACCCGAAACTCGCAACAGGACTCGGAGCCGGAAACCTTTAAAACTTTACCGGCTTCGATCAAGATATTCTTGGTCGAAGCTTTACCGGCGTTTCCGTGTTCGCAGTTTAAATTACTATTAAATGTTGATTTTTCAGATTTCAGAATGAACTTAACTCAATACCTCCTTTGAAAATTCATTAAAAGTGGTGAAAAAAAATTGATTACGTTAGGTTATATTATGGGCTATTTTGCAATTATTTTTTTACAGCTTTTGTAATTGGTGTTGAGTTGAGTTTATTCTGAGTTGGCATGGAACCGATTTTTCAACGTGTTTTATGGTAATATAAATACAAATAATATTAAATGAAAAAAATAACTTAGTATACGCCACTATTTAATTAAAATAATCGATATGTTTCAAAACCAATGGTTTCTTCGTTGGGATAAACCAGAAAGAAGAAATAACCATCGGTTTTGAAACATATCGATTATTTTGATTACATTGTGGTGTATATACGCCACTGTAAAAGCCAGTAAATTGGTAAATCTTAGGTTTTACTAGTAAATCCTAAGATTTACCAACATTAAAAGTTGGTAAATAGTAGAATTTATCAACCTTAAATGTTGGTAAATCTTAAGATTTACGGGCTTTTACAGTAACATATACAAAGGTTATTTATTTTCATTAAATTAAAATGAAGCCACAACGTGAATTTGCCATTATTGAATAAGCAAATAATATTATTTAATTTCGCTAAAAATTTATTTAAACCTTTATTTTTATTGGGTAGGTACCGTGTTTAGCCTTCAATGCTGTTTGGCCAACCATACTTACATAAAATGCAACATTCACACTTTAGAGCCCTGGTTAAATTGACTCAATCCAGCCCTGCCCTTTTCTCGCCCAGAGTTCCTCTGATGCTGACTAATAGCAACAAACTGTGATGACAATGACTATCTTTTTAATGGTTCCATGTCAACTCAGAATGAAACCAACTCAGAAACACCTCAGAAAGGTAATTAAAAGCATTGAAAAAATAATTCTAAAATAGCCGGTAACCCTAACCTAACTTAACCTATTTAACCAATTTTTAACATTTTTTTATCATCACTCTTAATGACCTTTCTGAGGTGCTTCTGAGTTGGTTTCATTCTGAGTTGTCTGGTCACCCTTTTTAATGGCCTTCATCGGCCAGAAAATCACATCAAAGTACGCTTGTACTCAGATATGTTATTTTCTTTTATTATGAAATTATCATATATTAAATGGGGTTCCGAAAACGCGGTTTTTTCTTTTTTTGCCATTTTTAAGATCAAAGGTTTCCGTTGGTAGAAAAGATGTACCGAAAATGGAATAGCTCAGGTAAAAAATCTGATTAATTTATTTATTGCTTCTTCACAATTTATAAACATATTTTTAGCATGTAATTATTAACCCCACTAGGGTTCGCCTGTATCGGGGTTAATAATTTCACAATTTAATAAAAAATAACACACGCAAATATCGGTCATGCAAAACAGTTAAGTAAAAGCAAAATAATAAAATTTAAAAATAAAATGATAAACAGAGAGAATAATAAGTGATAAAAATATATGAATTAACAACAAAGTGTTGAGAGATCAGACAAAATGTTATCATTCATTATATCATTAGTTCATACCATTTTCAACAATAGATAAAATTAAAAAAATATATGTCCTCAGGTTTTTTTTTAAATATGTGTAAAAAATAAAAAAATGATAAAAACAAAGATTTATAAGCGATTACATTAGAGCGAATCTTTTTTTATGAAATATTAAAGTGACTATCAAATGATTATGAAATTAATATGAAAGAAACCGTTTTGATCACAAAATTATTGTTTATTAAAGTATTATACTTTGATATCTTTGGAAATATAGTTATGGAACTTAAAATGTCAACGAAATTTTAAAAGAAACACACAAACGTCTTCTTTTTAAACGTAAAGTAAAACAATAGAAAAAAATTCCAATGTTCAAAAAAGTGCTCCTATTATGGGATATACTATTTTTTTTTAATTTTGCACGCAATAATCGCATAAAAAAAAATATATATTTTTTTTACAGTAAATACCGCACAAGAATCTCAACTGCTCCCGTCTGGAGCCAGTGAGACTATGGCATCACCAATTGGGGTATGTTGTGAGGCTGAAGGTAGTGGGGAGGGGAAGGAGGTGGGGAAGAAGAAGGTTGGAAAGTACCTGGCTATTCAGATCTGGTCACCAAACACGGCTAAAGCCATTTTCAAGCAACGTTTCAATTCTGAATGGTGGTCTTACACCAGGGCGATACTGATAGTATCTTCCACTCTGGAACGTGCCGCAAATATACTATATATTATTTTAAATGAATTAATTGTGAAATAACACAAATTGATCAAATAAAATGTATTTGTGCATGCCGGGTTCGAACCCGCGACCTCCGGATTGTGAGTCAAGAGTCTTACCCACTGGACTACGGAGGTCGTATATAATATTGGCTTCCAAATACTCAAAATGGCACCAATGGCCATAGGTTAAACATTGGATTTTTTCGCCTTTGATATCCCACGGTTTTCAATTTTACAGATTTCATGACTTTTATCTTTTTTTTTGTCCCACGTCTTCTGCTGTTTCTTCTACGACATTTTGATGTTCGTGTAGTCCAAAATACCACCTCGAACAGCAAAAAGAAATTTAGTTCTACTAGATTCCACATTGGAAACACTCCTCCTAATATGAGATTGTATTCCATGTATATTAAGAACAAGATCAAAACAATCAAATATATTCGTAGAATAAAATCTACTTGAATTTAACTTGACTGACAGCTTCAAGGTCGGTGGGGAATCGGGAACGCTGGGTTATATAGGCTGTTCTCGCTCAATGTTAAATTTTGATAAACACCACCATCTCATAACAGGGACTGTTAAAGTTTGGTTTTTTGTGGCAGAAGAACTTCAATAAAGAAAATATTCCTTCAATAGCGAATTCCAACTTATTTATGCACTTATAAGCACATGTTATAATAATAACTTTTTCCCGACCCGACAAGCACTAAAACTGGTCATCAGACCATTTACTAGTTAATTCTAGCTGTTTCCGAGAGATAAGAGAGCTTTTACCTAAAGAACTCATTATTTATAAGCCAAAAAACCTCACACAAACAAAAATAAACAATAATAATACACATGTCAGACTATCAATGTAATACGGTGATACACAGAAATCTGCTTTATCGACTATCATTTCAATCAGTGAAACCATACGTTGCAAGTAGGGAATCTGCAATAATAAACAAGCTTCGAAATGTTAGGCTAGAGGTCAGTAACCTTCGCTTTTTAAATAAGGACTTATGCCATATTCGGTACACCTCCTCTATTTTTTTAACCGAAAACTTCCTCAAAGATTTGTTTTCAAACTGCATTTTTCGTAAAAAAAAAACCCAACTGAAAACTGGTGGTGCTGGAAATCACAACACAGATTTAACTTTCTATGATTTTCTGTTTTTCACTGAAAAAGTTCAGTAGCTAGTTACATCATCAAAAAATATATATTTAAGTCATTTTTAAATGTAAATCGATTGTTAAATTATAAGTCGAGGATGCCCATTCCAAGGAAGACATGACACGATCAAGTGAATCAGATACTTGAGTCGGGCCATGTCAAGGGTCAGAATAGTAGGAGTATGTATGAAATAGACGATGAACAAATGCCAAGACCGAGTTGCCTGGCGGTCCGTCCTCTCTGCCTACACCTGCGGAAAATGACGTGATGGTTAGTTAGTTAGTTAGATTTACATAAAGTTTTTAAAAAATTGTGTGAAGTTCACACGCGGTAGAAGTGAAACCTTCAGAAAACTAAAGTAGATAAGTGTGGGGAGGCTACGAAGCACCGCACAAAGAGGAGTCCGATAGGCTAGTAAGCACCGCACAATCAGGAGACCGACTATTCTATCTCATTCTCTCGCAGGCTAAATCCTGTGTGCGTTTGTCTCTTTTTAGTGCTGCTTTTTTGTTTCAACAAGTTTCAAATCACAACGGTGCTAAAGAAGTTTTCGCTTCAAAAAGTAACACTCTGGTAACAGTTTATTTCTATTCATCTGTCTATCCGTGTGATCAAGGAGGTCAAATATTAGAAAAGCGTGGGACCAAGATTTGATCCCTGTGGTACACCACAAACGTTTTGTTTGACGATAATATACTATGGGGATAAAGGTTCGGGTTTAATCAAAACCGGTTGGTTTTATATATTAAAGTGGTATTCAAACAAAGTTATACAACTAATTAACAAAGCGTTTGCTACTTGTGAAAATTTAATCTCATTTTGTTGCTCAGTTGTAGGTGTCCCAGAAAAGTAAATATAGAGTTCGTTATTAGTACAGCGCGGGTGCTAGTGACGTAACAAAACATTATCCTAATTTGCATTCCTGTTGTATGCTCATTTTGCATATAAGGAAATCAACCCATTATCTATTACGTACTTTAATACTTATGTTATAATGTTTTTCAATAAGTGAATTAATTATTCGGCCATTTGCATTAAGAATAGTGTTGATAAAATGACACTAAATTATTTACGTGGAAAGCTGCCGCACCAGGAAGCAACGTAATGTAATGTCCTTGAATTCGGTTTGTGGCTAATGTAAATTTGCAATTGCAATGTTTTTTAATCCGCATTATCGAAGGTTAAACCTTATTAATTCATCTTATTTTTGGCGAAATTGTATTTGTTTTTCAAAGCACGTTGCCTCCTTGCCTGATAATATCCGTCTATTGACGATGTTTCTAATTTTACGTCTTTTTACACCGTGTGCACCACATTCAAGAATATTTTTATTGGGTCGACTTAAAATTTCTTCCTGGGACGTCCCCGGCTACTTGTGACACAAATTCAAAACATTTTGCAAATCTTCATAAAACTTTGGTTTTTTAATTTTTACTGATGTGCTAGCAGTGTACAATAGAAGCAGTACATATTTTTTCTTCTGAGTTTCCGAGTCTTTTTCAAAGTCAACAAAATTTATCAATGAAATTTTAGCAACATATTCAATTTGAACCCTTTCGTGATTTTTTTTTTCAAACAACTAGCGAGTTTCCAATGCCACTTTATAAAGAAATTGTTTCTCCCTGCGTGTCCTTTCCTATTCGTTCCCCTTCCCCTCCCATTTCCCCTTCCCTTCGCGTTTCCCCTCCACATTACACCCTCCCCTCTCCCGCTTACCCCCGTCCCGCGTTCCCCTTCCATCTTTACTTCCTGTCACTACATGAAATACATACATTCTTCAAACTACTCGCGCACAACCTATTGTAAAATCTTTATACAAATTTCATAACACCAGAGTTCACCATTGTATACAGAATCCTTCGCGGGTGTGCGCACAACAACTAACCAAAGTTTCATCGCAATCGTATGAATAGTGTAGGAAATAATTTCATGACGCCAGTGTTTACTGTTATATACGCATATTTATTTATTTTATTCAGGTTCTCCATAAAACAGTTGTACACTAAAAAAATATGGAGAAGGTTACAATTTTATTTTTAAAGTGATTGGGGGCAGTTTAACTATGTTGCGACATTGAAGATGTCGATGCTTAATGCACAGTCGTTAAGCAGTTGAGTCGCCCTTGATAGGCAGAAGTTCTCGCTTTCGGAGTATAAAAAAGTGCGTGGGATCTCCCACGAGTACACGCGTTAGGGACATATGAGTTGATCTCTTTCATTTTATATCATTTACCTACCAACTAAGGGAGGGGGTCTCCCAAATGTGACGATGTGTGACAGGGACGGGGGGGAGGGAGGGTGAAAAAATCATGAAATTCGTGTGACGTGATTTATGGATGGCCCCTTAGTTAACAGACGGTAGCAATTTTTTTCATCTTCGACTCGACCAACAAACTTATCATCTATCCTTATTGTAAAGTTCACCTGCCTTTCTCCAATCTTATCTGCAAAATTAAATACATATTATGACACTCGATAATAAACTAGAATAAGAAAACGCTAAATTCTAGAAAATAGAGGTTATTTTCAACAATGTCAACAAAATTGTGACGTCTTCCTCGAAAACATTGTCTTTGTTCGGCTGTCCGATAAATGAATCAATCACGATGTCTACCATATTTTTACCTGCTTTTTCAAATTAGTAGAATTTAACGTTGGCTGTTCAATTGTTCAGCATTGCAGTAAGCGTAAATTAACTAAATGGTCTGTTGAAATAATTGTCGTCTGTGACCAGCCACTGTTTCACATTTTAATCAATTTATATTAGAACGAGATATGTATATTAGATCACTTACTAAAACTGTAATTAATTTAAACTTAATTTCATTCTTAATTGTAAAGAATGGTTCCATGACAGCTGATCCCCGACAGTTGGCCCCCCGCATACTTTTATACAATAATAGCTGATCCGGCCACGCGTTGCTGTGGCTAATAAAACACAACGTCATATACTGGATGGTTATCCAACCTTTATAACCACCGCCGTCTTTGAGTTTATCGCGAAGAGGCAGACAGATGCCGCGGAGGACTTTAATTTATAATACGTAGAGATGGTGTGAAAGATTATAATAATGTGCGTGAAATGCTTGGGGTAACTAACGTATTTAAGTTAATAAGGATTAATACTGTATCCGTCTAAATAACTTTTCAATTACCGCAATGTACGTGACCATTTTTTTAGAAGATAGAATGGGTATAGTAAGCTATCCGTAAAAGATAGATGTATGCCTTCGCGGACTTTTTTGTAGATCTATAAACGAGGAATATCCCACCATGCATTTTTTGTTATATCCCAAAAGGATTAGGTAGCGTTTTCGATGAAAGCTACCAGGCGGCTTGACTTTTTCCGACACTTCTAACAATTATCGTTATGTTTCAACCAATTTACACAAATCCTTGACACATTATATCCGCCTCCAAGACCTAGACAAACGTCACTCCATGAAACCGGGCACCCCTGCTAAGTCTCCAAACGTAGCGAACCACTTTGGGTGACCTATGGCAGAGGTTATCTAATAAATGGTTCCCGGGACGGCGGTACCCATACCCAAAATTGATTGTCGGGGATCAACTGTCATGTGATCAACTGTCATGGGATCAACTGTCGGGTGATAAACTTTCGGGTCACCGTAAAGAAAGCTCCACACTGGTGGAATACATTTTAATTTGGTTGTCAATTTGTTCTCAGACAAAACGAGGCAACTATTATTTATCGCTGTGTTGTAATTGAGGTAACATTTAAATATTGTTACCAAAGTAGGCCAAACCGTAACTAATGCCACTAAATGCCCCCAGGTTGGTGAACTCGAACTTAATTGCTATGAAATATCACCTGGGATTTCATCTTGAATTTTGTAAGTGGAAACTAGAAATAACAGTTAGAACGCCTACTGATCATTAGTTATTGGTTATTAGTTTATCGGTTATTTTTAATATGATTATTTTTCCTGCTTCTGCATTTAATGAATTTTTTAATTACTTTCCTTATTCGTGGACACATAAGTCAAACCCGTTGAATTTCCATATTAAAGTTAAACCCGCTGTTGCAAGATTATCTTATTATAAAGGCGAACGTTTGTATGGATGTGTGTTTGTTACTCTTTCAAGCAAAACCTGCTGAATGAAACTTTACAATAATGTAGCTCATATATCAGAATAACATGCATGAGCTCTGGCATTATGAAATTTGTATAAAAAAATTGCAACAGGTGGCACGTGAGCTGTTTGAAAACTGAATGTATGGAATGCGGGAGAGGGGTAGGGAACTCGGGAGGGGGGGGGGCAACTCGGGATTTGCGGAAGTGGGGAGGCGGAATACGGGAGGGAGGAGGGGAACTCGGGAGGGGGGTTCGCGGGACGGGGGAAGGGGAAGAGGGAAGGTGGAGGAATCGGGGTGGGATCGCGAGAGGGGAAGGGGACGCGGAAGAGGAAGGGAGACGCAAGGGGAACGGGACGAATGGGAAAGGACACGCAGGGAGAAACAATTTCTTTATTAAATGGCATAGCAACGCATGCCGGGAACCAGCTAGTTATTATTATTTATTTAAATTGCAACCCACGTTTCCCTAAAATATACTCAGAATCTTAACGACGTAAGTAAAGAAGCCGTGTATACAAATTGCGACTCACGACCCGTCTATTGAACGGACCTACTGTCGAATTTGCCGTATCAAAGAAAAGAAGAAGAAGAAGAAAAATAATGTGGGAATCTTAACGACGTAAGTGAAGAAATCGTATAAACAAATATACTTCGCGGCACGGCGTATTGTACGAACGTACGGTCGAATTCACCCTTGCAGGCCTGGAGGTTCGACCTTTCTGCCGCGTTCTTTTTAATTAATTCTGAAGAACGTGTTACAAATATTTAAAATGTGTCTCCATGTTGTCCTTCCGAAGTTATTAATTCATCGTCTAGAAAAATAAAATCTGGTGCTTGCCGCTAACTTTGTAGTTGAAAAACGGGTTATAAAGTTTTAAAATCGTTGTGCGTAAAATATATTCACGGTAAGGTACTGTTTTTATTAATCTAAAATATAAATAACTCGCATTCCTTGTGCATTTTTGTTAAAAAAATTATTATACTTACGAATTCGCCGGAAATGATTAAAATTTTAGTTTTGAGCAAACAGAAATTATTAGGGTTGTGTACCGCCTTAACGCCCCGTTATGGTATTATCTATTTTAGTTTGTGAGTACCATTTTTGTTCGTACAAGCTTTTTGTTTGTTTATATTTTGTATTATAAAACGCAAACATACATACACTACAAAATATCTGTTAATATCATGTTAACTACGGAATAAAATCTGCGAGCTTTATTGCCTACACACTATCACTACAAACTAGGGAATGCAAATCTCGCGAGATTGGGGCTCAGGCGAGATCCCGCGAGTTTATGAATGACAATACTGCGAGATCTCGCCAATTTCGAGATCTCGCGAGATTGGCAGTTTTGTGTTTTTTTTTTTGCAAATAATCACAATATTTGAATAAATTAGGAAAAAAATAATGAAAATTATAAGTATTATAAGATAAACATTTATTTTTACGAATTTTTCAATAGACTTTTATGCATCAAACATTGTTTGACTATATTGTATTTTTGTAATTGTATTTGTCTATAATTTTTTAATAAACTTCTAAGTAGTAAACTTTGACGTATGTATCTATCAAATAACAAATAAAAGAAACAACCAGTCTTCTCTTCTAATATCAAACCAAAATCTTTTAGTAATAAAACAGTTCTTTTATAACAAACAAAACAACGAGAAGTCAAAAAAAATTAACTTATTATCTAAGTTGAGTTGACTATTAAACTGAGATATTATTATCAATTAAATAAAACTTTATCTACTCAGTAGATCCATTAGATATTACAGATTAATTAACAAAATGTACCAATTAGTCAGACCACTAGAAATTACAGCATCACGCAAACCGAACGAAACCGACAGATCGAAACTCCATCCGTGTCAGTCGGCACTTACGTTTTTATGCGCGAGTGCAATCTCGTTAAACTCGCGAGATCTCGCATTTTTCGTCCGAGATCAATCTCGCTAAAAAAGGCCGAGATCTCGCGAGAACGAGAACTCGCGAGAACGAGATTGCATTCCCTACTACAAACACGGTCTTAATATTCGAAGATGAAACATGGCAATCAGTTGTTTACAAAACTAATAATTGCCTAATAAAAGTAAAACATTGGCTAGACACTAACCTGCTCACACTTAACATCGACAAAACACAATATATGACTTTTTCCATACGTCAACATAATATACCTATCTGCCCTAAACCAATCATTCACTCATGTTCACTAGTTAAATATCTGGGGATAATCATAGACAACCAACTGCGTTGGGAAGCCCATATAATAATAATAAAAATTGGATAATTTATAGAGCGTCGTTTTTGTGGAAAATCACCTCAAGGGCGCTTTACAATTTATTATGAATCTTAGGATTATTTACAAATAGATTCAGAAACATACTTACCTGCAGGACACTTCCGATAAAACACACTTTATTAGAAAGTTTATGCATGGAGAAGATACGACTTTGCACGTGGAGGACATTATATTCAAAACACTGGACATTGCATGACTTTACCCTTGCTACCCTCGTCCCTGTTGGTTTTACATTTATATTTATATTTATAAGAAAATTAATGCCAAAGTTGAGTTAATGTTCATTTTGAAAGTCTGGAGAATTTTAAGAATTTGCTTTATTTCTTTATTTTTTACACACTTAGTAATTTACAATGTTGCGAGCCGTGAAGGCGAAGGTGAAAGGTTTTTTTTTTATTTTTTTCCTTTTTTTTTCAGTGACACGGTAAAAAAAACTCCGCAAACTCTGCCGTATTCTGCTCCCTTAGGTCCATCTTAGATTTACAGACCCTAAGAAGCGTATACTTTGCCCTTTTCCAATTCATAACAACGTATTGTGGGATGGGGTGGTTGTGCTGAATCCATTATCAATCCAATTATTACAGTTCAAAAACTAATTTTGAGAATTATATTTAAATGCCAACCTACCCATCCCTCAAATGAACTCTTTGCTAAAATCAAGGTCTTAGATATTCGACAGTTATTTACTAAGATAAGCATATGTTATATATGCCAAAAAATTTACTGGTGGCCCCACAACATCAAGCACACACACGCTTCTCATCAAACCTGGGTTGCGTGGTCTCTAAAACAAAAACCTCATTCGCTCAACGACAATTCTGGTTCATCGCTCCTAAAATGTATAATGCTTTGAGTGCCGATATAAAGTCACATAATTCTAAATCTCTCTTTAAAGCCCGTATCAAACATTGGATATTTGAAAAGGGAAGAGATATCTTCAAACAACGCGTGAGAGCTTAATATTACAATGAAAAAAAAACAAATATTATTAATATTAATTAAAAAAATTATTACAAATTTATTTAATTTAACTTAATATTACATTAAAAAAAATAACAAACAAAAAAAATTACTTTCTCTAACACTCTTTCCAATTTCTTTCGTAGAACGAATATCAAAAGTGACTACAAACATGTACTCTCATACAGAAGAATACAATTTTTTCTATTTTTATTTCAAGAAGAATAATACTTACCAATGTTTATTTCAATCTTCTTTAAATTATCTTTTTATTCTTTATTTCTTAGCTTACTTTTAATTCTTATAATTTTATTTTTTATCTGTTTTTAGTTTTATTTATCCTTAAATATGTTATTGTTTTCTTTCCTCTTCTTATATTTTATTATCTATTTATATAAAATAATATTTCATGTATGACTACCACACACGGGCAATAGCCTAGTATGGTAGTTAAAAAATGGCAAAAAATGTAACATGTAAACATTTATGAAAATAAAATAAAAAAATATATAAAAAAAACTATTTAAGTTTCTTCCAGATTTTTTCATAGTAATACCTCACAAGAGTCTCATCTGGAGCCAGTGAGATTATGGCATCCCCAATTGGGGTATATAGTGAGGCTGAATGTATTGGGGAGGGGAAAGAGATGGGGAAGAGGAAGGTGGGGAAGTAACTGGCTATTCAGATCTGGTCACCAAACACGGCTGACGCCATTTCAAGTAACTTTTCAAGTAACTGGCTATTCAGATCTGGTCACCAAACACGGCTGACGCCATTTCAAGTAACTTTTCAATTCTGAACGGTGGTCTTACACCAGAGCGATACCGAGAGTATGTTCCAAACTGGAACGTGCCACAAATATACTACACATTATTTTAAATGAATTAATTGTGAAATAACACAAATTATTCAAATAAAATTTATTTGCCCACGCAGGAATAAGACCTTCGGATTGCGAAACAAGAGTCTTAAGCCGGCCGTCAATTATTAGTATTCAATTTAATTTTGGAGGCGAGTGTGGGTATAGCCGCCCCGTGAATCATTTATTATAATATTTACCCTCTGTCATAGGTCGCCCCAAGTGGTTCGCTACGTTTGGTGACTTAGCAGGGGGTCCTGGGTTCATAGGGTTGAGGTTTATCTGGGTCTTGGCGATGGATCCGTCCGCACATCAAATGCGTGGCAGGTCTGTTAGCAGCAGGACTTATTCCAGCAGGACTCTCTCGTAAAATCGCCTTGTACCGCTCGGGAGGAATTGATGGATCCAACACAAACACAAAGACCCCCAAATTCCTACCCACCCCTCATACCTTTTTCTTTCCCAGAACCCCTCCTTCTAAAGCTTAAAAAATTGTCACAGTAGGAATATTTTGATAGAATATATTTTTAAGGGCCTTTAACCAGCCAGCGGCCGAAAATCCACATGTTCTTATGAACGTACAGTGCGGTTCCAATGGGAAAGATTAATTATTCTCCGTCCCAGCTTTATAAAATTATGACTCAATATCGATTTTATTTCATTCCAAATTTGCTTTAATTTATAATCCAAAAATGCTGACAGGCGTGATGATAAAACTATTAAATTATGTACTTTTTGTAATTGTTTTTTGATCATAAGTATTTATCATTTTTCAATAATGTCTAAGCAAAATAATAATCATCATCATCATCATCATTATCATCATCATCATTATCATCATCATCATTACATAGTATAAAATGAAGTCGCTCAAAATGGATGTGCGCGTTAATCTTTTAAACTACGCAACGGATTTTCATACGGTTTTCACCAATAGATAGAGGGATTGAAGAGGAATGTTTATATGTATAATACATGTAAATTGTATTAGAGAAAAGCCGAGAAATTCAAAGAAAACATATTTTTGTGCGATTTAATACGGCTGGCGGGCCGTACTGTCTTATGGTAGTGTCACTTTTGAAATTCGTTCTACGGAAGAAATTGGAAAATAGATGTCCTAGAGTAAGTAGGTATTTGATTTGAATTATTTTATTTGATGAAGTCACTCAAAATGTATGTGCGCATAGATCTTTTAAACTACGCAACGGATTTTCATGCAGTTTTCATCAATAGATTGATTAATAGAATGATTCAAGAGGAAGGTTTATATGTATAAAACATGCTCATTATAGTAAAGAAAAGCCGAGAAATTCAAATATTCAATTTAGGCAGCGGGCGGCGGGCAGCGGGCAGCTGGCAGCGGGTGGTGTGGATTTATAAAGGTTGGGTAATGGCGTTGTGTTTCGTTAGCCACAGCAACGTGTGGCCGGGTCTGCTAGTGTAAAAATAAATCTATTGTATGACCGTAAATAGATAGACAAAGGAGAGACATTTTCGTCATAAATAAGTGTTCGGATATTTTTTAAATGATTTTATTTGAACTAAAATTAAAATTTTGAAACATGCATTTACTAGATTACGTATTGATTTACAATAATGTATGATTACATGGCATGAAATTTGATTTTTCGTTAGAAAATTTAACAAATCTGCGAACGACCTGTGGTGTAACCTTATTATACTAAAAATAAACATTTTTTCTTAAAATTTGAAACATGCGTTTAACAGATAAAAGAACAATCTTTCGAAATTAATTTATAATTTTTTGTGGAAAAGAGTCAATACGTCTAAAATTTGAAGACATATTTCCGGTTTTCTCTGGTTATATGTTATATCCTCTTAAATAATCTTAACAGACGGATTGCAATCTTTAGAGCACAGGCGTCCGGTGGGAATGCTATCCTTGTTCTACCGGTATTACAATGGAAGATGCTCCGAGGAACTAGCATCATTGATCCCTTCCACACCGGTGCATAGTCGGGAAACACGCCAAACGCGTGCCCAACATTTGTACACAGTTGACATTTGTCACATGAGAACGGGTCGTTTCTTCGACTCGTTCTTGTGTTCAACAGCTCGGCTGTGGAATGATTTGCCGGCCTCTGTGTTTCCTCCTTCCTACAACATGGGTCTCTTCAAGACCAATGTTCATTCCTTCCTCTCCTCAAGAAGACCCTCCACACAGCATCCCAGATGACATAGGCCCTGAGGGAAATTATTTTCCTCCTACTTTAGGTTAACGCATCATATGTTATGTATATCTTGTTTGTTTATTTTGTTGTTCTCTCTTGTTGTTTGATTTAATTAACCTGCCTGCGCTGCGAAAAGGTGAATCTTTTTCACTTGAGTTTGAACCACTAAATTTTGTCCAAGAATAAAGTAAGAAAAATCTTATTATTTTGAGCGGCTGATTCAAAACATTGAAGAAATGCTGAACTTTCCGCTCAACGCTTTTTATAACAACTTAAACCTTTGAATATTCTTTACCGCAATCTTTTTTATATTTCATTAATAAATTGTTTCTCCCTGCACGTCTTTTCCCGTGCGTCATCGTTCCCCTCCCGCATCCCCTTCCACCTTCCCCTCCCACCCACTATTCCCGCTCCCCGTTCCACAAACCCCCCTCCCTCGTTTCCCATATTCAGTCCCAGTACATTCAGTTTTCAAACAGCTCGCGTGCCTCCTATTACAATTTTTTTATTCAAATGTTCATTTTCATATATTACAAATATTCATTTTCGTATATTATAAGAACAATGAATCTTATTTCGTACCTAACATAGGTACCTATTTAAAATATCTGTAATTTTAAAAATCCATAGATAATTCTTTTGTTAAATTCACATTCATCAAAAGCGTGAACTATCAAACATTCGAAGTTAAAATTATCCAATTTTCTGCGCAATTCTCATAATTTTTCTTTCCTTAACCTTCTACAAAGTATTAGACAACTTTTTAAGAAAAGATGAATGAAATAGGTAAAGTCGTTCTGAAGTTATGGCGTGACCAAGGGAAACAGGAATTCAATTTTATATATATAGATTTAGCCAAGTGGGAAGAACGAAATGTACTCATCACTGACTTGGTGTGTTATTTCAGGTTTACTTGTACATCACACGACACATGGACAAACTGAGCTCTTGTGCGGTAAATGTTTTCTTAGAAGAAAGTTAGTTTGTGAAAAGCGATGGAGAGTTGTTATTGCTGTTCCCGCTAAGTCACTGCTGTATAATAAATTATTACTAAATCAACTGCATAGCCTGTTGTCGCTGCCGTGTGTAGGGTTCTTTTGTGCTGGTTTACACTTTCTAGCAGGTAACTACCTAACTACCGGTGGCGGCTTTCTCTAAGGAGCGTTTGTGCACTGAACTCCCAAACAGTAGCAAAGTCGAAAAAGATAGTCATGAATTATAACGATAACGAAAATTTGAAATGCTGTAAAGAACAAAATGTTAATTTTCGTTATTTGTTTTGGTGGTGTTAGGCCGTGTTGCGCTACCTCCTTCTTTAGCCAACGTTTCCACATCTAACACATCTATCGGATCTACCCTGATGATGGACACTGCAACGCTGTCCGAAACGTTGGCTAAAGAAGGAGGTAGCGCAACACGGCATAACACCCCAAAAACCAATAACGAAAATACTTTTGGCCGTGAAAATCTTAAGGGTCGCAACCCGAATTTCTACCGATTTTTTACATATCTCCCTTAAACACGTTAAGTTTTTAAGCTCTTTAAAAAATATATGTTATTCTTGAAGATAATATCTAGACATTGCCCACGCCGAAACGCAAATTATATAAAATTTCCTCGATAAAAAAAAATCGCTAAGTATGCTCGAAAAATTATTATAAACACGTTTTTTCAGTTATTTTACACGTTATATGTATGAAAAAAATCACAGCGTTTTAAGCGAGTCGTATTTTATTAAACATTTACGCAATTTTCGCATCGATTTTGTCGCTGTAAATATTAGCGCTCTCCTCTAACATTCGTAATTTAGTATCTCTCCATCTTCTTCTTTTCGGGCCCGGTTGCGGAGCCTTAAAACGTATCCTAAATGTTAATTTTTCAGGAGAGCGAAAAAAAGTTTAAAAAAATCATATTTCTTTTTTTTACGTGTAATTAAGATTTCTTATTATAAAATAACATTGAAAAGTCTTTCAAAATACTTTCTAATGGCGGAATTTAATTTATTTTTATTTTTTCATTAAAAAATCTCCTTACAAAGTACGTCGTAAAGGAAACACTTTTTTTCTAGAAATATTTTAACGATGCAGGTAAAAAAATGAGTAAAAAGAGGAAAATGATTTTTAAAAATAATTTTTTTTAACTCATTTTTGGATTTATAGTCATTTAGAGCATTTCAAATTTTCGCTATCGGTAATATTACTACATTTGAACTACTCATAAATCTGCCTACACTTTGTAAAAATTCTTTCACCGGAGCGGAATCCAGAACGCACCCATGGACTGATAATTCCTACGGAATATTTCTTGCGAACAATAATATTTCGATCGATGCGATCATCTACAGACAAGTTCCCACAAAAAACTCAACACATAAATACGCTACAAGGTTCACATAAAACTTACCAAAATCAAACAAAACAATATTCCAAAAAGGACCATATTACATGGCCATTGAGTATATAACAACCTTCCACATAACATTAAACAAATACAAGATACACACAAAATCAAATCGTCACTAAACACTTTACTTGTAAACAAATGTCATTACACAAGTGAATACCTCACATAAATGAAACACCTATTTTTGTATTTTTATTGGTATATTTGCATAAACATTATAATATTCTTCGTTGTATAAACGTTATAATATAACATGCATGTGGTTAGCTGGAAGAAATGGGGTCTACACATAAGTTACACCTTTTGTATTTTTTATTTGTACAATAAATATTTTTTTAATTTGATTTGATTTCAATAATTTTTAATAATATAATAAAACACATAGGTATAAAACTTATTTCCACTTAATTTATTTCTGACCGTAAAAGCCATCAGCCTGTTAAAGCCATCTTCGGACTGGTATACCAATTCTTAATCTACATTATATGTGCATCACAAATGGTGGAGAGGAAGGGAGTAGTCTACAATGATTTTATTAAATTTATATGGTTTTTCCATATCAGTTGCCATTGACGTCTTTGACGATTGGGTTTTTAGTTATTTGGCTATTAGCAGTAGACATAATAGGCCACTTGCATGGATTTCATAACGACTTGGAAAAAATCATGTGGATAGATCTTTTTACTAAGATTAAGAAAATGTTAGTAAAATTGTTTAGAAATGTACAGTTGTTTTTATTTTTAAATAAATAAATCCATTATTTGGGCTCATGACGTCACTACATGAAAATGTCCCGTCTCCGAAAATGTTCCTATTAATTTTAAAAAATTCCACACTGATTTATTTTTTTTTATATGGCATCACTTTGATTTCAGGCGAATTTTTGAATTCGTTCACTAGATTTATTGTTTGTTCTCTGCGAACTTATCATTTGATTTCACTTTTTGACAGATGTTCTGAAGAGAACCCCGTACATTTTAGATGTACGGGGTTCTCTTCAGAACGTGAAGAAGATGTTGGTTGGTACGTGTTTTAGAGGTATAATGATTATGGTGCTGATTTTAACAAAATAAAATTTTATAATATTCTTATTATTATTATAATTTACAAGCACAAGTATATTACATTGAATTTAGTAATATATACGCTGTACAATATAATGATTTATGATCAACAAGATGGATCAAGGAAAAAAATATTTATGAGATGTAATATTTTTGGTATGCCTCGTTATTCTCCTGTGCCATTCGTGTGGAAAACGTTCTTTTTTTTAAATAATTTTTGGCTATGTAATTATCGTTTTTTCACACCTATAAAATTATGTCCCGTATTTCCGGTTTATAAAAAATGGTCTGATTTTTCGGATTAAAATTTTCAAAAAATCCCCAGGGTTTCAAAAATACGATTAAAAATAATAAAAAAATACAGAATGTCTTAGAATATTTGCCTAAACCAGAAAAAAAATTTAAAAAATGTGATGCAAGTGGCCTATTATCTTGGGTTTATAGATTACTTTAATGTCTGGTCTGGGAAATACCTTACTTATAGGTAATATGAATTATTAACGATCTATATTATTGTAGCTGTGTCTAAGGGCTATTAAAATGTTATTTTGTTTTTAAATTATTAATTAATTCAATAATTTTTCAGTTTGGTTAAATATTTTGGCCTCAAATCCAAATTTAAGTTGTTTATGAAGAAGTCCGCGCAGCCAATCCTCTGTTACTGTTATATAGCAAAAAAAAACTGGAATACCCAAATAAATTAATTATAAAATTAATGGCATTGTAATGTGATTTTAAGTACGATTATCGTAATAGGCCAGCAACACAATCAAAACAAGATGCATTTATTCTTCATCGAATCTAAAGACCTTGTCTTGGACTCGTTTAGGTCTTGTCTGTGTCAAGAACGATCAAAATGCAGACTGTGCGGGGCTAAACTTGCACGTGCCAATGGAATCATTATTCCCATTACCATTCAAACCAGCTAAACAGCTTTATAAGATGTTCATCATATAAATATAATGAGACATCGTGATTGTAAAAGTTTCAGCACCATCTTTTTTGCAGAACATATAAGATATATACTCACTGACAAAAATACTTCCCTTGTGATGGGGTCAACCCCTCCCCTAATGAAAACCTTTAAAAAATATCTCTTCTTCTCGTGCGTTCAGATCTCCGGTTGGCAGATCTTACTCTCGTACCTACTGAATGATTCGCCATTAATCTTTTGAATCATGACTTATTTTTCCCACCCCTGTGACTGAACACAGTAAAAGGTAGTTTTCCGGGAAATTCTTACAATAAACCCTTTTCTCCACGTTGTGTGATTTTTTTTTTCGGAGCACCTAGAACATCTAGGATAGGTATTTAATGTCTTTCGTGGTAACCTTCGGTTCTTTAGGTAAGGTGTGGAAGAATTACTCTGTATCTCTTAGACGTCTGAAGGACACGCCCTGTCTAAACTATCCTAAATTTGTCTCACATAATGAGCACTGTTGTTATTACTCTCGCTAGGCTATAAAATTGATCTCTCCCCCTCTACGTCCTAATAAGTTTTAATGTACGTACCTGGAATGTTTCATTTCATGTGGATAATTGGCGAATTCTCTGCACCGCTCTCCAAGGCTAGATGCTATACATAATCGTGATAATATGTTCTGTTGTTAGTAAACACAAACTTATACCTAGGATGGAAGTATAAAGACGGGATAGAGGATAGAATGGATGGTGATGGGGAGGAAATTCTTTGCAAACTAGTACTGGCTCCTCCACTTGACCAAATTGACTAGGTGGTCAGCTCTCAGAACACGACCCTCCGACCAATGCATGATGAGGCTATACCCATGGCACCCGGAAAATCTCTTGACGATAAACCAGATACCCGGACCCCTCCATAACAAAAGAAGAACGGCATGCCTTCAAACCTTTCCCAGACAACTCCAGTATCGAACACCTCCGGAACTACTTTACTGGCTCTAGAAGGGGTAATCTATTTCGTCCCTTATCAAGACTCTATTCACGGTACAAGTGGGGTAAGCTTGTGGCAGGCAGATCCGTCCTCCCACGTGACCGACCTAGCGTTACACTCCACCTCCAGGAGCTGACATAATCCTCACCTTGTGGGCATTACGTTTGCTTCTGGGTCGACAGGACTAAAAAATGTGATGATGCTACAGGAACCCGTCCCACAGATGACCTGTTGGCGCATTTCCATACTACCTTGCAGGCAACGCGAGATGCTTTCGGCCAAACGCCTCCGTCTGCGAACCATGCCCTGTCTTACCATTGGCATCTCATTTCATACGATCCTGTTGCGCCCATTCGCTCGACATAGTCCCGCGAAAGGGAATTGCTTCCAGCACCTCGCGAGACCCGATCAGTCTATGGAGGGCAACCCTCCTCCTCCCTAACATGACAATGTGGGAAGGACCCTTACCACTCGACCACCAATTTCTCACATAATGTGTAGTCTCGGTGTCACCAACACATTCGTCAATCTTGAAGATCTTAAAATCGCAATTCAAGAAGTAGGAATTCAGCAGAGTACCTGTTAGTATTATTTTTTCGTTTCTCGCTTAAATGTTTAGGCTGCAGTCGGTCGCTTCCAATTTGGTATGTCATGCTCTCGGGACGCCCTCCATTTGGTTGAGTGTACAACATCTCCGTGATGTAGGCACCTCGCTTGTTCGTTCATTTTTTGTGTCAGCTTGGCATCAGCCGTGTGCCGAGAAAAGGTCACTGTCCAGGGTGGTGACTGGTAACATCTGTGAAATATGCCTAGTACCTATTCGGGGGTAAATTAGTATATCAATCTACTCGATACAGACACTCATGCAATTAACTGTCCAAGATTCGCGTTCTATTCACGTCACTCTGCAAACAAGTACATGTAATTCAATTATATTTTCTAGGTTCCGGTACCGGGAATCGAACCCGAGCCCCCTGGAGAGCCAGGTATCCCCTACGCTGATTCCGCACGTGTCTACCCCATTTGGTCTAGCTCGGCATCAGTTGTCTGCCGAGAAAAGGTAGCTGTTCTTGTAGCGTTCTCTTCACTCCATCCTGCAATCAGTGAGGTCCTGTAATATAGGTTAAAGTTATTTGACTTACCAAGAACATGGTTGCTAAAACCGCGACTCCCGGTAGGGTAAACGCAACTCCGCGTCTTAATCACGCGTCCTCCCTATAAATGATCAAACTCCCTACTTGCTTTTCTTATCATCGTACAAGGTCTTAATGTAGGTACTGTAATTTTAAAACCCCTTTTTCTCTAAGCTGAATTGTGGGAAGATCTTCTCTCACGTCCTGTGGCCCCTTACCAGACTATTGCGCAATCATAACTACCAACCCCCCCCCCCCCCCCCCCCCTAACTATACACGGTAACGTCAGACCTACTTTATATTTAAAAAAGCCTCCTTTCAAAACTGCATTTCTAGCTTTCGACTGACTGTACATTTATTATCAAAACTCTAATTATTCTGGCTAAAACTTCTCAACCGAATGAACACCATTTTTCCACTATTTTTATTATTATCATTATTTTATTCGTTGCACTGTCCGTTGTACATGAAGGATGGAATGTTTTCTACGGGATTATTATTATGATCCGGGACCATTGTCGTTACTCAAGATAAATATTTATTGTTATATTTTTGTCTCTTCATAATGAATGATAAGTTGCAATTATTATTTATGTAACCAATCTATTATGTGATTACATTTCAATGTAGGCCTGTTTACGAGAATTATAAGTCGACTTAAAATTTACGGCCTCAACACGGCTAGCCCAGTGGCGGATTATTGGGAAAACCTATATTATAACCGTTTTATATTCTTCACTTATCTAGTGTTCGTATTTAGGGTTTTCAGTTGATATCCCTTTTTGTACTTATGTAATTTTAAAACCACTGTAAGCATTAACACTGAGTCTGTATTTTTTTATTATTATCTCGCAGATCTCGTTCAATAAGGATATTATTGTTATTATTATTAATTATGACAGGAGTCCAATACTTTAATAAGTCTCTATTCCCAAATTTAAATGTTTATCGCGCGGCAATCGCGAATTTTAACAACGATTATCTTTATTAAGTGACACAACACCGAACTTCTTTATCTTACACCATAAATGCAAAATCTTCACTGAAGTTAGTTTTAACAAACACTTCTCGTTTCGCTAAGTCCACAGCGAGCCACAACACTCTTTCGAAATTCCACGACCAGCCCCTTCTTCGACTCAAGGATGTCTGTCCAATCTACCCTCCTTCCAACTCGCATTTCCAATGTCAAACCTACCTTCCAACGTTTTTTACATTAATTTATCACTCATAAGTTCTCAGAGTTATGCGAACTGCACTTCAGGAAAAATACTTGAATTTGCACATAATTTAAAGTTCTGACAGGACATTAATTTTTATTACTTTCACTAATTACTTTCTTGAATCTCGTACACGTAAAATCAAGAGATAAATTCAGCTTTAATGTATCGATCTTGACAACCCACTAAAATACAAGGGATCGAACACATTTTTCATCTGCGTTATCTAAATAACCCAAAATCCAAACCGAAACCTTAGGGTTTTGTCACTAGCGTAACCTATTACTTACCAGACTCGCCGATTTCAGCCGTGAAACCAACTGTCGTCAATTCCCTCGTGCTCCTCATAAAAATGTGATTTATGACCAGGTTAGAAGTGTTTTTACCACTTAAAATAACTATCCCCTAAAACGTGGGACAATATTTTGTTCTAAATCCACCAAGAGGCATCAGGTTTGGCCCTTTCCTGTGATTGATGGGACGCCCCTAATATGGTTCGATATTTATTCTGATTTGTTGAACGCTTTCGTTACCCTAGTAGATAAATCCTTCTTCGAAAGGCCAGCCCCAATTGCTGCAGACCCCTTTAATTCCACTATCGAATCTACCCCACCGGTGTCGGTAGTATGCTCATATTTGTTATAAGAAAAAAAATTATTTGCCAACCATTTGACAAAGCAGGTTCATCACACCCTTTACGATTCTGCCAAAATATGCATCTGCATCACTACTGCCATCCTACAAATAATTTATCACTCCTCACACACCAACACTAAACCAGCCTTTAATTCCGGTATACACCAGCACAAAACACGATCGCAAAATCAAATACACCTATCGTCATCTACTCACTCACACGACTAAATTTGGAATTAATTCCTTACAATACGTCGCACATACGCAATACAACTCATTATCTAATGACTTAAAACATCCAGCATCAAACAAAAAAAACATTGGCAAAGGCTCTAAAAGGATATTTTCTTAGCAGCTTATTCACCAGTGAAGTATTTAACTGTCTTCCTTTGTAACTCTTGTATATTCTTTAACTAACTATTTTTGAACAATAATTCATTGCCTTTACAGGATGTCTTTTGTGTCTACTACGTTTTAAAATCTATGTACTGTTCTTTGAACGGCCCTTTAAATTCGTATTCGTGTGTAAAAGTTGTTTTATTTTAATTGTATTATGTTGTCCTTCCCGAAATGAGTTTTATTTAACTCATTGGGAATAATATTATGTTATGATTTTGTAATATATTATTACTAAAAAAAAATATTTAAAAAAACATATTGAAATAATCAAATATTTATTTAAATAAAAACACATCAATAATCCAAATTAGACTGTTGTGAACTCCTGCATCTCGTTGATTTCGAGATACCTAATCGAGCAACTAGGCAAAATATATTATTCTGCAACAAAAATTTCGGGACCAACTATCACATTCATTGTCGCCGTGATGTCAAAAATATTAACGCGAAAGTGCATATTGTATTTTATTTTATGAAGTTCGGGCGTAAATATCATTTTTTTGCGATTATTATAAAAGAAACTGAATTTGCTACATTAAACAATAAAACCATGTCCGATAAAGGGTTTATAAGTAGGAGAGTTTGCACTTGAAGTGATTTTTTATAGAGCTAATTCTTCATTTTTTTCTAGGCTTATTAAAAGACTTATAAAAAAATGACCGATGATTTTAAGGGCCAAGGTATGTTCTATACGCAGTATTTAATCGAAGCATCTAAGTTATAATACTAACTTCTAAGTGATCAAATTTTCAAAACAAAAACATATGATTCTACATTATTTAATATGACTTCATCTTTACATTTTATACCCAATGTAAGAGCCCCATTGGCGTATAAAGAGTAAATAAATAAAAAAAATCTGTCCAGGCAGTCGACGCGGCGGTATGTTTGTTATACCGTTGCGTAATAAATAATAGCATTGCGCTCGTCTTTACTGTTTATCGGTCTATTTGTTTCTACGTAGGATAGGTCGGGAGAATAGAAAGGTAACCACTAACCACACCACGCTGTTTCACGTTACGCTTAACTACACATTAAACTGTTATGTAAAAACGTTTTAAAAAAAACGTTTTCACATAACAGTTTAATGTGTCTTTCCAGAGTTGCTATGCAACTCTTTTGATTTCGCCAGATAATTAAATATATCTCATGGCCCAAGGGTTGTGGCGCCAAGTTTCATGTATATTATAAAAATGGACCATTGTCCTTTGCTTGTTAGTGCGCTTAGGTCAAGAGCCTCGAAAATCACTCTGCACGACCCATTTCTCTCTTTTTTTGTCGCCAGATAGTTAAATATATATCATGGCCCAAGGGTTGTGGCACCAAATTTCATGTATATTCTAAAAATAGACCATTGTCCTTTGCTTGTTAGTGCGCTTGGGTCAAGAGCCTCTAAAATCACTCTGCACGACCCATTTCTCTCTTTTTTTGTCGCCAGATAGTTAAATATATATCATGGCCCAAGGGTTGTGGCACCAAATTTCATGTATATTCTAAAAATAGACCATTGTTCTTTGCTTGTTAGTGCGCTTAGGTCAAGAGCCTCGAAAATCACTCTGCACGACCCATTTCTCTCTTTTTTGTGCCAGATAGTTAAATATATCTCATGGCCCAAGGGTTGTGACACCAAATTTCATGTATATTCTAAAAATAGACCAATGCTCTTTCCTTGTTAGTGCGCTTAGGTCAAAAGCCTCGAAAATCGCTCAGCGCGACCAAAGAATCTGTCATAACTCCACAACGGAAAAGATTAAATAAATTAGTTATTAGTGCGTCGTCGTGTAGATCTTAAGGCGCTCTAAAAGTAATCTGAGTAGAAATCTATTAAAGTTGTCGAGTGAAAAATTGTGCCGGATTACAGTTTACAAAACATTATAAAATTGTCTGTGTCATATATTATAATGTGGATTGTATTTCACTATCCTGCAGTTAATTTAATGTCATTCCAAGATTCACGAAAAGAAAATAAAGAATATTCATGAAAATATGATTTTTATTTTTCCCATTAATTAAACGCAGTGTCGAACGAAAGATGTTTTCACGCAAAAAAAGGTAATGGAGTGTACAGACTTGGTACAGACACTACCCACCCCAATTTTTTGAAGTGAAACTTTTGTAGCCCCGCTGTGATTTGGATTTCGGATGAAACGGAAATGAGGATTACTGCACCTGCGACGCATCAACTGCGCTGATTGGCCGCTTTGATTATGATGTCTCTTTTAAAGGCTCCTGTGGTTGAGATTTGAAACGGAAATTACCCACTTAATTTAAATATAAACTCTCTCTGTAAGAGAAAAGGGACTTTTTGGCCCGGAGTTCTGTATGCAGTATATCAAAAGTCAAAAGTCTGCACTCGATTTTTTTTTAAGTAAAACTTCTATAGCCCCGCTGTGATTTGGATTTCGGATGAAACGGAAATGATGATTACTGCGATGCCAACTGCGCTCATTGGCCGCTTTGATTATGATGTCACTTATAAAGGCTCCTATTGGTTGTGATATGGAACGGAAATTGCGCTAGGTCTGCGCTCATTGGTCTCTTTGATTATGACCTCACTTTTCAAGTATTGGTTGAGATTGTTTTGGTAAAGTTTCGCTTCTACCGCGTGTAAACTGCAATCAATTTTTTTTTTAATATAATGACACACTCGTTCGGCATTTTTTTTTTAAATATAACTCGACACAGGTTGACCTGGGGAAAATAATGTCCCCTGGGACCAAAGATATTGAAATATAAGTAGATGTGCTATCTGCTGTTTTTACTATGTGGGTCTGCGCTTCCGGGTGTCGCCGATATTGTTTACCAATTAACAAATAAACTAAAAGAACAAATAATTAACGAATAAACCAAACGAACGTTAAACTAAATAAACGAATTCTTTCCTCATTCAAAATATATTGTTAACCAATATTAATGCACATTTTCAAAAAATCAACGAAATGAACAAATTCTTTTTGTATGAAAACTACGCTAATTAGCGCGTAGTCCGGCGACAGTTGCGCGGACACAATAGCATATGTCTTCCGTATTTGAATATCTTTGCCTGGGACCTATGTCATCTTTAGAAGGAGGAGAAGTTCTGGAAAGGGAACATTATTTATTTTTATTGTATTTTATTTATTTATCTATAAAAAGAATGTTTGTATTACATTATTCGATGCCTGTCTCACTAGGGTATACCTGTGTTGAGACAGGCGTAGAGGTACATAAATGAGTATCATACAAAAGAATATTTAATTACAACATAAGAACATTTAAGGTAAGATACATACTGATTTATACAATTCAAACAGAAAGATGATTAAGATTGAGGGTTAATATCATAAAGAGAGCATTATATAGGTGAAGGAAGAGATGAATAAAGTAGTAAATCCTTTCGAATCTATATAGGTAGTTATATTATACATATAGGATTTTACTATTTTAAGTTCTTAAATAAGGGTAAGGACATACGTGAGATGGTAATTCTGTCTATTTGTACTCTATTTTACAGATGTTAGCAGTAGTGTGACGTCCAATACTTATAATCCATTTCTTTATATCTTGTTTGTATTTGGTCATTGATTCAGTTTGTCTAATCGTGGCTGGAAGTGTATTGTGTAGTTTGCAAGCTATGTATTTAAAGTGTTTTTGTCCAAAGGTGGTTTTAGAAAAGGGAGTTTGGAGAAGTTCTTTATTTTTGGCTCGGGTATTGTGTATCATTTGTGTTGGTTTGTATAGGATTTTGTTGTTTTTATGTAAATAAAGTAAGATGGATTTTGCGTAGAGCTGTTTAATGTCCATAACGTTGAAAGTATTGAAGATCGTATCGGTGCTGATAGTGAGAGGAAGTTTAAGAATTATTTTTATTATTAGTTTTTGTGCTTTAATGATGGGGTCGAGGGCATTAGAATGAGTGTTACCCCAAGCTAAAATTCCGTATTCGATGTGAGATTGGCACAGTGAGTAATACACTGTTTTTAAAAGTTGTAGGTTAAGGAAATTGCGCGTTTGTTTGAAAAAGTAAATAGATTTGCGAATTTTGTTTGTAGTGTTAAGTATATGTTGCTTCCAATTTAGGTGTGTATCAAAGGTTAATCCTAAATATTTGATAGTTGCTACTTGTTCTAGGCATGGGCAGTTGCAATTCCGGTTCAGAGATGAGTTATTACATCCGTGTATTTTCAATTTTGGGTGTAGGTTTGGTTTTGTGATATTGGTAAGACTAGACAGTAAGTATTTAGTTTTCTGTATGTTAAGAGTTAATGTGTTCGAGTCAAGCCAATATTTAACCTTTTGAATTCCTACCTCCGCTTTAGAATATACGGTAGGCCAATCTTTTGCTTGAAATAGTAGTACAGTGTCGTCGGCGAAACTGACAATAGTGGCATCGATATCTAGGTTACACAACTCGTTAATGTATATTAGGAAGAGCGTTGGACCTATAACACTGCCTTGTGGGACACCGTAACTAATAGGTAAATTCTGACTCTTTGTAGCTCTGAGTTTAACGCATTGGGATCTGTCAGATAGGAAACTGGAGAGGAGGCTTAATTCATCGTTCCTAATACCTATGTTGAACAATTTGCGTTCTAATTTGATGTGTGATATTGTATCAAACGCTTTACACAGGTCGAGAAATACCGATAGACATTTCGAGCCCTTATCAAGGTGGCCAGAGATGTGGTCAGTGACGGTGGCTATGGCATCGTTTGTACTTTTATGGTTTCTGAAGCCAAATTGCCGGGGCGATAGTAGGTTGTTGGTTTCAAGATATTCCATAAGACTCTTATTCACGATCTTTTCAAATACTTTAGACAGGGAATTGAGTAACGTAATAGGACGATAATTACTAATATCAAGTTTGGAGCCTGTTTTGAAAATAGGGATAATAAGACCTTGTTTTAGAATGGCGGGAAATAATCCTTGGCGAATGCTAATATTCAGCAGATGAGTTAATGGTTGTATTATAACCGGGGCAATTTTTTTAAGAACACTGTTGGGTATTTCGTCAATGCCGGTGGATGAAGAGTTTTTTAAAGAGTTTATTACCGTAGAAACTTCTTTCTCTGTAACCGTTTTGAGAACAAATCGGGTAGGGAATTCATCATTGGAAGGGTGAACGCTAGGATCCAGCATATGGTTGGTTGATTGGATTTTTGTTGCTAGTTCTGGACCTATATTTGCAAAGTAACTGTTTATATGATTGACAATTATGTTGGGATTCGATGTAAAGTCTACGGTGATATCATTGATATTGAGAGAGTTAAAGGCGTCGGTGGCTTTATTTGAATTGGTAGCTTCCTTGAGGACTTTCCATATTTTTTTAGAATCGTTGTTGCATTCGGATATTTTTTTATTGTAGTATAGATTTTTGGCTTTCCTAATGACTTGTGTGCAAATATTTCGGTATCTTTTGTAGAAATATCATGTGTAATATCATATGGATTCGTGGCACATTTTTTATGTATGGAATTGCGTTTCCGAATGCAGTTGATGATAGTGTGATTAATCCATGGTTTGAGAGGTTTGATAGCTCTAGGAATGGTTTTTGTGGTGGTTTTGGTGTTTTGAACAAGGGTTTCTTGTATGTAGGTAGAGAAGTAGTTCCATGCCTCATCTATGTTTGCTATCTTATAGAGTCTGTCCCAGGATTTAGAACTAATCGTTTTGTTGAGGTGGTCATAGTTAATTATTTTCTTTGTTATTTCAGTTGATGTTTTGCTTTGAACGTTGTGTTTGGAACTCATTGTGAAGGAGGTGGCGTAGTGATCTGTAATTGATGACATGTGGATTTCTGAAGTGTATTGGTTTGATGTTTTAACCATAATATGGTCGATGCAGGAGGAAGAGTGTGGTGTACATCGTGTAGGTGAGTTTATTGTACTTACCATTCCGTGAAACATAATGGTATTTAAGTAATCTTGGCACTGGGGATGTTCGTTGTTTTTTAGAATATTAATGTTGAGGTCTCCAATTAAGACTAGGTTTTTTGTTTTTTTTAGCTCGGTAAGATAACAGTTTAAGTCTCGCAAAAAGGGGGAGATGTTAGGTTTGGAAGGAGAGCGGTAAAGTGCAATAATGCATGTGTTTATGCTGTATGTTATTTGAAGACAGTTGGAGTTCGTAATGGTGATTTCTTTGACGTTATATGTGTTGGGAGTGTTGTTTAATGTATATACTACTACGCCGTCGTTTTGTCTGTAGTGATTCGAGGTGTGATGGTGGGTATAATTGGGGATGTTTTTGGGAGTATAGTAAGGTGTTAGCCAACATTCTGTTAAGATAATTAGGTCGTATTTGGTTTTAGTAAGTTCGAGTTCGATGAGAAAATGGTCAAAGTTTTTGTTTATCGATCTAATATTTTGATGGTAGATTGATAGGTCTGATTTGTTAGACTTTATTTTGGTAAAAGAAGAATCCATTTTTGTATGATGTGTAGATTGTGAAGAAATATAAGAGGATAATTTCCCAATATTTTAAGTTATTTTTTTTAAATCATCTGCATGTTTTATATAAATAATTTTTTCGTTTGTGAGGCGCCTCATCATGATTTTACCATCCTTGTACCAGACATAGGTGTAGTTTTTTTCTTTGGCAAATTTTTTCGTTTGCCATAGAAGTTCTTTATGATATGCGGTAAGTTCTTCTCCAATGTAAATCTTGTCTTGGGCGAGTCCTTTTATGGCAGCGTAGTTGATGTTTTTTCTTAAGGCGATGAGGTTGTCTCTTGCGGTTTTGTTGTTGAAGTGAATCAGCAGTTTGGGGGGGGCATCAATACGTCTGTCCGGAATTCTTTTGACATCGGTTATATCTCCATTTTTGATCTCCAAACCAGCCGCTGCAGCCACTCTTTTGACTATTTCAGTCGCCTCTTCGCCACTTGATTGTTTGATACCTGCTATCTCCAAATAGTAATAATTTATCGCCAACGCAGAAAGGGCGGTCAACGCAATTAACAAGGTACTTCTTGACCCCAGCAATAAATTTAACAAGGACCAAATTGCAAAAATCACTCCGATATCATGCGAAATCTTAGCCGCAATTGGCAGCATGTCGGCAGCAGTAGCTGCCAAAACTGGCACCTTAGAAGGTGAACTGCAGGCATACAAAGAAATGCTAAAAAATACTCCACCTCAAAACACGTCACCCGTGAATAATGTAACCGACATCTGTGAGATGCTAACTGAGTTGGAGGAAAGGAAGTCTAGATCTAAGAACATTATACTATTTAACATCCCCGAGAGCAATTCCCAGTCAACAGCAACGAGAATCACCGAAGATATACAAAAGGTTTCATCTTCCCTGGAGGGTTTTGAAAACACCTTTAATCCCAATGAGATCAAGATCCACCGTTTGGGAATCAAGAAACCTGACCAAACCAGGCCCATTAAGATCGAATTCAAAGATTCAACAACTTCCAAATCCATTCTGATGAACAGAACAAAGTTGAAGAACGGTGTAAAAGCAGCAAATGACCTCACTAGTCTCCAAAGAAACGAGCTTGCTCTTTTACGAAGTGAACTAGAATCGAGACTAAAAAACGGCGAAACCAACATAACTATCAAATATGTCAATTCAATACCAAAAATCGTTAAGGCTCAAACAAAAAACTATCAAAATCCAGCACACTGAACCTTTACTATCAAAATGTACGTGGACTGCGAACAAAACTAGATAACTTCAGAATTTGTATACCATCATTGATATGTGAAGCCGTGGTACTGACTGAAACGTGGTTAGATCCGTCCATCAACTCTTCCGAACTAGGATTATCATCATATAATGTTTACAGGAATGACAGAAATCTTGCTACCAGTTCTAAATCAAGAGGAGGTGGTGTCCTCGTCGCAATTAAAAAGAAATTTACTTCAAGGAAATTAAACACAAAAAACAGTAACGTTGAACAATTGTTTATATTGGTGAAATGTAAAAGTGAGAAAATAATAATTAGTTCTGTATACATACCCCCCTCGGCCAACATTGTTGTCTTCAAAAACCATTATGAGGACGTAGAAATAATTAAAACAAAATATCCTGATGCCAAATTTATAGCCGTGGGTGATTACAATCTTCCAAATGTAAATTGGAATTTGCACGACCCCGAATTGTCGAATACTTGTAATACAACTATCTCGGAAAGTGAAAGAGTAATACTCGACATGTCAATATATTTAAACTTAACTCAACATAATCTTGTCAGAAATATTAACAATCGTGTTCTGGATCTCGTATTCTTCAATTCTCAATGTATTAAAGTGAGTAAGGCCATAGAAGTTGTCATAACCCCTGACGTCCATCATCCTCCACTAAATATTTGTATAACAAACTTTGGCGAAAAAACTCTGAAGTCTACGAGATCATGCTATAATTTCAAAAAGGCAGATTATTCGGGTATGTGTGACTCTCTTGCATTGGTTGACTGGTCTTTCTTAGATAGTGATGATTTAAATCATAATACTGAACAGTTCTACTTAATTCTCAGTAATAATATAAATCGCTTTGTCCCTTACACTCAATATAAGGAATCTAAATATCCAGTCTGGTTTAATAAAGATTTGATTAATTTAATTAGACGTAAAAAAACAGCTCACAAACTGTATAAGGATCACGGAACATCGAAGTTGTATATAGAATTCTCTAAAATTAGGAGTGATTGTAATAAACTATCAAGGGCGTGTTATAACGACTATATTAAGCAGACAGAGAATGACATTTTTAATAATATAAAACGTTTTTGGCGATTCAGTAAAACATTAAGAAGTGGTGACTCTGATATACCAAATACTATGTATTTTGAAGACAGAAAGGCTGATGGCATCAAAAATATTGTCGATCTTTTTGCAGACTTCTTCAAGAACGTTTACGATAAAAGTCAACCCAATCAGTTCTCCTTACCTAACTATACTCCCAGTTTCAATATAAACCTGTCACATGTGCACATTGAACTAAACGAAATTATAAAACAAATTAAACTTCTAGATCCCAATAAAAATGCCGGTCCTGACAACATTCCACCATTACTCTTACAGAAGTGTGTCACCGTTCTCGCTTATCCCCTGTACACACTATTTAGTCATTCTTTGTCGAAAGGTATATTTCCTGATCTATGGAAACATAGTTATATAACACCTATCTTCAAAAAAGGGGATAAAAACGAAGTAACTAATTATAGACCTATATGCATACTGTCAACAATTCCAAAACTGTTTGAAAAACTGATTCTGGATAAAATAACTAGCTCATTTAAAGAAAGTATATGTCCTGAACAGCATGGTTTTATAACCGGCAAATCAACACTAACTAACCACATTCTGTATCAAAATTTCATTTCCAATGCATTGGCGAAGAAGCTTCAAGTTGACTCAATCTACACAGACTTCAGCAAGGCGTTCGACAAGGTTTGTCACGCTATTCTTGTAGAAAAACTGTTTAAAGCTGGAGTTCGTGGAAATATGTTGCATTGGTTTATAAGCTATCTTTCAAACAGAAAACTTAGTGTAAAATTAAATGGGGAATCATCATATGTTTTTTTTGCATCCAGTGGTGTTCCGCAAGGTTCCCATATCGGACCTATATTATTTATCTTTTTTGTGAATGACATTTGTAATATATTTAAAGATATCGACGTACTTATGTTCGCAGATGATTTGAAACTTTATAAAGCAATTCGAAGCCTGGACGACTGTTATATTCTATCAGCAAACTTATCCAAATTAGTCGAGTGGTGTAGCGATAACAAGCTATACCTTAATGTTAATAAATGCATAACAATGAGATTTTTTAAAATAAAAAATCCAATTCTTTTTAATTATTCAATCAATAACTTCATTCTCGAATCTGTTTCCGAAATTAATGACTTAGGTGTTACTTTCGACACCAAACTTAGCTTCATACCACACATTGAGAATATCTCAAAGAAGGGTTTAAAAATGTTAGGTTTTGTACTAAGAGTGGCTAAAGATTTTACCAACATTAAAACATTAAAACTTCTGTACACATCACTAGTGAGGAGTCAGGTTGAATATAACTCAACTGTATGGTCTCCTCACTATGACGTGCATTCTCAAACAATAGAAAGAATACAAAAAAAATTCCTAAGCTTTTTAAATTATAAACTAAAAATACCAAAAGAACAATTGAACTGCACTTATCTATTGCAATTATCTAATCTATTAAAGTTGAGTGATAGAAGAAATATTTTTGATCTAGTTTTTTATTTAAAATCTTACGTAATACAATTGACAGCCCTGAATTCTTGGCGCTCATAAATTTTAATGTGCCGGCGAGAAACACAAGGTCAGTACTACCATTTTACTGTGGTAATACTACGACCAGGGCACAATTCAATATACCACTACACAGAATCCAACACTTGGGCAATATGTATTCGCACATAGATGTATGGAATATGTCACTGACACAATTTAAAAATGAAATAATGAAATCATTTATCCGTGATACAAGTACTCACTAAGGAATTCTTTGGTAAATTTAATAAACTAATCGTTCATCGACAAATTTGCTAAACTATCTCTACCTATCCTATTAATGTAATTAAATGTAATGTCTTAGTAAAATCATTGTAATATGTATTATAATATTATAAACCATCATAACCTGTAGTATTATTCAGTTATATTTTTAAAAAAATTATTTAATTTTCACTATAATATTAAAATCCAAATTGGAGTTCTGAACCCCTGCAACTTGCAGAGGTACTGGAGGTACCATCGATGTAGCGGTTTGCCACTTTGCGAAACTAATACTTACGTTTTAGTAGACATGGTTAATGTTGCAATTTTGTAAACCTCTGATCACCTTACTTTAAAATTTTTGTTATTTGTATTTTTATATCATGTATGTATTTTTTTATCGTAACTTATCGTTATTATATCTTACTGTAATTTAAGTTTTTATTGCTTATATTTCTATTTAACTAATGTACTTTTTTATTTCTATTGTAATTTTATTTATATTATTTCCTTATCATGTTAAAGATGTACTGCCTTTATTTATTTATGTAAAAGCCCTCTGGGCGTATAATAAAACAAATAAATAAATAAATAAATAAATAGTTAGATCGGAATTTTGATTCTAATTCAGATACTTTAATTTCAAGATGTTTAATAATAGTATTTTTGCCTAGTTGTTCTTTTTTGAAGTTTTCAATTTCACCTTCTATTTTTTTGTTTTGTAAGAGAGTTTGGTCAATCTTTTTTATTATTTCATCATACTGGTTGCTAATAAATTCGATGCTTTTTTGAGTTTCTGAGGTGATTTTTTCCATTTTAGTGATAATTTCTTTTTTTATATTATCCATGTTTTTATCAATGTGTAGGATAATTTTTTCCATAATTGTTCCTTTTCCTACACCTTTGGTCGTCTTATTAGGATTGGTGTAGTCTTCTTCCGAATCGCTAGATGTCGCTTTTTTTTGAGATTTCTTCTGCCGATTCATCTTGTAAAGGTTTGGATCACGGGTAGAGATTTAGAAAAAATAAAAATATCTAAATTCTTCCGGAAAAGGTGGGGTTTGAACTTGGTCCGTTAGGTGTGGTTGAGCGGGCACGCTAGCCACTACACTATTACCCACGTATGACGTAGCTTGAAGATAGTGCGATATTAATTGACTTAGATGCACTAATTGACAGATACGTTTGTAATAAGCGAATGTTTGTTTGGGCAACAATATTCACTTAACTGTCACTTGTAAAGTTAATTTAAAATGATTTAAACACTGTACGGGATCGCTCATAAATCATTAACGTAGATTTTTCGCTGAATTGAACTTTACGAAGACATTTGCCGATAAAATTATTGTTTTTACTGTACTATACGCAATAAATTTATATGATCTATGAGGAGCGGTATTTTGGCGTGCACTCTGTGTGAAATGTATGAAATTACTCAATGTGATTTATGAGCGGTGGATGTGAATATGGGGGTCAGTGTTTCCAGTAGTGACGTTTGAATCGATCCCTACCATTGCGGTGCAAGGTCCTGCTGGAGAGGTCAAAGGGCTCCCTTAATTTGCCTCTCCCGATTCGGCCCGCCATAAAGGGCAGATGCATCCGCCTCCAAGATCTGGCCAAACCTTTTTTTAATGCGAGTACCTCACACGCGCCCCAGTTGCTCCCGTCTGTAATTGGGGTATGTTGTGAGACTGAAGGTAGTGGGGAGGGGAAGGAGATGGGTAAGAGGAATAGGGAAGTACCTATTTCAAGCGACGTTTCAATTCTGAATGGTGATCTTACACCAGGGCGATACTGAGAGTATCTTCCACTCTGGAAACTGCCACAAACTTAGTATTTTTTTTTACATTAACACCACACAGGAAGCCCTGAGGAAAAAATTTCCCTCATGGCCTATGTCATCTGAGATGCTGTGTGGAGGGTCTTTTTGAGGAGAAGAAGGAATGAACATTGGTCTTGAAGAGACCCATGTTATAGTGTTATGAAGCAATTCTTAAAAAATTATTATTCCGTCAAGTACTTAAAAAAAGTGATAATGTTGGCGACACTCTCGGGATTTTGGTGTCTATGCGAGGCGCGAGAGGGCTTTTTCCGGTTCCGCAGACTTTGATTTGGAAGCGAGTAGAGCGGCTCGCTTTGTAAATCGACGGGTCACACATTGGGAGAAAAATGTGCTAATTGTATGGGAAAGAGTGAAAGGAAGTATACGCGGGCGACAATCGATTTTTGATGAAATTTTAATAATGGTTTTCATGGTAAAACCCTCAAAAAACACGCCAGTGAGTCGTGATGAATCGTGGCGAGTAGAATGCTACGGCATGTTATTGTGACGGGCGCTCGAGAATTGTAATCGGGAGAGATCGGAGTCATCCTGTCGGTACTTATTACATTACGCTGATAATAATCATTTTCCCGCGGCCGATAAACCCGCGGAGTTCGCCATTTTTAAGAATTCGCGCTGTATGAGAGCAAGAGTGTCGCTACCATTTGGGATAGGACCGGTAGTCAGGAGAGGGTCATGGGTCCCCACCAGCAGTGATCGTTCGGCTCCAGAGCCGAGGCCAGAAGAGGAAGCAGGAGGACCGGCATCCCGCAGAGGGTCATGGGATTCCACCTGTCATAGTCGTGCGGATCCCGAGCTGAGTTTTACCGTAGGTGGAGAGAGTCTGGGCCTCCCCTTCGGTGGGAACTCATACCAGGCGTCTCCGGGAGAGGCCACAAGGGCCTACCAGTCTCAGCCGCAGTCCGGGGCGGGGTAGATAGGTAGATAGGTTAGAATTAGATGGATACAAGGCCCCGGGTGTGTCTTTTTATGTATCATGTATTTATCAACGGTCTTCCTTTGTACAATATACCTTACTTATGTTCTCATTTAATGCTGGGTTTTAATGGCAATAGCCCTACACCCCACTCCTTTCCAGGGATGTTATATTAAGAATGCCCACGCCGCGAAGGGAGGGTCTCGTGCCTGCTGCAAATTGACATTCCACGACTGTATAGTCGAGGATTGGCGTCCATAGGTTCCATTAGAACCGAAGTTGATTTGTGGTGAGCGGAAGAGAGATGTAATTGGCTGGCATCTGCTACTTACAGCCTCCCACGCAAACTGCTATCTACATAGTAGATAGCACCTCATTTATTCAACCTAATTATCTTGTCCACGTAGTAATTAGCTACTTAACAAAGTACTAAAATAACGATTTAACAATAGGAAGGAGGAAACACAGGGGCCGGCAAATCGTTCCACAGCCGAGCTGTTGAACACAAGAACTAGTTGAAGAAGCGACCCGTTCTCATGTGACATATGTTGGGCACGAGCTTGGCGTGTTTCCCGACTACGTACCGGTGCCGAAGGGATCAATGACGCTAGTTCCTCGGAGCATCTTCCATTGTAATACCGGTAGAACAAGGATATTCCTTCTATTCATTCCTTTAATTCAATTAATTCCAAAAAAAAAAAATCATATACGCCTCCCAAATTGAAAAATTTAAAGTAGTTTATATTATATACTTGTACAGTTAGTTAATTGACCCATCATAACATTCTAACATAACTGCTTATTCGTATCATTAAACCTCACGATTATGTGATTTAATAATTTTCCATGATAAATATTTTCAAAGGTGCGAATAAGGAAAAACTTTTTATTACTTTTATTATCGCCTTGTTTATTTATGCCCAACAAGTCTTTTACATAGGGTTAACGAACTATCTGACCATCACGCCAATTCAGCGCCGAGGTAGGCAGAGAGGATGGACCGCCAGACAACTATCTAGATTCTAGACTGTTCTCTTTGTTTTAATTTAAAAAAGAAAGAAAGACAAACATTCCCTGGTAACGAATAACCCAACAATGTTTGAAAATCTCCTATTACCACTACCACCAAAGAAAGACGAAAATGTTGCTTGTGTTGTGATAGAGGACTTAGCCATCCGAGGAATTGAACACGCGACGCCCGGATGGGATCCAAGCTCTATGCTCACTCAACCACTGACCGGTAATACACATACACTTCATGCTTCATTTACATTCATTCATCGTATCATACATCGTATCGTACATTGTTTCGTACATCTTACATATCGGGAATGGGTACCGCCGCCCCGGGAACCTTTATTGGATAACCAACACCTCTGCCATAGGTCACCCCAAGTGGTTCGCTACGTTTGGTAATTTAGCAGGAGTGCCCGGGTTCATGGGGTAAGGTTTGTCTAGGTCTTGGAGGCGGATGACCACGACACACTGAACCCCAGATTCCTACCCAACTAAACCCTTTTCCTTCCCAAAACCCTCATCTCCTTCCTTTCCCTAAAAAAACCCTCACAGCATCCCCAAAGATGTCATAGGCCCTGAGGGAAATTATTTTCTCAGGACCTCCTGTGTGGAGCTCATGTAAAAAATATCACACATTACATCACACCTCGTATATATATATCACATATATACGAGGTGTGAAAGATACGTATATATATATAAAGATACGTATATATATATCACATATATACGATATATGAAAATTATTAACGACCGTCAATACGGATTCCGGCGGAACCGCTCGTGCGGTGATCTTCTCGCGTATGTGACGCATGTTTGGGGGCGGTGCCTGGAACGTTTTGGTGAGACCCAAACGGTTGCACTGGATATTTCCAAGGCCTTTGACCGGGTTTGGCACCGAGGGCTTGTCAACAAACTGCTTTCTTACGGACTTCCCGCATCCTTGTGTAAGTGGATTGCCGACTTTTTGAGGGAGAGGTCGATTCAGGTGGTTGCTGACGGTTTCACCTCTTCTTCGCATTCGATAAATGCTGGCGTCCCACAGGGATCGGTTCTGTCACCGACTTTGTTTCTGTTGCACATCAATGACCTCTTGTCATGTGCACCGATTCATTGTTACGCGGATGACAGTACAGTCCATGATAGCTTTTTGTTTGACAAGCCCCCAAAGGGCACACAAACTCCAATAGCTCGGAGGGCTTTGAAGCAAAGAATGGACGGTTACCTCGAGAGTATTTTCTCTTGGGGTAAGAATAACCTCGTCGAATTTAATGTTTCAAAGACCCAATCATGTTTGATAACGTCTAAAAGGGATCGAAATGAAAATCTAGTCTCCTTCAACGGAAGCAACCTTCCGAACAGGACCTCCATTGATATGCTTGGTGTAACTCTAAGTGACCAGCTCAGGTACGGGGGCTCCATCGAAACCAGAGTTAAGTTAGCCTCTCAGAAACTGGGCGTACTGTACAGGGCCCGCAGATACTTTAATAGTACCCAACTGCTAACCCTGTACAAATCGCAAGTGCGCCCCACGGTTGAATTTGGCAGCCACCTCTGGTCTGGAGCTCCAAAATACCTAAAAAAAACCCTTGACTCTGTGCAGAAACGGGCGGTCCGTTTGATAGATTCTCCCATCCTAACAGACGGACTGCAATCTTTAGAGCATAGGCGTCAGGTGGGAATGCTGTCCTTGTTCTACCGGTATTACAATGGAAGATGCTCCGAGGAACTAGCATCATTGATCCCCTCGGCTCCGGTGCATAGTCGGGAAACACGCCAAACACGCGCCCAACATTTGTACACGGTTGACATTACTCACATGAGAACGGGTCGTTTCTATGACTCGTTCTTGAGTTCAACGGCTCGGCTGTGGAACGATTTGCCGGCCTCTGTGTTTCCTCCCTCCTACAACATGGGTCTCTTCAAGACCCATGTTCACTCCTTCCTTTCCTCAAAGAGACCCTCCACACAGCATCTACAAAGATGACATAGGCCCTGAGGGAAATTATTTTCCTCAGGGCCTCCTGTGTGGTGTTAATGTAAAAAAAAAAAAATATATATATATACATCGTATCCCACATCTTACCATACATTGTATCATACATCGTATAGTACATCGTAATCTGATACCCTAATTCTGACCATTAAGAGGGCATTACCAGAGAAAACCAGAAATACGTCTTTTTCAAATCAGATTTTAGACGTATTGACTCTTTTCCACAAAAAATTATAAATGGATTTCGAAAGATTGTTCTTTTATCTAGCATTCGCATGTAATAAATTTTGAGATTTTTTTTTATTTTTTAGTATAATAAGGTTATTCCATAGGTCGTTGGCAGATTTGTTAAATTTTCAAAAAAGATTTTGTATTATACCACACGCATTTCAAATAATATAATCATGCAGTAAAATAAATCAATACATTATCTAGCAAACGCATGTTTTAGAATTTTAATTTTAGTTTCAATAAACTCATTAAAAAATATGTACGTACAAGTGTTTCTTGACGAAAATTGGTCCATTTGTGTATGTATTTATTTGCGCACTTACAAACTAATATATTTCAGATTTTTTTAACATTCTTATTAAATTTAGACATTATTGAAAAATGATAAATACTTATAATCAAAAAATAATTACAAAAAATACATTATTTTAATAGTTTTATAATCACGCCTTTCAGCATTTTTGGATGAAGATATAAATTAAAGCTAATTTGGATTGAAATAAATTCGATATTGAGTTATAATTTTAAAAAGCTGGTACGGAGAATAATTAATCTTTCTCATTGTAACCGCCCTGCACGATCGTAAGAACAACTTTCGACGAAATGTGGATTTTCGTCCGCTGGCTGGTTAAACGCTCTTAAGGCTCTGCAACCGGGCCCGAAAAGAACAAGATGGAGGGATACGAAATTACGAATGTTAGAGGAGAGCGCTAACATTGACAGCGATAAAATCGATGCTAAAATTGCGAAAATGTTTAATAAAACACGACTCGTTTAAAATAGAGCAAAAATCTCGCGGGCATTATCTTAAACTGCATTTAAAGAAACACTGTGAATTTTTTCATACATATAACTTGTAAAATAACTAAAACAAACGTGTTAATAGGTAATCATTTTTGGAGCATTCTTTGCGATTTTTTTCTATCGAGGGAATTTTATATAATTTGCGTTTCGGCGCGGGCAAAGTCTAGATATTATCTTCAAAAATAACATATATTTTTAAGGGCTTTAAAACTTACCGTGTTTAAGGGAAATATGTAATAAATCGGTACAAATCCGGGTTGCGGGCCCTTAAAACACTGATTTCACTTGATCGTTCCATTTGTCCTCAAACGTCCCTGACTTTTTACGACTACATTTTTCACATGTAAACTTCTTTTGTTTTATTATTAGGAAGGGCTTACCTGGTATCTTTTGGTTTGTATTAATGATCGATGCCCTTTATGAAGCGTGTTTTCGTAAATTTAAGGGCTTCCTGCAGTCAATTTACTAATTTAACCTTTGGCATGCGATGTTTTAATAGCCAGCAATACGGTAGCGAAAAGGTTAACGGTGAACTTAACCGCAACCCTCTAATAAAAATTTGCGCATAATTCTATTAAAGGAGTTGAAGTAGATTGCTAGAATATTGGAAAAATGTACCATGGGTAGTCATGATTTGAGTGCTTCATCTGCAAAATAACTCGTATCACATCTCAGAACAGAATAGATAGTTTATTTATTTTTAACTTTATGAGTATAACCTCAAATTGATATTTAATTATTAAATGAGGACAATATTAGCGAAAAAAATATGTGCGTTAACAAAATGAAGATAATGTTGGTAATTGAATGGATTATAAGTATTGGACGACACACTACTGCTAACATCTGTAAAATAGAGTACAAATAGACAGAATTACCATCTCACGTATGTCCTTACCCTTATTAAAGAACTTAAAATAGTAAAATCCTATATGTATAATATAACTCCCTATATAGATTCGAAAGGATTTACTACTTTATTCATCTCTTCCTTCACCGATATAATGCTCTCTTTATGATATTAACCCTCAATCTTAATCATCTTTCTGTTTGAATTGTATAAATCAGTATATATCTTACCTTAAATATTCTTATGTTGTAATTAAATATTCTTATGTATGATACTCATTTATATACCTCTACGCCTGTCTCAACACAGGTATACCCTAGTGAGACAGGCATCGAATAATGTAATGTAAACATACCTTTTATAGATAAATTAAATAAAAAAATAAAAAATTCTTAGCTGTTGCCATGAAAGTAGAAGGTTCTGGGTTTGATTTGATGATTTTTCTGTATCCAGATTTTCGATTGAGTTTCGCTAATATTGTCATTTTTTTAATTAAAGAATAGATAGTCCCTGGAAGTGATTCATACCGTTTGGAAAGAATATGGATGTATCTAATTTACTTGCGACCTTTAGCCCAGACAGGCCAATTGAATTGTTTATCTGTTCAAGAAAGATTTTAGATATTTTTTCCTGAAGAAGGGATAAATGGAGCTTACTCCAGGCACATGAACACCCCTGCAACTCTCTTTTATGAGATAATCTAATTTGACGTATAACTTAATCGTTAATGTCAATCACCGTCTACTTAGAAATTTAGAAACCCAGAAACTTTCCATATTCCTTTCCAAAGAGCCAACTTAACCTTCTTCCTGCATATATATGTGAGTCACGTAATGTAACTTCTACTGGAATGGCAAGATTCCGGACATATTTAGCGATAGCCCCCAGAACTTTACTAACTTTCGCGAATCTCTTATTTTCACTTTACTTCACTTGACCCTAACTTTATTGTCTGTTGTTATTGTTGTTGTTGTGGATGTTGATTTTTATATTGTTTTACGTACTAATGGCCTTACTAATGAACGTGTTTTAAATTTTACATAAACTGAAAAACATCTGTTAATTTAGTAGGGTTGTTTATCAGTTGTGTAAATTAAAATAGTATATATATTAAAAAGGGGGTATTTGTTTTACTCTTTCATATTGCTGTTGGCCGTTATTAAACAGTTGGTATTAATTCTTTGTTATTTCTTTGTAATATTTAATATTAACCCTCTGCATATTGTGTACATTATAAATCAAATTTTTATTTTGTAGAGTTTAATTCACAATGTACATTTGTTTCATACTTTTATTTATTTGCTACCGGTTTTGACACCATGTCATCCATGTCATTCATTAGCGTTCTTAAAACTTGCTAGTGAATTACACGGATGTATTGAAACCGGTAGCGAATAACTAAAATTAACTCAGTCTTATTTGTTGTGTAAAAATCGTTGTGTCTCCCTTACTACCATAATGAGAAAAATATATAAACGCTTTAGAAAGCGAAAACACCATGCTTTATATTCAAATCTAAACCACAAAAGAAGTAAAATGTACACCTTTGTGAAACCAAAGTTTATGTAATTTGAAAAAAACTATGAAACTTTGGAAATTTTTTATAAATTATTTTTACATCGGATGACGAAAAAGTGAGGTGACAATAACATAATAATAAAATATGAATGTGTGTGTTTTTTTTTCATCAGAGTTACTTTAGTTAGAAAAAAAAAGTTAAGCCATTTTTAAAACTTTTTATGTTTGCATTCAAAAATTTTATACATTTTTTAATAATATAATTTCAAAGCGTATTTTATCACCTTTCAAAAACAGCTTTTAGTTTTCGAATACATTCAGAAATATTCTATTTATTTGGATTTTATTGCAAAGCGGAAATATTTTTACCTTTCGAAAAAATAGACACAAAGCCTTAGACGGTAGTCCAGTAAACGAATGGTCCAAAAGGAGGTGTAGAGTGCGTGAGCAGGGACCTAAGCGATTCTTTCAGGACTTGTTTAGGATGCTTAGGGTGTGAACATACTAAAAGTCCTGACGTCTAGGTGGTGAGCTAGGGGGGGGAGGGGGGGGGGGAAGGTCCCGATTTTCGGGTTTCCGTTTATATCTCAAAAACGGTGCGTCGCAGAGGAAAACTTTTTTAGAATAAGTAAAAGCTCATAAGATTATCTACAACTTTTATTCTATACATAATTTTGAAAATCCCAGCCGTTTTTGAGTTATACGCTCCACAAATGTCAATATTTTCTAAAAAAATCATTTTTCCTCACATTTTTCATCAAACATTCCTTCATATCGTCTAAAATATTCATCCAAGAAAGAAATTTATTCAAGAGAAGTTGTAAATAATTTAATTACCTTTTAGAATATATACACATGTTTAAATAAATCTCTAACCAGTAAATATTTACAGCTATTTTAAGTTTTTTTGTAAAATGTCGTCATTTTCAGAAAAAGCTGTTTTATCTTACCAAAATGTTAAGATGGGTTTTTTCTTCATGGGAAATTCCTTATTAATTTTTGCACGCAAGAAAGCAGGTAAGTTGTTCTCGAACAGATGATTAGTGAAATTCATTTTATAATCATTATTATTGTGATGGATAATTAGGTTAGTCGTCGGAGATGCTACAATAACGTGCTACGATGCTGTTCGAGTTGGTGAAAAGGCAATGAATGCGATAGTGGGCTTGACATTCTCAGACATCAAGTTGTCCCGCAAAGATCGGGCATTCCCAATGTCTTCTGTCAGCTCGTCGATAAAAATTCACGATAAAAAGGTTGCAGTTGACCCAACATTGCTGTTTCAGCGGATGTGTATAAACAAACGATCAGATGAGGATTTGATGAAATTCTTTGCGTGTGAGTTGGCCCCATTTCCCTTGACACTGTTCTTAATAACATCATGTTACACTCTCAACTTTATATGGATTAAAGTTTTCATATCCTCTTTGGACGTGAGGGTCCTGGCAAGCGTTGTTCATCCATGGCATCGTCATTCTCAGTGGTGGATGTTCTTGCTGAAAGGGCTCTACGTCATCTTCATCGTCGTCCTCGGCAACAGGCAAACTATTGAGGCTTCTCCCTTGGCAGTGAAGGCACGCTGCAGAACAGGTCAGCATTGCTTTTCGGCATCCGCATTTGCCAATTGCACAATCCTTGGTGCAGCGGCAAAATATCATTTTCAGAAGGACCTCCGGTGCTGGAGGATCTTCTGTTGTAATTGGCGCCAGGGTGTCTCCTTCGTGTTTCCACCCCCATTCTTCAGGGGACAGCTCAATCCCGAGCCACTGCTGAACTTGGTGGTATGTCCTATTTCATATCCTATGTCCTATGTCATATTTGCCACGGACCTTGTGAACGATTGGAAGTGGTACTGGTTAAGGGAGGTCTGTCTTTTTGGCGCCGCATACCATTTCAGGAAGCATTTATTTCCAGCTTCTTCAACCTCGTCGTGAGTAGAGGAGGGATTGTCAAAGATCATTGCCGCTTGCTTGATCATTTCTGACTCCAAGTACAATTTTGAAAAGCCCACCTTGCTTCTCCTGAAATTTGCAGACGTTGTATCGCATCCGGTAAATGAATGTAAAAATATGATGTGTTCAAATCCACGATGCTGCATCTCTTGGGTGGACAGTGCCAATGTTTTGGTTTTCCCTCGTCCGGGTTTCAGCAACAGAATATCTTAGGTGGGACGAGTGGAAGCAATCAAAAGGACAGTGAGGTCCACATCCTCACCAAAGACAGCCACAGAGTTGTGAAAGGATAGTTCTACAGCAGTCTTCACGATAAAGACGTCAGCATCATCGGTGGCCTGCTGAGTCTGTATCCCATTCTCCCGAAACTTAGTCTGTAGTAAGGAGATTAAATTACTTTTGTTGGTAGGATAGGATAAAAAATCTTCCTGTTTAACGGGTATTGATTTGTTCCATGTCAAATTGATGTCGGCTGACCTTCTCAGTCTGTATCGTCGCATTTGTTCTTGTGATTTCGTGCTTTTGATTGGATTTGCGTACCCAGCAAATACCACAGTGCGAGTCATTCCAGGATAGTGGTAGTTGACATAGGTGATATAACGATCACAAATTGCGGCAACGGAGGCATCTTTTTGTCAAATTACTCTGTATAATATAGATAATATGTGTATAATATATGATAGAAATCCTCCGTCCTCAACTATGTTCATCTGAGACAGTAGAACAGTTTTTTTGAAAGGCTCGAATAAGCTATACAGAACAGATTTATTTGTCTTTCGCATCCCACTTTCATTGAACAGTGCCAAGGGAAATGGAGCCAACTCATACTCAAAGAATTTCATCAAATCCTCATCTGATCGTTTGTTTTTACACATCCGCTGAAACAGCAATGTTGGGTCAACTGCAACCTTTTCATCGTGAATTTTTATCGACGAGCTGACAGAAGACATTGGGAATGCCCGATCTTTGCGGGACAACTTGATGTCTGAGAATGTCAAGCCCACTATCGCATTCATTGCCTTTTCACCAACTCGAACAGCATCGTAGCACGTTATTGTAGCATCTCCGACGTCTAAACTAATTACCCATCACAATAATAATGATTATAAAATGAATTTCACTAATCATCTGTTCGAGAACAACTTACCTGCTTTCTTGCGTGCAAAAATTAATAAGGAATTTCCCATGAAGAAAAACCCATCTTAACATTTTGGAGAGAAAAAACAGCTTTTTTCTGAAAATGACGACATTTTACGAAAAAACTTAAAATTGCTGTAAATATTTACTGGTTGGAGATTTATTTAGACATGTGTATATATTCTAAAAGGTAATTAAATTATTTACAACTTCTCTTGAATAAATTTCTTTCTTGGATGAATATTTTAGACGATATGAAGGAATGTTTGATGAAAAATGTGAGGAAAAATGATTTTTTTAGAAAATATTGACATTTGTGGAGCGTATAACTCAAAAAAGGCTGGGATTTTCAAAATTATGTATAGAATAAAAGTTGTAGATAATCTTATGAGCTTTTACTTATTCTAAAAAAGTTTTCCTCTGCGACGCACCGTTTTTGAGATATAAACGGAAACCCGAAAATCGGACCTTCCCCCCCCCCTCCCCCCCCTAGCTCACCACCTAGACGTCAGGACTTTTAGTATGTTCACACCCTAAGCATCCTAAACAAGTCCTGAAAGAATCGCTTAGGTCCCTGCTCACGCACTCTACAACTCCTTCCTTTACTGGACTACGGGGGGTTAAGTAACAAATAATGTACATAGTGAAGAAAAACACGTCAAAACAAAATAAATTATTAATTTGAAAATTTGGTGTAGAGCCAAAGCTCTTATCTGCCACATAACCCGTATTGTAATATCAAAAATAATTTATAATTAATTAATTAATAATTTACAAACATAGTTCAAACTACTTTTGAGCCGGTAGCTCACATTCGTTTCTGAATTCCGTAAAACACTGCAAAATTAATGAACAGAGGAAAATACCATTCAAAATTAAAATAATCTCGCATAAAGAGTTGGTACTTTAATTTGTGAGCGTATTAAACTTTACTGTCCATGTCTTTTATAACTTAAATAATAACGTTCGTGTCTGTGCGCACGGAAATTATTTGTCGCCAGAGCTCATTCGCTGATAAATTAGTAATGATGTGATAGTTAATTGAAACGCATGCTGCATGCATATGGAATACGTACCAACTTTACTTTTATTGATAACTTTGCGTGCATCATGCAAATTATTACAGGACATCTGCATGGATATCTGCACTGAATGATTCAGTATTGTGCACGAATGTTGATATAAACAATGATACATTTATATGTCAGCAGTTTATTTAAGCTGTATGATATATGACAATAAATTAAGTTTATTGAAGTCGCAGACAATGGAGTGACTGGTTTGTCTACCAACTAATTTTGTTGTAGAATGTATAGTTAATTATACAATGTACGCGAGATATTTTTGTAATATAGTAACGATAAATATTCTTTTGTAATGTTGGAACAAGGTTTTTTAAAAATAATTTAAGCATGAAAAAGTAATGGAGAATATCAATTTATTCATCAGTCATCACCATTGTGATGATTTTATTTATTTATAAATTTTATTTTAGTAAATTGTACATTCAAGTTTACGAATTGCGAAATAATTATAACATTTCATACCTATTGCAAACTGTATTTTTTCTATATGTAGCTCCTACAGTACATCTTGAAACTTCCAATTGGTGCGGACTTTAAAGTTTCTGGTAGCGTATTTTACAGGTGTTAAGGGACGTACTTGACTTACTTTAACCAGTGATTCGTGAAATTATTTGGAGTAAAAAATGTAGATGAAATTTTGGTCTCTGGTGACATTTTTTTTTTCTACAAAAACATTAAAAAAAGTGGTAGGTGTTGATCAGTTGGACGGGGACCAACGAGGAGTTGGTCGGTTACTCTGCTGAATAACCAGCGACGACATGGGGAAGAATTTTTTATGTATGATTTTGAAGATAAATTTAAAAAAAAAAATTTTGGAAAAAAGTCACCGGAGACCAAAATTTCATTAATATTTTTACTCCAAATAATGTCAGGAATCACTGGTTAAAGTAAGTCAAGTACTTCCCTTAACACCCTGTATAACCCTAACCTAACTTAACCAATTTTTTATATTTTTTCATTATCACTGTTAATGACATTTCTGAGGTGTTTCTGAGTTGGTTTCCCTTTGTACTTTCTACGTATTCGCTTTGTCCTTTTTGTAGCCTGATTTCCTTGCACGTCCTTGTGTTATATATTATACATGAATATTATAAATTATAACCAATAATAGGATTAAATTACTGTGTATTAGTGATGAAAATGAGATGCAGGACAATCGGTAACTCTATTTTATAGTTGTTCTTTCTTCGCGTTCTCTAATGCCGTCTCTTTCATACTAGACGTTGTCCTCCTTTGTATATTTATTTAAATATACTATATATATTTAAAAAGTTAAGAGAGACGGTAAAATCAGTATTTCGATATCTCCAAAATTGATGAAGTTATGAGCTTTCAAAGTGAACCTTGGTAAAATTTATGAAATTGTTTCTCGTGACGTCACACGCAGTACAAGTATAATTCGAAGGGCTGCAGTATTGCCGTGACGAGTATCTCTATTTGTCTATCTCTATAACGAGATTCGAGATGCCCGGCCTACAAAATTCATACATCTATTGTCCACCTTTTTGATCAGTTGACCTTTCTCGAATCACCAATACCAACTCGACCCAGGTAAACTTACCGTCTCTATAGTACACGCCAAACTTTAATGCCGACCTGACGTTGATACAGAAATCGTCGCAGTAGACGTCCGTTAAGGTCCGTAAAGCGGCAAGCCTTCCCGCCCCTTTCTCTGTCGCACGTATGTTTTACTCGTCTTTCTCTTTCGCTTACGGTCATTGTAAAGTCAGTAAAATGGAGCGTATCAAGTTCAGATCGGCATTTAAATTAGGCGCGTACTGTACCCAGAACGGTAACCTTACCGAGTCTTATATTCGAGTTCGTGAGGGTGTTTTTTCGTAACATCTGCAGCAAACTGCATGATAATTATTTGAATACATTAGCTGCGTTTTATTGCATTCCCATGGTCTACAGCTGACGGCCTACATGCGATATTATATTATTACTGCAGTAACTAAATGCAGATGTGCAGATTTTCGATCACGGGTGATATAGCACACTATTGTTATTTATTTATATATTTCATTGATTTTGATTGCATTGTTAATACGAATGAATGCGTTCCGTGGAACTGAGATCGACAGATAGGAATTTATTATATTATTTGCAATTAATTATATATCACACATAAGCATTATTCTCAGGCTCGTACAGCTTTTACAGTATTTTTCATTTGTTGTTATTTAGCATAATCTCTCTCAGTCATCGTATCCCTTGCGACGTGCGATGCATAATTAATACATAAACAAATTCATTTATTTTTTTAATAATAATTTGAGTTTAACTACATTGTGTCGTGTCCTTTTACCGAGTGTTCCGCTGTAGGTACCAACGAGGTTTATTGGACTTAAAACACGCCACTCGAAGTTGTGCAGATTTGACTAAATATTAATAATATTTATAATGTTCAAGATTAATTAGTAGACCTCCATTTTAATTTTAAGTTTTTTTTTTAATATTAGGTTGTTACGTATGAAATTGGTGTTTTGTATGGGAGGAACATAAAGTCGATTTTTTTTAAATATAATATATTTATTTAATCAAAGTATGTACCATTGCTATCTATGCACTTTTGCCATCTCATAGGTAGCTCATCGATCCCTTTACTAAAAAAAAACATTCTGACGGGAATCAATAAAATCTTTGAAGGCGGTTTGGACTGCCCCATCGGAGTTGAATTTTTTCCCTTGCAAGAAGTTATCCAAATTTTGAAAAAAATGGTGATCTGTTGGGGCAAGGTCCGGAGAGTACGGTGGATGTCTTAGACATTCCAATTGAAGCTCCTCTAATTTGGTAGCCGTCTGTTGTGCAGTGTGTGGTCTAGCGTACTAACGCGCGTTTGCTAATTTGCTTCACTCAATTCGTGAGGTACCCACCTTTAAAGCTTTTTCACCTTCCCAATTTGCTTCAAGTGGATTAAAACAGTTTTATCACTAACACCGCAGCCTGCAGCTAACTCGGGCGTGGTTTGCGATGGATCCGCTTCCACAATAGCCTTCAATTCCTCATTATCAACTTTGGTCTCCGGCCGTCCACGGCCTACAGGTCGAAATTTCCAGAACGAAAGCGTTGGAACCAAAAACGCACTGTGTTTTCTTTTGCGGCACCGTCGCCATACACATCATTAATCCTTCGAACCGTTTCTGCAGCACTGGTGCTACGGTGGAACTGTACTCTTAAATACCGCGATATTTCAAGTTTTCCATTTTGTAAACTAAGTGACGCAAAGAAAAAAAAAAAACAAATGAATTTTAATTTTCGAAACACAAATACATGAGTAAATAGCTGTATAAATTTGAATTTGGAATGCCTAACCAAAGAAAAGATATTTGAGATCAAAGTTGCCAGTACGGCAAAACACCAATTTCATATGTAAGGACCTAATATTTTTAATATTGTTATTTAATTTATAACAAAATACAGTTTACTTATAAACAAGTTCTGCAATGTGATTATTATTACGCATGGCAGCTGTTTCGCCTTGCGTAACGCCTGAATTATGTAGCAGAACTTGTTTAAAAACTGTTTTTTTGGATTAGTTAATTGAATTTCGATTTTGTTTTTTATGATGAATTAAAAAAGTAAAGCAAAGCTTGGAAGTGGAAATTAACCCACTTTACGACATCCCCTAGAGCTGAAACTCGACAGATAAACTCGTTGTCGATGACAATGCATTCTGTCAATTTTTAAATGAGACATGAAACGTAAAAATAGGTTCCACTTTTTTACCTTCAATTAACCCCAATGCTCAATACCGAATACGTTTCGACAAGATATTAGTACACAAAATCGCCTCTATTGGTATAACTCTATGAGTATCATAGTTATAAGGGACGTGGAGCAACTGTAGAGTAATACACTATACACCTATAATACCTATCCGTTTTTTTCCATTTAAGTTTACAAATTAATAATTATAACTTACATGTTATTACATTTTATCATACTTAAGAGGACATAGGTAGAGAAACCCAGAAATATGTCATTTTCAAAAAAGTTTTTAGACGTATTGACTCTTTTCCACAAAAAATTATAAATGGATTTCGAAAGATTGTTCTTTTATCTAGCATAGTTATGTAATAAATTTTTAGATTTTTTTTTAATTTTTAGTATAATAAGGTTATTCCATAGGTCGTTGGCAGATTTGTTAAATTTTCAAAAAAGTTTTTGTATTATACCACACCCATTTCAAATAATGTAATCATGCAGTGAAATAAATCAATACATTATCTAGCAAAGTTATGTATTAGAATTTTAATTTTAGTTTCAATAAAATCATTAAAAAATATGTACGTACATGTGTTTCTTGACGAAAATTGGTCCATTTGTGTATTTATTTGCGCACTTATAAACTAATATATTACATATTTTTTTACATACTTATTGTGCTAAGACATTATTGACAAATCATAAATAAGTTTGACCGAAAAATAATTTTGAGAAGCATTTAATTTTAATTAATTAACAGCCTCGCATTTGACGATTTTATCATAGCGCCGAAACACAAAATTTCGCAGTTCATTACGGTCTAGAAGTGGGTTGATTCACTCATTTTACGGAATCAATTCCGGACCCATATTCGACTGAGTGGACTCGATTCACTGGACTCGCTCCTTTGATTCCGGCGATTCCACCGGACTCACCGAATCAAACTCATTGTGGCGCTCCGCCGGAGTCGTTGAATCGGCCGGAATCAAACTCAGTTTGGCTCTTGCTGATTCAATGCCAGAGTTGATTCCGCCGGACTCGCCGAACCAAACTCATTGTGGCGCTCCGCCGGAGTCGTTGAATCGGCCGGAACGAAACTCAATTTGACTCCTGCTGATTCAATGCCGAGAGTTGATTCAGCTGAACTAGCCGTACTCGGTGGAATCGTGGAACGTTACGGAGTTAAGGAATCATGTGTTTAAGTAGCCGGGCGTGTGTACATTAACATGCTATTGTTTATTGCGAGCGAGAAGTCTTATCTTTATATAGCTAATAATAATGTATTTGACATGAGTGATATCTTTGTCGGCTTTATGAGAACCGTGTAAGGGAACGTACCCATACTACGTGACCAACTTTTTGCAATTTTTAACCCCCCCCCCCCCCCCGGTGACCAAAATCCTAAGCAACCCGCCGCTCATTTGTATGGAGCGTGACATTTTGAAGACCCCCCCCCCTAAACGTGTCACGTAGTATGGGTACGTTCCCTAAGATATTTACGATAAATTTGAAACTTACGAACAGTGGAGTCCTTGTATAGCAGTGAGCCATGGAACCGGCAGAGGAAGGATGAAAGTAAACTGAATGCTGTTGAAATGAGATCCCTGAGGCGTATATGTGGTGAAACTACGTATGATCGTGAGAGAAATGTGGAGATCCGCAAATAATGTAAGGCTGATTTAAGCATAATGAGTAAGATTAAGAAGGGGACCCTCAGATGGTTTGGGCAAGTAGAGCGAATGAACGAAGAAAGTAGTGTAAGGAGAATATATGGCAAAATGTGAATGGTGGAAGATGTTGGGGACGCCCGGGGAAGACATGGCAAGATCAAGTGAATCAGATACTTGAGTCGGGCCATGTCAAAAGTCAGAATAAAAGAAGAGTATGTTTGAGACGATGTATGAATGTGAGTGAGGCAAGGAGTGTGTGCCAAGATCGAGTTGTTTGGCGGTCATTCCTCTCAGGAATGAGAAGAACCCCTGCGGAGAAACGGCGTGATGGTTAGTTAGATATTTTACGTTCTTCATAAAACTCCTCCGTAGTCCAGTGGTTATGACTCTTGACTCACATTCCGGAGGTCGCGGGTTCGAACCCGGCATGCGCAAATAAATTTTGTTTGATTAATTTGTGTTATTTCACAATTAATTCATTTAAAATAATATATAGTATATTTGCGGCATGTTCCAGAGTGGAAGATACTATTAGTATCGCCCTGGTGTAAGACCACCATTCAGAATTGAACCGTTGCTTGAAAATGGCTTTAGCCGTGTTTAGTGACCAGATCTGAATAGCCAGGTACTTCCCAACCTTCCTCTTCCCCACCTCCTTCCCCTCCCCACTACCTTCAGCCTCACAACATACCCCAATTGGGGATGCCATAGTCTCACTGGCTCCAGACGGGAGCAGTTGAGATTCTTGTGCGGTATTCACTGTAAAAAAAAAAAAAAAAAAAACTAGTAATTCACCAGAGTATCACCGGCGCGAACTTGCGGGAAGGCAAATTTGCTCCGTGATGACCGACAAAAGGTAAAAAGCAGTGCTCCTTGCTATCTTTTGACTAAGATATAATGCTATTTCTTTTCGAAAAATGTTTTCACGCTGTCATCGCGCCCCGCTAGAGCAATACAACGCCGCCCCGCTTGCGCCACACATCTCATCCCGTGAATGAGTCCTGTATTCTCACTCTGTCACTCGTTCCCGAGTGATAGAGTGACAAATCCCCGCCCGGCCTGCGCCGCGCACCTCCTCCCGTAAATGATTCCTGCCGCCCGGCCCGCGTCGCACACTTCCTTCCGCGTCAACCTCGCCCGAGTGCGAGCGACTCCGGAACTGATTCATAACATTTTGCGGACTCGGAACGAATCAAACGCATTCGGACTCGGAATCTTTGGATTCGTTCCGGCCGGAACGACACACTTCTATTACGGTCCGAAACGTGGCCAGACGAGGACGTGTCCGCGTCGCTCTGAATTACAACAGTTTGAAATAATATTTTGGAAACGAAATTGTAAATACATACGAATTCCTTGTTTCACGTTCGTAAAATCTACAGGGTTGACCGAATTTCATTTTCATTGAATATTTTTATGCAAAAAGTTTTATATTTAAAAATAAATGTTTTTATTTGTCCCTTATTATACGATACAAAAAACAAGAGTCCCAAATGCCCCATTTTTTTAAAGTAAAACTTCTTTACGCATGCTCGACACATGGGGTTAACTGGTGAATCGTTACGAAAAGTGGTGATTGTTACGAAAAGTGGTGCTGGTTACAAAAAATGACATGCGAACGGTAATCGATGCGAACAGTGATCAATTGCTAGGCGGGTCGGGCCTTTAGGCTCGCTTGTTATTCGTGTTATTGTTATATTGTTAATGGACTATTTGTCCGTAAATAAATAAATAAATAAATTATATACAGCGGGTACCCGGCATGCGTTGCAAGGCTGGGGATGGGGATGGGGATGGGATTTTTTTTATTGTAAATAATTTTTATGTTTATATCGCACAAGAGTCCAACAGCTCCCAAGGGAGGGAGGTTGAAGAAGAGTTGGGATGAGGTGGAGGGGGTGGCTGAGGGGGAGGTAAAGGAGGCGGGGATTGGAGGGAGGGTATGAGGGGGGGGGGTGGTTGAGAGGGGGTGGTTGAGAGGGGGTGGGCGGGTAGACCTTTTTTATATTCATTTTTCGTATTACAAAAATAACAAACACGAGAATCGAGTATGGGTACCACCACCCCGGGAACCATTTATTAGATAACCAACACGTCTGCCATAGGTCATCCCAAGTGGTTCGCAAGGTTTGGTGACTAGCAGGGGTGCCTGGGTTTATTGGGAAGGTTTGTTTAGGTCTTGGCGGCGGATGCGTCTGCCCACCAGCTGCATGGCAGGTCGGATCTGGAGAAAGTGGTTACGGCGTTATGAAATTATATATACATATATTCTATTATACCATTCACCCGATTAACGTGAAACTTTGTTGATTTGTTTTGCGCACGTTCTCATTTCTCTCAGAATTTTTTAACACAGAAATTTAACTTGGACGTTATTGAAATATTAGAAATAATTTGTGACCAAAAGTATTTTTTTATTTATATAATTCTATTGAATTTGCAACACGCCTTTGTCAATATATTATTCTGTATTTTGACGCGCGCAGCGCCAACCAAAACTGTTATTATCTGTGTTTCTGTCTCTGTCGATTCACGGCAGCGAGCGGTCGTGTTGTCCGCGCCGGTCCAGTTTATAACGTTTTAAATTTATTCATCCGCTCAAAATGGGGAGAAAAATACGTGTAGACAAAACTTTAAAAAAAAAAAAATCACTACACCAAAAACATATCTGGGAGAAATATAACGAGAAAAAACGAAGGTTAGAAATATTAAATAATCAATTTACGTTTTACATAACTTATATGCTACAGGGTCGTTGGAACGAATCTGTCAGATTTATTGTACATTTTTTATAATAATATGTTGTTTAATTTCCAGAGAAAAGAATCAAAATTCTAAAGTTAATAATGACTGTGAAGTTTCATCGGTATGTGCAATTCAAATTTTTATTACATTACTAGCTGACCTGACAAACGTTGTTCTGCCATGTAAATTATTTCTAGATATTTTATATTATTATGTAAATGGGCTTCGACCAAGTATATTTGATCACTGTAAATGGCTAGCCACATCATGATCTGCCGCGTCGTGAAATGGCGGCAGATCGTGATGTGCGGCGCATCGTGATCTACCTGATTTTACGATTGGCCTGCGACATATACACGGTGTCGGGAAATACGTGGTACATTACTCAATTTAATTGTGATTGCCGTGTTAATTATAAACAATAATTTACTAGCCTGCCCGACGTTGCGCGAGTTACACGCATACACCACTGCCTTATATACACGTTGGCTTATGTCACGCATACAGCATTGACTTGTGTACACGGTACATTACGGTGACGTAATTATGAACAAAGGGTGCGGGGGGGGGGGGACCGCCCCGGGTGCCACCCGACGAAGGGGGTGACACTACACCCGACCGTTAAAAAAATACGCAGGATATTGTCGCAAAAATATTGAATACTATGTTATTAATATTTTCGTAGCTATATTACTCCCGTGGAATGTCCCGAAACGGGGAGAATTTTGTGCCTGAAGGTCTTTTTATTGACGAAAATAGTCTATTTCTGAAATTTCTACCCCCCCCCCCTCCCACCCCAACCCAGTACGGACCATTTGTGAAGTCGAAATTGGGGGTGAAGGGGGGGGGTGTCACCAAGTGATCCGCCGCGGGTGCCACCCATGCTAGCTACGCCACTGTATACACGGTGTCAGGAAATTCGTGGTAGAAGCGAAAAACTGAGGACTCAAATTTCACCACAGGAAGAGATGCTTTTTACCATACTTTTTAATCTATTCTTAACTTATTTATTTTTCGTTTTACGAACATATTCATAAAGAAACAATCATCTGCGTAAGTCGTCCTCAAATTCAATTTGATTCTGAATCTACTTTGCATAAGACAAGTTAGTCCAGTCAATGAATGGTCCAAGAGAAGGTGTAGAGTGCGTGAGCAGGAACCTAAGCGATTCCTTCAGAAACTTGTTTAGGGTGCGTAGGGTGTGAACATACTAAAAGTCCTGACGTCTAGGTGATGAGCTAGGGGAGGGGTAGGTCCCAATTTTCAGGTTTCCGCTTATATCTCAAAAACGGTGCATTGCAGAGGAAAATTTTCTGTAAATAAGTAAAAGCTCATAAAATTATCTACAATTTTTATCCTTTATGTAATTTTCGAAATCCCAGCCGTTTTTAAGTTACACGTTCTACAAAGGTAGATATTTAAAATAAAAAATTATCTCACATTTTTCATCAAACATTCCTTCATGTCGTCTAAAATATTCAACATATATATATGAAAAGCAACAAAAACAAAAACTAAAGAATGCATTTTAAAAATTCTTAATTTTAATTTTTCGTTTTTTGTTTGACCTTTACGCGCCAAACACAGATAGCGGGGGGAGGGGAGTGGTCTCAAACGCTTGGCGGGCTTGTTTAAATTAGTAGTAATGGATCGCTTCACGGAACCGCGGCACGCATTTTGCTTGCGAGCGTTTTATAAAAACAACAATTCGTACACTATTTTTCGTCGTCTCTACAGGACACATTATCATTTAACCACTGAGAAATGTGCCAAGTGCGAATTTAATCAAGCATTGGGTGCGCAAGTTTGAACAGACTGGGAACAATGCCGACCGCGTTCGCAAGGCAAGGAATTATCGGCCTTACTTTTTTGAAGACGATCGATTTTTTCCTACGGGGCTACTTAAAAAGTAAAGTTTACAACTCATTGCCACCCAACCTGGATGTTTTAAAGCAAAGAATCACAGACGAAATTAACGCTATTCAAAGAGTGATGCTACAGCGAGATATTCAAATTTTAGTGCCAGGCTAAATGAGTGTGAAGAAGTGGACGGTGCGCACTTACAAATGGTTATTTTTCATAAATAAAATTTTAAAACATGCTCTTTAATTCAACAGTAATTATAACAATTTTGAAATAATTCTGGTGTTTTATTTTTAAGTATCAAAAACGAAAAACAATCTGAAACACCCCGTACATATATTGGTAAGCTCTGGCGTTATTCAATTATTTATTATACGTTTATTGTCCAGATGAAAAGCAAAGCGTTGCTAAGTAATTGTTTGACGTGCGCTGTCAATTTGTTATTTTTATAGGTTACTATGGAGATTCCTTTGATACTTAAAATTTACTGCGCGTGTTTGATTGTTACATTTTAATAGAGCTGTTTGAAAAATTAATTTAAGGGCTGGGTGGTGGATTGAGGAGGGTGTGGAGAGGGGGAAAGGGGGAAAGGGGCAGGTGAGGGGGGGGGGGGGGGGGGGTGAGAGAAGGGGGGGGGAGTGGCGCGTATGAAGCCAGGGGCAAAAGCTAGCATATATATATTCTAAAAGGGAATTAAATTCTTTATAACTTCTTTCAAATAATTTTCTTTCTTTGATGAATATTTTAGAAGATATGAAGGAATGTTTGATGAAAAATATAAGGTTAAATGATTTTTCGAAAATATCAACGTTTGTGGAGCGTGTAACTAAAAAACGGCTGGAATTTCGAAAATTACATATAAAATAAAAGTTTTAGATAATTTTACAAGTAGTATAAGTAAAAGTACTTAGTTTCAGAAAATTTTTCTCTGTGACCCACCGTTTTCGAGGTATAAGCGGAAATCCGAAAATTGGGACCTTCCCCCCCATCCCCTTAGCTCACAAACTAGACGTCAGGACCTTTAGTATGTTCACAACCTAAGCACCCTGAACAAGTTTCTGAAAGAATCCCTTAGGTTCCTGCTCACACACTCTACACTTCCTTCCTTGACTGGACTAAGGGTGCACATCAGCGTGGAAAATGATACGACATTTGCCTTTATGGGCGGGCTTATTGCCTAGATATATTTACTTATATTGTTAATTGTTTATTTCATAGATTGGTGCAGCAGAATCGATTGATGAAAATTACCTGCCACAATCTGATATAAGACAGCAACGGGAAATGCAAAATGAAGAAAAAAAAATTCCAAACTTTACAATGAGTGGACGACGAATCGTTGATATGGCCTTCATCTTTGAACAGCTCAAGAAAATAGCCACACATGGTCAAACATTTGGGTGCTCAATTTTAAATTTATTTTTTATGTCAGAAACGCGTCAAGGTTTTTTTAGTAAATATTCAGTCAAATGTAATATGTGCAATGTAACATTTACAATATGTTCTGAACGTAAAGATATTGATAAAATCGATATAAATCACGCAATCGTTTCAGGAATCATGAGCATTGGTGGTGGTTTTTCTAATTTAGAGGAGTTTATGTCCGTCATCGATGTTCCATGTATAAATGTTAAAACTTATGCTAAAGTACATGAAACTGTTTGTGATTGGTGGTCAAAAGGTGCCACAGACCAAATGGAAATTGCTGCAAAACGTGAAGCAGAATATGCTAGATCTCTGGGAAACGTCTCAAAAGATGGAATTCCTATAATAACAGTTGTCGCCGATGGTTGTTGGTCAAAAAGATCATATCGTACCAATTACTCTGCCTTGTCAGGCGTAGCTGCAATAGTAGGACATCACTTTGGTGAGGTTTTATACATGCAGGTGCGAAATAAATTTTGTATGACGTGCGCACGTGCAGTAAAGAAGGGAGTAACATCGCAGGAACATCGTTGTTTCAAAAATCATTCCGGAAGTTCTACGAGTATGGAGTCCAGTATTCTCGTGGAAGGTTTTAAAAAATCAATAGATATGTACGGTCTGATATATTCAAGGCTAATTTCAGATGGGGATTCAAGTACCTACAAAAAAATTTTAGATGCTCGGCCATATGCGGACATCACAGTTGAGAAAGTAGAATGCAAAAACCATTTATTACGTAATTACTGCACAAAACTTCGTAATTTGACAGCGGATACGAGGTTCCCAATAAGTCAGCGCCGCCTTTTGACCGGTCGATTACTGAGATTAAGAACTGCGGTAAGATGTGCGGTAAATTATAGACTATCGGAAAATTATTCTAACAGTGAGAAAATTAAATTACTTTATGGGGATATTTCAAATAGTTCCAAACACGTATTTGGTGAGCATTCGAAATGCGCAAAATATTTCTGTAAACAAAATATGGATACAGAAGATATAAACTATGTACCTGAACTCGTTGCATCTGGTATGATGGAAAGAATCCTACAATTCACAAATCAGTTAGCGTCCCATTCGAGGAGTTTGCTGGTAAATGTGGATAGTAATGTTGTTGAAAGGTACAATAGTATTGTAGCAAAAATTGGTGGGGGGAAAAGAATTAATTACAGCACTAAACAATCTTATTCGGGAAGATGTGCAGCTGCTGTAATATCTTTTAATACAAAGCGGCCACATTACCATTTGCATAAAACCATTTTTGGTCAGAGTCCTGGTCAAAGAATTAAACATTTAGAAATTAAGCGTTTGAGAAAAAAGCGATCAAAAAGAACGTACGACAGAGTCAAAGCAAATAACTGTGAAACAAATAATGATCCAGATTATGGCAGTAACGTACAACTTCCTGATATGGATGCAGATGTTTTCATAGAAGCGAAGAAGACATTTATGGAATCTTTGTCTTTGACAGATGTGCAAAGGTTCGGAATTGAAAGAGACACTATTTTGCAAGCGGATTGTGGAAAATGGCTCGAGTTACGCAGAAAAATGATCACAGCTTCATTTTTTGGTAAAATTTGTAAAAGAAGAAGAAATATTAGTTGCGCTCCTTTAATTCGAACATTGTTGTATGGAAAAAATCTGGGACATGTACGATCTATAAAATATGGAAAAGATAATGAAGAGACAGCTATTCGCCAACTTGCCAAACAAATGTCTATCGAAATTTCTAAATGTGGACTTTTTATTGATTGTGAATACAATTACATGGGTGCTACGCCAGATGGAATATCAAATAACTTACTCATTGAAATTAAATGCCCTTCGTCAGCATCTGGCCTTGATATAGAAGATGCAATTCGGAGGAAGAAAATTAGTTTTTTTAAAATCAATGAAAAAAATGAAGTAACAATCAACAAAAACCATGATTGGTATTATCAAGTACAAGGGCAGTTACATATTGCAGAAAAATGTACCTGTTTATTTGCAGTATGGACAGGTCCTGAGAAACCGTTGCATACAGTTTTAATAGAAAAAGACGATGTGTTTTGGCGTGATAAAATGTTACAACAATTGAAGTGCTTTTATACAGATTGCGTTTTGCCAGAAATAGTGGATCCAAGGCATTCAAGGAATATGCAAATTAGAGATCCCAAATATATAGTAGATGAAATGGAAAAAAGGTCTCTACTTAAGAAAACGTCTGGCTGCAAAAGAAAACTATTCGCTGGGTGATTGTATTGTATTGCATATTGAAGTAAACGCCTACGCCTACACATCCAACTAAACTTTCGAAATCATTGGACTGATGATCCAGTCAAAAGTCACGATCTCGTACGGCGAAAACAAATTTTCATTTTACGTGATTGAAATTTTGATTGGAGTATTTTCCTTCGTCCCGAACAAAAAAGGTTGTCTTTTACAAAAATATTCCTATGCGTGTCCAGTGATTTCGAAAGTTAACCCACATCCATTCACATTATATTTTTATAAGATCTTTATTTGCTTTTAGCAAGCATTCATTTGTCATTTTCTACTTTTCTAGATTGTTGACTTATTTTTTACCCTAAGATTAATTTAAAACACTTGTTTCAGTAATAATTATATATTAGAAATGTGTACTTGCTTTATTTAAATTTTTGATAGATGATTTTCGAGCTTACTAACGGCGTTAATTCGAAATGTAAATTACTGACTCCTCTCTAATTTGTCAAAAAAAAACAATATTTAAAAAAAATTGATAATACATGTACGTTTTTGAAAGCTAATGATCGTGTTTTATATTGAGAACGACCGGTGAATCCAAATCTACATTTAAAAAAAATTAAAACACTTTTTATACACTGGTTAGAAGTTATTTCCTGTTAAACAGTTTTTTTTATTTTATTTTATTTATGTTTATTTAGGAAGCATACAGTTGTGTATAAAGTAATTGTACATAAAATAGTGAATATAATTTAAACCAGTTATGTTCCATTTATAATATTTAGTTGTTAATGGTTAATGATTATGTGATTATGAATCAAGTGATAATAGGCCACTTGCATGGATTTCATAACGACTTGGAAAAAATCATGTGGATAGATCTTTTTACTAAGATTAAGGAAATGTTAGTAAAATTGTTTAGAAATGTACAGTTTTTTTATTTTAAAATAAATAAATCCATTATTTGGGCCCGTGACATCACTACATGAAAATGTCCCGTTTCCGAAAATGTTCATATTAATTTTGTAAAATTTCATACTGATTTTTTTTTATATGGGATTTCAGGCGATTTTTTTGAATTTGACATTTAACGTTCTCTAGATTTATTGTTTGTTCTCTGCGAACTTATCATTTGATTTGACAGATGTTATGAAGAGAACCCTGTACATTTTACGCTGTACGTGTTTTAGAGGTATAATGGTAGTGGTGCTGATTTTAATAAAATCAAATTTTATAATTTTCTTATTATTATTATAATTTACAAGTATATTACATTGTATTTAGTAATATAGACGTTGAACATTATAATTGATTTATGATCAATAAGATGTATCAAGGAAAAAAATATTTATGAGATGTAATATTTTTGGTATGCCTCGTTATTCTCCTGTGCCATTTCTTGTGGAAAACGTTATTTTTTTAAATGTTTTTCGACCATGTAATTATCATTTTTTCGCACCCATAAAATTATGTCCCGTCTTTCCGGTTTATAAAAAATGGTCTGATTTTTCGGATTGAAATTTTCAAAAAATCCCCAGGGTTTCAAAAATACGATTAAAAAAATACAGAATGTCTTAGAATATTTGCCTAAACCGGAAAAAAAAATTAAAAAAATAGGTATATGGTGTAAGCACGTTGTAAAAAATTATCAAAAAATAGTTACACATTCAATAAATACTGTAAAATTTCTGTTTTGAACTATTACTAATAAAAAATGTCATTAACGGACTGCGAAAGAGAGGCCAGCCATCATGCGCTTGAAATTCCCGTCAAAATTACAGTTTTAATTTGTGATTGTGTAATTCAAATTGTGTTTTTGTTAATAATTTCTGTTCTAATGACTAAGTCACTATTATATTAGTCTATTATCAATTTATTTCATATTATTTTCCGTTTTAATCTATTAATAATGCCATTGTGCACACGAATAAATATTTCAAAATGAGACATTTTTTACAATCCAACTGAATATTACTCGGTTAATTTGGTTAAAGTACAATTAAAAAACAAAATATTTAAAAATTATAACAATTTTTTTATTCATGTCTATATTATATCATCTACTTTATACCTCCTGTGTTTACGCATTTCATTTGTATATATTTATGTTTATGTACTTCGATGTACAAATTACAAATAACTGCCTACTACTAATTAAAATTCTGGAAACGAGAATTCAACATCTTCACCTGACCCATACTGTAGCCAGCCCTAGCTCCGCGTGTTATGGTCCTAGTAGATACGCGAAACCAAGCTTGCTGCGGAATGAAATCTAGTTCCAAAAACGTCCGCTCACGACCGCCGATGTGTGAGCGCTATAGTCGGAACCGAAATTATGATTTGCTGGTATGACAGTCTTAATGTGGTTTTTAAAATCTATTTTTACTGTTTCCATGCCAACTCAGAATTAACACAACTCATCACCTCTTTGAAAAGTCATTAAAAGCTATGAAAAAAATGAAAAATCGCACATAACCATGGACATATGAATATATCTGGACCTGCCCTAAGTGATAAAAAACGTATTATTTCCCCCTCCCTTGGAGCCAGCTCGCTCCATGGGGAGGGGAGAGAACCTCGCTTGAATCTAAAATATGTGACGTCATCATTCTTGTCCTTACCAGCGCGGAACTAACATCCATACATTTAACGAAATAACACGCCAAAAGTAGCTTGTGCTATACAACATACCTACATACCAATGTGCACATAGCGAATGTGGGCGTTTCCTTAGTGTGCTCGTCGCTGGTTACAGGGGTAAGTAAATTATGAAACATTTGTAAAAGTGTCTTAACTAAACACGGCAACAAAATATTGCTACGTGAAAACCTGCGAATCTTTTTGGGGTGTACATTTGGCCTACGCAAATATGTTATTAACGTGGCAAGCAATTCGCGCTCCCATGTAAAAAGGTCTATTCATTCAAAGCAGATTTTGCTTTTAAGAACTAAATGGTGTTATTATAACGCGAGATGCCTATATACTGTCAGATTGATTTTTTAACGAATCACAGTCATCTTTCCTCTCTTCGCCCCCCATAGTTTGGTTTTTCCCCTCTTCTGTATCTTCTGGTCTATTGAATTTGGATGTCTATGCACATAACCTAATCTAACGTAAACTAATTAACCGATTATATATACATATATGTATTTTTTTTTCGTCACTTTCAATGACTTTTCAAAGGAAGCGTTGAGTTGAGTTCATTCTGAGTTGTCCGGTCGCCATTTTGAATTTATTAATAGGTGTAGTTTTTATGGTTTCCGGCAGCGCTCCATCACATTTCTTCCCTTTGTTGAATAAATTGTTTTGCTTATTGGCTTTGTAATTTTTTTACTCTCGATATAATAACACTTATTTACCGATTCCATTGTTTACTACAATAGTTTTTCCTTATTGGCAACAATTTGACCTTTTGCAAATAGCCCTGAATTTATTTCAAATCCCAGCGGAAATGAAAAGAGAAGATAGGACAAAGAGAAGATGCAATAAAAGGCAAGAAGAGGCAATAGAAGGTAAGTAGATACAAAAAGAAGCAAGAATATCTAAGAAGAGATGATAAGATCCCATAAGACACAAGAAGAAGCAAGAAGACACAAGAAGAGTCGTGAAGGGACGAGAAGATCCAATAAGAGGTAAGAAGAGTTAGGAAGAGCCAAGAAGAGATGAAAAGAAGATTCAAGAAGATGCAAGAAGAGACAAGGCAAGCTAATGAGAGGTGAGATGATCCAAGAAGCAAGAAGACCCAAGAAGAGACAATAAGATCCCAGAACAGATAAGAAGAAGCAAGAAGAGTTAGTTTAGTATTATATACTTAATTTTCTGTTTTATAAAATTTTTGGTCTCATACTCCTTTATTATAAATTTTTATTTTAGGAAATCTATAATTGGTTTTACTTTGGCTATACAAACATGTACAAACTGGAAAATTGTAAACTGTCGATTTCCCGAAAATATATAAATAAAACAAGAGCAAGGTCACTGTCTACATCTTATGACAAAAAACAATATTTTTTTTACATTAGCTCCAACAGCTCCACACAGGAGGCCGTAAGGAAAATGATTCCACTCAGGGCCTACGTCATCTTTGGGGATGCCTTGTGGAGATTCTTTTTAGGGGAAGAAAGGAGAAGATATTCTGGGAAAGAAAAAGGTTTTTATTTTGGTTTATTGGGGAAACAGGATAAGCGGAGTGGGAAGAAAGGAGAGGTTATTCTGGGAAAGAAAAAGGTTTTATTTTAGTTTATTAAGGAAACAGGATAAGCGGAGTGGGAACGCGAGAGGGAAAGGGAACGCGGGAGAGGAAAGGGAGGCGGAAGGGGAACGGGACAAACGCGAGAGGACTAGCAAAGAGAAACAATTTCTTTATTAAGGCTCTGCAACCGGGCCCGAAAAGAAGAAGATGGAGAGATACGAAATTACGAATGTTAGAGGAGAGCGCTAACATTTACAGCGACAAAATCGATGCGAAAATTGCGAAAATGTTTAATAAAACACGACTCGTTTAAAATAGAGCAAAAATCTCGCGGGCATTATCTTAAACAGCATTTAAAGAAACACTGTGAATTTTTACATACATATAACTTGTAAAATAACTGAAACAAACGTGTTAATAATAACTTTTGAAGCATACTTTGCGATTTTTTTCTATCGAGGGAATTTTATATAATTTGCGTTTCGGCGCGGGCAAAGTCTAGATATTATCTTCAAAAATAACATATATTTTTAAGGGCTTTAAAACTTACCGTGTTTAAGGGAAATATGTAATAAATCGGTAAAAATCCGGGTTGTGGGCCTTTAAATGGCCTAGCAACGCATGCCGGGAACTAGCTAGTATTTTATAATATCAAGATTTTACTTATACGGTTGCACGGAAGATTGTTTTTTTAAACAAATTCTAGAGTCTTTCATAACCTCACATTTGAAAGTAGATAGGTACTAGGTACCTATAATTATTTCTATTAAAAGTGTTTGTATTACACGGTGTTGCCATTTTTTTTTACATGAATACCGCACAAGAGTCCCAACTGCTCCCGTCTGGAGCCAGTGGGACTATGGCATCCCCAATTGGGGTATGTTGTGAGGCTGAAGGTAGTGGGGAGGGAAAGGAGATGGGGAAAAGGAAGGTGGAGAAGTACCTGGCTTTTCACACCTGGTCACCAAACACGGCTAAAGCCATTTCAAGCAACGTTTTAATTCCGAATGGTGGTCTTACACCAGGACGATACTGAATAACTGTATATTATTTTAAATGAATTAATTGTGAAATAACACAAATTAATCAAATAAAATTTATTTGCCACGCCGGGATTCGATCCCGCGACCTTCGGAGAGCGAGTCAAGAGCCTTGCCGCTGGACTACGCAGGCTATAGTAATAAATGAAGAAAAAAATACTTTCGTTTTATTAAATTTCTACAATTTGTCAAACTCGATGTCTTTCGCAACCACATTTATTCTCATATACATTTACTGGTAAACTATTTTGCACTATTTAAACTATTTCGGCTTGTGCCCCCGACATTGACCCGGCTTTCACGTTGCGCGAACATCATAATCTGCTTATTTTGTGTACTGTCCTGCTAAATAAATATTGTGATTCACCACACAATATATGTACATATTATACAACGTGTCCGGAAACTCGTAGTACAAGCGGGAAACTGGTGAATCTACATCACGTAGAGAACCCAAAAAACTTATTTTTTTCGATCTGAGCATTTCGATTTTAATATTATTTTTTTTCTATTTTTCCATTTTTTCGTCAACTGAAGGGTTAAAAAAACTTTTGAGCCCGGTTTACCCTTCGATGCATTTTATAAGATAGGTACTAGCTGATTCCCGGCATGCGTTGCTATGCCATTTAATAAAGAAATTGTTTTTCCCTGCGTGTCCTTTCCCATTCTTCGCGTCCCCCTTCCGCCCCCCCTTCCTCTCCCGCGTCCCCTTCCCCTCTCGCGTTCCCACTTCGCCTCCTCCTCCTTCCCTCTCCCCACTCCACTCCCCCCCCCCTTCCCCCGTCCCGCGAATCCCCCTCCCCCCGAGTTTCCCTCCCCCTTCCCCTCCCCCTCACGCGTTCCATACATTCATTCCCGATACATTCAGCTTACAAACAGCTCGCGTGCCACCTATTGCAATTTTTTATACAAATTTCATAAAGCCATAGCTCACCAGTAGTTTTATACAAACCTTGTCCTGACAATAACGAACAGAAAAAAAAGAATTATCCAATTTGATGCAGTCGTTCGGAAGTTATGCGCGTACATACATTTCGGCGATTCATTTTTATTTATGCAGGGTGTTAAGGGACGTACTTGACTTACTTTAACCAGTGATTCCTGAAATTATTTGGAGTAAAAAATGTAAATGAAATTTTGGTCTCCGCTGACTTTTTTTGACGACTTTTTTTTTCAAAATTTTTTTCTTCAAAATCAAACAAAAAAAAAATCTTCCGCATGTCGTCTCTGGACACTCAGCCGGGTGTCCGACGAACCCCTTACCCCGCCTCCAACTGTTCAACAACTACCATTTTTTTACGTTTATGTAGAAAAAAAAAATGTCACCGGAGACCAAAATTTCATTTACATTTTTTACTCCAAATAATGTCAGGAATCACTGGTTAAAGTAAGTCAAGTACGTCCCTTAACACCCTGTATAGATTTTTTTTACATTAACTCCACACAGGAGGCCCTGAGGAAAATAATTTCCCTCAGGGCCTATGTCATCTGGGATGCTGGATGTGGAGGGTCTTTTTGAGGAGAGGAAGGAATGAATATTGGTCTTGAAGAGACCCATGTTTGAGATAGATTACACAGCTGAAATCAACCCCCTAGTGAACAATTTTTTCAAATTTAACCAAAAAAATTCCAACTTCGGACCCGATTACTCGAAAACGAAAGCTCAAATCAAAAAAGTTATATCACAAATCGACTCCGAATGTGATGTAGATTTACCAGTTTCCCGCTTGTACTACTAGTTTCCGGACACCGTGTATAACATGATTCTTGAAAATGTGAACGATTACGTTCACTAATTTATTTTGTAATTAAACAAGTCACAACACCTCCGTAGGTAGTACAGCCCGACCTCGCCAAAGTTCAACATTCTTCAATGATTTTTAAACCGAATTCTAGACGTGTCGTCTCTTTTCTACAAAAAACCAAATATGGTTTCGAAAGATTGTTATTTTATTTAGTAAAGTTTAAAATTTTAATTGTGAAAAAATATGTATCTTACTAATATGATAAACGCGAAAGTTTGTATGGATGTATGTGTGTTTGTTACTCTTTCACGCAAAAACTACTGGATGGATTTTAATGAAACCTTACAATAATATAGCTCATACATCAGAATAACATATTTATATATAAATAAATCCCTGTTTCCCTTGGTCACGCCATAACTTCAGAACGACCTTACCTATTTCATTCATCTTTTTTTTAGTTTTCTAATACTTTATAGAAGGTTCTAACGGAAAGAAAAATTAAGAAAATTGGATAATTTCAGAAAACTTAACGACTATTTTAACTTCGCACGTTTGACAGTTCGCGCGTTTGATGAAATTGAATTTAGCAGGCAGCTGGTTTTTTTTTGTAACAAAAGAATTGTCTAGGGATTTTTTGAATTATAGATATTTTAAATAGATACCTATATTAGGTACCAAATTTTATTGATTGTTCTTATAATATACAAAAATAAATATTTGTAATGTGTGAAAAATGAAAATTTAAAAAATTGTAATAGGTGGCACGTGAGCTCTTTGAAAACTGAATGTACTATGACTAATTATATGTAACTCGGGAGGAAGGTTGGCGGGACGGGGAAGCGGGAGAGGGGAGAGGGTAGGTGTAAAAAATTGAGGTCTTCACTCAGGAGATTTCTTTTGGGCAGACTGGTTTTTTATAAATGAAGCACTTTTTTGTTTTAACTTTAAGTTCTTGAATTTTTATTGTTATGATTTGATATTTATAAACTTATAACTGACGACAATAACTTTCCCCACCCAACGGACAAGGGTTCAGTAGTATTTTAATTTCTTAGTGCAAGTTTTCGTAAAGAAGTGAGTTAATTTTACCGATGCAACCCTTTTATAAGGATTTCATACATCTATATTTCCCTTGTTTGTTGTGTGAGAAAGACAAAGAACAAAAAATGATTCTATCGACATCTAACGAACAAATCAGACAACTCTTGGATCGCAATCCAACCTTTGATAGTAACTCAAACTGCATAATTGGTTTGCGTCCTGGGTTTAATTCTAAACATCCTCCGCCCCAAAATGGGCAGATATTTATTTTGAAATATCGAATCCATTTTTCTGCAAATTATACAAATAACATTATGCAAACAAATTATGAGCCTAAATTAAATATTGACTTTGCTCAAATCAAATTCAAATTCATTAAATTAATTTTAAAGTTATTCAATAACATAACACACTAAGATAATTCCCAAAACAAACTACATTTTTAAAAACAAACAGAAACCATAACAATAATTACATATAAACATATAATATAGACAGCACAATCATGTCGCGGCAGGTTTCCTGGTCATCCTTCCTTCCTTCCTTGGGAAAAAATTAAATAAAGACAAATCATCCTTCCTTCCATAGTTCATTGCCACATTTGGAATTATTACAATGTCTCCAGATATATCTATATATGCAGTTTGCAATTCTAGCCAGCAGGCTATGTTAGTTTATAAGTGTTCATTAAGTGTTTTTATCCCTTTTTTTTTTTAAATATATGGATCTACAATCCTTTTTTTGTTTTATTATTTTTTATATCACTCCCTACCACACTCAAGTTTTTATTGCTCCACATTTTTCCACATTTTGTACACTGATTTTTACTTTTAATTTATTATTATATCTTCCTTTTGTCCTTTTTGGTTACTTTTAACGTACAAATTTTTATATTATTTTTTACTTTCAACGTACAAATTTTTATATTGTTTTTTTTTTACTATTTATTGGTTTATCTTGTTTTATGCACTCATTGTTTTTTTTTTTTCATAAAGCACAAGTCCTTTTTTTTTATTTTGTGCTTACACAGCGCCTGGTCCGTTGTCGTCTATTGGCAATAGAACAGCTTCGAAATTGCCCTCTGAGTGGTTCCATGCGATGTTCTGAAAGTCGCCACACGTACTTTCCCGTCAGCGCCTGGATGGACTGCAATCACACGTCCGAGTTTCCACACACATGGTGGTAGGTTGTCTTCCTTCAAGACCACCATATCGCCTGGTTTTAGTTGCGTATGAGGTCCGCTGGTCCACTTCGTTCTGCTTTGGAGTTGAGCCAGGTACCTCGATCAAAAAACATCGTATTAGCAAGGATTTATTTTGATATTTATTCAGTCCGTTGACTGAAATATTTTGTAGATCTTGTTCCGGAATTACTGCAAAGCTTCCACCAACAAGAAAGTGACCGGGACTGAGGGAAATTAGGTCATTTGGATCATTTGACAATGGGGTAAAAGGACTAGAATTTAAACAAAATTCATCTGACACAAAACGGTATTAAATTCCTCATATATCAATAAGGAGTTACTTGCTAGCCGTTTCAACTGACATTTAAACAGATCTCATTCTGACTTCTCAAAGGCCTCCAAAGTGCAGCGCCCTTGTCGGAATGTACCCCCATTGAATTGATAGCCCCGATAATGATTTTCCGATAGTAGGTAGTAGCATTATCTGAAAATAATTTACTCGGCCTTCCACTACGCTCGATAAAACGCTTCAAGGCATTTAAAAAACTTTCTGTATTCAAAGACAGTTCAAGTTCTAAGTGTATGGCTTTTGACACCACACATACAAATAAACATACATAAGAAAAAACACCAATAACAAAAATATATAAGCTCCTTTCGGCTGCAAGGTCTGCCATTATTTGCTGCATCGTCTTTGTATTTGATCTAAAACATATTATACATTTCCTTGTTATCATTTTCACTAAATTTTCCAATTATTGGCCAGAACTTCAATCTGATTATTGCCAATAAGGTATGAGTACCTGCATGCAAGTGTAAATGATGGTAGTTTTTCATAATTAATTCGGTTAAATTATGATGTGGTGGCAGCAAGATTGGATGTCGTTGATTTATTGACAGCAATTTTCCTTCGGAAAGCCTGCCGCCTACGCAAGGTAAATCATTATGTATATAAGGATTTAGTAGAGAGATGTAGTTCCTAAAAATGTCCCAATCTTGCGTTACTGTTGCCAACACTACAGTTTTTGTTTTCACCTCAGGTGGATCTATGTACGTAGATTCTCCGCATGGCCAACTGGATGGTGCAAGAGTTAGCCAATCGGGTCCGTGCCACCAAATGGTGGATTTCAATAATTGAGAAGTCCTAATATCTCTGGATAGTACATCCGCAGCATTATCTTCTGATATCACATGCTTTTGACAAATGATTCTCCTAGGTACCTTCACATTATTTATCTGCGGCAATTCTTCCATATAAGCTCTCCAAACTTTCCAAATGTCAGGAGATATATCTTCAACCCACTGAGTTTTGTTCTGCCACAGACGTTGCATTAGTAGCTTCGCTACTATCGTTACAGGTCTTATCAGACCCGGGGGATTAAAAATGGATGCTATGTAGGATAACATCCGTCGTTTGCTTCTACTTAGCAAGCAATCTTCTTCACCACTGTCACCCGCCATCAAGTCATCCATGTAAAAAATTTCTTTAAGAATGTGACTGACCTTGGGATTTGTGCCTTGATTTTCATTTCCTAGCCGCTCCAAATATCTTGTGGCTAAGAATGATGATCCCAGACCGTAGACTGTATTCAGCTGATAATGTTGAATCTCCTCGCTGGGTGCGTCTCTCCAAAGGATACGTTGTAAGTCCCTATCCTCCGGCTGCACTAATATCTGCCCGTACATTTTTTCTTTGTCGGCTGTTAACTCGTACTGATGTTTTCTGAAATTCAACAGATGTGCACATAAATCCTTTTGCAATGTCGGCCCAATCATGAGGGCATCATTTGGGATAATTCCAGTTGAGGATTTAGCTGATCCATCGACTACGACTCTGGTCTTTCTAGTTGTACTAGGTTCCTTGATCACCGCATGGTGAGGCAGATAATAAGGTATTTGATTTTGTGACAATGGTTCACATTGCGTCATATGACCTAAGTCTTTGCACTCCTGCATAAAATTCTTGTAATCTTTCATTAATTCTGGGTTTGAGGCTAATTTTTTCTCCAAATTATACAATCTCTTCTCCGCCATAGGGAGACTTTGGCCTAGCTGTTTCGCACAGGGGCGTTGTATTAAACTTACAATGAAACGGCCTCTGCCATTTCTTTTATGAGCAGCTGTGAAGCTTTCTTCACACGCTCGCTCCTCGTGATTCCTATGTTCAATAGGATTTAGCTCCTCAAATTTCAACAAATTTTCAATTTGCTTATGTTTTAAGTTGAGTGAAAGATTAAAAATTTCTACTGGCCTCTTTTCTGAAGTGAAGATGGGTCCGGAATCTTGAATCTTCATCCGGTCAGAGTGCAGAGTCTCCCTGAAAGTGTCAGCCCCGATCAACATGTCTATCGGGCCGGTTTCATTAATGTTTGGATCTGCCAGTTGCAATCCTTGGGGGATGCCGGTGCCTTTTTCCTGAAATGAGATTTGCGGTAGATTACTGGTCACCTACGACAATACTAGGCATTCAATCCTCTTTGAATATGGTGAATAATTGGAAGATATTTCCAAATCCACAATGTTTTTAATATGCTGTATTTCATTATGAATTCCGGTAATAGGGATATCAGCTTTTCTGCTGGATGATTTTAATGCGCAATTTTTAATAATAAGTCCTCTTGAAGAAGTATCACTTCCCTGATGACTTTGCATTTCTTCATTTTGTAAATGTAATAAAGTGTTGTGTGAATTCGCTCCACACTTGTGACAACTATATTTACTTTTACAATCCGGAAATTTATGTTCTACCGACAAACATTTCAGACAAGCATTCAATCCTCTATTGCTAAATTTAAAAACTTTTGACAATTATAAGTTTTATGATTTTTATTACAATAAATGCAATTGTGCTCATAATCTTCTTTGAACCGAGGTGGTTCAAAGATTGAAAGTTTGATAGAATTGATGATTTTACCGGTTTCGTTGAATTTATCCTTGGCCTTTGTCAATACAATATAATATAAATTTTCAAACATTTCTCGCTCGGTTCCATTTTTTAATTCATCCGGCAATAATGTCTCTATTTTATCTTGGAGTTTTCTAAAGACATCTAGAATAGGTTCGATTCTTTTCAAACGTATTTCGATTTCCGAATTTAACAACTCTTCCCCATCCAAGTAATTGCTAAATCTAGACAATTTTCCCTTACATATGCCGCACTGGGCAATTAAATATTTCAAATCCATGATTTTAAATAACAGGGATAAATAACAGACAATCAATACTCACTGATTGCTCTGGCGTGGTTCACTTCTAACCACGCTAAACACAAAAAACACAAAAAAAAAACTTGCAATGTCTTTTACTTGATTGTTTCTTTTGTTTTAACAAAACACTAAAAAATCTTCTATTATTAATTTCTGATGAAAGCTCGCGTCGTAACTTGACCTTTTACAAACAACGGAATCACTTCGTGCCTACCGTCACCGTCTGCATTACCGACTCGAACAATACTACGGAAGTCAAAAACAACACTCAACGATCGCTTTCAGATTGTTTGAATAATCAATTAATACATTTCATGTATTATAATAATTATTCTTCTGTTTTTTGCCGTAGCATAATCATATGACTACCCACAAAAAACTTTGTTAGTTTCAGTTGCAAATAAAACAACGACGGTACCCGTCGCCTGCTTTATCGACAGTATCAAAAAACATCAAAATCAAAAACAATCAAAACAATGAAAACACAATTCCGATTTTTACGTTTTTTGCGACACTATAATCATAGCTAGCCACAAAAAATCTTGCCAATATCAATTGTAACAATTAGCCCGTTGCGATTTTTTATATCAACAACAATAAAATACCGAAGTGGTCTAACCGAATTTGTTTCTTTTCTATGGGATCAAATGGATAAAAAAAATAGGATGGTCACTTGCCCTTGTTGAAGATCCGCTTCATCAGAATTCTCCTTTGTTTATCGCTGGTTCATGTCTGGCTTCGATTGATTTTTGTATCTGGATTCCAGGTATCCGCTCATGGGATCAATCCGGTCGAAGGATCAAATCCGCTCGAAGGACCAAATGTAAAAAATTGAGGTCTTCACTTAGGAGATTTCTTTTGGGCAGACTGGTTTTTTTATAAATGAAGCACTTTTTTGTTTTAACTTTAAGTTCTTGAATTTTTATTGTTATGATTTGATATTTATAAACTTATAACTGACGACAATAACTTTCCCCACCCAACGGACAAGGTTTCAGTAGTATTTTAATTTCTTAGTGCAAGTTTTCGTAAAGAAGTGAGTTAATTTTACCGATGCAACCCTTTTATAAGGATTTCATACATCTATATTTCCCTTGTTTGTTGTGTGAGAAAGACAAAGAACAAAAAATGATTCTATCGACATCTAACGAACAAATCAGACAACTCTTGGATCGCAATCCAACCTTTGATAGTAACTCAAACTGCATAATTGGTTTGCGTCCTGGGTTTAATTCTAAACAGTAGGTGAGGAAGGTAGAAGGGGTTGCGAGAGGAGAACGGGGACGCACGGAAAGGACGTGCAGGGAGAAACAATTTATTTCTTTGAATATGGCGTTGCAACGCATGCCGGGAACCAGCTAGTAGGCTATAATTTATAAAGCTAGTTAGGAAGGGAACGCGGGAGGGGAACGGGGACGCACGGGGAAGGTGATTCGGAGAAACAATCTATTTCTTTGAATATGGCGTTGCAACGCATGCCGGGAATCAGAAAGTTTTATTGTAATAATGTTGTGCTGTTGTTTAAGTTTGTTAACTTTTAAAACGAAATGTTGTATTATGCAAAACATATTTCAAATCGTAAAATTATTCAGTATTACAAATCCATAAATTATCTCCTGCTTTTCAGAATTTTAATTTTTGTTTAAAATAAAATTAAGTATGAAAAAAATCCGAGCACGTGTTTTGCGGTGAAAATCTTTTTTGTTGTTTATTTAAATTTGTCTATTTATTTACGAACTTAACAAACTGATGTATTTCAGAATTTTTTACACAGTTTTATTTTTATTTTTTATTAATTTCTACATTTACATGTAATATATTCATGTTCATGAGTAATTACGTTTTCCGGTTACAATCGGATTAAAACCAAATCATTAAATACTAACATGCAACATTGATCAGAAACTGTATTATAAACATATATATGCATCATCATCATCATTACATAGTATAAAATGAAGTCGCTCAAAATGTATATACGCGTTAATCTTTTAAACTACGCAACGGATTTTCATACGGTTTTCACCAATAGATAGAGTGATTGAAGAGGAATGTTTATATGTATAACACATGTAAATTATATTAGAGAAAAGCCGAGAAATTCAAAGAAAACATATTTTTGTGCGATTTAAAACGGCTGGCGGGCCGTACTATAGTCACTTTTGAAATTCGTTCTACGGAAGAAATTGGAAAATAGATGTCCTAGAGTAAGTAGGTATTTGATTTTACCTCTTCAAATATCCAGTGTTACATTGCAAGCATTGTATAATTAGTGGCGAGTTAATTAGTTTATATGTATAATACGTGCTTATTATAGTAGATAAAAGCCGATAAATTCAAATATTCAATTCAGGCAGCGGGCAGCGGGCAGCTGGCAAGCGGGTGGTGTGGATTTTATAAAGATTGGGTAATGGCGTTGTGTTTCGTTAGCCACAGCAACACACTACTCGTGTGTAAAGGGAAAAAAATAAAATTAAAAATTATAACACATACATACACACACTTAAACCAAATACATTAAAAAATATATAAAATATATTTTTTTTAAATTGTTGATTAAATGTTGTTGTTAGCTAAATTATTTAAGATATGATTGTTTCATTTAATTTTGAAATTATTGTAATCGGGTTCTAATCTCAGCTCTATTGCTAGTTGATTAAACCATACCACTCAGTTGTACGTGTAGTAGTGTTCTGCAAAACTGGTATGCCTTAATGGCGTACATAAGCGACCCACTGTGTTTTGCCTATTGCTCTCAACGCGTACCACGGCGTGGCGCGACTTCTTAGAATAATCTTTGTGTATTACTTATTTTGCTTAGACATTTATGAAAAATTATAATTAATTTTGATCAAGTGTTATTATAAAAAGTGCATAATTTTAATGAATTTACCGTCACGCAATTGAGCATTTTTATCGCTAACTCGAAACCAATAGTCGCTACTAGACAAACCCCAAAACCCCATTAGACCGATTATGCGCACAAGCTCAGGTGAGCGGACATCTTCGCGACGCTCTTAGCATCAATCATTTTATGATAATTATTTGACTAAAATGGGCAGAAATATTTTAAAGAAAATACAAAGATTGTTGTTTTTATTCATCCATGTACCGCAAATTTATATTACGACGTATACGGTTGTTCGCCGGATAAATTGTTTTCCGTGATTTTTTTTTTTGTTTTATATTTATATTTTGTGTGTTTATCTTTTATACGCGGTGTCCGTAATCTCGGGGTACAAGCAGGAAACGCGTGACTCTAAATATGTTTTAAACTATATGAAATGTGGAATATTTCTGATTGTATCTGAAAACTAAAAACTGTTTTGGAAAGGTGATAAAATAGGCTTTCAAATTTTATAATTCGAAATAATTATATAATTTTGTAATATAAAAATTTTGCACGCAAACATAAAAACTTTTAAAAATGGCACAACTTACGTTTTTTCTTACTAAAATTACTGATAAACTGATAAAAAAAACATAAACACGTCAACTCACTTATTTATCTTTGGATTCATAAAGCTGTACATTTTAATTATTTTGCGGTTAACTTTTAGATTTAAATATAAAGCCAGGTATGTTCTCTTTCTAACATCGTTTAGTTCATATTTCTAACCATGATGGTAAGGGAGAAACAACGAGATCTATGAGACCTATGTCCAAACCAGACCTATTTCCGAACATCGAAAAATAGACCTGACGGGTTATAGTAGTTTTTAATATGTCAAGCAATTATTACCTTTTTATAATTATTTTATATTTTACGTTTTTTTTTTAGATGATACCTGATACCTAATAACTAATAAATCGTTACTCAATGTTTTTTGTCTACATGTGCTTAATTGTTTATACTCGTCTATGCCTAACAATATATAAAATCGAATCTAGTGTGGGGCAAGCACTTAAATGCTTGGCTCAAACCTCAAGCAATATATTGTAAACGATCAAAATGCTGGGTTCAAGCTGCTTGATCGTGTCAGAAGCCCTTTAAAAACGTTCGATCGTGAGACCGTCTTTTGACGAAATTTAAATTCTCGACCGCCGGATAAATGGCCTTAAATTGAATTGATATTTCAAAGTTTCATAGCTCATCACGGAAGTGTTTTCTGAACTGACAACAGGTCCCGAACATTCAAATAAAATGAAGTCACTAGATAAAAACACTGGTTCGTTTATTTTTTATAAAAATCTGTTGAAATCGAGCCGATGAATAGTGCTGCAATCTTCGACCTCTTTCATAACATTATCTCCAACTACTGTAGGAGTTAGTGTACTGTGGCTTGCACAATATTTCCCGGCTATTTTATTTGCAATCCACGTTTTATTCTCCTAGACTCTGTATTAGCATTTTATTTTAATAATAATATTAAATTACCTTATTAGCTGAACTTTCTGTGACTTTTGAGTAAACTTGTCCTCGACATTGGCACTACTTTCCAAAACATAATAACATCATATTATTATGTATATTGTTAATAATTCAGGTAAGTATTTATGTGTTGCAAAATTTTTAATACTTGATTGTTTAGGTGCCTTCTACGTGGTTTAAATATATATGGGATGAAGAACATGTAATTAACGTCACAAGCCGTATAAGGAAACTGGCTTATATCTTTAGATCATTGCGCAATATACTACAAAAAAATACAATGAGAACAGTATATTTTTCCCTGTGTCAGTCAATCTTATCGTACGGTATAATTATCTGGGGAGGATGCTCCAAAACTGTATTAGATCCATTAATAAAAGCCCAAAAATTAATAATACGGACTATTTACAGAGTTCATTATATACACCCCACGAAAGACCTATTTAAAGACTTCAAAGTTCTTAATGTAAAATCCATATATGTAAAAAATATTACCTCTTATTTTAAATTCAAATTTACAAAAAAAAAATATATAAATTCAAAATACAACACAAGATATTCAAACCTATCGAATTATATTATTCCAACAACAAAAACTTCAATGGCCCAGTCCCAGTTCAACTTTCTTGCACCTAAAATTTTTAATAATTTATCATTTGAAATAAAGTCCAAAGACAAATATCTCACTTTCAAAAAGGCGCTTACTGACCTTCTGATGAGTAACAATGACAATGTTTATAACCTGTTTCACATACTAAAATAGTTATTAATTATTAATAGTTAAAAGAAAACAAAACGTAAGATATAATAATGTTTTATTAATAATGTTTTTGGGTTATTTGTCATTCAATTTATTCAAAATTAAAAACGGTTTTTGCAAATGCAAAATGATTTTAATGCAAAACGGAAATTTTCTAACCTTCGGAACATCCCCGATATGAGAGGTTAAACTTCCATATTCATCGGTTAATTATCATATTTAATGTCATATTTTATGTTTTTACCCCGCTTATAGCTCAATTTGACATAATTTTTCTTATAAAAGTAATGCTTTATAATATTATGATGTTTTAATTTAAAATCACTTCATTAATATGTTAAAAAATAGAATTATACTAACGCATATTGTCGAACAGGCTATGCCTTTTGTAATCTTTTTTGTTTCCATTTTTTGTATTATCTTGTATTTGTATGTTTTTTTTTTTTTTCAATAACTGTTACAATGAATCAAAACTTTTCAATAATAGAAAGAGTATATGCCTGAATTATTTATTGTACATATTTACATTGTATTCATTTATCTATTTATAAAATAAGAAATATATATAGCAATAAGCTGCACATCTCACTAGGGCATTCCTGTATCGAGATGTGCAGTTTTACAACAAAGTTTTACAACAATGTAGTTTTACAATGATGTAATTTAAAAAAAAAGATAAGAAAGAAACATACACATAAACTTAATAAAAATATTATAATAAACCTACAAAAGCAGCATGAGTACAGTTATTCAAACATTAATAAATAATTATATTCTGTCACCATGTTAGAAAATAACACCTCTTTTATTAACATATATCTCAATACTATTTGGAAAGATACTTACTGCAAATACTCAAGCTCCATTCTAATTACACCTTCATACACTTCAAAAAAAAAAAAAAAAAATTACAACTGTGTGTAAATGTGTTGGTACTGTGTCCATGGCCGTATATATACATATTAATGTATTCATGCACCTAGACGCATATATATGTGTAAGTGTGTGTGTGTATATGCCTATGTGTGTATGGATGTGTGCACCTGTATATACGTATGCGTATGCACTCACACATATAAATTTTAAAATAAGGATATGTATCTTCTCACAAACTTATCCTTACCCAATTCTTTTTCTCTTTACTAGTTTTTTATTATAACTTTACCAATTTTCAACATCATTACATTACTAATAGTTCCATATGTTAACAATAGACTTCACTTAAAGTAAATATCCTCCATTGTCACCATGAAACAGGCAGCCGCCTAGTATGGTGATTCAATGTATCCAATTCTATGTAAATGTCTAATTATGTAACATGTATTTAAATAAATAAATAAATAAATAAAATAATATTAAGTTTATTACTCAATTACAGCGGGTTAATCTTATCTTATATATAAAAACTAGCAGACCCGGCCACACGTTGCTGTGGCTAACAAAACACAACGCCATTACCCAATCTTAATAAAATCCACACCACCTGCTTGCCAGCTGCCCGCTGCCTGAATTGAATATTTGAATTTATCGGCTTTTCTCTACTATAATAAGCATGTATTATACATATAAACTAATTAACTCGCCACTAATTATACAACGCTTGCAATGCAACACTGGATATTTAAAAAGGGATAATCAAATACCTACTTACTCTAGGACATCTATTTTCCAATTTCTTCTGTAGAACGAATTTCAAAAGTGACTATAGTACGGCCCGCCAGCCGTTTTAAATCGCAGAAAAATATGTTTTCTTTGAATTTCTCGGCTTTTCTCTAATATAATTTACATGTATTATACATATAAACATTCCTCTTTAATCACTCTATCTATTGGTGAAAACCGTATGAAAATCCGTTGCGTAGTTTAAAAGATTAAGGCGCACATACATTTTGAGCGACTTCATTTTATACTATGTAAGGATAAGGATAAGGAAGGAAGGATGATGAATTGCTGAATGTGTTTCTAAGCGCATAATTTTCAAACGACTGCACCAAATTGGATAATTCTTTTTTTTTGTGTGTTCGTTATTGTCAGGACAAGGTTTTTATAAAACTTCCGGTGAGCTCTGGCAATATGAAATTTGTATAAAAAATTGCTATTGGGTGGCATGCGAGTTTTGAAAACTGAATGTATGGAAAGCGGGAGGGAGGGAGAGATGAGGGAGGGGGGGGGGATTGGGGATGGGGGGAGGGGGGGAGGGGGGGGGAGCCCCCTTACACCATGCGAGCGAAGCCGCGGGAAAAAGCTGGTAATTAAATAAGTATAAGCCAATGCTATTTTAAAATAAAATAAAATTGTGTTTTAAAGTTTTCCAATGATTTCTATCAATTTCCTGTTTTAGTTTTCCGCAATACCATTTTTAATCTATCTATATAAATAAAAATCGTCAAAATGCATGTACACGCGCATAACTTCCGAACGACTGCACCAAATCGGATTTTTTTTTGTGTTTGTGTTTGTTATTGTCAGGACAAGGTTTGTATAAAAATACTGGTGAGTTCTGGCATTATGAAATTTTGTAATAAAAATTGCAATAGGTGGCACGCGATGTATTTGAAAACTGAATATTCCGGGACTTAATGTAAGAAATGCGGGAGGGGGGAGTGGAACTCGAGTAGGGAGTTCGCGGGAGAGGGGAGGGGAACCTGTGAGGGGGGAGGGGGGTTCGAGGGAAGGGGGGAGGAGAGTGGGAAGAGGGTGGAGGAGTCGGAGTGGGAACGCGGGAGGGGTAAGGGACGCGTGAGAAGAAGGGTAACGGGACGAATGGGAAAGGACACGCAGGGAGAAACAATTTCTTTATTAAATGGCGTAGCAACGCATGCCGGGTACCAGCTATTATAATAATAAAACGTAATATTCGTGTAGCACCGTAGTCCAGTGGCTAAGACTCTTGACTCACATTCCGGAGGTCGCGGGTTCGAACCCGGCATGCGCAAATAAATTTTATTTGATTAATTTGTGTTCTTTCACAATTAATTCATTTGAAATAATATATAGTATATTTGCGGCATGTTCCAGAGTGGAAGATACAATCAGTATCGCCCTGGTGTAAGACCACCATTCAGAATTGAAACGTTGCTTGAAAATGGCTTTAGCCGTGTTTAGTGACCAGATCTGAATAGCCAGGTACTTCCCAACCTTCCTCTTCCTCACCTCCTTCCCCTCCCCACTACCTTCAGCCTCACAACATACCCCAATTGGGGATGCCATAGTCTCACTGGCTCCAGACGGGAGCAGTTGAGATTCTTGTGCGGTATCCACTGTAAAAAAAAAAAAAAAAAAAAAAAAAAAAAGCACATTTTTTTGTTATTTCACCTCAAATGCGCTTAACTATAATAAACTTTAAAATAATTAATTTGAAGACAATATTAACGAAACTCAATCGAAAATCTTTAGACAGAAAAATCAGAAAAAAATATTGGCACCTCTGTGACTCGGACCCAGGACCCTTTGCTTACATGGCAAGTGCTCTACCAACTGAGCTAAGGTGTCTATATTCAATTCGGTCACTTTTAACTGTATCATACTTCGACTAAGAACTACCAACATTATCGTCATTTTCTTAACGCACATATTATTGGCTGCTATCTTTATGTATGATTGCAAGATTCAACTCGAACTAAATGCTATCTAGATAGTGTCTGGATAAAAATGTATCCATTTTATTTTTAATACGCGACATCTATTGACTTTTCTGCAAGTCTAGGATGAATTTTTATTTTGAAATAAAAAAAATATTTAGAATAATTCCTCAGTGCTCCGTGCAAGTCTTTCCAAAATATTAATAAAATAATATGATACAAGGAATGTACGTTATATAGACTGAATCAAGAAGCCCCTTGTATAAGACCATAAATTACTAGCTGAAGTTCCTGGCGTTGCTTTGGACCTTTCGCAGAGTTTTTCGAAATTTCATGTTGACAATGACCTCCCTCTGGTTCTGAAGGTTAAGTTTGCAAAATTTTTACCAATCTCGGAATAAAACTGTAGATTTGTATAAAAATCAAATCCACGCCACAGGGCACAGACACTGTCCTTTTCCTTTGATTCCTGTACCAGCTGACCCGGCGAACTTCGTACCGCCTCAGAATCAATATCTTTAGTGTTAACTTATTAGTTTAATTAAAATTAGTTTTTTCATTAAGTTAAAAATTACACAATGAAGCAATTATCGATGCCCAACGGTCCGTGTTTTGTTTTTGTCAGTATCAGTCAGAGATGGCGTTGTGTACGGAGTTATATTTTTTGATTTTCTGAAGTTCGTGATTTTATTACTTTTCCACTTACTTACGAAAATTGCGTTTCATTTTCTTTATACTTGTGAAGGAGATTTATTATAATTATTGTATTTTTCCTTTGGAGGGGTGCAGACATTTGTTCACCGTTTATCTCATTTTCGACTATTGACATTTAGTGTGTAAGCATTTAGTCTGTAATCAGCATTTTATGTTTAAGAACAAAAGCAAAACAATCAGCGCATTGACATTGAACGTTTTTTTGGAATTCACTCACTATTCAATATTATATTTATCACAATACTAGCTGGTTCCCGGCATGTGTTGCTATGCCATTTAATAAAGAATTTTTTTCTACCTGCGTTTTCACCTTCCGCCTCTCCTCCCTCTCCCTCGTCCCCTTCCCACTCCGCCTCCTCCTCCTTCCCTCTCCCCACTCCACTCCCCCCCTTCCCCCGTCCCGTGACCCGAGTTCCCCTCCCCCCTCCCCCCACCCGCAGTCCATACGTTCAGTCCCTGTACATTCATTTTTCAAACAGCTCGCGTGCCACCTATTGCAATTTTTTATACAAATTTCATAATTCCAAAGCTGTTTGAAAAAATTATTTTGGATAAAATTATTTTTAAATTAAATGGGATTATAACAAGGTTTCAACACGGTTTCATGAAGAATAGATCAACTCTGACAAATCTACTGATATATGAAAACTTTATAGCGAATGCCTTTGCAGATAAATGTCAAGTTGATTCGATATATACTGACTTCAGCAAGGCGTTCGATAAAGTTTGTCATAAAACATTGATAAATAAATTAAGGAGTATGGGTATAACCGGGAACTTTCTTAAATGGGTAGAGAGTTATTTAACAAATAGGCAACTGTTTGTAAAGTTAAATGACGTAATATCGGATGCCTTTTCTGCCACTAGTGGTGTGCCACAGGGCTCCCATTTAGGACCAATACTGTTTATTTTATTTATTAATGATATTGTAGACGTTTTTTCCGATGTTGATATCCTGTTATTTGCTGATGTTTTAAAATTATATAAAAAAAATTAAAAATATTTCTGATTGCATAATTTTACAAAAAAATTTAAACAACTTGTTTAATTGGTGTATATGCAATAAACTGGCACTTAACATTAGTAAATGTCAAATAATAAGATTTTATAAAATAAAGAAACCGATCATTTATAAATACAATCTTGACAAAATTATATTAAACTCAGTAGAAACAATAAATGATCTAGTTATTATTTTTAACTCAAAACTTACATTTATTAGCCATATAACAAATATTATTAAGAGAGCAATGAAAATTTTAGGATTTATTATTAGAATAACCAAACAATTTTGTAACATTGATACTATTCGCATTTTATACATAACGCTAGTGAGAAGCATTTTAGAATATAACTCTACGATTTGGGCTCCACATTACAATATCCATATTCAAGCGATTGAAAAAGTCCAGCATAGATTCCTTAGGTATATTAATTTTAAATTAGGTATTCCGTGGACTATAATTTGTTATTAAACTGGACTAATCTCGTAAATTTATCAGATCGCAGAAAAATTTGTGATCTATTAATATTATGTAAAATAATTCACTCGGTCTTGGATACCCCTGATTTAATAGAACTAATACGATTTCATTGCCCTGGGGCCCTATTCCTGACGGTCGATCAAAAGTTCCTCGTTATGCGCCTCGAAGAGAGCGAAAATTTCTCGTCGTCGCGACGAACTTTGCAACTTAGCTAATTGCATAGATAGAGCTTGGTCGAAGTAACATTCTTAGACGCCAAACGTCAAAAGTCACTCCACAACAACAACGAGTGGGTCTACCCAGTAGAAACACAACAGCGAGTGGTGTGAAGTTGGCGTATCTAAGTTGCAAAGTTCGTCGCGACGACGAGAAATTTTCGCTCTCTTCGAGGCGCATAACGAGGAACTTTTGATCGACCGTCAGGAATAGGGCCCCTGGTCGCGCTTACAATAGACTGACTCTACCGTTCTACTATAATATATATATTATATACTATTCTTCTTTTTTGTTATTTTTTAAGTTTAAAACTACTATTATGTAATGATATTACTTTTCTTACTTTTGTACTCTATTATATGTTTATTTATAAAAGGCAGTATAGCCGTTTATGTATTTAAAATAAAATAAAATAAAAATAAAATAATAACACACATACATTATTACTCACCAATCAGTCGATTACACATTTTGGGAAATGAATATGCTAACATCGGCGACATTTATTTCTTAAAATTAGCGCAATATAAACATGCACTCAAAAATTATTTTTCCATAATGTAACTTTATATACATGTTGAAATGAAATAATGATATTTTTCGTTGTTCTTTTTTGTTGTGATAAACAAAATAATTGTATGTTATTTTTAAGTTTCAGTTTTTAAGTTTTTTATTTTGTTCATAATGTAACTTTATATACGCAATATGGACATGTTGAAATGAAATGATGATATTTCTCATTGTTCTTTTTTGTTGTGATACATAAAATAATTGTATGTTATTTTTAAGTTTAAAACTACTATTATGTAATGATATTATTTTTCTTACTTTTGTACTCTATTATATGTTTATTTATAAAAGGCAGTATAGCCGTTTATGTATTTAAAATAAATAAAAAAATAAAATAATGCCGGAGCTCACCAGTAGTTTTATACAAACCATATCCTGACAATAACGAACACAAAAAAAAAGAATTATCCGATTTGATGCAGTCGTTTGGAAGTTATGCGCGTACATACATTTCGGCGATTCATTTGTATTTACGAGTATATAGATCATTGACGTATGATATCACTTGGTCGAAGATATATATAGATTGCTGCAGCTCTTTCAAAAGATGAGAATTCGTTCCATACAAAATGTAGGAGGAAAACAATTTTCTTCATAATTTTTTTTTCGTGATTTTTTCCGATGTTTTAAAGCTATTCTGCTAATCGGGGCGGAGACAAATCCAACAAATCATTATAAAAATTGGTCCAGCCATTCTTGAGTTATAAATGATGTAACTGTAACTAACCCGACTTTGTTTTATATATTAAGATAAATTAATAGGTGCATAACAGTTTATTTCAACAACATTAATTTTGTGCCCATAGAAATACGAGTAGAATGTTGTTTTGCAGTTTTTTTTTTGGATTTCGCCATACTAACTGTTGGTAATAAATAATATGCATTATTACAAAACACAATCATATAAAAATACTATTTTATGTAAGTATATCATATTCATAATTTGTTTGTTTTGTGGAAATACCAATATTATGTGAAAATATTTCTAAAAAAATAAGTTTTTGTATAATTCTTTCTAATTTTTCCTCATCGCGTGTATTTTGATTGGATGTTATTTATGAAATTTCTATTACATTGTCGCAGAAGGTATTAAAGTATTTTTTGGTATCTGATAAAGAGTAACTTTTTGGTTTTTTATTATAATTTATACGTGTTTTAACACTGTGAATGACGTCATTTTTATGTTAAAATATTGTCGTATAAAACTATTAAGCCCTCAACTTGATGCCAGTTTTGACACGCATAATTTTTTACTACTTATTTATGCGAAAAATAATATGAATATGCAGCCATTATCGTAAAACTAATGTGATGGAAAGATTCTGGATTTTCCTGTGCTCTCTCTGATATTTTGTCATGTTCCTACTTTTATTTGTTCATCTTGCTCCGGTCCGATGAGTGGGTGAAGCTAGTAGGTACAATAATTATTGTCCTCCAAATATGCGTTTTATAAGTTTGTTGGTCGATAATAGTGCCTTATTTTTCCTTGAACGCTTTATTATAGGCTCAACGCCGATCTGTTTCGGCACCATTATTTATTACGATTTATACACCAGTTTATTCTTTTTTTTATTTAATTGCCCGCAACGTGGGCTTTTATTATTTTGCGATTTGCGTTTTCCCCATCACTAGGCTGTTTCTGAGAAGTTTGACTTGTAGTATATCTTTATATTACGGTACTTTGGATTTGTACCTGCCGATTTTTTTTATTCTTCTTAATTTTTATATTGAGGTATCATTTTTCTGCAACGGTTTAAAATGTTCCATTCTTGATTTGCCGCCAAAACGACATGTTCATTTTTGTTCGTGAGTATGGCGTTGCTGACGTCACGCCGGCCAACGTCAGTGACAGCTGTCTTACCCGCCAGTAACTTTTTCTATGTCATAATGAAGCTCTAACCAGTTTGAACCGTTCAGGAATGTGCGGTCTTACATGGTTTTTAATATCAATGATTATGGAAGAATTTTTTTTTTAATTTTTGACTACCAAAATTACAAAAATTAACTTTACCTCTTTCAAAAAAAAAAATCGGTAGGTATCCATAGTTTCTGTATAATAATTTCTAATTCTATATAATTTCTAATACCCCAAAGGTTGTGTACACAAAGTTACAATGTTTAATTTTACAAATAATATTAAAATGAAACTTTCTTAGGTAAAAAGTTTTCCAAGAGACCAAGATTTCAACACCCTTTTCCAAGACCGAGACTTTCAACATCTTTAAAATATTGGCGCAGCCGGTAGGATGGGCTTCACTGTTGTTTTGAAATGTGCCAAAAGTTCGTCTCTCAGTGGCTAATTATATTTGTTTGTTCTGTTTCAGAGGTGCAGTGCTCAGTTTCCTCCCAGGTGCGGTACACTCTCCGCGCCTTCTGGGGCGTGTCCATCAGGGAACTGCACGGGGCCCTATGGAGGCCCTGGGGGCAGCTCCGCGAGGCCCTGTCCCGGGGAGCGCTGCTTGCCACCCCGCACTGCCAGTACAGGGCGCCGGAGATCAGGTCAGTTCCACCTCACCCCCCTTGTTCTGGTGCCGCAAACTATTTACTTGTGATGTTAATTTGTTTAGGCTTTTACAAAGGAAAAATTGAGCCTTTTCTCGGAATAATCTTTTTTTTTTTTTTTTTTTAAATTATTTATTGAAACATTTATTATAATTACAATTTTACAACAAATATATATATATATTTTTTTACAGGTATTTTTTTACTACCCTTCCATTTAAAGCATTTGCTTGTGTATGGAAGGGGAGTGTACATAAATGCTATTAGTTATTAGTTATAAGTTAGTACTTAAATAATTAATTGTACATAAATATATGAGAGCTGCAGTATTTATTTGATAATGGTGTGAATTTTTTAAAAAAAAGAAAGAATGTTATGGAAAACTAATTGCGGAAACACACTTGTGTGGTGTGGTGTGTCGTGGCGCGCCAGAAGCACATCGGTTTCATACATTTATTATGGTTAGAGACATATTTGTAGGTTGTGGCGTGTCGACAAGCGACGACGATGATTGGTTAATTTGTAGTCACGACACACCACACCACACAAGTGTGTAAGGAGCTTAAGGATATTTGTAAGATTAATTGACAGTAGTTTTTTTTCTTAAGAATATTTTTAAGATGTCTCTTGACAGAGAGCAGTATTCGGGTTTTATCATTAATGCTTCTGATTTCTTCTGGTAGACGATTGAAAAAAGTTCTTCCCTGGTAAGTATAATGATGCTGTGCAAAAGACGTATTTAGTTTTGGGCATAGAAAAACATGTTTAAGTCGAGTTCTGTTTTCATTTAAAAATGGATATTTATCTTTTTCCTTTATAATTTGAATCAATGAATTTTTAATATATAAATCTTTAAATGTGGGTACTTGAAATTCTTCAAACAGGCGTTCTGTTGGGTAGTCTAAGGATTTTTTTAATATAATTTTAATAATTGTCCTTTGTACAATTTCTATTGGAAGAAGGTTACATTTATACGCGGATCCCCAACTAATAATAGCGTATTGTAGAGTGGATTGAACTAAGGCATAGTAGATTAAATATAGATTTTTTATCGACAGAAAATTTCTAATTCTTAAAAATATATATATTAATTTTCTGATTTTGTTTACTACTTGACATATTTGTTCCTTCCATTTCAGATTTTTGTCGATAATTACTCCGAGATATTTAATTTTATTTGTTGTTTTTAATATTGTACAGTTTGATTTGCAATAATTTTGGCTATGAATTTTAGTATTATCGTGTATGACAATGTTAAAATTTTTGGGAGCATCGTTTGGATGGATTGCAAATGGAATTACAAATGTCTTTTCACTATTTAGTGATAGTAAATTAGTGTCGAAAAAATTCTTAAGCGTGTTGATGTCTTCTGTGACCTTTAATTCTACATTTTCCCAAGTCTTTTCACTTATTATTAATACTGTATCGTCGGCGTATGATGTAATTTGACCATTTAAATGTTGAAAAAAAAAATCATTTACATATATGGTAAAAAAAATTGGTCCAAGCACTGTACCTTGCGGGATTCCAAAGCTTGAAATCTCTTGATCACTATTAACATGATTGATTTTTACCACTTGAGGGCGGTTTTTTAAGTAGTTTGTGATCCATTTAATCGCGTTGCCTTTAATGCCAATATCATTTGATTTTTTTAATAGCATCTCATGGGATATGCTATCGAATGCCTTTCTGAGGTCAATAAATATGCCCGCACATTTTTTAGCTTTATCTAAATGATTCGTAAATGTATGAAGTTACGTTAGCAATTGCATCTTGTGTGCTGAGTGATTTAATAAAACCAAACTGGTTTTTGTGTAGTATTTTATTACTATCTAGGAAATTTACCAATTGTTTTTTTACTATTTTTTCAAAGATCTTTCCTATGTTAGAAATTAGACAAATTGGGCGATAATTCGTTACTTGGTGGGGATCACCAGATTTGTAAATAGGTGAGATTATTATGTTTTTGTAGTTCATTGGAAATATTCCTTTCGTTAAACTCCATGTATTGTATCCAATAAAACTATCAATGTTGAGTTATTAATGGAATAATGTCGGATGCATCTTTGAAGGTAAGGATTATGGTAATGAAATTTTTTTTAGGCCTGTGGCAGCCTTTTAAAGTTTGTAAATGACTTGTGTACATTTATGTTAAAAGAGCATGTTGCTTTCTGTAAGGTACGAAGAGTAAAAAACAAACATTTTGTGGAATAAAGTTTGTCAAATTTTTATATACAACATTATTCCACAAATTCAGCGTAAAATCTAGTAATAAACTCTAATTGCTTTTCTAGGTGACTTTTCATATAAAACTATTAATAATTGATGTTTATGTATTTTAAATATAAAATGTTATGAAACATAACTGGTTTCGTTTTTTCAATTTTTCTCGGAACGAGAATATTGTTGGATACAACATTCTTCCGGGCAAGGGCTCAATTATTAAAATTACATACAATAATTATGTTAAGTATCTTCTTTATACACTTTTTCCCCTTTTTTATACATATCTGAACGTTTGTGTTTAATTCTTAGTTTGCCGATACTATTTTTTTGCAGTGCGCCAACTGATCCTATTTTCGTATTAACTTAAGTGCTTGTTTTGCAAAATGATGTTTTTGTAAATTGTGTGATCTTACTAGATAATGTGTTTATATATTTATAAAAATAAAATATAATCTACCATAAGTAGTTTCCCCAAAATGACTATTATAATCAAAGAATTTTTTTTTATTGTGCCTATCATGTTAATAAATTGAAGAAGTCCACTGACTCAGCATATTATTATTATTACTCAATTATTACCCTCCATTAGTATTTAGGGCAATAAGGACTACATATTTGTGGTAGTTAGTCCCAGAATTTCTGCACTGAAATCAATCCCAACTTCTAGTTATAAACTAGTCCCAGCAAGAACTCGTACAGATGTCAACGACATTCGTCCTATTCCTTCTCAAGCATCTTGTCTGAAAACGAAAAAGACAGGATAATAGAACGATGATGTCACATACACTTATATCAATGCAAACAATTTTGGACTACCATTTATATACAGGGTGTTGAGGGACGTACTTGACTTACTTAAACCAGTGATTCCTGACATTATTTGGAGTAAAAAATGTAAATGAAATTTTGGTCTCCGGTGACATTTATGATAGGTATATATTTTTTTTCTACAAAACATAAAAAATGGTAGTTGTTGAACAGTTGGAGGCGAAGTAAGGGGTTCGTCAGACATCCGGCTGAGTGACCAGTGACGACATGCGGAAGAATTTTTTTTTTGTTTGATTTTGAAGAAAAAATTTTGAAAAAAAAAAAAGTTGCCAAAAAAGTCACCGGAGACCAAAATTTCATTTACATTTTTTACTCCAAATAATGTCAGGAATCACTGGTTAAAGTAAGTCAAGTACGTCCCTTAACACCCTGTATATGTGTATTATGCAAGTCATTGAAAATCCTTCCATCTGACAATAATATTATAGTTCAACAAATTGAATATATTTGTTGTGTTTCCATTTGTTTTAGGGACGGCAACCACTCGGAGCAGACCCTGCGGCTGAGCCTGCCCCCGCCGGCGCAGCTACGGCTCGGCACTCCTCCGCGCCTCTGCTACCCGTTGGTGGTGCTGCTCACCAGGGACGATGACCCTGACCGGCTGCAGTCTGATGATACTGTGAGTACTTAAACTAAAAATGCTGCGAGTACTTAAAGTCAAAGTATCGACTAAGGGGCGCGGAAGCTGAGGGTACCGCGCGTTTTCATCCCGCGACAAAATATCGCCGACACAATATACTCAGACAAAATATCCCTCGACATAATTTCCCAAGGGGGCATACATTAATTACGTGAACAGTTTTTATTCCAATCTAGACCCCTCCCCCCCCCCCTTTGTGGGATAAATTTGGGCCACTTCGTATATTCTTTTCAAGTAACGTGGACCCTCCCCCGTTTTGAGCTCACGTAATTAAGAACAAAATATCCTACGGACCAAACATCCTCCAAAAAAATATCTTTTAAAACCTAGCCAAACCTAACTAAACCTAACCTTATTTTACATTTTACTATTTTTGAAAAATAATTTATTGTCTACTGTTTGTATTATTTTTGGCCCATTTTTTGTTCTAACAAACCTAAAGGTTAAGTTAGTTTAGGTTAGGTTAAGTTAGGTTTGGTTAGGTTAGGTTAGGTTTTAGTAGCTATTTTGTTGGGTCTTGTCCGTAGTACATTTTGTTGGAGGATGTTTTGTGTGTAGGAAATTATGTTGGAGGATGTTTTGTCCGTTTGATAGTTTGTTGGAGGATGTTTTGTCCGTAGGATAGTTTGTTGGAGGATGTTTTGTTGGAGGATGTTTTGTCCGTTTGATAGTTTGTTGGAGGATGTTTTGTCCGTAGGATAGTTTGTTGGAGGATGTTTTGTCCGTAGGATAGTTTGTTGGAGGATGTTTTGTCCGTAGGATAGTTTGTTGGAGGATGTTTTGTCCGTAGGATAGTTTGTTGGAGGATGTTTTGTTGGAGGATGTTTTGTTGGAGGATGTTTTGTCCGTTTGATAGTTTGTTGGAGGATGTTTTGTCCGTAGGATAGTTTGTTGGAGGATGTTTTGTCCATAGGATATTTTGTTGGAGGATGTTTTGTCCATAGGATATTTTGTTGGAGGATGTTTTGTCCGTAGGATAGTTTGTTGGAGGATGTTTTGTCCGTAGGATATTTTTTTGGAGGATGTTTTGTCCGTAGGATATTTTGTCCGTAGGATATTTTGTTGGAGGATGTTTTGTCCGTAGGATAGTTTGTTGGAGGATGTTTTGTCCGTAGGATAGTTTGTTGGAGGATGTTTTGTCCATAGGATATTTTGTTGGAGGATGTTTTGTCCATAGGATATTTTGTTGGAGGATGTTTTGTCCGTAGGATAGTTTGTTGGAGGATGTTTTGTCCGTAGGATATTTTTTTGGAGGATGTTTTGTCCGTAGGATATTTTGTCCGTAGGATATTTTGTTGGAGGATGTTTTGTCCGTAGGATAGTTTGTTGGAGGATGTTTTGTCCGTAGGATATTTTTTTGGAGGATGTTTTGTCCGTAGGATATTTTGTCCGTAGGATATTTTGTTGGAGGATGTTTTGTCCGTAGGATAGTTTGTTGGAGGATGTTTTGTCCGTAGGATATTTTTTTGGAGGATGTTTTGTCCGTAGGATATTTTGTCCGTAGGATATTTTGTTGGAGGATGTTTTATCCGTAGGATAATTTGTTGGAGGATGTTTTGTCCGTAGGATAGTTTGTTGGAGAATGTTTTGTCCGTAGGATATTTTGTTGGAGGATGTTTTGTCCGTAGGATATTTTGTTGGAGGATGTTTTGTCCGTAGGATATTTTTTTGGAGGATGTTTTGTCCGTAGGATAGTTTGTTGGAGGATGTTTTGTCCGTAGGATATTTTTTTGGAGGATGTTTTGTCCGTAGGATATTTTGTCCGTAGGATATTTTGTTGGAGGATGTTTTGTCCGTAGGATAGTTTGTTGGAGGATGTTTTGTCCGTAGGATATTTTTTTGGAGGATGTTTTGTCCGTAGGATATTTTGTCCGTAGGATATTTTGTTGGAGGATGTTTTATCCGTAGGATAATTTGTTGGAGGATGTTTTGTCCGTAGGATAGTTTGTTGGAGAATGTTTTGTCCGTAGGATATTTTGTTGGAGGATGTTTTGTCCGTAGGATATTTTGTTGGAGAATGTTTTGTCCGTAGGATAGTTTGTCGTGAATATTTTGACACGGGATGAAAAGTCGCAGAACCGAAGATGAGTGTGATTTACATCTAGATCGAACGTTGAACACAGCACAATTGAATTCTTCGAAAAATGTATGTATCTTCTAAATGTAGGTTTTTATTTTGTGATGACGTAATCCTAAAGTCAAATCACTTTGTTTTTACCATTCAAGATACATAACTACATTTTTTGAATATAATGTTCTATTCATTAGGACGAGCCATATACTAACATTAAATATAGATTAACTTTGTGAAAGGGGTTAGAGAGGAGCGGGGGGGAGGACAAACCCAAATCGGCAGAAGAATTGATGAATGAGCGGAACTACCCGGAATGACTACCCGGAGCAGGGGTGGAGTTATATACGATTATGTTAAATTACATGGCCGTTAGAAAAGGGAAAATGGTTAAGCCGCCGCTATCCGAATTTCAACCGATTTCTTACATATCTCCCTTAAACGTTTGAAGTTTTTAAGCTCTTAAAAAATATATGTTATTTTTGAAGATAATATCTATACATTCCCCACGCCTAAATGCAAATTATATGATATTCCCTCGATAGAAAAAAATCGCAAAGTATGCTCCAAAAATTATTATAAACACATTTGTTTCAGTTATTTTACAAGTTAAATATATGAAAAAATTCACAGTGTTTCTTTTAATGCTGTTTTAGACAGCCCCCAAGGGATTTTTGTTCTATTTTAAACGAGTCGTGTTTTATTAAACATTTTCACAATTTTCGCTTCAATTTTATCATTTTGAATATTAGCACGCTCTCTCCAACATTACTAATTACTAATTACATATCTCTCCATCTTCTTTTTTTTTAGCGGAGATACGGTACCCTAAACGAGAAAATATTCAAAAAAGGATTGTTTTTTCTGATTATTAATTTTTTTTACATTTTTTTAATGAATTTAATAAAACTTTTTGGAGGTGTTAATTGGCTCTCCATACTGATGTATGCGTGTTTTATATAATAATATTTATGAACGTTTATTATCCTTAAATTCATTAGTCAGTCACGCCGAAGCGAAAAGTAAGGTCAACGGCATAAAGTCCTAATTTTCCTCAAATAAATTAGTGCCAATCGTCTGAAAGCAAATTCACTTGCATCAGTAGAGAAGTATTTTTATAGAATGTGGGCAGAACTCGCCTACAATGGCAATAGAATTTGATATAACTTACTCTAAAAATAAATATGATATTAGTACATTGTTACTTTGGGTTTTACGTTAAGAGATGAACCGATAAAAGTGTGTTGTGGGCATGTCTTTGAATCCAAAGGATGGTCAATTTTCTCTTACTTCTATAAACTTTCGATTCAACAGAATTAATCTCGCCTGATATCTGTCTCGATCGAGATAGATATCGGGCGAGATCTCTCGTCAGGTTTGTGTGATTTTCTAATGCTGTTAAATGAATAAATAATAAAGCATACTTGCATGAATTCGTGTTCAAAACAACCTAAACTAAAATACATGGCAGCTCACAGCTGAAATTCTGACATTGGCCCATAGAAAAAGCAAATAACAGCCATATAAAATCACACATATCTGACAGCCGATCTCGGCCGAGAACTATCTCGTTCCCACAAAAGATATAGAATAGCTCATCTGAAGTACTTACAGAATGAAACAAGTTCTTTGTTTAAAATCACTTTATTTTGATTTATATTTGTCGACCGGTTTTGGTTGACCTCAACCTTCTCTGGATAATAAACATATATAAACTAAATTACAATACAGAGTTACGATTATGAGGTAAACACAATAGAAAGAGAGAGCATATAAGAGAGGGAGAGAACCTGAGAATCTGGTTGGTGGAGGGGTAGGAGGAGGAGTCAAAGGAGGATGAAGTTTTATTTTTTCTTTAATTTTCTGTCTTTTTAAAAATGTTACGTTTTTCCTACGAATTCGGACCTTTTCACAATCCGTGACATCTGTAAATATGAAATACCAATTATCGTTTATTTCATAAAATCTCGTTTTATGTGCATATATAGAATGGCTGAGGTTGGGTTATTTCATTCTAAAGACGTAGTTTAGTCAAAACTTAAATTCTGAACTGTTTATTTATGGTTAAACGTCACGTACGTTATAATCTACGCATTCACAGATGGCGCCGATTAAATAATTTTAGGTTTTTATTACTTTTTGCACATTACGCTTTTAAATATTAAGATAAATTAATTGTTTGCGTCCGTACATTATGAATATAAATAAATAGTTTTGTCCATAAACAATTCCAAATCTTCCAACAAAGGCTGAATAATACAATAATGGATTGAGTCACTGATACAAAATTGAATTTTTCAGCCTTTCTTGAAAGATTTGGGTTTGTTCATAGACAAAACTATTTACATATTTATATTCATATTGAATATGTACAGGGCTGGGCAAAATACATACTTTGCTGTAATTAAAATACAAATTACAAAATACTTTTTCGCATGTATTTAAAATACGAAATACAAAATACTTTCATGTCGTGTATTTGAAATACAAAATACAGTATTTTAACCATTTTTTTATTTCAAATACAAAATACAAAATACATTTGGTTTTGGTAGAACCTTTGGTTGCAATAAATTGTCGTAAGTGCCCATATCTAAGGGTGCGTTTCAATTGAAGCAAAGCTGAGCAGAGTGAAACAGAGACGTGCTAAAATTGACTAATTATATTGCTCAGGAGACACAAATCGTCTCCGCTCCACTTGTAAAATTTTGTGGTATAGGACTTAGGTGTTAGATTGTAATAACACCAGCTGGTTCCCGGCATGCATTGCAATGCCATATTCAAAGAAATAAATTGTTTCTCCCTGCATGTCCTTCCCCTCTTGCATTCCTCTTCCACCTTCCCTGCCTACCCTCTCCCACTCCCCCATCCATATATTTAGTCCCAGTAGGTACATTCAGTTTTCAAACAACTCGCGTGCCAGCTATTACAATTTTTTTATTCAAATTTTAATTTTTCACATATTACAAATATTATTTTTTCTATATTTTAAGAACAATCAATCAAATCTGGTACCTAACATAGGTACCTATTTAAAATATCTATATGTAATTTAAAAAATCCATAGTCTTTTGTTACAAAAAAAAAACTGCTGCCTATTAAATTCAATTTCATCAAACGCGCGAACTGTCAATCGTGCGAAGTTAAAATAGTCGTTAAGTTTTCTGAAATTATCCAATTTCCTGTGTAATTTTCTGAATTTTACTTTCCGTAAGAACCTTCTATAAAGTATTACAAAACTTTAAATAAAAATGAATGAAATTCGTAAAGTCATTCTGAAGTTATGGCGTGACCAAGGGAAAGAAGGATTCATTTTTATACATATATAAATGGATGACAAATGTGTTATTTCATTTCAAGTGCGCTCTACAGTAATTAACTTAAAAATAATCTAGTAATCAGTCAAATTATTCCTATAGTGCTCGATCTAATACTATTATACAAAAATGTACAATATAAAGCAATGACAAGTATAATATAATATGACACAAAATGAACAATAACAGTGCTATTATAGCACAGGACAATAATAATAACTAGCATGATGCAAAAAAAATGTACAGTAGGACAGTAGGTACATTATAAAGCAATGATATAAGAGAACTACAAAAAATCATTAGTAAGAGTGCTATAGCAAAGAAATGACTGATTTATTTATGGCAAAGAACAATAGTACAGGATTCTAGCGTTTTTAGTCTATGTATTATCTATGTGTGTTTATTTTTCATTATCATTATTAAGATCGCTAAATGTATTTGAAAATGTATTTTGAAGCCGTATTTATTATTTATAAAGATCGCTAAATGTATTTGAAAATGTATTTTGAAGCCGTATTTATTATTTAATTATTTATTTATTATTTTTAAATGTATTTGAATAAGTATTTGAAATACAAATTACAAAATACCTCAGCAGCAGGTAATTGAAATACCAATTACAAAATACATTTTTAGGAAGTAATTGAAATACAAATACAAAATACGTATTTGTATTTCAAATACGTATTTCAAATACAAGTATTTCAAATACCGCCCAGCCCTGAATATGTACGGGCGCAAACAATTAATTTACCTTAATATTTTAAAGCGTAACATGCAAAAAGTATCAAAAACCTAAAATAATTTAATTGGCGCCATCTTTGAATGCGTAGATTATAACGTATGTGATGTTTAACCTTAAAGCTGATCATTTTTTAAACATTTCAAACAGTTCGAACTTTGGAACGCCGATACATAATTTTCACGTGTCTCGACATGTGCCAGCTGATTATATTTTCATAATAACTTGTTTCTTTCCAAATTCATGTTTTTTGTAAATTTTTCCGTCTTACTGAACATGTGTTAATGTTAAATTAATGCAAAAAACCTGTTTTGCAGTGACCTCGTTTAAATATGTACTGCTAAAGTGTTTTATTAGTGCAGCTTTTTATTTCAATAAAGGCATATTAAAAACATCAACAACATTAGCATAAAAGTTACCAATGATGTGAAATCTATTTTTAACAGAATTGTAGCCTGAGCCCGCTTGAACAAGTCCGTTTTTTTCACCGGACAACGGACCGTTTTTTTGCCCAACTCGCAGTGTTGTATGGCTTATAATGAATGATGATGAACTTCACACCGGACCGGTATCCGGTGCATGTACAAACATCCATTATAAGCCATACAACACTGCAAGTCCGACAAAAAAAACAGTCCGTTATCCGGTGAAAAAAATGGACGTATACAAGCTGATACATTTTGGATTAATTAAACACGATTTATTTATTTAAAAAGTCTGAGTTTACTACTCCGTACTTGAACCTATGAATAATGGCTACACATAGAATAAGTTATCCAAGTTTTTTCACTGTTGTGAGTATTTATTTGTTTATTTGTTAATATTCATTTCTAATGGGTAAGCAATCAGGATGTTGGTGAAATACACCCTAATGCGTGAATCACACAGACCGAGTAGATGGGCGAGACAGTGCTCTCGGCCGAGTACTCGATACGTGTAAACAAATCACCGAGTACTGGGCCGAGTGCCCACCCCCGCACTTCCCTGCACTGACTCGCTTGTCCACTCGGCTGGTATAAACATTCACTCGCTGCGTACTCGCCACTGTCGGTCGCACCACGTTACCGTTTCCGCGCATCACAACTGAATAGGCCATTTGCATGGATTTCATAATGACTTGGAAAAAATCGTGTGAATAGATTTTTTTACTAAGATTACGAAAATGCTGCTAAAATTTTTTAGAAATTTACAATTTTTTTTTTTTTAAATAAATAAATACATTATTTGGACTCGGGACGTCACTACATGAAAATTTTCCGTGTCCGATAATAGTAAATTAATTTTGTAAAATTCCACACTGATTTATTTTTTTTATATGGCAACACTTTGATTTCAGGCGAATTTTTGAATCTGACATTTAACATTCACTAGTTTTATTAAAATAAAATATGGAATGTCTTAGAATATTTGCTTAAACCGAAAAAAAAAATTAAAAAATGTGATGCAAGTGGCCTATTGACTGTATGACTCGGTGCCAAATTAAAAATTACTTGTAAACACTTACTCGTCCATCCAAATGTCACGGCCTGGTATCATTTTACTGTCTCGCCACTCTACTCGGCACTTGTGATCCAGGCTTTAGAATGTTTATGGTAATTGTGACTATGCTTTTGAGTTATTTTCCAACTTTGTAAAGCACCCTTGAGGTGACATCTCTCAGTAATGTATTATTATATGTAATGTTTGTAAATTGATGCAGGTGGTGTTGGTGAGCGTGGTCCACATCAGAGACTCGGTGTGTCCGCTGCCCACCAGTATCCTGGCACAATACCTCAAGCAGGCCAACGGACAGTTATCTTGTCTCAAGGTTGGTACCAACATTCTTACTACATTCACAAGTCTCTTAGTTCTAATTAATATGCGCCTCTTCCAAGCAATTCAGACCTTTATTTCAATACCTTAATTCTAAAGTGTAAAAACTCGAAAATTTGCAGTTTTGAATTAATATGAGAAAATGCTTAGAATACTGATATCTACCAGTAACTTAACTTAACTTAACATTTTTATTCAAAATACTTAACTCTAAGTTCGACTGTTGCGAACTCCTGCAACTCTTAAACTTATGAATGCCCACAGTTACTACACGATAAAATACACTATTCTACTGCAGCATTCATAAGCAGAACTACATTGCTCACTCTCCGATACAACGATTTCACACTATGGGAAATCAGTACTTAGGTGATGTTGACATATTTAACATAAACAACCTTGCGAATTTTGTGGATCTTGTAAAAAATTTATTCCAAAACTATTCATAAACATCTCTATTTTTGAAAACCTATCAAATTGCTGTATCTTTGTATTTTTATGACTTGTGCGCATTTTTTATCTAATTTTTTTTTTTATTATTTCTTTATCTGTTAAAAAATCATCTGTCATGAATTAATTGTACAACCAAACATGTAAAAGCTCCTTAAAAGGGCGTTTAATAAATAAATAAATAAATAAAATAAAAGTAACAAATGACAGTAGTTATTCTTTAGAATTATGTGTTTTTAAAATGTTTACCATTTCCATATCACAATAATAAATTTTAAATCGCCACCATCAATTTGGAAGGCGGGTGTCGGTACCGCCGCCCCGGAAAACATTATTGGATAATTAGCACCCCTGCCATAGGTCACCCCAAGTGGTTTGCTGCATTTGGTGACTTAGCAGGGGTGCTCGGATTCACTGTGTGAGGTTTGTCTAGGTCTTGGCGGCGAATGTGTGAGTCCACCTTCTGCATGGTGGGCCGGATGGAGAGAGACTGGTTGAGGGAGGTCTTTTCTCGATCTTCCTCGTTGAGGGAGAATCCCTCGACCCATCGCCTTGCACCGCGGTTGGAGGGATGGATTCAAACTTTTTTAACACCTTGACACACTGACCTCCAGATTCCTACCCACCCCTCGTATATATTTCCTTCCCATAACTTCCTCTCCTTCCTTTCCTGCCATAGGTCACCCAAGTAGTTCGCTATATTAGGGTTGCCCGGGTTTATGGGGTGAGGTTTGTCCAGGTCTTGTGCGGTGAGTGCGTCTGCCCACCTGCTGTGTGGCAGGCCGGATAGAGAAAGACTGGTGAGAGAGGTCTTTTGACCCCCAGATTCCTACCCACCCCTGGTACATTTTTCCTTACCAGAACTTCCTCTCCTTCCTTTCCTTAAAAAAACCCTCCACACAGCATCCCCTAAGATGACATAGGCCCTGAGGGAAACTATTTTCCTCAGGGCCTTCTCTGTGGAGCCAATGTAAAAAAACAAAACAAATAAGTACCGTATGGATGTTATGTATGTGACTTCAGGGGGTCTGGAAATTTATGAATTTGTAAAAAGAAATCTGTTTTGTAACTTGCTACCAAAGACTCTGTAAAATTTCATCGTAAATCATTGTTGTGAGTAATGTAATAGTTCTGAAGTGCAAATATCACTTAATTTAAATTTTTTAATAATATTTTGAAAAAGACATTTACAAAAAAATAGCTTTTTTAAAAAAATGTTTTCCTCATTTCCACAGCAATTATACATGGCGACTGGCAACCCCGCCAGCTATGAGGTATCGGAGCCCCCATGCGAGCAGCTGTGCGCCGTGTGCCAGGCCTTCCCCCTGTCGCGCGCCCTGCTGCCGTGCCGACACACCTGCGTGTGCGCCCCCTGCTTTAGTGAGTTATTTCAGGCTAATTTGTTCGCTTATCGGAACAACTCAAGTAGGTCTCACACAAATCGTTGTGTCTCCCTTACTATCATGGTTAGAAAAATGACTAAACGGTGTTAGAAAGAGAAAACAACATGCTTTATACTCAAATCTAAAAGTTAACCACATAATAATTAAAATGTACACCTTTGTGAAACCAAAGATTCCGACCCCAATTTGAAAAAAAAATTAAAATTTTACATTTATATAAAAAAAATATAAATTCAGAAATATTCCATTTATTTGGATTTTATTGCGAAACAGAAATATTTTGACCGTCCGACAAAATAGGCCTGAGGGGTTACATATGTGTAATTTCTTCTTAGACGTGATTAATTCATAATTTTAAAATATTTTTTGCCCCCTTGACAGCTGAATTTCTGTCATATTATTAACACATTACAATGACATCCTATGTAATTTCTGACGTATTATTAACACATTACAGAGACATCCCATGTAATTTCTGTCTTATTATTAACACATTGCATAGACATCATATGTAATTTCTGACATATTATTAACACATTACTCTTCCAGACACAAGCTAATGCTTCCATGGAAGAGTGGTATTAACGTATTTTAAAATGAACATGTACGCAAATTACTACATTATCTAAATGTATATTATATTTTATATGCTAAAAATAAATAAATATCGCATGTAATTTCTGTCTTATTATTAACGCATCACAGAGACATCCTACCTATGTAATTTCTGACATATTATTAACACATTACAGAGACACCCATGAAATATCTGTCTTATTATTAACACTTTACATAGACTTACTTGTCGCTTGTCTCATAGAAAAGGGGTTTTTTGTATTCACAGTTAGCAACTTAACAATTAATAATACATTTTTTGTTTGATTTGCAGACAAGTTGGACCGTTGCCCAATCTGCCGATCTCCGATTCACAGTTACTTCTGCATACGCGGAGAGGACTATCTTCCCATGGAGCCCAGCAATACTCCAGAAAAGAACCGGTTTCGATGGTTAGATTCCTGGAATGACAGATTGACAGACTTCCTCGGCTTTCGATAAAACTCCACCCTTCTAGAACACTAAGGGCTAAATCCTCAAAGTGGAAAAATGGTTTTTGGTCATAAAGAACTAAATCCTCAGAGTGGAATTGGTTTTTGGTCATAAAGAGCTAAATCCAAGGAGTGGAGTTGGTTTTTGGTCATAAAGAACTAAATCCTCAAAGTGGAAATAGTTTTTGGTCATAAAGAACTAAATCCGCAAAGTGTAATTGGTTTTTGGTCATAAAGAGCTAAATCCTCAAGTGGAACTTGTTTTCAAATGTAAAAAGCTAAATCTTCAAAGTAGAGATGTTTTTTAGACACTAAGATCTTAATCCAGAGGCTGTAGAAATCGTTGTTGAAAACCATATCCCAAGTTGCAGAAAAAATGTTTTTTAACCAAAAAGAACGTAATTCTCAGCTGAAGAAAGTATTTTTATTTGACATCTGAAATAAATTCAAAAAAGGGAAATTTTCCAAAAATTTATTTAAACATACATTAAGATTACGTTGTTTGTGTACAACTTTGAGTTTCTCATACAAATTATTGCAATCGCGATGCGAAGAATACTTCACGGTGAATAGTGGTAAATTATATATTTTTGTTGCTGTATAGCTTAAATTCATCACAGCTTCATTTGGTATTTGTATTACTTTCTCAAAAAATGTGAAATTATTATAATTAAGTAAATATCTATCGTATCTTTAAAAATGCAACAAAAAATCATTCTTCTAAATTGGCATCAAATGTGATTAGTTGCCATATTAAGTAATGCATTTGTGATTTACATAAAGTCTAACTTTAAAAAAAAATATATTTTTATTTGAGCTGTTTACAAAAAAAATAAATTATTTGAATTAAATTTAGTTATTCCAATGTTGTATTATTAATACATTCTGTAATTTGTAGGAAAGCATTTGCAATAATGTTTCTTTAATGATAGAAATGCACTGGACTGATCAGTAAACCTGTAGATTGTAGTAATGGCCTATTCATTAATTGTACATTAATTATTGTTAATTTAACTATAACGTTGTAGTGTATTATAATAGATAATTTGAGTGATATTTTACTCCATCTCTGCGTAAACTATCTTAGAATAATAATTATGAAATAATAATATGTAAAACAAAATATGCTAGAGTAGAATTAGTGATCTGAATCAGTGATATATTAGAAATTGCTCCAATAAATGGTAGCCTCGATTTATTTAACCTTTTAAAAAAAAATGGATTTATTTTTTATATTTTATCAAACTATAAGTTTATCTAGTTAACATTTATAATGCAAGCCCCCTTACATCTTATTAAAAGTCGAAATAAATATTTGGTTGATTGTACAATATTATGTGTATTTTACCACTGTTGTTTAAAATTATTGTGATGTCATAAAGGGCTCTTAGTTCATTCATTCATGATTAAATTGTCCTTTTTTTTACAAGCACCGATTATGGATTATTATTTTTTTTTCATCTGCCACATGGCTGTGTTATACACATTATAATGTTGAAATAGCTGATCTAAGATGTGTCATTAAAAATTATTGCTTTAGGAACACACTTGTCTATTACGTTTTTATATTTTCACGGCCAAAATTATTTTTGTTTTTGGAGTGTTACGCCGTATTGCGCTACCTCCTTCTTTAGCCAACTTTCGGACATATGGTGCCACTGCGTATCTCGGTTACTTTGTACTGGTGACTAGCGATCGCTAGATCACAGTGGATTCGAGGAACAGGCTATTTTAGAACCAGTTCCTATGCCATTGCTTGTCTTGGTTACTTTGTACCGGTGACGGTGGATGACAGTGGATTTGAGAAACAGTTTTTTGGAACCAGTTCCTATTGTAGCACGCCTTATTACGGAGGCAATTGAAATCTGCAACCATACTGTAATACCAGCTCGTAGTGGATTGGAGCTGGTAACACGGTATCACTTCCAAGTACATAAGCACACATTCACCACTAACAATTACACATCTACCTGGTGATGATGGACACTGTAACGCTGTCTGAAACGTTGGCTAAAGAAGAAGGTAGCGCAACACGTCATAACACCCCAAAAACAAATAACAAAAACACTTGTCTGTTGTTCCTAACATCATAAATATAACTCCCCGGCTATCTTAGACCTCCTTCACGACACAAGCAACATTTTCCGCTTACCGTGATATGGTAGTACGAGATTTTCAAATATTGTCAGGTTATTCGTAACCCGGAAATGTTTGTCTTCCAAGAACGGAAAGAGTCTCTGATCTGAATTTGCATTGCGTAAGTGGGACCAGTGTGTACCATCCTGTCGTTTGTCTGACTAAATTGATTCATTTTGTACTATGTATTGAAATGGTTGTACTCTTGTTTTACATTGTTGTTTGTTATGGAAACATTAAGTCTCTTGTGATTTATTATTGCATGGTGAAAATGAGTTGCATGGCAGTTAGTTATATGGCTATACGTTAAGTTCAGATCTGCAAGTGGAAGTGTTAACACAAATATACGGTTCACTGCACCCATCTATCCCTTCTAGAGTCTTAAAGCTTTCCATCTTTTTTCTCACTTTATATACTACAAACCTGGCTAAAAGTCCCGTACTGCAATGGTGTGTACTCACTCCTTAAGGTAGCTCAAACCTTCATGAAATTCAGAAGTAGATCAGTCAATAAAGCCGTAAGGATTCTAGCTCAGTGGTGAGAAATTATTGGAGGTATATAAATAAGATACATAATATTTTAATAGGGCAAAGAAAGTGTTATTATCAATATATTAATAAGTCAGGTATGCCTCTTACGTCATTACATATGTCTGGCAATGTTGTAGATAGCTTGAAAACAAGCTTATGGGTCCGAGTGGTTAAAAACCATAAATAAAATACATTGTTGATATCCTTGTCTAAATCATGAGTACGACTATGTCTCCTCGTATTATTTTTATGAAAATGTTTTTTATATTTAAAGATTTAATAACGACAGTAAAATTGGTTTTTTCGTTATCTGCAAAACTGACAAGGTTGTGAGTTTTCAAAGTGAACTTTGGTAAAATTACCACTCAAAACATCCGTGTCATCAAGAGATACAATTCAGTACAATAGTCCACAATTCAAATGACGGTACTAACTGCCACGTCAGTTATTTTATGTACCGCGATGTTGCACGCTTATCGGCCGCCTGGCGAGATTCTCCTAAAACACCAATGTTTTAAAGGCTTATTTCCTCAATAGGTACCAATTTTTTTTTTAATTCTATCCTCAGCATGCTCTAATAAATAACTTGAAATTTCATTGTAGGAGACAATCTCACTGTGAATTCACTTTCCTTGATGTGATGAACAAATGTATCAAAAGTTATGAAAGAGACGTCTTCTTTAATGGCGCTACAGCCCATTTTGAGCCTTGACCTCCTTCAAAATAAGCCTCCACAGTCCTCTTGCATCCTTCCTGACATCATCCTACCATCTCAGAGTAGGTCTGCCCGCCTTTCGTTTGCCTGCTGGGTGTCCTATTAGAACCTTCTAGAACCTTCTTCGGTACTCTTTGCTTGGCATTCGGTACACATGTCCGGACCATCATAGTCTTTAGAGCCTTTAATGGGTGGAGAGTCTGAGAGCTTGGTAAATATCATAGAGCTCATTATTGTGGTGGATTCTCCATGCCTCTCCCTCTCGCACCGCTCCTAAGATTCTTCGAAGTACCTTTCTTTCGAAGGTATCCAGCTGTTCCGCAGACTTTGCTGTTAGTGTTCCCGTCTCACATCCATAGGCCAAGACCGTTCTAATAATTGTTTTTTGTTTTATGTAGGGTTAATTTGGTTTTCCTATGGACGTTTCGGGATTTGAACACTGGCAGCAATGCGAAGTAAGTGTTGTTAGCGGCTGATGAAAAAGACATTCATATAAATGAGATAGCGTGATAGCTTGTCTGCTTTGTATCTGGTCTTCTTAATCATTACCTCCCTGATCTACCTACCTTGAATCACAGTGTAAATTATAGCAGTATAAATTTTATCTACAAGAGTATTATTATTTTACTGTGATCCTGTGTCCATCTCTAATCGAACAATCACCGCAAGTTGGTGCAGCCGGTGGAGTTTGTGGTATCTAATTATTATTTTATAATGATAACCTACATGAATTAATTTGTAAAAATCTAATCAACTTGTACTATGTATCTTGTAATGTGTTAAATATAGTTTCCTGTAAATCGATTCAACTGTGCAATTAAAAAAATTACGTGAATTAACAGTAAATAATTATTTCTGTATACCCTTTAGTTAATTTTTTTTTAATGTTTCTCCAAAAAAGAATGTATCTATTCGCCCCTATATAAACAGAGGATAATATTAGTATTTCACAATTTATTTCACAATATTATTCCTCTGTATATCGTGGCGTATCCATAGACACTTCCTATAATATTAGTGATTCACAATTTGTCTTATTTATTTCACAATATTATTCCTCTGTATATCGTGGCGCATCGATAGACACTTCCTATAATATTAGTGATTCACAATTTGTCTTATTTATTTCACAATATTATTCCTCTGTATATCGTGGCGTATCCATAGACACTTCCTATAATATTAGTGATTCACAATTTGTCTTATTTATTTCACAATATTATTCCTTTAATAATACATCGTGGCCCACCGATGAACTTACTATAACTTCCAATAATATTAGTATTTCACAATTTATTGAAGTGAAACTTCTATAGCCCCGCTATGATTTGGATTTCGGATGAAACGGAAATGACGATTACTACACCTGCATCGCATCAACTGCGCTTATTGGCCGCTTTGTTTATGATGTCACTTAGGCTCCTATTGGTTGAGATATGAAACGGAAATTATGCGAGGTCTGCGCTCATTGGTCGCTTTGATTATGACCTCATTTTCAAGTATTGGTTGAGATTGTTTTGGTAATGTTTCACTTCTAACGCATGTAAACTGCACTAGAATTTATTTTACAATATTATTCCTTTGTTAATATTTCGGGGTGCACCGATGAAGAGAAAAAATGTAAATAAGTTTCACTTCTAAGGTTTGTGAAATTGATATTTACATACCTTGTCCCGTCCCTACTAAACAGATAAAAGATTATTATGCAATATGTATTTTTAAACAACCCATAGGCTAATTGGTTTTAATATGCATAGTTCGGTAAAATTATACTCTCAAATAATTACAAGGGCCTTTAACCAGCCAGCAGCCGAGAATCCAAATTTCGTCTAAAGATGATCTTACGATCGTACAGGGTGGTTCCAATGAGAAAGATTAATTATTCTCCGAACCAGCTTTTTAAAATTATAACTCAATATCGATTTTATTTCATTTAAAATTTGCTTTAATTTAAACCTACATCCAAAAATGCTGAAAGGTGTGATGATAAAACTATTAAAATTATGTACTCTTTGTAATTATTTTTTGATCATAAGAATTTATAATTTTTCAATAATGTCAAAGCAAAATAAGAATGCAAAAAAATCTTAAATATATTAGTTTGTAAGACCGTAAATAAATGGACAAACTGAAGTATTTTCGTCACAAAACACATGCGCGGATCTTTTTTTTAATGATTTTATTTAAACAAAAATTTAAATCCTGAAACATAGCTTTCCCAGATAATTTATTGATTTATTCTACTGCATTATTATATGATTTGAAATGTGTGTTGTATAATACAAAATTTTATTTGAAAATTTAACAAATCTGCCAACGACCTATGGTATAACCTTATTATGCTAAAAATAAACACATTTTCTCATAATTTAAAACATAACTTTACCAGATAAAAGAACAGTCTTTCAAAATCAATTTATACTTTTTTGTGGAAAAGAGTCAATACGGCTAAAATTTTATTTAACAATTACATATTTCCGGTTTTGTCTGGTTATTTCCTCTTAAATTTTAGTGTTTTGTCTCAACAATGATAATATATAATATTATTTGTCTTATGAAAAATACAACATAAAAAAATGTATTCTCTAGTTAGTGCCGAGTTTTGTTCCCTTTCTAAGAATAGGTACCTACGGTGACCAGACAACTCAGAATTAAACCAACTCAGAAGCACCTCAGAAAGGTCATTAAGAGAGATGATAAAAAAAAATAAAAAATTGGTTAAATAGGTTAAGTTAGGTTAGGGTTACCGGCTATTTTAAAATTATTTTTTCATAGCTTTTAATGACCTTTCTGAGGTGTTTCTGAGTTGGTTTCATTCTGAGTTGGCATGGAACCGGTACCTACATATACTTTTACTAACACAATACATATTTTAAAGGTGAGACAGTAAAGGAGCAAGATAAATTGCATATTGCAAAACAATTGCCTTGCGGAGCAAGTTTTTGGCTGTCAATATCGTTGTGTCCTGTCAAGATTGCCGTAATCTAGAAGACAAATTCACAACACAAAAAAATGATCTCTCGAGAAAATTGCTAAATTATTTATTAATATTAATCAAATTATGACAGTTTTATGTGGCGAATAGAGATGTACTTATGCAATAGAGCAAGAAGTAAATAGATTAAGCCCGGTAATATTGGTAGCTGATAAGTCAAGATAGCAATATGTCAACAAGAATAGGCAATACACGACAATCTTGACTGACAATTCGGAAATCTTTACAGAAACACCTTGCCGGCAAGAAATTTTTGTAAAAAGTTTGCTTGTTTTAGGGGGGCATACATTAATTACGTGCGCAGTTTTTCTTCCAATCTAGACCCCCCCTTGGTGCGATAAATTTGGGCCACTTCATAAATTCTTTTCGATTGATACAACCATAATCTATCTTATGTTTTCAAAATTAGTAATTACATGCATCTGACGTTTAAAATTACAGAAGAGGAGAGAGGAAAAATCCAGTTCCTCCATATCACAAAATACGTTTTTTTAATCTTTGCTAAAAATAGTGTTAACAACTCGCAGAACTCATCTGTATTTTTTTTTTTAAATTCATATATTTGATTTTTTTTATTAGAACAACTCTCTTTTTTATAACTTTTGAAGGTTAGAGTCACCTGTCTCGCTTAGAAGGGAGGTTCTGGGTTCGAGTCCCAGTTGCGACCATTATCTTTTTCATTTTTCTGTGTCTTTATTAGTGTTATCTTCTTCTTCAATGATACATATATTTGAATTTCGAATTTGCACGCGCACATATGCATTTTCCTGAAATTGGATAACGTAGTATTTATCCCCGCGAGCGTCAGGTTCAAATTTGTAACATCGAGCGTAAGGTGGGTTTTTGGTAAGGTGGGAGCGTAATTTGCACACGAAATTCTTACTAAGATATTTTTTTTATTCTCGACTTAATACTATTTTTAATTCCATAATGTTTATTAATGTTTTCTAAGTACTTGTTATTAGAAATTAGGTATAAAAGTGTTGTAATTAGTAATTTAATCATTTTTCTTAGAGAATTCAACTTATGGAACTTATTTGTTTATTTTTATATAAAACTAAATATAATCACAAAAAATTAACATCTTCTAAGGTTTTCATTAGAGATGAAACGGTTATCCGGTAACTATCCGGTATCCAGCCTAAATTTACTATCCGGCCGGATACCAGATAGTTACTCAATATCCGGCCAGATACCGGATATTCAAAAACTTCGACAATTTTCTATAATAAAATGCAATACATTAATCTTTGTGAGGTAAATATCAGTAAAATGGCTTATGATTATGACGCCTTTTATTTAAAGTCAAATAAGTTACAAAAAAGCCATAAGGCCTTCCAAAAAACTAAAATTTTCTTTTGAGATATTCACTCTAATGATAAATACATAAATAGTAAATATCTAAACTAAAAACTTACAAAAACCTCGCAGAGTAAGAAAACTTAAATTATCATGATTAACTAATCACAATCACCATTATAGTGAACTAAAAATCGTAAAAAATCACAGAGATTATTGAAATGATTAAATAGTGACATTGAAGCATCATAACATACCTCTTGTTCTTCTTTTATCAAAGAGAATATTTTGAATTAATACTCAAAATTAACAAGACAATGGGCCAAATATCCGGCCGCCGGATATCCGGTATCCGACCAAACAACTATCCAAACAACATCTCTAGTTTTCATCATAAAAAACACTATGATTTTTTTTTATACAACTAATCATAGTAAAAGAAAAATAGTAACACCGAGGGCCAGGTAGGTAAAACTCACCCGCCGATGACTGACATCATACAGCCTCATTTACAGGTGGGTGACTAAATCCTTGTTTCTTGTCGCTTCCTTAGGGGGTATACATTAATTACGTGAGCTCAAAAGGGGGGGAGGAGGGGTCCAGCAAAATCTCTTTATCTCACTAAGGGGGGAGGTTTAGATCGGAAGAAAAACTGCTCACGTAATTAATGTATGCCCCCTTACCTCCCCATGTGCAGTTACTCAGGCGCGCAGAGCATAATAATAATTTGCTATTAAAATATTGATGGATTTATCTTGGTCTGGGTGTACCACACCCAACCTTACGCTCGTCGGATTAAAAATTTACAATAGTTATTATGCAAAATAAATATCGGTACTATCCAATTAGTTTTTAGCTTAGGCGTTAGCTGTGTTGACTCCAGCTTCTTCAGAGGAAGATTCAATCGTCAGTTAGATTTAAGTTTTAAAAGACATTTTGGTCATAGCAGTTTAAAGGAGATGGCGCAACTAAGTCAATAATTGAAAATACATGTATTTACTCATATAGTAAAAAACTTTGTTTTTATGTGTGGATTTTTTTATTAATATAAGATTTTATTATAAATTGAAAAAAATATAAGTTCCTGTAACAGTTGCTGGTAAAATAATTATTTTTGTATGAACCTAAATTTCCTGCTTATAAATTATTATTTTTTAAATTTTATAACCACATTCATAATGATAAATAAATATGTATTATAAACACGTTTGGGTTTCATTTGCATCCCTTTTCTGACCCATTCCAATGCATACCGGCCCTGTGCGAGCGCTATCAGAGCTGTCCGCTCCGGGTGCCTCCTTGCCAAGGGGCCATGGAGCCAAGGCGTTTGTACAGCGCCCTTGAGGCTTTTGGCCTTGGGCCGGCCCTGCATGCTTGATTCTAATGATCCAGAAAATCAGATGAAATATTGTTAAATATTCTCATAAATACCACCCCGCTGCTGGGTCATTCCGCGGTTTCGTTCAAATCGCATGTTCTCGCAAAAAAGTCATATGAAAGTGAATGTTTTTCAAGAAAATTTTATTGGAAAATGTAGCTATTTAAAAAAGGATAAAGGAGTATTTCCCAGATTAGCCATTTGTTACTTAATTACTTTATGATATACGAAAAACATGCTAAAATTTCAATACCTTCCCCATGAAAATGAGGGACCGGTAAATTGATCTACAAATAAGAACAGTTTACACTTGTAAAATTACTACATTCATTAATCGAACTGTATGTACAACTAATTATGCATATTTATTTGTATTTAATTTATTTTTAAAGCTATTGTATCATAGAAAGAATTGAGATTTTGATTTTGTCCAGAGAAAATCGTCGTAGTCTGCCGCGAAAGCGGTAATTAAAATTGTGACCGCGTTTGTTCCTGTTGGTCAGCCGTATCCCGCCCTGCACCTCCGTTACTAACCAGTGTATCACTACATCTAGACGGGGGAAGCCGTGCGTCGCTGAATAAAGAAATATCTGCGATCTCCGTGCTCGAAAACAACTTTGTCACCGACCAGGCATCATTACCTTCCAGCATTTTTTAAAGTAAGTACATGTTTTAAAAATTCGAATCATATGTCTATAAACTGTATTTAGTCGGACTATTTTTAATTGAATCATACAGATTTTTAATGTCAACATTAAGCGAGTAATTGAGAAAAAACTGTCAAAACTTCATTACCCTCCGATTCATTACCTTCCGAATCGTCAAAATTTTTGCCGGATGGTAATGTAGAGGTTTGGAGGGTAATGAAACTTTTGTAAGGGTTATTATTACGAGCATCTAGGACCATATTTGGGGGTTAATAAAAGCTAATATTATGAATAATTTTTAATTGTAAATTGATTTTTTATTCAATGATATAATTATTCAAATGTAAACGAATATATTATACAAATGATTTAACTATTCACCCAACAGTCTCAAGATTTTTCATTAGTTAGTTGTCTTTCAAAACTGACGAATTTTTACATAATTTCAAGTTTCTAAACAATGCCAAATTTAAACAAAAATCTACATAATTGGGCATCAAGAGTCCAAAGTAAATTTTTTGATTAAAAAACGGTATCACTACTGTTACATTTTAAATCATTTAGGGTAAAAAATTATTAAATAAAGATATAAAAGTGGTAACATTTTTTGGACTCTCCTGTAAAAGTTACCAAAATGAAATTATCCATTTTTGTTCTTCGACTTCTCACTTAATCCGATACTTATGATAATTTTTCTTTTATTTGTTACAGGCTTAACCACTATAAACCACAATGGTAAAGTTAAATAAAAATCTGAAAAATTAAGAAAAGCTATCCAAGGACAGACTACGTAAGCAACAAAAATATGCAGAGATCAAAACAATCCAAAACTGTACAGTATTCAGAAAGCGAAAAAAAAAAGATACACTCTGCGAAAAGAGCAAAAAAGGATATGCAGCATTAAAGATAATAATTATTGGATGATTTTTATAGCCCCATTTTCGTGAGAAAGATATAAGTGAAAGAGTCCAGAGAAAGCAAGGACGAAGATGGCGAAAGAACTCTCTAAATTATTTGAAGAAAAAAGAAGAGCAGTGTAAAATAGAAATGATTGAAGTAGAAAATATGCCTCCAATTAGTGACAATGTTAAGGAAGTACTCAATAATGTGCGAAACACTCTAGATCCTGACCTCTTTGCAGTCGAGAATGAACAACGAATCACACAAAAAAACATGCATGGTCTAACGAATGTTAGAAAATTAAGGTACAGATCTATGAAAAACGTTACCAAGTTACAGGATGAGATAAACAAACTTAAGAAAGAGAAAAAAAAACGAACAAAAGAAAATGGAGGCGTTGCAGCTACAAAACGCAAACATAGCAATCGAAGATACATTAGAGAAAAAATTAAACGACATAGCTACTATTGACTCGCCTACTATTTTCAATAATATTGATGACAATATGCTATTGAGCGAATTCGACGGCTCCATGGTTTTTGGACGATACTATTGCTTCAACGCCAGAATCTGCTAAAACTATAGAAAAGAAATGTACAGTGAAAATACTCTCAAATGACCCGTTCGACTGTCAGCATTATTCCTTCTATAAAAATAGTACCTAAGAATTCAATCTTTTCGATCAATGTGAGTTCGAGAAGTTCATCCGATCCCTAAGAGTAGAAGATCCTGATTTCAATTAATCAAAACAGCAGTCTCCCAAAACTATGGAAATCCCACACATGGAAATTGACGAAAAGAGGATAAGGAGGCGCCATTCCAATATGACTTCGATGACTGGATAATGGTTCAATATAAAATAAATAACACAACACAACACATCATTTCATTGGGAAAATTATTGGGAAATATGAGTAAACAATAGAGTACAAAGTAATTTTTTTTAAAAAAGCTCAAGCAAATTCCAAAAAAATTGTTTGGCCAATTTCATTTCATTCTGGAATCACAAATTCTTCAGCGCTTGCAAGATCCATATGAGAATGGAAGAGGAAAATTCACTTTCAAAAATTTGCCGAACTTTAATTTTAAATAGTTTTCGAGCAAAAACTTTCACAAGAATAGCAACTCGGGATCTCATTAAAGTTCCTTAAATATCATGTTCCTATTTAGATGTAAGACCTGTACCTAGTACGTATTAGTTATGTTGTGTTTGTTTAGTAGTGTCTCTCATGTTATTTTTAACTGCATTCCAATTGAGTTCTGTTCTTTTCTTATTTTAATTATTATTTTTAATATTTAAATATTTCTATTTTTCAATTATTGTAATGTTTGCTCATGAATGTGAAAATTTTATATTTCTTGTGTCCAATACCCACTTATAAAACTATTATAAAGAATTTGACTACGCCTTATAATTTCGGGGTAAGTAGTATAAGTAGGGAAATTTTTGTTGTGCCTGTAATGTTCCTGCTGCATTTTCTTCATTTGTACCTATTTTGATATTTTGTCCATTATTTTTCAACAATTTATACAAATATTGCAAAAGCATAAGTAAGCAGAACTGATTTCGTAAGAAAAAATGTATTTCTTGTCTCCAATACTCGAAAGTCTGAATAAAGCTTTTGGTTTTTCACTATAATAGATTTTTCTTCCTTTTTCCTAATCCGCTCATCACATCAGGTCAAATGATACTTGGCATGATTTGAAATCTATTTTATTATTCAATTTCAATTCATATTTCATTATTCACAGAAATTTTAAGAACTTTGAACGTGTTCACTACCATCTATTAATCCATCAATCCATCATTACCAAACTTCATCACCATCCAAATTTATAAATTACCATCCAACAGTTTTTCATTACCATCCACACCTTCATTACCATCCATCAATTTTCTTTGTATCTAAGAGTCGTAGAAAGGTGCCCTTTTCACCTCTCTACATCTGGTAGGTACAGAAACCCATTTCCATAAAAATATATAGTAAAAACGCAAAAAAAAAAATTTCCGCGGAATCAGGCAAATTTGAACGAAACGGCGGAATGACCCTGCTACAGAAAATTTAAAACAATCCGATTCAGAACTACAAACGTGATACATTCTCAATAAAATTGTTTCAAAATGGGCCACATTGCTAGTGAAATATGTTTCTCACCTTTTTCACAACAGTTAACCATGTCATAAATTATTTGTCAAAAAGGTGTATTTTCGTGGAACACATTACCAAATTTACGAGCTGAAACCCTTGAGGTTGGAGAACAAATTTGTAAAAACTTTTTTTTAATCATCGATTTTGATATAATATTCCCAATTTTTTTAAAGAGAACCTGAGGAAAATATTTTTTCTTACGACCTATGTCCTCTCTGGGGATGCTATGTGGAGTTTTGAGGAAAATAAAGAGTTAACCTCGGCAATTTCTCTACTCTTTGATTTTGATGAACACAAAACCCTTTTTTTCAATAAACCTTCTAAATAAATAATATTTTCAAAGAGCAGTTACATAAGTAGGTCCAAATCAAATTCTAAGCAGCCTACCGCCAAAAATTGATTAATTTTTAGTACTGCCAACATTGAATTCGATACTTAAAAAGGATGTCAGAATTCCTAACCTTTGCTTTTTTTGTTTACCTTTTGCTAGTGAATAACATACTGTAAAAATGACCCTGCTTTCAGTTAAAACACTAAATATAGAAATTACGTCAGAAACAGAGGTTTTTAGTCACAATTCAAGTAATATGCATCACACCGGCTGAGGTGTAACCTTTGATGTAATCTTATAACTTTTTACCGAGTGAAAATGGAAGGAGTTATGAATCCCGAAACTGTAAAGGAACTAGTTAAAAATGTCCAGGTTCCCGTTGTTTTAAAAAATATTTGTAATTGGCCATTGCTAAACTGGACACTGGATGACTGGGAGAAGCAAATGCCTCCAGGAAATCTCGCCTTCAGGTGTAACCCGGTCAGGCCGACTAGAGAACCATGTTGGGAAAGAAACTGTCAAGTGAAAGATTTGCCATTTAAAAAGTTTATCGATATCGCTAAATCCGACTCAAAAGATTGGTTTTATTTTGACTATAAATATGTGCATCAGTGGTTCAAAGCTGACAGCGAATTTTCTAAGGTAATATATGATATAATCATTCGCATACTATTTATTTATTGACTAATTATTGTTCTCTCTAAAGGCAATACGCTGATAACTACGTTATGGCAACTCATTTTGGTAAAGTTTCCGTACTCCGCTTATCTTTTTATGCACAAATTATTTAAATAACACTTCACTTCAACTTAATTAGGTACTACAAGAAACAACTATTCACATCGCGGGGAGTCAGTAAAAAATGCATTGGTTCCATTTATTCAATCAAAGTTCAAAACTTTCATTTTGGATTTTGTTAGTAGGAAGTGACATTTGCTGAAAGATTCCGTTTCAATCTAATGTGCCCTACAGACGACTCAATTTGGTTGTGCGGTTGTATCAGTCTGGTTGAGTAGGACCTTTTGGAGATGTATTGTATGTAAGGGTCGACCAAGATCTCGGTCTCGGCATTCTCGGCTACAAATTCTACCGAGAACTCTGTTTCGGTTCTCGGTGAAAAATTGCCGAGTTTCTCGGCCATAACCGAGACCGTTGTAAGTAGGTACGGTGACTCCAGTTACTAATATCTACAGTCTGTATGTCTGACGAATATCTACAGCTCATATGTTGAACTAATATCTACGAACTTCAGAGTGTTGATTAATATCTACAGAGCGTAGGTTGAACTAATATCTACAGAGCTTAGGTTGGACTAATCAGCTAAATGTGTCCAATAGTCCGATATTAGGGATTTTTACATACATACATACATTAAGTTTTGTAAACTACATACGCAATATTAAGTTATTCCAACATGCTATACATAATTGCAAATCCAACCTCTGCCAGTGCTGTAGATATTCGTCAACACTTTGGTTCCCATAGATATTAGTCAGCAGTTTGAGCTGTAGATAGGTATTCGTCAACACTTTGGTTCTCATAGATATTAATTCGATTTTTTCAGTTTTTGGAATTCCTGTAGATATTAGTAGATGCCTCCGGTACGGTATAGGATAATGGGATTCAAATCTACCGCGCGCGTCCACATTTGTCAGTGCGTGAGAGAGCTTTCGATTATGATTGGTCGGCTGGCAGCGAGTCGGGTTTTACCGTTCGTTCATTTCACTACTTTTGTAAACAAACAATTGTAGTTAAAGAAAATTTGTTTGAATTTTGTTCGCGGCAGAAAAAAAAAGTTCTTTCATGTGTTGTTGTGATGAATTATAATTACTAGCCAAAATAACTACATAAACTAGTTAAGTGAATATCAAGATCATTACGTATTATTTTATGCGTATGTTGGATATTAGCAGAGCTGGTCAATTACACGACATGAGGCAACACTCTTTGAAGGGTGTAAATGCAGAAAAATTGCTTTTTATGTACTTCAACATCATGTTGTTCAATTTTGATTATTAAAACTATTTAAAACAAATTATGGGAGGAATGCAGATCCGGGCACCGTCTGGAAATTTAATAAAAAGGCACTTTCTAGATGAGAAAAGTGTGGAAAAGCAGAATAAAACAAAAATTAAGGCGCGCTCGGCAAAATTGAGGGAGATACAACCGTTCAAAGTATTTAAAATTTCACTTTACAAACTGATATTGACAGTTCGCCCGCGTCCGCCCGCCATTTTTTTATAACCTAATACGCTAAACATGGTTTGTGATAGAAAAGAAAGTGCCCCCTTCGTAGCGCCTGCTCGCGTCACGGCAAAAAAACATCCCAGTTTTCAAGTGGTTTAGCGGCTACGCTAGGTTTGTGTAATATGGTTTGTGATTTTGGCGTACTATTAATTCTGTATTAGGTCTGGGATCCAACATAAGCAATGAAAACATGGCGAACGAACTGTCAATATCAGTTCGCGAAGTGAATTTTTAAATACTTTGAACGGTTGTATCTTCCTTAATTTTGCCGAGCGCGCCTTAATTTATTTTTTATTCATCTTCTCCACACTTTTCTCATCTAGAAAGTGCCTTTTTATTAAATTTCCAGACGGTGCCCGAATCTGCATTTCACCCCAAATTATTATTACATTCTTAAATATGCTATATTATGCAAAAATAGCGCATTTTCATTTTTTATTCTCAATTTATCTATTCTCGGTCTCGGCCGAGAATTTAATTTATTCTCGGTCTCGGCCGAGAACGAAAAACTTGTCTCGGTCGACCCTTAATTGTATGCAATAAGGGGGCGTGGCTATCAAGTTGAATAGTTGTACCGCTAGAGCATCCAACCTTCCATCCACCCAACCGTTCTGGAATTGTCTGTAGCACGGTTGAATCGTTGAACCAACTTTACTCAGTCTGTCTGGGAGCTATTGTTGTGCGTAGTTGTGTGTGAGCTTGCATTCAATGATTAAAAACAAATAAAATGCCGTGCATGACTAATGAATTTGAAGTTTTGACATATTTTTTGACATTACACAGGGTGTAACAACACTTGAAGGATTTTAACCTCCGATTCCTGAGCATATTTGCAATAAAAAATGTACATGTCATTTTGCTGTCTGTTGATATTTTTTTCAATTATAAACAAAAAATATGTGTCATTGAAGAAGAAGATAACAATAATAATAGAAAACACAGAAAAATAGAAAAAGACAATGGTTGCAACTAACCGAGACGTCAGCACGATGAGACGAGAGGTCTGGATTCGAGTCCCGGTTGTGCGATTGTCTTTTTCTATTTTTCTGTGTCTTGTTCTCTTTCATATTTTCGTTTAGATTATTATTATTATCTTCTTTTTCAATGATATACTACATTGATGCCGAATAACCTTCAAAAGTTATAAAAACAGAGTTTTTCTTATAAAAAATCAGAGTGTGTAATTCACATGCGGTAGAAGTGAAACTAGAAAAGTCACTAGATGTCGCTTTCTTTTCTTTTGCCTGTTTATTTTAAAGTGGTTTGAAGATTGGATATTGATTTCACAAAAATAAAAATGTTTTTTTCTTTGGATTTCATAGGATTCGAACCTCCGTTTGCTTGATATCTGTCTCTCTAGCTGCTGAGACTAGTCAGGTGTCTTGCCCAATGCTCTTTCGAAGGCCCGCGAATATACCGCATCATATTAGAACCGAGTATTTGTGTAGAACTGAATTGTAATGCACTTCAGTTTCATCCGAATTTCAAATAGCTAACGGGGCTAAACTGGTTTCACTTCAAAAAATTTAAAAAAAATAGTGTTCCATACTGACTGCACCCAACTACTCAGTTGCGACGTTTAATGAAAAATCTTTTTTTTTGTTAAAAATGATACATTTTTTACTCCAATATGCTCAGGAATTACTGGTTAAAGTCCTTCGGGTATTTCATAGACATCCAAATTTAAGAGACGAGAAGATACAGATGAGGGGTAAAAACAAACTATGGGGGGGACAAAGAGGGGAAAGATGACTGTGATTCGTTAAAAAATCAATCTGACAGTATACAGGGTGTCCGGGGGTAAAGTGAATTAACTTCGGGAGGTGATTCTACATGATAGTGCAAGTAAAAAAGTAAATAACTTTTTCGAAATTCCAACTTTTAGGGGTAGTTTTGTGGTAAAAAGATAAAATTAGTCCGGCGTGTGCGGCCAGATTTATTATTTTCCACTGTTACGATACGGGCCAATCACAATCGAGTCGGGCGCCTGGCAGGCTCTCAGCAAGTAAGATAGTACCTCACACTAAGGATTTTTAGTAGGTGCGTCTTTTTATATGGGAAAACAAATGTTGGAATTTCGGAAAAAGTTGTTAATCTTTTTTACTCCTACCATCATGTAGAATCACCTCCCGAAGTTAATGCACTTTAACCCCGGACACCCTGTATAGGCATCTCGCATTATAATATCACCATTTAGTTCTTAAAAGCAAAATCTGCTTTTGAATTAATAGACCTTTTTACATGGGAGCGCGAATTGCTCGCCACTTATTAACATATTTGCAAAGTCCAAATACGGCAAAGTAAGATTCGCCACTTTTCACAGACGAATATTTTGTTGCCGTATTTAGTTAAGACACTTTTACAAATGTTTCATAATTTACTTACCCCTGTAACTGGCGACAAGCACACTGGAGAACCGCCCACATTCGTTATAATCGACATATTTTAGGGTAAAATGTATCGCACAAGCTACCATTTTTGGCGTGTTATTTCGTAAAATGTACGATGAGAGCTCGACGCTGGTCCGGACAAGAATGTTGACGTCACATTTTTTAGATTCAAGCGAGGCTCTCGTAAGCCCAGCCGGTTCCATGGAACCGATATGGGGAGGGGGAAATAATACGCTTTTATCACTTAGGGCAGGTCTATGTCTATTCATATGTCTATGGGGTATTTGCTGTTACCCCCTGTGCAAGGATTTAACTTGCTTATGGGATACTACAAACAAGATGTACTCTGATAGAGATGCCAGAAACGAATCTCTTGTGATCCTTTTGGAGCAATTCAAACATTTTGACAAGGATGCAATGATTAAAACTGTAAAAAGTTTTTAGTTCTCATAGTAGCATAATATGACTGAATTTTTAGTTCCATGAGCCATGTTTTTGCCCTATTTTATCTTTTCCTTTTCTTGTTAATAGATAGTTAACCCTTGGGAAGCGCACCCCTGCACCACACTACACATATCCTGTACGTGGTGACACACCCGTGTGCCACTAAGTTTCCCCAGCGATTATGCTTCTCCTTCTTCTTGTGCCCTGTCCGTTCAACGGACGTTTGCTATCATGTTGGCTATGCTGACTTTCTTTACTGCCGCCCAAAAGAGACCTATGGCAGACTGATCAAACCACTGTCTCAGGATTTTCCGCCATGAGGTTCTTCTTCCAGGGCCCAGTCTTCCTGAATTATGAGATGCAAGATCTCGTACTTCTCTGAATGTCTGGTTTTAATAACTTCTTTTTCTTTATTCATCCGAACCATAACATCTTCATTCGTAACCCTGTCCATTCAGCTTATTTTAAGTATTCTTTTGTAGATCCACATCTCGAATGCCTCGATTATGCTTGAGGACAGTAAATCTTATACCTACTTTAAAAAATCTCAAATCTTCACACTACTGGCATATTGCGAAATTTATCCCAGCCAATGATAGGAAGCTTTGAAGGGAACTCCTATATAATTTGGAGCATAAATTGAATGATTTAGAATTCTTCCAGAGTCTTTACAAAAGTGACTATGCAGACGCATTTCATAAGATTCTTAAGCGGAGATGCTCGCGAAGTAACTTTTTTATTAATGAGAATACCTCATAAGAGTTCCAGCTGCTCCTGTCTGGAGCCAGTGAGACTATGGCATCCCCAATTACTCGCGAGTGGCTCGGACAGCGAACACGGGGAAATATTCGGGTTCCGGCTCCGAGACCAGCTCTGAGTTCTGGGTTTGGGTCTGAGTCCTGGTCCGGGTTCTCTGGGAGTTGTCGATTTGAAAAAGGAGTAGGAGTAGGATCCGCTTCCCGCGAAGAACCTGAGTTCAAGAGCACACTCCAGCTGAACCGACACATCGCTAATCTATAGGGGGTTTAAATACGCACAAATTATTTATATAACCCGAGTTTTTGCATGTTCCTTGACGAAAATAGTTGTATCTTGTACTAATTTTGTTGAATGATAATAAGTTGTTATTTCAATAATTTGGGCATATTTAGCAGTAAGCAGAGTAAGGAAACTTTTCCCTCATTTAGCACATCATCACATTTTCAACTTTGTTCAAACACCTTTTACATTTGATTGATAATATTTCAGCAAATTAAATGGGATGCCTTTGGATTTCCCGAAGCGGGGGCCCCCGAATCAACCCTGTGGGTGGGCAGCCGGGGCGCCCACACTCCCTGTCACCAGGACACCTATGGCCGGAACATTGTGTTGCAGGTTTATGGCAGGCAAGGCATCTTCTGTAATACATCCTTTATTGAAGTAAAAACTTCTTTAGCACTGTTGTGATTTGAAACTCGATGAAATGAAAAAGCGACACTAAAAAGAGACAAACACATTCATCTATAGGATTTAGATCCTAATCGGTCTCCTCTTTATGCAGTGCTTCGTAGCCTCCCCACTCTTGCCTACTTTAGTTTTCTGGGTTTCACTTCTACTGCATGCGAACTGCACACTAGTATTTTTAATAGAGTCTCTGTATCTTTGCATAATTGAGGGAATTATTTTATGCATATTATATCGATCATCCAGTTGATTTGTCAGACATCTCCAAATGCTAAGTTTTGAGATAATTAGGAAAGCAATATTCGAATGCTCACCATTAATCAAATCTTATTTACAGGGTTATGTGTTTTACATCCATACTAATATTATAAATGCGAAATACCTTAACTGATTTTTTAAAATTCTTTCACCAATAGAAAGCTACATTATCAGCGAGTTACATAGGCTGTATACAAGGTGTCCGGAAACTCGTAGTACAAGCGGGAAACTGGAGACTCCACATCACATTTGGAGTCGATTTTGTGGTATAACTTTTTTTGATTTGAGCTTTCGTTTTCGAGTAAATCGAGTCAGAAGTTGATTTTTTTTTTATCAAATTCTTGTAAATTATTACTGACGATCGTAGAACTTAATTAATAAACACTATTTAATAGAAAAACAAACAAAGAAATCCGGATTTAAAGCATTATTTTGAAATTGCCCATCATTTAATTCAGTTTAAAAATAAAATATTTGGTCGTTCCACGGTTAAACAGCTGATCGTACATATTCGCAGTTTGTAGGCAGCCGCGCGGGAAGAGACGAGGGAGGGGAAAGGTAGTCCGGTCAAGTTAGCCCGAAAAATAATAATAAAAACATATTGCAAGTGCAATCCGATTTGAGATTACAGATAGTAGTAACATCAACCTGAATATCACTCATTTATTTGCAAAAAAGCAACACCAACCTTCACATTAATTAATGAAAACGTTAGTGATTCTGTTGTACGTTAATTATTAAAAAAAAAGGTTTTTTTTTGAATTTGTACTTCAAAGTTTGTAGTACTTACTCACAAAAATATTAGAAGTCACAGGCGGTAGGAGCGAAACCTTCAGAAAACTAAAGTAGACAAGAGTGGGGAGGCTAAGAAGCATCGCGCAAAGAGGAGACCGATTATACTATCTCACTCTCTCACAGGCTAAATCCTATTGATGTATGTGAATGTGTTTGTCTCTTTTTAGTGTCGCTATTTTTCGTTTCATCGAGTTTCAAATCAGAAACATATTGCAAGTGTAATCCGATTTGAGATTACAGCTTAGTAGTAGTAACATTAACCTGAATATCACTAAAGTTGCAAATAAACAAAAATTTTAACAAAACAAAAAAACGACTTCAAATAATTTCGTACTCTTCTACAACTTCATAATCATCTTACTTTTTCTACTCATCAACATATAGGTACGATTGTTATTTTTGGAGTGGAGAATTCAAGGAAGGTTTGTAACCACATACATAGTTTAGGTGAGATGTGCTTGTGTCGCACAAGCGACTTGACGAGGCGAGGGCGGGGCCGCGGCGGGAGGGGGACTGTCAAGTGAACACGTTGGGCCGGGTACCTTTGCTGACACCGACTCCAAAAATAACAATCGTACCTTCATGTTGATGAGTAGAAAAAGTAAGATGATTATGAAATTGTAGAAGAGTGCGAAATTATTTTTTTAATTTTTAGTGCATTTTTTGAAGTCGTTTTTTTTGTTTTGTTAAAATTTTTGTTTATTTTTTGTTTTTTAGTGAATCTGAAGTACCTACACCAACTAATTTGTCTGAATATGGATAGACCTACTAAACGTGCTGCTCATATGAGCCAGACACAATTTGACCATAACGACGCTAGGGTCAAATTAAGAAATTCGTCCGAGTTTCGTTAATTTGCTCCTAAGAATTGAAGAGTTCCGTTACTTTGTCATGGATCCGATAATCAGAACCTAACCAAACTCTCATCAAACTACCCTTGAAGTACATCCTTTCCAATAAAAAAAGAATAATCGAAATCGGTTGGCGTGATATTGATTTATTCGTCCATTTGTCGCGCACATACTTAATGCAAATTTAAGACTTATATGGTTTTCTCATGGATCCCATTATCGGAACTGAACTAACTAACTAACTAACCATCACGCCGTTTCCCCGCAGGGGTAGGCAGAGAGGACGGACCGCCAAACAACTCGGTCTTGGCACACACTCTTTGCCTCACTCACATTCATACATCGTCTCATACATACTCTTCTATTATTCTGACTTTTGACATGGCCCGTCTCAAGTATCTGATTCACTTGATCGTGCCATGTCTTCCTCGGGCGTCCCCGACTTCTTCTACCATTCACATTTGCATCATATATTCTTTTTACACTACTTTCTTCGCTCATTCGCTCTACGTGCCCAAACCATCTGAGGGTCCCTTTCTTAATTTTGCTCATTATACTTACATCAGCCTTACATTATTAGCGGATATCCACATTTCTAACACGATCATACATGGTTTTACCACACATACGTCTCAGGGATCTCATTTCAACAGCATTCAGTTTACTTTCATCCTTCCTCTGCCAGTTCCATGCCTCACTGCCATACATCAGGGTAGGTACCAGGACTGCATTGTGGACTGCTAGCTTCGCTTTTTTTGACAGTTTTTTATTAGCGCCAACAGCATTCAGTCCTCCATTAATGGAGTTACCGGCATTTACCCTTCTTTCGATATCTCTATCAGCCTTCCCATCTCTCGTAAACATACTACCCAGATAAACAAACTCATCCACCTGCTCCAAGTATTCATCATTCACAAATATATCGCACACTGTTTTCGTACTCTCCCTTTCAAACACCATGACTTTACTGAACCAAATTAAAATGGGACCACACGGAAAGCATCAGCTTTCAAATAAAAAAAAGAATCATCAATATCGGTTCACTCAGTCGAAAGTTCTGCGGTAACAAACATAAAAAAAAAAAAAAAAATACAGTCGAATTGAGAACCTCCTCCTTTTTGAAGTCGTTTATAAAGCAACACCAATCTTCACATTAATTAATGTAAACGTTGGTGATTCTGTTGTACGTTAATTATTAAGAAAAAGTTTTTTTTTGTATTTGTACTTCAAAGTTTGTAGTACTTACTAACAAAAATATTAGAAGTCACAGAGCGGTAGGAGCGAAACCTTCAGAAAACTAAAGTAGACAAGAGTGGGGAGGCTAAGAAGCACCGCACAAATAGGAGACCGATCATACTATCTCACTCTCTCACAGGCTAAATCCTATTGATGTATGTGTTTGTCTCTTTTTAGTGTCGCTATTTTTCGTTTCATCGAGTTTCAAATCAGAACAGTGCTAAAGAATTCTTCATTTCAAAAATGGTCAGAAATTTAATTTTGTTTTAATGTCTATTTTAACCGGACTATAAAAATTCCAAAACCAAATTAGCATCTCTTTCTCTCGGGTCAATCCACACGTGCCAAAACAGGCGAGCGAATAATGTATAAAGATGGCCGCGATTAAGGCGGATTTCGTGTCGGAACTAGCACTGAACTAGCGTTGTCTCGTTTGTTAAACTGCGGCTAGAATGAGACGCATGCAGAGTCTCTCTGCTGCCGAGTCCCTTGAAAGCGTGAGGGAATACCCGATTTTGTTTACGTTTGGAGTTTGGCTGTGTGTGATTTCGTGTTTTGACATTTATCGAATTACTAACAACATTTTGTGTCAATTTAACATTCAAACAAAGTACGTGTTTGTGGATTACATTGAAATTTACACGGTTATTGAAGACATTCCTCTCATAACCGTAATGAATCTGTGGTTCCTTCAAGAAGGTGCTTAATTAACCTCACTTTCGTACAAGTTCGAATAACCTCTGCTCTGTGCTAACTGTTCTTTAGAAAGGTGATAATTTTAAACAATGTTGGTGATGATGTGTGCTTTGGATTGCAAAAGGATCGTTGCTACATAATGTAAGTACCTAAGTACCTTCCTGTGCTAATAATAAGTAGGTAATCCATAAGCCGCCGCATTTTTAAGCAGATATTATGGAAATCACACTTCATTTCAACAATTACTACAAGAAACAACTATTTACGTACACAAAATAGGTTATTAGGTTCTCAGTTTAGGTAAATTAAGTAATTCACACGTAAATACTTGTGAATTACCTTATCTACCTAAACTGAGCTAAATAGCTTGAAACAAAACTTGGCAAATGTCAAATCCAAATACAATAATAATAATACGGCGGCAATGTATCCTGACTGAAACCGGTGGTTCTTGTGGTATTAAAGTTTAAAAGTATTTTACTTTTCAAAATTATTGCCTATTATTAAGTGTAGCGGAATATGGCTGCCTTTGGATTATTTACCCTATAATGTCTTTAACCCTAAATAGCTGAAATTTTTAATTTTTTTTTTGTTTTAAATGTAAAAATGCTCATATCGAAAAACTATATGTTTATTTGGGTACTCTATGTGATGTAGATTCCCCAGTTTCCCGCTTGTACCACGAGTTTTCGGACACCGGTATACTGGCATTATGAAATTTCTGTAATGGAAAATGTGTGTATTTCATATATTTTAGCGGCACGGAGGAAAGGCAGGGAGAAGGTGGGGTTCGCGGAGAGGGAAGAAACGAGGGTGGGGGAAGGTGGAAGGGAATGGAAACGCACGGGAAAAGACATGCAGATTTCTTTGAATGGCATTGCAACGCATGCCGGGTACCAGCTAGTATTAAATATGCTATAAAATATTACCGGGAAGCATAATAGTCTGGTACATTAGTGTGAAATTTGGGAATATTCTACCCATAAAATATCAACATTAAAAAAATGATATATATTGATATAATGACAAAAGCGATATATCAAACTATAGACCTATTTGTATTATGTCTGCTTTACCCAAACTTTTCGAGTCATTAGTATTAGATACCATTGTAAAACCTATCAACAATATTATTGTTCCTAACCAACATGGCTTTATCAGAGGTCGATCTACCTTAAGTAATTTAACTATCTATAATAATTACATATCCGAATCCCTTAGTCTGAAACAACAAGTGGATTCTATATACACTGATTTCAGTAAAGCATTTGATAAGGTTCGACATCACATTCTTGTATCCAAACTCCGACTGTTAGGCATCAAAGGAAGTTTATTGACATGGATTATCAGTTACCTCAGTAATAGAGTGCTTAGTGTGAGGATTAATTTTATAGAATCCTATGTATTCGAGGCCACAAGTGGTGTCCCGCAAGGGTCCCACCTCGGCCCAATATTCTTCTTAATATTCATTAATGACATTGTAAACATATTTAAAGATGTACAAGTCCTACTTTTTGCAGATGATCTAAAATTGTTTAAAAAAATACGAAATATATATGATTGCCTAATTTTACAAGCTAATTTAGATGAATTTTTTAAATGGTGCGAACAAAATATGTTATTTTTGAATACTGAGAAATGTCAAGTAATACGATTTTCCAGAACTCATTCTCATATTTTATATGAATATAATTTTAATAATGTTAAATTAACACCAGTATTACAAATTCGCGACTTGGGAGTTATATTCGATTCAAACTTAACATTCACACCACATATAGATAATATAACTAATAAGGCTTTAAAGATTCTTGGCTTCCTTTGTAGAACCCTAACTGATTTTAAGTCCTTGGATTGCATGAAAACACTCTACATTTCATTAGTTAGATGTCAAGTTGAATATAATTCACCTATTTGGTCCCCTTTCTATAAAGTACACTCTAACAAAATAGAACGAGTTCAACACAAATTTCTTAGGTACTTAAATTTCAAACTCAAAATTCCAATAGAAAACATTAATTATTTAAGTTTAATGAATCGACTAAATTTAATTACGCTGTCTGACAGAAGAATCATTTCAGACCTAATTTTATTGTACAGAATTATGAACAACCTAATTGACAGCCCTGCCATCGTTTCTACTATTAAACTTCTTGTACCGACAAGGAATACTAGACAAAATATAACATTCTTTTGCAACACATACACAACTAACTATCAATCACACTCACTTACCAATAGGATGCATTATTTAGGCAACAAGTTTGGTGGTATTGTAGATGTATTTGCTGATTCCCTTTACATTCTAAAATGCAATTTAAACCAACACTTTGTTGAATCCTACAAATTATTGTAACATGGGTATAATATATTTAACGATTTGATTTGTTATTGTAATGTTTATATTATATTTCGTTCTATGTTATTGTTAAATATTACATTGTTTAAAATATTTCACGGGTTTCCACAAGATTATACAAGTGGTTTTTTTTTTTTTTTTCTTTAAAAACTACTTGTATATTCTTAAAAGTTTTTTCACTTTTATAACTTTTGGTATAAATTCTATGTATGTGTAATCCTAGATATCTTAAATATTATTTTCTAATCTATGTAAAAGCCCCTACGGGCGTATAACAACAATAAATAAATAAATAAATAAATAAATAACATTTTGTCTAATTCACTACAAGTTTTTGTGCATTGTAATTGGTCTGGTGGTGTTTATGAGTAATCTGAGTATTGTACCAGATGGAGGGTACATTTTCATACATAACTGCATACTCTCTCAAATTTTGTTTTTTCGGAGATGTCTGACTAATGAACTGGATGATCGATGTATATTATTTTATTGCCTTTTATCCTATGCTATGTTGGAATTTAGTGTCACAACACGAGAAAGGAATCAAACATTAAAACCAAAAATAGCTACAAAGGACATCAAATGTTGGCTGAAGGAACTATCGGAAAATGAACTTACTAGTATATTTAAAACATCGTCATAGAAGTTTCTGGAAAACCTTATCCAAACAATGAAGTTAAACCACAGAAGTCACTGAAAACTTATCCAAAGCATAGTCCCCCTCAGCACAGGATCTCCTAGTGAGGAGCACTACAAATATATTTTCTATTTTATATATATATATACCTAACATGTTTCATATAAAAATGTAAAAAATACCAACAAAAAAAAATCTTGCAAAATTTTTAATGTTGTTGTCCATGTTCAGAAAAAGGTGGATCCTCTTCCCTCCAGAATGTGGTGGAATGAAACCGACTAGAGTGCCCTATGAAGAGTCTAGTATCTACAGTCAACTCAATTTCCATTTGCCTACAGATTTAACTGCGTTTGGTGGTAAGTTTTAATAAATTTCTGGATTTTTTATGTAGCACTGTTTTCGTGGGGAAAATCACCTCAAGGTGCTTTACAACTTAATTTATTTAACCTACAACTTACAGCTAAGATTTATTACAACTAAGACTTATAACTAGTGACTTAACACTAATTTGGGAGGTGGGTATGGGTACCGCCACCCTTGGAACCGTTTATTGGATAACCAACACCCCTGCCACCCTAAGTGATGATTTAGCAGGGTTCTTGGGGTGAGGTTTATCTAGGTCTTGGTGGCGAATGCGTTTGCTCACCTACTGCGTGGCGCGCCGGATCGGGAGAGACAGCTTGAGGCAGACATAATCTAGACCAACTGTGCTCTAAATATTGCAATATGCTCGATAGGAGAATCTTTCAAACGGACCGCCCATTTCTGCACAGAGTCGAGGGTTATTTTCAGGTATTTTGGGTCTCCATCAGAGGTGGCTGCCAAATTCAACAGTGGAGTATACTTGCGATTGTGCAGCATCAGCAGTTGTGTACTATTAAAGTATCCAATATGATATATCACCACATCAATTATACTCTCAGTCTAAGTCTCTCGCCAGGGACTAGCTGTAAAACAAATTTTACCAACCTTATTGAAAAGATATTTCTCATTAGTAGAATTTATTGAAATTTGTATGCAATAAATTGCAATGTTCGTGTGATAATATTTACTAAAACTCCTGTGTAAACATGCAAAAAATGGTTTTACGAAACATGTGGACATTTCCATCTTTGATATTATCATACCCCTTAAATTTACATAACCATTTTATTATCACAGTGTTAATCATAATTATTTATTTATTTATTATTATTTGATACTGTAGGAATATCTGGATGTAGAATGGTGATACTTGAGCCGGGGGATGTCTTGGTGGTTCCAAATCGCTGGTGGCACTATGTGGAACATGTCTCCCAAATTGGAATTACAATCAACTCTTGGATTCCTACTGTATGTGTTATTCTATGTATTTTTAAATATTTTTTGTATTCAACTATTAACCACATATTATAAAAGGTTCCAACGTAAAAAGTTTTCATGGTTTCAGAAGTTTAGTTTTTTATGTTCCTTGAAATATTTTTTTTTATACTTATTGCCTAATTTTATATTTTTCTCACATTAGTACTTTTTGGTACTACACTTTTATTATATGGAGCCTTTGTTTCTTATTACAAGGGACCAAAGTTCCTTAAATCTTTTTAGGGTAAATTGCTTGCTTATTAAATTTTTTAATAAAATTTTAGTTTTTCCTTGTATTCTAAATTGTGACTGAATAACTTTTCAGGAAGATTTGGATGCTGACAGCAGAGTGGGAGAAGCGGTCACCAGACTTATTATTGCTCAGATTTGTAAAGATCTTCCTGAAAAATGCCTTCCCTACATATTAAATCCAAATGAGGTACTACATTCATTTATAATACCTTTATAAAATTGTGTATTATATTATACGGTTCTTGCATTCAATTTATATTACTGACTCACATGGCTTGACGACCTAGACATTACCTATATTGCAGTAAGGAGACAATGTAACAATTTCACATTGAAAATGACATTTTTTACTTGTACCGCCAACTTATTGATGTAATTTAGCACTTTAGTTAATATTACCCACGCACAGGCAGAGCCTTAGTGGGTTCCCATTATCTACTTTTGTCTTATATATATTTTTTACTTTTTTACATTTTACTTGTCTTGTTATTTTAATTGTTTATCTTGTGTTATGTTATATATAAATCAAATAGTATTTGAAGTTCAGTGTACAGTGAAACCCTCTTAAGAAGTTTTCCATGAGACCTGAAAAAATGAACTTCTTAAGCAGGAAAACCTTATATGTGGGAAAAATTGGACCAATTTTTGCTTGAGAGACTGAAAAAACAAACTTCTTAAGAGAGAACTTCTTAACCCTCCGCCCGTCGCGTCTTTTTTATAACGCGAGGTGTCGCGCGGGGTCGCTGAAGACCCCAAAAATAAATATGATTAAATTGTTGTTATAGCTTACATTTTATGTGTTATTTTAAATTATTATAGTCAGGTGATAATGACTGCATTGAAATAAAAAGAAATATCAAAAATTAGATATTTATTGTCCATGTAAAATCTTAAAAATCAATTAGGAACATATTTTATCAATCATACTTTTTTAAGAGAAAACTTTTAAAAAAATCTAACCAATTTCTATCACACTTATAACAATTTGAGATTCATACAGACTTATTGTTATTACTTAAAAAAAATCAACAAAATACAATGAAAAAACATATTAAACTTGGTTTTTCATTGTATTGTATTCACATTAATAATTAATCCTACATCATGAGCCCATTTGAGAAGCTCGTTAAAATCTCTTTGTAATTCTTGTATAGCTATTTCAGGATTTTCATTTGATACAACAAGAGCAGTATCATCAGCAAAAATGAATCGACGAGCTTTTTTGAAAATCTTACACATAGCAATTACATATATAATATATAATTTTGGACCTAGAATTGACCCTTGCGGTACTCCCGATTTGATGTATCTTGATTTACTTATTATATTTAAAATCTTCACACTCATTTTTCTATTTTTCAAATAGTTTTTGAAGAATAAGAGGAGTTTACCCCGGATACCTATAAATTCAAGTACTTTAATTATTTGTAAATGGCTAAGTGTGTCGAAAGCTTTTGAGAAATCAATAAATAGAACCAATACATGTTGTTTACAGTTTAGTTGTGAATTTATATGATTAGAAAATTTTTCGAGCAATTTATCGCAACTTTTATTTTTTTGAAAGCCATACTGGCATTCATCAATAATACTCAGATTATTTAAGTATTTATCTAAATTTATTGATATATATTTTTCTAAGATTTTTTCTAATGCAGGAAGTAAGGAAATCGGCCTGTAATTGTTTATTAAAGAGTGATTTCCATTTTTAAAGATAGGCCTTACAATGCTATATTTTAGTTCATCGGGAATATGGCCCGTATCAATTATTCTGTTAATTAAGTGAGTGATTATAGGACTAAGTAATTTAACATGTGTTTTCAAATCATACATACGAATTAAATCTATGCCTGGTGTCTTGGAATTTTTCATACCTCCGATAATTAATTCGATTTGCTTTGTATTTGCTCGTGGTAGATACATTGTGTGATTTAAATATTCCGGCGTGTATTCTGACGCTCGGACATCACATACATGTAATAACTTATTTACCCCCTCATCAAAAAAGTCTGCAAAATTTTCTGCCACTGCATCTTTCGATTCGGATTTTAAGAAATATTTTGATATGACTTCATCACAACCGGATTTATCTTTCCTACCTAAAGTTTTATTAATTTCATTCCATGTTTTTTTAATGTCTTTGAAACAGTGTTTAAATTTATAATGAAAGTATAATTTTTTTGTGATTATTATTTGTTTATTTAATTTATTTCTGTATTTTTTGAAATCGATTTCATATTTTTTGTTGTTAGGTGAGTTTTTCCATTTCCTCCAAAGAGTATCTCGTGTTTGTATATTTTCAATGAGGCTATCATTCATCCAAGTTTTTTGATAATTGCGATATTTTTTATTAAATTTTGTGATGTTACTTAGTTATGTTATTTTGTGATGTTATTTATATTACTGACTCACATGGCTTGACGACCTAGACATTACCTATATTGCAGTAAGGAGACAATGTAACAATTTCACATTGAAAATGACATTTTTTACTTGTACCGCCAACTTATTGATGTAATTTAGCACTTTAGTTAATATTACCCAGGCACAGGCAGAGCCTTAGTGGGTTCCCATTATCTACTTTTGTCTTATATATATTTTTTACTTTTTTACATTTTACTTGTCTTGTTATTTTAATTGTTTATCTTGTGTTATGTTATATATAAATCAAATAGTATTTGAAGTTCAGTGTACAGTGAAACCCTCTTAAGAAGTTTTCCATGAGACCTGAAAAAATGAACTTCTTAAGCAGGAAAACCTTATATGTGGGAAAAATTGGACCAATTTTTGCTTGAGAGACTGAAAAAACAAACTTCTTAAGAGAGAACTTCTTAACCCTCCGCCCGTCGCGTCTTTTTTATAACGCGAGGTGTCGCGCGGGGTCGCTGAAGACCCCAAAAATAAATATGATTAAATTGTTGTTATAGCTTACATTTTATGTGTTATTTTAAATTATTATAGTCAGGTGATAATGACTGCATTGAAATAAAAAGAAATATCAAAAATTAGATATTTATTGTCCATGTAAAATCTTAAAAATCAATTAGGAACATATTTTATCAATCATACTTTTTTAAGAGAAAACTTTTAAAAAAATCTAACCAATTTCTATCACACTTATAACAATTTGAGATTCATACAGACTTATTGTTATTACTTAAAAAAAATCAACAAAATACAATGAAAAAACATATTAAACTTGGTTTTTCATTGTATTTTGTTGATTTTTTTGAGCCTCACGCCGAAACACAAGTCTGTATCTCACATTGCACATGCGCAGATTGAATTTTGGCGGCGCTAGTGTCAAGTATAGTCCCTTTTAGGAAGCTATCTAAAATAAGGAATCAGTGGGAACATTTAAAATGTACATAATTAGCATTCCTGTAAAACCTGGGCTTTTAAAGACCCCACGCGACGGGTCGAGGGTTAAGAGAGAACTTCTTAAGAGGGTTTCACTGTATTTATAATTTGGTAAAATTTTGCATTACATGATATTTTTGTTTTTCTTATGTTTTAAGGATGATCTTCAAGACATTCCCTTGTCCGTCAATCTCCTGCAGGTGGAGAGCACTGTGGTGAAGTGCCTGGCACAACGCCCAAAGAAAAATCCAGCCAAACGGATCAAACTCTCCGAGTGCGAAAACTCAACAGGTACTGGCTCGTCTAGTGGAGACGCTGCTGGCATATCTAATAGCCATAAAGAAAATAAAACAACCACAGATAAAGTGACTATGGTAGAAGGCAATCAAATAACTACAGATAAAGTCATTATTGTAGAAAAAAATAGATTTAACATAGATAAAGTAATTGGGGAGAGTGATAATCGTATTCTAGTCGTGAAAGAGATTTCAAAAAGTGATTTATTAGACATTTTGAATGAGAATATAAAAAATAATTTTTCCAAGGAACGTAAGGAGAGTTGGTCGGAAGATGAGGAAAATAATGGGGAATTGAAAGGGGACCACTTTACCAGTGCTATCATCAGGGCACTCAGTCAGCCCACTGTTATTGAGAATATAAAAAATAATTTATTGAATAGTTTTACTTGACTTTGATATTTCCTTTCCATTGGACATTATAAAACTAAAACAAGTTGAGCAATTTCGATTGATAAACACTCATTTTATTTATTATTGCTTAGTTAATTTTTAATTAGTGTTATGCCTCTAAATATTTGTCAAATACTTGTGCAGTATTCTCTTTTAATTTTTTAATTTTTTTTGTTCGAAGCGATCTTTATAAAAAGATTGGTTTTATTTTATTTGATCTTTTTTTATATATTGCAATCACTTCTGAATGTTCTTTGAGGCATACATTAATTACGTGAGCATAAAAGGGGGGAGGGGGGGTCCAGCAAATCTCACGTTACTTGAAAAGATTATATGAAATGGCCCAAATTTATCTCACCGAGGGGGGGGAGGGGTCGAGTTTGGAAGAATAATTGCTCACGTAATTAATGTATGCCCCCTTATTGCTTAAAATCATTTTCACCCTTGACTGGATAAAGGTTTTATTCAATTTTTTGTTTTGTTCACGAAACATACAAAATTACCCATCCACAGTTTCACCTTCTCAAACCTACCTTACACCCAACATAATTAAATTTCAAAATATATTATGTAAAAATGTTTTCAAAATATATTATGTAAAAATGTTTTCAAAATATATTATGTAAAAATGTCAACAAATAGGTAAATACTGTAATATATAGAAATAAATAAACAATTATTTAAGAATTGTACTTATTTTACGATAAACGAGATTTAAAAGGAGAAAAAACAACACTTTCAAAATAGCTTAACAATCGTAAATACTTTCTTCTAGTCATAGATACTATCATATGCATGTGTTTTTCATTCTTATTTCAGCATATCGCTCGCCATATATTCCCATTGGGAATGTACAGTAATATGTCGAAATACGCCAAGCCAAATGATCTTTTATAGCTGTGTGTGACACAAGCGTAAGATTTTAGTGAATACTTTTCTGTCAAAAAGTCAACTTTGAAGTAATTATTTATGTTAAATTATTACAATGTTATTTCGAGCTAGGTCTCAAGAAATTATTGCTTATCCTTGTATTATTTGAATTTTGAGCTAAAGCTTATATTATTTGAATTTTGTTTCTGTTATTTTAATTTTAAAATTTAAATATGTAGTTTTATTAATTTCATAAATATGTTTTAAAGAAGTAGGTATTGTTAATTTTTTTCTATAAAGAAGTTATTTTTTACATCACATACATACTAATGCTTAATTATGTACATACTTACCAATACGGGCATGTGCCTAGTGTGGCCGTCGAAAAACTTGAAAAACTGTATACCTAAAAAAATATATGTTTATGAATGAAGAATATTAAAAAAAAAATCAGAGAACAGTTTTGTGTTTTTTTTCAACTGCATACATAGGTACATATATATATACCTTAAAGTTGGCTAAAAAGAAGTTACCCATATTTTCAAACCTAAATTTGACAAGGAATAGATTTCCTTTTGGTTTTGGCTAAATTTTGCCAACATTTTTTTTTTTCAAGATTTCACCTACATACTGATCATCCAGTTAATTAGTCAGTTATCTCCAAATACGAAGAATACTTTTACATGTTTCAAAGAATTTGTACTTCATCAAATTACAAAGTTATTGAAAAATGAAATAATTAAACTTTGTATAAACCACTTATATGATGCGCAAATCCGACCTGTTTCGGAACAAACGTTCCTTCGTCAGGGAAAGCTTATACTAATTTGACAGTTTCGAAAAATGTTTTATTATGGCAGGGGTGGAGCCGTTGCTAGATAATAATGTAGATTGTGTGGGTAGGTATTAGTGTAGAGTGGGTGGGTAGGGGAACAAATCCATGATTGGGCTATATGACAATATTTTTTGTTTGTTGATAATAGTTTTGAAAAAAATACAGGGATAGATATTCTTCATATTAATCATAAAGGAAAACGTTTATATAACTTAGAAGCCTTGGAAATTAAAAAATCCCTTAAAAATAATGAATCTATTATCAACAAACAAAAAATATTGTCATATAGCCCAATCATGGATTTGTTCCCCTACCCACCCACTCTACACTAATACCTACCCACCCAATCTACATTATTAACTAGCAACGGCTCCACCCCTACCATAATAAAACATTGTTCCAAACTGTCAAATTAGTATAAGCTTTCCCTGACGAAGGAATGTTTGTTCCGAAACCGGTCGGATTTGCGCATCATATAAGTGGTTTATACAAAGTTTAATTATTTCATTTTTCTATAATGGAAAACCACAAAGTAATAGCTACATTCAAAAATACAACGTTTTTATTTAAGTTCTTTGAAAGTTCTATTTAAGCTCTGTTATAATTTCAGTTTTGTGAAGCAACTGGCCCATAATCATTGTTATGAACCACGTTGCGCGCCAGTTGTTATGGGCAGAACGCATAACTGCTCTACAATATGTCCCCAGGCCAGCTCACGGTAGAGACAAAAGTACCCCCTATCTCAGAGGGCAGGTCGCACGAATGCGTCGGGATCTCTCTCTCTCTCTCCTTCTCTCTCCCACAATCGTCTGGGAATACTCACTGGGGAAAGGCTCCTGCCGAGGCAGATTGACAACAGGATGTATTTAATAGACTCATGTATTGTAAATTCAAACACAGTACAAGGGTTATTACAGCACAATTCAATTCAAGAGATGCATGTTACACAAACCTAGCTATCGAATTTATATCTCATGATCCCTGTCAACGAAACTTTCTGAGTGGTGGCTTTACGCGAGAGTTCAAACAGTCTATCGTTACGGACACATTAAAGAGGGTAAATCAGAGGACAGCTTACATGGTGATTGAAGAATCCTTCGGCTCTCGGGTTCAGCAGGGCTCATCCCGAGTCTAGGACAGGTCCCGAAGTTCACAGGCATGGTAGAACACCAGCGCTAACACTCGTATGTACTTTAATTACATCGCAGATGTTACTGCGTTTAATTTGATCGGGCTAGTTAGCCGCGAACTGTATAGTTCGCGGAGGAGTGTCACGTGCGCCTGAGACGGCTTGTACTACTCGACTGGTGGCGGCGCGGCGGAGCGTGCCGGAATGCCGAGGGGAGAGGAGGTAGGTAACAGGAAACAGCGGGGAGCAACGAGTTGTTGCCCGCAGCGGTTTGTTTTTAGGGACTCGCGTTGGCGCTCCCTGTTGCTCTAAAAACGTACCATAACACTTCCCCCCGCGCTTGGAAAAAAAGCGACGTGGCAATGGAGCTGTAGGGAAAAAAATCCTCTTATGCTTCCATCGGGGTTTTGAGAGATTCGTTGCTTGAGAGATTGCCTAGCTAGAACATACAGTTTATGCTATAGTTTAGGTCACAATGTTTGTAGGGAATGGATGGGGGTACATGGAATGTTTGGAAAAGACAGCTTTGGGGAGAGTACATGGTGTAAAACAACATACAAGGTTATGCAATTGAAAATAACAATACACATGGTTATGCAATTGAAAATAACAATACACATGGTTATGCAATTGAAAATAATGACAATACATTTGTACAAGAGAAGAGAAAAGGTGTGATTCTAAAGTTTCATTGGTCTGGGAGCTAAGTTTGCGAAGCGTGGATTTGTTTGGTTTCGGAGAATTTCGAAGAAAAGGACGTGGTTTCACAGATTCTAAGGATTACAATATCACTGTAATCAGACCCATTTGAGATAACACTCAAGAGTACACTTGGGCCTTAGAAAACACTTGGTTTGGTCGAAAACGTTGAAGTTCACGAAGTGGAGACTGTGGTTGCTGTGCCGCGACTATGGTTACAGAGGCCATTGAAGAGAAGAATCCAGTATCTGCAGACATGCCAGTACGAATCCTAAGTGTTATTATGGTAAACACGGATCGTGTATAATGGTTATTGAAGCATAGTGTAGCTCAAGATAACTTGTATTGGTACGCATTCAGCGAATACTGGTGGGTCAAGGTAATGATGGTTTACACATGACGATATATGCGTCACTGCATGACAGAGCAAGGGACGGCAAGGTTGGCATTGATAGCAAGAGTAAGAACAAACCTAGGAGCTAGCGTGCTCAGAAGGTAGTTTAGAGTGTCATAATGTATAGTGGGACAACTCGGCTTGCTGTGGCACGACAAGACAACATACATATGAGCGGTATGGTCTGTGCTTTTAGGAACAAATGCGTAGAAAATGGCAGCAGGAGGGACCTTGTAACCACAGCGCGTGCTGTCAGGAAGTGAAGCTCAGCTTGGCTGTTGATGATGACATCCGCCTGGGCTTCTTTTTAAATCCGGGAGAAATTATTATTAGAGCAAAATTCTTGAAGTTTACCTGCCTAGGGACCAATGAAGAAAAGGTTTGGAGAGAAACAAAATGTGTCCAGAAAATGGAATAAACGAAATTTAGCCACCGACTCAGAGAGTGACGAAGAGAGATTCCTAACTAAATTGTGATTACATGAACATTTTCCTTTTTCAGGAAGACTTGGCGTTTGCCGAGTGACAATATGTCTTGGTTAAAAAACAACCGGCCCTCTATGGCCTATGTTAACATAAGATGGTAACATTTTCGTAGAATTTCAAAGAACAAGACAAAGAATCGTGAACTAGTCACGGCAGAGGGAAACCAATTCATGAATAAAGGTTGTCAAAAAGAGACAGACGTTACGCCAAGTGCATATCGTACATATCCAACATTCATGAATGTGTTTCGTAGAATTGAGAAAGAGAAAAAAGGTGAGACATATGCAGAGATTGAGGGGGAAAACCTGTAGATAACCGGACAGTTACCTATTCGAACTCCAAGTGAGGGCGAAATATGGTCAACGACAGATTTTTCACTTCATAACATACGTCTGAGAACATGGGGGAATGGGGGAGGAGGGGAGGAGGGAGACGAGTTACGAAATTTGCTAGAGACTGGGCTAATTTCCAATTCAAACTCTATGTGAAGATGAAACATAATCAACCAGCAGATTTCCTGACTCTTTACATTTATTAAAGGAGGAGAGATTTGAATACACATTATAACAAAGAGGCTAATCTTTCGCGTGTATTGGGCAAAAGATTAGGGGTCATTTTAAAACTTCTACATGATTGTGAGAAAAGACAGACCCTTGCTCCAATTTCACAAACCTGGGGGTTTTCTTATTCGTTCTCCAGACAACGAGTTAGGTGGTTTTGTGCTCAATCGATTAACTCCCACAGCACTATGCCCCATAATTGACAGTGAAGCTGAAAACTAGTCCTTTTGGGATAGTAGATATTCCTGGGCTTCTTTCCTTTTGCAAAGAAGTAAAAAAAACAGGAAGTCCACGGGCATCGGCGTTGAATGACAACAAAAGGGTTGTGGACTACATTTCGTAGATCGCACACAAAAGGGTTTGATATTATTTCGTTCGCACGACTCATGGTAAGTGTTTTAACGTCTCCACGTATAGTGTACAAAATATGTAAGTACATACAAGATACAACTCAATTATAGACAGAAGTCAAAGAGTTTATACAAAGCATCTTAAAGAGGATGGCAAAGCCGATATTATGTCGTTCACACGAATCACGGTAAGTGTTTTAACGTCTCCACGTGTAGTGTACGGAATGAACGATTTACAACAAATTTGCCCAGTATTGAAAGACAGTAGCCCAATTACGTTCGAAAATGTGGGTCCCCATTCAATACAGACGGCGGATTAAGCGGTTCTCATGCCAAAAGACACACGACCAAAATAGAATATACAAAACGGTACTCATGACAAATATGTCACACGACCCACTCAATAACGTTTAGCTATGAGCAAAAGTGATTATGACGAACTTCTCGTATTGTGGCAGGTATTTTAAGGATCCCTCCTATAATGTAACAGGGTTACGTTTAAATACAACACAATAAACGTTAACAATGCTTGTTTTAACACAGTATATGAAGATTTGTTAGATTAACTAACTCCGTAGCCCAGGAGCGTACGATAGAATAACAAGGAGGTAAACAATTTAATGTCACTTCATATGTTATAAAGGCGGGGTGATGACAGAGTACATTTCTGTTTACACCATGTGACAAACAAAGACAGACCTATATGGTTTTACATACTGTCTGTTGTAGCAACTTCAGTGGGAACAAACAAAAGGGACCAATAGTGGTTTTACATACCCTTTGTGCAGTTACAACATACCGGGTTATGTGCAATTTAGGTTGCAAACAAGAGTTGAATGCCTAAGTTTACAAAACGATTGTCAAACAAAATATTGATGATTCACGTTAAACTGCGGTTATTTATGTATGGAAAACAGGGCTGTCGTTAGGTTTTATTAACCTTTTCCGTCAGGGCTGAGGCATGTAATACAAGACATACATGTTGAGAAGAGGGACAAATCGAGGACTTCTTATAACAACAAAAGACCGAGTATTTGGTTTTACGTACTTTAGTTGAAGCGGGCCCAAGAAGATTTGTATAAGGGTGGAAAGACCAATTTAAAGGCTTTTCCTTTATTTATATACATATGATTTCAAAATGGACGTGTCAAAATCCAATTTGTTAGCAAAGAGCTCGGGTAGGACGCCATCAATTTTTTAACATTTGAGAAAAATTGAAAACTACTGTACACAAGGAATGTGATTATGTGAGTAACCACTTATTTTTTACCATGATGAGTAAAATATGGAGCTTGTTAAGATGGTTTACTTGTCCTGGGTCGTGATTTAACGCTTTGGAGTTTACCAAATCCGACTTTAGAACGACGCTCCAGTACTTACAGAACATAAAAGAAAAATTTTTTTGAAGAGATTCCTTCCGATATGATGAAAAAAAAACAACAAACAAAAATGGTGAAAATTACAATATTGCATTACATAGCAAGGCGTGCCATGGCATGAACGTTGCGTAGTGTGAGGGGTTGAGAGGCAATGATTTGGGTTCATGACTCCCAGACACTGTGACTCGACGGGTGTCTCTGCTCTAAAGTGATCAATTTTAGAACAGGTGAGAAAAAATAAATAAAAAACGTGTGAAACAAAAATTACGGTGGTTGCCAATTCACGAACATGAACGGGGTAAACTACACCGTGGAGTGTACATAAATTTACAAAAATGATTTTTTTAACGATATTCGTTTTATCAACGAAAGGGTGGACATGTAATTGACACTTTACACGCCAGACATTGTAAGACTTCAATGTGCTTACAAAAAGGGTTGTGGTGATACACACTGGATCATTTTGAGTTTGCTGAGATAGTGGGGGTAGTTTTACTCGACTCCTCACTTCCAGTCTTTGCGATATCCTTAATATGGTAATTACCAATGTGCCTTCCAGAGAAGTCAGACAAAGAGTACACTAGATCTGATATCTTTCTTAGAACTTTGGCCTTCACGAAACGTGGTGCCAGCTTGGCAGAGAAATACGTGGCTCCTTGGGAAAGTGTGTTGTTCTTTCTCCAAACTATGTCTCCTGTGTTGAAGGTGACATGTTTCCTACGTAGGTTGTATCTGTCCGCACTCTTTTGATGAGCCAGGAGTAAAGCATCAGTGACTTCACTGTAGATGGCCGACAGTTCTTCCAGACGATGGGCATAGTCCGCGGTAGGGTTGCTAGTGGCGGCAATTGACGTAGGAAAGTTTGTGTCCCTATGTAGAGAACCGTGAACAACTTGTTCCATACCGTGTTTTAGGAAGAAAGGTGTGTAACCAGTGGCCAGGTTAACCGTGTTGTTCATAGCAGCCTGAATTTTATCTAGGTTTTTACACCAAGTGCGTTGATCTTTATCAACTAGAATAGCCAGAGCTGTGTTGATTGTCTGGTTATAACGTTCGACAGTGTTATTTTGTGGGGTATACAAGGTATTATAGTAAATGTCCTTGATTCCGTATTTGGCAAGAAAATTTTTGAATTCTTGAGCAATAAATTGTTTTCCGTTGTCAACTATTACGGTTCTGGGTGTTCCGTAAGGTATAAAAATGTGTTTTTCCAGAAGTTTGATGATGGCGGACGCATTGGCTCTTTTTAAAGGGAAGATCCAACAGAATTTAGTGAAAACATCCACTACACTAAGTATGTGCATGTGTCCGGCATAACTTCGAGGAAAAGGTCCGACGAGGTCCATTGACAATGATTGTAGGGGTCTGTCGGCACGTTTGGGATTACCCATTAGGCCGGCAGGTGCTGCCGTGCTATGTTTATAAGCTTTACAAGTTTCACATTTAGAGATGTAATTGCGAATTTGCTTAAAGAGACCAGGCCAGTAATACTTCAAGGTGATCTTTTTATACGTCTTGAAATTTCCTGGGTGTATGGAGTCGGGAGCACTATGATTGTCAATGATTATTTGTTCTCTACCTTCGAGGGGAACGACAAGTTTCCACGAGTAATCTTCGAGGATGGATAGTGGTGCCTTGCAATTACGGTATAATTGTCCTTCTTTTATGATAAAGTTAGGAAACTTTTGTTGGTTATTTTTACAACCTTCGAAGATTTTCAAGTACCATTCATCTTTTGTAGATGGAGGGGGGGCAATTGTGTCAACATTTAATGAAGCTAGTTCAATTCTTGAAAGGGCGTCGGGAACAATATTGTCCGCGCCTTTACGGTGAACAACATCAAAATTGTATTGAGACAAACGGGAGGACCAGCGAGCGAGCCTACCGGAGGGATTACTTAAAGAGATCAACCATTTCAAACTACTATGGTCTGTGACTACAGTAAATTTGCTACCGTCTATGTAACCGCGGAAATGGTGAACAGAATCCAATACAGCCAATAACTCTTTTTCGGTAATTCCGTAGTTTTTCTCGTGTTTGTTTAGTGTGCGGGAAAAATACGCTACAGGGTGTTCGCCATCTGGGAATTCTTGAGTAAGAACTCCACCGATTCCTACATTGGATGCGTCCGTGTGGAGGGTAAAAGAGAGTGCAAAATCCGGGCAATTCAGAACGGGAGCTTTTTGAAGGGCATCTTTTAAAGTTGTAAACGCTTCTTCAGCTTCGACAGACCATCGGAAATTGCTGACACCTTTACGGATGCCGGTAATTTTATTTAAGGGGGCTGCAATAGTGGAAAAGTCTTTGATGAATCTCCTGTAGTAACCTGCGAGTCCAAGGAAACCTTTGACTTCCTTCGCGTTCTTGGGACGGGGAAAATTTGCCATGGCTTCCACCTTAGCGGGGTCTGTTCTTAGGCCTTTTTCGTCGACAATGAATCCCAAATAACGTAGACGGGACTTACAGAATTCAGACTTCTTCAAGTTGATGGTTAAACCAGCGAACTTGAGTTGTTGGAAAACTTTTTCCAGCATTAATAGGTGTTTTTCAAAGGTATCGCTGACGATGATGAGGTCGTCAAGGTAACAAAACAGGCTGTTATCGACTTCAGGACCGAAAAGTTTGTCCATCAGTCTTTGTAACTCGGCGGGGCTATTTTTTAGACCAAAGGGTAATCTTTTAAAATGGAACATTCCCCTACCAGGTACAACGAAAGCAGTTTTTTCGCACGATTCTGCGTCCAAGGGTATTTGCCAAAACGCTTTGCTGAGATCGACAGAAGAGATGAACTTGGCGTTACGCAGCTTGTCTAAGGTTGCGTGAACGTGAGGTAAGGGATACGCATCAGCTTCCGTGCAAGAGTTTAAACGTCTACTGTCGAGACAGAAACGTGCAGAGCCGTCTTTTTTAGAAACCAAAAGAGTTGGGTTGGTCCATGCACTTCTGCTGGGAACCACCACACCCATTTTTAACATTTCGTCAAGTTCATTTTCTAAAAGTTTAAGTTTTTGGGGGGCTAAGTTGTAATAACGTTGCTTTATGGGTGGGCCATTGGTTTTGATATGGTGCTCAACCAAATCTGTCAAACCTAATCCGCATTTTTCGAAGGATATTGATTCGAATTTATTGACCATTTCCTTTAGTTGGAGAGCCTGGTCCGTGCTTAAATTTTCGTGAGGTATTATTGTGCGGATCTCACTAATTTGAGCGGCAGTGGAGGTTTCGCCAAGAGTATTAAATACTTGGGGAGCAACATTGAATGCCTTCCAGAAGTCAACGCCAAGGATGAAATTCTGGGATATAGAGGGCACTATTAGAAAATTGATTGTGACTATTTTATTGTTACAATTAATTGGCAGGGCAAGGGCACCGATGACCGGCTGAGAAACATTATCTGCAGTCGTCAGGTGTGTCGATTGGGGCGAAATTCTAAAATCACTGTTAACAAAAGGCAGGTGAGCATTGTTGCCAAGACAGCTGACAGATGCCCCACTATCGAGTAATCCGGAAAAGGTCACATTGTTAACAGAGAAGGAAGCATAGGGTCTCCCATCTTTAGCTTGTTTGCAACAAACCGAAGAAACATTTAAGGTCTGGTTAAAATACTTAATGTGTGCTAACCAATCAGTCCATTCTTTAGACCTTGGTTCAGAATGGGTGCCTGAGAGGTTATTATTTAGTTTTTTGGCCTCTTCATGTAGAAATTTGGTGGGGGCTTGGAGAGATCCACCTGAGGTCTGACATCGCTTGGGTTTTGTAACCTTTCCATGTCGTGTCTTGATTTCTTGAAAATATTGCGCAGTTCGTCGCGTGGAGGAGAGCGGTCCCTAGAGTGATGTCTCTTGGAAGTTCGGGGTTCCTTGGATTCCAGAAACTTCGCTTGCTTGAAACAAGTAGTGGCCAGATGGCCTACTTTTTTGCAAAAAGAGCATACTTTTTTGTTGTCGAATTCTGGTTTTAAACCAGACGAACGGCTTGGCACAACTACATTATTAGACACATTCTTTATGTTCTTCCTATCCTGGTATGATTCCAGAAGGAGACAGACTTCGTTAAGCTGGGCCAGGGATGCAATTTTCTGCGAGGTGATGATGTTCTCGTATTTGCTTAAAAGGCCATCAGTTATGACTGGTAATAGTTCAGCTTCCGAAACGGGATGTGAAAGCTTGATGTTAAAGGATTCAGCCCTTTCTATGAATGTTGCTACAGGTTCATTTACCAGTTGTTTAATAGATAGTAAAGATAATTTGATCCTGTGCTGGGCTTCTGTTTTTCCGAAGCTCGAGATTAGGGCAGATCTGAGTTTATTCCAATCTTTGCATTTAGTTTTTGGATGCGGTGCCAGGGTATCAATTCTGGGGAGATGAGTTCTATGAAGTTTTTTCGTAGAATCTCGAATGGGGTATTTTTGATTGTAGCCGTTTCTTCGATACGGTCGATGAAATCCAGCACATCGGAGACGCCATTATATTTGACTTTCCAAGAGGATAAATCGTAAGTTTTATCTTGTGTCAAGGTGGGTGCGATGTCCTGTTTTATCATTACTTGCGGCATAGGTTCTTTGTTAGGAACAAGATTATCCAAAACTTGCATAGCCAAGCGTGAATTATTTTCGCTTGATGGGGCGAGGTTTATTTTCTTAATATACTTTTTGTTAAATAAAAGTGCATAAGCCTTTAATGTAGATTTAGATTTGCTAGATGGCGAGAGTCCTCTATCCTTTAAAGCAGTTTGTAAGTGAGTTTTGGATAAACTGAGCACGTTGGGAATGATACCCAAATTGGATGATGCCATAGCTTGATTGTTTTCCATTGTGAGTTTCCCGGGAGGTGAAAAAATTTTGCCAGGGATTTCCTTTAGCAAACGCAAAATTAATTTTGTGAGGCACTTTTCACTTGGTAACCACTGGTTGACACTTCTAACATAGTTATAGAAAACTGTATTCCATACTACAATTTGGTATACATGACACCAGAATTCATGGTCAAGGTGGAAAAAAAAATTGGCGTGGACTGACCTTAGGGGAAACACTTTTTTATTTTTCACAAAGCACTTTTGGAAATTTGGTGAAATTCACAAGTATTAAACTGATTTTTCAAAAAATTGGCCAGGACTGGCCTTTAGAAAACGGCTTTTTAAATTTTCACAAAGCACTTTGCACTGAGAGGGGCACTAAAATTCACAAAAGGCACTCTTCTGGCAAATAGGAACAAACTTCCGGATGAAAATAATTGAATATGGGATTTGATACGTCAACCACATTGAAATTGTTTTATTTATTCATGGAACCAATCATTGATTTTATTATATTATTTCACTTTCCTTTATGTAGGGAAAAAAAACACAATTCACTTTACACTTATGCTGAAAAAAAAACGGTACCTATAATGTAGAATAGGGAAAAAGTCATTATTTTGTCCATTTAGTGTAATATAAATTGTACTAATTTAATAGACACAAGTGGGCCAATTGGTATATTGTGCAAAACAACAAAAAAACGTCAGTCCGAAATTTTTGATTAAAGGAATTCGCACAATAAACTGGGATTCCAGCATCAAGTTTGTAATAATCATTTCCGTTGCTAGCCGGTTTAGTTATAAAAGGGCGTTCTGATTAAAAAAGTGCTGCATAGCAACAGATAATCATTTGTTCCGACGGGTTTTTTCGTTGGAATTTGGCGCGGGAACAGTTGCGCGCGCAGTCCGGAGACTAGGTATTTGCTGCGTTAATATTTGCCGTTTGCATAGGCGCGAAAGCTGTTGCGGACCGGTGTTTGTGGCGCGTGCGCAGTCAGATTCGCGGTTTAAATTTTGGGCGACCTTCTACTTGCTTCTAAAATGGCTGCCTTTAAAATGCGGCGTGATTCTACCCATATGTTTCTGTGGTTTTTTCACAGAAATTCCTGTACACTGGATGTAGAATAACAAGTTATAATTAATGTTCACAAAACAATTCCTGTGCAGGGAGAATTTCGACCAGTTGCATCCAGCAAAACGATCGGGACAGAGGGAGAAAAGAAAGAGAAAAAAAAATTCCGAGGCCCCACGCTGTGGCGACAGTTGTTATGAACCACGTTGCGCGCCAGTTGTTATGGGCAGAACGCATAACTGCTCTACAATATGTCCCCAGGCCAGCTCACGGTAGAGACAAAAGTACCCCCTATCTCAGAGGGCAGGTCGCACGAATGCGTCGGGATCTCTCTCTCTCTCTCCTTCTCTCTCCCACAATCGTCTGGGAATACTCACTGGGGAAAGGCTCCTGCCGAGGCAGATTGACAACAGGATGTATTTAATAGACTCATGTATTGTAAATTCAAACACAGTACAAGGGTTATTACAGCACAATTCAATTCAAGAGATGCATGTTACACAAACCTAGCTATCGAGTTTATATCTCATGATCCCTGTCAACGAAACTTTCTGAGTGGTGGCTTTACGCGAGAGTTCAAACAGTCTATCGTTACGGACACATTAAAGAGGGTAAATCAGAGGACAGCTTACATGGTGATTGAAGAATCCTTCGGCTCTCGGGTTCAGCAGGGCTCATCCCGAGTCTAGGACAGGTCCCGAAGTTCACAGGCATGGTAGAACACCAGCGCTAACACTCGTATGTACTTTAATTACATCGCAGATGTTACTGCGTTTAATTTGATCGGGCTAGTTAGCCGCGAACTGTATAGTTCGCGGAGGAGTGTCACGTGCGCCTGAGACGGCTTGTACTACTCGACTGGTGGCGGCGCGGCGGAGCGTGCCGGAATGCCGAGGGGAGAGGAGGTAGGTAACAGGAAACAGCGGGGAGCAACGAGTTGTTGCCCGCAGCGGTTTGTTTTTAGGGACTCGCGTTGGCGCTCCCTGTTGCTCTAAAAACGTACCATAACATCATATAAAGCAGAACTTAAGTAGAACTTTCACAGGATTTTAAAATAAGCTTTGATTTTTGATGAATTGTTCAAATTCTGTGAAACAACCGGTCCTGATAATGAGGGAAGCAATATTGGAATAGTCGCCATAAATCAAATATTATTTATATGTGTCTATGTTTTTATACATTAAATATGCCTTAAATTAAACCAGGATGCAAAATGGTCCGGTACATTAGTAAGACATTTTAAGGTATCCTACTAGTGAAAAGTAAAAATAATCCTACCAAAAAACATCAACATTTTGTTTAATTCATTAAAAGTTTTTTCATAATGTATAGTTGATTTGGTGGTGTTTACGAGTAACCTGAGTATTGTACCAGATAGAGGGTATACTTTTACATTTTTTTTTTAATTAGGCAATTCACCCTCAAAAGCTTTGTTACTTTTACATATAACTGCATACTGAACTCAAAGTTTTTTTTTGTCTAATCAACTGCACAATCGATATTTTTATTCATTTTCATATCTCCTTAGTAAAAACCTATATCAACGAGTACATATTTACTGAACAAATGATAGTCAATTTTTATGATTGTTCTTTGCCAGAACATTATCTATAAATGTACAAAAAACATTAAATAAACAGATTCTTAGTAAATTGTGTTTTGTATGTGGAGTCTTTCAAATAAGAGTAGAAAATATAAAAATCGAACTACAAAATTTGTAGGCTGCCAACACCAACTTATCTGTCAAATATTATTTTAAAGTGCAATGACACTGAAAATACAGAACACTGTATACACATTTAAAAATACATTTTTTGTTTTTAAAAAAAATTAAATCGAAGAAGCACTGTTGTTGAGTTACCTACTTAATGACATAAATTTGATTAAATCGTGTTTTACAAAATGATTGGCGTTCATTTAATTTAACGTAAATTTGAATTTAACAGTAGGTAGAAAGGAAGAATCATTAAAGGTGAGTTTAGTTACACTACTTTTAGATCTGAATGAGTTAAATATATTCAGATCTAAAATTAGAGACATGATCTAAAGCCTGGACAACGTTAGGTACTTAAGCTACTATTAAATAAATTTGAGCAATTTCTAAAGTGTGCTTTATATTTTATTACCATATTGCTATTCTTCATTATGTTAACACAAAATTGCAAAGATGTAATAATAATATACCTATATGCAATTCTAATTTTGAGATCAGTGGAATGAAAAAATATTCCCCAGGTACGCACAATTCTCCACAAAGAACACAGCCGCAAAGTGAATGATGATCATGCAGTATGATCAATGAAGATCTGAAAATATTGTATTTTTTTAACGGCTGTTTTATTCAATCTTAATCTAGTAACATCAGAGTGAGGTGAAGTGTCAGACATTGGGCTTTATGTCTAGTTCACACGAGGACAACACAATATTGTATTGTTCCAGCTCTGAACCTATTGTTTTTATTTATATTTTTTTTTATTTATTTAGGAAAATCAACAGATTATTTACATTTATGAGAATACAATTAAAAACACACATAAAATACAATAAAAAATTTTCACAAAACTTAAAAATTATACTTAATAAAAAAATAAGGGTTCTGTACCCATGAACTAATAATTTTACAAAAATACTACATTGAAAATAATAAAGAACATGTAAATAAGAACATGAACACAAATATAAACTAAAAACCTGCTTCATAAATTTCAAACATAAAGTGTTGTCCTAGTGTGAACAGAAGTTTGGAGGACAGGACAAAAAATCAAGACTCCACAGGACCATGTCTTACACCTACGAACTAAGTTCGGAGTTGGAACATTGGCTTGGGTGTGGCAGTAGCATAACACATTTTCTATAAACCTTGCTTCGAATCCCTTTATGCTACGGACACACATGCCCTGTAATGTTTAGGACTTTAATAAAGCATTTGTTTTTCTGAAAGCTTTTGAAAGATTTATTGATACTCATGGACGTGAGTCGGCGAATTTATTTATTAATTTACGTCATTTCAGTGCTCATGGAGGGGGTAAAAATACATTACAATTATTATTAGTAGCCGACATCTGTGTGATAGGAAACAAACCATTTGTCTGTACTAAAACCCAAACTAAAAACATTTTGGTTAGAAGCCCAACTATTAATTAACTTAATTCCCTAACACGCTCATTAGTAGCAAAAGAGCATGCTACTAATGAACAATTGCTACGAAGTAGCATCTATGTCAGTGAAGTTACTGGTATTGAGCATGCTCATTGAATTCGTGGGTGGGAGGAGAAGTCTCTTAAGTGAACAGGCTTACTTATTAGCATGCTCATTTCGAACTGATCTCAGTTCAACCCTGCGCATTCTTTGCAAAAGTATGAAAAATGGCCTGCTGGTGAGACGAAAAAACCTGACTTTTTGTGATTTATTATGGGAATCACTAATGTATTTGCATCACTGGGACACTAAAACACTCATAATAGATTTTCAAATGTGCCAAAAGTTCCTTTATCTCCAAAATGAAACCACATTCTATTGAAATTAGCATTTTTTTTATTATCTGGTCATTTTGGGATTCGTTGACCTCTTGGACCCAAAATAACCTTTTATTTTTTTTCTTCAGAAGATTCTAAAATAATTGCTTTGCAAGCCAGATTTTAGCAAATCAACAGCCGTTTGATTTATGAGCATGCTCATAGGATTATCAGGCGGTAGGCGAAACCTCTAAGCATGTGTGAACAGGCTAGCTTACGAGCATGTTCATTTCGATCCGATCTCAGTTCGCGCCTGCACATTCTTTGCAAAAATGTCAAAATAACCCGCTGGGGAGACGATAAAACCTTGTTTTTCGTGATTTATTATGGGAATCACAAATATATTTGGAACACAAGGTCACTAAAATAGCCACATTCCCCAAAAGTTGCTTTACTTCCAAAATGAAACCACATTCTATTGAAATTAGCATTTATTTTTAATTATTTAGTCATTTTCGGATTTGCTGATACATATATTGGACCCAAATCAACCATTTTATTTTCTTTCGTCAAAAGATTCTTAAATAATTGCGTTTCAAGCAATAAGATTATTTTGTTTAGTTCTGGGCGAATAGAACCGACTCCATTTGACATGAGCATGCTCATTAGGGGGCGTTCAAGTATTACATAACGCACTTGGGGGGGGGGAGGAGGGATCTTGTGAAACGTTACTGTGATTACGAGGGGGGGGGTTACGTAACATGTTTTTCTTTATTTAGATAAAAAAAAACTAGGGAATTAAAATCTTCCAAGTTGGCAATCCTTTTAGTTCTCGAAATCTCTTGTTTTATTTATTACCGCAAACGCGATTAAAACAAGAAAAAAGGTATTTAAGCGACTTTCCAGAACTTTGCGCAACTTAATTGTGACTTTCAGGTAAAAATTGTCACTTGGGCGTTACATAACGTTTAGGGGGGCGGGGGGGGGGGGGTGGTATGGAAAAACGTTACGGCGCGTTACATGGGGGAAAGGGGGGTCAAAAATTGCGTTACGTAATACTTGAACGCCCCCTTAAAGAGCATGTGTGTTCAATTGTTGGCTTTGAGCATCAGTGGCGGACTAAGGGGGGGGGCGGGGGGGGCGGTCCGCCCCGGGCCCCCGGTCCTGGGGGGGCCCCAAACGCCCCCATTTTCCCTTGATCAAATCCTAAACAAGCCTAGGACACTGTAAAAAAATTTTTAGTCATTTTTTATTTCACTATTTGAAAGATGCACTTGTTAAGATTGCTGTCGCCAAATTTTTTTAAAAAAATTCGAAAAATTCACGGAGATACAACATTTTATGTGAAACCGTTTCAAACAGTTTTTAATTATCCTTCAACAAAACTTTGAATGTGTTTTTCTCTAAACTTTTTGACACGTTTTTCAACCTGATTGACAACATATTAAACAAACTATACAACCGATTTGCATTCACCAATTCTTAAACTGTTTGAAAATCTAGTGTCTATGGCACCATGTAGGGGAATTTTGGTATCAAAAAAAAATATAGAAATGGCGAACCAGCGAATTTTATTTTCAATTTTTTATGGTAAATTTTTATCATTCATAAAATTTAAAAAATTAGAAGGGGGCCCTTTATAAAACAATCCCCTACATGGTGTCATAGTCAGGGCCGGATTATGCATGTTGGGGGGCCCCTAGATAATGCACGTCTCGGGGCCCCTTCACCATCGGGGCCCCTAGCCGAAGCATGGCCCCAGGCAGTGGCCTACTCCGCTTTGCGGACAATACGGTCCTGTCAGGGCCGGTTTGTACATGTCGGCCCCCCTGGGCAATGCACGTCTCGGGGCCCCTTTACCCTAGGGGGCCCTACTCGATGCGGGGGCCCTAGGCAGTTGCTTACACTTCTTATGGATAATACGGCCCTGGCTATAGTGACTGGATTTTCAAAGGCAGTTCCCCATACAGCCTTATGGACAATACGGCCCTGCCAGGACCGGCTTAAACATGTTGGGCCCCCTTTACCCTAGGGGCCCTACCCGAACCCTGGCTATAGTGACTGGGTTATCAAAGGCAGTGACCTACACTGCCTGGCAGGGCCTGCTTAAATATGTCGGGGCCCCAAGGCAATGCACGTCGTGGGGCCCCTTTACCATAGGGGCCCCTTGCCGATGCGTGGCCCCTAAGCAGTGGCTTACACTGCTTTTTGCACAATACGGCCCTGCCAGGGCGGGCTTAAAAATGTCGGGGCCCCTAGGCAATGCACATCTCAGGGCCCCCTTCCCCTAGGGGCCCCTACCCGATGCGGAGCACCTAGGCAGTTGCCTACACGTCTTATGGATAATACTGCCTTGGCTATAATGACTGGATTTTCAAAGGCAATCGCCTACACTCCTTCACTGCCTTATGGACAATACGGCCCTGCCAGGGCCGGATGTCGGGGCCCCTAGGCAATGTCGAACATGTCGGGGCCCCTAAGCAATGCACGTCTCCTTTACCCTATGGGCCCCAACCCGATGTGGGGTTTTTCTAATATATTGTCAACCAGGTTGAAAAACGTATTGAGAAAAACGCGTTCAAAGTTTTGCTAAAGAATAATTCAACACACAAACTGTTTAAAACAGTTTCATATAAGGTGCTTTATCTCCGTCGATTTTACAAATTTCCTTGCAATATTTGGTGAAAGATTATTAACAAATGCATTTTTTATAAAATTAATTGAAAAAGTGACAATTTTTTTTTTTAGTGTCCTGGTGTCTTAAAGCCTTGTTTAGGTTTTGATCAAAGGAACACGGAGATTCTTGGAGGCCCCCTAGGACCAGAGGCTCGTGTGAACTGAATAAAAATCTTGTAAAATTACGTCAACTTTTACTAGGGGGGCCTCACTCAGCTTTGCCGCCCCGGGCCTCTGACGGGCTTAGTCCGCCACTGTTGAGCATGCTCATTAAAGAGAATTTGTGTTCAATTGTTAGCATTCATGAGAAAGCTCAAACCAAGCCTGCTCATTTATGAGCAAATGTGTACAGTTGATAAGCATGCTCATAAGCGATGAGCTGGCTTGTTAATGAGCAAGTGTGTCAGTACCATTATTAAACCAATCCCTTTTAATGAGCATGTATGTCAGTACCATTTTTAAACGCACCAGATTTAAATGTCCGGGTTAAATTTTCCCCACAGGAAAAACTAAATCCTTTCACACACTTCCCCAAATGATCATCTTGTCAATCCATGCTACGCAATTGCACTATATAAGTATTATAAATACAAAACAATACAAGAACAACATGTCAACCTACCAGAGACCAAATGGGAAAATAATTCACCGACTCCAGATATTTTCATATCAGAGGGTTCGGCTCTGTGGAACTCCTAATTGAACCTACAAATCCTACTGATCCCTCAATATAAATATTTAAAAAATCTTTTGTAATCCTACATGTATTTAAAATGACTGATTTTTGCATTTTTATATATAAATTCTTTGACAAATCTAATATGCCTAAATTTTGAATGAAAGAGCTAGGTAAAATGCTAGTAGCCGAAATAACAAATGGTAATATTTTTATAGTGTGAGAATGCCAAATTCTTTTAATCTCATTTCCTAAATCTGTATATTTTCTTATTTTTTCAGATCAGAAACAGATTTTTGAATATTACAGGAATTTGGAATAGCTACATCAATGATATAAGTTTATTTTTATTTTTTTATTTTGTTATGTAAAACTATATCAGGTCTATTATGACTAATTGTTCTGTCTGTTAGTATAGTTTTATCATAATATATTTTATAAAATTCATTTTCTAAAAATGAATTTGGTTCATATTCATAATATGGTACTTACTATATTATGGCTGTCAATCAAGTTATGTTTAATTACCAAACATTAGTGGATTATTTTTAAAACCTGATTGTGCCTAAATGTATACTCGGACGGCGCTAATACAGAACATCCCGATATAATATGTTCTATAGTTTCCGGAAAAGCCAAACATTTTCTACATAAATCATCAATTTGATTTATATCTTTGATTATATGCTTCCTATAATTTTTAGTGTTAATGACTCTATCCATACTCTATCTTGAATGGCAAGCATAAATCCTTCTATTTCTGCGCTCAACTCTCCAATACTCAACCGTTTGTTTGACGAAAGTTTGTCAACATACGTTTGGTTGAGATAATTGAAGTGTTTTGCGTGAAAATTTTTATTTGAGGAATCTAATAATTCCTGGTTAGTATTTATAAGAATGTTGGCATTCTCGTCATATAAATTTAAAGGTGTAATGTTTCTGTCTGCCTTGCAAATTATTTAGTGCATTTCTGAGCTATTAGCTTTCCTATGGAAAAAATTTCTAAGCATTTCTACCTGATTGTGTTCCAAAGATGTTATTTTGACTACACCTCTACCTCCTAAACTTCTAGGTATAGTCTGTCAGACTCCAGATACTAATATCTACAGCCTGTATGTCGGACGAATATCTACAGCTCATATGTTGAACTAATATCTACGAACTTCAGAGTGTTGACTAATATCTACAGAGCGTAGGTTGAACTAATATCTACAGAGCGTAGGTTGGACTAATCAGCTAAATGTGTCCAATAGTCCGATATTAGGGATTTTTACATACATACTTACATAAATTAAGTTTTTAAACTACATACGCAATATTACGTTATTCCAATATGCTATACATAATTGCAAATCCAACCTCTGCCAGTGCTGTAGATATTCGTCAACACTTTGGTTCTCATAGATATCAATCAATAGTTTGAGCTGTAGATATTCGTCAACACTTTGATTCTCATAGATATTAGTTCGATTTTTTCAGTTTTTGGAATTCCTGTAGATATTAGTAGACGCCTCCGTCTGTCAAAAAAGAGTAGAAAATATAAAAACTGGAACTACTAAATTTGTAGACTGGCAACACCAATTTAACTGTCAAATATTTTTTTGAAGTGCAATGTCACTGAATGTATAGAACACAGTAAACCACATTTTAAAAAACATTTTTTCTTCATGACATAAATTTGATTAAAAGGTGATTTATAAAGCGATTTGCTTTAATTTAATTTAACATAAATTTGAATTTAACAATAGATAGAAAGGAAGAATCACTAATGGTGAGTTTAGTTACACTACTTTTAGATCTGAATGAGTTAAATATATTCAGATCAGATCTAAAATTAAAGACATGATCTAAAGCCCAGGCAACGCTAGGTACTTTATCTAGTATTAAATAAATGTGAGCAATTTCTAAACTGTGCTTTATATTTTATTACATTATAGTTATTCTTCATTATGTTAACACAAAATTGCGAAAGTATAATAATAATATGCCTATATGCAATTCTAATTTTGAGATCGGCGGGTATCTATACTGCAATGAAAAAATATTTTTTCCACTATTATGCCTTTTTAATTTTTTATAAAAATGTTGGTTACAAAGCTTTACTTTAACACCATGAGTGATGTGTTTAGTATTGCCATTTGATCAACAGTGGCGCCCTCATATATTTTCTACTCTTATTTGACAAACTGTAAATTAATTCGTTCTGTAGCTGAATTTGGATGATGGCAATTAAACTTTGTTAACGTAGTTCTAATTAATCGTTCTAAACTATCTAAATCTGTATTGGACCTATTGGACCATTTAATTATGCCAAATGAGTACGTTAGAGGTATTGCCCAAGTATTTATTGCTTTTACTAAATTTTTAGCAGATAGATTGCATTTAAAAAAAAATTCTGATCCTAGTTTGAAATTTAATACTAATATCATTTTTAATACTAGTATGATCTAATCTATTCGATTGCGGGTAAGTATCCTAAATATTTATAAACCTCATCCCCTTTCATACTTTTAATTTTGAAATTTCTAAATATATCTTGAAATTTTTATTGTCTTTGAATAATTATTATATCTTGACTTTCGTCTTTTTTTGACATGATGTAACGTTTATATACATCTATGGACTCCAGATACTAATATCTACAGCCTGTATGTCTGACGAATATCTACAGCTCATTTGTTGAACTAATATCTACGAACTTCAGAGTGTTGATTAATATCTACAGAGCGTAGGTTGAACTAATATCTACAGAGCGTAGATTGGACTAATCAGCTAAATGTGTCCAATAGTCCGATATTACGAATTTTTACATACACACTTACATAAATTAAGTTTTTTAAACTACATACGCAATATTACATTATTCCAATATGCTACACATAATTGCAAATCCAACCTCTGCCAGTGCTGTAGATATTCGTCAACACTTTGATTCTCATAGATATTAGTCAACAGTTTGTGCTGTAGATATTCGTCAACACTTTGGTTTTCATAGATATTAGTTCGATTTTTTCAGTTTTTGGAATTCCTGTAGATATTAGTAGACGCCTCCCATCTATGCAGGGGTTAGTATATTTTATATTTATGCATCTATGGATGTAACAGATCAACGATGTAACCTCGTATTTTTAGGTATTTATGAGATGTTTATGAATTTATGAGGTTATGTGTGTGTCTATGGTTACTGTTGTGTCGTGTGATGGTTGTGTGTCAGTTGTAAATTCGGATGCATTTTGACTAAAATCAACATTAAAAATGGATGGGATTTCGAGTTTAAATAACTTTTTGACTCTTCATCAGCCCCAGTTGGAGCTATCTGGAGTTCCACCTCATTTTTGGCCGGTTCTCTGGCGAAAACTGAACGATGGTATTTTCGACGCCGGCGAGACATTTTCATTACTTTTGGTAGATTACGAAGACTGTGACAAGCAAACTTACGACCCAACATGGATTGTCCAAGTATTGGAGGACAGGGCGGTTTTGAAAAACGATCCCCAACACATTTATCTAGTCGATCATACTTGGACATTCAGAGCCGACCAGGCGCGAACTCATCTCAGAGAAGTTCCCGGATTGATGCAAAGAATTTGTGGATTAATGGGTATCGACCGTGATGTGGAAAGAGACGAGGAAGAACTTGAAGACTTAGTTTTCGATAACATCTGGAAGTATGCCCAGACCTACGCATTGAACACCAGGGACATTTCGGCAGAGGACCGAGTACCTATTTGGTACATTATGGACGAACTAGGCTCTGCCATAGAACATAGTGATCAGCCGAACTTCCGGATAGTTCCGTTTATTCACATGCCCGAAATGCTCACTTACTCTCTTCTCTTTCCCATAAAAGATGTTGAAGAAGGCGGCAGAGTTTACAGAAACTACATCGAAGGAGATTATGATGAGAAATATAGAGATGCATTGCTTATTCCTTGGCAAGAGTACGACCATTACGACGAGGATTTCACTCAGACAGAACCGAGTCCTGACTACTTCTCCAGTGGACATGTGCAAGAGTCATTGGCTACAGAAGATAATACTGTCGAACCTAGAAACCCATCTACAAAGATTAAAGTTTTTTCACAGTATGACAGAATAAACGAGAATCTCACTCGTCCCGAGTTCGAAATTGTAACAGAAGAAGGCCCCGCCGAAGTGCTGTGGTTCATTAATCACTTCAAGGCCTATAAAGAATTGAGTGAGCTGGCTCCGCACAAATATGTCAATCAGTTTCCTCACGAGAATGTGCTCACAATCAAAGACTTGTTGTGCATTATCGCTAGAAGAAATGCCAAGGGACAGATGGATAAGAAAACCTTAAAAACCTACCCGGCCTGGTTGCCCACAACATTTAATTTGAAAACGGAACTTGTGAAATTCGTAGCTTATTATCACCAGAGAGAATTGAAAGGTTTGGACAACCTCTGGATAAGTAAACCCTTTAACTTGGCCAGAAGCTTGGATACGCACATCACTCGAAACCTAGATTTCATTACCAGACTTCCGTTAACTGGACCTAAAATTATACAAAAATACATTGAAAATCCAGTGTTGTTCGAGAGACCTGATGGAAAGGGAAAGGTAAAGTTTGACGTAAGATATGTCATTCTATTGAAGTGTGTCGAGCCACTGAATGTTTACCTTTATAGGAACTTTTTCTTGAGATTTGCCAACAAACCATTTGCATTGAACAACTTTGACGAGTATGAACAGCACTTTACCGTGATGAATTACAGCAACCCCGAACAGTTGTGCAGACTTCTCTGTGCCGATTATATCGTGGAGTGGAACAAGCAGTATCCCGACCATCAGTGGGCGGGAGTAGAGGAGAATATATTTAAGATGATCAGAGAGCTATTTGAATGTGCCGTGGAGAAGCCGGCTCCGTGCGGCATCGCTCCCAACCGGCAGTCCCGGGCGCTGTACGCTACTGATATAATGCTGGCCTGGGAGAAGAATGCTAAAGGAGAGGACATCATCCAACCCAAATTGCTGGAAGTTAACTGGATGCCGGATTGCAACAGGGCCTGTCAGTACTATCCTGATTTTTATAATGACATATTCTCATTATTCTTTTTGGATGAGACACCGGACACTTGCATTCAATTACCTCCCAGTTAATATTTCATTTCTTACGTTTACAAACAAAACGAAAGACTTGCTTCATGTATTTGGATACCGAACAAAACATGCATTTATTAACAATATAATCTCCTTCTATATAACACGTGATTAACATTTTTTATAATAAAGTAGATAAGTAGCTACTTTTTGCACATTTTTGAGAAAAAATAGAAAATTCATGGATACACTGGTACCTGTATGTAGGTATCATAAACGTTTTGTACACAGACTGTAAATAAAGTAGGTATACCTGTATGTAGGTATCATAAACGTTTTGTACACAGACTGTAAATAAAGTAGGTATGCAGTTCATTTTTATCTTTTTATTTTATTTATATATTATGTACCTTAAAACTACAATATAATTTAAAAACACATTCAAAAGAATCGTAGTGAGCTTCCACAACACGATAATAAATTTTCTGATAGGGCTAAAAACATTCAGCTCATTGACATTTTTTCTGTAATTTGGAAACATCAAAAATCAACATAAATAATATTGTTTTCTAAGTACATTCTTTGGGAACATTAATAATGATAATTATTGTAACATTATAAAAACTTGATTTTTTGGAAACATCAATGTCAAAAGTTATGATTTTAAAAAAGTCAAAACCAAGAGTTTTGTAAAACGGGAACATCAACACAACCAAAAAGTTATTTTCTCTTGAAAATATCACACTAAAATGTCATATTAAAAGTCCAGCCCTCCGTAGCGGTTAAAAAAACCATTATTTCAAATAATGATGCAATTTTTTTTAAATAAATATCTTAAAAATAAATTCAAGAACATTCTACTACTGTTAAATGAGAGTAATCCTTGTTGCACCTGAGATCGACTTGCCATAGGAAATACACATATAAACGTGGTGTAAATATTAAGCGGCGAATAAGGAAGGAATAGTATCGCCACAGAGTAGGTATGGTTAAACTAAGCTCAAGACTGGCTTAATTATACCAGCACTGAACTGGCGCGTAAGAATCTGACACGTTTATCTTCATTTCGATATGAAAATATCTTTATTTCGATATGAAAATGGTACATACACAGTTCTGTTTATCGTCCCTGAAACCGTCACCCCATGTTTACCGGTTGCAAAACTCATAAATTGGAAAAAAAATTAAATAAAAAAAGATTTTAACAATGTATGGATGAATCGCCACCAATTTTTCGTTTATCTTTGATAGTGGTCAAATATGATACACAAGTGATAGGTTCGCTTGAATGCCACGTAGAATATAGGATTGTTTCCATTTAGGCCAATGTCTCCAACCTAAAAAGCACCAGACTTTCTGCTTTATAGCTAAGATATACAGAAACAAAACATTTAATTAAAATTGATAACTGCAGACTTTCAAATTGCAATATGTTAAAATAATGTTTTCAGTGTCGGAGACTTTAACCTAATCGGGCACAATATATGTACATAAACTATTTAAAATAGTATGTATTTATTGTAATAATAGTCTGGTGTGTTGAATTCGTTTTATAAAATTGGTCACTCCTGCAAAAACGTAACACAATCTAACCCAAGCCAAGCTGTTCTCCAGTATCACCTTGCACATTACCCGTACATAACAATCAAAAAATAAAATCTTTCCAATTAACCATCAGAGTGTGGAACACCACACTTCTGACTTAGCACACAGTCTTAAATCACAATCAAATAAGGCTGGAAATACACTACTGCTATCAGCAGTCGGTATGGACAGACTCGAGCAGTAAATGCATAGTTCTCATTAGAGATGCCACGAATAGTGATTTTGCCGAATACCGAATATCGGCTAGGCTCTCGGCCAAAGTGCGAATATTCGGTGACACTTAGTACATTTCGCGGGTGACAAGTTCCGACCTGCATCATTGAAGTGCGTGCGTGGAGTAGGTCGTGCCACAACACGCATTATTTGTTGATGGTTACATCAAATTATGTTACTTATGTTAAAAAATACATTGAAACTTGTAGTGTGTATACCTTAAAAAATACATGAAAACTGTTTGTCTAGATCGGACAGCAGACCCTTACAAGTGGTGGTCAGCGAACGGTATACCTTAAAAAATACATGAAAACTGTTCGTCTAGATCGGACAGCAGATCCTTACAAGTGGTGGTCAACAAACACAAAACAGTATCCAAGCCTAGCAGAATTTGCTAACATTTATTTATCATCTCCCGGGAGCAGTGTAATGAGCGGCTTTTTTCAGAAGCAGGTATAATTTATGACAAAAAGCGCAATCGTTTTCTATCAACAAAGCTGAAAAAAATGTTTTCGTTCATCATAACTTAACACTGATAGATTTTAAGTATTAAATATGCTGATTTTTTGTTAAAATACAATTTTTTGTGAATAGGGCATTTTTTTCATGATTTAGTATTCGGCCGAATATTGCGAACCATTCGGCCGAATACCGAATAGTTAAAAAAAGTAGCCGAATACCAAATAGGAGTCGAATATTCGTGGCATCTCTAGTTCTCATGTTATAAAAACATCAAAATGTTACACAGTGGTGCGTATATTTCAAATACGGTGACCGGACGACTCAGAAGCACCTCAGAAAGGTCATTAAGAGTGATGATAAAAAATATAAAAAAAAGGTTAAATAGGTTAAGTTAGGTTAGGGTTACCGGCTATTTTATAATTATTTTTTCATAACTTTTAACGACCTTTCTGAGGTGTTTCTGAGTTGGTTTCATTCTGAGTTGGCATGGAACCTTCAAATACATATCGACTGCTTATATTTGTGAATTCCCAGCCTGATGTCATCATTCTTATACACATTCTTCTGCTTTCTCGACATAATTTAGAATATTTTCCAATAAATAATAAAATATAGTTTAAGTGGAATCTGAGTCTTGTTTGGGTGAGAAGCGGGTGAAGTAATTTCTGCGCGCCCTCTTCACTCGCTGTCTGTACTTGGACGCCGCCCAATCCGGATCATCCGAGTTATCCGCATTATCCTTTTGAACCTTCCGATTGGAACTACCGGTGGGTTCTTCAGTCTGGATACCGCTATCAGGGGTTGCGGGTTCCACATGCGCTATCCTCTTCTTGGGCGGGGAAGACATTTCTTCAACAGTGCTGCAACTGCTTTCAACTTCACTTTCGTTGGTTTCATTCATAAGTCTAACTAAAGTGGGCAAATAAGCGGGAAGTCCATCATTCCTCTCCCACTCTTCTAAACTGGTTGATTGTAAGGAACTGTGCGCAGCGCTTGAAGAATTAAAATCTGTGAATCTACTTTCATTATTTCTCGTCAGGCTAGAGATAAGTGAATTCCGTTGTGGCTCTGTTTTGAGGTATTCGCGAGATCCGTTGATGGGGGTGGGCAGAATGGAGACTAGGGGCAGATTTTCGGGATTGTCAGGCGTGGCTGGTGCGGAGGAGGGAGGCGACTTGGAGCGGCTTCCACCAGATTGGTCGTCGTCAGAATCTGCTTCTGCGATGCGAAATAGTGGTGCACTTTGATGGCTTCTGATTCCTGGTTAATAACAAAAACAATTTCCATTAGAGCTTGAGTGTAATTTAAAATATTAGTGGTACGAGGGTTGTCCCAAAAGTACCCGACCTGACGTACTTCTGGTGGTTGTTGCTTTAAAAAATTTCTATGGTAGAAAGTACCAACCTCATAAAGCTTAAATTTCAAGGAGCTATGTTGTTTAGTGTTTTTTTGGCAGCCATCAATAGCGAACCCTCTCAGTTAATTTGTAAACATGGAAAAATTGGTCATCGTTATGTGATACAAAACTTTCATTTGAAAGGTCTAAGTCCAACCAATATCGAAACGGAGCTTAGATTCTACTCTGGGGGAATCTAAACAAGGTGGCAGAGTTTAAACAAGGACGTACGAGCTGCCGAGACGAACATTGCAGTGGTCGATCAAATGAGGTGACCACGCCAGAAAAGGTAAAGAAAATCCACAAAATGATTGAAAGTGTGCGAACTAGCAGACACAGTAGGCATTTCTAAAAGTGCTGTACATTGCATATTGACTGAAAATTTTGACATGAGAAAGCTGTGCGCAAGATGGCTGCCACATTTGCTCACAATGGCCAAAAACGTTTGGCGATGTTTCACAGCAAAAATGACTCACGTGATGTTTTTATGTGAAAACGGTACTAAAAGCACAGATTATGTAAACAACAATACTTATTCTATTGTATATATGTGTAATAAACACTTTTGTCACCTCACTTTTTTACCATTTCATATAAAAATATTTAATAAAAATTTAGAATGTGGAGCGCGGTGGAGCTTCCGGTAGCAAATGCGTGGGTAAATATTTTTGTCAACTACACGACTGACAGCTGATTCCTGTTATGTATTTTCATAGACAACTTGATAGGGATGTGCAGCTTGATCTACTATCGACCTTTTACTTTTTGTTTTAGGGATGTAACTAAAACAATAACGGAGTTAGAAAGATTTCTATGGAAACACGCGCTGACGTATAAACACGCTTATTGCACTTGACTGCTGTCCTATTTTTAACGCTTATATCTGCTTACGTTGCGGAGGGATTATTTGTGTGAAGATTACATAGAAGCAATTAACAAAATAAACGAAGACCTACAAAATATAGCAAAATGGCTGAAATTAAACAAGTTGAAACTGAACGTAAACAAAACAAAATATATGGAAATAGGCAATAAAACATGTAACACAGGGTTAAATTTGACAATCAATGGTGAAAAAATTGGAAAAGTAAATGAAATCAAGTACCTGGGTGTAATATTTGACTCAAAACTGACTTTCACAGCAAACTTTGAATATGTGCTAAAAAAGGTATCAAAAAAGGTAAATTTTCTTAGAAGACTAAGACGTAAATTAAATAGAAACACTACGGAGCTCATTTATAAAACTATCGTTGCTCCACATTTGGACTACTGCTCTACAATGTTATATTTGGCCAATGAAGGAAGTTTGAACAAACTAGAAGTTATACAAAACAAAGCTATGAGATGTATACTGGGAAAAGGCAAATACGCAAGGATTGATCAAATGAGAGAGGAGCTAAATTGGATTCCAATAAAAAAGAGACTACTATTTAACGTGTTAATTTTTGTGCATAAAATTATGAAAAACCAAATGCCAAAATACTTTAAGGATGAAATTGTTTTTAATAGAGACATTCATAATTACGAAACAAGAAATGTAAACAGAGTTCGATTGCCACAAATGAAGAAATCAAAATCACAGAACAGCCTAATGTACAGAGGACTAAAGATGTATGATGAAATGCCTGAAAGTATGAAGAATGAAGAAAGAATGAACGTATTTAAAAAGAAATTTTATGCTTACTGTAAAAATATTTAAATTTATCAAATGAAATGTTACATTGTGCTTATTAGTTTATATGCATGTAGTATAAACTAACTCAATAATTAATTAAAAAAAAAAAAAAAAAATTATTTTTCCAAATTTGAAAAAATGGCTCGGTGGTAAAAGATTTGCCAACAATGAAGAGGTGGAATCTGCGGTTTATGGCTATTTTGAGGCGCTCCACGGTTTTCGCTATAAATAGGGTATCGAAGCTATTGAACAACGCTGGGAAAAGTGTGTCGAGCTGAAAGGAGACTATGTTCATAAAACACAAAAAAATTTTGACAACCCTCGTATGTACTTGTAAAACATTAACATAAGTTACCTGTGCTGGTGCTAGGGATTGCCAAATTGTCTTCACTGAAAGTAGTGTCCCCCAAAGTTTCCAGATGGTTGCTGTTCATTCCATTACTGAGGCCACCTGCAAATCACACTTTCCATTATTATTTTTTAACATTTAAGAAGTTTCCAAGTAAAACAAGCTTGGCCTATTGTCAAATAATATGATTCATTTCGATCGTCCAGTTGATTAGTCAGACGTTTCCAAATACTAAGTTTTGAGATAATGAGGAAAGCAATATTCGAATGCTCACCATAAATCAAATATTATATACATGTGTCTCTGTTTACATATTAAATATGCTATAAAATATAAAATAACATTGGAAAACATAACGGTCTGGAACATTAGTATGATATTTTGAAATTTCCTGGCTAGTAACCCAGAAAACCTCATTTTTTTGTTTATTTTACTCCAGGTTTATAATTTTACGAGTTGGTTTATAAGGTTCCATAATTGGTTTGGTGGTGTTTACGAGTATTGCACCAGATAGAGGGTACACTTCTACGTATAACTGGACGATCAATATTTCTGTTAACATAACAATACAACACAGCTTTCCGGTGACAAAAACTAATTGTCAATATGAAGCCATGAAATTAATATATAAATAATAAACATGTATTGAAAAAGTTAAATGTATATACAAAATAAACAAAAAAATAACCTTTTCTCGACGGACGTCGATTTCCCCGAAAAACTAAAGATTTGTTTTTCCTGTCATAGCTTCGTGGCATGTTCATTCTTCTTCTGTTCGATCTTGACATCTAAAAACACAAAAAAGTATATTATTAATCCAGAACACTACACACAGAGAATGTTATACAAGTAACAATTTACTTTTGTTACCTTACTCCCCTGCCTGTGATGGGTGGGCCGGGGGGTGGAGAAGGGCTCTTCTTCCTCCTCGCTGCTGCTGGGATGCTCCGCCTCCAGGGGGGCGAGGGGCGCGGGGGCCCGCCGGAGGGGCAGTCGGCGCTCCCGGGACCGCACTGGCGGGGCCCTCGCTGTGCGCAAGGGGACGCTTGTTGATGTGGACGGCTTGGCTCTCCTGGAGGATCTGATTTAAAGAGAAAAGTGTGAAATGAAGATGGAGCTGCAACATTTAAAAATTACACACACATCCACCAGCGAATTAAAAATTGTAATTACAATTACAATAAAAAAAAAATTTCTTTGGAAACTTAGAAACCTTAGAAAATGGTAAGGCGTAGTTAGAACCCTATCCAAATGAAGTGACGAATCATAATGTGCCTCGTATACGATCAACTGTCAGATACAAACAAAATAGAGAGTGTAAGTTATGATAGAACCTTGTAAAATGAATGATTATTGAAAATGCTTGAAGTTAGAACTTTGTCATATATATATCTACGAACATACAACAAAGATGGTTCTGAAAATTATTTTGGGTTTACAAATGAGCAAAAGAAATGCTTTGGTATTCAAAGGTCATTTTTGAAAAAAAAGACAGTTAGAACCCTATCCAAATGAAATGACGAAATATCCTTGAAAGTTTGAATCTGGTGATTAAAACCTATGAGTTATTGGGTTACCTGGGTCCCGCCCTCTTCCTAGCCAGCTGCAGCAGCTTGGACTGGCGTGTGGCAATGAGGCGGGCGATCCTGTTCTGCACGCGGGGATTCCTCATGCTGTTGTTGTTGGCCCTCTTGGGCGGCAGCGGCAGGAAGTCTACGAGGAGCTGGTCGCTGTCCGAGGAGTCCTCCGTGTCCTTATATCTACTGCGGAAACAAGTCACATATAATATTAGGACTCATGTTATTTCTTGGTACTTTTATGTGGTTGTATGACAAAACAGAACATAAGGAAAGTAAATAAAAAAGCAACAAACTTAACCCATGAGCCTAAAAGACTGGACGGAGCTATTCGAGAACAATTTGAAGCTGTGGTTTAAGTGTAAGTACAGTTTATATTCATAAAATTTGGGGGAGGGAGGTTTAGGATCTTTGCTTATGGAGAAACTGAAAAAAACCCAGTTGTCTACGCAATCGCAATCAACCTCCTGAACAAAATCGATATTTTTCTGATCTGACATGTCAAAACATAAAGGGCTAGCGAGACTATCAAGCGGCTTGGCTCAATCACATAGTTTTTTGTCTATGGCTAGAGTTTTGACCGCATTTTGACCGTCTCCAGAGGTGGCTTGACGCTTGAAGCGAATTTATATTTCTTGGGCGTAGACAACAAATCATAGACAAATAAGTACCTGAGTGGTGATTTTAGATATTACGTATCACGTAAAACGTTTATAAAAAATAGATTAAATTATTACAAAATAGGTATTAATTGTTTTTGTGTTTAATTTGTAGAGATCCATCTGATTTTTCGTTTAAATTAATGTAAATATAATTTAATAATGTTATTACGTTAATGTTATATTAAAATATTAATATATAACATTTATTATAACATAACAAATAATTATTTTTCTTTACTAGATTCCATCTCGCACAAAAATCACTTTCAAATAGCGAAAATGACAGGAAACCATAGACAAAGGAGTAATATCTCGAGAGAAATATCGTCTAGACATAGACTAAGGCTTGGCTCAACGGCTTGAAGCGCGCGTCAAGCTGTTGAGGCAAGCATTCATAGACAATAACGGAAAAATAAATTTACGTGCTGGCCGTCAAGCCGCTTGATAGTCTCCAAGCGTTCTGGCAAGCATTTGTCTATGCCTAGATGTGATTTTCGATAGTTTGTTTGGTTTATTTATGGTTGACAGTGAATTTTGTGCGGCTGAAATAAAATGGAATATAACGGAGACAAAGCATTCTTAGCCATTGGGTTATCTTTGTATTTTAATAAAAATAAACGAATTTGGTGTCAAGAATGGTACAATTTGTGATCCCGCTTTACTCATAAGCACTTACAAAGCGTATTACAGGCTCGGCACCAAATGATTACTTAACACGCATTTTTTCAAAATAGATGATCGTAATTACGAAGCATTGTTGTATATTTCCGTTGATATTATGAATAAATGTTATAATTAATATTTTAATGTAACATTAATTGATAAAGTTGATTAAGGAAAATTATTTATTCCCTATTTCTCAGATGTTCACAAGACCTAAACAATATTTTAAATCAGTCAAAGCAGTTACATCATTAACAATAAGAAAACAAAAAATACTTGCAGAACTGAATAATAACAATAGAAGTTACAATATTATTAAACAATGAGAGAAAAACATACTTGTAGAACTTAATAATAAATAATACTAGCTGGTACCCGGCATGCGTTGCAACGCCATTCAAAGAAATAAATTAATTCTCCCTGCATGTCCTTTCCCGTGCGTCCCCGTTGACCTCCCGAGTCCCTTTCCGAGAATACTGCACAAGAGTCCCAACTGCTCCCGTCTGGAGCCAGTGAGACTATGGTATTCCCGATCGGGGTATGTTGTGAGGCTGAAGGTAGTGGGGTGGGGAAGGAGATAGAAAAGAGGAAGGTGGGGAAGTACCTGGCTATTTAGATCTGGTCACCAATCACGGCTTATGCCATTTCAAGCAACGTTTCAATTCTGAATGGTGGTCTACCAGGGCGATACTTAGAGTATCTTCCAATCTGGAACGTGCCGCAAATATACTTTATATTATTTTAAAGAAAAAAATTGTGAAATAACACAAATTAATCAAATAAAATTTATTTGACACGCCGAGATTCGATCCCCCGACCTTCGGTTTACGAGTCAAGAGCCTTACTTACGCCAATTTTTCTTTCTGTAAGATCTTTCCACAAAGTATTGGAAGACTTAAAAAATCTTTCAATTCCTTCCCCTCCCTCCAATTTTCTTACTTTTTCTTTCCGGAAGAACCTTCTACAAAGTATTAGAAAACTTAAAAAAAAGATGAATGAAATAGGTAAAGTGGTTCTGAAGTTATAGCGTGACCAAGGGAAACGGGTATTCATTTGTAGAAATCCATCTGATTTTTCTACAAATTAAACACAAAAACAATAATTAAAAACGTAGAAATGCATCTGATTTTACGTTTAAATTAGTGTAAATAATATTTACATTAATTTAAAAGAACTTTTAAATAAACTTATTAGATTTAAAAAAAACTTAACAATTAAAAAAAAGATTAAAAGAACTTTTAAATTAATGTAAATAATATTTACATTAATTTAAAAGAAAAATCAGATGCATTTCTACAAATTAAACACAAAAACAATTAATTCTTATTTTATATTAATTTTATCTAGTTTATAGAATTGTTTCATGATGCGTAAAAAATGTAACAAATTTTGAAAAAAATCTGTTCTTTTATGTCGAAGAACGCTAACTATTAATGTACATGGGGTCTTATTTTATGATTCTGCGATTGTTTCGAAAATGTAAGTAATTTCAAGAAATGGCCAAGATCACCCTTAATGAGTGATAGCCAAATAAATCATTTAAAAAATATATACGTCTATGAGTTGTCTACGCTAAAAAATATCAATTCGCATCAAGCGCGCCGCCAGCACATAGATTCTTGAAGCTTGCTTCAAGCGTCCTCTGTAGACTGTCAAAACGCTTGGCTCAAACGAAAACTACGCGCAGTGTTGCCAACTTAACAAAAAACTACATGCTTGAAGAAACTGCTATTGATAGTGTCGGAATCTCTTAACAAAACTTAACAGGTCGTGAGCCACTACCACGGCAATCTGTCAACAAGGCAACTATCGCGTTTCAGTTGCAATAATAATTTGCGAGAGCATACTAGGAGCATTTGCTTAATGTGTCTCATCCCACCTTTAGGCTGGGTTTACACTCGTAATTTTTTCCCGTAAATCGCTCATGTAAGCGATTTATGGCCAAATTACCAATGTAAACGATACCTAAAGTTACTTAACGTAATTTATAGAAAGTTACAGAACTTGTTCTTTCGGAAGTTTTTTAACAGGTCTATCGCGCTTGCGTGAATTTCCAGCCTTCTCACAGCTTATAAAATCAGTTTGATAAGCTGAGAGACTTGACGCAAGAAATAGTTCCAAAATGCGCCGTTGTGAAATATCAAAAATTAAAAGCTAATTGTTTTCATAGGATTTTTTTCCTACAAAACTATTATTTTTTTATTTAAGTTTTCTGAAAATGAGCATCCTTCTATTCAATTATCGGTCCAATCCTTTCTAATCTCAATATTTCTGTTTTAAACATTACGTATTTGAATTCGAACTCTGTTGCCGTCAAGTAGCTGTCATTCGGATAAAATGAAATTAATTTCCACCTTTGAAGGCACAAAAGCGCATGGAGAATTATTTAATTAAAGTCAAATTCTACTTCGACACTTTATTTAGGCCTTTTTGTCTTTATAGACAAAATCATTTAAATTTGACAGTAGCAGGTCATTGTTAGCCATCTTACCGCAAATAAATTTACAGATGTAAACGGTCGCACGAGCATTTACACAGGTCAAACTTTCAAACAACTTCCGTTGTTTAATTACCACAAGTCAGACGCATATGTAAACGCTCCTGTGAGTAACCTGTCAAAATCTTACGTAATCCATAAATTTTAATTACGAGTGTAAAGCTAGCCTTAGAATAAATCAAAGATCTCCGTTAGATAGTGGGTAAGTAGGGAGAGGTAAGAGAGACCTCCTGCTGGTCCTGCGCCGCCTGTTGGCCGTATTGATGGCAGCCTGCATGCGCGTGGTGACACCGGTGACGCGTGCCGCCATGGCTGTGGTCTCGCCGGCGCTCTGCGAGTCGGTCTCCTCGGCCGACCAGCCCTCGATCTCGCGCTGCACCAGCGAATCAAAAAAGGCCATCATGCGCGGGTCCTCGCTGGTGGACTGGTCCGTGTAGTTGTGGGAAATGTACTGCTGGAAAATGGTAGTCTTATTACTTTATTTTTTTCTACAATCTTACGGAGATATCTGTTAAACAGATCAAATTATTTATAAACTGGCACCCTTCCATTTACTAGATAATTATTATTTACTAGATAAATTCAATAAAAAATCTATTTTTTTAAATACATCCATTAGAATTTCCACTTTTTTTTTGTGAATAATGAATTCAAATCTTGGAAGTGGAAATTAACTCTCTTCCCGACATCCGATCGAGCTGGAACTCAGTAGATAGACTCGCTGTCGATAATAACGCATTTTATCAACTTTTGTGGCACTCACACACATTTCTCTGAAACAGTCTAGGAGATAGCTCAACTAGGTCATGCCATTCATATTAGAGATGAAACGGATAGTTGTTTGGCCGGATACCAGATACCGGATATCCGGCGAGCTGCAAGGCCGGATGGCCGGATATCCGGCGGCCGGATTTTCAGTGAAAAAAAGATCGCCTATTTGGCAATATTTCGACATTAACAGTGAAAATAATAAGTTTGTTGTGCCGGCTTCAAATTTCTCGTGGTGGAGAAGGGAAAAAGGCAGGTAGGTGAGTGTTAGGTTATTTCTTGTTTACAGTTAAATTAATAAATTATTATTAGTTAAATAAAATATGAATTAATATGGCTTTTTTTGTAACTTTTTCGACTTTAAATAAAAGTCGTCATAATTATAAGCCATTTTATTGATATTTACCTCACAAAGATTAATGTATTTCATTTTATTATAGGAAATTGTCATAGTTTTTTAATATCCGGTATTCGGCCGGATAGTAAATTTAGGCCGAATACCGGATAGTTACCGGATATCCGTTTCATCTCTAATTCATAATATGAAAATTGAAAACGTAGTAATAAAGTTAAAAAAAACTATGTGTCTGGAGCCAGTGAGACTATGGCATTCTCAAATTGGGGTATGTTGTGAGGCTGGAGATAGTGGGGAGGGAAAGAGGAAGGTGGGGAAAAAAGTGCCTGGCCACCAAACACGACTAAAGCCATTTCAAGCAACGTTTCAATTCTGAATGGTGGTCTTATACCAGAACGATGCTAGAAGAATCTTCCACTCTGGAACGTGTCGCAAATACACTATATATTATTTTTAAAATGAATAAATTGTGAAATGACACAAATTAATCAAATAAAATTTACTGTAAATGTTGCTTATGCAATGATGGAGAAGCAAGCTACCAGAGGAATGAATCTGCAATATTCACAATCAATGAAAATGTTTCCCGTAATTTTGACTAAGAGTTAATGAATCTAAAATCATTATCATCATTACATAGTATAAAATGAAGTCACTCAAAATATATGTGCGCATAGATCTTTTAATTATCATGCGGTCTTCACCAATAGATAGAATGATTCAAGGGGAAGGTTTACATGTATAATATATGCTTATTATAGTAGAGAAAAGCCGAGAAATTCAAATATTCAATTCAGGCAGCGGGCAGTTGGCAAGCGGGTAGTGTGAATTTTATAAAGGTCGGGTAATGGCGTTGTGTTTCGTTAGCCACAGCAATGTGTGGCCGGGTCTGCTAGTACATAATATTTTCAATAGTTCTCAGATAAACTAATCAGAAAATATCTTTCTTTACATACATTCTCCTTTCTATTACAGATAAAACCAAATTCAAAGTGATTTTATTCTGAAAATTGGACCCAATTCTTCACAGAGCAACAGAGTTACCTTCACAGATTTAAGATGACTGTGAATAACATTAAAACCTATTCATGTAATGATGAATCAAGGTAAAAGGCGCTACACTATTTGGTGACCATTTTGTCTTCTATTCGGTGAAAGATTAACAGACATTAGGCAATGCAAGTGTGTTAGTGTTTACTAGAAAAGTACATGAAATAGGTTTTGGTGTAAGTAATAAAGACAGCAACGCACCGCCCCGCTGTTGTACACCAGGGACACGTATTCCTCATGGGAGTAGACTGTGCGGGGGTTCTCATTGCCTGTCTGTTCCTCCAGAAGAGCTCCTCTGGACCCGGGGAGTTCTAGGGGGGACCAGGTCTGAAACAAAAACTTACTCAATTAGAGCACCTTATAAGATATATATTTCAAAGGAACAGAATTACAATAGATATTATATTATAAGGGGGCATATTTAATGTATGCCCCCTAACAGAAATATATAATAGAATTAATAATAAATTTTAGTCATTGGAGGACCAAGACATTTACAAATAAATGCGTGGAGCGCTGGAGATTTTCATAGATTTCCCGCATTAAAAAAATTATGAAAAGTTTGTGTGTAGGGAAGTTCTTATTTATTATACACTGACAAATTCATTGGCCTATCTTGAGTAAAAAATTGGCATATGTTTTCTTTGAAATTGGTATAGATCAGTGGTTCCCGACCTTTTTTAGACCAGGAACCACAATTTATTTTATTTATTTGACATAATATCTAACATTTTTAAATACAATTCAGCAATGTTGGCCTCACTGGGTAGCACACCTGTGCTGAGGCCTCCATTTTATAAAACAAAAATTTATACATAATACATTATAAATAATATAAAAATAATGCTGCATAAAAAAAAAGCTAAAATTAAACTAAAAATAAAAATTTATAATTTATGTAAAATGTATTTTTTTAATGATGTGTTTTATATTTGTTTTTGAGTGTTACGTGTATGTGTTTTATTCTTATTATGTAATGAGATTTTGATAATATTATCTTTTTTGTTCTTTAATCCATTTTTTTATTTTGAGTACGAATTTATTTTTGTTTTCTTCTATTTTATTTTCAAGGGTAAGACTGTTGAATGCTTTTATAGCATGATATTTATAGTGCCTTTGTCCAAAGCTTGTATTCACTGTCGGAGTTTTTATGTTATTTTTGTATGATTGTCTTACTGGTCTGTTAGCTGTTAGTGATATTTTGAGATTGTTGAAATTTGTTTTTTTGGTCGAATATGTAGTTTAGTAGAGTTTTAACGTACAATTGGCGTATATCTAGTACGTCACAACTGTTGAATATTTGGTCTGTATCAGTAAGTCTATGTTTTTTAAGTATTACCTTTAAGATCGTTTTCTGCGCGATTTCTAAGTGATCGATAGCTGAGTTTGTTGCTCCTCCCCAGACAATTATAATAATAACAATGATATTTATTTGTTCTCACAGGGACCACAAGGTACAAGAATGAGCTCTTCTTGGACTTTTTCAGCTACCTCTCCAACACTAATACCAAAAGGATTTCGAATCGTTTTTGGATACCTTTCGATTCGGTTTTGTAGTAAAATGAACGAATGTTTCGCTGACCATATTTTAGATCTCGCGGACCACCGGTTGGGAACCACTAGTACAGATCATGCTTTTTGGGGTTATCTGTTAATTACCTTAATAATTTTCTCGACACCGGAAGAAGCTATGACACAGTGTTGGGGATTGTATCTGACTTGGTTCACTATGGACCTGTGCCCGTGGAGCACCATGTGAGCATCATCCACCCAGACTCCTAAAAGTATACAAATATTTAAAAAAATAAAAGCAAAAAATATTTCGTTTCTATTACTTTATGAGTAAAACCTCAAATTGTAATATTTAAACAAATGAAGACAATATAAGCGAAACTCAATCGAAAATCTGGAAACAGAAAAATCAGAAAAAGATATTGGCACCTCTGGGAATCGAACCCAGGACCTCTCGATTTCCGGGCAAACATGCTAACCACTGCGCCAAGGTGTCGATATCAAATTCGGTCATTTTTAACTTCTGGGCATAAAATATCAGGTATAAAAAAATTGTAACTAATATCTGAGTGCAACGAAAAGGGCAAAATGAGAATTTAGAGACACAATCGCTCCGCAATATATGGGGGACCCCAGTGACCCCCCTTGAGGTGATGTGTGATTTTCGGATACATAAACACACCTCATGCTAGCGAATGAATTCTTATAAAAGTATTACGAAATTTAAGTAACAATTGTACAAGGTGGGGCAAAAGTAATCACCCTATTGGAAAACGCTATAACTTTTGCAAATGGCGCCAAATGTCAATTCGGTTTTGACATTTGTGAAGTAAACAAACGCAAAATACAAGTCAACAAGTCATGAATCGGTTTACTCCTCAAGAACGTGGAATAATTGGTCCCATATTTTGCGCAACAATTCGTCAGCTGTGTTGGCGTAGCGTGAATTTCGTCGCAGATTTCCTGGCCTTCCGACACCAACTGGACAAACACTGCGGCGTTTGACCACTCGCCTTGAAGAGACTGAGACAACACGAGATGTTACCAAGGCTGGCCGGTCCCGGAGCAGCCGTTCTGCTGAGAATATCGCTGCTGTTGTCCAAGATGTCGAAGATGAGCCCGGAACATCGACCAGACGACGTGCCACGCAATTGGGCATTAGCCGGCAGGTCCCTACGCAGAATTTTGGTGAAAGATTTGAAGATGTTCCCTTACAAAGTGCAGACAGTGCATCAGCTGTTAGCTGTTGACCGCCAAACGCGGATAACCTACGCTCAAGTCATCCTGAATCTCAACGAAAAGGTGGACGATTTTTCATCGAAAATTTTCATGAACGATGAAGCTCATTTCCATAACAGCGGTTACGTGAATAAACAAAATAATCGTTTCTGAGGCACCGAAAATCTGAGTATCACCCACGAAGAGCCATTACACCCGCTCGAAGTTACTGCGTGGTGTTCTGTTTATGCTGGAGGAGCCATCGGGCCATTTTTTTTAGAACGCCGCGGGCCAAACGACGACTGTGGACGGCGCGCGCTACCGAGCCATGATTACCGATTTTTTTCTTCCTCAATTGGATGAATTGGGACTGGAGAACATGTGGTTACAACAGAACGGTGCAACGGCGCACACTGCTCGAGCCACAACCGATATTCTGAAGGAAGCATTTCCGGGTTGCCTAATCTCTCGTTTTGGTGATTTGCACTGGCCGGCCAGATTACCTATTTAACCCATCCAGACTTCTTTTTATGGGTTTTTTTTTAAGTCGTGGATTTACATCATCAAGCCTCTGACTCTTGAAGCCCTTAAGGAGAATATTCGCCAAAAATTAGAGAACCTGTCGCCCGAAGTTCTGGCAAGAGTGATGGAAAATGCCGTAAAACGGGCCCGTATCGTCATCATCTCTGGCGGCGGCCACTTGGCCGATATCATTTTCTCGACTTGATGAAATAAATTCTAATGGATTAAATAAATAAATTTCACAACCAGAACCAAAGTTTTTCATAAAATAAAAAAAAACAGCAAAAGAACATCGGATGATTACTTTTGCCTCACCTTGTAGATCATAAACAGCAAAAAAAAACTACAGCTACAACTTAAAAACATTTCTATCAAATTTCATGCTATAATTTTATCTAAATTACATTAGTTAAATAAATACTTTACAATAAAAATTATAACTTATTTGACTCTCCGAGAAAGCTAGGAAAAAGATTTAGAGGAACACCGAAATAAGCCTAATTTTTCCCTACTTCTGGTACAAATGATCAAACACTTTCAAATATCGAAACCCTCTCTTCAGCAGATACAACGAAGATGCAGATGAGCCTTTCTGAGACCCAGGAATCAATCTGTTTGTTCCATATCAGAATAGATTCTGTGTTGGTAAAGACAAATAATTAGATACCTTCGCCGTCTGGAATTCTCCACATGTACAGATTGAAGTCATCCGACCCTGACAGCACAAACTGGTCCTTGTCTCCGGCAAAGCAGCAGCTCTTCATTGTGCACGAGTTGTAGTAGTCGGGGTGGTAGAAGTGCACCAGCGGCTGCGGGGCCCCGATGGAGTAGAGCACGGGGGGCAGGCGGCGCCGCAGGGCCAGGATGCGGGAGCCCTGCGAGTCGAAGCAGACACTCATGCAGTTCTGCGTCACGCCCTCGGGCCCGCCGTAACGCAGCACGGGGCTGGAACACACCAGATTATTAAAATTACAAAACTAGTCAAAACACAATTTTTTTTTTTTACATTAATTCTACATAGGAAAAACAATTTCCCTCAGAGTCTCTGTCATCTTTGAAGATGCTGTGTACACTCGAGGAGAGGAAGGAGTGAACATGGGTCTTGAAGAGGGAGGAAACACAGAGGCCGGCAAATCGTTCCACAGCCGAGCCGTTGAACTCAAGAACGAGTCGTAGAAACAACCCGTTCTCATGTGACTAATGTCAACTGTGTACCTATGTTTGACGCGTGTTTCCCGACTATGCACCGGTGCCTAGGGGTTCAATGATGCTGCTTCCTCGGAGCAACTTCCATTGTAATACCGGTAAAACAAGGACAGCATTCCCACGTGATGCCTGTGCTCTAAAGATTGCAATCCGTTTGTTATGTTAGGAGAATCTAACGGACCGCCTGTTTCTGAGATACTCTCGATACTGAGAGTATCGCTAGATATGTCGCTAGTGTCGCCCTGGTAAAAGACAACCATTCGGAAACCAAACCTTAAAACGACTCAGCTTGTAACACCGAAAATCAATCATTTTAATACTTTTGGACTTGAGAAATTTGAATCATATCACATCGCAGAGTAATAACTCTGAAATCAGCATTATAGAAAACAACTTGATTTCCTCATACATAGAATGTGTTTGTGGCATACATGGAATATTTTTCTTCTTCTCAAGTCAGTTCTTCATTGCTGAGGATCATTTCCATGGTGGACAAGGTTCCTCCACTTCTGGTGGTCCTGTGCTGCGTGGAGAGCCAAGGACACCGACATACCAGATGCCAGTTATACTTAGTCACTTCAGCGCATTGGTGACCTTCCTCTGCTCCTTCTGCCTTCCAGTATGCCAATGACTATGACTTTCTCCAAGTTGGAGTCCTCAGTTTGGCGAACAATTTGTTCAAAGTATCTTTAGACAGGTTATAGGCAGATAGTTAAAAGCCTATTGCGGATGCCTAGCTCTTCCAGGATGGAAACATTTGTGCGTCTGGCTGTCCGTGGAACCCTGAGTATTCTTCTCCAGCACCACATTCAAGATGACATAGACTTTGAACTTTCTGTGATTCTAATGAATAATAAAGTCTTCCCGTAGCCAACAGGGATAACCACAACCTATGAAATTACTATTCTTCATGTATTGTAAGTGAAATTATTGTAAGGCTAGCTTTACACTCGTAAGTAAAATTTACGACTGAACGTAAGTTTTTAACATGTTACTCACAAGAGCGTTTACATATGTATCCGATTTATGGTAATTAATGCTCACGGAAGCTGTTCGGAAGTTCAACATGTGTAAATGCTCATACAACTGTTTACATCTGTAAATTTATTTGCGGTAAGATGGTTTCCTATCAACAACGATCTGCTACTGTCAAATTTACGCGATTTTGTCAATAAAGACGAAAAGGCCAAATAAAGTGTTGAAATAGAATTTGGCTTTAATTAAACAATTCTCCACAAGCTTTTGTGCCGTCAAAGGCGGAAATTAATGGAGTTCTTTCATTTTATCCGAATGACAGCTACCGCCTTCAAATTCAAATACATAATTTTAAAAACAGAAACATTAAGATTAGAAAGGATTGGACCGATAATTGAATAGAAGGATGCTCATTTTCAAAAAACTTTTTTCCACCTGAAAAATAAAATGATATCTCTTCGGTTTCATAGGAAAAAAAATCCTACGAAAACAACAGTCTTCTAGTTTTTGACATCTTGCAATTACGCATTTTGCTACCATTTCTTACGGCAAGTCTTTCAAATTATCAAACTGATTGGATAAGCTGTGAGAAGGCTGGAAGTTCGCACGGACGCGATTAGACCTGTCAAAAAACTTGCAAAAGAACAACTTCCGTAACTTGCTATAAGATATGTTAAGTGATATTTGGTTTCATTTACATTGGTAATTTGGCCGTAAATCACATAGGGGAAAAAACTTACGAGTTTAAAGGCAACCTAATAGTGTGTTTATTCCAGCAAAACCTATAAACACGGTCTTACAATCATAACATGCGTGGGGTATCTCAATGACCCCTAATGGTAACAATTTTTTTTTTTTGTATTTTGAATTATCGTAGGTTAAAGAAAAAAGCACTGACTATTTAGGTTTCCGCAGATCCCACAGCGTAGTTCCATCCTGAGCATTGGCGGCCGCCAAACAGCCCGACTGTGACGGGTGAAACACCACTCCGTGGAACGCCCGGCGACTGCGAGAGAGCACCAGCGACTCTGCAAAGGACACAGTGAAATTATATAAACAGTCGTCCACCGTCCACACTTGCAACCAAATTTTTGGATTAGATCTGTACATCTTCTTTTCTCATCCCAATCTTATTTTAGCCTCACAACACTCTCCAAAAAATTGGAATGCCATAGTTCCACTAGGCTCCACGCCAAATTAGAACACTTTTGAAATTAGCCTAACCTATTACTTTTTATGCTTTATTTTGTCCGGTTACCGTCCACTGTTTTTTGGATTAGAAGTCCTGAGAAAAATAATTTTCCTCAGCGCCTATGTCATCATTATTGGGGATGCTATGTGGAGGGTCATTTAATGAAATGAAGGAGTGTAGGTTTTGAGGGAAAAAAGGTAAGTAGGAATCGGGGAGTCGGTGTATCCAGAAGTGACAGACATATGTATCCCTCCCTCCCACTGTGGTGCAAGGTGATGTGTCGAGAGAGTCCGGCTGGAGAGGTGAAAATAACCAGCCTCTCCCGATCCGGCCCGCCACACAGTTGGTGGGCAGATGAGTCTGTCACCAAGACCTGGACAAACCCCATGTACCCGGGCACCACTTGAGGTGACATATGGCAGAGGTGTTGGTTACACAATTAATGATTCCCGGAGTGGCAGAACCCATACCTATCATCATCATCTTCTTCCCCTTATCCTATTCGGGTTGGGGACCCATTCCATCCATGGCAGTCCCATCCTCTCCTCACACAGTTTTTGGAGTTGTCTCGCCCAACTGTTTCTATGTATGTAAGTGTTGGGCGGTATATTGTTTTGAACACTGCCATCTTTGTCTTGATACTGAGCTCGGCTTTCCTTACCGCTGAGCTGTAGAGGATGCAACACACTGCTTGCCGCACCTATTCTTCGATCAATTTCTCCGTCGTGACCCCGAAGAATTCGAAGTATTTGAATCTGTCCACCTGTTTCAGCTGAGTCCCATTAGCGTAGTAGGAGAATTATAAAAATCTCACCGTCGACAGATTGCCTCGTGTCGAACACAAGAAGTCTTCCATCATTCCCTGCTGTGGCGATGACTCGAGAATTGTAGGGGTCTATAGAGACCCCACAGACTGCTTTCTGGTGGGGCAGTAGTTCTACTATACGCTTTCTGAAAATCCATTCAATATTACTTACACAATTTAGTCTAGTACTAAATAAATTATTTTAACATAATCAGTTAGAATTCAAATTTCACGCTGAAATATACTTTACTGTCTGCTACTTCAAAGCTGACAATACTTCGATAACAATAGCAGTAGTAATAAATAATACAAGCAGATACCAAGGTGAAAAAGCAATGGATTTACTGATGACATATTTTTGATTGCAAATAAGCTAGAATTCAGGCATGACTACTCATAGTAAAGATATTAGGTGTCCCATTGGAAGCGATCCAGAGGCAGTCCGAGAAAAAGCTGGGCTGACTGCACGTAAGAGGATTGGAGAAGGCCAAATCCCTTTTAATGAAGGACATTACCAATTGGTCGCACCAAACAAAGTTGGGGAAAGCTACTCCAGAGGCTGAGCGAGTTGAGACTGGACATGCTATGGACATAGCCCAGGACAGGGAAACCTAGAGGCATCTTGTGGAAGCGATGTGTTCCCAATCCGACTGGTCAGTGGTTGAGTGGGCATAGCGCTTGGGTCCCACCCAAGCGTCGCGTGTTCGATTCCTCGGCTGGCTAAGTCCTCCATCACAACACAAGCAACATTTTCGGCTTTCTGTGGTGGTAGTAGGAGATTTTCAAACATTGTTGGATTATTCGTGACCCGGGAATGTTTGTCTTTCTTTTTAGTAAAAAGTAAAAAAAAAGTAATAATAGGACAAGAGATGAGCTGATGAGAGACATAGATAAGTCAGGTTGGTTACGTCTGCGTGTCGTGCACGATGACCTGGTCATCATTCCCCCCGGAGTATATCCTGGTGTTGTCGGGTGTGATGGAAAGGCAGAAGATGTTGGAGAGATGCTGGGCAGCCATAATTTCTGGCTGCCCGTAGTTCAATAGGGACTCCCCGAACTTCCATAGGACTACACGCCTGTCATCCCCACCTGAAATGAAATTAAACCACTTTAAATCAAATAACTAAAAAAAAAAACCATTGTATAAAAAAATGGTAATCTGATAGTATTACATATTATCTTAATGACTGTACAGTTTAGGGTTGTTGTAAACAGATGTGGTGCCCTCTGTTATTTTCAAAAAGAGCTGTTGAAATTTTCAAAAGTATCCGCAAAATGTCAAAAACATTTTATGTAACTTGGAATTTCTCAATTTCCAAAACTTTTATACAATTTTCCGAACCACTTTGTGACCTATTTTCCAATTGTCACAGAAGAAATTTTTCATATTTTTGGAAAATTTCCAACCTTCACATAACAAAATCAAAAAGATCAACCCAACTCACGTTCAAGTTAAAATTTACTGATTTTCCAGTATTCCTGGAAGATTTTTTTCATATAACTTCATATAATATCAAAAAGATAATTTTGTCTTAAAGAAAAATTCCCAATCTATTTTTCGATTCTTCCAAAAAAATTTTTTTTCCGAAAAATACAATTTTCCAGGATCAAAAATTTCGCTGCATGAAAAATTACCAAACTTCAAATAACAAAATTAAAAAGACAAATTTCTAACCAGGTTTTCCAAAGTCACAGATATCAAAATTGAAAAGAAAAATCTAACTTATGAACCCAACTTCATATTCCAGCCACGGTGACATTGCCGCCACTGGATCGCCCAATATTATTTTTTCAACGAACCAGTTATTTTTGGAATAGAATCCTTTTGGCTTTAATAAAATTCGAAAATTTGAGCAGTACCTATGAACAAAAATGTATCTGAAATGATGCATTATATAAATGGTAATCTTGAAACTTTAAAGCTCTTAAACAGATTTGGTTAAAAATTGTTACAGAGGAGGTTAGGGGTGAGAAACTTGAATTTTGTCAAAAAAAACACAATTTCGGCGGCGTTCTTTAATTCTTGAGTTCTGATTTGCAGTAAATATCTTAGTTAATGGGAGTTTGTTGCTTAGTAGAAATTAGTTTTCATTCGTCCAGTGAATTATAAATGAACGAAGGTACAAGATATGCATTTATTACTTAGTTTTTCACAAATAATTTATTTGGGTAGAAAAATGAACAGGTCCTTAACTCTCGACAGGCATAACGTCCGTAACCATTTGGGTCGGCCGATGACCTCATGAATTTTTTTTTTTAATGGGCATTTAAACCATGGAGATCCTTTTTGTTTTTTATTCTATTTTTTTTTATTTGTCCATTTATTGGGCAGGGAATATTACCTATATTTGACAAAATATTTTTTCCTGTGATCAATGATTTTTTCACATTTTTTTTTAAACGGCACATTATGAATACCTAAAATACTAAAAATATATTACATGTATTTAAGTAGATATAAGAAGGATAGTAATTTTGGGGTCTACCTTTGACCCCAGTTGGCTGCGGAAGAGTTAAGTAAATTATAGCACTTATACCAATAATTACAAAGGAGCAAAACTCTCCTAACAGGAAACTTTACTAAATCGAGCAAAGTCCATCAAAAAGCCTCCTGCAGGGCCTAGTAGCAACCAGCGGGTTTTTATGTTCTAATACATAATATTATTTACATTGCACCTACTTTAATTCATTACTTGAAACTATTTCCCTTGTGGAATTATTACATCTCTAATGAGATAAGCCATGGAAAATTTAATTTTGTTTACCAAATTCGATAATGTCATAAATAAGGCAGAGAAAATATTTACTTATTTAACCGCTCAAGCCTCGAGGCTATTTTTTCAGAAGGTCAAAATATTTCATCTTTGCAATAAAATCCAAATAAATGGTGTTGTTTCATAACGCTTAATAAGATCTCGATGGGTTTGTTCTGATTCATGTACAAAGACCAGAATTCAAACCTATTGTTGAATTTCGCACACTGGGTACTTATTTTGGCTGATAATTACCGGTGTCAACCGTGGTCAAGGTGCAAAACAAGTGTGGTTTTTTTCGTGAGTCTTCTGTTGGTAAGCAGCTGTCAACATTGTACAACCGTCTATATCGTGACAAGCTAACATAATACGTATAGTGAATCTACCGCCGGTAATTCACCACATCCCATCGCATAAAAACGAAATAACGACTGCCCATAAATATACCAACCCCCGACCGACTGCCTGTGGACCAGCCAAAGACCACGAGGGACCCACAAACCGGGCAAGATTGCCATCACTATCGTAAGTCCCTCTGTGATATATCTTTGCATTTGTTTAATGAACATATTCTATCGAGATTTAGCAAGGAATAACCACAGGTTATTTTAAACCCCGTGCCATCGTGCACGTTTCAGGTGTACATATTTCTAAACACATCCGGGATCTAAAAACAGTTTTTAAAAGGTAATTGAATATGCTTTCAAATTTTATAATTCGAAATAAACGTATAAATTTCGAAATACACATTTTTTTAATGAAAACAAAAAAAAAAACAAAAAATTGCACACCTTATGTTTTTTCTAACCCAAATTACTGAAAACGAAAAAAAAAAAAAAAAAAAACGCACCCATATTTTATTAGGCAAATATATTATAAATGTTATTGTTAATTCACTTCTTATCATTTTGTGTAAAAAAAAAATAATAAAATATTCCCAAAGTTTCATAATTTTTTTTTCAAATTTCGGCTGGATACTTATAGCCGGTTCACACGGTTCAATTTTAGTTGATCAACTCGGCACTTGAAAGCATATTGACAGGTGTGAACCTTCTTTCAACAAAGTTGACTAAGTTTTTTGTTGACTAGCTAAAGTTGATAGCCCGTCTACTTTTGACGATCGAGTATGACCATCGCCATCTTGGTTACCATGGTTACTCGCGGGCAAAAGTGGACGTCAAATGTGTTTGTTCATTTATGTCAATATTCGTTAGACATTCCTAGTTTCTACTGTCATGGAATCCATTTCAACGAAAAATATCTGAAATGGTGGAAATGGTCGGATGATTTGATGTTCAGATTTATGGATCTGTACCAAAGCCATCCCTGTCTTTGGGATCAAAAGCAAGAAGTGTACAAAAATAAAAATGCCCGTGATACTGCGATAAATAATATTATTTTTTAAATGGGTATTGTAGAACTGACGCCGACCGATGTAAAAAATAAAATAAAAACTATTAAAACGATGTACAAGAAGAAACTAGGATTAATAAATAAATCAAAGAACAGCTGCTCGCATGATCGTATCTTGATTTTGAATTTTATCGCCAATTTTGGGAAGCAGCTCATCAAATTGTTTTTCTGTCATCCTCAAGTAATTTCTATATCCTTCGGAGTCTTCTAGGGCCATCTCTTTCAAAAGTGTGTTGGATGCGCCTAATTCACTCCTTCTCATGATCCATTTTCTCGCCCAAATACGACGTTTTTATGCTTTTTCATAATCTCGAGCTTGTCTCGCAGAACATCAGAAATTAGAGACACGCACGCACTGACAATTTCAGTTGACGCCATCTTGAGTGTCAAATTCGGTTCTATTTAAATTGAAACGTGTGAACATAATCTTATTCAACTTTTTAGAAGAGGATCAACAACAATCGAAACGTCTGAACACGGCATTAGGATTCGTAAAGGTGTAGGGGGAGTACGTACATTATCGAACAACATATGGTATTGTACAAGTGTTATTTCTTTTACTGGCTTATAGATAGCGTAAGGTTCACAAATTCGTAGAACTTATACCTAGGAAGGGAACGTCCCTTTGCGTCTTACCTATGAAAGTTGCGTCATCTTGTGACGAATTCTTGAATTAGAAACTGAACTACAAGGGTAGTTTTGTCTGAAAATCCAATACAAAATACACGGATGTTTATATGGTGCGATGGGTAAAACACGGCGGGAGACATGCGTTGGAAGTTGGATTCTTAAATTCAACCATGCAGACGCAAACCTATTAATACTGTTTGATGCCCAGTGTTTGCATGACTCTCGCCAAAACCGGTTGTGTCGTGTGGTGACCAAAAAACGAACTTTGACCACCGGATATTGCGTCCTCAGCTTTATTCGAAGACAAATAAAAGGTATGTTATTAATTTAATTACATTTATATACAGGGTGTAACAGGACGTACCCGAGGGATTTTAACCAGCGATTCCTGAGCATATTTGGAGTAAAAAATGTAAATGAAATTTTGGTCTCCGGTGACTTTTTTTTGATGACATTTTTTTTTTTTTTTAATTTTTTTTCTTCAAATTCAAACAAAAAAAAATTTCTTCTGCTTGTTGTCATTGGTCACTCAGCCGAGTAATCGACCAATCCCTCACCCCGCCTCCAACTATCCAACACCTACCATTTTTTTATGTATTTGTGCCAACGGCATTCAGTCCTCCATTAATGGAGTTACCGGCATTCACCCTTCTTTCAATATCTCTATCAACCTTCCCATCTCTCGTAAACATACTACCCAGATACACAAACTTATCCACCTGCTCCAAGTATTCAAAAAATATATGTTAACACCATCAATTTTAATTAAGCAGTTAAACTAAAACTACATAAGGATTAAAACAAAGATGAAGTTTGCATAATCTGTGCAGAAAGCTTCGAAGAAGACTAGATTCAATACGAAGATTGTCACGGATGGGCCCATAAAAATTGTACAGGTCTTGTATCTTTTTACAAAAGTGAATTGTGCCAAAAATTATTTTTATTTTCAATATATCATAACGTGTTATGAAAATTTAGAACACGGTTTTAATCCTTTTAATTAAAAAAAACATTAATATTTATTCCCACTTTCGTGTCCGATACCACATTTGATGTCCGATATTAGACAATTCTTTCAAATACTTTTTTGCCATTTTTCTTGCATTTCTCTTGCTTGTATTTTTTAAAAAAAGATATTGTCTTGATATATTTGAATTCTTTTATATTTAATTATAAAACAAAAGAAAGTGGGGTGTTAAACAAAGGACCTAATATATCCGATACCACCGGTCAAATTCCGATAATAAACGAATATTTCGTAATTTTAAAATCAAAATTTTGGGAAACAGTAATGGTTATTGATTTTTAAAATTAGCATACCATGTAGATCTGCCCTTTTCACTTATGATATCATAAATCTTTTTTATTGAAGCAATAACAACAAAATACAAATGAGAAACACTATGCGTCCCGTACTCCCCCTACATTTCAATTATTTTGTGGTTAATTTTTAGATCTGAAAAGAAAGCGTGGCATTTTTTTTATTTCTAACTCTGCCTGACCATTACAGTAAGGGAAAAACAACCGTTTCTATGAGAGGTATATGGTTGTTCAGAAAAGCGAACAAATTAGCCTGAAGGGTTAAAATAACTATTTTGTGACCATTTAAAAAATATATAAAAATAAAATGCGCTAGGCAAAGGCACCCACGGGAAGTCAAAGTTACCCTATTCGTAAAATTAGCGCAAATTTTTCGTATTTGACAACTCAGAAAAACATAGAATTTTGAATGTAAACACTGATTTAGTACTTATATCAGAACCAAAATATCTCGATTCATTTTAGATTCCAACAATTTATTATCATCACGATATTGACACAGTACTGTTAAGACTGATGATTTCAATTTGCATAATAATACGTATGTCAATAAAAATAAACAAAATGGTTTCTGTAAAACAGGATTGTAAAATACTTTTGTGTGTAAAAATATACCCAACACATTGAACAGCACAGCTGGAAAAAATGCCGCACGGAAATAAGAACTCATTACGCGCTGTAAACCGAATTATCAATTGATAAAACCGTAATTGCGTGAAAAAGAATTAGTACGTACCAGACAGAAGCAGCTCTCCATTATCTGAAAATTCAATTGCGTTCACACACCCATAGTGGCAGACCAAATCCTTTTTGAACAAGTTTTTGGCGACACGCAATCTCTCGTCGAATAATTTCGACTTTAGGGTGTGTAAGCCTCCGGTTTCTCTCTTAATTAAATACGGCAGTGGATTTGCGACGGATATGTGAGCCGCCATGGCTCACCACGGCAAATAAATTATTCTAATGTTGTGGATTGACGTTTCGGAGATGCGTCTGTGTCCGATCAGCTGTAGTAAAATAATAATAACGTAGGCATAACGTAGGTATTATTTTACATTTTCACAGAGTCGCTCAGCTGATCGTGTAGTGACACGGTGCATGCGCACGGCGCGAAATTTGAATTTTGACAAGTGAATTATCAACTTTTATATTTTTTCACGAATACCATATAACAAAAAACCTCCAAGTTGTAGGTGGTTGTAGGCAATGACGTTATATAAAATAAATAACGTCATAGGTTGTAGGGTATGTAAATTGACTTCATCAGTAAAACTTTTTGAAAAATGTTTTGTAAGGTACAAATAATAATGAATATGAATTTCACATACTTGTAAGAATATTTGTTTTTCATTTTACATACAGATACTTTCGTAATTCTCATGGGAACAGGCTTTCTAAGCCAGAACAGTGATAATCTTTTTAACCAGAGGGCCAATTAATCCATGTTCAATAGGTGGGTAACTTTACAGTCGATGGTGTGGCAAACCTATTTATATTTTCTAAAAAATATTTTTTTAATAAAAAAATCATAGAACGCAAAACCATAACACCGCAGGCAAAAATATTACGTCTCCAAGGGCAAGCCAATAAATGCTGTCGATTTTATACTATTCTGAAATATTAAAAACATATCAAAAATTCTTACCATTTTAAGCTACTGATTTAAAAATAGACTGACAAAAGTTAGTCGTGAATTCCTTAATATAATATAATTTTATTTCTGTATTGTATTTTGTAATACAGATTTTGAACATGCAAAATAACATCAAAACTCTCTTCTGTTGCTTATGTATGTGTTTCCAGAAACATCATTTGGGATGTTAATTTTTATCGTATTGTTCGTTCTATTAACAAATTTTAAAGAAAGAAACCTTTAAAATGTATAAAAAAGCCCAGCAGATTTTTCTGCAAAAGGTTGAATTACGAATCTCTCTGTCTTTTTAAGAGCATGTGTGTAAAAAAATAATTTGAGCAGCCGATTCAAAACTTTGATGAAAGACAATTACAAAGCACGGCAGTTTTTGCAGGCTGCAGGGTATATTTTTTTTCCTTTAGAGCATAGGTTCTCAACGTGGGCGATAATGCCTCCTTGGGAGCGTTTCAGACCTTCAGGGGGGCGGTAGAAGACCAAGAGAAAATTGGGGGCATTTCAGACTTTCAGGGGGGGGCGGTGGAAACCCAGAGAAACCCATCCCACACCATCTCACCTTGCCCCATCCCATCCCATTAGGCATGAGCTTTGTGACGTCACGTGTACAAAACGACTGCGACACATACGACTGCCACATTCCCTATCCCATTACGCCCCCTCCATCATGGCAAATGTAACTCCATCGTGGTATCCCATTACACTCCCTCCGTCGCGGTATCCCGTTACGTCCCCCTCCGTTGTGGCAAATGTAACCCTGTCGTGGTATGTAAATATAGTCGTGACGACAATTGCTGTTTCGGATTCACAAGTTAGGGGGTGCCAAAAATAAAAATATTCTCAAAGTGGGCGGTGGGCAAAAAAAGGTTGAGAATCTGTGCTTTAGAGGAAACAGACCTAAGTACATTGTGTATCTCATTTTTTGGAAGAGCTGAAGCATTATCGTTATAAGGAACGTTTGTTTATTGCCTTTTTTATGCCCTCACGGTACCGTAATAGTGAATCGTCACGGGAATAATAAAAGGGCTCAATGTATAAAAAATCTTGAGCACCTGATTCAAAACTTTGAAGAAAGACTAAATTATAAAACAGAACAGAAACCCTTTAATATTTTTTATTGAAAATTTTTTAATGTTTTATTTAGCCAACATAGAAAAGCTCGCGGACTGCACAAAATGGGCCGAGTGTTCATCACTGATCTATATGAAAACATGTTTTTTAAGCAATGATATTTTTCACTCAACTTCCTTATTACACACATTTACAAAATTACCCTAAATTTCAAATGATCTTAATTTTTTTGCCACTTCATATTAAAATTTATTATTTTAGTTTATAATTTGGGAGGCGGGTACGGGTACCGCCGCCCCAGGGACCATTTATTGGATAACCAACACCTCTGCCATACGTCACCCCAAGTGGTTCGCTACGTTTGGTGACTTAGTAGCGGTGCCGGGTCCATCGGGTGAGGTGTGTTCAGGTTTTGGCGGCGGATGTGCTTGCCCACCAGCTGCGTGGTGGGCTAAAATAAAGAGGCCATTTTGCGAAAACCTTGTGACCTCTGTAGCTGGTCTTATACCGCAGCAGGAGAAATGGATTTGTATCGATCACTAACACACTGATCCCTAGATTCCTACCCACCCCTCATACCCTTTTCCTTCCCAGAATTTCCTCGCCTTCCTTTCCTTAGCCACCTCTACACAGCATCCCCAAAGATGACATAGGCCCTGAGAGAAATTATTTTCCTCATGACCTCCTGTGTGAGGTTAATGTAAAAAAAAAAAAAAACTCAGCGTGACATCAACATTGATAAGGAAAATTTGAAAAATAACATTTTATAATATCACTGATTCATTTTGCTGTTATTAACTTACGATCGGTGAAAGTAGGAATCTATTTAACATGTAAAGGAGTGTTTGTTTATACAGTTTTATTCCAAATTGACGAAATTTTGCACACTTGACCTTCAAATCATCAGGAAGGTCACACTGGCTTTGTGAGATTTCGAAAAAGCAAGCTTTCCCTGGTAATTCCGGCCAGTGCAGAAATAAAATGCCAAAAATATTTAAATACGAAAATAACTTTATTTGCAAAAATACATAAAAAATTTAACTTTATACAATCAACAAGGAGATAGTGGAGGGAGAGGTGTTGAGATTAATTGGTGGCCATGTTTTCAGATTGCGAACTGTAGATGTGTTGGTAGCCAAACTTCATGATGTACTGGAACACTTTATCGGAGACGAGGTCAGACAGTTCCTCGGAGGTCATCAGGTCTTCTAGAGGTATAAGGTACTCGTCCAGGTTGCAATCTGAAATTATTAACAACAGTATGTATTAATATAGCAGGTCTAGCATTGAGCATGGAAAGATTGTAAGATTCTGCAGGTCACAAAGAGTGTGTGATACCTAAACTTATGGTCACCCTGACAGTGGATTGTTCGTTTGACAGAAAACATGTCAATTGCAGAGACGGAACTAGCCAGCTGTACCTAAGGTTAGTTTTGGCCAATCACGAGAGGTTCACTCGGCTAATTAATATGTCAATTTCACTGTCACTTTTTCGTATTCTAAAATATTCAAAATTCATTTACATTTATACTTCAATAACCTCTCTTCAACATAACAAGATTTATACTACAATTATTTTTGAATACTGAGAAAGCCTCTTCAGAAGTTTGGTCTTTTCGGACTCTTGAAGACTGAATGGCCCAATTTTCTCCCTTTAACAGCCTTACTAATAAAAAACTTGACAACTGTTAAATGGTGTTTCTGTTCGGTGACAGTTAAACGGTGTCTGCAACTTTACTAATAACATAATGTTTTTATGTTGGCTGCATTGAACTTTGGTAGATTTCCGCAAGCGTGGCTACTATGTTTTTTTCATTAATTAGCAGGAAAATTTCTGATGTGACATGTGGTATTTTATGTGAAATTAATTTAATATTTTTGAACATGATTTCCATTGTAATGACCAATTCACCACTATATTAGTATAATTGAAGATAATTACTAATATTTGCATTATTTTTGTCAGTTTTAGTGCTTTAATAATTTCGGGGGAATATTCCCGGGTGCACATCACTACTTATTGCGGGAATATTTCTTCCCACTCGTTAAATTAACGACGCATACTTCGGCCTTATGGTTGGGTCCTTGAATGCAGTAATGTAATCATGAACTCACCCATGAGATGCACGGCGTCCACCACCCGGAAGAACATTTTGGTCTGCAGCGTCTGCATAGGATCGTCAGCGTCCCGCTGCCCCCATTGGTCGCACAGCAGCGCGGCACACCACACGCGGCGCCGCAGCTCGGCCACCTCGCAGCGGGCGGCCTGGACGTCCGCCACCTCCCCCAGCACCAGGGAACACAGCTCCAGGGCGCGGACGTAGTCATATTCCGTCAGCCCAGAGCCAGGGTATGTGATGTACATCTGATAACAAATACACAGGTTATAAATCCATGATAATCCAACTCACTAAAAAACTGTTCATGGAAAAATATACATGTACATTGCCTATACAGCCAAAGAGGATACCTTATATTTTTTATGCAGTCTGTCAAATAAGAGTAAAAGTATAAAAACTGGAACTACTAAATTTGTAGACTGGCAACACCAATTTAACTGTCAAATATTTTTTTGAAGTGCAATTACACTGAATGTATAGAACACAGTAAACCACATTTTTAAAAACATTTTTTCTTCATGACATAAATTTGATTGAAAGGTAATTTATAAAGCGATTTGCTTTAATTTAATTTGAGTTTAGTTACACTACTTTTAGATCTGAATGAGTTAAATATATTCAGATCAAAAATTAGAGACATGATCTAAAGCCCAGGCAACGCTAGGTACTTAATCTAGTATTATGTAAATAAATGTGAGCAATTTCTAAACTGTGCTTTATATTTTATTACATTATATTTATTCTTCATTATGTTAACATAAAATTGCAAAGATATAATAATAATATACCTATATGCAATTCTAATTTTGAGATTGGCGGGTATCTATACTGCAATAAAAAAATATTTTTTCCACTATTATGCCTTTTTCATTTGTTATAAAAATGTAGGTTACACAGCTTTATTTTAACACCATGAGTTATGTGTTTAGTATTGCCATTTGACACAGCCTTCTCGATTACTACTAGCCGCGCTGTTGGAAGTCATGCAACGTTGCGTTTAGTCTTACAATTCTCAGTCATTCGTTCACATTCCTATACAAATGTGAGCATTTTTTATGTTGCGTTGGTGGTTTTTATTAAAAATATTGCGATTCTGTTCTCAGTTTGCAATCATTGCTAAATGAAAGATCAAGGTAACGTTGATACACATTTTTTGCAGTAAATATAACATTTAATATGATGTACAATGTCCTTTTACACGTTTCAAGTGTTAACACATAACCTCTAATGTTGTTTTTTCAGATTCCTTCTTTACAGAATACTCGTGGTTCATGATTAAAACATATTGTGATTATGTTCATAATCAAAATTATTCATTTTCAATGAATAAATATCAAATTGTAATGCTAGAAGTGCCGATGTCCAATTTCTGAATGAGGTTGAAAATGATTGTTCATCATTTTCTTGGCACAAAAAACGCTGAATCAATATTTTGACTTGTACATTAGATAGGCCACAATTCCATCACTCTATATCCAGGAGCACCTAACAAAGGTATTCAGAACATTCAAATAAGAGTACTTTCTGGTACGTAAATCAAATTACCAAAATTGATATAGGCAATTCTAGCATTAACGACCAGAAATATACATTTCCTCTTTAAAAATCCTACTACAAACGCATGAAATACAATAACAGTCTTTCACCTATCAAATATAACATTGGTTCACACCATAAACAAAATGCAGTGTTGCCAAGTCTAACAACATGGCTTGTTTACACTTAAGATTGGCTATGCATTTGATCAACAGTGGCGCCCTCATATATTTTCTACTCTTATTTGACAAACTGTACTTGTTTTATTTATGTATAATTTCTCAATGAATTTTTGAATTTTTTTGAGGTATTTTAAATGTCCTGTATATTTATCGTTTTTGAAGACGACATAAAAACAAACACTATCCGAAAAGTTCAAGTAGATAAAATCTCCCGACGGACGAGATCTCCTGTCAGATTTGTGTGATTTTCTATGGCTGTTATTTGCTTTTTCTATGGGTATCAGGCCAGCTTCGCCAATCTAAACTGAAATATGTGACAGCTCACAGTTGAAATCTGACATCGGCCCATAGAAAAAGCAAATAACAGCCGTAGTAAATCACACAAATCTGACAGGAGATCTCGTCCGTCAGGAGATATCGATCGCACAAAAGATATAGAATCGCTTGGCAGGGGTGGGGAACTTTTTTACTTCACGGTTGAGGGCCATGTGATTTTTCGTAGAAGCACCCGCGGGTCGCACAAGATTTTCAGGCTTGGGGGGAGAGGTGTATTCCTCAATACATTATTCTGCTCTTATTTTTGCTTTTTTTTTAAATAAACCGATTTTTATGTACCACATCCAACATGAATTCTTCATATAAAAAAATGATAAGTACGTGACCAGGCATCATCATAAACTCTACAATTAGAAATTTATAATTGCACTGAGAAAGTGAGAATAGTTTCCGTTCAATTGTGTCAGCAGAGTTCGCATTTCGAATTTTTATGTTACGTTTAGAACACAAGACTGGTTTTAACTCTGCGTCTGCTTCTAAAGAGTGAGTCTGCGTAAGAGTCCACAAGCTTAAATAATAGTTGAACAAGCAAATGGTTTTTCTCCAAATTTTGCAGCATGTGGCAACTCAAATTTAAAGCTTATCTCGAAACTGGTTTTAATTTAACCGGTCACAGGCCATGCCATTTCACGGAAATTCGCGAAACTTCACAAAAAAACACTAAAAAAGCACCATTTTGAACTTTGAATTGAATGTTTTGTTGATTAATTTTGAGCTATTGTATATTTTATTGACTGAAAAACGTTCACAACACAATAAACTATCTACCAAAACAACATTACTTGCATTTATTACGTAAATTAATAAAATTACGTATATTAATTAAACAATAGGTTTTACGATGTTTTATTCACGATACACTCATTTATTGTGACCGTTAAATTCGCGGCAATTTATGACAGCGCATTGTCATGGAAGAAATCGTTTTAAAAATATTCCAGGGTGACTAGGTGAATGAAACTTTTAGCACCACCTAGAGCAATGATGGCGCAAGCGATTCTGACACTGTTCTTCATACAAATTATGTACATAGAAGGGCCAAAATCGCAGACCAAAAGTTTTTCGTCGACAATATTATTCAAATATTTGAATTATTTTCTCACGCATGCGCATATGACGCGCGCGCCGGCGCGTCTCCGGCCTGTGACCGGTTAACAGTGAATATGTCTGCGGGAACTTCCTTTAATTAAAACTACACGCAGAACACGAAAATGGTTTTCCTCCGATTCTGGCAGCTCTGTCTGCTGCTGAAATTTCACCACTGCAATATATAATATTATATGTGATACATATAATATACAATGTATAATATAATAACACATATAATATCATCACCCTTCTGTATTCTGATCAGCCTTCGTTCTTCTTCTGGTGCCCTCTCTTATGTGGGGTTGGCTGGGGTGCTCGGGGGCAATCTGAACAGTGGTACAATCTTTTAACTTACGTCCACAATGTCCCTGGGCTCCAAGACCCTCATGGTTTCGACAGTGAGACCGTGGTGAGAGAGCAGCGCGGGTGGTAGGCTGTGGTAGTCCTTGAGCAGTATCCTCTGGTCAGCCGCGGCCAACACTTCCTCCATCTTCCGCTCCTGAACATGGTCGCCTGCCTCCGCGGCCAGGGCACACAACTTGGAGAGGGATGCCTGGATCTGAAAGACAAAGCCTACTTTAAATGGCTTTGTTGATATTATATTATTATGTATATAGATTGCAAGAGGATGTATCCGACAGACCTATCACAGTCATCACTGGTTACTCAGTGGAGAAACTGCTCCTCCCACTCCATGCCCCAACGCTTACTGTCCGAGCCTTATGCTTTTAAGTGAAAACAAAAAGTCACAGTTGAGCAAATTGTAGTGTACCTGATTGCTTTGAGGACTATCTTGCCAAATTATTATTTTAGTTATAAAAAATATTAGTTATAAATTTCTTATGACCAAAATGAATATTATGTTATTTTGCATCTTTATGAATAAAAATGAGAAAAAAAAACTTACGAAAAAAGGAAAGGTTATATTTGAATCCTTATTTACACATATTAATTTATTTTTTTTTAATTTTAATGTTTTTCTTTACCTTAATCCAATATATACAAAAATTTAAAGAAATTAATTAACTTGAATGTATGGTTTAAAAGTTAAAATAGATTTACACCAATGCAGGTTTTCAATTTTTGGTACAAATGAATTTAGTGGTGAGGGCCAATTTCTTAGCTCATTAATTCTGTGGCCAATGGGTCAAGTACCCGTGCACACTGGGTTTGTAATGTGTCCGACTGCACCCTAACATAACCTAACTTACATTCATTCTATGAACAGACTGCTGCTCGATCTGCGAAAGCTGTAGAAGCGTTGTGGCCGCATTGATCCACCTTCCGTTTCTAACTTCATGTATCCACAGCAGCTCGCTGCCTTCCACATTGTCCTCCTTGTTGGGGGTGTCCTTGAATCCATTAACATTGTCCTCATCCTCGTCTTCTTCCTCGGAAAGTGTCCTGGCCGTGGGTGACCAATGAGAGGCAGGCTGGTGGCGTGCCAGCCAATGGGAGAGGGCGGCGGCGTGGCTGGGGAACGCCTTCAGCAGTGCCGACTGGCCGCCGCGCCCGCGACACATGAACCAGCGGAATGCGCACTGTTGGAAACCCTGGAAACAAATACACATTCAAACAATAATTTCCTTGGTCAGTGGTCATTTGGAAAGCAACGTCTATTCAACTAGTCACTCGGAACATGAGAACGGTTTCCTTTGAAATGTGAACATTTAAAATTTCAGACATAACACGAGACAGGTTTAAACTTAAGAGTGATTCTGCATAAGAGTCCATAAGCTTAAATTATTGTGCGAAACAAGCAAATGGTTTTCAGATCAGAATTTTATCTGGAACTAGAATTTTATAACTGTACTCGGAACATGAGTGGTTTCTTTCGAAATATGTCAGCAGATGAATCGGAATTTCATTTTTAAATTCAGAACACAAAAATCTGGTTTTCACTTAACCGCTCAGGTGCCGCTCGTGCGCCGGCGTGTCTTGAGACTTTACACGCGATTTTGACCCTTATGTATAAAGAAAGTGTATGAAGAACACGGTCAGAATCGCTTGCTCTATTATCGCTCTTTACCATAGAGAAAACCGCAATGCGCTTGGTCACTCCATATAATTTATATTAATGATTTACCGGAGCGCGGGAACGTGCGCAGTTCTTGCGCATGCGCGGGAAAAATTCTTTGGTCTTCAATTTTGACCTTTCTATGTACGAAATTTCTCAAGGACGCTGTCAGAATCGCCGGACATTGGGTGTCATGGCTGCCGCTTTTTGCGAACGCTAATTGGTTACAACCAACCCCATTTACTCCCGGCATTCAACGAGTTAATACTGTTTGAGAGTCCTGAGCATTCATTTACAGCACTTGGAACCCAAAAATGGTTTTCCTCTGATTTTTGCAGCATTACGATCTGCGACCAGAATGTTTACTGCAATCACTCGGAACATTAGAATTGTTCCTTTTAAGTTAAGAGTGAATTTGTACGCGATTCCCAGCTTTAATTAAACTGCACACGGAACATGAAAACGGTCTTCCGCCAATTTTTACAGCACATAGTCAGCAGAATGAATTGTAGTGTATGGGTGTGTATTAGATACGATATTAGCGCTTGGAATGGCTTCCTTCGAAATGTGTCAGCAGATCAATTCGCAAAGAGAATTTTATATTACATACTTGGGCAAGAAAACCAAGTATTGTGCTACTAAGCATATCTTGAAGGCCAACATCTCGACGGCCAAAAGAAAATTGTTCGATAGGCAATTTAACTTGCTCGTTTACCAGTTGCAGAATAATACAACAAAGTTAAAATTCCTCACCTGGTTTTCAAACTTCTCCATGTAATGGTACAGTTTCTGTCTGTTATTAGATTTCTCACAAATGAGGACCAACATATCAAAGTCATGGAACTTCTCGGCCAGAGTTGTGGCGTGTTCATATTCTTCATCGTCAACTGAAAATACAACAATTAGTTTATAATAACACATCATATTATAATACTTATGTCAAATAAAAAACAGAATTACAGTAAAACTTTTTTTTAAAAGTGAAAACTTTTTTAGCACTGTTATGATTTGAAACTTGATGAAACAGAAACGAGCAACACTAAAAAGAGAAAAACACATACATCTATAGGATTTAGCCTGCGAGAGAATGAGACAGACTAATCGGTGACCACTTTGTGCGGTGCTTCATATTTTGTGCATATTTTTTTGGTTACAATATTATAATAAATAAACCCTACAATAATCCTACTCCTGATACTCTGCATTCGTCTCATTCTCTCCAAGTTTAGTTTTCTGAAAGTTTCACTTCTACCGCATGTGAACAGCACATATGTTTTTTTAAAGAGAGACAAACATTCCCGGTTTGCGAGTAACCTGACAATATTTGAAAATCCCCTACTACCATCAAAATGTTTCCATGCCAACTTAGAATCAACTCAACTCAACACCTCTGAAAAGTCATCAAAAGCTATGAAAAAAAAATGATAGGACCACATTTACCTACCATTCGTAAAACATTTATTGTAATTATTTAAAACATTTCCTTGGCCAGCCATTTATTTTAAAACGAAGCTATTGAAATGCTTTATCTATTATGACCATAGATGTCGCAAATACGAACTTCGTAGACTATTTTAGAACGATGTTAAAAATAAATTTTAAAAATATTTTTTTCCAGCCGAATTTTTGATCAGCAGTTTACGGTTAAAATTAAGTCCTTTTCCCATAGTTATGCACCTTTCATTATCAAGTATACCCAGTGGCGGATTTACACATTTGCCGCCAGTAGGCTATTCAAATTTTGCCGCCCCTTCTGACCTTCGATACCCTACACCAAGGCTGCCCAACTTTTTTCAACAGTAGGGCCAAATTAACGGTTTAAATTATCCATCTTAGGGGAAGGGGGGGGCGGGGGTGGCTAGAGACTTTCAGGATACGTATTATGTAGTTTTTGTAATTTTATTCCTTCCGTCATCCTGTAATTTCCGTTACACATAAAATTGTATGTTATAGTTGTAATTGATTATTTACAAACATTATTCATTTATTATTTCAGTCGAAACTGATTGTAAAAGGATTTACAAAAATTTGCAAGTTGGCGGAAATTTTTAAACTTGCTCAATTTCTAGTAAGCAAGTGAAGATACTGATATTTAACATCATTGGATTAAAAAATAAGTGCACAGTTTCTAAACAATTATTAAACTATATAAGAATACTTGTACTAATTTTTGATATATGGTTGCCAAAAACAGATAAATAGTTTGAAAATTTACTAAGCCGGTTTGTAAGTTTTTGAATTTCCCGTAATTAAAGTTTGGTAACTTGAGAAATATAATTTTTGCTGAAGCTTGATAATTATTGTTACATTTTATTCCTGATTCAACATTAAAAACTGAATATTATCACTATTTAAAAAAAAAGATAACTATTTTCAGTATAATATTTTTCTCCGTGTAGTTCATAATCATATTAATTTTTTTGTCAATGAAATTGCAACTTGCATGGAATAACACGGCTTGTGTATGTGTAGGTACCATTAATTATTGTCTTCATTATATCAGATTTTTCCGTTATTGGAATGAATGTAAACTAGGGATCATAGTATAACATCATAGTAAACCACTCGTACACAATATGAATGAACAAATTAAAAAATAATGTACATTCGGTAAATGTTAAATATTTTTTATTGGACTTATAGTTTAAAAACAATACGAACAATGTTTTAAGATTTTCACGGCCAAAAGCATTTTCGTTGTTTGTTTTTGGGGTGTTATGCCGTGTTGCGCTACCTCCTTCTTTAGCCGACGTTTCGGACAGCGTTGCAGTGTCCATCATCAGGAAGACGATGGACACTGCAACGCTGTCCGAAACGTCGGCTAAAGAACGAGGTAGCGCAACACGGCACAACACCCCAAAAAAAACAACGAAAATACAAACAATATTCCTGTTAAATTATCTGTTAACAATCTGCTTGATGATCACAATAAAATCAATTAAGTTATTAAGACTGTATTACCAGAGAATACCGGAAATTAGTCCTTTTTAAATCACGTTCTAGACGTATTGACTCTTTTTAACAAAAAAAATATAAATTGATTTATAAAGATTGTTATTTTATCTGGTAAAGGCAGTTTTAAAAATTTTAAAAACGATGTTCATTTTTAATATACTTAGGTTATACCGTTGGTCGTTGGCAGATTTGTTGAATTTTCAAACGACAGATTCTATTAAACAACACAAATTTCAAATCATATAATCATACAAAAAAATAAATCAATACACAATCTGGTAAACACAATCATTAAAAAATAAATCCGAGAACGTGTGTTGTGACAAAAATACCTCAGTTTTTCTATTTATTTAAGGTCTTACAAACTAAAATATTTTAATTTTTTTTTACAGAATATATTGTTTAGACATTATTGAAAAATCATAATTACTTATGATCAAAAAATACTTACAAGAAGTACACGATATTTAATAATTTATCATCGTGCGTTTTGAGCATTTTTATTGCTTACTTGAATGTAGGTATACATTAAAGCAAGTTTTGAATAAAATACATCAATATTAAATTTTTTATTTAATACAGTTGCAAGCATTTTTAAACTTTTATTCTCAGCCGCTGGCTTAATGTTTTTTTTAAATAAAAGTTATTAATGTTTCACATGACCTTTTAGCGCGATTTTATATCCGCAAAATCGTCAATTATGTCGTCGAATGAAATTTTGTTCATTAGTCCTGACTCTATGCACAAAAGAGCTAAGGCATTTAGCTTTTCTTGGCATAATGTAGATCGTAGATAGTTTTTCACCCGCTTTAAGCAAGAAAAGCTTCTCTCACCCGAACAATTTGTCGCTGGTGTACACAGAGCCATGCGAACTGCTATATCCAAGTTTGGATAAAGGTTCTCCAAATTCTGATTTCGCAGAAACGATGATAGATCTTTTAATGATCCAGAATCTGGTTTTATCAAAATTCCTTCAGAAGAAAGGTGGCCCTGAAAATGTACGCATTCCTGAACTAGGTCAGTTTCTAAATCATTAGGATACATTTTTTCTAACAAATATGCTTTTTCCGTTAGGGTTGATGTTGACAACTCACCTATTTTAGTTAAAAATGAAAACTTCTCGTTAAATTTGTTATAGGCCTCCTGTCGCTTTTCTAACTCGGACACGAGTCTATCTACGAGGACGAGAAACGTGCAGTCATTCTAATTTCTTCATCGGGTGTTTCGTCGAATCTTTTTTTTTCTTTTCGGTTGTCTTTTTCCGATATCTGTTATGTAATGCTTCGATACGCTTAATTCCATCGCCTTTTCTTCGAAATACTTAAAATTCTCTCGTTCAGCTAAGAAAAACTTACAGAGTGATTCGTAAAGATCGGCGACGGTGATCAAATCTACGGTGGAAGCCTGAATTTGAACATTCACTTTATTTATTCTTTCCAAAAAATCATTCCACACAACAACCATTACCGCCGTTTCCAGTTTTTCTAAATTAAAAAGTATCCCCGCCGCTTCGTTTCGCGTTACAGGCTTTTCGGTACAATCGTCTTTGATTGATTCCAAAGTTTTAAGAATTTCGTGCCAAGAATCTATCAAACTTTTACACGCGTCCTCTCTAGCTGACCAACGTGTTAGATTCACTCTCTTCAGGGTTTTGCCTTTTCCTATTTCATTCGTTAATTTTTGCCAGCGTTGTGTCGAACTTACAAAAAAAACGTAAATTTCCTGTAGCAACATGAAAAAACGACAAGCTTCTGTACACGATTCAGCAGCAGCAGTTGCCACTAAATTCAAAGAATGAGCAGAACAGGGCACGTAAAAAGCGAAAGGTGCATGGTTTTTAATTTTTGCCTGCAAGCCATTGTATATGCCAGACATGTTCGCGGCATTATCATATGACTGTCCACGACAGTCTTCAATATTTATGCCTAGTGTTTTGACTTCCGAAATAATGGCAGAAAACATTTCATCAGCTTTATGTCCCACTGACGGCAAAAATTGGAGAAATCTTTCACACGGTTCGCCTGTTTCCAAAACGTATCTAATGACAAGGGTAAGTTGATCCACATGTGCTATATCTGGTGTTGAATCGACGATTAGGGAAAAATATTTCGCCCTTCTTATCTCGTTTCCAATCTGTTTTAAAACTTTATGTCTCATCAAGAGAATAAACTCATCGCAAATTGTCTTTGATAAGTAACTGGTACTCCCTGATCCTTGATTCCCAAATCGTTCAATATGATGAGCTAAAAAAGGATCGAATTCCGCTAGCAGTTCCAAAATCATACAATAATTTCCATTATGCGGATCACCGAACTTTTCATTTTTTCCTCTGAAAGCGAGGCCTCTTGAACACAGTCGCTTCACTACGGCAACAACTCTCTTCAGGACATTTCTCCAATAAGTAATTTCTTCATCGATCTGGACCAGCAGTAAATTATCAAGTCGGCCATTAATCTCACTTCTAGCTTTCAAACTAAGTATACTTGATTTATGACGGGCAGAGTTTTCATGCTGAGCTACTCGGTGTTCTGCATTTTTCCAGTCATTAAATCCTTCGTTCTCGAACTGAGTTCTATATTGCAATGGACCGAATGCCAAACAGGGTCCGCAATATACAGATTTTTTACTTTCAGAATAAACTAGCCAATTTCGGTCTTTTACTTCATTATTTTTCATTTTCCTTTGAAAGATACTCACTGGCAAGAAACGACGCTGATCAGCATATATTTTTTCACTTTTAGAGAAGTCGCAAGACTTGTTTTGATCGAAGCCGTACCTTGCGATAATCTCCCTTAAAATATCGTTAATTTCCCATAAAGCTGGATCTTTATTTAGATTTACTGTTGTTTGCACTTGGTCATTACTTTTACTTGACGTGTGATACTGAGACGCATCTTCAATTGTTATACTTATTGATGATTCCTCTACCGCCTGTTTATCACAAACATACATATCCGTTTTTTCAAAGGCAGATTGTTCAACAGACCCCAGTTGTTGTTGGGACGAAGAGTTCAAATCCGTTTCATCTTTTTCAGATTGTAGAGTATCACTGCATGTGGTTGAAGTTCCTGGTCTTACAATACTGCATCCCCTTCCACTTTTAAGAAAACTGTCAATTTTCATTGTTTTACTTATCACCTGTTCTTGTTCTTCTTTTTTCATTTTGGCGTTTTTCCTGTACACAGCTCCACTGAGTCGCTTTCTTCCATCACTCATTCTCACAATTTTTTATACAAGAACTGAAAAAAAAATTGTATAAGGAACTCCTAAATAAACTTATTTCGCGTACGTAATTATCAGTATCCTTTGTTCAGAATTCAAATTCAGACCTTGAATAGTTAGGGAACGTACCCATACTACGTGACACTTTTAGGGGGGGGGGTCTTCAAAAGGTCACGCTCCATACAAATGAGCGGCGGGTTCCTTAGGATTTTGGTCACCGGGGGGGGGGGGGGGGGGGGGGTTAAAAATTGCAAAAAGTTGGTCACGTAGTTTGGGTACGTTCCCTTACCTAATATAAGCAATAGAAATTTATTGACATATACTACAACAATATAATAATATACTTGACAAAAAAAATAAATTTGCAAACCTTCTAAAACCGTAATATAAAGGCCTGTTTCACAATCGACGGATAAGTTCTGAATAGCTTACTTGGTGAATTAAAAATGTGAATTCTTTGTGTTCACAAAAAAATAATGAATGCGTTCTAAACATAAAAATAATTAATAGTTGCAGAAAATAATCTAAAAAATTATTTCGGGTAATTTTTAAAATCGAAATTTGAAAAGTTTCTAACAAGGAACACGCGACCGCCCTCATTCCTTCCTTGTGGCAAACTGTGGCAAACTAACACTAATGCAGCCGGGGCGGCCGCGGCGGTGGCCGGCAACGGCGGCAACCGGCAACAACACGCGACTCGACACACTAGGCGGCTAGGCGCATACTAGACTATGCGCAGAGCGTTCTGCGCAGTTGGGGATGACACGATTTTTTGCTTCTAAACTATCTTGCTCCCGAACAGTGTTCAGTGTTGCCAACTCGGATTTTGTAAAATACGTAGGCCAGACTAGAAAATTATGTAGAATTAGTAAAAGTTGCATATGAAAAGTTAGTAGATCTACGTATGTATTTTTTTTCTGGATGAAATGAAGAAGTTAGGTTAAGGTGAAACTGAATAAAACGAGTATTTTATTATACAATTTATTTAAAGAGAGAGAGATATACATAATATTATGGACAAATACCTAGATCTCTTAACCATTGTTAAAAAATAAAACAATTACTTCGTACATTATACGATAAGCAGAATGCATATTTTTTGATCAGTTTAATTTTATACCCTGAAGATGTTTGTGATAAGCGAAACCGGTCGGTATTTTAAAAAATCGTGGTTACAAACAAAGTTATTGTTTTATTTCAATTTATGTCAAAACCACAAAGTGACTGCTTTCCACCAAAATATAATTTTTTTTTTTTTTTCAATTTAATAAACCACAGAAATAAAGGTTTCCCATTGGTTGCCAGACTTGTGACGTAACACAACGACGGATATTATTTCTTCTTTTGAATTCGGTACTTCTGTCGAAAATTTGGATCGGAGTTATACCCCCCCGAAACTAGCGCCCCGGGACTTCTTATGTGGCGTGGACTCATTCATAGTATGAAATAGAACGTTAGTTGGAGTCCGCGCCACATAATTTGTCCCGCAGACGGGGGCGCCACCGTTTTTTTTTATGTAAAGTAACAGAAAATATGCTTCTTCAGCCTAATGTGTTATGTTACTTTGCAAATTTGTACAAATTAAAAGAAAATTCGTAGATTCTGGGACTGAAGTTAGTAGATGTGCAGGAAGGACCTAAAATACGTAGATCTACGTAAAAAGACGCAGAGTTAGCAACTCCCGAACTCAATGCTCAACGCTCGCGCCGCGCGCCCGCGCTTTCATTTCGGCCAGACACTGTTAACGAATGGTCATGTCTCATGTCATTCGTTCCCGAACCGCGCTCCAAATAAGACTACCTACGCAAATACGTAGTATAAAAAAATATTAGCAGATTGACAAACGTCAATTTCCCCACTTTGACAGGTTAAGTTAAGTGGTGAAATCTAATAACATTTAGGTATTTATTTATTTTTTATTTCTGTAAGACAATAAATTTTTTTGGGGCAAATTTGCCGCCCCCTAAAATCCGCCGCCCTAGGCTCAAGCCTACTCAGCCTGCTGGTAAATCCGCCACTGAGTATACCACAGACAACATACAGAAATCGAAAATATTCTATGTTGACTCGAATAAGTTAAGTACCCCTCATGGCAATAGAGAACTCCAGTCCATTTTTTTTATTTTTTTTAATGAATAAAGACCTTCAAACTTAAATAACTGCATTTTTATTTTTATTTTTATAGTTAGTTTGTTAAAATAATTGTCAAAGTTTTAATTTTTCTAGACCATCAGAAAAGCACCATATCTATGGTGGATTGTTAATATGATGATATGGTCTTCACCCACCGATAGTTTATTAACCTTCAAGTTGTCATATTGAATCAGTGATGTTATGTTAAGGGAAATTTCCCTATATCTAGGGGAGAAAAATATTTTTTAGGGATAAGGGAAATCAGGACAAAATCTAGGGAAATTTCGAACTCTGGCAAAATGTTTATTACATATGACAATATTACTGGTATTTTTATATATATATTATATACATATACATATATATTTTTTGGAATTCCTATGAATCTTAATTATTGTTCATGTACTTACATGCAATGTTATTTTTAACACTGACAACTCAAAATGATATTATATGTATCTAAAAAGATAAATGGGACCTCTGAAAAAAAATTTAATTTATGTTTTAAGTTCTGTTTTTTCGGTGATTGTGGTTAATTTTTATTTTGCAAAGTGTTTTTTTTTTTTTATTTGGAATTCAGTTTCTAATTCAGTGGTGAGTGCATTCGTACTTTTAAATTATTACTTCACGTAGCAAAAAGTGTTTTATTTGGAAAAGAACAGTATTATTAGTATATTTACCAAGTTCCGATATCTTTCCAATTAATTAATCATATTAATTAACATATAACAGGATTAGTGTTACACAATCAGGTGGCTACGTAGGTAATTGCGTAAATGTGAAATTCTAGGGAAATTTCACTTCGAAATCTAGGGAAATAATTTTTTTGGGCAGAACATCCCTATTTTAAATGATAAACAATATGGCGGAATCATGAATCATGAGGCTACTATGACAATTAGGTGTGAGAAATCGTTTTTTATTCAAGATTAACTGCTTTTAATATTGGAAAACATTGGTAAAATGTCCACATTTCACCGCTACTGTTATTGTATTTAATCAAAGTGCAATATAAAAACAATAAATCTCTCTCTTTCATTGTTAATACATGTGACATCGTGTTTTGTGTTAGGCGTTACTTTGTAGGTACATTGTTTTATGTATAACACATACAGAAACTGGTATTTATACCTAATACTGATCATGACGATTGTGTGTATAAAAAGCCCTTGATACTAAAAAGAATTTGAAAATACGATCGATGTATCGTAAACCAAATGTCAAATATGACAATAGGCAAAATATGTTGCAGATTTTCCACAAATATAGCCCCTTTCGTAAATTGTTGAGGGCCTAAATTATGTTTCAATAAACACAATAACTATTATTTATCTAAATCTCTATAAACAGTATGAAAATAAACCAAAAACACGAAATGTTGAATTGCGTATGTGCACTTGTCATTTCAAATGTCAATACAATACAATAAACGCGATCACCAGGTGACAGTGGGTGAGTGTGACGCGTGACGTCACCATTCACCATTTCAGTAATGCCAACTCAACGCTGTGTTTTCAGGAGAGGTTGAAAAATGCACTTTTTAATAATTTTTTAAAAACTCTGCGTTTAATATTATGAAATAAAAGTTATATATTCAGAATCAGCGTTTATTGGTCTATATGAACATATTTTTTTAAAGCCATAATATTTTTCACTGGAGTTCCTTATTTCAAAGTAAAAAAAATACCCAGGATTCGCGCAGTTATAAACTTTACGATTTTTTAATATTTTTTTTATAAATCCTAAAAATATCAGATAAATGGTAAAATACAGGTTAATTCATTGGCTATATAGCACTACAATAAGTTTTTATGTCTCCATGTTAAAATTCGAAAGTATGATTTTATAATGTTGGCGAAAAATTTAAAAAATGATCTTCTGAGAAATCTCAAGCAAATGAGGCAAATTTATTTGAAATTAATAAATTACTTGGTTTTTACCACTTTTATTGTTTATAAAACCGACATGTTTCGTCAGCAAAGCTGACTTCTTCAGGGTTATGACAGAACTAATTTTAAATATAGACATATATATAGGTAATAGAAAAATAATCGACATAAACAATAATAAAATTAGAAAGAAAATAATGTTTAAGGGACGAGGGGCAATATAGAACAATTTAAAAAAATTTTAAAAGGGGAATAGATTTAATAATGGGTCATTTAAAAACAATTTTTGATTATTAATAATATTTAAATTTGCATTAACACTCTTTCTAATCTCTAAAATTTCTAATTTATCTAACTGAATGCCATTGACATTACAATGAATTAATTCTATTCCACTGTTAAAATTAAAGGTATGACTAGTTTCTATTAAATGGTTGGCAAACTCCGAGAAACTATTATTATTTAAAGCTTTCATATGCTCTTTAATCCTTATTTCAAAGTTTCTCGAAGTTTTACCTATATAAAAGAAATCACAATCATTACATTTCAATTTATAAATTCCAGATTTTTTCATTTTGGAATCTATATCTTTATTATTTACAATATAATTTTTAAGTTTATTATTTGCATAAAATACAGGAAGAATTTCATTCGGTACATTCTTTGTCAAGGCATTAGAGATTTTATTATTGAAATACATAATTTTCTTCCATTTTTTCTTTTCCTGATCCTTTTGTACAGGATAGATATATGATTTAAGGAATTTATTCTTATATTTTTTATTGAGAATGTTTTCAATTAAATTGGTGTTGTATCCATTATTAATAGCAATTCGTTTAATAACATTGAGTTCTATTGAAAAATTATTGGGAGATAGGGGTACATTAACTAATCTATGAATCATAGAATGGAAAGCTGACATTTTTTGAGAAATTGGATGATTTGAAGTGTTGTGGATTACAATGTCTGTGTATGTATCTTTACGAAAAATGTTAAATTCAAATTTATTATTAATTATTGAAATATTTAAATCCAAAAAGTTTATACTCGAATTTTGCCCAATCTCTACAGTAAATTTTATGTTTTTATGGAGTTTGTTTAAGAAATTAAGAAAAATATTAAGTTGTCTCAAAGTACCTGTCCAAACACAGAAAACATCATCCACATATCTCTTCCAACAATGAACGTATTTTAGTAATAATGCACAGCTATTAAAAATCTTATTTTCCAAATTATTTATAAATATATCCGCGACCAAGGGGCTGGTACTAGCACCCATTGCCACGCCATCTTTTTGTTTAAAGATATTGTCATTGAATTGAAAATAATTTTGTTTTAAAACTATATTAAATAATACATTTAAATCCTGAGATAAGTCATTAGGTAAAAATGATGAAAATAAAAGATCTTTAATAATAGGTTTACATTCTTCAATTGGAATACTTGGAAATAAATTAACAATGTCAAATGATACTAAAAATGCTTTTTCAGGAATTTCCAAAAGTTTTAAGTGTTCAATCAAATCAAATGAATTTTTAATAGTGTATTTAGGATGAAAAATATGTGAATCCATAATAATTCTATTAATTGTTGATGATATTTTATTGCTAGGAGCATTACAATTTGAGACCACTGGCCTTATTGGTTGACCTTTTTTATGAATTTTTAATAGACTATACAACTTAGGGACTTGAGGATTTTTTACAGTTAGTCTCCTATTTTTAATTAAATTAATAATCATGTCACTTTTACAATTTTTTAGAGCATCCCTTATCTGCTCTTGACATTTGTTAACAGGGTTAATTTGTAACTTTTCAAAATTATTACCTTGTAAAAAATCCATTGTTTTTTCCACATAATCTTCCTTATTCATAATTATGACACTATTACCTTTGTCAGCTTTCGTAATGATCAGATTATTTTCCCGTGTAGCCCTGGATATATTAATTGCAAGTCTTTTTTCTTGATTGTATTGTTTTTTAGTGAAGTTAGGATTCTTGCTGATGTTTTTTATGACTTCTCCACATTTATATTGATAAGAAATATGTTGATTATTCAAAGCACAATTAACATCTACTGCTAACAACTCCAAATGTTTATTATTATTATCAACTTGTAGGTTATGGTTTAATCCTTTTGACAACAAATTTATATAGCATATATTTGCTGTGTTAGAAGAAGTGATTGTAGCGAGTACGGCTATAAAGGCAAAAGTGTTTAAGAAACTAATGATTAAATATAGACTTATAGGTCTAGACTTATTTTTTCTTCGTGAGTGTCAAAAAAGTTGTGTTTTCCCTAATTACATTAATTTTAAAATTAAATCAGATTCACATTCTGCAAACAAAGCTAAAGAAGCCTGGCTTAAAGAGGACTTAAAATGCAGTTTTAAAAAACGTAACAACTTGAAACTTCAAATCAAAATTTTACATATGGAATTAGCCAGCACATTACACCCGGTTGAGTGGGATTTACTTGATGACCATGTTAGATTCATCGCAAGCATTAAAGCATTTAAAAAGAAACAAAAGTTAATAAAGAAGATAAATAATTTGTGTTTTAAAAATAATAAACTTCAAGATAAACAAATACATAACTTTGACAGTATTAATATTACATGTGACAATTCTACCCAAGAAATAACTCATTTTAATATGAATCAAAATAACATTCCTAATAAAACAGTGAATAATATAAACAATAAAAATATATTTAAATTCCATCACCATGTGATTAACTTATCCAAACATGAATTTAATAAGGAAGAGATAAATTTGTTGTCAAAAGGATTAAACCATAACCTACAAGTTGATAATAATAATAAACATTTGGAGTTGTTAGCAGTAGATGTTAATTGTGCTTTGAATAATCAACATATTTCTTATCAATATAAATGTGGAGAAGTCATAAAAAACATCAGCAAGAATCCTAACTTCACTAAAAAACAATACAATCAAGAAAAAAGACTTGCAATTAATATATCCAGGGCTACACGGGAAAATAATCTGATCATTACGAAAGCTGACAAAGGTAATAGTGTCATAATTATGAATAAGGAAGATTATGTGGAAAAAACAATGGATTTTTTACAAGGTAATAATTTTGAAAAGTTACAAATTAACCCTGTTAACAAATGTCAAGAGCAGATAAGGGATGCTCTAAAAAATTGTAAAAGTGACATGATTATTAATTTAATTAAAAATAGGAGACTAACTGTAAAAAATCCTCAAGTCCCTAAGTTGTCTATTAAAAATTCATAAAAAAGGTCAACCAATAAGGCCAGTGGTCTCAAATTGTAATGCTCCTAGCAATAAAATATCATCAACAATTAATAGAATTATTATGGATTCACATATTTTTCATCCTAAATACACTATTAAAAATTCATTTGATTTGATTGAACACTTAAAACTTTTGGAAATTCCTGAAAAAGCATTTTTAGTATCATTTGACATTGTTAATTTATTTCCAAGTATTCCAATTGAAGAATGTAAACCTATTATTAAAGATCTTTTATTTTCATCATTTTTACCTAATGACTTATCTCAGGATTTAAATGTATTATTTAATATAGTTTTAAAACAAAATTATTTTCAATTCAATGACAATATCTTTAAACAAAAAGATGGCGTGGCAATGGGTGCTAGTACCAGCCCCTTGGTCGCGGATATATTTATAAATAATTTGGAAAATAAGATTTTTAATAGCTGTGCATTATTACTAAAATACGTTCATTGTTGGAAGAGATATGTGGATGATGTTTTCTGTGTTTGGACAGGTACTTTGAGACAACTTAATATTTTTCTTAATTTCTTAAACAAACTCCATAAAAACATAAAATTTACTGTAGAGATTGGGCAAAATTCGAGTATAAACTTTTTGGATTTAAATATTTCAATAATTAATAATAAATTTGAATTTAACATTTTTCGTAAAGATACATACACAGACATTGTAATCCACAACACTTCAAATCATCCAATTTCTCAAAAAATGTCAGCTTTCCATTCTATGATTCATAGATTAGTTAATGTACCCCTATCTCCCAATAATTTTTCAATAGAACTCAATGTTATTAAACGAATTGCTATTAATAATGGATACAACACCAATTTAATTGAAAACATTCTCAATAAAAAATATAAGAATAAATTCCTTAAATCATATATCTATCCTGTACAAAAGGATCAGGAAAAGAAAAAATGGAAGAAAATTATGTATTTCAATAATAAAATCTCTAATGCCTTGACAAAGAATGTACCGAATGAAATTCTTCCTGTATTTTATGCAAATAATAAACTTAAAAATTATATTGTAAATAATAAAGATATAGATTCCAAAATGAAAAAATCTGGAATTTATAAATTGAAATGTAATGATTGTGATTTCTTTTATATAGGTAAAACTTCGAGAAACTTTGAAATAAGGATTAAAGAGCATATGAAAGCTTTAAATAATAATAGTTTCTCGGAGTTTGCCAACCATTTAATAGAAACTAGTCATACCTTTAATTTTAACAGTGGAATAGAATTAATTCATTGTAATGTCAATGGCATTCAGTTAGATAAATTAGAAATTTTAGAGATTAGAAAGAGTGTTAATGCAAATTTAAATATTATTAATAATCAAAAATTGTTTTTAAATGACCCATTATTAAATCTATTCCCCTTTTAAAATTTTTTTAAATTGTTCTATATTGCCCCTCGTCCCTTAAACATTATTTTCTTTCTAATTTTATTATTGTTTATGTCGATTATTTTTCTATTACCTATATATATGTCTATATTTAAAATTAGTTCTGTCATAACCCTGAAGAAGTCAGCTTTGCTGACGAAACATGTCGGTTTTATAAACAATAAAAGTGGTAAAAACCAAGTAATTTATTAATTTCAATCATAATGGTGCCACAAAATAAGTTTGCTGTGTTAGAAGAAGCAAATTTATTTATTTAGCATGGTCGCTCCAGTGGATAAGTGGTGGGATAAATTAGGACATTTATTTAAGTTCAAGAGACCGAAAAAAAAATTGTACACAAAAATTTAATTCTTACCAAAAGGCTGAATAATGCTCGTCCTTATCCTCGCATACTCCTTACTAGCGCCTCTGCTCTGGTTTCTCTCCTGAGCGAGGGTCAGGGCCGCGCCACCCAGTTGCGCCGCCTGGCCTCGCAGCTCGGCCTTCAGGGCCGTCCCCGCACGTCGGGCACGTGCCACGCTCAGTGCCTGCTGCGCCAGCAGGGAAGCCAGAAGGCCGCCGGCCCGTGGGTTGGATGTCCAGGTGGTGTGCTCCAGACGGAGACGGTCGGCACCCGGCGTAACCGCAAAGTGGTTTGAAAATTGTTGCCGGAATTTGAGGACTTCTTGGATTACAGCCTGGAATTGATGAAAGGATAAGTTTCGAAAATTTTATAAACATAAAATTCAAATTAAATACATAATTAAATGTGCAATCTGCCGAGCGATTCTATATCTTTTGTGAGATCAAGATCTTCTGTCAGATTTGTGTGATTTTCTATGGTTGTTATTTGCTTTTTCTATGGGTATCAGGCCAACTTCGCGGATTTAAATATCAGGCCAGCTTCGCCGATTTAAAACGTTCTAAACTAATATATGTGACAGCTCACAGTTGAAATCTGATATCGAAGAAAAAACAAACAACAGCCATAGAAATCTGAACAGTATCACAAATCTGACAAGAGATCTCGTCCGTCAGGGTGGCCTTAGAATGGGGTACGGTGGTAATTTTGATAAAAGTGTAAGAACAAGTACAGATTTTGAAAATGTTATAAATTGATTAATTATAAATTTTATTTCATTATTAATTTTTGGAGTGTTATGCCCTGTTGCGCTACCTCCTTCTTTAGACTACGTTTCGAACAGCGTTACAGTGTCCTTCATCAGGGCAGATGTGTGATGATGATGGACACTGCAAAGCCGTCTGAAACTTTGGCTAAAGCAGGAGGTAGCGCAACACGACATAACATCCCAAAAATAAATTACAAAAATACTTTTGGCCGTTAAAACCTAAAATCAATTATTAATTGTTTTTGTGTTTAATTTCAACAACTTCATTTAATTTTTAAAAAAATTAATATATATCAATTTTAACCCCTCCCAAGCCAGTAAAACAAGGAAATTTCCTAAACAAGCCCACTTTGAATTGAATGTTTTGTGGATTAATTTTGAGCTATTGTATATTTTATTGACCGAAACACATTCTTAGAGTAATAAACTATGTACCAAAACAACATTACTTGCGTAATTACGTAAATTGATAGGTTTTTACGATGTTTTCGTCTCGTCAAATAACATAGATCGACTTTGAGCGAAAGAATCATGGCAAATGTGACATTAAATATAAATTATTCCGAGTGACTAGGCGCATTGCAGGTTTCGCTATAATAAAGGGCGATAATAGAGCAAGCGATTCTGACCGTGTTCTTAATACTTTTTCTTTAAAATCGCGTAAAATTTTTTTTTTTTTGTTAATGTACACCGGTGTACTATCGGCAAGGGGCGGGGCGGGTTAATAATGTTACTATTATTCTATAAGCATTTTAGTTTTTTCATATTATTATGACAGCTGTTTGGGCTTACAAGGCCATCTTCAAATTGTTTGAAAATGGGCTTGTAAGCCGAAACAGCTGTCACTATAATAAAAAACTAAAATACTTGCAGAACTTAACCCCTAAGGCTGATTTGTTCGCTTTTCAGAACATTTCGTCTAGGTCTCATAGAAATCGTTGTCTCCCTTACTCTCATGGTTAGAACTATGATCTAAACGGTGTTAGAAAAAGATGTACTCTAAACGGTGTTAGAAAAAAATTAAGATAAAAAATTTTATTCTTGAAATTTGATTCTAATGCTTTGAAAAATGAAAACAGTTTGCTGCATGTTATCATATTTTTTATGCCAGAAAGCCAAAGTCCCATTTCATTCCATACATTCCCATCAAACAGTTTTACATACTGGCTCTACCTGAAAATATTGTCAAAAATATTGGACTACTTGGTGAACCTTTTTTTGCAAAATCAACCTGAATTTTTTATCATTTACTAACTGGTTCCCGGCAAGCGTTGCAATGCCATATTCAAAGAAATAAATTGTTTCTCCCTGCATGTCCTTTCCCGTGCGTCCCTGTTCCCCTCCCGCATCCCCTTCCCCTCCCGCGTTCCCCTTCCACCTTCCCCGCCCACCCTCTCCCCTCTCAACTGTCCCGCAAACCCCCCTCCTGCGTTCCATATATTCAATCCTAGTACATTCAGTTTTCAAACACCTCGCGTGCCACCTATTACAATTTTTTTATTCAAATTTTCATTATTCGTATATTACAAATATTCATTTTTGCATATTATAAGAACAATCAATCAAATTTGGTACCTACCATAGGTACTTATTTAAAATACCTATAATTTAAAAAAGACGATTCTTTTAATATAAAAAAAAAAACAGCTGCCTGCTAAATTCAATTTCATCAAACGCGCAAACTGTCAGACGTGTAAAGTTAATATAGTCGTTAAGTTTTCTGAAATTATCCAATTTCCATAAGAACCTTCTGCAAAGTATTAGAAAACATTAAAAAAAAGATGAATGAAATAGGTAAAATCGTTCTGAATTTATGGCGTGACCAAGGGAAATAGGGATTCATTGTTATATATATAGATTGAGTTAGTTTATACTACATGAATATAAACTAATATTTTTCTTTTGATAAATTTAATTTTTACAGTAAGTATAACATTTCTTTTTATTAGCTGTTCCATAAACACACAGCACGCCAGACAGCTATGCAGCCAAGAGAAGACATGTAATAACTCACCAGGATGACCAGGTTGACCTTGGTGATGAGCGCTGAGAGCGCGGGGGGCTCGCAGCCCGACTCATCCTGCTCGGCACACCAGCAGCATGCTCGCATCAGCGCTCGCCCCACACCCGTCACACGCTTGTAGAACAGGTCGGAGGGAGACAGCGCCGCGCTGCCCGCACACTCCTCCTCTTCCGAACTGCTGGACATCACCTTGACAGGGAGAACACACCAATTACACGAAACGAAACAATATCTTTGTTTTTCAACATTCTTCAAGATTATTCAAGACTCCGATCGGTTTCCGCTCTCAGGTATCTGGAACCGCAGTGACAGCCCATTTCAGATATCAACCGTACGATGCTAGAGCCATCTCTCTAAGCATTTTATTTTTTCAATAATATCGACGGTCCTGAAAAACAATATCGGATGTGCAATTTTGTAGTTTTGGGATGTAGTGGAATCGGCTCTGAGTGGAAGGCGACTATTCACAGCTTTTTCAAATTCCCTGAAGGTTGCCGTCTCTCGTCTGTATTTTAATTTATTAATATTATAGGAGACAGGTTGTTATAAAAAAAATGACAGAGGAATAATAAATAACATAAATACCGACCGTCAATAGCGGTGAACAACGATATGATTTGATTCGACGGCCGCCACGGTCGAGGGGTAAGGCTCGCTAATTTTAAATTAAAATAATACATTTGTGGCACATTCCAGAGTGAAAGATATTCTCAGTATCGCCCTGGGGTTACTTACTCCGATTCAGAATTGAAACGTAGCTTGAAATGGCGTAAGCTGTGTTTGTGACCAGATTAGAATGGTCAGGTACTTCCCCACTTTCCTCTTCCCCATCTCCTTCCCCTTCCCGCCACATTCAGCCTCGAAACATACGCCAATTGGGATGATATAATTTCACTGGCTCCAGACGATTGGGAGCAGTTGGGACTCTTGTGCAGTGTTAATATAATATATAAATAAAAATAAAATAATACAGTAAAACCCTCTTAAGAAGTTTGGTTTTTTCGGTCCCTCAGCCCAAAATTGGCCCAATTTTTCCCACATATATGGTTTTCCTGCTTAAGAAGTTTGTTTTTTCGGTCCTTTGGAAAACTTCTTAAGAGGGTTTCACTGTACAAGAGAAAATAAAGTTGGATCAAGTGAAAACAAAACAATGATTAAGGCTTTCTGAATGAGAGAAGTAATCTATAGAGGTAAAAAATACTAGATTACAAGAGATTCAAAAGTTCTGGGAGCTAATCTATCTTAATACATATTATAACCATATCTTGGCATTACAGTGTACAGTACAATTATTAATACAGTATGCTATATCATCGACACATTTGTACAAGAGGTTGGGAGAAGCTTAAACTGGTTCTTCAGAAAGGAATACGAAAAATTACAGGGTTTCTTAGTAGACGGTGATTGATACAGTGATACTCCCTAGAGAAGTTCTTTGTTAAGAAGTTTTCCCGCTTAACCCGTTGAATGTCAGGCGTATTTCGAAAAACCGCACGGATTTTACCTTGTTGCTGCTTTCCGGTCAAATATCATTATAAAAACAAACGAATTCCTTTTTTGTGATTGTTTTCTGTTTACCAGATAATATATCTTATTATGTATATATATTAAGTGATAATATCGTATTATATATATATAGTGATAGTATTGTAAAAAGTTTTTCCAGAATAGCTAACTAACTAAAAAAAAAGATTTTTTTTGGAAATAATTGTCACAAAATATAATCACACAAATATAAACTGATTTTATTATTTCTACACAAATCTGAATACATAGATACCCAACATGAAAAAACACAATTCAAAGGAGTTTGCAAATAAATAAAGACATTTATAAGCATTTGAAAACATATAACATTGATTTTTCGCCTTTGACAGCTGCCAAAACTGACCTGCAAAGTCATAGAAAATTCATTTAAAAATATTCTAGAGTAGCTAGATTAATGGAACCATCGGTTACGTCAACAATGATACTGGCGTAAGCGATTCTGACCTTGTCCTTCATATAATTTCTTTTTACATAAAGATTAAAATTGCATTAAAAAATAAATAAAAAAAACTTTGTAAGAGGTTTTCACTGTATTGATTTTGGCTTATAGTATATGAAGCTTTACCTGCTGTATAGCCGTGTCTACCACGTGCTGGTGCTGCGGCTGCTGCTGCAGAGCCCTCAGCGCCTGCGCGGCGGCCACCTTCTCCGCCAGCTCCCGCAGCAGCAGAGCCGTCGGGGCGGGCCGGCCCTGCCCTGCGCTGGCCCCGCCCAGCCGGGCCCACAGCCCCGCTCCCACCGCCCACTCCAGCAGCAGCGTCAGGGCTCGCCGCTTGTCTGCCAGCTGAGGAGCTATCTGCAGGGAGTCGGAGCTGCCCAGGGCTGCACCGTTTCCGACGCTAGCTTGGTTCCATCTGAACTTACAAATTATAAAGATATTTAAAACCAATGAAGGCCAATTAACCAGCGGCTGAGAATTTAGATTTTGTCAAAAGATTGTGTAGCGATCGTACCATGTTGACATACCGCATTCCATTAGCCGTACAGGGCGGTTCAGATGGCAAACAATTCTCTGTACCACCATTTTTCACTAATAACTCACTATCGGTTTTATTTAATTTGTTTTAATTTAAAATTTGTTTTAATATAAATGTATGAGGCTACATATTTTGGTTGCTAATTCTGCAATACATACAACAATCTTTATAAAATGTTTTTTGATATTATAATACATCTATTATTAAAAAAATAACTTTCTTCCCTCGTCGGGCCTTCTGGGAACGGGGAACCAAGGTGGAATGGGCTCTTCCCTTGTGGGGCCGTCGGGGAACCAAAGAGGAGTGGTCTCTCCATCGTGGAGTCTTCAGGGAACTAAGGAGTGAATAGGAGAGATGAGACCTTCTTCCCCCGTGGGCCCTTCAGGGAACCAAGGAGTGGAGAGGAGAAATGAGGCCCTCTTCCCTCGTGGGACTTTTAGGGAACCAAGGAGGAGTAGAGAGGAGAGATGAGACCCAGGAAGACACAGTGTTTTATAACGCTGATGGGTTTCATTCGTTTTGTGCTCCGATTGATATACGGGATCGGAGGAATCCAGATTTTTGGAATTCCGCACAACAAGGGTGCCTACCTACACGGTAGACAGGTGTCATGTACCGCAATATCGCTAGTCCGTTGCTAACCTCATCTTAATTTGGTAGGCGGGTATGGGTACCGCCGCCCTGGGAACCATTTATTGGATGACCAACACCTCTGCCACAGGTCACCCCAAGTGGTTCGCCGCGTTTGGTGACTTAGCACGGGTGCCCGGGTTCATGGGGTAATGTTTGTCTGGGTCTTGATGGCGAGTGCGTCGGCCCACCTTCTGCGTGGCGGGCCGGATTGGGAGATGCTGGTTGAGGGAGACCCTTTACAACCGGTTACCGTTGTCCGGGTCGCTCGGTAGTACAGGGGCCCGACCCTCAGGCTCACGACTGAGGGTGGGCTGCCCCATCAACGAGTGCAAAAACCCTGCCGCTGCTGTTGTGCCGGTTCGTGACCGGAGGGGACCCAGCAGTAGCGTTTGGGGCGCATTGGGTGACCTCTCCAGCCGGACTCTCCCAGCCCATCGCCTTGCACCGCAGTGGGTGGGTTGGATTCATACGTCCGTCACTCCTGTACACTCTGATCCCCAGCTTTCCTACCCATCCCTCATACCTTTTCCTTCCCGGACCTTCCTTTCTTCTAATAACCCCAAAAAAAAAAAAAAAAACCATATAAAATCATGAATTGCACAAACAACAGTAATATCACTATCACAACGGCGAGAAGCAGGAGTCCCCGGTGCAGGCCAAAGCTGTTGGTGAATTTCACCAACATTCGCGGCCTGCACAAAAACTTAAACTTCGTCCACCAACACCTTCTCTCCCAACGCCCTAACCTTCTCTTCCTTTCCGAAACGCAGATAGCCGAGCCTACAGACGCCACCTATCTGGATTGCCCGGGCTTCACCCTCGTTGGCAAATTCAGACCCAAAGGAGGTGTCTGTCTCTTCAGCCGAGCTGACGTCAACTGTGTGCGACTGTTGAATCTGGAGAACTCCAGATTCGACGTAATGTGGGTGCGTGTCAATCTTGCCAGTACGGTAAGATTTTACGCGTGTCTATACCGCTCACCGAACCTTAGCGTTTCAGATACGTCCGAACTCTTCAAACATCTAAGTAATACTATTGATGACCTCTTGCCCCGCTTCCCTACGGCAGAGTTTCTGGTCCTGGGGGACTTCAATGTTCATAACGAACCTTGGTTAAAGTTCTCAGGACCAACGGACTCGGCTGGACGAGAGGCGGAATCCTTTGCCCTCTGCCATGGACTGGAGCAAATGGTTCAGGGGCCGACAAGGGTTCCTGATGTCCAGACTCACCGCTCCAATCTGTTAGATTTGTTTTTAACCACTGTGCCACACGGCTACAAGATTGACGTCACAGCGCCTTTAGGATCGTCCGACCACTGCCTGGTGACGACGTCAATCCCCGTAACCTTCAGACCGCCAAACGAGCGGCTGAAGAGAAAAGTGTGGCACTATAGATCAGCAGATTGGTTTGGTCTGCGGGCACATTTTAATGCTTTCCCGTGGTCAGCTGTCTGTTTTCGGACCTCGGATCCCTCAAGATGTGCCCAGGAAGTTGGTGAAGTCATCACATCCGCGATGGATGACTTCATCCAATCCACTGTTAAAGAAACTGGTGTGGGCTCAAAGCCGTGGTTCAGTCGACAATGCTCTGAAGCAGTGCGACGAAAAAACGCGGCTTACCGAGCCTACAACACATCTCGAACGTCCGAAAACAGAACAGAATATAACAAAATGGCAAAGGAAAGCAAGAGGATCATAAATAGGTCTAAATTCGAGCACGACCTGCAGATCAGTAGAAAGCTGGCTGCCTGCCCGCACGGCAGCAGAGCGTTCTGGTCGCTTGCGGGCTCAATAGGTCGCAATTTCTGCAAATCCAGTCTGCCACCTCTTACCAGACCTGACGGCTCTCTAGCAAATACCGCCGCCGAAAAGGCTAACTTATTAGGCAAAATGTTCGCGGAAAACTCGACCCTCGATGATCAAGGTGCTACCCCGCCGTCGGTTCCTCACTGCGGTTTTCATATGAAAAAGCTGAGGATCCGGCATCGGGATGTACTCCAAGTCTTACGAGGGCTTGATATTAATAAAGCTAGTGGGCCTGACGGAATACCTGCCCTGGTATTGCAGAGGTGCGCTGCAGAAATAGCTCCAATTTTGACGAAGCTTTTCAAAATGTCCCTGAAGTCTGGTTCTGTGCCCTCTGGTTGGAAAAAAGCGATCATTCACCCTATTCCAAAGAAGGGTGACCGCTCCAACCCAGCCAACTACCGCCCCATAGCGATCACATCAGTTCTGTCTAAGGTAATGGAACGTGTGATCAACGACAAACTGCTCACATACCTCGAGAAGAACAAAATTATTAACGACCGTCAATACGGATTCCGGCGGAACCGCTCGTGCGGTGATCTTCTCGCGTATGTGACGCATGTTTGGGGGCGGTGCCTGGAACGTTTTGGTGAGACCCAAACGGTTGCACTGGATATTTCCAAGGCCTTTGACCGGGTTTGGCACCGAGGGCTTGTCAACAAACTGCTTTCTTACGGACTTCCCGCATCCTTGTGTAAGTGGATTGCCGACTTTTTGAGGGAGAGGTCGATTCAGGTGGTTGCTGACGGTTTCACCTCTTCTTCGCATTCGATAAATGCTGGCGTCCCACAGGGATCGGTTCTGTCACCGACTTTGTTTCTGTTGCACATCAATGACCTCTTGTCATGTGCACCGATTCATTGTTACGCGGATGACAGTACAGTCCATGATAGCTTTTTGTTTGACAAGCCCCCAAAGGGCACACAAACTCCAATAGCTCGGAGGGCTTTGAAGCAAAGAATGGACGGTTACCTCGAGAGTATTTTCTCTTGGGGTAAGAATAACCTCGTCGAATTTAATGTTTCAAAGACCCAATCATGTTTGATAACGTCTAAAAGGGATCGAAATGAAAATCTAGTCTCCTTCAACGGAAGCAACCTTCCGAACAGGACCTCCATTGATATGCTTGGTGTAACTCTAAGTGACCAGCTCAGGTACGGGGGCTCCATCGAAACCAGAGTTAAGTTAGCCTCTCAGAAACTGGGCGTACTGTACAGGGCCCGCAGATACTTTAATAGTACCCAACTGCTAACCCTGTACAAATCGCAAGTGCGCCCCACGGTTGAATTTGGCAGTCACCTCTGGTCTGGAGCTCCAAAATACCTAAAAAAAACCCTTGACTCTGTGCAGAAACGGGCGGTCCGTTTGATAGATTCTCCCATCCTAACAGACGGACTGCAATCTTTAGAGCATAGGCGTCAGGTGGGAATGCTGTCCTTGTTCTACCGGTATTACAATGGAAGATGCTCCGAGGAACTAGCATCATTGATCCCCTCGGCTCCGGTGCATAGTCGGGAAACACGCCAAACACGCGCCCAACATTTGTACACGGTTGACATGAGAACGGGTCGTTTCTATGACTCGTTCTTGAGTTCAACGGCTCGGCTGTGGAACGATTTGCCGGCCTCTGTGTTTCCTCCCTCCTACAACATGGGTCTCTTCAAGACCCATGTTCACTCCTTCCTTTCCTCAAAGAGACCCTCCACACAGCATCTACAAAGATGACATAGGCCCTGAGGGAAATTATTTTCCTCAGGGCCTCCTGTGTGGTGTTAATGTAAAAAAAAAAAAAAAAAACCATCATCGTATCGTGACATTTCGCTCTACGTGGAAGTGTTATTCATCCTATCGTTACATAAAGTGTAAATTCTATCGTATTATATTGTATGCTTTGTGTGAACTTCTTATGTAAATCGAATCGTGACTCAGATCTCTATCGTGGATTATAAAATAACTCCAATTATCGTGCGCTTATGGACACATCTGTGACTGTCACCAAACGGAAACCGAGCCAGAAGACATAACATCAGTGAGTACCACTTAATTGTGAATTACCTATTTTGTTTGGTGGTCGGGCATAACTCATATCGAAATCCATAAGCGTTTTATTTAGCAAGGAGTAGCCGCAAGGTTATTCTAAAACCCTCGTGCATAGTCATGATTCACACAGGAACCAGAAGATATAGCCTCATTTCCAATGAAAACCCTGGTGAACTTTATAAAAGGGACTGGACTTTGTAGAAGATTACTGTTAACTCGTTGTGGGCCGTTCGGACACCGGTGTCCGCGAGGTGGCGCGGCACTTTGAAATGCAATTTTGACCCTTATGTATACAGAAAGTGTATGAAGAACAATGTCAGAAACGCTTGCTCTATTATCGTACTTTACCATAGAGAAACCCGCAATGAGACAAGTCACTTCGAATAATTTATATTAAATTTTCCGTAGTCCGGGATGTAAAAAGATTCTGCGCATGCGCGAAAAAAAAATATCTCCTTTCTACTATTTTGACCCTTCTATGTACAAAATCGGTAAAGGAAGTGTCAGAATCACTGCCGCCAACATTCCCTATGGTATGGGTAAAGATTTCATTCATTTAGTAGCCACACAATATTTAAAAATAATGTTTGTCTGTGGGCATCTCCAACTGTCATTTTGGCGGCCGCGTCACATTGCCGATGCGTGACATGCGTGTACCTCGAATAAAACATCATAAAACCTATCAATTTACGTAATTACGCAAGTAATGTTATTTTGGTAAATAGTTTATTGTTCTAGGAATGTGTTTCAGTCAATAAAATATACGATAGGTTAAATTTAATCCACAAAACATTCAATTGAAGATCGTGAAATTTCCGTGTTTTTCTGGAAAAAGCCGGGACCTCAACAGGTTAAAGGAATGAGATAAAATAGAAGATAGCACAGTTGGCCAATGGCCTAAGGGCTCATGGGAAGTAAACCGTTTGTAAACCGTCCCCGCTCTTAAATTTTTTTTTTAAATATATCTATATCAATTGGTAAGGCCGTAAATAAATAGACAAATTGAGAGATTTCCGTCACAAAACGTGTGTTCGGATATATTTATTAATGATTTTATTTTGATCACTAAACATAGCGATCGACTTGGGGCCACCTATGGCAGGGGTGTTGGTTATCCAATAAATGGTTCCCGGGGCGGCGGTACCCATACCCACCTCCCATTATCTCAGTTTGAAATATTGTGATATACAGAGATGTTTTTGCAAGAAATATTCTAATCCTCAAATTCTGACCTGGGATCACTGCGGGGCACATCATTGACCAGGTTGGTTGCGATGGTCAGCAGAGTCCTGTCCAGCAGGGTGTCCACATCGGGTCCCTCTTCATCTCCGTCTGGCCCGGCCGTCGGAAACAAGTTGGCCAGGATGGTCCTATGGACAAATACACCATAAGATACAATACTACGTTAACAGATTGTTAGACACATACTTATATCATTATTGCAATATCCTAAATACATAGTAGTTTAGAAATAGTAGTTTACTCGTAGATTGCATTGGAGACTAGTTTAACAGGTTACTTTTAGATTTTTTTTTTTTTTTTTTTATTGAAATATACATACATATAACAGATTTACATAAGGAAAATACATGGTTCTTAAAAATAATTACAAATAAAATAATTTCTTGTTAATGAATCTACCCAATTTAAAAGAGAAAAAATTTCTCGTGTTTAAATTGGGGAGTCGTGTCATTACAGAAAAAAGATAAAAAATAAGATATACTATATATTTTTAAATTAAGAAACAAATAAAACTTATGAATAAAAAACAAATATTAAATAAAGAAATATACTAACGTAGCAGTTGCTAAATTAGATATACATGTAGTATAGATATTTTAAAAGTAATAATATACAATAGAAGTAGTAAAAATAAAAATAATATTATTGCATTTCTCTTAATAGGTAGGTGTTGAGATGGTAAGTACATATAGTTGATTCTGACAATGGGATTAACTGATAATATTGCAGGAGTAGGTACATAATGTTATTTTACGACAATAATCGCTTACATTTCAGTTCAAAAGTTGATGAAATATTTTAAGAGGATATGTGCAATCAATAAGAAGACTACATTAATTTATAATTTATTTTTTGTTAATTAATGATGGAGTTAAGTGATTAATTTTGAAATAAAGTACATAAAATTATAATTAAGACTTGATCAATTTTTACTAATTAGTACATTGTAATCAAAAAATATACGTAGAAATTCTTTCTTTGAAATTAAAACTTATAATTAGTGTTTGGTTGATCAAGCAGTTGTTTTATTAGTAATTTAAAGACTTTATAATTTTCTTCGGATTTGATTTTATATGGTAGGGCATTAAAAAATTTTATGCCTTGATAAGTATAATGTTGTTGAAAAGCACTCGTATTAAATTTAGGGATTTCTAGATTACCACGTGATCTTGAACGGTTACTTATTTTTGTGATTGTTGTTGTAGAATTAAAATGATCTTTGTGTGTTTGTAACAGTGTGTTCTTTTTGAAAATTTTATTTAAACTGAGTACCCTAAAAGAATTAAATAGTTGTATTGTTGGAAATAAAGATGGTTTACGTGTGATAACTTTTAGAATCAACCTCTGTACCCTTTCTACAGGTTGGAGGTTAGTTTTGAAAGTTCCCCCCCACCCGATTATACCATATTCTAGAATAGATTGGGCAAGAGAGAAATAAACAGTTTTTATCATACTAGATGATAGAATGTTTCTCAATCTAATGAATATGTAAATAAGTTTTCTTACTCTGGTTACCGTATTTTCGACTTGTTCGTTCCATTTTAAGTGTTTGTCTACAATGACACCCAGATACTTAATACTATTTTTGCATGTTATTTGTAGGCAATTGTCATCGTTGCATTCCCTTTTATTTTCACACTGTGATGAATGGATTTTAATAGTTATATTGTTCTCGACATTTTTTTCTTTCAAAGAGAATGGAATAAAATAAGTTTTCTCTGTATTTAGTGAGAGACAATTTAGGTCAAACCATGTTTTGAGTATGTTTATATTTGTATTTGCTTTAATCATCGTTTCCTCCCATGATTTCCCTTTAGTGATAACTACTGTGTCGTCTGCATAAGATATGATATCTCCAACTATGGGAAGAGTGAACATTTGATTAACATATATAATAAAAAGGATTGGACCGATGACAGTTCCTTGCGGTATACCAAATGATGAGGTTTTGGGTTCACTTAGGGTATCATTTATTTTGACGGATTGAAATCTCTCTTTTAGATAACTTTGGAACCATGACAGTACTGTTCCGTCCAAACCAATTTGCATGAGTTTCTCATTGAGTTTGGAGTGTGATATGCTATCAAATGCCTTGCGTAGGTCGATGAATATACCAAGACACTTTTCTCCATTATCTAAATTTTGTATTATTGTTGAAGTTAATTTAGCAATTGCATCTTGAGTGCTGAGATTGTCTCTAAATCCAAACTGGTTTGGGCTCATTATCTTCTTTGATTTTATGTAGTTGTTAAGTTGTTTTTTAACAATTTTTTCATAGATTTTTGCTATGTTTGATGTGAGTGCTATGGGACGATAGTTGGAAATATTTTTTTCGTCTCCAGATTTAAAAACAGGGATGACAATAGTTTTCTTATAGTTGTTCGGGAATATACCTTTCTTCAAACTAACATTTATTATATGTGCAATTGGCTTGCTGATTATCTCACGTACGGCTTTCAATGTTTGTACAGTTATGTTGTCATAGCCAGGGCTTGCTGATCCCCTTAAACTTAATACGGCGTTTTCAACTTCTTTTTGAGTTACTGAAGCAAATGTGTGAAAACCTTCTTCAAAATTTGAGTTCTGCTCTGGTTGGGGAGTCTGTCTATTGTTTGGTGTAATATTACAAGCAAGATTAGAGCCTACATTTGCAAAATAATCGTTAAAAATATTACCACAAAGTTTTGGATTTTTTTCGGTGTTGATGTTGATTCCTTGATGAGTAATTTCATTTGATAATTTTTGTTTTGTGCTTTTGTTCGTTATTGTATTGATGATTTTCCAGAACTCTTTGCTGTCTTGACCAGCATTTTTTATTTTATCACGAAAATATTTTTCTTTTGTCAGTCTAATTAAAAGCGCAAGTTTGTTTCGGTATTTCTTGTAGAAAGTGGCGATTTTTTCATCATTTGGGAATTTTTTACACTGGTGGTAGTATTTTTCTTTATTTCTGATTGAAATCACTAGTCCATGAGTTATCCATGGCTTTATTAATCTGTGCTTAGATTTTGGTTTGTAAACAATTATTTGTGTGGACAGGTTTATGTGGTTTTGGAAAACTGTTTCGAAATTCTCAGCACAGGTATTTGGATTTTCCGATTCAAATATGGATGTCCAGGTTTCCGTTTTAAGGTTTGTTCTTAAAATTTCCATATTTAAATTTTTTTTTTCATATTTTTTTTTGTCAGTTGTATTAGAGTTGGTACTTCTTTTATCAATGTTGGTAACAAATATACAGGTGTAGTGATCGGTTATGCTGGTTTTCCATAATATTGACATGTTTTTGTCATTGTTATTTGAGTTGCACCATATGTGATCAATGCAGGAAGGAATTTGTCCTCTGACATTCCGTGTTGGATTATTTATAAATGATTTATAGTTTAGCGATGTCATTACATTTATATAATCTTCCTTTAGATTACCGCTTACCTCTTTCAAAATGTTCAGATTAAAATCGCCTGTGACAACGTTACAAGTACCTTTTAGTTGTAGCAATAAATGTTCCAGTTCTATAATGAAACTGTTTGGATTTGATCCATGTGTGCGGTAGATAGCTATAATATTGTATATAACTTCATTTACTTTTAAGTTCAGTTTTAGACAGTTCGCTAGTTTCATGTTGATTTCAGTGATTGTGACGTTATTGTGTTTATTTAAAATGAAAACAGCAATACCACAGTTCTTATTAATATGCATTTTGGACGAATAATATGTATAGTTAGGGATGTCGTACAGTGCGGCAGCGTTATTTATATTTAAGTGTGCTTCTGTTAAAACAATTATGTCCGGTAATATTTCGAGAAGGTTTAGTGTTATTACAAATTCATCCAGATTTTTTTGCAAACTTCTGATGTTTTGGTGCAGAACAATGAAAACATTTGGGACTTTTTTTAATAGTTTGTTACATTGTTTTGAATCGTCGCAAATATACTGTGAAACATCTGTTAATTTATCAATTTCCTCAGTTAGAAAATCGTCCATAACTTACTCATAATCAATTCGTTGTTGTGCTATAATAGACATTCTTTTTCGGTAAGTACATATTTCACTATTTGCACTATGTTGAGTATTATTTTTTGTTCCAAATAAATTGTTGTTTTTGTCGCAGTTGTAGCATTTGACACTGTCTTTATTTTTTTCGCATTCGCTAAATTTGTGGTTCTTTGCACAATGTACGCATCTGGGTTTGTTCATTTTATTTAGACATTTAAGGGATGTATGTCCAAATCCAAGGCAGTGGTAGCAATGCATCAGAGGGTCGCAATCCTGTATATGCGCTCGGACAAATCCAATGTTAATTCTTTGTTTTTCTAGTAGTATTTTTCGGATTGGTCCTGTTGTTTCAATTATTATGTTACGGAGTTGATCACTTTTTCTATTTTTTAATATTTTCATTACTTTAATGGATTCATTTGTTATATCGTTTAGTTCACTGTTTTGTAAAATAAGATCATTTAGAAAATTATCTTCGTTATATTCGCCTCCGACACCTTTAATAATCATACATGGTCTCTTCTTTTTTAATTCTGTTGCAGATATTCCATTTTTATTTTTATTTATTTCAACCTTCAGTTTTTCAGCATCTTCTTTATTCGAGCAAGTCATAATTATTTTATTGTTTGTTGCTTTTTTTATTCCACTTATTCCGATTCCTAGGTTAGGCGCTTTTATTGTTTTTGTGATAATACTCTTTATGTCTTCGGATGTTTCTTTGCCTTCAGCGGTGATTAAGATTGCAAATTTGGGTTCTTCGATTTGAACAGTTCTTTCTTTTAGAACCATTGCGTAGGATTTTTGTTCATAATTTTTTTCCAGCTTGATGATTACTTTTTTTTGTAGTTCAATAATTTGTTCTTGAAAATGGTTTTTTTCCCGTTTCCATGCTTCTTCTAGTAGTTGAATCGTTTGTTCCAGGTTATTTCTAATTTTTGTGTCCTTTACGGTTGAAATGTTTTTTAGTTCACTTTTAATGTTTTCTATTAATGTTAGTACATCCATTTTTTGTTAAACTTGAGTTTTCGTGCGAACGCACGTCACTCTGGGTCGAACTATGTGACAATACTGGCACTTGATTGTAGTTTGAAAGTTTACTCATAGATGGCACTAGATTGTAGTTTAAAAGGTCACTCATAGATGGCATCTAATAATAGTTTAACCTGTCAAGGGCCAGGGTTTTTTGGAAAAATTTTTGGAAATTACCTTAAGAACAAGAATGGAGGAAGCTATTCTGACTTTTTCCTTGGTACAGTTTCTTTATACAAAAAATTTAAAATCGCATCCAAATTATTTGAATTAATATTCTTTTTTGAAATTCCAGTCTCGCGCGCGGGCGCGTTCCTGGCCTTTGAAAGGTTAAAGGTTACCCATAGATAATCTATCACTAAATAAATGTCCAAAGTGTTTTGTTGACACTGGATTATTATTTAAAGAGTTTGTGAGACAAATCTGGAGTTATAACAATTATTATTTTGTTAATTTCTATTAGAAAAAAGTCACATGTACTCTTATGTACTAGAATCTCACAAATATGAACATTAAGGTGGTCCAAAAATTTTTTTTTATCATTTTTCATTTGGCCACCCCGTGAATTTGTTACACGTATTCATAGAAATAACATAGTAAAATTTCAGCGAGATTACTCAAGTAGAAAGGGGTGCTCAATCGAGTGTTGCTTTTGAATTTTTTGTGTAAAATGCTTAATTTTTACTTTTTGCTACGGGCCAGTTTTGCATGTTAAACTATTAAATAAATATTAAAATAAACTACTGAAGAGTTTTATAGACAAATTTGATACTTATTTAGTAGATTGTGAAGTGAATCAGTGTAGTAAAATGTATTCATCTACTCGAAAAAAGTATGAAATTTTTCTACTTGGGGTTCGAGATATTGAGCCATTGATGAGGCTTAACCAACATCCTACTCTTCGGCAAGTTTTACTCCGTTATCACTACATATTAAATGATTCCAAAAATATGAAAGATTCCGCGCGTGTACTTATTCAAGAACTTATAAAAGTATGGAGTAAATCTAGTATTCCGACCTGACAACCAAATCACTGCATTGAAAAACTGATTAAGTTTCTTAAGAACTGGCTGCTATAGAATAAAAATAGACGACGAAATTCTGAAGCACAAAAAAAGGAGAGTATTTGTTTAAAAAAGAACTAGACAAACTTTTTGATATTGCCCATGCAAGCGCTTTGAATTTGATAAGAATTGCGGAAGACAGAGCGTTTCTCATCGATCAAAGATGAGAACGTAAGATGATTATGATCTCAATCGACAAGAAACTAGAAAAGGTTAAATAAAGTTCTCTAAAACGGAAACAAAGATCTGAAGAATTGAAAGAAATGCTGCTGTAAGTAATGCTTCATCTTCAGTGGTGTCGAGACAAGAGTTAGAACTTGAGTGCAGCTTCAGTAGCACCTCTAGGAATGCTAGCATATTAGAGGATAAGTCCAAAGATGAGTTTGTAGTGCGTTGAGCTGTCTACAAGTGACATATTTACACAAAACGTTAAAAGTGCGTTTGATCGTAATAAGATTTAAACTAATCAAGAGAGAAGAAAAACAAATTGTTCTATTTGTTAGTTATCATCTACACCATAGTTTGAATCAGATGCACCAGTAAATGACTTAATACTTTGGAATAGTTTAAAATTGTACGAAGCCATTGATTCCGAAATCAGTATAGCAGTTAGGGGTATCTTAGAGCATCACTTATGGTATTTTTCAGATGAACTAGTCTCATTTACCTTGTTTTCTGAGAAGCTGTCTGATGCTGAGAAACAGGCCATTGTTCAAAAAATAAATTCTGATGGCGGTAATCGTTCAGTACGAGGTGATTCTGCTAAGCTTGCCTCAGAGGTTACATTAGAAGCTTTTGCAACACAAAGAACATTGAAAACGCTCTTAGTTCTTGATATCAAGGACTCTTTCTTGTAATTACCTCCTAAGACTTGGAATAACAATGTTGATTACCTTCAAGGCAAAAGCTGAGTCAAAAATTTGCGTGTTGTTAATGATACAGCGGAGAGAGATGTTAAACTATTTGAAGATTACAACATGATACTCACTAAGAATGAGGAAGAAAAGCAATTTTTACTTCACATCGGTGAACAAAACAGAAAAATCGTTTCTACTGAAACATTTAAAATGGAGTTAACAAACATAGTTTTGAAAGATTGCGACTAATATTATGTTAATTATTGCTTTGTTACCAAATTTCGTTCAAATTTAAATACGTTTTATACTTATTTGACTAAAATACTTGTAATATTAATAAACCTTAAATTACGTGTTTTACTTAAAATCCAGAACTTTTTTCAGAAACTTCTAATTCGATGAGCACCCCCTTGTATACAAGATAGGGGGCTGAAATTTTTTACACATAATAGGAATGATAGGTGTAACAAATAAACTGGGTGGCTACATCTATATTTGAAAAAAAAATTTACTATACAGGCCTGGACCACCTTAATGAACATATTATATCGACAGTCCCGAAGAACTGTGCGATTTTGTAGTTTTGCAGTAGAAATATCAGTTTTTGCATTTTTACTGTTTTTAGTAGGAATATAGTGTAGTTTAGGGGGCGTTCAAGTATTACGTAACGCAATTTTTGGAGATTTTTGACCCCCCCTCCCCCCCATGTAACGCGCCGTGACGTTTTTCCGTACTCTCCCCCCCCCCCTCCCCCCCTAAAAGTTACGTAATACCCAAGTGACAATTTTTACCTGAAAGTCACAATAAAGTTGCACAAAGTACTGGAAAGTCACTTAAATATTTTTTTCTTTTAATCGCGTTTGCGGTAATAAATAAAACAAGAGATTTCGAGAACGAAAAGGGTTGCCAACTTGGAAGATTTTAATTCCCTAGTTTTTTTATCTAAATAAAGAAAAACATGTTACGTAACACATTGTTCGAACCCCCCCTTCCCCCCCCTCGTAACGCACAGTAAAGTTTCACAAGACCTCCCTCCCCCCCCCAAGTGCGTTACGTAATACTTGAACGGCCCCTTAGATATTTTGTATTTCATTGAAAAAAGAAGAAAAAATAGGCTTTTAAATCAATGCAATAAGCCATCAGAACTACAGTGAAACCCTTTTAAAGAAGTTTTCCAAGGGACCGAAAAAACCAAACTTCTTAAAAGGGTTTCACTGTATTTTAAATTTTTAGCAGATCCGACGTTGTTCTTCGAAACCGTCGATCTAAAAGGTAGCGGTGTTTCTAATTCCATCAAATTTGATGACTATTAAATCGATAATCAATGTCATTTTGGGGGCCGCAGTGCGTTCAACGGAACATAATTTTCACCGATATTTCAGGAAAGGCCACGAGAAACATTTCACAATAATAGTCTAAGATGTAAGCGAATTTGAGATACTGTCTGGGAAGCCATCTCTAAAGACCAATGAATTTGGATCGCTTGTATCATAAATAAAAATAAATTGTCCATTTGAAGAATGAATTAAAGCATGATGGTTACCTAGAAGCAGCGTGCTCCCTCCGAATGTGATGCAGGAAGGCGGCCTTCAGCAGCTCGGGAGCGGGGGCCCCTTGGGTGCCCACGGCGCGGGGGTCCAGCTCATAGAGGGACAGGTGGCCGTCAAAGGCATCCGTGGGTCGTGGGGAGGCTATCGGGCTGTCCATTAGAGATCTAAACAGCAGACAGGAAGTTATTAATTTATTTGTTAACACTTTATATGCATTTTACTCTATCTCATATATAAAATTGGAAGTATGTATCTTGGCATTGCAATATTTAATAATTTTCTTATAAAGGCGGGATTACTCTCATTTCTTCAAAAAAAAATATTAGGAAATAAATTAAAGGTTCCAAGTTCAAGTCTTGATCACAACCTAATCATTTTCAATTTCTATTACATTTTTTTTCAAAATCAAATAAACATTTTATAAAATTGCAAGTTATAATAATCAGCTTACGTATCATTCAGTGAGCTTTCATTTGGTGTGATGGATATGACTCCGTGAGTCTTGGAGAAGAAGAGAGGAGTGCCGAAGCACAGACCGCCACCCAGGATCTGGTCTCCATTAGAGCTGAATTCTATAACATCTGGCTTTTCATTCGGTATGATACCTATAAAGAGGTGAAAACATTTTTTTTAAGAGGAAGCAATGTGTAGTAAAATAAAGCAGGAGAGTATACAGTGAAACCCTCTTAAGAAGTTTCACGGCTTAAGTAGTTTGGTTTTTTTGGTCCCTCGGTCCGAAATTGGCCCAATTTTTCCCACGTATAAGGTTTTCCTGCTTAAAAAGTTTGTTTTTTCCAGTCCCTTGGAAAACTTCTAAGAGGATTTCACTGTAATTTTATGATGACCGGACAACTCAGATTGAACCCAAATCAACACCTCATTTGAAAAATCATTAAAAGTGATGAAAAAATATATTAAAAATTGGTTAACGTTAGATTAGGTTGTTTTTTTTTTTTACATTAACTTCACACAGGAGGCCCTGAGGAAAATAATTTCCCTCAGGGTCTATGTCATCTGGGATGCTGTGTGGAGGGTCTTTTTGAGGAGAGGAAGGAATGAACATTGGTCTTGAAGAGACCCATGTTGTAGGAAGGAGGAAACACAGAGGCCGGCAAATCATTCCACAGCCGAGCTGTTGAACACAAGAACGAGTCGAAGAAACGACCCGTTCTCATGTGACATATGTCAACTGTGTACAAATGTTGGGCACGCGTTTGGCGTGTTTCCCGACTATGCACCGGTGCCGAAGGGATCAATGATGCTAGTTCCTCGGAGCATCTTCCATTGTAATACCGGTAGAACAAGGATAGCATTCCCACCCGACGCCTGTGCTCTAAAGATTGCAATCCGTCTGTTTATGGACTATTTAAAATTTTTTTTTTAACGCTTTTAAAGAGCTATTGAAATAAGATGATTCTAAGTTGGCATGGAATCTAATTTTATATTATGGCAGTTATAATGGAACCAACATAATCACAATAAGCATAACATTTTAACCCCTCAAGCTAATTCATTTGCTTTTGGGAAAAGCTCATAAAAAAATCGTATCTTCCTTACTGTTATTTTTTTATTGTTCTTTATTCATAAAAATATAGGTGTATACAGTTTTTACAAGTTTTTCGACTACCACACTAGGCACATGCCCATATTATGGTAGTCGAATGTCATGGTAAGAAAAATGATCTAAACAGTGTTAGAAAGAGAAAACACTACGCTTCATATTAAAATCTAAAAGTTAACCACAGAAGAAAAGAAAGTACACATGTATTACACCAAAGTACACATGTATTGAAAAAAAATTATAAAACTTTGTGGATTTCAAAATACATAATTATTTTTATATGAAAAGACAGAAAAGTGAGGTAACAATAACGTTTACAATACATTTGTCTATTAAAATAGGTATGTTTTTAGTTTTTTTCGTTATCACTAATATTAGTTAAACGAACGTAAGGTGAGCCATTTTAAGAACTTTTTGTTTGCATTCAAAGTTTTAATATTTCAAAAATGACATCTTTATAACAAATAATAACAGTTTTCAGTTTTCGGATACATTTAGAAATATTTGGATTTTATTACAAAGCGGAAATACTCTTGACAGACTATGGTCGAGATAAGTTCCCACTAAATTCCTACAAAAATATTCATCGAACACAGTTGGATTTGATCAGAAATAATTATTATAAACAAAGGTAAGTCATTCTTCACTATTTCACAAGAAAGTGTGTGATTACGTAATACGGTAAGATTGTCTATTGTCTTTTATCTATTTTGTCTATGTTATCATCTTAACTTAAGGGCATATTATACACTTCAACCACATTGATGCAATTTGGTTGAACGGCGTATAATTGAAAGGGTGTGCTGTTTACACATACTTTTCAGAAGTGGACCATTCAATCACATTGCTGTTCTTATATCCCTCTGATTTAATTTTTCCACAGGCTTGGATAGTTCTTAAAGTGCTCTAAGAACAGAGGCGTATGCTCTTCCCTCCATTTAAAAACCATTTTCTATGTTGACAACTCACTACAAAATAAAGTCATAGTTTGACACTTCCATACGCGCACACAGTGCTGCGTGCGCATGCAACGCCGTATTCGCGCATGCGCACGAATGGACAACAGAACCAATCGCATTGAAAATATTGAACAAGCTCAATATTTTCAATACGGTTGAAAGATGACGCGCAATGACATCGAAACATTCAATTTCTTGTTTATGCTACGTGGTTGCTTCAACCAAATTGCGAGGCAGAATTGAAGTGTATAATATGCCCATTACACACTCAACTTTGCAGTCGGTGGTATCGCTAGTGATGATTTTGTAAACACAAAAAAATTATGGATGTAAAAACCAGTTAAAACGATTATGCTGTTTTGATTGATGGCCAATCACAGTTTGATCAAAAGCTGAAACGTGCCGAGAATCTGCAACACACGGAGACTTTTAAAAATGGTTTTGATCATTGATTTGATGGTCATCAAAAGTGATGGAGGTGGAAATACCTAGAGATCTAAAGTCACTTCCTTCACCTAACAACATTCCTCAACAGGAGATGCCATAGTTCCACCAGTTCTGCCAGTTGAAATGCTTCTGTGGTATCATGAAAAAATAAACATAAACTTTTTAAGAGAGCCGGAAAGTTCTGTGTAATCGGAGCTCGGTCCATGAAGAAATGCCAAGAACTGTCCGCAAGCGGCCGTGAGGGTAGTCATGAGTATTACCAACGTTGAGAGAATAATGTGTCTAGTGAATACAATTATTATTATAATAGGTACTCGCTACATTACGATATGTGTTCTGTACTTACATGACACAACAGCAATGGTGTTCTTCATGTGCAGGTACACGTGGGTAGGTGTGGCCATTAGACGCACCGCCCCCTGGGGGGGCATGCCCTCCGCCACCCCCGGGCCCCAAGCAAGGGGTACAAACCCCAGCAGCTGTCCCATACCCCCAGCAGCACCCTCTTCAACGCTAATGTGCGCTATATAAAAAAAATGAAGTAAAGAAAATCATAAAGAAAATAAATTGATTTGTATTGGAATTGATTTTAGATTTTCACGGCCATAGTATTATAGTTATTTATTTTTGGGGTGTTGCGCTACCTCCTTCTTTAGCCAACGTTTTGGACGGAGTAACAGTGTCTGAAATGTTGGCTAAAGAAGGAGATAGCGCGACACGGCACAACACCCCAAAAATAAATAATGATAAGATATTGTAATTTTTTATTATGAAAAAAAGCTGCGTAAATTTCACGTCGCCAGAGCTCACCACTCAATAGTTTTTGCCGTTTCAAATATCGCATAAGCAGATAATTTCAGCGTTATATTTGAGTTTATAATTTTTTAAATGAATTTAAAAAGAGACCATATCGAAAGTGGAAATTTGAAGTCCCCAAGTCCTGTGTGCTCACTGGCTCCAGACAGGAGCAGATGGGACTTTTATGAGGTATTCACATTAAAAAAAGAATAAAATAAAAGGAGAAGGATATAGTTACCGAGGGCATATTTAGTCTGAGGAGATCTCAGCGTGTTTACTGCAGAAGTGAGGAGTAGAAGACCAACGCTCCACGGCTGGATGTCCAGGATGAACACATCTAGTAGGCCGGGGTCACCTGAAATAAATTTCACATCATTGATGACCTGAAAAGAACTTGTAGCTTTGGAAAGTTGAGATGCCGAGAATTGGCAAAACTGAAGGAGACCTAAATAAAAATACAAAAAGTAAGGACCGACAATGCCATTTGCTGACATAACCACCCAAATCATAGCTTTTGGAGAAAGAAGATGATGAGCTAATTGATGTTTTATTTTAGGGCTCCTTGCTGCAGAATGTACAAGTTTTTTTATCAACATGCCCTTCAGGTGAAAATGAGCCTTGTCCCGGCACAAGATGTTGTAAAACCGGGAAACCTTTTGAGCGTCAATGAATATTTTCGATACAATCAAAACATTTGGTTTTAATGCTGCACCAATTGCATTTTACAAGGGTGTAATTGTAAATCCAATTTTAATATTCGACGAAAAGATTCCGAGATAATGGGTATCGCCAAGTCTGGAGCTTCTCGTACACAATCATCAACTTGCCCAACATTCTCATCACTCCTGCTTTTCAGTGGCCTTTGCTTGGGCTTTCTCATTTTGGATTAAACTGGTCACCTCTAAATTTTAAATTTTTTTTTAATAAGAATACAGCACAAGGGTCCCACCTGCTCCCGTTTAGAGCCAGTGAGACTATGGCATCCCCAATTGGAGTATGTTGTAAGTCTGAAGGTAGTGGGGAGGGGAAGGAGATGGGGAAGAGGAAGGTGGGGAAGTACCTGGCTATTTAGATCTGGTCACCAAACACGGTTAAAAGTCATTTCAAAGTTTCAATTCTGAATGGTGGTCTTACACCAGGGTGATACTGAGAGTATCTTCCACTCTGGAACGTGCTGCAAATTTACTATATATTATTTTAAATGAATTAATTGTGAAATAATACAAATTAATCAAATAAAATTTATTTGCCATGCCGGAATTCGATCCCGCGACCGTCAGATTGCGAATCAAGAGCCTTACTGCTAGATCACGCCGGCCGTCATGGCCGACTAATTGACCCATATTTAATGAAATTAACACTGATTTACATTTGTAATTGATAAAAAAAAATATGAAACAGGCGCCGAAAAATCACATGGGAATCGTTGTTTGTAAAACTGTTTTACTCAGAAAGTGCGTTTTTATCCCTTAGAGCCACCCAGGGGTACAAAATTCACTCAATGTGCGACCTTCCTAGATCCGGTTAGCGATATCATAAGTGCAAAACCTGTATTTGTCTATCAGTAATTAATGAAAATTACCTGCCGGGAACAGATGGGCTTGCAGAAAGGCATCCCTCAGGGTCTTCTGTAGGTCCGTCTCTGAGGTGAGGCCCTCAGGGGCCCCGAGGCCCCACAACTGAGCGCGGAGGCCCGCTACCACGCACACGCGGGCCCCTGGGGCGGGACGGGGTGACTGAGACCCATCATCCAAGGAGGCAGCCGGGGGGAGGGCTGCGATGCCAACCAATTTCTGGAAAAGGACAAACAATTTATTGTGGTTTGATATTTAATGCTGTTTTAGTGATTTGATATTTTAATGTAAAGATGTGAATTTTAAAATTATTGATGTCGGGCTATGTATGAAAATAAATTGGCGATTCTCCATCGCAAGATGCATTAAGCCATAAGGGTATTACCGTGTTTTAAATTTTACATGTCATAACTTGTAAACAACAGTTTAAACAAGGTCATGCTTTTTTGTGTCCAACAAAAAAAGGATTTTGACCAACCCATTTTTTTATAAATAAATTATAATAAATATATGGGCGGCGTAGATCGCCTAGATCAAAATGTGGATGCTACCGAATTTCCGAAGAGATGGAGATGTATTGGCAACTTACGAGTATGTTTCCTCTAAGTGTGTGAATGATGCCTTTCAATTATATAAAAAGTCAAAAAAGGGCAACAGCGATACTATCCTCTATTTTCACAATGATGTTTGAAAGATGAAATTCTTAAAATATTCGAAGATAAAGGAAAAAGTCTAACACAAAAATAACTCTAAGTTAAATATCCCACTAGAAGACTTAAAATATAATTTTTTATTAAATATTCTAAAAATACATACATTAGAAGAAAGATGTAAAATAAACTTAACCTTTTTATTAAAAAATACTGAACTCTAAATTCAACTGTTGCAAACTCCTGAAACTCATAAACTTATGAATACCCACAGTAACAACACGACAAAATATACTATTCTACTGCAGCATTCATAAGCGGAACTACATTGCCCACTCTCCGATACAACGATTTCACACTATGGGAAATCAGTACTTAGGTGATGTTGATATATTTAACATCAATTTGGCGAGTTTTGTGGATCTCGTAAAAAATATATCCACTATTCCGAAATACATCTGTTTTTGTTCTTTTTTTTGTACTTTTATGACTTTTGTGCATTTTTAATCTAATTTTATTTTTATTATTTCTTTATTTGTTTCAAAATTATCTGTCGTGAATTAGTTGTCCTACCAAACAGGCAAAAGCCCTCTAGGCATTAAATAAATAAATAAAATAAAATGTCACTTTAATAATAATAATCAATTGTTGATAAAAAAATAAGAGATGAAACGGATATCCGATAACGGTTTTTGAATATCCGTCCGGATACCGGATATTCAAAAACTTCGTATAATTAAATGCAATACATTAATCTTTTTGAGGTAAATATGAATAAAATGGCTTATAATTATGACGGCTTTTATTTAAAGTCATACATACATAAATAGTAAATATCTAAACTAAAAACTTTTAGTAAAAACTTACAAAAACCTCGCAGAGTAGCGAAAACTTAAATTAACATGATTAACTAATCACAATCACCATTATGGTGAACTAAAACATCGTAAAAACACACAGAGATTATTGAAATGATTAAATACTGACATTGAAGCACCATAAATACCTCTTGTTCTTCTTATCAAAGAGAATATTTTGAATTAATACTCAAAATTAACAAGCGGTAAATGATGGTGAATGAAGACTAAATTTTCAGCATTCGCAGGCAACAAGCGATTTTGCTTGTTTTCGTAAACAAGGCCAGCTTCGGAAAACACTGCTGCAAGGAGCTGAAAGGTACACTTTGGCAAACTTTGTCAAATGTGGATATTGTTTCGAGTTAATCGACCAGCAAGTGTAAGGATCGCGGCAGCGATCAATTCGAACTGTCTTCAAATAGTAGTTGATCTCGCTTGCAGTTGGGTTTTTCTGTTGATCGCGACACTGACTATTTATTGTTTGCATTTAAAAATTTGCACTAAACTCGTCACGACATGCAACGAGACAATGGGCCGAGTATCCGGCCAAGCAACTATCCATTTCATCTCTACAATAAACCATATTTAATTAGGATTTGTGTTGTATTAGCATTTTGGATTGTTCTTACCGTCTCTGAAGCATGTGAAGAGGGCATGGCAGAGAAGAAAAGGGAGGAAACTCTGCGACCGATTCCTCCCAACAACCCCCCTCTTCCCCTCAGAGTCTTGGCTATCACTCCATGGCGGCCACCTGCAAAATAATACAATCAAACCACCATCAGTTACAAAGCAGAATATTAATAAAAGTAGATTTTAAGTCTTGAAATCAGCAGAAACCTTCAGAGCGACTCGTTTATGGTATGTATTGCTTTTATTTGGTTTAAAAACACGTTGAAGTAAACACAGAACTCATTATCTTTTATCTTCCAGCCTGCAGGACTAACCTGCCAATGTTCATGCGTCGTGCCGATGGGGAGGGCAGTCTTGCTGTTGAACAGCTGAACAGCTAACTGTATTTAAAAAATCAGTTTGTATGTTTTGAAAATAATAAATGAATTGAATTATGGTAGAGAACATTTTTGATAGTTAATCGCAGTACTGCTTACTAACAACGTATGCAGGGACTCTAGAGGTCTAAAATCGTTCAAAATAAATAAATGTAGCTTCGTTTAACAAAAACTTTAGAATCTTGCGAGAGCCTTGAAGGAGTAACCATCTGTTACTTATACCAGGGCGGGTAAGTGGTGGAGAACCTCCAAAGTTAATCGCAGTAATACCAGGTAAATTAGTAAATAAATTATAGTTCCATCAAACACAAAAGACCATTCCCCAGCATTGTCCGGAACGAAGCATGGTTCGGAGGCAAGTGTGGCATGTGAATGTGCAATGAAGGCTAGCGATCTAATAATAAACCACATCCTTTCTCTGCAGTGCACGTAGAAAGATAGCGCCTTTTACTAGCTATAATTTAGTGTGTATTTAGTAATCACCAGTGATGACAGGTTGCACCAGCACCACAGTGCACGTGGTGGTGGCCAAGACGCAGCCGGTTGGATGAGCTTCCCGCAGGCTGTCGCACTCCTGGCCTCGTAGGTCGGCTTCCTCCTCCCAGTAGTTGCCCTCCTGGCCCACCGAGGACCAGTAGCGGATCACACCTTCGGGGGAGACTCCGATGCAGGATGGGACCTTGACAGTTAATAAATATTAGATACTACAATTGAAATAGTCATTGGTTATGGCTGGTAGAGTATACGATTGCAGAAAATGCACGTAATATACCTTTTCCCCCTGATTTATATTGTAACTACAACAGTATTTTCTTTTACAACATGCAATGTTGGATGTCAAAATGAAATCTCAAAGCAGATGGCGCTAGTATGGTTGCATTTGAATGATATGTGAGTTGTTTATTACGGTTTAAAAGATTTATGTCTTAACCCTTTGAATATAAGAAAACAATATGCATTAACTGTTGCCAGTCAAGGTTGACGCGCAAAATTCCCGATTATTCCCACATATTGTAAATGTACCTTTATATTGGTTATTTTTTTAACACTTTGATAAAACTAAAATTGTTATAAAATCTAGATAAAATAATCTTCCCGGTGTGTATATTAGAAATGTATAATTTTGTTTCTAAATATTTAAATTTTGATTTTGAAAATGTAAATTGGTTTGAAATATATAAACCTACGGATTCCCCCAAAAAGTACATAAAATAAAATAAACTTAAAATTTTAAATACAGATTCCATATCTTAAAAAAAAATTTTACAAAACTGTCACTTCACTTTTTATCATATTAGTACAATTTTATTTTAAAATTAAATGTTAAACTTTGTTGTTTTGGTTGGGGATACAAAAAGATTTATCTTTTCGTAAGATGATTGGGTTTGTAAAATATCTGAACAACCTAGCTCGTATATTCGTAAGGCAATGGGAAACATTATTTCTTTCGCTTTCTAACATAAAAGAAATCACAAATGTTTGCATGGCAGGAAGAGAGATATCTAACTTTTGACCCTCCGTCAGGCGCAACTAATCCTTGAGATGAAGTGATCTGTTATTTTTGTGACAAAGCATAAATATCGTCGATTTAGGGGCGTGGCTTCCTGACTTTTCCTCCTTCCCCATTACTCACATTTTAAAGAAAAAAAAATTTTTGGACAATTTAAGGTAAAAATCTGTTTTTCTATGATATAATCTCACAGATGAATTGCGCCAGATAGCGTTAGGATTTGCATTGCACCTTACGGAAGGTTAATAATGCACGTTCGCTCTGGGACAATTTGGGTCTCTTGTTATTTTAACGGCATATGATGTTTTAGGACAATTTGGATCTCCTGTGATTAAACGGGTTAAGGATTTAAAGATCCTTAAGATCACGTACGTAATGTATCATACAGAATTTAAATGATCCATGAAATTGAGAATCTAATTAAAACCATTTTAAGATTCTGCAGGGCTCAAAACTTCGGATGGACTAGCCATGTAGAAAGATGTCAGATGACAAAATTACATTTGAAATAAGTCAGGTTAGAAATAAAGTTGGGCTGCTCACCTGATTGCCATCCGTGGAATACACGCACACGAGATCGGCCTTGTGCGCCAGGTCTGTCTGCGGCAGGGTGAGCTCGTAGCAGGTGAGGGTGGGGGTGGGGGCAGGCACGCGGTCCCGCGGCCTTGCTTCGCGGTACGGCCACACCAGCAGCTTGCGCCCGCACACCACCCACCCCCAGCCCGAGGGGGAGAGGCGCACCGATATCTGGGCCGAACCTGCCGTGCGAAAATTCGTTACAAGTTGACGGGGATATTATTCAGCTCTACCAATGGAGGAAAGAAGGGAGAGGCAATGGCACTAGGGCAACTGGGCACAAAGAGACAAACCAATTAGGTTTATTCAAAGCTGAAAATTTCATTTTTATTTTAATTATCGCCATCTGTATTAATCTTTAGATACCCAGTGATCCCATACAGGACCGTGGATTTGCGTCGTTCAATGCCCGACGGTCCCGTACGGAACCGGTGATTATGGTGCAAATATTTTACAAAAAATGCTTGGGCAGTGAGCTACCTTTATTGCATGCGGCGCAAGAGGGTTTAAAGGAAACTTTAGACACCCAAAGGGCACCGATTTGAACCAAAATGAAAACCAATTTTTTTACAATCACATAAAATTTCACTAAATGGCCTAACACTGAGTTTAACTTCTGTTTATGAGGTCCTATTACAAAGTAGGCTATAATTTTGGATAATACTTTTATAGTTGAGATGCGATGAGTACTATTTAAAAAAATTCATTCAAATGTACATTTGATTTTCAAAGATATATCAGTTTAAGCGTGTCTTGTCATCCCGAAAGTTTACCAAAAAACAGTACAGTACAATCTCACTAACCCGGCACCCTCCGCCCGCGCCTCCCTCGCCCCTCTACACTCCATCGCAGCGTCGTCGTCTAGCAGTCTACGTTTGGTGATTTAGCAGGGGTGCCCGGGTTAATGGGATGAGGTTTGTCTACGTCTGATGACCAGGACCCACTGAACCCCAGATTCCTACCCACCCCTTAAACCCTTTTCCTTCCCATAACTTTCCTCTCCTTCCTTTCCCTAAAAAAAACCCTCCACACAGCATCCCCAAAGATGACATAGGCCCTCAAGGACAATATTTTCCTCAGGGCCTCTTGTGTGGAGCTCATGTAAAAAAAAAAAATTACCTGTTGTTCTGAAGTGTGAATAGTGTGTATATTCTCTTTATGAAATGCTTTGGGGTGAAATGCAGATCCCGCCAATGTGGGGGATTTTAATAAAAATGCACTTTCTAGATGAGAAAAGTGTGGAAAAGTTGAATAAAAAAGAAATTAAGGTGCGCTTGGCAAAATTGAGGGAGATACAGCCGTTTAAAGAATGAATAAAATGACACTTCGTGAACTTATACTACGCAATTTTGTTACTATTATGTTGGTATCTCAGACTTGCTATGACCGAAGGTTGATACGATTGTAGCCAACTTCGTGTGATATATAATAAGACGCGTAATTATGAAAAACAGAATTAATAATAGTCACAAACCATGTTACACAAACCTGGCGTAGCCGCTAAACTACTTGAAAACTGGGATGTTTTTCTTGCGTTGACGCGAGTAGGCATTATAAAGGGGCACAAACCATGTTAGGGAACGTACCCATACTACGTGACACGTTTAGGGGGGGGGGGTCTTCAAAATGTCACGCTCCATACAAATGAGCGGCGGGTTGCTTAGGATTTTGGTCACCGGGGGGGGGGGGGGGGGGGTTAAAAATTGCAAAAAGTTGGTCACGTAGTATGGGTACGTTCCCTTATATAAACCATGTTTTTAGAGGACGAATGGCTGACAGTATCGGTTCATAAAGTGACATTTTATTCATACTTTAAATGGCTGTATCTCCCTCAATTTTGCCAAGCGCACCTTAATTTCTTTTTTATTCAACTTTTCCACACTTTTCTCATCTAGAAAGTGCATTTTTATTAAAATCCCCCACATTGACGGGATCTGCATTCCTCCCATGCTTTGTTTTATTATTATGATGATTTTTCTCTATAATCCAATAATCCAGCACCCTCTGGTTTTTTAGTGCCGGATTAGTGAGATTGTACTGTACATTGTCAAAATAATTCCAAAATATCAGAATATCAAAATGAAAAGATTCTGATTGGACTTGTGAGTGAACCAACACACTATGGAACTCGATAAAGGCTGTAATTTTCCGAAGTCACTAATGTTTCAACTAAGATAGACACTACCCCGGATGATCGTGATGATCAAATCAACGAGGTGTCAGTTAAGTACTTGAGTTCGGTTTCACAAAAATCAAGCCATATTACTGTATTCAATGCATGAACCAAGTTGTCGTTAATTGTTGTATTAATCTATGCATTTAGTGCGAATTATTAAAGTACCTGAGTTTATATTACATACATGTTACAAATTAAAGATTTAGATATTTAAGGTTACTTACTATCGGCGAATGTGAGAGTTTCTGTGACCAGAACTGGCAGAGGCAATCCATAATTCTCCGCTGTGTTCTGGGTAGATTTTAAAATCGTTTGTGCATTTTGATTCAGGCGACCGGAAATATTGAATTTGCTGAAATTACACAAAATAAACTGTTTATTCAGATTGACGGGTTGAGAATAATAGGTTATGTTGGAAGACGCTTTCAAAATTACCTTTGATTACGGAAATTTGAGAGGAGTGATGTACGCTTTGATGTTACCGATTGTCTCGTTTTTGGAGAGAATGGACTGTTTAGCCCAATCGGGCTTCCGAAACTTGAATCCATTACAAAACTTCAAATCAATTCAAAATTTGACACAACAAACAACCGGTCACCAACCGGCACCACATGACAATCTTCCTTTATCTATGGAAGAGAAAATGATCTGTCAAAAGTAATTCCATGGATAAAATTATTGAAAGAGTATAGAGCGTATTAGTGGTATTAAAGCTGTGTACACACACAGCTATAAACAGCGAGCACTTGTCTGTTGAACGCGAGCGCTTATGTATTGTATAGATCTCGCAAGTTAAGTTGACTTCATCACAGTACTCACACAGGTCACACAGATACAAAATTTTCATACAGCTGTAAATGTAAAATGTAAATGCTGTAAATAACAAACTTCATCTGATAATGACCCTAATTCACGGAAATTACGGCAACTGGAAATTATACCTAATTATTTTTCGAGGAATAATTTTATTATTCTGACCAGAAATGTTTATTTTACAAAGCACGTTTAATGTAAATATGGTTATTTATTTTACCAAACATGTTAGTAATTAATAGAAGTATAATTTGCCCACATTTCCAAAGTTGTATTATTTCCTAGAATATCATGACGTCGTAATATACATTACACTTGCACACTTTAAAAACACTCTGTAAATCTACTAATAAAGATTCGAATTAAAAATAATGAATACTATTTATTATTTCAAATTTAAAAATTAGTAATTATTTCACTTGCGATATGTAAGTGCACGTATATTTAAATCAAATTACGAACTGAATGAATAGGAAACCCCGCAAGTGCAGCCTTAAGGGGTGTCGAAAAACTTGCCTCTCTTCTAACTAGTTACAATAAGTGGGCGTAAGCAAGACAGAGAACCTTATCGGGTTAGTGGGCGTCGCTTGACGTTCACACAGTTAGACCAATACATCAATTCTAAGCATTTTTATTGACTCCAGTTACTAATATCTACAGCCTGTATGTCGGACGAATATCTACAGCTCAAATGTTGAACTAATATCTACGAACTTCAGAGTGTTGACTAATATCTACAGAGCGTAGGTTGAACTAATATCTACAGAGCGTAGGTTGGACTAATCAGCTAAATGTGTCCAATAGTCCGATATCAGGGATTTTTACATACATACTTACATAAATTAAGTTTTTTAAACTGCATACGCATATTACGTTATTCCAATATGCTATACATAATTGCAAATCCAACCTCTGCCAGTACTGTTGATATTCGTCAACACTTTGGTTCTCATAGATATTAGTCAACAGTTTGAGCTGTAGATATTCGTCAACACTTTGATTCTCATAGATATTAGTTCGATTTTTTCAGTTTTTGGAATTCCTGTAGATATTTTAGTAGACGCCTCCTTTTTATTGCTTCCAACTTAAGTTGCTTTACCTATATCGACACACTACGCTATAAAATATTTCTTCCTATGGTAGGAGAAGGTCAGTTGAATTAGAGAGCTGCCACGAAATGTTATTTATTTGTACTGAATCTGTCAACTTGACAGCTGTCATCCGCAGGTTTACAGGAGACATAACTTTTCGCATATCGCGTTAGTTGCGGTTATGGTATAATATAACGTTGGGCTTCAAGCGCATCATCTGCTTAGGTGTGACAGGTCTGTGTGGGATTGAATGGAGAGCGATATTGTGCGTACGATGATCTTTTATCTTTGAGTGTGACACCTACATTAATCTTTAAGCAAATTGTACGCTGACACTTTAGCATAGAGCGCAATGCGCATGTACTTTGACAATCTGGTCATAAAGCTCAACGCAACTAGCGTCAACAATCGAAATAAAATTATGACCTTTGATTTTCTGAAATTGTACAACAATAACAAGCAAAGAGTTTTTAAAATAGGTAGCAATACGTAGTAAGTTTTGTTGAATAGGCTCTAAACTTATTTGGATTATTTAGGTAGATGCCAGAATCAAACCATGATCAAAAGGGCTAGCGAGACTATCAAGCGGCTTGGCTCAATCACGTAGTTTTTTGTCTATGGCTAGAGTTTTGACCGCATTTTGACCGTCTCCAGAGGTGGCTTGAAGCTTGAGTCAAGCGTTGCGCAATAATCTACGTTATTGCGCAACGCTTGAAGCGAATTTATATTTCTTCGGCGTAGACAACAAATCATAGACAAATAAGTACCTGAGTGGTGATTTTAGATATTACGTATCACGTAAAACGTTTATAAAAATAGATTAAATTATTACAAAATAGGTATTAATTATTTTTGTGTTTACTTTGTAGAAATCCATCTGATTTTTCTTTTAAATTAATGTAAATATAATTTAATAATGTTATTACGTTAATGTTATATTAAAATATTAATATATAACATTTATTATAACATAACAAATAATTATTTTTCTTTACTAGATTCCATCTCGCACAAAAATCACTTTCAAATAGCGAAAATGACAGGAAACCATAGACAAAGGAGTAATATCTCGAGAGAAATATCGTCTAGACATAGACTAAGGCTTGGCTCAACGGCTTGAAGCGCGCGTCAAGCTGTTGAGGCAAGCATTGATAGACAATAACGGAAAAATAAATTTACGTGCTGGCCGTCAAGCCGCTTGATAGTTTCCAAGCGTTCTGGCAAGCATTTGTCTATGCCTAGATGTGATTTTCGATAGTTTGTTTGGTTTATTTATGGTTAACAGTGAATTTTGTGCGGCTGAAATAAAATGGAATATAACGGAGACAAAGCATTCTTAGCCCTTGGGTTATCTTTGTATTTTAATAAAAATAAACGAATTTGGTATCAAGAATGGTACAATTTGTGATCCCGCTTTACTCATAAGCATTTACAAAGCGTATTACAGGCACGGCACCAAATGATTACTTACACGCATTTTTTCAAAATAGATGATCGTAATTATTACGAAGCATTGTTGTATATTTCCGTTGATATATTATGAATAAATGTTATAATTAATATTTTAATATAACATTAATTGATAAAGTTGATTAAGGAAAATTATTTATTCCCTGTTTCTCAGATGTTCACAAGACCTAAACAATATTTTAAATCAGTCAAAGCAGTTACATCATTAACAATAAGAAAACAAAAAATACTTGCAGAACTGAATAATAACATTAATAGAAGTTACAATATTATTAAACAACGAGAGAAAAACATACTTGTAGAACTTAATAATAAATAATACTAGCTGGTACCCGGCATGCGTTGCAAAGCCATTCAAAGAAATAAATTAATTCTCCCTGCATGTCCTTTCCCGTGCGTCCCCGTTGACCTCCCGAGTCTCATTCCGAGAATACTGCACAAGAGTCCCAACTGCTCCCGTCTGGAGCCAGGGAGACTATGGTATCCCCGATCGGGGTATGTTGTGAGGCTGAAGGTAGTGGGGTGGGGAAGGAGATAGGAAAGAGGAAGGTGGGAAAGTACCTGGCTATTTAGATCTGGTCACCAATCACGGCTTATGCCATTTCAAGCAACGTTTCAATTCTGAATGGTGGTCTACCAGGGCGATACTAAGAGTATCTTCCAATCTGGAACGTGCCACAAATATACTTTATATTATTTTTAAGAAAAAAAAATGTGAAATAACACAAATTAATCAAATAAAATTTATTTGACACGCCGGGATTCGATCCCCCGACCTTCGGTTTACGAGTCAAGAGCCTTACTTACGTCAATTTTTCTTTCCGTAAGATCTTTCCACAAAGTATCGGAAGACTTAAAAAAATCTTTCAATTCCTTCCCCTCCCTCCAATTTTCTTACTTTTTCTTTCCGGAAGAACCTTCTACAAAGTATTAGAAAACTTTAAAAAATATATGAATGAAATAGGTAAAGTGGTTCTGAAGTTATAGCGTGACCAAGGGAAACAGGGATTCATTTGTAGAAATCCATCTGATTTTTCTACAAATTAAACACAAAAACAATAACTAAAATCAGATGCATTTCTACAAATTAAACACAATAACAATTAATTCTTATTTTTTATTAATTTTATCTAATTTATAGAATTGTTTCATGATGCGTGAGAAATGTAACAAATTTTGAAAAAAATCTGTTCTTTTATGTCGAAGAACGCTAACTATTAATGTATATCGGGTCCTATTTTATGAATTCTGCGATTGTTTCGAAAATGTAATTAATTTCAAGAAATGGCCAATATCACCTTTAATGAGTGATAGCCAAATAAATAATTAAAAAAAAATATATCAATTCGCAGCTCGCCGCCAGCACGTAGATTATTGAAGCTTGCTTCAAGCGTCCTCGGGTAGACTGTCAAAACGCTTGGCTCAAACGAAAACTACGCGCAGTGTTGCCAGCTTAACAAAAAACTACGTGCTTGAAAGAAATGCTATTGATAGTGTCGGAATCTCTAAACCAGTGAAGTTTTTATTTTGACGAAACGTTGATTTTGTGCAACATATTTTTTATCAAACAAAAAAGAGAGAGACAGCTGCGCGACTTGTGAAACTTGTGTATCGTGTGAACGCGCAAAATACGTCTTGTTTTAAAAAAACGCTACAGTCGCTACATCATTTCAATTTGCTCGTGTTCCGTCTCGTTATCACGTACCCGCGAGGTGTTCCTGTGTCGGAATGTGAATTATTATCAAGCTTTTTAGATGTAATTTACTGCGATAAGCGGCAACATGGTCAGCATCAACAAAAACTTTAACACGAGCCAACCGGTAAGAAAAAATCCATCACATACTAGAGAAATTTTCTCTTTTTTTTCGGATTGACAGGCTCCAAGATACGTGCTTTGAAAATAAATAAAATTGATTAATTTTATTTTTAGGGTGCGACATTTTTCAATTCGTCAACCGACGAAGATGGAAGATTGGTCAATCAAGCATCTAATCAGCCTCACCACTTTGAACCTCTTCACACCATCCCCTTTTCTACAATTCACATTATAGTGTCCACTATCATATCCATTGTGGGAATAGTTCTAGCTGTAGAAGAGCCCGATATAAAACACAAATGTCGTTCTTACTTTATAATGCTCTACCTACATGCCGCTTTCTGGTTCTTCACATTGGTATGTAAAACTTGTTTTATTTTATGTTCTCCATCTGCATATATTATTATTATTCCAGTTTTAGTCATTTGGAACACAACACTGCCCACACAATGACTTGCAGAGGCCCCTTTTTATTATTTTGTCCCTTATTCTAAAACAATATAATTTTTTCAGCAATAATTACTTCAGGTAATTTTATGTAAAAGTGATGAGTTCTTGGGCTATCAAGCAAGCAGCAAGCTGCAATATTCCTACTCGAAACATAGAAAAAACAAAAATAATTTTTATGTTTATTGTCTGAAGCGGGTGGGACTATGGAATCGCCAATTGAGGAATGTCGTTTGTCTGATAGGTGTGGGAAAGGGAAGGAGATGGTGATAAGATTGGATAGTACCTTGTTATTCAGATCTGGTCACCAAACACTGATAAAGCAATTTTTCGTAAGCAATGTTATGTTGCTTATTTTTGTTTTTATCTTGTAGTGATCATATTAGATTATCTTTATGAGAAAAATAATTTTTATCTGATTTTTTTTGTTGATAAAACCTTTTCTAATCTTAACCAGGACAATCGGAAATATGTCATTTTTAAATCAAATTTTAGGCGTATTGACTCTTTTCCACAAAAAATTATAAATTGATTTCGAAAGACCTTTCTTTTATCTAGGTAGGTAGCAAATCTTTATTTTAAATTTTGAGAAAATATATTTATTTGTAGTACTTACAATAAGGTCGTTTGCTAATTTGTTAAATTTTCAAACAAAATTTTGTATTACACAACATACAATTCAAATCATATAATCATGCAGTAAAATAAATCAATAAATTATTTGGAAGAGCTGCTTTTCAGAATTTAAATTTTAGTTCAAATAAAATCATAAAAAAAGATCCGCGCCCTTGTTTTTTGACAAAAATACTTAAGTTTCTCTATTTATTTTAGCTCTTATAAACTAATACATTTAAAAAAAAAAACACATTTTTACTTAGACATTACGGAAAAATTGTAAATATTCATGATCGAAAAATAATTACAAAAAGTATATAATTTTAATAGTTTTATCATCACGGGTTTGAGCATTTTTGAATGTAGGTATTTATCAAAGCAAATTTTGAGTGAAATAATATCGATATTGAGTTTTTATGTTAAAATATTTATAATATAAAATTTATGAGAATAATTAATTTTTCTCATCGGAATTGGCCTGTACAGTGGCAAGGGTACGATCGCAAGACCATCATTAGAAGAAATTTGAATTCTTGGCCGCTGGTTAATGGCAATTGACATAAATAACTTGCTTCAAAATTAAATTTGTCACTTGTGGCGAGGCTCAAGGCATTATTTAATAAATAACTTTGTACTTTTTCATTATAACTATGTTTCCATTCAGAATGATGTATTCTGTGGATTCTCAGAGAATCGCCCTGGTGAAAGACCACCATTCAGGATCGAAATGTTGCTTGAAATGGCGATACTATGTTTAGTGACCAGCAAAGGTACTTTCAAACCTTCCTCTTCTCATCTCCGTCCCTTGCCTTCAGCCTCACAAAAAAAAAACAATAATTGAGAATGTAATTGTTATGTAATTTAACATTTTTCATTTCTTTTCTGCATTATTTTTAAATTTTTTTTTCTTTTTTGTTTTTATTTTTTTAACCTATGTACTGCTACTTTATCTAATTTCCTTTTCTTATTGTTTGTTTAATAAGTCAGGTGCACCTCAAACATCATTACATATGTCTGGCAATGTTGTAGGTAGCTTGAAAACAAGCTTACGGGTTCGAGTGGTTAATCTCTTTTTTTGTTATATCAAAATATGGAATTTATTGTATTGCACTACCCCTGCGTACATTCTGGAATAAACTATTATTGTCGCACTTCAGTGGTAGTTTGCACACTTTTGTGGTATTCACATAAATTAAAATAACAAAAAACAAGCTGTAAGTACATTTATCTTCCATGGTCGAGGGGTAAGGCTCTCGACTAGCGATCCGGAGATAGCGGGATCCCTTCGCGCGAAGGAAAATTTTTTTGTCCGATTTTTTGTTATTTCACGATTTGATAATTTAAAAATATAATGTGCATTTATAAATCAAATATACATTTGCGGCACATTCCTGAGTAAAAGATTCTTTCAGCATTGCCCTGGTTTAAGACCACCAATCAGAATTGAGACTTTGCTTGGAATGGCTTTAGCTGTGTTTGGTGACTAGATCTGAATAGCCGGGTACTCCTCCAGCTTCGCCGGGGAGGGTGCAATTTCCGTGGCCCCGAGATTTGACCATGGTTTCTGAGAGAACATCCCAAAATAAGATGAAAATGAAGAATAAAATTTTTTGATATCTCGCTTAGTTTTTGAGATATTGATACTCAAAGTTTTTAATTCTATGTAGACTAATACCATAGATTGCACTCAATGCTGCGCTCTAATACTGTTAGGTTAGGATAGGATAAGATAAGATAGGATAGGATAGGATAGGATAGGATAGGATAGGGTAGTGTACGATAGGATAGGATAGGTTAGGTAAGCTAAGAATACGTAAGGTTTGGTTTGATTACATTAGGTTAGGGTAAAACAGTACTTTTTATAAAATTAATCAATTTGAATCTGAAACTTGAATCTGAAAGTATCGATATCTCGAAAAGTAAGCAAGATAAGAAAAATTTTTATTCTTCATTTTCGTCTGATTTTGGGATGTTCTACCAGAATACATCGTCCTAATCACTGGGCCACGGAAATCGTACCCTTTCCAAAATATGTAGTTGTTTTTATTTTTTTAATCAGTAATTTTAGTTTAGTAAGGTGGGCCATTTTTTAAATTTTTTATGTTTGCATGCAAAATTTTTATATTTCATAAATGTGTTTATTTTGATTAATAAAATTTGGAAGCTTTTTTTATCACCTTTCAAAAACAGTTTTCAGTTTTTGGATACGTTCTGAAATACTCGGTTTCTTTGGATTTTATTGTAAAACGGAAATATTTTGGCACTCTGACATAATACGGTCGAGGCCAGAGTAGGGATGTCGAAAGTGAAAAAAAATATCGATATTTCGATATATCGATATTTATTAAAATATCAATATCGACGTCGATATATCGAGGAAAAAATATCGATATATCGAGGAAAAAATATCGATATATCGGTCAAATTTTTAAAGATTTTGCGTTTTTAAAATAATACTGTATTATGCTCAATATTATCAATGGTAATTTTTATACACAATGTGTATTATTTAAATGTACATAAATCTCAATAAAAATGATGGTATTTTTAACAGTATTTATTTTTATTAGACAATAATTACAAAAATATAAAAAACTAAAAAGCTATCTTCTAACTAATATTTTTAAACCTTTTTATTGTATCAGGCAAACCAGTATTTATCCTTAATCTTAAGTATTCCAGAAATCTTCGTATTTTTTTTTAAATTCACGAGATGTTTTTTTTTTTAAATATCCCAAATTTGTCGCATTAGTAAATGAAAAAAATAAACTTAAAATCTTTAATACACACCTAAAGGTATTGGATCCACGTTGAAAAAAGTTTGCCAGCAAGCGGTGTAAAAAGTTATCAGTCCCTAAATGTTATATAAAAAACGTTGTACTTTCACACGAACGCCTGACTGCTCGGGAAGTCAATCTTTGCTGACGTGTTACGCAGCGACGAAACGTTTTGCTGAGTTCGGTAATGGGGGAAAGATGCGCTGGTATGTGATGTCAAGATATAGAAACAAAATTTAATGGTCCCTGCAATTTGAAATTCCGATTTGTTTTCGACGCTCTCATATTAGTAAAACCATTGTGCGGCGGCCTGAGGTAATATCATACATTTCTATGCACTTACCTACACCATATGAGATAGTATTGTAAGTTAATAAGTAATAGTTAAAATTTCAACCGCTAGATGTCACGAACCCGATACAGTTACTTTTTCCGTTCGTTCCTATACGGTTTTGGATTCTAGTGACTTTCGTTACATAAATATACAAAAATATCGTTCTTGATACAATTTTCGATAGTGGATATTTAATATCGATATATCGGATCAAAATATATCGGCTAAAAATATCGATATTTTGAATTAAAAATATCGATATATCGATATTTTTTCAACAAGCCTAGGCCAGAGGGGTTAAGGGCCATTTACCAGCCAGCGGCCGAGAATTCATATTTCGTCGAAAGATGTTCTTACGATCATACAGGGCGGTTCCAATGAGAAAGATTAATTATTCTCTGTATCAGCTTTTTAAAATAATAACTATGTAGATTTTATTTCATTAAAATTTTGCTTTAATTTATATCTACATTCAAAAATGCTGAAAGGCGTGATGATAAAACTATTAAAATTATGTAGGTACTTATTGTAAGTATTTATAATTTTTCAATAATGTCTAAGCAAAATAAGAATGTAAAAAAATCTTAAATGTATTAGTTTGTAAGACTGAAAATAAATAGACAAAAACCAAAGAATTGTCCGTCACAAAACACATGTGTGGATCTTTTTTTAAATGATTTTATTTAAGGGAACGTACCCATACTACGTGACACGTTTAGGGGGGGAGGGGGGGTCTTCAAAATGTCACGCTCCATACAAATGAGCGGCGGGTTGCTTAGGATTTTGGTCACCGGGGGGGGGGGGGTTAAAAATTGCAAAAAGTTGGTCACGTAGTATGGGTACGTTCCCTAAACTAAAATTAAAGTGGTGAAAAGTAGCTTTTCCAGATAATTTAATGATTTATTTTACTGCATGATTATATGATTTGAAATGTGTGTTGTATAATACAAAATTTTGTTTGAAAATTTAACAAATCTGCCAACGACCTACGGTAAAACCTTATTGTACTAAAAATAAACATATTTTCTCAAAATTTAAAACATAGCTTTACTAGATAAAAGAACATTCTTTAGAAATCAATTTATAATTTATTGTGGAAAAGAGTCAGATTTTATTTAAAAAAGACATATTTCCGGTTTTGTCTGTTTATTCCCTCTTTAATGTTTCGTAAATCGAAAAACATTTTTGTGTTTTGAAAATTAAAATTACAGTAGATAGGATATATGTAGTAAGTGGAAACATTCCTGTGAGAATGTTATTCTTCTAATAGTTAGATCCTGTCTGAGGTTACTGGTTCACCTTTACCGCTAAAGTTTCCCATCTATCTTTATCTAGATTGGAATTTGACATGTTTTTACTGTGGAGAGTTTTTCAAAGAAATTTTAAACGGTGCATGGTTGGCGTTCCTCAGTAAATTATTTTATTGCATATAATTAATAGGGTGAAATGCAGATCCGGGCACAGTTTGGAAATTTAATAAAAAGGCACTTTCTAGATGAGAAAAGTGTGGAGAAGATGAATAAAAAATAAATTAAGGCGCGCTCGGCAAAATTGAGGGAGATACAACCGTTCAAAGTATTTAAAAATTCACTTCGCGAACTGATATTGACAGTTCGTTCGCCATGTTTTCATTGCTTATGTTGGATCCCAGACCTAATACAGAATTAATAGTACGCCAAAATCACAAACCATATTACACAAACCTAGCGTAGCCGCTAAACCACTTGAAAACTGGGATGTTTTTTTGCCGTGACGCGAGCAGGCGCTACGAAGGGGGCACTTTCTTTTCTATCACAAACCATGTTTAGCGTATTAGGTTATAAAAAAATGGCGGGCGGACGCGGGCGAACTGTCAATATCAGTTTGTAAAGTGAAATTTTAAATACTTTGAACGGTTGTATCTCCCTCAATTATGCCGAGCGCGCCTTAATTTTTGTTTTATTCTGCTTTTCCACACTTTTCTCATCTAGAAAGTGCCTTTTTATTAAATTTCCAAACTGTGCCCGGATCTGCATTCCTCCCAATTAATATATACATAACAATTGTATTTTTCTAATGTTCACAAATCAGACATTTTTATGTTCGTGAGTGCCTAGTTTGCGCTCGTTCATGCTGTATTTTGACAAATTATTGTTATTTTCTATAAATTATTGATACATGTTAATAAGTACTTCGATTTGTAATTAAAAACATAATTTAGTTTTATATCACTTTGAAAAAAAATTTATAGTAATACTTCACAAGAGTCTCACCTGCTCCCATCTGGAGCCAGTGAGACTATGGCATTCCCAATTGGGGTATGTTGTGAGGATGAAGGTAGTGGGGAGAAGAAGGAGGTGGGGAAGACGAAGGTGGGGAAGGCTATTCAGATCTGGTCACTAGACTATTATTCTGGTTATTCAGATCTGGTCACTAAACACGGCTGACGCCGTTTCAAGCAACGTTTCAATTCTGAATGGTGGTCTTACACCAGGGCAATACTGAGAGTATCTTCCACCCTGGAACGTGCCGCAAATATACTATACATTATTTAAAATTAATTAATTGTGAAATAACGCAAATTATTCAAATAAAACTTATTTGCCCATGCCGGGATTCGATCGTACCCCGTACCCCTAGACCATGCCGGCCGTACTGTTGATATTTGGCTCTTTTGACTAATGAGTTGACCGACCAGTCAATATTAGGTTACGTCAGTCAAAGTTAAGTTAGGTTAAGTCAGTCAAATTAGGTTAACTATGTCCGGCAATAATATTATTTCTTTTACGGCAGGTAATAGACTACATCCTAAAAAAGACTCACCATAGTCTGCGTGTGCGCGGCTACCTGGAATTCTACCAGAAGACGTATACCCTCCACAGGGCGCCTATCTACATGGTGTCCCTGTGGAATGCCTTCCTGCTGCTCATACAGACTGTCTCCCAGCACTGCTACCCTGATAACTTCACCGACCAGTGCGTAAAGGCTGGCTTGGCCACACCCATCGCTTACATCACCGGGTTCATCTGGCTGGAGACCCTGCTGCTGGCCATTACCCACGGGCAGTACATCAGTAAGTACTGAACACATTCATTTTTTTATTTGCTCCACTTTTCTTTGTGGTTTAACCTGGTTACTGAAGAGATCCGTGTTGTGGAAAGGAGAAAACACCGAGGCCGGCAAATCATCCTACAGACGATTTTTTTAACACAATTCAATTCAATTTATTTTATTCTTTCAAAAACAATACAAAATTTAACATTGTAATGTGTTTTTAAAATACATTTGTAACAGTATTACATTTTTATTTTTACCAAGTATAAAATGAAGTCGCTCACGCTGTATGTGCGCTTAGATCTTTTAAACTACGCAACGGATTTTCATGCGGTTTTCACCAATAGATAGAGTGATTCACGAGGAAGGTTTTTAGGTACATAATTTGTCAAGGTTTTGTGTAAATTGGTTGAAATATGTACATAATATATCTATCTGGTCAAGCGGCAGCGGGCAGCGAGTAGCGAGCAGTGGGCTGACAGACGAGCGGTGTGGATTTGTTTTAACAGATGCATAGCAACATGTGGCCTGGTCTGCTAGTTGAATATAAATGGAAGTCTACAAACTATGCAAGCATTAATAGAGGTTGCCTTTTAAAGGCAACAACACTAAAGCTAAATATGTCGATATCTGATTTAATTCTGTTCAACAGCAAAATTGTTCTCCCCACCGGCATGACCATTGACAAGTTAGTCCTGCAGGCCGAAAGATAGAACAGTCTACGCTGTCGGTGGCTAAGATAACTATCGGGAACATATAAATGAATGCTCTCCATGATAGCTGAGTTTTCAAGCCATCCACGAATCAATCTAAAGAAATGCGTAGTTTTGTGTACATCCCTTCTGACCCGTAGATGGTTTATTCCTAGCATTCCCAAAATAAAGTTGGTAGGATAGAGCTACAGGTAATGGACAAGAACGACTTTAGAAATGACCCGTTCTCGTGTGAGAAATGTTAACTCTGCTGGATGCGCATTCGGCGTGTTTCCCGATTGTGCACAGTTGTCAAAGATGCCATCTGCCGAGCGATTCTCTATCTTTTGTAAGATCGAGATCTCTTGTCAGATTTTCTAAGGCTGTTAAATGAATAAATAATCAAGCATACTTGCATGAATTTGTGTTTAAAACGACCTAAACTAAAATATTTGACAGCTCACAGCTGAAATTCTGACATCGGCCCATAGAAAGGGCAATTAACAGCCAAAGAAAATCACACAAATCTGACAGGAGATCTCGCCCAAGATCTATCTCAATCTCACAAAACATAGAGAATCGCTCGGCTGATGTCTGTGCCCCATGGACTGAAATCTGCTCATTAAGATAGGGGGAAGCTATCAAATGAATTGCCTGTTGCTGCACAGAATCAAAGGGTTTACACTGCATAGTTTTGACTTCAAAACCAGTGGCGCCAACATTTGCAATAAATTAATTATTTTAAAAGGACTCGAAGAAACAAAAAGAGAAAGGTTCAGAGAACCTACTTCAAAGCACATGATTGACAATGCAGCAGTTTTTGTTCATATTTCAGATAGATAACCAATCACAGTATTTCGTGTTCATTGTTTATGCATTAAATTTTTAATAATTATGACAATAATGTTATCTCGTCAACTACCTACGTATTATTATAACAGTTTTTAGAGTTAGAGTTACTTATAATCAATCTATTAACACTATATGAGTTCATCTCTTGAATTCTCTACCGTGTTTACGTTATACATTATTACTGATACAATAGTCTTTTAGTCCAACTGCAGCAAAAGTTGTTAAAAGTAAAATGAGATCATTATGTATTCGTTATTGTGTATGTATTGTTTTTGTAGTATAACATAATTGTTATGTTTGAATGATTCATTGCAGCAATGCAGACAATACTTCTCTGTAGCTTTATTGTTTGTTAAGTTGACATTAATACGTAATTTTTTGAAGAAATTCTTAGATAAAGAGTGAAGTGTAAAAATACTTAATAAAAATACAGGTGTTTTTTTGTAAATATTTACGTGTGTACTATCTTGAGATGTGTGCTTTGATTTGGCTTTTAGATAAGAAAAAATTAGTCAGATTTTGTCCTTCAGATTCTGAGGGGTTCATGAAAAAAATAATGGCTGTATTATTTTTTAAGTTAAATTTATATAGATTATCTAGTCAGAAAATCGGTTCAAAAGTTCGATACATTGTACTTAACCCCTTGTTTGCCGCTCGTGCGCCGGCGTGTCGTGAGACTTTACACGCGATTTTGACCCTTATGTATAAAGAAAGTGTATGAAGAACACGGTCAGAATCGCTTGCTCTATTATCGCCCTTTACCATAGAGAAAACCGCAATGCGCCTGGTCACTCCATATAATTTATATTAATGATTTACCGGAGCGCGGGAACGTGCGCAGTTCTTGCGCATGCGCGGGAAAAATTCCTTTATCTACGGTTTTGATCTTTCTATTGCTTCGAAAAGAAGCTGGGTAAATTTAAAAAAAAATTATTTATATTTATTCTTGATAAACAAAATAATGAAATAGAATAGCGCTGTATTGAAATATTTATTTATCTTAATGTGTATAATTATTTCTAGTTAAATGAGTGAAAATGTAATTTTCTTTTAACTGGAATAAAAAAAAAAAAAAAAATGTACAAAATTTCTCAAGGACAGTGTCAGAATCGCTGGACACGAAATGTCATTGGTGTCATAAATGCCGCGTTATAATTGGTGGTGCTTTTTGCTGGCCTACCCCGGCAAACAACGAGTTAAAAATGGCCTGCGAAAGAAAACCTTATACTTAATAATTGCTTGACAATGCAGGGTGTATAGGCATGGGCGTAGGCATGGTGGGGTAAGGTGGGGCGTTTGCCCCACTCTGGCTGGCCGATGCACGACCTCTGAAATTATCGACCGAGTAGCGTTTTCTAATTTACAGCACTTCATTTGATAGTTTTTTCTTCTTCCGTTTATATCCTTTGTATTCAGGGAGCCTAAAGTATGAATGTGTTGTAGAAGCCTACTTTTTTCGGTACCTACTCTAGATTTTTATTTTTTGCCCCTCCCTAAATCAAAATCTGGCTACGCCCATGGACAGATGTTAACCAGCGATTCCTGAGCTTAATTGGAGTGAAAAACATTTTGGTCCAATGTCATTTTTTTCAATTAAAAACAAAAAATCTATTTCTTTCACATGGTGCCGACAAGAACCTAATGTCAGCACTCTTGTACCATGTGATATGTACCATCCCTACTGTCCAATGTTGTGGGAAAGGGAGGGTATTTTTAAGCAAATATATATTTATTCAACCATTTGACCCTCGTTTTCTTGTGCAGAGAAAGTGTCGGACTTCAACAAGTGCCAGCACCGGCCAGACGTGCAGCGCGACCACCTTGTGGAGGCCCCTGGGGGCACCAGCGGGACCTCGCAGGCCCCGGCCCCCCTCAGTCAGACCCTGACGCAGACGGCCGACCTGCTCGCTCGACAGGTGAGACCATGTTTCAACACAATTTTACTTGTGTAAAGGTATTTTGGTGCTTGAGAAGTTTGATTTTTTCAGACCCTCGTAAAACTTTTTAAGAGAGTTGCATTTAACCTGGTTTGGGGACACTGAGGAAAAATATTGCACAATTTAAGATTCAATCCAACATCTTAACTATAAATCGCGAAAAAAAAAAATCTAAAATGCGGTATCACTACTTCCATAATAAAAACATATTTTATTGTTAATGTCAGGTATTAGCGAACGTAAATTGGAATTTTAGATATTTTTACAATTTATATATTGAATCTTAGAACACTTCATACTGGTATTTGGTTGCTTGTGAGCAGGGTCGTTAAGTTTTCGTCTATCTGAGAATACTTAAAAGTAAGCTCTTTGCAGAGGTATATAAAAGATTGCCAGGTATTTTTTCTTACGCATTCTGTCTAAAATTAATCACTTGAAACAACACGCTGTTTTCCAGTTTGACAAATTATTCTTCTTATCAAATTATAAATCTGAATACAAAAAATATGATTGAAAAACCAAACCTACATACAGCGGCGTGCATTGCGCTACGACCAAAAGTAGGCTGTGTGCAGTTTTTCAAGATCGGGTATGAATTGTGCATTGGATATATGAAAATTACCATTTTATTATCTTACTAAAGAGGGTAAATTTGTCATATAGAAACAATTTGTCAATGTAGAACGTTTGTGATTCTGTAAAATATATTCATAAATTTATAGAATAAAATTTTGATCAAAAATTATTTTATTTAACCCCGCAAGCAACAAATTATCATTTTTCGGACAGCTCATATATGGTACGTTTTAAGATTTTCACGGCCAAAAGTATTTTCGTTTATTGTTTTTGAAGTATTATGCCGTGTTGCGCTACCTCCTTCTTTAGCCAACGTTTCGGACATTGTTGCAGTGTCCATCATCGGGGCAGATCCGGTAGATCTGCCAGATCTGCCCCGATGATGGACATTGCAACGATGTCCGAAACGTTGGCTAAAGAAGGAGGTAGCGCAACACGGCATAACATCCCGAAAACAAATAACGAAAAAAAGCTCATATAAGACTTGTAGAGATTGTCTTGCTTACTATCATGGGTAGATCTAAACGCCGTTAGAAAGATAAAACACTATGCTTTATATTCAATCTAAAAGTTGACCACAAAATAATTAAAATATACACCTTTATGAAACCAAATTTTCCAACCGCGATTTGATAAGAATTTATGAAATTTTCGGAACTTTTTATTAATTACTTTTATATGAAACGAAAAAAAGTGAGTTGACAGTAACTTTTTTAATAGGTACATTTGCCTAATAAAATACTGGGTTATAATTAATGTAATAAAAAGTGTGTGGGTTTATTTTTCTTCGTTGTCAGTAATTTTAATTAAAAAAAAAACCTTAAGGTGAAAGATTTTTAAAACTTTATATGTTTGCATTCAAAAATTTTATGTTTAAATTTTTTTTTCGAATGAAAAAATTTTGATAGCATATTTCCATCACCTTTCAAGAACAGTTTGTAGTTTTCGGATGTGTTCAGAAATATTCCATTTATTTAGATTTTTTTGCAAAGCGGAAATATTTTTTCCTTCAGACAAAATAGGTTCAAAGCCTGAGGGGTTAATGGTTCATTTTTTTAACCACTGGAGCGATTATGGTTGAAAAATGGACTACTTTTATTTTTCTGCGATTGATAGGGGTTCAAAATTGGACCACATTTTCCTACCATTTGTAAAACTATTTATTGTAATTATTTTAAACATTTCTCGGACAGCCATTTATTTTAAAACGAAGCTATTGAAATGCTTTATCTATTATGACCATAGATGTTGCAAATACGAACTTTGTAGACTATTTTAGAACAATGTTAAAAATATATATTTTTTTTAAATTTTTCACTTCGAATTTTTGATCAGCTGGTTTACAGTTAAAATTAAGTCCCTTTTCCATAGATATGCACATTTCATTAACGAAATATACCACAGATAACATACAGAAATCGAAAATATTCTATGTTGACTCGAATAAGTACCCCTCACGGCATTTTCAAAGTAACAACATGCCGGATTCGCGTGGTTATAAACTTTACGATTTTTTTATATTTTTTTTATAAATCCTACAAATAAGAGATAAACGGTAAAATACAGGTTAATTCATTGGCTATATAGCACTATAATAAGTTTTTATGTTTCAATGTTAAAATTCGAAGATGATTTTTTTAATGTTGGCGAAAAATTTAAAAAATGATCTTCTGGGAAATTGCAAGCAATCGAGACAAATTTATTAATTTCATGTAATCGCTCCAGTGGTTAGGGTAGGTACTGCTTTTCAGCCTTTATGGACTGTACGCCACATATTATTTATACATATTATTTATATTTATTTAGCCAATAATAGGCCACAATAGAGAAATCCAGTCCAATTTTTTAATTTTTTTAATGAATAAATGACCTTCTAACTTAAATAACTGCATTTTTATTTTTATTTTTAGACTTAGTTTTAATAGTTGAAATAATTGTCAAAGTTTTAATTTTTCAAGATCTCCTGAAAACCACCGTATGTATGGTGAATCGTGTGACGTCATCACTCCAGAAAAGTTACTATAGGATCGGGCAATCAGCTGATCAACTGCCGCCATTTTGAATTTCGTTGTTCGAAGTATTCTTCCTAGAGTAGCATTACTATTTTTTTTGTGCAGTAGTTTTTGAATATTTTCAATAATAGAGATAAACTAATAAGAGATACCTTTATTTTTGAAACATTATTTAGGTGTAAATAATGTTTCAATAAACACAACAACTAAATCTCTATAAACAGTATGTAAATAAACGTATAAATTAATACGATGGCTTGTGTCATACCGACATTCCCATACAATGACTTAACAGTGAAGTCACGACACGACGACATCACTAAACATTTCAATAATGCCAACATGACCTGGTGTTTTCACGACCCGATTAAAAATGGACTTTTTAATAATTTTTAAAAAACTGCGTTTAATATTATTAAATAAAACTTATATATTCAGAATCAGCTTTTATTGTTCTATATGAACATATTTTTTTAAAGCCATAATATTTTTCACTGGAGTTCCTTATTCAGATTAAGAGATTCGCGTTAGTGATCCTTTTTACCTTCAATAATTGATTTACAACACATTTACCTTTATATGTAATATTATGCATGTTTGCTCTCATAATTTGATGACATTTTTGGAGGACAAATAACTGATAAATATAAGGCTGATGTTTGCGTTAATGACTGCACATGTTGTGTGTTTTATGTTCATCCGTGTTTAAGAATTAAGAGTTTACATAATAGTGTGACATGTTTTGTTCAACATCCAGATGATAATATTATGACTCTTAACACTTTGGTAACTGCGATCGTTCAGAATCACAAAACTTATAAAAGACACCAAACAATGAAGTCCACACTGTTGAAAAAAGTCTTGTTCGCTGATACCGTTTATATAATTATGGCAGTCTTATGTTTTTTTCTTTTAAATAGAACTGAAAACATTCCCAGGTTATGAATAATCTGACTATATTTCAATTCTATCATTATAAGCGGAACAGATTGCTTGTGCAATGATTGAGAACTTAGCTAGTAGAGGCAGTGGTGGTTCATTGGGAGTTCAATCGGACACTAGCAGTTAAAAACCCGCTCTGCAGGTTTTTGCTGCTAGGCCCTGCGGGCGGCTTTTAATTCGACTTCTTTGAGTGTTGATGACCATTTTATAAATCCGATAGGAACTGGTTCCAAAAATAGCCGGTTTCTCATATCCACTGTGATCCAGTGACAGCTAGTCACCGGGACAAAGTAACCTCGACAGGCAATGATGTCATATGAAATATATAGCTGCGTGTATTATTCACAACTGCCACAATAATCATACTACCGTCAATCTCTCCATATCTGGAGAGATTCTCTAAAATTCAAATTAAGTGGTACTTACAACTGCCAAGGAATACTCCTCATGCGATCTGTTAACATAAGTAGCGCCATCTATTGGCATTGCTTTAATACGGTTCTATTACAATAGTAAATTCCAAAGATATTTAAATATAAGAGATGTACTATCGGAAGTTTTTACTGCGTGGGACTGTTTCCCCATGGAATACTACTGCACACCTTAAAAAAATCAAGTAAATGAATGAATTCTTTCCGTATTCAAACTATATTGTTAACCAATACAACGGCACACCTTAAAAAAAATCAACTAAATTCCGTATTCAAACTAGGCCCATTAGACCGTAGTCTGCCGACAGTCGGGCGGCCATCATGGCATATCTCTTTGTATTTCAATATTTTTGGTAGATTCATATGCAAACTCCACATATGTCGTATAGTGCGGCGTCACAGTTGCATTCTTAGCCGGATTCTTGAATTTCAACGTATAATGTCCGAATAAAAAAGGAAAGAAAATCCGAAGTTGGTCTTTTCAGAACTTTATTACGTATGGTATATTTTTCCCTAAATCTAAAGTAATTTCATCACGTCACTGCATCAGAGATTAGCGATATAGCAATAAGATACAATTACAAAATATTTCCGCTTTGCAATAAAATCCACATAAATGGAATATTTCTGAATGCATCCGAAAACTAAAAACTGTTTTGAACCTTTCGAAGCCTTTTTTGTATAAGTGGGGTTACCCATTGGTAGGGGAATATAATATCGACTCTCATATCAACTCCTTGAGCGAAGTCAGGTACCCCTAGTTCAAAATAATCTTATAATATTTGAAACATAAAAATTTTGAATGCAAACATAAAAAAGTTTTCAAATGCTCACCTTCCTTTTTTCTAACTAAAATTACTGATAACGAAAAAAAACACATGCATATTTTATTAGACAAATGTATTACAAACGTTATTGTCACCTTACTTAAACTGTCATGCTATGTAAAAATAATTAATAAAAAATTCCCAAAGTTTTAAATGGTTCACCTTACGTTTTTCTATTTAATATTTCAAAAACTATTTGTTTATTTCTAATAATAAAATTTTAAAGTGTATTTCATTCATCACCGTTCAAAAACAGCTTTTAGTTTTCGGATACGTTCAGAAATATTCCATTTATTTGGATTTATTGCATAGTGGAAAGTTTTTGATCTTCTGAAAAAATATATCCGTGGCCTGAGGGGGGTTATGCATATTTACTCTGACTTGTATTTTTCCATTTATAAATTACAAAATGATAACAGCTGGTTTTCCAAACATAATTTCTGTACACAGTCATTCTTCAATTTTGGTTCTTTTGCCAGGTGATGAAACTATTCAAAACAGCAATACTCAATATACAGCGATAATGGCTAGAATTGCTTATACTAATTTCATTTTAATTAGCAGTTCGGAACTAGGTGCCCTCTTTAACCTTGTGGGTTTATCAAGGTGATTTCGCGTCTGCTACGCAACGACTGGTGGCATATAAACAAAAATTATACTAGTAATTATTTGTTATTTTCTCAGGTTTTCTCATGAAATTGATGAATCAATACTCATTGAGTTAGTTGATAGCCCGGTAGGTAGGTCGTCCAATCTGATAATCCTGTAGCATAGGTCTGTACTATAAATGTTATGGGCTGAGATCTCGGTGAAACTATCTGAGTGCTAGAACCGGGGTGCCCAACTTCTCATGGAGACTTTTGTTTTGTGCTGGGGATTCTGAAATTTATAACGTGCCCAATTGTTTTTCCCTGGTTTAATGATATTTTTAGGTGTAATGAAAACGCTAAATAAAAAAATATTTTTCAATATAATTAAACTTTTAAACATTTTTTTTTTATGTTTTAAAAATTATTTACTTGTGAAGTGGACTTCTGGTTAACCTGTCATTTGTCACGAACCCGCCCGTGGGCTGGAAATATTTTTGCTTTTTTTTTTAAATGCAATTTTAACCCTCACGTATGAAGAAACTGTATGAAGGACAAGGTCAGAATCGCTTGCGCCAATATCATTCTTGACGTAACGGTTGATTTCATTAATCTAGCTATTCGGAATATTTTTAAATGAATTTTCTATGGCTTCGTGGGTCACTTTTGGCAACTGTCAATAGAAAAAAAAATCAATATTTTACGTTTTCTAACGAGTATAAAGGTCTTTATTTATTTGAAAACGCCTTTGAATAGGCCACTTGCATCAAATTTTTTTTAATTTTTTTCCGGTTTAGGCAAATATTCTAAGACATTCTGTATTTTTTTTTTTTTTAATCGTATTTTTGAAACCCTGGGGATATTTTGAAAATTTCAATCCGATAAATCAGACCATTTTTTATAAACCGGAAAGACGGGACATAATTTTATAGGTGTGAAAAAACGATAATTACATAGCCGAAAATCATTTGAAAAAAAAAATAACGTATTCCACACGAATGGCACAAGAGAATAACGAGGCATACCAAAAATATTACATCTCATAAATATTTTTTTTCTTTGATCCATCTTATTGACCATAAATCATTATAATGAATAGCGTCTATATTACTAAATTCAATGTAATATACTTGTACTTGTAAATTATAATAATAATAAGAATATTATAAAATTTAATTTTGTTAAAATCAGCACCATAATCATTATACCTCTAAAACACGTACCGACATCATCTGCACGTTCTGAAGAGAACCCCGTAGATCATTAAAAGTACGGGGTTCTCTTCAGAGCATCTGTCAAAAAGTGAAACCAAATGATAAGTTCGCAGAGAACACACAATAAATCTAGTGAACGAATTCAAAAATTCGCCTGAAATCAAAGTGATGCCATATAAAAAAATAAATCAGTGTGGAATTTAAAAAAAATAATAGGAACATTTTCGGCGACGGGACATTTTCATGTAGTGACGTCACGAGCCTAAATAATGGATTTATTTATTTAAAATTAACAAAAACTGTACATTTCTAAACAATTTTACCAACATTTTCTTAATCTTAGTAAAAAGATCTATCCACATGATTTTTTCCAAGTCGTTATGAAATCCATGCAAGTGGCCTATTGTTTTTTCATTTTTGGTATGTATTGAGATATGTGTAGAAATAATAAAATTAGTTTATATTTGTGTAATTTTATTTTTTGACGATTATTTCCAAAATGGGAGATTTTTTAATATATATTTTTTTTAGTTATTTAGCTATTCTGTAAAATCTCTTACGATATTACCATGTAATTAATATACATGAATGATAAAATGTATTATCTGGTAAACAGAAAACAATCGCAAAATAAAACAATTCCTTTGTTTTTATATGGATATTTATATTTGACCAGAAGTCATCAAGGTAATTTCTGCACGGTTTTTCAAAATACCACCTGACATTCAACAGCTTAATTTGTAGAATAGAGGTACTTCTGCTGCTTGCTTAATAATTTGTTTATTGCAGGCCGATCTTATTCGACATTTGAGGGAGCACAACGAGAAGTTGAGCAACAAACTGTCCACCACCACCACCCAGCTCCGAACTCTCCAGCATCAGCAATCCGGTGACAAGGCAGCGGCATCTTGAAGGGTTTTAAATCAGCATTTTAAAATTATGTTATACCTTGGTGATTTATTTTCTTTGCATTTTATCAAAGGCTGAGTGACATCGATTGCTAGGTTTGGTGTTTAACGATATGAACTACATATTATAGGATCATTACAGGAAGATAATATATAAATTTAAAATATCATTTTACTATTTCTGTGTCATACTTCTTCGTAGTAATATTAAAATATTTTCATTAAAATTCTTTTGTTTGAACCGTGTAAAAACTTATGAATTCAGATTACGCCATGGCCACCGCGGCACTCGTACTAAAAAACTTGATCACATATCAACCTTTATTTTATCAGAATTTGCTTTCTATTTCACAATGAGATTTTAAATGTCTATAAGTCTTAACTTTACGTCTTTATGTCAGTGAGTTGTAATCTGTCTGTCTCATATCAATAAATGTATTTGCCGCTCTATTTTTGTCACAGCTTTGCGATTTAGCGTGCTCAAAGGTGAAACTTAATGTTTTGTAAATACAATATAAGTTCTATAATTATATCTGAGTGTGCTGTTAAATCTCATTAATACTGTTTAAGTACAGGGCTTAAGATTTTACGTCAGAGCAGAAACACTACCATAATTTACTAAGTCTGAATTGGTGATATAAAAAAAGGTAACTGTACTTTAGTTTTTATTACATTAAAAAATTATTAACAGTTTGTTCGTCACAGTGAATAATTCCATTTTATGGTTAGTTAGAGTTTGTGTACTTTTATAAACCTATTTTTGGTTATATTATTATTTTTATTATACTGCAATTGCAGAGCAATGATATTATATATGTACCTATCCCAAATAGTCCACGCCGGGAGTTCCCAAACTTAGAAGCGCAACCCACTTTAAAATTTTTTGCTAGTCACAGTTTGGAAACGTCTAGAATTTGTGGAGTTATAATTTTGGTTAATTAAATTAATTTGGGTGGTGTGATTTTATTTACATTAGAAAGCTGCACCGTTTTTTCACAGAAATTCTTAACTTAACCGGTCAAATGCCGGAACATTTCGCGGAAATTCGCGGAACTTCGCGAAAAAACACTAAAAAACCACCACTTTGAATTTTGAATTGAATGTTTTGTTGATAAATTTTGAGCTATTGTATATTTTATTGACTGAAACACATTCACAACACAATAAACTATCTACTAAAACCACATTACTTGCATTTATTACGTAAATTAATAGGTTTTACGACGTTTTATTCGCGATAAACGCATTTATTGCAACCGTTAAATTCGCGGCAAATTATGACAGCAGATTGTCATGGAAAAAATCGTTTTAAAATTATTCCAGGGTGACAAGGTTAATGAAACTTTCAACACCACCTAGAGTAATGATGGCGCAAGCGATTTTGACACAGTTCTTCATACAAATTCTGTACATCGCAGACCAAAAGTTTTTCATCTACAATATTATTCAAATATTTGAATTATTTTCTCGTGCATGCGCATTGTAGGCCCGCAAATTCCGGGCTCCGGCCTGTCACCGGTTAAACTTCTGACATATTTCTATTTTAATTTGAGGTCAATAATTTTTTAATATTAGTTGCATAATATTATGTATGTGTTTCATTTAAAAATATATATAATTATGTTTGTGACTTGTGTGTGTTATATGTATTCCAATGATTATGAATTGTTTTGCCATTCAACTGTGTTGAAAGTGTAAATAGACTGAATTAAATTGATTCAAAATGATTTATAATCAATATTAATAAATCAAACTTTGATCATAATCTTCATTTCCTGTTGTAAAACAAATATACCGACTTGTTTGAATTTTTATGAAAAAAAATAATCCGAAATAATCTGTAAATCTTTTAAGTGATTGTTTATGCAATAAATCACCTTCTTTGAGAAAAAATATTTTTTTTCAATTTTAATATTATCTGAAGTCATTGATTGAATTGAGAACAATTGTTTGAACAAACCTAGCTAAATTCAAAATCTATAGCTATTTTTTTTTTAATATTTTAATCATGTATTTGTAACCTTTCATCTTTTTGAACCGGTCTGCATTTAAATATTGAAATCATATTATTTGCTTTAGAAAAACACAATAAAAAATTATTTCTATTGCCGCAATCATGTTCCTCGTGTTTAAATAGGTATGTAATTGTTAATTTTTACAATGCTGCTATTTTTAATACAATCTTTCCCATCAAGCGGCGTGCTTTGACACAATGTATATATATTAGTGATCACATATGGATCAAGGATCACATATGCGACATCCGTGTACAGGAATGACTGATGATGTATCAAATGTGCAACATCCGCATACAGGAATACAAATATGCGACATCCTGTATAGAAATGGCTACTGATGTATTAAATATGTAACATTGATGTACAGGAATGGCTGCTAATGTATCAAATGTGCGACATCCGTGTACATTAATGGCCACTTATGTATCAAATATGCGCCATCCATGTACATAAATGGCTGCTGCCTGGTCAAATATGCAACATCCATATTCAGTAATGGCCGCTGATGTATCAAATATGCAACATCAATGTACAAGAATGGCCGCTGATGTATCAAATATACAAACGTTTTCTTCTTCTTTTTTTATATTAGTGGATTTATTATAAATTCTTTAATTAATGTTTGCCTTAAGATGATGAAAAATGACTACTTTGTGATGGCAATCTAAATTATTTAACCCGAATTATATTTTTATATGGGTTCTCATACATAATATTTTGTACAAATTCCATGCATTTGGATTGTCGTTTACTTTTAATATTGTATTATGGCATTTAATAATAACATAAATACAGACAAAAAAAATTTTTTACAAGTTGCGTTTGTACATTTTTATATCCAATATATTTACATAAAATGAATTACAAAAAATGCTACTACTTATATGTGTTAATATCATAATTTCTAAAACATATCTACAAAGCCAATTTGTTTGAATAAATGTTATTTCTTCATTGAATACTTATCATAGTTTATGAAATAAAAGACTTATAGTATATTCGTAACTTAGTTGATAAAGTCATTATAATATAATATTTTTTATTCATATTTTTATAAGAAGGTCTTTGTACCTTTGAACAGATACTACGTAATTGTATGAAAAATATATTTTGTAAAATTTATAATATCCACAAATAATATTAATTATACTTTATAATAAAAAAAATTATTGTACCATTTTTACGAATAAAAAATCTCAATTTGATTAAAAACATCTTTTTCATTTCAATGCATAGGTGGAGGTGTCCAATTTAGAATAGGTTTTTGAAAGTATGTGTTCCCAGTTACGAATAATAATCTGTCAGGTCTATTTGTTCAGTTTTTGGAACAACTCATATAGGTCTCATTCTCATCATTGCTTCCCTTACTATTATGATTAGAAATATGATCTAAACGGTTCGGTACGGTTAGAAAGAGAAAACACCAATCTTTTCATTCAAATCTAAAAATTAACCGCAAAATCCAAAGTTGCGACTGCAATTTGAAAACAAGTTATGAAACTTTGAGAATTTCATGAAAGACTAAAAAATTAGGTGACAATAATGTGTATAATATATTTGTCTAATAAATTATGGATTTATTTGTTTTTATTTATTTTTTTCATTATCAGTGATTTTAGTTTTAGAGGCTTACGTTAATTTATTACTGAGTTCAAAATGAAGAGGTAGGGGTCCAGTAAAATCCCATCAAATCTCATTTAAACTGAGGGGGGATTAATAAAAATCTCACGTCAACTTTAAAAGAATATATATTATAATAGAGATAATAAAAAAATTATTAAATTGTTTCACTTCTTTTTGCCTCTGAAAAAAATCTAATGACTATTATGAAAAACATTTATTTTTATTCTTTTTCAAAATTAATGTAGTCCTTTAACAACTGTAGTATAAATCTCACGCGAGGGGGAGGGGAGGACCCATCAAATCTCATTTAATCTCACCAAGGTGGGGAGGAGTCTAAATTGAAAAAAAAAACAGCTCACGTAATTAATGGATACCCCTCAGGCTATGTACGCACTAGCGGCCAGCCGCGTAGGCGGTCAACCGCGCGGCTAGCCGCCTACTAACGAACCGCTTCGCGCGGTTTAACCGCGGTAGGCATAAAACTGCGTTGTATCGTCAGTAATAAAATGGACGCCGTCGAGGTCGCTAGTGTTATTTATTTGTACCATCCAAGTCAGCAACACAAGACAAAAAATAGAAAATATTGGATTCATCCTTTACTGCAAACACGTTACGAATCTGGCCAGTTCGCAATTTGTTTTCAAGAACTGAAGAAGCATGAAGATAAATTTTTGGTTATGTTAGAATGAGTGTTGCGTCATTTGAAGAATTGCTGAAAGCTTTATACGACACTATTAAAGGACAAGATACACGGTTTCGTGATTGCATTAAACCCGAAGAAAAATTAGTGATAACTAATAGGCCAGTGCAATTAGCGATCCGCGATCGTAATTATTCCGGTAGTCCCAATTTTTTTATATGTTTTATGTACTCACCTAGTGATGTAAAATCTGAGTTTTCGACCTTGGGTCACTTGAGCTTCCGACGCCATTTTGAAAAAACCAGCCGAAATCGCGCCAAAATCTAGTTTTTCTCAAATATTTCGTTTTCAATAAAAATTTTGGCTAAAGTAGCTTTACAAGTTTAGTAGAACATATAATTATCTACAATTTTTATTTAAAGAATTTTCTTCTATCTCTAATAAGTATCGAGATATGCAGTCGTAAAAATGTGTATAAGTTTATAAAAACAGGTAAATTGCTCGACTTGGTTTTGTTTTTTGTGCGTATCTTTTTTCCAGTACGATTTTCTGAAAAAATTACTGATATCAATTTTGTAGAGAATAAAATTTCATAAAAGGCATAGGTATATGTATAATGTTTATATCGCAATTTGGTATCCAGGTTCTTATACAAAACTTTCACAAAAATTAGGTAAAAAAATTAATCAGAAGAAGTGTTTTAATCTTGGCATTCCTTGATTATTCTTTTTTTCAAAACAAGTATTGTTGAAATAACATGTAACATACATAACAGCAATATATACCATCAATATAATCATAACATATAAATAAAATTATTAATTAAGGTTCATAGTACATAGATGTGGTAAAAAAAGGAGAAAAAAATATATTTTCTTAAAATTTATGACTATTGACTTTAGTTTCTTACGGTCCCGAAAAGCTTCAATATAGTCTTACCATATCTCATCAGCCGAATTTGTGACGACTGGGCCATCAAATTCCTCGTTATTATCATGAACGAGGGCTGCCACAGCATTCTCGCATGAGCTGCCATTACAGTGAATACACAGTAGGGAGCATTTCAAACCCGACTTTCTACATGTGCACTTTCTAGCGCAACCTTTTTTGTATTGGCATTATATAAAGTTCAGCAACGCCTGACGTGCAGTCTCCTTCATCATTTTTACTGGAGTTAGTAACCCAACAGCCTCCTTCTTCCACCCCCATTCAGTTGGATCTTTATGGTGACGAAGCCAAATCTGCACTTTGAAGTATGTGGTAGCCTGGATAAATTGAATTTGTTCTTTTTCACTCCTTTGACAAAAATAATGTACCTACCTTAAATTTTCCAAATTTGATTTCTCTTTGCCGCTATACAAAGTGCAAAGAGTTGTTCGGCAGCCAAAGTGATTGTTTCTCGCTTTGCTTTTGGATCTTGAAATATACAAGTTTTATTCACTGAGTAGTTCTTGAGAAGAATATTACAAAACTTGTATATACCTTGACCGAACGGAGCACCAGTTGTGTCGCAGCCACTTATGGTATAAATGAATAAAATGTTTTCATCTATTTCAATGTGTTTGTTGGAGTACGACGCGTCAAGTGATTACCTTTACCAACTTTTTGGTAATATGCGTTTGGAGGTGAGAGAGCTGTGAGGAGTACGAACAGGTCAATATCCGTACCAATGATTATGACTACATCATGTTGAGATGACAACGAGTTTGCTGTGGAAACAGGTGTGGTGAACATCAGAATCCTCTTCAGCCTATACTGTCGTTATTTGCGATTGTTCAAATGAGGCTCTGAGTAGGGAAATAAAACGAGACTTGTTCTTCTCATTTCCCAGAAACTTTTCCTTAGTGCTTTTTTTTCAACCGAATTTGGGTATCATAACGATTTTGCACATAGCTTGACATATTGCTAAAAATGATTGAAAAGGGTTGAGCAAGACCCCGTACAACATTGTACAGTAAATATCCTCCATCCACTACGTGCATTTTACTGCTTCCCAGTTCTGTGTTATTTGGTAAAAAATAAAATATGGAATTGGTTTCTTTGCGCATGCCTTACTCTGAGAAAAGAGACAGTGGGACAGGAGATATTTTCATATTCGAAATATTCTTTATGTTCAATTTCACACTTTTTTTCAATACACATACGATGGAATAGCATTGATGGATCTATTGTCACAGTCTGCTGGTCACCGCCGCAAGAAAAAAACTATCGCTTCCTTACGTTTTAAGTGTAGGCTTTCAAAGTTGACATAAGAAATTTCCCCCATCTTTTCCCATTCTTATCATTTTGCCACTGCTTATAGATATAATCACGTTTGTTTTAGGAAATGGTTCATGACAAGCAAACCAATCAATGATAGTTTGGACGTCTTTGTCATCCCTCTTAATTCGTGTAGGCCTCATCTCTACATGTTGCTCTGACGTTCCTGATTCAACCTCACAGAATGACTCGATACCCTCACAAATGTTATGCAGATAAAGAAATCCATAATCCTATAAGAGCTTTAATCCTGGGTAGCCTAATTTACGACCTACAAAAGTTTCATAGGGGCTGGCAGCTTTAGAGAACTTATGAGAAAAAAACAAAGATTTCAATACAAAAATAACCGATTCCCAAAGAAATAACTCTTAAAATGTCATTTTTGTTTATGATTTTTGTATTTAAAAAGAGCTAAATTATCTTAAAAAACCATCTAAGAAGCTAAACCACATTTTTGGAGCTGACGACCTCAATTTAGAACTAAATGACATCCGATGGCCAGTCCTGGAGTGGCTAATTGGCACCAACTGCAGGGAACCGGGGGGGGGGGGCATGTGAAAAGGGTAGAGGGGGGGGGGGGAGGGGGTGACCCCCACTCTCGTTCATTTATTTACAGTTTATTTAAAAATGTAAAGTGAAAAAAAGTCGAATGACGTGGTAATTTCGCGATAATTTTTTATGTTTTCACCTACCGATATTTGTTTATTCATACTTTAAATCAGCAAAAACAATACAAAAAACATAAAAATCACAATTTTTTTAGAAATTTTATTCTCTACAAAATTGATATTAGTAATTTTTTCACAAAATTGTACTGGTAAAAAGATACGCACAAAAAACAAAACCAAGTCGAGCAATTTACCTGTTTTTATAAACTTATACACATTTTTACGACTGCATATCTCGATACTTATTAGAGATAGAAGAAAATTCTTTAAATAAAAATTGTAGGTAATTAGATGTTCTACTAAACTTGTAAAAGTACTTTAGTCAAAATTTTTATTGGAAACGAGATATTTGAGAAAAACTAGATTTTGGCGCGATTTCGGCTGGTTTTTTCAAAATGGCGGCGAAAGCTCAAGCGACCCAAGGTCGAAAACTCAGATTTTTCATCAGGAGATGAGTGTATAAAACATATAAAAAAATTGGGACTACCGGAATAATTCCGATCGCGACCCCCTTTTTTGCGCTAATTGCATTGGCCTATAAGGTAAGATAAAATAATAATATTTAATTGTAGTAATGTTTTAATTTTAATTGTAATATGGATTCAACATAAAAAAGTAGCACACAATAGTATTTACTGAATTCAAATTACTAAAATACTTAGTTTTTACCACTTTTACTATTTATAAAAACCGAGATGTTTCGTGAGCAACGCTCACTTTTTCAGGGTTTTAATGGAAGTGAAGGATAAGGTACCTGCAAGGGGTGGGTTGGAATATGGGGGTCATTGGGTCTAGGAGTGACGAACGTATGAATCTATCCCTCCCAGTGCGGTGCAAGGCGATGTTCCAAAAGAGTACTGCTTGAGAGGTTACAAGGTATCCCTCAACTATTCACCGATCCGGCCTGCCATGCATCTGGTGGGTAGACACACCCGCCGCCAAGACCTGGACCCGTGAACCCGGGTACATCTGCTAAGTCATCAAACGTAACGAATCAATTAGGTTAATCTATGGATCAGGTGTTGGTTATTCAATAAATTGTTCCCGGTGCGGCGGTACCCCTACCCCCTCCCAAATTTAAATTAATGCATACCAAGATTTTTTTTTGTATTGTCGACATATATCTTCGTTTCCAAAAATATCCATTAACTCTTCCCATTGTTTGAGTTTCAATTCACTGTTCTTGTATGCTGCTCCTTCACAATTCCACATAGCTTAGCGTTTTTAATTTTCAACGATAAATTTTTCTGTGTCAAAATGGCTAGTGGGACAACTCAGCAGCGGCTAGCAGCGAACTAAACCCCAACCGCCTACTGCGTACAGATATGGCGGTTGCATATTAAAATAAAAACGCGGTTGACCGCCTATGCGGCTGGCCGCTAGTGCGCACAAGCCCTTAGTTTTCCGATAAATTCAGAAATATTCCATTTATTAGGATTTTATTGCAAAATGGCAATATTTTGACCCTTTGACAAAATACGGTCGAGGCCTGATATTTGATAACCTACCACCACCGGTATTGGATATATACCGATGGAGGACTTAGCTTGCAGAGGATAGAACCCATCACTAATGGGTGAAAACCTAATGGTACGCCACACTGCGGCCAACTTCCAACTTCAAACATTTGGCCGATTGTGTGGAGGGGTAGTTTGTGTGTTGGAAGTTCGAGTTGGAAGGTTGGAGTTCGAGTTGGCCTGGGAACGCCTGCGAACGGCAGGCGATCAAGGCATGCATGCCGCGTACCATTAAAATGACAATATTATTATGGGAGAGTGGTAGAACAATTGTTCGAAAACATGTCATTTATTTCTACGTAATAATTGTAGGCAACTGATAAGATACAGCGCCGAATCAGCTGTTCGACGTACACCATGTTAAAGTTCAGAGTTGGAGGATTGGCCGCAGACACCACACGATCGGCCAACCTTCCAACTCCAAACTTAATTCGGTTGGCTTCGGTGTGGTCATAGCTTGATGATTTTGCCAACGCCTCTTCATAACCTATCCATTGTTTATCGAGCCTCTGTTGAAAACTCCATGCGTCCATCCCTATATTCTTGAATCTGCCAAGTGTTTTAAAACCATTCCTTTTTAATTATTTATGACATTTATCACAAAATATTTTGTTAAATGTGTGTGTCACTTCCCACCTAAACATTATCTTGAATTTGGGCGGTGAGTATATGACCTCACGCACAACCATATCAAACTTTTATCACCCGTTATCGCCACATAATTAAATACCGGTAATGCAATACTTAATTGTTGTCAAAAATTACTTTTAAGTGTCATTTGCTGACAATGATTTATCTGGTAAATAATTGACTGTATTTAAATTTCCCAAAGATGATAATAATTTGTAAATATAATTAAAAAAGTAAAAATGTAATCCTGTTTTGACAGTAAGTGAAGAGTTCATACTTATCTGCATCATTCAATAATAAAGAAAGCTTCTTTTTGCACTGTAAAATGAATAAGATTTAATTTACTCAACCAATATTTTTTTAAAATTAATTAACCCCTCGAACTAATTTGTTCACTTTCCGGAACAACTCTTATAGGTTTCATATAAATTGTTGGGTCTCCCTTTTTTTTTACATTAACTCCACACAGGAGGATGTCATCTGGGAGAAAATACCACGCTTTATATTCAAATCTAAGAGTTATCCACAAAATAATTAAAATGAGTAATTTATTAAAACCAAAGTTTCCGACCGCATTATTTTTTCATGAAACGACAATAAAGTTAATTGACATTAATATTTGCCTAATAAAATATGTTTTAGAAAATTTGATTTAGAAAAAGCGTAAGGTGAGCCATTTCTACACCTTTTTTATGTTTGCATTAAAAAAAATTATGTGTAAAAAATGATATAGGTATTTATTTCGAATTATAAAATTTGAAAGCGTATTTCATCAACTTTCCAAAACAGTTTTTAGTTTTCAGATGCGTTCGGTATTTTTATTGCCATGCGGGAATATTTTGACCTTCTCACAAAATAGGCCAGAGGCCTGAAGGGAGAAAAATCTTTCCTCATAAATGATGGTCTCCCTGAACATCCAAATTTATTACATAATAATGTTTTCTTTCTAACTGTTTTATTTTTGGAAAATAATACTGTGGTCAAATCTATTGATGAATCTTGAAGCACGTCAATAGAAGATACTCGTAGTACGTCTTGTTGAAAAATCAGCATTCAGAATCAAAAAGCTGCTTGAAATGTCTTTAGCTATGTTTGGTCACAGATCTGAACAGCTAGGTACTTCCCAACCTTCCCTAATCCCTTCAGCCTCACAACGTACCCCAGTTGGAGTTGCCATAGTCCCACTGGCTACGGACAGCAGTAAGGACTCTAGTGCAGTATTCACTTTAAAAACACATTTTTAAATGCCTTTTTCTAGTTTAGTTTTGCCGGCTGTTCTGTCCATTCCTTTGCATAGGTATTCCTACCAGACATATCCTGATAGTTGTTTGTTTGGTGTTTGAATGGATCAATGATGAAGGTGTTGTGTATATTCTCATCCCACCACCTGTGTCATCAATATGCCTTTGATGAAGTTTTATTGTAGTTTAAATGTGTTCACGTTTATTGCGTGTGAAGTCAAATGTTTAATCAATTTCATTTCATTGTGTCAATAGTGTGCACAGGTAATTAACTCCTTAGTTCTACAGAGGAAAGCCATTAATGCTAAGTTTGAGGCCATTATGCTAAAATACAATTTTATTTGTTATATCTGACTGAATTTATATTTTTTACACAAAATGAATTGTTGCCAAATTTTGAAAATTTTGACGAGTGAAAATTTGTGTTGTTTTAAATATCCACACAGGAAACTCTGATGTCTCCCTCGGGATAAGGGCCTTTGTCATCTTTGTGGATGATGAGTGGAGAGTCTTTTACGAGAGAGACTAACTTGGTTGATATACAAATTATAACTCGTGGAGAGGTTTTCTCTCAGTGGCCCGTCCCTTATGTGCCTATCCATTAGTCTCCATTGTCATTAGAAGGATCGAGGTGATACTAATTGGGCAGAATGCGCCTGTTTGGTCATAGTCGATTCTCCCAAGGTTTAGGTATGAACACTTCCCTTGTCTTCCTCATTGATACGGGAATCTATCCGAGGGCAAGTGCTCTCAGGATCTTAGCCGCTGGAAGTAAGATTGTATCTAGGAGTGTAGAAGTGCCGGAAAGATTCTATTTTTTTTTTTTATGGTGAAACAGAATATACCAATTTTACAGTACAATTTAGCCGTTATATCAGCATTTAGGCAAGTGACGCTTCAATAATAGTTTTACTCGTAAGGCATATAGAGAAAAGTCACTTACATCCATATGGTTTGCAAGTTCATTTAACAGCACCACTCCCCTCGTCACGCTATGCTTTGCCAGGACGTCTTTTCTGCCGTTCAGTACTTATACTGTACGAATAAATCATGATGTCAACTCCGGCTGTAGTGGTCTGATACATATAAATCATAGCATCCCAAGAGAAATGGGCTATCGATGAAATTGTTCCAAATTTTGAAAGACAGAATTGCAAGATTTGCTTTCCGCCTAGTTTCTAGACTCACAGAATCAGTTTCCTCAAGTAAGTCAATACGGTGCATGAACCTTGGATAGGTTCCATGTTTCCGCATATAAACATACCTGAGGAATTTCTTCTGGATTTGCTCCAACATGCCCAAATATCGCTCGCATCCTCCAGCTTGCTTCTAAGTATGCCATTGAATAATGCTAGCATAGCTTCTTGTTTATGAAACAGCTTATAAGTCTTGATGATGAACCCGAGAAGTTTGTAGCAAGACTGAGTGAGCTGCGATATATGGCCAGAGATCACTGAGATCCTTCACGGATTTTTAATTTTACAAATGATGATATTTCGACCTTTATCTTATAATCGTAAACTACAGTATTTAGAGAACGAGTGAAGGACATATTGACGCATTTTTTTGTGCTGAAATTCTAATCTTTATCAACGACCATTCAGACAGTGCATCCAGATCAACTTGCATTTTAAGACAATCTTATTGGGAACTTATTTCTATCAGAATATAAGGTCATCAGCAAATAGTTAGACATTTTCTGTTCCTTACACAGTTTTGGATGTCATCTATTAGTATTAGAAACAACGGAGGTCTGAGGTTAGATCCTTGGAGAATTCCAGATTGCGCTGGGAATTTTTTTGAGTTTTCAAAAAATTTCACAATATACCTTTGTTTTTATGGGGAGATTTTTTTTGTGAAAGGTATCAAATAAGAACAGAAGCAAATTTTCCCAAAATTTATTTTCAAGATTTTTTTATGATAGTTTGTTTCAGATGTATTTATGACTGTCATTTTTGGGTCTTAGTGATTCAATGATTTTGGTATTCGTAGAAAATAAATAAAATTTAACAGTTAAGTCTCCATTAATGTGGAAGTATTGAAGAGAGATATTAATATTGTATTTCAAATTACATTTTGATTCAAGACACAATGAGTGGTCAGAATATAATAGATTAAGGAAGATAGGGTGTTATTATTGAGCATTAAAAAATCTAAATGTTTGTAACTCTATTATTACACAAATCAACAAAATGTCTTTTATTAAATTACAACAAGAAAAGTTTCACCAAACACTCTTACTTCTTTATAGAAATGTAGAGAACGGTGCGGGGTGTTAATGTTGATATGTTTATTATTCTTTAATTTCCTTAAATCTTCACTTAAGTAACAAGACAAATAAAAATTATAGAAAAACATAGAAAAAAGTGGGATAAAACTTGATAAAAAAACACATAGATAAAAAAAAATCGTTGACACGATAAATGTGTTGAAAGCAGTGAATAAAATAATGTCAAACATTAAAATATGTTGACAAAATTTTACATTCATCGTCCCATAAGTGTATAATTTTATGCAATTTATAATGTTGTATGATTAGAGGTTGGCTGTGAAGAAATTGCGCCATTGATGCAATCGTTCCACCAAGACGTTTAATGTTAATCGTAGTTAGTCAGAACACATTTGGTTTCCCACTTAAAATAAAATAAATAATAAATGCAGATAGGTCTAGGTCTCTCGTACCGCATCGCAGTGCAAGAGATAAACATCTAACAAATCAACAAGATAAATACAGTATGTACACAATAACTTATTCTTCTCAATGCACTTATTCTTCTTCGTCTTCTGTGACTTCCGCCTCGGCTGCGTCGTGGGATTCGCTGGCTTCCTCGACTTCGGGAGCGGCATCCTCGATTTCTGGGGTTTCCGGCTCTTCGATGGTGGGTTCGGGTTCCACGACATCCTCTGCTGCCTCCTCGGCTGCGGGAGCTTCGGCCTCCTGGGCAGCCAGCTCGGCCTCCTGCCTCTCCAATTCTGCGAGTTCCTTTTCCTGTTTGGCGAGGGCGGCCAGTTCGGATTCTTGTCTGGCGATCTCGGCTAATTCAGCGGCCTGAAAAGAGAACAAATATATGCTTATGTCTTCCAAAAAGTTCTGAGTTTTTATTAATTTTTCCCTCTGGTAATTAATATTTAGCGCACGTAGTTTGACGAGCACCTACATCATTCCAAGTTACTAACTAACTAATCATCACATCATTTTTCTCCACAGGAATATGCAAAAAGGATGGAAAGCCATCCAACGCTATCTCGGCACAGGCTCCTAGTTTCATTCACATTCATTCATCACATACATATTCATCTGTTTTCTTGTTTTTTAAAGACAGAAGAACATTACCGAGTTACGAACATCCTGACAATATTTGAAAATCTCCTACTATCATCATTAAAAGTGTAATATGTAGCTTGTGCAATGATGGAGGACTTAGCCTGCCGAGGAATTGAACCCACGATGCCTGTCAACCCGGTAACCCTATTCGTTATTCAACCCAGCCACTGACCGGTTAAAAACTGTTATATCTACTTTTGATTTAACCATATGCAGTGCCGTAAATAGCCTTTTCTGCGCCCTGTGCGAGCTTCTATAACTGCGCCCTATTTAAGTGGACCCTTCGCCTATTATACGCCATTCTTGCGCCCCCCAGAGTCTACGCCCTGTGCCTGGGCACCGGTGGCACCGCCCTATTTACGGCACTGACCATATGTACTTATTTGATTTACTTGGCTGCATTTATTTCCGTGGCATTACAAACTTGTTCCGTTTACTTCTGCTTCATGTTATATTTAATTAAATGAAGACAATATTAGCGAAACTCAATCGAAAATCTGGAGACAGAAAAATCAGAAAAAGATAATGGCACCTCAGGGCCTCGAACCCAAGACCTTCTGCTTACATGGCAACAGCTCTTATGTTATATTATTATTCTGACACTCTCCTCTCTGTCCACACTCAATTACATGACATTATCAGCAAATTTTTACCTGTTTTGCGATTTCAGATTCCTTCTCTTCAGCGGCCTGCTTCTCGATTTCTTCTAACCTGGCGAGTTCCTTCTGTCTTTCTTCTTCTTGGCGGGCATCTTCTGCCTTCCTGGCTTCCTCGGCCAGCCTAGCTTCCTCCGCTAATCTGGCTTCCTCGGCCTTCTTGGCTTCCTCTGCTTTCTTGGCTAACTTGGCTGACTTGGCTTCCTCTACCAGCCTGGCTTCCTCTGCGATGCGATCTTCTTCAGCCTTCTTGGCTTCCTCAATAAGTCTCGCAGCATCAGCGGCGGCCTGTTCTTCAGCTTCAGCCTTCAAATGAAATACAGTATTATAATAGACAAACATAATACGACATCTCTAGCGAGTTGATAGAGATCAGACATGTAAAACTCACAGCACGCCATCAATTATTATTTTGCACTAAAGATTTCATTTCTTAAATGGACATTACAATCTCTGGAATTATTAACAACATGAATTAAACTTTTGATAGGCTATTCAGTTGGAAAAGCTGAGAATTTAATTTCATGTAGGTACAAGATAATATTAGTTTGTTATGCAAATGATGATTTAGTTTTCTCCTTTTGCTGATTCTCCTCCCTTTATAGGGAAGATTTGAGTCGACAACAAGAGACATGTTCTATTCTGCTAAAAATATAAACAGGTACCCACTTTTCTTTTCGATACAAGGGTGTACCGCTAATAGATCCGTTTTAACCTCTTTTCACATTAACGATGCGTGTGACAGAAAGAAAGGTTACAACGGTACCGTTACATGCATCATTCATGAGGAGATGATTCAACAGAGCTTTCAGTGGCAAACCATAAAACATGTCTAAAAACTTCACCTGTGAGCATTCCTTATCCGAAAGAGTAAAATGGGTCTTAGGAAAAAAACATGTCCACGCACAAAGTAAAATATATTATGTACAAAATTATATAAAACAGGAAGCCCCTCGGCACCCCAATCAACAGCATGCTATATTTTTTTCAGCAATCTTTGCAAACATGAACACTGGGGCCAAGTGAGTCTTACATGCCTGATTAAGTAGGTATTACATTTACCCCGGTTCGTAACTTTGGCTCGGTGACGATTGGCGTGGGTGCATAGGCACCCGTGTCACACACATAGGGCTGTTCTTTGCTAAGTTCCCGATTCCCACTTAACGTGACCCAATGGCCTATGAATGAATCTACCTAGAGGAAGGAAAGGTTGTTAAGGTCAGTTAAGGTTGGATTAATGGCTCAGCATGATTAAAACTATACATGACTCCGTCAACAGTAAGTTATTGTTTTGTAGTCTGAAAATGCATGAAATAATGTTATAGATTAAGGTTTTTAGATGTAGAGAGTAATAAAGGAATTTAGTTGTACAATAAAGGTTTTTAGATATAGAGAGAATTATGGAAATTATTACAGTACATAAATATGATTTATGATACATAGGTATTCAAGTTTTAATGTACCAACAATAATGTTATTTATTTTTAAATTATTAATTTAAGCATCAATTTGGAAATAAGCTTGAATAATTTTCTTTTCGCGAATATAAATGCAATTTGGGACTATTGCATTTATGTAAGTGAAAAGAAAGAAGATGATAAGCTATATTTATAAAGATGTAATGAAATGATAAGGTATGTTACTCCTTTTTCCAAGCCTCGATGACATTGAGCGAGTTTACAAGCTACTAGTCGGTAAGTTTAAAAGCGGGTGAATCGGCAAGTGAGATTGTCATGATGACACATAAAACTGTCTACTCGCTCAGTAGCGACAGTAGCAGCTAAAATAATGACTCCCGTGCGAACCAATTCGGTCAACATTTTGTAAAAAACTTAAGGTCGCGGCAAGCGCCATACGCTAGCCAGTAGCGAGACAATTACGAAATCAGCCGTTGGTAGGCCGCCATTTTGAGCGGGTAGCGAATAAAGTTGACCACCTTTCAACTTTTTTCATAGATTGTCCACAATCTGCTAGTTAGCTAGTAATACGATTACACTGAGCAAGTTTACTAGCAGATAGTGAATTTCCAGATAGTAGCTTGTAAACTCGCTCAATGTTTTCGAGGCTTTACAGCGTTTTTCAATTACTTGATGCCATTTTAATAACACGGTATCGGGAAACTTGGGTAACTTTTAGTACCTACAATGAAACTTTGTAGTACAAGGGGGGAAAAAAGTTTTTTTTTTGGTTCTCTGTGTGATATAGATTTTCCCACTTATACTAAAAGTTTCCGGATACCGTGTATATTCTTATGTCATATAGTTTGTTTAATATACTTTGGGGAACATAAAGGCGGGTCTCCTACGAACGAAATGTTATGTTTTTCAAAATATTTAAACAAAACACATCGCCCACATGAATCAGAAACATTGTGTATGGCCATTTCCCAATGTTTCAATGTTTTTGTAAACCATTTTTAAAACAAAACATTTTCAGAAAACCTTTTTCCTTTCGCACATTTCTTTTTTAAAAATTTTAGATGTAGAAGTTCTATGTAAATCAACTTCTTTATGTTTCATTTAGTATTTGAAGTACCTGCTACAAAAGATCCAATCCAATAATAACTCTACATAATTAGCATTGTCGCGTATTGGAGACATAATCGTAAAAGAATAGCATAGGAGAATATTACAAGAAGCATCAAGTATACATAATAGGTAATAGTTTACCTGTCTGGCGATCTCAGCTTTCCTCTCTAGTTCAGCAGCCCTCTCTGCAGCGGCCTGGGCAGCGAGTTCCTCCTGGCGTGCCAGCTCGGCGGCGCGGGTGGCCTCCTCCTTCTTCGCCAGCTCCTTCTTCTTGGCAAGCTCTTCGGCTAGAGCCCTAAAGGTGATATGTTTTTGGTTATGTGTGGGGAAGAGGAAGTTTTGTGTGCTGATGAACTTATAGAACAAAATTATTATTACAAGCAAAAGGCTGTTGGAATTAGGCGAACTGTGTTGTTGCTTTCATTCATTGTGGATTTTTAATGTGTATTATATCGCACTACATAGTCCACAGAGGCTGTAATTCTGTGGTACTGCAAGAAAAGATGACGGATTATTAATACCTACCTGCAATTTTGTGAAAGAGAATGCTAATTTTCCATTAAGGGTACAATGGTAGTGTGTGGGGAAAAGGAAGTTTTGTGTCTGCCAATGAACTTTAAATTTACAAGAAAATTATAATTTGATGCACAAGGTTGTTGTGTTGGGAGTTGTTTGGATGATTCCCTGATATTACTTTTAGTGGATTTTAATGAGTTTTGTGTTGCACTCTTCTTAACTGGCAAGCTGGAATACCACCTGCCTAGCGATTCTCTGTTTTGTGTGACCGAGATAGATCTCAGGCGAGATATCCTGTCAGATTTGTGTGATTTTCTTTGCCTGTTATTTGCTTTTTCTATGGGCCGATGTCAGAATTTCAGCTGTGAGCTGTCACGTATTTTAGTTTATGTCGTTTTAAACACGAATTCATGCATTCATTTAACAGCCTTAGAAAATCACACAAATCTGACAGGAGATCTCACCCGAGATCTATCTTGATCTCACAAAAATAGAGAATCGCTCGGCAGGTCTATTTCATAGAATCTATCAAATAGATCAGTTAGAATAGGCTTTCTATGCGAAAGAAACTGAAAGTTTAATGGACCTCAATTTTCATTTCATGAAATAGATTGAAGAATAGATTAGATGGGAACCCAACATTAAGGGTATGGACTGTAAGCTGCGCACGCCCCAAGAAAAGGTGACGGATATTTAACCTATACCCCACTATGTGCATGCATGTATCCGTGAATAAACTGTTCCCTCAGCAACATATATTTATACAATTTCATAGAAAATGTATGAATGTCACAAAAGTGTCAAGTCCCTTCACTTATGTATGCAATGTAAAAAGTGTATTCTCAGGTGTATTCATCAATTTGTAAGGATTTATTTTCAGTTGTCTTTTCTTCGAGCATGCAAAGTGTTGCACAGCGTGCAGTCATTATATAGTGGACACTGTACGTCCTTGCTAACTGGTGAATTATTAACTAAATTACTTATAATAATATTAGTTTGAATGGGTTAATGAATCGTGAACCTTTCTTCGAGCTGCTTGGCTTCTTCCTGCCTCTTCTTCTTCCTCTCAGCGAGGCGTTCGGCCTCCGCAGCGTTGTCGATGGGTGCGGGCTCAATGGCGCGGAACCTCTCCATGCGCTCGGCCTTGGAGGCCTTCAGCTCCAGGGCCGGGTCCTCCAGGACGGAGGGCGCCTGGAACCTCCTGCTGGGCCTCGTTGGTAGCAGCTTCACTACATCGTGCAGCAGAAATACTACATCAAAGCTTTGGTCCATACGCTCTATATAAGATGACTATTCAGACTACGGTGTCTCGTTACAATTCAGTGAATTCTGTTTTTACACAGTTTTTTTTATGAGATTTGGATATAACATAGTATATAAAAATATAGCCTCACGGTAATATCGATTCTTTCCTCGATATTTTCCCTTCCCTGTTTCTACCCAATAGAAATGTAGGAATAAACAGTAATTTGTTTTGTGTTTTGACATCATGAAGTGATTTTCATTCAATATAGGTATTATATCTCCCATTTTCCAATACATTATAAAGGTACTGTGTTTTTTTACACGGTTGTTTTGGAATGTATTCCCTTGTGTAAAAACAGAATTAAATGGTAAAGTCAAGGGAAAGCGATTCTGCTGCAATGGCCAAAAGGGTTTTCCCAATTTAAAAATTGAATCCAGAGGGTATAGAATCTTCGTAGAACCACTGAACCGAGATAGATTGATGAACCACTGAACCCAGATAGATTGACGCAAAAGAAAGATAGTGACAGTTATAACAGTAACGCTTTCCGGCATTGAATGGACTAAGTTGTGTGGCTCAACATGTGCAATGATTATATTTCACTGAAACTACAATATTATTAAAGTCACCTAATGGAATAATAATGACATTCTTTAGATTGATCAAAATAACTTCAACTGAAGTAAAGTGTTCATGCCATGTTCATTATGCATTTCAGATCAAATCTGTTTTACATGCGGTTTTTATTCTTTTATCATTTTTTATTTAGCTTTTTAATGTTTTTTTTTAAAGAAAGACAAACATTCCCGGGTTGCAAATAACCTGAAAATGATTTTAAAACCTACTACCACCACGGTAAGCTGAAAATGTTTATTGGGTCTTGGTGGAGGACTTAGCCAGCTGAGGAATTGACTCACAATGGCTGTGTGGGAATCCAACGTGGTGCCAACTCGGCCACTGACCGGTCATGCTTGCTTTAACAACTTTCAATTAAATTTCATTCCTATTGAAACTCTTGATAGTCAAAGAGCTAATAGGGCCGTGTCCGGTTGTCACAAAGGATAATTTGAGATTACTTCGTGCGTGCTTTTGACAGGCAATATTCAAATGTACAAAAAAGTACTTTGCATGCTGTGAATTAATTTTTTTTAATTATTTTTTTTTTCTGTCAGGTTGCAATTGCCAAGGCTTATATGCTGACACATTCTTAGGAAAAATCAAAAAGATTTGCCAAAAATAATTGAAAACCGCAACAAAACACAATGCGTACAAAATTTTTGAGTATTTCTAAATAAACCAAAAATGAAATATCATCACTTACATAATAAGTCTGAAGATCTTCTTGAAACTATAGAGCCCCTTAATCCAGTGAGCTAATGTATTTGTGTTTCGTTATTCCAGCCATATTTACACTTTATCATGCTAATACTGTGATTTTTGCCTGTTTATAATGTAGCGAAAGAGTTTTTTTCTTTCAATTTGTTTTAGTATCATTGCATTCATATTATTTATCTTAGGAAATGCCACCAAAATCATCCGATTTAAGAACAGGTTTTATTATTAACTGAAAAGCAATGAAATTGATAAAAATAACTACTTGGAGTTTATGTGAATAACTATTTAAAATTGTTATTATGACATATTTATTAAATGTTTTTTGAAAACTGCAACCCAGAAAGAGTAACATAAAGATGTTGTTGTGGAATAAAATATGTTCTGAAATAAGCACATAATTTTCACTTCTTTCTTCAATAAGTGAAAGCAAAATTTGGCAAGCAAAAGATGCACAAAGTTCTAAGGCTCAAAAAAGTGTGTTCCGGATACTATCACAACTATTTAAATATTATTCGTAAGCAACAATAAATTATCATAATTAAAAATGTAGAAGATGAACAAAATTAATATCTTAAGTGAGTAGCAAGTTATGTATACCTTTTTTCTAATTAAATAAGAAACTATTTTGAATCACATAAAATGCATACTTATAAAAAGTTTTATTCCACAGCAGCAAAATAGTTAATGCGAAATTTTGAATTTGTGCCAAAATGATTTTAAGTTGTTCATGTGAAGAACATCCCATCTCTTTGATATACCTACATGGATATTGTATCTATGGCAACAATAGATGAACACAATATCATCTATTTTTGTCAGAGTTGTTTGTCTACTATGTAATTTTATTACTTTTAATACACACTTTTTTATTACATTCATTTATATTTGTATTTTTAGAAGCATTAGAAAACAATGATGTAAAAAAATGTTTATTTTTTGTTTAAATAATAAACTAAAAGCATTTATGTTATTTTTTTGCGAATTTTACATGCTGTAATGAACTTGGTTTTGGGAAGAAGAGAAAATATTGCCTAAATACTTTTTGATTCTTTTATTTTAATTCAGTTATAAATTTTACATATAAAAATATATCAATGTAATTCGTTTTGTATCGTTTATTAGTTGGTTATTTCCATGTCTTGTTGTGTGTTTTATGTGATTCTGTTAGATTTGAAGAATAATTATTTTTGTTATTCGTTGCAACATAGAGTTGATTTGTGAGGTTTTATTCTATTTTAATTAATTGGTCTTTGCCCTTTGTGCGTAATAACTTTTTGGTGTGTTTTTTGTTAAAAAAATTTATAAAAGATAACACCGAAAGAACCGGGTTCAAGCCAGTCACAAAAATATGGGTACCTACTGAAAAACTTTAAATATAAAACTATATTTTATTTTTTTATCAAAAATATAGAGGTAGTAAGCATTATAAATAGCATTTACGAATGTGTTTTGACTAGTAAACTTTGCGAAATATATTTTAAAAAATTACATAATAAAGCTCTCCTCTTAATAATTTTCAAGATGGTTGATATTATGTGAATTTTTTATCGCTTTGAAAAAATGTTATCGATAAATAAAATATACCACTAATTAATATTAAAACCCTCATTGAAAGAGCGTGCAAAAAAAAACACGAAAAAATAGAATGATGTTATTAAAGTGCTTGTGCAAATGTGGAGTAAATAATGAAGTAGAAAGCTCAAGAATTGGTTTATGTATTGTAGAAGCTTGCGTTATAGAGTTATGGTTATGTTGTTGAGTTGTTTTTTGTTTGATTGATTGGCTGCGTGTGTGTGGTTTATGAGGTAGTGGAGGTAATGGTGTGTTATGGTTAGGCGCATTCCACCAAGGCTGGTTGTTTCCTGACGTCCGGTGCCGCTGCAATAGACACGGTCACACACACGGTTAGCAACATTGTTTATCTTCACGCCTTAACACCGCACGGCACACAAGATTCATCACCCACACAGTACAACTATCCGGAACTAAAAGAGATCTAAGGAGGCCTTACTGAGATCTGAGGAGACTCAAGTAAGAATCTAATAAGAACTTTCAGAGATCTAAGGAGACCTGAAAGAGATCTGATGGAGATCTAAGAAGACCTTAAGGATATCTAAAGAAGCCTTAAAGATATCTTCGGAAACCTAAGAGAGATCTAACAGACTGCACTGAGCTGTAAGGAGACCTAAAAGAGATCTAAGTAGATCTCAAGGAAATCTTTGAAGACCTTAAGACGTCTTCAAGTCTCTGGAATGTACTTAGGTACTGTGTAGGAAGCAATTACCAAACCTAATGCTTGACCATTCTCTCAGCAGGAACGCTGCAAAATTGTGAATTCCCAGCTTGAAAGAAGTATTATGGTTGGTAAGCAATTACACAATGTTTCTGGGTAATGTTCCTGTTCTTCCATTTAAAGTAAATGTAGCTCTTCTGTGCCGTGCGGTCGTCATTCACCCCATTCGGAACTCCTATAATATTTCCTTCGTGCAAAAGTTCAAGGAAATGCTATTTTAGTGCGACATGTTGTGAATGGTTAGGGGGGGATGTTTAATATCAAATATATTTTATTTGTGAAACGTTCCTTTCATCTAAATCTGACAATCTGAATATCTGTCAGATGCAAGTTACTCGACTGCCGGTCATGACTGACATTTCCTTGATTGTAATTATTACAAATTTTGTTTATTTATCTTGAGAATTCTTGATTTTTTAATATTGATTCCACACAGGAGGCATTGAGGAGGAGGATTAATAAATATATGTCTCGAAGAGACTTGAATGTAAGTGTATTAGACTACACATACATTCACTAGGATAATACCCTTAAAACAAGCTATCTGTTCTGAATAGTGATTCTATACTTTTGTGGGATCACTATGAGATAACAGACGTGATCTCCTGTTAGATTTGTGTGATTTTTACATATTTACTGTCACATATTTTAGTTTAGATCGTTTTAAACACGAATTCCTGCAAGTATGCATGATTATTTATTTATTTAATGTACATTGTACAAAGAAAAAGCAAATAAATCACACAAATCTGACAGGAGATCACTTCTGTTACCTCCTAACTATCCCACAAAAGATATAGAATCGCTCTGCTGAGTTATCGATTTTTAATGTGATTTTAGATAAAAGAAACATTTTAATATCACATCCATCTAACAAAGTAGATCAAAGCAATATATTATTAAATATTTATTTGCTGTTTAATTTCAACGTTATTTATTATCCAGGAAATTAAAAACAGAATAAGAAAGGGCAAAGATTCATCTATTTATAACAACAACAGCGACTATAGAAGTGTGAAGAATGCTGAGGAACTCACAACTTATTGTATGTAGCTAAGCTTTGTACTGCCGGGAGGAATGGAATTCATTCAGAGTTAAGCAATTAGCAGTCCTATGGAGAAGGATTTAAGTTTGAGTATTGTTTACCTGTGACGGCATCGTATCCCAGGCCGCAAGCCGCGAGCCGGTTCTTGGCGTAAAAGGAGAGAAGTGTGACATCGTCCTTGACGGATATATCGTGGATCATGGACCTACGGTTGGGGAATGCCTTGGCGCCCGAATATCTGACACAAGCCAGGTGGCCGCGGCCTGTTAGAGATCGGTTAAAGAGGACACACAAAGTAGATCAGTGAGAAAACTTGCCAGTCCATCTTTTGAATTATAATATATAAAGACACATATTTAACATTAATTCATCCATTGATCATAAGTTAAAATAAACTGAGACTCGTAGCAAAACGAATTCAATACTAATTGTATATGTACCGTGTTTCATGGTGGTACTGCCAAATTTCAAAGGGTTTAATGATTTTCATTAATATCTCCTCCTGAAGTTACAAAGTGTGAAACTGAAAAGTGGTAATAAAGTGCCTACCCATTAGGTAAGCAGATAAAGGAACGTACCCATACTATGTGACCCACTTTTTGCAATTTTTAACCCCCCCTCCCCCTACAGTTTTCACGTAGTAAATCATTTTTTTTTTTTTAATAATCGAAGACGGTTTACATATATATAGTTCCCGTGAGCACTTAGGCCATAGACCCATTGTACTATCTCCCATTTTACCTCATTCCTTTGACAGTAACCCAGCCCCTTTTGTAAAGTTAACCAGGATTGTCATTGGAAATGAAGCTATATCTTCTGGTTCGACAATGTGTCTTCCCAGGTTTCATTTCCCCTCTTCACTCCTCTTTGGTTCCCTGAAGGCCCCACGAGACAGAAGAGGGCTTCATCTCTCCTCTCCACTCCTTAGTTCCCCGAAGGCTCCACGACGGAGAGTCTACATCCCCTTGGTTCCCTAAAGGCCCCACAAGGGAAGAGTCCACTCCACCTTGGTTCCCCGAGGGCCCCAGGAGGGAAGAGAACTTCATCTCTCCTCTTCACTCCTCCTTGGTTCCCTAAAGGCCCTACAGAGGAAGAGTTCACCAAGATGGCCTCATTTCTCCTCTTCTCTCCTACATGGTTCCTCGAAGGCCCCACATGGGAAGAGGACATCATCCCTCCACTTCACTCCTCCTTGGTTCCACAAAGGCCCCGCGCTGGAAGGGTGCCCTTCCCTTTGGTTCCTCCTACGGCCCCAGGAAGGAAATCCACGGAGATGGTACTCTGCACTCCTAGGTTCCCAAAAGGCCCCTAGTTTTCGAATGGTCCATTTTTTTTTGTTCCACTAGTTCCCAGGGAAATAGAAGGTCCACTCCAGCAGAGCCCTGAGTGAGGTCTAAATACTCCGAGATGCAACCTTGTTTCTCGGAGGCACCGTTCGAGACGCTGTTCCCCAGGACATTCAGTCTGAGCACGGTAGCTCGCACCTTGGCTTGGGATGGCTATTGCAGATTTGTGTTTCCACTCCCTGAGCGATGGGTTCGCCACACTCCCTACGCTGTCTAGTAAATCATAAATATTGTTTTAAACCTTTGCTAACAAAAAGTTTAAAAAAAAATATTTGGCTTATATTTGTCTTTATTAATACGGCACTTGCTGCGTGACGTCAAGAGTGCATGCATACCCATAATTAAAAGTGGAAAAAATATAAAAAGATTTCTAGATTGACTACTGATAAAAATTTCTAGTGATAAAATCTAACCCCCCATTGTGACCAAGCGTGGTATTTTGAAGATCCTCCCCCCCCCCCCCCCCTCCCCCCCCAAACTAGTCACGTAGAATGGGTACGTTCCCTAAGAACTAATGTTTCAAATTATAGATAATTATTTAAGTACTTAATTTAAAGATAACAGTAGGTAGTTTTACATTTAACTCTTCGGAATAAGTTTGCAAAGGATCATAATTGTACACAAAAATATATATTTGCAAAATGAAAATATCATAAACCTGTAGGTATAAAGTAAAAACAATTTAAAAATATCAAACAATGATTTCAATGGTGTGTATATTTACAGTGATTGAAGTATGAATGTTGGATCTGTGCTTTTTTTCTCAGTGATCAAAGAAATGGTATTTTTTGTTTACAATAATGTTATTTACAACATCACAATTATGTTTTAAAACGTCTAAAGATCTGCTAAAGAAATTTTATTATTATTTGTGGTAAAAGAAAGTTATTGCAATGCTGTTTAGATGTTTTATAAAACTATTGAAATTTAGAATAACTCTCATAAGTTTAAACATCACCCGAAATGCAATAATTTATCAATTATTATTAATCTATTATTAATGTTTTATTCATATTTTATTTTATTGAGTGGTTGAATTTTTAAAGACACAAAGTTAAATCACATTGTAATTACTCAACAATACTATTCTACTTTCCAGTCTTAGTGGATTATAAAAAATGTTATAAACAAAAACCAAATAAACAAGTCTTGAAACCATAATATTAAACACATTGAAAACGCTGAATAAATTTCTCATTATATTGAGATTTGAGATGTTGGAGTTATTTTATTGAATTCATAGATGTCTCTGATCACAATGACAACCATAGAGTAAAGGAACTGACAGGATGGTAGAGGTGGATGATACTTGTTGGTGAAATATGACAATCATAGAGTAAAGGAACTGACAGGATGATAGAGGTGGATGATACTTGGTTGGTGAAATATGACGGTTCTTACGTGTCGTGGTTTTGGCAGGAGAAGCATACTGGGCCATGCTATCGATATCCCTTTTCACATTCCTCATGGACATACGGTTGTCGTAGCTATCAATCATTAAAGTCACCTTCATCAACTGAGGCTCAACGTAACTGGAAATGCAATTTGAAGTGATTTTCAGCTATGGTCACTCGGATATATTATCACTACACTAACTGTAATGGTTATACCTTAAAATATTCGTAGTCTTTATCTCGTTCGACATATTGATATTATCATTCCATTCAATAATTATTGTCCCATGAAATCAACATAATTTAATTAATAGTTGTATGCAACCAATGCTTATTACTGACACATTATTTTATTTTAGTTATTTGTACATTTAATTTTACAAATTTCTAATTTATTATAACTTATACACTATCACATTTTCTCTTGCTTCATATGGTTCTTACAATGAATGTATTTTGAATTTACTAATTGGCATAGATTTTACAGTTATTCCGACAGGGCATTATAATACTATGTTATTTCATCTATTTTTGAAGTCAACTGTTTGGCTTCGTCCTTTTTTGGTCTGATTTCAATGCACACCCTTGTGTTATGTCTGTGAATGTCCTTGTTGTATATAATTTTGTTTGAAAAGTGTTTTGGAAACAGGTTGTTTATTATTTTATGTACAAACATCATCCCATTCAAGGTCAGCATCTGTTTCACTATTAACCAATTTAGTGCCTTTAACAATTTACTTACTTTTGCAAATCTTTTTCGCCTAAGTTTTATTCTCATTGTTCTACTGTGGAGAATTTGCTTATTTTATTATCTGTCATTACACAAGAAAGATTTTTTTTTTTAAATCTCCCATAAAATTTATAATCATTTCATGTACCCAGTGTAAAATCACAATGGATGTAAAAAGAGTAAAATAAAAAATAGAACAGAACAAATTTCGAAATTGGAAAAATTATAAAAATTAGGTGATTTCTTCCGTAGTGGAACAGATTTTACCATTATTTTTTAAATAAATTTTCTCTATTCTGTAGACTTATCTAACTACAAAGCAGAAAATCTGCATTCTGAAACAGAAAAAACTTTTTTTATGTCTAGTAATAACAAATTTAATAATAGTGTTGAAACTCGGGCAAAACTTTTAGTGAAACTTATATTTACGAAATATATAGGGTTCACATTCCCAAAACAAAGGCACAAAAAATACATAGATTACGGACATGCCTACAAAATGTACGGATATTAACATAAATCTTTAAACGGGGCATGATGCGGGATTTAGGATTCAATAATTATTATTGTTTGCTGATCGAGTTGACATTGTATTACTTTTAGTTGCATTTCCACTTACTGTGTTATAATCTCTCAGTCTTACCCATAAACAATGCACGTAAGTATCAGAAAGAGAGATTACAACGGAGCTTTCAGCTGCAGGACGATAACGACTGATATTTACCTCAATCATCTTTTCACGAGGAATGGAGGTTCTGAAATCATCGAAGGCAGGATCTAGTATCCATCACAGCAGATTGAAGGAGGTGAAGCTAGGAGTTGATTGGTGAAAGCTCTTACCTTGGAACCTTTTGGCAGGCTCGGCGTAGTAGGACCTGCTCTCAATATCGCGGGCAACATTCCTAATGGCAACACGGTTGTAGTAACTGTCGAATAACTTGTCGGCAACACGAGAATGATAGGAAGGCTCGTACTCGTAACTGAAAACGCATTCAGGAGAAATATGTAGTATCATGGTCTCATGGATAAGGTTCCTGCTTGGTTATGAATGTAATGTGAATATGCCTGGATGCTTTAATAAGTGATAAACAAGTAAGGTATTTTTTAACCAAACAGCAAAATAAAGGCCAACTCATTGTATTTCAATTTTCTATGGTCTCTCATATCAGCACAAAAAGCAACTGATGTACTGGCCCTGTGATGTATTATTGGAAATCATTTTAGATTCTGATGGCCAAATCAATTGATAATTAAATTAATGATTAATAAATCAAATAGAATCTAGAGGTAATGAGTTAAATTGTGCTTCCCCTTCATTCTTAAGTTAACTTTTCAAACAGCTTTGCGGAGTCCATCATCAGATATCACACCCGTCCTGGTGTTGGGCACTGTAAGGCTGTATGATATATTGGCGATCAGAACTGCAACCTGGCTTCCGTTGAGAATTTATTATCAGCGACTATTGAATTTAGTCCTCCATTCACCCTATTCTTAGTACTCAATGTCCTTATCAGTATTCCTGTCTCATGATAAGGGAACGTACCCATACTACGTGACCCGCTCAGGGGGTGGGGGGGGATCTACAAAATACCACGCTTGGTCACAATGAGGGGCGAGGGGCGTAGGTTTTTATCACGTAGGCAATCTAGAAACCTCGCGTTTTTTAAAGCTACATTCAAATATGGCACGCAGTGTTTGGCGGTTTTTAAACTCGCAGGTGGCAACACTGACGTACATATGCCGAGACGTCAGCTGATTGAAAACTGATAGTTTGTAGTGCAGTGTAGTTGTCAAGCAAGTCGCCGAGAGTTTGTGCCAGTACAATAATGTCGTTGTACGATCGGCTGTACAATGCGTTTATTAAATGTCACAGGGATTCCTTGTCTAAATATAAAATATAAGCCAAATAATTTTTTTTAAACTTTTTGTTAGCAAGAAATGATTCAAAACCATATTTATGAATTACTATGTGAAAACTGTAGGGGGAGGGGGGGGGGGGGGTCTTGGAATATACTACACGTGGTCACCGGGAGGGAGGGGGGGGTTAAAAATTGCCAAAAGTGGGTCACATAGTATGGGTACATTCCCTAACATACCCTAATTCACGAATTCTTCATAATCTCAACTATATACTTGCTACAAGGATTCACCATACACAATAAATTATATCACACAGTGCATTGTTTTAACTCTCATAACATTTAAGTTACACAAGGAAATTTCAAATCAATATTGGCAAATTTCTCATTAGATTATACAAATACAATACACAAACAACAGACAGTTGACAACCAAATAAACAGAATTGTAATTATATTAACCTTGCCATGGTGCTGTAGGGAACTACGCTGGTTGCCCTGGGAACGGTGCTGTGAACCTTCTGCATCAGGGAGGCAGTCTGGGCGCGAATCTTCCTGCTCTCATCTTCCCAGGTCTAGGAACACATCATTTGATGAACATACAGATGAATTTGCTTCTGAATCGAGTAGATTTTTATCACAATCCTTTGCAAAGAGAAAATATTCAATGGCTTAGCGTACCCCTAGATCTGGGAAAGGATTATCGAGGTAATGATTGTAATGGAGGGTTATCTCATATGATAACAAAGTACCTTTTTTCGATTTTAGAAGGCCTTGTGGAATTGCCTTGAAGGAATTTAAAGATAGGAAGGAGTAAACTGTGGAGTGTATTGACGAGATCCATATTGAAGGAGGGAGGAATCACAAAATTCGAGAATCGCAAATTACTCCATAGTTTAATAATTGTCAGATACAAGAATGAGTGGATAAAACCACTCCCTTTTCAGACCTTTTCATGGACCATCATCTTCTGTGCAAGGATGCTGATGAAATCAATGATGTTAGTTCTTAAAAACACCTTCCATTGAGATACTCTTAGAGCAATTACAGCATTCCCACCAGATGTCTATGTTTTAAGATTGCAATCTGTTGATTAAGAAATGGCAATAATTCCCATTGCGCAGCAATAGCATAGAGAGCATGTGAAGGAATGTGAAGGATTGGTTGTTTGGTTACCTTAGCAGTGTTGGAGCAAAGGAAGTCCTCGCTGGCGGACCAGCCCACGTGGGGGCGGGAGCGGTGCTCGATGCGGTCCAGCTCGCGGATGACGACGGAGGGACGCATGCGCACCGTGACAACAGAGAAAGGAGCCGCGCGGGAGATCAGCCTGCGCTGGCCGGCCAGGGGACTGCGCGCCGGGTAGAAGGCCGAAATCATATGAGGGATCTGCAAACAACACACAATTATTTATTGTACGTACGAAATAAAACAAGAGCTGGCAGCTTGAGGATTTAAAGGGCTCCTGTTCTCAAGCAATTTTCATAACATAGCGGTCGTCCCAGAAACAGACAATCGAAAAAACTCGAAAAGTAGTTTTACTTATTCATTTCAGCATATTACCAAAGTTATAAAGATTTAAGATTTGATAATGTTGTCATCAACATATTGCCTTTACACTATAAAACTAAAGCAGCAATGTCAACTTTTTTATAGTAATTAAATCTAGCTGATCCACGGACGTAGGAATATAGGATGTCTATGAGCTGATCTTTCTTCTAAACATTTCAGAATCATCAATAAACTAACATTCTGAGTACCTACCTAGTAGATATTAGATACGACATTATTCAGCGATCATTTGGGGTGCCAAGACGAACGCATTTTAATTTATTATTTTCAAACTCGTACCCGTGGTAATTTACGTAAATGCATTTTTCCAGCATTATTAAATATAAACACCCCGAGCTAAATCAAACTTCACTACCGATGCCAAAAATCATAAAATTTATTTTATGATTTTGAGAGGTTTCATGTTTTTGCTTGTTTTTCGTGGAAATGCTATATATTTATAGATTTACAAATGAATTAACTGGAATAATCTTGTAAGGTTTTAATGGTTTATTTATCTCGAAGTAAATACTCGTTCTCCAGATTATCTTGAACTTAGAAACCAGGACCCATATATGAAGGAATAACATAAGAAATGCCTTGTGTGCGTGTTTCGTGATCCAATTATAGGCTCAATTTGGGCCTATAATTCCATCCATAACTGTGCTTCCGAAATTCAAATGGGATGGAGATCTACGATTTCAGGCTAGTGTAAGTGAGATGGGAACATTTGTTTCCATTAAAATTTGCACGGAAGGCACTTCTAGTTTTATTTTAAATATTCTCTGCCAGGACCCTATTAATCTCTCTCTCTGGTTTCAATCCTGGGATTGGTTTGCAGCAATTTCATCTATTCGTTTCTTCCACTCTTCCCTGTCTTGTGCGGCTCTTTTGAATTCTGCATAATATGATGAGCAGCAGGTCCTCCAGGTACTCTCGGCGTGGGCGTCCCCTAGCGTCCCCTTTCTATTTGTACATTATTAATAATAATGTACAAATAGAAAGCAGCACTAAACAACAATCATTTAAATATCATTGAAATATGGATTGGTTACTGTATAGGTTGCTATAAAAATTGAAGAACCGGATGCAATAACCATTTAAAAGTGCACAAGCTCTTTTTGCTCCCATCGCCGGTATCTCCAATCCCTTCTTTATCTGTGTCAATATTAGTTCTGTAGTTCTTACATTGACGGACATACACGTACTTAAAAGTTTGAGCACTAGTTACAACTTAGAAGTGAACGCATTTCAAAAAACTTGGAAAATGTTTAACTCCAAAACTACAATTTTTATCATAAGTTATTGCTTCCAGCTCCTCAATTTATAGTCTGCAAATCTCTCTCCTGCAAATATAGTCTCCACATCCACAATCCACATGAATTGGTAAAGTTTCGATGTCATCCCCAAATAATACGATGGTAGGTATCTGAACCAAAATACGAAGTGTTCTCTATTCTCATTCATAAACCAATTCATCAGCGCGGTGTGGTGTTCAATGATGTTTTAAAATCTAGATGGGTACAACCGCATACTCCTGCTTCTATAATATTAAATACATATTTCTAAAATCAATCAACAATTAAAATTTGTGATCTGGGCAACTACAGAAACCCAATTCTTAGGAACTCTCCGAGGAAGCGAGATTAGGTATCGATCCCTCGGGGAGGGGGGGGGAGGGAGAGGAGTGGGCGGTTGGAAAATTTATTGGAAAGTTTTTTTGGGACTTATACTCGCGTCCAAAAAGTTTATTTCTTATTTTCTCTTATTTAATAAATCAAATCCAAAATTATCTCTGAAATCATTGTTGGTAGGTAGGTACCTACTTAAATACCTACCTACAGGTTATAAACCAAATAATATTTTTCATCTATGGTTTTATCCAATTTCAAATAAGGAATTATTATTCAATAATTTGTCCAAAGAAATGCCAGTTTCTCAATAACAATTATTTTTTAAAACTTTCTTCAGGAAGGTAGGTAGGTACCATAATATTGAAAAGCTCAGTCAAAATTAGCCATTTAGTCAAAGTAAGCCATTTTCAACTTACAAACCTTTTATCGGATTTGTTTCGATGAAATTGCCAATGAACGAGGACTGAGCCTGTTTAGATTTGTACAAAAAAAAATTCGTAAAAACGTCATCTTCAATTTTATTTCGTGAAGTTTAGGAAAAATTTTGAAACATTTTCAGGTAAATCTCTAAAGAACTTAATTCTCCACATTATATAAGAAAAGAATCCAAATTTCTTCGTTTGTAATTAGTACCTACCTACAAGGGCGGATCCAGGATTTTTTTCTAGGGGGGGGGGGGGGGGGGGCAAAAGGGGCGGACGGGCAAAAAAATCAACAATTACCGTTAGGATTTTTTTCTGGGGGGGCACAAGGGGCGGACGGGCAAAAAAATCAACAATTACTGTTTGAAATAAACTTGAAGTATGTCATACTTCAAGTTTATTTCCACAAGTTCAAGTATGTATAGGAAGGTTTATGAAAGAGTCAAAACAATAGAAAAATTAAATGTTTAATAAAGACAGTTTTTGCTTCTAAGTATGTACTGTGATGGAATCACCACAGTACACAAAAATACCGTCTTGGGGGGGGGGGGGCACGTGCCCGCGTGGTCCCCCCCTAAATCCGCCCTTGCCTACCTAAGTTAAAGTTAGGAAGTTTTTACAACATCGATATTTTTTTTATGTCTTGGCTTGGAATAAAAAGTTTTAAGATATAATAAACTAAACTTTTAAATCGTCGCAAAAAACTTAAGGGAGAATGTGTTTAAAATCTCCGATAATTCTGTAAATTAATATTTTCAAAACGAAAAAAGGACCTTTAATGCTTTAATTAACCCATCTTCATTACTCGTAATATGCGTTTCAGAGAGGATATCTCTACCTTTCCCCGTCGCAATAGAATTGTAGACTCCAGATACTAATATCTACAGCCTGTATGTCGGACGAATATCTACAGCTCATATGTTGAACTAATGGCACTAATGACTACGAACTTCAGAGTGTTGACTAATATCTACAGAGCTAAGGTCGGACGAATATCTATGACGGTCCCAGTGTTGACTAATATCTACAGAGCGTAGGTTGAACTAATATCTACAGAGCGTAGGTTGAACTAATATCTACAGAGCGTAGGTTGGACTAATCAACTAAATGTGTCCAATAGTCCGATATTAGGGATTTTTACATACATACTTACATATATAAAGTTTTTTAAACTGCATACACAATATTACGTTATTCCAATATGCTATACATAATTGCAAATCCAACCTCTGCCAGTGCTGTAGATATTCATCAACACTTTGGTTCTCATAGATATTAGTCAGCAGTTTGAGCTATAGATATTCGTCAACACTTTAGTTCTCATAGATATTAGTCAACAGTTTGAGCTGTAGATATTCGTCAACTTTGGTCCTCATAGATATTAGTTCGATTTTATTCAGTTTTTGGAATTCCTGTAGATATTAGTAGACGCCTCCGAATAGTATACCTACTTACCTAATTTGTAACGTCGCGCGTCGTACCTATTCCTATTTTTGAACACATATCCCACATTCCAACGGAATAATACGAAGTCTAAGGGAAATTACTCATTTCTCCTTAATCGTTATTATGAAACACGGTGTGTTGTTTGTTAAAGTGGCATAACATTAAACGTCTAGTAAGCATTGGAAGTTCTGCCAAACACTTCAAGGTGCGACTCACGCCCGCCATTTATACCGGGCTAACTTTAGACCGGTCAGAGGAATCATACTTGAGGAATTTCTCGACCATTTCTTCGGGGGCGAATCGGACTCGCAACTCGTAAAAACTAAACACACAACACCCAAAACCTCAATACTCAGCACCCAACACCCAACACCCTAACACACTAAACGGTGACCGGACAATGTGCAAATTCATCACTCCTTTGAAAAGTCATTAAAAACGATGAAAACAAAAACTAAGTTAAATTAGTTACGTTTAAGGTTAGGTTAATAGCTATTTTTTTTATCACTTTTAATGAGTTTTCAAAGGGGTGTTGAAAGGCCATTTTTTGAGTTGTTATGGAAGATAGAATCACACAACACATGCATGTCCGACACATGAATGAATTTAAATTGAAACACAAATGAAATTAAGGTACCTATTTTATATACGATTAGGTACATATAAAATACGAAATTAATAGAATACTTAGTTTTTACCACTTTTACTGTTTATAAAAACCGACATGTTTCATGAGCAACGCTCGCTTCTTCAGGGTTACTTAAGGCGCCGTATCCCGGCTCAAAAAGAAGAAGATGGAGAGATATGTAATTTAGTAATTACGAATGTTGGAGAGAGCACGCTAATTTTTAAAACAAAAAATTGGATAAATTGGTAAAATTGGATTGAAAATTGGGAAAATGTTTAATAAAACACGATTCGTTTAAAATAGAGCAAAAATCTCTTGGGGGCTGTCTAAAACAACATTTAAAGAAACACTGTAAATTTTTTCATACATGTAACTTGTAAAATAACTGAAATAAAGGTGTTTATAATAATTTTCGGAGCATACTTTACGATTTTTTTCTGTCGAGGGAATTTCATATAATTTGTGTTTCGGCGTGGGGAATATATATAGATATTATCTTAAAAAATAACATATATTTTTTAAGAGCTTAAAATTTTCAAATATTTACGTGGGAAGAAATCGGTAGAAATTCCGGTGCGGCTTAAAAAACTGAAGAAGTGAGCGTTGCTCATGAAACACGTCGGTTTTTATAAATAGTAAAAGTGGTAAAAACTAAGTAAATTATCTTAATTTCGAATTAAAATGGTGCCACAAAATAAGTTTGCTGTGTTTGAAGAAGTACCTATGTACAAATCATGTTTATAAACACACAAAATATGTACATAATCATATTAACATTCTCGTAAGTAGATATATAAATATTAAGGTGATTGAGGTACTTTCATTTTAATCAAGATTTTAAGGAAAATTTCTATAGCCCCGCTATGATTTGGATTTCGGATGAAACGGATTACGCACCTGCGACGCATCAACTCCGCTCATTGACCGCTTTGATTATGACACCACTTTTAAAGGCTCCTATTGGTTGAGATATGAAACAGGCTGGTCTGCGCATATTGGTCGCTTTGTTTATGACCTCACTTTTCACGTATTGGTTGAGATTGTTTTGGTAAAGTTTCGCTTCTACCGCGTGTAAACTGCACTCAATTTTTTTTTCATACGCAATATGAACATAAATATATAGTTTTATCAATAAAGAAACTCAAATCTTTCAAGAAAGTCTAATAAATCCAACATATTACGGGTGATTCAATCCAATGTTGTGTTTGTTGGCCTTTCTTGAAAGATATTAATTTGTTTATGGACTAAATTATTTATTCATATTTATATTGCGTATATACTGACGCAAACTTTAAAGCATATCTTGTAAAAAGTGTTTTTCCCTAAAAGAATTAAACTCGCGTCGTCGTCTATGAAAACATGAAAGAAATTTAAAATATGCAAATGATGTTTTTTTTTATCAGATCGGTAAAAATGCTTTGAACTGTCTAATTTCTCACAAAAGTAGTTTGTATTTTTTTATTGTACGATGTGAAAAATGTTGTTTCTTAAAATTCTGCCAGTAATTTATTTATTTAATTAATTATAATTTATTACAAAAAACATGGTAACACATTATTCCCTTGTTTTTGAATTTGCGTCTGAGTTTTACAAGATAAAACAAAATACTCTTTTGGCAGCTTTTCTCTGCGTAGGTAATTCGAGACAGGTGGTCGAGGTGACTCCCAAATTTCAATGTGACCGGACAAATCAGTGCAACTTCATCACTCCTTGAAAAGTCATTAAATGTGATGAAAAAATAGCCGTAGTTAAAAAGCTTACGTGAGGTTAGTTTACGGACTACTTTACAAAACATTTTTTCATCACTTTCCATGACTTTTCAAAGGGGTGTTGAAATGTCACTTTGTTGAATTGTCATGGAACCAATTTTCAAGGTCATTTTTGAAATTACATCGCCTCGCTAATGATTCGATTTTTGTCAAGAATTTGAAAATTGACTTTAGCAGAGCCTTGCCGGACAACCTGCGGAAATAACTATTGATGTCAGATACGTTTTTAGATGTTCACGGCCAAAAGCATTTTCGTTATTCGTTTTTGGGGTGTTATACCGTGTTGCGCTACCCCCTTCTTTAGCTACAACTACCGGATCTGCCCTGATGATGGACACTGCAAAGCTGTCCGAAACGTTGTCTAAAGAAGGAGGTAGCGCAACAAGACATAACACCCCCAAAAACAAATAACGAAAAAAACTATTTATGTATTAATATTCAAAACAGAAATTATCAACTTTATCCAAGACATTTTCCAATTGTTATTCAATTAGAAAAATAATCAGATGTTGAAATTCGGTTCAAGATTTCCCTTTTACTGTTTTTAAAACAACTACGACTTCTATAACTAGTTTATAACTAGCTGACCCGGCCACGCGTGGCTAACGAAACGCAAAGCCATCTACTGGTTGGTTATCCAACCTTTATAACCAAAAAATCAAATCCACACCACCCGCTTGCCAGCCCGCTCCCTTCATATATAAAATATTTCAATTTACACAAAACCTTGACAAATTATATACCTAAACCTTTCTCATGAATCACTCTATCTATTGGTGAAAACCGCATGAAAATCCATTCATTAGTTTTTGAGTTTATCGCAAACAGACAGACAGACAGACGCGTCGAAGGACTTTAATTTATAATATGTAAAGATAGAGATAGCCGTAATTCCTAATTATAATTAGCAACAAACTGTTGAATCGAAATTTTTTCTAAACCTCGGGAAAATCCACAATAATAAAGACTAAGCCGATCCAGATAGTTAAGCAATCCAAATAGATCTGAATAGCCAGGTACATCCCCACCTTCCTCTTTCCCACCTCCTTCCCCTCCCCACTTACCTTTAACCTCACCACATACCAATTATGGTTGCCATAGTCTCATAGGCTCCAGACGGGAGCAGATGGGACTCTTAGCAGGTATTCACATTAAAAAATAGCTGGATTAAAATTTACTAACCAAAGTAGTACCTAGTAAGTAATAAATTGTCACGAAATCCACAAATTTCAAATCTCTGGTGTTACGAACCAAGAGGCATTTTGACTTTATCACTTTGACTTCAGCTTTGTCACCTGATGGTGTCATCGAGATTTTTAGATCTCTATGTCTGGTGTGGAAGTTCTTCTAAATACTACTCTTGTACTTATAAACCATCGTCACTCAGCTATTAATTCTTAAATTATGTCTGATTGTCCGATTGAGAAAGCTTTTCTTCGCAGAATATCGATTTGTTGAACCGCGTGCAAAATGTGCTAAGTTTAAACAAAACATTTTGCATACAATAGGCCACTTGCATCACATTTAAAAAAAATCCGGTTTAAGCAAATATTCTAAGACATTCTGTATTTTTTTTAATCGTATTTTTGAAACCCTGGCGGTTTTTTGAAAATTTCAATCCGAAAAATCAGACCATTTTTTATAAACCGGAAAGACGGCACATAATTTTATGGGTGCAAAAAAACGATAATTACATAGCCGAAATCATTAAAAAATAACGTTTTCCACACGAATGGCGTGCGAGGCATACCAAAAAAATTACATCTCATAAATATTTTTTTCCTTGATCCATTTTATTGATCAAAAATCATTATAATGTTCAACGTCTATATTACTAAATCCAATGTAATATACTTGTACTTGTAAATTATAATAATAATAAGAATATTATAAAATTTGATTTTGTTAAAATCAGAACTATTACCATTATACCTATAAAACACGTACAGACCGCAATAAAATGTACGGGGTTCTCTTCATAACATCTGTCAAAAAGTCAAACCAAATGATAAATTCGCAAAGAAGAAACAATAAGTCTAGTGAACGTTAAATGTCGAATTCAAAAATTCGCCTGAAATCAAAGTGTTGTCATATAAAAAAAAAATCAGTGTGGAATTTTACAAAATGAATAGGAACATTTTCTGAGACGGGACATTTTCATGTAGTGACGTCACGAGTATTTAAAAAAAAATAAACTGTACATCTCTAAAATTTTTTACTAACATTTTCGTAATCTTAGTGAAAAAAATCTATCCACACGATTTTTTCCAAGTTGTTTGAAATCCATGCAAGTGGCCTATTGGTTTATAACAATATTACTTAATTAATGGTTTGTTTTTTGTGCAAATGGTTCGAAATTGTTGGGAATGATATAATTATAAACATGCGATTACGTAGAAAGTCCTAACATCTCGTTATAGATTTTGTCTAAAATAATGAATTCAGTGACGGGTATGGGTGATGGTAACAATTTGATTTTTGAAGTCGTTAATAATTTTATCGTTTGCATTTCTTTGAACGAGTCAGGCCATTAAGTGCTTATTAAATGGCCTCTAGCGGGCACGTGCATATAAGCATTAAATTAATAACATTATATTATAAATAAGCGACTCGAAATAAACTTGTGCCAATTTTATTTGGCGCTGTGCGGCCGAGGATCCACGGCTCATGAATGAATTAGCTGTTAAATGGGGCAAGATAATTATTAAGTCAGTCGCAGATAATTCTAATGTCATTATCGTTTCCAAGATGTTGAAAACTGGTAAATATCTGCTTGTTCCCCGGAGTTAAGAAATCGCGTTAAATAGGGCAAGTCAATGACGATAAATAAATAGACTAGCCATAGTCTCACATACTCGCAAAATAATGTGGCCAGTAAGCAACACTCTTTTGTTTTCAGCGGTTTTCAGTAATTTCTTAGTTCAAAAGTATGTTTTAAAAAGATATGCTACTTCCACACCGAAGCCAAACTTACAATTCGAACTTCCAACGTACGAACTACCCTTCTACACAATCATCCGAAAGTTTGAAGGACTCCAGATACTAATATCTACAGCCCGTAGGTTTGACGAATATCTACAGCTCATATGTTGAACTAATATCTACGAACTTCAGAGTGTTGATTAATATCTACAGAGCGTAGGTTGAACTAATATCTACAGAGCGTAGGTTGGACTAATCAGCTAAATGTGTCCAATAGTCCGATATTAGGGATTTTTACATACATACTTACATAAATTAAGTTTTTTAAACTGCATACGCAATATTACGTTATTCCAATATGCTATAAATAATTGCAAATCCAACCTCTGACAGTACTGTAGATATTCGTCAACACTTTGGTTCTCATAGATATTAATCAACAGTTTGAGCTGTAGATATTCGTCAACACTTTGATTCCCATAGATATTAGTTCGATTTTTTCAGTTTTTGGAATTCCTGTAGATATTAGTAGACGCCTCCGTTTGAAGTTGGAAGTTGGCCTCAGTGTGGCCGTACCATAAGACAATCAAATAATGTGTGTTTTTTCTCTAATGATGCACAAAATTGTCGGATAGGGAACATGAAAATTAATTGTATTGCTTATAATAATCGATAATAATAAGTAATTTGTGTGTACTTATAAATTAAATGTTATTTCTTCACTTTTACTACTGTTTGCCGTGTAATGGAAACATTTTTTCATCACATAGGAGGGCATTTTGGCGCTTTTTAAATGCAATTTTCCTTCTGGTAAGACACGACCTTACTCGACGAGTGACAGTTTAGTACCTACTAAAGTACTAGAAATCGAGACCTGTGCAATTGCCTTGTTTTTGGCTTCCCACTTTGAGATTTCTACCCCACGTCTACAGTATATAACGTCTTTGGGGCAAGTTAATTTGTTTGTCATTCACGTATTAGGTAAATTAGTAAATACTAAAAACAGATCACAATATGGTTTTCAGCAACTGGGAAACTAGCAAAAATTGATCCATTTCCCCTGAAGCGCAGAAATCACAGGAGTAAAATTGGGCAAGTTTGTTTGTCAGTCTTATTTGGGTATACATTGTAAATGTCATTAAGCGGGTCCTATCGTTTCCAAGAACTTATAAATCAGCAAATGATTACTTTACTCCTCAGAGTGCAGAAAGTAAAATAGGATAATGACAGGAGTAAAATAGGATAATTTAACTTGGGAAATCGTCACTGAAAAATAATTTAAACTGTTAGGTCTGTGAAAATTTACCATGGAATGTCATTATCTTAGCAAATGATTCTGGAGATATCATAGAAGAAAAATAGGCGTATTGGAAAATAGGAGTAAGTATAGTTTGGCAAAAAAGTGTAGAAATTAAATAAATTGGAACTAAACGTTTTCATTACTATGGCAGCACCGAATTATATGACGTTTCCTATGGCTGTCATGTTATCGCATGTTACGGTTGATTTATTGTCTTAAATCTGAGTAGAAGATCGCTGATTTGATAATATTTTTATTCATTTTTTGCCTGAATTTAATTAAAATGAATAAACCATTACAAGAGGGGTTATATTCTGCGTTTTTCAACGCTGCCTAGCCGAGTGTCACGCGAAGGAGATTCTGTCTGATTTAGAAGATGTTTACAAACGAACTGCAGAAATGAATGGTACGTAGTATAGTTTGTTTAATAAATTTCATTAGTATTACAAGATTTATGCCAATTTTCGAGCGATAATAACCATTACAATCTGATTTGAGGTTATGTTAAAAAAATCGAATTTGTCATTTCGATTTGACAGTTAATATATTAAAAAAAATAATATGCAACTTCTTTAAACTCGTAGAAAAGTTACTTTTTTCTCGTTTTCTCTTTTTTCTTTCTAAGTGAATATTATCTAGTGTGTGTTTTTAAAACTACCTTCTATAATAATAATTTTAATGATGTTTTTCACACACAGGTAAATCTGAAACAACGGTTAAGACGAATCGTCAAGGAAGGGGAAAAGGCAGATGGAAAACTTGAAACACCGGGAAAACGGAAAATGGGCATAATAATAATAATATGTAATAGCATAAGTGCTGATGATTGGAAAAATTGTTGCAAACACGTGATGAAAATTGAGGCAGAATATTATGCACGAGGCAGTACTATATATTATGATGATATCGATGAACTGCGTTTAGATGAAGATGAAGATACGGAAGAAGAAGAATCACATGAGGACAAAGACAATAATTACATGTCGGGTGTTGAATTAACAGACTTAAATTTTTAAGTACCTATTTTTTTTATATCGAAATAAACGCCCACTTAAAACTTGTTTTGTTTTATTTAGCTTCTATTAAATTACATTTTTTTGTGCAAATTTTTGGAAAATACAAATACGCTATGAAATATGCATTTTGCCAGAAGTGTTTTTTTAAAACATACATTCTTTGTCTTATGAGCCATCTTGGTGTTGCCATTTAAAACTAGAAAACGATCGCAGCGCCATCATTTATTTTCTACACTTAATTGCCAAACTGTACCTAGCCAGGTGTATTAAGTATTAGGTAGGTAGTAAGTACCTACCTACTTCATTAAACTTGTATCGTTTCTAAGGTCTGAGAAAATGGAAAATGATAAATTTATTCCCCGGATAGCCGAAAGCATAGAAGCAAAGTAGGGAAGGTCGATATGTTAAGTCAGTTACATAAAATATATATTTTATGTAGGTACTGTAATGAACCAATTTAATATCATTATCGTTTCCAAGGTGTAGGGAACCAACAAAAAATAAATGGTCACCATTATAAAGCACGATTTAGTGACAGGTACGATCACAGAGGAAAGAATAGAGGTACGATGAACAATCAATCACCTAAAGGTCCCAAAGGGAGCAGACGTTCACAGAAATTGGCAACAGGCAAATGTTTACAACCCGGAGCGGAGTGCAGAAAACCCAAGAGAATAGGGCGAGTTAATTTGTGAAGCCAGTAAATAATACTAGCCTATACCAGGAGTAAATAATACTAAACTAGCAGTTAAAAACCCGCTCCGCAGGTTTGAGCTGCTAGGCCCTGCGGGCGGCTTTTAGTTCGGCTTCGCACAGTTTGAGTCTTGGTGACCATTTTATAAATCCGACAGGAACTGGTTCCAAAAATAGCCAGTTCCTCGGATCCAGTGACAGCTAGTCACCGAGACAAAGTAACCGTGACAAAGTAACCGAGACACGCAATGACGCCATATGTAATATATATTGCATACAGCCGCATATAAATCCTAGTACTTATACATAGGGAATAATCGTCCATATGTGAGCTGCTGACGGAAGTAGCGACGTATTTTGGCAGATTCTTGAATTAAAAACCGAATTACAACGGTAGCTTTGCTTGAAATTTCCCGAATACAGATGTTATTTATGGCGCGGCACATAAGGCGTGGCGTCGGACATGCAATGGAAGTCGGGTTCTGGAATTCAACCACGCAGATGCAAGCGTATTAATACTGTTTGATACCAATATCTTAGCGTCCACAGGTGTCATTTCCAAGATTGGGAAACTTGCAAATGATTCATTTACTCCCGGAGTGCAGAAAGCTCAGGAGACCTGCTGAAACATTTATAACCTTTACTCGAATGCGAATAACGATTCGTAGCGTTATATCTGCGGGATTATTTCAAAATTTGCTTTGGCAGCGAGCCATGAAGTGCTCTTTGCTGCCATGCTATTATAGCATGCAGTCTGATTTACTGGCGAAAATTGCTCGTGTCTGACTCTCGTGTTGTGGTATAGATCAAACCAAATATATAATGCAACATATCTGGTGGAAGCTGTCAGTTTTTATAATTATTATATCGTAATAACGAATTAAAAAGTCATAAATTGTCTAAGAAGTGACTAGTCAAGAAATTACTTATTGGTCACCAACTATGTATATAAAAAGGCAACTGTCAAGCAAGATAGCCTCATATCTTTGCATTGTATATGTTTATCAATAATAATTTAACTGAACTCAAGACCGACAGGGTGAAGGAGCCTGGGAAGACCAAGTTTAAGATGGAGCGACAATGTCCTCAAAGATATATCCATCTTGAACTTTGAAAACTGGAGAGAGCTGGCGCAAAACCGTGATGAGAGGAGGAAGACTCTTGAGGAGGCCTAGACCCACCAGGGGTTGCAGAGCCAAGAGTGATGATGGTGTATGTTTATCAATAATAAGTGATGTCACAATGACATAGCAGCCAACAACAAACAAAAATAAAATGTCAGGATGGAAACGGATGAAAATTGCGACAGAAATCCAAAAGTGAGAACCTTGAAATGTTGTGTAATTTTCCGCTTAGATAAATAATTGCTTATAAAATGTCATTGATTTTATGACACAATTCGGTAAAAAAACACGTGTAAACCATTGGGAAAACTTTAATATTCGTAACTATAGATTTAGATTATTATAATATCGAAATGTTTGAATATTTAGTGCATCGTTGTTAGGTCGTTTAGATGCACTTAGCAGTCAGCAACAGATTGAATTAATTAACACTGTTTTAAATCTACTATTTTTCTTAATTCTCAAGATTTAGCGACGCCGACTTCAAAGTTTGGTGTGTTGATCTTTTTATTTATCTACCAAACACTTTTTGTATTTTTCACATGACTATAATTGCTGAATATACCACCCATTTTATCCTCTGGGACCAAATTCAAATCATTTAGCGATAACAATAACAAAATCATGATCAACAACATCTTAATATTTTTAGAAATCTTCTGAAATTCTGTAAGCACGGCCCACTGTTTTCTTTATTAGCTTCTACGAAGTAAGTTTTCGTCGTAGAAAAATTCCACAATATGTAAACATAACAGAAAAAAACATAATGCAAAATGCTTTCAGCTATCAAACGTAATACTTCTTTAGTTTTTTTTTTTCAAATAATTACTGTTTGCATTGTGGAATAAATACTTGAAAGAATGTACCCTAAAATAATACTGTGTTACAAGTGAAGACGTATAACATTGGACTTGGTCAAAACTTTAATTTCGTGGCATTTTCTTCTCAAAAACGTTAAATGTGTCAGGACCACTGAGCTTTCGTCAGATTATTTGACCTCTGAAAGAAATTTATTTAAAGATCTTTCTAATTCCGCTGAAGCAATTTCAGATTTTACGAGTTTTTTTTTCACTGATTTTGTGGTTTAAAACTTGAATATATTTTTATATTGTTATGTTCGAGAGCTTCAAACCGTTCACATAACAATTAAGTAAATGAAACCCGGATCTCCACCATCTGCCGGTCGTAAATAGTTGGTTTTGTTAAATGTATTTAGGCTGGTATGAAAAACAACCACATCCGACAGTGTGAATCGAAAATAAGTAAGATCAATTACAATTGGATTTATTAGGAGCCAAACCAATTTCAATTACACCTGTACTTATGTAAATGGTATTCATAATGTCGGAATGCCACTTCATTCCATTCTTCGGTAGTTTTCCATAAATATTGAATATTCCTATTCGACGACCTCCGTGGTCGAGGAGTAATCAGGATGTCGCGGGTTGAAATCCTGTGTGTGCAAGTAAATTATTTTCAATTAAATTATGTTATTTCCAAATTAATACATGTGAAATAATGTTTAGGATGCTTGCGGCACGTTCCGGAGTGATACACACTCAGTACCTCCCTATTGAAAGACCACCATTTAGAACTGAAACGTTGTTTGAAATGGTTTTGGCCGTGTTTGGTGAACAGATCTGAATAGCCCGGTACTACCTCACCTTCAACCTCCCATCTCCTTCCCGTTCCCATACCCTTCAGCCTCAGTTGACATTCTTTTGAGGAGTTAATGCAAAGAAAAGAGATTCTCTTTGATTTTGTCATCTCTACATATTATAAATTAAAGTCCTCTGACGCGTCTATCTTTCTGTTCGCGATAAACTCAAAAACTACGCAACGGATTTTCAGGCGGTTTTCACCAATTGAAAACAATCAATCATGAGTGATTCATGAGGAAGGTTTAGATGTATAATTTGTCAAGGTTTTGTGAAAATTGGTTGAAATATGTAAAATATAAAGGAGAATGTCTGTGAACGAGCGGGCTGGCTATAAAGGTTGGGTAACCATCCAGTAGATGGCGTTATGTTTCGTTAGCTTCAGCAACGCGTGGCCGGGTCAGCTAGTAAATAATAAGTTTATTAGTTCTCGGTAGGTTCCTTTACGAATCTTATTAATAATTAGCTATATATTTATATATTATCCTACATTTTGGCAGCAGTTTCACAACTGTTCAGTTTCGTAACTGAATCCTTATCAAGTAATTAAAAATAAAGTTTTTAAAAGTTCTTGTATTTTTTTTTAAAGTTGCGGGTTTTTCCATTCTGCCTTTCACAGCTTTCTATTACGTAAATTTCCAATGTGAATTGCTAATTATCAAATAAATCTATTATTTGCTTGTTGAAGTGACAGTGACACGTTCTGAGCGATGCTATATTCAAGATTTTCGGGATTCAATATTTCAAGGCGTCAAAATTCTTCAAGCTTTCATCAACAAATCTCTTATCGACGTATATTTTAAAACCAATACATTTTTTAATTTTTGAACATAATTGTATTTTTAACACAGCTGAAATTTTTCAATACCACTCAGGGCCGGATCTACGAAATCTGGCGCCCTGTGCAGTAGGTACCGATGGCGCCCCCCCCCCCCCCCTACATTTTTATTTTGATTAAAAATTCGATCACCCCATTTTTTAAAATTTAATTATTATTTTTTTTACACTAATTTATCAAATAAAATCAAGACATATAAAGGTGTAACTTTTCCAAGTGACCTGGCGGTAGCTCTCACACTAGTTTTTTTTAAAGAGAGGATCACCAGGAACCCTATACTCTCTGAATCTATTGAGTAAACATAAATTATGGCGCTATTTTAATTATTTTAGGAAAAACTCTTTGCAAGTTATGCTTTAAAATAATTCAACGAATTGTTTGTTTGTGCCCGTACCATGATTTAAAATATAGGTTACGAGACAATGCGGGTGGTTTCGCTGAACTAGGTCCATTATACATTCTTGAGATTTACTGCGTTTATGTACCTATATACCCAACGCGAATATTAGAAAAAGCAAATACAAATACGTTCTCATGGCAACGTACAACACAAGAATAGCATCTACTAGCTTCTGACAGGCAGTCCCGACGAGAGACAGTGAGCAGTGATAATAAGAATATAACCTCAAATTTGTACCTTGCATTTCCCCTGTGTTGAGCGAACAAACACTAAACACTGACGTATGGTATCAACGGCTTACGAACAAAAATACCGCGCTGTGATTGGTTATTGAATTTGGATCGCACCTATTCGCCGTAAAACACGGTAAAAGATATATGGAAAAATAGATCTTACGTTTAAACTAAATATATGGAATTTGTAAAAAAATTCTGTAACTGACTATAAATTCGTAAGCCGTTGATACCAACCAGATGCGTGCGCATTCTGTTTCTTTGGAAAGTGTTGCTAGAGCGTAATAATTATTTCGTATTATGGGTAATTTTTAAACGATTCTGGGAATATTATAACTAAATTTTAATACAATATTTATTTTCTCACGGCGCCCCTTCGGAGTTGGCGCCAGGTTTTTGCACGTTTTTGAACGTATGGCAGATCCGGCGCTGATACCACTTCAACTTTTATGTGAAAAGAAATAGCAACGCGACCGTCGCTGGGGGAAAATTTAGAGAATAAGTTTTTTTTTCAATTATATTATTGACTTCATCCATAGACATCCAATATATTCCGTGACTTCATCATATTGTCATTAATTCCTGATTTTACTGCTCAAGCACTTCTAAGCAATCAATAATGTGAGGCTTGTCGCTGATCAGAAGCTCCTGTACAAAATTATTAACTCAAAAGTTGACTGCCCGGAGCTGCTAATAAAATAAATTTGCACGCGCCCCGACTCGATACAGCAGACAAAATACCCTTTTCTACATTCATAGATGCAACACCAATTCCAACCAAAATAAATTTATGCAAAGAACATACAACTACTATAACAATAAATTTGCACATATAGAAACACTTGCTGACATATTCACTGCTATAGTTACTGTCGCTACAGAATTTCATTGTTTCGCAATCTAGGTGCGACTAACGGAGACGTCTACTAGTATCTACAGGAATTCCAAAAACTGAAAAAATCGAACTAATATCTATGAGAACCAACGTGTTGACGAATATCTACAGCTCAAACTGCTGACTAATATCTATGAGAACCAAAGTGTTGACGAATATCTAAAGCTCAAACTGCTGAATAATATCGATGAGAACCAAAGTGTTGACGAATATCTACAGTACTGGCAGAGGTTGGATTTGCAATTATGTATAGCATATTGGAATAACGTAGTATTGCGTGTGCAGTTTAAAAAACTTAATTTATGTAAGTATGAATGTAAAAATCCCTAATATCGGACTATTGGACACATTTAGCTGATTAGTTCAACCTACGCTCTGTAGATATTAGTCAACACTGGGACCGTCATAGATATTCGTCCGATCTTAGCTCTGTAGGTATTAGTCAACACTCTGAAGTTCGTAGATATTAGTTCAACATATGAGCTGTAGATATTCGTCCGACATACAGGCTGTAGATATTAGTATCTGGAGTCCGAATAACACATAACACGTATTCATGACGATTAAATTAATTGTATCTTATATTTTTAAACTACCTGCGTGGCAACTTTCCCTTATCCCTCTCCTCTCCTTACCCATCCCAACCCAAATACCTATTTCGCAGTCTATTTAAGTATAGTTTTAATCGTATTTATTTTATTGTTATGTTTTATAGGTTTTTCACTTGTTGAATCTACATCTGTATTATTATTTTTTTTAAATTGATGCTTAGTTGTCGTTATTTGTTTTTGGGGTGTTATGCCGTGTTGCGCTACCTCCTTCTTTAGCCAACTTTCGGACAGCGTTGCAGTGTCCATCATCAGGACAGATCCGGCAGATCCGGTAGAAGTGTTGGCTAAAGGAGGGGGTAGCGCAACACGACATAACACCCCAAACACAAATAACGAAAATACTTTTGGCCGTGAAAATCTTAAAACGTATCTGATGCTTAGTTGTTTTTTTTCTTAAATGTTCTAGTTAACATTTAGTCACTTTTATGTTTCTAAATACCTATCTGTGAACATTAATAATTGGTCTGTTTTTTGTCATCCTCTTATGTATATTACATTACTAAGACTGTTTAATAATTACCTTAAATAAATAAATAAATATTCATAGTTTAACTACGAATTTTAAAGGGTAGGTATTATTTATGACCTTATGATGCCTACACGAAGATACAAACTTTTAAAAGCTGAAAGTTTTTAGAACTCTATAAAATTTGAAGACCATCAAATCGACGATCAGTACCATTTTCAATATTTGACGAACGGTCTGTAACAGATCGAGAATCGTTGTTTAGGGACAAAATTAAAAAAGTTAAATTGATGATAGTTTTGATGGTGATCAAATAATATTACAAAATTCCAAGCAAATAGCATAAATTGTGTCAACTAATCTAATTATGACAAGTTACCTAATTAAAGCACAGTTTTAGATGAAAATATACCTGAAATTTGATTTCAAATTGGTAAGAACTAGACGAGTAAATGCTAAACTTATAATTGCGTTCTAAATGGGTCTAATTAATTATTCAATTTAGTTAATTCTAACTTAAAGCTTCAGATCAATTTGCTGCAACCCAATATAAGGTTCCAATACCTTAATTACTAATTCTTTACAACGTTATTATCTCAAAATATCTTACCTTTCCATAGGAAGGAATGTATCTCAGCGGCACAGCCTGCGGGAGGAGGATTTCAGCAGCAGATCAGGTCAGGAGTCAGGAGTCAAATGTTGTGTAAATTTGGGCGCCATTCATGGGGAAATAATAATCACATCCTTATTAGCTTGATTGCATTCTTCAACTATGTCTTCTCAGATTTTTTTTTTAAATAGTAATTGTAATATTTATATTTTAATGTATTTTTTTTATTGCCTTGAAAATGTATTTGCTTTTGTTTTTACTGATACCAATGGAGTACATTATCACCAGTATTATAACCACTGTGTAACGTCATCCTCCAAGCAAATGTTTCTTTTATCGGCATGTTAATCCCATGATTAAAGTTACTTAACAGTTTACTCAGAGGCGGTAAAATACTCCCTACTTAATAATAGTGATTCAGGTAGTGTAAACATCCATGTATGGGACAGTGTCGCAAGCTTTTATATCTAGTTGTTGTAATCTGTGATTCTTCCTCACTAGGTACCTAAATGGGTGTCTTCAAGACCCAGATTATTTCTCTTAAAACCACCCTGCATACAACTTAACCCAAAGATGGTTATTATAAATATAAGAGCTACAAAATCAGAAGATATGGTAAAGAGATAGGTAACATTTATAAACATCACGAAATTAATTTTCACTATGTTCATTACATTTAAATTTTTTTTGTTAACCCTATCATCTATCATAGTAGATGCAGATTCGTCATTTTATCTCCATAATAATTCATTTTATCGATACTATTGAATTAAGTTTTGCTGTTGTTGTCAGATTTTAAAAGCTTGCGATAGTTGCCTTATTGACATAGCTAGGTACACAATTGTAGTTGCCTGCACCATAATGATGTCTTGTTTATGACATTTCTTTCACTATTTGCTTTCTGGTTTCATGAAATTGTTCCATGAAAAATAAACAGCTAACAATTAATCTTTTCCATTGAGAAGGCATTACTGGAATATTTACTTTTAGAATATTATGTTATAAAATTTTTTATAAATATTTTTAATGATTTCATCGCAAAACGACATTCCCTCTGCCACCAACATATTATCTGCTTATAATAATGGTACTCCACTTCATGTCTAGTTGAAGTTACAGCTGTGCAAAAATAATCTTGGATAACGACGAGACGTTCGTCTTCTCGTCCCAAAACACACCCTACGTTGTATTATCAACATTTATAATATAATCATAGTTGATGTTTATCAAATTAATCTTAGATTGACCATGTAAGATTTGTTTATAAAGTTCATTTTGACAAATTTCCAAATCTTCAGACAGCTGGTAGCTGGCAGACGTGATGTGAAAGAGTACCTTTTATAATATATTGGTAACCGGACTAAACAGATCAGTGACAAAAGAGAACACCGTTGAAAGTTGTAGTTATAAAACAAATATACCTATTGAAATATAAGAGAAGTGCTGTCCGCAGTTTTTACTGGTTTGGACTGTGTTTTCTGGCATCGCCGATATTGTTAACCAATACTACTGCACGCCTCCAAAAAATCATCTAAATGAACGAATTGTTTCCGTATTCAAACTGCCCACTAGGAAGTAGTCCGCCATCACTCGGGCGGACTTCATAGCATATCTCTTGTATTTCAATATCGTTGGTATAAAATCAAGATGATGAACAAAAAACTAGGTTTAACTAATTTTCGTTAGGTTTTAGGCTAGTTTTTCATCACTATTAGATATATCACTTTTCAAAAGTTTTCTTATTTATCACTGTTTTTTGTCATGAGACCCATAATTTTATATTGTGTTGTTTTTTTTAATCAGTAAGGAATTGTATCATTGCTAGCCCATATTGAATTTTGAATAAAAACCAATGACTACATAAAATACCCTGAGAGATGATTTGGCGTACCAATAAAACATTTTGTCCAAACCAAAAATGGAACCAAACTGTTCAGTGTGTATTTGGATCGTGACTTCATAAAATAGTGACTTAATAAAACATTCTGTCCAAACGGTTATACAAAAATGGCGGCCAAGATGGATTCAATACTTACTACTTATCATATAAACTGAATAAAAACCATGAAAAACGCCGCCATTTTTGTATAACCGTTTGGACAGAATGTTCGGTATGTATTTGGATCGGTATGCCAAGTCCTTCTTTTAGGTATTTTGTATAGTCATTGACAGAAACCAATTTTAATTGGTATTTTTAAACACTTTTTTATCTTTACATGTAACGAAATGAACACAGCAAAAGCAACTTATTCTCACAATAAGTTTATTTGATTAGTGATGGTGGGGGGGGGGGAGGATTAGTACATTGGTACAATATTCTTGTGTTTCAGTTTGTCTGTGGGGTAAAAATATAAATAAAACACGTAATTGCAGCTAAATATCAAAAAAGTTTATTAGAAAATTTCTTCTTGTTAAAAGCATTGTTTTTTTTTGTTGTATCCTAAGGTAACGTTATAAAAATCATAATAAAATTATGAATTATTTCGTAAAAAATAATAATAATATGTAATCAAAAATTGAGAAAAGCAGTCGGCCTATAAGTATTATACTATTTTATTATTATGACTCTTGTGTTAAATGTTAATTTCAAGAATCTTAAAGCTTTGTTTAAACGCATTGTGTTTTGTATTTTGTAAAATTATACGCGGTAAGAGTAGTGACGGTAGTTGGTTCCGTATGGAAGACGTCCAGAGGTGGTGGAGCTATAGCTGTAGCCTCCTGGACCGTCTCCAGCTGTGGAAGAGCGTTCCGTCGTGTAGTTGTACCCTCCGGGGCCCGTTGCGGAGCGGCGCTCCGTCGTGCTGGAGTAGTTGCTGGCACGCGGCAGACCGCGGTCTCCCAGAGAACTCTGGTTGCTGGTGTAGGAGTAGGAGTACTGCTCCTCGGCCCTGCGCGGAACCCCAGGAGTATCCAGCACCACGTAATGGCGCGGCGTCTGTAAATATACGCTCACTTCAAACTCTTGAACTTCGAGCGTGACTCACAGATCTCGCACTCAGTTTAAATAGATCTTCTGAATCCATAAATTCAGAGTCTCTATTTGAAAATAGAACTACGGGCAAGCGTCTTCAAACATTTGAACTTCGGGTGTGATTCACAGATATCGCACTCTTTTTGAATAATTCTTCCGAATCCATAAATTCAGAGTCTCTATTTGAAAATGGAACTACGGGCAAGCGTCTTCAAACATTTGAACTTCGAGCGTGACTCAAAGATCTCGCACTTAGTTTGAATAATTCTTATGAATCCATAAATTCAGAGTCTCTATTTGTAAATGGAGCTTCGCGCTAACATCTTTAAACGTTTGAACTTCGGGCGTGACTCACAGACCTCGCACTCAGTTTAAATAGATCCTCTGGATCCATAAATTCATAGTAGATTTTAAATTTGAACCATACACCTTTCGAACTTTACATATTCACAGATTTTACCCTTAGTTTTAATAGAATTTTTTAATTCATGGATTTACAGAAAGTCTCGACTTGAAAATGGACCACAAACATTTTGGGCTCAGAGCGTGATCAACAGATCTCATACTCGAATGAATAGAATTTCTGAATCCAGATTCAGAATTTTTCGAACTTCAAACGAGACTTGAACTCAGTGTTAACTATTCATGCTATATTTACAGAGATCTTCTCGATTTGTAATATATTTACAGAGAGTTTCGATTTTAAAGTTCTATTTTCAACTCGAATTACGAATATGCACCATAGATAAACCCAAAACTCTCACTCACTATACAACAGATCGGAATCCCTTTGTAAATTAGTACGTGGTCGATTCCATTGTAAATTTCAAACTCAATTTGAAATAGTACTTGATGGTCTTCTCAAAACTCCTTTGCAAAAGACAACTAGGAGCTGTTTTTTAGCACTTAGAAGAGAACTACCGATACACATTTCACGAGTCATCTTGACGTTACAGACGTCACATCCGCTCTATCATCCGGTGAGTAACCCTTTCACGACTTTTGGGTGAAAATTTTCCGTCCGATTTTTGTGTGTCCGTATTGGCGAGTATCGCGAAAACGGACATTAGCAATGTTGTGTATGAATCGATCTTTTCATATAAATATAACTTTATACAAACTGAAACAGAAGATTATGTGTGTGGAGGGAATTAAGCGGGTGAAGTGGGTAAATTTGAGTGTTGGCGGAAAATTATTCCGGCCCGTCGTTAAAGGGTTAGTTACCAGATGGTAAACTCGAAACAAAACGGTAGTTTTCCAGCTAAGCGACTTTCACAAACATGCAGACTTAAAAATATAATCTTAAAAAAAGTAAACATAATGAAAATCTTTGTTGGTAGGTACACCACTTACCGATTGCTTATTCTTTCTTATCTTCAATTATTGTGCATTTTCGAGGGTTAAATAACGAAATATGTTCTTTTTAACTTTATTTATTTTATCGAGAAATTAAAATTATTTCGCAAACATTTTATGCGAATAATATTGAAGTCAAGAATAAATGCTGAAACTAATTCAATAAAGCAACTAAGTAGTTAAAATAAACCGTGCATAAAAATGTTTTTGTGTCCCATCAGTTGTAATACAAAAATCTTAATGATAATAAGCGTTTGCGGAGGATAAAAAAATAAATCGCATTTAGTAAAATAATAGTAAAATGGAATAAGCAAATCACATTAATTGCCGTGAGAAGCGTTAAAAATTCGATCGTTTAGTTCGTTGTTAACTTAAAAGCTTTAAAAGTGTTTATAATACTACTAAAATAGTATATATTATATACTTATATAGATCACCGAATTGAGCAGGTTTACAAACTATAACAAGCGTTTTTAATGATTGGAGGGGTTCAAAGCTTTTAGCGCGTATACATTTATATATTTTTGTTTTTTTTTCATTGTGCTTTTTTATATAAAAATTGAATGTTTCGTTGTTTGGGATGCGTCGTTTGTTAATATGTGGCGTAGTTGCTGTAAAAAGCTCTTGTCTTTGGCTCGGAGTACGCCATAGTCCTGTGGATCTGCGGGAGCAGGACGTCCATGTGCTGCTTGTCTGTGAGGGCAGACACTTCCCCTCCTGCCTCCATGATGAGGTCGTGCCTCCTGACGGCGCTGAGCACGCGCTCCTTGGTCTTGTCCCTGGGGGAGACGTACTCCCGCAGCGGGGTGCTGAGGACCTTCTGGCTGGGCTTGATGGAGGCGCGGCCCTGCGGGGTCAGGATGTACAGCGTGGAGGCTTTCGGGGCCGCGGGCAGGCGCCGGCCAAACGCCGTGATGGGGTCTGCTACGAGGCTGGGTCGGGGCACGAAGGGAACCTTCTCCCAGTCCACGGCGGTGTGCCTCTGGAATGCCCAGAATCGCTCATTAGGCGAAGCCATGGCGGGGTAACAAACCCAAGGAAGAAGTCATACCAGCATTGACTGAGACCTATCAGGCAACCAGACGGTAAGAAAATCTTCCTATGTAATGGAACTACTCCGAAAAAGGTAAGCCTTCTTTCAAGCTCTTAAACTTCGTGCGTGATACACAGATCTCGCACTCAGATTGAATATAATTTTTGGATCCATATTTTCACAGAGGTCCGACTTGGAAATTTGACTGGTGAATTGATAGATAATTTTATTGATTTGAATTACCAAAATCGAAAAAATGCACATTACACTGACGCAAGCTTGAGTTGCATGAGTGCATCTTTGGATTTTATTTAGTTTTTCCAATGTGTTACTGTTTACTGTAGACTTCTGATTTTCCATATTTGATTTGTTAAAGAGTTAATTATTTGTGTAAATAAATAAACATTTACCATTCAACGAAATTAATATTAACGGCCAAGATGGCCGTCAGAGTCGCGGCGTAATATATTAATATATAGGTGAAGCCATTTGGTTGCCTGGAAAGTCTCAGGAAAATGCTTGGAAAGTCTCAGGAAAATGCTTGGTGTGTAGGAAAGCCTAATATTTTTTCATCAATGACGAAGATCCTTTAGCACGAATAAAGTTCAAATGCTCGAATATAGAAATAAAACTATTTTCAAAGTTTACCGAGTTGAAAGTTATTAGAATTGTTGGAATGAAACTGTCGTGTCTTCATTGCACTAAAACTTTTTGAGGTAGGTTACTCCCAACTTTTATTTCATATCTGTTTGGTACAGAGTGTATCTGCGAATAATGAAGGAAAAGTTCTGTTTGTGTTCTGATTTTCTTTCAATGAATTTTGAAGAGTCTAATTGGAAAAATAAATATGCAAACATTGCTATAAAGAGCAAAAGCAACAAGGTTCTAACTACGGGATATTTATCTAGAGATAAAATTTATAAAAATAATTGCATAAAAAAATATTAGAAAAAAATCAATATTTAAGAGTTCAACGATGTAGGTACTAGAAGTGAAATGACTAAAAAAATCATGAAATAATGTGGTTAAAGTCTTTGTTCGACAGATTTATGAGCTATTTCACGTACAGTCAGTAAGGAGAGCTATTCAAGAGCGGTACTCGTAGAATAATGTCCTTTATCAGCAATTTATTACCTGTACGTTATTCTATGAGTAGCGCTGTTGAACAGCTGAGAATGTGTGAAATAACCCCTTAAAGTTACTGTGAATGCTTAGATAGAATAAAATAAAATTGTGTTCGTATTTATGTAAAAACGTCAGTTTTAATGTATTTGCCAAAGCAAAAAAAGGACAATCCAATCCATGTATTATTTGTGCCTTCCCCGTCATAATATGATCTTTCCTTTACCCATTACCAAAATGCTTTTAATGATTTTAATTGCTTTTAATGTCATTGTGTGTGTTTTTTTAATGTTTTATAGAATGAAAATGCATGCACCAACGAGATACAAAATAAATTTGTGTTTGTTTTCAAATGCATGTTTAAGACAATCCGTTAATGAAATGTATTTTAAACTGGTTTGTAATAATTTCAAAGCTGAGTCAATGAGAGGAATTTACTTCCCACCGTAAATATTTTGCCGTACGTCATAACGTCACCCCACCTTTTTAAATGGCCTGACCAAAATGATTTATGAACTAATTTCTCCCTACAACTCTGGTAAAGAGAATTAAAATTATAAATTGCGTGGTACCGCGGAGCGCGCCAAAAGAAAATCTCTAATTATGAAATACACTTGAAAACTTTCCAAAATATTACGCGCACGGCACGTTGACTACTAGATATAAACATTACAAACCCAATAGCCTAATAATATTTGCATGCGCCCATACTGCGTAATACTTCTAGAGTTTACTGCCCGCTGACGAAAATTACTCAATTAATATGTTGACTTCATTAGCAAGGTGAAACATAAATTTGGATACCTGCCATTATTCATACGGGATTGGCTAAAAATATAATCTCATGAACGAGAGCAGTACTTAGTTTCAGTCTGATATTTTCAGTGGTGATAACAATATGTTGCCATGTTACATTTTTTATTGGTAGATTGCTACGAACTTACTACATATCTGATATAAAAATATGAGAGTTGTAAGTAACTACGTCTCCTCTTAAGATTGTATCACAAAATTGTTTCGTAAACGTTGTTGTCAGTTTGTAAAAAATGCACGGAAAGTTTCCGAGTTTTACGCATTCGGTTTTCTTCCCGCCTCGTTTCCCGCGTCGTTTTCCCGCCCGGCCGCGGCGCGCGCCGCCTCCCATCTCCTGTCTAAATTTGGCGCGCTGGACGCCAAAATGTTTCCGAGATTGTAATCTTAGTAGCCGCTTACACCATCCTTTTTTTATATTTGCCTGAAGAGAGGAGCCGGGTTATTTCAATACTTAAAACGCGCCGTGCTAAAATCCGGCGCATTTGCAAACAACGAAAATGTTTACATGAATGTCAGATTGTTGACGGTATCCGAGGGAGGCGCACCGCGCGATCACTTCGAAATTCGAATGAAATCTCGAATTTAAAAAAAAATAACCCAAGACAACGACTAAAAAAACATTTAAGTCGGTACCTATTGACAACTTTTTAAAATATTTATTAGCGCTGTCCAGACTTCAGACAAATGGCCGACAATTAATTATAGAAAATTCGTTTCGCAATAATAATAGTTTACATAGTTAACCATCGCAAAGGATTTGGTAAAGTTCCAAGAAAAGCGATCGTTTCCTATTACATCGAAGATTGAGTGTAAAATAATAATGGACGGCAGAAGAATGACCAGGATTTTTTTTACAATTTATCGACGGAAATAAATTGTTTCCCAGTAAACGTTATTTAATAAAATTATTAATCTCTAATAAAGGGTCCTGCATACTTATGAACGTTATTATGGTAGTTTATATACGATCGATTTTCATTAATTTTGGATTTAGCTGAAAGCACAAAAGAATTTTCCATTTGAAAACCTTTGATTAGGATTGCAAGCAACAGCTCAGATTAGCGGTTAAAAGACGACACATAAACACATCATCATAATAATAATAATCATAATTACATTCACTTTGAGACACAAAATACTTCTATCAGAATCTAACACGTTTGATTTCATTAATATTTTTCGTCGATTCACAACATAACTTCAAGCAGAATTGAAGGGTAAAAAAATGACACATTGTTGCACAAGTTGAAATTTCGAATCACTTAGAGCACGGTGGGTACCTATACCAACAAAGATTTTCGGCGTTTCCATCGAGAACACTTGAACATTAATAGTTTTCCATTGTTTTAAAAACGGAAATGAGATAATAATTGCACATCGAGAAGATAAAATGTCGACTTACCGTCGATGTGTAGGCAGATGGACGCGTGTAGGGCCTGCGGGTCGTATAGAAGTCACTTTCGTACACCATGGTGGCGGATTGGGTGTTGTTTGTTCACTAAAGACTAGTTACTGGTCGTGTAATCAACAACGGTTGGTTGTTGGATGGTTTCGGCGCGGCGTCTCCCTGTGTTGTGAGGATGCTGGTGGCTGGGGACCCTTTTAGCTGCTGCTTCTCCTGCTTGCCGCTCGCTACCACGCGAATCATTCTGGATGGCGTGACGACACGAAGCGGACGCCAACCTTTCCGATTCAAATATTGTAACTTATAAGTGATAAGGGTGTGTAATATTGTAAGTATATTATACAATTGATTATCAGATCTCTCGGTCTCATAAATAATCACAATTAAGAAAAAATCATTCACTCATGTCGTACAAAATATAGACGAAGTCAGTGATGTCAACCAATGATCCAATATCCGTTACAGAAAGTTTTCCAATGAAACCCCCAAATAATACTGAAGTTACAAGTCTTTTTTCATGCCTCAGACAAGACCACATGATCACCGCGTGATCCACCGCATGATCAACGAACATCCCACGATCCAACAACCATTTTCTTTCTTCTTCCGAAAATACGTGAACTGGATTATCATTTTTTTGTATTTTGTTATTTTCTCGTGCCCATTGCTTGTGCACCCCTCTCCACTGATCAACTTCTATCTAAAAAAAACACAATAAGCATTTGAAATCGATGACTATGGATAGGCACTAAAGAGGAAAATAGGATTCGGATTTGTACGAGCAATTGTGTATGTTCATTACCAGGTAGGCCATGTGTAGTTTATTAAGTTCAGGAATGAATATTTTGTGCATTGAATTTTTGAAAATAGCAATTTAATTATCATCTTCCGCTGATTGTTGTATCCAAATGAAAAAATTAAATACAAAATATTGAACATTTTTCACATATCAAAAAAAATATCACAACGTCTGCGGTAGCTTCATTCCTTTTCCATAATTCGCGGCTCAATAAGGAATCCTGTGAAAAATACTATGGCTTTCAAAAAATATGTCCATATGAACCAATAAACGCTGATTCTGAATATATAAGTTTTATTAAATAATAATTAAACGTACCTAGAGCTTTAAAAAATAATTAAAAAGTCCATTTTTAATCATGTCATTCAAACACACTTTCAAGTTGGTATTATTGAATGTTTAGTGCTGACGTCACTGCTCACCATAATTTTCCAGTCATTGTATTGAAATGTATGACACAAGTCATCGGTATTAACAACATTTCATGTTATTAATTTATTTACATACTGTTTATAGAGATTTAGTTGTTGTGTTTATTGAAACATTATTTAGGCCTAAATAATTCAGTATCAAACATAGAGGTATCTCTATTCGTTTATCTCTATTATTTAAAATATTAAAAAACTTTAAACATTACCAAAAAAATCGTAATGCTACCTCCATCCAAAATGGCGGACGTCGAACAACAGATTCGGCGCTGTATGTGCAGGCGATGCTCGGTTTCCATAATATTGACTTCGATTCGTGAAGCTAAAAAAATTATAATTAACAATTTTTATACTACCTACTCTCCGGTAATATTGAAAAATACAGGGTGTCCGGGGGTAAAGTGCTTTAACCTCGGGAGGTGATTCTACATGATGGAGGGAGTAAAAAAGATTAACAAATTTTTCCGAAATTCCAACTTTTTTTTTTCCTATACAAAAATACTAAAATCGATCTTACTTGCTGAGCGCCCGCCGGGCACGATTGTGGTAACATTGCATGGTTGTGACTGGACCGTATCGTCACAGCGGGAAATAATAAAGCTGGCGGCACACGCCTGTCTATTTTTATCTTTTTACCACAAAACAACCCCTAAAAGTTGGAATTTCGAAAAAAAATATTTTTCTTTTTTACTTATAATATCATGTAGAATCACCTCCCGAAGTTAATGCACCTTACCCCCGGACACCCTGTATAATATGATATAAGTAATTAATAAATAATTCCTCCTAAATAATGTTTTTACTTATTGAATAGTTTCATAGCTTCTTCCATATAACTGTCACACAAAATGACAACACCTGTTGAAAACAAAAAAAAACTTTTGGCGAGTGATGACGTCACACGATTCACCATACATACGGTGGTTTTCGGGGATCTTGAAAAATTAAAACTTTGACAATTATTTTAACTATTAAAACTAATTCCAATAATAAAAATATATATGCAGTTATTTAATTAAGAAGGTTTTTTTTATGAAAGTTTATGCATAAAAAAAATTTGGACTTGAGTTCCTTATCCGCTGTCATGTTTGTACATGTATACCTACGCAGCATAAGGGTAGGCGGATGAACTGCACAACACTGGCTTAGTAGGCAATGTAGGCATATAATATAACAGATAATGTTTGGAAGAATTCTGTCGTAATCACAGATGAGATCACTTTTAATATTATTTTTAAATAGAAATCAGAATTAGTTGGAACAATTCAGTTTGTTATCTATAAATTCAAACATGGGGAGTCATATTTAAATTTATTTATTGTTTCTACACTCATGTTACGTATAACTTAAGTACTTAAGTGATATTGACATATTTGACATAAACTTGGCGAAATTTGTTGATCTTTTAAAAAACTTATTATTCCAAAACTATTCCTAAACCTATCTGTTTTTCTGAAAACCCTGTATTTTTGTATTTTTATGACTTGTGTGCTTTTTTATCAAATTTTATTTTTATTATTCTGTATATGTTAAATAATCTGTCATGAATCATTTGTACTACCAAAATGTAAAAGCCCATTGGGCGTTAAATAAATAAATAAATAAAATAAATAACAATCTATAATCCAATATTTAACCTCACAAGGACAAGCCTGTGTTGAGGTTAACAATAATTATTCAATGTAACAAAAATAACACAAAATAATACAGGTAAAACAAAAATTACACTTGAAAAACCATATTGATACATTAACACTCTTACAGACAATGGGTACCAACCAATGCACTAAGCTGGAGGTGTCTAGCACATTACAACGTAAAAAATATGTGGTGACCATAGTTTATTTTGAAAAAAAGCTATTTATTTAAAAAGGATTAAGATGAAAGAAAAAAATATAATCGTATGTATATAATATATTATGCTATTAATTGACGGCCGGCGTAGTCCAGCGGTAAGGCTCTTGATTCGCACACCGAAGGTCGTGGGATCGAATCCCGGCGTGGCAAATAAATTTTATTTGATTAATTTGTGTTATTTCACAATTTATTCACTTTAAATAATATATAGTTTATTTGCGGCACGTTCCAGAGTGAAAGATACTCTCAGTATCGCCCTGGTGTAAGACCACCATTCAGAATTGAAACGTTTTTTGAAACGGCATCAGCCGTGTTTGGTGACCAGATCTGAATAGCCAGGTACTTCCTTACTTTCCTCTTCCCTATCTCCTTCCCTTCCCCACTACCTTCAGCCTCACAACATACCCCAATTGGGAATGCCATAGTTTCACTGGGTTCAGACGGGAGCAGTTGGGACTCTTGTGAGGTATTCATGTAAAAAAAAAATAGCAGAATAAATATTAAAAAATGATTTAGACAATATAATATACTACTAATAAATTAAATTAGATTTAGACAATATAATATACTACTAATAAATTAAATTCAAAGGTTGACCACACCGTTCATCTTGAAATTTATTTTGGTAACAGATCGTTGGTAGGGCGTCAAAAAGTTATTTATATCCTATTGACAGATCCTAAATATATTTTTATTCAGAATTTACCATATTAAAAGTTCTTTAGATCCGCCTTGATCTAATTCTAAAACGCGTACAATAATTTTTAAATTAATAATTTCAATTAAATAAAATCAGGTAAATTTTAAAAAAAAATAGCAGAATCTGTATTATACGTTTTTTTACATTAGATCCACATGGAAGACCCTGTGAAAGAAAGAAGAGAAGGTCCTGGGAAGGAAATGTATAAGGAGTGGGTAGGAATCTGGGGGTCAATGTGTCTAGGAGTGACGGACGTATGATTCCATCCCTCCCACTGCAGTGCAGTCCGATGGTTCGAGAGGGTCCAACTGGAGAAGTCTAGGTTAAGTCTCCCTCAAATAGTCTCTCCCGATGTAGGTGGGCAAACGCATTCTCCGCCACCTCACCCCATGAACCCGGGTACCCCTATTAAATCACCAAACGTGGCGAACCATTTGGCATGACCTACGGCAGGGGGTGTTGGTTCTCGGTTCAATAAATAGTTCTCGGAGCGACGCGCAACGGTACCCATACTCGCCTCCCAAATTGAAAACCTACCTATTGAACCGAATTTCGAGTTTTATTTCTATCGAAGTAAAAATAACGTTTTGATGTTTCTTTTTTAAATTAAGTAAACCACTGATAGCTTTGTTGGAACCTTTCTCTATTTCTCAAAACTTTCAATGAACATAAAGTCACTTTTTGGTTTGCATAAGATGTCTACCGTGATGTTATGTTGTTTGATAATCCCTTAAAAAATAGCTTTACAGCCGTCAAATTTGTTTCCTGATATTTCGTCCTATGCATCCGATTTTTCAAAACAATTTTTTTCTAGCAAACTTTTGGCCGTGACTATAAAAAAAAGGATAAGTTTTAACCTTGAAAACTCATCACCTGTATTGCTGTATTAATTGCATTAATTTCAGTTGATAACGATTAACATCGACGAGTTAATCATCTGTATTCATTATTAATTACACTAATTACTTAACAGATTAACATCGATGAGTTATGCAAAAGTTATAAATTGTAACAGCTTTGCATGTTAATATAATAATAACAACATGCCTACCTAGTGGAATGTTGGAAGTTTATGAGAAGGTTACAATAAAGTATCAAGTCTTAAAATTTAGGACGAAAACATGATGAAAACAGATTTGGGGCAAGGTGATGATGATTCGGCAAGAAGTCGTCATCAAAGGTTAAATCTGGAGACCAAATTTTCATCAACTGCAAGAGTGTGTTTATTTTCAATAACATGGCAATTGCTTTTAGCGCTGAAAACCAATTTTGATGTACGTTTTCAGCATTTCTTCGTGTAAAGTGGCAAGCAAATAATGACACGTCAAAATTTTATTATTTTATTTGATTTAGAGCATTATTTGATAATGTGGGCCTCACTGGGCGCTTTACTCGAGCCGAGGTTCCCATTTTACAATTTAATAAAATTCAATAAATATGTAAATTGAGATAATACATAATAAATATAAAAAAACTGAAATGAAATAAAATAAAATACTTAGGTATTTTTTTTTCATGAATACCGGACAAGAGTCCCAACTGCTCCCATCTGGAGCCAGTGAGACTATGGCATCCCCAAATGGGGTATGTTGTGAGGCTGAAGGTAGTGGGGAGGGAAGGAGATAGGGAAGAGGAACGTGGGGAAGTACCTGGCTATTCAGATCTGGCCACAAAACACGGCTAAAGCCATTTCAGACAACGTTTCAATTCTGAATGGTGGTCTTACACCAGGGCGATACTGAGAGTATCTTCCACTCTGGAACGTGCCGCAAATATACTATATATATATATATATATATATTTTAAATGAATAAATTGTGAAATTCTCAAATTAATCAGAAAAAATAATGCGAGTCAAGCGCCTTACCACTGCACTACGCCGGCCGTAATAAATGTAGTAATGAAAAATCTTTAATTAAATAAATCGGCAAATGTTATGAGGTACGGTTAAATATAATGATGTTTGTATTGTAATTGTATTGTGTAGGTATGTGTTTTATTTTTTTACATTACATTTTTTGTAATATTGCTTTTTTGTTCTTTAATCCATCTTTTAATTTTGTATCTGAAATGTTTTTTGTTTACCTCATTTTTTATATCGAGCGAAAAATTGTCGAAAACTTTTTTTGCTTGGTATCTGTGGCGTCTTTGTCCAAACCTTGTGTTTACCGTCGGAGTTTTTTTATGTTTTTTTGTACACTTGTCTAACTGGTCTTTTAATGAGAGTTTATGTTTGTTTAAATTTGTTTTTTGGATAAAAATCTAGTTTATCTACTAGTGTTTTTTTATGTATAATTATAATATTGGCTGCTGAATTGAAAAGTAAATGTTTACTATAAAATATGGAATGTATTGCTTTGCGTTCTAGAAAGATATTATTGTTGTTATTGTGAAATTTACGTTTTGTTTCCCAATACATCTGGAAAAAAGTGAATTAATCCTCAAAATCTCCAGTGAAATCTGTGATTCATTTGGAGATCTAAGTATAAATCGAAAAGATCAGTGACGTTGCTCTACTTGCCTGACATACATAAACACATTTTCCATCGATCTCTATTTTTATTTTCTAATATTAGACCTATATTCAATTTATAATGCATATTTTTTCATTTCCTAGCCACCACGGGAGCATACCGAATTAAGATGGTATTTATATATTTTTTTTTTTTTTTTTTTTTAATATAATGTACATTTAGATGATGTATTAATTTGCTTACATGTTCATATTCAAATATGTTAATACCACTCTTCCATGGAAGCGTTAGCTTGTGTCTGGAAGAGTAGTGTACATTTTTTAATGCTATATTTAAGTTCTTAAATTACAATGTGAATGTAAAAAACAATAAGTTGTAAGTTCGGTGATATGTGATTATAAGTATTTATCTACTATCAAAACAATTTTACTGTTTGGATAATGTGTCCAGAATTATTGTAATTAGTTGCTAAAAACAATACAAAATTTAACTTATTTGAAGAATGGAGTATCACTTGGAAACTGAGTTATAAGTAGATTAGATTAGTCGGAAACTGTTTTTTTTTTTTTTTTTTTTGAGATTATCTTTAAAATATTTTTTTACAGTGTTTATTAATTGGATTTTATCATTTATTTTTCTAATTTCATCCGGTAATCGGTTGAAAATAAGTCTTCCTTGATAAGTATAATAATTTTGTGCAAAGGAAGTGTTTAATTTTGGGCATGAAAAAATATATTTATGTCTAGTACGGTTTTCAGTTATAAATTGATATTTTTCTTTTTCTTTTATAATTTGAATCAATGCATTTCTATTGTATAGATCTTTGAAAGATGGTACTTGGAATTCCTTAAATAATTGATCCGTTGGGTAGTCAGAAGGTTTTTTTAATATGATTTTAATTATTAGCCTCTGCACAACTTCAATTGGGGAAAGATTAGTTTTGTATGCGGATCCCCAGCTAATGATAGCGTATTGTAAAGTTGATTGAACCAAAGCGTAATATATTAGATATAAGTTTTTTACAGATAAAAAATTTCTGATTCTTAAAAATATATAAATCAATTTTCTAATTTTTTTTACAACTTGACAAATTTGTTCCTTCCATTTCAAATTTTTATCGATAATGACTCCTAAATATTTGATTGTGTTTGTTGTTTTTAATATTGTGCAGTTTTGGATACAATAATTTTTACTATGTGTTTTGGAATTATCATGGATGATGATATCAATGTTTTTAGGGGTATCATTTTTGTGTATTGCAAATGGAATTACAAATGTTTTATCACCATTTAGTGATAGTAAATTTACGTCGAAGAAATTCTTTAAAATATTTATGTCTTCGGTGGCTTTAAATGTTACTTTTTATATTACTAGCTTATATCGATATGCCTTGCTATGCCATTCAAATAAATAAATTGATTCTCCCTGCATGTCCTTTCCCGTGCATCGCCGTTCCCTTCTACCTTCCTCGCCTTCCCCTGCCTTTCCTCCCTGCCGCTAAAATATGTGAAATGCACACATTTTCATTTATTCAAACTTCATAACGCTAGAGCTTACCATTATATATAGCCTATATTACTCGCTGATAATGTAGCTTTCTATCGGTGAAAGAAATTTTAAAAGCAGTTTAGTGGTTTAGGCGTGAAAGCGTAACAAACAAACACACGCACTTTCGCATTTATAATATTAGTATGGATGTATGAGACGATGAATGAATGTAAATGAAGCAAGGAGAGGGTGTCAAAAGCCGAGTCATTTGGCGGTCGGTCCTCCTTATTAAAAATAGAATTTAAAATCTTGGATTTTATCTCAGATTTCATCAAACTTTTGCAAGAATTTTGTCGCTAGAAGGTAATAAATAAATAATCCTTCATTATTGTTTTTGTTTACCACTTTTCATCAAGGGAAACGCTTGATTTAATGTCGCTTCTTCGTATTAAACTTTAATGTTAAATTATCAGGTCGCATTTCACAATTTCACACGTTTTCACACTGTATCATCGAAAAGATATCTTCAAATTGGCTTTTCACAGCTTAAACATGTTGACATTGCCAATGAATTTGCCAATAAATCAATCGTTTAATAGTACAAGTGAATCACATCCTCTAAAATTTGTGACGTTTCCTGTATGTAGTTTTTTTCTTACGAATATCGGACAATCTGCCAAATAGTGCCTATGACAACAATCCCTGATGAATAGATAGTGACGTGGTCCTCCAAGCATTCTTCTCGCTACAAGTATAAATAAGTCTATGTAATAGTATAGCGTGGGTTGGATATGAAAGATGGCCGGAGTTTGGCAGCTTCTTCCTTCGCGTCAGATGAAAATGGCGTCGTCATTCGAGAGATAAACATCTTGCCGTTTTCCGAGCGCCTTTTCAGCCGCATCAAAACAAGTCAGAAGTCGGTTGTTGAGCGCTCTCGTTTGTGTAAACATTGGGAATACGTGCAGGAGAATCCGATGGTAATATAAATATTTCGGAAAGATATCGGCAAATTGAAATAAGTCTATTCTTAAATTCGACGAGAGATTTCCTCGATAATTATTGATGTGTGAAGAGGTGTCATCAAAAAAGATCAGTAGTATTTTTAATTTATTAGTTTAAAATTTACGGCCCAATATCCATTTTACAGTATAAGAAGATGGTAATCTCCAATAAATATCAACTCTTAATTGATTATTAAAATGAGAACTTTAGGTATTTAATTAATATGATGCCACTATAATAATTAATTTCGGGAGGAATGCAGATCCGGGCACAGTTTGGAAATTTAATAAAAAGGCACTTTCTAGATGAGAAAAGTGTGGAAAAGCTGAATAAAACAAATATTAAGGCGCGCTCCGCAAAATTGAGGGAGATACAACCGTTCAAAGTATTTAAAATTTCACTTTACAAACTGATATTGACAGTCCGCCCCGCGTCCGCCACCATTTTTTTTATAACCTAATACGCTAAACATGGTTTGTGATACAAAAAAAGTACCCCTTTATAACGCCTGCTCACGTCACGGCAAGAAAAACATCCCAGTTTTCAAGTGGTTTAGCGGCTACGCTAGGTTTGTGTAACATGGTTTGTGATTCTGGCGTACTATTAATTCTGTATTAGGTCTGGGATCCAACATACCTAAGCAGTGAAAACATGGCGAACGCACAACGAACTGTCAATATCAGTTCGCGAAATGAATTTTTAAATACTTTGAACGGTTGTATCTCCCTCAATTTTGCCGAGCGCGCCTTAATTTATTTTTTATTCATCTTCTCCACACTTTTCTCATCTAGAAAGTGCCTTTTTATTAAATTTCCAAACTGTGCCCGGATCTGCATTTCACCCTTAATTTCCAGAATAAAACATTGTTTAATATTTACAATGTTAGAATATCTTCCACTCCGGAAAGTGCCGCAAATATAACTTGCAAAATTTAAAATGATTGAATTGTGAAATAACACAAATCAATCAAATAAAATACACTCGATTTGAACCCGCAATCTCTGGATTGCTAGTCGAGAGCCTTACCTCACGTCCACGGAGGCCGTCGATGTGGATAGGGAGTGAGTGGGTAGGGAAAGTGTCCACACGCAAGGGCTTCCAAACGTAAACAACTGGTACGATTGCAATTCCACTGTGTTGTCCAGGCCGCAGATTGCAGAGTGAAGATTGCCCCGGATCACCTTGGGCTCCCCATCGCCCTGGGAAGGACTACCATTCAGTCGAAAGTTGCTTGAAATGACTGTAGCCGTGCGTAGGTGTTCAATTTTGGGGGCAGATATAAGTACCCCGCCCCGGGAACCATTTATTGCGTATGTGGTTAACTACATTTGGTGACTTAGCAGGGGTGCCCGGGTTCTCGGAGTAAGTTTTGTCAGGTAGGTCCGAAAGTATTTGCCCACCGCTGCAGGCCGGATCGGTAGTCTTGTTGAGGGAGACCTTTTGAACTCTCGAGCAGGAGTATCTCTGAACATCGCCTTGCACCGCAGTGGATAGATTCAGGCGTCCGTCACTCCTGGACACTGACACCCAGATTCCTACCCACCCCTAGCATCTATTTCCTTCACAGAATTTACTCTCCTTTTTATTAAAAAACCCTCCACACAGATGGAGGAGAAAATTTTCTATAATTAATTTATTAGACTAATGCAATTACACTACCCGGCAGGTTATCATAAAATTAATAGATGATAAGTAACCGTTACATTATGAATCAAAGTAAATAATCGGAATTGAGTTGACAGCTGCTGATTGTTGGCAGTGGGCACTCGGAACGTACACACATAAACATACATACATACATACCCACACTGGGACTCAGGACCACCGGGGACTGCAGTGAAAGAACACGCATACCGAAAGCTTTTATATTAAGAATAGAGTACTTAATTAAATTGGTAGACCTACATTATTTAGTATGCATTTCGTAAATTAATATAACAGATTAAGATATCATGTACGTTGCGAAACGGAATATTTCGATAGTGTAAAAGTTTTACTACCCTACTTTGCTTGACGTAGGTATTATCGTTGCACAGCTGCACAGCATACCTACAGATAATGAATAATTTATTTTTTATTATCTCACACTAAATATTACGTCAACGTGGAATAATTTGCTTTGGAAATTTGACATCTACCATATGAAATTTTTATATTAAGTCCGGTCTCCTGCGACCTCCGACTTGAACATTTGCTTACACATATGCCGACCGAAAACATGACCATTTGCTTCCACATTACTATAAACATTAGAAATTGCGGCGTGGCCTTATTGCAGAAGCGTACAAAAGTGTGCAAGGCCACGCAATTACACGCATTTCATTTCATCGCTAGTTTTATAGCATGTCAGAGACATCTATTCAGTTTCCGGTATTCTTCCAATCACAGTCCTTCCTAAACATGAAATCACAAGCACCATCCTACAAATTACGCAACAATCAACTCACGTCAAGCCACTTTACAATCAAGACATTCACACTCACAATACTCGAAATAGCAATAAAATCCGCATACCTCAAACACACACTACAAAATATGGGATAAAATCTCTGAACTATGTTGCCTATACACTATATAATTCGCTACCAGATATGTACAAGGGAATTCAGCAAAATAAAAAAAATCAGAATAATGCTTTAAAAGAATATTTTTTAAGTATGTATAAGAATGAAACTTTGTAATTTTCTTGTCATGTTCAATTGTCTTGTTTCTTTTCTCTTCTTTTCTTTTCCATTAAGTTGTAATCATCCATATCTGTATAACCTTGTTCCCTTTTTCTTTAATTATTTTCCATTGCTGTTTATTCTACTCAACCTGTCTTTTATTTTTCTTCTATATTGTATGTGAATCTTATATTTTAATATCCAAATTCCTATGTAAAATTTTAACTATTTCCTCCCACCCATGATTTGTATTTTCCTCCTGTCCTAAAATGAGTTCTGTAACTCATCGGGATTGCTATAGCAAGAAATATAAACAATAAAAATTAAAAAAATGTTTTATCACTAGATTCGTCACAAATTTCAACGTATGTTTTCAACATTGTTTTCATCTGAGATTACACCTTATTTTATTTCATCACTTGTTTATTCTCATGTTTCATCACTGCTTTCATCAAAGTTTACAACGCATTTTACTTCATCACTAGTTTCATCGCGGGTTTCATCACTGTTTGCATCCCATGTGTCATTACTAGATTCATCATAGATTTCATCGCATTTTTCATCACTGTTATCACCAGAGTTTACAACTTATTTTATTTCATCACTTGTTTCATCGCAAGTTTCATCACTGCTTTTATCGAAGTTTTCAAGGCATTTTATATCATCACTTGTTTCATCGCACGTTTCATCACTGATTTCATAAGAATTTACAACATGTTTTACATCATCACTTGTTTCTTCGCAAGTTTCATCACGGCTTTCATCAAAGTTTACAACGCATTTTAGTTCATCACTAGTTTCATCGCATGTTTCATCACTGTTTACATCGCATGTTTCATTACTAGATTCATCACAGATTTAATCGCACGTTTCTTCACGGTTTTCATTAAAGTTAACAATGCATCATCACTTATTTCATCGCTTATTTCATCGCTTGGTTCATCACTGTATCCATCACCTGTTTTATAACTAGTTTTATCACAGATTTCATCGCATGTTTCATCACGAATTTCATCAAATTTAACAACGAATATCATTTCATCACCTGTTTCATCGCAAGTTTTATCACTGCCCTCACCAAAGTCTATCACTTATTTTATTTAATGACTAGTTTCATCGTATGTTTCATCACTGTTTTCATCACATGTTTCATTACTAGATTCATCACAGATTTTTTATCGCATGTTTCATCACGGTTTTCATCAAAGCATACAACGCATTTTATTTAATCACTGGTTTCAACGCATTTTTTTTTCTATTTTCATCTCATGTTTCATCACCATACAGATCACAGTCTTCAACGCATATTTCGTCACTGTTTTAATTTGAGATTACAACTTGTTTTAATTCATCGCTAATTTCTTCGCATGATTTGTCACGGTTTTCATCAAAGTCTACAACGCATTTTATTTCATCACTATTGTCATGTGAGATTACAATTTATTTTAATTTGTTTAACTGGTTTCTTCGCAACTTTCAATACTGCTTTCAAAAAGTTTACAACGCATTTTATTTCATCACTTGTTTCATCGCACGTTTCATCACTGGTTTCATCAGAGTTTACAATTCATTTTATTTCATCATTTGCTTCATCGCAAGTTACATCACTACTTTATCAAAGTTTACAACGTATTTATCTTCATCACTAGTTTCATCGCATGTTTCATCATTGTTTTCATCCCATGTTTCTTTACTAGATTCATCACAGAATTCATCGCATGTTTCATCGCTGTTTTCAACAGGGTTTTAACTTATTTTATTTCATCACTTGTAACATCGCAAGTTTCATCTATTTACGTCAAAGTTTACAACATTTTATTTCATCCCTTGTTTCTTCGCACTTTTCATCACAGGTTTCATCAGAGTTTACAAATAATTTTACTTCATATCATTTTTTTATCATTTTTTGTCATTTTTTTATATCATTTTTTGCATCGCAAATTTCATCAATGCTTTCATCATAGTTTACAACGAATTTAACATCATAGCTAGTTTAATCGCAAGTTTCATTACTGCTTTCATCAATGTTTACAACTCATTTTAATTATTCACTAGTTTCATCGCACGTATCATCACTGTTTTCATCAGAGTTTGATAACTTTGATTACAACTTATTTAAAATCAGTGCTTGTTTCATCGTAAGTTTCATCACTGCTTTCATCAAAGCTTATATTGCAGTATATTTCTTTCAGCCCATGTTTTATCACTACGTATACCCACAAAGTATTGGCTATATGACAAAATATATTAAGTCAACTGAAGTCAATTATGCTAATGTTGCTTGGAGTTTTATTGTGCCTTAAAATTAATTATAGGTAGGGGGACTGGGGAGAGAAAGCGGGAAATATCAATACATACATTTTTAAAAGATTATTCACGTTTATTTTCAAGTCAAAGACCGCGAGAGATGTCTTAAGTTGAATTACCTTTTTATAATATGTATACATTGAAACGAAATATTCATTTACATAAATATTTCAATTATTTAATTTGCCCTTACAAGGGTGGGATTATTTTGAATATACGTTTGAGCATTAGAGGTAGGTGGACCAGTACTCCAAGTTGATTAGAGCGAACACCAGCGGAGCAATTTTTAACCCCCCCCCCCCCCCCCCGTGACCAAAAACCTAAGCCCGCCGCCGCTCATTTGTACCAAGCGTGACATTTTGAAGACCCCCCCCCCCCTTAAACGTGTCACGTAGTATGGGTACGTTCCCAAAGGTGATGCGCGAGATGAAGTTTATAGTCCAGTAAAATAAGGATTTCACTCCTAAATGAAACATAATAAGCTGAAAATTTGTGTAAACCTTTATTTTGGTATTCTACATGTTGTCTCAAAAGTCTCATACGGTAACATGTGAGCGTCTTTGGATATTCAAGGTCAAAGGTCACGAAAATCAGTTTTTTGGAAATATCTCGCTTCCTTTGCCTCGATTTGTATTTGCGTTTAATATAAAAGTTGTGGAGTATAAAATTCTCTACAAATTTTGTCTGAAATAATTTTTTATACGCTTTACCGTTTTTAAGATTGAGCGTGAAGAGTCCGGAGCGCTAAGCCGTACATCCTACGGCGCAAGGTTAATGGCGAATCCCAGTTCGTAGTACGGTTTTTTAACTTAATTTTTCGTTAAATATGAGTTAATTAATTATTTATATATTTTATAGATATAACCTATATATCAAAAAGTCATTTGACATTACTTACCTTTTTATTCATAATTACTAAAGTTATTAAGTGAATTATTTTGTAATATATTTTAATTATAACAAATGAATCAATGTTACTTTGTTTGAACCACTTATATGTTTATTTATAACAATTTAACTTCTATGAATGTTCATACCGAGTGCCGAAAAGTGTACATTAGTAAAAATTCAATCAGAGCTTCGAAACAACGCCTCGAAGAGAATGAACCTTCAACATCATCAAGCGTACCTCGCAATAAAAGAAATCAAGTGTTTGATTTTTAAAAATTATGCTTATTTCGTGGCGAAGCAGCGCACGATTAGTAAAGTAAGCAGTCTCGAATTCAAAGACAATGTTATGCAAAGAGCAGAAGAATAAAACGATTTTTTAGGAGAGTTAGTAAAATATCATTTTTCCTGTGATCATGACTTGATACCTGCTGAAGAAAAATAGGTACAATGCCGTTTGCTACAGTATTTTTTTTAAAGCTAACCAGCTCTAATAAGAGAGCCTCGCCAAGATGGTCAAGTCACATAATCAATGAAAAAGATTTTTTTATTAGAATATCATAAAAATTCCCAATTTTCATTGTCAGAGCCTTAAGATATCCCTACGGAGTATGACCAAGTGATCAGAACCAGAACATCAAAGGACTGCCGTCATAATAGGAAAAGATAATGATAATAATTTGTTAATTGTTTTAAACATACCTCACTAAAAGTTTTGATAAATATCCCCGTTGTAAGGAAAACATTTTATTCTTACCTATATGCGTTTAGTGGCTGTGACACGACTTCTGCTCTTTTTAGGAAAGGAAAAAATCTGTCTTCAAAACGTTAGAGAAACTAGGTACCCGATTTGGATAGACTTTAGTGGCTGTGACAAGACTTCTGCTCTTTTAAGAAAGAAAAAAAATCTGTCTTCAAAACGTTAAAAAAACTACCCGATTTGGATAGACTCAAATATTTCAACAAGAAAACTGTCCTGTGCAAATATTACTCGAAAATAAATCACACATTTTTTTATCAGTATATAATGCTCCATAATCTGTGAACAGTATCGATCATCTTCGCTACATACAGTTCATTAAGTCAAGAAAATTAAATAAACCTGTGTAGTTTTCAACTCTTCCACCAACGAGTGCAGCAGTTCACCAACATATCAATCGTGTCTACTACCAAATTTAAACTTGGTTAGGAAATGATTCAGAACCCCAGGGGTGGGGTTGGGTGCTGCAAAATGAAGCCCTGGAACCGATAAAAATATTATTACCACTTGCACCAGATGAACTGCATAGTACAATGTTCTGTAACTGCACGAATTGGTTCTCGCCGTGGATGCTGAAAACCAGGGTTGCAATGTTCGTTAGCTTGTAGCCAATGTAATGGACATGAATGTCTCAACGCTTCATCGTATCAACATGATCTCGACGAAGAAATCGCATATGACCCTGAAGTTTTGGAAGGTTTGGAGATGGATGTCATTGATAACGAGTAGGATGATGATAATAACTATTAAATTGTTGAGTAATCGTAAGAAGACGGCGATGAAGAAGAAGAAAACTAACTCCCATACTGGCTAACTAATAACTAAAGTTAAAAAAAATCGACCCAAACTTCAGCTTAGATCTTAGATTGTACAAATTTAATTATATGTATATGATTGCTAAATAAAAATATTTTTAAAAAATGTTTTCTTAATTTCTTTCCTACTTAAAGTGCAATTATCTTTAATGCGATATATTTAAAAAAAATCGCTTAATTACTTTATTATTTATATGAAAAGGGCAAGTAGTATTAAAGACTCTTTGATTTATAAGTAATTATAAGTAATTTACTAATATTTAACGAATAATTAAGTTAAAAAACCGTCCTATGAACTAGAATTCGCCATTGACCTTGCGCATGTACGGCTGAGTGCTCCGCACTCTTCGCGCTAAATCTTAAAAACGGTTAAGCGTACAAAAAATTATTTCAGACAAAATTGGTAGAGAATTTTATATTCTACAACTTTTATATTGAACGCAAATACGAATCGAGGCAAGAAAAGCGAGATATTTCCAAAAAACTGATTTTCGTGATCTTTGACCTTGTATATCCAAAGAAGCTCACACGTTACCTTATGAGACTTTTGAGACAACATGCAGAATACCAAAATAAAGGTTTACACAAATTTTCAGCTTATTACGTTTCATTTAGCGGATATACCCTATTTTTAGCTTAAGTGACTGGACTATTATCCTCTTGGAGCGCGTGGGGAACTTGGAGAGCCAGATCTTCGATTTTATCATTAAGCAAACCAGTGATTGTGCCAAAATTTTCATTCTGGGTACGAAGTGCAGTATATTTTCCAAAATGATGTTTACTTGTTTTTTACAAGAGCAGATGTGGCAAAACGATTTAACTCTTTATGATTTTTAACCTAGAATCTACTGTATTTATGTATCAATATTTAGCTATCAAGCTTAATTACTTCTGGGGTGATGTGTAGACTATTTATAGTGGCATCATGATTACTTTCTTCACTACTATCCGTGACACATATATTGTATGCTTTAAGATTTCCACGGCTTTGAGATTATTACCCATTTTCGTACGCATCTTTCTAGACACAGCTTGAAGAGTAGCAGGTTTGATGAATCGATCGTAGAATGCTCTGGGCGCTTTCCATCTCCCGACCCGACGCTTCTCCTTCACGTTCTCTCGGTGCATGTCCGATCGAGAGGCGTAACTCACGAGGGCTAATTCTAACAGGGCACCAAAGACGAAGGTAAGACAGACGTCGGTCCAGACGTGGTCCAGAATCATGGTCTGTATACGAATCAATGAAAAAGTTTCAAAAGAATATATTTTTTTAAATACACTTTGGCGCTTTCAATCAAAGAATCTGCCAAAAGAAGATATTAAAAAAAATCATCGTTTTAACACTCGGGGTCGGTCGTTTAAGCACTTGGGGTCGGTCGTTTTAACACTTGGAGTCGGTCATAACTTCGGCCCTATGGCACCTAACCGGCTGAAATTTTGGATTCTTACTAAGAATCGTGGTCTGTACGATGCAATAAAAAAATTTTTGCTAAAAGATGAATGTAGAAAAAAATCAATACACTTGGGGTCGGTCGTTTTAGCAGCTCTTGGGGTCAGTTCTAATTTTGGATTCTTAATAAGAATCATGGTCTATACACGAATCAATCAAAAAATCTGCAAATAGAAGAATTTTATAAAAAAATTAATCATTTTAACACTTGGGGTCGGTCGTTATAGCAGCACGGGGTCGGTCATAACATCGGCCCTATGGTACCGCGATCCGGCTGAAATTTTGGATTCTCAGTAAGAATCAAATCGATAAAAAAATCTGCCAAAAGAAGAATCCATTTTCGAAAGGAATAATTTTTAAAACATTCATCGTTTTACGGGCGCTTTGTAATAATACTTGGGGTCGGTCATAACTTCGGCCCTAAGGCACCGATCCTGCAGATATTTTGGATTCTTACTAAGATTAATGGTCTGTACACAAATCAATCAAAAAATCTGCCAAAAGAAGTTTTTTTTTAAATCAATCTTTTTAAGGCTTGGGGTCGAGCATTTAAGCAGCACTTGTCAGCCATAACTTCGGCCTAAATAATTTTTTAAAAATTCTTCGTTTTACGGGCGCTTTGTAACAACACTTGTGGTCGGCCATATCTGTTCATAAGGTACACGAACCAATCAAAGAATCTGGCAAAAGAAGATAATTTTAAAAGAATCAATCATTTTAACTCTTGGGGTCGGTCGTTTTACCACTTGGGGTCGGTCATTTTAACACTTGGGGTCGGTCGTAACCTCGGCCATGTGGCACCGATCCGGCCGAAATTTTGGATTCTTACTAAGAAACATGGACTGTACGTTTCAATCAAAAAATCTGCCGATAGAAGAATTTTATGAAAAAATCAATAATTTTAACACTTGGGACCGGTCGTTTTAGTACTTGGGGTCGGTCAAAACTTCCCGAACCGACTGAAATTTTGGATTCTTACTAAGAATCATGGTCTGTACCATTCGAACAAAAAATCTGCCAAAAGAAGAATTAAAAAAAAAACAACCTTTTTAAGACTTGGGGTCGGTCGTTTAAGCACTTGGAGTCGGATATAACTTCGGCCCTATGGCACCGAACCGACTGAAATATTGGATTCTTACTAAGAATCCATAACTTCGTCGGTCATAACTTCTGTTCATAAGGTACACGAATCTATCAAAGAATCTGCCTAAATAAGATTGCTTTAAAAATCATCTTTTAAACACTTGGGGTCGATCGTTTTAACACTTAGGGTCGTTTTATAACTTCAGGCCTATGGCACCGAACCGACTGAAATTATGGATTCTTCTGTACACGAATCAATCAAAAAGAATAATTACAAAAGCAAGCAATCATTTTAACACTCGGGGTCGGTTGTATTAACAATTGGGGTCGGTCTTTTTAACACTTTTGGTCAGTCATAACTTCTGCCCTATGGCACCCATCCGGCTGAAATTTTGGATTCTTACTTTAGAATCACGTGGTCACGAATCATTTTAACACTTGGGGTCGGCCGTTATAGCAGCACTTGGGGTCGGTCAGAACTTCGGCCCTATGGCACCGCGATCCGCCTGAAAATTTGGATTCTCAGTAAGAATCATGGTCGGTACACGAATCAATAAAAAAATCTGCCAAAAGAAGAAATCAATCTTCCAAAAGAATAATTGTTTAAAAATTCTTCGTTTTACGACCGCTTCGTAACAATAGTTGTGGTTGGTCATAACTTCGTCCCTAAGGCACCGTTCCTGCTGAAATTTTGGATTCTTACTAAGAGTCATGGTCTGTACACAAATCATTAAAAAAAATTGTCAAAAGGAAAAATTAAAAAAAAAAACTTTTTAAGACTTGGGGTAGGTCGTTTAAGCTCTTGGTGTCGGTCGTTTTAACACTTGGAATCGTTCATAACTTCGGTCGAATGCACCTAACCGAATGAAATTGTGAATTCTCACTAAGAATCATTGTCTGCACACGATTCAATCAAAAAATCTGCCAAAAGAAAATTTTTAAAATAATCAATCATTTTAACACTTGGGGTTGGCCGGTCGTAACTTCGGCCCTATGGCACCTATCCGGCTGAATTTTTGGATTCTTAGTAAGAATCCATGGTCCGTACACGAAACATTCAAAAGATCTACCAAAAGAAGAATTAAAAAAGTAATCAAATGTTTTAACACTCGGGGGTCGGGCATTTAAGCAGCACTTGTCAATCATAACTTCGGCCTAAATAATTTTTCAAAAATTCATCGTTTACGGGCGCTTTGTAACAATATTTACAGTCGGTCATAAATTATGTGCATAAGGTACACGAATCAATTAAAGAATCTGCCAAAAGAAGATATTAAAAAAAATCATCGTTTTTACACTTGGGGTTGGTCATTTTAGCAGCACTTTGGGTGGGTCGTTTTAACACTTGGGGTCGGTTTATAACTTTGGCCCTACGGCACCGAACCGACTGAAATTTTGAATTCTTACTAAGAATCCAAGGTCCCTACATAAATCAATCAAAACATCTAATAAGAAGAACTTTAAAAAAAATCAATCATTTTAACACTTGGGGTTGGCCGGTCGTAACTTCGGCCCTATGGCACCGATCCGGCTGAAATTTTGGATTCTTAGTAATATCCATGGTCCGTACACGAAACATTCAAAAGATCTACCAAAAGAAGAATTAAAAAAGTAATCAATCATTTTAACACTCGGGGGTTGGGCATTTAAGCAGCACTTGTCAATCATAACTTCGGCCTAAATAATTTTTCAAAAATTCATCGTTTACGGGCGCTTTGTAACAGTATTTACGGTCGGTCATAAATTCTGTGCATAAGGTACACGAATCAATTAAAGAATCTGCCAAAAGAAGATAATATTAAAAAAATCATCGTTTTTACAATTGGGGTTGGTCGTTTTAGCAGCACTTTGGGTGGGTCGTTTTAACACTTGGGGTCGGTTTATAACTTCGGCCCTACGGCACCGAACCGACTGAAATTTTGAATTCTTTTTAAGAATCCAAGGTCCCTACATAAATCAATCAAAACATCTAATAAGGATAACTTAAAAAAAAAATCAATCATTTTAACACTTGGGGTCGGTCGTTTTAGCAATTGGGGTCGGTCATTTAAGCACTTGGGGTCAGTTGTTTTAACACTTATACTTGTGGTCGGTCATAACCTTGGCCGTAAGTCACCGATCTGCAGAGATTTTGGATTGCAATATTTTTTACTCTTGTGGTCGGTCGTTTTGGCAACTCTTGGGGATTTTGGATTTTTATTAAGAATCATGGTCTGTACACGATTCAATCGAAAAATCAGCCAATGGAAGACTTTTTTTAAAAAATCAATCATTTTAACACTTGGGGTCGGTCGTTTTATCACTTGGGGTCGGTCATAACTTCAGCCCTATTGCATCGATCCGGCTAAAATTTTGGATTCTAACTAAAAATCATGGTCTGTACGATCAATAAAAATATCTGCCAAAAGAAAAATTTAAAAAAAAATCAATCATTTTAACTCTTGGGGTCAGTCGGTTTAGCAATTTGAGTCAGTCATTTTAGCAATTGGGATCGGTCGTAACTTTGGCCCTATGGCACGGATGCGGCTGAAATTTTGGATACTTAGTAAGAATCCATTGTCCGTACACGAAACAGTCAAAAAATCTACCAAAAGAAGAATTATAAAAGTAATCAATCATTTTAAAACTTGGGGTCTGGAATTTAAGCAGCACTTGTCATAACTTCCGCCTAAATAATTTAAAAAAAAATAATTGTTTTACGGGCGCTTTGTAACAACACTTGTGGTCGGTCATATATACCAATCAATCAAAGAATCTGCCAAAAGAAGATATTTTAAAAAAGTCATCGTTTTGACATTTGGGGTCAGTCGATTTAGCCGCACTTGGTGTCGGTCGTTTTAACACTTGGGGTCGGTTTATAACTTTGGCCTTATGGCACTGAACCGACTGATGGTCTGTATACGATTCAATAAAAAAATCTGCAAAAGAAAGAAGTAAAAAAGTAATCAATCATTTTAACACTTGTACGATTGTCTGTGCGATTCAAACAAAAAATCTGCCAAAAGAATAATTTAGAAAAAAATCAATATTTTTAAAACTTGGGTCGTTTAAGCAACTCTTGATTTTGAAATTTGTCGTAACTTCTTCCCTATGGCACTGATCCAGCTGAAATTTTGGATTCTTAGTAAGAATCATGGTCTGTACGATTCAATCAAAAAATCAGTCAAAAGAAGAATTAAGAAAAACATCAATACTTTTAACGCTAGGGTTCGGTCATTTTAGCAGCTCTTGGGGTCAGTCATAACTTCAAATTTTGGATTCTTATTAAGAATCATGGTCTGTACACAATTCAATCAAAAAATCTTCCAATAGAAGAATTTTATGAAAAATTAATCATTTTAACACTTGTGATCAGTCGTTTTTGCACTTGCGGTTGGTCATAACTTCAGCCCTATGGCACCGTTCCAGCTGAAATTTTGATTCTTATTAAGAATCATATGCTCTGTCTACGATTCTGCCAAAAAAGAATTTAAAAAAAACAATCATTTTATCTTCAATCATAATTTTTAAAAATTCATCGTTTTACGGGCGCTTTGTAACAATACTTGTGGTCGGTCATAACCTTGGCCGTAAGTCACCGATCTGCAGAGATTTTGGATTCTTACTAAGAATCATTGTCTGTACACAAATCAATCAAAAAATCTGCCAAAAGAAGAATTTATAAAAAAATCAATCTTTTGAACACTTGGGATAGATCAATGAAGCTCTTGGTGTCGGTCGTTTTAACTCTTGGAGTCGGTCAAAACGTCGGCCGTATGGCACCTAACCGAATGAAATTTTGGATTTTTGGATGATTTCGATTCAATCAAAAAATCTGCCAAAAGAAAATTAAAAAAAAACAATCACTTTAACACTTGGGGTCGGTCGTTTTAGCACTTGGGGTCGGTTGTTTTAACACTTGGGATCGGTCGTAACTTCTGACCTATGCACCGATCCAGCTGAAATTTTGGATTCTTAGTAAGAATCATGGTCTGTACGAGTCACTCAAAAAATCAGCCAAAAGAAGAATTAAGAAAAAAAACAATATTTTTAACGCTAGGGGGTCGGTCGTTTTAGCAACTCTTGGGGTCAGCCATAACTTCTAATTTTGGATTCTTATTAAGAATCACGGTCTGGATACAATTCAATAAAAAAATCTACCAACAGAAGAATTTTATAAAAAAAATTATCATTTCAACACTTGTGGTCGGTCATAAATTCGGCCCTATAGCACCGGTCTTGCTGAAATTTTGGATTCTCACTAAAAATCATGGTCTGTACACCAATCAATCAAAAAATCTGGCAGTAGAAGAATAAAAAAAAATCAATCTTTTTAAGACTTGCGGTCGATCGTTTTAGCACTTGGGGTCGGTCATAACTTCAGCCCTATGACACTTATCCGGCTGAAATTTTCGATTCTTATTAAAATTCATGGTCTGTACAATTCATTCAATAAATTTGCCAAAAGAAAAATTTGAAAAAAAAAAATTATCATTTTTAATACTTGGGGTCGGTCGTTTTAGCACTTGGGGTCGGTCGTAACTTTTGCCCTATGACACTGATCCGGCTGAAATTCTCGATTCTTACTAAGAATCATGGTCTGTACAATTCATTAAAAAAAATTTGCCAGAAGAAGAATTTAAAAAAGTAATCAATCATTTTAAAATTTGGGGTCTGGAATTTAAGCAGCACTTGTCATAACTTCGGCCTAAATAATTTAAAAAAAAATAATTGTTTTACGGGCGCTTTGTAACAACACTTGTGGTCGGTCATATATACCAATCAATCAAAGAATCTGCCAAAAGAAGATATTTTAAAAAAGTCATCGTTTTGACATTTGGGGTCAGTCGATTTAGCCGCACTTGGTGTCGGTCGTTTTAACACTTGGGGTCGGTTTATAACTTTGGCCTTATGGCACTGAACCGACTGATGGTCTGTATACGATTCAATAAAAAAATCTGCAAAAGAAAGAAGTAAAAAAGTAATCAATCATTTTAACACTTGTACGATTGTCTGTGCGATTCAAACAAAAAATCTGCCAAAAGAATAATTTAGAAAAAAATCAATATTTTTAAAACTTGGGTCGTTTAAGCAACTCTTGATTTTGAAATTTGTCGTAACTTCTTCCCTATGGCACTGATCCAGCTGAAATTTTGGATTCTTAGTAAGAATCATGGTCTGTACGATTCAATCAAAAAATCAGTCAAAAGAAGAATTAAGAAAAACATCAATACTTTTAACGCTAGGGTTCGGTCATTTTAGCAGCTCTTGGGGTCAGTCATAACTTCAAATTTTGGATTCTTATTAAGAATCATGGTCTGTACACAATTCAATCAAAAAATCTTCCAATAGAAGAATTTTATGAAAAATTAATCATTTTAACAATTGTGATCAGTCGTTTTTGCACTTGCGGTCGGTCATAACTTCAGCCCTATGGCACCGGTCCGGCTGAAATTTTGATTCTTATTAAGAATCATATGCTCTGTCCACGATTCTGCCAAAAAAGAATTAAAAAAAACAATCATTTTATCATCAATCATAATTTTTAAAAACTCATCGTTTTACGGGCGCTTTGTAACAATACTTGTGGTCGGTCATAACCTTGGCCGTAAGTCACCGATCTGCAGAGATTTTGGATTCTTACTAAGAATCATGTCTGTACACAAATCAATCAAAAAATCTGCCAAAAGAAGAATTTATAAAAAATCAATCTTTTGAACACTTGGGATAGATCAATGAAGCTCTTGGTGTCGGTCGTTTTAACTCTTGGAGTCGGTCAAAACGTCGGCCGTATGACACCTAACCGAATGAAATTTTGGATTTTTGGATGATTTCGATTCAATCAAAAAATCTGCCAAAAGAAAATTAAAAAAAAAACAATCATTTTAACACTTGGGGTCGGTCGTTTTAGCACTTGGGGTCGGTTGTTTTAACACTTGGGATCGGTCGTAACTTCTGACCTATGGCACCGATCCAGCTGAAATTTTGGATTCTTAGTAAGAATCATGGTCTGTACGAGTCACTCAAAAAATCAGCCAAAAGAAGAATTAAGAAAAAAATCAATATTTTTAACGCTAGGGGGTCGGTCGTTTTAGCAGCTCTTGGGGTCAGCCATAACTTCTAATTTTGGATTCTTATTAAGAATCATGGTCTGGATACAATTCAATAAAAAAATCTACCAATAGAAGAATTTTATAAAAAAAATTATCATTTCAATACTTGTGGTCGGTCATAAATTCGGCCCTATAGCACCGGTCTTGCTGAAATTTTGGATTCTCACTAAAAATCATGGTCTGTACACCAATCAATCAAAAAATCTGGCAGTAGAAGAATAAAAAAAAATCAATCTTTTTAAGACTTGCGGTCGATCGTTTTAGCACTTGGGGTCGGTCATAACTTCAGCCCTATGACACTTATCCGGCTGAAATTTTCGATTCTTACTAAAATTCATGGTCTGTACAATTCATTCAATAAATTTGCCAAAAGAAAAATTTTAAAAAAAATTATCATTTTTAATACTTGGGGTCGGTCGTTTTAGCACTTGGGGTCGGTCGTAACTTTTGCCCTATGACACTGATCCGGCTGAAATTCTCGATTCTTACTAAGAATCATGGTCTGTACAATTCATTAAAAAAAATTTGCCAGAAGAAGAATTTAAAAAAAAATCTTTTTAAGACTTGGTGTCAGTCGTTTAAGCACTCGGGGTCGGTCGTTTTAACCCAAACCGAACTAACAATCCAAAAATCAGCCAAAAGAAGAATTAAGAAAAAAACAATATTTTTTACTCTTATGGTCGGTCGTTTTGGCAACTCTTGGGGATTTTGGATTTTTATTAAGAATCATGGTCTGTACACGATTCAATCGAAAAATCAGCCAATGGAAGACTTTTTTTAAAAATCAATCATTTTAACACTTGGGGTCGGTCGTTTTAGCACTTGGGGTCGGTCATAACTTCAGCCCTATTGCATTGATCCGGCTGAAATTTTGGATTCTAACTAAAAATCATGGTCTGTACGATCAATAAAAATATCTGCCAAAAGAAAAATTTTAAAAAAAATCAATCATTTTAACTCTTGGGGTCAGTCGGTTTAGCAATTTGAGTCGGTCATTTTAGCAATTGGGATCGGTCGTAACTTTGGCAACATGGCACGGATGCGGCTGAAATTTTGGATACTTAGTAAGAATCCATTGTCCGTACACGAAACAGTAAAAAAATCCACCAAAAGAAGAATTATAAAAGTAATCAATCATTTTAAAACTTGGGGTCTGGAATTTAAGCAGCACTTGTCATAACTTCGGCCTAAATAATTAAAAAAAAATAATTGTTTTACGGGCGCTTTGTAACAACACATATATACCAGTCGGTCATATATACCAATCAATCAAAGAATCTGCCAAAAGAAGATATTTTTAAAAAGTCATCGTTTTGACATTTGGGGTCAGTCGGTTTAGCCGCACTTGGGGTCGGTCGTTTTAACACTTGGGGTCGGTTTATAACTTTGGCCTTATGGCACTGAACCGACTGATGGTCTGTATACGATTCAATTAAAAAAATCTGCAAAAGGAAGAATTATAAAAGTAATCAATCATTTTAACACTTGTACGATTGTCTGTGCGATTCAAACAAAAAATCTGCCAAAAGAATAATTTAGAAAAAAATCAATATTTTTAAAACTTGGGTCGTTTAAGCAACTCTTGATTTTGAAATTTGTCGTAACTTCTTCCCTATGGCACTGATCCAGCTGAAATTTTGTATTCTTAGTAAGAATCATGGTCTGTACGATTCAAAACTTGGGTCGTTTAAGCAACTCTTGATTTTGAAATTTGTCGTATCTTCTTCCCTATGGCACCGATCCAGCTGAAATTTTGGATTCTTAGTAAGAATCATGGTATGTACGATTAAATCAAAAAATCAGTCAAAAGAAGAATTAAGAAAAACATCAATACTTTTAACGCTAGGGTTCGGTCATTTTAGCAGCTCTTGGGGTCAGTCATAACTTCAAATTTTGGATTCTTATTAAGAATCATGGTCTGTACACAATTCAATCAAAAAATCTTCCAATAGAAGAATTTTATGAAAAATTAATCATTTTAACACTTGTGATCAGTCGTTTTTGCACTTGCGGTCGGTCATAACTTCAGCCCTATGGCACCGGTCCGGCTGAAATTTTGATTCTTATTAAGAATCATATGCTCTGTCGACGATTCTGCCAAAAAAGAATTTAAAAAAATAATCATTTTATCATCAATCATAATTTTTAAAAACTCATCGTTTTACGGGCGCTTTGTAACAATACTTGTGGTAGGTCATAACCTTGGCCGTAAGTCACCGATCTGCAGAGATTTCGGATTCTTACTAAGAATCATTGTCTGTACACAAATCAATCAAAAAATCTGCCAAAAGAAGAATTTATAAAAAAATCAATCTTTTGAACACTTGGGGTAGATCAATGAAGCTCTTGGTGTCGGTCGTTTTAACTCTTGGTGTCGGTCAAAACGTCGGCCGTATGGCACCTAACCGAATGAAATTTTGGATTTTTGGATGATTTCGATTCAATAAAAAAATCTGCCAAAAGAAAATTTAAAAAAAAATCAATCATTTTAACACTTGGGGTCGGTCGTTTTAGCACTTGGAGTCGGTTTTTTTAACACTTGGGATCGGTCGTAACTTTGGCCCTATGGCACGGATGCGGCTGAAATTTTGGATACTTAGTAAGAATCCATTGTCCGTACACGAAACAGTCAAAAATCTACCAAAAGAAGAATTATAAAAGTAATCAATCATTTTAAAACTTGGGGTCTGGCATTTAAGCAGCACTTGTCATAACTTCGGCCTAAATAATTAAAAAAAAAATCGTTGTTTTACGGGCGCTTTGTAACAACACTTGTGGTCGGTCATATATACCAATCAATCAAAGAATCTGCCAAAAGAAGATATTTTTAAAAAGTCATCGTTTTGACATTTGGGGTCAGTCGGTTTAGCCGCACTTGGGGTCGGTCGTTTTAACACTTGGGGTCGGTTTATAACTTTGGCCTTATGGCACTGAACCGACTGATGGACTGTATACGATTCAATTAAAAAAATCTGCAAAAGGAAGAATTATAAAAGTAATCAATCATTTTAACACTTGTACGATTGTCTGTGCGATTCAATCAAAAAATCTGCCAAAAGAATAATTTAGAAAAAAATCAATATTTTTAAAACTTGGGTCGTTTAAGCAACTCTTGATTTTGAAATTTGTCGTAACTTCTTCCCTATGGCACCGATCCAGCTGAAATTTTGGATTCTTAGTAAGAATCATGGTCTGTACGATTCAATCAAAAAATCAGTCAAAAGAAGAATTAAGAAAAACATCAATACTTTTAACGCTAGGGTTAGGTCATTTTAGCAGCTCTTGGGGTCAGTCATAACTTCAAATTTTGGATTCTTATTAAGAATCATGGTCTGTACACAATTCAATCAAAAAATCTTCCAATAGAAGAATTTTATGAAAAATTAATCATTTTAACACTTGTGATCAGTCGTTTTTGCACTTGCGGTTGGTCATAACTTCAGCCCTATTGCATCGATCCAGCTGAAATTTTGATTCTTATTAAGAATCATATGCTCTGTCCACGATTCTGCCAAAAAAGAATTTAAAAAAAACAATCATTTTATCTTCAATCATAATTTTTTAAAAGTCATCGTTTTACGGGCGCTTTGTAACAATACTTGTGGTAGGTCATAACCTTGGCCGTAAGTCACCGATCTGCAGAGATTTCGGATTCTTACTAAGAATCATTGTCTGTACACAAATCAATCAAAAAATCTGCCAAAAGAAGAATTTATAAAAAAATCAATCTTTTGAACACTTGGGATAGATCAATGAAGCTCTTGGTGTCGGTCATTTTAACTCTTGGAGTCGGTCAAAACGTCGGCCGTATGGCACCTAACCGAATGAAATTTTGGATTTTTGGATGATTTCGATTCAATCAAAAAATCTGCCAAAAGAAAATTTAAAAAAAAAACAATCATTTTAACACTTGGGGTCGGTCGTTTTAGCACTTGGGGTCGGTTGTTTTAACACTTGGGATCGGTCGTAACTTCTGCCCTATGGCACCGATCCAGCTGAAATTTTGGATTCTTAGTAAGAATCATGGTCTGTACGAGTCACTCAAAAAATCAGCCAAAAGAAGAATTAAGAAAAAAATCAATATTTTTAACGCTAGGGGGTCGGTCGTTTTAGCAGCTCTTGGGGTCAACCATAACTTCTAATTTTGGATTCTTATTAAGAATCATGGTCTGTATACAATTCAATAAAAACATCTACCAATAGAAGAATTTTATAAAAAAATCAATCATTTTAACACTTGTGGTCGGTCATAAATTCGGCCCTAAGGCACCGGTCTTGCTGAAATTTTGGATTCTCACTAAAAATCATGGTCTGTACACCAATCAATCAAAAAATCTGGCAGTAGAAGAATAAAAAAAAAATCAATCTTTTTAAGACTTGCGGTCGGTCGTTTTAGCATATGGGGTCGGTCATAACTTCAGCCCTATGACACTTATCCGGCTGAAATTTTCGATTCTTACTAAAATTCATGGTCTGTACAATTCATTCAATAAATTTGCCAAAAGAAAAATTTAAAAAAAATTATCATTTTTAATACTTGGGGTCGGTCGTTTTAGCACTTGGGGTCGGTCGTAACTTTTGCCCTATGACACTGATCCGGCTGAAATTCTCGATTCTTACTAAGAATCATGGTCTGTACAATTCATTAAAAAAAATTTGCCAGAAGAAGAATTTAAAAAAAAATCTTTTTAAGACTTGGTGTCAGTCGTTTAAGCACTCGGGGTCGGTCGTTTTAACCCAAACCGAACTAACAATCCAAAAATCAGCCAAAAGAAGAATTAAGAAAAAAACAATATTTTTTACTCTTGTGGTCGGTCGTTTTGGCAACTCTTGGGGATTTTGGATTTTTATTAAGAATCATGGTCTGTACACGATTCAATCGAAAAATCAGCCAATGGAAGACTTTTTTTAAAAATCAATCATTTTAACACTTGGGGTCGGTCGTTTTAGCACTTGGGGTCTGTCATAACTTCAGCCCTATTGCATTGATCCGGCTGAAATTTTGGATTCTAACTAAAAATCATGGTCTGTACGATCAATAAAAATATCTGCCAAAAGAAAAATTTAAAAAAAAATCAATCATTTTAACTCTTGGGGTCAGTCGGTTTAGCAATTTGAGTCGGTCATTTTAGCAATTGGGATCGGTCGTAACTTTGGCAACATGGCACGGATGCGGCTGAAATTTTGGATACTTAGTAAGAATCCATTGTCCGTACACGAAACAGTCAAAAAATCCACCAAAAGAAGAATTATAAAAGTAATCAATCATTTTAAAACTTGGGGTCTGGAATTTAAGCAGCACTTGTCATAACTTCGGCCTAAATAATTAAAAAAAAAAATTGTTTTACGGGCGCTTTGTAACAACACTTGTGGTCGGTCATATATACCAATCAATCAAAGAATCTGCCAAAAGAAGATATTTTTAAAAAGTCATCGTTTTGACATTTGGGGTCAGTCGGTTTAGCCGCACTTGGTGTCGGTCGTTTTAACACTTGGGGTCGGTTTATAACTTTGGCCTTATGGCACTGAACCGACTGATGGACTGTATACGATTCAATAAAAAAATCTGCAAAAGGAAGAAGTAAACAAGTAATCAATCATTTTAACACTTGTACGATTGTCTGTGCGATTCAATAAAAAAATCTGCCAAAAGAATAATTTAGAAAAAAATCAATATTTTTAAAACTTGGGTCGTTTAAGCAACTCTTGATTTTGAAATTTGTCGTATCTTCTTCCCTATGGCACCGATCCAGCTGAAATTTTGGATTCTTAGTAAGAATCATGGTCTGTACGATTCAATCAAAAAATCAGTCAAAAGAAGAATTAAGAAAAACATCAATACTTTTAACGCTAGGGTTCGGTCATTTTAGCAGCTCTTCGGGTCAGTCATAACTTCAAATTTTGGATTCTTATTAAAAATCATGGTCTGTACACAATTCAATCAAAAAATCTTCCAATAGAAGAAATTTATGAAAAATTAATCATTTTAACACTTGTGATCAGTCGTTTTTGCACTTGCGGTCGGTCATAACTTCAGCCCTATGGCACCGGTCCGGCTGAAATTTTGATTCTTATTAAGAATCATATGCTCTGTCCACGATTCTGCCAAAAAAGAATAAAAAAAACAATCATTTTATCATCAATCATAATTTTTAAAAACTCATCGTTTTACGGGCGCTTTATAACAATACTTGTGGTCGGTCATAACCTTGGCCGTAAGTCACCGATCTGCAGAGATTTTGGATTTTTACTAAGAATCATTGTCTGTACGATTAAATCAAAAAATCAGTCAAAAGAAGAATTAAGAAAAACATCAATTCTTTTAACGCTAGAGTTCGGTCATTTTAGCAGCTCTTGGGGACAGTCATAACTTCAAATTTTGGATTCTTATTAAGAATCATGGTCTGTACACAATTCAATCAAAAAATTTTCCAATAGAAGAATTTTATGAAAAATTAATCATTTCAACACTTGTGATCAGTCGTTTTTGCACTTGCGGTCGGTCATAACTTCAGCCCTATGGCACCGGTCCGGCTGAAATTTTGATTCTTATTAAGAATCATATGCTCTGTCCACGATTCTGCCAAAAAAGAATTTAAAAAAACAATCATTTTATCATCAATCATAATTTTTAAAAAGTCATCGTTTTACGGGCGCTTTGTAACAATACTTGTGGTCGGTCATAACCTTGGCCGTAAGTCACCGATCTGCAGAGATTTTGGATTTTTATTAAGAATCATTGTCTGTACACAAATCCATCAAAAAATCTGCCAAAAGAAGAATTTATAAAAAAATCAATCTTTTGAACACTTGTGGTAGATCAATGAAGCTCTTGGTGTCGGTCGTTTTAACTCTTGGTGTCGGTCAAAACGTCGGCCGTATGGCACCTAACCGAATGAAATTTTGGATTTTTGGATGATTTCGATTCAATAAAAAAATCTGCCAAAAGAAAATTAAAAAAAAAATCAATCATTTTAACACTTGGGGTCGGTCGTTTTAGCACTTGGGGTCGGTTTTTTTAACACTTGGGATCGGTCGTAACTTTGGCCCTATGGCACGGATGCGGCTGAAATTTTGGATACTTAGTAAGAATCCATTGTCCGTACACGAAACAGTCAAAAAATCTACCAAAAGAAGAATTATAAAAGTAATCAATCATTTTAAAACTTGGGGTCTGGCATTTAAGCAGCACTTGTCATAACTTCGGCCTAAATAATTAAAAAAAAATCATTGTTTTACGGGCGCTTTGTAACAACACTTGTGGTCGGTCATATATACCAATCAATCAAAGAATCTGCCAAAAGAATATATTTTAAAAAAGTCATCGTTTTGACATTTGGGGTCAGTCGGTTTAGCCTCACTTGGTGTCGGTCGTTTTAACACTTGGGGTCGGTTTATAACTTTGGCCTTATGGCACTGAACCGACTGATGGACTGTATACGATTCAATAAAAAAATCTGCAAAAGGAAGAAGTAAACAAGTAATCAATCATTTTAACACTTGTACGATTGTCTGTGCGATTCAATAAAAAAATCTGCCAAAAGAATAATTTAGAAAAAAATCAATATTTTTAAAACTTGGGTCGTTTAAGCAACTCTTGATTTTGAAATTTGTCGTATCTTCTTCCCTATGGCACCGATCCAGCTGAAATTTTGGATTCTTAGTAAGAATCATGGTCTGTACGATTAAATCAAAAAATCAGTCAAAAGAAGAATTAAGAAAAACATCAATACTTTTAACGCTAGGGTTAGGTCATTTTAGCTGCTCTTGGGGTCAGTCATAACTTCAAATTTTGGATTCTTATTAAGAATCATGGTCTGTACACAATTCAATCAAAAATCTTCCAATAGAAGAATTTTATGAAAAAATCAATCATTTTAACATTTGTGGTCGGTCGTTTTAGCAGCTCTTGGGGATTTCGGATTCTTATTAAGAACATGGTCTGTACACGATTCAATAGAAAAATCTGCCACGGATGATTTTATTTTTAAATCAGTTATTTTAACACTTAGGGTCGACCGACCCTAAGTGTTAAATGACCCATTTAGCACCTGGGGTCGGTCATAACTTCAGCCCTATTGCACCGATCCGGCTAAAAATTTTGATTCTTATTAAGAATCATATGCTCTGTCCACGGTTCTGCCAAAAAACGAATTTAAAAAAATCAATCATTTTATCATCAATCATAATTTTTTTTAAATCATCGTTTTACGGGCGCTTTGTAACAATACTTGTGGTCGCTCATAACCTTGGCCGTAAGTCACCGATCTGCAGAGATTTTGGATTCTTACTAAGAATCATTGTCTGTACACAAATCAATCAAAAAATCTGCCAAAAGAAGAATTTACAAAAAAATCAATCTTTTGAACACTTGTGGTTGGTCGGTTTAGCAATTGGGGTCGGTCGTTTTAGCAATAGGGATCTTTCGTAACTTTGGCCCCATAGCACGGATGCTGCTGAAATTTTGGATCCTCAGTAAAAATCCATGGTCCGTACACGAAATTGTACACGATTTAATAAAAAAATCGGCAAAAAGAAACATTTTTAAAAAACTATCATTTTAACACTTGGGGTCCTTCGTTTTAGCACTTGGGGTCGGTCGTTTTAACACTTGGGATCGGTCGTAACCGATCCGGCAGAAATTTTGGACTCTTAGTAAGAATCTATGTCCGTACACGAAACAGTTAAAAAATCTACCAAAGGAAGAATTAAAAAAGTAATCAATCATTTTAACACTCGGGGTCGGGCATTTAATCGACACTTGTCAGTCATAACTTCGGCCTAAATAATCTTTTAAAAATTAATTGTTTTACGGGCGCTTTGTAACAATACTTGTGGTCAGTCATGTACACGAACCTGCCAAAAGAAGTAATTTTATGAAAATCATCGTTTTGACCCTTGGGGTCGGTCGTTTTAGCAGCACTTGGCAGTCATGACATCGGCACTATGACACCGATCGGGCTGAAATTTTGGATTCTTAAAATTTAAAATTGAATCAATCAAAAAATTGATTGATTCAATCAAAAAATCTGCCAAAAGACGAATGTCAATAAAACAATCATTTTAACACTTGGGGTCGGTCGTAACTTCGGCCCTATGGCACCGATACGGCTGAAATTTTGGATTTTTACTAAGAATCATGGTTTGTACGAATCAATTAAAAAATCTGCCAAAGGAAGAATTTTTTTAAAAATCAACCTTTTTAAGACTTGGGGTCCTTCGTTTAAGCACTCGGGGTTATTTTAATACTTGGGGTCGGTCATAACTTCGGCCCTATGGCACTGAACCGACTGAAATTTTGGATTCTTACTAAGAATCATGGTCTGTACGATTCAATCAAAAAATCTACCAAAAGAAGATTTTTTAAAAAATCAGTCGTTTTAACACATGGGGCGGTTGTTTTAGCAGCACTTGGGGTCAGTCATAACTTCGGCCCTATGGCACCGATCCTGCTAAAATTTCGGATACTTACTAAGAATCATGATCTGTACGATTCAATCAAAAAATCTTCCAAAAGAAGAATTTCTTAAAAAGTCAATCTTTTTTAAAACGTCAACAGATAACCTCAGTTCTCAGTGGGCGCTGAATAAATTTGAAAATAACTTCTAAGTCAACACACCAATGAATGTGCACATTTTCAGACTAGACAAGAAAACACACAAAAAACCAAACTGCCTATGCAACCAACCATAAATAATTTATTCAGGTGAGTGAAGGCATGTAACTTTATAAACACAATGCATCTGGTTGGAAAGACTTTTTATTTTGCAACCGTCGAAACTAGCAATAATTTTTCATGTGTCCTTAAAATGGGAAGGTAGGTGCTCACCTAGTGTTTCTATTAAATTTTAATTCGACTTAAAATAAATCACCTTGTTACTTATAACAGATTTTAAATAGGTACTCTCCACCTACACAAAAAAAAACAATCGTAAATTACGGAGGAAGTTATTTTACCGCTTTTCAGTAGAAATGGAATATTCCACTTAGAATTTCAGAATTCCAGACACCTCTACGAGGTGCTATTAATCAAAAAATATGCACCACTGCTTGATGTGAGATAATTCTTTTTATATCTTTTTATCGTGTCTTTTTACAAGCTGTAGGTATCTTATAACCAAGGGCGGCTGGTTGAACAGTGTGTTTGTGTGCAGCACTGGTAAATTATATCGTCTAAAATTACTTTATAATATCTTACCGAAAAATATAAAATCTATGAATTTCATTAAAAATATCACCTACCAATATAATGCCTAATATAATATGAATCAGGGAGAGCAAATTCTCAAAGTTCCGCGCGAAGTTACCCTGTCCCCGGTGTGCAGGCCGATTGCAAACGGAACGAATTATGTTTTTGTATCGAATATCCCAAACATCGCCAGCGCGCAACGAGGCCCACATGTATGAAAAATTAAGCTATATCGGTGTGCCACCCAGCGGCCTTTATCATACAAACTTAAATTTGGATTTAAAGCAAAAATACTTAACCAAATTGAATAATTCTTTCTTTAAACAAAAGGTACAGCAAATACCTAAATTTTACATATATTTGCTTTTTTATTCATTGGTGTTTTAATTTATAAAACGCAGATCATTAAGGAATTCAATTTTTTTATAAGAAACTTTGACAATTTTGACCTCGTGCTGTTTAAACATTGTTTATAAATACTGTTTGTATCCTGTTTATAATGAAATATAAAACTATATAACCAACCATCACGCCGTTTCCTCGCAGGGGTAGGCAGAGAGGCCGGACCGCCAAATAACTCGGTCTTGACTTCTTCTACCATTCATATTTGCGTCGTATATTCTTCTTACACTACTTTCAAATTTATTTTATTAAAATAAATTAAATATTGTAAAAAAAAGAGTTTTTTGGGTTGAAATTTAAGATTTATTTACAAAAAAAATTGTATTGTGTTTCTATTTTCTTAGTACAGAAAAAAGATCTGTTCAAAAAAATTAAAATTTTAATTAAAAAGCGATATGTAGAAGTTTTCGCACTTCGAAAACTGCTTAAAATAGACCTTCTCTCCAAATAAGACAAGTGAAATCATTTTTACCTAATGTTGCTTAGTAATCGTTATCTCATTGTTATGGATTATCAGTGAACCACCACGTTTTCAGGGCAGCGGCCGCCACTGCTTATAATTATGTTCAGAACTTTGACAGTTGAGCCAACCTTGTTATATTTTGAAAAAAAGTCTTATTTTCGATAGAGAAAAGCTTCTTGCATAAATTTTAAGTCAGTCGAGCTGAAACTCGACATATAGACTCGTTGTCGATGACAATGCATTCTATCAACTTTTGGTAGCAATCACGCACACACATATATACACATTTCTCTAAAAAATCGATATCATTACACCGCTTAAGCCGACGCCACCCGAATTTCGACCGCTTTCTTACATATCTCCCTTAAACACTTTCAAGTTTTAAAGTCTTAAAAAAATAAATGTTATTCATGAAGATAATATCTAGACATTCCCCGCGCCAAAACGTAAATTATATATATATTCTCAACCTTCAGTCTTTCTGCTGCAACCCAACCTACTAACAATCAGCAGATAATAATTCATTCCTGTCTTGCACCTCCTGTAATTGCCCAAACTTGGAACACGTCACCCACATAAAATATCTGGGGGTCATCATTGATCAACACCTTCGTTGGGATCAGCACTTGGCCAGTCTAACCCCACGCATCCGCAAACTCTCTTATGTCTTTCGAACCCTAAGAAATATCCTTACTACCTCAACTCTTAAAACTGTTTACTACGCTCTCTGCCAATCTCTACTAGAATACGGCATTATAACTTGGGGTGGCTGTGCACAATCTATCATCGAACCTCTACTAAAAGCCCAAAAAATGGTAATACGTGTCATTAACAAGCGACCGACAAGATACCCCTCCAAACGACTCCTCATCGAGTATGCCCTCTTAACTTCCTTACGATGACCCTGTGGAAAATAATTTCACTCAAGGCATCGATCAAAATATCCCTGAGGGCCTGTATCATCTTTGGGAATGGTGTGTAGAGGGTACCTACGTTTGAGATAGGAGGGACGAGGATACTATGGCTTAAGTATCGTAGCCGTTCGCTTACTTAACGAATACGATGCCATATTATGTTGATCTGGTTCTAAATAATAATTATAACTCTGAATGGTTTGGAGAAAGCTTTAAGTTTATTTTTAAAACGACAAATAATTATACACACGATCAACGTTAAATAATCAAGAAGGTTTACGAGAAAAAGTTTTATACGACCAACAATGAGACTAGAAGAAACCGGAATGAGTTGATAGACGACGTTGCCGTGACAACAGTGATGCCCGTGATAAAAATCCGCGTAACTTATTTCTGTCAGTACTTATTCCCACAATACCATTTGAGGAGAGGAAGGATGTGAACATAGGATTTAAATAGTTCCACAGCTGAGATGTTGAACACAAGAACCAGTCATAGAAACGACCCGTTCTCATGTGACAAATGTTAACCGCGTAAATTGTTAGGCACGATTTTGGCTTGTTTCCCGACTTGTACCGGTGCCGAGGGAATCAATAACGCTAGTTCATAGGAGCATTTTCACAGCACCAAATACTCACAGCACCTGACGACTGTGCTCTCCAATTGTGAAAGAGGAATCTATCAAACGGACCCCCAGTTTTGCACAGTTCAGCGGTTTTGCGGGTATTTTTGGAGCTCCAGACCAGAGATGGCTCCCAAAAGTGAGGCGCACTTGCGATTTGCACATGGTCAGCAGACGTGAAGTTACAAATAAAATGTCACCATCTTCTTCAATTAGGGAGGAGGGTGTACCGACACCCCAGGAACCATTTATTGGATAATCAGCAACCCTGCCGAGGTCACCCTAGTTACTTAGCAGGGGTACCGGAGTTCACGGGGTGTGGTTTGATTGAGCATTTTCCTACTGCGTGTCGTGCCGGATCGGGAAAGACTGGTTGAGGGACATTTTGCCTCTCCAGCCAGACTCTCTCGACCCATCGCCTTGCACCGCAGTGGGAGGGATTGATTAATGTGTCTGTCACTCCTGAATACGTTGACCCAAGATCCTAGCCCCCCGCATACCCTTCCTTCCCAGAACTTCCTCTCTTTCCTTTTCCTAAAAAAGCCCTCCACACAGCATACCCAAAGATGACATACGCCCTGAGGGTTTTCTTCCCTGCCTTGTACCTACAGTACGACCAGCTTCTGAAAGGCTAACTTGATTCTGGCTTCGATGGAGTCCCTGCGCCTGACATAACTCTTATAGCTCACAAGCATGTCGTTAGATACCTTAAGTATTAAAAGGTAATAGATTATTATATGTAAAAAGTGGAACACGGACGCAGCCAGGTTCTGGGTTTATTGACTCGGGGCGGGGGGGGGGAGGTGTTGAAAATCAAATCCCCTGGCTACGCCCGTGAGGTGGAGGTAACATTACAGTACACGGGTTTCCCAAACTGTGTTTTACGAAACACCAGTGTTTTGCTGAACCTGAATAGGGGTTCCGCGACAGTTTTTCGGAAAAATTTCATATAATATAATAAACACATATTTCAATACTATCTTTATTTACAAGAAATTATCATATGTATAAATATTTCATAACAGTTCTTAAGTTAGACCCTTTAGATCCTTTTAGACCCTTCCAGGTAAAATACTAAGCTTTATGGAAGTTGAAAGAGCCGTTTATGGCAGTAAATCTTTTTTTTTAATGGAAATAATAGATAATACATAATATAGTCAACAAACAAGTCCTGCTAAGCCAATTGAATCGGCTTGTCAACAGGTGCTTATTATTGCTTATTTTAACTTATTGATGCTTAATTTTGGTGCTTATTGGCGCTTAATTTTAACATACTAAAAAATGTCTGAAATTTATTACCGTGCTCTATAATACTGTGATAAAAGTCAATAATATGAACATCTGTGTGATGTGGAAACAATAACAATGGAGTAACGGATCTGCAAGTGTTTCACGAAATTTCTGTTCCCAATGAACCCAACCATCTTTTTTTCGAAATCGAGTTTATCTGAAAGTAAAATAAGTACAAATCTATCAGTCTTACAACCTCTTTGTTAGCAATTAAACGAGAAATTATAAACGAGCACGGTGCCGTGAAAAAATCGTGTGAAATTAGTTTGTGGAAAATAATGTTATCACTGAAATATTGAACGTCTAAAGGAGAACACAAACTTCATATATAATACATATATATGTGGAAACATATTAGTAATACAAGCCGTAATCATAAATTTGTGGGAAAGAATTTTTTTTTTCAATAATTTTAACAAGTACTATTAAGACTTTATGAACTTCGGAGTGAGTTATGGGTCTTCTTGAAGACACAAAATAATTCAGGAAAAAATTTTTATTGAAGTTGAAGTTTTATCAAATCCTTCACGGTTGATAAAACTTGCATATCTGACAGATATTTTTACCAAGTGCAATGAAGTTGAAGTTGAAGTGTTATAATTTTTTATACGAGAGATAAAATTGCATTTTTTGATAAAATAATACAATTTTGATTTTTATCTGTTCTTTCTAATAATTTTGATCGTTTTCCTGTCTTTCATAAATGTTTTAATGAATTAAATTTTAAAATAGATGAAGAGGTTTCTAAAGATTTTTTAAAACACCTACATAACTTAAAAACTCTTTTGCAATATATTCCGAAAACTAGTAAGGACGATTCCTGGGTTCGAAATCCATTTTCCATGACAGCTAAACCAGTAGGTAGGCTTAAGCATAAGTGAGTACGAAAATCTAATTGATTTAATTATTAATTAAATCGAGACAATATTATATATTAATTAAATCAAGACAATATTAGCGAAACTCAATCGAAAATCTAGAGGCAGAAAAATCAGAAAAATATAGGCACCTATGGGACTGCGATTTAATTATTGACGCTGACTTGAAACAAAAATACAATATAGCCTTTAAATGATTTCTGGGCGGGTTTGACAGGAGAGTACCCCAATTTACCAAAACAAGCTATTATTGTTTTACTTCCGTTTTCTACAATCTATTTATGCGAAGCGGGATTTTCTAATTATACTGCAACGAAGTCAAAGTGCAGGAAGAGGCTCGACGCCACACGTGATATTAGAATTCACCTTAAACCAATATTGTGCATGACATCTAGAATACATGCATATCACGGACTCAAAATCATCAAAGTCATTAGGTGCATTATTTAGTCCATATTTTTGTTATTTAATTACATTTTTTGTTAATATTGCTTTTTTTTTTGTTTATATTGAATTTTTGGTTTATATTTTTATTTATAAAGTAAATAAGTAATGTGTTTAATAACATTTTTATTTTTTATATTATGAATTACCCAACCCAAAAAATAAGCCGAGTGTTCCGTTAAAATTTACGGGTTTGCAAAGTGTTCCATTGCAGAATAAGCTTGGGAAACCCTGCAGTACAGTATTCCCTCGTTACGAATTATAGTCTCTCGCCAATGTGGAATACATAACTATAAATAATACCGGTGTTGTAAATGTGTTTTGAAAATAAAGGAGAAAAACATACTTCGGTGACATTTCAAAGTCACGCTGCTTGGTGGAATGGGAGTAAGGTCGTGTTGAGAAAGGATGAATAATAAATATACCTACATATATCTACATAACAAGATGCTTTAATATCACTTTATATTTGTTATCAAAAATACATTCAGCCGCTGCAATTTATTGTAGTGCAAAGTGTAACATGGTTGACAATTTCTTAAGAGTTTTTGTAATGGTTAAAAACTTTTCAGATGTATTGTTATGTAGTTGTAAAAATCCAGAAACCTTCGCGAGGGTGGAAAGAAGATATTTTGAAAGTTTCAAACATTTCCTATAGTAATACATAAAGCACAAACCAACAAGCAAGCAAGCAAACGTACATTCATTTTTATCAAAGCACCGCTCTCCTCAAGAACTGAAGACTCCAGATACTAATATCTACAGCCTGTTTGTCGGACGAATAGGACACGGAAACCACCAACTATTCCAAAAATCAATACGGAGGCTCTAAAAACACCAGAAGGCATAGAGCAGTATCACAACGCCCTTGCAAATAGCCTACCAGGTCAGATCTCTGAGCAGAACTCCCAAGAATCACTAGAAAAAGACTGGAATGATATAAAAGAAGCAATTGTAAGAGCAGTGGAATCAAGTGTCGGATACATGCCCAGATAGCCCAGGAATCCTTGGTTTGATGAAGAGTGTGAAAGAAAGATAGTTGAAAAGAATACACTCAGAAAGAAGTACTTGGAAAGGCCAACAAGAAACAAAAGACAGGCGTACGAACAAGCGAGAAAAGAAACAAATAAGCTGATAAGGGGAAAGAAAAGAAAATTCCTGAATGATATTCTGCTGAAAATGGAACAGGACTTTGTTAATAATAATAGCAGAGAAGCATATAGGGGAGTAAACTTCTTCAAGAAGGGTTTCAAACCGAATACAACACTATGCAAAGACGTTGATGGTTCAATTATATCCGATAAGGAACGAATTAAAACCGTGTGGAAAAATTACTTCTATAAACTTCTCAACCCTAATAGCGACCTGAGATTCCTGAGAAGCCACCCTACTAACATCCCCACTGAATCAAGTAATGAAGAATCAGCGAATCCACCAACAATGTCAGAAATAAATGCTGGGAATCAATAAATAAACAAATCAATAAACAAATCACCTGGGAAAGACAACCTGCCGGCAGAGTTGTTCAAATATGGAAATGAGCACATGAGAAATCTGCTACACAAGTTAATAACAAAAATATGGACCTTGGAAAAAATCCCAGAGGAATGGCAAATAAGCATAATATGTCCAATTCATAAAAAAGGTGACAAGCTAAAATGCGAAAATCATAGAGGCATATCACTTCTATGCACAGCATATAAGATCTACACCATGATACCAGCGCCGGATCTGCCATACGTTCAAAAACGTGCAAAAAACCTGGCGCCAACTCCGAAGGGGCGCCGTGAGAAAATAAATATTGTATTAAAAATTTGTTATAATATTCCCTGAATCGTTTAAAAATTACCCATAGTACGAAATAATTATTACGCTCTAGCAACACTTTCCAAAGATACAGACTGAGCACGCATCTGGTTTGAATTCAACGAAATTCAACGATTTACGAATTTATAGTCAGTTACAGAATTTTTTTATAAATTCCATATATTTAGTTTAAACGTAAGATCTATTTTTCCATATATCTTTTACCGTCTTTTACGACGAATGAGTGCGATCCAAATTCATTAACCAATCACAGCGCCGTACTTTTATTCAAGAGAACAAACAAACAGACGGCGCCTTTCAAAATGCTTTTGTACGATTTAAATCTCTAGGAGAAGGGACTTAAAGACCATTTTCTTATGAAATCTTCAGTAAATTCAAAATTTCATTAGCATAAACATCGCACGGTTTGCAAGTTTGCAACTTGTTGACAGTTTCATCATTGATTTGACAGTTGAAGTTCGTTAAATGTACCTATAATTAATTTCTATTAGATTTGTTATTTTACAGTCAGCATAAATATACAAACCACCCACACAGTCAGTAATAATCAGTGTAAGCGTCTTTCGTAAGCCGTTGATACCATAGATACGTTCGTGTTTGTTCGCTCAACACAGAACACAGGGGAAATGGAAATGCAAGGTACAAATTTGAGGTTAGATTAGTTTAGATTTTTTAATTAATAACTAAATTTCTATTGGTTGTTAGAGGTTGTGGATTGTAGATTACAATGAATAGAACAATAATTAAAAAAAAACTTTCAGGCTCGCAGAATCTAAAACTTAGAATTAAAGAGCATAATGACATAAAAAAACTCGTTTCAAAACTCAAAATTCCATTAGTTTATTAGTTCAGGAAGGTCCTGTACAATTGAAAGGTTTTGATTTTCCTATTACGAACAAGCGTAAATTTAATACTGAGTATTATTACAAGATACTGCCTAATGGAGAAGAATTACATAGATCGTGGCTTATTTATTCGAAAACTTTAGATAGGGTTACACCCTTTGTTTCTATTATCTGTGGGTTACACCCTTTATATGTCTTGATTTTATTTGATAAATTAGTGTAAAAAAAAAAAATTAAATAAAAAAAAAAAAAATTGGGGTAAACGAATTTTTAATCAAAATAAAAATGTAGGGGGGGGGGGGGGCGCCATCGGTACCTACTGCACAGGGCGCTAGATTTCGTAGATCCGGCCCTGCATGATACTGAAACAAAGAATTGATAAGTATGCAGAAAACCTACTGGGAGAATATCAGGCAGGCTTCCGCACCGGTAGATCCACAACAGACCAACTGTTCACCGTCAGGCAGATCTTGGCAAAGTGCTGGGAGTTTGATATAGACATACACCAACTATTCATAGATTTCAAGCAAGTATATGATAGCATAGATCGGGAGTGTCTATATGACATACTACTTCAATTCCAGATTCCACCTAAATTGGTTAGGCTCATCAAAGCCACAATGTCAGACTCAAGATGTCAGGTCAAAATAGATGGGGAACTGTCGGAAGAATTCACAGTATCGCAGGGACTAAAACAGGGGGACGGTCTGGCTCCCACTCTCTTCAACATTGTGCTCGAACATGTAATAAGAAAAACGCTAATAGACACTGGCTCCAATATTTGTTTCAAGAGCAGTCAAGTTGTCGGATATGCGGATGACATTAACATTGTTGGAAGATCAATTTCAGCCATTAAGGAGGTCTTCGATCCTTTAGAAACAGCGGCACGGGAAGTAGGACTGCAGGTTAATGTCAACAAAACGAAAATGATGATACAGAGCAGGAACCCTTCACACAGAAGAAGAAGTAGTGCACAATTCAAAGACAACTACTTATACGAAGTGGTCGACCAATTTGCCTACCTGGGCTCCAGTCTGACAGAGAATAATGAGGATCCAGCAGAAATCAGAAGGAGAATCACAGCAGCCAACAAAACATACTTCTCTTTGCTGCCAGTGTTTAAGTCACGTAGTGTCCACAGAAAAACCAAAATAACCATATATAAGACCATTGTTAGAACTGTATTGGCATATGGATGTGAGGCGCTGACACTGACGGTAAAGATGGCTGAAATGCTGGATACTTTTGAAAGAAAAGTGCTGAGAAGAATATGTGGACCCGTGAAAGAGGGTGAACAGTGGCGCATCCGGCACAATACAGAATTGTATAATATATATAAGGCACCTAGCATCTCAACACATATGAGACTCCTCAGGCTGAGATGGGCTGGGCATGTACAAAGAATGCCAAAAAGAATTTTGACTGGACACCCAGGTGGAAAGAGAAAAGTGGGAAGACCCAGACTGAGGTGGGAAGACGAAGTAAGAGGGGATGCAGCACAGCTTCTCCAGGTACCAAATTGGAAGTCAGCCGCTGAGGACAGGAGGAGTTGGAGGCGACTGTTGCAGGAGGCCAAAGCTCGATATGGGCTGTAGCGCCATCGAAGAAGAAGAAGAAGTATGTCGGACGAATATCTACAGCTCTTATGTTGAACTAATATCTACGAACTTCAAAGTGTTGATTAATATCTACAGAGCGTAGGTTGAACTAATATCTACAGAGCGTAGGTTGGACTAATCAGCTAAATGTATCCAATAGTCCGATATTAGGGATTTTGACAATACATACTTACATAAATTAAGTTTTTTAAACTGCATTCGCAATATTCCGTTATTCCAATATGTTATACATAAGGGGTCGTCCATTAAACACGTGAGGCTCGAAAGGGGGGGGGTAAAATGAGAAATCACGTGTATTTATTTTAATGACAATATTCTCAAAATTTCAAAATACTTTGCACTAAAAAAAATTCACGTGATTTGGGGGGGGGGGGGTTAGTCTAAAACCTCACCACATATCACCAGGGGGGGGGGGGGTTAAAAAGTTGCTAAAAAAACATCACGTGATTAATGGACGACCCCTAATTGCAATTCCAACCTCTGTCAGTGCATTCGTTAACACTTTGGTTCTCATAGATATTTGTCAACAGTTTGAGCTGTAAATATTCATCAGCACTTTGGTTCTCATAGATATTAGTTCGATTTTTTCAGTTTTTGGAATTCCTGTAGATATTAGTAGACGCCTCCGAACTGAACACTCAAGGAGAGTCAAGGAGAGTGGGTTTTTTTTATTTTATACCCCTCATATATTGCCACGAATTCTTGCTGTTAAAAAAATAAATGGGCTAAAAATAGAAACTTTCAAATAAGTCTTAAAATTAATTTTACATATAAATAATGCACAAACCTACAAAGTAGTGAGGAGTAAAGATTGACAGAACTTCATAATATATTATTATTATTTGCCCCGATCAAATGCAATAATAGATATTATGTATACAGGGTGTTAAGGGACGTACTTGACTTACTTTAACCAGTGATTCCTGACATTATTTGGAGTAAAATAGGTACTTAAATGAAATTTTGGTCTCCGGTGACATTTTTTATGTGTTTTTTTTTTCTACAAAAACATAAGAAAATAGTAGTTGTTGAATAGTTGGAGGCGGGGTAAGGGGTTCGTCGGATACCCGGCTGAGTGACCAGTGACGACAAGCGGGAAAAAAAAATTTGAAAAAAAAAAAAGTCGTCAAAAAAAGTCACCGGAGACCAAAATTTCATTTACATTTTTTACTCCAAATAATGTCAGGAATCACTGGTTAAAGTAAGTCAAGTACGTCCCTTAACACCCTGTATACAGCTGTCATCCGTCAGCTTGAAAATTACTTGTATATCATTTCGCTCATGGCAAAACAATACCTTATACCTTATGTTGTATCCCGTAATACCTATATCAATGGGTATCCCATTTACCTAATACAATTTTTACAGGAGACAGAAAAAACTATCAAAAAATTGAATTTATGCTCTAATTACTCCATATACTCACCAATTCCAAGAATCCATAACCTTGTGAATAAATATTGCGAATCTATAGATATATTTAGTGTTGACAGTTTTGAATGTTTCAAAAATCAACTAATCTCGATTCTATCTGCTAATAATTAACTTTTATTATTTTTTTTGTTTTTCTCATAAAATATTTTCTCATCTAAACCTCACCAGTAAATGTATACTTACTTTATAATATTTTTGCAGTTCTATTTACACTTTGTTCTATGTCAGGTCTTATTATTATTGTTAATAATATGTATAAATATTTAAAGCTGAATTGTTTTAGTTTTTTGTAAGTACCTCAACTTGTACTATTTCATTTCATTTCTTTTTTATGTTGTAATATTCTTTACCTAACGAGTCGATTGCATTCATTTTATTCTGTTTTATTGTTTATGTAATACATGTAATTAATATTGTTAATTATATATTTGCTTCTTTTCTTGTAAAAGCCCACTACGGCGTTAATAAAATATAAATAAATAAAGTCGAGTAGTTTTATTGTTCACTCTTGAAATAAATGTAGTGATTAGTACATTTTTAGTAATTAAGTTATTTTTCGAATAAATAAATAAAACAGAAAATAAAACATTTGATGTTGTGTTAAAATACTACGTGTACATATCCCTATGTGTGCGATAAATTTATGATATTAGTTGGGTCTGGGTGAAATGGAATGGAGTTGGGGTGGAAAAAAACCTCTTCACAAAATTTTTTGCCTTAGGAGATTTGGTCAGGTTATGTTTCTTTTTAGGGTCTGATAAGTTGTCGTGGAGGGGTGCGTTGGAAGTTCGAGTTGGAAGGTTGGAGTTCGAGTTGGCCCAGGAGTCCTAGCATGGTCGATCGATATAGGTTTTATCGAAAATGTCGGTAACTTGCCATCGCTCCCGGGCACGACTGCAGGCCGCTAACGAACAAACAATAGTTCACAATGACTAGGGGTTCCTAATATATTTGACGTAAACTGTAGCGGCCTGCAGACGTGCTCGGGAGCGAAGGCAAGTTACCGACATTTTCGATAAAACCTATATCAATCGACCATGCTAGGGGGCCTGTCGCCTCCAAGGCGATCGGCGATGGCTGGTTCGCGCGAGTTGGCCCAACACAATAAAAATATACTACGTAATAATATACCTACGCAATATTATTACGGGAGAGTTGTAAAAAATTGCTTGAAATTATTATTTTTTTAGCTTTACGAATCGAAATCAATATTATGGAAACCGAAGCACCGCCTGCACAATAAGGAACTCCAGTGAAAAATATTATGGCTTTAAAAAAATATGTTCATATAGACCAATGAACGCTGATTCCGAATATATAACTTTTATTTCATAATATTAAACGCAGAGTTTTTAAAAAATTATTAAAAAGTGCATTTTTAAACCTCTCCTGAAAACACAGCGTTAAGTTGGCATTACTGAAATGGTGAAATGTGACGTCACGCGTCACCAGTCATTGTATTGAAACTTTGATTAGTAATGCTATTTCTAGGGAGAATACTTCGAACAACGGGATTCAAAATGGCCGCAGTAGATCAGCTGATTGCCCTATCCTATACTAATTTTTCAGGAGTAATGACGTCACACAATTCGATGTTTTCGGGGGGTCTCGAAAAATTAAAACTTTGACAATTATTTTATCTATTAAAACTAACTCTAAAAATAAAAATAAAAATGCAGTTATTTAAGTTAGGAGGTCAGTATTCATTAAAAAAAAATAAAAAAAATTGGACTGGAGTTCTCTATTGTAAGCAATTCATAAGATACGGCGTCGAATCAGCTGTTCGGCATCCGCCATTTTGGAGTTCCGAATTCGGAGTTGGACGGTTGGCCGCAGCCCTAAGTTCGGGGTTGGAAGGACTCCAGATACTAATATCTACAGCCTGTATGTCTGACGAATATCTACAGCTCATATGTTGAACTAATATCTACGAACTTCAGAGTGTTGACTAATATCTACAGAGCGTCGGTTGAACTAATATCTACAGAGCGTAGGTTGGACTAATCAGCTAAATGTGTCCAATAGTCCGATATTACGAATTTTTACATACACACTTACATAAATTAAGTTTTTTAAACTGCACACGCAATATTACATTATTCCAATATGCTACACATAATTGCAAATCCAACCTCTGCCAGTGCTGTAGATATTCGTCAACACTTTGATTCTCATAGATATTAGTCAACAGTTTGTGCTGTAGATATTCGTCAACACTTTGGTTTCCATAGATATTAGTTCGATTTTTTCAGTTTTTGGAATTTCTGTAGATATTAGTAGACGCCTCCGTTGGAAGCATGGAAGGTTGGCTTTGGTGTGGAGGAAGCATACATTATGTGAAGTTCCGATAATAATTCCAGTATTCGGAAGAGAACTTTGTTGAAAAAAGATACCTACCCGTATTTTTCTGTTTCCTATAATAAAGATAAACGAGAACATTCATGATTCTCTTCATCGCTAGTCACTTGACAGCCGTGGAGTTAAGATAACTCCACGGCTGCCCGCTGCACGTGAAAAATGGCCAAGTTCATTGCATTTCGGGTAGCGCCGTATATAGAAATCAGCAAGAATGATAGTTTATAAATATGTAGGCTACTTGTGGTTGCGTCACAATTTGTAAGTACATATCTCCATGTACGAAGGGCTATAGTCATAGTTCAATGTTAAGTGGTTGAAAACCACTTTTGAAAACGCGTGCAAGGGGCTCAGTGCAAAAATTGAACGGATAAACAAAAAATAATTTTTCGATACCTACCACGATACAGATCACTGGTCACTGACCTTATTACTGACGGAACTTGAATGATTGTTATTCTTTTATTGATTTATTTCATTGTATCTTGTTATTCCAGATTTTTGACAAAATAATAAAATATTTTATCATCGTGTAATATAATGTGGTAGGTACTGTTATATGATAAAATAATTATTTATTTTTTATATGGTATCACTTTACTTCAGGCCACCTCATCGGTTTCGAGCTCCTGTCATATTGTAGTGTTCGATGAAAATTCAAAATAATTTTAGATTTAGATCTTTTACACCGGCTTGAGAATGGAGATTAATTATATATTTATTTTAGTGGTTCTTCTTATTTCTAATGCCCAAGCCATTATGTGGAGCCATGCTCCCAACGCACAAAAATGTATGAAAGAAGATTTAAAAACCAATGTTCTCGTAACTGGTGATTATGAAGTGGAAGACGCTCCCGGTCAAAAAATTGACTATGTTGTAAGTATAGACTTCTTTTATTTGGTGCAATTTTTATTTTGAATCTCTACAATCGCTTGGTTCCTCGTAAATTTATTTTATTTTGTTTAGTTTGAGGTTATCCTCTCACCAATATGTCAGATTTATTGTATCATTGCTTTATTTTCACCACGTCAATTTATTAATTCTGTCCTTAGTAAACATATTATATTGTCTTTCACAATGACGAGTTGCGTACATCTATGATATGCAAACCTGAGAGCAATCCTAATGAATAATGTATTGTGTGGAGAAAATTATAATGATTGATTTAGAGACTTCCTATCTATAAAACAACACAAAGCAATAATATACTTCAGAATTAATTTTGTTGTTTGCACTGCTTAATATTGTGTTATTTTTACAGATCAAAAAGTTATGTTATTCTCGGCTTATCACTTTGCCTGCTTGACACCATTTTATTTGTTAGCTTCTGTCTCAGTTTAACAAAACTCCGAATTTCTGGAAATTTTTAAATTTCTGTAAATTTAAAATCGGTAAATTTTCGGGATTAGTGTCCATGGTTATTACGAATAATTTTTAGAAAAAAACTTTAGATTCGCCTTAATCACTATAAAAGGAAACTTTTTGCATCATGCCATTTTGTCACTGTTATATTGGTATCCCTGACCTCACACAAACAAGAGCTAGATACGATTGTAGCCAACTTCGTGGGATACATGATGGGCGCGTAATTATGAAAAACAGAATTAATAATATAATGTCTTTACTTTAAAAAACAGCCTACGTTTTTGAATGGTTTGTTTGGCTATGCAGGGTTTGTGTAGCGGGCTTGTGTATGTTATCTTTACTTTAAAAAACAGCCTACGTTTTTGAATGGTTTGTTTGGCTACGCAGGGTTTGTGTAGCGGGCTTGTGTGTATTATCTTTATTTTAAAAAACATCCCAGGATTTGAATGGTTTGTCTCCATTCCAGTGCCTGATTAGAGGTTTGTTTACATTATATTATTAATTCTGTTTTTCATAATTATGCGCCCATCATGTATCCCACGAAGTCGGCTACAATCGTATCTAGTTCTTGTTTGTATCAGATCAGGGATACCAACATAACAGTGACAAAATGGCGGGCGGCTGTCGTAGTGTCGGTTCGCGAAGTGAAATTTTATTTAACGACATTGAAAATTAAAATGCATTATTTTCCGCCAGCCGTGATGCAAAAAGTTTCCTTTTATAATGATTAAGGCGAATCTAAAGTTTTTTCTAAAAATTATTCGTAATACCCATGGACACTAATCCCGAAAAATTACCATTAAATCACATCAAATTTCTGTATTGACACAGGTTTTTAGGTGTATATCGACATTGCGGGAATAACAAATATCATTATTTATGCATTACTCCGCTTACTTTTAGATTTAGCTTTATTATCACAAAAAGTGAGTATTTATGTCGGGGGAGACAAAAAACATGCAAAAAATATGCATTCATCATTTTAATTTTGTTTAAATTAATTCACTTACGCGGTAACACCATTTTTATAAGTATCGTTTTTATTTGACATTTCAAAGACAATCAATCAATGCTGCCAATCATAGAAAAAATATTATTGCCATGTAAAACAAAGTGAATGCATTATTAACAAGTTTGTACCTGTATTTATAACAGTAGAACATGGAAAGAAATGTATTAGAATAATTACACAAACCCGTTAGACAAACCCTGCTTTGCCAAACAAACCATTCAAAATCTCCGGGATGTTTTTTAAAATCGTGACGACATGCGAGTTTATTTTACAGAATTTATTTTATAAGATTAGTACTTCTGACAAATGTCATATTTGATTGTCTATTAGTTAAAAAAGGAATATTCCGTATTATCCGTGCATCAAACTTCGACAACACGAATGTTCCGTATTATCCGTGAGGTGGACTAACTGCATATTTACCCAAATATCAATTTGCTTTCGTTTTTTTCTTCCTATAATTTCAAGTAAAAATCTTCTGTTTGTTTTGATTTCAAGGTTCGAGATTCAAAAGGACACATCCTTGCTCAAAAGGAAAACATTTCAAAGGGAAAGTTCTCATTTGTAACTGAGACCCATGACACCTTTGAAGTGTGCTTCATTTCACGAGTACCACCACGTAAGTTATCCTTTCTTCTTTCTAATTAGACTATTATTCATCAATAATTATTTCCTATTGCTAAAAATACACATAACTTATGCCAGTTTCTGATATTTAAATTTTGCGCATACTTATTGTAATAAAAGTATGATCACCCTTGGAAAAGTAGTACAGCAGTAATTTATTAAGTCTGAGGTTAGTAGCCGAGTGGTCCAAAGCTATGGGTTCCCATCCAGAGGTGTCGGGTTCAATCCTGCTAGCTAAATTCTCCGTCATCGCTCAAATAACATCAACATTTTCCACTTATAATTATGGAAATAAAATGAATTCAAATATTGTCAGGTTATTCGTAGCCAGGGAAAGTTTTTTATTAATTTTTTCATCTCTTTTTACAGATTTTTTTTTTTTTAATATATTTTTTACTTTCCATTTAAGCAAAGTTGTATTAGATAATGACTAAGTGATAATTACAGTAATTTATTTGTGTAGATATTAAGGAATATGTGAGTCTTCTTCTCAAGTCGGTTCCTCATTACTGAGGATCGTGACCCCTACTCCAACTTCCTTGGTGGACACTTCTCGGTCCCGTGCTGTGTAGAGCTGTGGAGAGCTGCGGCTTCCGACGTACCAGACGCTACTGATATTTGGTCACTCCAGCGCATTGGTGACCTTCCTCTGCTTCTTCTGCCTTCCACTTTGCCAGTGACTATGAGTTTCTCCAAGTTGGAGTCTCAATTTAGCTTGCAACATGTCCAAAGTATTTTAAGATACATTGCAAGCAGATAGTTGAAAGCCTACTGTGGATGCCTAGCTCTTCCAGGGTGGACACATTTGTGCGTCTGGCTATCCATGGAATCCTGAACATTTTTCTCCACATTTGAGGGCGTCTATCCGTTTTCTTTTGCTGGCTCTAAGTGACCATTTTTCCATGTAGTAATAATTTCTACATAAAGTAATATGGGGAAAATCAATGCCCAGTCTCATCTTGGTGGTCTTCGTTATGCCTCTGTCACTCTGTATCTTTTGCATTTTACTCATGGCGACTTTTGTCATGCAAATTCTTTTTTTCACTTCTGTTTCACATCCTTCTTCGTCATTTATAGACGAGCCTAGGTATATAGAGTCGTTCACCGTTTCTAAGTCTGTGAGAGCATTATTTGTTGTTACAAAGGTGTTTGCCCTGTCGATCACCATTAGTTTTGTTTTAGCCTTGTCGATCAGTAGAAATAGATTACGGCTTTCTTCCTCTATTTTAGAGAGGGGGTTGTTCATTTCTTCTTCAGAAGAAGCGATAAGGGTAGTGTCATCTGTATATCGGAGATTTTTGGCCACCAATGTTTATTCCATTTTTACATCCATCAAGAACCTTGCGCATTATGTATTCACCATACACATATAGGGATGAAACGATACCATTAAGGTATCGATACTTTTACTCGATACTGTATCGGTCGTCGAGTATCGATACTTACTTGGTATCAGTTGAAAAGTATCGATACTTACTCGTATCGCATCTTTTTTGGAAAATTTGAAAAAAAATATAAGTGTCTAAAATATAAATGTACTTACCTTGAAATCTTGTTGTTATCATAAACAGGTGCAATATAATCAGCGTGGCTTTTTAAATGCTTATGCACATTAGAAGTTTTACCACAAAACCGCATTGTTTTAAAGCATTTTTTGTACCTTGCGGTTTTCTCGTCGTTTTTCGTGAAATATTGCCACACACTAGGCTTCGGAGGCCCAATTTCAATAATTCAAAAAGTTAAAACACTGAACAAACACCGGGAGGAATGCAGATCCGGGCACAGTTTAGAAATTTAATAAAAAGGCACTTTCTAGATGAGAAAAGTGTGGAAAAGCTGAATAAAAAAAAATTAACGCTTGCTCGGCAAAATTGAGGGAGATACAACCGTCCAAAGTATTTAAAATTTCACTTTACAAACTGATATTGACAGTTCGCCCGCGTCCGCCCGCCATTTTTTTTATAACCTAATACGCTAAACATGGTTTGTGATACAAAAAAAGTGCCCCTTTATAGCGCCTGCTCACGTCAAGGCAAGAAAAACATCCCAGTTTTCAAGTGGTTTAGCGGCTACGCTAGGTTTGTGTAACATGGTTTGTGATTCTGGCGTACTATTAATTCTGTATTAGGTCTGGGATCCAACATACCTAAGCGGTGAAAACATGGCGAACGAACAACGAACTGTCAATATCAGTTCGCCAAGTGAATTTTTAAATACTTTGAACGGTTGTATCTCCCTCAATTTTGCCGAGCGCGCCTTAATTTATTTTTTATTCATCTTCTCCACACTTTTCTCATCTAGAAAGTGCCTTTTTATTAAATTTCCAAACTGTGCCCGGATCTGCATTTCACCCCAAACATGGGAGCGAAAGTGAACGAACGAAAACATTGTCAATTCCAATTGTCAATGACGACAAAATATGGCGGTGGCGGCGCTGTCTGTTTTTTTTTTATATAGACAAACAAGCTTGCCAACTACACAAAACTAAGACTAGCTAGGGACGCTAGGGTTAGGGTGCCTTCAAAAACTTCAATTTAAGATATGCAATTTTTTTGTGAATGTTAAATAAAATAGTGACATTAGCATACTGATATGAGTACTTTTGACCGATACCTACTCAGTACTCAATTTCAAAGTATCGATACTAAAAGTACTTGGTATCGGTGAAAAATATCGAGTATGTACTTGTATTTACTCGTATCGTTTCATCCCTATACACATATATTAAATAACATTGGTGAAGGGATGCACCCTTGACGTACCCCTTTTTCACTTTAAATGTGTCTGTTTTTTTGGGTGTCAATATTGAAATATCGGTGTACAGGTTTTTGATGATGTATATGAGGTGTTTAGGAACTCCCATCTCCTTAAGTACTTCCCACAGATGGTTCCACTATACAATGAAGCATAGCATTGCTGGCAAGTTGAACTATCAACATTTCTTGTTGATAGTTCAACTTGCTTTGCCGTTCAACATTAACATCAAAGTTGTTGGATATTGAGTATTTGTTCTCGAGTTCCTCTACCCTTGACAAACCCTGCCTGGTCCCGAGTATTTGCCATTTTAAGAAACTCCCAAGACGTTATAATGTACAGTATTATCTTACTAGAATGTGAGATGAAGGAAATTGTCCTATAGTTCCCGCATTTCTTTGTTGAACCCTTCTTGTATAGTGGTATGAAAACCGATTCAGTTTAAAATTGAAAGAATTTTGGTTATCCCTTCGTCGCCGGTGAGTTTAAGAAGCTCAGCTGGGATCCTGTCACCTCCTGTTGATTTATTGTTTTTCAATTTGTGTGTAGCTGCTTTGGCTCACTTGGAAGGATGTTGGGCTCAAAATCGAAATCATTCCATTTGATAGATTGGTCAGCGGCAGTTTCATCTTCTCTTTGGTATAAATCTTCACAATATGGTCTCCGCCTATCAGCAATTTTCTCTAGTTCGTGAATAGAGTTACCATCCTTGTCTTTTACAATCAACGTCTTTGGCTTAAAATCTCTAGTAATTTAACCTTTTTGAAAAAATCCTTAGTCGTTAATGTGTGCCTGAGATTTTCTATTTCTTCACAGATATTTATTTTTGTTTGTAGATTGGATCGTTTGCCAGGTTCTATCAGATATCCATGTTTTGCGAATGTTATTTGTATTTTATTGAGTTTAGATCTCTTCCGCTGATTTCAGCAAAGCATTTTTGAGATTCTCCCATAGTTCATTAGCGTTTGCGTTTTCAGGCATGAGGTTATTAATTTTATCTTTAAAGCAATCTTGAAATGCCTTCTGTTGATAAATCTTCCACTCTTGTGCGTTTCTTTGTGGGTGTCAATTGTTTTGAGATGAAGCTTAAAGTCCGCTACAAGTATTTGGTGGTAGGATCCGCATACAGCATCAGGAAATGTTGAATTTGTTAATGAGCTTCCCCATCTCAATTGAATCATGATATAGTCTATTTCAGGGGTTCCAAATCTTTTTCAGCCAGTGGCGCACTTACAAGTTTAGTATTTTGTCACGGCGCCCTACTTTAGTACCTACCTTACTATTTGGAATAGATGTAGTGACTGCATATATATTATAGTCGAAAAAAGTAGGTACCTACAATAATAGTACTTGGGTAGATAGGCACAAAAATTAAAACATTCGCAATATGAAATTGAGTTTTATTAATTTATAAGAATTCAGAATTGGAACAGAGAACAACAAAAAAGACTTAAGAAAAAAATAAAATACGATAGTTACTCAGTCAAATCAATGTGACGATTTCTGCACAGTTTTTCAAAGCGGGGAATAAGACTTGAGACTGCTAGTACTCTCATTTCTTGCTCCACATTGATCTTTGAGCAATATTTGTTCTTGATTACAGCTACAGCCGAAAATCCAGCTTCACATAAATATGATGTGGCAAACGGAATGAAAAATTTTAAAGCTTTCGAAGTTAAATTTGAATATCCATTTTGAATCGATACCCAAAAGTCCACCAAATCGGTACTGGCGAATCTAGTTTTGAGGCTGTCGTCGCACTGCTCTTGTGTTGTGAATCCTGGCGGAGTATGTGCACGGAACGGATCTTGGATCCACGCAAATTATTCGACATCATCATCTGCAAAGTACTTCACTGAGCTTCGATAGGTGTTACGTGAAAAGGGCCATCAGGTCTTGTGAGACAACCAGTTTATCAGATGACGCATGTTTATACAATTGCGGGAAGCTAGCTTGACTTAAGTAAATGGACATTTGCGAGCAAGCAGTCGCGGGCGGTAAAGACGTGGAAGGGGTAGGGTATCAACTGTTTTCAAGCGCGTATGTACTTTTCGGCGAGTGAGCGACGGCGACGAGTATGTACCTATGTTCTTTAAAGATGCGCGAATATTTGTGGTTTCGGATAATGATAGAGGATCGACTCACGGCGCCCCTCTTTACTTTCTACGGTGCACCAAGGCGCCGCGGCGCACACTTTGGGAACCCCTGGTCTATTTGATTTCTGTGTCGATCTCTGGGATATTTCCATGCGTATATTCTGCATTTATGATTTTCAAACCAGATATTTATGATTGTTACTTTGTTTACTATGCAGAATTCTAGGAATTTTTCCCCTCTAGAAATTCTAGGAATGCAAAAAGTTGTCTTTTGTAGTAATTAGAGTGAATCTAACCAAAAGATATTTGTATTAAGCTTGCCCAGTTCCATCAAAAGATTACCATAATGTCTAAAGTGTTGAAAAAAATATTAATTAAAAAACACCAAAATTTTTCAAAACCAATTGTCATCAAGTATCAAAAATATTCTACCACTGTCAGTTTTAATCCAATGAAATGGTTAATGTATTTAATATGTTCCCTCTTCATGATTTCAAATAATCTGTAGTATATTTGCGGCATGTTTCACAGTAAAGGATACTCTCAGTATTGTCCTGGTGTAAGACCACCATTCAGAATTGAAACATTGATTGAAATGGCTTTAACCCTCTTTGGTGACCAGATCTGAATAGGCAGGTACTCCCACGCAGGGCCGGATCTACGAATTCTGGCGCCCTGTGCAGTAGGTACCGATGGCGCCCCCCCCCCCCCCTACATTTTTATATTGATTAAAAATTCGTACCCCAATTTTTTTATTTTTTTTATTTCATTATTTTTTTTTTTACACTAATTTATCAAATAAAATCAAGACATATAAAGGGTGTAACTTTTCCAAGTGACCTGGCGGTAGCTCTCACACTATTTTTTTTTTAAAGAGAGGATCGCCAGGAGCCCTATACTCTCTGAATCTATTGGGTAAACATAAATTATGGTGCTATTTTAATTATTTTAGGAAAAACTCTTTGCAAGTTATGCTTTAAAATAATACAACGAATTGTTTGTTTGTGCCCGTACCATGATTTAAAATATAGGTTACGAGACAATGCGGGTGGTTTCGCTGAACTAGGTCCATTAACATTCTTGAGATTTACTGAAAAATACCGCGCTGTGATTGGTTATTGAATTTGGATCGCACCTATTCTTCATAAAACACGGTAAAAGATAGATGGAAAAATAGATCTTACGTTTAAACTAAATATATGGAATTTGTAAAAAAATTCTGTAACTGACTATAAATTCGTAAGCCGTTGATACCAACCAGATGCGTGCGCATTCTGTTTCTTTGGAAAGTGTTGCAATAGCGTAATAATTATTTCGTACTATGGGTAATTTTTAAACGATTCAGGGAATATTATAACTAAATTTTAATACAATATTTATTTTCTCACGGCGCCCCTTCGGAGTTGGCGCCAGGTTTTTGCACGTTTTTGAACGTATGGCAGATCCGGCGCTGCTCCCACGCCTTCCTCTTTCCCATCTCCTTCCCCGTCCCACTACCTTCAGCCTCATAACGTACCCCTGTTGGGGATGACACAGTCTCACTGGCTCCAGATGGATGCGAGCAGTTGAGACTCTTGTGTAATATTCACATTTAAAAAAACTAATAAATGTGAACTTTGCACCTTCTAATATGGTCATAAATAACTAAAATAGTTTGCTCAAGTAATTTTTTTTATTAAAGACATAGAATTTCTGTACTTTTTTGTGTGAAATCAGTTACCAATAACTCTCAATAAATGCTCAAGAGGCCATTAAATAATTTTGACTTCACCGTGTTCTGTTTTATTCCTTGTCATTTTTTTAATTAAAATAGTTTATAACATCACTGTATATATATGTCGTACATTGTCACCAGATTTGCGTGGACCATCCCAGGATATTTCCCTGGTGCTAAAGAGAGGAGTGGAAGCCAAGGCTTATGAAGGGGTAAGATGAACTATATAATGTGTATACTGTATTGATTCTAAATTTACCAATAAGAAAAAAGGGTCTTTGGTATTCTCTTTTTTTTAACTTTATCTCCACGGCTCTGAGAAAAAAAATCCCTCAGGGCCTATTACATCTTCGGGGATGCTGTTTGGGGGTCTTTTTAGGGAAAGGAAGTTCTGGAAAGAAAAAATGTATGATGTGTTGGTAGGAATCGGGGGTCAGTGTGTCCAAAAGTGACGGACGTATGAATCCCTACCCCCGTTTGCAGAGAAGGTGATGGGTCGAGGCTGGAGAGGTCAAAAGGTCTCCCTCAACCAGTCCCTCCCGATCCGGCCCGCCACGCATTAGATGGGCAAACGCATCCACTGACAAGACCTAGTCAAACCTTATCCCAAGAACACGGGCACCCTTGCTAAGTTACCAAACATAGCAAACTACCTGTGGTGACCTATGGCAGGGATGTCGGTTATCCAATTAATGGTGGTACCTATACCCGCCTCCTAAATGTTCAACGACAACAGTAAAATAAATCTGGCCTGTTTTATTTTTATCATTGCTTTGTTACTTTTATTTATTTGCAAGAATGTTTACTTTCTTGAAAGATAAACAGAGTAAATATTAAGTCACATTCACAAGAGCCACTTCCAGACTATTGCAAGAAGTTAAAAAAAATTTGACCGTTTTGCAAGTTATCATATTATTGCTGTGAATCCTTTCCAGTTACACACTTGTCATTCGACTTACTATTGTGTTCACTCTGAGTTGTATGTAAGAGTATGTACATATTATTATTGCTGTTGTAATGAGAATAGATTTTTGACTCTGACTGCTTTATGTTTTGATATTTAGTAAGCAGATTATTAGTTTATATTATAGTTTATATTGTGTTTTTAAATCTTCTTTTTTTTACAATTTTCAAGGTTATATTTTTGTTAACTTCTTACGGGTACAGGACCCTTACTTTTTAATTATAATTTTAATTATGTAAAAATCTGTTAATGGGTATTATGTGTATTATTAATGTTATTATTATAAATGTAAAACATCTGTTGATTTTCCTTAATAAATAAAATAAGTTAGTAAAAAAAAAAGCGCTCGACTCAAACTGTAGTGTATTTTTTTTTTGTATTGAACAAAATTTTGCTGTCAAAATGTTTCCAAAGCGACAATTTCAAATATTTACCTGTCACAATTTTTTACCATAATGTATAACACATAATTTTTTCTATAATATATATTTGTTTGTGTTTTTTCTATGGTTCACAACAATCTTCGACTCTTAGAAGTGGGTAATTGGAATTATATTATGATTTGTGTGACCCTTTAACACTGTAAAATACCAACTTAACTTTTTTCTCTTAGATTACATAATATTGAATGTGGAAACGCAGAATGGATAAAATTCAAAAATACAAAACTTAAAAAAAACTGAACAGATCTGGGGCTAATTTAGCGAGTTTGCCTTTTTTGCCATAAAGCAATTTTAAAGCAAAAAGTGAGAGTTAACCTTTGCCTTTCCCCAGTAGATATTTTTAAAAAATTATGCGTTCCAGTAGTGTAATGCATTCGTTAAAACATACGAGGGTCAGTCAATAAGTAATGCCTCCTATTTTTTTTTCTATTTAAATAAAGGTAGTTAAGTGAAAATTTTGAATTTGGTGCTATTCCTCAAACCTTCTACAATCTGCTGGAGTAGTAACTTTTTGCATCAACAGCTGGGTGTACTGCAGTCACTTGCAAAATAGCCGACATCAATGTTCGTAATAGATAGCGTTCTGTGATTGACTCTTGACTGTAGAAGGTAAAACGCAAAAAATCACATTAAAAAAAGACTGAAAAATATGTACCATGATGCAACAGTGGACGTCAGCACTGCTAGACGATGGGTTCGTTACTGTAACGAAGCTGAAAGACAAACACCGCTGGCTGAGGAAAAGCGGAGCGGAGCAGGCCGTTGATTGCAGCGACTGCACTCATTCGTGGTGACCCCCAAATAACTAAAGATGTCGCATTCTCTCCCTCAGTAAAGGCAGTGTGATAAAGATTATTTGACAACTGATTTTTCAAAAAAAGTTTTGCAAGGTGGGTACCAAGAAACTTAACAGGCCAGAATAAAGGAACAAGAAAAACAATGGCCTCACAACACATGCAGCTCTTAGTTTCTGGAAAAAATTGTGACCGGAGATGAAAAATGGGTTCATTTTTTAACCTGAATCTAAGAGGCAGTCAGTGGAATGGCATCACTAAATCACCAACGACAAAAAAAAAATCAAAACTGTGTGATCGGCGGGGAAATTTATGGCGATGGTGTTCTGGATATGGCCGTGCTTTTTACTACACTGTGAAACATGCCCTTGTTAAAAGATGGACCAAAGATGTTGAAATGGACGGAGATAATATTGAAAAATAACAAATTAATCGTCAATAGTGTGGTTTTCGACCCCTGTAATTGCATTTTTTATTACTGGACAATTAAAGGAGAAAAAAATAGGAAGCATTACTTATTGACTGGCCCTAGTATTTTATTCTAAAAAGTATTGAACCTTTTTGGTATTTAACATAAAATTGATAGTGAAAATATCTGAATTTATTTATTGTTTTTTTGTTCATCCTTTTCTACCCAAAATAATAATTTCCATTCCTATTTGATGCATGCATATTCAGATGTTTCTTTTATTTTGAATTTATATAGCATGGGATTTATGAATCAATTTCTTTTGTTAGTAGTATGACATGAAAGTATTACTAACAGAAATTTAGTTGAAGATATTCCAATCTAATAAAACTGCCCCAATTTCCATCACTAATGTGGTTTATCTTAAATTTGTTCAGGGTAAAACCAAAAAGATTTACAAATTGCATTTTGAAAGCTATGAAAATGACCTTTTGGTGTTTTTTTCTAATCAATTTTCAAAATCGATTTATTAATCTGATCTACGCTGTGGTCAGTCAGTGGCTAACTCTTTATGTGAATCTTGCATATTGTGTGATTTATGAAGTTTCACTAAAACAACGTGTGTGGTTAGGATAGAGTGCATTGAATAGATTATTTGTACGAATATCCATAAATTGAGCCCTTGCCCGGAAGAATGTTGTATCCAACAATATTCTGTTTTGAGAAAAATTGAAAAAACGAATCCAGTTATGTTTCAATAACATTTTATATTTAAAATACATAAAGCGTACAATTCTTAAGAGTTTTAATTGAAAAGTCGCCTAGAAAATAAATGAAATTAGAGTTTATTACTAGAATTTACGTTGAATTTTTGGAATAATATTGTATATGGACACTTTCACATACAACGTTATTCCACAAAATGGTTTGTTTTTACTCTTCGTACCTTACAGAAAGCAATGTTCTCTTCTAACATAAATGTACACATGTCATTGATGTTTTTGAGCTTAAACAACAAAAAAACGATATGAATAAATGAAACCATTTATTATTCTTTATTGTCTTGAGATCAACATACAACATTGTTCCGCAAAACTCTTTCAACGGCTTAATAATATTTTTTCTGGACAAATTCTACTGTCCTGCATTCTTCAGCTTCTTGGCTTTGAAGACTTTCTAGTTGAAGCCATAAGACGTTAGTTTTCTCCTTTTATTCCTATAAGGGGTCGTCCATTAATCACGTGAGGCTCGAAAGAGGGGGGAGGGGTTCGGAAAAAATCACGAAATATCTCGAGGGAGGGGGGGGGTAAAATGAGATATCACATGTATTTATTTTACGTGATAATATTCTGAAAATTTTAAAATACTTTGTACTAAAAAAAATACATGCGATTTTGGGGGGGGGGTTAGTCTAAAACCTTACCACATATCACCGGGGGGGGGGGGTTAAAAAGTTCCTAAAAAACATCACGTGATTAATGGACGGCCCCTAAATTAAACCATGTGCCGTGATTTTTATAAATGGCATTATACAACATTCTTCCACAAAACAAACTTTAAAAGGCTGCCACAGGCCTAAAAAAATTTCATTATCATAATTCCTACCTTAAAAGATGCGTATTAATATGCCCAACATTATTCCATCAATAACTCAACATTGATAGTTTTGTTTGATATAACATTATTCCGGGCAAGGGCTTAATTATAATACCTATGTTTTTTTAAGTGGAATTCGTTAATTTATTCTAATTATGAATGTTTTTAGATTGGAGAAGCCGCCAAGTTGAAGCCGATGGAAGTTGAACTGAAAAAGCTGGAAGACCTCACCGAGTCTATCGTCCAGGACTTTGCCTTCATGCGCAAGGCCGAGGAAGAGATGAGAGACACTAACGGTACGAGAAAGAAAATTTACTACTTGCGTCTAGATGCGTAACCGAGACCCTAATCTTTACCATTTATGTAAATATGTATTAAATTATGTTGTGTATAATAATGTCCTTTAGTTAAATTGCATATTTAAACCTGCCAAATCTATAAAACTATAATGCAGAAATTTGTTTGGGCAGCAGAAAAAAACTCTCATTTCTGGGTTCTATGTTTTTTTACATTTTGTATGTGGCTAACATTTGGCATATGAGAATGAATCAACAACTTTTGTGTTTCCTCCCTTTTAAACATGGCCTCCTGAAGACCCCTCCTCTCCTTTAACATCAGCTGATGTTTGGCAGCAGTCATATCTTTAATACCTCCTCCATCTTTCAGAGTCCACGAACAACCGAGTTTTATTCTTCAGCATCTTCTCCATGTGCTGTCTCCTGGGCCTGGCCACCTGGCAGGTGCTGTACCTCCGGCGCTTCTTCAAGGCAAAGAAGCTCATTGAATAAGCGGAGAACTTTTCATAGACTGTGTTCATTTACCTGGACGTCCACCATTAGAGGGAGTTGGTGCAAACTTCATACTACGCAGCAGTCCATCCCAAATATCAGTTGCATTACCCGACTTATCCGTATTATTCTTTTGTACTATTAAATTATTATTGTTAGCTACTGTCACAAAAAATATACGGCCCGCATCATTTAAAGCTGCAAATTTGGCATACCTCTGTTATTAATTATTTTCGAAAATTAATAGTTCTCTGAACATTATTGTTGACATTTTGGTTTTGTTCATCGAGAAAGTGCAAGTTTTTTCCCCCCATCCAGAAAATAGTGTTTAAGTTGTGTCTGTAAATGATCTTCAATATAATGTAATGTACTTTTATAATATAAAATACAAAGGTTGTTAAAAAAATATTTATTTTCTTAATTTTTTACCCAATTTAGATACTGTCTTCTTTCCTTAACCTTTGACTGGTGACATGGTTTTTGTGTAACGCAAATGGTGACGAATGGCCTGAGAGGCCGCTGCCTTATCCGGTCTGCAGCATAGAAATTAGGTAATGTAACTTACAGCAGTCTTTAAAAACAGTTTAGCTTTTTCCACGCGATCGTAACAACAGTTGATACGGCAAAAGCCGTGCCTCACATGCGCCCGTATCAGCCCTTGTTACGCTAACTTCAACTGCCGATATCACAGCGCTACTATGTCACAGTATTTTTTCCCGCTCGCTAGGATATTCGTGTAACTATCACGATGCTGACATCTTCAGGCATATTTCGAAAGTAAAATTGTATTTCGTAAAAACATCTATAATCAAGTGAATGTGTCCTCGTGCCTTTGAATGCTAAATAGTTCTCAATTTACTCCACAGATGGCGCTAGTAGTTTGCGCAGGCGCATCTATGCGATTCCGACTGACCAAATTGGACAAGCGTCGATAACATTTATTATCGAGATCGCGCGTATTCGCACACGTTTGTTTATGTTGTGAAACTATGATTTTGAATTTAAATAAAAATTTTATTAATTTTAGTGTCATCAGAAGTTTTAGAACTTGTTTATAATAAGTGATTGAGGTATCACTTGTATCTATCAACGCAGTGTCCTGAGTACAAGCACGCGGATAAATGGCGCCGTCTTTAAGATAATATAGGTACGTTTTTTATAAACATCTAGGAGTGTTAACAGACGACGATTTGGTTTCAAATTGTAGATAATATTCTCATCTGTTTATATAGTATGATAAATCATGCCATAATATGCTGTAATTTGACATAAAATTGGATGGATAGGTATTTGAAATATGACATATACATGTACCGCGTATGGGTATTGAAAAAACGGAGTAGTTCAACGCGGGGAAAAGGTTAATAACATATAAAACGATAAAACAAAACTAATCAATAAACTCTAAATGTAATTTTCAATGAAGAAATTGTTATTACAAAGTATAAAATCAAAAAACTAGAGATGTGATCAGTAATCACAAACAAAAAAATTATATCAACATATTATCACAAAAATACTTATTTTCCTTGCAGTTAAGATACTAATCAATAAACAAAAAAAATAATGCTCTAATCATGTATCATTTTACAAAACTGGCAGTCAAACTTTTGTTATTTTTATTGGCAGTCAGGACATAATTGTTTGGCACATTGCAAGCACACATGTTTTTTACACAAATTACATTGGTAAGTCATTGTAGTTTTGTGGATCAGGTGGCAAATCAGAACCCAAAATACGCATGCATAAAAAGTTACGTAACTGGTGACGTAAGGTCTGAGAGACCGCTGCCGAACTTTACATCGATGTAGCTTACCGATTTGGGACTGCGCGATGCGACTATTGTTCTCTACGGCGTGGACGCAACTAAAATCGAAGCTACTCAGGCGTTGGAATAAAGTAAGCACGAGGAAGGGGGTGAAATGACGTTTCACTGACGCTGTGCGGCCTGTGAGACCGCTTGTCACCAGTTAAAGGTTAACTACCTTTCGCCTTAGCCACTACCGAAGAGCTGAAACCTAACCTAACTAACTAACCATCACGCCGTTTCCCGCAGGGGTAGGCAGAGAGGATGGATCACCAAAAAACTCGGTCTTGGCATACACTCTTTGCCTCACTCACATTCATAGATCGTCTCACACATTCTCTTCTATTATTCTGACTTGACATGGCCCGACTCAAGTATCTGATTCACTTGATCACGCCATGTCTTCCTCGGGCGTCCCCGACTTCTTCTACCATTCACATTTGAGTCGTATATTCTTCTTACACTACTTTCTTCGTTCATTCGCTCTACATGTCCAAACCATCTGAGGGTCCCTTTCTTAATCTTACTCATTATGCTTATATCAGCCTTACATTCTTTGCGGATATCCACATTTCTCACACGATCATACATTGTTTTACCACACATACGTCTCAGGGATCTCATTTCAACAGCATTCAGTTTACTTTCATCCTTCCTCTGCCAGTTCCATGCCGCACTGTCATACATCAGGGTAGGTACCAGGGCTACATTGTGGACTGCTAGCTTCGCTTCTTTTGACAGTTTTTTATTAGCGCCAACGGCATTCAGTCCACCATTAATGGAGTTACCGGCATTAACCCTTCTTTCAATATCTCTATCAGCCTTCCCATCTCTTGTAACCTAACCTAACCTAACTGAAAGCAGAAGCTTCCAAATGAACCAAGTAGAAACTAAACAAACTGCTTGTATGCAAAGTGGTGCCCAATCCAAAATAAAGAAACCTTAAAATTAGTAATCATTGATATTAAAATTCATCCATTATCTTGAAAATACTATTCTGTAGTTCCCAAAGATTGCGATGAGGTAACCATTTGGAAATAATGGTAAATGATAGTATAGGTCTATCAATCTATGTTGACTTCATCACAGTACTCACACAGATGCATAAACCAAGTTTCGTTTAAATCTTGATAAAAACAAACAATTAATGATTGCTTTTTCAATATTCGCATATTGATAAGGACATACTGAAAGCTCTAACAATATTCTTTTACAACCATAATATAAACTTACCGTCTTTCTTCTACTAGTGACAATATAAGTGGGCTTAAACAATACAAAGGGCTATTCCTCGCCGGTGAAAGAGTATATGTATTGATGCACAAATACGAGGGCTGTCCGTAAAATAAGGTCTCCAAGGTGCTGCGGTCGCAAGGAACGATTTAATGCGCGATCCGGCAACACTAGCGTGTAGCCTGGTTCCCCCACGCCAAATGCCCACCGCGCTCCACTCTCTTTGACGCTTAGTCTCGACGTGGCAGCCGTTCGCGATGGAGCTTCTGCTCGCTGCACCCGCCAGGTCTGAATTACGCTCTGTAATTCGTTTTTTGTGTGCAAAGAACAATATCGTGGTAGATATTCATTCTCAGCTGCATAAAGTGTACGGAAAACAGTGTATGACAACGAAAAGTTGGTTTAGAAGGTCTCGCTCCCAGTCACAATTGAGTCCAAGAATTCTTCGCAATCGATGTGGTAGAACTTGAGGAAATCGGGCTCCTTCATCTCGTTGTTGTTTGTGATCTCTGGTGAGCATCTTTGGGACCCGCCTTGGCAGACCTTATGGTATCCCAAATGTTCTGTTAAAATCTTTTCAATAGTGGTCTTACCGACATGACCATATCACAGAGCCCTGAAAAAACGAATTACAGAGCATTATTCACACCTGGCTAGTGCAGCGAGCGGAAGCTCTATCGCGAGTGGCTGCCATGCGGAGACTAAGCGTCGTGGGGGGAACCAACGCCAGTGTTGCCAGATCACCCATAAAATCGTACAGCACCTTAGAGACCATATTTTATGGACAGCACTCGTACATTCAAAGCTTTTTTTTTATTATTATTTATTAAGTTACATAGGTGATTGTGCTGTGCCTGTCTCACTAGGAATTCCTGTGTTGAGAGCAGGCGCATTTTAGCATAAATTGTTTAATACAAAAATAAGGATAACTTGAGAAAAATGCTGAGTGCCAACTAGCTGTTTTACCTAAAATCATGACCAAGTGCGTGCTGCGGTGGAAGTGGCCCAGAGAGACAGACCGAGGAACGTAGAAGAAAAATTGAGCAGGATGGGAAGACCGAGGACTGAAAATGAAAGGCTAGAGACCATAGCTATAGCGTTCACAAACATTTTTCAAAATAATACTAAAAAAATAAAACAAGCATTTTATAATTTTACATGTTTATTATATTTCAAATATTTTTCACTTTGTTATAAAATTATGCATGTAAGTCAACTAATTTCGATTTCATCTTTTTGTCCTAAAATCAATTTTGACAAACTTATAATATTTGGTAATAATAGTGAGGTGGGCATACATTGAATTCAGCAAACATCTTTAAAACAGTAATTACTAATCCCTTAAATGCCCTTATCAAAAACGAATGTCAGCCACGTATCTTTCAAAAAAGAGTTACATATTCCAAATGACCTTTAAATATTATTATAAAATTCTTAGCGCAGAGTGTACAATGCAATTACAGTACCAAAATGTAAGCGATAAGCAACTAAATCCGAGTAGTTCGATGGAATGAGAGATAGTCACATTATCCAAGGCAAGTTCATCTGTGTAAAAGAAGGAAAAAGTAAATATGTATTGCATTACACACCACAGCAATGTGTTATTTGTTTTTCCATCGTTTTACATCCCAAGTGGCGAGTGAAAAGTATTCTTGCTTCATTCATGCAGAATTTAAATTTTGCGTATTGTGTAGTTTTCATTATAAACTGAGATTGAAATTTTATCTTTAGATTCTAATTTTTTTTTTAAAGTTCCAATCTTTTTGATGAGCTATACGAGGGGGGACCCAAAAGTAACGGGAAATGTGCTGTGGTGGAGAGGAAGAGTGGGGAACCCATTGTTCGACCAGGTGTCCGTTAGGATCACTCCTCCTGAGTCAGTGTGCTAATTGCGTCGCTGTGAGTGTATCGGTTCGCCCGTGGGATTTATTTTAGTAAAAAAACTTTTTCATTTCAGCGAAAAACTTGATGGCAGATTGTCGAGAACTGTGAAATTTTGTTTCCTGTTGGGGAAATCGGCATCGAAAACTATTGTAATGCTTAAGACTGCCTATAGGGATGCTGCTCTAAGTAAAACCAGAGTCGACGAGTGGCTTTCACATTTTAAAAATGGAGAAATGTCAATTGAAGACCAATCCCGTTCAAAACGCCCCTCAACGTCAAAAACTGACAAACGTCGTAAAATCAATGCCCTCGTTCGTGAAGACCATTGGTTCAACTCTGTGAGATGTCTGAAATGTCATGAAGTTCAATTCAGAGGATTTTAACTGAAGATTTGCACATGAGAAGTGTTGCAGCCAAATTTATCCCTTTGCGCGTAATGCACCGGCCCACATCGGCCTCTCCGTGAAGCAGTTTTTGACCAAACACGGCATGACACCGATTGTCCCCTCCCCTCTATTCACCAGATCTAGCCCCCTGTGACTTCTTATTGTTCCCCACACTCAAAAAGGACATCAAAGGAAAGCGTTTAGCCATTGTGGAAGAGGTAAAACCAAAATCGCTGGAAAGCCTAAAGGACATCCCGATAAGTAAATTAAAAAACTGTTTTGAACAATGGAAGAAACGTTTGGAGAAGCGCGTTGTGGTCAATGGAGAATACTTTAAAGGTGATCAAAATTTGGTGCAAAATATTGAGAAATAAAGAAATTATGACGAAATTCCCGTTTTTTTGGGTCCCCCCTTGTAGACATTGAGACATCGTTCCCTGTGTCACAGCCGTCCATCGAACTGCATTTGTAGTTTTTTTGTTACTATTATTATGTATTCTTGCGGTGACAGTTTAAAAAAAACCATACAATTTCAAAACTTCTCCCTAGTGTAACGTTGCCTTGTGTGCACCTCCATACACGCGACTGTTGCCGCAACTAAGGTTGCCTGTGTGTGCCTTGGCTTATTTGCTAGTATTTTTTAAGTAAAAAAATAACCCCAGAATGTGACACTCACCATTCTTAATTTCAATGAAATTTATCACGAAAAAATTGTGTTCGAGGTGGAATCTAGTAATAAGCTCATAATTTTTGTATTGGGTTATTTATGTTTGTGAGGGGTGGTACTAGATGGAAGATCCAACTTGCCTGGGGGCACAAACTTTTCTTTACTCTACTGGACATAATCCACCTTACTCATAATCGCAGAACAAGATAATACCACAGTAATAAGAATGGGTTAGTTGAAATTTGTACAACAATTTCACCTAACCCGTTCGTATTACCGTGGTATTATCTTATTTTGCGATTATGAGTAAGGCGGAAAGAGTTTATACAATGTATGTAAATTAGAGACATCAGGCTTAGGAGGCTGAGCTTAGCATGATCAATTATTGAGACAAAATTACTCAAAATAAACGAATAGGCGCCTTCAATCGAACCAATATTAGTTTTGAGACATTTTTTGTGGTACCTATAATTAGATAAAAAATAATAGAATAAGATTTTTTAAATAATCTGCTATAATATCTCTGGGACAAAGTAAATAAAAATTATAAAAAATAGATTTACAAAACTAAAAATAAAAATTATTTAACACAACCAAGAAATTTATCCAACATGACTTGAAGCTAACTGACAGCCAGGGTCAGTCCTGTACGGGTGCAATTGGAGTACTCCGCTCCGGGCGCCAAGGAGCCCAGCAGCCAAGGCACTGAAAATACCTAACACAGCACCCTTTAGGTATTTACTAGCTCAAGGAGCTGTTTGACTCAGGGCCGGATGTGCTGGCAACAGTAACATTTTTATTTGATTTACCTGTAAGTCGCATTGAGAAGAATAATACAATAGTGTTTGTAATTTCGCACCAAACTATATTAATTCAACTTGTGGAAATGTATAATTTATTAATTTGATAAAACCTCAAATAAATATATTCACAAATAGTGTCAAACCTATCTGTAATGGCCGTTATAATGACATCCTTTTCAGCCCGATTCCAATTAGAGACAAAAGTCAACATTTTTCGCTTTACGCTATCCCTATTTTCATCTCTATTTTCATATCTACGATTTCAGTTGGCATCACTGCAAACAGCATGATTAGATTAATATAGAGATGAAAATAGCGATCGCGTAAAGCGAAAAATGTTGACTTTTGTCTCTAATTGGAATCGGGCTGAAAAAAGATATTGTGTATAACGGCCATAAAACAATGCTTAAAACTTTTACAGTAATAAATTTCTTGAAAAATTAATTACAAGTCCCTAAACTTAATTCTGTTTTTACATGGAGGATTCGTTGTACACGGAATAACATTTTTTAAAAAATTGAGAAAAATTTAATTACATTATGTTTGTATTGGAAAATTCTAATAAGATTAAAAACTTTCATTGTTTCTTTCACCGTGTTATTTAAAAAAACTGTGTAAAAACAGAATTAACTTATTCAATTAGGGAAAAAAAATTAAATCCAATATTATGCAAAAGTAGCACCTTTAAAAATATACCTTACCCCTTTTAAACAAAATCACACATTCCATAACAAAATATATATTTACATACACAACAAAAACAATGCTTTTAAAACTTTTCATAACAGTGCGTAATAATGATAGTAGGTACATAAGATTAATACAAAAAGGAATATCATCGAAGCAAACCCATCTCTGGGGTAAGTCATATTCCGGAAACTTTCCAGAAGGCAAAAAACTGGCAAACATTTTTTTTCAGGTCTTTAGCCACTGGAGCGATCACGTGAAATAAATAAATTTGCCTCAGTTGCTCGCGATTTCCCACAAGATCATTTTTTAAATTTTTCGCCAACATTATAAAAAATCATACCTTCGAATTAACGTGGAGACTTGAAAACTTATTATACTGCTATATAGCCAATGAATTAACCTATATTTTACCATTTATCTAATATTTGTGGGATTTATAAAAAAATCGTTAAGTTTATAACCACGCGAATCCTGCGTGTTTTTTACTTTGAAACTGCCGTGAGGGGTTCGAATCAACATAGAATATTTTCGATTTCTGTACATTGTCTATGATATACTTGATAATGAAAGGTGTATCTATGGAAAAAGGACTTAATTTTAGCCGTAAACAGCTGACAAAAAATTCGGCGGGAATTTTTTTTTTTTTAAATTCATTTTTAACATCGTTTTAAAATAGTCTAAGACTAGAACACCCTTGAAGGGTGAAAGCCAGAAATAATCGAAAAAAAAAAAAAGAAGTTCGGATTTGTGACATCTATGGTCATAATAGAGAAATCATATCCAATAGCTTCGTTTCAAAATAAATGGCTGGCTAAGGAAAAGTTTTAAATAATTACAATAATTTTTTTACGAATGTTAGGAAAATGTGGTCCAATTTTAGACCGCTACCAATCGCGGAAAAATAAAAGTTGTTCATTTTTCAACCATAATCGCTCCAGTGGTTAGAGAGTTGAAGACGCTCATTAGAGTCCAATAATCTAATTGCTTTAAAAAAATTTCAATACAATACACTGTAATATTTATGAAAACAATTAGCAAGCATAACAGGAAGGCATTAAAATAGATGAAAGTTTTTAAATTGGTTCCTACAATATATTTTTTTATGAACTATGCTCATAAATTAACATTTTAGATGGCCATTACAATGCAAGAAACTATTTAACTCTTTTATCAAAATATTAAATTTGAGACATTTTATCAGTTTATATAATTTTGCGTAAAGGTTTTCCGGAAGCCATTTGGAAACACATTGTGTGACCTACATAGTGATGGATTCGCTGCGACAATTTAAGGCTCTAGAGTCACATACTTAAATGGAATGTGGGAACCTTTCTCTACCGATAATCCCTTCAAAATTTCCCATAACCATTCATCAAATTTCCTCACATTCCATTTGTCTAATAGCCAGTTTAAAAACATAATTTCAATGCCTGTTAAAACATCACTTATATTAGGTAAAAAATAAATTACGGCAATGTTAAAGAACATCTTCCAAATCATCAAATTTGATGCGATAGTATTGAGAAAATAATTTAGCCTTTTTTGTATAAATTTAATATTATTTGATCACTTCTGCCAGATGGTATTTTTGTTCTCTATGAAAAGGCATTAACACGATCACAGTTTAAATGCAGGAAATCAGAAATCAAAAGTTAAAAAAATGGAAAAATAGCTTTTCAACACATAAGGAATTGAACACCAAACTTCGAGTTCCAAAGTAGTGTCTGAAATACTGAAATGCTGATCGAAAAAGAGGTTGGAAAACTACATTTGGTTCACTTAAGCCTCGATTACGTTGAGCGAGTTTACAAGCTACTAGCCGGTAAGAATCGACAAGTGAGATTGTCATGATGACACACATAAACTGTCTACTCGCTCAGTAGCAGCTAAAGTAACGACTCCCGCGCAAACCAATTCTGTTGACATTTTGTAAAAAACTTGAGCTCGCACCTAGCGCCACACGCTTAAACAGTAGCGAGAATTATGACTCCCGCTAGATTTCGACTCCCGCGAGAACTAATTCTGACAGTTACAAAATCAGCTGTTCGTGGGCTGCCATCTTGAGCGAGTAAAGTTGACTACCTTTCAACTTTTTTCGTAGATTGTCCACAATCTGCTAATTAGCTAGTAATACGATTAGACTGAGATGGTGAATTTCACAGATAGTAGCTTGTAAACTCGCTCAATGTAATCGAGGCTTTACAAAGAAAAACTGTTGCTAAATCTATGAGCCATGTTACGTAGCTGCTATCACTTCAAAACTCATATTAGCAAAAAAAAAAAAATTGTGCAGAAAATAAGAGTGAATGCAAGAGTGAAAGTAAAATACAAACTGGAATGTACGAAATTAATCATTTTATTTATAAATAAGTACTTGCAAATCAAATGTATGTTGAAAAAGAAGCCTTTGTCAGCTATAAAATATTTTATGTATCTTGAACAACATAAAACTGAATTTGTTTCTTAGAGATTTTGCTGTAAAGTCTTATGCACAGTGTTCTCTTATCATTTTATGATAAGAGACCTACAGTAGGCATCCATATAGGTTCTTCCTTAAAACAGCTCTGTAAGGCCGTTTTAATAGAGTTCAACTTAGCAATCAACGGCACAATGCCCAAATCTGAGGCGCCATACAAAAACGCTTCAATGTTATGGGAATCGAACCCACAATCTCTCAAATACAATTGAAATGGTAAAACCATTAAGAAATGAAGGTTTCAAATGAAGGTCTATTGGAACTTGTGTAATTATGTTTTAAACCAAATGTTCATGTTTCAAAACTGTTTAATGCCCGTAAAGAAATGTTGCTCAGTTTAGATTAAGTAATTTATCAAGACAATTTCTTTCAGAAATAACAAGAAAATACTAAAGAAATCCAAACATAAAAAATAGATTTTTACACAATGCTCTTAGCTGGAGCAATTAATAGTATGAAATATTAAGTTTTAGACCCATGCGAAAAGTGTGTAGGAAAATTGTGAACATTATAAAATCACATAAATCCAGAAAAGAGTTCGGAGGTACATTACTAGCACATAGATGTTATATTATTATTAATTTCAATGTATGTGTGCACTAATATATTTACAACTTTAAAAACTTATAAATTCTGTGTTCCTATGTAATTTTTCTATCTAATACTGTAATCAATTTCTAGGCTTGATACTAAGTATGATTCTATCACTTTAATTTAAATGTGATGCGCTCAGGTTTATCAATAAATACATACATTTTATCTATTGAAATAGAATACATAAGATTAACGATTGTACAAAAAAAAAATTGCCCATTCCAACATCTCACAGGTATGAACCACAGCACCCTCGTGAGACTGTCAGTTTCCACTAATTGAATATTGGTGATACATATCGACGCTCAAAAGGATAAATGGCTAAGCTCCATATAGCTGGAACGGAAAAATTCGCCATATGGCGCATGAGTCACTCTTCCTTTCCATTTGCATGGCGCTTTAGCCATTTATCCTTTTCAGCATATATATTAAGCTGATATAATCTGCCACACCAAAGCAGTCGATCGTCAGACAATCATTAGTTTAATTCGCATGTTTACTGGGAGGGGGCTCATCTCAAGTATTCTATTTCAATAGTTTTTTACTATCCTCTTTAAGGAATGTTCGGAAGGCCTATCCCATAATTCAGGGAACTTGTAAAGTAACAAATAATATTATTTATATAAAATATGTAGATAAATATACAACTAGCACAAAAAATCTTTTGTCCCATTGTTTAAAGTACATTTTCACTGTCACAGTCAGCATAAAAGTGAAGAACACCTTTCCACGGCTCGGGAAATTCTTCCAAAAGCTGATGTTTGATCGGTTGTTTGGTTGTGGTGGGGTGCTAGCCAGCGCAATCACATACCGGCGTAGTCGAGCTGGACTGTCACTCTCCGCACTCCCACCGCCGCGAATATCCTCTGCGTCTGACTTACCACATATTTAGGATCAACGTTCTTCGACACTTCAAGCTTCAGAGCTCCGACATATGAATCGGTGCACAGAGTCCAGAAGTGCGGCTCCTGCACCGAGTACACTCCAGCTAATCCTGTGACCTTCTGGAAGCAATGCGCTAGAGTTCTATCCAGAGAAGTCGGCTGTCTCTGCATGAGAATCATGATGGATTCTTTGAGTAGAGGAAGCACACTCAACGCTATAAGGATTGCGATGAACATGGAACAGATGGGATCGGCTCTCATCCATCCAAATTGATACATGAGCAGGGCTGAGATTATAACGCCTACAGATCCCAGGGTATCGGCGAGCACGTGAAGGAAGACCCCCTTCATGATGTGAGAGTTATCGCTGATGCTCTCGATGTCCATGCTGACCTCGTGGGCGTGCGAATGGTTCTCGCTGTCGTGGTCGTGTGAGTGGTTGTGTGCGGCGCCGCCCCCGTGCGAATGGCCGTGGCCCCCGCCACCGTGGGAGTGTCCGTGGCCGTGTTGGAATGCGTATATGCCCACCAAATTAACTAGGAAGCCCAGGAAAGAAACCAAAAACAGTCTTTCGTGTTTCACCTGTAAAGAATACAAATTAAAATTAATTAGAAAACACTTTGTATTATAAAGTCCACCTATTCAATTTCAGTTAGAAAATTGAGGCGATCCTCAAAAAACTCCTCAACTTTTTTATAGCCGATGCAAAATTTTCGACACACACCAGCTGATTCTATTTTCGTAATAACTTGCTTGTTTTTAGAAAATTTTTGTTTTTGTAAATTTATTGTCTTACCAGATAAGGCAACGTACCCATACTACATGATTTGTTCAGTTGGGGGGGGTCTTCAAAATACCACGCTTGGTACAAATGAGCGGCGAGTTGCTTAGGTTTTTGGTCACCGGGGGGGGGGGGGTTAAAAATTGCAAAAAGTTGGTCACGTAGTATGGGTACATTCCCTAATGTGTTTATATTTAAGAAATTGACACTTTGTATCTGAGACCAAGTACATCTGCCGAGTGATTCTATATCTTTTGTGGGATCGTTATTAGATAACGGACATTATCTCCTGTCAGATTTGTGTGATTTTTACATATATACTGTCACATATTTTAATTTAGATCGTTTTAAACACGAATTCCTGCAAGTATGCATGACTATTTATTTATTTAATGTACGTTGTACATAGAAAAAGCAAATAACAGCCATAAAGATCACGTGTTATCTAATAACGACGATCCCACAAAAGATATAGAATCGCTAGGCTGTTTGTAAATTCCATCCCCTTAAATCTTTCACAAAAATAGAGGGAAAAATAAAAACATTATAAAATTAATAAATAAAACATCATAAAACCAAAATGATAGTCTCACTGTAAAGGAGTTTGTTCGCGCCGTTTAGAGGTGACAACTCAGCGAGTTATTTTTGTGTTTTCAGAATGGACTATTAATTCTATGGCAACAAATTGCTCCTTTCCCCTCTCCCCTGTGTCCCCCAAAACTTCAGTGTATTCAAGCAGCAGGTACAAGGTCCTCGTGAGTATACCTCTACCTAAAAACATCGCAATCACTCGTCGCATCGCATATTTGGAAACTATTCACATTCACAGTAATTCAGTGTAAAAAGTGAACTACATCTCAGATGGTGATCTCATCTTGCAAGGAACGACATCATGGTGATCTCAAGTGCGCAGAAATAGAAAAGTTTGAGAATCACAGTTGCCAAAAATGCAGTTCATAATATAAGAGACGAATTCTTACCTCTGGTGGTTCAATGGCTCTCTCCACTGCCTCTGACATGATGAAGAACGCTATGAAGAGAAGGAAGAGACCATTGACAAATCCGGCGAGGACCTCAGCCCTCACGTAGCCGTAAGAAAACCTATCGTTGGATCTCCATTTGCTAATTATAGATGCCGCCAGACCCGCTAGAAGGCCGGTGCAATCGAAGAACATATGGAAGGAATCTGATATTAAGCCTACAAGAAAATAAAACATAATTAATTTTTATTTAAAGGGACCTAACCTGATACGTTTTAAGATTTTCACGGCCAAAAGCATTTTCGTTATTTGTTTTTGAGGTGTTATGCCGTATAGCACTACCTCCTTCTTTAGCCAACGTTTTGGACATCTTTGCAGTGTCCATCATCAGGGCAGATCCGGCAGATCCGGTAGACCGATCACATCTACCGGATCTGCCCTGATGATGGACACTGCAACGATGTTCGAAACGTTGGCTAAAGAAGGAGGTAGTGCAACACGGCATAACACCCCAAAAACAAACAACGAAAAGGACCAAACCTGATTTTTTTTACTGCCTCCAAAGTACAGATTGCCTTTATCATAATCAAAATGGTGACCGGATAACTCAGAAGCATGCAACTTCAACACCTTTGAAGTCATCAAAAGTGATGAAAAAAATACACTAAAAATTTGTTAAATGGGTATGGGTACCGCCATCCCGGGAACTATTTATTGAATAACCAACACCTCTGCCATGGGTCACCCCAAGTGGTTCGCTACGTTTGGTGACATAGCATGGGTGCCCGGGTTCATGGGGTGAGGTTTGTTCGGGTCTTGAGGCAGACCAGATCGGGAGAGAATGGTTGAGGGAGTTCCTTTGACTTCACCAGCCGTACTCTCTCTGAACATCGCCTTGCACCACAATGGGAGGATGGATTCATATGTCCGTCACTTCTGGACCCACTGACCCCCAGATTCCTAACCATCGATTCCTAATACCCTTTTCCTTCCCAGAACTTCCTCTCCTAAAAAGACCCTCCACACAGCATCCCAAAAGATGACATAGGCCCTGATGGGAATTATCTTCCTAAGGGTCTTTTGTGTGGAGCTAATGTAAAAAAAAAATATTAGGTTAGGTTATTATTAGGTTTTTCTTTCTTTTTTTCATAACTTAATGACTTTTCAAAGGGCTATTGAAATTTCATGATTTTGAGTTGTCAAAATACATCTAAAGGACTGATCACACACAAACAGTTAAAAATAGCCAACGGAAAGTTCGAAGGTATGTATGGAAACGGTCTTAAGGAGTAGGTTCATGGTTACAGCTGGTAGGCATAGACCATAAATCCAAAATAATATTAAATAAGGTAAATATCGGTTCGGACTGGCCACGATTATTACGAATATTTTTTAGAAAAAAACGTTAGATTCGCCTTAATTACTATAAAAGGAAACTTTTTGGCTTTGGGGCGGCGGAAAATAATGCATTTTAATTTTCAATTGCATAAAACCAAAATTCACTTCGCGAACCGACGACGCAGCGAAAATCGCAGCCGTAGCTGTCACTGTTATGGACTGTAGCTGACTTCGTGGGATAAAGCGCGTAATTATGAAATTTCTCTAGCGGGCTTGTTTGTGGAACATGGTTTGTGATACAAAAGAATGTGCCCCTTTATAACGCCTGCTCGCGTCAACGCAAGAAAAACATCCCAGTTTTCAAGTGGTTTAGCGGCTACGCTAGGTTTGTGCAACATGGTTTGTGATTCGCGGTATTTCATGTAGGTATCCCACGAAGTCAGCTACAGTCCATAACAGTGACAGCTACGGCCGCGGATTTTCGCTGCGTCGGTTCGCGAAGTGAATTTTGGTTTTATGCAATTGAAAATTAAAATGCATTATTTTCCGCCGCCCCAAAGCCAAAAAGTTTCCTTTTATAGTAATTAAGGCGAATCTAAAGTTTTTTTCTAAAAATTATTCGTAATAAGCGTGGCTAGTCCGAACCGATAATTACCTTAAATAATAACAAGTAAATCTCAGGAGTAAATAAAAAAACAATGCCAATGATCTCTTGAAAATTAATGCGATCAATATGGAATATAAAATATAGTTGTTACTGCAAATTGTGGTTTACTGGTTAAGTTTTCATTTCATTCAGTATCAGAAGTATAATCATATTAGTAAATAATTTTATATCATAAAGTTCTACAAAAACTATGACTCACCTAAACTATTGGTCCAGACTCCATAAAATAGTTCTACAAATGCGAATGAAAAATTTAACACAAGGAACAAGAATAGATTTCTGGAGTTTCGGTCTGACAATATAAGCCTCAGCCATCCGCTGACCTTATCCTTCAGTCTGCTCAAAACACCCCTGTTATCTCGGTGAGTTAAGGGCAACATTTTATCTGAAAAGTTTAACAATTTTAACTCGTAAATCAACACAATAAATATCAGCTTGACATAAACTCTACTCTAAAAACATAAAATATGGTAATTTCTTTGTAACTGTAAAAACATGTCTTATTCCGGGTATTGATAATACTTTTGCATACGTGTATTGACAGAAAAATCTAACCTAGTGGATTCCAAAGTTTTTGGTGATATTTTAGCGTTAACAGGGAATCTCCGTATACAATTAATATGCTATAAATTGCACAATTTTCTTGACTGATAAACCATCATCAGAAATATTAACGGCAATTTACCGGCCGTCTTAAAAAAACTGTCTCATGCACCCCCCTGTCATCACTGCCACGACGGCCATCTTTTATGGCGTAAATGTCATAGATTATTGAGAATCGAGAAATGTAACGAATTATACAAAGACAAAAACAAGACAAGAACAAGATAGAGGAAAGCAAAATAAAAAATAGAAAGCAATAGTAAACTCGAGTCTACCATCCGTGATCGGTGGGTGGTTTGGTATATTTAAGGGTGATCGGAATCGGACCGCAGTGACAAATTTTTGTGAATATTAGTATTTTTTTCCATAATGAGCAATAATAAATTGAAATATTGTATTTGTAAGCCTTTCTGTTAAGAATTGAGTTTGCACACAGACAAAATTGTTTATTCTTATTTATACGTATGTACGGGCGCAAAAAATAATAATTCATCTTTATATTATAAGCATAACTTCCAAAAAGGTTTTTTCTCTGAAATAATTTAATTACCGCCATCTATGAAAGAGCAGATTATGAATTCTTTTAAGTACACCCTTATTACTAATATGTCAAACAAGAAAAAAAAACTTGCTTGAAACTAAATTGAAACTTTGATTTACAGAAAATGTAACTTTCATGCATCTTTAACCCATGAAACACGCCAAACGCGTGCCCAACATTTGTACACGGTTGACAATTGTCACATGAGAACGGGTCGTTTCTTCGACTCGTTCTTATGTTCAACAGCTCGGCTGTGGAATGATTTGCCGGCCTCTGTGTTTCCTCCTTCCTACAACATAGGTCTCTTCAAGACCAATGTTCATTCCTTCCTCTCCTCAAAAAGACCCTCCACACAGCATCCCAGATGACATAGGCCCTGAGGGAAATTATTTTCCTCAAGGCCTCCTGTGTGGAGTTAATGTAAAAAAAAAAAAACCTCTCCCCCGATGTAAATAGTCGTATTTTTATTTATTTAAGTTGAATCAAAGTGTTTTTTCAAAAAAAATATTCGTGTCGCATGCCCAGCTATAAGAAAATGTGTCACTATTGGTATAAATATTATGTGACTCATTTGTTAAAAAAAATGTATGACGTTACAATAAATTAATGATTTTCACCGCTAAATTTTACCTAATTCAAGCTCCTCAAAAGTTTTATGCGTATTTTGATAACTAATTTTTAACTTTTTAAATGCTAAGCATTTTCGTATCCTGTGATTTCGCAGATGTACGAGTATACTTGTATTGCTTTGATTGTGGGGTGTAACTACTTTTACTGTCCCAACCACTTTTTGCACTTTTAAAAGGCAGTAAAATTTCAAATTAAACATTCAATAAATATTTTATTTACATAATATATTTTATTAAATTATTCCAAATAAAAAAAATATGTTTTTAAAAAGAATATTTTACATGAATAGTACTAATGCGTTCTATTTTTTTCTATCCCACCTGTTTAATTTTCGCCTCACTTTCCAATTAGAAATACTACTGGAATAAAAAAAACACTACACTACCATTAAAAACGAAGCATTTGCGATAATCTTCCTTCACATAAAACTTCAAAGTCATATTAAAAATAAAACATCACCCACGTTCTCATCGAAAAAGCCGCAGATACACATGCTAGTAACTCACTCGAAAAGCGTGCAAATAGCGGTCTTCAGCATTCCAGTGGCTCGTGTATCGTGTCGCTGCTAGTATAACTCGCTTGTCGGTAAAATTGCAGTTAATTTTTTTATTTCTTCCGGATACTCCATCTTAGCCAGCTACGTGCGTGAAACTAGAAATATGATTAGCTAGCATGCTCATATCTTACCTACAAGTACGCGATTAGTTAGCATGCCAGCTCCTCTCAAAAGCATTTATTTTCACACTTTAGCATCTCCCACACGCACACTTCGGAGCGACCGAGTCCGAGCGCCACTTCAGGCCGCCGCGCAGAAAAGTCTCGCGGTGAACTGCGCTGTAAACCAGTCGGTCTTTACTTTTCTGCGCGGCGGCCTGAAGTGGCGCGGGATTCGGTCGATCCGAAGTGTGCGTGTGGGAGATACGTTCAAGTTCAGCTGTCTATGATCAAATTAAAATTCTTCAGCCAGTACCTGTCTACTTGCCTAGACGATGACTTTGAGATATTTTTCAGAAAAACAATATTATTGATTCTTTTGCTTATTCCGATTCAGAAATATGTATTTTTTTTAAGAAATCGAAAGTAATCTCGAAGATTTTCAATAAAAATATCATTAACATTTTTGAAAACCATAAAAATTGAGATATTTGCGCTAAGCGTAAAATAAATTGTTTGGGACTGTGGGACATTTGTCCGTTCTGAACATTTATAGATTTCCTAACTTTATAATTAAACTGAAAAGACGCCATAAATTCCCTCTTTTCATAAGAATTGTTCATGTTCACCAGAATATACTATTTTCAATAAGATTCTGCTACGGAAAAAGGCATTGCCGCTGAAATTTGAAAGACAAACAGGAAGCTACAAACAAGATGGTTGCGTTCAGTGGCAATTAAAGAACAGTACAGGAAATCAACAGCAACGTCTTTCGGTGAACACTCGACGCTGTTACCGACGTTTCATGTCCTATATCCCGCTTTTAGTGTGTATGTGGAATGAAATAACATATTTATTTAGTCACATTCGTTGATAGTAGTGTTAATTGTCGTATTTAAGTTTTATCTAGTTATCAGTTAAACTAAATATGGGCGACGAAAGCCACCCGAAAACTCTATACGTCGGTAATCTCGACGTGTCGGTGACAGAAGAATTTTTGTGTGCGTTATTTTCACAAATAGGCGAAGTAAAGGGTTGTAAGATAATTCGAGAGCCTGGAAATGACCCATATGCATTTATTGAATTTACAACACACACGTCGGCGGCGACAGCTTTGGCCGCCATGAACAAACGGGTCTTCCTCGATAAAGAAATGAAGGTAAACTGGGCGACGAGTCCTGGCAACCAGCCCAAAACTGATACCAGCAACCACCATCACATCTTCGTCGGTGATCTGTCACCGGAGATCGAGACACAGACCCTCCGAGAAGCATTCGCTCCTTTCGGAGAAATATCCAACTGCAGAATCGTGAGAGACCCGCAAACGTTGAAATCGAAAGGTTATGCTTTCGTTTCGTTTGTGAAAAAGGCCGAAGCCGAGAATGCCATCGCCGCAATGAACGGTCAGTGGCTCGGATCACGTTCTATCAGAACTAATTGGTCAACGAGGAAACCTCCCGCTGTAAGGCCAAACGAAGGTGGAACCAATAGTAAGAGAGGCAAGCAGCCCACCTTCGATGAAGTTTATAACCAGAGCTCACCAACAAATTGTACAGTTTACTGTGGAGGTTTCACTAACAATGTGATATCGGAGGACCTTATGCAAAGCACATTTTCTCCCTTTGGACAAATTCAGGACATTAGGGTTTTCAAAGATAAAGGGTACGCCTTTATAAGGTTTACTACCAAAGAAGCTGCCACACATGCCATAGAAGCTACTCACAATACCGAAATCAGCGGACACACAGTGAAATGCTTCTGGGGCAAGGAAAATGGAGGAGGCGATAGTCAGGTTTGTTTAGCCACCTTTGTTTATTCGCCATGACTCATTTCATTGTTCTCATTTGCAGCTAGTAGCCCCTCCTAAAGGGACTTCCTCCTTATCATAATATGTGTGTAGAGGTATTTCATATCCCTAAGAATAAGATGCTCTGCCACAGTTTGACGGCCGGTGTTCGAATTTCATAGCTGGTATCGACTCGCTTTCATATCAGGACAAGTTAGTTAAAGCGAAACTCTCAATTTTAAGTCTCAATTCATAGGGTTATTGTTTTATAATAAATAAATAAGGGGTTAATCAACATTGCATGAAGAGGACTAAGCTCACATTCTTATGATGTTTCCATTTGTTAGATCTGTCCTCGTGTCACATGGTAAGCTTGCCATGTTCGTTGACACTACAGAACAGACACAATACTCGCTTTGACCTTGAACTTGGCAATGATCTTTCCTTACAATGCTTTTGAAATTTTGTCGAGTGCTATTTGATATACTATAAATATATTATTTTCCATTCGGTTGATTAACCTCATTATGAATTAACTCGCAAATTGCACTAATGAAAAATTGCACAAATGCAGCGCCCTTCATTCTACTAAGATTCTAAGACATCTGAAATTCTTTTGCTTTTCCTGTCTATTTAAAAACATATTTGGTGAACTTTCTAAATCATTGGACACGCTTATATGAATATTTTTTAGAGAAAACCTTTTGATTCACCGCGGCTGCGATCTCATGCGACGAATGCAAATTTTGGATGCACTATTTTCCATCGCTCTGAATGTAAAAAGTTATCTTTTATAGTATTAAGGTGAACCAAAGGGTTTTTTTCTAAAAAATATCCGTATTAAGCGTGTCCAGTGATAAAGTTTACCACATATTCAAATGAGTTAACATATTATTAGCTTATATCGGAAATAAAAAAATCATACATGTTGAATCACTTGAAACTGACATTTTTGCAAATGAAAACTATATCTACTTACAAGTGACACATTATGAAGTGTACATCCTATCTAATGTGAGATAGGAGAGTGAATGACTCAACACTTAATATTTTGGACAAGCGTTCAGGATTAATTAACGGATGAGACATGGGAATTAGCCATGTTACACGCCACAAAATTGACCTGAAATAAATATCTAATAAACAAAATGATTTAAAATAAATATTTACCATAAGACATAATGTTTTCACATTTTGCGACTGATGAAGGTACTGAAATCTCTTATCATTTATTTATTTAAAAAATCTTATTTTCCACATTGTCTTTCTTCGTACTATTATTATAAAATGTTAGAATTCACAATCCCTTTACCATAAGAATAAAAAAAAATTCCGCCTTACATGTTTCACTACAAATATTTACTGCTTTTTCTTTAGTAAAGTAATTTGTAGTAATCGCTATGCTTCACAAAAATGACAATGATTTAATTTTTTCAACTAGACTAGCTTTTTGCTGTTCATATAGAAATAAATATTCTGTAGTTTATAATATTAGACCGCACTATCTCTACATATTATAAATTAAAGTCCCACGTCTGTCTGTCTGTTCGCGATAAACTCGAAAACTACTGAACAGATTTTCATGCGGTTTTCATCAATAGATAGGGTGTTTCATGAGGAAGGTTTAGGTATGTAATTTGTCAAGGATTTGTGTAAATTGGTTGAAACATAACAATAATTGTTAGAAGTGTCGGAAAAAGTCAAGCTGCCTGGTAGCTTAGGTATGTAATTTGTCAAGGATTTGTGTAAATTGGTTGAAACATAACAATAATTGTTAGAAGTGTCGGAAAAAGTCAAGCTGCCTGGTAGCTTTCATCGAAAACGCTGCCTAATCCTTTTGGGATATAACAAAACAATTCATGGTGGGATATTCCTCTTTTATAGATCTACAAAAAAGTCCGTGAAGGCATATATCTATCTTTTACGGATAGCTTACGAAAAGTTATTTAGACGGATACAGTATTAATCCTTAACTTAAATACGTTAGTTACCCCAAGCATTTCATATACATTATTATAATCTTTCACACAATCTCTACATATTATAAATTAAAGTCCTCCGCGGCATCTGTCTGTCTCTTCGCGATAAACTTAAAGATGGCGGTGGTTACAAAGGTTGGATTTTACAAAGTGTTTTATTAGCCACAGCAACGCGTGGCCGGGTCAGCTAGTCTATAATATGTCAAAATTTGCGAACTTTATTTGCATAATTGCTGTAGAGTTAGATTCATTAGTGAAATGCGCTGCCCAATTTCTTTATTAATTATTTTTGGGTAAATCGGTTAGAGTCAGCAATTAAATGCCATTTATTAGGAATAATAATTCCTTTGGCGAGCCTTTCAGTATCCAGCTACTTTAACTGTAAGAAAGTGTGTCAAACTAATAATTATTTGCCTACAAACCTACCTTTCGCTTTGTGAAGGTTTCAACCCCCTGGCTGCATATTTTGAAAGTATACGGTGATAGAATGCAGGTGCATACGTCGCTAAATTGCACTTCGCTTTGTTGAAAAGTATGCTGTGTTAATTACACACTCCGATGTGCACATTATCACAAACTATATGGTGTGAAGTAGAGATACGACGATATTCGGCTACTATTCGGTATTCGGCCTATTCGGCTACTTTTTTTACTATTCGGCTGAATACCGAATACCAAATCATGAAAAAAAAGAACAATATTACTCACTAAAAAATAATATTATTAGCATATTTAATACTTAAAATCTATCAGTGTTAGGTTATGAAGAATAAAAACATTTTTTTCAGCATTTGTTGATAGCAAACGATTGCGTTTTTCATCATAAATTATAACTACTTCCGAAAATGTCCGCTCGCCATATACACTGCTACCGGAAGATGATAAATGCTAGGCTTGGATACTGTTTTGCGTTTGCTGACCACCACTTTAAGGGTCCGATCTAGGCGAACAATTTTCATGTATTTTTTTATCTCTAAAAAAATACACTACAAGTTTCAATGTATTTTTGTTTAGATTTACGCACTATAAGTAACACAATTTGATGTAACAATAAAATATAATGTGTTTTGTGACACGACCTACTCGCAAATGAAACAAATACGCACAACGGTGTAGTTACCACACGCACTTAAATGATGCAGATCGGAACCTGTCACCCGTGAAATAAAAGTACAAGTGTCATCGAATATTCGGCCGTCGAATATTCAGAGCTTCGGCCGAGAGCCTAGTCGAATATTCGGCATTCGGCAAAATCACTATTCGCGGCATCTCTAGTATGAAGGATTCATTTGTTACAGCAAAAGTGATTGTTTAATATCTGGCCCAAGTGATGAAAAAAAAACTAACCTAAGAACTTGTTTTATATTTGATACAAAATAGATTCTTAGGTTGGGTTTCTAAAATTATTTTTGTATGTAATAGTATGTTATGAGTTGATACAGCCTCATTAATCAATTTGACTAACGCATATAATGTCCAGCAATAGTGCATGTCATATATTGAATATATTACATCACGCAATACTGCACACATACATCAATCTAATGCTATACAAAAAGTCTGAAACTTTTCACATTGTAAATTCTAAAGAATTTATTTCTACACTATGATATTTTTTAATGCACTAAAGGCTTGTTCTCATTTGTGTACTTTAGTCAAGTAGTGAGTAACTTGGTACTTGACCACCGAAAGCGTTCGCATTACTTTCAAGTAGCACATTAGTATTACATTAGTGCCCTCTGCCCGTTGCGAGATGACGGGCTGCTACACAACAAAGTAAATACGCTAATTAATGCTTATTTTTTAGAAGAGGTGGAAGAATAAATTAGCAAGAGGAAAATAAATAAACTATGGACACGAAAAGAGATTAATAGCAGCATAAATAAATAATTTTAGGGTAGCATCTTCGCTCTATCGCCACGACATTTCCGCGTGTCTACAAATGAACTCTGCTAAACTGGCCGGTTCGCCCATGTCAGTACGCGTGGAGGGGGTCCTTACTCGCCGGAAAAATAAAATGAAATGGATTGAATCTACTAAAGAGCTGACTAACCCACTCTACTAAAATTACGGGGTTCGGACGCGTTTAGTTACTACTATTCCCTACACTCGACTAAAATACTTGGCGTGTCCGAACGGCTCTTAAAGGTGATACACTGATACATTAAGGCTACATTTTTGGCCTTGTACACACTCTAAAGTACGCGCGCACTAATCGAAGGTAGAAAGCATAATATGTGATTAGTATCCACAATTCTTGTATACTTTCTAAAAAAATTATTTCTTTTATCTTCTAAAACCTGTGGGTGAGTTTTGGCCTAGTATACTTGCAAAATACGCCCCCTGGCCAAGGTGATAGGTATACTGTTGTTATTTATTACTTCATGATACAAATTCCTCTGCCGTAGCAAGTAATGTATTCAGATGACCCATTCTTATGATACCACATAAAAATTTTATTTTGTTGTGAAGCTGATGAACATCGACTTTTATTATTATTCATTGAAGGTAAAAGATTTTTATGTAAATTAGAAATACCCAACCTGGGATTCTCGGAAATATAAAGCAACTACATAGATTCAGAAAGACTTGGATTTTATTTCCTGTTACTTGTATTTTTATCCAAGTTATTCAAGCCAGGAGTAAATATTATTTGTTACATTTAAATATAACTTATTCTCGAGATCTGAGTTTGAACTTGGAGCAGGTTCAATTACAACTTGATTTGGTTAACTTAGCAGGTGGCCAAATAGGAACTGAAGATGCCATGTTTTCATTTTGTGATAGAAAGCGATGAAAATGGGAAACTTAAGAAAAGCGATGCATAAAACATTATTTTCGAGGCTTGGGCATTCATTCATGGACTTTATATAAATGTAGAAAAGGCGTGATAGTTCCAGTATTGGGACAATTTGCCGCTAGATGAAGTTGTGTCGTCTCTTCTCATCGAAAATTACCCGTGAGAAGAGTCAACTATTTAAAATTAGTTTTTGATTTTAACACTTCATTTATCTTTTATTCATACTGTTTTTGTGAAATTGATACATTTATTTTGTTTATTAACATTATTATAGATAAGTTGTACGAAGGAATATAATAAGTTTTTAGTATATAATATAATATATATGAGTAAAAACAATGCAAGTATGTAGTTACATTATCACAGTACAAAGGAGTTCAATACGTGTATACATAATAACAAGATTTCAAAAGAAGTAAGTAGGTGCTATGTAAGTAGTTACTGCACAATTTGTAGTAAGTTTGTTATTATAATTTAAAAAATGTATGAACAGTCATTGTAAAGCATGTTTGTAATACAATTACGTCTTATTGGGTGTATTACAGAACAGCTAAATGTGAACTTTTGTTTAAATTAATACAATGATTGATGCACTTGATTTTTTAAATATCTTACGTCAAACATTCAAATAAACTGATTTTTAGTTTGGACAGAGTGTCGTAATAGTAAACATCGATTAAATAATATTTATTAGCAAGTCTGTGCAATTTGAATAGGCGAATTTTCTAAATAATTATTTGCATTTTAATGTTTTAATTATAATTTAATCAAAACATTCAGATAATAATAAACTGGTTCGTAAATCAAGTTCGAGTGCAGGGATTTCTTTTACACTGGTATCCGCTTTACTCACAGTGGTGAAGCCACCTTCTGCGATTAATTTGCGTTAACCCGTGTCAAACAGTATTGTCATTTTTATTTTATACAAAAAGTTTATATCTTGTTACCTCTTTTTTTAGATTAGGCTAACTTAGCTATTTGCGCTTGTTAGATTAGCTCCATGAAATTCTCAGAGCTCACTAAATCGTCAATGGTTTGGCAAAACACGTCAAGATTAGGTTTTGTACAGATTACCTACCCACAAAGTGCCAGCTAAATGAAGGACCTGATAAGAAAGCCAACTGAAAAGATAATGAATGTATGCAGCATTATTTTTAATATTCATTTATCAATCCGTCAACAATAATAAAAATAATTAAACATTGTGTTTGAGTTTTGCAGTCGACCACAAACAGATTAATTCGGTGGGCAGGAAATATGCACTGTACCTTGCAGTGATTTATAAAAATTATAAGTCTTCAATCTACCTATTCAATTAGTTGCCACATTCCTTATTTGCTATCCCTAAAACTTGATAAGTTGGTATGAATGTTTTTCCAAAAATAACCACAAATGTTTGTCCAAAGTTCCGTAATGGTAAAAATTGTGATGTGGGTGGGCTTGAGATATGGTTTTTAGCTGCTACAGCAAGTGGTAATCAAAAAGACTGGTGGTGCGAGTAAAAATAATGTTAAGTTAGTTTATTGTGTATTCATATGTTAATATGTAATTGTTTTTGTTCTTTTACTTCTAGAACATGTAAAATTTTGTTTAGGGAAAATGTAAACACTTGTATTGATGATTGCTTTTGTTCTTTTATTTCCAGAACATGTGAACTTTTGTTTAGAGAAAATATAAACACTCGTATTGATGATTGCTTTTGTTCTTTTATTTCCAGAGCATGGCCAGTGCCCAACAGCAGCAGTTGTCAGCGCAAGGAGCCCAATATCCGTATACCAATTATCAGCAGCAAATGGCGAGTTACTGGTATCCTCAGGTATGACCAATGCCACTTAATTCTTTACTTAACAATATTTATTACGATATCTCTAAAGAACCTTTTGCAAGGTTGATCAGTCTTAAAAATCAGCACCTCAAAAAATACTGTTTATATTATATGAATATGTGCTTGGAATGATCCATGATAATGTATTTTTGTGCTGCAGTAGTAATCAAATGTTGCCATCAGTTCATCTTGTCTATTTTTGCAGTCAGTTTTGGTTAGGCCTTTTCGGGACATAACCTCATCCTTTGATCTGATTGTACTCGGAAAAGGAATCTAGTTCGTTAATTAAATCCCCCTTCCTGATTCTGTGTGAAATCTGAAACACTGAGGGTGTGGGCATACAGAAGTTGTAACCCAATAATTTTACACAACAGTTTTTACTACTAAAAAACAAGAGGCTAAAATTACCTTCACCTGATCATGTTTACCAATTTTCTTTGATGTACAGTTATTATTCAAAATTATTACTTTCAAATGAAAGAAACACGGAATTAAGTCATCTTGATGCTCCCAAATTTTCCTATGTTCTAAAATCCATGCTAAATACACAAGCTTTATGGTGTAAGTATTTCCAAAACACCCACTGCCTAATATTTTACTTCCTTCTGTGTGGTGCACTAATGTATCACCTTGGCGTTCTTATATATTAAAACCAGACTGCTGCAATGTAAAAGCCGTCGGTGTCTGAATAATTTGCGCTGTTTAATAATTATAATTCTTTGGCGTGGAAGTAGGCTTTCTGTCTTTTTACTGCCCTTAGCGCTTACAAGAGAATTATTTATAGGCATTTCTAGGTTGACATGTTACTCTGTATTGTACTGTACTGTACTCCTGCATGGTGTACTTCGGCATTCTTCTATGTGGATAGGTTTTTCCATGGCTGATTATTGTGTTTGCCAACATGTTTTGATACTCATACAAATATGCAATATGCCAACAGAACTAACACTAAGGCCAGGCTCATACATACATTCTTTAATCGATCAACTGTTTAGTTGTATATCTAAAGGCTATGGAATCGTACGGGGGTGTGCATATTATCGACATGATCAGTAGCGCAGGAGTGACGGACGTCTGAATCCATCACCGCTGCTGCGGTATAAGGCTGTAAGGGTCTTTATGCTGGAGAGGTCAAAAGGTCTCCCTCAATCAGTCTCGCCATGCAATAAGCCTAGTGGTAGATAGATAAACTTCACCCGATGAACCCAGGCACCCCTGCCAAGTCACGAAAGATAGCAAACCACACGGTAACTTTTTGCAGAGGAGTTGGTTATCCAATAAATTGTTCCCAGAGCGGTGATATCTGCCTCTCAAATTTAAAGAGTTTAATTTACTTAGACTCAGTTTTTTTGCAGAAATCCACACGTGAGTCATCAAATGGCCATTCAGCGCCATTTTGTTTTTTGACAGTTTGAAAGTTCCGTTAAATGCTGATTCTAAGCAATGTTGCCAACCTAACGGATTTCGAAAAACGGGAAAATTTTGTGTCTTAACGGAAGTTACAGGATGATAGATTTTGAAGATGGACAAAAATATGGGTGTCTGATGGAATTCTAACCATTGATCCGTCAGATCGACGGAGATTTCGAGTTGGCAACACTGATTCTAAGCCTGTTTCAGCTTGTAAACAAATTGTGATCAGCGGAAGAGGACAACTATCATGTTGTTAAGCTTGTCAGCTTATTACAATTTGATAGAATGCTGAAACGCAACTTAGAATCGGCGTTCAACCTACAGCTGGCCACTCGCGCACAGGTAATCAGTCAAAAAATTTAAAAAAATAAAAAAAAATGCATGCGATTTTGACCCTTATGTATAAAGAAACTGTTTTAAGAACAAGGTCAGAATCGCTTGCGCCAACAGTATTCCTGATACCGCTAGAAATTTCATTCGCCTGGCAGCACCAGAGTATTTTAAAATAATTTATCTGTGGCATTAGTCAACCGCATTTTACCGCGAAACGAGCTGTCAAAGTCAGACGATGTTTGGTCACAATTAAACCTATCAATTCATCAAATAAACTCAAGTAATGTTATTTTTATCAATAGTTTATTGTTCAAAGAATGTGTTTCGGTAAATAAAATAAACACTAGTTCGAAATAAATGCAAAAAATATTACTTCAAATGTATTCTTTTTCGAGATTTAATACGATGTATGGGCTGGCTAACAATGGGTCAATGGGGACCTTTCAAACGTCAAAAAACAAAATGGCCATTTGATGACAATATTAAATTTGAATTTCTGTGAAACACGGGGCAATTAATTAATAGTAAGGCATAATTATTGCGAGTACAAGCACCAAGACTGAGGGCAGCACGCACCAAGGACTGTTGGGAAATCTCTACAACAACAGATTGATTATATGCGCACCTCTAACGACTAAACAGCGTAGTCAAGTTGAAATCGCGAGGCTCATCGATTTAGACTCGATACTTTGGTCGATTAAAAATTGTACGTTTGCGTGTGGCCCAAGAGTGCCAGAGTAATTCGTAAAAGAAAAATAATCAGTTATCTTTCTGATGCCAGTGACAAGATATTATATTCTTGATAATTTTTCTTAGTGTAAACCTGTGATGATGTTTTTTTGTAAAAATTGATAAAATTCAATATTGCTGGTTGATTGTGTTGGTAACAAACACCATGGTGATGTGGCGATGTATTTATAAGTAGTTTGTGTTTTGATTGTTTAAGCAGAGTTACCCGGGGATGCAGGCAGGCTACATGCCTCCCGGTTACACGTACCAGCAGTACGCTGCGGCCTACAACAACCCGCAGACAGCAGCAGGTACTTATTTATTCCACTACACATCTTAGTAGCCATATAAATATATTTATACACACATCTTTTTATAAGAAGTAAATTCACTCAATGATTATTATCTCTGATTCCCCTCTTTGCCAAGCTACACGTTTTTGTTTTACTAGCCTTGATTTTTATATAACCCCCCAGGCCTCGAGCATATTTGGTTAGATTAATTCAGCTTTGCAATAAAATCCAAACAAACATAATATTTCTGAACGTATCCGAAAACTGAAAACTATTTTTGAAAGGTGATGAAATAAGCTTTCCAATTTTAAAATTTTAAATAAATGTATAATTTTTTAACACAAACGTAAAAAAGTTTTTAAAATGGCTCACCTTACGTTTTCTAATTAAAATTACTGACAAGAAAAAAAATAAAGGCACGTACATATTCTCTTTTTTAGACAAATGTTTTATAAATGTTATTGTCATTTCATGTTAAAATAATTGATAAAAAAATCTCAAAGTTTCATTTTTTTTTTAAATTGCACTCAGATTGTGTGATTAACTTTTAAATTTGAATATTTTGCGTGTTATTTTCTCTTTCTAACACTATTTAGATCATTTTCTCAACATGATAAGTAAGGGAGACACAATGATCTCTATTGAGTTATTCCCAAAAGTGAACAAATTAGCCTGAGAATTCACATCCAAATAATATCCCAATAGTTTAATGCAAATATTTGAAAAAAAAAAAAACTATCACAATCACCGTGTCACAGTCACACTGCATTAAGTGTATAATGTCATCCAATGGTTTGGAAGTGGAGGTTGATATGTGTTGTGTGACGGTGACACAGTGAGGTGAACATGTAATCTGGTGGATGATAGCTGTAAAGCATAATGGGTGGAGTTGATTCTGCAGGGTACCGCATGACGATCCAGCCCGGGTGGGGAGCGGCCCCCGGAACGGCCGCCCCGGCGCAGCCCCCCGTCATGTACGCCGCCATGCAGCAATACCCCTCGCAGTAGACCCCGGCCCGACCTGGGGCCCCCACCCATGATGCGAGCACCAACACACAACCAACTAACAAACACTACCCGGAACGGAGGCCTTGCAGAATGGATGGATGACGATTCTTCTAAGTTCATTAAACCTTGTTGATTTATGATAGATGCGCTAGATCCATGGTATAAATTAGTTTATAAAAAGAATGTAACTTTACAAATCAGGTACAATTATAAGATTGGTGCTCGCAAATGTGGATATATATTGATTGTGTTGTATTGGAGGAAGTAAGGAAGGTGGATTGAGTGATGAACGGACCAGCGGAGAGAGGAGGGGAACGGGGGGGCCCGCGACATCACGTTAGCTGCTAGAAACATAGATATAGATAGGAGATGATAAAAAATAATTTTAAATTATAGTGAAGGAGTGGATTCTGAGGAATGAAGTAAAGTAAGAGGGATGCTTAGGCTTAAGAGCTTGACTAGTTTTCTATTGGCCCATTCCATAATGATTGATTACCCATTGGACGAACTATGTGCCGGCCTGTGCGCACAACACATCTTCACAACAAACAAACAAACATCGCCCTGGGAGGGTTTATTGACAACCACCACATTGGAAAATATATATTTATGATTAATATTACTATTTATACTTGAAGTTTATCCGTATCCATTACACAGGTCAACTCTGAAATGATATACACCTATATCTTTGTAAAAGTGCTGGTTTGTCAAATAAACATTGGGTTCGGGAAAATTCTCCTTTTATTTTGTCTAATTCCTTTCCTAAAAATCCCATTCCATGCTAAATAAAACTTTCATATATGTAGTAGTTGTATATAAAATTTATTAATGCATAATGCAATACAATCTCTCATGTTATTATATCTGTGGAGGATAGTAGAGACAAAGATTTAACAAGTACACTCTCGACGTGCTTGAAGAAGTCTCCTTGCCTTAGGATTATAAAAAGCCAAAATGCAGCAACAGTGGCAAGACATATTTGGCATCACATTGGATTCATAAGCTCGCAAGTAGCGATCCCATCGGGAATCTGAAACAGTTAATACAAACAAAGTACCAGCGCCACTAAATGAAGCAGATTTTAACCTTTGCCTACACAAACTAAGAAATTCGTTGATTGAAGTTGACTTAATGTCTTTTAAAGCACTATTATTTATTAAATGGAACAACAAACTGTAGGAAATTGGCTGCCAACTATGCTACAAATAAAAATAAATCATGCGCCACTATTAATTATATATTATCAACGGTCAGAAGGGCATTTCTTACTAGTACTAATAATATTACAAGTTAATGGTGAGAATTGTTATAAGTTCTGGCTGAACCGTTACAAAGATATTAACCATAGATTTCTTTTGACTGAAACCAACCTATGTTACTAAGTCTTATAATACTAATTTTCTATAATGAACAATCTACGTTATCGGAGATTGAAACTACGATATAATATCAACTAGTTAAAACATGTCTGCTACACAATATGCAAGAAATTAATGAACAAGCTGGCACTTAAAAAATAAAGTGTTATAAAACATTTTTGTAGCATTCTTTGAACTTTTAACAATATATTAAAAAGAAAGTTAGTACACATACATAATATCGTAAGTTTGGTCTTCATTAATTGAACATTCAGGTTTTTAAAAATGGTAAAAAGGACCCACATTATATTTATTACAAACTTGTGCATGTTTTTTTTATAGTAGACCCATTAAAATTTAAGCAGCACATTATCACAAAAAAATAATTCCATGGTGTTTATTAGGCACCTAACCAGATAACTGCTTTTCGGTCATTTTATAATAAAGAGAAAATATTCTAAGAAACTACTGTTCTTTTGTTTACTTATTGTCTTTTCATTTATTAACTAACATCGAATGAAATAAACTGATTACTTCTATATAAGTAGTACAGGAGAAATGCAGTTTAAAATCACTTTTCTGTAAGTGATATTTGCAGTTATCGGGTTATGCTCCAACGCCACAGAATTGTATGTGTTTTCTTAAACTTTCGCAAGAAATGCATTTTTTCTGTGCAAAAACTGTATTGAACAAGATTAAAAAGATGAAAATGGTGTAAGAAAATAAGTATACAATAAGGCAGTGTTCACAACAGGAAATATTCAACACAGAACATGGAAAGCACAATATTCTTATAAGAACATTACAATAATTAGGTCCATAAAACTCAACAATAGAATAAGAAATGTGAAATGACCAGGAAACAAGTCATTCCAACTTTTTTAGTTCCAAACTTTTCTTTTGACTCGTAATGAGGTTAATTGATTTGAAAAGCAATTCTAATTAATTTATTGAAGATTTCAATGACAAAATAAAATACCCTAAGACAGTGACGGTCCTTCCTTCAGGTCAATTAGTAAAAACCTCCCAAAATTATAAGATGACAGTAAAACACTGAAATATTATGGTAATCAGAACAACTGATTTTATTCTAATGTATTTGAAATGCACCGCGAGATAGCCGACAGCAGCAAGCAGTGACATCTAACATCTTAAATGGAAGCTTTATTTCCCACGCACTATGATTGGCCCAGTCAATTTTTTAAATGTCCCAATATCATGTCTTCTGTCACTTTACGCGCCATACAATAAATGAGATGGCACTATACCGCCTAGAAAAAATGTTTTCGGATATTCTGAAGACAGTTTGGGTCATGGCCCTGAGCGAGAGAAAGCATGATGAATATTATGCGTCTGAAAAAGATGGTTTGATATAAACGAAGGTTGATTTAATTTGGATCAATAATATCAATTTTTTTAAATGACCTTCCACTTCTGGGCCTGGGAGGACTTGGTATACCAGTAAAACATTTATACAAAAATGGCGGCCAAGATGGAACCAATATTTAATCGGTATGAAGTCCTTCTCTTAGGTATTTTGTTTAGTCATTGAAAGGTTTGAGCGTGAATGCCGGTATGAAGTCCTTCTCTTAGGTATTTTGTTTAGTCATTGAAAGGTTTGAGCGTGAATGCCCCCATTGTCAATAATTAAAGTTTCTTAATGGCATTTGCTATTGACAAAACTATTATGTTGCCATGGGTGCGGCAATGTATGAAACCTGCATTTCTATATTGGTGGCATATTGACTATTCACATCAATTCAATAAGTTTAACTCGTTGAATGCCGCGAGTAAATGGGGTTGGTTGTAACCAATTAGCGTTCGCAAAAAGCGGCAGCCATGACACCCAATGTCCCGCGATTCTGACAGCGTCCTTGAGAAATTTCATACATAGAAAGGTCAAAGTTGAAGACCAAAGAATTTTTCCCGCGCATGCGCAAGAACTGCGCACGCTCCCGCGCTCCGGTAAATCATTAATATAAATTATATGGAGTCACCAATCTAATTGCGGTTTTCTCTATGGTAAAGAGCGATAATAGAGCAAGCGATTCTGACCGTGTTCTTCATACACTTTCTTTATACATAAGGGTCAAAATCGCGTGTCAAAATCAGGACACGCCGGCGCATGAGCGGCAAATGAGTGGTTAAGTTTTCTGACAGAACGGGTATGATTTACATACTCAACTTTGTAGTCATACCGATTTACGCATACTTTATTAGCCGATCCGTAGGAAATATCGAATGTTTGATAAAAACGTTATGAAATTTAAAACATTTTTTATAAAAAATATGTTATGTGCAATTTTTAAATTAATGTTAAAACATTATTCCCAAATAGAAATGTCAATTTTATTTTATAGGAATTAATATTATAATATTAAAGATGCAAGATTTATCTTTAAAACGCATAGTATGATATCATTTCAATAAAATTAAAGGATTACAAACGTACAACATAAAATTTTTTATACATAGTTTGCATTGTAAAATACAGAGTAGAGTTGTCCTTCAATAACATTTTTGTGATATAAAACCCTTTTAAGCATTACATAATATTGTGTATTCGTAAAAAAAAATACATTTTCAGACGTTTTTCTCTTTTTCAAAATATGCTTATTTTCACCTGTCATTTTGGAAAACTTGTATAAATATCTTGAATAATAATATTTTTTAATGTATGTATGTATTTTGATTACAGTATTTCCTCTAAGACTCAATTTCGTATTTTCTGGTAATCAATATTATCCACCTTAACTCCCATAGCCTAATTTTCTGATGTCATTCCTCTCAATTTGTTCTAATTCATCAATCCCTTTTATTTCACATCTGCTTTATATGGTTGGAGAGTTGTTAGCGAATGTATGCCAGCTAATTGCATCACACGAATGTATCACTAACTTCCACCAAAATACATATAATCGCATACTATCTAGTTGCGGAAATCATCACCGCATCATGACACACACATAAGTCATCCTGAAATCCTATTTGATAGCAACAATCATTAGAAATAAAATCAGATTTTTCCCAATGTACATACATATGGATACCATCCTACAACGATATAGTATTACTACAAGTTGCTGGTGCATTTAAAACTAATAAAAAGGTCTTACAATGATTGTAATTTATACCTTAAGTCATTATAAAAAGCTGTAATATAAATTCGAAAAAAGCTGTCCTACAACCATTGTAATAACCACAAGTCACTAATGCATTCCAAATTCGAAAAAAAGCTGTCCTACAACCATTGTAACATTGCTATAAGTCGCTAATGCATTCCAAATTTGAAAAAAGCTGTCCTACAACCATTACAACTTTACCACAAGTCGCTAATGCATTCCAAATTTGAACAAAGCTCTCCTACAATCATTGTCATATACCACAAATCGCTAATGCTTTCCAAATTCGAAAAAAAAAACTGTTCTACAACGATTATAGTATATAATATTATCATCAGTCACAATGCATTCCTTTAAAAAACTAAACATTATTATACTAGTCCCAGCGAGAGATGTACGTGACGTCATCGTTCTTGCATCTTCTGACCTTTTCCTTCTCAAACAAGACTTGTGGGAAGGAAGAGGACGAACTTGGTCGACGTCCATATGAACTCTCGGTGGGACTATTTAGTAAAGTTTTTTAAATGGCTTGTGGTCAGCACTAGCAATGTGTAGGTTCAACTGGAGTGGGCTCTTAAACTCGGGTTCTTCGCGCGATGCGGATCCTACTCCTATTCCCTTTTCAAATCGACTACTACCAAAGAACCCGGTCCAGTACTTATAACCGGAACTCAGCGGTCCGAGCCACTCGCACTCGTAAAACCCGCGCGTCTCGGTCGCGCGTTCGAGTTCTTTTGCGGGCTCGGATTCCGAGGTGCAAACCCGTGCGTCTCTGTTCGAGCCACTCGCGAGTCAGGAGTAGCTCCCGAGACCTACTCCAAGAACTCAAGTACTTTTAGGAGGAAGCATGTCTCGGAGGCCACCGGCAAAATGCAGAACTCACCCAACTCAGCACAAGCCGAAATGCATTCCAAATTCGAAAAAATGACAGCTGGATTATTGGCTTCCTGGATGACTTATGCAGATGTGGATTCATACACATTACGTCGGTATATTCTGTATTTAAGGTTAAACAACAATGAACTTTACCTGCAAGTATAATTTTTTAAAACAATTTATAAAATTAAACAAAAAATAACCTTGTCTCATAGTAGGTAAAATAAATAATAAAGGTAATCTGTCATTAATCTACATAACAAACGGGTAAAAATTAAGCTACATTAATATAACTAACTTCATGTCCGTACTTACAAAGAAACTAAAAGTTAATGTGCATAAAATGAATATAAAAACTTAATATTTGTACACTAAAAACCTTACAGAGTGAGCTGATGCAATAATAATTTGCAAAAATTTCTCAATAAAAATAACACATTATTATAATGCAAACATTAAATCAAGTTTCTAACGATTTGATTTGGCTATACTATAATTTAAGTTAAAAACAAAAGATATTTAAAATATTTGGAATTTTTTCCCAACAATGATTGTCAAGTATAAAATGATCATTTTGAATTTGATCACATACTTAGAAATAATCAAACATTGTCATTGGGCTGCAATATTCATTTCCAGCAAGAAATTTCACTTCTTTATTAAATTTTTTTTACTGTCAATTCTTGTCAAACGTTTTCTACAAAACCCCTTATTTGTAAAGGGCAAGAAATATTCTTCAGGGTTATAAAAAGGACTCTATTGAATGAAAAATTATAAAATTTTCTGCTGAAATATGAAACTTTGCACAGAAAAAAAACCAGGGTAAATACTAACTAACCGAGTGTGATGGCGCTTGCAGTGCAGCAAACAATACTTATTACATAAAAGTAGTTCATTCACATAATAAAACACAAATTTAATAGTATTCAGCGGCGGCAAGTCAAATTCATAAACAAATAATAATGTTGCCAGTGGAACACAAAAATAAATTATCACAAGAATAGAAAAAATGTTTATAAACTGACGTCGCCGTATTCCTGCGACCACTTTTCATATGCCACCAGACTCTGCGGGGAGACGGATCTTCGGATTCTTTTTAGGGCATCCAGGAAATCTTCGAATGTGATGTTGCGCACGGCTGAAGGGTCCAGACACTTTACTTGCTCAGCATTCAACTCTGTAAACATGAAGAGATGATCAGTACAGTACAAGAGTCATGGTTAGATGAATCTCTCGGATACAAGAGTCATTTATCGCAATCTCTCAGAAAGCAAAAACTGAGAATGCCCGGGGAGGAAACAAACTCCTGGCATCCATCAACACCTGACTGTATGGCTTATACATAAAAAAATTAAGGTAGAAGAAGCGGAAATACCATTCATAATTATTAATATACTTGACAACTGAAACTCTAACTAAACTCAACCAAACTTGGAAGACTTTTTTTTACATTGTAGCTCCGCCCACACAGGAAGCCCCGAGGAAAGTGATTCCCTTCAGAGGGCCTTTTGGGTTTGCTGTGTGGAGGGTAAAGGTTTTTGAAGTAAAACTTCTTTCTTTAACCACGCTTGACTTGGGGAGAAAGCTGGTGAATGCATGATGAGAGCATTACGAAAAGCGAGGCGAACCGTAGTTGAGAGGGAGATATAAGTTAGTGAAGGTAGAAAAAGGTACGTTTCATATATACTGCAGGGGCAAGAGAGAGAGGTGCGAGCACACATTTTCTTTCTCTCATAGCCAGTTACGTTTCGTATATCTAAGACACAGTGCAAGCCTATTGTCTGTATCACACTGTAGGAGCAAAAGAGAGCAGTGTGCGCGCACATTTTCTTTCTCTCTAATATCCTATAGATGGAGCTAAAGAAGTTTTACTTCAGTCGTGTGGTCTAAAGCACACTCATATTTTTTGGAAAAGGAACGCTTTTTTTAGTCAGCGGCAAGTTACTCGTAACCAACCTAGTCAGAACAAGCATTAACAGATCTCTGTTGGAGTTATAACGTTACCAGATGGCGTCCTTGTTTGAGAAATAGATGCAAAGGTCGCCCGAAATGAAATGTTATCAAGTGCTGAAAAGAACTAAAATAACTGCGCCGGCTTTGGATGAGGAGGGGGAGGGGGGTTCCAAGAATCAGTAAAACTGGAAAAATTTGAGTGACACCAATGTCCGGCACTGGATGTCAAAAGGTGCATGAAGAATAGAGCATTAGGTTACCTCTGATGGGTCCCAGGGCTGCATCCTTGGCCAGCGCAGTGAGGTCACTGCCGGAGTACCCGTCGGTGAGGTGCGATAGGCGCAGCAGGTCGGAGCGTGCCAGTGGAGCGCCGTGCTTCTCCAACAGGCGGCGTAGCAAGGCGGCACGAGTTTCCGAATCGGGTAAAGATACATAGACTCGCTTCGGGAAACGTCTGGAAGTGATAGACATTTTGCTTATTAGACTGGGTAGATTGGGTTTATTTATCAGTCAAATAATATGTAATAAGAGTGTGCTAATAGTTTATTTTTTAATATTTTTCGGCATTAACTAACCATGTAACAACATCTACACATTTTTTTTTTATAATGTATTTCTTTATGTGGCATAAACAGTAATTTTTTTCACTTGTTTTCGTTTATGCCATAAAAGAATAGTAAATTTGCTACAATTTGAGCACAAGATGGGTTATATATGTTGTGACGATTCCCGAGATTTTTTTTTTTTTTTACAGCTCCACACAGGAGGCCCTGAGGAAAACAATTTCCCTCAGGGCCTATGTCATCTTTGGGGATGCTGTGTGAAGGGTTTTTTTAAGGAAAGGAAGGAGAGGAGAGTTCTGGGAAGGAAAAGGGTTTAAGGGGTGGGTAGGAATCTGGGGTTCAGTGTGTCTTGGTCATCCGCCTCCAAGACCTAGACAAACCTCACCCCATGAACCCGGGCACCCCTGCTAAATCACCAAACGTAGCGAACCACTTGGGGTGACCTATGGCAGAGGTGTTGGTTATCCAATAAAGGTTCCCGGGGTGGCGGTACCCATTCCCGCCTCCCAAATGAGAAACAGAAATTTTTAAAAAAATTATCAAAGACTATGAATATTATTAAATAACTCCTAAACTATGGGATGTAAGCAAAACCTCACAAAAATGCACTTTAAATGTGATCTTCATGATTTTTTTTTATGTGCCACTCATAGTTTAGGATAACAATTCAGTCTTTGATAATTTTTAGCAGTTTTTAATCTTTTAAAAAGTTGTATTTCGGGAATCATCATACCTGTATTGTATAGCTCATCTTATGCTAAAATTGTAGGAAATTTACTCTTCTTTCACAAAGGTAATGATTTTTTTGACAGTTGTTTATTTTTTCAAATATATGGAAAAAACAAAAACATTCAAGAGTCTGCTGTTTTTGCCAGGTAACACGGGGTGCATGGGTTCACCGAGGTCGAAAACTTGGTTTTAACATCACTGTGGCAATCCAAATGATAAATTCAAAATTCAAAACTATCCAGCCTTTTGCAAAGAATTTTGCTAAATTGGACTAGAATAATGAAAGAACATTTTTTTAAACCTACCTAAGAGCCGCCTCATCCAGTTCCTGCGGCCTATTCGTTGCAGCCATCACAATAACTCGTTCAGTCCCTCCGCTCGGAAGCCCATCGAACTCCACCAGGAACTCCGTCTTCAGTCGCCGTGATGCCTCGTGCTCCCCCGTGCAGCGCTCGCTCAGCAAAGAGTCCACTTCGTCAATGAAGATGATGGCTGGCTGCAGCTCCCGGGCTATCTGGAACAGAGCCCGCACCATCTTCTCACCGTCGCCTACGTACTTTGAGGTTAGGGTCGCCGCCGAGATGGAGAAGAAGGTGGCGGAACATTCGGCGGCCACGCAGCGCGCTAGCAAGGTTTTGCCTGAAATAAGGATTCATAAGTTTAGAAAACAAATAACGTGGGTTTGCTGTAAACAGTTGGTAAGTTAGCATTTTAGGTAAATGGAATCAGCAAGAATGTCTTCACTAAAAAATCTAAACCTTTTAAATTATGAACCAATATTGATAAGGTAATGTATAACTATTGGTACTAACTAAGAGGAATGAGCGAGCACTGGACGTTTTCGAAAGGAAAATTTTGAGGCGCATCTTCGGACCGGTTCTAGAAAATGGATTTTGGTACAGACGCCATAACAATGAGCTCTATACTTTGTTTAAGGAGCTAAACGTTGCAAAATTTATAAAACTGGGAAGACTTCAGTGGCTGGGTCATGTGGAGACAATGACCGAGCATCAAGCACCAAAGTCCCTGCTGAACTCAAGACCAATAGGGCGAACGAGCCTGAGAAGACCAAGATTAAGATGGAACGACAATGTCCTCAAACTTCTATCTTAGAGCTTCTAAACTGGAGAAAGCTGGCACAAAACCGAGATGAGTGGAGGAAGACTCTTGAGGAGGCCAAGACCCACCAGGAGTTGTAGAGCCAATAGTGATGATGATGATGATAACTATTATTTACCATTGCCAGGTGGTCCAAACAGCAGCAGCCCTCGGGCAGGTGCTCTCAATCCTGTGAACAGTTCCGGCCTGATGGCTGGGAGCACCACCATCTCCTGTAGAGCCTGCTTTGCTGCCTGAAAACAAACAATAAATTGTTACATGGTTACAAGAATTTGGGGTAATGATGGAGGTAACCTTCAACTTGAGAACAGTCATAAAGAAGAACTCTCAATATGGAAAGAAACTAAGTGAGGTGGTTATTAGGACTATTAATAGGACGCTGCCACCTCAGCAGTGGCGGTTCTTCACAGGGGGACAATGGGGACGGTCCCCGCCAGTTACACTCAAAACCTACTAAAGGAAAAGGAAATAACAGTCGATGCGTTGTCTTCACCAAAATGAATGAATTCTTTAAACATAAAAGTAATTAACATTTGCAGAAATAAAATACAAATAATTATTCAGGATGATTTTAATAAGACCCTACGCGCGTACAACGAACAATGTACGGAGCACAAAACAGGGGGTCAATTTCTCAGTGCGCAGAATCTAATGCGCACTTGGGTATAAACATTTGCTATAAACAGTGATAGATATAAGCATTGACTATATTATTAGTGTGAAATTAAATGTATCTCCACTACGCTGAATTTCTTTCTTTTAACTATTCGAAGTATCCCCATACTTTCCTTGCGTTGTTTCGCGATAGTATGCAACTGCGCATGCGCAGTCGTATGTGAATTCAAATACCCGCGGGGACGATTCTTTGGATCCCCACAGAAACATTTGTTTGCGAAGTTTCGGGCGGGAATCGCTCGCGTTCAAATTAGTTTGATAACAATCTTGCAAGATAAAGCTTTATTTTTATTATACTATATTGTAAATTGGCATATATCTTTGGATATTTTATATTATTTTGTGTTTAGATATCCAATTAGCATGATTAGACCATAAAATATTTTTTTGAGAAATTTTATATTATATTCTACGGGTGGTGAGATTGCGGTACTAAAAAAAATATCGATCCCCACCACTAAAAAAGTGCTCGAGCCGCCACTGCACCTCAGGCGTCAAACGCAGGTATTGAATTGGAATGAAAAATTACTGATTTATCTGAGGTTGAGACGGGAAAAAGGCTCAGATATCTGGGGAACACGTTGTGGAACCAGGAGAACACCCAATGACATCCCGAGTGAAATTTATTAAAAATTTTAAGCAACCCCAGACACAAAAAAGAGCTGATGATCTTGAAATGCCTGAACAGATCATCATGAATTGTAGCTAAGAACCATTTTGATCACATCAGCTTTCAAACAAAAAAACCCACATCATAATCGGTCCATTAGTTTAGGAGCCACGATACCACAGACAGACACACAGATGGCGGTCAAACTTATAATAAACCGCTCCTTGCATTGGGGGTTAATAAAAGGGACTCAGCTACCGGACAAAGGAATATGGTGAATGAAGAATCAACAATCAGATTTATTTAAAATGTAAATATTAACCGCACAAGAGTTCAAACTGTCGGGAGTCAGTGGTGGGCTACAGCATCACCAAATTGGTGTATGTTGCGAGGCTGAAGGAAGTGCAGAAGGGAAAAGATTGAAAGTACCAAATCAAGCAATGTTCCACTTTGAATATGGGTCTTTCACCAGGGACCACTCTTGGATTGTATCGAAAAGGCTGACCTCTTGTCCGGCGATGTCCTCCCACACCACCTTGGGGCCTCCGTCGATGATCTCATCCAGGATGAGCTGCGCCAGCTTGGGTTCTACCCCGCGCAGGGCCCCCGAAGGGCGCGGCCGCGTGGGGGTGCCCCCTCCCTTGCTGGTGGGCCCCCGTCGCACCGGAGAGCCACTCCCACCAATCTGGAACAGTAATTAAATGTCAATTGAATAAGTATTTAACAAGGCTTAGAGAGTTCTCTGCCAATTTTGCCCAAGAGTCAAAAGAATAGTGCGTCAAATTATAACTAGCCGTTGAAAATAAAAGCTTTATTCCTTCAACATCCAATGCTGGCGTCCCGCAGGGATCGGTTCTGTCTCCGACTTTGTTTTTGTTGCACATCAACGACCTTTTGTCATGTGCACCAATTCATTGTTACGCGGATGACAGTACAGTTCATGATGCTTTTGGTTTGACAAGTCCCCAAAGGGCTCACAAACTCCAACAGCTCGTAGGGCTTTGAAGTAAAGAATGGACGATTACCTCGAGAGTGTTTTCTCTTGGGGTAAAAATAATCTCGTTGAATTTAATGTTTCAAAGACCCAATGTTGTCTGATTACGTCTAAAAAGGGATCGAAATGAAAATCTAGTCTCTTTCAACGGAAGCAATCTTCCGAACAGGCCCTCCATTGATATGGCTCCATCGAAGCCAGAGTAAAGTTAGCCTCCCAAAAACTGGGCGTACTGTACAGGGCCCGCAGATACTTTAATAGTACACAACTGCTAACCTTGTACAAATCACAAGTACGCCCCACGGTTGAATTTGGCAGCCATCTCTGGTCTGAAGCTCCAAAATACCTGAAAAATACCCTCGACTCTGTGCAGAAACGGGCGGTCCGTTCGGTCGAGTGCAGTTAACAAGCGGTTGAAGCGAAACTTTACCAAAACAATCTCAACCAATGAAGAACCAAGGAGCCTTGAAAAGTGAGGTCATAATCAAGAGCCGCCAATGAGTGCAGACCAGCGTCATTTCCGTTTTATATTTGAACCAATAGGAGCCTTGGTAGGAGTTTGATACTTCGCAGGGTAAATATTTTTGTCAACTACACGACTGACAGCTGATTCCTGTTATGTATTTCCATAGACAACTTAATAGGGATGTGCAGCTTGATCTACTATCGACCTTTTACTTTTTGTTTTAGGGATGTAACTAGAGTTGGAACGATTTCTATGGAGACACACGCGCTGACATATAAACACGCTTATTGTACTTGACTGCTGTCGTATTTTTAACGCATATATCTGCTTAAGTTGCGGAGGGGTTAAGAAATATTTTACAACAGAACTCCATTTACAGAACATTCAATAATTCACTGGATAACCTTTGAGAGTGCATCTCTTCAAGGTCCAATAGACATTTACATTACTGCATTGGTGGACCATTTTGATCAAAATAAAGCTTAAAAGGCACTTACGAGTGATTATCAAATTAAAGTGACCTTGGATATTGTATACTTCTATACATATGCATGTTTAAATCATAGATAGTTTTATATGTATAGAATTCACAAAACTGTATTTAGTTTGGACAAGGCTTGGGTAAATAGTTGCTTTGAAAGATGTTTGCAGAAAGTGTCCATAAGAATGACCTAGTTACCTTATTTGAACATTCATATTTTTTAAGTGGCTTTAGAACAGGTGTTTTCTGAATGTTATAAATACATAATTAGTTGTATCTCAATTTTTTGGAGTGCCTAAATATGTTTCATTGTCCGATATCTTTATTTGTACTTGTTTATCTACTGATTTTAAAACTTATCTCTCTCGACCAAGACAAGTGTTTCACGGCCACACCGTAAAACTTAAGGTATTTTATCATTCATGATAAGATATAGTCTGTCAAATAAGAGTAGAAAATATAAAAACTTGAACTACTAAATTTGTAGACTGGCAACACCAATTTAACTGTCAAATATTTTTTTGAAGTGCAATGACACTGAATGTATAGAACACAGTAAACCACATTTTAAAATATATTTTTTCTTCATGACATAAATTTGATAAAAAGGTGATTTATAAAGCGATTTGCTTTAATTTAATTTAACATAAATTTGAATTTAACAATAGATAGAAAGGAAGAATCACTAATGGTGAGTTTAGTTACACTACTTTTAGATCTGAATGAGTTAAATATATTCAGATCTAAAATTAGAGACATGATCTAAAGCCCAGGCAACGCTAGGTATTTTATCTAGTATTAAATAAATGTGAGCAATTTCTAAACTGTGCTTTATATTTTATTACAATATAGTTATTCTTCATTATGTTAACACAAAATTGCAAAGGTATAATAATAATAATATACCTATACGCAATTCTAATTTTGAGATCGGCGGGTATCTAGACTGCAATGAAAAAATATTTTTTCCACTATTATGCCTTTTTAATTTTTTATCAAAATGTAGGTTACACAGCTTTACTTTAACACCATGAGTTATGTGTTTAGTATTGCCATTTGATCAACAGTGGCGCCCTCGTATATTTTCTACTCTTATTTGACAAACTGTATAATATTTTAAAAAGGTGCACATTTAATAATGCTTAATTTTTTTCTTATTAATCATTTTTAGACGAGCGTCGTGTATACATGCCAACTGATCGCGTGCCTAAGCCACGTGCCACGAGCGTCATCTATACATGACGCTTATGTATGAGAATTTGAAATACCAGTACACGGGTATAGCAAATTCTTTAACAACATGGTCCTTGCACACATCTACCGGAACTGCCCTGATGATTGGACTCTGCAACGATGAACGAAACGTTGGCTAAAGAAGGAGGTAGTGCAACACGGCATAACACCCCAAAAACAAATAACGAAAATACTTTTGGCCGTGAAAATCTTAAAACGTATCTAGTCTTTAAAAGATTAAGGTTATGTTTGGGGGTATACATTAATTATGTGAGGTCAAAAGTGGGAGGGGGGGGGGATCCAGCAAAATCTCACGTTATTGAAAAGAATATACGAAGTGGCCCAAATTGCTGCTCACGTAATTAATGTGTGCCCCCTTTGTAAATGGTACATATTAGGTTATGATGGCTAAATATCAGGAAGGAGGTGGTGCAGCAACTTGTTGTCAATCGGATGCATTTAATATTTTTCACAAATATAATCGAAGAAGTCGGGGATTCCCGAGGAAGACATGGCACGATCAAGTGAATCAGATACTTGAGTCGGACCATGTCAAAAGTTAGAATAACAGAAGAGTATATGAGACAATGTATGAATGTGAGTGAGGCAAAGACTGTGTGCCAAGACCGAGTTGTTTGGCGGTCCGTCCTCTCCGCCTACCCCTGCGTGAAACGGCGTGATGGTTAGTTAGTTAGCATGGAACAAAGTGTTTATATAAATCTAATCTTTTTAATTTTTTTTTTTACGCCAACTTCATACAGGAGACCCGAGGAAAATAATTTCCCTCAAGACCTATGTCATCTTTTGGAATGCTGTGTGAAGGGTCTTTATAAGGAAAGGAAGGAAAAGGGTGTAATGGATGGGTAGAAACCTAGTAGGTATGTATGTCCGGGAGTGAAGGACATGAATCCAACCCTCCCATTGCCATGCGAGGCAATGTGTCGAGAGAGCCCAGCTGGAGAGGTCATAAGGTCTCTTTTAACCGGCCTATCCGGTCAGGCCTGCCACTTGGGGTGACCTATGGCAAGGGTGTTGGTTATCCAATAAATGGTTCCCAAAGCAGCAGTACCCATACTCGCCTTCCAAATTGTATCCATAGATTTCAAGCAAATTGTGAATCATTGAATTCAATAGATGGGTTTTAATAAAGATCTTAGGATACTTCAATGTTTCAATAAAATAAAATTGTAATAGTTTTCTAGCACATTAAAAACAATGTTCATGTTTTAGTCATGTAGCACCTTATTCCAAACATTCACTCACCGACAGTTGTCGTTTGACAGCAGGGGGCGTGCTGGCAGGTTTGACGGTGCTCCGCCCCGGGCCTCCCACCAGGTAGGCCCCCGTACTGCGCCCCATGGAGCGGGGCAGCGTCAGGGATTTGGACATAATGCCCCCAGAACCCGGGATGCGCTTGCCCGCCACCGTCAGCTTGCGCCCCGACACTGAAACCAATCTACTATTAGATGTTTGTAGTTTAAATACTGTGGTAATAGACGGACTACCACTGAATCTTCTTTTTAAAAGGATCAAACTTCCAACATAATCTAAATCAAGGATATTTAAGACCTCAACCCCAACATTTAGATTCATAATGTGTTAAGAGTAGTGAATGTTGTGAGGGAAATACCTCAGCCTTATACCTCTATTTAAAAATCGGATGCTCTAGGGGTTATAGAGGTTATATGGAGCTGTTCACATTTATCCGACACAGTCAAAAGTCGCCTTTGACACATTTTGTCGGATGATTGCCAACGCAGTGCTTTTAAAAAGTTTTAAAGCGCAGTTCTTTTCATAGTAGTTTTGCAGTAGTTTGTGTGAACCTATTCACACTTGCCACCTTATCGTTTGTAATTTGTGCCCTACTACACCCCGACCTTGTAACCCCCCCGCGCTCCAGTCGCAAGGAAGCGGCTTTGTCGAGATCTGATTTTTAACACTAGAGGGCTCGCGTCCAAAATTTTACTAGAAAGCTCATGCGGGGGACATAATATGACCCCATCAAATATGGGATTTATTCTTACCACTCTAATTTTATGAAAGCAAGTAAGTTTTATTATGACTAATAAACTTTATTTCTTACTAATACTTTAACAAAACTTATCAATTGCTTAAGTTGAATTGAAATATAAACAAAAATTAAACTTCAGCAAAAAATTCCCTATTTTTACTCATTGTGATTAATCAGTCTCTAATTTTATTTCAAAACCTTAATTTGGTAAGTGAATCATCTTATTGTAAAGTTTACAAATGGGTTATTGCAATTCAGAAGCAACTTCATCACAGTTAGGGCACACTATGATTAGGTCATCTGTTTTCTAAAAGTTCCTTGATTGCTCGCGCGGGGGACATGCGTCACCCACGGACTTTATAAACGCGTTGCGCACAAGTCCACGCACCTAGAGTGATGGCACACTACTGACGCGTGGGATGATTCGCACTTGAGGAATACCTGAGAGGGCAGCACTGAAGCGCGTTTCATTAATTAGATATTAAACAATATTACACCCTGGGTGACATATGTCACCCATGCGAGCCCTCTAGTGTTAAAAAAATTGGGAACAGACGTCCAACATTTTTTGTCATCCGATTTTTAAACTGAAGTGGGAATGGGGTTTTAATGCTAGATTCCACCTTATCTACATTCTGTGGTCTGTTTCATAGAACGAAAGTTGAAGTCTATTCAACTTTGAGTTTCTATCGCATAGAAAGCCTGTTCTCATTGATATATTTCACAGATTCTATGGGATCCCAGATTAAGGAACTGGAGGAAAACAGCAGGAGGAGGTGGTCTAGTCTCTCCAAGGAAGGTAGCACCAGTGTAGAAGTAAATTTTGACATTGCTAAATTCTTTTTTTTTTCGACTTTGGTACTTTTATTAGACCATAGAAATAATATTGCACGGCCAAGGTTAAGAATCATACAAATTGAAAGTTGACAAAAAAAGAGATTGAGTTGCACCTGTAACACCTTTGAAATCATAAACAGCACAGGGTAAGTGATAATTTAATGTGTAGCCTTTATGATATTAGACCAAAAATACTAAATCATGGATCTTCATCAGCAAAGTCAAGCTAAGAATATTGGAATGTATTTGAAAAATAATAATTCTAAATATTAATATTTATAGCAAACAAAATATTCTCTAGAAAAAAAAAACAGTGAAAGCATCATGCAAAGTAAAAAGCAACTATTCATACCTTGCTATGTGTATACACTAAAGATTTAGCATGCAATTACCAGAGATAAATTAAGTTATTTAAATACAAATAAGAGAACAATATTACATAATATTATGTTTTATGTTATTTATGTTGAGTAAGAAATATGTATATTTTTAGCAACAAGTAAAGTGTCATAGAATAGGTAAATATTTGGCCGAAAAAAAAAAAAAAAAAGAAATATCAGTTGAAGATATAATGAAAAAATATTAGTTGCACATATCGAATTTTGGTTAATAGTTAAAGCGTGTACGACCAGTTTATTACCTTCATTATTATTGGAAGTGCTTGCTTGCGCCGGTGAATAAGTATTGAGTTTGTGGTCCTGCGTTTCCGCGTCCAGCTTGTCCCACAGGACATTGTGACCTCGTGCTACGTTCCGGTTCCCCGGAGGCTTCAGTCGGGATTTGTCGGCCAACCCTAGGCGGCCGAGGGCCTCAAAGTTGTCTGCGCAAACGGTAATCGTAACCCACGGTTAATTAAAAAATAATTAATAAGGGTTAATTAGCGCAGGGTTGATACCATGATACAGGCATGAGCCTAGTATGGTGGTCTCTCAACTCGAATTAAAAATATAATTTTTTTTTTTTGCCTTGAAATGCTTGAAAAGCGATAAATTCGATAGATTTAGCCTAAGGGCTTTTGTCCACCAGTGCCGTCACCGAGAATAAGATGACGAAGCCGAAGTTGCAATATATTAATTGCTATGGCCGGGTGTCCACCGTATGCCCGTCTTCCGAGTGCTGCACGCTGTCATCTTGGCTGCTGAGATTGCGAGTAGTTCGGCCTTATCGCTAGAACTCGGCCCGAGATCGTGACAGGCCGAAATGCCGGCAATACAAAACACGTCTTAACTTGTCCACTACACCAGAGATTGCCGGCGCACGATTTTTTGTCTTGTGTTGGTTATGTGTCGAAATTACCTATAAACATGGAAACTACCGAGATCGGTCGCGGTGCACACACAATCGCCGCCACGTCATTCTGAACTCGGTCCAAAATATTCTCATTTCTTGGTGACGGAGGCGGTAGACAAACGCCCAAGTCATGATTTGTCTAAACTACTTCACTTGTCCATTATCATTTATGTTCTTCTTTCATTTAGAATATTTTAGATTGTGTAAATTATTTTTTTATTTATTTTTATTTTTAACTTTATGAGTAAAACCTCAAATTGCAATATTTAATTAAATGAAGACAATGTTAGCGAAACTCAATCGAAAATCTGGAAACAGAAAAATCAGAAAAAGATATATATTGGCCCCTCTGGGACAAAAACCCAGGAATCCCAGAGGTGTCGATATCTTTTTCTGATTTTTCTGTTTCCAGATTTTCGATTGAGTTTCGCTAATATTGTCTTCAAATAAAAACTGTATAAATCTGCTCTAACTTCCTTCACTTCGACAAATTTAGAATCAAAAATTTCCATTTCCCAATTGATTATTAACATTATTTGAATATCTGATCACCGAGGATTCCTATCATATATAACAACAATAACGAAGCTGCATGGGCTATCAAAAATCTATGCAATTGGTGTGTAGATAGAAACCAAGGCATGCGTAGAAGGATGTACCGTGTTGGTGCGCGCTGTTTCATGCTAATAATGGTTCAAGACCTATCTCCTTTGCGCCAATTATCTATGAGTCCTAAACACTTCAAAAACCCAAGTAACACATTAAAAAAGTATTACCCAGCAATAAAAATTAAAACTACATTCATTATCAGACATATAGTCAATAAAGTAATAAATTGGTATGATTATTATTTTTATTACACTACTTGTCTTTATCAGTGTATTTCATAAGTCCATAAATATTATAAGCTTTATCAAATTGGTGACATCAAAATTAAAACGGCAATAAAAAGAGCCAATGGCGGGTAAGGAGGATAACCAATGGTGGCCAAGTGAGGTCATTGCGGAAGGTTAATTTATTTGCCGCCCACCTATGGATCAATGTAATAATAATAATAATAATTGGACAATTTATAGAGCGCCGTTTTTGTGAAAAATCACCTCAAGGGCGCAAGGTAATATATTTATACAGAAAAAAAAAACTGGTTTCTTTGGAGTGTTTCTCCTAGGAAAACAAGAACTTAATTATTATTATCATTGGATACATGACAAAGTTGACTTGTAAGAACTTGTTTAGAAATTTCTCCCACATGTAGTGTAGTTTTTGAACCGAGAAGTATTTTTCTTACATAATCTCGTAACACACTTTAGGCAGGCGAAAACCAGAAACCTGTTGAAGAAAATGGAATTTGTTTTAAACCAATATATCTTTGAAAATAATATGTACATTTGGGAGGCAGGAATAGGTACCGCCACCCGGGAGCCTTTATTGGATAACCAACACCTCTGCCATAGGTCACCCCAAGTGGTTTGCTACATTTGGTGATTTAGCAGGGGTGCCCGGGTTCATAGGGTGAGGTTTGTCTAGGTCTTGGAGGCGGATGACCAGGACACACTGAACCCCAGATTCCTACCCAACCCTTAAACTCTTTTCCTTCCCAGAACTCTCCTCTCGTTCCTTACCTTTAAAAAAAACCCTCCACACAGCATCCTCAAAGATGACATAGGCCCTGAGGGAAATTATTTTCCTCAGGGCCTCCTGTGTGGAGCTCATTTAAAAAATAAATAAAAAAACATTGTATATTGCTGTACAAATGTAGATAGAGACATGAAGTAAAAAAAATAGTTTCAACTATTTTACCTCCCATTGACCCGTAACACTTCCAACGCACTGACAAATCCGGTCTGCGCGCACCGTTTATCGCTTTCTAACATATTACATTTAACTGAATACATTTCGACAAGACATAAGTAGACAACAGCGCCTCTTATTGTACAGCTCTATGCAATTAAATGTATTTTTTATATAGTACCTATTCACCACACCAAAACTCAACTTCAAAGACAAAAAGGACTCCATTTAGTGAAGTTTTAGGTGAATAAGTGTGTGTATTTTATTATATTAGGAGCTGACCCAGCAAACGTTGTTCTACCATATAAATTATTTCTAGTGAATATTTTGGTTATTAAATAAAAAATAATTAAGGATTGTAAGTGTGTGGGGATGAGATCTATGACAGAAAGAGGAATGGAGCGCTGTAGACAATTGTAACATATCTATTTCGCGAGTAGGTACTGCTTAAAGCAGGTACTGTTTATTGTCTATTAATTTTTTATTTTTTATTTAACTTTGTTGGTTGGCGAAACTGCAACGACACCGGAAACGGGCGTTCGGGGGAAAGATGGCGGAGGACATAACGTAGATTTTGTGTGCGGGAGGAGATTTTCGGGGCGATTGGGATTATGGTGGGTGTTACAAAGGCGATGTAGCCTAAAAAGTTCGTTTATACACGTCACGTGAGTGTGTGACAACTCTAATGGCCCTGTAGCCGATTTATTTTGTTGAATCCCTCGCCGGATGCCGCGAGATAATGTTGTCCGCGTGCTGATGTTTTTGACACCAAATTCAACGGGTGATCAACTGCCCGCTAGGATTCTTGCCTGGTGAATCCTTTGGCCGATGAGGTTCCTTCATGCCGCTTGATGGGTGAGGACCTTCCGTGCTCTTTTTGTTGGGTGAATTCCCTTTACTGATGAAGCGGCTCCTAGCCTTTGTTGTACCTTTGGGCCGGTGAGATTCCCCATGCCGCCTGATGGATGGAGGCTCAACCGAGCTTTTTGTGTTGGGAGGACTCCCTTTAACCAAACGCCCCATGACGTGTGGAACGGCGTTTTGGGGTTTGCTGTTGACGATCGCTGTTGAGGATTGCTCTACACGACTGGAAGAGAGTCACGACGACGAGACGTACGCGCTTCTGATAACCAACCGTAATTTTAACATAACTCTCTCTCTCCAAATCTGATAGATGCCAAAGGTATTTGTGTTTCTTTTTTTACATTTCTTTGATGTCATTTGCAAAGTGCAATAAAGCCGTTTTTTTTACATTTCACTAGAAAATACTTTCATTTATTTATATGCATGATCTCTGATCCCTATTTCCACCATCCTGAGATGGAAGTTCTTTATGCTCTGGGAGGCTGTCGGATGACAAAGGTGGGTAACCTACATTACTTGGTATTACACAATGACTGTCGATAAAAAAAAAAAAAAAAACATCCATTTTCTCAATTCAATGTATTTCATTAAAGTAACGGACATATCCGTTGTTTGATCTCTTAAAAGTTAAATGTAAAGTGAAAAAAGTAATGTATTTTTTATCCTAAAGTACGCGTAGGAAAATGAAATAAAGAAAATCAATATTAATTTCGAAGAGCTGTTGAGTGTACGATATTTTTTGTCAGTCCATCTTTAACTAACACAAATAATACAATCAAATAATTTTGTTCTGTTTGAAATACGAACAAGGGTTAAATTTGTTCATACAAAAATACTAAAATCGCGATTACAAAATGGGAGGTAGGAGGGAGAAAATTTGGGGTTATAAGCATTTTTTTATGCCAAACAAATAAAAAAATACAACAAAAAATTGTCAAAAAAAATTCTGGATAGGGACACCCTAACCACCTAGCGATATGAAATATACTTTACGACCTATTCTCATACCTACCAAATATAAATAAAAAAATTCATAATAATCGGTCTTGGCATTTCGGAGTGCGAACACAAACACCGTGACACAAGATTTTTTTAGATATATAGATAAAAAAATGGTTTTCACTTTGGTACAAATCGGCGCATCTCCAGTGCCAAAATTTAAAATTCCTTTTGATATTATTATATTCTTCCACACAAAAGACAAGAAGATAAGAAGATGAGGAAGACTAGAATCACATACAGATGTATATTCATGTGTATTAAACATTTACATTAAGTTGGGACCCTTACAAAGTGATTAGTTTACAATATTCATATAAAAATATGTGACAACAATGCCTTTCCAGGCATTAAGTAGGACCCGGAGTAAAAGGTAGAACTACCCTTCCCGCCCAAAGTTGTTAATAAAGTTGTAATTTTTTGGAAGGGACTGAGCTTTGAAGACATAAAAATAAATGTGATATTTTTTTGTTACTTCAACACACTCACCTTTTCAAACTCCTCAATAACGCCAAAGTGTGTTGTGTGTTTAACATTGAAAACATAATACATTATTACGTGTAGTTAAATGCAAAATAATATTGTGTACATATTTGTTATTACGCGTAAAGAAAACATAAGGCCAACACAAATAAAACTGTGCAAGATTTGCTAGCGTACAAATTTTTCGCAAATGCCAACTACAAATAATAAATTTAAACACATTATGTGGTTACTGTAATCATAAAAATCTATCACCATCTGATAGCGTTATTGTCCCAACAGTGTCTAAGGCAGGCAACTAATCAACATCTTAACTGCAGGATTAAAGGAAGTGCAGAAAACAAGAACACAGAAATGCAAGGGCTAAAAATAAAAACAAAAACAATTATAACAACATAAAAGATTTTTAGATTTTTACGGCCAAAAGTTCTTTCGTTATTTGTTATTATGACATGTTGCGCTACCTCCTTTAGCCAACATTTCGGACAGCGTTACAGTGTCCATCATCAGGGCAGATGTGTCTGTCATCTGCCAAGAACACATCTGCACTGATGGTGGACACTGTAACGCTGTCCAAAACGTTGGCTAAAGAGGGAGGTAGCGCAACACAGCATAACACCTCAAAAACAAATAACGAAAAACCATAAAAGGTGTATTTAAATTTTTTTTTTTTAAAAGGGTACATTTAGGAAATAATTTGCAGAACTCAAGGGCCCTGAGCGTGCAAATAAAATGTATTTAAAGCCAGAAGCAAATCAAGTAAAAATAATCAAATCATTTACTTTGGAAGATAATAAAAAAGATTCCCAGTCTATTAATGTTTTCAGGTCAACGGTGTTTGAGATAGTGAGAAATCTAATCAGGAAAGATAATCGCACGACTCCGATAAAACAATAGAGTTTATTGACAAATGAAAGCATTTAAAATCTTCAATGTAGATTGAACACGAAATTACATTATTTTCTCCATTGTAATGCTTCGAAAAATGATTGCTTTATTTTTTTAATGCAGGCGCTCGACAAGAGTCATTTGTTAGCACACTGAATTCGAGGCACTCCCATCCTGCCAATTCAATTCAGAGTCGAATTTGATGGTCGTTAAAGTGTCTCCTTTGAATGTTCAAAGCAAATACTGGGAGTTTATTCTTAAAATAGTTATCCAACGACCAGGATATTTTGTGGTAAAAAAAGGTATTTAAAGACAAAGACTAGGTATATGGAGGTGAATCATCAGAGTGTGGAGGGAAACAATTCAAATAGATTCTGGTTTAGTCACTCAAAATGATGATACACATTTCTCTAAATAGGCTGTCTTTGATTTAAGGCAAGTACTCTCTCAACTTGTCGTTTTCTGGAGAGGACAACACCTATTTATAGAGGGTTGAACACTTTGAAATAGCTATTTGGAAAATAGAAACAGTCGAATCTCAGTGATTCAGAATCGTGTTGTAAATAGAAGGAAGAGCAATAAAGTGAAACCAGAATAAGATGGCCAATGTGATGAATATTTCGCACCCAGGGGATAATAATGGCACAACTCAAAAAAACTCTTTTTTTCAGGAGAGCAATTTGAATATTTCGTTTGAGTGTATTAAATCAGTTTATTAACCAATACAAAAACATTATTTTACAAAAGTTGAAAAGCAGTATGTATATTAATATTTAATAGGTTTAAAATTATAATAGTGGTACAATGATCATTATGTCACTATTTTTGCTTGAATTCGAGTAAAATATTATAATATAACAGCGACATATTCGCTTTTAAGGTCACAATAATATTTTTAAGAATGTCCCGTTTTTATCGAAGATAGAATAGATATCCAGAAACATTTCTACATACTTAACTCAAAAATGCATTTTTTTGACTTGTGCCACTATTATCCTCAGGTGCGATTTAATTAATTTTACTTGGAGTTGCCGCTTTTTGATAATCATTAAAATACAAAATTTCAATAATATATTTTTACGCAAAAAAAGATAAAGATGACTAACACGAATTTGTAATTAAGCTTCATTGCAAAAATATGTATAATAATAGGTTTAAAAATTTAAATAAAAAAAATAATAAGAAAAGGCATCACATGACATCACAACATGGATATATAATGTAGATTGACTCACCGAGGAAGTGGAGTCTGTCTCTGGCCATGCCGAGGTTGGTCTGCATCTTGTCGTGCAGCCGCTGGGCGCGCTGCCAGGCCTCGCCCCGCCCGCCCCAGCACTCCACCGCGATGCCCTGCTCAAGCTCACCAATGCCCTTCTTGTACAGCTCGATGGCGAGGTCTTTCTGCCCTGTAAATTATAACAATGGACTCAGATATGGGTTTAGACTTGTTTAGATCATATTATCTGATTTGAATAGCCAGACACTTCCAATTTATTTTTCTCCCCACTTTCTTCTCCTTCAAATATCCTATGAACAAAACATCCCCCGACAAAATATCAACTAAAACCTAACCTAACCTAACAAAAAAAGGACAAAAATAGTACAGACATCCTTTAAAGACAATAAATTTGTGTTCTGTGTTATTTTTGTCCCGTTTTGCTATTTTTTAATAATAATTTATTGGATTATAATTTTTTTTTATTTATTTATCTATATAGGGTATGTTTACATTACATATTCGATGCCTGTCTCACTAGGGTATACCTGTGTTGTTTATTATTTATTTACACGATGTCTGTATTATTTTTGTTCCATTTTTTTTTTGATTAGGTTAGGTTAGATTAGGAAGATAGGTTAGGTTAGGTTATATTTTATATATGTATGATATTTTGTCGCGGAAAAATGCGCATTATCGTATGGGTGATCCAAAATCTAACAACGAGTCCTGATATTTTTAGTTAAAGTAGAAGGTTCTAATTTTGTTATTATTTCATACAAAATTTACAATTTTTTTGACTAAGGTTTTTAAATGTGAATGTAAAATTAACATAAACCATGAAAAAATTATATTCATGACATTCCACAGATTGGCGATTAAACATTGGCTGAGTAGCTCAAATGATAAGAGCATTTGCCAGCTGGCGAAAGATTGAGAATGTCCCTTAACCCATTGGCCACAGAATTAATGAGCTAAAAAGTTGGCCTTCACCACTGAATTAATTTTGTACCAAAAATTGAAAACCTGCATTGGTGTACTAAATCTATTGTTACTTTTGAACCGTATATTCAAATTAAATAATTTCTTTAAAATTGTTTACATATTGGATTAAGGTAAAGAAAAACATAAAAAAATATATTTTTTTAAATATTAAAATATGTGTAAATAAGGTTACAAATATAACCTTCCCTTTTTTCGTCAGTTTTTTTCCACATTTTTATTCAAAAAGTTACAAAAAAACATAGGATTCTTAGATCGAACAATAATAATTTTTGATTTTTATATACATGTATACTAATAACTATTAAAATAATTGTCTATGATAGTCCTCAAAGCAATCAGGGACGTTCAGGGTCACTACCAAAAGCCTAGAACCACTCGCAATTTCGAAGAAATTAAATGGCGGCTGGCTGCATACAAAACTTGGAACACAAATATCAGGGAAAAAACATAAGAAACATATTATTGCCAATTCTATGAAATTAAAGATTAATTATCTACAGAGTGTTCGGCATTTAAAATTTTATTGAAAAATATCACTATTGTGCTCGTTTTCTGTTTTTTGACGTACCTACTCTAGCCCGTCAGCGTGCCGGGGTTTGTGGTTAAGTACCTGAGTCGTACACCCGGCAGGCTGTCGGGGTTTGTGGCCAATGGGTTAACTGCTTCATCTTTTATCTTCAGAGATTAACAAACTAAAATTGTTAATGACTGCCTTTATTTACTTTACAGGTGTCATAATGCAATTGATGTAAATAAAGAAAGGCTTTACTACCCTTGCGAAATAAACGGTGCAACTAAATTGACCGCATATATCAGCATATATTTATATACCAATAGTTCGATGAACTATAACATCACATGCAAAGTTCACATTCTCCTCAAAAGTTTGTTGCATGCTTATCTACATCTCTTAGTTAGCATAAAATAACATCGATTTAATGCTATCATTGCCCAGTAATTTATTCAGAGAGGGGCTTTTTATTTGTTCCTTGACCATTGCTTACATTGACTTGTTAGCATGTCACAATGTCACACCACTTAGGTGATTCATCCCTATATATTGATTTTCTCAGTCTGGACTCGCTGTCTAGCCTTGTTTCAAGGAACCAATTATAAAAACCAAATGTGTGCACATATTTCTAATGGGAGGCATGCAACTGCAGGGTAGGTGGAATTTTCTCTCCCCTTCGTAGAAAAATGTACAGTAACATCTCTGTAATTGGAAACTTGACAGAAACCTACATAAAAAAATCATTTCAATCAATGACTTTGAACAAAATCTTTTAAATACAAAAAAAAAAAAACAGAGTTTCATTGGCTCAATATTCGTTCAAAACCACAATGAAATGTTGACTTGTGGACTGGTTCCGTGACCCTTGACGTCAGAATCAGCAAATTCAGCCGTACCAACCAAACAGTGTGTTTTAATATGTTTTATTCGTTTTTAAATGACCATTTATAAATTCTACATGTAATAAATTTTATATATTCAGAAACAGTGTTTGTTGATCTATATCAGCGGTTTTCAACCTTTTTGAGCCTGCGTACCCCTTGACCCTTACTACAAATTTGTTGTACCCCGTAACTAGCAAAAACGTAACAATTACAATAATATGATGAATATGGCACACAAAAACAATAAGTTCGGTCTGATTTAAAATGTTTGTACTTTCGTCTACTTGCAGAGAAAAATATTCACCCTTTTCTACTCTACCTACAACTGACATCTCGACATCTTGACACATTTCCAGTTTGTTATTTTCTTTGATATTTTGTGGCCGAGCATGCATTGGACAATGTCTTTGGCAGACAGTATAATTAAAATCTACAATTGTATGATTTTTTGCTGATTTAGCGCTGCGATAACTAACTCCGTATGATGCTTTCAGAGCTGTTTCCTATGCTTTAGTAGCTCTTGAGAAAAGTGAACCTATATTGACAGTTAAATGTTTCTGTTTTCTTTCAAAAAATCTCTAAACTGAGCCGACTGACTGACTGATGTATGGCATTGCAGCAGGCTGCCAAACCACCGAGCGTAAACTGCCGAAGTTTGAAAACATTGAGCTGAGTTTTAAACCCTACATTCGTGCCGCGTACCCCCAATTTTGCTTCCCGTACACCAAGGGGTACGCGTACCACAGGTTGAAAACCACTGATCTATATGAATTATATTTTTTTAGTCATAATTTATTTCCCTGGGGTTCCTTATTTGATATTTGAAGAAGATTAATCAATTTCATCGGAAGTAAGGAAAATTGATCTCACTTCGGGCACACCATCTACGTCCACAACACACTTCTATTGGATTATCTTTTCAATGAATTTCGGGATAAAAATGAAATCTTCTATAACAATGTGGCGAGCCAACGCTCAACAAAATGTTGAGCAACAACAACGCTGAACACGGAGAAGTACTTACCTACCTGCGCTGAAATATTTGGCATATAGTTGCACCTTACGGAGCATTCAAATTCCCTGTACATTAGTCTTTAGAACAACAAGCCAAAACAAATGGTCCCGTTATTTTACTACTGTCACGCTACATATTCCGATGACATTGTAAATTTTAATTCTTAGTAAAAACTATGAAAGGTTAATTCTAGTGTTTTCTTTTACAAGTTTACGTAGCACGTCCGATTGCCACAAAAAAAAACATTTTTCTTTTATTTTTATTAGGCAACTGTAGAATTTTTAAAACATATTCATTTGTTTCTTAGTTTTGAGACATAACAAAGGCAAAAATAAAGCAAGTTTAGTCATAACTTATGACTAATATCCATTAATCGAGGTACAGACTAATAATGTGAAAATATCAAAGGCCAATCAAGAAGATGGATAAAATATAAATTGTGGGTTGGTAATAATGATTTTTTACCATATTTAGAAAACAATACTCATGCCTATTACTGTGTACAAGGCCTGACTTGATTTAATAAACACCCATCTGCCCACACAGGAATCTACCAGTTACTTTATTCACCAGTTTTCATATTCCGAATTCACTTTACAAGAGAATACAAAAAAATTTAAATAACCCTATTTAAAACTTATACTTATTACTTACATAGATATGCATGTTCTTATTTCTGGACATAAACTGTCTTCTGTTTTATACAAGGTGTGCGAAACGGACCTCGACTCTGTGCGGAAACGGGCGGTTCGTTTAATAGATTCTCCCATCTTAACAGACGGGTTGCGGTTGCAATCTTTAGAGCGTAGGCGTCGGGTGGGAATGCTATCCTTGTTCTACCGGTATTACAATGGAAGATGCTCTGAGGAACTAGCGTCATTGATCCCTTCGGCACCGGTGCATAGTCGGGAAACACACCAAACGCGTGTCCAACATTTGTCACATGAGAACGGGTTGTTTCTTCGACTCGTTCTTGTGTTCAACAGCTCGGCCGTGGAATGATTTGCCGGCCTCTGTGTTTTCTCCTTCCTACAACATGGGTCTTTTCAAGACCAATGTTCATTCCTTCCTCTCCTCAAAAAGACCCTTCACACAGCATCCCAGATGACATAGTGCGGTGTTAATGCAAAAAAAAGGTGCGGCAAAACAAACAGTGCAGTTTTGAAGGACTATTAAAAAAAAACGGCGCAACTTACAGAAATGGGGTTAATTTTATTTTATTCGGTACATGATGCCGTTTTACGTATTAAGTCCTGAAGATAACATCTGAAAGATGACGCCCCCCAGCAGCGATACATAGATGAAGGCGATTTCTAAGTTTTCAGTTGCATTTTGGCACATCTCGATGGGCATACTGAGTAAACAAAATTTTCAGTATTGAGCTGAACCCAAGGCAACTTCACGAGGGACCTCTACACGCCCCAAAAGTGACCGTGTGGTGTGCGGTTTCCAAATTTGGGGTGATTGGGCTGTATTTTTTCAACTGTCAACGCTTAATGTTATGTTTCCATGTTGGAAAATTTTTTTTGAACCTCAATTGGAAGAACTAACGCAGGAAACAGATCTGGGAGAAAACTGGTTTCAAGAGGTCGGTTGAAAAGTGGCGTAAGGCAAGGAGGAAGCATGTCTCCGGTTCTGTTCAATCTATACACCGATGAGCTTATTCAAAGACTTAATGCCACGAAAATAGGCTGCCATTTAAATGGAGTGTGTGTAAATAACATTAATTACGCAGATGACATGGTTCTTCTTGCACCGTCACTAAGCGCATTAGAGAAATTACTAAAAATTTGTGAAGACTTTGCAAAAAACCATAACCTTTTGTATAATACCACCAAGTCAATAGTTATGGTTTTTAAACCGAAAAACGAAATCGTCCAAACACCCTCAGTATGGCTAGATGAAAGGAAAATGAATGTTAATCACAGCGTTAAATACCTGGGACATGTCATCACAGACGACCTTAAGGATATCAAGGACATGGAAAGGTAGAGAAGAGCAATATCAGTTAGAGCGGGTATGCTGTCAAGACGTTTTTACTCCTGCAGCCCCAAAGTAAAAAGAATACTGTTCAACGCTTTCTGTACCTCGTTGTACACATCAGAACTGTGGGTTGACTACATTGCAACCCAATGGCATAAGTTAAAGATTGCTTACAATAACGCTTATCGCCAACTTTTCCGCCTACCGAGATACTGCAGTGCTACGGAAATGTTCCTGGAGGGACGAGTACATACTTTCCGGGCACTTCTCCGCCACCGCATGGGAAGTTTATGGCGCAGACTGTGCCATTCAAAGAATGCGATCATCACCACCGTGACTGCCTGGATGGAATCTCCCCTGATGACCCTCTGGAGACGGGAGACGATGAAATACCCTCCATAAACGGCTATTTACATTCATTTTAGTGTTTGATACATACATAATTTTTTTTTCTCAGTTTCATTTTTCATGTTTATTCGTTTATTTTATTTAATTTATGTGTTATTATTTACTTTTTACCTTAACTTATTATTTATCTTTTTTTGTTATTTTACATTATGGAATGTATTGCATTGCACTTCCCCTGCATACATTCTGGAATAAACTTATATTATTATTATTATTAATGTATCGCTGCTGGGGGCCATCATCTTTCCGATGTTATCTTCAGGACTTGATGCATAAAACGGCATGATGTAACGAATAAAATAAAATTTACCCCATTTCTGTAAGTTGCGCCATTTTTTTTAATAGCCCTTCAAAACCGCACTGTTTGTTTTGCCGCACCCTGTATTATACTAGTGAGTACTCGGCATGCTTTGCAATGCCACTCAGAGGAAGAAATAGTTTGTGCTTTAGTTCTGTTTATTGAAGTGTTTTTGGATACACAATATTTTTTATTTTTCCGTCTGGTGCATACATGCTTAAATCAGGTTTTCCGACACGTGAGCAGGCCACATACAGCTGTCCGTTTGAGAAATGTGGATTTTACAAATTTATCCCCTGCTATCCCCTACCGATAATATGACCTTCCAATCCCTTCCCTGATCCCCCATCCCTCCCTCATCCCCATCCTGCGAACCCCCCTCCCCCTTCCTCCTTCCTTCTCTGCTGCTAATCTGTATGAAGTATGCAAGTATTGTAATTTTTTCAAGTACAAATTCCATAACTCCAGAATTCACCATTATATATACAGAAACCTTTACGGGCGTGCACACAGCAAATCACCACAGTTTCAACGCAATCGGATGAATGGTATATAGGAACACGTACGGGACAAACAAAGAAACATTCAATTTAATATATAAAATTTTTAGTTTTAATGATCTTCTTTTGTCCTGTGCTATAATAGCACCGTTATTGTTTATTATTATTGTCCTGTGCATATAACAACACTGTTATTGTAAATTTTTTGTTCTCTTGTTGTTGCTTTGCAATTTTTTTGTTTCATTCACTATAGTAATCTTAAAAATATTAGCACTGAATACTAAATTATTATTTTAAGGTTTATTTTAATAAAGTTAAGTGCACTTGAATGAGATATTTATTCTTATGAGATAACACTCCGGTTCAATGACTTATTGATTTCTTTTTAAAAACTTGTATTGATGAATAATACTATTTACGAGACATGTTTTGAAAGTGGTGTGAAGCCATACCACTCTGCGTACAGGTTTACATGGTGACTGGTAGTTGATCCCTAGTATTTAAAGACATAATACGAAACATATCACAAAGAAAAAAACGTTTACAATGTAAATTTAAAAACAAACACGTGCTTTATGAAAAAAAAATAAACTTAAGATTTACACGTAATTCGAATAAAGACATATTGCAAGTTCCAGCACTCTCTTCCACCTTTGGGGCCATTCATTTATTACGTAAGACAATTTAGGGGAGGAGGGGGGTCGACCATGTCTTATTTTTTCTTACAAGGGGGTGGGTGGGAGGGAGTCTCGATAGTTCTTACTCGTTCTCGAAAAAGCGCGGGCAACCGCGCGAGTGCCAAGGTTCGGTAAACCGTATAGGTAAACGATTTCCATTTCCATGGCAACGGACCCGCGCAAACAAACATTAAAACAAACCAAACATGTATTCATTTTTTCCTTTAGATTCTTATGTAATAAATATTAAACAGGGGGGGGAGGGGGTCGGCCTATTCTTATTTTTTCTTATAATAGGGGGGGAGGGGGTCGAAAACTAGCAAAATTCATCATAAGTAATAAATGAATGGCCCCTTTGGTCAACTTAGCTTTAGATACTTTGCCACAAAAATATTCAACATGCTCCCAGAAAATATCAAACTGAGTCAAACACAGAAAGAGTTAAAAAAAAAGTTAAAACTTGGATATATTCTAATGATTGACCCTATACTGGTACCCTCCCTCAAATGCCTTGTCATTGACGGTTGTAATTGTAGTAATAACCTTGCTGCTTTTGTATTGTGTGAACGCAAACAATAATGTAAACTAAAATAAAGTTTTGCTGTGTAGAAACCTATATTACACATGTACAAGTAAACCATAGACAAAATGCGAGAAACAATTTACTAAAAATTCTGCCTCAATACAGGTTCACCTAGTGAGGCAGGCTGTGCACAACATAAAATATTGTACAATCATGCTAATTCTATATAACCGTTCTTACATTACTTTCTGTTTGTTAATTTTTTTGTACTGATGTAATCTATTTGTAAACTACATTGAACATGTACTTTTTTAGTTATGTTGCCAATTTCATTGAATAAAGATATTATTATTACATGGGGAAATACAAGGTGGCGCAAAAGTTGTCATCCAATGTTCATTGGCTGTAATTTTTAGTTTTTGGATGCATTCAGAAATATTCCATTTATTTGGATTTTATTGCGAAGCAGAAATATTTTGCCCTTCCAATGAAATAGGCCCGAGGCCTGAAGTGTTAAGCCAGTTAAGCGTAACACTAATGACGACACTTATTGTGTGTTTGAGTAAAATTTTGACTTCGCAGTTCTGAGGTGACACAGAGAATGTAGAAAAATTTCAATAAATTTAAAGTAAGTATGTCCAAACTATGCTCGATAACAGAATGTTCAATCCATATCCTAGAAAGACACAGCATGATCAAGAGAATCAAACATGGGAAAAAATTCGGTTTAGGGGCGATAGTCCTAGATAATTTTTTAAATTTTTTTATACTAATTATGGGCCGGAAAATCCGAATCTGAAAGAATTAGGCGTCGGCAAGCAATATTAACTGAATTACATGACTTTAAAATTTTCTATACACACACAGGAAAACAAGCCATTTTGAAGGCATTCTGACACTACAAGTCATAGAAAAACACCAAAGATATTACACCACATAAAATTAAGTGTTGCCATTAAGCAATAATATCAATAACGTAAAACTTTCCGACACGATACTTCCTCACATGATAATTCATCACTAACACATTGGTAACATGGTTTGTGATAGAAAAGAAAGTGCCCCCTTCGTAGCGCCTACTCGCGTCACGGCAAAAAAACATCCCAGTTTTCAAGTACTTTAGCGGCTACGCTAGGTTTGTGTAACATGGTTTGTGATAGAAAAGAAAGTTCCCCCTTCGTAGCGCCTACTCGCGTCACGGCAAAAAAACATCCCAGTTTTCAAGTAGTTTAGCGGCTACGCTAGGTTTGTGTAACATGGTTTGTGCCCCTTTATACCGCCTGCTCGCGTCAAGGCAAGAAAACATCCCAGTTTTCAAGTAGTTTAGCGGCTACGCTAGGTTTATGTAACATGGTTTGTGATACAAAAGTGAGTAAAATTTATAAAAAAAAATTACTTAAATTAGTTATTGATATTATTGCTTAATGGCAGCACTTAATTTTATGTGGTGTAACATCTTTCTTGTTTTTCTATGACTTGTAGTGCCAGAATGCTTTCAAAATGGCTTGTTTTCCTGTGTGTGTATAGAAAATTTTAAAGTCGTGTAATTCAGTTAATATTGCTTGCCGACGCCTAATTCTTTCAGATTCGGATTTTCCGGCCCATAGTTAGTATAAAAATAACTAGTTTTATTATCTAGGAATGCCGCCCCTAAACCGAACTTTACCCCAAATATGTACTCCGGTAATGTCAGGTTTTGGAATAAAAATATAAAACAATAACAAGTGAAACAATAATAAGAATAACAATAACAAGTATCTCTACATATTATAAATTAAAGTCCTCCGCCGTGTCTGTCTGTCTGTTCCCGATAATCTCAAAAACTACTGAACGGATTTTCATGCAGTTTTCACCACTAGATAGAGTGATTTATGAGGAAGGTTTAGGTATATAAATTGTCAAGGTTTTGTGTAAATTGGTTGAAATATAAAGGAGAATGTCTGTATGTGGTGAACGAGCGAACTGGTTAGCCTACGGTTTGATTTGTATGCAAATTAACAGATGGCGGTGGTTATAAAGCTTGGGTAACCATCCAGTAGATGTCGTTGTGTTTCGTTAGCCACAGCAACGCATGTCCGGGTCATCTAGTAAGCATATAAATATAAATGAAGGAGTGTGCCAAGACAAAATTTTATAGCATTCCATCATCTCTGCTTAACCCTTCGGAGGAAAGGCGTAATGATTATTTACAAGTACAGGGAAGGTGTATATTGATTGGGCTGGGCAATCCCAATATATATTGAGAAGTTCTACAAAAAATTTCTTGTAAATATCGCCTATATAATTTCCAACAATATAATTCGCATTAAGTACTAGACACCCTGTATAACAGTACTATCTGATCAATGACCTAACCAGTGTATAATAAAATATGCCTGTTAGGTATAGATTAAATAAATGTAGTTCCCAGATGATTTATAGACCAGAAAGTAATTGAAACCGTTTGTATAATGAGATGCAAATTGGTGCATCGGTCAAAGCTATTTACCCATTTTACAACAGGCTTGTGCACAGAGGCGGCTCTAGAGGTCCAGAAGTGGAAGGTCATTCAAAAAAATGATATTATGATACAATATCAAATTAAATACGCTAATATTATCAATATAACATATTATCAATATTCATTTATAGGTAACTCAAGAATTTGAGAGTAAAATTACATTGGGAGGAATGCAGATCCCGCCAATGTCTGGAAATTAAATAAAAAGGCACTTTCTAGATGAGAAAAGTGTGGAAAAGCTGAATAAAACAAAAATTAAGGCGCGCTCGGCAAAATTGAGGGAGATACAACCGTTCAAAGTATTTAAAATTTCACTTCGCAAACTGATATTGACAGTCCGCCCGCCATTTTTTTATAACCTAATACGCTAAACATGGTTTGTGATACAAAAAAAGTGCCCCTTTATAACGCCTACTCGCGTCAAGGCAAGAAAAACATTCCAGTTTTCAAGTGGTTTAGCGGCTACGCTAGGTTTGAGTAACATGGTTTGTGATTCTGGCGTACTATTAATTCTGTATTAGATCTGGGATCCAACATAAGCAGTGAAAAAATGGCGAACAAACTGTCAATATCAGTTCGCGAAGTGAAATTTTAAATACTTTGAACGGTTGTATCTCCCTCAATTTTGCCGAGCGCGCCTTAATTTATTTTTTATTCATCTTCTCCACACTTTTCTCATCTAAAAAGTGCCTTTTTATTAGATTCCCGGACATTGGCGGGGTCTGCATTTCACCCATTACATTTAATATGGTGAATTATTTCATGCGACAAGTACAAAATATGAAAAAAATTATCAAACCATCTCTTTCAGATGCATAATATTCATCATGCTGTCTCCCTCACGGCAATGACCCAAGCTGTCTTCAGAATGCAAAAGCATTTTAACTGGGCGACACAGTGCCATCTCGTTTATTGTATGGCGCATAAAGCGACAGTAGACAGATATCGGGACATTTGATAAATTGACCCAGCCAATCATAGTGCGTTAGAAAGGAAACTTCTATTTAAGATGTTAGATGTCACTACTTGCCGCTGCCTATCTCGCGGTGCATTTTCAAATAAATTAGAATAATACCAGTTGTTTTGATATGTATAATATTTAATAACATTGTGTTTTTTCTCATCCTATAATTTTGGGAGGTCATTGACCAATTGACCTGAGGGAAAGACTGCCACTGCTTGCGCACATGAGAAAACTCGTTTATGAATTATTTTACAAACATAGTACTAATAGAAATAACAACATAGTTTAATCCCAGCTACGTGAATAGGACGTGCATTCCAATTTATCCATACTGGCACTATAGCAAATAATGGAATATAAAAATAAGATAGGAACAAAATGAATCAACATGATACTCCTAAGTACAACAAATGTAAAGAAGAGTAAGAATAAAAAGCTCTCTCTCTCTCTGGTTTCAATCCTGGGATTGGTTTGCAGCAATTTCCTTTAGTTTCCTCTTCCATTCTTCCCTGTCTTGTGCGGCTCTTTTGAGGTCTGCATATGATAAGCAGCGCACGTCCACCAGCAGGTCCTCCAGGTACTCTCGGCGTGGGCGTCCCCTAGAGTTTGTCCCCTCGGTCATACCCTCCATTATGGAATGCAAGAGGCCTTCTTGTCGTATTACATGGCCGATCCATCTTGCACGCCTTTCGGACAAGGTCCTGAGCAGGTGCCTTCCTCCTTCGATTCTTTGGAGAACCTCCTCATTTGTAATGTGGTCTCTCCAGGAAATTCCTAATAGTTTTCTATAGGACCACATCTCAAAAGCCTCTAGTCAATAGTCAATAGCATTGATACCTAATTTTTTTTTAATTTCTTGCGCATTATTTTTTTTTTTTAAGAGCAGAAACGGTTTACATATAATATATAGTTCCAGTGAGCACTTAGGCCAAAGACCCATTGTGCTATCTCCTATTTTACCTCATTCCTTTGACAGTAACCCAGTCCCTTTTATAAAGTTCACCAGATTGTCATTGGAAATTAAGCTATGTCTTCTGGTTTGACAATGTGTCTTCCCAGGTCTCATTTCCCCTCTTCACTCCTCCTTGGTTCCCTGAAGGCCCCACGAGGGAAGAGGGCTTCATTTCTCCACTCCTTAGTTCCCCGAAGGCTCCACGATGGAGAGTTCACTTCCCCTTGGTTCCCTAAAGGCCCTACAAGGGAAGAGTCCACTCCACCTCGGTTCCCAGAGGGACCAAGGAGGGAAGAGGACTTTCTCTCTCCTCTTAACTCCTCCTAAAGGTCTTACAGGGGAAGAGTTCACAGAGATGGCCTCATTACTCCTCTTCACTCCTACATGGTTCCCTGAAGGCCCCACATGGGAATAGGACATCATCTCTCCACTTCAATCCTCCTTGGTTCTACAAAGGCCCCGCGCTGCAAGAGTGCCCTTTCCCTTGGTTCCCTGAAGGCCCCACAGGGGAAGAGTTCATGGAGGTGGCCTCAGCTCACCTCTCCGCGGTTTCTCCTCTTAGTTCCTCCTACTGGCCCCAGGAAGGAAGTCCACAGAGGTGGCCTCAGCACTCCTAGGTCCCCAAAAGGCCCTTAGTTTTCGAATGGTCCAATTTTTTGTCCCACAAGTTACCAGGGTAATAGAAGGTCCACTCCAGCAGAGCCCCGAGTGCTAGAGTAAGGTCTAAATACTCCGAGATGCGACCTAGTTTCTCGGAGGCACCGTTCGTGATACTGTTCCCCAGGACATTCAGCCTGAGCACAGTAGCTCACACCTTGGCTTGGGATAGTTATTGCAGGTTTGTGTTTCCACTCCCTGAGCGATGGGTTCGCCACACTCCCTACGTTGATCTTGGGCATTAACTATGTAACAATTTCTAAACATTTTGTTTTGAAGAGTTTTATTTCACATGAACATTTGATATTTAATTACTTAACTTAAATGAAACTTTAAACAGTTCTACTGCAAAACTATAAAATCACACATCCAACATTGTTCTTCGGGACTGTCAGAATATTTAAATCCCAGCTACTTGAATAGGACATGCAATTCAATTTATCCATATTGGCAGTGCTAATATTGTGCCAATTTGGCACAATAGCAAATAGAATATAAAAATAAGATAGGAACAAATGAATCAACGTAATCTTAAGTACAACAAATACAAAGAGAAAGAAAAAAAAATGATACCCGCTTAAGAGTAAATAGAAAAAATCAATTTTAAAACGAAATCCATAAATAACTACTGTACTAAAAGTATTGAAAAAAAATTATAAAAATGTGCAAAAGAAATATTTTAAAACAACTGTCAAAATCTACAAGCATTATGTCTAGGCTCATCTTATGACGAGCAGATAAACAAAGAAGCTCACCTTCATTTTCCTCATCTATTTTGAGAGCTTTCGAGATGTATTCAAAAGCCCTTCTGTGGTGGTGCTTCTGCTTGGCCAGCAAGGGGTCCCCAGGGCCCGGAGGCCCAGGGCCGCTGTTGTTCCTGACTCCGGAGCTCATCGCCTCTGAAGCCAACAACTGATCACTAGATTCACCTTCTTTAACTACACTATCTAGGTTACACTCTCCATTACGACGGGGTCTATTCACTAATCTGTACGATGTCGTGTAAATATACCTGAAGATCACAAACAACTGATAGAGGATCGAACGGAGAATGTTGAACAGAATGATTACAGGGAAAGAAACAACGTATAAATTCCTTTTGTGAACCGAGGGCTGTGGATCATTGTTGCCCAAGGTCACAAACTTCACTACGTCTGGTTCAGTTTTCCTGGATTTACTACTCGACGATTTGCTTTGAGCCTTGCGAACGTTACGACCAACATGACAATCGTCTCCAGAAACCATGTATCACGATTGAACTGCCGAAAACGCGACACCGACACCGCCAGTTGATTTCAAATTACTGAGATAATCGCGGCGCTACAGACATCAACGCCATTTTAAAATAAATGTCAATATTAGAGATGGTCCATAATACTGTCCCAGTTACAGGGAACCGGTTCCTTTGCTGTCACTGAAACCGTCGAAATTATTTTGATATAGATCTTCGGACACTATCAAGCGGTTTGTCACAAGCACATAGTTTTTTTTGTTTGTGTCAAGTCTTTTGACCGTCTTCAACCAAGGTTGTTAGATAATGCGGTTAACAAGGTAAGGGGACATACATTAATTACGCGAGCTCAAAAGGGGGGGGGGAGGGGGTCCAGCAAAATCTCGCGTTACTTGAAAAGAATATTCGAAGTGGCCCAAATTTATCTCACCAAGGTGGGGGGGGGGGTATAGATTGGAATAAAAACTGCTCACGTAATTAATGTACTTATGCCCCCTTAGCTCATCAAAGATAGAGCGGTGATTGGCTAAAAAATCGTGACGTAGCTTGCAGTCCATGTTCCACTGGGAGATTTGAATTAAATGCAATACAAAGGCAGTATTTTATATATTCCATAATTCAAAATTTCGCGTTCGAAATTTCGAAAGCGGCCCAACGAGTTTTTTTTCGATAAAGGCCTAGTTGCTACGAACCTTGGAATTAACGCTTGCTTGCAGCTGTCACAAGCATTGCGCAATAATCTACGTGCTGGTCGCAGGCTTGGCTTGACGCGACTTTTTATTTTTTTGAGAATAGACAAATAAGTTCCTGTAGACAAGAAACATTACGATGAGTGGTGATTAATTAAATATTACGTATCATGTAAAACAATTAAACATATAAATTAGATTAAATTATTTGTTCCACTCTGAACACTAAACTGGTTTTAACTTAAGTGTGAATCTGTTTGAGTTTCCCCAGGTTCAAAACTACTACGATTGTTGCAGCAAAAGGTAAGCAACTTGAATTTTATAACTACGCTTGGAACACGAGAATTGTATCATTCGAAATCTGTCAGTTAAAAATAAATCCGCAACCGGTTTTTTTTTATTATTTCTGAACACAAGACTGGTTGTAATTTAACAATGAATAGGCGTACGAGTACACCAGCGTAAATTAAAAATGTACTTCTTTTTTAAATTTCACATAGAACATGAAGACGATTTAGAATGCTTTTATTGACGTTTGAATGCTTAAAGTCTACGACAAAGGTTTTCAACAAACCATTCTCGCAATATAAACTTTTTTTTTGCGGTTTTTTCGGTACGTCGCACCAAAGGAGCTCGCGGGGCATGTTCGCTACGAACTTTACGTGTGGGGGGTGCTTATTTCATGGAGTTCCGACACGATGGGCCTCCGACACGATCAAGCGGTTTGATAGCAAGCATGCAATTTTGTTGTCTATGCTCAAGCCGCTTGAACAACAAGAGGCATTAGCGCCTCCCACACGCACACTTCGGAGCGACCGAGTCCCGTGCCACTTCAGGCCGCCGCGCAGAAAAGTCGCACAACGAACTGCGTTGTAAACCTATCGGTCTTTACTTTTCTGCGCGGTGGCCTGAAGTGGCGCGGGACTCGGTCGCTCCGAAGTGTGCGTGTGGGAGAGCTATCCCTTTTAAATACATTTTCTACGAATCGTGGTGTCGGAAGCCCTTTAAAAAATATAAAATCTCATCAAGCACTTAGATGCTTGACTTAAACAGACTCAAGAATCAAGCACACTGTAATGTAAACGATCAAAGCGTTTGGCTGAAGCAAAAAACTACTTGCTTTTTTCAAGCCGCTTGATCGTATCAGAACATCGAAGTCCGGCCGCACACATCCGATTTTTCTATCCAAAGGCCTTCGCGCCATACATTTGCTGAAAAAACCCGCGCACATCCGATCCAACGATAGGCCGTCCGATCCGATCCGACTCTCAGATCAGATCAGATGAAGGAAGGGAGTGGCCTATTTTATTGCCGATCCGACTTTTCTTCCGAATCGACAGGTGGCAAACGAGTATTGACTCCTAACTAGTCCTGGGTCGGTCGTGAATAACCCGCTCATTGAAACCCGCTCATGGACCACCAAAGAGCGAGCGGGTCACTTTTTCGTCAGCACCCGGGTCTCGCAACCCACTTCTCGCAACCGCTTTACTACTGCAACCTGGGTTTCGGGTGCGGATGTGGCGGGGCGAGCGACGATAGATAGATGTATGAGAGAGCGAACGGTTTGTCAACACCCGGGTTTCGCCACCCGCTCTCTCGACTCAGGTAGTAGAAAGTAGCTGGGTGAAGCGTAATCGAGTTTCATATTTTGTGTCGCGAAAAGAGCAGGTCTTCGTGACCCGCTCGTGACGCCAGTGTGTCGTGAGCGACCCGGGTCGTGTAAAACGATCGATCGACCCAGGACTACTCCTAACTACTCATCACCGCAATAGAAAAGTTTCAATGCCTATATGATAATATTATTATTTAATTTTTCTAAAACAAGTTCTGCTGTATAATTATTATTACAGTTTGTCAAATAAGAGTAGAAAACATAGGAGGGCGCCACTGTTGTTCAAATGGCAATACTAAACACATAACTCATGGTGTTAAAGTAAAGCTGTGTAACCTACATTTTTATAAAAAATTAAAAAGGCATAATAGTGGAAAAAATATTTTTTCATTGCAGTATAGATACCCGCCGATCTCAAAATTAGAATTGCATATAGGTATATTATTATTATACTTTTGCAATTTTGTGTTAACATAATGTAGAATAACTATAATGTAATAAAATATAAAGCACAGTTTAGAAATTGCTCACATTATTTAATACTAGATAAAGTACTGAGCGTTGCCTGGGCTTTAGATCATGTCTCTAATTTTAGATCTGAATATATTTAACTCATTCAGATCTAAAAGTAGTGTAACTAAACTCTCACCATTAGTGATTCTTCCTTTCTAGCTATTGTTAAATTCAAATTTATGTTAAATTAAATTAAAGCAAATCGCTTTATAAATCACCTTTTAATTAAATTTATGTCATGAAGAAAAAATGTTTTTTAAAATGTGGTTTACTGTGTTCTATACATTCAGTGTCATTGCACTTCAAAAAAATATTTGACAGTTAAATTGGTGTTGCCAGTCTACAAATTTAGTAGTTCCAGTTTTTATATTTTCTACTCTTTTTTGACCGACTATACGCCTGACGGCTATTTCGTCTTCTTATTATCAGACTTACTAATGCATTCAGAAAGCGAAACATCAGTAATGCGTAATATTATTAATTAAACGGCAGAATATGTTTTTATAAATAAACCATTTTTATAAATTGAATAATAATAATTTTTACAATAGCTCCCACACCGAAGGCCCTGAGGAAAATAAATTCCCGCAGGGCCTATCATATTTGGAGATGCTGTATGGAGAGTTTTTTTTTAAGAAACGAAGGAGAGGAAGTTTTGGGAATGAAAAAGGTATAAGGGATGGGTAGGAATCCATTGGATATTGGTTATCCATTAAATTGTTCCTGGGTGGCGGTACCCATTCCCGCCTTCCAAGTTGAATTATTATTGAATATATAAGATAAAACTTATATTTAATATATAGTTCTACAAATTAAACTTGATAACAATAAATAAGCATCAATCTATGTAACGTAAGGTTAAGGGAGTACCATGCTGAGGGAATAAAGGAGTTGGCCGGGAGGAAGTCTGTAAATAAATAAATTGCGCCATATATTGTATTTTGCGCTGATAGTAGTGTTCCGCTAGACAGATCATAAACGACTGAGACCAAAAAAATCGGAAGAGTAAATCGGACGTGCACAGGGTTCATCCGATCCGATGGCCTGATCAGACAATCGGATGTGTACGACCGGCCTCAACCTTGAAGTCATCATCAAACCTACAACGCGAACGGATAGGTTTTTATTCGTTCCTCCGTGGTTTTTTATGACTCGAACCTATGAAGTATGGCACGGTTCGCTGCTTTCGTTTCTGTCAATTCTGTTTTCTGTGGTTGTGGTTGCTGACATCCATAAATATACTAACCCCTAGATCGATCACTTCGGGCTTTTTCCTCCTAGCGGTTTCGTCACCAACTTAACCAGACCCCCCCCCCCTCGCCCTTCCGCACCTGCCAGCACTAATAGACTAAAGATAAAGGAAACTTATTTGTCTACCATAGACAATATAATCGCTCTCGACCTACTTCCTACTTCATTAGCCCAATAAATTATTTAAGAACAAAATTATTGGAATCAGAAAATGTTAGATTAGATAAATGAAACACTCTGAGAACATCTTTAAATATGTTTATTTTCAGTAAAGACAATTGATAATAAATAGCACAAGACAATTGATAATAAATAACACATAAGACAATTGATAATAAAACATAACACAAAAACTAAGGTATCCTAACCGACCTAACCTCAAATTAATTTACGGACGAATGCTGAATGTTGATGTCCTGGTACTGGTTCTCATCCTGGTCATCTTGTAGATACTCCACTGACCAGCTCTCTTCACCTTCACCGTCAGACTCCCATTTGACATCGGAAATGTCTCCTTCCAGTGCAATAGTTATTTCTTCATGTGACAAACCTCTAACAGCCATCTATAAAAATGATAACAATAAGTTATATATAGTCTACCGGAAAACATTAAAATAAATTAATACATCTTGAAAGAATCAAATTAAAATACGTAAAACAATACAAAAGGCCAAAACAAGAAGAACTCCATTAAAAACATCCACCAATGCGCCATCACAGGATCATGGACGTTTTTAGCGAAAACAAAATGAAAAAGCAATGTTTTTGAATGGAAATCTTATTTATCGATCAGATTAAACATCTGTATACAGTATAATAATTATTTTCAACAGAAAAATGCTATACCTTACCTTTTAATGTTATGCCATAATGTTATGCAGAAAACCAAGATGTCAAACCGTTTTGTCCAAGACGCCATTTCCATATTTCCAAATATTTTGTGTTGCCAGTACGCGATTTGTTATATACCTTATAAAACATATCTTTCTCAAGCGATACGCAAAATACGGGGCTGTTTGTTTCATAAAATCAAGAGATTTTAATTTTCATCCATCAAATGACCTGACGACCTCCGTAGTCCAGTGGGTAAGACTCTTGACTCACGATCCGTAGATTGGGGTTCGAACCCGGCATGCGCAAGTAAATTTTATTTGATAAATTTGTGTTATTTCACAATTAATTCATTTAAAATAATATATATTATAGTATATTTACGGCATGTTCCAGAGTGGAAGATACTATCAGTATCGCCCTGGTGTAAGACCACCATTCAGAATTGAAATGTTGCTTGAAAATGGCTTTAGCCGTGTTTGGTGACCAGATCTGAATAGCCAGGTACTTCCCAACCCTCCTCTTCCCCACCTCCTTCCCCTCCTCACTACCTTCAGCCTCACCACAACATACCTAATTTGGGGAATGCCATAGTCTCACTGGCTTCAGACGGAGCAGTTGAGATTCTTGTACGGTATTTACTGTAAAAAAAAAAATCATTTTCTTCAAGATCTTGTGATATATTTAGAAAATCAAAACCAAAACACATTGAAGCTGTATGGATCAGGTGTTCTCGGAAATTAAAAAAAAAAATTCTACAACTTCAAGAGTCCACCAATTTTTCCATTTGTGAAGGCACAAGTCTTTTCAGCAAGTTTTTGTACAATAAAAATAAATCCTCAAATAAGAAGTGTGTGAGTGCTCCGTGTATACGATGTAATAAAAATTTAAAAAAATATATGGAATCACAAAACCCCCAAAAATACCACAAAAAATACTCCAAATCACCCATTAAACCAGTAAAAAAATCCCATCCCACTTATTTTACCCCTAAGTTGGCAACCCTGAGCGAGAGATGGCGAAAATCAAAATTACAAACCTATCTTTACAGCTCCATCTATGAAACTTTATCTATGAGTGGCAGCACTTTTACGTCACGGACCACGGTTGAAAAATTTAAACGAAGTTATACGCCCCTGCTGACATCAATTATTTTTTGGTTAAGCTGCGGTGAGCAGTGCGCGAAAAATTATTGAAATTTTTGTGAAATGTTAGTTTGTTAAGTGACACGTGTGTAAATATTGGTTCGTAAACGAATAATTCTTCGCAATTCGGTGTAAAACCAGTTGTTTCAGTCAAAGTCGACCACTTTTCCTGGTAAAATGGGTGACAACGTTTCGCCAGCAGGCGAATTAGAAAAGATGAAACTTAATTCTAATTCCCAAGAAGATGATGACATAGTCGATCCCTGGAATGTGGCTAGCAAATCTAATGCTGGTGTAGATTATGATAAACTAATCAGTAAGTTCACTATTTTTATAACTTTTTGCTTCTGTGGCAGCTAATCGCCGATTTGTATTATAGCTGACAGATTCATTTTTTCCTTATCCATATGTATTTTCAATGTCAGGGGTTTGCACGCAATTAAGGTGATTAATGGCTAGGATATATTAAAATCTATTTCCCACTGATTTAAAAATATAAATTACAAGTGTATTTTTGTAGTAGTTACCGAAATTGCGCAAGAATCTTATCCATGCTTGTACATTTAGTTAACCCTGAGGCAGATTAACTTTCAGTTTCACAGGGCTCAATTAGATACTGAGTCAGGTAGATACAATAGCCACTATAGTATTTATAATAATTGCTTTGAAAGTGTTTTGTAACCAACTCACAATCCATTATGTACCTAGTTAAATCATGATTCAATCCAACACCAATCTAAGGTTATCGATTTATTGGTACAATATTGATAAAGAAAACCAATAAGTTTGCATCAATCGTTTTAAGTCAGGTCTTTTAAGAAATGATAAATAATTTAGTTGATTATATGTACATTATTTATGATGTCTTTGGACTTATAACTTATCTGAAAGTTATTATTTTGCACGGCAACCATTCATCATATCTTATTTTTTCAGAGAGGTTTGGCAGCACAAAAGTAGATGATGAGCTGATTGCCAGATTCGAGAAGGTCACAGGAAAACCAGGTAAAATCCTTCAACTCTTGGAATAACATCCTTCTGCGACCTACAACTCCCTCGATGAAATTGAGCGAGTTTACAAGCTTCTTGCCAGTGAATTCAGTATCTGCTAGTTAACTCGCCCAGTGTAATCGTATTACTAGTGAAGAACCTACGAAAAAAGTTGAAAGGGGGTCAACTTTGCTCGTTACTCACTAGCGTGTACGGCGGATGGCAAGATGGTGGCCCTCAAACAGTTGATTTCCTAACTATCAAACTACTGCTTGATCTGGATTATTTGTTGTACAATCTGTTAAGAAACCGGCAAATAGCTGCTACCGGTGAGCTAACTGCGAATTTCTCAGTTTTCTACAAAATATCAAAAGAATTAGTTTGCGCGGGAGTCATTATTTTAACTCAGCTTTTCGCTAGCTAGTTCGCTACTGAGCGAGTGGAACGTTTTATTTGTCGTCATCACAATCGCACTCGCCGATTTGCAGGCTTTTAAACTTACCGGCTGGTAGCTTGTAAATTCGCTCAATGTAATCGAGGCTTTAGTATTCCAGGGGAAATGATTTTTTGTAAATTGGGTAATTGTTCGGAACAAACGTCAACGGTTAATACGCACTTTTTTTTGATAAAACTTTTAGATTCTTCTTAATTACCATAAAAGACAACTCTTTGCATTCGGGGAGGTTGAAAATGTTACATTTTTAATTTTATTTACGTAAATTGAAAATTTGCTTTCACACTGTCAAATCACTCCGTTTGCAGTTCGGAACAAAAGTCAACGGTTAATACGCACTTTTTTTTGATAAAACTTTCAAAATTAAGATAATATTCACAAGCCCGCTACACAAACGGCCTGCTTTGCCAGACAAACCATTCAAAAACGTAGGCTGTTTTTTAAAGTAAAGATAACATACACAATCCCGTTACATAACCGTTGACGTTTGTTCCGAATATTTACCGTAAATTGTACCATATTACCGGATTACGTGTTTATGTATTTATTAAAATTGTTTATTTATATCCTACGTAGTTTCCACAGGATAGCTACTTATGTTCAGAGAATTGTTTTTCTTTCCAATGTTTTAAAAAATATAATAAAATTAAGAAATATGGAAATATTCTTGAATTTTATTATATTTTACAGCTAAGCTCCCTTACAGTAAAAACAGGTCATATGAGAATATCCTCTAAATAAATAAATAAAGTACTATAACTAATAACTCTCCCGCAGCCAACTAGGGCCCCAAAATTACCATCCTTCTTATATCTACTTAAATAATGGATCTCCATGGTTTAAAGGCCCATAAAAAAAAATTGCTTGGGGTCATCGGCCGACCCACTTGGTTTACGGACGTTATGTTTGGCATCTTGGCCTGTCGAGAGTTAAAAATAGGAATTATGACATTTGACTTGGAATTTTGGGACGCGTTTTTTACAGATAAAATAAACGTATTTACAAGTGACGAAATGAAAAGCTAGAATACTAATAACCACTGAAGCACTAAGACATTTACAAAAATCTGCGTTGAGTGCTGAAGATTTTCAATCGCTTGGTTTTGATTTCGCCTGCACTCATTCATTGACAGTAATTTAAAGTGGAAAGAACATATTATCACTACAGCAAAGAAACTTCGAAAATCCATATACCTTTTCAGACAAACTCGCAACTTTCTTAACTTGAACCAACTCAAAACCATTTACTATCCACTACGTCAATCTCTAATCGAGTATGGTATCTTAGCCTGGGGAGGAGCAAACGCTGCCGCCATTGATCCAATCTCTAAAGCCCAGAAACTAATTATAAAGATTATTCTAAAACTACCAATCACAGGCAGTTCGGATGAAATCTTTAGGAGAATCGGTGTTTTGGACATTAGGCCAAAAATATACTAATTTATCTATTCAAACATAGAACTGTTTTTGACAATATCCAAACTGTTTGTGATGCGAGAACCAAAGGGCAAAATCTCTTACTTATCCCTTTCTCCAAAATAATGTTTGGTTAAAGAAACTTCAGGTACTTTGCAACAAAACTTTATAATACACTTCCACTGACCATTAGACAGCACACTAATTACGTAAAATACAAATCAGATACCAAGTTTTGGATTACTAGCAAAGACAGATCACATATATATATTAACAATATTTTTAGAACCTTTTAATGCATGCTTTCCCATTGGTACGATGCTGACGTGTACTTTTACTTTAAATGTAAATAACATTGTTGTTGCTATCCTTATTTTTGTTGTAAACTATTTATGCTAAAATGCGCCTGCTCTCAACACAGGAATTCCTAGTGAGACAGGCACAGCACAATCACCTATAATAAATAAAGATTATAATAAAAAAATAAAAATAAAAAAATAAAACAAATTAAATAAGTAATAAATAATAAAAATTAAACAAAAATAAATAAACTGTTAAATGTCATTTAAAGCCAATGCATTTATCTCTATTTCATAATTTGTCTTAGGTTTATAGGTTTTATTAAGCTGGGTCCACACATGTTCTTTTGTCCGTTCCGTTCCTCCGTTCCGTATCAGCGTCGCGATCAAGAACGCTAGTTTGGACGCCCGTTCGGAACGGTACGGTGTTACGGAGGTACGTTACGGATAGAGGTACTCCCCGATCCATCGGGAGTCGGTTTATTCGGCCCGTTCAAAGGCGATACGATACGGGTATGCGCCAGTCTGGACGCGATCGCGGCATGCGCAGGTCGTTCTCTCTGGAATGGAATGAACACGCGATGTTGCCGATGATCGCAGCGACGTTACGGAGGTACGGGCTATTTTTTACTTGCGTCCAGAGTTTTTGATACGGAACGGAGGTACGGAACGGAGGAACGGAACGGACAAAAGAACATGTGTGGACCCAGCTTTAGAAAAAAATTATTAAATTCACAAACACATGAAATTGGTCTGATTGTTAAGAGAATTTGTTTAAAATTGTTAATTTTTTTTTGAGGTTCTATAAATTTGGCACATTAAGGCAAGCAATCGCTCAAGACGTTTTAAAAGCTTGCCATAATGTGCCAAAAATCATTTGAGTGGTTATATTGCTGTATTTGTGAACAGTGCCTGTGTCACACAAGATCTATACTAATTTATTTATTTATTTAATTTCGGGAAATCGAGAGTTTACATTTTTTCAGTTTGTACATGAGTAATATAGCCAAAATAAAACCAATTATGGATTTCCTTCTTCTGACATTGCCTCTAATAAGTCAGCAAAATAAGGAATAAGAAATAATTAAATTTATAAGAAAGGTATACGAAGCCAAAATTGAAATATTTTTTTATATAAAATGATAAATTACATATAAAACAAATATTAATACATCAAAGAAGACAGGTTGTATGTAGAAACATAACATTATTCACGAAACATCAGAGAAATACTCTTTTATGGACTTTTTATATTTGGTAAGTTCGCAATTGAAAATGTACACTTTGGATAACATGTTATTGTAATTATTGCATAGTATGTTCAGACAAGAATTTTGTTTACTTTAGTCTTTAGTACTTGAGAGCACAGAAGAGAGTGTTGAACTCGCAGGTACACTAAATTGAATCTTATTTAGCAACTCTGGGCTTTGTTAAATAAATAATTTATACAGGAATAGCGCATCTATATATTATGAAGTCTTACACTCAATGAATCAATTTTAAAGTATGAAGCTGCCTCTGCATAATTATTAAATGTTACAAATAACCTGTAATAAAGATATTTTATTATATTAATTATGATGTTTCCGAATTTGGGTACCAACACCGAGGCACCCAAATCTGTCAGCCACCAATAAATGGACAGCTGTCTATATGGAACGGAGATGTTGTATAATTATTATCTTTACATAGTATAAAATGAAGTCACTCCTGCTGTCTGTATGCTTAGCTCTTTTAAACTACGCAACGGAATTTCATGCGGTTTTCAACAATAGAGTGATTCAAGAAGAAGATTTATATGTATAATACATGCATATTATAGCAGAGAAAAGCTGAGAAATTCAAAGATTCAATTCATGCAGTGGGCAAGCGGGCGGTGTGAATTTGATATATATGAAAATTAACAGATGGCGTTGGTTATAAAGGTTGGGTAATGGCGTTGTGTATCGTTACCCACAGTAACGTGTGGCCGGTTCTGCTAGCAAGAAAATATTAATGATTCAAATGAAAAATGTGAAACAGAATCTTTTTGTGATTTTTCTGTTTCACATTTCCCAATTTGGTAGGCGGGTATAGGTACTGTCATCATGGGAACCATTTATTGGTGATTATACCTCTGCTGCACCCCCAAGTGGTTTTCTAATTTTGTGACTTAGTGGAGTGCCCAGGTACATGGGGTAATGTTTGTTCAGGTTTTGGTGGCGGGTGCGTCGGTGTACCACCTTCTGTGTGGCAGGCCAGGTTGGGAGATGCTGGTTGAGGGAGACCCTTTACAACCATTCGTCGCTCGGTCCCAACCCTCAGAAGGTTGGGCTGCCCCATCAACGAGCGTAAAGACCTCACCTCTGCTGTTGTGCCGGGTCAGAGAATGAGAGGACCAAGCTGCAGCATTTGGGGCGCATTGGGCGACCCCTCCAGCCGGATTCTCCCACCCCACAGCCTTGAACCTCTGTGGGTGGGTTGGATTCACACGTCGATCACTCCCGAACACTCTGATCCCCAGCTTCCTACCTATCCCACATATATACAATTCTCTCAATTAGTTTTTCCCCCATCCCCTGTCTTTTAGAGACATCAGGCTTATCGAAACTTTCTTTTTACAGCACACCATTTGCTGAAACGTGGAGTTTTCTTTTCTCACCGAGATATGCACTCTATCCTCACTCTGCATGAGGCCGGGAAACCCTTTTACCTCTACACCGGACGAGGACCTTCTTCTGACTCGATGCATCTTGGACACCTTATTCCATTTCTGTTCACAAAGTAAGATATCAGTCTAACAAGTATTAGATCTTACCTATTATTTAAGCATAAATTGATCTCAAAAGAGAGTAACTCAATGCTTATTGACTAACAGCCTTACTAATAAAAAACACTTCCCAACCTTTAAACGTGTTTTAGTTACACATTGAATGAAGACTGTACAATCTCAGATTCAATTTGGTATTGATAAAAGATTCGAATATACTATTTTTTAATTTACTGTTACCTCGTTACGAAAGTGATGTTTTTTAATTACATAAATGTCTTAAGTATGTGTGGTTAAATATAAATCCTAGAAATCAATGTTTATATTCCGCAAACAATGAAATCAAAATGTAATTTTTTTTTTGGTTATTCTCAGGGATTCATTATTATAATTTTTTATTGGATAAACGAGATTAAAAGTGAAGTTTTCAGTTTTCTAACAGATTCTCTAAATAAAAGAAATGCTTTTTCTAAATTTAATATTTTCTACAACTTTTCGATATCTGGAGTAAGAATATGTGGTTTTTTCTCAACTTTTTTCATGTTTGAAATTAATATTCCTGAATCTTAACGTTCTATGAAAAAAACTAATAAAAATAATCAGATTTAACCCCGTTGCTCTGAGTTTACCTGATTTTCATAGCAACAAGGTTCTAAGTGTTTTTGTTTAGTTGTTTGGCTAAATGCCACATGATTTTTTTGGTGACCCGACAATTCGTCCTGCGACAATTCATCCGGCGACAGCGCCGGATCTGCCATACGTTCAAAAACGTGCAAAAACCTGGCGCCAACTCCGAAGGGGCGCCGTGAGAAAATAAATATTGCATTAAAATTTAGTTATAATATTTCCTGAATCGTTTAAAAATTACCCATAGTACGAAATAATTATTACGCTCTCGCAACACTTTCCAAAGAAACAGAATGCGCACGCATCTGGTTGGTATCAACGGCTTACGAATTTATAGTCAGTTACAGAATTTTTTTACAAATTCCATGTATTTAGTTTAAACGTAAGATCTATTTTACCATATATCTTTTACCGTGTTTTACGACGAATAGGTGCGATCCAAATTCAATAACCAATCACAGCGCGGCATTTTTGTTCGTAAGCCATTGATACCATACGTCAGTGTTTAGTGTTTGTTCGCTCAACACAGGGGAAATGCAAGGTACAAATTTGAGGTTATATTCTTATTATCACTGCTCACTGTCTCTCGTCAGGACTGCCTGTCAGAAGCTAGTAGATGCTATTCTTGTGTTGTACGTTGCCATGAGAACGTATTTGTATTTGCTAATATTCGCGTTGGGTATATAGGTATATAAACGCAGTAAATCTCAAGAATGTATAATGGACCTAGTTCAGCGAAACCATCCGCTTTGTCTCGTAACCTATATTTTAAATCATGGTACGGGCACAAACAAACAATTCGTTGTATTATTTTAAAGCATAACTTGCAAAGAGTTTTCCTAAAATAATTAAAATAGCACCATAATTTATGTTTACCCAATAGATTCAGAGAGTATAGGGCTCCTGGCGATCCTCTCTTTAAAAAAAAACGAGTGTGAGAGCTACCGCCAGGTCAAATGGAAAAGTTACACCTTTATATGTCTTGATTTTATTTGATAAATTAGTGTAAAAAAAATAATAATTAAATAAAAAAAATAAAAAAATTGGGGTGAACGAATTTTTAATCAAAATAAAAATGAAGGGGGGGGGGGGGGGGGGGCGCCATCGGTACCTACTGCACAGGGCGCCAGATTTCGTAGATCCGGCCCTGTCCGGCGACAGTTCATCCTGCGACAGTTCATCCGGCCGACAGTTCATCCTGCCGACAGTTCATCCCGCCGACAATTCATCCGGCGACAATTCACCCTGCCTGATCATTTAGAAGATTTTTATTAAGTAAGTATGCAAAGAGGATATACGGCCGTACAACCAAAATCGATATACTTATATCTGAAGGCATCTTGAGTGGAAATCCGCTGTAAAAATATTTTTACTAAATAGGTTAGGTTAGGTTTTTTTTTTTTTTTTTTTTTCCTGAATGTTCTTTCTATTATTTACCTTACACTGCGGAGTAATTCAATTTGAAAAACAGAATTAAACCAAACGCTTGTACGCACCGAATGTAATCAGATTTATTTATTTTTTTGTGCAAATTTGTGCAACTTGACGTGGATCGAAAGGAAAAATATTTATAATGAGTTTAGAATGAATTTAAATGCGAAGGAATTTAATTGTGATTGAAGCTAAACAACGGAATATTATTTTAAAATTTCTTACTGTTTGCTTTTCGGCTGGTGAAAGAACACTCGGTTAGGTTAGGTTAGGTTAGGTGAGGTTAGGTTAGGTTAGGTTAGGTTAGGTTAGGTTAGGTTAGGTTAGGTTAGGTTAGGTTAGGTTAGGTTAGGTTAGGTTAGGTTAGGTTAGGTTAGGTTAGTTTAGGTTAGGTTAGGTTAGGTTGTACGGCCGTATATCCTCTTTGCATACTTACTTGAAGAAAAAATCTTCTAAATGATCAGGCAGGATGAATTGTCGCCGGATGAATTGTCGGCGGGATGAACTGTCGGCAGGATGAACTGTCGGCAGGATGAACTGTCGGCCAGATGAACTGTCGCCGGATGAATTGTCGCAGGATGAACTGTCATGGAACCGATTTTTTTATACTTAGAATGTTTTATACATAAAATAATTCATTTACAATAAGTTTTGAATATTTACTTTTTCATAAATTTCAAGTTTTAGTATTTTATTCAGGATTCAAACTTTGATTCTAAATATCTCAGTTTCATGCAAATGGCAGATAGAATCTTGTTGTTCCAAGGGTGCGATTTGTTGAAATGATATGATATTATAACCTACTTTTATTTACACTCCAAGCAGTAAAATATATCAGACACCTCTGCTTATGCATTACTGACTGCATGCAATCTGTGTGCAAGCGAGTATCTATATGATGCAGTCTTGATATTGTTACATTTAAACAGAATTTTGGATCGAGTAGTTCTCTTATGAAAGTAAATCAGGGCTGACTATTACCAGATGAATTGTATTTTGTAATTAATTAATTTTTTTTTCCTATCTTTCAGGTGGCTGCAGGATGTATTCGATGTACCCCTGGTGATTCAACTGACTGATGATGAGAAGGCCCTGTGGAAGGATATGACCGTGGAGAAATCCATGCAGATGGGTTTGGACAATGCCAAAGACATCATCGCAGTCGGCTTCGACATTGAGAAGACATTCTTATTCAGTGACCTGACCTACATTGGGTAAATTACCATGTTTCTTTAAGTGGCAATAGCCGTGTTTAATGACCAGATCTGAATATCCAGGTCCTTCCTCCACACTCCCTTTAGCCTCACATCACACCCCGATTGCGGCTGTGGAAAACTGAAAGACTCAAATTCATGTAGAATCAATGTAATATGCATATCAATGGATACGTTATTTTAAATATTTTAACCATTGTAGAAAGTTTTGGCTTGTGAAAATCCTAAGCAATAAAAACTCTAGGAGAGTTCATGATGTCACGATGTTTGCATTACTTTTTCTGTCTCGAATCCTTAGGTCAGTGCTACTATTTTCTATGCTACGGTGCTTTAAAATATATACAATAATAATTGTTGGATGATTTTTATAGCGCCATTTTTGTGAGAAAATCACCTAAAGGGCGCTTGATATAAACAAAGACTTTCTTCCTTTAAACCGGCCTGTTGAAATTACACATTATGTAGTTGTTATAATGTTTAAATGCACTAGATTTTGTGGATCTGGTCAATAATTATTATATCTTTAGTATCCAGGGTCAGTCCTGAGCCAAACAGCGCGTAGTAAAGACTTCAAGGACACTCTGTTAGGTGTTAGGTATTATCAACAGGTTGACTTCTTGACTCCATGGCTCCTCGGCAAACCCGGAGCGGACAGTTCCAATAGGCCACTTGTAAATTATAATTATTATAATATATTATAAACAGCACCATTACTATCTGTACAATGGCATCTGTACGATGTTCACTTTATGACATCTGTCAAAATGTAAAACCAAACATAAGTTCGTAGGTAACAAACAATAAATCTAGTGAATTTTGTGTCAAATTCAAAAGTTCGCCGGAAATCAAAGTGTTGCCGTATAAAAAAAAAAAACAGTAGAATTTTACAAATTAATTGAATATTATCGAAGATGGAACATTTTTATCAAATTTCTAAAAAAATTTAGTAATCTTAGTAGAAAAATCTATCCACACGATTTTTTCCAAGTCGTTATGAAATCCATGCAAGTTGGGATTAGTATTGTGCCTGCACAGCACGGGCTCTGTCAGCTAATTAAATAATGTTTTTGTTGTTTTGTCAGACAGTGCCCCGAGTTCTACAGGAATATGGTGAGAATCCAGAAGTGCGTGACGTTCAACCAGGTGAAGGGAATATTTGGATTTGGAGACTCAGATATTATTGGAAAAATCACCTTTCCCTCAATTCAAGCCGCTCCCGCTTTCTCCACCAGTTTTCCGCTGATATTCAATGATAAAAAGGTAATCTTATCCTAATGTAACAATTTTCCGTATAAAATTATAATTATCTCAAAAATTCTTGTTTCTGCTTCCCTGAGTAGTCCCAAAGAACAATATCGAGTTGCGATTTTGTAATTTTGCAGTAGAGCTGTTTAACCCTTCAAAAATCGGACGTATTTGGTCAGTAGGTATAAATATTTCCAATTTGCAATAAAATCCAAATAAATGGAATATTTCTGAATGTCTGAAAAATAAAAATTCTCGAAAGGTGATGATATACCCCTTCACATTTTATTATTAGAAATAACCCTATATTTTTTGATATATAAGAATTTTGCTTGCAAACATAAAAAAAGTTTAAAAAATGGCTCACTTTACGTTTTTTCTAACTATAATTAGTGATAAATGCATAACAAACGTTAGTGTCATCTCGTTTTTTTGTCGTTTCATGTAAAAGTACTTCATAAAAAATTCTCCATAAAAAATGTGGAGATCTGCGAAGAATGCAAGGCTGATGTAAGCGTAATGAGTAAGATTAAGAAAGGGACGCTAAGATGGTTTGGGCATGTAGAGCGAATGAACGAGGAAAGGAGTGTAAGGAGAATATATGACACAAATGTGAATGGTAGAAGAAGTCGGGGACGCCCGAGGAAGACATGGCACGACCAAGTGAATCAGATACTTGAGTCAGGTCATGTGAAAAGTCAGAATAATAGAAGAGCATGTATGAGACGATGTATGAATGTGAACGAGGCAAGGAGTGTGCGTCCTCCCGCTTACCCCTGCGGAAAACAGCGTGATGGTTAGTTAGTTAAAAAATTCTCAAAATTTCATAAATTTTTTCAAATTGTGATTCGTAACTTTGGTTTCACAAAGGTTTACATTTTACTTCTTCTGTGGTTAATTTATATATTCGAATATAAAGCGTGGTATTTTCTCTTTTTAACCCCTCCGCAACGTAAGCAGATATATGCGTTAAAAATACGACAGCAGTCAAGTACAATAAGCGTGTTTATACGTCAGCGCGTGTGTCTCCATAGAAACCGTTATAACTCCGTTATTGTTTTAGTTACATCCCTAAAATAAAAAGTGAAAGGTCGATAGTGAATCATGCTGCACACCTCTATTCAAGTTGTCCATAGAAATACATAAAAAGAACATTCTGTCAGACGCGCAGTCTGACACATAATTTATCCTGCCAAATTTCCTACGGACGGGTCGACCGCGCCCGACATTGTTAATTTTTATTAAATATTTTTATATGAAATGATAAAAAAGTGAGGTGACAAAAGTGTTTATTACACATTTATACAATAGAATAAGTATTGTTGTTTACATGATCTGTGATTTTAGTACCGTTTTCACATAAAAACATCATGTGAGTCATTTTCACATTTTTTTAATGTTTGCATTCTAAATTTTAATATTTACAAACATTAATATTTATTTGTAATATAATAATTCGAAAGCTTATTTTGTAACCGGTCTAAAACAGTTTTTACTATTCGGCTGCATTCAGAAATGTTTAATTTATAGAGCTTTAATTGTGAAGCGGTAATAACACAAAGTTTTCGTAAAATGTCATTTTGTTAAAGACATTAAAAGTGCATATTGGCGATTTTCTGAGGGGTTAATTCCATTTAAAAATTATTTCTCACTATGATATGATAGTAAGGGAGACACAACGATTTCTATTAGACAAGGTCCGAAAAACGTACATATAGACTTTGTGTTAAAGCCACTATCAGTCATTAACAAGTTAAATCCAAATAACTAACAGCACAGATATACAGTGCTGCACATATAAGTTGGTGGTGGCGTAAACATGAACAATGTGTATCTTTGTTTTAATTTGGCAACCACACATACTATTGTTATGTGATAGGTGCAGCGCCTTCCTTTTTTGCAAACTTGTATGCGTAAAATTGTACATCCAAATTTGAATATAAATAATTCTTATGTAAATAATTTCCAGTTACCGGTCCTAATCCCTTGCGCGATAGACCAGGACCCGTACTTCCGCATGACGCGCGACGTATCGGCCCGACTCAAGTTCCCCAAGCCGGCGTTGCTGCACTCCACCTTCCTGCCGGCGCTGCAGGGTGCGCAGACCAAGATGTCTGCCAGCGACGTTAATGCCGCCATCTTCCTCAACGACACGCCCAAACAGATTAAGAATAAGGTGAACTATTATTAATTTTTTAAACTTCTTTTTCAAACTTTCAGGTACTCTATAAATATGGGGTATGGATTAACATTATTGTCTCGATCACAGACCAAGAAAAAAATAGACATGTCGTCGTTATGCAAAATCTGGGTATCATTTTGTCAAGCTTGAGGTAAACCATATGTCAACCATTTTGGCACCAGCAGGGTTCCAGTATTTCTTGAATAAACCCTGACATCAGTTGTGTACTGACCGCCGTCAAGAACTCTTCGAATAACCAGACCCTTTTCAGAAAAGTAAAGTTTGTTAACCACTCCGAACCGTAAGCGTGTTTACACGACAATATAACAATAGCAGTCAAGTACAATAAGCGTGTTTTCACGTTAACGCATGTGTTCCCACAGAAATCGTTTTAACTCTGTTATTGTTCTAGTGACAATCCTAAAACAAAAAGTAGTAGATCCATATTGAATCAAGCTTCACATTTCTATTCAAAGTTGTCCATAGAAGTACATTAAAAAGACTTTTTTGTAGAAACAGTTTTCATTCGTCAAATCGCCTATGCGCTGTTAGACATTGTTAATTTTTTAATAAATATTCTTGTATGAAATGGTAAAAAATTGAGGTGACAAAGTTGTTCATTATATATACATTTATACAATAGATGAATTGTTTTTTTTTTTTTTTTTTTACATATTCTGTGATTTTAGTACCGTTATCACATAAAAACATCACGTGAGCCATTTTTACAATTTTTTTATGTTTGCATTCTAAATTTTAATATTTACAAATGTTAATATTTATTTGTAATATAACAATTTGCAGTTTTTGGTATTCGGCTACATTCAGAAATGTTTCATTTATAGAGCTTTAATTGTGAAGCGAAAATAACGCAAAGTTTTTATAAATCTGACAGTTCATTTAAGACAAAAAACTTGCACAACCGCAAAATACTGGAGTGGTTAAAATAAGGTTACAGTTTGCAGCGCTGTCCATTGTGCGACTTTTCGGCGCAGGGACAACACTTTTGCGCACAACACTTTTCAGTGTTCATTTTAAATCGAATTGTCTATTATGTCCTATCAAACCGGGTTTGCGTATCGACGCATAAATGAGAGTAAGGTGATTAAATTATAACACATTTGCAAAAGTATCTAGCTGAAATCTGTAACAAAATATTCAATTACAAGTCAAACCTTTGTCGCCCAATATGGGATTCTCAAGTCTGTTTATAATGAAACGAGCAATGCACCAATGTAATAGGGACTAGTAATTCGTTAGCAGATTTTATTTTCAAAGACTAAATATTGATAGTAAAATGTGAGTAGCCTGTAAACTGGAATTCATTTATTGACAAGTCACGATGCACGTGCCACCTCTTCGCTCTGCACAACTTAGTTTGTACCCCTCAGCCTTATGGGCCTATCTGTGGTTTTCTTGGTCTGTGGTCCCAATTAACGGTCTCCTGTTTCGTGAAAGTTTTATTTGTTAGAATGCTAGAGTTTGGAATTCTGGTATGGGTGTGTGTATTTTACTTCGTTTTTGAAATTCTGAAAATATTATATGTTTCATTATTTTGCACACAACACTGTGAATATGACGTGCAAGAAATTATTGTTCAGGAGAGTAAAAAACCACTTTGCATCATCAAGCATTATTAATAGCCTTGCGTCTGTCGTACATACTAGATTCATAATTAGATACCAATGGAAGTGCTGTCATCTATATTATTAATATGCTAAAAGAGTTACTTTTGTAATTCGGTTTCGAATTGAAGAATTCATCAAAGGATAGCGCCCTAGATATAAGTACTACGGATTTGTAGAATTTTAGTGTTTCTCGGGATATGGAAAGATTGACACGTAACACTTCGAGTTGTGAATAATAGTATCACGCGGCTATATATTACATATGACATCATTGCCTGTCGCGGTCACTTTGTCCCATTGACTAGCTGTCACTGGATCCGAGGAACCGGCTATTTTTGTAACCAGTTCCTATCGGATTTATAAAATGGTCACCAACACTCAAACTGGGCGAAGTCGAACCAAATGCTGCCCGCAGGGCCTAGCAGCAAAAACCTGCGGAGCGGGTTTTTAACTTTTAGTATAAATTATTGCTCTTGGAAGCGAAGTGGAGATTAAAAATATAAACAAGATTTAACAAATTTTCAGCAGTCTATGGATTTTCTGAGGATGATTACAAATAGAATAGCATTAAAACTGCACTTTTGGAAAATTTGTCACATTTGTGGTATTGCATGCCAAATGATGATAACATGTTTTTATTAATAATCACTTTGTAAATCATTGATTCAGGGTTTTTCCCAATTATCATGAATTTAATAATCTCTTTATCAATTCACTTGAATACGGAGGTTTTCTGACCAGAATAATCTAAATTTAATTGCCTCACATACCTACTCATAATTTCATATATGAAATCATAAATATAAATATAATTGCTGCTACAATTAATAACTTCTGAAACCACAAGTTCAAAAGAAATTTGAAAGTTATCAAGCTAATTCATTTCCACGGAAAGGGGGAGATCCCAACCAGATGAATAAATTTCTAATTAAATTAAAACATTTTTAGTGAATTATCTACAGTCCATCGCCTCAGTTCTTATTTTTCCAACAGACCATTTTAGTTTTTGTTCAATCTCCACTTGAAGATTAAAAATAAAGTATAAAAAATTATAGTTAATTACTTAACTAAGAATTATTTAAACTAATGAGACCTGGAAATAGCTTTATCTTAAACATCTTTCTTAATGTTTCATTGAAATAATGAAAGAAAACCTTCTCTTCCTGTAAAATTTTCCAATGGTCTGTTGACAAATACGAACTAAGGCGACGAGTTAGCTAATCAATTGACCAGTTAACCTCTGGGAGGCCAGGCCATTTCACGAAAATTCACTAAAAAAGCACCACTTTGAATTTTGAATTGAATGTTTTGTGGATTAATTTTGAGCTATTGTATATTTTATTGACTGAAACACTTTCCTAGGCACCAAAACAACATTACTTGCATTGTTTACGTAAATTAATAGGTTTTACGATGTTTTAGTTGAGGAACACGCATTAATTTTGGCAGCTAAAATTCGCGGCAAAAATGACATTTATGTCACAGATAAAATCGTTAAAAAATATTCTGGGGTTGCAAGGTGAATGAAATTTTGACGCATCTTATGGTGTAATGTTGGCGCAGGTGATTCTGACCCTGTTCTTCATACAAATTCTGTACAAAGAAGGGCCAAAATCGCAGACAAACATTTTTTGTTCAATATTTTTTCGAATTATTTTCTCGCACAATTCGCGCGCGTCTCCGGCCTATTAGGGGTTAAGTCTCGATTACATTAAACGAGTTTACAAGCTACTAGCCGGCGTATTCACTATATATCTGCTAGTAAACTCCTTCAGTGTAAAATCTGCTAGTTAGCTAAGTAATACGATTACACTGAGCGAGTTAACTAGCAGATAGTAAAAACGCCGGCTAGTAGCTTGTAAACTCGCTCAATATAATCGAGGCTTTAGTTTCAAATGTGTTGGCTTATCATCCAGGCCCAGGCATTGTGGGTTCAATTACCCTGCTAGCTAAGACCTCCATCATTGCACAATAAACATTTCCCACTTGAAATGATTGTGATAGTGATTGTGATGATTCAAATATTGCCTTTCTTAAAAAATAAATTAATAATAGACAAATATTTGTAAATATTTCATCAGCAATTAATTATGTACAGCGATGCAAACAAAATGTGCACATTTTGGCAATTTCTCATTTCCTGCGATGAAAAAAATTATTCATATATTGACTTATATATGTGTTACATTTATTTTTTTCTTCAATATTTTTAACATTCATCATTCAGAATTACTTCGTCACCAACATTTTTTTTTTAAATTTTAATCTTCTAATAACTTTAAATTTCATCAAAACAATAAATGACAAATTTTTAATTTTATTGCAGATCAACAAATACGCATTCTCCGGCGGTCAAGCCACCGTCGAGGAACATAGGCTGAAGGGCGGTAACCCAGATGTGGACATTTCCTACCAATACCTGTCCTTCTTCCTCGAAGACGACGCCAAACTGGCGGAAGTGAGAGCCCAGTACTTGTCCGGAGAGATGCTGACTGGGGAACTGAAGAAGGCCGCGATAGACCTCATAACTCCCATCATCACGGACTACCAAGAAAGGCGGTCTAAAGTCACTGACCAGGTTTTAGAAGCTTTCATGAAACCGAGGAAGTTAAAATTCGACTACAAATAGATAACAAAGTCTAACTTAATATTTGATACACGTTGATCTATAGTAATTTAAGTACTGCTGCTGTATTTATGTTGGAAATAAAATTTCACTGATTATGTATAGGTATCGCAGTCAGAGTTGACGCCAAAGATATTGAAATATAAGAGACTAGCTTTTGCCCCCGGCTACGCACGCGCCACTCGCCCCCCCTCCCCCCATCCCCTCACCCCACAACCCCCTCCCCCCCTTCTCAACCACCCCTATAGCTATTAACTATCAAAGGGATCTCCATAGTAACCTAAACAAATAACAAAATGACAGCACACGTCACACAATTACTTAGCAACGCTTTGCTTTTCGTCTGGACAATAAACATATAATAAATAATTTCATAATGCCAGAGCTTACCAATATTTAGCTTACCAAGAAAGAATTTTTAAAATCCATTCAGTATTTTTTGCGTGAAAGAGTAACAAACATACATACATCCATACAAACTTTCGCCTTCATAATATTAATAGGACAATAGGATATGCTGTGATGGCCGCCCGACTGTCGGCGGACTACAGTCAAATGTCCTAGTTTGAATACGGAATTTAGTTGATTTTTTAAGGTGTGCAGTAGTATTGGTTAACAATATAGTTTGAATATGGAAAGAATTCGTTCATTTAGTTGATCTTTTGAAAGTGTGCAGTAGTTTGGTTAACAATATCGGCGACACCAGGAAGTACAGTCCCACTTATATTTAAATATCTTTGGTTTACACCCACGTACAGCATGTTTCAAACTTGTTAGAAGTGTGTACATATGCAACAATACACAATCCTAAGGATGAGCATATGCTGAGACATGGGCAGACAATGTGCAGAGCAGAGCAGGGCAGATTTTGTAATATACGGATGTGTATGAATCAGTATACGCTGTGGAGCAGGTTGTGCCGCGCAGAAAAATGTCTGCTTTGCTCTGCGTTGAGTTGTGGTCGCGGCCAGATTCTGCAAAGCACATGAGCAGGCGGACAATATTTCCCACTAGAATCTCTCTTTTTCAGGTACTTGCGTTTTGAAAGACTATAAATCAATTAAAATTATTAATTTCAAAGTCAGAATCGGGCTCGGAACTCGACATTCTCACAAACTATCATTGTCCAAGCACGTACAAGCTGAATTTCGCAGCATATGCTGCTCATGAATTCCTGCGTTATCTGTCTTGCAGTGACGTTTCTGCTCTGCACTTTCGACACGACATGCGTCTCGTCATATGCCCATCCTAAGTATTGTGTTGCTCGTTTCAACTCTAATAGGGTATTTTCACAAACCAGGCATACCGCTCAAAACATATGGAAGATTTAAAGATTATTTTTCTGATTATGATTATCGCAATTAAAATGTTTAATTTTAATATTTTCACTCATAATTATTGATTTCAAAATACGCGTAAATACGAATTATGACGTCACAAGTGACTACGTTCAGAGGTTCATCACCGCGTTACTATCAAAGGTCTAAACATTCTCGACTTGTTGGCGGTTATTGACAGTTTTATTTCATATTTAAGATGCTTGTGTTGTTTCTACAGTTTTATATAATATTATCCAGCTGTAATGACTGACAGTGTTTTTTTTTAATGGCGTAATCCGACAGCTTGCCTAAAATAGACGCTTAAATAGCAAGTGTCGTTCATCACATAACTTCCCTGTCATAAAATGATCTTTAAAACTTTGACCATTCTACAAGTAAATTTCCTTATTTTAAGTGAATACCGCACAAAAGTCCCAACTGCTCCCAACCATCTGGAGCCAGTGAGTCTATAGCATCTCATTTGGGATATTTTTTGAGGTTGAAGGTAGTGGGGAGGAAAGAATACGCGGTAGAGGAAGGTGGGGAAGTAAAGCAACGTTTCAATTCTGAATGGTGATCTTACAACAGGGCGATACTGAAAGTATCGTCCACTCTGGAACGTGCCGCAAATATACTACGTTTTATTTTTAACAAATAAATTGTGAAATGCAAAACAACTTATTCAAAGACCGGTCAGTGGCTGAGTGGGCATCGCTTTTGGGTTCTCCATCACGACACAAGCAACACTTTTCTATTACTGTGGTGGTAGTAGGAGATTTTCACATAATATCAGATCATTCGTAACCAGAGAATGTTTGTCTTGCTTTAAAAATAAAAAATAAATAAAATATCTATATATAAAATTATTATAAATGTATTTTATATACATACATAAATGATTGTTAACGTCGGGATTGCTAGTCGAGAGCCTTACCCCTCGACCACGGAGGCCGTCATTATTGTGTAGATATACAATGGTGTTCCCACGTTTAAATTATGAATATAAACAACGGAATGTTTTTTTATTGTAGTGTTAAAATTCAAACCTGCAAAAAAACAGGCACGGGGCGGGGGTTCCATCGAAGCAAAAGTCATGTTAGCTTCTCAGAAGCTTGAGGTATTATACTATAGGGCCAACATATACTTCAGATAGTACAAAACTGCTGCAGATAGTACGAAAGTCCGCCTATTGAATTTGGCACCCACGTTTGGTCTAGAGCCCCAAAATATTTGAAAATTCAGAAAGCAGAAACGGGTGGTTCATTCGATAGATTTCCCTCTCTAACAAACTTAGCGCACAGGGTTCAGGTGGGAATGGTGTCCTTGTTTTACCGGTATTTCAATAAAAGATGCTCCGAGGAACTAGCGCTATTGAACCCTTCGGCACTGGTATCAAACACATTAAACGCACGCCCAACATTTATACACTGTCGACATTTTTTGTCGCTTTAAAAAGGGTCGTTTAAACATCTTATTTTGGGTTTTTCATATAGTTTTTGTACCCATGTGTACCAAACTATACATGTTTAGCAAGTGGGAAGCTATAAGATAAATATGACGATATAAATCGAACACACTGGAAGTCAATAAATAACACCAACCACAACTTACGAACTCACTAGAGTCACTTATGGCGGCAATAGCACGATGATACTCACTTGTGACGTCACCGAGTTATTGGGTGCGAAAACACCGTTTTAGCGGCATTTTAAAAACGCGTATTTTAAAACGTCATAGAAAGTTTATTCGTCGTCATAAAAATAAAATAAAAATTCCCTTATCATCGTAATTTTTTACTTTATTTTTTTCAATAATAAAAAAAAACTGTGAAAATACCCTATTGTGCGACCTATAATATTGTTTTGTCACTTTATAAACAATTTGCCAGATTAAAAATTTTAGGCACAAAATTGCTGACAAAATGAATATGATATTTTTATGATGCTTTTGTTTTTAAATGACATTTTTGAATCTGAAATGTGATGAATAGAGAATGACTACAGAAAACTGTGATTAATGCACGTATTGAGGTTTTATCTGATTAATTATAATATGTACTTGATTTGTATCAGTGGTAAAGCATAGTTTTCTAATGGTTTGTTAACTAATATCCTCATATTATGCATTTTTCTGTGTTAGAATAACATAAAATTTCTTTTTATGTCAAGATTCCGATAAGGTAAGGCACTAGTCCCACAGTACGCAATGTATGCGATGCATACATTCCCACGCCTAATATTCTATTTCAAAATAAAGTTACTATTTCGGCTCTACAAATGTATACTTAGGCTGGCTTTACACTTGTAAGGTTTTTCTTGTAAATCGCTCATGTAAGCGATTTATGGCCAAATTATCAATGTAAACGACAACAAAATCACTTAACGTAATTTACAGCAACTTATAGTTCTTTATTCTTCTTTGGTCTTTCGGAAGTTTTTTTGACAAGTCTAATCGCGTCCCCGCGAATTTCTAGCCTTCTCACAGCTTATAAAATCAGTTTGATTAGCTGAGAGACTTGCCGCAAGAAATAGTACCAATATGCACTGCTTCGAGGTGTCAAAAATTAAAAGACAGTTGTTTCGTAGGATTTTTTCCTATAAAACTAGTATTTATTTTCACTTATTAAAGTTTTCTGAAAATCCTTCTACTCAATTATCGGTCCAATCCTTTCTATTCTCAATGTTTCTGTTTTTAACATTACCCAAGTATTTGAATTCGAAGCCGCTTGTTGTCAGTCAGCTGTCATTCGGATAAAATGAACTCCATTAATTTCCGCCTTTGAAGGCACAAAAGCACATGGAGAATTGTTTAATTAAAGCCAAATTCTATTTCAACACTTTATTTGGGCCTTTTCGTCTTTATTTTCGTCATCTTACCGCAAATAAATTTACAGATGTAAACGGTCACATGAGTATTTACACATGTTGAACTTCCGAACAGCTTCCGTGAGCATTAATTACCACAAGTCGGATGCATATGTAAATGCTCCTGGGAGTAACATGTCAAAAACTTACCTTTAAGTCATAAATTTTACTTGCGGGTGTAAAGCTAGCTTAAGATGTTATCTTCAAAAATAAAACATATTTTTAGGAACTTAAAAATTGAAGTGTTGAAGAGAAATATATTATAAATCGGTATAGTTGCATAGCGTGTTGTGTAGGTACGCTGCATATTTGGGCTCAATGTGTCCTTAACTTTGTTCAATTGTGCATTTAGTTGGATCAATTTATTGCATGAGCCTGATCTACACAGCTGTCGCATTTGTGATCCATCGGTGGTTATCGAATGTCGCATTTATGATCCACGGAGTTTCATTAAAACACATACATTTCATCAGAACGTGCCGGATGATCAGATAAATTATGTTGAAAAGACCAGCATAGTAATGGTTAACTTATTTATAATATTAAATTGGTTCATTGATACAGATTGTGAAATGCTATTCTGTGATTAGACCTACCTCTTTGCTCGTTTGATATCTATGTACTAACTCTTCGTGTGCCGATAAGTTACCTGTTTGGCAAAATGATGAAAGTGTACTTACTACCTTACAAGATAATACATTTACATATTCACAAAAATAGTATATAATCTACCATACGCAGTTTCCCCAGAATTGCTAATTACACTCAGAGTACTCAAATACACCCATGATCACTCCGTTTTTTTTTGTTTACATTAACTCCGCACAGGAGGCCCTGAGGAAAATAATTTCCCTCAGGGTCTACGTCATCTGAGGTGCTGTTGGAGGGTCCTTTTGAAGAGAGGAAGGAATGAACATTGGTCTTGAAGAGGCCCATGTTGTAGGAAGGAGGAAACATAGAGGCCGGCAAATTGTTCCACAGCTGAGCTGTTGAAGAAGCGACCCGTTCTCATGTGACAAATGTCAACTGTGTACATATGTTGGGTACTTGTTTGGCGTGTCTCCCGACTATGCACTGGTGCCGAAGGGATCAATGACGCTAGTTCCTCGGAGCATCTTCCATTGAAATACTGGTAGAACAAGAATAGCATTCTTACCCGAAGCCTGTGCTCTAAATATTGCAATCCATCAGTTAAGATGGGAGAATCTATCAAACAGACCGCTCGTTTCTGCACGAGGGTATTTTTCAGGTATTTTGGATCTCCAGACCACGGGGCGCACAAAAAGACCCCCCACACAGCATCTCCAAAGATGACATGGGCCCTGAAGGAAATTATTTTCCTTAAGGCCTCCTGTGTAGAATTAATTAAAAAAAAAGAAGAAATTGTATTTTTATTGTGCCCATCAGCATCGGCGGCACACAAGAGTTTAAAGAATAATTTATTAAATATAACTTATTGTATGAATAATGCAAACTTGGCTATGGGAGCACCAATTTTTTTTTATTAAAATGCTTTCTTCTCTCAAAAACAACCCTCAACATCTCGTTGCCTCAGTTCTTATTTGTCCAACAGACCATTTTAGTTTTTGTTCAATCTACACTTTAACATTAAAAACAAAGTATGAAAAATTATAGTTAATCAGTTAACTAAGAATTATTTTAACTAATTGGACCTTTACCTTTACGGAAATAGCTTTATCTTAAACACCTATCATAATGTTTTATTGAAATAATTAAAGAAAACCTTCTCCTCCTGAATAATTTTCTGATGGTCTGTTGGACAAATACGAACTAAAGCGACGATCTGTTGAAAATTGCTCGCACCAAAAAGACTTTGCTTACAATATTAATTATTGTTAGATAAAAACAAATACTTGTTATGTAATAAAATTGTTATACATATATTTCACAATGTTTTGTATTAAGTACAAATCTATTTCACTTGCACACATTTAAAAAAAACATGTCTTCATTGATTCGCAAAGAGAATTAATTGCTAACAAAGTTTGTGAAAAATGTATTATTTAGAATACTGGGATCCATTTGACTTGGATACCCATAAGATAAGTTATTTATTGAACTTTGTATAATTATTTTTCTTGAATATTATCATAATTATATTATTATTGCTGCTGCAGCTCCTATGGTGTTGCCATATGGAAAGATGATATTATTTTGGAATTATCAAGATATTGCTTTAAATAAAACTTTTGGAAAAAAACTGTGTTTTCTTTTTCGTTACATACCTACTAGCTGATGTGTACTCGGTGTTACTCGGGGTTAAAATAGTTTGGAGTACAGTTTTAACTTTTCCTCGGGCATCCCCAACTTCTTCTAATATATAAACTACCCTACTCCGGTATTAATGAGAAAAACTTAAAAATTTTCAGCAAAATCGGTCCAGTAGGTTTTGAGTTTATAGGGCGCAAGCATACCAACATAGCTCTTTATTTGATTTTGAATGATAAACCTTATTCATGCTCAGCTTGATTTGAATTTCAAGAATGTGCAAGAAAAAGGCAAGTAAAAAGGGGCAAGTGAGCCAAGAAGAAACAAGACGAGGTCAGTAGAACCAAGAAGAGACGAGAAGTAGAAGCTAGATGATGCAAAAAAGAAGCAAGAAAAAAGGGCCAAGAAGAGGCAAGGAGAGCCAAGAAGGGCAAGAAGAGACAATAGGTAGCATGAAGAGGCAAGAAAAGCAATGAATGTGAAAGAACAATGAATGCGCAAGAAGAGCAATGAATGAGCAATAAGAGACATGAAAAGGTAAGAAGAGCAATGAAAAGACAAGAAGAGGCAAAAGCCATGGCGAGCCGAGAAGAAGCCAGAAGAAACAAGAATAGGCAAGAAGAGGCAAGTAGAAGTAAGATGAGGTACAAACAAGCAAGAAAAGTAAAGAAGCACTAAGAACAAGGGCGGCTCAGTGTGTTCGTGTGCAGCACTGGTAAATTATATCGCCTAAAATCTTACTTACTTATCTTACCGAAAAATATAAAATCTATGATTCTCATTAAAAATATCACCTACCAATATAATTCCTAATATTAATGGTTATCAGGGAGAGTGAATTCTCCAAGTTCCGCGCGAAGTTGCCCTGTGCCCGTGTGCAGACCGATGGCAAGCGGAACGAATTATGTTTTTGTATCGAATATCTCAAACAACACCGGCCATATGAATGAAAAATTAAGTTATCCGCGTGTGTTACACGGACGGCCGCGCAGCCTTTATCATACAAAACTTAGATTTGGATTTGAGGCAAAAATACTTAACCAAACTGAATAATTCTTTTTTTAATCAAAAGGTATAGCAAATACCTACATTTTACATGTGTTTGCATTTTTATTGATTTGTGTTTTAAATTATAAAAGAAGATTATTAAGGAATTCAATTTTTTTATAGGTAACCTTGACAATTTTGCTCACGTACTGTTTATATATTGTTTATAAAGTGTCTTTCAATATTATTAGCAGGTATCTGTTGAACCACGAGCGCTTATGTTTTGTGCCATTCACACAACGCAGATCAAATATTTCTTCCTATGGTAGGAGAGGGGGTCAGATGAATTAGCAAGCGGCCACGGAGTGCCCATTTTTTGTACTGAATCTATCAACTTGACATTTGTCATCCACCGGTGTAGGCGGCTCCGTAATTAAAATGACCCCCTCTCCTGTTTTCATCGGAGTGGGGGGCACTTAACTGTTGGCATATCACCTTAAGAGCGGTTATGTCGAAAGTTGTGCATTGTCTATGGTTGATGTGCGCATAAAGCGCTTAGGTGTGAACGGTCTGAAGGGTTTGTATGGAGAGCGATATTTGGCATGCTATGATCTTTCATATTTATATGCTCAATCTGAGCAGGCCTTTAATACTGTTTATAATGAAATATAAATAAAATAAATTAAACGTTGTAAAAAAAAAAAGAGTTTTTGAGGTTGAAATTTAAGATTTATTATGACAAATTTGTGTTGTGTTTTTATTTTCTTAGTACTGAAAAAAGATCTGTACAAAAAAATTAAAGTTTTAATTAAAAAGCGATATGGAGAAGTTCTCTCCAAATAAGATTAGTGGAATTATTTTTACCTAATGCTGCTTAGTAATCGTTACCTCATAGGTACAGATGATCAGTGAACCATCACATTTTCAGGGCAGCGGCCGCCACTGGCTAAGAATTATATATATTTTGGGCTGTGATAAGAATTGAACCCGCAACATTTGAATTAAAAGTCGAAAGGGTTAAACGTCGACCATTAATAGCAATTATTACATCGATAGAAAACCCATATCTTTTTTAGATACATGCTACATTGCTTACTGCGATTGACAGGGCCGGGCTTCCGCCAGAGGCCTGAGAGGTCCGGGCCTAGGGCATCAATGTCGGGGGGCCCCCAGTCAGGGACTTTTTTTTTTGACAAATATCAAAATTTTATCACATAATTTATAAAATCTATTTTTATTTGACCTTTTCAAATCTCGACATCTCTACATATTATAAATTAAAGTCCTCCGAGCGTCTCTCTGTCTGTCTGTTCGCAATTAACTCAATAATAATGAATGGATTTTCATGCGGTTTTCAGCAATAGATAATAGAGTGATTCATGAGGAAGGTTTAGGTAGGTATATAAATTGTCAAGGTTTGGTGTAAATTGGTTGAAATATATAATATATAAAGGGAGCGGGCTGGCAAACGGGCGGTGTGGATTTGATTTGTATGCAAATTAACACATGGCGTTGGTTATAAAGGTTAGGCAACCAACCAGCAGATGGCGTTGCGTTTTGTTAGCCGCAGCAACGCGTGGCCGGGTCAACTAGTACCAAATAATATTTTCGTACAAACTTTTGTAATACTTATTTGCTTAACGCCTGTCTCGACACAGGTATTTCCTAGTGAGACAGGTAACAAAAAACCCAATGTACCATACTTTATACAAATACATAAAAATAAAAATTCTAAAGGAGAATAGCGGTATGTATTTTGAATTTAAAAAATTATTTTAAACTAGCTGGTCCCGGCATGCGTCGCTATGCCATTTAATAAAAAAAACACCTCCACCTTCCCTCTCCCCACTCCACTCCTTCCCCTTTAAGTTTTATAAAAACCTTGTCCTGACAATAACGAACACACAAAAAAAAGAATTATCCAATTTGGTGCAGTCGTTCGAAAGCTATGCGCTTAGCAACACATTCAGCAATTCATTTTTATATATAAGATACTCAAATTACGATTTGGTGGCATAGCAATGTCTTGTACATTAAGGTGGGTCATAAAAAAATGTTATTTTTAAATCCAAATGGGTTCAAAACGACGTGTTAAAAATTTTTCAAATTTCTGACACGATCTTTTTCCTCCGGATTCACTTCAAAGTTTTGAAAATTTTCATTATAATGGGATATTTCCACTGTATGTAAAAGTAACCATGAATCCTTTAAACCATGGGTTCCCAACCCTGTGCCCGCGGGCGCCATGGCTGGCGCCCGCGGAGCGATTCGCATGCGCCCGCCACTGTTCGACAGAGACAGAGTTTTTGAACTCCGAGGCGCCAAACAAAACACACGGCACGCGACTCAGTGAAAGCAATGAGCCCGCGGGCGCCGCGGCCGACAGCCAAACTAACAATAGTCAAACTAAGAATATCGACATACTCTCCTAATTATAAGGCACTGGCCAATGATATGCAATGCCAAAGATCACATTGACATATTGATAGTATATTTTTTTATAAAATTTTTTCTTTGTATTTGTGTTTTTTGTTTACTATGTTTTACGACGTTTACGTTTTGTAACTCTGTAAGTATGCAATTTGAATAATAATTTTTTTTATTTTGAAACATTTTTGTGTATTATTTATTAAATTATGAATATAAGAAAATATTATGGGAAAATGAAATGAGAAGTTATGGAAGAATGTTGTTTTTTTTTTTTTTTAGACATCTGCCCTGATGATGGACACTGTAACGCTGTCCGAAACGTTAATAATATCAGTTATGGAAGAAGTTTGTCGGTTAAAAAGAGGTGGCGCCCGCCACCCTACCGATATTTTAGAATGTGCTCTAGAGTACAAAAACGTTGGGAACCCCTGCTTTAAACCATATTTTTTGTAATCTTCCATAGCAAATACATTATATTTTTACGAAATCATTTATAAAAAGTCCCAAGATTGGGTCTTGCCAAATAAAGCCGAAATTTGAGAGTAAGAAGGTTTTTGAATACACTGCCTTGAGATAAGGGGCCATTCATTTATTACGTAAGACGAATTTTGCTAGTTTTCGACCCCTCCCCCCGTATTATAAGAAAAAAATAAGAATAGGCCGACCTGTTTAATATTTATTATGTAGAATAAAAAAGTGAACACACGTTTGGTTTGTTTTAATGTTATTTTTCAAAGTAACAATTTTTAGAAATGTTTATTTGTACTTACAAAGGTACTAATAATTTCAACTTTGCGCATTTTTGTGATCTTACATAAGAACTATCGAGACTCCCTCCCACCCCCTTGTAAGAAAAAATAAGACATGGTAAGACCCCCCTCCCCCCTTAAATTGTCTTACGTAATAAATGAATGGCCCCTAATTTGAATTATATTAATATATTTTTTTAATAAATAAATCAAAATATTCCCTCTATTTCGTGATTTATTAAAACTTGTTCATTTTTAATGGTTTAACTAACATTTTTTTAAAGATTTAACAAGGGTGGGTTTTTCTCTATTCTGTGAAATTTCAAAGTCAATCCGGAGAAAGAAGATAATATCCAAATATTATTAAAAAAATTACGTGATTTTATATCTCCATTTAATACCCTTTTACCACTATCAGACAAATCAAAACAAGATTTTTTCCCCATACAGTCGTGACCCACCCTATGTATTTTCCTCTTCAATAAAGAGAGACATATTGTTTTGTGTTTTTTTTCCTGTTTGTTTTTGGCTTTCGAAAAGGTCCCCATATGCCCATAATCAGTGAACATACATTTTCGTTATTAGGCTTTGTTCTTCAGCACCCGTCCCCCATATTAATTGTTTTTGTATTTAATTCGTACAACTCCATTTAATTTTTAAAAATTTAATTTAAATTAAATAATAATAATAATGCTATTATCAAGTTCTGCAGGTATTTTAGTTTTTATTTTTGTTACAGCTATTTCGGCTTACAAGACCATTTTCAAACTTTGGTTAAAACACTTTGAGACGTCTTATTTATAGGATTTTAAATATCAATTTTGAAGGTGTCTAAATTGATTTATTATCGGTTAAACCAATTTGCTCATGATACACTAATTGATACAGTAGACACTCATGTTATAACGCACTAAACGTTAGGGTTTTTAAACGAACGAATGACCCCAATGTAACTCTAATTAATAAAGTAAGGAAAATTATTTATTCCCCACTACTTAGTATCTATGTTTACAAAACCTAAATAATATAATGCACTTAAATGAGTCATAGCAGTAACGTCATTATAAAAAAATTAAGAAAACCCTAACATTTAGTGTGGGAAAACAGATTCCGAACCCCACATAACAGAGTATCTACTGTCTCGGCAAATTGGTTTAACCGATAATAAATCAATTTATATCTACACCTTAAAAAATTGACATTTAAAATCGTATACATAAGTCGTCTCAAAGTGGTTTAACCAGAGTTTTAAAATGGCCTCGAAGCCGAAACAGCTGTAACAAAAATAAATATAACATACTTACACAACTTGATAATAACATCATTCTTACTTAAATAAAATTAAGTTTTAAAATGATAAAAAAAAACCTCCTCCACCCTAGGAGGGCCCCGACTGTAAGTGTCTAGTCTAGGGCCGCTGGGCTTCTAAGGCCGGGTCTGGCAACCGAGTGCAGAGAATTTGTTACCAGTACCACCCACTGGTATTATTTTATGGCCTTACAATAGAAGCTTTCAAGATGATCAAAACGTGGGCTTGTGTAGATTCAACAGCGGTTGGGAGACTCGAATCAAATAAGAGCACAATGTAACACAAAGAGTTTAGGGATTCCTCGAAGAAAAGACGCCATGTGACAATGGCAGCGGATGTTTGGTGCGTGTCACAGTCCCTCACCTGCAGCCATCTACCTGTCATACACACATACATCATCTTTCTAATAAACACTTGTGTACACAAGTGGTAATCAAACAAGGTGCTTACCGTTCCAAATCCTTACTAATTCGAAATAAAGAAATTGATTCAGTCCGTGACTAAATATCGTACGTGTTGCACAACAGTCGCGCCCTTCGTCAGATACCTCGATGGTTTTGGTTTACGCCATGAGTAAAACTCCCCCGTACAGTGAACAACTATACACCGAGTACACGCCGCTCGCGCTCGTGCCGGTCTGTACCTCCAACTTCCCGCGCAGAGTGTCCGAGGGTTTCGACAGCGATCCCAACGGCCACGAGGAGGGAGATGACGACAAAGTTATCCTGGAAATAGGCGGCCCGGAGTGCAAGAGTGATAAATACGAAGATGACCTCAACACCAACAATTCGTGCGCGCAGACTTTCTACCACAAGAAGTACGATAAGACTTCTCCTCACCAGCGGGCGCTGTACAGAAGCGACAGTCCGAACTGCATGAACAGACTCCATTGTGATTCAAGAGGAAGGGTGTACGCGGATCACTTGAGCGATGATCGCGAAGACGCTCATGATTCAATGGACAGAAGTGTGGATTATTTGAGTTTTGACCTGTCCAGTCAGCACGAGGGGCTTAGGAAAGGTTTGGGTGTGCGACTGGGCGAGGACTACGCGCAGCAGCTGGGCCAGTGCAGCCGGGGGCTCGGGGGGCCCGGGGCAGATCCGCAGCACCTCCTGCGAGTAGACACCGTGGGGGTCTCCTGGCGGGAGAGGGCGCTGCAACTGGAGAGAGGTTGCTCTCAGCCACTTTTTACGACGCCATATGGTGATATTAAAGTAGAAATAGCCAACAATATGAAATATTTTGTATATTTTGTTTGACCTCTCTGTAATGTGTTTATCAGACTCGTTATCGATGTTAGTCATATTCGTGATGTAACCGTTCTCGCATAATATACAATTCCGGGATAACATTTTTGTTCCGGAAGAGAGAAAAATGTAAAATAACGAAATGAAATGCAACAAAATAGCGCACTAAAGCAATCTCAATTTTTGAAGTAAAATCATTTTTAGCACCGTTCTAATTAACGAAAAATAGTGACACTAAGAAGAGACAAACCCATACACCAAATTGATATTTAGTCTGCGAGAGAATGAGATAGTATAATCGGTCTCCTATTTGTGTGGTGTTTCGTAGCCTATCGATCTCATCCTTGTGCGGTGCATCGTAGCCTTCCCACTCTTGTCTACTTTAGTTGTCTGAAGGTTTCACTTCGACCGCGTGTGAATTGCACACTGATTTTTTTTAGAATTAACGCTTCTGAATTATTTATTTATCTTCAATGGACAATACATTCAAATGATACTGCAATACATTATTCTAAAACAAGATTAATAAATGCAATATTGTAGGTAAATACGTGTTTTTGATGAATGCACGAGATAGGCATTTAAGTTGGTTCTGTGATAATTCTGAATGATGCAATTTCAACACTCCTTTGAGAAGTCATTAAAAGTCATGAAAAAACAATTGAAAAATAGCCTGTAACCTAACGTAACGTAACCCATTTAACCAATTGTTTCATCACTTTTAATGACTTACTATCAAAGCAGGTGTGGAAGTTGCCTGATTTTGAGTTGTTCGTCCATTTTTACATTTGTATCAAACTTGGTTGAAAAATATTCATTTCCGCTGAAAAGTTCACGTCATAAAGTTACCATTCTTCCAGTGCCTCGGATTGTGAAAATAATATCGTATTATTATTTATGCTTTCCACACGAAATAACACAGCATCCCAAAATTTGTGTGGAATTTTAAGTGCATGTGCAAGGTGCAAGTATGCACACATTTAAAAATTATTCGAATTCCATTTTTAAATCTTTCAGAAAATTTATTTCAGTTTCTGCCAGAAATTGAAAAGAACTCTTTTGCGTGATCCCTTCAATTTCCCTTTAGTGGGACATTGCTAATCCAATCATGTTGAAACGTAGAATTCATTCATATTTCATAATATTCCGTTTCCAAATCTTTCAGACATTTTTTTTCAGTGGAACGTTCAGTTACCTACAAATCTTAATTTTGGATTTGTGATCAAAATATCCAACCCAACTGCAAACTTATTTTTGTAATCAAAATGTATATCAAATACCTAGTATGGATGTGAGCTACTTTATTTATTTTTGCTTTAAATAATAAGATATAGGCCGTTTAAGATTTTAGGGTTTCATGATTTTGGAGGAAACTTGGGCAATTATTTGTAAGAAAACGAAAAACATGAAAAAAATTTTTTTGACCATATTTATTGTAAAATTATGATGAAATATATAATAAAAAATAATAATTAATAATGGACATAATTTTGATGGTTGTAAATTTAAATTACAAATTATCTTTTTACGTCGGAACAAAAATTGGTCGTTTATGTATTAAAATCGCTTCCCAAAAAAACGCATTTTTAACATTTTTTTTAATTTTAATTTTATATGGTTATTTAGCAGGGGTGCCCGGGTTCATGGGGTGGGGTTTGTCTAGGTCTTGGAGGTGGATGACCAGGACATACTGAACCCCAGATTCTTACCCACCCCTTATACCCTTTTCCTTCCCAGAACTCTCCTCTCCTTCCTTTCCTTAAAAAAACCCTCCACACAGCATCCCCAAAGATGACATAGGCCCTGAGAGAAATTATTTTTCTAAGGGCCTCCTGTGTGGAGCTCATGTAAAAAAAAAAAAAATATTTCATCATATTATTGTAATAAATAAATTAAAATTATTTTTTTATCGTTATTCATTACCTCACAAATAATTACCCAAGTTGCCACTAAAATCATGAAACATTAAAATATTAAATATTTAATGGCCCATATCTTATAATTTAAAGCAAAAATAAATAAAGTAGCTCACATCCGTACTAGATATTTGATATGCATTTTGATTACAAAAATAATTTTTCAGTTTGGTTGGGTATTTTGATCCCAAATACAAAATTAAGATTTGTATGAAACGGACCGAAATGGGCCGCGCAAACGTTCCTCTTAAGACTTGTCAGAAACTGCTTAGAAACTCGGCGGTTTTTTATCAATTTCTCACAAGATTTTATTAATATTCCATTTTCAAATATTTAAGATTTTTCTCATTCAGTTCTGCGAGAAACTAATAAGAATTTAACAACCCGTTTCCCTTTAGTTCCTAATTATAATAGAATAGAGTATTTTGATGATGTAATTGATGGGAGAGTGCAAGTTTCCGTCCTTGTCCGCAGAGTATAAGAAGTCAGCGTGCGACAGGGAGAGGACGAGAATGCGAGACATGAACAAGGCGTTCGATCTCCTTCGCTCCAAGCTGCCCGTCACCAAACCCTCCAAGAAGAAATATTCCAAGATAGAGTGCTTGAGGTAAACAACTATTTAGTAACTACTTTTCTATTACGTATAATAATTTTAAAATTAATTGTATTGGTAAATCTACATCATATGCGACAAAAAATAAACATAAACCTAACCTAAACCAACCTGAACGTAGATTATAAATTAATTAAGTATATTTATTTATTGTAAGAACTTTGTACATTGTATAGATTTTCGGGTTATTTCATCCGCCATGCTAGGGGTGTCCCTGTGTTTATATTATTTGCAGTATTTGCCTCGAGATTTTTTCTTGGTATTGGAGGAACTTGAATAGAACTTACACAAAACGTGAAATTAACTTAAAATATTTGATGAATCCGTCAAATTTTTTTAAACAACCCGTCAAATAGTTTTTACTCTTCTTCGGACTCCTGCTGACGTATTCAACATTTCTAATAATCTGGTATTCTTTGTTCTCAATATTATCTGACCATTATTTTATTTATTTTCATCCTCTGAAAAATTGAATTTGATACCAATGGATTAAAGCATAGATTCTCAACTTTTTTTGCCCACCGCCCACTTTGAGAATATTTTTATTTCTAGCGCCCTCTAACTCGTGAATCCGAAACTGCCGCAGGGGGCCACGACGAAGGGGGCGTAATGGGATACCACGAAAGGGTTACATTTGCTACAACAGAGAACAGATGGGGCGTAACGGGATACCACGACGGAAGGGGCGTAATAGGATACTACGCAGGGGTTACATTTGCCACAACAGAGAGGGCGTAATGGGATAGAGGAAATATTTTTGTGGCAGTCGCATGTATCGCAATCGTTTTGTTCATCTGGCGTCACAAAGCTCATGACCCCCCATACCCCTTGTCACACAATGTCACACTTCTCTTTTCCCCCACCCCCCTTAAGGTGTGACGTAATTCATGGATGACCCCTAATGGGATGGGATGGGGCAAGAAGTCTGAAACGCCCCCAAGGGGGCGTTATCGCCCACGTTGAGAACCTATGGATTAAAGAATACAATCACAATTCGACCACTATAACACGGGCTTGTGCCTAACATGGTGGTCGAAATATCCAGAAATTATGTAACCACCAAAGCAATGAATAAAGAAAAATTATATATAAAAAAAACAAGTATGTGTAATTACTAACAGTAAATAAACTATATGTCGAAACCGCAAGAACAATGAGAAGATATTATTAATTTAACTGCAAATATGAATTCTCTAAGAAATGGTTCGATAAGGAAGGTGGTAAGATTGATAAAGATTAGTGTATTTTTACTGTTTATATTATTCAAAAGCACTGTGTGGTCTACAAAGAAATCTGTAAGAATTGTTTATTTAGTTAATCACCATTGAAACCACGTTCATATCAGTTAAGGTCATTAACCAGCAAGCGGCCGAGAGTTCATATTTCGTCGAAAGATGATCTTATGATCGTATAGGGCGGTTACAATGAGAAAGATTAATTATTATCCGTACCAGCTTTTTAAAATAACTCAATATCGATTTTATTTCATTCTAAATTTGCCTTAATTTATACCTACATTCAAAAATTGTGAAAGGCGTTATGATAAAACTATTAAAATTATGTACTTTTTGTAATTATTTTTTAATCATAAGTATTTATAATTTTTTTAATAATGTCTAAGCAAAATAAGACCGTAAATAAATAGTCAAACTGAAGTATTTTCGTCACAAAGCAAGTGCGCGGATCTTTTATTTACTGATTATATTTAAACTAAAATTAAAATTCTGAAACATAGCTTTCCCAGATAATTCATTGATTTATTTTATTACTGCATGATTATATGATTTGAAATATGTGTTGTACAATACAATTTATTTTCGTTATTTGTTTTTGGGGTGTTATGCCGTGTTGCGCTACCTCCTTCTTTAGCCAACGTTTTGAACATCGTTGCAGTGTCCATCATCCGGTACATCTACCGGATCTGCCGGATCTGCCCTGATGATGGACACTGCAACGATGTCCGAAACGTTGGCTAAAGAAGGAGGTAGCGCAAAACGGCATAATACCCCAAAAACAAATAACGAAAATGCTTTTGGCCGTGAAAATAATTAAAATTTATCAATACAAATTTTGTTTGAAAATTTAACAAATCTGCCAACGTGAAATAATATACGTCACACAATATTTGTGGACCCTCGGATTCGTAGCCAAGGAGCGGCCAGGCGATTCGGGAGTCGTCTAATTTCTAATGAATGTACCTAATATTATGTGATTTTTACATTCCAGAATAGCGATATGTTACATCCGCCATCTGCAGTACATGGTGACCTCGCCCCCCGAGCAGGCCGCCCCCGGCTGGGTTCCCAGCCCCTCGGCCCTGGGGCCCTCGTCTGGCGGGGGCCGCCCTCGGCGCGGAGCCCGCCCGGCCCCCACACACCCGCCCTCGCAGGCTCCGCAGCCGCCGCCCTACCCGCACCAGTACACCGCCTACGGCTACATGTGAGGGCAATCATAATGACGACGGGGACGCATAGATAATAGAAACAAGGGAGATGTGCCGTGAACCGTTATTACATAAGTGTGGTCAACATCGTTCTTCAGGGTTCCATGACAAAATAGATCACTGAAGAGAAGCAAAGAAATGTGAGGAAAAACACTAAAATATAATAATTTATTGTGAAATTATACCATTTTTTTACATTAACTCCACACAGGAAGCCCTGAAGATAATAATTTCCCTCAGTACTGCTGTGTACTCTTTTTGAGGAGAGCAAGGAATGAACATTGGTCTTGAAGAGACCCATGTTGTAGGAAGGAGGAAACACGAAGGCCGGCAAATCGTTCCACGGCCGAGATGTTGAACTCAAAAACGAGTCGAAGAAGGGACCCTTTCTCATGTGACAAATAATGTCAACCGTATACATATGTTAGGCGCGCGTTTGGCGTGTTTCCCGACTATTTAAATAAAATTAACGTATAAATTCACCTTCCTTCCTCCATAATTCGAAGGGAGAAAGGGAGAAAAAATGAAAAAAACTGTTCCTAACCTATTCTTTCATCATCTGCTGTTGTGAAATGTGTTCTATTTTACCCAGGCATATACGCGCCCCGCCTTTGTGTCTGTCTACACGCCAAACGCACAACTTTCAATGGCTTCGCGTCATTGATAACCCTTGCATATTGGTGGTACTGCGGTGACAATCAGTACGCTACCATGCCATATCTCCTTTTACTTCTATTCTATGTGAGAATGGGATAAAGAACTCAGATCTGTGGTGAAGTTTTGTGAAAAACAATGACTCCATTAAATTGTATTCAAATATGTTATGTTAATGTTTTTTTTTTCATAAATCGCATTGAATTAGGAAGATTTTTTTCATTGAAAACCATAGTATTCATATGTCCGTGTTAAAAACATAATCCTACTAATCTTCTTATATAAAAACAATGAATCGCTGAAGGTGTTGCTAAGCGCATAACTTTCTAACGACTGCACCAAATTGGATAATTCTTTTTTTTGTGTGTTCGTTATTGTCAGGATAAGGTTTTTATAAAACTTTCGGTGAGCTCTGGCATTAAGAAATTTGTATAAAAAATGCTATTGGTGGCACGCGAGGTTTGAAATGTATGGAAAGCAAGTGGGAGGGAGAGATGGGGGGGGGAGGGGGAGGGGGGGGGAGAGGGGAGGGAGGGGAAGGGAGTGGGGGAAAGGGGGGGAGGGGGAGGGAGGGTGGTGAGAGGGGGGGAGGGGGGGAGGTGGAGGAGGCGGAGTGGGAACCCCCCTTACACCATACGAGCGAAGCCGCGGGAAAAAGCTAGTAATATTATAAAGGCGAAAGTTTGTATGGATGTATGTATGTTTGTTGCTCTTTCACGCAAAAACTAAAGAATGGATTTTAAAGAAACTTTATAATAATACAGCTAAATCAGAATAACTTATAGGCTATATATAGCTCAGAGCTCTGGCATTATGAAATCTGTATAAAAAAATTGTAATAGGTGTCACGCGAGCTTTTTGAAAAATGAATGTAACGGGTATGGAGAGGGCGGTGAGGGGGGAGCGAGAAGATGGGGGGGGTAGAGGGGGAAGGGTAGGGAGGGGAGAGAGTGGGGCGTGGGAAGGGGGAGGGGGGGGGAGTGGAGTGGGGATTGGGAAGGTGGAGGAGGTGGAGTGGAAACCCCCCTAATACTATGCGATCGAAGCCGGGGGTAAAAGCTAGTATATAATAAAGAAGAACAGAAGATATGTGATGTTGGCGTGTTTCGTGATCCTAAAATCTGGCCAACCTTAAATTTTAAATACAGAACTGTTTCATCATCATCACGAAATTCCCATGAGATGGCGATATACGATATCAGGCAAGTGCAAGAGAGACAGAGCGCATACAAAATGGGAGAGAACCAAAAGCTATCATGTAAGTCAGTGGCGACACTGGTTTCCATTGAAATCTATGTTGAAGGCATTTCTAGTGTCTAATATATTTCAGGTTTAGTGCCCTTCACACCAATAATATATTAGTTGCCTCTAACATCACAATAAAAAACAGAGTCTGAAATTCACACGGGGTAGAAGTGAAACATTTAGAAAATTAAAGTAGACAAGCGTGGGGAGACTATGAAGCACCGCCCAAAGAGGAGACTGATTAATTACGAAGAACCTCACAAGAGACCGATTATTCTCTCGCAGGCTAAATTCTATAGATGCGTGTTTGTCTCTTTTTAGTGTCGCTCGCTTTTGTTTCGTCGAGTTTCAAATCACAACGGTGGTAAATAAATTATCACTTCAAACAAAAAAAAGTGTCCAGTTCACCCGCGGTAGAAGGGAAACTAAAGAAGACAAGAATGGGGAGGCTACGAAGTACCGCACAAAAGAGGAGACCGATTATTTTATCTCATTCTCTGGCAGACTAAATTCAATGGATGAACGGGTTTCAAATCACAATGGTGCTAAAGACATTTTCAATTCAAAAATCTAATTCTTTAATGGCCTGAATATATATTTAATAATTTAAAACGCTAATAAAATAAAATAGCTTACATTCGTACTAGACAGAGAAATGACCGGTCAGTGGTTGAGTGGGCATCGCGTTTGGGTCCCGCCCAGGCGTTCCGTGTTCGATTCCTCGGCTGGCTAAACCATCCATCACGACTCAAGCAACATTTTCGGCTTATTGCGGTGGTAGTAGGAGAGTTTAAAATATTGTCGGGTTATTCGTAACCCGGGAATGTTTGTCTTTCTTTAAAAAAAAACATATTTGGCCAATACCTTCGAGTATTTTGGCCTCCAACCCAAAGAGATCGCGTTGCCGTTTTTTTTGCAGCAAATCTTTGACCGAGTGACAGTTTTACAATATTTTTTCGTGAATTTGTATTTTTGCAAGTTCCAGGAAAAAACTCGCTAATAATTATTACGTGTAATATATTATCATTAATACAGAATTTTGTGGTAAATACTTGTGCAGAATTTTCGGATTCTGACAGTTGTAAATGTTGGCCTTTTTCCTTTAGTCAATTTTATTATCGTGTCGTGTGGTTTTCTTACCAATAATGCGGTATCAGTAACTGATACATTTACAGCTACGTATTTAAGATGGGTTATTTTTATAATACATTATTTCTAAATGCTAATAGCAATAAAGGGGTTCCCTTGAGGCGATTTTTCACAAAAATAGCACCATATAAATCATCCAAATATTATTATTTTATTATTATATGGGGTCAAAACGATGTGTTTATAATATTTTGAATTTCTAATGCGAGTATTTACCCCCGGATTGATTTCAAAGTTCAGAATTTTTTTCATTTTTGGGGTTTTTTCTAGTGTGTATAAAAGTTACTACGAATCGGTTAAAACTTTTTTTGTCATACTAAATCATTTAGCAAACGTCCCAGGCTTGTCAGTAATTTCATGTCTCCATACCACTGCAACTGGGGCGACCACGCGAAATAAATAAATTTGCCTCAATTGCTCAAGATTTCCCAGAAGATCATTTTTTCAATTTTTCGCCAACATTAAAAAAATCATACCTTCGAATTTTAACATGAATAAATGAATATAATAATGAATTAACATGAATAAAAACTTATTATAGTGCTATATAGCCAATGAATTAACCTGTATTTTAGCGTTCATCTCTTATTTGTAGAATTTATAAAAAAAAAACGAAAAAATCGTAGAATTTATAACCGCGCGAATCCTGCGTGTTTGTATTTTGAAACTGCCGTGAGGGGTACTTTCGTACTATTCGAGTCGACATAGAATATTTTCGATTTCTGTATATTATCTGGGGTGTATTTGATAGTGAAAGGTGCATATCTATTGAAAAAGGACTTAATTTTAAATGCTGATCAAAAATTCGGTGTGAAAAAATTTAAAAAAAATTTATTTTTAATATTGTCCTAAAATAATCTACGAAGTTCGGATTTGCGACATCCATGGTCATAATAGATAAAGCATTTCAATAGCTTCATTTTAAAATAATTGGCTGGCTATGGAAATGTTTCAAATAATTACAACAAATGTTTTACGAATGGTAGGAAAATGTGGTCCAATTTTGGACCACTATCAATCGCAGAAAAATAAAAGTGATCCATTTTTCGACCATGACCGCTCCAGTGGCTCACCCTTTTATCACTATTACTCAGATCAATACTGGAAAATTCAAATTCCCAAACAGTCGTGACCCATCCTAATGTACATTTTCGTACAAGTCAGTTTTTCTATAGACCCAATTATCACTGGGTTTACATCGCTGCAATCATGCTACCCACAACTTACTGTTCGAAAGAGACAATACATGCTACGGGTTAAAAATATGATAAATTATGTATATACAATATAAATGCTTACTATATGTATATGTGCACGTGAATCATAATTACTTCTCAATGCAATAAAGATTATAGAATGCTACTTTGATAAAATATATCCTAATATATAAATGTGACATTTTGTTATGAAAAATAAAAGTTATAAGAAAAAGGATTTGCAATTTTTTTTTCATTTTTATTTACATAATAAATTTTGTATAAAATGATGGTTACAATGTGTATAAAACAAAACAACAAGTGATATATCAACGGTGAAAAGTTCAAAGAGATTTTAAGTATTTTACGGGAGATTAAAAAACTAATAACATTTTTTTCGTTGATAATTGCTCATAATCATATAAATATATACATATGGACAAATTATAACTTTTACATATAAACAAATAAATTTTAGAAAATTTCGTAAAAATCGTATTTTTTTAGAAACATGAACTTTGGCAAACAATTTTGACAGGTTTTTTTTTGTAATAAAAATCTCATAAAAAATGTATGCGACCTTTTCGATTTATCAGAATTAGTAATTTTTCGGATTGAGTTGCTGAAATTTTCTTATTTTAGTTAGTTGAAACGCTTCTAGATAACTCAGAAGTACCACTTTCCTTTCTTCTTTGATTATCTTTGGTTATCCGGTCATTGAAACGAGTCCTGTAAAAAATCATATAAATTGATGGATTTTTAACAAAAATTTTACATTTTCACAGACATAAAAAATGAGAATTTCTGGGCCAAGATTAATAGCGTTTTTAAAAAGCTACTCTCGATTATAATTATTATTCAGGACAAGTTGAATGGTATTTTGTTAAAAAAAATAATTGTTCTGGATGATTAAAAATGATGATTTTCGTGATTTCATGCTCTAAAAAAAATACTTCATATTAATGTGCCATAGGAACCAAAATTAAGTTCATGTCGACATAAATTCATATGGCGTCGCTATCCACTGTAAGTATGATGGTCACCAAAAATCTATGGATTGTTAGTTATGTTTCGCCTTTATTCGCCTGCGCAGATAAGCATGTCAAGCTGTATTTGGTTTTCAGAACGCAATAGGCACTTACCGCCAAATACGAGGACGAGTAATTTGTTGTAGCAATTGTCCCATTTGGTTTCAATTTCTTCCAATGTAGGAGCGTACTGAAAAAAAATGCGAAAGTTAAAAACACAATAAAATGTATATTTTTATTTTGAAGTTTATGTGTAAAACCTCTAATTGAAATATTTAATTAAATGACAACAATATTAGCGAAACGCAATCGAAAATCTGGAAACAGAAAAATCAGAAAAAGATATTGACACCTCTGGGAGTTACCCAGGACCTTAAAAATAAAAAATATATATTTATCCTAGACTTGCAGAAAAGTCAATAGATGTCGCTGATAAAAAGTCATGGATTACTGTCTAGATAGAATTTAGTTTGAAATCGGGTGTGAATCTTGCAATCATTCATAAAGATAGCAGCCATTAAAATATGCGTCAAGAAAATGAAGATAATGTTGGTAATATAGTTGAAGTATGATACAGTTAAAAATGACCGAAACGGACAGGGACACCTTAGCTCAGTTGGTAGAGTCGCGGCCCGGAAAGCCGAAGTCCTTGGTTCGAGTCCCAGAGATGCCAATATCTTTTTCTGATTTTTCGGTTTCCAGATTTTCGATTGTAAAAACTGTAAAATGTGTTTTAGATGGATTCATGGGAATAATAGATTCCTTTGGTTATTAGTTTAGCGATAAAAATTATATTGTAAGGTTGGGGTGTTTCGCAAAAATTCTACTAGAAAATTGTTATCAACTGACTAATAACGGCCATTTTATTTTTTCGACATTAGATAGGTCTTCGTTAAACTAGTCTATGTCTCTTTTAACTGATCAGCTGACAAGCGCAATAAAATGACAGCTGTGATTTTCTGCTGATTAAAAATTGTTAAAAACGGGGACCTTTCAAAGGTTAGAAAATAAAATGGCGCAGATTGGATATTTGATTTCAATGTTACTTTGTAATTTCTGTGAAACACTCCAACCTTATAGTGTACTAATGGCAGGTAATCCGAAACGCTCGAATCCCCTGTGCAATGGTTAAAGTTTTTTTTTACAAAAGTTTGATAATTAAAGTTTATAAAATATCTTAATGGTGTATTGGGCTTTTATGCTCCTCGAGAACCTCTGGAGAATTGAACTTAGGTTTCGAAGTAATGAATAATAAAGAAAAAAGTGGGTTGTTCCTTAAATACATAAATATAAACCAACATAGAAACCAGATATTCGCAATCAACTTTTTGTTTTATCGGTCTACGTGATGCTTATGTACCCAGTGGCGGATACAGGGGGGGGCGCGCGCCCCCTGCGCCCCCCCCTTGGCCACCCTAAATACAAGAAAATCTTTCTTCAATCATTCGCTCTACATGTCTAAACCATCTAAGCGTCCCTTTCTTAATCTTTACGCTTGTATCAGCCTTGCATTATTTTCATATTTTTCTCACTCTATCACACATGGCTTTCTATAGCATTTAGTCCTTCCTCTGCCAGTTTCATGCTTCACTGCCATACATCAGGGTTGGTACCCCGGTGCGTAGTCGGGAAACACGCCAAACGCGTGCCCAACATTTGTACACAGTTGACATTTGTCACTTGAGAACGGGTCGCTTCTTCGACTCGTTCTTGTGTTCAACAGCTCGGCTGTGGAATGATTTGCCGGCCTCTGTGTTTCTTCCTTCCTACGACATGGGTCTCTTCAAGACCAATGTTCATTCCTTCCTCTCCTCAAAAAGACCCTCCATACAGCATCCCAGATGACATAGGCCCTGAGGGAAATCATTTTCCTCAGGGTCTCCTGTGTGGAGTTAATGTAAAAAAAGCACTCCATTGTGGACTGCTAGCTTCGCTTCTTTCGACAGTTTTTTGTTAGCGCCAACGGCGTTTAGTCCTCCTTATATGCGGAGTTACCTGCATTTACCCTTCTTTCAATATCTCTATCAGACTCCCCATCTCTCGTAAATATACTTCCCGAATACATAAACTTATATACTGTCATTTTTGGGCAACAATTACAAAATATACCTATTATTATTTTATTATTAAAAAAAATGTCTTTAGAGATTCTATGTGAAGGGTCATTTTAGAGAAAGGAAATAATGGAAGGAAAAAGGTATGATAGGTGGTTAGGACTCTATGGGTTAGTATGTCCAGGAGAGATGGACGGATGAAACTTTCCCTCCCACTGCAATGCGAGGAAGTGGGTCGAGGGATTCCTGCTGGAAAGGCGAATGGTCTGGCTAAATGGTCTCCCTCAACCAGTCCTTTCCAGCTCGCCACGCAGTACGTGGGCAAATGCTTCCGCCGCTACTTTGAAAAATCCCATCCCACGAACTCAGGTATCCCTGCTAAGTCACCAAACTTAGCGATCCACTTGGGATGACTTATAGCAGATGTGTTGTTTATCCAATAAATAATTCCCGTGGCGGCGGTACCCACACTCGCCTCCAAAATTGAAACTTTTGCTTCATTCACATTCATACGGCGTTTCATGTAAAGGTACCCTTAACACGGCCCGACTCAAGTATTTGATTCCCTTGATCGTGTAATGCAGCCCTACTGCTCCCTGTGGCCAGCCAGTTTTAAATGTGCGGTCTTTTATTTATTTATTGAAGTGGAAACTTCTTTAGCACCGTTGTGATTTGACAAACACATCCATCTGTATGTTTTAGCCTGCGAGAGAATGAGATAGTATTTTTTTTTACATTTACTCCACACAGGAGGCCCTGAGGAAAGTAATTTCCCTCGGGGCCTATGTCATCTGGGATGCTGTGTGGAGAGTCTTTTTGAGGAGAGGAAGGAATGAACATTGGTCTTGAAGAGACCTATGTTGTAGGAAGGAGGAAACACAGAGGCCGGCAAATCATTCCACAGCCAAGCTGTTGAACACAAGAACGAGTCGAAGAAACGACCCGTTCTCATGTGACAAATGTCAACCGTGTACTAATGTTGGGCACGCGTTTGGCGTGTTTCCCGACTATGCACCGGTGCCGAAGGGATCAATGACGCTAGTTCCTCGGAGCATCTGCCATTGTAATACGGTAGAACAAGGATAGCATTCCCACCCGACGCCTGTGTTCTAAAGATTGCAATCCGTTTAAGATGGGAGAATCTATTAAGCGGACCGCCCGTTTCTGCACAGAGCCGAGGGTATTTTTTAGGTATTTTGGAGCTCCAGACCAGAGGTGGCTGCCAAAATCATATAGTCGGTCTCCTCTTTGTGCGGTTCGTCGTATTCTCCCCGTTGTCTACTTTTTAGTTTTCTTATATCTTTAGCGCCCCCCCCTTGAGTTTTTTCTGTATCCGCCACTGTATGTACCTAATCGTAAGTATAGTATAATTAGAACAAAAAGCTATCTTAATAGCCATGTAATTTTAAGTAAACACTATTACAAAATTTGAATTGTACTTTTCAACTTTTAATTCAGTAAGTGGTCTGAAAATTGTTATTTCTGTAGCAAGTCGCCAATCTGAAAAGCAGTAAAAGTATTTTCTCAACTAATTCTGTTAAAAGTATGTGTAGATAATACGGTCATAGGAGAACAATCTGAAATAGGCTTCGGTTGTAAAAATCCAAGTCTTCCTTTTTTTCCAATTTGTTGAGGGGTAAGGCTCTCGAACAGAAATCCGAAGGTCGCGGGTTCAAATCCCAGTGTGCCCAACTAAATTTTATTTGATTGAGTTGTGGTATTTCACAATTTAATAATTAAAAATAATATAAGGTATGTTTGCGGCACGTTCCAGAGTAGAAGTTACTTTTAGTATCGCCCTGGTTTAAGACTATTCGAAATTGAAAAGTTGCATTTAGCCGTGTTTAGTGATCCCCACCTTCCTCTCCCCATCTCTTTCCCCTCCCCACTACTTTCAGCCTCACAACATACCCAAATTGGGGATGCCATAGTCTCGGCTATGCCATCGGCTCCAGACGGTTGGAGCAGTTGGAACTCTTGTGCAGATTCACATAAAAAAATATTTATTTATAAGTATTAATGCATTTATATTTCTCAATTATTTTTATAATAACTTCTTGACACTCCAACCACCATTCTTAGAGATCACTTTTTATGTGACCTTAAATCCTTAAAACAATATCTTTTAAACCGTATCACATAGCTGTCATATAATGCAAATGATATCCAACCACACTAGCGCAACTTGCTTTGAGATTTCCAGAGTACCTGCCATTGATACATTAGAGATAACATTGGCTAACCAAAACCGTGTGTTGGCCAGTGTAATATTAAATGCAGCGATTACGTGTGATAATAAATAAGGATATTTAAGGCTCTCACGGGAGTGTTGGGAGGCAGACACACGCAGGGAGATGGGGGTCCCGTGATGATCCCGTACCACTTCCTGAAGGTGAACTCCGTCGTCTTGCCCTCGCACCACACCCCCTCTTCGCGGGTCCACACCACCGCCCCACCAATCACGGCGGTCTGCAATAGTCAACAATAACATCAAGTATATTAGGTTCAGAGGACAAATGTCCACCACCATTGCTTATGCAACATTAGCTATTTATGGTAATGGTAGTAGAAGTTTAACAGATTATTCGTACCCCAGAAATGTTAGCCTTTCTTTAGAAAAAGTATTATATTGTAAATAGGATAGGTCTTAGAACAGACCCTTGTGGCACTCCTAAGGAAATATGCATAATCAACATGTATACCTACGTAGATATAAGGAAAGAACTCTGTATTCTGCTTCGAAATGAAATGGAGATGACTGAAATTAGTTTTAACGTAATTACTGCCCACCTACACATACATTTTCCTACGTGTCATGTTTTTCAAATGCTAAATTGTAACATAACATGACGATTGTAATATAACCTGATGATAATATGACGCCACTAGCGCAAATGTGGTCAAGCCCAAATTTGCTGAATTGAGGTAAACGTTATCGAATATATTTGTGTTTTTTCGGCAGTGATATAAGTATCTTTAATGGATTGGGTAAGGCCTTATTTTTTGGAAGAATTCTGTAAAATAGTATGCTAACCGATTTGAAAATTTTAAGTATAGGCGAGTTTTTACGGTTAAACCAACACTGCAAAAACATGTTCGTGGTGCCATCTTCAGCGGGTGGTTTAATCGAATAAAACATGATAACATCGGTAAGCATAGAATAATAGGGATTTTCTGATCAGTAGGTGTCGTAGTAAGGTCTCCAAGGTGCTGCGGGTCATTATTCACTAGCTCCATCGCGAAAGGCTGCCACGCCGAGTCTAAGCATCACAAAGAGGGAAGCTTGGTGGGCATTTGTCGTGGGGGAACCAGGCTATACGCCAGTGTTGCCAGATCGCCCGTAAAATCGTTCCTTGCGACAACAGCACCTTGGAGGCCTTATTTTACGGACAGCCCCCGTAGTTCGAAACTTACCTTTACTGCGAGTGTCAACAGCCTGAAGAGGAAGGCAATTCCAGAAAACGGTGGCGCGGGTGGCTGGCACGGTGAAACTGGGCAAGGGTAGCAGCAAGGGCTGGGACACGGGCCACAGGGCGGGCAGCTTGGAGGAGGGCACGGCGTGACGCACGGCCTCAGCTTCAAGGGCGGGCACGGCGGCGGGATGTAGTCTGGCCGCGGGGATGGGGTCGCTGGCGAGGCGCGCGGCGGGCACTTTGGCGGGCAAGGGGGTGGGCACGGCGGGCAAGGCGGGGGCGGACACGGGGGCGGCGGGCACGGGCCGGGGGGCGGACATCGCGGGGGACACGGGCACGGGGGCGGGGGGCACGGGCAGGGCGTTGGGCACGGCGGAGGGCAAGGCGGAGGGCAAGGCGGCGGGCACGGGCAGGGTGGCGGGCAGCGCGGCGGGCAGGGCGGCGGGCAGCGCGGTGGGCAAGGCGGCGGGCAAGTCGGGGGACAAGGGGGACAAGGCGGCCCGCATGCCTTGACGTGCCGCAGTTTTTCACAGGGAGACACGTGATTGATGTCAGTCCTGGCCCCAGGGGGAGACACTCCGGGCGGCTGGGTTCCGCAGGGAGAGCCGCCACAAGTAGATTTATCTGCAACACATGAATTCGATGCTTATATTATTAATCGAACAAAACCCACGAATTAACGTAAGTCAATTTTTTTTGAAAGGGTATAATTTGTAAAGGTGGATTGATGGTGTGGATTTTTTTCCAGGCTATTTCCTACAGGAAGTATTAATCATAGTTTTTCTTCATGAACCATCTGGCATACAACTTGCTAACCCATCCAAATTGGAGGATATTTCCATGTCGTCAGTCGTCAGTCACTTTCATCCATGAGCGACGTCTCAAACCAACGACACTCTCTGGTCATCGTTACGAATGTCCAGCATATTCAAACTAGAAATTTTTGCTTCTAATACTTGAATTTGTATTTTTGGTAAAATACAAATTCAAGTATTAAAAGTCCACCTCAAGGATAATACGGAACGTTCATGTTATCGAAGTTTGATGCACGGATAATACGGAATATTCCTTTTTTAACAAATAGACAATCAAATATGACATTTGTTAGAAGTACCAATCTTATAAAACAAATTCTCTAAAATAAACACGCATGTGATCATTATAATTTAAAAAAACATCCGAGGTTTTGAATGGTTTGTTTGGCAAGGCAGGGTTTGTCTAGCGGGTTTGTGTAATTATTATAATACATTTCTTTCCATGTTCTACTGTTATAAATACAGGTACAAACTTGTCAATAATGCATTCACTTTGTTTTGCATAGCAATGATTGGCAACATTGGTTGATTGTATTTGAAATGTTAAATAAAAACGATATATATAAAAATGGCGTTATCGCGTAAGTGAATTAATTTAAACAAAATTAAAATGTTGAATGCATATTTTTTGCATGTTTTTTTGTCACCCCCGACATAAATACTCACTTTTCGTGATAATAAAGCTAAATCTAGCTGTTCGAATAAGAAATATTGCGCAGTAAGCGGAGTAAGACATAAATAATGCATTTTTACCTATATTCCCTTTACGTCTTATCTATGTTGACTACGAAAATCTCTAAAAAATTGACTACCAAACGCTCGTGTGGTTCAGGTATGTCCACTAATTTTACCGCCGATCTATCTTACTTAACTCCCAAAGATCTTAGATCTCCTGTTGTAAAAGCAAAAAAGTTGTATTCGATTAGTTTACCGGAAAAGTGAAGTGTTCTTTCAGTCCTGATTTTCCTGACCGGGGGGCCTTTTGTCAAAAATTTGATGAGCGCCATGGCGGCATCTTTCCCCTTGTTCATTGCCATTCTGGAATCCCTTGAGAGGTTTACAACTTTCTAGCATTTATATAGCACCATTAAATATGTATACACCTAATTTTTTAATGAACACTTAAAATTTATAAAATCTAAATTAAGAGGGTGATATTGGGCAAAGAAATAAAATTTGAATGCAACTGAATGTCATGTTTAAAATTCGATATTTGAATATTGCAAAACATCTTGCAATGATAGTGAGAAGTAGGTAAGTACCATTTTTTAATTTAAAAAAAATCAGAAAAAGATATAAGCATCTCTGGGGCTCGGTTTTTTGTGCCACAGTTCTAACCACTGAGGTAAGGTGTCTAGGTAAATTTTTGAAATCGCTGGCAATGGTTAATACGCACTTTAAAAAAAAAAATCTTTTGATTCACCTTAATTACATTAAAAGACAACTATTTGCATTGGGGGAAGTGGAAAATATTTTTGTGTAACATGGTTTGTGATACAAAAGAAAGTGCCCCTTTATAACGCCTACTCGCGTCAAGGCAAGAAAAACATCCCAGTTTTCAAGTAGTTTAGCGGCTACGCTAGGTTTGTGATTCTGGCGTACAATCTCACAAGACGAAAGCTAATTTTAATTTTACGTAGTCGAAGTTTAGAATGAAATATTTTCCACTTCCCCCAATGCAAATAGTTGCCTTTTAATGTAATTAAGGTGAATCAAAAAGTTTTTTTTTAAAAAAGCGCATATTAACCGTTGCCAGCGATCCCCAAAAATTTATGGTGTCTATCCGATTCGGTAATTTTTAACTGCTTAATACTTCGACTAAGAACTACCAACATTAGGAGGCGTCTACTAACATCTACAGGAATTCCAAAAACTGAACAAATCGGACTAATATCTATGAGAACCAAAGTGAGGACGAATATCTACAGCTCAAACTGCTGACTAATATCTATGAGAACCAAAGTGAGGACGAATATCTACAGCTCAAACTGCTGACTGATATATATGAGAACTAAAGTGTGGACGAATATCTACAGCACTGGCAGAGGTTGGGTTAGGTTGGGTTAGGTTAGGTTAGGTTAGTTATTACGCAATTGAAGTAATTTATGCTTTTCCGTACAACCTCTTGTTCAGCTACCCTCTGTAGATATTAGTCCAACCTACGCTCCATAGATATTAGTCACCACTGGGACCGTCATAGATATTCGTCCGACCTTAGCTCTGTAGATATTAATCCTCACTCTGAAGTTCATAGATATTAGTCCAACACGTGAGCTTAGATATTCGTCCGACATACAGGCTGTAGATATTAGTATCTTTTTTAAGGCATATTTTATTGGCCGCTATCGTTATGTATGAATGCAAGATTCAAACTCAAACTATCCACTATATTTTTAACTAGCTGACCAGGCCACGTGTTGCTATGCTGCAAATCAAATCCACACGGCCCGCCGCTTGCCATTATTATATATTTCAACCAATTTACACAAACCCTTGATAAATTATATACCTAAATCTTCCTCATGAAACATTCTATCTGTTGGTGAAAACCACATGAAAATCCGTTCAGTAGTTTGTGAGTTTATCGCGAACAGACAAACAGACACGGCGGAGGAATTTAATTTATAACTAGCAGACCCGGCAACACGTTGCTGTGGCTAACGAAACACAACGCCACGCCATTACCAAAACCTTTATAACCAACGCCATCTGTTAAATCAAATCCACACCGCCCGCATGCTGCCCGCTGCTCGCTTGCCAGCCCGCTCCCTTTATTTATATACTACACAAAACCTTGACAAATGATAAACCTAAGAACCTTCCTCATGAATCACTCTATCTATTGGTGAAAACCGCATGAAAATCCGTTGCGTTGTTTAAAAGATTTAAGCGCACAGACAGCGGGAGCGACTTCATTTTATACTATGTAAAGATATGTAGAGATTATTTTTAATATGCGACATCTATTGAATTTTCTGCAAGTCTAGGACGAATATTTATTTTTATTTTTAACTTTATTAGTAAAACCTTAAATTGTAATATTTAATTAAGAGACTCGAACCCGAAGCCGAAGGTCCTGAAGAAGAACACAACGCCGTCTATATTTTTAAACGACTTCGAAAAGGAGGAGGTTGTCAATTCGACTGTATTTTTATTTTTTTTATTTTTTTTTTATGTTTGTTACCTCAGAACTTTCGACTGGGTGAACCGATATTGATTTTTTTTTATTTGAAAGCTGGTGCTTCCCGTGTGGTCCCATTTTAATTTGGGCCAGTTCTGATAATGGCATCCATGAGAAAATCATATTAAGTCTTAAATTTGCATCAAGTATGTGCCCCACAAATGGACGAATAACTCAATATCACGCCAACCGATTTGGATGATTCTTTTTTTATTGGAAAGTATGTACTTCAAGGGTAGTTTTATGAGAGTTTGGTTAGGTTCTGATTATGGTATCCATGACAACGTAACGGAACTCTCCAATTCTTAAAAGCAAATTAACGATACTAGGCCGAATCTTAATCGAATTAGTTAGTGTACTTCAGATTCACTGAAAATCAAAAATTAAACAAAAATTTTAACAAAACAAAAAAACGACTTAAAAAAATGCACTAAAAAGTTAAAAAATAATTTCGTATTCTTCTACAACTTAATAATCAACTTACTTTTTCTACTCATCAATATGTAGGTACGATTGTTATTTTTGGAGTCGGTTTCAGCCAAAGTACCCGGCCCGGCGTGTTCACTTGACAGCTCCCCTCCCGCCGCGGTCCACTCTCGCCTCTCACCACGTAGGTCGCGCGTGTGACACAAGCACATCTCACCTATGCAGTTACAAACCTACCTTGGCTGACACCGACTCCAAAAATAACAATCGTACCTACATATTGATAAGTAGAAAAAGTAAGTTGATTATTAAGTTGTAGAAGAATACAAAATTATTTTTTTACTTTTTAGTGCATTTTTTAAGTCGTTTTTTTGTTTTGTTAATTTTTTTTCTCCAAGTATGCTTAGAAATCACTAGTTAAAGTTTGTCGGCTTGATACACTGGAAACATTAGGAGACATAATATATTGAAGTTTATTTTTGTTAAAATCTTTGTCTTTCCTCCTTACCTGAAATTAAATGGTGAGAAAAATTATGAACTATGTTCACATGATTTCAGCTTGTGGGAATTGACGGTACCTGAATTTTGGTCGAATTGCAAACCAAATCCCGGTGTAATGGGTGTGGGTTCCTTTAGATTGGCTAACAACACTCAAACGCCCAATAGGCCACTTGCATCACATTTTAATTTTTTTTTCCGGTTTAGGCAAATATTCTAAGACATTCCGTATTTTTTTTTAATCGTATTTTTGAAACCCTGGTGATTTTTTGAAAATTTCAATCCAAAAAATCAGACCATTTTTTATAAACCGGAAAGACGGGACATAATTTTATAGGTGCGTAAAAACGATAATTACATAAATAATTATAATGTACAACGTGTATATTACTAAATCCAATGTAATATACTTGTACTTGTAAATTATAATAATAATAAGAATATTATAAAATTTGATTTCGTTAAAATCAGCACCACAACCATTATATCTCTAAAACACTTACCGACATCTAAAATATACGGGGTTCTGTTCATAACATCTGTCAAAAAGTCAAACCAAATGATAAGTTCGCAGAGAACAAACAATAAATCTAGTGAACGTTAAATGTCAAATTCAAAAATTCGCATGAAATCATAGTGATGCCATATAAAAAAAATTAGTGTGGAATTTGACAAAATTAATACGAACATTTTCGTAGACGGGACATTTTTATGTACTGACGTCACGAGCCCAAATAATGGATTTATTTATTTAAAAATAAAAAAAACTGTACATTTCTAAAAAATTTTACAAACTTAGTAAAAAGATCTATCTACACGATTTTTTCCAAGTCGTTATGAAATCCATGCAAGTGGCCTATTGCTTACAGTTGATCGTCCATGAGGATGTTTTTTTTTAGGGGAATGAGATATTGACAATATGTAGGTATAATAACGATAGATGCACCATATTTAGGCAATTTCATTTTTTTTCTTTACATTTGCTTCACTAAGGAAAATAATTCCATTTTATGTCATTTTTGGGGATGCTGTGTGGAGGGTCTTTTTAGGGGAAGGAAGGAGAGGAATTTCTGGGAAGGAAAAAGTGTGAGGGTGGGTAGGAATCTGGGAGTCAGTGTGTCCGGGACTGACGGACGTACGAATGCATCCCCCCATCTGCGGTACAAGGCAATAGGTCGAGAGAGTCCCGCTGGGAAGGTCAAAAGGTCAATAATAATGATAATAACGTAATATTTATATAGCGCAGTTTTGTGTCATTTCACTTCAAGTGCGCTTAACTGTAATAAATTTAAAAATGATCATACAGTGCTCCTTTTAACATTGAGAAAATAATAAATTTAACCGGTCGCTCTTTCGCCACGCAGCAGGTAGGCAAACGCATCCGCCGCCAAGATCAGGACAAACCTGACTCCATGAACCCGGGCACCCCTGCTAAGTCCCAACGTAGCGAACCACTTGGGGTGACTAATGGCAGAGGTGTTGGTTGTCCAATAAATGGTTCTTGGGGCGGCGGTACCCAATAACACCACCAGTGGCGGCTCGTGACTTTTGGGTGTACTAGGATGCTAATATTAAAAATTAGCATTATGGATGTTGTTGTAGGCGAACAAATTTTTTTTATCGGTTTTTCGTGTGAAGATTTTTTAGGAAATCCGTGTGGAACACGGCAAAACTAAACTTTCTGAAATTTTTCGTACAGAAAAAAAATTAAAAAATTTTTTTTTCGGCTACAACAACATCAATAATGCCATTTTTCTTAATATCAGCACTCTAGCACACCCAAAAGTCACGAGCCGCCACTGACCAATACCCGCCTCCCAAATTATTCTTCGCAATACCTTCCGTAAATGAGAATAATTCCTAATTATAATACAACTCCGAACCTCCTTTAAAAAAGTCGTTAAAATTAATGAAAAAAATATATAATAAATTGGTTAAAAAGGTTACGTTAGTTCGGGTTGTGGGCTACATCAAACTAATTTTTTTCATAGATTTTAATGATTTTTCAAAGAGGTGTTGAGTTGACCTTATTATGTGTTGGCACGGAACCGCAGTGCACTACCCCTGCTTTCCCGCATACCTTCTAGAATAAACTATTACTATTGTTATTCATAGAATACGTGAATTGTTAAAATAGTAAAACTCAGCTTCCGAATCGAATCTCGCAGAGTTGTCGTTTCTGACAGCTTCCGGTTCTGCCATTTCTGTGTGGGAGCCATCTTATCAACATCCGGTAGCCATGACGCCCTCGTCCTGGCCCCGATTTAATTGGACTATTTTATATTATAACTTTAGTGTTTCGCGTTTATCGCATTTCGGAACGCCGCCCGTTGTAGAGTATTTTCAATCTCTCCACAGCACAGAGGACCGAAACGCAATTTTAGTTGGTCAAAAATATTTGTGAAAAAATTGGATGTACCAACATTTTCTTACGTTAAATCACAAAGTAGCTAAGTTAAATCGACCACCATAATATGGCATGTGCCTAGCATGGTGGTCGAAAAATCCACAAATTGTGTAAGGGAACGTACCCATACTACGTTTTTTTTTTTTTTTTACAGTGAATACCGCACAAGAATCTCAACTGCTCCCGTCTGGAGCCAGTGAGACTATGGCATCCCCAATTGGGGTATGTTGTGAGGCTGAAGGTGGTGGGGAGGGGAAGGAGGTGGGGAAGAGGAAGGTTGGGAAGTACCTGGCTATTCAGATCTGGTCACTAAACACGGCTAAAGCCATTTTCAAGCAACGTTTCAATTCTGAATGGTGGTCTTACACCAGGGCGATACTAATAGTATCTTCCACTCTGGAACATGCCGCAAATATACTATATATTATTTTAAATGAATTAATTGTGAAATAACACAAATTCATCAAATAAAATTTATTTGCGCATGCCGGGTTCGAACCCGCGACCTCCGGAATGTGAGTCAAGAGTCTTAGCCACTGGACTACGTGACCAACTTTTTGCAATTTTTAACGCTCCCCCCCCCTGGTGACCAAAAACCTAAGCCTGCCGTCGCTCATTTGTACCAAGCATGACATTTTTAAGACCCCACCCCCCATAAACGTGTCACTTAGTATGGGTACTTTCCCTAACCATCAATGCAATTAATAAAGAAAAAAAACTTTATTAAAAAAAATTTATATAAAAAAAAAAATTGTTACAAGGGGGGGAGGGGGGGGGGGGCTATTTATATAATTGCCTTCCAGACGACATTAAAAAAGGAAAAAAAGTGTGTATAGATTAGAAAAGAAGAAAATAATGATCGTGAATAATATTGTATCATAATGTAACGTAAAATGTATGTCGTTCAGATTTCTAGTTAAATAAATGAAAATGTAGTTTTATTTTTTTTCTGGAATAGAAACTCATATAAAACTTATATTTACACATAATTAAGTTATCTCGATATCACAAATCTCCAAAAAAATTTAACATTGTAATTATTTTTTCGTATGAAAATAAGTTTTTTGTATATCCTTGAACCTATTTCGGAAACAAGATATATAAGTAAACATTTTCGTACATAAGGTTATCGCAAAGTGTAATAAAACATCAAAAATCTTGCAGCCTTCGTAAAAGTAAACTGAGAAACATCTTTCCTCTGTGAAATGATGGCATTGTTTAAGGTATCAATAACTCAAAACAAGAAAAATAAAAGTATTTTCAGAACGTAGGTAGATACTTTGATGAGTGATATTAATATAAAAAAGCCATACAACCGGAGCAAACACAAGAGCAGCCGTTATTTTAGCTCCACACAGGCCCTGAAAAACAATTTTCCTCGGAGGCTGCGTTATCTTTGGGGATGTTGTGTGGGAGTCTTTTTGGGGAAGGGAGACCTGGAAAGGAAAAAAGGTTTTAGGGGTGAGTAGGAATCTTAGGGTCAGGGTGTCCAAGAGTGACGGACATATGAATCTATTACTCCCACTTCGGTGCAAGGCGATGGAAAGAGAGATTCCGGATTGAGAAGTCAAAAGGTTTCCCTCAAACAGTCTCTCCCAAACGCATCCGCCACCAAGACCTGAAAAAACCTCACCCCGTGAACCCGGGCACCACTGATAAATCGCCAAACGTAGCAAACCACTTGGGGTGACCTGGCAGGGGTGTTGGTTATCCAAAAAAGGTTCCAGGGGTGGCGGTACCCCCCCCCTTTCAAATTGGGAATAAAATTTCATAAATATGCACAACCTGCGATCAATGGAACGGAAACATCGATGAAGTGATGATCTGATTTTTTTTCTTCTTCATGTTATGTTATTATTAGTGTCCGACCGTAACAAGACATTCTACCGAAACCGAAACTTCGGTATCTGTCTCTGTTTCGGCCGAAACCGAAACCGAAATTAATGAAATTTGGCGTATTTTTACACTTGTACAAACAATTAAGAGGGCATTACCAGAGAAAACCATAAATATGTCATTTTCAAATCAGATTTTAGACGTATTGACTCTTTTCCACAAAAAATTATAGTTGGATTTCGAAAGATTGTTCTTTTATCTAGCATTCGCATGTAATAAATTTTTTAAATTTTTAGTTTAATAAAGTTATTCCATAGGTCGTTGGCAGATATGTTAAATTTTCAAAAAAGATTTTGTATTATACCACACCCATTTCAAATAATATAATCATACAGTAAAATAAATCAATATATTATGTAGCAAACGCATGTTTTAGAATTTTAATTTTAGTTTCAATAAAATCATTAAAAAACATGTACGTTCAAGTGTTTCTTGACGAAAATTGGTCCATTTGTGTATTTATTTGCGCACTTACAAACTAATATATTTCAGATTTTTTTAACATTCTTATTAAGTTTAGACATTATTGAAAAATGATAAATACTTATAATCAAAAAATAATTATTTTAATAGTTTTATCATCACGCCTTTCAGCATTTTTGGATGAAGGTATAAATTAAAGCTTCTTTGAATTGAAATAAATTCGTTATTGAGACATAATTTTAAAAAAGGGGTACGGAGAATAATTAATCTTTTTCATTGTAACCGCCCTGCACGATCGTAAGAAGAACTTTCGACGAAATGTGGATTTTCGTCCGTTGGCTGGTTAAACGCTCTTAACTAGTGTTAAATGAAACAAAAAAAATCAATAATTGAAGTATGTGATTTTTTAAAAATTTTGTTACTGCTATAAAACAAACAAAAATTATTAAAACATATTAACGACTTCTTGGAACAAAATGTCAATAATCAACACTTACATTATAAAGGAGGACCTCGTTAATTGAGAATTTTAATTTTAATCGCGTTACTATCACAATATTCTTATTACACATGTTAAGCGAACTCAGCTGACGATGGCGGGTGACACACGATCCACGAACTCACCCGAAGTCAGCAGAACGACGCGCGATAATTCACAAACGCAGAGTTTCGGTTCGTTCGGCAGATTTTCTGGCAATTGAAAATTGCCAGAAAATATTTTTAGCAATTGTGATTTTTTGGCCATCTAATGCAGCAAAATGGACGTTTGTGCACAGATCTGGTAGCACGTTACATTGTTTCCGTGTTGTAGTTTTACAACATGGTTATGATTTATGATATATACACAAAAAATAAAAGGTGAAATTATTAGGGTTGTCGGCTACAAGAAATGAAATTAATTAAAATAGTTTTTTGTTAAAATATATTGCACTACATGGTTTTGCTGGTTTTGCTGAATGCGCGCGTTCCAATTTTTAAAATACATAAATTCAAAGCAAATATAAGTTCGTTGAACCAGATTATTAACTAACGCATACCTTGCACCGATAATCGAAATTAGCATGTTTGATGATGACTGATGGTAGAAATATGTGGAAAAAGTAACATGGCCTATATTTCATGATGGATGTGACGTTGCGAATTAAAAATCATTGGTGAATTTTTGAGATCGCTGGCAATGGTTAATATGCACTTTTTTTGAAAAAATCTTTTGATTCACCTTAATTACATTTAAAGACAACTATTTGCATTGGGGGAAGTGGAAAATATTTCATTCTAAATTTCGATTACGTAAAATTAAAATTAGCTTTCATTCTGTGAAACGAGACCGTCCATTTTCAAACATTATTTTCAAATGTCATTTTGTTATTTATTTATTTTTATTTTGCAGAAACAAACAGTACGTTATTACATAATGGAAAATAGTTACAAAGTTATAGAATTAATACAATAATTAAATTAGTAAATTATTGAAGGAGAGGGGTGTGTGAGAGTGTTTGTATGTGTATGAATGTGCGGATATGTAGTTATGTTGGTATTCTTGTTACTGTACAAAAAGATGCTAGAGCAAAGCGTAGCAGACTTCATGGGAATTCTAGGTTTGTGTAACATGGTTTGTGATACAAAAGAAAGTGCCCCTTTATAACGCCTACACGCGTCAAGGTAAGAAAAACATCCCAGTTTTCAAGTAGTTTAGCGGCTACGCTAGGTTTGTGTAACATGGTTTGTGATTCAAAAGAAAGTGCCCCGTACCTTCAAAATCTTCTAGCGGTTCCGTTATACATTCAAGTGTATCAGGAATACCAACATACCAAAGTGACAGCGAATGAGCTAATAGCTAATGGCGTACAATCTCACAAGACGAAAGCTAATTTTAATTTTACGTAATCGAAATTTAGAATGAAATATTTTCCACTTCCCCCAATGCAAATAGTTGCCTTTTAATATAATTAAGGTGAATCAAAAGGTTTTTTCAAAAAAAGTGCATATTAACCGTTGCCAGCGATCTCCAAAAAATTAATAAATCATTACACAGTCCAAACAGAAAAAGCTGTACAACTGTCATGATGCAAGGGCTCACCCTTTGATATCTAGGGGTTCGGTGATTATCGGTGACAGTGGGTAACATTTTATTGTCATAATATCGACGCGAGTTATTCTTAGTCCTCGTCTTTTTCTTGTGTGATATTAAGTGGTAAGGATAAATGCCACAGATAGGATTCTAGATATCGAACACAGTATTTACATACATCTTATTGAGGCTGGCTGATCATAAAAACCTTCGGCTCATCATGGTCTGGCGTTTTTATGACGTGCGAAAATTCAGCGTTCTGAATGCATCTAGAATCCGGCCAAACAATACACTATAGCTATTCTGGGCTGCAATGTCAAGGGTTCAAAATATTATCGTCCAATATCTGATAACGTTGTGGAAATAAATGGGAACCGGACCAAGACAGTGCCAAATCAACACACAAGTGATAAACAGTAATGAAAAAATACTACAAAATTTTATTAGAGCCTGTGAAAATGGCTTTTAAATCAACCCCAAGCCTTGCATTACGCCCTTAAAAATATGATTTTTACACAATGCTATTTTTAGCAGATTTATGTGATTGATCCCACTTCTTTATCTTCCTAGCACTGTCCCAACTCATTGCCTAGGTATGCTGTTGGGGTCGGCTCTTCTCGTTCTCAGGCTATATCTTCTTCCGTTCTGGGTATCGCTTTGTGACCTATTCCTTTAAAGATCATAATTTTAGGTAAAATATGTTACATTAGGTTAGGTTAGTTTTTACCATCACTTTTAATGACTTTACACCACTTTTCAAAGGTGTGTTGATATGGCATTGTGTTGAGTTGTCATGAAACCGTAAGAAATTACGTATTAGTTGGGAATGTAAAAATAATCAGGCTTTTTTCACGTCATATTGTTAACTTTGCTGTTTACGTAAGGGATGACCATTGCACCGAGTGGCAAGTCGATACTATCTAAGATTGCACAATTGGTGTTCTACATTCTGCATGATAAAAGGATGACAGTACCAGCATATTCGAGTACCACGTGTTCCACGTGGGTATGAATGGACTCCCACTCAGCAATTTGGCGTGATAAGCCATTGTACCAAATCACTTCCTGGCCCCCCAAATTCTTATCATTCACCCCAATTCTTTGCTAAAACTGCGATAGTTATATGAATTTAATGAATGTAAGTTTTATATTATGTCTATTACGTAGCTCATTTTAATTAAATAACTAATTGTGCGAAGGCTGTGTGATAATTAAAATGCGATTGTGATAATTGTGTCAGAAATGGCGGTAGGAACCTATCTACTTACAAAGATTAAATTAAATTTGCGAGTGGGATTGAATCTAGCTAATTTTATTGTTGCTGCGTGATAAACCTAGCTTACTATCTATAATATATCCACCTCACACATTTCAGAAGTAACCCAAGTAAATGTCACAATGTAATTATAGTAAAAAGCAAAGGGATAGCCGTTTCACGGAATTTGAACAATTCATCATATTATTTCAAAGATAATAAGAATAAGGAACTCCAGTGAAAAATATTATAGCTTTAAAAAAATATGTTCTATAGACCAATAAATGCTGATTCTGAATATATGAATTTTATTTAATAATATTAAACGCAAAGTTTTTAAAAAATTATTAAAAAGTCCATTTTTAATCGGGTCGTAAAAATACGTCGTCAAGTTGGCATTATTGAAATTTTAGTGGTGACGTCACTGTTTTACGTGTCGTGACGTCACCGTAAAGTCATTGTTTAGGAATGTATGATATGACACAAGCCATCGTATTAATTTATTCGTTTATTTACATACTGTTAATAGAGATTTAGTTGTTGTGTTTATTGAAACATTATTTAGGCCCAAATAATGTTTAAAAAATAAAGGTATCTCTTATTAGTTTATCTCTTTTATTGAAAATATTCAAAAACTACTGCACAAAAAAAATAGTAATGCTTCTTCTAAGGAGAATACTTCGAACAACGGAATTCAAAATGGCGGTAGTTGATCAGTTGATTGCCCGATCCAATAGTAATTTTTCAGGAGTGATGACGTCACACGATTCACCATACATATGGTGGTTTTCGGAGGTCTTGAAAAATTGAAACTTCGACAATTATTTTAACTCTAAAAATAAAAATAAAAATGCAGTTATTTAAGTTAGAAGGTCATTAAAAAAATTTAAAAAAAAATTGACTGGAGTTCTCTATTTACGCTTTCCGTAGTTCTATTCAAGTTCTGTTATTATAAAATGGGCCAGTTGCTTCATCGAACTGAAAGAAAAATAGAACTTGAATAGTACTTTCAATAACTAACTAATCATCACGCCGTTTCCCGCAAAGGTAGGCAGAGAGGACGGACCGTCAAACAACACGGTCTTGGCATACATTCTTTGCCTCATTTAAAATCATGAATCATCTCGTACACACTCTTCTTTACAGCTAGTTTTTATCATGTGTTTTTTTTTAAATGAATCAAATATTTTTTTTACGTGAATACAACACAAGAGTCCTAACTGCTCCTTTCTGGAGCCAGTAGACTATGACATATCCAATTGGGATATGTTGTATCAAGTTGTGGGGAGGGTAAAACGATGAAGGAGAAATAAGTGGTAAAGTACCACTTGAAGTGAAATAACACAAAACTGCGCTATACAAATGTTACGTTATTATAATATTATTATTACTGAGCTATTCAGGTTTGGTCACCAAAGACCGCTAAAGCCATTTCAAATTTCAAGTAACGTTTCAATTCTGAATGGTGGTCTTACTGAGGGGCGTTACTGAGATTGGATTCCACTTTGGAATGTGCCAAAATCCACAAATTTGATCTTTTTGGTTTTGTATAAGCTTATGTAAAATGTACAACTAATGAACAACACTGTGTCTATTAAAATGATGAACAACAAATCTGATGACTTGGCGAGAAAATTATTTTCTACGCGATAGAAAATATTTCTCACCCAATCAACAAAATCACGAAGCCCGTGTAAAGTGAAGGAACCGCGTTTCCAGCGTTTGAGCATTTTACTATAAATATAGTTGAATTATTTTACGATACGGACAAAATTCTCTTTAAATTCGATTATGCAATGCATTTATGGGTTTAATTTGATTCAAGTATTTTATTCATGGAAAATGAAATCTTACAGTTTTATTTTCTTTACCTCTCAAGCCTCGTGTCAATGTCGATGGAAGGACAAAATATTACCGCTTTGCAAAAATATCCAAATAAATAATTCTTACAGTTTTATTTTCTTAACCCCTCAGGCCTCGTGTCAATTTTGATGGAAGGACAAAATATTACCGCTTTGCAATAAAATTCAAATAAATGGAAAATTTCTTAACGTACCTGAAAACTAAAAATTGTTTTTGAAAGGTGATGAAATAATCGTCGAATTTAATGTTTCAAAGACCCAATCATGTTTGATAACGTCTAAAAGGGATCGAAATGAAAATCTAGTCTCCTTCAACGGAAGCAATCTTCCGAACAGGACCTCCATCGATATGCTTGGTGTAACTCTAAGTGACCAGCTCGGGTACGGGGGCTCCATCGAAACCAGAGTTAAGTTAGCCTCTCAGAAACTGGGCGTACTGTACAGGGCCCGCAGATACTTTAATAGTACACAACTGCTAACCAGGTACAAATCACAAGTGCGCCCCACGGTTGAATTTGGCAGCCACCTCTGGTCTGGAGCTCCAAAATACCTAAAAAAAACCCTTGACTCTGTGCAGAAACGGGCGGTCCGTTTGATAGATTCTCCCATCTTAACAGACATACTGCAATCTTTAGAGCACAGGCGTCAGGTGGGAATGCTGTCCTTGTTCTACCGGTATTACAATGGAAGATGCTCCGAGGAACTAGCGTCATTGATCCCCTCGGCACCGGTGCATAGTCGGGAAATACGCCAAACACTCGCCCAACATTTGTACACGGTTGACATTATACACATGAGAACGGGTCGTTTCTATGACTCGTTCTTGAGTTCAACGGCTCGGCTGTGGAACGATTTGCCGGCCTCTGTGTTTCCTCCCTCCTACAACATGGGTCTCTTCAAGACCCGTGTTCACTCCTTTCTTTCCTCAAAAAGACCCTCCACACAGCATCTTCAAAGATGACATAGGCCCTGAGGGAAGTTATTTTCCTTAGGGCCTCCTGTGTGGAGTTAATGTAAAAAAAAAAATACGCCTTCAAATTTTATTATTTTTAAATAAACACATAATTTTAATACAAACATTAAAATGTTTAAAAAATGGCTCACCTTACGTTTTTCTATCTAAATTAAATACAGACTTATATTATTAGGCAAATGTATCATAAACTATCTTTTTTGTGGTTTCATGTAAAAATAATTCATAAAAAAAACACAAAGTTTTTAAGGTATTAGGGAGGGGAAGGAGATGGGAAAGAGAAGGGTGGAGATGTACCTGGCTATTCAGATCTGGCCACCAAACACGGCTAAAGCCATTTCAAGTAACGTTTCAATTCTGATTGGCGGTCTTACACCAGGGCGATACTGAAATTATCTTCCACTCTGGAACGTGCCGTGAATACACAAAATATATTTTTTAAATGAATTAATTGTGAAATAACACAAATTAGTCAAATAAATTTATTTGCGCACGCCGGGATTCGACGCCAACCTTCGGATTGCGAGTCAAGAGCCTTATACCTCGATCCCGCTTCGAAACATTGATTTCATAAAGGTGTAAATTTTTAATTATTTTGTGGTTAACTTTAAGATTAGAATATAAAGCGTGGTGTTTTGTTTTTCTTACAACGTTTAGATCAAATTTCTTACCATGATTGGGAACGAACCCATCTTCAACCCGTCTTCAAAATACCACGCTTGGTCACAATGAGCGGCGACTTTTTAGTCACCTCTGGGGTGATAATTAAATGTGATAAAAATTAACTTTAAAAATAATTTATCCACTGAAAAGATAAACAGATAGAAGTGTATTTTGGGCGTGTATGTAACCCGAACTAAGGTCAATTTCATCTTACTTCCGATGAAACCAATAAACATTACAACACAAATCATTCAATTTTTTTTTAGTTCAGTTCCCATATTTCGACCTTTATTGTAATGTATTTTTTTAGTGGGTACCTACCATAAATGATTTTCCATACGAGTACCTAATTTAAGTGTAACCTGTTCTGAGGTAGGTGACAAGAAAGTGCAATAAAAAATATTTCATTGCAATGTTATTAACAGATTAGATGGTGTTAAATTTAGATACAATATGTGAAGGACAAGAATTAATAAAGTAGGTGTGTAAAAGAAGAAGAAAAAGATCACATTTATACAAATATGGCTAAAAGACGATGATTAGATAATCTTTACGTAGTATAAAATGAAGTCGCTCCCGCTGTCTAAGCGCTTATATCTTTTAAACTACACAACGGATTTTCATTCGGTTTTCACCAATGGATAGCGTGATTCATGAGGAAGGTTTTTAGGTATATAATTTGTCAAGGTTTTGTTTAAATTGGCTGAAATATGTAAATAAAGAGAGCGGATTTTCAAGCTGGTAGCGAGCAGCGGGCAGCGGGATGGCAAACGGGCGGTGTGGATTTAACAGATGGCGTTGGTTATAAAGTTTCTGTAATGGCGTGGCGTTATGTTTCGTTAGCCACAAAAACGTGTAGCCGGGTCTGCTATCTGCTAGTGTAAATACAAAGAAATAAAATAATTTAAAGTAAAAATACAGGAAAGTACAACGATTAAAGAATAACAAGTTCGATTTCATAAGGTCTTCAATGAAATTCTTTCTTTTTTTACATTAGCTCTACACAGAAGGATCTGAGGAAAATAATTCCCCTCAGGGCCTATGTCATCTTTGGGGATGCTGTGTGGAGGGTCTTTTTTGCAAAGGAAGAAGACGACGTTCAGGGATGGTAAAATGTATGAGGGGAGGGTAGGAATCTGGGGGTCAAAGTCTTCGGGAGTAACGGACATATGAACCCATCCATTCCACTGCAATGCAAGGCGATGATCCGAGAGAGGTCAAAAGGTCTCTCCCAATCCGGCCTGTTATGCAGCTGGTGGGCAGACGCATCCACTGCCAAGACACGGACAGCGATCTTTGGCGGGGGTGTTGGTTATCCAATAAATGGTTTCCGGGGCAGCGGAATCCAATCTGTCTGGGGTTGAGTCGAAATGTTTAACGTAAATTAGCAACATTGGTTTACTTTCAATTGGTATAGACCACACTTTTAACATTTTTCTTTATTCGAATTAAAAAAAACTATTTTGTTTATTCTATAATTTCTTTTTATTTATTTCTTGTATATGTGAAATAGTAATTAATTACTGTAAGATCAGGGGAAGCTAAAATGGGTGGCCTACTTTACAGGTTAGTAGGTGGTATACTTAAAACCTTTTTAATTAGTTACTTTAGTAATTTGCCGCTCTACAGCTTAGTGGGGATAAGTCTCAAGTTCCCATTATGTCTGGCGGAGAAGTATCTTTACATTGTGGAGGTTGGCTTTTCTCTTCTGCAACTGTTTTCTATACTAACATGTTGTATATTGTGTTTAAAATGGATACATTCAGTCTCATGTTTAAATCCTGGACTTTGTCAAGAAGGGGTGGATAACCATTTTTTTGGATTTGTAAATAAAAAATAAAAAATTTATGAGAAAAACTCAAAGAAGAAGATAACAATAATAATTTCTGGTTCTCTTTCATATTTTCGTTTAGATTATTATTGTTATCTTCTTCTTCAATGATTTATTACATTGATGGAAATAACCTTCAAAAGATATAAAAAGAGAGTTTTTCTCATAAAAAAAATATTATTCATTTAGACTTTTATAAAAAGTTCATAGTTTCATATGAATAAATTCGAATATATTTATCCGAGACGCTATCCAGGTTACAAACCAATTCTTTGAATGATTGTTTCCAATTAAAAAGGGTAGTTGCCCGTAATATTAAAAAAAAATAATTGAAGATAATATTGTTAATTCTAAAATTTGAAACATGAGATTGACAAATATGACGGTTTGACAGAAGGTGGCAATAGCGACATTGGTTAACGCGCACATCCCGGTTAGACGAGAGGTCTGGGTTTTCTTTTTCTATTTTCTGTGTCTTGTTCTTTTTCAAATTTTCGTTCAGATTATTATTGTTATCTTCTTCTTAAAAAAATATAAAATTTGTAAGTCACTCATGAGAACCCCACAAATCTAACAAACCCACAATCCTACTGACATCGATAAACACGACCTTCGCAAAACCCCAGGCTCCAAATATCTTGGAGCGTTTCAGAGTAGAATACGAGTATAAACCTCAGTAGGTACCTGGTGTAGGACGACCATTCAGAATTGAAACATTTATTGGGCAACCACCTCTGCCATAGGTCACCCCAAGTGGTTTCGCTAAGTTTGGTGACTTAGCAGAAGTGCCCGGATTCATGGGGTGCGGTTTGTCCGGATCTTGGCTTCAGAAGCGTCTGCCCACCAACTGCGTGGCAGTCCGGATCGGGAGTGACTGGTTGAGGAAGATTTTTTGACCTCTCCTACAGGACTCTCTCGGAACATTGCCTTGCACCGCAGTAGGAGGGATAGATTCATATATCTGTCATTTCTGGACACACTGATCCTCAAATTTCTACCCACCCCTAATATCTTTTTCTTTCTCTCATTCTTTTCCTAAAAAGACCCTCCACACAGCAACCCCAAAGATGACATAGGCCCTGATGGGAATTATTTTCCTCAGGGCTTCCTGCGTGGAACTAATGTAAAAATGGCTTTAGACGTGTTTGGCGATCAAATCTGAATAGCCAGGTTTATTCCCACCTTCATTTTCCCTCATCTCCTTACCCCCACTACCTTCAGCTCAACTAACTAACTAACTAACCATCACGCCGTTTCCCCGCAGGGGTAGGCAGAGAGGACGGACCGCCAAACAACTCGGTCTTGGCACACACTCTTTGCCTCACTCACATTCATACATCGTCTCATACATACTCTCACAACATACCCAATTAGGGATGTCATATTCTCACTGGCTCTAGACCAGTGGTTCTTAACCTGAGTTCGATCGAACCCCGGGGTTCACGGGTTCGGCGGAGGTCAAGACACCCCCGACTCATATGATTCGGTTCGATTTTCTTTTTTTTTTTTTTTTTTTTTTTTTTTTTATTTATTTAGGAGAAAATACAGATACAGATATTAATTGGCGAGAATATACAAAACATCAACTAGAGAATTCACCTGCATCCAAACTATTTCTCACGAATTGACTTCAATTAAGAAGGGTTCGGAATATGAAACTGGTGGGGGCGTGGGGGTCAGTACTTCCATTAAGGAAGCAGTTGGGACTCTTGTGCGGTATGCACATAAAAAAGCTATCAGTATTGCCGTTGTTCAGCAATGGAATATAGGTAACACAATTGTGGGCGCCATGCCGCTCCGGGCATTTCGGAAGCTTATGCGGTAATCACATAAAAAAAATTCTTGTTTTATAATCTTAATTAAAGCAAAAAACATGTGTGCTCGAGCAGTTAAAATATCAAAAGATGAGTTTTGGCAACATGAAAATTGAAAGCATTTCTATATGAAGTTTTTCAGGTGGAAATTTCGACTTTATTTGTACCTGTTTTGCTTTGAAATATTAAATTATTTGCCAAAAATTGTATTACATCATAATAGTCGGTGACACGGTGGGTAAGTATAAGACATTTGGACTGGCCAAGATCGAATCTCACAGCGAGTCTGTTTACATCACAAATTTAAGGGTCTAAAGATTATTACGAAAATTAAATGCGCATTGAAATGTACCTAATTCACTTCATGGAAATCAATCATTTTGCTAACAAGCTAACCTACCCACTCGTGACTCGGTGGGTAAAAATCGGCGTGTTGAATATAATACAGGATGCATTTTGTTAAAGTGATAAAACGATTTTTTCGAGATCAATTCGAGACTATTAATGGTGTTAAATGGCTTGTCAATAATATCCACTAACCCAAATTGGATAAAATATAGCTCAATAAATGAAAACAATTAACACTTAAAAATGTCGTCACTCAAATATCTGATGATTACGTAATCAATATATGTTTTACACGTATTTGCAATCCAATAACCTAGTTGCTAAAAAAATTTTTTTGCAGATCCTCTAAAGCTAAAAAACCTAATATATCATATTATTACAGCGCAAATCCCTGAAATTTTTCCACTTTATATACAGTTATAACACAATATGCATTAAAAAAATTGTACCTACAATATGTTTCTTAGTTAAAATTACTTACTGTATTGATTAATTTAGTATTAATATATAATATGTGCCTATTGTAAACACATAGATAGCGGATATTTGAAAAGCTGTTAAGGATAAGAAATCCAAATATATCACTTTGCTCTGTTTTTTTCCTGTTACGATCTGTGTCGTCGAAATGTTTATAGGAAAATAAGTGTATCCTTTACGACGTGCCTTTTTAAGAGGATTATTTTTTCTGCAAAATTAAAAATAAATTAAATTCTGTGATAAATGATATTTCCAAAATAAGTAAAATATTCTGAAAGATCTATTCAGTGTAATTTTATAATAAAAAATCATAATTAGAGGTCTACAAAAACAGGAGTTATGATTTTTTGAAAGACAAAAAACTTTATTTCGCTTTCGTGAACAATTAACATTTTACAATAAAAACACTATAAATTTGTTGTAGATCACTTTTATTTTTAACATTTTGTCTTTTACAGCATCTCAAATTTCCGCGATTGATATACAAATAATTTTAAATCGTTCAAAAGTGTTTCTTCCTATATGAAAAAAAAAGATCTTGGGGAAAGCATTAATTCCTGATTACCTGATCAGTGATCGATCTTCATCATAACCTAACACATTGGAAGGTACATCAAAAGAACGTCAAAGATGTGAGTTGAAAATAAAAAGGCTAATAAAAAGAGTAAGCAATTTAAATTAATATAGGGCCCCGAAATAGAAAAAGGTCCCACACCACTGTGCTATGCCGGGTTCAGTCCACTAGTGTCCGCTCTCAGACCAAAGGGTTGGTGGTTGCTGCCTCGGCTATCCGAGACCTACATCTGGCTCTGTACCATTCTTCCCCCTGCTCCCGACTCCCAGCCCAACTCACACGGGCTCGCGGCTCACATCCCGACTGCTCTCGCCAACATAGGAAGATTAACCTCCAGTGCTCCAGTGCTTGTATCTACTGCTCGTGGTCCGTGGTCCGTGTTCAGTCGGCAGACGATCCAGCCATCGTCCCCTGTCCTCAGTCGAGTTACCGCTGTTGGCCGGAGCGGTCGCGAAGTTTTACCAACAAACATACCTTCCGATTTGTCTTGTTCGTGGAGAGATTTCGACGGGCGGGATTTCATTTTTTCTCCCTCAATTTTTTTCAAACCTTTTTTTACATCGGCGGCAAACTGTACGCATTCTTCTATCTTTACCCCGTGCCGTATATATCATACTTATCCAAATATATACAGGTAGTTTTTTTTAAGAAAGGGTAGTCTTTTATCGCCGGATTTGATCTGATAAAAAAACACCGGCCTAATTTTTAATTTTTGACGTCTGTTTATAATTATACCGGATCGTTTGTCGGGATTTGTTAGAAGTGAATCACAGACTCTTTTTTTTAACTTTCGATCATTTCGTGTGTTTAGAGAATAATAAGTGATTTTGGGTTTTGTTTAAAAGGGTGTATTTGGGAATAAGGACTCCAGTGAAAGAGGAGGGGTCTGGAGTGACTCTGACCTTTGGTTTTGAAGATCTGAAGGAGCAAGGAATGCAGCAGGAATGATGAACATCTCAACGCATTGGCGGTAAGTTTTTTGAGCTTTTGGGGCCGTTTTGCGTAATTAGCATTTCCTACTAACGAACATTATTTTTTCAAATCAAAACTCTTACGAAATACATTTTTTATCTGCCTAGATTTTTTGATTGGGTCATTATCATTAATAATTATAACTTAAACAGTCTATAAGTGTTATTAAGCTGTTTTGCGTAAAGAATTTGCGATCCGCATTAAAAAATTCGTTTTCATTTCAAGGTGGTTAATTGAGGATTAAAATAATTAAAAGATCTGCATTTTAAACAGTTATCGCACATTCATTCATTTTTAAATAAAAACATGTTTTTTAGGAAGAAACGTGTTTATTAATTATTAATTGGAATATAAAGCGTTATTTTATTTACTGTTTTATAGAAATTCAACTAAAAACTTGTTCTTAATTTTTTTTTTCAATTAACATTAAATATGTCTTCCTCCTCGTACAATTCGCTAAGGCATGCATTTTTATTCATATTTATATTATGCACGAACAAGAATGTGTCCCTACATCACTAGCTTATGACGTTACTGACCAGGGTTCAATTCCAGAACTGATGTATAACTCCGAAGAGTTTGAAGCGTGTTCACGCTTTAGAAGCGTTTATTGAGCCTTTAGACATATAAATCGCTTAAACAGGATGGTTTGAAGGGGTGAAAGCAATTTTCAGAGATTTTAGAACAGATTGATTATTTACCGCTCATGAAATTAACAATATATTACAAATAAGGTACTTGCTTTCAATCAAACTTAAGAACCTTTAAATTTTATTGAAGTAATGAATCAGCACTATCTTTTGAAGTGAAATATTTTCAGACCATAAAAGGTTCGTAGGCCGTAGGGTCTGTGTCTGTCCCTATTCTGTCTGCCAGTCTCATCAATTAAACGAATTTAATAGCTTAAGCTGTTTTGACCAGGTGCGAAGAACAAATTAATGTAATTTCTAGTACCTTGTTACCACCCGATTTCTCCTGAGATTTGAACATCATTTCGCGAAATTCTTTATTTTATCGGACGTTTGATGAATATGGAATAAATAATATGACGTTTCCTCGTATTGTTGATAATTAAATGGATATATATGATTTTTTAAGGTCCAGAATTAAGAAAAGGTTAGGTACTATGATAGAGCGTCATTCTGCATGAAGGTATAACACACGGTAGGTAGGTGTGTATTTAGATTTTAAAAATAAAGGAATGCTTCAATGACGGCCGGCGTAGTCCAGCGGTAAAGCTCTTGACTCGCTTACCGAAGGTCGCGGGGTCGAATCCCGGCGTGGCAAATAAATTTCATTTGATAAATTTGTGTTATTTCACAATTTATTCATTTAAAATAACATATAGTATATTTGCAGCACGTTCCAGAGTGGAAGATACTCTCGGTATCGTCCTGGTGTAAGACCACCATTCAGAATTGAAACGTTGCTTGAAATGGCATTAGCCGTGTTTAGTAACCAGATCTGAATAGCCAGATACTTCCCCATCTTCCTCTTCCCTATCTCCTTCCTCTCCCCACTACCTTCAGCCTCACAACGTACCCTAATTGGGGATGCCATAGTCTCACTGGCTTCAGACGGAGCAGTTGGGACTCTTGTGCGGTATTCATTTAAAACAAAAGATAACACGTGTTTTTTGTTGTACGATTTATATTGTCAATTGCCATAATAACAATTATGTAAGTTGTACCTAACATAGAAATCGCAGCTAGAGTTCCTACTCACACAGATGGATTGCTTGCGTACAGCATGTTTTAAACTCGTTTGACTTCAGAAAAGAAACATTCACGTGAAGTTGAAAAAAATGGTGCTCATAAAGAATACACTGTTAAACTTTTCGACCATTGTTTTTGTTTTCCAAAGGTTCCCCTTTTCATTAAAAAATAATAAGAAAGTGTAAGCTAGACAAAATGCTGTTTCTCAGCGACGTTTCGCAAGGACATCACTTTCAGAAGCACATGTATATATGCACCGATACATACATTCCTAAATAATATGAGTTGGTCGTTTCAATTAACCTTACAATAATTGTGCGACCTTTACCTACAAACCTTACAATAATTGTGCGACCTTTACCTACATATTCGCAATTTGAATGCCCGTGGGATAAACTCCTAAATTGTTCCAAACATTTGTCACAACGATAATGTCGTTATTATTACCGATTTGTCATTGGACACCAACTATTTAATTACGAAACGTTTACAGATGCTAATATCTCACACAAGCCATACGAAATACGCGGAAAAAAACTTCGACAAGGCTAGTGGTAGGCTTTTGGAATTTGACAGCTTGACTGTTCATACATTTATTTTCTACACGAGCAAATTGCTTGCATTTTGCTGCAAGATGTTTGCAAATCGTGACCTGACAATAACATTGTTCTAACCATTCTGGAGGTGTTAATTAAATCGTTTTTAGTCCGTGAAACAAAACACACATCCCTGTGTTCACACTTTTTGTTAACTAAGTCCGTCGACCCATTGGGTCGATAAGGGTAAGGAATCGACATAAACCCAAGACCCTTTCACAGAAAAAAGTTAGCTACGATTTGAAATGTAGATATTGTGGGACTTTTGTCATCACTGTGGACGGGTGTTCCGTTCGTGTCTAACGAATTTCGCGTACGTGCACCAGTGCACAGGGGATCAACGCTTCAACACCATTGAAATACCTGTAGAACAGATTCAGCATGTCTGTTTTTTAGAGATGGCAACCGCCCTACACTGGGACTGTGGAGAAGAGATGGCAACCGCCCTTCTTTGCGCACTATCTAACTAACTAACCATCACGCCGTTTCCCCGCAGGGGTAGGCAGAGAGGACGGACCGCCAAACAATTCGGTCTTGGCACACACTCTTTGCCTCACTCACATTCAAACATCGTCTCATACATTCTCTTCTATTATTGAATAAGTAATAATAATAATACAACCAAATGCTTGTGTTTGGTTCATTTTAACCACGAGGAAAAATGTGAAGCAATATTAAATTTTATCTGGTTCATATTATGGTTAAATTTTCTCATAGCTTACCAGCTAGCTTCCAAATTCTTGTAAACAAAACGAAAATGCAACACTGGCTATTCTAAATACATTTGTCTACCGACTTCAGTGTTATAATTTCTAATGCATTAAATACTTTATTTCCCGACTTAAGATATTAAAGTAATAAGAGTGTGCAATTCACACGCGGTAGAAGTGAACCCTTCAGAAAACTAAAGGAGACAAGAGTGGGGAGGCTACGAAGCACCGCACAAAAAGGAGACTGATTGTACTATCGCTTTCTCTTGCAGGCTGAATCCTGTAGATATATGCCTTTGTCTCTTTGTGGTGTAGCTATTTTTTTGTTTCTTCGAGTTTCAAGACACAACGGTGCTAAAGAAGTTTTCACTTTAAAAATAGAGAACGATGGAAAAATTCAATATCGCTAGCGAATGGTTGACGGCCGTTAACTCGCATTATTATACATGTTGTCTGGAAATTCGTAGTTTAAGTGGGAAACTGGTGAATTTATGTCCAAAACACCCCAATACCCAAACAAAACTTATTTAGATCGTAGTATTTAAAATTTTTTAAAAACATTTGTCCAATTTTTTCGTCAATCAAAGGGTTAAAAAACTTTTTGGAGCCGGTACAACGCTTCGACGCATTTTAAAAGACATTAAACAGCTCACGATTTTTTTCAAATTTAACCGAAAAATTCCACTTTCGGTCTCGTTTTAGTTACTCGAAAACAAAAGCTTAAATCAAAAAATTTATTCCACAAAACCGACTCTAAATGTATCAGTTTACCGCTTGAACCAACTACAAATTTTCGGATACTGTGTTTAGCTTGTATCGGTACATAATTAATCTGTTAAATTAATATATTTTTACATCCAATAATATCTTTTAACTCCGTACCGACGATGTTTAAAAAAAGTATGCAGAAATATTTAAATATTGTACCTATGCTTGGTTACTTTCTGATCTCCCAGTTACTCATACTCAGTCTAGGTCCTAGGACCTATATCAATAATTAATCTAGTAAGTACTGTGATGACAGTTTGACCATAATTTTAAAATTAGCATGCAGACATTGTAGGAATTATAAACAAAATCGCCCCGTCTGAGTTTGTAATTAGACAGCTTTTCGCAGTTAGATCCCAGTGATTTAAGTCTGGCGGTCTGTTTGTCTTACGTTTTTTTTTCAAGTGAGTTGAAATGTGCTAACACGAGACATCAAATGGAGTGCAGCCTAAATAATGACATAACAAGCTCTTATTTTTTATGAGAATTATGTCACTGGTCCCGTGTGGTAACAGCTATAACAGAATTTCACATTGTGACTTGTGACCAATTTTGGTTTGCGGCCAGTTTTTAAAAGTAACGTCACCGTTTACTAAGAAATTGTGATTTATGCATATTTAAAACATGCCTGTTTCAAAAAACGTTTCATAAGTCAGGTACGCCTCATACGTCATTACGTTGTCTGGTAATGTTGTAGGTAGCTTGAAAACAAGCTTATGGGTGCGAGTGGTTAATGGACACGCTTTTGAAACATTGAAGTGTCATTAACTTACATACATTTTTTTAATATTATTATTATTTTATTTTGGTACAATAGCTACAAACAGGAGGCCCTGAGGAAACTCTTTTCCCTCAGGGCTTATATTAACATTGGAGAGTTTCGTGTGGAGGATAATTTTTAAGCAAATGAAGTTCTGGGAAGGAAAAGCGTGTTGGTTAATCTGGGGGTTAATGTCAATCAGGTTAATGTAATGGATCGAGAGTCCGGCTGGAGAGGTCAAAGGATCTCGCTCATCCAGTTTCTCCCATCCGCCGCCAAGACCTAGGCAAACCCCACGCCATGAAACCGGGCGCCCCTGCTAAGTTATCAAACGTAGCGAACCACCGTTAATAATTGCAACACTTCTAAAGTCATCATCGGAGCAGATGATAATACAAAATAAACAGTAGGTAGTTCTGTGAATAGTGCCCAAAAGTGTGTGTTTCTAATTTTCTCTTATTTAAACAAAACCACTGAAATCGTAAGATTTGTAAAGAAGTTAGTGAGGAGGGAAAGGAGATGGGAAAGAGGAAGTTGGCTATTCAGGCCGTCACAAAACACGGCTAAAGCCATTTCAAGCAACGCTTGTATTCTGAATGGTGGTTTTACACCAGGGTGATGCTGAGAGTATCTTCCATTCTGGAATGTGCCACAAATAAATCATATTATATTGTTTTTAATAAATTGTGAAATAACACAATTTATTAATTTCATTTTAGGTTAACCACGTAAACCGCAAATTGTTATACCTAATGACTGAAGACAAATATTAGAGACTCTCATACGAAAATTGGAAACAGAAAAATTTTGCGACCGTGAGTTTTTCTTATTTTTGTGTTTAAAATTTTGCGTTTGAGAGTCGCTAATATTGTGATTAAATAAAATTTATCGCAACATTAGGATTTCTATTTGAAAGTCTTACCTCTCTACCACGGATGCGGTCATATTGATTTTTACAAAGTTTGCCATTTCAATACACAGTATTAATGAGAATAAATCTGATTGCATCGTCCTCACTGTATAGTGAGAAAACTGACACGATCTGGAATGTTTCAAGGTTACTTTCCTTATTCGTATTATTCGAGAATCATCGGAGTTAATAGTATAAATCAATTTATTGAAAGCCAACAGTCACACTTGCGTCGTTGTATTTGATTTTTAATCCAGAGTTTTTGTTTGAGCGTTTCCTGTGGGTAAACACATATTGAGTTTACATAATTTTGTTCAAACATCTATATAATATTTTATCTAATTTTTAAATACAACTAGGTACTAACTCTTTACTTTTCGTTTTTACGACACGCGTCGCAACGCCAGTGTTTAGTGACAAGTGGAATTTAGTGGTAAGTAGCAAGTAGCAATGACACGACTAAACACTGGCATCTTGTAAATCAGTTATTAATTCCAAACGTCAGCATTCCTGGTAAATTTGCTTATTTATATTTGCACAAGTTTTGAAATCGCGACTAAACATTTTTTTTATTGTTTGTCAGCAGAAATCTTTTTACACAGGTTCCGACAAATATTTAAAATCGTCTTATTATTTGACAGTTTATTTAATATTGAAAAGTTCCGTAGCTCACAATGGAAATAAAAATTGAACCTGGAATTTTGTCCCTATACAAACTCAATAGGCCACTTGCATGGATTTCATAACGACTTGGAAAAAATAATGTGGATAGATCTTTTTACTAAGATTAAGAAAATGTTGGTAAAATTGTTTAGAAATGTACAGTTTTTGTTATTTTTAAATAAATAAATCCATTATTTAGGCTCGTGACGTCACTACATGAAAATGTCCCGTCTCCGAAAATGTTCCTATTATTTTTTTTAAATTCCACACTGATTTATTTTTTTATATGGCATCACTTTGATTTCAGGCGAATTTTGAATTCGTTCACTAGATTTATTGTTTGTTCTCTGCGAACTTATCATTTGGTTTCACTTTTTGACAGATGCTCTGAAGAGAACCCCGTACTTTTAATGATCTACGGGGTTCTCTTCAGAACGTGCAGATGATGTCGGTACGTGTTTTAGAGGTATAATGATTATGGTGCTGATTTTAACAAAATTAAATTTTATAATATTCTTATTATTATTATAATTTACAAGTACAAGTATATTACATTGAATTTAGTAATATAGACGCTGTTCATTTTAATGATTTATGGTCAATAAGATGGATCAAAGAAAAAAAATATTTATGAGATGTAATATTTTTGGTATGCCTCGTTATTCTCCTGTGCCATTCGTGTGGAAAACGTTATATTTTTTTTAAATGATTTTCGGCTATGTAATTATCGTTTTTTCACACCTATAAAATTATGTCCCGTCTTTCCGGTTTATAAAAAATGGTCTGATTTATCGGATTGAAATTTTCAAAAAATCCCCAGGGTTTCAAAAATACGATTAAAAAAAAATAAAAATACAGAATATCTTAGAATATTTGCCTAAACCGGAAAAAAATTAAAAAAATTTGATGCAAGTGGCCTATTCTTTTGAGTGAGACATACAAATACAATATTGGATTGGATCACCGATATAATATTGTATTTGTATGCCTTTCTTAGAAGAATTGAGTTTGTATTCCCACTTAACTATTTATACATATTCGTTGTGTACGGACGCAAACAAATCGACGGTCCCGAAGAACAATATCGGATATGTGCGATTTTGTAGTTTTGCAGTAGGGCTTTTTAAAGTTACGTTTCTGCATTTTTAGTGTTTTTGAGATCAAGAAATAAACATGTTTTTCACTAAATTTCATTGGAAATTCATAACATATAGACCTTTAAATCATCAAAAGGATGTTAAAATAAGCCAACCAGACGACTTTAAATTTTTGTAAGATTCTACGGGACCGTCAAAATAATTAAAAACATAATTTTCCATTAAATAATTAATTTAGCACCACCTGTGAAAGAGCAGTTTATGATTTCTTGTAATTTGGGATTTTTTTCAGTTTGGGAGGCGGGTATGGGTACCGCCGGCCCGGGAACCATTTATTGGCTAACCATCACTTCTGCCATAGGTCACCCCAAGTGGTTCGCTATGTTTGGTGACTTAGCAGGGGTACCCAGGTTCCCAGTTTGAGGTTTGTCCAGGCCTTGGTGGCGGATGCGTCTGAAACGAGATAGACTGGTTGAGAGAGACCTTTTGACCTTTCCAGCCGGCTTCTCAGCCCATCGTCTTACACTGCAGTTGGAAGGATGGATTCATACATCCGTCACTCATGTACACCCAGATTCCTATTCACCCCTCATAGCTTTTTCCTTCCCAGAACTTCCTCTCCTTCCCTTACTTAAAAAGATCTCCCACACAGCATTCCCAAAGATGACAGGCCCTGAAGGAAATTATTTTCCTCGGGGCCTGTGTGGAGCTAATGTAAAAAAAATAACATAGCTTCTTTAATTCCAATTTTGTATTTTTACATCTTCCAGTTAGGATTTCAGGATGCTGCGAAGTTGATTGTTTGGCCTTGCAAAATTGACTGTTCAGCTGTCATATAGAACATAGTTTAATGAATTATGCTTTTTGACTTTTTATACGCTCTATAAACGCGGCAGTTAACGTGTCAACGACGTCGTGAGATCTCGATGTAATTTACTAGGCGCCATTTGACCTATTAGAGGCAATGTAATGAATCTTCTTCACTCGTTGTGTCCATAAAAAACACATAGCCAGATACCTACTAAATCATTTAAGTGGTATGAGATGGTAGGAGAGTGCTGTACTATTAAATGGTCACTCTATATATTTACGATTATTAAATGTGAATGTTAAAGATATTCAAACATCGCTATAGTGTAAGATTACCATAAGAGAATCGGAGATATGAAAAACTAATTTTGCTGTTTCAATTCAAAAATTCAATTTTGTATCGGTGACTCAATCCAATATTGTATTTTTCAGCCTTTCTTGAAAGATTTGGGTTTGTTTATGGACAAAACTATTTGATACAAAATTATTCGTATTAAATATGTACGGGCGCAAACAATTAATTCACTTCAATATTTTAAAGCCCAACGTGCAAAAGGAATTAAAAACTTGAAATAATTTAATTGTTTAACCTCAACTTTATTAAACTGAATGCTGTTGAACTGAGACCTCTGAGGCGTATGTGTGATAAAACCATGTATGATCGTGCGAGAATTGTGGATATCCGCAAAGAATCTAAAGCTGACGTAAGCGTAATGAGTAAGATTAAGAAAGGACCCTCAGATGGTTTGGGCATACAGCGAATGAAAGAAAAAAATAGTGTGAGAAGAATATGTGACGCAAACGTGAATCGAAGAAGAAGTCGTGGACGTCCGAGGAAGACATGGCACGATCGAGTGAATCAGATACTTGAGTCGGGCCACGTCAAAAGTCAGAATAATAGAAAAGTATGTATGAGACGATGTATGAATGTGAGTGAGGCAAAGAGTGCGTGCCAAGACCGAGTTGTTTGGCGGTCCGTTCTCTCAGCCTACCCCTGCGGAGAAACGGCGTGATGGTTAAATCTTTAAATGGTTAAATCTTTAAATTAGTCCTCAATTTGGGAGGCGGTACCGTCGGAACCATTTACTGGATAACTAACGCACCTACCGTAGGTCACCCCAAGTGGTTCGCTACGTTTGGTGACTTAGTAGGGGTGCCCGGGCTCATGGGGTGAGGTTTGTCTAGGTCTCGGCATATAGTCTTGCTTCTGCCATCTTGAACCTCAGATTCTCACACCTTTTTCCTTCCCAAAACTTCCTCTCCTTCATTTCCCTAAAAAGACCCATCACACAGTAACCCCAAAGATGACAAGGCCCTGAGGCCCTATATGCTATTTTTCCTCAGGGCCTCCTATGAGAAGCTATGTAAAAAAAAAAACAAAAATCACACATATATTTTCAATTTTCGATCTAGTTGTGCCATCTCTTGGGTCCGCTAGAAGCCAATTTAAAAGATTATTTATTTTGGTTTGGATAAGGATTGAACTGTCCTCCCCAGGGACTGGAATCAACTCAGCTAACACCTGAGCCAAATTCTAATTGGAAAGAACAGCATGGTATTTATTTCATATATTAGATGCTGTGATTTTTTAAATTTTATGTCATGCATTTTCATAAAACTGCTCGTGTCTTCACAAATTTGTACATGAATGCTACTAAAAGTTGAGTGATTGCATTATCGTCGACAACGAGTCTATCTGCTGAATTTCAGCTTGATCGAATGTCGGGAAGTGGGTCAATTTCTATTTCATTTATTCGTTCATTCAAAAAAATGAAATCGAAATTTAAATAGATGAACGAGTATAAAAGGAGACGACCTTCTCGTAGGACCGGTTATAATTTTTTTTTCAAACTTAGTTTATTGGTTTTGTGTCTCATTATTGATTGAAGACACATTTTTATCTGAAACTAGTTTGCGTCAAAATGAAATAATTTAATTTCACGACAATACACGTGAAAACCCGCTGGAAAAACCCGAGTCAAATGATATATTAAATCTGTTGCCTAGCCGTTGTTACAATGCACAAAATAATATAAATTTGCAGTTTCGCGGTAAGAAAGAAGTTTTAAAATCTGTGTACTTACTCATCCACCAATACTACTTTATGAAAAAGCGTCACAATGTCACGTAGTCACACTAATTAATTTATGGTTATCAAAAATTAAGCCACAGAGAAAATAAACTGGATCAAATAAAAGACCGACGAAGAAATTTGCGAACAGATGACGTTGTTCTAACTTGTAATTTAACTCTTCAGAAATCTGGTATATTTTTCAGATGGTCCAAATATTTCCGCTTTAGGTACTATAATGAAATGTAAATAAATGGAATATTTTTGAACATATCCGAAAACTAAAAATTGTTCTTAAAAGGAGATGAAATACACTTTCACTATATATCAAAATAAATATATAAATATATATATATATATATATATATATATATATAAATTTTGCATGCAAACATAAAAAAGTTTTAAAAATGGCTCAACTTATATTTTTTTAAAGTAAAATTACTGATAAGGAAAAAAAAATAAAAACACGTACATATTTAATTACACAAATCTATCTATCTATCTATCTATATAAATAAAAATGAATCGCCGAAATGTATGTACGCGCATAACTTCCGAACGACTGCACCAAATTGGATATTTTTTTTTTTTTTTGTGTTTGTTATTGTCAAGACAAGGTTTGTATGAAACTACTGGTGAGCTCTGGCATTATGAAATTTGTTTTAAAAATTGCAATAGGTGAAAGCTGAATGTACCGGTAAAAAATGTATGAAACGCGGAAGGGGGTAGGGGAAGGGAAACTAGGGAGGGGGATTCGCGGGGCAGGGAAAGGGGGGAGTGGAGTGGGGAGAGGGAAGGAGGAGGAGGCGGAGAGGGAACGCGAGAGGGGAAGGGGACGCGGGAGAGGAAGCGGAAGGGGGACGGGACGAATGGGAAAGGACACGCAGTTATTAACAATGTCTTTATGAAATGGCATAGCAACGCATGCCGGGAACCAGCTAGTATATTATAAATGTTATTGTCACCTCATTTTTAAATCGTTTAGTTTAAAAGTAATGAAAAAAAAAATCCCAATTTGGGAATTTTTTAAAAATTTTGGTGAAAAGGTGAACATTTCACTTTTTTGTTGTTTATTTTTTAGATTTTAATATAAAGCGTGGTGTTTTGCCTTTCTAACACCGTTTGCAATATATTTCTAACTACGATAATAAGGGAGTTACAGCGATTTATTTGAGACTTATGTGACCTGGGACAATTTTGGTCATAATTTTACACAATTTATTTGCGACGAGTTTATTGATGGTTTCATCTGAATAATGCTACGAGTTTCATGGTATGGTAATTGGTTAAATATGTTATTTATATTTTAAACTAGTAATGCAAATGCTATTCAATTTTTGTAATTTGATTTAATCACCACTTCGGTATTTGATTTAATTAACTATGCAGGTGACAAAATTACGTGTAATTTATTAAATGATATAAATGTTTTGATTACATTTGGGATTGATTAATATATTCAATCAAATACAATCGCTTTAACATCCGTACTCCAAAGCTTAACAGCTTTTTTGATAGTACGAGCGTTTATTCATTTTTGATTGCACCTTTTATAATTGTTTGTTGTATCGATACTTCAAGGGAAAGTGCTTCAAAACTTGAGTTATTTATACCTTTACAAGCGCTTCAAATGGTGACCGGCCAACTCAGAATGAAACCAACTCAGAACCACCTCAGAAAGGTCATTAAGAGTGATGATAAAAAATATAAAAAAATTGGCTAAATAGGTTAGGGAACGTACCCATACTACGTGACCAACTTTTTGCAATTTTTAACCCCCCCCCCCCCCGGTGACCAAAATCCTAAGCAATCCGCCGCTCATTTGTATGGAGCGTGACATTTTGAAGACCCCCCCCCCCCTAAACGTGTCACGTAGTATGGGTACGTTCCCTTAAGTCAGGTTAGGGTTACCGGCCATTTTAAAATATTTTTTCATAGCTTTTAATGACCTTCCTGAGGTGGTTCTGAGTTGGTTTCATTCTGAGTTGGCATGGAACCGCTTCAAACACCAGACCCAATAATTCCACGTAGCGAGTGGGAAGAAGAATATACGACGCGAATGTGAATGGTAGAAGAAGTCGGGGACTCCCGTGGAAGACATGGCGCGATCAAGTGAATCAGATACTTGAGTTGGGCCATGTCAAAAGTCAGAATAATAGAAGAGTATGTATGAGACGATGTATGAATGTGAGTGAGGCAAAGAGTGTGTGCCAAGACCGAGTTGTTTGGCGGTCCGTCCTCTCTGCCTACCCCTGGAAACGGCGTGATCGTTAGTTAGTTAGTTAGAGTGGGATTATCCCCAAACGGGCCCAAAAGTATCGTTGTGAAGGTGGAGGGATTATGAAGGAAAATGAGATGGGTAGTAAAAGGTTGCAAAGTAAACTACACTCCAAAGTTTAATGCCGGCCTGAACTTGATACTATCCATTCTCGCGCAGTTACTGACTTCATAATGAATGTAAGCGAAAGAGAAAGATGCGTAAAACCATACGTGCGACAGAGAAAGGCGTGGGCGGGGAGGCATGCCACTTGTATCAACGTCACGCCGATATTTAAGATTGGCGTGTGCTACACCAGGCTATTCAGAATTAGTCAATAAACAAGGTCAAAGTTAATTTAAGCAACCTTCCGGTCCTGAAGGGTGGTCTTTGGCTATACCTGCTGAAAATTTCTACCACTCCGGAATATAATATGTTTTACGATTACGTTCAACCTTTCAGAGCCCGTTCACACTTCCGTCGTAAAAACGGAGAGGGGTTCCGTCGTCACGACGGAAGCCCTAGGCCCCTGTTCACACTTCCGTTTTCAAGACGGATCCGTCTTGAAAACGGACCCTACTCTACGAAAACAACGACCAAAACATTTTATCATTCTTCAGTAGACGGTCGTGCGCACTGCGCAATGGACGACGATGAAGCTCTTGTTGTCATGTGGTACTTATTAAAAAGAAGGAAAAAAGTGAAAAGAAAATTTTGGGTACACCCAATTATAGCTGAAAGATTTTCTGTAGGAACTTTCCAAGTGTTAATTGGTGAGTTGAGAAGTGATGAACTAAAGTTCTTTAATTATTTTAGAATGTCTATCACTTCCTTTAACTATCTACTGGGACGAGTTTCAGAGAGCTTAACGTATCAAAATACAAAATTGAGAGAGTGCATTACTATTATAAAAGTTCCTCTTAGTTTGGGCCGTAAAAGGCCGACAGCAAAAACTTTCCCTTGAGGCTGCCATAAATAGTTGCTATAATGCCATAATAGGTGCTATTTGAAATGTACAAATACCTACTTAAAAATAAAACAATTTAAATAATAAACTTTTTCTTCGAATTCGGTAAGGGAATGTATTGATATAATTCCAGCCATAAAATTACTTCAGGGGTCGGACCTTATTTGTTCAAACCGTGGGAGAATATTGTGTTTGCATACTTGAAAAGGAGAAAGTACGCGAAAATCATTCAGCAATTATTATAACTAAAATCACTAAAAAACATGAATGATATGACTAAATATTTTCTTGAGATTAAATAGAAAAAATCGCATTCTGGAACGAACATATATATTATATAATAATATTACAAAACGCCAAACGCGCGCCCCATAAAAACACAAATTGCCTGCCGCCTTGCGTCTGGGAGCGGGCGGTGGTGAAGTGTGAAGCGGGGTGTGGCGGGTTCAAAACGGATCCGTCGTCCCGCCGTGTAGTGTGAACAGCTCCATTGAAATGTATGAGCCAGCGCGTTCCCTTCCGGCTTCACGACGGACGCTCTGCGTAGGCGAACTCTCCGGCGAAAAAAAAACGGATCCGTCTTCGCGCCGGATCCGACAAGTGTGAACAGCTCCATAGAGCCACTACAGCGGCTAGGGCTTCCGTCGTGACGACGGAACCCCTCTCCGTTTTTACGACGGAAGTGTGAACGGGCTCTCACGGTTGGGTAGGTAAGTACTTAGATAATGCTAGCTACAGTCAGTACAGTGGATTATTATATTTTATATAATGGTAAAGTAGCTATACTACCCTCAGCGGAGCATCAAACCCGAGAAACTCGGTTAGTTTTCTGAGAAACCGACACACGTGTTACCGCAACATGTTGCCGAGGAGCACATTGTTTCCGAACAGACCAGAAATAGTACTATCTACATAGTACCCACTCGTAAACGTCATTATTTTAATACTGCATTAATTTACTGCACTATCTCATATTATAAGTATCTATCTATGTCTCATATTATTTTGTCGTCATAGATATGCACATTTTATCATTCTCTAACGAATATCTGAAACAAAAAACCAGAAAAAATCATGTGTGCAGTTCACACGCGGTAGAAGTGAAACCTTCAGAAAATTAAACTTCGACAGAATGAGACGAATGCAGAGTATCAGGAGAAGGATAATTGTAGGGTTTATTTATTATAATATTGTTATCAGGTTTTCCAAAGGTCACCCAAAGTGGTTCGCTACGTTTGGTGATTTAGCAGGGGTGCCCGGATTCATGGGGTAGGGTTTGTCCAGGTCTTGGAGACGGATGACCAGGACACACTGAACCCCAGGTTCTTACCTATCCCTTAAACCCCTTTCCTTCCCAGAACTCTCCTCTCTTTCCCTTAAAAAACTATCCACACAGCATCCGCAAAGATGACACAGGCCCTGAGGGAAATGATTTCCCTCAGGGCCCCCTGTGTGGAGCCCATGTAAAAAAAGGTTTAAAAATTATTTAACATTTTTTTCTACGAAGCACCGCACAAAGAGGAGGCTAATAGGCTATGAAGCTCCACACAAAGAGGAGACCGATTAGTGTATCTCTATCCTACAGATGTATGTGTTTGTCTCTTTTCAGTGCCGCTTTTTAAAGTTTTATCGAGATTCAAATCACCACGGTGCTAAAGAAGTTTTCACTTCAAAAAGATTGCGTCTAAGAATTGAACCCAGAATCCTTGCCGGGGTTCTGCTCTAACCATTGAGCTAATTCGATCCTATCACCTTCGGTCATATTTAACTGTATCATACTTCGACTAAGAACTACTAACATTGTCGTCATTTTCTCGTTGTGCCATGTCTTCCTGGGGCGTCCCCGACTTCTTCGACGGCTAACTTCGCTTCTTTGGACAGTTTTTTGTTGGCGCCAACGGCGTTTAGCCCTACATTAATAGAGTTACCAGCATTTACCCTTCTTTCAATATCTCTATCAGCCTTCCCATCTCTCGTAAACACACTTCCCAAGTACACAAACTCATCCACCTGCTCCAAATACTCATCATTCACAACTATGTTGCACATTGTTTACATACTCTCTCTTTCAAATACCATGACTTTAGACTTACTTACATTCATCATTAACTCATTCTTCATACATACTTCGTTCATCCTAGACACGAGCGACTGTAGATCTTCCGTACTGTTAGAAATCAGCACCGCATCATCAACATACAACAGGCGACATACTTCCACATTACCAAGGGCGGATAGGTTTTTTTTTCTGCGGGAGGCACAAGGGGCGGACGGTCAAAAAAAATAAACAATTGCTGTTAGGATTTTTTTCTGGGGGGGGGACACAAGGGGCGGACGGGCAAAAAAATCAACAATTACTGTTAGAAATAAACTTGAAGTACATACTTCAAGTTTTTTCTACAAGTTCAAGTATGTTTAGGAAGGTTTATGATAGTGTCAAAACAATAGAAAAATTAAATGTTTAAAAAAAATAAAGACAGTTTTTGCTTCTAAGTATGTGATGGAATGTGATGGAATCTCCACAGTACACAAAAATACCCCCCTAAATCCGCTACTGCACATTACCCAATTTCGCGCCCAATCCCATCAATTATCTTACAATTATAAATTTTTCTCTTTCAATTCTTGCATACAATATACAATGATCCATGTATAGATTGAATAACCACGGTGAGATTACGCAGCCTTGTTTAACACCTTTTGTGATGTCAAACCATCCCGTAAAATCGCCTTGCAATTCTTGCAAATCCCTTTGCAAAAGAGATAAAAAATAACAATAAACAAATTTAACACAACGTATCTAAAATGAAATTATAAGGGATAAGTCGTACACTTACGAGTTCTATAGGTCATGCGGAAAACATTCACATTTCGCATACAGATCGACACTTCTAGCTTGCTGCTAATTGCAAGTTTAATAATAATAGTCTAATACCTAGTTTACTAATAGGACGGAGTAATTCCCAAAATCACAGAGTTAGTATGAACTGCCGCTAGTGGGGAACGCGGAAACTGTTGTACAATTGTACATGTTTCACATTACGCGGATTATGTGCAGCAGCTTTCGCGAGCTTTTGGTTGGAAAGTTGCAATCTCTAAACAAAATCGGCCGCAAGTCCGAGAATAGGGTAACAGCGGCATTTCCTGCTGGTACTACATTCATTCCAGGAAGTATGGGAGAAACGATGTTATCTTCGGGGAATTCGCAGTTGTGAGAAATCGCGATGCAACGAAGCAAAAATTGCGTAATTATTAATTATACACAATTGATTACGGTAATTCCCAACATAAATAAAAAAAAACATTGTTTCAGAGACAGCCAGCAGTACTTGCAATCTTGCATTGCTGAGTGGCTTTTGACTCGCAATCCGAAGGTCGCGGGATCGAATCCCGGCGTGTCAAATAAATTATAGTATAGTTTGTCAATTATTAATACTAATAACACACGTAACATTATTAGTACGATAAGCGTAGTTTTTCGTCTTTTTTGACCTTATTTTTTTTACCTGCCCACTCCCTCACTGTGCCATCTCAACACCCCCTAATTTCCTCTGGATCTTCTACTGCCCCCCTGAAAGTCTCTAACGCCCACAAGGGGGCGAGAACCTATGCAGACCCAGTGGCATTGTGGCCGCGTGCACAGATAGCTGTGAATACACAGGAGGTGATAAAAATACCCAAAAATATTAATATCAATATTATTACTATTTATTGACAAACGCATTATTATCAGCATTTTTATCTCACTTTAGATTCATTCATGAATCCTAACATCTTTTCAATATACGTAATAATAATAAGTCATGTTCTCAAGCTTCCCGTAATTGTTTGGTTTCGGTTTCCTCATAATTGTATTTTTATTTTATGTTTCGTATCCGAATTTATGTCAGAATATCTCTCATTTCTAAACGCAAACTGCCTTTTTATTAGTATATTATATTTTAGTTTTAAAGTTCTTGTTTTGTCCTGTGTTACAATAGCACCGCTATTGTTTATAATTATTATTGTCCCGTGTGTGCTATAACAGCACTATCTTTGTTAATTTTGTTCTTCTGTCATTGTTTTGTAAATACTGTATATTCTTTTATTATTTTCTCAATATTATAAGGAGCACTGTAGGATTATTTTTAAATTTAATATAGTTAAGCGCACTTGAAGTGAAATGTCACAAAACTGCGTTATACAAATATAATGTTATTATTATTATTAAAGCAAAATAGTGATCATTTTAGCTTTTTTTCAATTCCGCTGACGCCGGATTTGTCCCTGTTCTCCGTAGGCGGCCCTAGATGGGCCGCCACGCGCCAATTGTTAGAGATTCGATCTTTTTTATACATTTCTACTATAATCAAGTGCAAACCGCAAAAGCCTTTCCTTTTTTGCGCGCGTTTGAGCTTGCGGAGTATGCAATCATCATAATGATTTAGAGATAAGGGAACGTACCCATACTACGTGACACGTTTAGGGGGGGGGGGGTCTTCAAAATGTCACGCTCCATACAAATGAGCGGCGGGTTGCTTAGAATTTTGGTCACCGGGGGGGGTTAAAAATTGCAAAAAGTTGGTCACGTAGTATGGGTACGTTCCCTAACTACTGATTTAGATGAAGACTACTCGATACAGTTGGCTGTTCCACGTTCCTGATAGACAGCTAGCATTAAGTTAGTTTGCAGGCGACCAAAAGAAAGAACTAACGGACAAACGATTTTTTTTTAATTCATAGATTTTGTTTTTGCGTCTACAAAATCTACGTTATCAACTATAATGTTAACCGTCTCCGTTGATTAATAAAAAAAGTACAGTGGAGGTAATCCACCTCTTACCCGCCCTGGTATAAGTAACTGATGGTTACTCCTTCAAGGCTCTCGCAAGATTCAAATTTTTTTTGTTAAACGAAGCTACATTTATTTATTTTGAACGAATCTAGACCTCCAGTGTCCATGCATACGTTGTTAGTAAGCAGTATGCAAGTGCTTAACAGGAAAAACAAAATGCAAAAAACAGGTCAGTAAGACAAAGATAAATTAAACAAGGCAAAAGAAAAACTCATTCATGAGGCTCCATGAGGCGGCATTGCATCTGTAAAAACCCGCAAGCACCTGCATAAAATAGAGAACATAAGTTGTACCAGACGTATCAAGCCTGTACAAGACTGTAAAAAAAGGGTACCGGTTTCAGTACACGACCAGGATGAAATGGTTGAAATAATAAAATACTGACCTCCCTTGCACCCAGTGCCTGATGAGTTGAGGACACTGGATGTGCCTACTCCTCTGCCCAGTCCTGGTGCGTGGCGGTTGCCTGAAGTAGGGCCGGCTTTCTGGAGGAGACTGATGGCACCAGGAGCAAAGTCTAGGCAGAGGTCGGCGGGAGGCAGCGGATGATAATAACTTTTCCCAGAAGGAAATAATAACACGAGTTTGACGTTGATGGAAGAACTGATTTATTAAGAGAAATGGCCGGGTTTATATACCCGATTTCCGTGACAAAACCTGTCACGTGGTACATTTTTGTGGTGGGAGGTTTTACCTAGCCCTTTACCTATATAAGGTGTGCCTTTCTGTGGGCCACCCATTTTGGCAAACACTTGCTTGAAAGTGGTTGATTAAAATTGATTTCTTAAATTAATTATACAGGTCAGGTTAATGTATTTACAATGTTTTCCTTAAAACTACAGTGTTTCTACGGATGTTCTATATTCGTAGATTTTTTGTTTGATAAGTTTGGGTTGATTTTAAGGAAGTTTGACCTTTTGTCGGTAGGTATTTGTTATTTAACAAAGTGTTTGAATAGTTACAAAGAAGTTAATATTTTTCCCAGGTCCCCCGTAAGCTTGGCTATCGAAACCTTTTGGTTCCGTCGCTTTACGAGGTCCTGGGATTTTTAAAATGGAGAAAAAGTGAAATGATGCTAAAGTCTCGAAAATCTGCTCAAGTGCTGATAGCGCTGGCAGTTTAAGAGTTACAATGTTTATTTATGGCTCTATGGATGCCCCGTAGGACTCTGCACTGAAACGTCTTAGTTTCAGCGTCCTACGGGGTGTTTAAACGAAGTTATATTAAAATATGGTGTATTTTTGACTAATATGACGGCCCTTAATTGGGACACCCAAATTGGTGTTTTGGCTTTGTAGCCGGAAAAATAGCCCTGAAGGCGATGAAATAATAAGTTTAGGATGTCTCCTGGTGGCAACTTGGTAACCAAGTTTTTACTTGTGTCACCAGGGCATCTGTGTATTAAGAAAAGGACATTTAAAATTGAAAAAATGTGTTTTGAAAAAGATCGTTGCTGGCGGCACGGTATTATTGAACTTCGTGGCCAGGACGAAAAAAGGCCCTACAAAGGGCCATAATTAAAATAGAGAGCAGCCCGCTTGGCGGAGCTGCCGCCTCCTGCAGAGCCATAACAGCAGAGCGGCAAGGGAGGGAAGGCAAATGGCCCTTTTTAGGGCCTTAGCCTAAGGCTGGAAATTAAGGCCCTCAAAGGGGTCTTAATTAAAAATAAAAAGGAGGCTAGTCAGCCTGGTTGCCTTTGGAGGCGTAAATAAGCATAAATAAGGTATTAATTGTTAAAATTATAGGATTCTAGAATGTCTCCCGGTGCAAACTTGGCACACAAGCTTTATTTGGTTGCACCGGGGCATTGTACATAGCAAAAACATATAAAATTAAAATTAATAAATGAGGGAGAGCAACACGTCGGTTACACTCCCCCCGTGTAGCTACGCTGCACTAGTCTTCACGACGTGTTGAAGGTCGGTCAGTAGGGGTCGCATCAGTAGGCGGGGCCGGCAGGATCACAGCAAGCTTCACGGCAGGTCGAACGTAGACTCCGGTGCTCGTCTGGATGCGGGCGGTCCTCACCTCGCCGTCTGCAGCAGGGGTAGCGTCCAGGACTCGGCCGCGAGGCCAGCTGTTGCGGGGCATCGCGGGGTCCATGATGACCACCAGGTCGCCCTTCTTAATTGGGTTGACGGGGTGGTGCCACTTCTGTCGGGTGGCCAAGGTGGGGAGGTATTCGCGGAGCCAACGCCTCCAGAACATGTCAGCTAGCTGCTGACTGATGCGCCACTGGCGGCGGAGGCATACCTCCTCCTCCTGCTTGTCGTACAGCGAGAGCTGGGGCCGGTTGCCTGCTGCTCCCAGCAGAAAGTGGTTGGGAGTGAGGGGCTCCTCGTCTCTCGGGTCTACGGAGATGTGCGTGAGAGGACGGTTGTTGACGGTCCACTCAGCTTCAGCCAGTGCTGTCCTCAGGGTCTCTTCTTTGGGGGCCCTCTCCTTCAGTATGGCTTGCAGCGCGTGTTTGACTGACCGCACCAGGCGCTCCCATGCTCCCCCCATGTGAGGAGACATTGGCGGGATGAATTGCCAGTCGATCCCGTGCGATGTCAGATGATCCCTCATCCGGGCGTCATCTTTGAGCGAGTTCAGGGCGTCCCTTAACTCGTTGTCCGCTCCGTGGAAGTTGGTCCCGTTGTCCGAGAAGATTGTCTTTGGTTGACCTCGGCGTGCCGTCATGCGTTGGAGGGCCATGATAGCAGAGTCGGCAGACAGGGAAGTTGCCAGCTCGAGGTGAATGGCGCGCGTGGACAGGCAGGTGAAGAGGGCTCCGTATCGCTTCTCCCTTCGTCTGCCGACAGTGATGTCCATGGGCCCGAAGTAGTCCAACCCGCAGTTTGTGAAAGCGGGAACATGGTGGGCGAGCCGTGATGGTGGCAAGGGTCCCATCAGTGGTGGGGCAGGCTTGCTTCTACGCATCTTGCAGGTGGGGCAGTGGTGAGTGATGCGACGTATGTTTGTCCGCAGTCGCAGCACGAAGTAGCTGCCTCGTACCTCCGCCATTGTCCTCTCAGTACTTGGGTGGTCCGCCTTCTGATGATGGTGGTTGACTAGGAGCCGTGTGTAGGCGTGGTCTCCATCTAAGATTATGGGCGTCCGCACATCTCGGGAGATTCTGCTGGTGGCTCGTATTCTGGAGTCCATTCGCAGCAGTCCATCGGGTCCCAGGAAGGGGTTCAGCGATCTGAGCCGGCTGTTGTTGGGTACGGGGGTTCCTTGGTGAAGAGCACTCAATTCACTGCTGAATGCGTCTTCTTGGGCTGCTTTCACCCACCGGAGTTCCGCTTCACGGGTCTCCTCGGGCCGCAGGTGTCCGTCCAATGGTTTGTGGGGTCCCGCACGGCATCGGCCTATGAAGCGGTGGACCCAGGCGGTGGCTCTGATGAGTCGGTGCCAAGAGGAGAAGCGGCTTATCTCTGGAAGCGCATCTGCCGTGGTTGAGGTGAGCCCGACATATTGGGCCTTCACTTCAAGGGTGTTGTCATCTGGCTGGGGAAGTCTGGACCTTTCGCGCGGCCATTCTGCCTCGGCCAGGGTGAGGAAGGCTGGGCCGCTGAACCAATGTCCCGCCGGTGATAGATCGGGAACCTCGACGTCGCGGGTGCCGATGTCAGCAGGGTTTAGTTTGGTGGGGACCCATCTCCAGTCGTCAATGCGAGAGAGCTCATCGATCTCGCCAAGCCGGTTGGCCACAAAGGTAGAGTAGGTACGTGGGTCCGTACGAAGCCAGCACAGCACCGTCGTAGAGTCTGTCCAGAACACCGTTCGCGCAATGTTGCTGCGACACTCCTTTTTTAGGGTTGCTGCTAGTCTGGCGGCCATGAGCGCTGATTGGAGCTCAAGGCGGGGTATGGAGAGCGGCTTCAGGGGGGCCACCTTGCATTTACTGGCCAAGAAGGTTGCTGTAGTTTCTCCGTTGACTTCCTCCGTGTGGTAGGCGACCGCGCAGCATGCTTGTTCCGACGCGTCGCAAAACAGATGGAGCGTGACGCTGCTGTGTTTGCTTCGTAGGCAGCGCCTAGGTATGGCGACTCCGCAGCTTTGGAGGAGTCCCAGCCAGTCCAGCCATCTCACGTTGTGCTCGGGTTTGATGGTGTCGTCCCATCCGATGCTCGACCTCCAGACATCTTGGAGCAGCATCTTGGATCTGACTGTGAGGCATGCCACAAACCCCACAGGATCAAAAATTTTCATGACAATACTGAGCAGCTGACGTTTCGTAGGGCTGCTGACCAGTTCTGGCTCGGCGGTGTCCCTGAAGGCGTACAGGAAACAGTCAGTCACCGGGTCCCATAGTAGGCCGAGGATTCGTTCGGTCTCTGCTTCTCCGCTGCTGATGCGTATGGCTGATCGGGCGCGGTCTTCAGGCGGGATGGTGGCCATCACCGCTGGATTATTTGAGGCCCAGTTTGTGAGATGAAAACCTCCTGATGATAGGACTGTCGCCACGTCTTTTATTTATTTATTTATTTATTTGTTTTATTATACGCCCAGAGGGCTTTTACATAAATAAATAAAGGCAGTACATCTTTAACATGATAAGGAAATAATATAAATAAAATTACAATAGAAATAAAAAAGTACATTAGTTAAATAGAAATATAAGCAATAAAAACTTAAATTACAGTAAGATATAATAACGACAAGTTACGATAAAAAAATACATACATGATATAAAAATACAAATAACAAAAATTTTAAAGTAAGGTGATCAGAGGTTTACAAAATTGCAACATTAACCATGTCTACTAAAACGTAAGTATTAGTTTCGCAAAGTGGCAAACCGCTACATCGATGGTACCTCCAGTACCTCTGCAAGTTGCAGGGGTTCAGAACTCCAATTTGGATTTTAATATTATAGTGAAAATTAATTTTTTTTTTTTAAATATAACTGAATAATACTACAGGTTATGATGGTTTATAATATTATAATACATATTACAATGATTTTACTAAGACATTACATTTAATTACATTAATAAGATAGGTAGAGATAGTTTAGCAAATTTGTCGATGAACGAGTAGTTTATTAAATTTACCAAAGAATTCCTTAGCGAGTACTTGTATCACGGATAAATGATTTCATTATTTCATTTTTAAATTGTGTCAGTGACATATTCCATACATCTATGTGCGAATACATATTGCCCAAGTGTTGGATTCTGTGTAGTGGTATATTGAATTGTGCCCTGGTCGTAGTATTACCACAGTAAAATGGTAGTACTGACCTTGTGTTTCTCGCCGGCACATTAAAATTTATGAGCGCCAAGAATTCAGGGCAGTCAATTGTATTACGTAAGATTTTAAATAAAAAAACTAGATCAAAAATATTTCTTCTATCACTCAAGTTTAATAGATTAGATAATTGCAATAGATAAGTGTAGTTCAATTGTTCTTTTGGTATTTTTAGTTTATAATTTAAAAAGCTTAGGAATTTTTTTTGTATTCTTTCTATTGTTTGAGAATGCACGTCATAGTGAGGAGACCATACAGTTGAGTTATATTCAACCTGACTCCTCACTAGTGATGTGTACAGAAGTTTTAATATTTTAATGTTGGTAAAATCTTTAGCCACTCTTAGTACAAAACCTAACATTTTTAAACCCTTCTTTGAGATATTCTCAATGTGTGGTATGAAGCTAAGTTTGGTGTCGAAAGTAACACCTAAGTCATTCATTTCGGAAACAGATTCGAGAATGAAGTTATTGATTGAATAATTAAAAAGAATTGGATTTTTTATTTTAAAAAATCTCATTGTTATGCATTTATTAACATTAAGGTATAGCTTGTTATCGCTACACCACTCGACTAATTTGGATAAGTTTGCTGATAGAATATAACAGTCGTCCAGGCTTCGAATTGCTTTATAAAGTTTCAAATCATCTGCGAACATAAGTACGTCGATATCTTTAAATATATTACAAATGTCATTCACAAAGAGCGAGGCTAGTGGCTTCACTGATGGAGTCCACCGCGTCCAAGTAGTCATCCATGTAAAATTTATGTTGGATGGCGTCTGCAGCAGCTGGGAAGCGCTCGGTATTTTCTAGGGCCACCCGGTTTCGCACGTACTGGGCACTGCTTGGAGAACAGGTAGCGCCGAACATCATAGACGTCATCATATAGGTGCGAGGCTCTTGTTGAGGCGTCGGTCGCCACAGGAACAGTTGTGACAGCTGGTCCTCAGTCTTTATTTTGACTTGCAGGAACATCTCCTTTATGTCGGCGGCGAGAGCTATTTTTCCCTCTCGAAACCGGAGGATGTTCCCAAGTAGGGACGTCAGCAGGTCGGGTCCCGTCAGCAGTTGATCGTTGAGGGAGGTTCCTCGGCAGCGGCTGGCAGCGTCAAACACGACGCGGATCTTCCCCGGCTTGTTGGGGTTCACCACGGCGAAGTGCGGCAAGTACCACTTGCGGGCGGAGTCTTTCGCCGCCTCTCGTGCTGTGAGTTCTCGCGCGTGGCCTTGTGATATTAGTCGGTTGATCTTGTCTCGATACGCCACTGCGAGGTCGTCCTCCTTCAGTAGTTTTCGTTCGAGGGACCACAGCCTCTTCAGCGCACATTGTCTGTTGTCGGGCAGCGTGATTTTGTCAGCCTTCCATAATAGGCCGGTCTCCCATCTGCCGGTAGTCATCTGCCGGGTGGTGTCCTCCATCAGCTGGTTGGCACGTACAACATGTGCGGTTTCACGGGAGGCTGAAGTGATTCCCAGTGAATCTATGGCGAAGTTTGCTCGAATAAGGTCGCTCAGCCGGTCATCCTTGTGGCTCTCAGCGTGCAGGGCCAGAGTGGTGATGGGGCCTTCATTGGTAGAAGGAGTCCCTCCTCCATGAGTTATCCACCCCAGGGCAGTCCGTGACAATATTCGCGTAGAGTCGCGGGCTTCGTGCACCTCCCTCGATACAATGAGGTGTGCGTTGTCCTGCCCAATGAGAATGGTGGGGGTGATATACCCGCCAGGGATCCTCTGCTCAGGAAGGCTGAGGCCTTTCACCGTGCTCGCCTTGATGTGGTAGTCGGTGCTTATACCGGCGCCGCGCAGTGTGACCTGCACGCGGCGCGACAGGTGATCTGATGAGCACATGCCCTTGGCCCCGTGGAGTCGTAGTCCTTGTATGGGTCCATAAGCGCCAATCTGTTCTGCTGCTGAGGTGTCGATCAGTGTTATCGTTGATCCCTCGTCCAGCAGCGCGTAGGCGGTGATCTGCTCAGCGGGGCCTGTCAGCACCACTGGCACCACCTTGAGCACGGCGCCGTCGGCCTGGCGTCACATGTGGTGGACGTTGGCTGTTGCGGGGCTTCTCACGTACGTGGGGTCGTGAAGCAGCTTGTGATGGGGAGAACGGCAGTCTCCGATGCCGCACCAGTCGCGAGTTTTGCATGCTTTTGTTGCATGTCTCTCCAAGCACACGCGGCAGAGTCGGGAGCTTTTCACCGTTTCCCAGCGCAGCTTCACGTCCTTTCCGACGAACTCACGGCAGTCTCGTAGCAGATGGCCTCTTTCGCCACACTGTAGGCACCCGTCGCGATTTGTACTTTCGCTAGGGTTCGCGTTACGATTGTTCGAGTCATATTGTGGTGACTTTCGCGCACTTTCATTTTTTACTTTTTGTGAACGGTCATATTGTGGTGACTTTCGCGACAAACTTTCGGTAGGTACTTTTCGACTGTCATATTGTGGTGACTTTCGCGACAAACTTTCACTTCTGCGTCCGAATTGTTCAGTCGTGGCGAACGACTGTTCACGACGTGGTCTAGACCTCGCGGGGTCGACCATACCCGATTTGGTGATGGCGTTCGCGATGGCCTTCAGGAAGGCGGCGTACTGGCAGATCGTAGCTGGTGCGTTGTAGTGCCGCACCTCCATCAGCCACGCCAGCCGCATCGTGCACGGCATCTTCCCCGCGATGTCGCTGAGGAGCGCCGGGTTGGTCAGGTACCCATCGTTGTTGAGGGAGCGAAGTGATGCCACCAGGTTCTGCACCGTGCCCGAAAAGTCTGCTATGTCCTCCAGTGAGGCCTCTGCTGTCATCTGTGGGAGCCGCTTGGCCTTGTCCAACATCAGGGCGGCCAGCGAAGTCGTCCCTCCGTAGCGCTGCTCCAGCACGTCAAGGATCTCAGGTACCTGAGTGGGGTCCATCAGGAGGGGTCCCACGGCGTCTCGGGCCTTCCCTTTGAGGGCCCGCTGCAGTCGGATGAGGTTTTCACTGCTAGTCATCCGGCAGGTAGCAGTTGATTGGTTGTACTGCGCCCTCCAGGTGGGCCACTCCAGGGGGTCCCCAGAGAATGGAGGCAGGTCCTTGGCCATCGACTGCCTGGCGATGAGAGCAGCCATCCGGGGGTCATCCTCAATTGTGGGATGAGGGCTGTCCTGAGCCCTTGAAGCTCTGATGGCCTCTGTGAGCGCGTTGGTGAACTGGGCCATCGGGTTGTCCGTCTGCTGGACCCAAGCTCTGGTTTGGCGGGCCGTCTCCTCCGCACTTGGTTGCGGTGGGAATAGCGGCAGGCCGGAGCTCGGACTGGCAGCGGATGGAATCTGGTCATCAGGCTGCGCCGGCTCATGATGCGCCCACTGGGCATATGCAGATGGTCCCTCAATGTGGTAGTAAGGGGGCGGCGGCGGAGGGCCTTCAGGCCCTGGCTGCGCCGGTGAGGCGTACCTCTGGTCCACCAGAGGCACAGGTTGGACAGGCATCTCGCGTACGGCGCTGCTCGGCCTCTGGTCCACCAGAGGTGCAGGCGGCACGGGGCCGGAAGGTCCAGGCTGCACCCATCCTTGACCCTCATGATGATGATGAGGGGGCGGCGGCGGAGGGCCTCCAGGCCCTGGCTGCGCCGGTGAGGAGTACCTCTGGTCCACCAGAGGCACAGGTCCGACAGGCATCTCGCGTACGGCGCTGCTCGGCCTCTGGTCCACCAGAGGTGCAGGCGGCACGGGGCCTGAAGGCCTAGGCTGCATCCATCCTTGACCCTCATTGTGATGAGGGGGCGGCGGCGGAGGGCCTCCAGGCCCTGGCTGCGCCGGTGAGGCGTACCTCTGGTCCACCAGAGGCACAGGTCCGACAGGCCTCTCGCGTACGGCGCTGCTCGGCCTCTGGTCCACCAGAGGTGCAGGCGGCACGGGGCCGGAAGGTCCAGGCGGCATCCATGATGGACATCCTTGGCTGCTTGGCTGCGGGGCTCGGCTATCTCGTGCCGGCTCAGGAGCGTTGTGTTGTGCCAGCCCTGAAGTACTGCGTTGTGGCAGCCCTGAAGTACTGGGTTGTGTCAGCCCTGGTGCAGCATGCTGAGGCGCGTTCAAGGCTGCCATCAGCTGTTGTATCTGCTTCCCTTGGTGGCGCAGCTGTCGTCGCAGCCGGCGCACCGTATCCTCCGTGGCTGTGGAGGGTGGAGGCCCCTCATCGCTGTCCTCTGCGGAGCTCGTCACCGGGGTAGTGCTGGATGAGGGCCGGGGCGTGGCGTCAGGGGAGACGTCAGGCACGCCCAGGGGCTCGTCTCCGGCGTCCGGAGCAGCAGCCGGGGGCTCAGCAGGGGGTGATGAAGGTCCATCGTCTTGCGCCGTCTTCTTCGATCGTAGGGCGGGCGGAGACATCCTGGAGTCGTGCAGCGGATCCGGCTCGAAGGACCACTTGTACCAGACGTATCAAGCCTGTACAAGACTGTAAAAAAAGGGTACCGGTTTCAGTACACGACCAGGATGAAATGGTTGAAATAATAAAATACTGACCTCCCTTGCACCCAGTGCCTGATGAGTTGAGGACACTGGATGTGCCTACTCCTCTGCCCAGTCCTGGTGCGTGGCGGTTGCCTGAAGTAGGGCCGGCTTTCTGGAGGAGACTGATGGCACCAGGAGCAAAGTCTAGGCAGAGGTCGGCGGGAGGCAGCGGATGATAATAACTTTTCCCAGAAGGAAATAATAACACGAGTTTGACGTTGATGGAAGAACTGATTTATTAAGAGAAATGGCCGGGTTTATATACCCGATTTCCGTGACAAAACCTGTCACGTGGTACATTTTTGTGGTGGGAGGTTTTACCTAGCCCTTTACCTATATAAGGTGTGCCTTTCTGTGGGCCACCCATTTTGGCAAACACTTGCTTGAAAGTGGTTGATTAAAATTGATTTCTTAAATTAATTATACAGGTCAGGTTAATGTATTTACAATGTTTTCCTTAAAACTACAGTGTTTCTACGGATGTTCTATATTCGTAGATTTTTTGTTTGATAAGTTTGGGTTGATTTTAAGGAAGTTTGACTTTTTGTCGGTAGGTATTTGTTATTTAACAAAGTGTTTGAATAGTTACAAAGAAGTTAATATTTTTCCCAGGTCCCCCGTAAGCTTGGCTATCGAAACCTTTTGGTTCCGTCGCTTTACGAGGTCCTGGGATTTTTAAAATGGAGAAAAAGTGAAATGATGCTAAAGTCTCGAAAATCTGCTCAAGTGCTGATAGCGCTGGCAGTTTAAGAGTTACAATGTTTATTTATGGCTCTATGGATGCCCCGTAGGACTCTGCACTGAAACGTCTTAGTTTCAGCGTCCTACGGGGTGTTTAAACGAAGTTATATTAAAATATGGTGTATTTTTGACTAATATGACGGCCCTTAATAGGGACACCCAAATTGGTGTTTTGGCTTTGTAGCCGGAAAAATAGCCCTGAAGGCGATGAAATAATAAGTTTAGGATGTCTCCTGGTGGCAACTTGGTAACCAAGTTTTTACTTGTGTCACCAGGGCATCTGTGTATTAAGAAAAGGACATTTAAAATTGAAAAAATGTGTTTTGAAAAAGATCGTTGCTGGCGGCACGGTATTATTGAACTTCGTGGCCAGGACGAAAAAAGGCCCTACAAAGGGCCATAATTAAAATAGAGAGCAGCCCGCTTGGCGGAGCTGCCGCCTCCTGCAGAGCCATAACAGCAGAGCGGCAAGGGAGGGAAGGCAAATGGCCCTTTTTAGGGCCTTAGCCTAAGGCTGGAAATTAAGGCCCTCAAAGGGGTCTTAATTAAAAATAAAAAGGAGGCTAGTCAGCCTGGTTGCCTTTGGAGGCGTAAATAAGCATAAATAAGGTATTAATTGTTAAAATTATAGGATTCTAGAATGTCTCCCGGTGCAAACTTGGCACACAAGCTTTATTTGGTTGCACCGGGGCATTGTACATAGCAAAAACATATAAAATTAAAATTAATAAATGAGGGAGAGCAACACGTCGGTTACATAAGTAATACAATAAATCTCAAATCAATTGGCAAGTACCAACAAAAAATGTGAATGGCTTTCGGTCTGATCATAAACTACACTTAGCTTCCGTGTCCCTTAGCTAACCACTCAGTGAAGCCTCAAAGAATGTTAACTGAATATTTGGGGTAAAATACCCGAAGAAAAGTAAAAGTACAGTTTTTAATGTGAATTCGTGCAGAAGTCGCAATTGTTCAAAGTCAGTGAAGTTATGGCAACCCCAAATTATTGGGAAATGTTGCAAGCGAGGCTCAAATAGGACGAGGGGAAGACGAAAATTGGGAAGTATAATATAACAATAGCAGTCAAGTATAATAAGAATGTTTTCAAGCTAATGCGTGTGTTCCCACAGAAATAGTTATAAATCCGTTATTGGTCTAGTTACAACCTTGAAACAAAAAGTAGAAGATCCATATTAAATCAAGCTTCACATCTCTTTTCAAAGTTGTCCATAGAAATACATAAAAATACTTATTTTGTAAAAACCGTTTTCACCCGCCAAATCGCCAACGTGCCGCGTGCCGTTAAACATTGTTCATTTTTTATTAAATATTATTGTATGAAATAGTAAAAAAGTGAGGAGACAAAATTGTTTATTATACATTTATACGATAGAAAAAGTGTTTTTTTTTTTACATAATCCGTGATTTTAGTACCGTTTTCACATAAAAACATCACGTTAGTCATTTTTACAATTTTTTTATGCTTAGGTACATTCTAAATTTTAATATTTACAAATTTTAATATTATTTTTAATAATACAATTTGAAAGCTTATGTCACAACCTTCCAAAAACAGTTTTTAGTATTCGGCTACGTTCAGAAGTATTTCATTTATGTAGCTTTAATTGTGAAGCGGAAATAACACAAAGTTTTTATAAATCTGACAGTTCGTTTGACAAAAAGCTTGCACAATGGCAAAATACCTGAGTGGTTAATATGAAATGAAACCAGAGATAGGAATTGGAATTCAAAATATCAAAGATGTGTAGTTTTTTACTTTTACCTCTCCGAAATGAGATAGAAAGTATAACATTTAGAAGCTGGCTAAGCTTGATTTCTGAACTAAAGTATGAATACATCTGATTTTCAAAGGCCAGTTAACTCGGCGGTTATTTACAAGTGCCCCTGTAATTAGACTCTTTGAAGTTATTTTTATGTAGTACTTATGAGGATGTTTGTAATTTCCTTCAGCAGGCCGAAAATATCCCTTTGCAAACATTGGTAATCTGCTAATCATAAAGCAAACTTTCTAAAGTATACGGTGTTTTTCATAATTACACTAGAATTAATGGTTTATTCTGGATTTATATGAATTAAAAATGTGTATAATATTTTCAGTGGTCTTTTATTATCAAAGACTGAAAAGTTAAATCTTTTGGAAAGAAATATGTATAAATAAAGTTTTTAGTTAATTTTATCTTCTCTCTATTGCTATTTTATACTTTAAGTTTTTGTTAATTTACCTCAATAATTAAAAGAGAAATTGACATAATTATCTATCTTCTATCTATCTATATAAACAAAAATGAATCGTCGAAATGTATGTACGCGCATAACTTCCAAACTACTCCACCAAATTGGATAATTCTTTTTTGTGTTCCTTATTGTCAGGACAAGGTTTGTATAAAACTACTGGTGAGCTCTGGCATTATGAAATTTGTATAATAAAATTGCAATAGACGGCGCGCGAGCTGTTGAAAACGGAATGTATCGGGACTGAATGTATGGAATGCGGGAGGTTGGTTCGGGGACGGGGGAAGGGGGGAGTAGAGTGGGGAAAGGAAGGTGGAGGAGGCGGAGTGGGAACGCGAGAGGGGAAGGGGATGCGGGAGATGAAGGGGAGGTGGAAGGGGAATGGAACGAATGGGAAAGGACACGCAGGGAGATTATACCCCTTGGTTGAAATAATTCGTTAAAAATGGTTTTTTTTTACTTGTAGCAAATTACGTTGGGTTAAGGTTGCAGTAAAGAAAATTCAGTTGTATTTAGTCAGTAGCTGAGTGGACGGCAGCATCGGTTTCCCATTCAGGCGTCGTGATTTCAGTCCTCTGCTAGCTAAATCATCAATCCATTTCAAAATCATTACGCTTATATATAATTATTATGGAAGTAGGAGAAATTCTAACTAACTAACTAACCATCACGCCGTTTCCCCGCAGGGGTAGGCAGAGAGGACGGACCGCCAAACATTCCGGTCTTGGCACACATTCCTTGCCTCGTTTACATTCATACAACGTCTCATACATTCTCTTCTATTATTCTGACTCTTGACATGACCCGACTCAAGAATCTGATTCACTTGGTCGTGCCATGTCTTTCTTGGGCGTCCTCGACTTCTTCTACCATTCACATATATTCTCCTTACACTCCTTTCCTAGGAGAAATTCAAATTTCACATTGTCAGGTTATTCGCAACCCGTGACTATTTGCCGTGACCGTGTATTGTTAAAGGGGAGCTATTTCAGAAAGTCTCGTTAAAACATCAAACATCTAAGTGTGAATGACTAAGGTCAAGTTGTTTCAATGACAGTTTAGCCAAACCTGAGTATTACCTACTCAAAAACATTTATGAAGTTTTGTGTTATATTTATAAGTATTAGTCTATGAATTTTAGCCAGGTTTTATGAAAATAATTATTAGGTACTTGCTAATTCCCGGCTTGCGTTGGAATGCCACAACTTGTTACTCCCAGCGTGTCCTTTCCCATTCGTCTTCGTTCTCCTCCCGCGTTCCCTTCCCTTTCCGGGTTCACCCTTTTACCTCCCTCGCCTTCCCCCCTACCCTCTCCCGCTTTCCCCATCACCTATTGCACTTTTTTGTGCAAACTTCATAACGCTAGGGCTCACTATTATATACAGAAACTATCGCGGGCATGTTCTCATCAATTGGAGGCACATTCATTGGAGGCACTGCTAACAAACCGCTGCATTCCAGGAGAAGTCCTGAATTGTACCTAGTGACCTTCTCGTCAATAGAATCAAAGAAAAAAGAACTAAATATGTAATATTGTAAAAAAATCTATTGATGAATGGTTTAGCAACGAATAATTTCATGGTGCCAGAGCTTACTATTATGAGTAGAAACCATCTCGGGCATGCGCACATCAAATCCCTAAAGTTTCATCGCAATCGGATGAATGGTTTAGCAAAGCATAATTTCACGATGCCAGAGCCCACTATTATATTCAGAAACTACCGCTGTCATGCGCACATCAAATCCCCGAAATTTCATCGCAATCGGATGAATGGTTTAGCAACGCATAAGAAACAAACACACGTAGGAAGCAGGGAAGCAAAAGTCTTTAATAATATGCACATACACGTACATATATTATATTATAATGATGTGGTTAGTATTTTGTGTGTTTTTCCTTGCACATTCAATGGTAGCATCCATACTTCCTACTTCTTCGTAGAACTTGGATTAACATTGCACATCCGATATTATGTACGAGTATTATTTCAAGCAAACGTAAATCTCTAGCAGCCAGCTACAGCCAGTATACAAATATCTGATTTATATTCCATTATACGCCGATACCGTGTAGGTACCTAATATGCATTCATACGGACAACGTTGTGTGAGTTTTTAGAGATTTGTTGGAATAAGGGTTAATTAAGGAACATGGGACAATGATAGCTTTATGAGGAAACCGAGCGGCGTTTTGTCAATACAAACGTACCTATTCCCAATCTATTCCCTGGATTTTGCAAATATTTTTTCTAAAGATATCAACCACTAGCGTGTCGGTAGGTACGTTTTGCTTTTTTAATAAGTTACTCGTACTTCTTATAGGAGTAATTACACTCCTAAAACCGTTAAAATTGCCTGCTTTGAACGCCAGCAACAGACGTTCATTTTACAAAGTAGACAATGTATTTAAAAAAAAAACAAAACGTACAGACATAGCATATTTTCTTCCAAAGCAGACAGTAAAAAAATCTTTAAAATTAGTCCAGTTTTGGAGGAGAAAAATGGGTAATACAAATCCTCGTTTTTGATGATTTTGTTTAGGTATCATCAGTCTGAGGTGCAGTTGTCTCTTTCGCTCAGTGTTCGGGGGGAGTAAGAGCGATAGTAACAGCAACAGTTTAGTAAAATAACAATTGTTGAAATTTCTAGGCGACCGGGTTTCCTTTTGAGGCCTTGCGAACAAAAAGAAGAAGATGGAGAGATATGAAATTACGAATGTTAGAGGAGAGCGCTAACATTTAAAGCGTCAAAATCGATGCGAAAATTGCGAAAATGTTTAGTAAAACACGACTCGTTTAAAATAGAGCAAAAATCTCGTGGAACGTATCTTAAGTATCATTTAAAGAAACATTGTGAATTTTTTCACAACTATAACTTCTAAAATAACTGAAACAAACGTGTTTATAATAATTTTCGGAGCATGCTTTGCGATTTTTTTCTATTGAGGGAATTGTATATAATTTGCGTTTCGGCGCAGGGTATGTAGATATTATTTTCAAAAATAACATATATTTTTTTAATAGAGCATAAAAACTTCAAATGTTTAAGGGAGATATGTAAGAAATCGGTAGAAATGCGGGTAGTGGCGCCTTAACCATTCGACCTCTTATAAACCTAAGTTTAAGCGTATTCTTAATGTTTGTTTCATATTTTTTGAAAGCTTAAAAAGGAAAAAAAAGGTGTTTCTTCCCAGGCAATCACACCAATTACTTAATATTTATATCTAATTCTTATTTTTTAAAATGTTAACAAAATAATTGTATGAAGTAGCCACAAAATTCCTAAGGAAGCTCCACAATTACGTAGAAAAGGAAACGTTGAGGACAGAGTTTGTGGTTAGGTTTGTGGTTGTAGTGTGGTCAGGTTTCTGGACAGTTCTGGTTGTGGGTTGTTTTGTGTTTGTGGTTGTGGGTAAATTAAACCACAGCCGGCAGTTACCGTCAATCATCTCAGCAAGGTGAACACGGGTCGCAAATTGGCGCCACAACGCGTATTAGTATACATCCAAGGATGCGGTTCACGTACAAAATCCGTAACAAAACATGTTATATAAGTCAAAAGCTATTATCTTGTAAAAATATAATTGGTTTGAATAATAAAATTATTATGGATTGGTAGAAATATCAAACCAAGAAAAGGTGCAATTGCAAACTTTTAGATTCCTCAAAGGTAAAATGACTTTTTATGAATTATGTCGGGCGTCTTTAGACTGGTATAATGTATTTGAGCAAAATCTATGGTAGGTGTATAGTAAGGTGGGTCATTTAAAGGTAGCAATAGCGAAATTGGTTAACGCGCACGTCCCGGTTAGACGAGAGGTCTAGGTTCGAGTCCCAGTTGCAACCATTGTCTTTTTTCTGTTAGCTGTGTCTTATTCTCTTTCATATTTTCGTGTAGATTATTACTGTTATCTTCTTATTCAATGATATATTACGTTGATGGGAATAACCTTCAAAAGTTATGAAAGAGAGTTTTTCTTATAATTTTTTGTATAATATCCTTTTCTCGTTGCGTGGACTCCCCGCCGATGGGACGCGGTACTTGCGTGGTTGAATGATATTAACCAAGCCAGTACCTACCTCTCGGCAAGATACAAGAGAATCCAATTTGAACCATTTTACAACCGACATAACCTCCAAGTTTCCATATTATGATCCTTTCTTCTTTTTACCGCCGCCATCTCTTCAGGATGAAATAAGTAACTCTGTTTTTATTTTTCGCGTTTACGATTGGTTTTAATGGTCACATCGTATCTTCATATATATAGGTATATATCGACTCAATCATTGCAAAGTTTCATTAAACTTTATGACGCGTGTTAAATGTTTTATGTCGTTTTATAATCCCACATTGCCCTGAGCAAAAAGTATGCAATTATTTTTAAATATAACAATTATATTTAGACTTAGTATACGGCCTTAAAGTGTTTCCATTTTCAAATACATAATATGAACAATTACCAGTTAAGTTTTACGATAACTCTTAATTTGAACTAAAACTGAAACCGGTCGCTGAAATCCTACATAGGTAGATACAACTGGCTACAATCCACTAAAGTCCATGTTTCAGCTCGTGAAGTACTACCATATTATGAAAATAATCTGATTTATTTTTATCCACCATGTTCGGAAATTCACAGTCAAAGGGGGAAACTGGTGAATCCACATTAAATTTTATTTAATTTTTTAGGTTTTTTCGGCAACTAAATGGTTTAAAAACTTTTAGAGTCGAGTCTGCGCTTTGACGCATTTTAAAATATATTAAACAGTTGATATTAATCCCTAGCGACTGATTTTTATTTTATGTTGATAAAAATGAACGGTGGGGGTCTGGTGTCCAAATCGGGGGTTCATTGTGTCCAGTTCCGCCGCCCAGACCTTGACAAACCTAATTACATGAACCATTAGGGGTTACCTATGATAGAGGTGGTAATTATCTAATAAATGATTCCCGGGGTGGTGGTTCCTCTTCCCGATTTGAAACTCGATGAAACGGAAACGACACTAAAACGAGACAAACACATACATCTATAGGATTTGGCCTGCGATAGAATGAGTTAGAATGAAACCTTACCGCATTGGTTATGAGCTCACGTTTCAAGGCTCCTATTGGTTGAGATTGTGTGGGTGAAGGTTTCGCTTCTACTGCATGTGAATTGCACTCGATTTATTTTTTTCAATAGGAACCTTAGTTTTTTTAGTAAATATACAAATACACGGGACATAGTTAATTAACCATTATTATTATAAACACTTTAATAGCAATGAGAAACAAAACAACATTCGACGTCGAGTATATTAAGATGAAGCCATTCTAAATAATGCAAAATCATATGTTTTTGTTTTGAAAATTTGATGGCTTAGAAGTATTATAGATGCTTCAATTAAATACTGTGTGTAGAACTTAACTTGACCCTTAAAAATATCGGTCATTTTTTTCTTTTAATAAGCCTTGAAAAAAATAAAGTATTAGGTCTCTAAAAAACACTTTCAAGTGCAAACTCTCCTACTTATAAACCACTTTTCGGATATGGTTTTATTGTATAATATGGCAAATTCAGTTTCTTTTATAATAATTGAAAAAAAATTATATTTACGCCCAAACTTCACAAAATAAAATAAAATATGCATTTTCTCGTTGTTATTTTTGACGGCCAATGACAATCAATACGGCCCGCACTCTACGAATTTGTATTCTTGAAGTGACCCTTATGGCATGGCCACAAGAACCATGCACTGGGCACACCTATTTCGTATCAGTCACGCCCCGGCCGTAGCGGGAAATAGACGTGTGACTCCGCGCCGCTTAGTTTCGTGAAATCAATTTAAAATTTCCGTTTTTTTACAGGCCTTTACGAAATCAACATGTAAAAAAAATTCTAAAATACCTTTTGCAACCTTTCTAAAAGTTTTTCTCAAGTATTTTTAAACTCCTCTCATAAAGGGCGTGAATTCCGATTTCGATTTTTTCCTGGACTATTGGATCGCCTTAAGAACACTGAGTCATTGTGAACTGTTACTTAGTCGATAGCGATTTGTAATCATGTTAGGGAACCATGAGAAGTTACCGAAAGTTATCCTATCAATCCTTATCGATCGACTGTGCTAGGGGGCAGTTATACCAAAACCGATAGTTACATTTATAATTAAATTGTTCTGTGGCGGCCATTGTAATTGACGTGAAGGTTAAGGTTAGTGTTTTCTCTCTTATTTGCCTAAAATAGGTTATTAGATTCTTAGTTTGGGATTAGTTAATTTTTTTTTTTTTTTACATGAATACCCCACAAGAGTCCCAACTGCTCCCGTCTGGAGCCAGTGGGACTATGGCATCCCCAATTGGGGTATGTTGTGAGGCTGAAGGCAGTGGGGAGGGGAAGGAGATAGGGAAGAGAAAGGTGGGGAAGTACCTGGCTATTCAGATCTGGTCACCAAACACGGCAGAAGCCATTTCAAGCAACGTTTCAATTCTGAGTGCTAGTCTTACACCAGGGCGATACCGAGAGTATCTTCCACTCTGGAACGTGCCGCAAATAAACTATATATTATTTTAAATGAATAAATTGTGAAATACACAAATTAATCAAATAAAATTTATTTGCCACGCCGGGATTCGATCCCGCGACCTTCGGAATGCGAGTCAAGCGCCTTACCGCTGCACTTCACCGGTCGTCAAATATTATTAAAAACTAGTCTAAAAAACCTACTTTAATATTATTATGTCAAAAGGCGGGAAGAAAAGTAGTCAAATAATCCGTATTTTGAAATAAAAAGTATTTACCATATCTGGTTTCCTGAAATAGTTGATTCTCATCATTATCTAAGTAATGCAAAGAATTTAAAAATAAATGTGAATATTTATGAAACAATACAAATGCGATTCTTTTTGTGGTTTCAGTCGTTTTCGATCTCTCTAGTGAAACACTAAAATCAGCACAAAATGTAATCTTTGGCGTCATTTATTTACTCATTTTTTAACAGACTTCCTCCCAGCCAAGTTTTTTATTTCCCTATCTTGGTACTCTTTTAACTTTATTCAAATCACAACGGTGCTTAAGAAGTTCACTTCAAAAAAATCTGAGTGTGCAATTCGTACGCGGTAGAAGTGAAACCTTCAGACAGCTAAAGTAGGCAAGATTGGGGGGACTACGAAGCACCGCGCAAAGAGGAGACCGATTATACTATCTCATTCTCTCGCAGTTTATATCTTATAGATGGTAACCGACGAGTTCATCGAAAATCAATTCATCGAAAGCAAATTCATCGCAAACGAGTTAATCGAAACCGAGTTCATCGAAAACGAGTTCATCGAAAACCAATTCATCGAATGATCAATTCATCGATTCGCCAATTCATCGAAAAAAAAGGTTAGGTTAGGTTAGGTTCGGTTAGGTTAGGTTAGTCTCCTTGTCCAAAGTTTTATGATCAATTTTTTTATATTTTAATTTATTGTCAACTTTTATTGACCAATGCTATTTTAACTTCCCGGTCCGCTAGGCCTTTAATAATAATAATAATAATAATAATTGGATAATTTATAAAGCGCCGTTTTTGTGAAAAATCACCTCAAGGGCGCTGTACAATTTATTATGAATGCTTAGGTTCTAACTGATTTTACTATTTACAAATGGATACAGAAACATACTTACCTGGCAGGTCACTTCCGATAAACACACTTTAATTATAAATTATAAGTTTATGCTTGGAGAAGATACGGCTTTGCACGCGGAGGACATTACAGTTAACACGTTGGACATTGCGTGATTTTACATTATTTGCTACCCTCATCGCTGTTAGTACCTATTACATTTGTGAATAGATTAGTGGCAAAAGTAGAGGTATTTATTTTAAAATACTGGAGAATTTAGGACTATTGGAGATTAGTGGCAAAAGTATAGTTGATATTTATTTTAAAATACTGGAGAATTTCGGAATCTTTAGGGCTGGAGAATGTTCATGAAATGACCTTCACAAACGCTTACATTTTCTCTCAAATATCTACAAATTATGTTTTTTCGATGAATTGACGATTCGCTAAATTGTTCATTCGATGAACTCGTTTTCGATGAACTCGTTTTCGATGAATTTGCTTTCGATGAATTGATTTTCGATGAAATCGCCGTGAACCCTCATAAATGCATGTGTTTGTCTTTTTTTAGTGTCGCTATTTTTTGTTTCATCTAGTTTCAAATCACAACGGTGCTAAAGAAGTTTTCTCTTTAAAAAACATTGTTTTAATGAAATCATTCTAGAACCGAAAACCATTATCCTGCATCATGGCGGCTGTGCACTGTGGAGCAGTGTGAAGTCGTCCGTTCCCGCGCCTGCGCAAGGATTGCGAAGTTTTTCTGGGAATTTGGGCGGGATTTTTTCTTTGGCCTCCCCCTTTGTTTATCCTGGCTGTTATTAATGAGATCTTTTAAAGTTTAGACTTGGTCTCAAGGCTTTCCGGCGCACGGACCTATTACAGAGGATTCGGTAAACCAACCGCCAACTAATGTTTACACGTCCGTCAAAGAAGCGCTTTCACAGAACGTTTTATTCGCAACATTTTTCTTAAGCATTCGCCAACTAAGTTTCGTTAATTTTAAATTAGCTTCTCGCAGCATTTAGATTTTGTGTAAGAGATTCACTGTATAGAGAGGCCTCCAGTGTGAAGTTAAGGGCCATCAACCAGCCAGCGGCCGAGAATTCATATTTCGTTGAAAGATGTTTTTACGATCGTACAGGGCGGTTCCAATGAGAAAGATTAATTATTCTCCGTACCAGCTTTTAAAAATAATAACTCAATATCGATTTTATTTCTTTGTTCTATTTTATACCTACATTCAAAAATACTCATAGGCGTGATGATAAAACTATTAAAATTATTTACTTTTGTAATTATTTTTTGATCATAAGTATTTATAATTTTTCAATAATGTAAAAAAATCTTAAATATATTACTTTGTAAGACCGCAAATAAATATTGCATGTAGGCTCAGAGCGCTGGCATTATGAAATTTGTATAAAAAAATGCAATAGGTGGCACGATTAGTGAGATATCTATGATTCTTTATTTGATTTAAATTATTAGGGGAGTACTTCAAATAAATGCTTGAGGTGGGAGGGGGTTGGTGGAGGGGGGGGGTGGTCAGAAGGGGGTGGTGGGAGAGGGGGAGGGGGGATGATGGAGAGGGGGAAGGGGAGGAGTGAGGGGAGGGGTAGAGAGGGGGGAGAGGGAGGAGTGGCGGGGGTGGAGTGGGGGGGGGGGGAGGAGGTGGAGTTGGAACTCCCGTAATTCCATGCGAGCGAAGCCGCGGGAAAAAGCTAGTTTGAATATAAAGCGTGATGTTTTCTTTCTAACACCGTTTGTATCATATTTCTCACAATATGTACAACGATTTTTATGAGACCCATATGAGTTGTTCCAAAAACCGAACAAATGGACTTTAAGGGTTAAAAGTACCTACAAATGAAAGATCACTCTTCTAGGGGTAATCCATTCAGTGCATACATACAAACTACGAATTGTTTCACAGAATTTGAACAATTCATCAAATTTCATCTAAGTACTGTGAAACCGGCCCATGATGAAACAATAACAGAACTTTCACAGAACTTGAATTGTAACTTTGAAATTTGATGAATTGTTCACATTCTGTGAAACAACCCGTCCTACGTGATTTTCTTAACGAGTGTTTAAAATAGTAACAGCTGGTAAAAAAAAAACGAGTGTGCTTTAGACCACACGACTGAAGTAAAACTACAAGACTAACCTCGCCCCATGAACCCAGGTATCCCTGCTAAGTTACCAAACGTAGCGAACGGGGTGAACTAAGACCTAGGGGTGACATATGACACTGGGGTGAAATATGACCATGGGGTGACATTGGGGTGACCTACGACCTTGGGATGATTTACGACCTTGGGGTGACCTACGACCTTGGGGTGACCATCCTTATCCTTATCACTCCCCAAGTCAAGCGTGCGTAAAGGCCCAACCGTTCGCCTCGCCATCGATCATCGTTCGCATCGATTACAGTTAGCATCACACTTTTCGTAACAATCACCACTTTTCGTAACGCATTCACCAGCTTACCCCCCCAAATCGAGCGGGCGTAAAGAAGTTTTACTTAAAAAATTATGGTCTTCAACTTTATTATTTTATCTATTGATTTTTGGCAAGCATCAATATTGAAGGCAAACAATTTACCCGTGTTTCTGCCATATGCCACAATTGGCATTCAACAGTTTTAATTACCAGGTCAGCAGACTTCAAAGGAGTATAATAAATACAATGTTTGATGGTTCGGTGATTTACTAAGGCGTTTAATAATTTCGCACCTAAAAATCACCGTAAACAAAGACTGCGCATGCTAAAACGATTCGCAAAAATCTTTCGAGTTGGCTAAATTAACACTTTCCACAATATTAGCACGCGATGGCAGTTTTAGAAATGATGCAATGTCTGGAGATATCGTTTAAAATTTGAGAATATTTTCTCACACTTATTCGTTATCTCATTGGCGCTTCGTTTCTTCGCAACAATTTGGCGACGAGTATGACTAATTAGGTAATAAATCCATTTGTAGAGTCATTGTAACAACTAATAGTTAAAAGTAGGTGTGAAACTATGTGTTTATTTCCGTAGGACAATTTTGCGAAATTTGTGCCCAGCTATGGTAATTTTTACATGGTATAAAATGAAGTTGCTCCCGCTGTCTGTGCGCTTAGATCTTTTAAACTTCTCTTCTTCTTCGATGGCGCTACAGCCCATATCGAGCTTTAGCCTCCTGCAACAGTCGCCTCCAACTCCTCCTGTCCTCAGCGGCTGACTTCCAATTTGGTACCTGGAGAAGCTGTGCTGCATCCCCTCTTACTTCGTCTTCCCACCTCAGTCTGGGTCTTCCCACTTTTCTCTTTCCACCTGGGTGTCCAGTCAAAATTCTTTTTGGGACGCGTGTAGCCGGCATTCTTTGTACATGCCCAGCCCATCTCAGCCTGAGGAGTCTCATATGTGTTGAGATGCTAGGTGCCTTATATATATTATACAATTCTGTATTGTGCCGGATGCGCCACTGTTCACCCTCTTTCACGGGTCCACATATTCTTCTCAGCACTTTTCTTTCAAAAGTATCCAGCATTTCAGCCATCTTTACCGTCAGTGTCAGCGCCTCACATCCATATGCCAATACAGTTCTAAAAATGGTCTTATATATGGCTATTTTGGTTTTTCTGTGGACACTACGTGACTTAAACACTGGCAGCAAAGAGAAGTATGTTTTGTTGGCTGCTGTGATTCTCCTTCTGATTTCTGCTGGATCCTCATTATTCTCTGTCAGACTGGAGCCCAGGTAGGCAAATTGGTCGACCACTTCGTATAAGTAGTTGTCTTTGAATTGTGCACTACTTCTTCTTCTGTGTGAAGGGTTCCTGCTCTGTATCATCATTTTCGTTTTGTTGACATTAACCTGCAGTCCTACTTCCCGTGCCGCTGTTTCTAAAGGATCGAAGACCTCCTTAATGGCTGAAATTGATCTTCCAACAATGTTAATGTCATCCGCATATCCGACAGTAATTTTTCCACACGGTTTTAATTCGTTCCTTATCGGATATAATTGGATCTTTTAAACCACTGAACGGATTTACACGCCGTTTTCACCAATAGTAGAGAAATTCTTGAGGAAGGTTTTTTAGGTATATAATTTGTCAAAGTTTTGTGTAAATTGGTGGAAATGTATAAATAAAGGGAGCGGGCGGTGTGGACTTGATTTAACAGATGGCGCTGGTTATAAAGGTTGGGTAATGGCGTGGTGTTGTGTTTCGTTAGCCACATCAACGTGTTGCCGGGTCTGCTAGTAATATAATAAAATAAAAATAAAAAAACTCATCTCATGGGTTTTTGAGACTTGCACATTTAAATTGTTTAACTAATAACTTTTGGAGGTCATAGACATCAATGTAATTTTTTTTTCTACGTTAGCTCCACACAGGAGACCCTGAGGAAAATAATTCCTCTTAAGGCCTGTGTCATCTTTAGGTTTGCTTTTTGTGTCTTTTTAGGAAAGGAAGGAATGGCAGTTCTGGAAAGGAAAAAGATATCAGGGGTAGGTAGGAATTTAGGGGTCGGGCATATGAATCTATCCCTCCTACTGCGGTGCAAGGCGATGTTCCGAGAGAGTCCTGCACGAGAGACACGCAGTTGGCGAACAGACGCATCCGCCGCAAAGAACCTTATTAAGTCACCAAACGTAGCAATCCACTTGGGGTGACCCATGGCAGAGGTGTTGGTAATCCAATAAAAGGTTTCCGGGGCCGTGGTACCTATACCCGTCTCCCAAATTAAAGAAGAAGATAATACGTACACAGAACAAGAAACAGAAAATAAAAAGGTAACAGTAGCAACTGGGAATTGAACCTAGGATCTCTGTCTGCCCGGGTCAATGCCTCTAACCACTCGGCCCTTGTGACCTGATTGTTAGGCCATTTTTGTTGATCTCATATTTGAAATTCAGAATTAACAATATTATTTCAACCCATTTTGAAAGCATTATATGTAAGTCTTAACTAACTAACCACCATGCCGTTTCTCCGCAGGGATAGGCAGAGAGGACGGACCGCCAAACAACTCGGTCTTGGCACACACTCCTTGCCTCGTTCACATTCACACATCGTCTCATACATGCTCTTCTATTATTCTGACTCTTGACAGGGCCCGACTCAAGTATCTGGTTTACTTGGTCGTGCCATGTCTTTCTCGGGCATCCCCGCCTTATTCTACCATTCACATTTGCGTCATATCATATTATAAGTCTTTAGTCGCCACATTAGCACATTACCCTTAACCATAGTAGCGCGTAAGATTGACTGGACCGCTATACATTTTATAACATTTCTGTAGGCGTTGTTATGATTTCTGGTACTTTGAACTTTCTGCTACATATCTATAGCGAAAGTTGGATGATTGAAGTTACCCAATCGCTTGTTTAAAAGTATCCTCTCTTCCCCGCCTCTTTTAAAATGTTTAATTTGGCAGTCAAAAATCATCCTCATCTGCAAAATTCCGATGGCCTGCTCAACTTCAGTGCGAATAAATTTCATCGCCTCAATTCTTCGACACTTCATTATTAGAGGCAATACCGACTTCATAGACACTCCGTGGGCCATTCACGTATTAAACATTTAAAATAATATATTATAAACACAAGTGTTAATGATAGGCCGTCATCAGGCATTCTGTAAACAATCTCAACGTGTAGGAAGGAGTCTGTGGAATTCTCTGGTTCTCTCTCACCGTCATGCTGTCCTGGGATGTTAAGTAGATAAATATAATTCTTTTAGTGGATATTTTTAAGTATTTAATAATTAGAAGTGACGTCTTTCAGATGATAATGATTATAGTTAACGTGCTGTAATTTGGTATTGGATATAAACTAATAGTCGAGGGCGTTTTAAGGTTAAACGTAAGGTGCTTTATAATCTACGCATTCACAGATGGCGCCAATTAAATTATTGTAGGTTTTTAACACTCTTTGCACGTTATGCTTTAAAATATCATCATCATCATCATCACTCTTGGCTCTACAACCCCTGGCGGGTCTTGGCCTCCTCAAGAGTCTTCCTCCACTCATCTCGGTTTTGTGCCAGTGAAGCAACAAGGTAGATGAGGACGTTGTCGATCCATTTTAATCTTGGTCTTCCCAGGCTCCTTCGCCCTATCGGTCTTGAGTTCAGCAGGGACTTTGGTGCTTGATGCTCGGTCATTCTCTCCACATGACCCAGCCACCGAAGTCTTCCCAGTTTAATAAATTTTGTGACGTTTAGATCCTTAAACAGAGTATATAGCTCATGTTGTATAATATATTTGGGCCAAAATCCATTTTCTAAAACCGGTCCGAAGATACGCCTCAAAATTTTCCTTTCAAAAACGTCCAGTGCTCGCTCATTCCTCTTAGTTATTGCCTAAGTCTCAGCTGCGTTTGTGAATACTGGTCTGATAAGTGTTTTGTACACTAATATTATTAACACTAATATTATTTTTGTTATTAGTTTTTGGGGTATTATGCCGTGTTGCGTAACCTCCTTCTTTAGCCAACGTTTCGGACAGCGTTGCAGTGTCCATCATCAGGGCAGATGTGTAATAGTTAGGGGTGATGTTTGTACTTATCTACTTAGGACGATACCGTGTCGCCAGCTCCACTCCTCTACGAGCTGGCGCTACAATATACTTCAACATGTTTTTTTGCGTTTAGCCTTGATGTAACCGTCAATTACCGGATACCAAGAACAATTGAGCTTAGCTCCGTCGTCTCTATTAATATTTATAGGATTTTTGTGAATTGCCTCCGTAATCAGGCGTGCTCTATGAGTTTTGGGTCTTCCGGACAAACCTCAGGGAAAAATCCAAAGTAATAGCCGGTTTCGATTAAGTGCTCGGCGATTGCCGATTTGTCAGGGTGGCCAAGTTTACAGGCACGAAAGTGTTCTGATATCTACTAATATTATTTTTCACCGGTGATTCAATCCAATATTGGATTGAGTCACCGATGAAAAATTTGATTTGTCAGCCTTTTCTGAAAGATTTGGGTTTGTCTATGGACAAAACTATTTATTCTAGTTCAAAATAAGTATGTACGGGCGCAAACAATTAATTCGCCTTCTTATTTTCAAGCATAACGTGCAAAAAGTGTTAAAAACCTACAATCATTTAATTCGCGCCATCTGTGAATGCGTAGATTATAACGACTCATACAAGCTGATCATTCTGTTCAAAGTCTAAAACGGACAGAAAACCGGCATTTAACGGAGACCAACAGACTAGTGTTGGGTAGGACACGACATAACGATGAGTTTGTATGAGGTACTCAAATATCGAAATGAGGTGTTGAGGTGTCCCACCTCGTTTGAGGTGAGAGGTGAGGTGTTACAAAATATTTTTGCTTACGAAAACCTCACCCCATGAACCCAGGCACCCCTGCTAAGTCACCATACGTAGTGAACCACTTGTGGTGACCTATGGCAGAGGTGTTGGTTATCTAATAAATGGTTCCCGGGGCGGCGGTACGCATACCTGCCTCCCGGGTTTGTTATTTTTGTAATACGAAAAATGGATATAAAAAGGCCTCATACGCTTGTCCCATACGGTACGTGACATGACATGTAGTCCAACACACCAACCACCTCACACCTAACCTCATATTTTTCCCATACGTGACATGACACGAATGTAGTCCAATAAACCAACCACCTCCCACCTCATATTTGTCTTCCCTTCATAATTGTCCCATACGCGACAACGTGACATGACATTTGTAGTGATACAAAGACAAAGAGTTGGTACAAATACATTTTTTGAGGTGGGGGGACATTTTACGTGTTTGAATGGGACATTTAAGGTGCCTCTTGTATGAGGTACACAACACTACAACAGACGACATCAAGAATGTGAACAGGATTTCAAAACAACCCAGCATCAGAGCATAATGCACACTTTGCAGACTTTATGACAAAATATTTGAAATATTATTTACTAATTTTCGATTTTACGACTCAAAGCACCATTCGTAAGATAGATCTCCCATTCATTACAAAAGTTCTTACGAAGGGGACGAATTTTTGGAAATGTATTTTTGGAAGAAAATAAACAATTAAAAGTCACGCATGAAGTCATGAACGAATGAGTTCACTCCAATTACGCGTAGACTCTTACAAACGCAGTTTTAACTACGAAGTAACGCAAGATGAGGTGTTTACAGTTTAAAAATCTGATCGCTTAGATGATTTAATTAAATACTGCGATTAGAACTTATCTCGGCCTTTTTATAATCGAGTATTTTTTTATAAGCCCAGAACTAAATAAAGTACAAGGCCTTCCATAATTGTTTTAAAGTTAAAAATCTCGTACTAACGACACACTTTTCGGTTATAAACTTATTGTGTAATGTAGAAAACTAAGTTCTTAAGAGGGCATTACCAGAGAAAACCAGAAATATGTCATTTTCAAATCAGATTTTAGACGTACTGACTCTTTTCCACAAAAAATTATAAATGGATTTCGAAAGATTGTTCTTTTATCTAGCATTAGCATGTAATAAATTTTGAAATTTTTTTTAATTTTTAGTATAATAAGGTTATTCCATAGGTCGTTGGCAGATTTGTTAAATTTTCAAAAAAGATTTTGTATTATACCACACCCATTTCAAATAATATAATCATGCAGTAAAATAAATCAATACATTATCTAACAAACGCATGTTTTAGAATTTTAATTTTAGTTTCAATAAAATCATTAAAAAATATGTACGTACATGTGTTTCTTGACGAAAATTGGTCCATTGGTGTATTTATTTGCGCACTTACAAACTAATATTTTTCAGATTTTTTTAACATTCTTATTAAATTTAGACATTATTGAAAAATGACAAATACTTATAATAAAAAAATAACTACAAAAAGTACATTATTTTAATAGTTTTATCATCACGCCTTTCAGAATTTTTGGATGAAGGTATAAATTAAAACTAATTTGGATTGAAATAAATTCGATATTGAGTTATAATTTTAAAAAAGCTGGTACGGAGAATAATTAATCTTTCTCATTGTAACCGCCTTGTAATAAAATAAAACTTGATTTTTGGCGATTTTTCTTTCTTGCTAAAATCAAAACAGGCGGCTGGTTTTAAGCGGAAATCTCCCCTTGTTAGTGGTCCGATTTCGTATGTTACTCGACGTGGTGCATCGCCTATGGTTGTAACACTTAATTTTATCATTTTTGTTATCCACCTAGCTTAAGTTGTAAAGCAATGCTGACATAGGTAACAGAAAACAACGGAGATATGGCATGGAAGTGTGGCTACTGTCACCTGACTGTGACCAAACTGCAAGGACTATCAAGCGTTTATGTAATATCGTCGGTCTAATGGCAAAGTCCATCAAGTCACAAAAACACAATCCTGAGATCGCATTTATCAATTTTGAATATCTCCAACATGTTTTTCTTAAATATTTTATAATTTAGAATGAACCCTTAAATACCTTATAAATACACAATATTAGTTGATAACAGCAAACTTTAATCAAAGATTTACAAAAAAAATGAGCCTGACTTAGTGGGTTTTACCAGTCAATAATGACTTAGCGTGCTTTGCTTGTTAAGATTACTGTTAAATTGTTGACTGTAATGCCGCAAAATGGCTTTAAGATTATTTTAAAGCTGACTTAGTGGATTTTGCTTGTGTTTTAACGGTCTAAATCGATGTATTATTGACGTTTAGAATATAATATTTGACTTAATAATATCGTGTTGATGACTTATGGTGAATTTAAAAATACGTTTAAATCGAAAACGTTTCGTTATATAAGACTTAATGGAGTATGCCAGTCGAAAGAGGACGATTTTTTACATAAGACCTCATACTTAAGTCATTTTATGAAAAAACGTGACAATAGGTAGAAATTGTAGATAGACGCGAACGATTGACATTGGCGACACTTTTGTACCCGCAGTTTTATACTAATAATGATTCACGGCGATCTCTATTTTTCCATTATCTGTGGTAATAAAAATACTCAAAATAATATAAACTCGCAAGAAGCAATCAAATTTTGTTTTAGCCTTGTTAAAAATGTAACGCGTTGGTCTCACCAAGATATATTTTCCTTCAAAGAAGATTGAAGATTTCCGTGGTCAGTAACAATTCGCAGATGCCTACAAGTGACGTAATCCCTGAAAATTAACTGATCTCTGGGCGGTTCATAGAAACTGGTGAAAAAAGAACTTAGTGTAAATATTTAAAGTAACGTTACTTGGTAATGAGTGTGTTTGGGTTAAGACTGAATCGAAGGCAAAATAGGTATACAAGTACGCATAATATCTAATCTACTGTAAGCTGGGCCGAAATAGAAAAGTGTCTAAACATAAAGTAATTTATTTTCTTAAGATTTCAATGAGTTTGATCTCAAGGAAATCCGCGTTGAGAAATTCAACAGCTTCTGTTTCTGTTAACCTTTCTCTAAAGACGTTAGTCGTTCTGATGATTGATTGGATTATACAATCTTTCCAAATAAATCTTTGTGTTTTTTACCTAAAACATTGATAAAAATTACATCATAAAATTAGCGAATCAAAAGTCAGTGTTGGCAAACGAAATCAGTTGGGGTGGCTTGATAGATATTCAAATGAAATATTGTCATCACATTAATCACCTATTTTAGGTCCCTTTGTAAACAAATTGTTATCAGCGGAAAAGCACAACCGAAATAGGTATTATATTCTATACTACTCGTAGCTTTTGCCCCCGGCTACGTTCGCATAGTATTAGGGGGGTTCCCACCATGCCTCCTCCACCTTCCCTATCCCCACTTCACTCACAACTCCCCCCTCCGCCCCTTTCCCCCCACACCCTTCCATACCCGATATATTCATTTTCAAACAGCTCGCGTGCCACCTATTAAAGCGTAACAATCAAACACACGCAGTTTCGCATTTATAATATTGGTATAGATTAGTTTATTTCTATGCCATTTATAACTTAGAAACTTTCTCTTTTATTGTAATGCACTATCTTTCCTTAAATTTATCTGTATACTTACCTTTCATATGATGTTTACTAGTTATATTCTTATAGTTTATCTTTTTTATTTAAAAACTGTCTCTGTATTATAAACTTGTCATGTAAAAGCCCATCAGGGCGTTGAAAATTAGTAAATAATAATAATAATAATAATAATTTTAACTATCAAAGGGATCTCCATAGTAACCTAAACAAATAACAAAATGACAGAGCACGTGAATCAATTACTTAGCAATGCTTTGCTTTTCGTCTGGACAATAAACGTATAATAAATAATTTCATAACGCCAGAGCTTACCAATATAAACAGCCTGTATTACTCGCAAATGATGTAGCTTTCTATTAGTGAAAGAATTTTTAAAGTCCATTCAGTATTTTTTGCGTGAAAGAGTAACAAACATACATCCACACATTCATACAAACTTTCGCATTTATAATATTAATAGGATGTTATGTTTAAATGCTTGTTAGCTGATTAGAATATGGTGGAAAGTTGAAATGGACCTAGAATCGGAGATTAACGGGTTTAAAGTAGACTTTTCAAATGCAAAAAGAAAATACAATCGCATTGATTAGTCATTTTATGACAACATTTCATTTTACAAAATACTGCAACCTAATGAGAGTATAATAAAAATCAAAACAAAATAATACGATACGATATGATTGTAGCCCCCAGCTAGGAGCACTCCTGTCCCGATGAGACCGGTACACCGAGGGGCACTGATTTGTTAGGACTTGGAACACGTGCTCTGACGATGGCAAGGAGGTTGGAGTTTAATCGATCGGTATCTTCGATCAAATCGGTATACATGGTAACCTAATAAGCCAATATTGGAATTTAGGATGGGCAGGAATAAACGAGTGGATTGAGCATTATGATTTTTTTTATCCTTTCTTTATGTCTTCCTTCTTCTTGCCTCTTCTCGGCTCCTTTTGGATCTTCTAGTCTATTTCTGGCTGTTTTTGGCTTTTCTTGCCTCTCCTTGGTTCTTCTCGTCTCTTCTTGTTTCTTCTTGACCCCTCTTATCACTTGTGTCTTCTTGCCACTCTTGTCTCTTATCGTCTCTTCTTTTCTATTATTGTCTCTTCTTGGCTCTTCTTTCTTCTTCTTGGATGTTTTCATCTCTTTTCGTCTCTTCTTGACTCTTCTTTTCTCTTCTTATCTCTTATCACATTTTGTCTCTTTTTTAATGTTCTCGTCTCTTATTGGCTCTTCTTGTATCTTCTATTCTCTTCTTGTCTTTTTTTCTATTATTGACTCTTCTTGGCTCTTCTTGCTTCTCCTTGGATGTTTTCGTCTCTTCTAGTGACTATTGATTCTTCAATCAAAAAATGAAATCAAATAAAAGTTTTAAAAAATCTCCCTTTGACAAGCGACCAATTAAGTACTTACCAAACCAATCAGTTATCAATATTTTCAAAGAAACCTGTTCAAAAGAATTCAGTTATGACACAAACGTGTTTATTAATAATAATAAAAAACGTAATTTGCGCAAAATGAAGCATATCTGAAGAAAAAAATACACATGAATTCACTTCATAAGTTCCGCAATAATTGATCAAAGAAGTTGGTTTTTCTTCCTGGAATTTACTCTGTCTATTTACAGAGAGCTTTCAAAGCACAAACATTTAAAATGAGTCATTATATTTCTGCAATGAAGCAAATTACCCTCTTTTTGTTAGAAGACTATGTTGTAATGTACATTTCTTCAAGGCAGTAATACATTTTTAGAAATAAAAAATCCTTACGTTTTATAACATTTCTAGCTTTCTGATCAAAGATTAAGAATGGAAAAATGTAGTAGGTAATATAATTATTGTTAATGTAAAGTAGTAAAATATGCAGAAATTACTGATGAGAATTGTGGTAATACATATATATACGTGTATATTGATTCTACTAGGGCTGTCCGTACACACATACATTATCACATTATTACTCACCAATCAGTCGATTACACATTTTGGGAAATGAATATGCTAACATCGGCGACATTTATTTCTTAAAATTAGCGCAATATAAACATGCACTCAAAAATTATTTTTCCATAATGTAACTTTATATACGCAATATGGACATGTTGAAAGGAAATGATGATATTTCTCATTGTTCTTTTTTTTTATTTTTTGTTGTGATACATAAAATAATTGTATGTTATTTTTAAGTTTAAAACTACTATTATGTAATGATATTATTTTTCTTACTTTTGTACTCTATTATATGTTTATTTATAAAAGGCAGTAGGTATAGCCGTTTAAGTATTTAAAATAAAAAATAAATAAAAATAAAAAATAAAACAGGGTCTTTTATCACTGTCGTGTAGCCTGGTCTCCCCTTGCCAAATCCCCACCACGATGCACCCTTTGTGACGCTTAGTCTCGGTGTGGTAGCCGTTCGCGATGGAGTTTCCACTCGCCGCACCCGCCAGGTTAGTCTAGTTTAGTTAGTAGCTAGTCACCGGAACAAAGTAACCGCAACAGGCAATAACGTCATATGTAATATATAGCCGCGTGATACTATTATTTACAACCCATTAACGTCACTCTCAAAGTATTAACGTCAATCTTTCCATATCCGGAGAGACGTTCAAATTCTACAAATCTGTAGTACTTATACCTAGAGGGAGGGGGGGGGGCACTTCCTCATGCGACCTGCTAATGTAGATTTTGACGAATTCTTGAATTCGAAACTGAATTACAAAAGTAGCCTTTTAGCGTATTGATAATATGTATAGATGGCAGCACTTCCGTTTGTATCTATTTGTGAATCGAGCGTGTACGACAAACGCAATGCTATTAATTCTGTTTGATGATAGATAACATTTCTTGCAAATGGTGGATTTCTCACTTTTTTGTCTACAATTAAATATTTCATTCGCCTTATCTTTTTTCTTTAATAAGATTGCTGGAAGTATGTTAGATTTTTTTTAAATTACCATGTTCGTTGTGATCGCTTTTGAACAATTGTTTTTATGCTACGTAAATCTTCTTAGAATCTTGTTGCATTTTTTTTCCGAAAAGCTTGTTTATCTGGGAAAAGTTTGATTGATAATAATCTGACAGACGTACGAGTACAAAGCTCCAGGATGTTTATTCTCGTCAAATTTTGAAGTTTTTGAAAGCTTTTAAAGAGTTCGGAGAACCACGTACATTAAAAAAATGTTTGCAATAATTTCCATATTCGGATCCCAATTAATAAACATGTATAAAACGTGATGAATAAATAAGTTTTTATGAGTAAATATACTATTTACTAAGGTATACAAAGGCTTTAGGTATCACGCATCCACATATTTGGACCCGAGAAACGACGTCATGTTTAACATATCATAACATTGATGGTATTGAAAAGCAGACACTTGATTTCGTGAATGAAAGTGTAATGTAATGTCAATGTTTATTATTGTCAATGCAGACAGACTGGCTGGTGGTCTTGCCTTATCAGTAAAGAGGCTCACCTTATTGCCCTTACTGGTACCTGTACCTGAGGTGGCTCTTTTTTTACCGGAAAACCGGTTCGGCTCCTCAGTACTCCGCACATGTCCTGCATTCCAGTAAAACGGAATTACTTGTAAATTCTGCAAGATGTTTGGGAGACGAGTGTCACTGAAAACGAGAGTAGATACATTGACCAATTTGTAAAAAATGAATCATTCATTTATTTTTATTTATTTATTGCTTCTTCACAATTTATGTGCATATATTTTTAGCATGTAATTATTAACCCCACTAGGGTTCGCCTGTATCGGGGTTAATAATTTCACAATTTAATAAAAATAACACACGCAAATATCGGTCATGCAAAACAGTTAAGTAAAAGCAAAATCATAAAATTTAAAAATAAAATGATAAACAGACAAAATAATAAGTGATAAAAATATATGAATTAATAACAAAGTGTTGAGAGATCAGACAAAATGTTCTCATTCATTATATCATTAGTTATATAAAATTAAAAAAATACATCATGTTTAAATAGGTGTAAAAAATAAACAATGAGAAAAAAAAACAAAGATTTATAAGCGATTACATTAGAGCGAATCTTTCTTATGCAATATTAAAGTGACTATCAAATAATTATGAAATAAATATGAAAGAAACCCTTTTGATCACAACATTATTGTTTTCATTCCATTTAAGTGCCCGTTTTCATTAAAATACGATTGTATTTTATAGTGTAAGTGACACCTTAGAAATGCCATCCGTGTGATCTTTTAGTTTTGATAAAGTTATGGGATACGATAACCCCTATATATTTATTTATTTATTGTTTCTTTACCTTTCTAATTTAGGTGTTATTGTTTAAATTGATTGATATTGGATTGATAATTGATTCATTGATATTGGAATCTTGTTTGAAATTTTGTTGCTCAGAGGAATTCAATTTTTACAATGATAAACTTTAAACGCGCGAAATGTAGAATATAAAATTTAAATTGGCTAAAAACCATCACGGCGTTCATTTCAGAGGTTGGCAGAAAGGATTGAATGTTGTACAACTTTGTATTTGGCATATACAGGGTAACAAGGTACGTACTTGACTTCCTTTATGTAGTTTTACACCATCTTTTTTTTCAGCCCCATTCCAATTACAGACCAAAGTCAAAATTTTTCGCTTTACGCGATCGCTATTTTCATCTCTATTTTCTTAACTACGATTTCAATTGTCATCACTGCAAACGACACATGAACCATGCTGTTTGCTGTGATGCCAACTGAAATCGTAGATCTAAAAATAGAGATGAAAATAGCGATTGCATAAATCGAAAAATTTTGACTTTGGCCTCTAAGTGGAATCGGGCTGAAAAAAGAAATGGTTTAAAACAGCCATTGATTCCTGACTGGGGATTTGGGGTAAAAAATTTAGGTGAAATTTTTGACCCTGGTGATATTCATGATGTTTTTTCAACTTAAAATATAAAACACCAGTATTAGGGTCGTGACCAGTATTAGGGTCGTGACATGTGCTGAAGAATGTTTCTTGTTCGTTTTTGAAAAAAAAAAAACATCAAAACTGTTAACAAATTTTGTTAACGTTTTTTACTCCATGTAATGTCAGAAATCACTTGTTATTTAAGGTGTGTACCATAACCTTGTGTAATAATTTTACTATTAGCTCCCTTATGAACATGTACATAACAATTGCTCATTTAAAGATCTCTAACATAACATCTCTAACAAATAATAATGGGATTTACCGCTCGGATTCACTTCCGATCAAGCCAAAAATGGATTTGTCAATTCAATCATTCACATAAATACATCTTCGCTTACATTCGTGGTAAATACTCTTCTATTATTCCGACTTTTGACATGATCAAATTCGAGCATTTGATTCACTTGATCGTGCTATGTATTCCTGTTCTGTTTAATTGATATCTAACTTATGAAACTAACATGTAATAAAAAACTAATTCGTGGAAGCGTAGGAATTATACAAATTTCTTCACAATTTTTGCTTGATTACCGAAACCCCTGAGAGTAATGGGTAGTTGATTAAAAAGCGTTTTAGTTGTCTATTTGTATTTTCTTTATATCAACATTTCTATAATATAACTTCTTCTCCAATCACACATTTTCTCTATATTACAAATCAACAGAAGCTAAAGTAAAAATAATCTACATAGGTATACCTATATAAATTGCCGTAAAAATAAATTATTAAAGGACGAAGTAATGAATATCGTTTTTCTGAAATAGCATCCCACCGCGCCTTGCACCCTGAAAAAATATTGTTTTAGGTAAGGAAGTATTTTTTAAGGGGAAATGAAATTGAGGGATCGCGTCGTTAATGGGAGGTAAAAATAACGTTTGTCAACGTCTCCGGATGATTGGAGTGCACTCATTCATTCAACTGTAAGCTCTTAATGGTTTTTTTACAAAAATATACCCAAATTGGTTTCCTTCGTTAAAGATACGAGCACTAATACCAAGTAATCATTTATGATAATATAATACGAAGCGATATTCCTTACGTCGTGATAGTAAAAAAAATAGGTAGGTACCGTCCAGTTTAACAGATTATTTTTACAGCAATTTCTATATATAGATTATTTTACGCTTGCCACTGTTAATATGTAGGGAATCTAATATAGGGAGATTCCATGGTTGGAAAAAAGGACTAATTATACAAGTGTAGGTGTAATTAAAATTTAAATAGACTCCTACAATGCTTTTTATACAACTACCCATTAAACCACTTCTCTAAAGGGTTGCTGTACCTAAGCAAAAATGACGACTTGACACACACAGTGGCGGTCCTTCCCTCAGGTCAATTGGTCAAAAACCTCCCAAAATTATAAGATGACATTAAAACCTAACATGTATTATGAAATATTAAGAAAATCAAAACAACTGGTATTATTCTAATGTATTTGAAATGCACCGCGGGATAGCAGGCAGCGGCAAGCAATGACATCTAACGAAATTTTTTCTTTCCCACGCTCTATGATTGGCTGGGTCAAACTATGAAATGCCCCAATATCATGTCTTCTGTCTCTTTACGCACCATGTATGAGATGGCACTTTGTCGTAAAACATTTCCGGATTCTGAAGACAGTTTGGGTCATTGCCGTGAGGGAGAGAGAGCATGCTGAATATTATGCATCTAAAAGAGATGTTTGATAAACATAGGTTGATTTTGCATATTTTACGCTTGTCGCATGAAATAATTTACTATATTATGTAATTTGACTCTCAAACTCGTGAGGTACCTATAAATGAATATTATCGTATTTAATTTGATATTGCATCATAATATCATTTAGTTTAAATGACCTTCCACTTCAGGACACACAACTTTATTTGTCGTGAAGTTGACAGTGGATTTATAATAGTTTAGAAGTGCAGATATAAATAAAATACTAATAGAGTACGATGTACGAGTTTTGATATATATATTTTGAAAATTTCTTTTTTTTCATGAAAACTAGGAAAAAAATTACGATAGTGAAGGCATTTTTATTTTATTTACCCGTTGACGAATAAATTTTCCATATCGTTTTAAAATGTGGCATTTTTATTTTGCTGCCACAACGACATGTTTGTTTTTGTTTGTGAATTTGGCGGAATTGTTGTCACGACGGCCAACGTCTGTGACAGCCATCTTACCAGACATTGGCGTTTTCTACGTCATAATGACCTTGTAGCCAATTGGAATCGTTTCAGAATGCGTGGTTTAACACCGTTTTTAGAATGACAATATTATAATTAGATATTTTTAGTACGACGATCAGATCCAGAAAAAGTTACTTTATATCTTCCGCACATTTTTAATGTTATTTATAGTTTGTGAAAATACCCCAAAGTGACCAAAAATAACAAAATATTTATGAACTTACTTGTTAGTTGGGAACGGCTCACGTGCGTTGAAATGAAGTGCCCGGAAGAGGCTAATGAAGATTATTATGTGCATTGATATTAGTGACCTTCAAAAACTTATAATTTTTTCGCAGATTTTTCTTTTCCCGTAAATCTAGCTACAAGTACCTATATTAGCTTTTTAATACTTAGTACCTACTTATGTGAGTAAAGCTCGTCACGTACCAATATAAATGAGTATTAATATTCTGCTATAACAATACAATTCATATAACAATCGTTAAAAATATAACATTGTAGGTGGTCATCAATTTGATCGTCACGATGATAGTAGGTACTGCGTTTTGGGATGTAGCGCTGCATTTTTTATTAGCTATTAACATAATGAATAATTTGAAGGTACGCTGTGCATGCACGTTTAAGAGGGCATTACCAGAGAAAACCAGAAATATGTCATTTTCAAATCAGATTTTAGACGTGTTGACTCTTTTCCACAAAAAATTATAAATGGATTTCGAAAGATTGTTCTTTTATCTAGCATTCGCATGTAATAAATTTTGAGAAAAAAATTTAATTTTTAGTATAATAAGGGTATTCCATAGGTCGTTAGCAGATTTGTTAAATTTTCAAAAAAGATTTTGTATTATACCACACCCATTTCAAATTATATAATCACGCAGTAAAATAAATCAATACATTATCCAGCAAACGCATGTTATAGAATTTTAATTTTAGTTTAAATAAAATCATTAAAAAATATGTACCTCCTTAAAAATAAAAATATGTCCATTTGTGTATTTATTTGCGCACTTACAAACTAATATATTTCAGATTTTTTTAAGATTCTTATTAAATTTAGACATTATTGAAAAATGATAAATACTTATAATCAAAAAATAATTACAAAAAGTACATTATTTTAATAGTTTTATCATCACGCCTTTCAGCATTTTTGAATGAAGGTATAAATGAAAGCTAATTTGGATTGAAATAAATTCGATATTGAGTTATAATTTAAAAAAGCTGGTAAGGAGAATAATTAATCTTTCTCATTGTAACCGCCCTGCACGATCGTAAGAACAACTTTCAACGAATTGTGGATTTTCGTCCGCTGGCTGGTTAAACCCTCTTAAATAAATTGAATATTTTACTATCTTTTCGCTTGAGTAGAATTAAAATAAAATTGTTCATAAAAATGTATGTAAACAAAACAACAACAAAATAATGTATTTTTTCAATTAGAAAATTAAAAACGCACAAAGTATCTGTAAAATATCATTTATGGCTAAGATTAATTGTGACACTTTCCCTTTTTCTTATGAAATTATTCACAAAATAAATGAAAATCTTTTGCGCTTAAATCGATCATATCTAGACTCCGTTTGCCAAGCGATTTTTATGCCTTTTATCTGTTTGTGTGTTATAAGACAGATTAGTAGATAAATGTTTGGCTTGTGTATTCCAGTGGAGGTCTGTGAGTTTTCAGCGAGCTAGAGTGCTAAGATTGAAAAATACGACGTTTCCACTCCTGCAATACTCACAACCTACAATAATTGGGAATGACATAGTCTCACTGGCTTCGGGCAGTTGTGACTTATAACATACAAGACAATAAAGCACATAAAACATATGTCTAAAATACCTAACGTAAACCACCCGGTAAACTCTCACGTGGAGTGTATCGACTAACTTGTTGAAGAACTACAAACCAGTTCCATATAAGGTAGAAACGCGTGGCGCGGCATTCTGAAGTTTCGGGCCCAATCCCCCTTATGGGGAGTTATCTCACGCGGCCATGTGCTTTATTGAATTACATTTTACCAAATCTAGTCTCCAACTGTTCCGGTTCATTCTTCATCTGGTGAGATGATCCATCACTGGTTGGATATTGTGCAACACTGAATTGGTTGCATCAAGAAGTGTTATATGTATCGATGTTGGGACTCGATGAAGTTAGGTTCTTCACATCCAACCTAACCTTACCTAACCTAACCAAATCTAACCTAAGCCAAATTATTATTATTTTTTTTAGTTTTTTTTTAAAGAAAGACGAACATTCCCGGGTTACGAATAACCAGATAATATTTAAAAATCTCCTACTACCATCACAGTAAGACGAAAATGTTGCTTGTGTCGTGATGGAGGAGCTAGACGAGGAATCGATTACGCGTTATTAGTATATATCGTTCTCCATACCAAACCTAACCTAACCCAAACAAAATCCTTTAATATCGTATATACATTAAAACAAGATTATCATAAATAATACTGTCTTCGGTTACGTGTCTGTAACTCTTGAATTTAAGTGTAAATGTCAATATATTTTAAATTAATAAAGTGAAAATTTTGATCTTAATAATAATAAAAATAATTGGTTAATTGGTATAGCGCCGTTTTTGTGAAAGATCACCCCCAAGGGCGCTTAGTAGGTACCTACCTATTAATACAATATTATTTTCTAATATAATATTATAGTACTTACCTAATAATAACCTAATAGCACAATATTTTTGGCAGAAAAGTAATTTATTACTTTGCTATAATAATTTCTGTATGTATTTCTTTTGTTTAAATTTCTTAAATCGACGAACGAAGTTAAGTTTTATTTACTAGCATATCCCAGGGTTTTTTACGGGTCTGCCCTAGTTTTTTTATAATAGTTGCTGGTACTTTGAATTTAAATTATTCCAAAGACACCCGAACAGTAATAAACGGGCTTTTCGCCAAACAGACAGGTTGTCATTTTGTATTACTCGAAATGCTGAGACGGCAGCCGATTAACTCAGCAGATTCCGTACACCAATGCTAAATAACTAACGCGTGTATTCCTAAATCAATTTGAAAGAAAACAAATGTCGGTATTTTAATAACACCACTCGCCTTCAGAGAGGCCAATGAAATTGATAATTTGCCGAATAAAAAAATGAAAATATTTTGATAATTTTCACCAAAAGTAAGGACAGATTAGGCTTACTTTGGACGCATGGACACGCCCACATCACACTTCTTTCAGTTATTCTCTTCAGTATTGTGCAAGAATATGGTATGACCCCAAGTATTATAAACATTGCACGATTGTCGGGTCGGTTTTCAAAATAGGAAATAATTTGACAAATGAGTCGAAGGATTTATGGACAACATTAGCTATAAATCAGAAATCTTTTGACTGCGTCCATCAGAGTCGAAGAAACTCTCAGTATCACCCTAGTGAAACACCACTACTCGGATTCAAATCGTTGTTTAGTAACTTTAACCCTGTTTAGTGCCCATATCTAAATAGCGAGGTGCTTCCCAACCTCCTCTTCCCCATCTCCTTCCACTTCCCATTCCCTTCAGCTTCACAACATCTTCCATAGTTGGGGATGCTTTAGTCTCGCTGACAGTCAGACTATAATGTTCACATAAAAAGCTTGCAACAATAGACAAAATAAGTGTTATAATTAGGTGTTCATAAATTTACATAAGTCAATAGCAGTCATGTCATTATTATACAATTAAGAACACATTAATGTGGGGAAAACCATTCAAAGTTACCCCACAAAATAGAGAATCTATTGTCAATCGTTTTAACCAGAAATACATATTTTTAGGCACCTTCAAAATTTAAATTTGGAATCGTATAAATAAGTGGTCTCAAAGTGGTGTAAACACAGCTTGAAAATGGCCTCGTAAGCTGTTACAATAATGAACACTTGCAGAACTTAAATGTAATTGAAAATAATTTTATTTATTAATTTAATATACTTAGTTCTACGAACACAAAATCAATTAATAATTTTAAAACAATTAATCATTTCGAGATTAACTGAACTGAGTTTTTCTATATTGTCCATTCGAACGCATATACAATGCCCACTCGAACTTTTGCAGCGCCCCCTAAATGCTAAAAAATTAAAAATCCCCCCCCCCCCCAGACCTCCAAAACGCCCACGGGGGGCGCTGGCGCCCCCGTTAACCTTTCAAAGGCCAGGAACGCGCCCGCGCGCGAGACTGGAATTTCAAAAAAGAATATTAATTCAAATAATTTGGATGCGATTTTAAATTTTATTCCATTAATTTATAACATAAAATAAAGCTTAAAATAGCTTCCTCCATTCTTGTTATTAAGGTAATTTAAAAAAGGTAAGGTAAAAAACCCTGGCCCTTGACAGGTTAAGAATCACTGATTTAAACTAAACGTTTAACCTTGAAATTCTAGATAGAATCAGGTGTCATGATTTCAAAAATCATTTTTTAACGCCCCTTTGGCTTTTACATAACGACAATAAATTAAATTGTAAACTTATTAAACAGTATATAAAAATCAGAATGTGCAATTCACACGCGGTAGAAGCGAAACCTTCAGAAAACTATATTCGGCAAGAGTGGAGAGGCTAGGATAGCACAAATACCGTTCCGTGCTATCTCATTCTCTCGCAGACTAAATCCTATAGATTTAAGTGTTTGTCTATTTTCGGTATCGCTATTTTTCGTTTCATCGAGTTTCAAATGACAACGGCGCAAATAAATTTTCACTTAAAAAAAGATTTATAAATATAGTATAAATCAGTGAGAAATTTACAGAGCTTTAAAAGCTTTATTGTTAAGACTGTGATTAGGTACCTACTATGAATGTGTGCCGAAGACCCTTGTTCTGCGTTAATCAAATATTCATCCAGTGATCATTGCTACCGACAAAAAGTTGAATAGGTACTTATACGATAATTGGTTATGAAGACACGGCCCTAATGTAGAAACGTCGTTAAGTGTGTTATTATTTGCGGGCACAGGAAGCATGCAGCAAGTAGCTACCGTTACACAGAGGTGCGATGTGCAACTTTAGCCAGCCACAAAATATTAGTAACAAGGATAAAGGTTATGATTTCAAACTGATCAAATTTTTATGGAGGATTTCGACCACATTTCCATCAAGAACCCAGAAAACTATCTGCAAACCTTTTCAGCTAAATGGGAGCCAGTCGGACTACAGCATCCCCAATGGAGTATGTGGTACGTGTAAGGTTTAAAGGAGAAGGGAGTGGGGATGAGGGGTAAGATAAAGACTGGGAAGTACCAGGTCATTTAAATCTGTTCACGGGTTCCATAAACACAGCTGAAATAATATCAAGCAGTTCTATGCGGTAGACTTTCACCAGGGCGATATTAAGAATATCCATCTCTCTGGAATTTTACTTTATGACTTATAGGTACCTAAGCGTTATTCCATATTAATTACATAAATATGAAATAATGCAAATGATTTAATCACTGCCACAAATGTTGTCAATTTCCTGTGATAATTAGAAAATATTACTACAACATTGCTAAATCCATTAGCCAAAGTACATGTTTCATCAAGAACAGAAATATATTTTTTTGAAGCTCTGTTAGGTGTTTATCTTAGAGTAACATATATACAAAAATATGAATGACAACCCGCTGTCATTAAGGCTAGCAAACGGAAAGTCGCGTGTTCGAATCCCGGCGCGAGCAAGTAAATTTTATTTGATTAAATTGTGTTATTTACAAAACATATACGTTACATTTGAGGCACGTACCAGAGTGGAAGATACTTTCAGAAGAAGACCACCATTCAGAATTGAAACGCTGCTTGAAATGGCTTTAACCGTGTTTGTTGACCAGATCTGAATAGTCAGGGATTTCACCACCTCCCTCTTGTACATCTCCATCCCCTTCCCACTATCTTCAGCCTCACAACATACCCCAATTAAGGATGCCATTTTTAACAGTTGGAACTCTTTTGCGGCATTCACATTAAAAATAAAAAAAGCTTTTGTGATATTTTGACCAACCTTAAAAGTTGAAAGACCTTGATAGATTAAGAAACATATAATTAACTAACTTACTAACCATCACGCCGTTTCCTCGCAGGGGTAGGACTAGGCAGAGAGGATGGACCGCCAAACAACTCGGTCTTGGCACACATCCTTTGCCTCATTCACATTCATACATCGTCTCATACATACTCTTCTATTATTATGACTCTTGACTTGACCCGTCTCAAGTATCCGATTCACTTGATCGTGCCATGTCTTCCTCGGCATCCCCGACTTCTTCTACCATTCAAATTTGCGTCATATATTCTTCTTACCCTACTTTATTTATTCATTCGCTCTACATGCCCAAATCATCTGAGGGTCCCTTTCTTAATCTTACTCATTACGCTTAAATCAGCCTTGCATTCTTTGCGGATCTCCACATTTCTCACACGATCACACATGGTTTTACCACACATACGTCAGGGATCTCATTTCAACAGCATTCAGTCTGCTTTCATCCTTCATCTGCCAGTTCCATTCCTCATTGCCATACATCAGGGTAGGTACCAGGACTCCATTGTGGACTGCTAGCTTCGCTTCTTTTGGCAGTTTTTATTAGCGCCAACTGCATTCAGTCCTCCATTAATGGAGTTACCTGCACTTACACTTCTTTCAATATATATTCCCCCCCCCCCCATACACACAAGCCTTGCTTAATTATGGGGGTACATCAAATATATCTACTATGTAATTAATTACTGTATAAAATTTATTTGTAATTTATGTACCTTCTATTACTAATAATAATAAAAAAATAAAAAAAATAACAAAAAAATATCTCTATCAGTCTTCCCATTCTCTCGTAAACATACTACCCACACACACAAACTCATCCACATCCCCAAGTTTTCATCTTTCACAACTATATTGCACACTGTTTTCGTACTCTCTCTTTCAAACATGTAATTAGGAATAGTTAAATCAGATTTATCACTTTTCGGTATTCCATTTTTGACCACCTAATGTTGCATTTCGGACATAATTTTGCATCATCATCACAGATTGGACATTCTCACACCAACAATCAACATAACGCACATTATTTGTGGTTACCTTTAGCTGTGAAGTGTTGTTTGTCTAATAAACACGCACCCGGAGTGGGTCAGACTTTTCAGCTATCGTTCATGAGCCCCATTCAAAGGTTAGTAGCATTTAACAGCTGGTATAAAGTAGTTCACGAATTTCGGCGTGAAGAACATTAATAAGTTAATGAACATTTATATAAAGTAAGTATATTAGGTACATAGCTACCTTGCTGCATGTCCACGCAGCAAAACTTCAAGTAAAATATTACATTTAATCATTTAAAAAAAAATATAAATCATTTTATTTGCGTCCGTTTGACAAAGTTTGTGAAAACGAACGTAGCTTTGATCTAAGTTTCCTAAAAAAATAACATTTTAATCAATATGTATTATAAAAGAAAGTTAAAAAAAAACGTGCGGCTCAAAAAACCTCAGAAACGAGTCCCGGTACGACCAAGATATGGTGTGGTAGATCTCTAACCCCCCCTCCAGGATGACGATTCCCATTTATACCTAAAGGGTGTACTTTTGAAGATATAAGGGTTGGAAGTTTCGCCCTCTAGAAATTTCAAGAACAGTCTTCCGGAAAGTTCTAGAAGATTCGATAAAACTCTAGAAAGTTCTGGAAGGAGTGGCGGAGTATTGTCGTGGAATGTTCGGGAACATAATTGTGGAACATTCCAGAACACCCTCGAATGTTGTCCTGAGCGAAGCCGGGTACCCCAGCTAGAACTAAATACAATATTACTTATACGGTACTAAATACGTATCATCTTCGTAATAATTATATAAATAAAAATAATATTACAAAACAATTGATGTACAATAATCATTGTAGGTACATTTTATTTAAAAAGGGTTGCTCTCTTTGAAAAACTCTAGAAATATTTTTTATTCAAATATTGACGGGTTTTTTCTAACACGAGAATATATGTCTTTTATTTAATGTAATTTAGTCAAAAAAGCATTAATTTTAGCAATAATTGAAGATACTACATACGTGCTTATGTAATATAACTTATAATTTAAACTTAACATATAGAAGAAAAACTGTAGGTACTTACTTAAACAGCAAGATACGGAATTGAAAAGTTCTCAGCAACACATCATTTTGACGGCGGATTTTAAATTCCGAGCAACGATTTAAATTCGAATTTGGAACATCGTTCCAGAGGGCTGCGAGCGACCGGCGAGGATGGTCAGGGTATCGCGAGGGAGGGAGCGAGAGAGGGGAAAAGGGAAGCTGGATTTTGGCGGCAAAAACCCGCCGTGAATTATTCAAATGCGCGCGCATGCCGTTAAATGTCGTCCAACGGGTTTTTTAGAGAGCTTTCGGCTTTTGTTTCTTTGCGAAAGTCCAGACTCGGGAATACACTTTGTATTTGAACTGCATCGAACACTTGCGATTGCGACCAGAACTTTCAAAGATCGACTTTGAGAGAGGAACCTCTGGACGATTCAACAGATGTGTATTAGGTAAGATTATATATTTTCACAGCTAACGTTATTTACTTTTAAGGTATTATGCCGTGTTGCGCTACCTCCTTATTTAGCCAATGTTTCGGTCAGCGTTACAGTGTCATCAGGGCAGATAATAATATGCCCATCATCAGGATACATCTACCATGTTGTTGTTTTAATTGGGTGGAAAAACGCCATTTTTGGAGTTAGGGCTGTTTTTAAGACACTGGCAATTTAATATCGCACCATATTAATTTTCGTTCCATGTCAAAACAGACGTTGAAAAAAACCTAACCTAACCATACCTATTCTGTATTATTTTATGATTAGTCAATTTTCTGTTTTATCCGGTTATTCTTAATTTTATGTGTTATATCTGGATAAGTGGATTGAGTTTCAAACCGAAACCGTTTTTTGGTAAAATGTTTTACGTGTTACTTAAGTAAATATATTTTTAACCTGTTTAAAAGCAATCAACATGAACAATATTTTTCAAAAGATTGTCGAGTCTTGGATAACCACCCCGGTGAAAGACCACTATTGACTATCGAAATGTTGCTTGTAAATTTTATGTTTTTCACGTGTTTAGTGAGCAGAGCTGAATAGCCAAATACTTCCCAACCTTCCTCTTATTCAAATCCCATACACTTCTTTCAGCCATACAACATTAGCCCTTAAGATATACCATAGTACCTCTGGCTTCGGACTATCGTAACCATCTTCTCAAATGATTATATTCAGACCAAGGATCCCCCATTGTTATGCAAATTTTTTTTTTATCTTAAGCCGCCGCTACCCGAATTTCTACCAATTTCTTAGGTACGTATCTCCCTTAAACATTTGAAGTTATTATATATATGTTATTTTTGAAGATAATATCTAGACGCGTTCCATGCAGAAACGCAAATTATATGAAATTCCCTGGATAGAAAAAAATCGCAAAGTTTGCTGCGAAAATTATTATAAACACGTTTGGTTCAGTTATTTTACAAGTTATAGTAGTGAAAAAATTCACATTGTTTCTTTAAATGATACTTAAGATGCCTTTTACGAGATTTTTGCTCTATTTTAAAACGAGTCGTGTTTTATTAAAAATTTTCATTAACAATTTTCGCATCGATTTTATTGCGTTAAATATTAGTGCGCTCTTCTAACATTCGTAATTAAATATCTCTCCATCTTCTTCTTGATTGCAATGAAAATATTAGAGTTCTGTCTGTACAGCAAGTATTATCGGATGGGGCAGTGCAAATAAAAACATACTAAATCCACTAATTAAACTCAAAAAGCCATAATGAAAATTATACTGAAAGTTCCTGTAAGAACTAGCACTGACGAAATCTTCAACAATCTTAACATCATGTCAATTAAACAACTATATTCTAAAACTATACTCAATTACATTCATAAGTACAAAACCCAAGAAATAACAACTAATAAGTACATTAGAAACACTAGATCTCATGGTCAAAAACTTATCCAACAAGTAACTGCTAACACAACATTTGGGCAAAAAAGCTTCTTATATTATGGCATTAAACTCTACAATAAAATACCACTCTCACTCAAAAACCTCAACATTATAACACTTAAATTTCAAATAAAAAGCTGGATGCTAAATATAGGGAGATCAGAAATAGAAAATTTACTGATATCAAATACAGACTAAAACCAAATCTAGTAATCTGAATTATAAAAAAAACCACTATCTTATTTACTTTATAATTATTTAAAAAAAAATACTACATGATATATGTTATGTCTAATACATATCAATTTCTTATAATTAAATTATAATATGTAAATGAAATCCTCAGCACGGGAGATCCCAGGGAGGATATCATTATCTCTACTGTTACTAAGAAATGAAGACAATAAATCATTATTATTATTATTGGCTGGTCAGCGGTTGAGTGGGCATAGCGCTTGGGTCCCACCCGGGCGTCGCGTGTTCGATTCCTCGGCTGGCTAAGTCCTCCATCACAACAAAAGCTACATTTTCGGCTTTCTGTGGTGGTAGTAGGAGATTTTCAAACATTGTTGGGTTATTCGTAACCCGGGAATGTTTGTCTTTCTTTAAAAAAAAAATTGCTTTTAGGTCGTCAAATCCTTCTTTAATGAATCAGTGATACCTTTTAAACTTCAAGTGTTTGCCTTCCTCAAACAATCGTCGGTTTGTTGAACCTCGCGTGCCAACCGCTTGTTCCAAATATTTGCCTAGCTGTACTGGGATCCAAAGGGCCTTGTTTCCTCATGTTAACTTGTCCCGGAGCTTGTGGACTCTGTCGACAGATTGCGCCACGTTTGCAGGTGCCGAATTCACGAATAGTAATAATCATGCCTGTTTGAAGTAGGAACTAACTGACTACTAAGTACTGGGTACTCTCCCATCTTCTCTGTCAACAAATCGAGGAATTTTTAATTTCATATGCATCGTGTTGGAAATTAAATAAGCATTACAACGTGATTTCCGTTAGAATGTGCCTTGGGAAATGCGGATAGGAATATTTAACCCATTTCTAACATTTCTTCGACCTAGTATTTGTATGTATTGACTACTGATCAGAATCGGTCTCTTGATTTGAAATTATTGATACCTACTCAATTCCTTGTAAGAATGAAACAGCTTAGAGAAAGTAACAAAGAAACAGCCAGAATACAGAGATAAATATACATCTATTTCTTTCGTATGGTGGGAGGGTCAGAGGGGATGTCTATCATATTCTGAAGGGTATTGCTAAAAATGTCTAAATTATGAAATTTGGTGTGTAGAGGAGAACATGGCATACGTTCCTAATATGAGATGGTGGTGTTTCTCAAAATTTAAGCAAGAACAGCCTCTGTAACCCAGCCTTTAACCCAGTCCAATATTCAGGACTCGTTCTGACGCCGATCACACCACACTCACCTGAGAGAGTGATTAAGTTTTTGTGACTCACCGATTTATATATTTACGTATGTTTCACTTAATTTTTTCTCAAAAAATTTTCTCCACAAAATTGCCAATCTTTCACTTATAGACAATATTATTATTTAAATTTTATGTTTTCATAATAATTTGAAGTTAAACTCAAGTCGATTTTATTCTATGATTATATTTGTTTGTATTGATCTTGTTCCTAAAATGGGATTTCTTGATGACCCTAATATGGAATACTATCTTATATTAGGAAGAGTGTTTCCAAAATGGAATTCTAGTAGAACTAAATTTCTTTTTGCTATTTCAGTAGTCGAAACAGTGTGAGACAATGTCTTAGAAGAAACAGCGGAAGACGTTGGACAAAAAAAATGATAAAAGTCATGGAAGCTGTAAAATCAAAGACCGTGGGATATCAGAGGCGAAGAGTGGATCTAATGTTTAGCATGCTGCCATTGATGCCACTTTGAATGTTCGGGAACCGATAATATTATTTTTTTGTGATTATTGCAAGCAAAATTTAAAAAAATCAGTGTATCCCATAATAGGAGCACTTTTTTATATCAGTTTTTTCAATTGTTTTACCTTTCGTTTAAAATTAAGATGTTTGTGTGTTTCTTTTAATATTTCGTTGAAATTTTAAGTTCCGTAACTGTATTTACAAAGATTTCAATGTATAATACTTAATAAACGATTCAATTATAATTAATTTGTTTTTTTTTTTTTTAACTGAGCTATTCCATATTCGGTACATCTCCTCTATATTATGTTATATTGCGCACAAGTACGGGAAATTGGGGAAACTTTTCTAATGTTGGTTCTATAACACCGGTCAGTGGTTGAGTGGGCATAGCGCTTGGGTCCCACCCGAGCGTCGCGTGTTCGATTCCTCGGCTGGCTAAGTCCTCCATCACAACACAAGCAACATTTTCGGCTTTCTGTGGTGTTAGTAGGAGATTTTAAAACATTGTTGGGTTATTCGTAACCCGGGAATGTTTGTCTTTCTTTTAAAAAAAATATGTACGAAATGAAATAACAAATTTAATAAATTGGATTGTAATGTTGATCTTGGTGGAATACGAATATTAGGTACATATGTGATGCAAAAATTAAGATTACGATGCATTTTTAATTTAATTAATTAAATTTGGAAGATTATACTCTTCGATATAATATTTAATCATTGAAGAAGAAGGTAATATTAATAAACATAACATAACAACAAGACACAGAAATTAAAAAGGTGACAGTCGCAACTGGGAATCGAACCCAGGTCTTGTCTTACAGGGACAACGCCTTTAACCGCTCGACCATTGAGATCTGATTATTTTTGATGATCTCATAAGTCAGTCTTATTTATCAATATTATCGTCAAAGAATTGTCATATTTTTTGGCTGCAGTCTTCGTATAGAATTATAAAGTTCAACCCGGATTTATTTGCAGCCCAGATAGTTAGAGTCTTAGATGTAACTATCCGATTGTTTATATGAGACACCTATTGACTTTTTAGTATTTTTCAGTTTCACGATTAGTTTAGATTTATAAATATTATATATTTATAAATATTGATTAGACCATTAACGAAAACAAAGACCGTATGTATATATTATTTTTTATATTTTTTATTGTATTACAGAAAATATAACAGAACTCAAATTATATCAATAATTTTGCATACCTAACGTTTTTTTTCCTTATTTTTATAATCTCCATAAATTGAACTCCATATCACATGGCTACGGAAGCAGTTTTACAAACATAACAGATTGTAATGTTCAGTACGTGATGTAAAAACTATTAAATATACAAAAATGTAATTCAACAATATAATATTGAAAAAAACCGTAATAATAACCACATAAAGTGCTAATTAGTATAGATTACGGTGGTCACCTGACAATTGATCCGACGACTGTTGGCCTCCCGAAATGACATTTACCATAAATTTATAATTTTTTTGTGCATTGTTTACCAATTTCAAATGTAAAATACCCTTAATAATAAGCGGTATGAATATCAAACGAATTTATACGGTGTAGATTATTCGTACTTATGCTTATTTGTACCATATAACCCTAAGTGACCAGCTCAGGTATGGGGTCTCCATCGAAGCCAGAGTAAAGTTAGCCTCCCAAAAACTGGGTGTACTGTTCAGGGCCCGCAGATACTTTAATAGTACACAACTGCTAACCCTGTACAAATCACAAGTGCGCCCCACGGTTGAATTCGGCAGCCACCTCTGGTCTGGAGCTCCAAAATACCTGAAAACTACCCTCGACTCCGTGCAGAAACGGGCGGTCCGCTTAATAGATTCTCCCATCTTAACAGACGGATTGCAATCTTTAGAGCACAGGCGTCGGGGTGGGAATGCCATCCTTGTTCTACCGGTATTACAATAGAAGATGCTCCGAGGAACTAGCTCTTGAACTAACTAACTTGATCCCTTCGGCACCGGTGCATAATCGGGAAGCACGCCAAACGCGTGCCCAACATTTGTAAACAGTTGACATTTGTCACATGAGAACGGGTCGTTTCTTCGACTCGTTCTTGTGTTTAACAGCTCGGCTGTGGAATGATTTGCCGACCTCTGTGTTACCTCCTTCCTACAATATGGGTCTCTTCAAGACCAATGTTCATTCTTTCCTCTCCTCAAAAAGACCCTCCACACAGCATCCCAGATGACATAGGCCCCGAGGGAATTTATTTTCCTCAGGGCCTCTTGTGTGGAGTTAATGTTAAAAAAATGCACTGGTACTAGTATATAGAGATTTTTCCTTGACGGATTTGAATGAAGAAATGTTTTATACGTTTGTTATTCGGCGGTACATCTTCTGTGCACATCCCTTTGGGGTCACTTAGTTATAGTTTGTGTAATTAGGTACCTACGCCATATTTACCCTAAACCAGAGTGCACATTGTTTATAAGTACGCCAGGGAGCCAATTGTTGGCGGATAAACTGTCATGGAACCGATTAAGATAAGATATACAGTATCCTGTTCTGGGAATTAATTTACATTTGAATTGTTCATATTTCAAGTTTATTTAGCATTCCTTGATAAAATCTGAATCGTTCATCTCTTTACTATTTGCGAACGTTGTTTATTTGGGTATCAAGTAATTTGAAACCATATCCAAGGGTTACCAAATGAACAGTAAAAGAACTTTTTTTTCAGAAGGCCTTCGTTCTTATAAGAATAAAAAAGGGAATTAAAATCCCGAGTAGACCGAAGAAATTTGATCCGGATTTTAGATTTTGTTAAGTGTTTTGAATTTTAACGGATTATTGAAATATAATATGGGATATAATCACTGGATAGATAATTCACACTAGAAATGCCTTCCATGTGGATTTCAATGGAAACCAACGTCGCAGCTGACTTAATCTCTTTTGGTTTTAATTCATTTAGCGAGCTCTCTGTCTCTTTAACACTTGCCTGACATAGCATATCGCGATACAATGAAACGCAGTTCCATATTTGAAATTTAAGGCCCGATTAATTTTCGATTACGAAACAAGCCCCCTTCGGATTTTTGTTATTTGTTTTTGGGGTGTTAAGCCGTATTGCACTACCTCATTCTTTAACCAACGTTTCGGACAGCGTTACAGTGTCCATCATCAGGGCAGATGTGACATCTGATGGACACTGAAACGCTGTCCGAAACGTTGGCCAAAGAAGCAGGTAGCTCAACACGGCATAACACCCCAAAAACAAATAACGAAAATACTTTTGGCCGTGAAAATCAAAAAGTAGGTATCCCACTCCGGATTGTTTGTGTTCTATCAATAATTCTATTTATTGCCACTTGTGTTTATTATAAAATAAGTAAGAACATTTAAAACTTTATTTTATTGTCTACCGTAAGTTTACTACACAGTTTCGCCTCAGTTTCAAATTTTTTAAACAATTTTTAAAAATTGGCGTGATCTTCGATCAATATGAATTTTTTTTTCTTATTTTATGGTAGGATAATGAATATTTTAATGGTAGCTCATTATGCGAGTTGAAAATAGTTTTCTTTAAATATAAATTCGAGACAGAATGTGCTATGCAAATTTCATGACGTCAAAGCATTTTGAGAGTAACAACTGACCACTTTTTAAGATTTATTAATTATAGAATAATATCAAAATTTAACGTCATACAAAACTTTTACCACAATTGCGGCTATTCTTAAAAATACATTTGTGGCTATTCTTGTAAAACTTGCCACAAAATATAAACAATATTAACTCGTAGTTTAAATATATTCATTCTTTGTGGTTGAAATAGGTATATGTATTTTCGAGATCGGAATTACTGCCCCATTTCGGTACCTACCTCTAATACTTGAGGTAGGTACCGAACCTACGAACGAACTCGGTACCTACCTCTGTACTTGATGGAAATAAACAGGAATTTGATCAAAAGTACTTATTTCGGCTGTGGGTGTGCGTGTAACTCGGATTTATTTTTACTTTGAGAGTATTTTCAAAATTAGACATGATTGTACCAAATATTCCGACAAGCGATGAAGTAGGCACCAACTCATAAAATAATATTTTTAACCCCCGACCGCGACGCAAGGAGGTGTTATAAGTTTGACCGCCGTCTGTGTGTCTGTATGTCTGTGTGTCTGTCTGTGACATCGTATAGCTCCTAAACGAATGGACCGATTATGATGCGTTTTTTTTTGTTGTTTGAAAGCTGACGTGATCGAGATGGTTCTTAGCTACAATTCATGAAAATCTGTTCAGGCGTTTCAAAGTTATCAGCTCTTTTTTGTGTCGGGGGTTGCTTAAAATTTAGAAATTTTTTAACTACTTACATTATAATTTAATCTACCTAATTTACACCTATAGTATAATAATACCATTACAATATGTTCACACTTCATTATGTTTAACCAATTTGGGAGGCGGGTACGGGTACCGTCGCCACGGGAACCTTTATTGGATAACCAACACCTCGGCCATAGGTCACCCCAAGTGGTTCAATACGTTTCGTGATTTAGCAGGGGTGCCCGGGTTCATGGGGTGAGGTTTGTCTAGGCCTTGGAGGCGGATGACCAGGACACACTGAACCCCAGATTCCTACCCACCCTTTAAATCCTTTTCCTTCCCATAACTCTCCTCTCCTTTCTTCATTAAAAAAAACCCTCCACACACCATCTCTAAAGATGACATAGGCCCTGAGGGAAATTATTTTCCTCAGGGCCTCCTGTGTGTAGCTCAAGCAAAAAAAACTATCTTTTCTCTCGCAGGCTAAATCTTATAGATGTATGTGTTTGTCTCTTTTTAGTGTCGCTTTTTCGTTTCATTGAGTTTCAAATCATAACGTTGCTAAAGAAGTTTGCACTTAAAAAAACGTTAAAAATATTGTTTCAAAAAATAAAATAATAATATATTTCCACCTAATTATTTTGCCTGCTACGCCGCGCCGGCCCATTAACCTGTCATTTGCCAGGAACGCGCCGGCGCGCGAGAATCGAATTTCAAAAATGAATATTAATTCAAATAATTTGGATGAGATTTTAAATTTTATTCCATTAATATATAACATAAAATAAAGCTTAAAATAGCTTCCTCCATTCTTGTTCTTAAGGTAATTTAAAAAAGGTAAGGTAAAAAACCCTGGCCTTTGACAGGTTAACACCAGACAAGGAATATCTAATAAAATAATACGTATATAATATTATCGGGAAACGCTCTGTCCCTACTCCCCACCGCACACTCATACGAGCATACCTACTTCTTTATGGGTTCGGTCTCCGCTAAAGGTTCCTGTTCATTGACTCCGGCTATCTATCTCTACTTCTTCATCTACTACTATTATTTATCTATGCTTTTTGCATTGTTCTGATGAAAGACCTGGAAAGTTCGCCGGTGCGAGTGCAGAACAGATATCGGATTACATAACGATACATTATGTAAATGTTTGTTTCTTGTAAAAGGCATGGAATAATCGAGTAAACAAATAATATACTCTAGAAGACAATCTTGAGATTTGTTCTTCTATTTTTGTTGTGGATTAATAAGAAAAGGTAGAGCTTTGCAAATAAAATAATGACAGTTCCGACATGCCGACAGTTCATCCCGCCGACAATTCATCCTGCCTGATCATTTAGAAGATTTTTTCTTCAAGTAAGCATGCAAGGAGGATATACGGCGGTACAACCAAAATCGATATACTTATATCTGAAGGCATTTTGAGTGGAAATCCGCTGTAAAAATATTTTTACTAAATAGGTTAGGTTAGGTTAGGTTAGGTTAGGTTGTACGGCCGTATATCCTCTTTGCATACTTACTTGAAGAAAAAATCTTCTAAATGATCAGGCAGGATGAATTGTCGCCGGATGAATTGTCGGCGGGATGAACTGTCGGCAGGATGAACTGTCGGCAGGATGAATTGTCGGCCGGATGAACTGTCGCAGGATGAACTGTCGCCGGATGAATTGTCGCAGGATGAACTGTCATGGAACCGTTTTTAACATAGTTTTGTTGTGAACTGATTGTGTTGGGAAATATGTTTACGAGAGATGGGAACGCTGATAGAGATATTGAAAGAAGGGTGAATGCAGGTAACTCCTTTAATGGAGGACAAAATGCGATTGGCGCTAACAAAAAAAACTGTTCAAAGAAGCGAAGCTAGCAGTCCACAACGGAGTGCTGGTTCCTACCCTGATGTTTGTAGTGAAGTGTGGAACTGGCGGGGGAAGGATGAAAGTAGACTGAATGCTGTAGAAATGAGATCCCTGTGTGTGTTGTAAAACCATGTACGATCGTGTGAGACATGTGGAGATCCGCAGAGAATGCAAGGCTGATGTAAGCGTAATGATAATGAGTAAGATTAAGAAAGGGACGCTCAGATGGTTTGGACATGTAGAGCGAATGAACGAAGAAAGGAAGACGCAAATGTGAATGGTAAAAAAAATCGGGGACGCCCGAGGAAGACTGTTATGATCAAGTGAATCAGATACTTGAGACGAACTATGTCAAGAGTCAGAAAAATAGAAGAGTATGTATGAGACGATGTACGAGTATGAAAAAAAGAGGCAAGGAATGTGTACCAAGACCGAGTTGTTTGGCGGTCCGTTCTCTCTGCTTACCACTGCGGGGAAACGGCGTGATGGTTAGCTTTTTTTTTATTTATTTATTTTATTTACATATGCATATATATTACAATACATTACAATGTGATCATTTGTCTGTCCAACTGGGCAGAATACCCGTTACAGGACAGCCAAATTGTACATTTAGTTCATAATATTCTTAACAAAGGAATAGTTTCGTTCAAGATATCACGGGAATTTGCTTCTGTCAAGACAACTTTTGAGAACACTAAGAATTGTATATAATTAAGGGATGGTTTCTTTGTGTCTTTAAAAGAATCACAAAGATGTGATTTTTTTCAAGGTCAATTTGGAGAACATAAATAATGTTCTATGAGTACTTATTATTAATGTTCTATGAGTATTTTCTTTAGTGAGATCACAAGTAGGAGATTCGTTCCAGGCCATTTTAGAATTTTCCAGGCCACTTTAGCTAAGAATATAATAAAAAAATATAAGAAACAGCATTAAAAAAATCTCGAGAATGGTTACGGATGTCATTACCTGGAGTTTCTGGAAGTTAATAATCGGATTTTAAATCTTCTAATTGAACGCTGGCAAATAAATCACAAACGTATACGGTGTCTTGTTTTATTTTTTAAGAGTTTAACGCATATTTTAAAGCTCCGTAGCTCGTGATAGAAATGACGTTGCGATGGTTGTTGGAACAGATTTTCTGCTTTACAGACAATATGTTAATACGACCAATGACACTAACTCATTTTTAAATAAGGAACGACTTATTTAGCAACAACCTACTTATCTAATGATTTATAACTACCAACCCATTAATCATCTCTAGAAAATTATATATGAAATGTGCTTGATTAATGGGTGTGAAAATGTTGGCAAAAACATAACCTAACAAAACATATATTATGTATATTACTCATTTCATAAACAGATAGAAAGGTCACCTGTATTTCAAACGTTAATGGAAAAAATGACTAAAAATGTGTTTCAAGTTCCTTAAATCAAAACCAAATTAATGCAAACGTATAGCAGTTTTATTGGTCCTCGTACAATTAATCTTCTACCAAAACACATTCAAATGACAGATTAAATATCACTATACATAAAAGAATTAAAATTATGGCTAAATGATGCAGACGTTGATACTCTTTTTTTATAAACACTATGTAAGCCTTCATGCTTCACTTTTTACAATTCTACTGTAACTTCAAGACTAACTTTATTTATCTTCTTGAAACCGTAACAAAAAATCAACTAACTTGTATGTGTCACTTTGTTACTAAAATATTTTCAAAGATAAATTACCTTTATTTTTAAACTTTTCACTTCGAAGTTTACATTTTTTACTTGTACCGCCAACTTATTGGTGTAATTTAGCACTTAAGTTAATATTACCCACGCACAGGCAGTGCCTTAGTGGGTTCCCATTATCTACTTTTGTCTTATATATATTTTTAACTTTTTTACATTATTTTTATCTTGTGTTATGTTATATATATTTAGAAAATATGTAAAAATTACATTTGAAATGTATCAAGATATAATGGGAAAAAATAAAGGAAAAAAAAAAATAGTATCTACCTATTTCTGAATGTGACTTTACAATTAGATCGTCTATTACAACAAAATTTCATATTTTTTTTAAATATACTCGTACGTATCATATTATAGCATGCTGAGGACAGAGCTTTATGATTTTTTGGAAAATATCGAATAGTACTTACCGAAGATATGAGACACCAAAAGGTTGATATTTGCATCATGTCGAAAAGCTTATGACATCACGGTACATACGCGGTATGCATTATGAATATGAATTGTACTGAATCATGTCTTTTGTGGCGTTATGAGATACCTTTGCATACGTGTTTTTCCAAGTTCATTTTGACAGATCATAATTTCGTAATTTTTTAAAAGATATTCAGAAACTAATTTTTGTGTCGATATTAAAATATGTTTCATTAAAATAAAAATAAATAAATTAGGAGACGGCTTCATTACACATAATATGTTGTCATTCTTTATTTTTGGCATTTTAAAATTTTTGTTATTTTCTGTTTATTTCATTTTTTATTATATTATGAGAGAAACACAAACACAAAAAAGTGTAAGAAGAATATACGACGCGAATGTGAATGGTAGAAGAAGTCGGGGACGCCCGAGGAAGACATGGCACGATGAAGTGAATCAGATACTTGAGTCGGGCCATGTCAAAAGTCAGAATAATAGAAGAGAATGTACGAGACGATGTATGAATGTGAGTGAGGCAAAGAGTGTGTGCCAAGATTGACTTGTTTGGCGGTCCGTCCTCTCTGCCTACCCCTGCGGGGAAACGGCGTGATGGTTAGTTAGTTAGTTAACACAAATTACATCGATATGTAAAAGCGGTACATTATTACATTTTGCAGATAAACTATACCTTTTTTAAAAATCCGCCGGCGTGGTCTAGCGGCAAGGCTTTGACTCGCATTCCGAAGGTCGCGGAATCGAATTCCGGCGTGGCAAATAATTTTTTATTGATTAACTTGTGTTTTTTCACGATTAATTAATTTAAAATATATTTGCGGCACGTTCCAGAGTGGATGATACTCTTAGTATTTACCTGGTGTAAGACCACCATTCAGTATTGAAATATTGCTTGAAATGGCTTTAGCCGTTTTTGGTGACCAGATCCGAATAGCCAGGTACTTCCCTACCTTCCTCTTCCCCATCTCCTTCCCTCCCCACTACCTTCAGCCTCACAACATACTCCAATTGGGGATGCCATAGTCTCACTAGCTCCAGACGGGAGCAGCTGAGACTCTTAAAAAAAATCAAACATTTGTGTGACCCACAGATTTCAACACTTTTTTTAAAGCCATCTTCGCTCATTGATGATGGAAATGACAATTGTTTCGTTATATAATGGTCGCAAAATGGTTGCCCATGATATGGAAAAATTAGACGAAGATAATATTGTTAATTCTTAAATTTTAAAATATGAGATTGACAGTTATTACGGTTTGATGGAAGGTGGCAATGGCTGATTTCTTAAAGCGCACGTCCCGGTTAGACGAGAGGTTCTGGGTTCATGTCTCAGTTGCGACCATTATCTTTTCCTAATTTTCTGTATCTTGTTCTCTTTCATATTTTCGTTTAGATTATTAGTGTTTTCTTCTTCTTCAATTATATATTATTACATTGATGATGCAAAATATCATTGAAGATGAAGGACCATGTCAAGAGTCAGAATAATAGAAAACCATGTATGAGACGATGTATGAATGTTAACGAGGCGAGGAGTGTGTGCCAAGACCGAGCTGTTTGGCGACCGTCCTCTGCCTACCCCTGCGGGGAATCGGCGTGATGGTTAGTTAGTTAGTTACCTTCAAAAGTTATAAAAATAGAGCTGTTCTTATAAAAAATGCATATAATTATGTTTGGATATTAGTTCAAATTTTATGACGGCAGAACTCACATCCTGAGGATATGAGTGATACCAAAATCGTTATGAAGTGGTTTTGAGATAAGAAAAACAGTACGACAAAAATTATTACCGAAGTTTTTAGTACATTTCAATTGAAATCACATGCCAAAAAAAATTGTAACAACAGCAACGATTTTTAGAAATGTGTCGATCTGCTGATGTGTACTTAAGGACCAGATGTTGATCTTATTTATTGATGCAGACACGATATTTTATTTATTACAGGAAACATCTTGGGTTCACAGACTCATTGGGGCATTGGATCTTCAAGGTTTAAAATTTCACACATATCGTGAATTTATGATAACTTTTGGACGTACCGAGGCATAAGGCATAGTTTCGCAGTAAATCACATGAAATTATTATTATCTTTCCTGAATTGCAACACATATATATCCCTTGCCGGGTTTCAATATTTTTTATGAAATCAATTTACGTTTTGTTTATTTCATTTTATATTTTTTATTTATTGATTACTTTACAAATAGTTTTTTAAATATAAAATGGTGATGGTTTCGAACCTTCATATCTTATGGAGGATATGACGTTCTGGGACACAAATAGTTTTGATAACCTAAGATTTTTAGGCAAAAGAAGATATGCATGTTTCATGAGGCAAATGGTTGGTTGATCGCAGGAAAGTTTTGGTGCTTCGTACAAACAAACGTATGATGAATATTTAAAAACAATTATGACAACTTTACTGTAAAAGCCTTCACCACCTCATTTCTACCACGCTTTATTTTAGGACGGGGGGATCTTACAATTCATAAGTGGGAAGCGATAGGTACAATTTTACGTAGGTATTTTGGTATCAAAAATATAAATTTCACATATAGCAAAATACAGATTTACTAGGTCAATGATAGTACAGAACAGTGATAGAAAATAAAGAAACAAACAAGGGTATACACATTGAATGTTTACAAACACAGAGAAAAGAAAAGGAGAGAAAAAAGAAACACAGAACAAAACGAACAAGAAAATTAGGTATCATATTTTTATTTTTAAATGCACAACAAAAATATTTTTTATCACTTACAATGCAAGCCTTACATGAATAGCCGTGAAGTAAATAGCTAAAATTATTAAATACCTACGTAAAATAACTTTGAAAACTCAGAAACGTTAATATAAATCTGTGTATTTTTTAATACAAACTTGAATTACGAAAACACATTACTATTAACGCAGATGTAGATAATACGAAGCTTTTACTAAATATTAGATCGAATGAACGAAGAAAGTAGTGTAAGAAGAATGTACGACGCGAATGTGAATGGTAGAAGAAGTCGGGGACGCCCGAGGAAGACATGGCACGATCAAGTGAATCAGATACTTGAGTTAGGCCATGTCAAAAGTCAGAATAATAGAAGAGAATGTACGAGACGATGTGTGAATGTGAGTGAGGCAAAGAGTGTGTGCCAAGACCGAGTTGTTGGGCGGTCCGTCCTCTCTGCCTACCCCTGCGGAGAAACGGCGTGATTGTTAGTTAGTTAGTTAGTTTAGCATTCCTTGATTTATTTCACACCTTTCTTTGTTATAATACGCCACTATCTCTTATTTATTACTGTGAGACAGAGGTGGCGCCGTACTTTGAAAATGACCTGGAAATGGAACTTTTTGTGATGATGAGTTTTTTAAAAAAAGAAAAAACGATGATTTGAATATGAAAGACAAGCAGCTTTTACTCTGATTTGTCAAGATGGCCATAAACATCAAGAGTAGATAATATTTAAAACGTAAATTTTTGAGGCCTACAATATCATTGTTATCAAAAATACTGCATCCCTTTGGTCATAGAGCAATGCATGTTACTGCTATGACATCAGAACTAGGTAATAAAATATAGGATGCGGAATATCATTCAGATTCCAGCACCTCACCATTGTGACTGGTGACAGCTGCGTGATGAATAACTTCCTGATTGAGAACTGTGAGGATTGAGGATGCACTGATCCTTACCTCGCCACTATAAATCTTTCAGTGTGATCTGACATTGGTTGAATCCTCGATTAACGACCAAAGTAAAAATGATTCTTTATTATCCGATCTGGCAAATGAAGGTAGAAAAATTGGAGAGCGCTGCAATTCAATAAATTGCTTCAAAATTAAATTCGAATGTCGCGAGTTAAATCCCGGTGTTCCAAAGTAAAAAAAATTTAATTGTTTTTATTTTTTACATTAGCTCCGTACAGGAGGCCCCGAGGAAAATAATTTCCCTCAGGGCCTATGTCATCTGAGATGCTATGTGGAGGGTCTTTTTGAGGAGAGTAAGGAATGAACATTGGTCTTGAAGAGACCCGTGTTGTAGGAAGGAGGAAACACAGAGGCCGGCAAATCGCTCCACAGCCGAGCTGTTGAACACAAGAACGAGTCGATGAAGCGACCCGTTCTCATATGGCAAATGTCAACCGTGTATATATGTTGGGCACGCGTTTGGCGTGTTTCCCGACTATGCACCGGTGCCGAAGGGATAATGATGCTAGTTCCTCGGAGCATCTTCCATTGTAATACCGGTAAAACAAGGATAGCATTCCCACCCAACGCGACGCCTGTGCCCTAAAGATTGCAATCCGTCTGTTAACATGGGAGAATCTATCAAACGGACCGCCCGTTCGCGATGGTAGAGTCGAGGGTATTTTTCAGGTATTTTGGAGCTCCAGACCAGAGGTGGCTGCCAAATTCAAATTTTTTTTCAAAATGAAATTCAATAAATTAATTTGTATTGTTTCACAATTAATTCATTAAAAATAATATGTGGCATATTTGCAGCACGTTCCAAAATAGTAGATACTCTCAGTTCCGTCCTTGTGAAAGACCACCATTTAGAATTTAAAAAGTTCTTTCGAATGACCTTAGCCGTGTTCGGTGACTGTTCCCCACCTTCCTTGCCGAAATCTCCATCCCCTCCCCATTACCTTCAACTTTACAACATACTCCAGTTTGGGGGTAGTGCCTGGAACGTTTCGGTGAGACCTAAACGGTTGCACTGGATATTTCCAAGGCTTTTGACCGGATTTGGCACCGAGGACTTGTCAACAAACTGCCATCTTACGGACTTCCCGCATCCTTGTGTACGTGGATTGCCGGCTTTTTAAGGGAGAGGTCGATTCAGACGGTTGCTGATGGTTTCACCCCTTCCTCGCACTCGATAAATGCTGGCGTCCCACAAAGATCGGTTCTGTCTCCGACTTTTTTTTTGTTGCACATCAATGGCCTTTTGACATGTGTACCAATTCATTGTTACGCAGATGACAGTATAGTCCATGATAGCTTTTTGTTTGACAAGCCCCCAAAGGTTTCACAAATTCCAAAAGCTAGGAGGGCTTTGAAGCAAAGAATGGACGGTTACCTCAAGGGTGTTTTCTCTTGGGGTAAAAATAATCTCGTTGTATTTAATGTTTCAAAGACCCAATCATGTCTGATTACAACATACTCCAATTGGGGATTCCTTAGTTTCACTAGCTCCAGACGTTGGGAACAATCAGGACCCTTATACGATAATCACATAAAAAAAACAACACATATATTTTCACATTAGATTCTTATACACTGTTATAAATTAGGGGTGTTTTCGAAATGAGATGATTCTACGTCATAACATTCAAACTTTTTTTTATCTTATTAAGCGGGATAGTGGACATATGGATGGAAAAGTTTTTTCAGCGTATTTGAATAATTTTTTACATTATCAAAAAATGATTCATTTGTAAAAAAAAATCGTTAAAATATATTTATTTGAATGTTTCCGTGACTTTTTAGTTTAAGTAGAAATAACTAAATTTCTTCGTTGAATATGTAAAATTCCAGAGTCTAGTATAATCTCACATGAATCTGAGAATCTATGTACATTTAACTTCCTTGGAATGTTTTTCCATTTTTTTCATAATTTTTTCATCACCGCCTTTACCTCTGTTTTTATTGCATTTCAATTTTTTGTTACATTAATTTACCTTTTTATTAAATTGTAAAATGGGGTCCTCAGCATGGGCAAAGCAGCCAATAAGGCCCACATTGTCAAATAATTATTAAAAAATGTCATTTTATTGAATCAATAAAAAAATTGGTGTAACTCGGCGTTGCCACAACAACGAAACATAGTACCACTTTAATTTATCTACATTTATTTTTCAAATAGTAATTATAACTGACACTCATTTGCGGCAAAAAAAACTTAGGCCAAATCTTTACAAATTCAAAGATACACTTTGGTTTCTCTCAAAACTACTAACTACTAGTACTAGTACCCGTGTCGTCAACCACACAATTCCCACCATAATAATATAATATTATAATCAGGTCATCGGGCCTGGACCTACCTAAACATTTCACATAATGCATGAGAATGCACTTCTCAGCTTTGCAAGATGATTGATAACCTTTCTACTTGATGCCTTTAACCTTTGTTGACATAACCAAAACCCTTTTCTATTCGTCACAAATTACTTCCAATTCTACGAATTTAAAACGACTTGAAAATTGAAGACTTCAAGAAAGTTCGTTTCAACGTCCTTTCTATAATAATCTTTATATGTAAATCTCTATATATTATGTAGGAATGAAATTGACTTGAGATTTTGATTGAAAAAGTACAGAAAAAATAAAAAAAGGGATCTAGTTATCATTTTAACCACCACAGCTGATAAAGAAAAGTATTGACCTATACATTCCTGATAATATACAAAGTTGAGCAAATTTCATAACGCCAGACTCATCGTTCAAACTCATCATATTAGCTGATTCAGATAATAAGTTTTTGTTTTTAAAAAGCAGATATTTCCTAAAAATGCGATCAATACTGATTGTAAATAAATTAGTTTATTTAAAAATAATTCGACTTCTATGCCCGAGAGAGGTCAATGAAACTTCACCATTTGAAAACGGACACACCCACAATACATTATTACACTATTGGCACATCTTTTATTTTATTTATTCTCTTGTGTTCAAAAATGAAACCATAAGAAGAAGTAAAAAAGAGTAAAGAAGAAAAAAAAAATACTTGTTTGGAATTCCAAATTCAAAAATATATTTAATTAATTAAATCTAACCTATCCCCACACTTTGACAATCACCGTCGTTTTAACGTTCGTGCTCTAACTGCCGGTATTCAGCCTATGTTACTAAAAAGGATTTTGTTTTTCTATAATTGCAACAGATGTCGCTAATGTAATTCAGTCTTTTGAATTAAAACTATTTCGACGCGAATTTAGACAGTGACACCTCTGTCGAATTTTTTTTAAACTAAATATTGTTAATTTTGTGGGTGGTAACCGAATCTCAATTCTTTTGATGGAAGGCTGGCCCTTAAAAGCACCATTGGCATAAGACGTAAGAAATAAATTAAATAGAAACAATACAGAGTTCATTGTTGCTCCAAATTTTGTTACTGCTCTACGATGTTATATTTGACCAATGAAATAAATTTGAATAAGCTAGAAGTTATACAGAACAGAGCTATGAGATGTATACTGGGAAAAGGCAAATATGGAAGGATTAATCAAATGAGAGAGGAGCTAAATTAGATTCTAATAAAAAAGAGACTGCTTTTAATGTGTTCATTTTGTGCATAAAGTTATAAAAAAACCAAATGCCAAAATACTATAAGGATGAAATTGTTTTTATCAGAGATGTACATAATTACGAAACAAAAAATATATATAGAGTTAGATTGCTCCGTATGAAAAAATCAAAATCACAGAACTTCCTAATGTATGGAGGACTAAAGATGTATGATGAAATGTCTGAAAGTATGAAGAATGAAGAAAGAATGAATGTATTTAAAAAGAAATATTGTGCTTACTGTAAAAATATTTAAATTTATCAAATGAAATGTTGCATTGTGCTTATTAGTTTGTATTCAAGAAGTATAAACTAACTCAATAAATAATAATTTTAAAAAAGTATTAGAAAATATTTGTGGCTACACGATTTTTTTTTGCCGTAAGCAATTATTTATACCCTGAAATTATATTTCAGCGCGAAATGAACAAGCAAAAATCACCCATATTTATAATTGAAACAGCTGGAGTCGCAAATATTTATTTACGCTTTTATCCTCCTTGAATAATTTATTAGTGTGACATCTGTATGCGATGTCCTCGTATTTAATATCGCAGTCCACTTCCTCCTTCTTCACATGTTTCACATGAAAGGTCTTGCACTCACGATAATTCGCCACACGTTATTTTACAAGTTGGAGTCTGAATAGAAACTTTCATGTTTTTGTTTAAAATTTACAGAAGGAAGTTGTTTTAAAAGTGAGCTAACTGATATTTAAACAAAGCACAAATAAATGTTGTATGAATCCTTCTTAGCTAATTTACCGGTCTTGTGGCATTCCACATAACTTTGCATTGCAGTTTTTTGGGTCTTGAATAGTGTGTACATATACCTACATGCTGTTGAAGATTTTTGGATTTTGGTTTTCCACTTTAACTCTGATGCTGAAGTTTTTTGTATGCTACTGTGGCTTATTGATGTGAATTTTTGAACCTTGTATCCTTCCACAACAATTGTTGTTACAGATTTCGAGGTCTTGCGTTGTGCGTCTGTGGGAACCGTGTCCTCTCGCAGAACGTTGTTGTTGCAAATTTGTGGGTTTTGTAACTTCTTGTTTCGAGTTTTTGTGGATTTTGTGATCTTATGTAAAGCTTTTTTGATATTATGTTCTCTCAAAGAACTTCGTTGCGAATTTGTGTGTCTCTTTTCTTTTTGCAGAACTTGAACAAAATTGCATTCTTGCACAGAACGTTGTTTTTGCGGAATTGTGGGTCTTCTGTTTTTTGCATAACAAATGGGAAGGAATCTTCCCCACTTGCAGGAAAATAGCAAAGAGACGAAGCCTGGATGAAGTCAGACTTATTTATTATTATATTAAAACCCATGACCTCAGATATGGGGCCATTATTTTATCCGTTCTCGGCTGTTCCATGCCCGAATTATGACAAAATGCTTAGGATGCAAAACACGTTTTCTTGGAATGGAAAATGATGTAGTAAATCCAAAACAATAGTAACCAATGCTGACAGAAATATTCATGCCTATAAAAGCTATTTGTCATCTACAAATTGATATTTTTCGCAAGCGTCAATGAAACGTACGTCAAATATCCACCCACAAGTGATCCTGATTTTAAAAAATCTGATTAAAATTTGAATGTGATTTATTCACATCAAATGTGGATTTATCTATATTGCAACATGGAGTTACTCGTACCATGAGACCTTAAAGAAAGAGACAATATTTAATATTTAATTCTAAAATCTGGTTTAAAAACTGTCCCATGGGATATGGGTATGTATGCATCTGTTCCCGATACGTTCCATGGCTGACCTTTATGGGCTGTAAAACAGTCATAATAATAATTATTTACATAATGTGCTTATCTCTGTGAAGATACTGATTTCAGTTCTTTCGGTCATTGTTCAGTCAGTTCAGGGAGCTAATGCTTAATGTTATATATATGGTGTATAAATAATATGAAGTTTATTTATTATAAATTAACGCCCATTACATAGGAATTACAATAATTTGAAATGGATACAGAATATAACGTAGTTGAGAAAAAAATTCATATGACAAAAAAATTAAAAAGTAGATATTGAAGTGACAGCATAAAGTACAAATAGTTAGCTATTAAAATATACAAACGAAGAAAAATAAAACCTCGTATACAAGATATTTTGAACTAAAAAAATAACTACGAAAAGTTGGTAATAAAAATAAATTTAAAAATTCCAGAAGTAGGTCAACATTGATGAAGAATATAAACATTAGCAGCCTTACTAAAAAAAAACCACAGCGCGACCAATTAACTGTGTTATTGCAATAACATAATTATCCCTTGTATACACTAAATCACGTTTTATTACCAATAACGTTTCTTGCGTGCTCACGCTGTTAAAATGCTTAAAGATCTGACAACGTCGCAAATGATTATAATTTAGTAGGAAAAAATGTTGTTTTAATTATTCTCCGCCAGGAGCATTATTGGCGCGCGTGTGCATCAACGGCCCGCGATGAACACACAGCTTGAAAACCAAGCCCAGGTGTGTTTATGGCCGGATCAGGCGGGATGTCGAAAATTTTGTTAGATGTTGTGATTTTACTTAATAATTTCTATTGTAGTGACGAAATAACTGTTCTATTCATATAATTAATATATATACCGTATTATTTGTGTGGTTTACATAAGTTTAATCAAGTTATTGTACAAACGCCGTACTTTCAAAGCTGAACTGTCAGAATACTGTTTTATAGGTTACATAAAAGATAAAATTAACATTTTAAGATCTTTATTTTACGAGAATTCCTTAAAAGTGATAATTTTTTATAATATTAATATCTAATACATGTGTTCAAAAACGTATAAAAAGAAATTAACGTCTTTAGAGATGCAATAAATCTGTTTTAAAAGTCAGTATTATTTCTAAGTTATTTTTTTGGCAATAAACAAAACTTTTAAATTTTTTATTATTTTTTTATTGTATACACGATGAAAAAGTGAGGTGATAGTTTCCTTCCAAATTTATTACATAAAAGGACTGTGTTTTTTAAATTTTGATTTTATTTAAATTTCTCTACATTTTGGTCAAAAATGTTGTGGGAGGAAATTTTTTTCCATTTTTTTCCGAGTTTGAATCTTAAAATATGGCAGTTTTTGAAAGCTAAAGTGTATTTCAAATACACAAATCTAAAAGGTAATTTTATCTAGTTTTCATAAATGGTATTTGTTTTTACGACACCTTCAAAAATAAGAAATATATAGAACATTCAAAATACTATGGAAAAATTACAAATATCGTTCGAACATCAATGGTTAAAACAGAGATAAACTACCCTCTCAGGCCGCGGAAACCATGTGTATTTCTTTCAAAGAACAAATTTTTAATTAGTAATGTTTTCACATCCGCGGCCGTTTGTCAATTGAATAAAATTTTCACTGGGTTTTTTAGTAAGGCTGTTAAAGTATATTTGATTATAATATAACTGAGAAGCGCTGACAAACAGCTTTAATTAAATTATGTTTGTATGTTGATAATCTTTCAATATTTATCACATCACCAACAAAATATTTATTAGAATTTTATGACAAACCTTATCAAACGCCTTACTAAAGTCAATAAAAGATTAATAGGAATTTTTTGCCCCCAGAGCAAGAAGCATTTGTATTGGATAGGTAACGCAAATAGATAAGTAACTACATTAAGTGAAATTCTATTCTCAGGTTATTTAGTTTTTAAAATTAATCTTACTTTATATGTTAAACTTTTCCGTCCTATTATTATAGGTATCTCAACCAGAGATGAATCAAATACAGTAACTATCCTTAACTCAGACAGACGTTTTTTTTAAAGGGGGGGAGTGGAGTGGGGAGAGGGAAGGTGGAGGAGGCGGAGTGAAAACACGAGAGGGGAAGGGGACGCGGGAGAGGAAGGGGAACGGGACGAATGGGAAAGGACACGCAGGGAGAAAAAAATTCTTTATTAAATGGCATAGCAACGCATGTCGGGTACCAGCTAGTCTTTAGATAAATTTATATTGCAATGTAATTGGATTGGTTTAAAGACGGCATTTTCCATCTCTCCCTACAAAAACAGTTTTCGTAGCCTTTTCGTAGTAATATTCGTAGCCTCTCCAGTTTCCCAAAAGTTTTAAGGGTTTACATATTTTATGTTTATTCTGATAAACTTCCACGGAACATGGAACAAATACAAGTTGAAAGGGAAAGTCTTACCTTCTACCAATTGTACACACCTACTACGATAAAGAATAATACTTAAGTGTTTTGGAAACATTTCACAATGCCCATTCATCATTAATCATGGGATAGGAATCTTAAAATCATAGACGTGTCTACATAATATTATTATCCAAATAAAATTACAGCCTGACAATGGCTCAGAGTCTTCATTGTAAAAAGCTCGTCTCAGTATTTTCACAATAGTATTTTGAAAGCACAATCGTTCGGTGACAATTACCATTTCAAAACAAAGCCTAAAGTATTATAATGAAGGGATTATCAGGTGATAAGCAGATGATAAGCTCTTTCCACGAATTTGTTTCGATTTAATATCCATTTAGATTGTGAGTTTTCTTGGTGGGGATCGGCCATTTACAGCTGTGCCGGCTTTTTGACGTTTCCCGCCAGTGTTGCCACCCGTGTGTTAAAAAAGAAAATAAAAGTGCAGCGCTGCGGGTGAGTAGGGATAAAAAATATATATTGGAACCAAAAAATATGCTAAGTGAGCGGTACTATTTATTTATCTTGAAAAGATGATGCACACCAAATAATCAAATAAAATATAATAATTGACGCCCACAAAAATGTGTCAAGCTCGTTTTCATGTAAATATAATTAATAATTACAATGTTTGTGCCACATCTGCCAAGATATTTTTATTAAAAAAAATGATGTCATTCGAAAATCACATTATCTAGTAATCTCTTTGAAATTACTTATGTTGATTTAATTCTAATTTTTATTATGAATTATTAATAGGTACATAACTATCTGTGGAATTTCTGTATTTTTTGCCAAAGATTTTGCGCAATCAAAAAACATGGTACTTAGTTGTAAAATACTCATATATATTACTTTTTTTAACAGATGCAATAATGGTTTCCAATGCCAGCAAAATTCAGAGATTAAAAGTATTTTCGCAAATTCGTGAATTGCTTTACTTTGCAATTTTGCACTTGACTATCCACGTTTTATTTATTTTTTATTTCCCTCGGCGCTTATGTCATCTTTGGAGGATCTTTTTGTGGAAAGGAAGGAGTGAACCTGTTTCTTGAAAAGACCCATGTTGTAGGAGGGAGGAAATACAGAGGCCGGTAAATCGTTTCACAGCCGAACTCAAGAACGAGTCGTAAAAACGACCAGTTCTCATGTGACAAACGTCAATTGTGTACAAATGTTGGACGCGAATTCGGCTTGTTTCCCTACTGTGCACCTACCTGTATTAAAAATACGCACTGTTAGTCATCATAAAACCAACGCACGAGGGTGTAAATATGTACATCTAGGTTTATGTAATTGAGGTAGATAGGTTTTGGGATACGCAAAGATAAATGTTGGTGTATTTATTGTCTACGCACGATATGTTGAGTTTTATTAATCAAATTTCTATTTGATAATATAAAATAATGAATGTTAGAATGGTTGCCCTATTCCACAGTGCATTTCTCCCATGCAGTGCTTGAATGGAATGCGTCATTTCATAGAAACGATTCTTTTTCCCCTGGCAACACATGTGCAGCAAATTGCGCGGGAATCGCTGTTGTAAACGTCAACCATTATAAGTAAGCACCGAGTAGGTACTGCATGTGAACTTTATTTTTTACTTTTACACTTTAAACTTTATAGCTGGCGTAGGCTAGGATATAAAAAAATGTTTGGGAAGATGTCAGTGTTTACAGTTACTGAAACCTTATATAGAGGTCGTTAAAATGCAGGAAAAAATGTTATTATTTTCGGGAGGGTTTTTGAAGTGAAAACTTCTATAGCACAGTTGTGGTTTGAAACTCGATGAAACGAAAAATAGCGATACTAAAAAGAGACAAACACACACATCTATATGATAGAATAAGATAGACTAATCGGTCTCCTCCTTGTGCGGTGATTCGTCGCCTCCCACTCTTGTCCACTTTAGTTTTCTAAAGGTTTCACTTCTCCCGTTTGTGTACTGCACACTCTTGATTCTTTTTCTCCAACACAAATCAGAATACAAATATTCAAAATAGAAAATATTAATAGATAGGGAAGTACGTGGGTATTCAAAACTGGCCATCAAACACCGCTAAACCTCATTGTTCTACATATAACGCAAATATAGAAAGAAATCAGAAAAAGTTAATGAAATAAGTCTCTTATCGCGTTCGAAGTGACGAAAACTATGTCCCCGTAAACCTTAAAACTCTTGATCAACGCCGAGATATCAGAGACCTATTAATGAAGTATAAGATTATTCATAACTTCATTGATAGCCCATACTTACTTACTACATTTCAGATGTCCATCGAGTTACTCGATCTCCGGACACATTTTATATCCCTTAAAAATGTATTTATAAGAAGAAGCTGCAGCATATTTAACAGATTATGCCCAAATATATAAATAGATGTGTTTAAAACAAACCTTGCTAAATTCATAGAATTCATAAAAAATAACACACGATAATAAACTTAATATTTCATTAATTTCTGTATTTTACTTTTTTTAGTTCACCACATTTTCTCTCCTACTTTTAGCAGTTCGAATTTAAAGAAAATCACTTCCTGAAAGATATTATTGATATCCATTAAAATTTAAATGTAAACCCTCCAAAAATTTCATTTAACACTTTTTATAGATTTAAGAAGATTAGCATTTTATAAGCATTTTATCAGAATTGTTTTTATCAGGTATAGGTATTGTTGTGTACTTTTGTATTATTTTTCTGAATTTCAATTTGTCGTTATTTTATTGCTCAATAACATACACATTATTAAAACTGTTATTTATGAATTTATAAAGACTGTTTATAACGCTAATAACTAAAATAAAAAAGCTAATTCAGTGACATTTCATTGTGACAATACTACAGTTTGTCAAATAAGAGTAGAAAACATAGGAGGGCGCCACTGTTGTTCAAATGGCAATACTAAAAATATAATCATGGTGGTAATCTAAAGCTGTGTAACTTACATTTTTATTGACAATTAAAAAGGCATAAAAGTGAAAAAAAAATTTCATTCCACTGATCTCAAAATTAGAATTGCATATAGGTATATTATTATTATATCTTTGCAATTTTGTATTAACATAATGAAGAATAACAATATTGTAATAAAATATAAAGCACACTCTGGAAATTGCTCACATTTATTTAATATTAGCTTAAGTACCTACTGGCATTGTCCAGGCTTTAGATCACGTCTCTAATTTTAACTCCAAAAGTAGTGTAACTAAACTCACCATTAATGATTCTTCCTTTCTACTTACTGTTAAATTCAAATGTATGTTCGATTAAATAAAAGCCAATTACTTTGTAAAACACAATTAAATCTTAATATGTCATTAAGTAGATAAATCTTCTTTGAATTAATATATATTTGTAAGAACCAAATGTATTTTTAAATGTGTACACAGTGGTCTGTATTTTCAGTGTCAAAATTGGTGTTGCCAGCCTACAAATTTTGAAGTTCCATTTTTTATATTCTCTACTCTTATTTGACAGACTCTACATGGGTGGTTTTAGGTAATAAATAAATTAATGAAACTAAATTATCACCATAATCCTCATTGAGGGTGTCAAATTATGACGGTAAGTACCTACCCGCCCCGTTTATCAAAAAATATTTTGGGTAGGTACCTACCTACGGATAGGTATTATATTATTTGAATAAAGACTAATTCGTTAAAAAAAGCTTTTAAAAAGAAAGAACTTGTTTGGGATTTTAAATTTGAATACAATAAAAGCTAATCGCGGTTCCAAAAGGATTAGTGGTTCGGGTTTCCTACCCTTATTTTTTGTGCCACCCTTGACTTTTTGTGAGGGATTAAATTTACCTGTCTCGCGGTCGTTATACTTCACAAGAAGCTGTAATTTGTCCTTTGTAAATGCCTCCAGACTCCGCGCGCGGTGGTCCAAAAAAACTCAACAAATTAGTTGATACATTGAATGATAGATAATAATAATATGTAATATGTTTTTAAAAAGCAGTACAAATGTATAGTTTTTTCTACTTCTTATTGGTTCTGTAATAAATATCAATAATAATCAAACATACTAATTTCGTTTGTATGTGATTCTTGCATGAAATTATTCATCTTCAATGAACTCAAATTTATATGTAATTTTCAAATTGAACTGATTGTGTGAAGATTATTACAGACAAGCGATACAAGTAGGTACCTACCAGTGGCGGTCCGTGAGTTTTCAGTGAGCTAGAGTGCCAAGATTGAAAAATACGACGTTATTGATGTTGTTGTAGCTGAAAATGAATTTTTTATATTTTTTTCAAAATTTAAATTTTTGTATATCTCCATGATATATTTGCAATTACGACGGTGCAGGGTTGTACGGAAACCGGTTGGTGTGGTATTATACTATAAAGACTATTACAGACACACTACAATTTAGGAGGCGGGTATTGGTACCGCCGCCCCGGGAACCATTTATTGGTTAACCAACACCTCTGCCAATCGCTACGTTTGGTGACTGATCAGGAATGCCCAGGCTCATGGGGTGAAGTTGGTCCGGGTCTTGGCAGCAGATGCGTCTGTCCACCAGCTGCATGGCAGGCCGGATCGGGAGAAAATGGTTGAGAGAGTCCCTTCGACTTCTCCAGCCGTACTCTCTCGGAACATCGCCTTGCACCGTAGTGGGAGGGTTGGATTCATACGTCCGTCACTCCTGGACACACTAAACCCCGGATTCTTACCCACCCCTAATATCCCTTTCCTTCCAAGAATTTCCTCTCCTTCCTTTCCTAAAAAGACCCTTCACACAGCATACCCAAAGATGAATTATTTTCCTTTCTAAGAAGAATCATTTTCCTCAGGGCCTCCTGTGTGGAGCTAATATAAAAAAAACAAAAAAACTGCTGGTATTTTCATTGTAACCTCTCCTCCCTTCTCATGAACGAAGCTTGGAACAGAGTTATAATTACTTTGGTTCAAAATTATTTAGTCTTTAAAAACACCCTGTTGACCAAATTATCTCCAATTGTCACAGTGAAATGAAGGTGTCATGAAATGAATCATCACATTGAAAAGTGAAAAAATAGGACCTGTTGCTACAAAATACCTCCAAATCTTGTGTTTAGGAGAATAATGGTTTCCACTCAGAAACCGGCATAGTTTTTTGTGATTATATTTGGTCTCCGTCAAAGGAGAGGAGGGTAGTTTTTTGTTTGCGGTTTCCTTTCAAAACGGTGTCACTTTGGGAATTCCGGTAGCAGGTTTGTGATATATGGATATAATCTGTTGAAGTATTTGTACATTTGTATTGACGGCAAGATTCTCAATTCTCACACCAGTCGGAAAAAACGGAATCTCTACCAAAATACGGACATAACGAAATAACGGCTTAATTATCCGGGAGTTTATGGACTACTGGGAACACTTACATAAAAAAAATACCATCATATTTTTGTTCGTTTTTCATCTTTTTTTAATTACTTACTGAAGTTACCGGCGTTGCCCGGACTTTACACAGTATTTCGAAATAAAATGAAGACAGTAACATTATAACCACATGACAATACACCTGAAAAGTTTAATCATTATAAAAATGTCACAATTGAGAATGAAATTTTGCAAACCATCGATTGTATAATAAAAGTTCTTTGTTTTGAACATCAGTCAAGTTTGCAAAATTTCATCAGTCCATAAATAAAACTATAGATATGTATAGAAATCTAATCAACGCCATTCACCCGGTGCCTGCCCGCCCTCCACAGACCCTCTACTGTTTATGTTAATTAAATATATTAAATAAAAAAAAATACAAAAAAAACATATATAAATAGATTTTATAATGTATATTATAATGCATGTTGATACCAGCACGTTACTCACACACATGCATAATTTGCATACTGCATGTTTAATATTTGTAATTCAACTTAGAAAAGTTAATTGTTAATATTATAATAAATGAATACACTGCAAACAAACCGAATAAGTGAAAAAAACTTTACGAATATTCAATATATTTCATTTTCAGTAAAATATTTTTGTTGCATACCTAATAATTAATTAGGCATAATCATGATAAAATGCTGTAGGTAACTCAGTGACGGTTCGCAGGGATAGCACCGTTAATAATACAACAATATATTTTTTATAAAATTTGTAATACATCACAAACTGTCAATTAATACACGTAGAAGAAATTATACAAATAAATAAAAAATGTATATTCAAATGTAAAATTAAAACTAATTTAAAATTCTCAAAAAAAATTCAGGCAATCAGTGGTGAAGTTCACGTCAATGATGTTGAAAGTGTATACATAAGCACCAATGAATGCAAACCTAACTTAAACCAAAAGATCTTAAAAGGTCTACTAGACATGAAAATGGCTCGTTGTTTATGAAAACGACCGGTTCTTTTGCGGAAAACGTACACAGTCAATCGTGTAAATTAGTATAACAGTGATACTGAAGACACATTTATGTATTCGTCATTCAACACCTTCCATTAAAATACATTATCAAAAACAGCGTTCTCAATAATTGATATGTGGTAAAATTCAAGGAAAACGAAGTTATAAATAAATAAAAAAAATAATAATTGAATGTTCGGTTTAAGGACCAATGAAGGAAACTGTTCCACACGAATCAGTAGTATGTAATAGGAAATGTGTAGGAGTTACTTCCTCCATCAGACGTGTTGTTATCACCTTATCACTTCGGTCATTGTTATGTTGACATACATTCGCGAACATTACAACTAAAATTTATGTAATTTTATAAAATTATTTCCAGAAACTTTCTAAAATGTACATTTACTAATATTTTTTTCTCTTTTATTTTCAGGTAAGTGGCATCATACTGAAAACAAACTACTTTTTCATATCTTTAAAAAAGGTGAGTAAATTTTTTTTCGTGCTCAAAATGTTATTATTTTTTCTAATAATAAAATGATGACATTGATTGGAAATAAATCCGATTGCAATCTTTATGAGAAATACGCGACGGTATAAAAAGGGGGATGTCAAAGTAACGACTGAATAATGAAAGATTCTTTAAAACCTTTGACCTCATCTACCAGGCGAACATAAGCAGCGAGTAGTGAAATGGCATCGTAAAAAGTCGATGCAATGCCCTTACAAATGCGTAGACCCCTCTCTGATGGAAAGCCGACTGAGTTGTGAATATTGTGAGCAACCCCTCCTATTATTTACCCCTGTCACGTACCAGGGAAGCATAACGCATGCGCTCAGGTAAAATCTGCCACGTATACTTGTTACCTCAAAGCACCGTTGTTACGTTTCACGTCTCCACCAAAACAAATGTAAGTAAAGGACGCAAACTCACAACAAAATTCCATTCTTAAACTGCACGCGTTAAAATGTGATGTTTATAAAAAACCTTCTTTTTAGTGGGTGTGTCATTTAACTCGTTTTAAGTGTTCGGTATCAGGTTGCATGCAGGCTGTTTTCGAAGGTAATTTACCTCGGCGAATTTCTGCGCTCCTGGTACGAGGCTGGCAGCTTGCCACAGGTATTCTCCCTAGAGACCAAGCCAGGTGAACGGGTAGCGGGCACCGGGTTCACGCGAGTGAAGCATTCGGTATTGCCGTGTGACTCACCTCCTCACCGTTCTCCGATCCGGAGCCAGTTCACCTGTACAGGTTTACCACAGGTTGCTCCAAGGACGCGGCGTCCTTAAGAACAAGGTTACGTTGAAAATGGCAGGGGTTGAACTAGGATACCAAACTTTAAAAATAAAAATATGTCCAAACTACTTCATTTCTTAAATACGTATAATATATAACATACGGTCAACTGGGTTAAAGTCAATTATTGTCAATTCAACTAATTAAAAAAAAATCTGTTAGAAACGTGTGGCAATTACTGCCATAGCATCTAAAAGTGGTACCACTGTACCCTAGTTGGCGTTACTCACAGGAAAATCTAATTTCAAAGTGTTAATAATAGAAAATTTCTCTTTTCTTAACTCATTCATTTAAATCAAAAATAGGAAAGCCATATTTATTTTACACGTCCTTTTAATATGTCTTTTTAAAGTATCTCTCAGTAGGAGATCACATAGTATTGAGAGTTATTATTTTTCTATGTTTTAATCACCATCACGGCAGCAGCCCTGAGCCAAACGGAGCCTGGCGCTAGTAAAACCGTCAAGGGTGCCATATTAGGTGTTAGATATTACCAGCGCTTTGGCTCCTTGGATCCTTGCTGCCTTAGCAAGTCGGTGCCCGGAGCCGGTCCTGATCATCAGAATATTTAAAACATCTTATATCTTCTCATAGAATAACAAATTTATATATAAATTTAAAGTAACTTCGGGAGTTCCTCAAGGCTCTCATCTGGGCCCACTTCTCTTCATTTTATTTATAAATGATCTATCTTTATGTTTTGATAATGTCAAATTCATTTTATTCGCAGATGACCTAAAGCTTTTTAAGATTATAAAATGTTTAAATGATGCTTTAGCAAAATTTAGATAGAATTGCTAGCTGGTGTGAAATAAATAAATTATTCCTAAACGTAAAAAAATGTTTCCACATGTGTTTTTACCGTTCACGGATTCCAATATCTACATCGTATTTAATTAACAATAATGAAATTGCATTAGTACCATTTATCAAAGACCTTGGTGTTATTTTTGACCGGAAACTTACATTTGATCGTCACTGTGAAACAATTTCCAATAAGGCCATGCAAATTCTGGGTTTTGTAATACGTAACACAAGGACTTTTCAAAACATTGAGTCAATTAAGCTACTTTACTGCTCTCTTGTAAGATCGCAGCTGGAATATGCATCTCCTGTATGGTCTCCGATTTATACCTGTAACTTACACCGTTTGGAGAGAGTACAAAGAAAATTTCTTCGATACGTTCAATTCAAATTGAGACAGCCTGTAATTGAAATCCGCTACAATGCATTAATGTCTCATCTAAACCTACCACTACTTTCTACCCGGCGTACTATTAATGACATTCTTATACTTTTTAAATTACTGAACAATCTCATAGACTGCCCTCAAATGTTAAGTGTTATAAATATTCGTGTCCCAGTTAAATCAACTCGACTGCACCATCTTTTCCACAGTGACAATCATAGCACTAACTATTCCTATCATTCACCGCTAGTGCGTTTTCACCGAACTGCCAATACGTATACAGACCTTTTCGATATTTTCAAAACCTCACCGTCTTGCATCAAAGCAAAAATAACTAGTTATTTATGTAACTGATATGTTTGTAAAATGATAAATATTTGTTGTACTAATATGCATCGTATGTATGTACTGTATGTTATTCTATATATATATATAATGTTTGTAAATGTTCGATACACCTGTATTATGTATGTAATAGCCCTATGTACGGGCGTTTAAATAATAAATAATAATAAATTTCAAGTGCGACTCTGTTTTCTGCTAAACGCATAACACCTGAACTTTCAGTCTACCCCACAGCACCTGAAAACACCATTAAAGTTTTCTATTACTCCTTCCCTGTAGATAAATTGTAAGTAAATTGTAAGAATTCATAAAAACGTCATCTCTCACATCAATGTCAATTCATCACACCAAACCAATGCTAACCACACTTTTACTGAATGGAAAAAACGTAGGCAATACAAGTTTTCTTTCAGCCAACCGTATTATTAAATTCAAGCAGAAAAGGTTACTAAAATGTTTCTTGTAAAAGGTTTCACTATTCCCACTGCTCCCAAGCAAAATTTTTGCACAGAATCTAAAGCTTTTTACAAACACCTTCAAATTTGCTTGTTTCTGCTTTTCGTATGTGTAGCTATTTCTCCGCTAAATTGAAAAAAGTACCTTTGGGGCTTTTCTAAAATATATCTATTATGTGTGACAGCAGATTTTTTTTACACATAACTGTTTTTATAAATAGAATAATAATATTATTGAATATATAGAAGAAAAAGGGTATAGAATGTTAAATACTATTTGAACTAAAACTGAAAACAGTATTATTTGAATATTTCTAAAAAAATACGAATAGTTACTACGTAGAATTCTTACAAACCAACTGATTTTCAAACATTTTTACTCGGTGGTCTTATTTTGATAGTACGTGTGTTGTAAATCTTAGTGTCTACGGGGAAAATCGACCGATTGAAAGTTTGCGTTTGCGCGTTTTTGAAGCGGCAAGCCCGCCGAGCGTCAGTGCTGCCGCCGCCTTTTCTCCGGAGAACAGAAAATTGGAGGGAAAACGGTTACGGTGACTGTTTTGGCGGCAATTCCGACGCGCATGCGTAAACTGGCCATAGTTAGGACAATAAAGAGTTATGTTTGTGATTGAGAGTTGAGGCTGGGGTGTTTCAAACTTTCGTCACATTTTATGAAAATCTAGTCGTCGATCAGCGCCATTTTGAATTTTCGGCATTGCACGGTTCGCGTTAAACACCGATTTTAATGAGATAAAATTGTGAATTAATAGCTGACAAGCAAAACAAAACGACCGCGACCGCTTGAAACAATTCAACCTTAAGAATATTATTATTGCCTACTTCTAAGCTCCGTAGCTCAAGATGACAATTTTCATTAAGTACCAAATAATGTGGTTTTGACCAAGAATTTCCACACAGAAAAAGTTGTGTAAATTCCGTGTGAGAGTTTCAGGAACGTTTTTTGTGGTTAGCGTTAAAATAAATAATCGGAATCATATGCAAAAGAGACCTTATGCGTGTGAATTAAACCAGTAAAGTAAGTATTGAACTTAAAAACACCATTTTTCGGCGGCACCGCCGCCCGCGCCGCTTAGGTCACTCCGAGTGGTTCGCTACGTTTAGTGACTTAGCAAGGGTTCCCGGGTTAATGGGATTAGGTTTTTCTAGGTCCTGGCGGCGAATGACCTGGATACACTGAACCCCAGATTCCCTCACACCTTTTTCCTTCTCAAAACTACCTCGTCTTTCTTTCCTTAAAAATACCCTCCACACAGCATCCCCAAAGATGACATATTTCATGAAGGATATAATTTTCCTCAGGACCTCCTGTGTGAAGTTTTCTTGTCAGACGACATGTTTCGTTAAGAGAACTGTAATGCTCACGGAGGAATTTTTATTGAGGGGTGAAATATATTGCACAACGTTGCCAAAACCAAAGGAAAATATAACTGATGACATTTTGTAGGTCGAGTTAAAAAGTTCCCTTCATTCCAAGCTGAACGTTGTAGGGAAAGTTTTATCAGCAAGACTTTTTATGAGGTGGTTAAGTTTTACCTCTGTTTTGGTAAACCGGTGAATTACCTATTTCATTTATGAATGAAATTTCAGACATTGTGAAGTTATATGCTTACGTGAGTTGGTACAGTAATGGCCAATCTTTAATGACGGCCTGTACACTACCCTTCAGCATTTGTGGGAAAGAGGGGACTAGGAAAATTGTTACAAACTTGTTCGAAAAACTTTTTTGACTCTTTTGACAGACAAACAAATGACAGACAGACAAACGGCAGACAAACGAGTCCTCTTTAAAATGATGTGCCTAAACTTTGGCACTATCATGAAGTTTCTCAAATAAATACAATGATATTACAGATTTTTAAATTAAAATTCGATTTCAATGTTCTGTGGGTGTATATAATTATATTTGCCTGCTGTATATAATCCATTTTATAGTTGTGAATGATGAAGACTTGGAGCAGGTGGATGAGTTTGTGTATCTGGGTAGTATGTTTACGAGAGATGGGAAGGCTGATAGAGATATCGAAAGAAGGGCAAATGCAGGCAACTCTATATTAACGGAGGACTGAACGCTGTTGGCGCCAACAAAAAACTGTCTAAAGAAGCATAGATAGCAGTCCATAATGGAGTGCTGGTACCTACCCTGATGTATGACAGTAAGGCATGGAACTGGCAGAGGAAGGATGAAAGTAGACTGAATGCTGTTAAAATGAGATCCCTGAAGCGTATGTGTGGTAAAACCATGTATGATCGTGTGAAAAATGTGGAGATCTGCAAAGAATGCAAGGCAGATGTAAGCGTAATGAGTAAGATTAAGAAAGGGAACCTCAGATGGACATATAGAGCGATTGCTCAGGAAGACATGGCACGATCAAGTCAATCAGATACTTGAGTCGGGCCATGTCAACAGTCAGAATAATAGAAGAGTGTGTATGAGACGATGTTTAAATGCAAATGAGGCAAAAAGTGTGTGCCAAGACCGAGTTGTTTGGCGGACCATCCTCTCTGCCCACCCCTGCGGGGAAACGGCGTTATGGTTAGTTAGTTACTATTCATTACAAAAAACAATACGCGAAGAATTCATCGTCTCACTCCGTGAACTGGTTCCAAGCAGAAGTGCTGCCATCTAGGTACAATTTTAAGAGAACGGCTGAAGTTTTCATAAATTCTTTCCTCTTTCGGATTATTTTCCAGGATAGGGGAGAACTGACCTCGAATCTACAGTTAAAGTCCAAAATTTGGTAGACAATCTTGAAATTCTACAGTTTTCCACAGATTTGATTCATAATTGATATACAAGATGTATTGCGGAGCTGAACTCGAATCTGAAGAAAAATCTAAAGAAAATTGCAATTGAAAAACGGATAATATTGTCCAATAAAGTCCGAATGAATAAATTAATGTCCAAATGGGCATTTTTTTAAATTGGCAACCCCTGAAAATACTTTTCCTCAGAGCCTGATCATCTTTGGGGGCGTTCAAGTATTACGTAACGCAATTTTTCAAGATTTTTGATCCCCCCTCCCCCCCATGTAACACGCCGTAACGTTTTTCCGTACTACCCCCCCCCCCTCCCTTCCCCCCTCCCCCTAAACGTTAGTAACGCCCAAGTGTCAATTTTTACCTGAAAGTCACAATTAAGTTGCGCAAAGTACTGGAAAGTCGCTTAAATACCTACCTTTTTCTTGCTTTAATCGCGTTTGCGGTAATAAATAAAACGAGATTTCGAGAACGAAAAGGGTTGCCAACTTGGAAGATTTTAATTCCATAGTTTTTTTTATCTAAATAAAGAAAAACATGTTACGTAAGGCGTTGTTCGGAACCCCCTCCCCCCACAGCAGCACAGTAACATTTCACAAGACCCCCCCCCCCCCCCAAGTGCGTTACGTAATACTTGAACGGCCCCTTTGGGAATTCTGTGTGGAGGATCTTTTTAAGGAAAGAAAGGAGATGAAGTTCTGGGTAGAAACAAGATGTATAAATTCATCCCTCCCACTGCGGCGCAAGGCGATGGGTAGAGTGAGTCCTGCTGAAAAGGTCAAAAGCTCTCTCTTCACCACTCTTTCGATTCGGTCCGCCCCGCAGCAGGTGGGCAGACGCATCCGCCGCTAAGAATTAGAAAAACTGAACCATGAACCCAAAATTAATGTTAAATTGGTATTTTTTTTGCCAACCGAAAAAAAATATTTCCAAAATTTTGCAAAAATTCTTCTTACCGTGTTCTCTCCCTACAAATGTCGAAAACGGTATTTTAGTTAGATAGAAAGATACAAAGTACATCAATTTATTGTTGAACACAATGTAAACATTTTACGACGTCTCATTTAAGCCTCATATCATGTTGTATCAATAAAACCTGTTACCTAGACGGACGCATCACCCAAATTAATTTAATTAAAAAAAAAACAAACAGAGAATTCTTTTAAAATCAATTTATTTTTAATTGGTTTCTCTATACACTAAGGATGGACACAGAGCATTCCGAAAAGATACGAGACTCTAGTTTCAATTTCCCAGATGGCCAGAATATCTCGAGACCAATAACCTTTTTATTGATGGTCCCTTAATTCAATACTGGACGTAAATATACCTTTTAATTTATGCATATGGCTGCGTGGTGCTCAGTCAATACTAAAAACTCATAAATCTTATGTCTTAATATAAAGATGTGGGTAAGTCAATGGCATTTGACGAATTTCTACTGTTTCATGGGCTTACGAGTATTCCGTACATTTGCTTCGGCTATGATGAACTCAACAACGCTATTCATATTTTGAAACATTTTAAGCTCCATACATACCCCGTAAATGACGTTGTGAGCTGAAAGCAGTTGCGTTGACCTAGAATATCCAGAAACATAATGCTGCTTAAGGCGCTGTATCCCGGCTCAAAAAGAAGAAGATGGAGAGATATGTAATTACGAACGTTGGAGAGAGCGCGCTAATATTTAAAATGATAAAATTGAATCGAAAATTGTAAAAATGTTTAATAAAACACGACTCGTTTAAAGAGAAAAAATCTCTTGGGGGTTGTCTAAAACAGCATTTAAAGAAACAATTTGAATTTTTTCAAAATAACTGAAAAAAACGTGTTTACCATAAATTTCGAAGCTTACTTTGCAATTTTTTTCTATCGAGGGAATTTCATATAATTTGCGTTGCTGTAGGGAATATATGGATTTTACCCACAAAAATAACATATTTTTTTTAATAGCTTAAAAACTTCATATATTTAAGGGACCTATGTAAGAAATCGGTAGGAATTCGGGTAGTGGCGGCTTAAGGCCCGGTTTCCCTCATTTCTAGCGATTTGTAAAATATTTTCCTTAAACACAAGTTTTAAAGTTGTTCAAAAAACCTATATTATTCTTGAAGATAATATCTATACATTCCCCATGCCGGAACGGCTATTGTATGAAATTACCTCGATAGAAAAAAATCGCTAATTATGCTCTGAAAATTATTATAAACACGTTTTTCAATAATTTTACAAGTTATATGAATGAAAAATTTACAGTGTTTCTTTAAATGCTATTTTAGATATTTACCGTGAGAATTTTTGCTCTATTTTAAACGAGTCGTGATTTATGAAACATTTTCACAAGTTTCGCTTAAATATTATCGTTTTTAATATTAGCGCGCTCTGTCTAACATTCGTATTTAGATATCTCTCCATCTTCTTCTTTTTGAGCGGGGATGCGGCGCCTTAAATTGTTTCAAAAGCTCTATCGTTCATGATGGAAATGACGTAGCATGTTAAAAATAATTACTTTAATATTAAAATTACAGACAGATATTTCTGGTTAAATTTCATGACCGCAGAGCTCACCGTCGAGAGTTTTTGCTGGTTTACGTCAAACAGAGATTTTCGGCATCTTTGGATAGATGTTTTATTAGAGAAGTAAATAGAAAATGAAGGCTATTTCAATTATAAAGAGAAAATTAAATATTTGCATACTCGAATGAAACATGTCTAGATTGCCTGGTCAAATACAGGCGAATGCAAATAATGGTGCAATTTATTTTTCTTTTTTCATTTCCTTAATTTATTTAAAACACAAATAAAGATTTTATGACTGCCAAATTAGGCATCTCCGTGTTATGGAAGTCGAAGGACGTGATATGAGTTTAGTCACAAATATAAATGAAAATAGTAAATCGAACAGTATTAATACGGTAACGTCTGCGTGGTCAGCTTCGAGTGCATGTCTGACGCCACGCCATACGCGCCGCGCCACAAATAACATCTGTGTACGTGGAATTTCACACAACGTTACTGTTATAATTCGGTTTCCAATTCAAGAATTCGTCACAAGATGTTGCTACTTCCGTCAGCAGGTCGGATGAGGTCGTCTTCCCCTTAAGTATAACCGCTCTCCGGATATGGAAAGATTGACGGTAATGCAAAGTTTAATGGTAAGTTTCGCAAAGAATCACCATTAAGTAATATAAAAAAAAATCTACCTTCTCAACAGAATCACTTTTTAAATTGTTTCCAGTACCAAATGTCGATGACATTTTCAAGCAAGCTTCCATTATAAAAATGTGTAAAGAAAAAATAACAATTTTACAAACTAATGAGAAATGGAAACCAATTTATCAGACCTAATTTTAAAACAACTCAAATGCAAAATCATTATATTTTCCAAGCCATAAAAACTATAATAACCTCCCTTCTGAATTACGCTGTATCATCAACCAATCAGAACAAATAAATAAAATAAAACAATAAAAAAAAAAAAAAAACTTACAGTAAAAAGTAAATATTTTATACAAAACAGATTATAACTTACAACTCAAGTAAGAATCGTGGCTCCCTTATCAGGCACAAGAGCCCCTCTTTTCTGATAAGGTATTCACGACCAGAAACGATCTTTAATTTAATATTTTGTAAAATATATGTGTATACGTAACTCATATTTTTTATATTACAATAAAAAAATAAAAAATGCATGTTGTATCAAGTGGCTATATATTACATATGACGTCATTGCTCTGTCTCAGCTACACTGGATTACAGTGTATCCGAGGAACGGGCTATTTTTGGAACCAGTTCCTATTGGATTCATAAAATGGTCACTAACACTATCTGGGCGAAGCCGAACGAAATGCCGCCTTCAGGGCTTAGCAAACCTGCGGAGCGGGTTTTTAACAGCTAATATAATATTATTGCACTTCCTTGCATGGTGGAATATACTTTCAGTACCGCCCTGGAGAGGCCTTACAATCAGGTCAAATGATTCCTTGTTTGAAAGAGGATTTTATAAAGTAGTTTATGTTGGGAATCTTAACTGTCCGAGTCAGTGGAACTGTGTCATCACCAATTAGGATACGTTGTGAGGCACGGGATTGGGAAGGTGGTAGGGCAGAGCAAGGTTGGTAATTACATGGTCATTTCAACAAAGTTTCGATTCTGAATTGTGATGCTTCACCAGGCCATAGGGGCTGAAGAGGAGCGAAGAGGGTTGAAGAGAAGTGGTTCGCTACGTTTGTTGACTAACTGTTGTTGTTGGGGTGCCCGGATACATTGGGTAAGGTTTTTCCAGGTCTCGGCGGCGGATGCGTCTGTTCACCTTCTGCATGGCGAGAGAGACTGGTTGAGGGAGGCCTTTTGACCATTCCAGCCGGACTCTCTCGACCCGACCTTGCACCGCAGTTGGAGAGAAGGAGTCATACGTCCGTCACTCCTGGACACACTGACCCCCAGATTCTTACACAGTCACCATACCCTTTTCCTGGTGATCGGCCAACTCAGAATGAAACCAAGAACCACCTCAGAAAGTTCATTAAGAGCGATGATGAAAAAATATTAAAAAAAATGGTTAAATAAGTTTCGTTATTATGGTTACCGGTTATTTTAAAAATATTTTTTCAAAGCTTTTAATGACCTTTCTGAGGTGGTTCTGAGTTGGCATGGAACCCTTTTTCTTACTAGAATTTTCTATCCTTCCCTTCCTCATAAATATCTTCCACAAAGCATCCCCTCAGATGACAGGAAAATAATCAGGAAAATAAGGGCCTTCTATGTGTAGTTACTGTAAAAAAAAAATTGCGTGCTACATTTCGCTTCTGAATGTTGCTCTTGCACAAGGGCGAGAATAGGAGAATCTATCACACTGGAACAATCACGGTGCCAATTAATTTTTAAGTATAAAAATTCTGTCTTAGAGCTATTTGTCCCAAAACCATTTAGGAAACCAGCAACCGCTTTGTTTCAATCTCCTTGCATAATCTCAGTGGGCTAATCGGCCATTCCAAAAGATGAAAGGCCCAAAAACTTGGGTTATTAGGTCATCGGTCCTAATGTTTGTTCAATGTGGGTGGTGGCCGGTGCCATGCTTCTTTATTTTCCTTTTTTATTAGCTACGTGGTCAGTGAACTGTCAGAATTATTTCGGGATGTTTGTATTTGCAATCTGGCCACACCACTGTTGATTTGGTTAGCCGCAACATTCGGGTCAAACAATGACATAAGAAAAACCGAAAAAAATTACAAAGTTGAAATTTTTACTAATCGCACATTTTTATGACGGTACCACGAGGCACAAATGACGTCATAATAGTTGCCAAATCTCACTACAATGCTCAGCAATGGCGCTGCGATCGTGACATTATTAGCGAAACTGTTTTATTTTTTTTTATTTTTTTTAGAGATGGGAAGGCTGATAGTGATATTGAAAGAAGGGTGAATGCCGGTAACTCCATTAATGGAGGACTGATTGCCGTTGGCGCTGATAATAAAATGTCAAAAGAAGCGATGCTAGCAGTCCACAATGGAGTCCTAGTACCTACCCTGAAGTATGGCAGTGCGGCATGGAAATGGCAGAGGAAGTATGAAAGTAAACTGAATGCTGTTGAAATGAAGGTAGAAGGTCCTGGGTTCGAGTCCCAGAGGTGCCAATACTTTTTTCTAATTTTTCTTTCTCCAGATTTTCGATTGAGTTTCGCTAATATTGTCTTTATTTAATTAAATATGACAATTTGAGGTTTTACGCATAAAGCTAAAAATAAAAATAATTTTACTTTTTAGTACCTATATAGTATGTAGGTAGTGTTATTATATAGGTATGTAGTACATATGTACCTACGAAAAATATTTTTGGGGAAACATTTTTTTAAGCTGATCTCCGGTACTGTACTGAATCCACCTATGTTGAAGGAGATTAACCTATATGTCCCTAACGCGTATACTCGTGGGAGATCCCACACACTTTTTATGCTCCGAAAGCGAGAACTTCTTCCTTTCAGAATGCCCCATTAAATAGAGCAATTCAACTGCTTAACGATTCTGCATTGAGCATTGACATCTTCAATGTTACCTATAGAGAGTTCAGTAACTATCTTTTGACATATGTCTCAACATAGTGAAACTGCCCCCTTGGCCTTTTTTTCTCTTATATTTTGTAATCTTCTCCGTAATAATTTGGTGTATAACTGTTTTATGGAGAACCTGAAAAAATAAATAAATAAATAATAAATCAGTTACATAGAAATACATATTCTTGGTACTTATAAACAGACTACAGTTGTGGTGAAGAGGTAAGAGCTTGGTCTATGAACCGATTGCCACAGGTTCGATTACCGCCAAATTCGAAGAAATGATTATAATCATTACTATTATAGTCATGAAGCAAATCTGTTTCCTGCCATGGTAAAAGCCCTGCAATATTGTTGCTCTGGCGTCACAAGATTTGCATAGTTCGTTATGAATAATGTCTTCATCTATTCACACTGCTTTACGATAATCCGATTCATTTTAAGAGGCGGGTATGGGTACCGCCGCCCCGCCATCTTTTATTGGATAACCAACACCTCTGCCATTGGTCACCCCAAGTGGTTAGCTACGTTTGGTGACTTAGAGGGCTCTTGGGGTGAGGTTTGTCACGGTCATGGCGACCGATGTGCCCGGCCGAATAGAGAGAATGGTTGAGGAGTTCTTTTGACCTTTCCAGCCAGAATCTCTCGACTCTTCGTCTTGCACCGCAGTTGAAGGGATGGATTCATCACGTCCGTCACTCCTAGACACACTGACCCCCAGATTCCTACCCACCCCTCCTACCTATTTCCTTCCCTGAACTTCCTCAAACTCTCCACAAATCGTCCCCTCAGATGACATAGGCCCTGAGGAAAATTATTTTCTTCAAGAGCGGAGCTAATGTAAAAAGAAAAATGTGACGCCTTCATTGAGCGGTGAAATGAACATTCTGAAAGAATCCTTTAAAATCGTCCCAAGGTTCATATTAATTAAAAATTGTTCTTCTAAAACTGAAATTTGTTTTGAAAAAGCGAGAAATATAATAAACAATATACAAAACGAGGCACGTTACTACCCAGAATGTCCTGATGAACCTCTGAATGCATAACTAATTAAAGGATGCGTAGTCCTTAAGCTTTAAATAATACATGTTTATTATTCTTCAGGGTGGTCAGTCCATAGGACGAACCTAAACTTAAGTTAATAAATTACACAAATTAAACATTATTCGATTTAAAAAATATATATATTTACAACAGCGATTTGTGACGCTATCACTAATAACACATTTATTAAGATGAAGCCATGCGAAATAATTCAAAATCATACAAAATCATGTGTTTTTGTTTTAAAAATTTGATCGCTTAGAAGTATTATAGATGCTTCAATTCAATGTTACCGAGTAGAACACATCTTGGCCTTTCAAAATATTGATAATTTTTTTATAAGTCTTTTAATAAGCCTAGAAAGAAATAAAGTATTAGGTCTTTAAAAAAACACTTTCACGTGCAAATTCTCCTACTTATAAACTCTTTTTCGGATATGGTTTTATTATAAAATGTGATAAATTCAGTTTTTTTTATAATAATCGCCAAAAAAAATTATGTATGCCTGATCTTCACAAAATAAAAGAAAACATGAATTTTGGCGATATTTTTTTCCAATGGAAAAAAAGAGGCGTTACCCATCTGCGAATTTCATCCTTATGCCATGTGCAGAAGGGCTGATAGCTCGTGGTTTAGTCGTATAATATCATATTTATTTTTATTTATTTATTTATATATAATTTATACATTTATTTATAACAATTATAGGCATATAGCCTAAGACGTTATAATTGTAAAGTTATTGCTAATAATAAAACCTAAAAGTGGTAAAGTCAGTGGCTGAGTTAGCATTGCGTTAGGATCCCACCCAGATGTCCCGTGTTCGATTCCTCGGCTGACTAAGTCCTCCATCACGACACAGGCAACATTCCGCTTACTGTGGTGGTAGTAGGAGATTTTTAAATATTGTCGGGTTATTCGTAACGTAATTTCATAAAAAAAAATCATTTCTTCTAATTCCGAAATTTGACCATTTGCAAAATAAATTAACCGTTATGGGTGAAAGTAATACTTAGACAATGAAAACAGTAGATAGCTATTTGAATGTATATTGATGCGGATATAAAATCCCTCAATGGAATTTCTCGTTTTGCCAAACGTTTGTCATAAACTGTTTAGTAAGTACTTTATATTTTATGCATTCGAACGATTTGAATTGTCATTTCAACCAATAAAAACAAATCGTTTTCCAGTACGCTTGCATCATAATTTGACATTGGAACAACAATGAACAAACATTGTACCAATATAATAAGATGCTCAATATTTCATCAAAAATAATGTCTGATGCAATACAGGCTCCACTTTGTCACAAGCGCATATAAGATGAGCCTTTTGCATGTAAATAAGGTAGTCGATATCTTCTTAGCATAGTAATGCCTTCGTCTTTCACAATGCCAGGATAAATTCAAAAGCCTTGGTCACATGTCAGGATTCCCGCTATCAAACGTGATTGCTGACCGGATATTGATGCAATTGAATTGTTTTCCGATTATGACATTGTTATTTTGAATTTTAATTTTATGTGCAAGATGTTTTTGAGCGAGAGAACTCACGATATCAAAGTTCATTGTATTGAATTGTTATGTCTCATGTTAAAATGGTATTCGAGAATCAATAAGAAGAATTATAATTATATCCAAGTTTTACAGAAATAATACACTTATTTATTAAATTAAATTCAATCATCAAATTGTTTCTCGATAAAAAATAGGTTTGCCATTTATCTCAAAACCATACTATTATTATAGTGCACCTTTAAAAAATACTTTTATTGACTGTATCGCTGTACGTAGGCAGGTACCTCTGCCTGTCTGTTTCTACACTACATTTTCTAGAAATTTGTGTTGAAGGAACTAGTATTTCTTTTATAGCTACGTATCTATTATAGAAATAAAAATTAATCCCTGTTTCCCTTGGTCACGCCATAACTTCAGAATGACTTTACCTATTTGATTCATCTTTTTTTTAAAGTTTTCCTATACTTTGTACAAGGTTCTTACGGAAAGAAAAATTAAGAAAATTGCCCAGAAAATTGAATAATTTCAGAAAACTTAACGACTATTTTAACATCGTTTGACAGTTCGCGCGTTTGATGAAATTGAATTTAGCAGGGACCTGTTTTTTTATATTAAAATAATTATCTATGGAATTTTTTAAATCATAGATATTTTAAATAGGTACTTAAGTTAGGTACCAAATTTGACTGATTGTTTATGTAATACATAAAAATGAATATTTGTAACACACGAAAAATGAAAAATTGAATAAAAAAATTGTAATAGGTGGCACGCGAGCTGTTTGAAAAATGAATGCATTGGGACTGAATATGCAGACCGGGAACGCGGGAGGGGGGTTTGCGGAACGGTGAGCGGTGGAAGGGAGAGGGTGGGCGGGGACGGTGGAAGGGGAACGCGGGAGGGTAGGGGATGCGGGAGGGGAATGGGGACGCACGGGAAAGGACATGCAAGGAGAAACAATGTATTTCTTAGAATATGGCATTGCAACGCATGCCGGGAACCAGCTTGTTACCTATAAAGTCGATATAAAACTCAGTTTATATTTCTGTTGGTGTCAAATCTTTATCATTTTGCTTTTTAAAATATTGTTCTTATATATTTATTGTACTAGCACAACATATTGTATGATAAACAAAACATTAACTGTAAGGTAGATTGCTTATTATTTATAGACACCCCAATGTGGGAGTTTTTTTTATAAGAAGTTCTCCCCGAACAGAGTTTTAGTGTCTAACTATTTAGCAGTAAAAACAATCGCGCACCCTTTAAATATCCCGAAAATCCCCAAACGCGGAAAAAATCCAGATGCTGTATTTATGTCTTCTGACGTGAAGGAAATCTTATCTTTTTATCATCACCCCACTTGCTTCAAGTGTTCCATTAGGTTAAACAATCGCTTATCGCACGCCCTTGTTTTTATAAGCACTTATCTCCCTGTTATCACTCTTGCCTTCTGTAAACATGAACTTAAAAGTTTCGTGTTGAGAGCTTTAACAGGCCTAAATCGATAGTGTGAAGACGATTAGATCTACCAAAAATACTGCTGGGGGCGCTGCTGCGGCGGCCTACCCCAGGCCCTATTCCTGTAAAACACACACAATAACAGCCGTCGGTTAGCTCAAACCGGCTCGAACATGATTCCTCCTAAAAAACAGGGCGAGTGCCAGTGGTTCGCTTGGTCAATTCTTCCTTCCCCTCCTCTCCTCAAAATCCCCGGGACTCCCTCCTCAATCAGTACACAGTATTTGCATTTAAAGGGTTTATTCAATAAACAGAACAGGGTGATACACATACGGCCAGTGTCGGCACAAAACACAAGTTAAACTACCCTACTGACCTAACGAGGATTTCTCCCTCTCTCTATGCGTTTAAATGAAGTTACAAACGGTTCAAAGCACACGGTGGGGGGGAGGAAGCGAGTTGGTACTCACATAGCTAGATGCGTGGTCTGCCATCTTTTCTGGATTCCGTTCACAACACAATTGCAAACAATACATCGCGGAGTTAATATCGTAGAGCACAAACAGCGCAAATCGCGCGTAGCCAGTTGCTTGGCCGAGAGCTAGCGAAGGAATGGCGGCCGGCGGGCCGCCCGGCGCTTTGCGCCTGACGCGGGGTGGTCGCGCGGTGCGGGGAGAGGAAACGGTCGGCACGTGTAGTGGGGACGATTCACTTAACCTTCCGCTCGGGAGCCGATTCTGTTACGTAACAATACAATAGTATTCATTGTAAATAATCTAATTCGTAACTTTTTGCAAAAACAGGCCTAGAGTTTCAGTTGCCACCTCTAGTTTCAAAGGGACGATTATTTTATAATAACTGCTAAGGTTAGGTTAGGTTACTTTTGTTGTCAGTTTATTATAAAATTCTTCACGTTATTCAATGTTCTGTTTTGTCATAGACCGTGTCATGTCCTAAACTTAGATAAAGTCGTGCTATGGTATAAAACAAGGGAAACGATTTGGTTGTTTCCGAGAACGATCTCAATTGTTGAAAATTATGTATTATTTTGATGTCGTCTGATGCGTCACTTTATTATGAAACTTCTTGGTTAAACGCAAATATTGAAGGTTGACACGGCCAGTGACCACACAAAGCACAATACACAAGCACAGGACGCACACAAGGCACGAGAGTAGACATTCAGACAGACAGCGGACAGACGAGAGACAGGCAGAGCAAGAGGAAGGACGAGACATCCTTTCCCCTCTGATATTCTGCGGTTACCTCAGTGACATGGCAACAGGTAGACTGGTTTGTACCCTTTATCTGGGCTGGACGATCAATAAAATATTCAGAAGAGTAAAGAATTTGGGAAGATGTATTGGCCTAATAAGGAACACTGTTAGGATGACCCATCGTTGACTCAATAATGAACGGGATGCTGAACACCTCAAAAGTTAACCAAAATGATACCGTTTGGATTATTTATGTAAAACCGCACAAGAGTTCTGACTGGTCAAAGATAGAAGAATAATGACATTAACTTTTTGGGGAATGTTGTAAGGCTGGAGGAAGTGGGAGTGAGGTAAGGGGAGTAGGTTGGGAAGTACTCTTGGCTAGACAGATCTGTTTACTAAATACAACTATTTCCATTTCAAGAATGGTGATGTCTCACCAGGATGATCCCGAGAGAATCAACAGTTTAAATAAATAATAGGTTTTAAGATACCTAGTAAATAGATTCGCAGAATCTTCCGATTTAAAGATGAGTTCTAAAGACACGAAGACATTATATTTCGACAAAAAGTATTGGATTCGAAGAAACGTTCGAATTAAACACCAATCATAAATAAAACGAAGAAGGTAAAGATAGAATGCTAAAAAATAGGTAAGTCCATTCATGAATTTGGGAAGTGAAAAAAATTAGGCTCTTGTAATTTTCGGGATTATTTCATTCATTGAAATGAGCACAAATTTAAAGTTCTTTTAAACATTTCTTACAAAATAATCTTACATTTCAATAAATAACTAACCATCACGCCGTTTCCCCGCAAGGGTAGGCAGAGAGGACGGAACGCCAAACAACTCGGTCTTGGCACACAGTTTTTGCCTCACTCACATTCATACATCGTCTCATACATACTCTTCTATTATTCTGACTTTTGACATGGACCGACTCAAGTATCTGATTCACTTGATCGTGCCATGTCTTCCTCGGCGTTCCCGACTTCTTCTTCCATTCACATTTGCGTCATATATTCTTCTCACACTATTTTCTTTGTTCATTCGCACTACATGCCCAAACCATCTGAGGGTGATCATTTCAACAGCATTCAGTTTACTTTCATCCTTCCTCTGCCAGTTCCATGCCTCACTACCATACATCAGGTTAGGTACCAGGACTCCATTGTGGACTGCTAGCTTCGCTTCTTTTGACCGTTTTTTATTAGCGCCAACTGCATTCAGTCCTCCATTAATGGAGTTACCTGCATTTACCCTCCTGTCAATATCTCTGTCAGCCTTCCCATCTCTCGTAAACATACTACCCAGGTACACAAACATTTCAAATACAGATACGTTTTAAGATTTTCACGACCAAAAGTATTTTCGTTATTTGTTTTTGGGGTGTTATGCCGTGTTGCGCTACCTCCTTCTTTAGCCAACGTTTCGGACAGCGTTGCAGTGTCCATCATCAGGGCAGATCCGGCAGATCCGGTAGATGTGGGATCTGCCGGATCTGCCCTGATGATGGACACTGCAACGCTGTCCGAAACGTTGGCTTCCGGCAGATCCGGTAGATGTGGGATCTGCCGGATCTGCCCTGATGATGGACACTGCAACGCTGTCCGAAACGTTGGCTAAAGAAGGAGGTAGCGCAACACGGCATAACACCCCAAAAACAAATAACGAAAATACTTTTGGTCGTGAGTGTTCATCATCAGGGCAGATCCGGCAGACCCGGTAGATGTGGGATCTGCCGGATCTGCCCTGATGATGGACACTGCAACGCTGTCCGAAACGTTGGCTAAAGAAGGAGGTAGCGCAACACGGCATAACATCCCAAAAACAAATAAGGAAAATTTCAAATACATTTTCTAAAATAAGTCCTTTTTGAATAAGAAGAATTTTAATTAACCCAAAACCTAAAGTTAACATAAAATCTATTTTCGAAAGCTTTTGAATGTAGGTCATGTATTAATTATGGTCATCAATTTAGCTTAGATTCTCTGTGCTAAAACACAAAATCAAAATGCACAAAATTTACAGTAGTAGGTACATCATAAATAAAAATTTATATATAAAATATTATACTTTTTTTAGTTGATGACCATATCTATCCACCCTGGTTTTGAAATTCTCTAACAATGTTGACAGCAACAATCCAGCCCTGCAATCCATCACAAGGTGAGGTCAAATGAACCGTAAATTGCTTTTATCACGTAAACGTCGCTCTCGTATTCCCAGAGACATCTCTGCCCAGGTTTGGTTTGACGAGATGAACCCAGCGTTATTATTGCTCCAACTGCAATAAGTCTTATTTATTTTACCGACACCGCAAAGTCATATTTGCTTAGATTACGTGACATCACAAAATGGCAAGGACCATAAACTAATCCGTTGAAGAGATTCATCTTAATTATTCTGAGAAAAGACAGACATTTAGTAGGGTGCACCTACCATGAATTTTGATTTATTGACCGAATGTGAAAAACTTTGCATTTCTCAAAAATGATTAAATATTAGAAATATTGACGATTTTTTAGTTATACTTCTTAAAAATTCGATTTTATACTTGCTTTACTGCCAAGCTTGTGGTTAATAATGGTATGAACAATATGGATTCATACTCCATATAACTTTGCACATTGGAAATGGTATTACGAACTGAAAACTGCAGCGTTTGCGTTAAAATTCTGAACAGAAAAACTCCGTGTGTATTCTTTATGATGCCAGAGCTCACCATAACCATTTTTAAACAAGATTTTCTGCTGTGCGGAAGATTATTTTGGCGAGCATTCAACAAGGACCTAATCTAAGACCAACTTAAATTACATTCGATTATTTTTTATCCATCAATTTATATTTTTTACGGTTATATTATTTAGTGCGTACATAGATCAAAAAATGTTTTAAAGGTCTAGATAACAAAAATAAAAAACAAAAAAATGACGTAATACTTGATAGGTAGAGATGAGGATTTAAGTGTATATTTTAATATATAAAGGAAAGAAAGAAAACAGTTTTGGCACTGCAGAAAAGAAATGTGTAATTCACAAGTGATAGAAGTGAAACTAGAATGTCGTGAGATGTCGCTTTTGCCTGTTTATTTTAAAGTGATTTGAAGATTGGATATTGATTCACAAAAACAAAAATGTCTATTTTTTTGGATTTCGTGGGATTCGAACCTCTTATCTGCGCACTTGAAGCGAAATGTCACAAAACTGCGCTATATAAATATAATGTTATTATTATTATTATCTGGCCTATCTGACCGCTGGATTTGTGACGCACTATACCGCTGCGCCATGGGACGCGCTCGGCGAAGCGCGAATTTACGCATTATATTCCGACGACCCGTAAAAAACAAAGCGGCTAATGAGCGCAAACCTATCGTCGTTTCCGTTTTCTATCTCAACCAATAGAAGCCTTGAGTGTAGTTTGATGCTTCGCAGGTGCCGTAGTGCGTCATTTTCGTTTCATCCGAATTTCAGATCACTCTAAGAGTGCTAAGGAAGTTTCACTTAAAAAATGACATAAAATAATAACATAATTTAGGTACGAAATACTCAACAAATAAAAGAGAGGAACTAGTAGTTTTAAAAGTTGTGCATTAAGAGAAGGAATATAGAAATATGTTCGCAATATTGGAAAAGCTCCAATGATGCGATGCTTAAATACATGTTTATGCGACATTTAAACATTTCACAACGTTTCAAAGGGAAAACATGCATCTAAGAACCTTTTAGGTACCTAGAAAGCGAAATAAAAAATATTATCATTAAAATATATTGCCTTTAAGACCTCCATGACTGTTTATAAAGTGCATGTTCGATAATAAGTTATTTCCTCGCAATGTTTGATCACGTCTTTTGTACCGAGACGAGCTTTTGTGAACGCTATAACTTATTGTTTATCGATGTGTTGCATTGTTTATTGTCTCCTGTTCGTAGAAGAGTCAACGTTGTTATAACCCATGTCAATGCTGAAATAGATGTACCTCGTAGCCAAAAGGCATTCATGGTTTCATTGTTGATCTAAGCAAGATAAGCTAATGTCTTAATAGAGAATTAAACCTGTTTGTTTATCTCAGCAAAACAACTCTTGAACTGTTAACTCTGAAAAAATTAGTGTACATTTTTTGTTTGAAATTTTGAGACAAATATTGTATTACGGATTTAATCTAAAAATGTAATACATCACTTATCTATCGGATCATCAGGCGAATCACAAAGTTTCGTTTTTCAATTACTCAACAAGAAAAAGAGTATGTAGCAAAAGTTGGTTGAAACCGTGTAGTAATTTGATAGATTGACTGATAGATTTTTAATGAATTTCGTGTGTGACAACAATACATTCGTTTGAATTGTGAACATTAGGAAGTTACCGTTTGCGATACAAGATGGTGTCCGTTTTTTTTTTTTTTTTTTTTTAATTATTTATTTGGCTTTCACCCATTAAGGGTGATCTTGGCCATTTATTAAAGTAAGTTACATATTTTTAAAATTATTTACATATCCAGTTTTTTTTTTTTTTAAATACTTAGTTACATTATCAATTTTTTTAAAATTATTTACATTTTCAGTAATTTTTAAATTAGTTACATTATCAGTTTTTTAAATTAGTTACATTTTCAGAATTTTTATAATTAGTTACATTTTCAGTTTTTTACATGGAATAGATAAATTATGTTAGCAAATATAGACAATGGGCCAATATGAATAATGAGACAATGATTATACTAGTTGTACTAACATACAGAGTTGGTAATAATAGGAATTACATTGTAGAGTAGGAAGATGTACAGGTTCCCAAAAATAGGAAAGTGTACAACTGTACATACAGAGTTAACACACAGAGTTGGTATTAGTAGAAATTATAAAATTGAAGAGTAGGAAGATGTACAGGTTCCCAAAAATAGGAACCTGTAGATCTTCCATACTTCCATCTTCAAACAGAGTAACATACAGAGTAACACACAGAGTTGGTATTAATAGTCATTACAAAAATATAGAGTAGGAAGATGTGCAGGTTCCCAAAAAAAGGAACCTGTACAACTGTACATAACAACACTGCAAGAAACAATTGTATACATATGGAAGAGAAAGAAATGTGATTGATGCTTAAATGTTGAGGCCATTTTTGTAAATAAATTTTGCTAACAAACAGTGAATTTCAGGAGAGTTGAGACTAAGAAGGCAGGGTACACTTGTAGGGAATTCAATTTTAAGTTTTAACAATTCAGGTATAAAGTTTGGAAATTGGTCATTGATAGGACACTCAAAAAAATTATGGTCTAAAGTATCCTCTGAACCACAATCACAATAAGGCGAATTGACTATGTGGAATCTGGCGAGATGGCTAAGACAACAAGTATGACCTAAACGCATTCGAATAATAGAAGAGATGTATTTTTTAGGCATGGAAGTGTATTTGTGAAACCAGGGCTTGACAGGAATAGAAGGTTGAATTAAAGAGTACTGGTGACCTTTTAACAGAGAGGATGCTTTCCATTCAGTGGACCATTGGCGTTGTAACTTATTTTTTAAAATATGAAAATAGTCTCTAACGGGAATAGGAATATTACTTAATGGACCATGAACAATGGATTCCTTAGCAATAGAATCAGCCCTTTCATTTCCAACAATACCAAGGTGTCCTGGGATCCAGGCCAAGACCACTGACACGTGAGCCAGCGATAAGGTATGCAGGAGGTCTCTGATAGAGCAGGTAAGAGAGTCGCTGTTAGAATTGAGAGGGGATGCGCTTATTTTTTGTAATGAGCTAAGTGAGTCTGAAAGGATGAGGGCATTTCTAATGTTGAGAGATTTGACGAGACGTAAAGCTTCTATGATTGCTATGCATTCAGCAGAGAAAATGGAACACTCTTTGGGAAGTCTGTGTGGGAAACACAATTTCCTGTGAGGTGCATAGACACTGGCCCCACAATGGGAGTCCGAACTGAGTTTGGAACCATCTGTGTAAATTTTTATATAATTTGGCCAGTTATTTTCAATAATTCTGTTGAATTCTGCGTTATTGGATTGAACTGAGTTTTTAATATTTTTTTTACATATTCCTATAAATTGGTGCACCTTTGGATAGAAAGTAAGACTTTCATAGGGATAAGAGTATAAGGGGAGAGATTCATTGCGATAGGAGTTTATGGAAACATCCAGGAAAGTGTTGAAGCAATCATAGAGAAGGGGAGGAGAATGTTTTTTCCAAAATGGATTCAAATTAACCTCATACTTTAATGATTGAAGTTTAGGAATCAAGGGATGAGAAGTTATAGAGCATGTTTTGAAAATATATTTTTCTGCTAGGCATCGCCTTCTTATATTTAAGGGAGGTTCGCAGCATTCAACTTGCATTGCGTTGATTGGGGAAGATTTCATGGCTCCTAAGATAAGGCGAAGAGATTTTGACTGAATTTTATCTAATTTATGCGAATTTGAAGTGGACATTGGATCAAAAAGACAAGATCCGTAATCAAGATGGCTTCGGATGAGAGCATTGTACAGAAGTTTTAAAGATGATGGGTGAGATCCCCACCACACTCCGGACAGAAATCTAAGGGGATTGATGTTGCTTTCGCATTTCATGATGACATGATTTATGTGAGAATTCCAAGTAAGCTTTGAGTCTAAAAACATTCCCAGGAACTTAACTTCTTTAGAGATAGGGATGATTTCATCGCCAAATTTCACCAGAATTTCTGGGAGCTTTCGACGACGAGTGAAGATGACTACTTTGCTTTTGGAGGGGGAAAGTTCTAGGCCGTTAATATTTAACCACGCCAAGAGTTTTCTAAGAGCATTGTTGATTGCTGATGCTGCGATAAAAATATTACGGGATATTTTGTAGAAAGTCAAGTCATCGGCATATTGGAGTATGTTGCACAAGAATTGAATAGATTTTTCTAAATCATATGTATAAATATTGTACAGGAGAGGGCTTAAGACTGACCCTTGCGGGAGACCTTTGAATATGTGTCTAATGTGGGGAGGGGATTCAGACCCATCTACAAAAATAGATCTCTGGGAGAGCAAATTGACAATGAATTTTACCAATTTGGGCGGAATACCTATTGCCAGTAACTTTTCTTTCAGGATGGGGATATGAACATTGTCATTTGCTCCACAGATGTCTAAAAACACTGCAATGCAATATTCATTTTTAGATAATGCTAATTTGATATCTGTAACAAGAGAGGAAAGGTTGTCAAGGGTACTTTTACCCTTTCTAAATCCAAACTGGGAAGGGGAAAGAATTTGATTTTTTTCTACGAACCAGTCCAATCTATTCTTAATCATTCTTTCGGATACTTTGCAAAGAGTAGAAGAGAGGGCGATAGGTCTGTAGCTCGAACCTATACTGGGATCTTTGCCACTTTTGCAAATGGGAATTATATTTTGAATTTTCCAGTCTGGGGGGATAATACCAGAATCCAAAAAGACATTGATGAGAGAGAGAAAGTAGGAAAGAGAATTGTCATCAGAATGACGGATGAACATATTCAGGATTTCATCCTTGCCCGGAGCTGAGTCATTGAGGTTTTCGGTGGCTCTTTTTAACTCATCAAAGGAAAACGGAGCATCTAACCATGAAGAAGATTTTAAAGTGAAAGCCAAAGAAGGAAGTTCATCAAAATTAGGGACATAAGGGGGAGCTATTTTATTAATAAAGTCATCAATCCAAATAGCAGAATTACGAGATGGCTTTGGCAGGGAAAAGGAAGATCTAAACCTGCGAATCATGGACCAAACCTCCCCCGCTGGAGTAGCAGGGGATATATTGGAGCAGAAATTACGCCAGCAGTTTTTTTTTTTGAAACGGAATGTGCGTTTAGCAACAGCTTGGGCATTCTTGGCTGAGATGTAATTATCCATAGTCATCTGTTGGCAGTATGTCTTATTGGCTGCTTTCCTCTCCTTCAGCACTCTAAGGCATTCCTCATCCCACCAAGGGGGAGGGCGAGCCTTCGAGCCTACAGGGGAAGATTTGGGGATAGACTTGTCAGCCGATTTTAGAATGGAATCAGTCCAAGATTTATAAGAGGAGGTGCAATTATCAGAAGAAGGGGAAGGCAGGGAGAGGGAAAGATCCTGGATAGAGTCTCTGAAACGGGACCAATCGGCTTTTTTTGTGATAAATTTGGGCTTACTTTTAAAGTGATCCAACCGTTGAGCCAAATTCAAAATAATGGGAAAGTGGTCACTGCCGCAGGGGTCTGAAGTAATTCGCCAGGAGATTAGTGGATAGATACTCGGGGAACAGAGGGATATGTTCACCGCACTAGGATTCTGTCCAGGGAGACTAAACCTTGTTGAGGATCCGTCATTTAGGAGACAGATATTCAAGGAGTCCAAAAGGTCAATTAATTTGATACCTGAGGGATCCGAGGAAGAAGAACCCAGGAGTGGGCATTAAAATCACCCAAAATGACCAAGGGAGAAGAAATTTTGCTAAGCATGTGAACCCACAGTGGAAGGTCAAATGGGGTAGACGGAGGAATATAGAGAGATACAAATGTAATATTAGAGACAGTGGCTGCCACTAATTGGAAGGATGAATTTGGGGGTTTAATGGAAATAGGGGAGAAGGGGAGAGAGTTTTTGATGAAAAGGGCTGCACCACCCTTCCCATCAATGCGGTCGTCCCGCAGACATTGATAGCCACTCACCTTGAAAAGTTGAGATGGCTTGAACCAAGTCTCAGAGACGGCAGCAATCGATATGGAGTGTAAATGTAGAAGTCGGATGAGGTCATCCTTATTGGAGGTGGCGCTTCTACAATTCCACTGCAGAATTGCTGCTGTTGGGGAAGCCATTGGGAAGAAGAGAATACAAAGAGGAGAGTAACGAGGCAGCGTTGGACGGTAGAGAATTATTATTGTTAATAACTGAGATAAGTAGCATGAGAAGAGTTTGAATGAAAGAAGAATTGTCATTGGAAGTATTGTTGTTTATGGAATTTGCATTTAGATCAGGATTGAAAGCACTGCTGTTAGTTGAATTGGAGTTAGAAAAGACGGAGTTTTGAGGAAATAGAGAGCTGTTGTTACCATTTGGGAACAAGAGCTGGGAGTTATGACCAAATTGATCATATCCAGGAATTTTAATTGGACGAGAAGCTTGTTTTGTCATTACAGTCTTCTTGTAAGACAAGTTTGAAGGAGCACTAATTTGGGGTTGAGAGGCAACTTCAGCAAAAGATTTTTTAGAAGGAGCTATTAATTTGGAGGCATAGAAGTAAGAAACGCTATTGGAGGCCATATAACTTTTTATGTTTTTTTGGCGAGAAAGTTCGGGGCAGGATGGATGAGTGGCTGTGTGCGAGCCTGAACAATTGACGCAAGTGGGGGAATTGGAAGGGGAGGAGCATTGGTCTGCTACATGATTTTCTGCGCATTTAAAGCAGCGGGGAGAGGAGCGACACGATTGTTTTGAATGGCCAAACCGACAACAATTGAAACATTGGATTGTCGGGTATGAATAAATTTCCACCGGGAGAGAGTTGTGGAATAAATAAACGTGAGAGGGAAGGGACTGTCCTTCAAATGTCAGAACTACAGTTTGAGAGGGTTTCCAAACTACAGACTCAGACAATCTATCCTTGAAATTAAGACGCCTAGTCTTAATAACTTTTCCTGAAGATGCTGGAATAATGAGTTCCGAGATAAGCTCTTCTTCAGATAGGTCTACAGGAATACCTCTAACGAGACCCAAGCGAGAGATATTGAAAGAAGGGATATAGGCTTTAAATTTTTTTGCAGAGAGGGAGTCGATGGAATTTATGAATTTATTGGCATTCAACGCGGATGTGAACTCAACACAAATGCGAAATCTGCCCTCTGATCGGATACCGCCTGGGGAAATGCCAAGTGGTTTTTTTCCAATGAATTTACCAAATTCAAGGGGATGTAAAGAGTGGCCAGGAGAGTTGTTTTGAACATAAACTACGAAGGGAGCTTTTGCTGAAGTCGGATACAAAGAGAGAGGAGAAGCTACAGGAACTGAGACCTGAGACGAATCAGTTTTTGGAAGGTCGCAAACTTTCCTCTTTTTTGGAGTAGAAGATGGAACTTGAAGATCTGCTATCTCTACCTCACTACCAATGTCAAAAGTTGAAGGATCAGGGGGGGCGGGATCAGGGGGTTTCTTCCCCATGGCAAAGGCCATTGGGGCAAAAGGATATACTTAAAACAAAAATAAAATAACACTTACTGGACTTGGTCAGCAATAAACGAACTCAAAGAGGACAAAAAAACTAAAAATATAGCTGACTAAATGCCAAAAATTCGATTTTTCGTATTAAAACGAAAAAAACACAACAGTGTTTTTCAACTGTCAAAATTCGAATTCGGTGTCCGTTTTATTGGTTCAGTTAAGATTCTATTTTCAAACGTGGAAACATCGAGTTTAATTGGACTTTCTTATTAATTTTTTCCAATATTATGGTACCTACCTGCCTAAAGAAAATTTGAGAAAACAACAATTTTCACTGAGATAGTGAAATTTCTTTGGACAAATTAGAAAATTTAAAAAATATTACGTAAAGCAGTATATGTTTTATAATTAGGTAAGAAGGTTTTTAAATACCTACTTACCTACTTACAAAACTTATGAATTCAGAGGATATTTTGGTTTTGATTTATTAAATAAAAGAAAATTAGAATAATTGAACCTTTTTTCGACGCGAGTCTACAATCTACAATGTTCTCAGAACAACTGACGACCGGTGTGGTTTAGGGGCAAGGCTCTTTACTTGCAATCCGAAGGTTGCGGGATCGAATCCCAGCGTGGAAAAATAAAATTTATTCACAATTAATTCAATAAAAATAGTATTTTTTATTTATTTTTTTATTTACAAAAGGATAGATACATAAATTATAATATATTTTTTACAATAATTAATTACATAATACAGGTATATGATGTACCCCCATAAATAAGTAGGGCTTGTGTGAATGGGGGGTGTTATAATATTGGTTCAATTTATTATTTTTTATTCAGTTCAAATTTTCAGTGTAATTTTTTAGCAGAGTTTTAATTTTTTTTATGTTTCTGTTCATGTTTCTGATTTTTTCAGGTAGTGAATTAAAAAATTTAACTCCGAGATAATTATGATTTAACTGTCGTATTGTTTTTTACATTTTGGAATAGGAAGTATTGATGTTTGTCTAAGATTTCTGTTATTTTTGAAGGGTGCAACTTACTTAGTATATACTTAGTATATTTGCGGCACGTTCCAGAGTGGAAGATACGCTGAGTATCGCCCTGATGTAAAACCACCATTCAGAATTGAATCAATGCTTGAAATGGCTTTACCCGTGTTTGGTGAACAGATCTGAATAGCCAGGTACCTTCCCCGTCTCCTTCCCCTCCCCACTGTCTTCAGCCTCACAACACACCACAATTGGGGATGCCATAGACTCACTGGCTCCAGGCGCAGCCGAGACTCTTGTGAGGTATTCACATAAAAAAAGTTTACAATTGTTCAATAAGATATTAAACAAAAACGAATGCTAAAAAACAATAGAAGTCTGTTTCAGAACTACCAATTCAGATTACAACGTATTTATTAGACATTTTAAATTATTGCAAACATTCAAACATTTATATGATGCATATTCACGTATTACCAACAACCAGTTACTGTTTAGGGTTTAAGTACCTTCATACATTCAAGATAATGTGGTCAGTAATGCATTTTATATAAACTGCAAAGAAACCCTAATTGCGTCCGATGAGATTGCATTGCAATCAAGAACCCGCCTCGTCAGCAATGAATGCATGTTATGATTGAAGATGAACGAGATGACTAAACAAACATAACCTTGCTTGAGTCATTAGCTCCCAGACATCCGTCTGTCATCCTGAACTCCTGGGAGGGCTACGCAATAAATAAACAGTATTTCGCGATACAATTTGTTTATTACTACTTTTCGTCGACGGGTGTTTTAAATTGGCCAACAATTTAGTAACCGGACAACTCAGAATGAATTCAACTCAGAACCTCATTTGAAAAGCCAGTAAAAGTGACTTTTCAGAGAGGTGTTGAGTTGACTTGATTCTGAGTCGGCATGGAACTAACGATTTTGATACCAAGAATCAACGAGGAAATCAATGGAGCAGATTTGGGAGGCGAGTACGGGTACCGCCGCCCCGAGAACCATTTATAACCCACACCTCTACCATAGGTCACCCCAAGTGATTCGCTACGTTTGGTGACTTAGCAGAGGTGCCTCATGGGATGAAATTTGTCCGAGTTTTAGTGGCGGACGCATCTGCCCATCAGTTGCATGGAAGATCGGATCGGGAGAGAATGGTTGAGGGAGTCCCTTTGATTTCTCCAGCCGTACTCTCTCGGAACATCGCCTTGCACCACAGTGGGAGGGATGGATTCATACGTCTATCACTCACGGACACACTGACCCCCAGATTCTTATCACCCCCAATACCCTTTTCCTTCCCAGATCTTCCTCTCCTTCCTTTCCTAAAACGAACCTCCACACAGCATCCGCAAAGACGACATACGCCCTGAGGGGAATTGCTTTCCTCAGGGCCTCCCGTGTGAAGTTAATTTTAAAAAAAGATTATTATTCGAGTGTTCAATAGGTACTTTAACTATTGCCACCACATTGCCACCGTTCAGAATCATAACTTTGAAATGGAAATTTCCTTATTTAGTGACCAGATCTGAGTTGCCAGATAGGTACCTATTTCAAAACCTTCCCTTTCCCATCTTTTTATTATGTGTACCTATACCATCCGCTCACAACCGTTTTGGAACCAGTGAGACTATGGCATCCCCAATTGGGGTAGGTACATTGTGAGGCTGAAGGTAGTGGGGAGGGGAATGAGATGTGGAAAAGGAAGGTGGTGAAGTACCGAATGAGAGCCTTATCCCTCGACCACGGAGGCCCTCTCTTTCTTCTCCCCACATTCTTCATCCTCCTTCCACAACTTACAGATAATGGGGAGCGGTAGGGACTCTTGTGAGGGTATTCACAAAAATATAGAAAATAAAGTACTTAAATATATTGGTGTGATATTTCAATAAATGAAATTTGATTAAGAATTTGCTTTTATTTATTTATTTAAACGCCCAAGGAGCTTTTACATAGAATGCAGTACAAGTTTTGTTTTAATTACAGTGAAAAGAAAGAGTTTACAAAATACAAGTAACATAATATACGTTAAAAACAAAATATAGGTTACATAAAATATAAGCGCTAAAAAAAATAATTAGGTTACACAAAAAAAAGCGTTAACAAAATACAGGTAACATAAAATATAAGAAACAAAAATTTGGAGTTGACATAAAGTAGTTAATGTTTAAAATTTTTATTCACATAAGTTTTTGCCAAGTTTTTTGCCAACTTTGCCAAGTTTTTGTTGTTGTTGCGAGTAATAACAGAAAGTCCTTCACATCTTCTGCTAAGGGGGCATACATTAAGAGCGTTTAACCAGCCAGCGGACGAAAATCCACATTTCGTCGAAAGTTGTTCTTCCGATCGTGCAGGGCGGTTACAATGAGAAAGATTGATTATTCTCCGTACCAGCTTTTTTAAATTATAACTCAATATCGAATTTATTTCAATCCAAATTAGCTTTAATTTATACCTTCATCCAAAAATGCTGAAAGGCGTGATGATAAAACTATTAAAATAGTGTACTTTTTGTAGTTATTTTTTGATTTGAAGTATTTATCATTTTTCAATAATGTCTAAATTTAATAAGAATGTTAAAAAAATCTGAAATATATTAGTTTGTAAGTGCGCAAATAAATACACAAATGGACCAATTTTCGTCAAGAAACACATGTACGTACATATTTTTTAATGATTTTATTGAAACTAAAATTAAAATTCTAATACACAACTTTGCTAGATAATGTATTAATTTATTTTACTGCATGATTATATTATTTGAAATGGGTGTGGTATAATACAAAAACTTTTATGAAAATTTAACAAATCTGCCAACGACTTATGGAATAACCTTATTATACTAAAAATTAAAAAAAAAATCTAAAAATTTATTACATAACTATGCTAGATAAAAGAACAATCTTTCGAAATCCATTTATAATTTTTTGTGGAAAAGAGTCAATACGTCTAAAAACTTTTTTGAAAATGACGTATTTCCGGCTTTCTCTGGTAATGCCCTCTTAATTCTCAAAAGAGGGGGGGTCCAGCAAAATCCTACTTTACTTGAAAAGAATATCCGAAGGGGCCCAAATTTATCTCACCAAGGGGGGGAGGGGGTCTAGATTGGAAGAAAAACTGCTCATGTAATTAATGTATGCCCCTAATCTTACAGATGTACTGTACATAATTAGGGACGTCGAGATATTGTGGATACCAGTGTAAATAACAAGCGGGTTTGATTCCATTATTTTTAGACTCTTTCACAGAAATATTTATTTCATTGAACATTCCGAAAATATCGAACAAATTCCAAGTCTTTTCGATAAAACGCATATTTCAGAGCTCCGCAGATCTCGAAACCAGCTGAAAATAGTTGTATTGTATATCTGAAAGTTTCAGACAAAAAGTTAAAAATATCTTATGAACTAATGCGACGAAATTATATTAAACTTCACTTGCAAATTCAAACCTCAACTTGTATTTACATCACGTATTAAATTATTCTAAGTTTTGTATGACAAACATTGCAAAATGAATCAACGATCGATGCCGAAATTATTCTAATCATGCGGTAAACATTCAATATTAAATGCAGCAAATATAAATAATTCATCTTATAAGTCCTGTTAGACATTCTTGAATGTTATAAGCAATGCAAATAACGCAGCATTGATTCATGCATCTCAGAAGATGCATTTAGATATTTGATTAGATTCAGACAAATCTGTATTGATTGTTGAAATATTAGACGCTCAATGGCACCGGAAGTGCAAGGATGACAGACCGGAAGCTGCAGGAGGCCTTGGCCGCCATATTGGATCGGGAATGGCGGGAAACGAGAGACAAACCGGTAAATGGTGGATGCCATCACGAAGTTCATCGCATTTGATATCTGAATTGATATTAATTAATGTCAATAGACAACATCTATCTTTTGCATTTGAATATTGCGGTCGATTAATTTACAACATTATTAGTGATTAATAAATAATATTGATTGACTCGCATAACTTGGCAGTTGGTGCGATACCAATGCAAACAATAGGCCACTTGCATGGATTTCATAACGACTTGGAAAAAATCATGTGGATAGATCTTTTTACTAAGATTACGAAAATGTTAGTAAGATTTTTTAGAAATGTAGGTACAGTTTTATTTTTATTTTTATATAAATAAATCCATTATTTGGGCTCGTGACGTCACTACATGAAAATGTCCCGTCTCTGAAAATGTTCATATTAATTTTGTAAAATTCCACACTGATTTATTTTTTTTATATGGCATCACTTTGATTTCAGGTGAATTTTTTAATTCGTTCTCTACATTTATTGTTTGTTCTCTGCGAACTTATCATTTGGTTTGACTTTTTGACAGATGTTGTGAAGAGAGCCCCATCCATTTTAGATGTCGGTACGTGTTTTAGAGATATAATGGTTATGGTGCTGATTTTAACAAAATCAAATTTTATAATATTCTTATTATTATTATGATTTACAAGTATATTACATTGGATTTAGTAATATAGACGTTGTAAATTATAATGATTTATGATCAATAAGATGGATCAAGGAAAAAAATATTTATGAGATGTAATACTTTTGGTATGCCTCGTTATTCTTCTGTGCCGTTCGTGTGGAAAACGTTCTTTTTTAAAATGATTTTCGGCTATGTAATTATCGTTTTGACACACTTATTAAATTATGTCCCGTCTTTCCGGTTTATAAAAAATGGTCTGATTTTTCGGTTCAAATTTTCAAAAAATTCCCAGGGTTTCAAAAATACGATTAAAAAAAATACAGAATGTCTTAGAATATTTGCCTAAACCGGAAAAAAAATGTGATGCAAGTGGCCTATTCAGGATACAAAGAAATAAATGAGTTTAAATATTTCCTTCAAGGTTCATGGTGAAATTGAATTTAGGTAGCTCTCTTGATCACTGGAACGACAGCGCAATTTAAAACTTTTTTCTCCGATTGCTCGAGATTTTTTGGTGATTATTTTGAATATTTTCCGCCCACATTAAAAAAATCATATTTAATTAAAATGAAGACAATATAAGTGAAACTCAATCGAAAATCTGGAGACGGAAAAATCAGAAAAAGATGTTGGCTTCACTGGTACACAACCCAGGACCCTTTGCTTACATGGCAAGTGCTCTCCCGACTGAGCTACGGAACCTATATCCAATTCGGTCACTTTTAACTGTATCATACTTCAACTAAGAACTACCAACATTATCTCCATTTTTCTTAACGCACATATTATTGTCTGCTATATTTACATATGATTGAGTTAATATGTGCGTTAAGAAAAATTAAGATAATGTGGGAGGTAGGTAGTTTAATACTATTAGTATGAATTTGTTTAGGTAAGTAAGTCTAAAGTCATGGTGTTGTGAATGATGAATACTTGGAGCAGGTGGATGAGTTTGTTTATCTGGGTAGTATGTTTACGAGAGATGGGAACGCTGATAGAGATATTGAAAGAAGGGTAAATGCCGGTCAAGGGCGGATTTAGGGGAGGGGGACTGGGGGCACGTGCCCCCCCCAGACGGTATTTTTGTGTACTGTAGAGATTCCTTCACAGAACATCCATCAGAAAACTGTCTTTATTAAACATTTAATTTTTCTATTGTTTTGACACTTTCATAAACCTTCCTATACATACTTGAACTTGTAGAAATAAATTTGAAGTATGATACTTCAAGTTTATTTCTATCAGTAATTGTTGATTTTTTGCGCGTCCGCCACTTGTGCCCCCCCAGAAAAAAAATCCTAGCAGTAATTGTTGATTTTTTTGCCCGTTTGCCCATTGTGCCCCCCCCAGAAAATTATCCTGGATCCGCCCCTGATGCCGGTAACTCCATTAATGGAGGTCTGAATGCCGTTGACGCTAATAAAAAACTGTCAAAAGAAGCGAAGCTAGCAGTCCACAATGGAGTCCTGGTACCTACCCTGATGTATGGCAGTGAGGCGTGGAACTGGCAGAGGAAGGATGAAAGTAAACTGAATGCTGTTGAAATTAGATCCCTGAGGCGTATGTGTGATAAAACTATGTATGATCGTGTTAGAAATGTGGATATCCGCAAAGAAAGGCTGATGTAAGCAAAATGAGTAAGATTAAGAAAGGGACCCTCAGATGGTTTGGGCACGTAGAGCGAATGAACGAAGAAAATAGTGTAAAAATAATATATGACGCAAATGTGAATGGTAGAAGAAGTCGGGGACGCCCGAGGAAGACATGGCACGATCAAGTGAATCAGATACTGGAGACGGGCCATGTCAAATGTCAGAATAATAGAAGAGTATGTATGAATGTGATTGAGGCAAAGAATGTGTGCCAAGACCGAGTCGTTTGGCGGTCCGTCCTCTCTGTCTACCCCTGCGGAGAAACAGCGCGGGCGTAATGGTTAGTTATTAGTTAGTTAACTTCATGAGCATTGAACCCAAAACTTCTGAACACAAAGATCTTACTTCCCCCCACTAAGCAAAAAATATTATTTCAAATATTAATATATATGGCGTTATACATTTATGTGTCTTGTAGATAAGATATTTGCTTAATAAATTACCGTTATTTCACTATCTATGTTAAACTAATAAAACATGCACGATGATTGCATTCTATCGCTAGAATGCAATCAATGCACACAGTGAACACATAAAGAATGATAAAGCAAAATATCCATTGAATATTATCAAGTCAATATTAACAGTGCATACCTGAGAAACAATATTACCTATGTAATATATTATGGTAAAATTTATAGGTAAGTACTTACTTTGTAAAATTTATTGAGGAAACAGCGAGTATTTGAGACAATGTGTAAAAGCTTCTGAAAATAACTTGAGCTTTTCATTATTTCCTACCATACAAACACATGATAATAAACATTTTGTAGGTTCTTCGTCATAGCAAAGACGTAGCAGTGATATACAAAACTTTCGCAAAAACTGAAAAAAAATTATTTAAACCTGTTTTAAAAAAAAATTATGTTACGGTGCAGAAATATTTTTATTTGTACCTCTGCCATAGGTCACCCCAAGTGGTTCGCTATTTTATGGCGGGTTGGGAGGGGTGCCCGGGTTCATAAGGTGATGTTTTTCCGGGTTTTGGCGGTGAATGCACCTGCCCAACAGCTGCGTGGCAGGCCGGATCGAGAAAAGCTGGTTGAGGGAGACCTTTTGACCTCTCTATCCGGACTCTCGGTCTATCGCCTTGCACCGCAGTGGGAGAAATGGATTCATTCGTCCATCACTCCTGGAGACAATGACCGCCAGAATCCTACACATTCTTATACCTATTTCCTTCCCAGCCGAGCGATTCTACATCTTTTGTGGGGTCGTTATCGACATAACGGATGTGATCTCCTGATCCCAGATTTGTGTGATTTATTTGCTATTTTTATGTACCACATACATTAAAGGAATAAATAATCATGCATACTTGCAGGAATTCGTATTTAAAACGATATAAACTAAAATATGTGACAGTAAATATGTAAAAATCACATAAATCTGACTGGAGATCACGTCCGTTATCTCGATAACGATCCCACAAAAGATACAGAATCGCTATTCTGAACTTAATCTCCTTCCTTTCCCCTTCCTTTCTCCACACAGCATCCCCAAAGATGAAATAGGCCCTGTGGAGATTTTTTTTCCTCAGAGTCTCCTGTGTGGAGCTAACGTAAAAAATTTTGTCAGTAAATGAATATTTTTGGAACGACGGTCTTTAGCGACACGAAATTTGTTCAGTCTCTGTCAGGAATTTCTAGTTAAATGTGCCTATTTTTCCTTTTAACTATGGGACTAGGAAACTTCTATTTCCACGTCCAAAAAGATAATAACAGTAAAATCTAAAATACCAATAATTTTTAACCTGAAATTTTTTTGTCTCACTTTAGGGGCAGAGCGTTTAGTAATAGTTACGCCACTGCTAGAAGAGTTTCTCGTAGTTTGACATTGAAAAGAAAATAACAGCACTCTTAACATTTATCTGTGGTTAAAGTTATTCCTGTTACCTTGACTTAACAATGCAACATAACATTTCAAGTTACGCAAGTAGGTACTCCCTGAGAACGGTAAAAATATATGTAGGTACTAAGTAGTACTAAGAAAAGATTTTACCTTTCCAGAGCTTTCACACGAAAAATACCAATTTCTTGCATACTTTACCTACTACCGATGGAGGTGTATTTTAAGTGTTTCTATGTGTCCAAAGTAAGGTCAATAATATCTTACTTCTTCTGAAATTGGTCACATATTTTAAACTATCGAAATACCTATAAATAATCAATTTCATTTGGTGCATAGGAGCTGTCTTCCAAATCGGTATAGATACTACTTCCGCCGACCGTAAAACTTAACAATATACAACTTCAACACCTCTTTCAAAAATTCATTAACATTGTTAAAAAAAGGGTTAAATAGGTTACGTCAGGTTTGGTTATGGGCAATTTTTCGATTTTTTTTCTTATCTTTGAAAGAATTTTCAAAGGGGTGTTAAAATGCCACCTTTGTTGAGTTTTTGTCGAATCGAAGCATATCAAACGAGTGATAAAGTAGGTAACAAAATTATTTTATTAGTTAACAATTCTTTAGTTATGTAATTAATTATTTTTTTTATTTTTATTTTAACTTTATGAGTAAAACCTCAAATTGAAATATTTTATTAAATGAAGACAATATAAGCGAAACTCAATCGAAAATCTGATAACAGAAAAATCAGAAAAAGATATTGACCTCTCTTTTTCTGATTTTTCTGTTATCAGATTTTCGGTTGAGTTTCGCTTAATTTTATCTTGTCTTCATTTAATTAAATTAATTAATTATTATTTTTTCTATGTTTTTTTTTACATTAGCTCTACATAAGGGCGTCCCGAGGAAAAAAATCCCTCAGGACCTACCTCATCTTTGGGGATGCTGTGTGGAAGGTGTTTTTAGGAAAGGAGTTTGGGGAGAAAAAGAGTATGAGGGGTGGGTAGGAATCCATTGTAGGGGGTCAATATATCCATGAGTTGGAGTGACGTTCGTTTGCATCCATCCCTCCCACTGCGTCGAGAGAGTCAAAATGTCGATCTGGCCCGCCCCGCAGTAGCCTCACCCTGGGAAACCTGGCACCCCTGCTATATCATAAAATGTAGCAAAACCACTTGGGTTGACCTATTGCAGGGGTGTTGGTTATCCAATAAATGGTTGACGGGCGGCGGTACCCATACTCGCATCCAAAATTAAATATTTGGATGATTTTTAAAACTTACTAACGGTGTTAGGTAATTTGAAATGTAATTCTTATCGTCCCTTTAAGTCCCTGTCAAAAATATATAATCAATATATGTAGGTTTATATTATAAAAAAAGTCCAAAAAACGTGCGTCCCGCAAAAAATCAGAAACGAGTCCCGGTACGATCAAGGGAGTAATATGGTTTGGTAGATCTTTATCCCCCCTTCAGGATGACGGTTTCCGTTTTAACCTAAAGGGCTTGCTTTTGAAGATGGGCTGGAAGTTTCGCCCTCTTGAAATTTCTAGAACAGTCTTCCGGAGTTCTAGAAGGTTCGATAGAGTTCTAGAAAGATCTGGACGGAGTGGCGGAGCGTGTCGTGGAATTTTCGGGAATAGGGAATCGGGAGCATCAATGTAGAACATTCCAGAACACTTTCGAATGTTGTCCTGAGCGAAGTCGGGTAACCCAGCTAGATATTTTATAATAGAAAATTGACAAAATTTGTTTTTGGCAGGAGCAATTTTCCCGAGGCAATTTTTTTATAAATACTTTTAGCTTCGTAAATCCATAATATCCTGTAATTTTTCACGGGTCGACGCTAATAATAAAATTAATAAAAAAGTTGTCAGGATTTTAAAATTACAAATCCGATTTAATCGCCTTTGATATAAAGCCGATTATGCAAATAACATCGCTGCAATGATCATTGCATAAAAATCGGCCTTTCATACATTTATACGTGTATATGTTTGGCTCTCTGATTTTAATAACGTATATGTGCTGTCGCATCGTCACCGTGTATTTTGTTACACGGTGGTTAAACAAATAATGCTTATTTTACCGGCCGTCTGTGCGTGCCGGGAATACATCACGTAAAGGCGCACACGGTACCAGCTGGCATGAATGGGTACGCGGAACAGCGCCGGTAATGGGTGATTTAAAAAATTGGCATGTTTTCGCAATTAATTTTAATGTTTATTCTGGCAACGATTTAGGTCTTCTCGTTTTTTTAGATATAGCGTTGCAGTTAATATTTCTGAATTGAAATCGAGAAAATGAAATTCTTAAACTATATTTTATGACCAGATTTGACTGCCTGAGTGTTTTTAATGTTCCTCTATCACCTTTGACTCATATCCAATATTTGTGGGTATAAAAACATTTATATTTTTTATGTGAATACCTCAAAGAGTCCCAGCTGCTCTTGTCTGGAGCCAGTGAGACTACGGTATCCCCAATTGGGGTATGTTGTGAGGCTGATGGTAGTGGGGAGGGGAATGAAATGGGGAAGAGGAAGGTGGGGAAGTACCTGGCTATTCAGATCTGGTCACCAAACACGGCTACAGGCATTTCAAGCAACTTTTCAATTCTGAATGGTGGTCTTACACCAGGGCGATACTGAGATTATCTTCTACTCTGGAACGTGCTGTAAATACACTATATATTATTTTTAATTAATTAATTGTGCAAGAACACAATTTAATCAAATAATACAAATTAATAGTAACCCACGCCTTTGTGGGTTTTTTGTTCATACATTTATTGCATTGTATTAATAAAATTTATTTGTCCACGCCGGGATTCGATCAATGTAACAACTCAGAGGAACCGGATTCGCACAAGTCATTTATATTAAAAAAAACGTGTGAATACCTCGCAAGAGTGAACCCATTACCTCTGCTCGAAACCAGTGGGACTATGGCATTCCAAACAGGGTGTGTTGTAAGGGTGAGAGAGCGGGAGAAAATGAATTAGGAAAAGGAAAATTAGTAAGTACTTGGCTATTTCAAGCAAAGTGTCAGTATGGTTGTTATTCACCAGGGCGATTGGAGTATCAATGAATGAAAATGCGAACCTTTACTTCTTGATGCATTCATTACATTTGATGACAATTCAATCAGTTATATTGGTTATTTGCTATTACCTACTAATGTCGTTATTGTATATATTGCAATCATCATCATCACTATTAGCTCTACAACCCCTGGCGGGTCTTGGCCTCCTCAAGAGTCTTCCTCCACTCGTCTCGGTTTTGTGCCAGCTCTCTCCAGTTTAGAAGCTCCAAGATGGATATATCTTTTAGGACGTTGTCGCTCCATCTTAATCTTGGTCTTCCCAGACTCCTTCGCCCTTTTGGTCTTGAGTTCAGCAGGGACTTTGGTGCTTGATGCTCGGTCATTCTCTCTACATGACCCAGCCACCGAAGTCTTCCCAGTTTTATAAATTTTGCGACGTTTAGCTCCTTAAACAAAGTACCGAGCTCATTGTCATAACGTCTGCGCCAAAATCCATATTCTAGAACCAGTTCGAAGATATGCCTCAAAATTTTCCTTTCAAAAACGTACAGTGCTCGCTCATTCCTCTTAGTTAGTACCCAAGTCTCAGCTGCGTTCGTAAGTACTGGTCTGATAAGTGTTTTCACTAATATCTTCGTGTTTCTGGACAGCAGTCTGGATTTTAATTGGTTTTGTAGGCGGAAATAACAGCCATTTGCGTTCACTACGCGCTTCTGGATCTCCTCTATGGTATTATTATTATCAGGGAGCCTAGGTATGTGAATTTGGTACCGTTTCGAAATTTTGGTTTCCACATGAGAGAGTTGAGATTTGTTGGGTGCATCCTACGGCCATGTATTTGGTCTTTTGCTGGTTTACTACGAGACCCATATTTTTGGCAGAACTTTCAAGATTTATCAAGGCGTTACGTAAAGCATCTGGAGTTTTCGCGATTATGTCGATATCATCAGCGTAAGCCAATAGTTGCACAGAGTTGTCAAATATCGTTGCTCTTATCTCAATGCCTGAGTCACGAATAACTTTATATATATTGCAATACCGCGAAATAATATTTTCTGTAAAAATGACAAAAGTATTATTATCTACGGAGATCTCTCAACTCATTGTCAATGACAAACGTTAAAATCACCTTTTACTATTTATAATTAAAACGAAGAACGATAAATTCTACCCGCGAATTTTAATAATTTCTTCCATGCTAACGAATTAAAATCCCAGCTGCAATTTATTGTCGAGAAATTTTATGGGCAGTTAGCTGGTTCTTGCAATTTATTGTGGAAGAACAGCAATAATATTACTGAAACAAAAGAAGTTATTCTCAGAACTGTAAAACCTTCGCTCACCATCCTTCTTTTCATCACAATATGTGTTGGAATTGTGAAATGTTCATCGCCTTTCTTGTAAAATTAACGATGTTTTTATTTGTGCTTTTTTTGTGCTGGCACTATTGAGAAATCACCGGAGAGCTTCTATTCAATGAAATGCACAATTCAATGCCAATTTCACCAAGAGAGCTTAGAGCTAACTAATTAATTATTTTCACTTCTTTCACATTCATACATCGTCTTATACACCTTCTAACTACCATTTTAAAATCGGTTCAAGTTAATTTATTTTATTTCGTCACTTTCATTTTCTGAATAACCTTTAAAATTGTTAATTTTTATGCTCAGATATTTTAATCGGTAAATGACACGATGCGATGGTTTGGTTTCAATCATTTCGAGTTATTGTTACACCTTTATTTGGTCCTGATATGTCACTGGATCACGGACTCTGGTAAATATAAAGTATCTATTTAGGAGTCATAATTAAATACGTGTCTTAATACGGGGTTGATAGATCAATTGACGGCCCTTCAGAAGGCTGTCGGATGCGCAGGACGCATCTACAGACAGAATCAGCTGTTAAATCCAATTATTGTTATACATACATCACCACCATTTACTTTTCCACAAATAGTTCTCCAATTTTCTTATCTAAAGCTAATAATTATTATTAATAATACAATAATAATTTAATAAATTTTTATTTTTATTTAAACTGAAATTATGATTTTACTGGTTTATTAATTAATTCTAAAACATTGAATATAAATTATTCATTCTTGGCAATTTATCCAACAAATCTTTCATCCTTTTATAACTCGCAAATTGTAAATACCAATGTTCCCTTCCCTAATTTAATTAGCTGTGCCTTTATTAGGTTATTTAAATACAGCTTTAAGAAATTTTGCACGATGCCTTAGGTGATATTTTGTAACCAAATTCTCAAATAATATCTTACTTGTCCCAAAAAAACTCTTTAAAAAATCGGTACAGATCTAACAAGATTCTTATGAGACTCATTGTTTTATCACCGTCTTGTCAATTCTCTCTTTCTCCTATCTCTTTCTTTTTATTGAGTCACCCTTTTCATCCACATATCAATATATCTCCCGTTCATTTCAATGACCTCAGCGGCGTATCTCTAATTCCGCAACATGTTTAACGAGCATTTATCCAAATATAACAAGCCATAATCTGTCCAGAACTTTCCAACTCGAGCTTTCAGCCAATGAGTGACTCACTGCCGACAAATTCAACGATCACGCAATAATGGCCAGTGAACGCATTCCTCAATTGGCTGCGAAGTGACATAATGCAATCAAAATGCCACAAAGCGAATCGGGAGATGAATCTCATTTTGCGGCTTTTCGATTACTTACAATGGAGAATACAACAATGCATGCATGCTACAAATGCACCTATAAGTGACGTTGAAAAGAAACGCTTTAGATAATGCCGACATAAATGTAAGTCTCTGTACGGGTGAAATTGATAAAACTATCGAATATCTTTGGTATTATGAAATTTGAAGACCTCTTTCTTTCTATAATCGAGAAATTTCACAAGAAAAACAAGATTATTGCATTTTTATTTTGGACTATTATGCCATAAAATACACTAAATAATATCAAATAAAAGTGGTCCTAGATAGAGCGCTTGGGATACGCCCGCGCCTGCCAAAATAATAACAACTTTACAGCAGAAAATCCAATTATACATCCGGTGTCGAGAAATTCGCACATTTTTTAGTATTCCTACTGAGATTCGGAATATCCACTTAACTATATAAAATGTAAGAAAAGTCGTGTAGGTCAATAATAAGTTTAGTATGAAGATCCCAAATAATAAATTGAATGTTAATTACTTTGCAAATTTCTAGTGAAGTAGATTCTATGCTGTAAATACAGAATATAACTGTATAATACTCGTATAACTGTTAGAGAGCTTTTAGTGGGATAAGGAAACAATTTACCTGATTTATAAGTAAGACTCCATTTAAAAAAAAACAACACGTTTACTAATCTGCGTGAAATGAACAATAAACTGAACAATTTAAATTAATATTGAACTAATCTCGTAAAATCCGAAGTATGGCATGATCATTAATTGTTATTATAAACTGTTGATGTTTTATTCCGTTAACATCATCAGTGTAATGGCGGAAACGATATTTTATAATCCTGCCTACGATTAAGATCAGCAAACGCAAATGTGCACTTTGCATGCAGTGGTGCTTCAATCACCTCCAAACAAGGCGGCATTTTCAGCAACGGAACTAGAAGTCGCATTAAAATGTTACGACTTCGGCAATCATGATCATGGGGCTACCGTGCGTCATAATGAACCATCATCTTCTTCTTAGTAATAATATAAAATATGATTACAACAGCTTCTAGACATCTAGGCAGCTGATTTCATCCTGAAGGAGGGAGATTAGATACTAAATTAGCATCCAAGATTTACATTACTGATAAAGACATATTTGGATGACGCCGATGGTTAACTTGGATCTTAGGAACCTACTTATCTAATTATGTACTTTTATAATTTTCACCTTTCGATGCTGTTCTTGGCCATCGTTTCAAATGGACGTAGGTAAAAAAAAACTTATTTGTAAGCGTTTGTAAAGGTCATTTCATGAACATTCTCCAGCCCTGAAAAGTCCTAAATTGTTATCTTGCAATTAAATATAAACTCTTCTTTTGCCACTAATCTTTTAATAAATGTAATACTAATAGTTATGGGGGAAGCAAATGTAAAATCATGCAATGTTTTAAATGTAATGTCATCCGCGTACAAAGCCGTATCTTCTCCTAATTAAAGTGTGTTTATCGGAAGTGATCTGCCAGGTAAGGGAACGTACCCATATTACGTGACCAACTTTTTGCAATTTTTAACTCCCCCCCGGTGACCAAAAACCTAAGCAACCCGCCGCTCATTTGTATCAAGCGTGGTATTTTGAAGACCCCCCCCCCTAAACAGGTCACGTAGTATTAGTACGTTCCCTAAGTATGTTTCTGTATCTATTTGTAAATTACAGTAAAATTAGATAGAACCTAAGAATTTTTAATAATTTGTTCAACGCCCTTGAGGTGATTTTTTACAAAAACGGCGCTCTACAAATTATCCAAGTTTTATTATTATAGGTGTTAATTAAAAGTAATTTTTTAAAATAATTGAAATTTAATTTAATAATTTTATTATTATGTTCTGCATTCTTTTAGTTTTTTATTATTGTGATATTAGCTATTTCGGTATACAAGGCCACTTTCAAACTGGACAGAAAGTTTTAAAAGTAACCTTGAAAAAAGCTTGAAAAAAGAAAAAAGAAAGCTTATAAGACTGTTTGAAAATGGCCTTACAAGCTGAAACAGCGGTCACCCAATAATTAAAATCTAAATTACTTGTAGAACTTAAGAATAACATTATTAAATTTAATTTAAATTAAATAACAAAAAATGGAGTTCTGCGAATTAAACATAAAAACAATTAATGGAGATGGAATGTTGAACAGCGACGAATTCTAGATAAAAAGATATTTCTTCGTTATTATTAATTTAACATTTGTGTCATACGTGGAATGATCTGTGGAGGGTCTTTTTAAGAAAAAAAAGAAGAAGTTCTGGGCAGGAAAAAGCTAAATGGGGTGGGTAGAATTCTGGGTGTCAGTGTGACCAGGAGTGACGGACATATGAATCCATCCCCCCTGCCGTCGTGCAAGGAAATGCGTTCACATAAATCAGCTGGAGAGGTTAAAGGGTCTCCCTCAACCGGCCAAGACCCACACAAAGCTCGTCACCAAACGTAACGAACCACTAAGGCTGACCAATGTCAGAGGTGTTGGTTGTCCTACAAATGGGCATCACATCCATTGCCGACCCCCAAATTGCAAAAATCAAGTTACATAATTCACTTTATTATGTCGCTATTTCGCTCCGTGAACAAGCAGAAAGTGTGGAATTTGACTGTACCTTTATCATCACACACGTATGTAGTTATTCTTATCAAAATTATAATAATATTTGGACTTTTTTGTACGTTCCTCCGTTACATCACGATAATAATTGTTAGCATTTTTAAAACAATGATTACAGGTCCAACTTGCGGCTAAATATGCCAATGTGTTGGCGTTACGATTTCGCCCTTTAGTCCTTTAGCATGATACTTTCAGGCGAAATATAAAATTGCATGGCGGGACCCTTTGATTACATCTTTCACCGCCATTTTGCGAAGCGCTAATCACTTAATAATATGATTGCGTGATTTGGAAGAACTAAAATCCTTTCGGCTTGTATTGTGTCTTGAATGATAATACGCCTTGTAATAATCCCCCCAATAAACTTTTCGTTTTAATTGTGCGTTAGTTAGCATTTACATTTTGGAACCTAAATATGTGATGAACATTTTATCGAGAATATTTTCGAGTTGGACATTGTAGGTTCACATAAAATAGTGCTTTAAAATGCTTTGAACATCTTTAAAAAATTGTAAAAGGACTTCTTGAAGGAAGGTCGCGATTCCCGATTGGTCTATGTGTCGAGTGGGGACTGGAAGAAAATGAGAAAGTATCTGGCTATTAAGACCTCATCACCGAATACGGCAAAAGCCATTTCAAGTAACGTTTCATTCTGAATGCTGGTCTTTCATCTGGGTGATACTAAGACTCTACTACTCTGGGGTATGATAACATTCAAGAACGGTCGAGTTCTCACCCAGGCGTGCTGAGTTCATTTTCTCGGCTGGATAAGTTCTCAATTTCAATCAAGCAACATTTCCGCATAGTGTGACGGTAATATGAGGTTTTGAAATATTTTCAGGTGTCTTTCTGAATAAAAGAAATTAAATTAACCCCTCGGGCTAATTTGTTCGCTTTTCGGAACAACTCATATAGGTCTCACAGAAATCGTTGTGTCTCCCTTACTCGCTAACTAACCATCACGCCGTTTCCCCGCAGGGTTAGGCAGAGAGGACGGACCTCCAATCAACTTGGTCTTGTCACACACTCCTTGCCTCGTTCACATTCATACATCGTCTCACACATGCTCTTCTATTATTCTGATCTTGACATGACCCGACTCAAGTGTCTGATTCACTTGGTTGTGCCATGTCTTTCTCCGGAGTCCCCGACTTTTTCTACATTCACATTTGCGTCACATATTCTCCTTACACTCCTTTCCCCGTTCATTCCCTCTACAAGCCCAAACCATCTGAGCGTTCCTTTCTTAATCTTACTCATTACGCTTACATCAGCCTTGCATACTTTGCGGATCTCCACGTTTCTCACACGATCGTACATGTTTTCGTTACACATACGCCTCAGAGATCTCATTTCTACAGCATTCAGTCTACTTTCATCCTTCCTCTGTCAGTTCCATGCCTCACTGCCATACATCAGGGTAGGTACTAGTACTCTTACCCAGAGGCAGGGTAGTACCAGTACCTTACTCAGTGCCGTTACAGTCATACTAAGAAATATGATATAAATATGTGTTAAAAAGAGAAAACACCACGCTTTATATTTAAATTTAAAAGTTAACCACAAAAGTAATAAAATGTACACCTTTATGAAACTAAAGCTTCGGATCGCAATTTGAAAAATATTTACTTGGGAATTTTTTTTTTTTTTTTTTACACGAAACGATAAAAAGTGAGGTGACAATAACGTTTATAATACACTTATAAAACAAACGATAAATGTTTTCGTTATTTGTTTTTGGGGTGTTATGCCGTGTTGCGCTACCTTCTTCTAGCCAACGTTTCGGACGTCAAGGAGTCCAGAATATCATGATGATAACCGGCCACGGTCATCACACAAACTATGAATGTGTTTTTTTCGTTAACTTTAGTTATAAAATATGTAGGATGAGCCATTTTTAAAACATTTTTACATTCATATTCAAAATGTTAACACTTATTTAAAAATTATTCCATTTATAAAATTTAAATCGTATTTTCACATTTCCAAAACAGTTTTTAGTTTCGGATACGTTCAGTAATAATCCATTTATTTGAATTTTAATGCAAAGCGAAAATATTTATACCATCTGAAAAGATATGGTGGAGGCCTGGGGTTAAAAAATAAAATAAAATTTCTATGTAAAATGCCAGGCATAGGCGCTTACTTCTGATAGCTTGGTCGTAACCTCTCCGTCTTTCTCATCAACGATGCTTGCAATGGAAATAGAGGTTACAATGGAGTTCTCAACGGCAGAACTAAGCATGTTGTAGGTCGTAAAAGGTTGTTACGATGTGCATTAAGTTCCCGTCGTAATCACGTAAGAAATGAGTAATCACCCGATCAAATTTCCTGTGCAGCTTTTCCCGCCGTAAGTGGATAATTTAGAAAATATTAATCAATTTGCACGGTAGGTACTGCAAGAATTTTTAAATTTCACGCTTCGAGATTTATGACGAGAAGGTTGGCATCAGTGTTCGCAGATTGCCAGTGGCAAAAAATCAAATTTCCTCAAATTTCGTGGAAGGTAGGTAGGTACTTGATGCTAATATTTACACGCTTCACGATACTTAAAAGAAACGACACGTCTTGTATTTAACGGAATGGTAATTTTGATCTAACATCACATTATATCAAGGCAAGTAAGTTAAGTATGAATACCGCGCAAGAGTCCCAACTGCTCCGAACAGTACGTAATCAGTGAATCTAAGCATCTCTAAGGTATCCCCAATTGGGGTGTGTTGGGAGGCTGAATGTTTTATTATATTTTCTCTGATTAAAACGGTTAATTTGTGATGCTATTTTATTAAAATATGAATGACTAGCGATTTCCTAGCACGCGTTGTAATATCACTTAATTAAGAAATTGTTTCTCCCTGCGTGTCCTTTCCCATTCGTCTCGTTTCCCTTCCGCCACTCCTTCGCCTCCCACGTCCCCTTTCCCTCACTTGTTCTTCCTCTCTCTCTCCCCTCTCCCGCTCCCCCGTCCCGCTAACCCTCCTCCCGCTTTCCATTTATTGAGTCCCAGCACATTCAGATATTACAAACATTCATTTTTCTATATTATACCTAAGAACAATCAATCAATTTGGGAGGCGGGAATGGGTACCGCCGCCCCGGGAACTTTTATTGGATAACCAACACCTCTGCCATAGGTCACCCCAAGTGGTTCGCTACGTTTGGTGATTTAGCAGGGGTGCCCGGGTTCACGGGGTGAGGTTTGTCTAGGTATTGGAGACGGATGACCAGGACACACTGAACCCCAGATTCCTACCCACCCCTTGAACCCTTTTCCTTCCACACAGCATTCCTAAAGATGACATAGGCCCTGAGGGAAATTATTTTCCTCAGGGCCTCCTGTGTGGAGCTTGTGTAAAAAAAAACAAATTTGGTACCTAACACACTATTTAAAATACCTATAGTGCGTACTTAATCAGAACTTCAAGTAAATTCATAAATTTCAAGAGTTTATTCGAAAATTTAATTTGAATTCATTTTCAAATTGTGACATTTTTTACAGTTTCGTAAGAGTGTTTGTAATAAAAATAAATAATAAAAAACTTCAAACCTTCCAGAAACCTTCGCTAGGGTGGAATAGGTATTTTGAAAGTTTCAACATTTCCTAAGCTGAATACAGCAATACATAGGCCACTCACATACTTACATATAAGCAAGCATTTTTAGATTTTTATATATATAGATATTTACATATGAATTTACTTCTTGTAGTAGTGATTTTATAACTGTTAATATAGGGGTGATTTTATAACTTTTAATATAGGGGTGATTTTATAACTGTTAATATAGGGGTGATTTTATAACTGTTAATATAGGGGTGATTTTATAACTGTTAATATAGGGGTGATTTTATAACTTTTTCGAAAAACTTTTCTTTACTTGTCTTACAAAATATAAATAAAAATATGTAATGTAAGGTCGAACTTACTCGATAAATGCACATCTAAGTCCGATCTATAGCTAAGGAAATCGCATAAACACCAAAATAACCACAATGAATAAATAATAATAATTATAAATTTGGACAACTTATATAGCGCTGTTTTTGCGAAAAATCGCCTCAAGAGCGATGTACAAATTAGCATGGATTTTACTTTAGAATTTACTTAACTATTTAGGAGGCTAGATAACAACTCGTATTGCAGCTATCAAGCGCATGGATTATTGTAATTCTAGCCCCTTAATAAATTAAATAAAATATCTTTTCATATGTACGTATTTCAATTTTATTGACTATGTAGGAGCTAGATAACAACTCGTCTTGCAGCTATCAAGCGCATGGATTATTGTAATTCTAGCCCCCCAATAAATTAAATAAAATATATTTTTATATGTACGTATTTCAATTTACTTAACTATGTAGGAGGCTAGATAACAACTCGTCTTGCAGCTATCAAGTGCATGGATTATTGGAAATCTAGCCCCCTAATAAAGAATAAAATATCTTTTTATATGTACGTATTTCAATTTACTTAACTATGTAGGAGGCTAGATAACAACTCGTCTTGCAGCTATCAAGCGCATGGTTTATTGTAATTCTAGCCCCCCAATAAATTTAATAAAATATATTTTCATATGTACGTATTTCAAGATTATCGGAATACATATACTCTCTCGCTTCAACATTCGACCTAGAAATAAGAATAAGCTACCGACTGATCTTGTTCAGTAAACAAATAATAATGCCTGCTGCGGACACAATCGTATTGTAGTCTTACCAGAGGTAATGCAATAACATTGCACTCTTATGTATTTAGTCTTACTGTAGCAAAGTCGCCGACCAATAACACAGGCCTGCAAATTGACACTTTTTGATTTTTTTTTCACCGTAATGGGTGAATCGCGTGTATTTTGGTGCGCTGAGTCCAAATATGCCCTCAGTTTTTTTCCAGCACGTAGGGATTTTCCGCAAAATGAAAATGAAAGTTATGCAAAACCCGCAGTACATATAGGTAAAGAGAACAGAAAAGATTTAATGAAAGAAAAAAGAAAGTAATGAAAGAGAACAGAATAAATTTCAAATTCTCCAAAACAGAGCAATGCGAATAATACTCCGAAGAAATAGATTTTCAAAAATAATTAAAATGTTAAAGGAACTTAATTGGTTAACAGTGAAACAAATACTGACCTTGAACACGTTGATATTTATTCACAAAATATTAAACAACATGTTACCAAAATACTTCACAAATAAAATCGTATACAATAAGGACATTCACAGACATTACACAAGGACTTGCAAGGAAATAAGATTAAACAAAAAGGACAAAACGAATACGCAAAACAGTCTGCTGTACAAAGGAATTAAGCTATATAACACACTACCAGAAACTCTTAAGTCCTCACCAATTGAAAAGTTCAAGATGGATTGTAGGAGCTACATAAAACAAAAACAAAAAATTTTGTGATTTCAAAAAATTTAGTGAATTTAAAATATTATAATTAAAAAAACTGTAATATGAAATATTATAATCAATTTGAAATTTGTAAACTTAAATGTACAAATTACTAAAATAAAAAAAATAAAAAAATAAAAAAATGCATGTAAAGTAATTTTCAGAAGATGAGTGAATTATTTTTATTTTTTCATGTTTATTTAATTGCTTTAAATATCTTATGTGGACATATGATTTAAAAAATAAAGTAAAATAATATATACTAACGTGGGAAAACTGCTATCTCAGTTTAACGGGACTTCATCGTAATTATGTAACTGTAGCATTATCTAATAAAAATAAATAAAATGTTTTAGACAGGGCCGGCTTCACTTTGCAACAGGCGTTCTTTGGTATGTTGCATAATGACATGCTGTGTGTATATTTTATAGCCTTAAATTAATTCATTACTCAGGTTTCCCACTTTCCAACTAAAAATAGTAACCCCATAATGCAATGGTCAGTGTTTATAAAGTCATTAATAGATTTTAACGAGCGAGTTAATTCCGAAGAAACCCGTGGCAAACCGCTGAAATTAAAGAGATTACGTCACTCGGTGTCGATTTAAACGATATTGTTTGTCTTTAATCGCTTGACCCGTTTCTGCTCACAACACTATTTCAAGAAAATCTAATTTATTTCTGTACCCCCCGCCATAAATCGAGCTAAGTGGAAGAATGCGCCCATAAGTATCCACACATAATGTATTTATTATTAGGAAGATATTCCCAATGAAGATTAAAAATATATCATTACTTTTTTGCCCCCATGATAGTTTTTCTGACCGACATGACGTCTGCCTGAAACAAATCTGTGAAATCGCGGTAAATTTCTTATGCGTACATGCGCATTGGGCAGAGCGTTTTGTGTTGCCATTATTCAACGCATCAGTCATAAAATTTTCAGCAACAGATAAGTACTCTCTATATTTTATAGATTCTAGAGATACAAACATTCCCGGCTTACAGATAACCCGATAATATTTGATTTGCTTCTAATATCGTTAAAAGTGGAAAATGTTTGTGACTTTACGAGGACATGGCTGGCAGATGATTGAAACCGCGACGCCAGGATCTAATCAGATATATTGCTATTCGATGTTATTCCTTCGGATTTTTGCATCAAAATGCACACTGCCGACAGCTCCGTTGTAAACTATATAACTCTCTCTCTCTCTATCTCTTTCTTATAAAAAAATAAATAAACATATTAGCGAAGGTCCTGTAAATCTCACATGGTTGTATTTGGTATTTCCGTTCACGGGCTAGGTGCAAATATCCGCCGGAAGGATCAGTGAAATTTTTGTCTAAAATTACACGTACGGAGGTATAATTTATTACACAACCATTAAACAGGAAAAAGAGGCACGGTTCGTTCATACATTTTTTAAGCTTGAGGACAGTCATAAAGACGTAAAAACATAATCGAAAATAAACTGATTTTTTTATTTATTTTGCTGTATCAGCATGCCTAAAAATCTAACCCAACCTAACATAATTCTACAGCTTTCCAATTCTTTTTGAATTTATTGCGTTAGGTTAGGTTAGTTAAGCTGCGTAATTGCATTTTGCATCCGTAATATATTGCTTGAAATGGCTTTAGCTCTGTTTGGAGATCAGCTCAGAATAGCCAAGATCTTCCCAACCTTACCCTTTCCCACCTCTTTCCTTCCTACTGCCATAATCCCAATGGCTATGGCTGCGGACAGTTAGGATTCTTGTATTTTTTCAAAGCATCTAACAATCTTTGACTTGATACAAAAAATGAAGGAAACAGAAAACATTTCAGTTACGAAATTAAAAGATGGGTTAAAAAGAAGCTAAAATTATAAAACAAAACGTCAAAGAATAAAACGCGTATTCCAATAATCCATGCGCTTGATAGCTGCAAGACGAATTGTTATCTAGCCTCCTACATAGTTAAGTAAATTCTAATGTAAAATTCATGCTAATTTCTACAGCGCTCTTGAGGCGATTTTTCGCAAAAACAGCGCTATATAAGTTGTCCAAATTTATTATTATTATTACACATTATACACAATACCATTACAATACACACCTCATGAGGTACCTCATAATATTTGCAGAATTTTAATATTTTCTTCACTGCCGGTTTTATTATTGCATTTTATTTTATTTAAACTTAGTTTAATATTCGTTATTTGTTTTTAGGGTGTTATGCCGTGTTGCGCTACCTCCTTCTTTAGCCAACGTTTCGGACAGATCCGGTAGATGTGACATCTACCGGATGCAACGCTGTCCGAAACGTTGGCTAAAGAAGGAGGTAGCGCAACACGGCATAACACCCCAAAAACAAATAACGAAAATACTTTGGGCCGTGAAAATCTAAAAACGTATCAAGGTTTTATTTTCTTTTATTTCAATTTGTTATTTCATATAATCTATTTATTGTATCATATTAAATTGTAAAATGGGGACCTCAGAATTGGTAAACCACTCAGTGACGCCCACATTATCAAATAATATTTAAAAATACGTAAAGTTATTTGATCTAATAAAAAAAATCACTACAGATTAATTAAGTTTAATCGAGCTGCCGGTTAAAGTGAAGCCTTTATTTCATCCGGAAACTGAGGTCAACCTTCTTTAATGACCGGCCCTTCCTTGAATATAAAGATAATAACATCGGAAAGATTTACATCTTTCATAGAACAAAAATACTACGTATTTCAAAGCATTATTAGGGAGATCGATTGATAGGTAAATTTTATCTCAACAAACATTATTTTTATCTCGGTAATGTAATGTTGCTTTAAGTATGCATGTTGTAAGGAACACGGTCATTAATTTTCAGTCAGGTTTCACTTCTTGAGTCTCTATCTACATTTTTATATGAAGTCACTGAACAAGTTAATGCCCAGAATTGTGATCTGTACCGATTTGAAATAAAATTGATGTGCAAATAATGTAGAAAGCTGACTTACGTAAAACCTATCGATTTCCAGGAGAGAGGTTAATGATATTGATTTTTTATTCACGAAAGTATTTCAACGTTTTTTTAAATTTTCATTTTATTTTATATGAACACCGCACAAGAGACCCAGCTGCTCCCGTCTGGTGCCAGTGAATCTATTGCATCCCCAATTGGGGTATGTTGTGAGGCTGAAGGTAACGGCGCTCTATAAATTGTCCAATTATTATTATTATTATTATTATAGTGGGGAAGGAAAGGAGATGGGAAAAAGGAAGGTAGGGAAAGTACCTGGCTATTCAGATCTGGTCACCAAACACGGCTAATGCCATTTCAAGCAACGTTTCAATTCTGAATGGAGGTCTTACACCAGGGCGATACTGAGAGTATCTTCCACTCTGGAAAGGGCCGCAAATATACTATTATATTATTTTAAATGAATAAATTGTGAAATAACATAAATTAATCAAATAAAATTTATTTGCCACGCCGGGATTCGATCCCGCGACCTTCGGTGTGCGAGTCAAGTGCCTTATCGCTGGACTACGCCAGCCGTCATAATTCTATACATAATATATCTTTATTCAATGAAATTTGCAACATTATAACTAAGAAAATACATGTTCACTGTGCTATTTAATGGTTTATACATTTTATTTATTTTTTTTTTTTTAGTATCTATAGCAAAATTTGTACATAATGTATTTATAAATTATATTATATTAAGGGATTATAAAGTACATTTTTTTTTCACAGTCCTCCTCACTAGGGTTTCCTGTTCTGAGGCGGCCTGTAGTTTTTCCACATTTGTGTTTAGTATCCAGTTGTCTTTACATGGTCTTCAGTATGTTTGATAGTTCATTTCCACTTTGTTCTCTTAACCATATTTTTACTTTTGTTTTAAATTTATTTATTTCTGTAATTTTTTTGTTTGAGTTGGTATTTCAAGCAATGTTTCAATTCTGAATGGTGGTCTTACACCAGGGCGATACTGAGAGTATCTTCCACTCTGGAACGTGCTGCAAATATACTATACATTATTCTAAATTAATTAATTGTGAAATAACTTATTATTATTCAAATAAAATTTATTTGCCCACGCCGGGATTCGATCCCACGACCTTCGGATTGCGAGTCAAAAGCCTTTTAGACCACGCCGGCCGTCACTATTATGCATTTGATACGATGATGCTTTTGACCAATTAAAGTAATGTTACATAAAAATGTATTTGTACATTTTAACGCAGGTTTGTTCGTTATTTGCTTTATTCATATTCTCTACAGGCAGAAAATATACAGGACCATGCTCATAATGCGCTACGTTGCTTTGAAATATTAATCCCACGATAATTAATACGTCACTGAGAATTAGCCTTTTGTTAAAAGGACAACAAGACGTGTATACCGCGGAGGAAACATATTGATCGAATGTGAATATTAGTTTCGGAATTACTCGAAGAGTTTTATAGGTGCTCTTTTAAATATATTGAAGTGTTTTAAAAAAAAACTAACCCGAATTTCCTTATCTGAAGTTGAATAACAAGATTGAAACAAGCTGAATGCAAGCAATGCATCTCTGTGAGTTTTTGAGTGTGAGTGCTTCAGCTCTCACTGCGATAGCTATTAAATCGAGTTTTCACAGATTAATTACCTACCCACTTTCCGGCTCTAAAGTTTATTACTATATTTTTCATGTGTTTGTATGTTTGTTGTTTTTGAGTAAGGACGTTGATTTATGACAATTTTGATTGCGCGTTATTAAATGCCGAGATTAAGATATCTCTAACATCTCAATTTAGGAATGAAACGACTTTTGTCGAAGGTTCAGGAATAGCCCTTTATTGTCCTGCCTGAATACTGCCTAATGATAAGGTGACTGTAGTTGGGAAATGGATGGGATTAAAAAACGAATTAATTTAATTTTTGCCCTAGTAGCCTGAAAGAATTTTTTATTATTTTTTTATTTTTTATTATTTTTTTTTATTTAAGTTTTTATTCCAGCAAAACTTGGAGGGTAGTGCAATCCCAGTCTGCCATGTTACATAAACTATAGTCTAATATATTTTAAAGAGCAAATAAAAATCTAAAAGAAATAAAATATGGTAGCGTATTAGGTTAGGTCCCTAACGAAAACAAAAAAAAAACAAAAAATGAATATAAAATTCGAACATAAATAATAATAATAAAAATTAATCACAAAATTAAAAACAAAATAAAATAAAATTAAACAAAAATTAAACAGAAATTAAAATTTAAAAAAAAATATTATTTTTTTTTATCGTCCACCAGGGAGGTCGCCTCATCATTTGCATCCATCGCTCATTCAGTGGGGAACTGAGCCACCCGGATGCAGCCACGACAATGATGTTGTTTGACCTCCGTGTCCTGCTCCAGAAGCTGGCTAGCCGGTGGAGAAGTAATGCTGGGAATGAGTGCACCCTCCCTTCGGTGAACATCGTGGAGGCGCAGAACCTCGGTAGTTGCATAAGTTGCCTGTACGCATTGTTGTAGCACACCCTCAGTTTGTCCCATTGCGCTGCTGGGTACTGCGTCCACAGTTCAGACGTATACAGGGCAGTGCAGTATGTCTTGAAGAGTAATTTTCTGACGTCGTCGCTACAGTGGTAAAATATATAACAGGCAAAAACACTTCACCTCTACAAATCCAATTTCCATGTTCCTTTACAATTCTAATCCTTTATAGTAACCAGGTCTTCAACAAACTACACAATCTCTTAATATCCTACCGACAGAATGAGAGAAGAGTAAGAAGGATGAGATAATGTATGAATGTGAATGAAGCAAGGAGTGTGTGCCAAGACCGAGTTGTTTGGTGGTCCGTCCTCTCTTCGTACCCCTGCGGAAAAGAACTGCTTGCTTTCATCATTTGAACGTTAATTTTTCCAGAAACTTTCAACAATCTACGTTACAATGTGTGTTACTTTTGTGCTAATGTTTTTTTTTCTTTTGTTTGCAGGTAAGTGGAGTCCTTTATACTGAAAACAAACAATTCGTAATGTCAATGGGTAAGTTTGAAAAATCTTTTAAAGACAATTGATATTAAAAATTAACCTCAAAATTTTCACACAATGGTCCAAACTGCTCTCAACTGATCCAGTGGTATTGCATCTCTAATTGGGGTGTGTGTGAGACTGAAGGTAGTGCGGAGAGAAGGAGACGGGGAAGAGGAAGGTGGGGAAGTGCCTGGCTATTCAGATCTGGTCACCAAATACGCCTAAAAAACAACATTTAAATTCTCGTTATTTGTTTTTGGGGTGTTATGCCGTGTTGCGCTACCTCCTTCTTTAGCCAACGTTTCGAACAGCGTTGCAGTGTGAAACGTTGGCTAAAGAATGAGGTAGCGCGTCACGGCATAACACCCCAAAAACAAATAACGAAAATACTTTTGGCCGTGAAAATCTTAAAACGTATCCAACATTTAAATTCTGAATGGTGGTCTTACACCAGTGCGGTACTGAGAGAATCTTGCACTCTGGAACATGTCGCAAATATAAGATTTATTATTTTTTAAATGAATTAATTGTGAAGCAACACAAATTAATCAAAAAAAAATTATTTGCCCACGCCGGGATTCTATCCCGCAAACTTTGGATTATGAGTGAAGAGTCTTATCCCTCGACCGGTGACCAGACAACTCAGACCATAACAACTGCTACCCAGCTCAGAACAGATATTGTCTAGTGAGTCGGGTAGCGCACATATATGTAAATATCTATCGATGTAAATAAACGCCCGAGTTACCGGCACCTTTAAAAAAAAAAAATTAAACCAACTCAGAAGAACCTCAGAAAGGTCATTAGCAGTGATGATAAAATAAAAATGGTTAAAAAGGTTAAGTTAGGTAAGGGTTACTGGCTATTTTAAAATTATTTTTTCATCTTTTAATAACCTTTCTGAGGTGTTTCTGGGTTGGTTTCATTCTGAGTTAGCATGGAACCCCCTCGTCCACGTCGGCCGTCAATTTTTTTCACTTCACACTCGCATAATTTCTGAAAAGAATCCCACTTTGAGTTGAACTTCAACCAAAGTTAATACCTTCTGACAAACTATTTTAACTAATTAATTAACATGATTGAGGTTCAACACTTGGTCACCTGTTTCCACAGGGTCCGGGTCCAGGTCCAGGGTTAATTGACCCCCGGTCCTAAACGTCCCGTCCGCCTCAAAGGGCCCATTAGGGACCATGAAATCAGTGTTTATGGGACCCACCGGCTCGCTGGGCCTTTCATAATGTTCACAGGCTTCTATGTCAAGTACCTACCCACAATACTTACAATACCTACCTCAGGGCGGACTAATGACTTGGAGAAAGAACCGGTAACTCTTTCACATACATTCTCTCCTAAGGAGGCACTGAAATTATGTATGCATATAACGTTGTTAATGCTTTTGTCGCATTTGTGAACATTATGTGATTATTTTAATTATAATTAGAAAACTAAATGATAGGGGCCCTTCAAGGGCACTTTACAAAGCTGTAATAATAACAAAAACAACATATAACTAGTAGTAAAACAGTGGAATTCACATAATGCTGATTACTTCGACTAGACAGCTCGCAACAGTCGCAAAGTCCTCCTTTGACCTCTCGCTGAATAAAAAACACAGTACCAAACACGGCTACCATCTTGACAGGGCTACAGAAACTATAAATACATTTAAAAACAGATGAAATGCAAGGTGACCGAGTCAAAACAGGATTTCGCTAGTCAATGACTGGTTAGTAGCTAAATTGATATTGCGTTTGGGTCCCACCTAGGCGTCGTGAGTTCAATTCCTTGGCTGGTTAAGTCCTGCATCGAGACACAAGAAACATTTTCCTCTTAGGACGTAGTACGAGATTTTCAAACATTGTCAGGTTATTCGTAACTCGGGAATGTTTGTCTTTCTTAAAAAAACCGATTGCAGTTAACACGCGGTAGAAGCAAAACTTTACCAAAACAATCTCAACCAATACTTTAAAAGTGAGGTCATAATCAAAGCGACCAATGAGCGCAGACCTAGCGTTATTTCTGTTTCATATCTCAACCAATAGGAGCCTTTAAAAGTGACATCATATTCAAAGCGGCCATGAGCGCAGTTGATGCGTCGCAGGTGGAGTAATCGTAATTTCCGTTTCATCCGAAATCCAAATCACAGCGGGGCTATAGAAGTTTCACTTCAAAAATATTATATACATTCATATTCTTAGAATCCCAACTGCCCGGAGACAGTGAAACTATTAATTGCATTCCACTTTTAGGTGTAATACTAAGGGAAGATAGGGTGCAAAAAGAGTAGGGGACGGGGAAGGTTGATGTCTGGGCTTGAAGTAGGCCTGGACTATTCAGGTCACTAAAAAAAGTTTAAATCATTCCCAGAAACACTTCGATTCTGAATAGTACAGTCCTATCTGAAATATTGCTCCCGTCTGGAGACAGTGAGTCTATTGCATCCCCAATTGGGGTATGTTGTGAGGCTGAAGGTAGTGGAGAAGGGAAGGAGATGGGGGAGAGGAAGGTAGGGAAGTACCAGTCTGTTCAGATCTGGTCACCAAACACGGCTATAGCCATTTCAAGCAACGTTTCAATTCTGAATGGTGGGCTTATGCCTATACAACACACGACATCTTTTTTCAGCCCGATTCCAATTAGAGACCAAAGTCAACATTTTTCGCTTTACGCGTTCGCTATTTTCGTCTCTATTTTCATATCTACGATTTCAGTTGGCATCACAGCAAACAGCATGGTTCATGTGTTGTTTGCAGTGATGACAATTGAAATCGTAGATATGAAAATAGTGATGAAAATAGCGATCGCGTAAAGCGAAACATGTTGACTTTGGTCTCTAAGTGTAATCGGGCTGAAAAAAGAGATGGTGCAAAACGGCCATATGCCTACAATACACCACATCTTCTACGAGTATCTTCCACTATACTAGATTACTATCGGTATTCTAATGACTACTAGATTTCAATCCATCAAACGAGATATTATACTGGTATCAACATAAATAATTTCATGCGATAAAATCGGTCATCATTTCATTTTTGAAATAACAATATTGATACGTTTTTGGGGTGTTATGCCGTGTTGCGCTACCTCCTTCTTTAGCCAACGTTTCGGACATCGTTGCAGTGTCCATCATCAGGACAGATCTGCCCTGAACGATGCCCGAAACGTTGGCTAAAGAAGGAGGTAGCGCAACACGGCAACACCCCAAAAACAAATAACGAAAAAAATATTGATGTTTGTTTATTTCAGCTGAACGGAGCGAAACATGCATTGAGATTTTTTCAACACTAACTGTCCAAGCAATAGGTGATACTACCTATATCTTGATTCCGATGCATCTAAAATCTATGTGTATTTATTTAAGTGCATGAGTTGCACATTCTATGGAATCTCAACAGGTAGCCATTTCTGATTAGAGGTTTAATGTTCGAATCATATTTCTACCTGCTACCCATTTCAATACCTTGACCTAATCGAAAGTAAAATCTCAGTGTTCCCGCTTCTTTTAGAAATCTAAAATACGATAGAAAAATAGGGCATACACAAATATAATATTATGGACAAAATACCATATCTATTTTTGCACGGAAACAACCTAAAGTTTCTTGTAAGTGTGGCTTTTCCAGAGATTTTTAGACCCTTTTTACTCATTTTGAGTTCATCATTTGAACACATTGAACGAAAGATTGGCGTCTTATCAGATTTTGAAGTGAAAACTTCTTTAACACCGTTACAATATGAAACTCGATGAAACGAAAAAATCGTACTAAAAAGAGACAAACACATGCGAGTACATGTATAGGAATAATCGGTCTCCTCTTTGTGCGGTGCTTCCTAGCCACCCCACTCTTGTCTGGTTTAGTTTTCTGAAGGTATTTTTTTTACCATTGTATGGTGAAGCAAAATACCATACGATTAAAAATACTTTGCTAACTGAAATTAACTAATGCATTTGTTCGTATTAAGCAGATACTTTGTGCTGTGACATTATATTTTAAAATAAATCAATAACTTATTATACACCACACTTATTTTTTTATACACTTTATGCCGACAGAGTTTCGCTATAACCGTAGCTTCTTCAGGGCAGTATAATATTCTACTAAAGTAGTTTAGCAACGCGTGTTGTAAATAATATCTATATTCTGTTTTCACAGTTTTAACTTATTAAAATAATTGAAGTTCACAACAAAGAAAAAGAAAAACACTTAGGTAAATAAAAATCAGGTGCCACTGAGACTTATACCTCGATTTATATCGTTTTTCCCAATTACACTTCATCAGTGATAATTTCGCGAAGACATATATTTTTGGAAATCGTAATCCGGTTCATTTTTTTCTGACAAAGTCAACCATGTTTATCGGCAATAGACGAATCAAACCTGATTTTTTTAATTTAAAAAAGAAAAACAAACATTCCCGGATTACGCATAACCTGAAAATATTTGAAAATCTCCTACTACCACCACAATCAGCGCAAAATGTTGCATGTGTCTTGATGGAAGATTTAGCCAGCCGTGGAATTGAACTCAAAACACGTGGGTGAGAACCAGACGCGATGCCAACTCAGCCACTGACCGGTCTATTTTTTTCCATCATGCGAAAAAATATTGTTCTCAGACCCTCTTCTGTCAAATTTTATAAATATTTTGACTTTTATTAATCAATGCGTTATTTTGTGATTTTAAATTTTGATAATTCATCGGCGTTTCACTTAGATAACTTTTTTAAAATTATCTTATATGAGCTCCACAAAACAATTTTTCTTGGGGTCTATGTCATCTTTGAGGATGCTGTATGGAGGATTTTTTAAGGAAAGGAAGTTCTGAGAAGGAAAAAATGTATGATGGGTGAGTAGGAATCTGGAGATCAGTGTGTCCAGGAGTGACGGACGTAAATAATCCATTCCTCCCACTGCGGTGCAAGGCGATAAATCCAGAGAGTCCGGGTGAAGAGGTCAAAAGATTTCATTCAATCAGTATTTCCCGATCCGGCTCGCCATGCAGTAGGTGAGCAGACACATCCGCCGCCAAGACCTAGACAAACGGTACCCACTGAACCAGGTCACCCCTGTTAACAAACCTACAAAGTAGCAAGCCCATTGGGATGACTTTTTGCAGGGGTGTTGGTTATCCAATAAATGGTTTCCGGGGCGGCGGTACCTATACCCGCCTCCCAAATTGTACCCAAACTAATTGGTTAAACGCACAAAACAGGTCAAGCATTTATAAGCGTAATAAAAATGAAAGCACCTAATCCATTTATCCACTTTATCATTCGATACAAAGCGACTGCGTGATTCCGAATGGGAATAAATATCAGTGACAATAGGAGATGCTGCGTGGATAATAATCCCTTTGAATAATAGTTCCTGCTATTCATCCCGTCGGAGAAGAGCCTTATTGCTTGTGACCGGACTCTAGGGCTGGTGTGAACACCTCCATTGGGGGTCCACTGGGATTAACCAGGGGTCCACAAACTTTACTAGTTAGGTATTGTAATTTAATTTTAATCGATCAAATCATTTTAATACAACAGTTTCATGACTAAACAGAACAGATGTGGACACAGCAGAAAAAATGAAGAAAATGTAAGAAAGGAAAAAAACCTAACAATCCAATCCTAACCTAACCTAACCAATTATTTTATTGTATTCTGTTCTGTTTTATTCAGTTACCAATATTTATTTATTTTATTAACCTACCAATATCTAAAAGCACGAAACATTTTTGTTTTAAAATGTCCACATTTCATTTGGTAGATAATCTGCCTGACTAATTAATAAACTTAAAAAAAATTGTTATTTAAATTTATCCATTGGCTTACACTAATTGTTGTGCCCGGGCTCTTCAAGAAAAATAGGTCCTCCTTACAATCTGGTTTATTATTGTAATTACATGTTTACAATTTTTTGTATTATTGGTTCACATGACTGACCTTAACTTTCTACGAATTGCCTCTGAGCTGGCTGACGAGCGTCGGCCGTCACCCAGAGGCAGTGACCGTTCGTTTAGCCTCGGTAGCATTCATGTCTTCGGCAATTCGACATGTACACACTTATCGGGACTTGATAGAAGCTCTGCCTAACGGCATGTATTGATATCAAAAAAACTATGTCGTTTCGAAACACTACATGTATCAACACGAATGATCATAAAAATTTAAATTTATACCTTCAGATCAATTTATTGATTTTATCGTTATAGTATTTTTGTATTATTTCAGTGAAATCACAATACCCGTCTTCAAAAAATTTTTCCTTTTAATGATTGGAATTGAATTTGTAAAACGGGAACAAATAACACGACATATATAATTATTTTCTTATTTTTGAGAATTTATTGATTTTTAGAAGCTTAATATAGCCAATGAAAGGTAAAAGTCAAGTCAGGCCAGAAAAGAGTTTAAATTAGTTTTAATTTGCAGCTCGCATATCAAAAGGTTGCCGATCTCTGACATTATAATCCTATGCATTTCGGACCGCTTCAAAGTTGTGTGCAGGACAGATTTATCTCCGCCTGCTGCAACGAAAAGGATACACAAATTCAAATTGTAATTGATATTTTGATTTTAATGACTTTTTCACGTGCGTCGAATTTCAGTGGAATTAAGTCGTAATAATAATCTCTTCCAGGAAAAATACGACTATTTCTTAATTTTTATGGATATTTTTCAAGTTTTAACCATCGGCGGTAAAAAATTGGTAGCCTTTCAGGAGCATTTTGGTTGTTTTCTTAGGATTAAAATAAAATAAGTGAGTGTAGCTTTTATGTCCTTAATAAAGATGATATTTTATTGTCGTATTAGAAATAACTGCTCAACTTTTAAAAATGTGAATACAAAATGATAATAAAATCCCAATAGCTCCCAACCAAAGATATTCAAATACAAAAGAGATAAGCTATGATGTCCGCGCGACTGTCGACGGACTACTATCTAATCGGAGTACTTTGCATACGAAAAGAATTGATTTTTTAAGGTATGCATTAGTATTGGTTAACAATATCGTTCGAATACGGAAAGAATTCGTTCATTTAGTTTAAGTTCGTTTAGTTTATTCGTTAATAGCTGACCCGGACGCGCGTTGCTGTGGCTAACCAAACACAACGCAATCTACTGGATGGTTATCCAACCTTTATAACCACCACCATCTTTGAGTTTATCGCGAAGAGACAGACGACGCGGAGGACTTTAATTTATAATATGTAGAGATTATTCGTTCCTTTAGTTTATTCGTTAATTGATAAACAATATCGGCGGCAACCAGAAGCGCAGCCCCACCTAGTAAAACTGCGGATAGCACATCTCTTATATTTCAATATCTTTGACCCAACTGTCAAAGCCAGTAGACTATGGTGTCCCCAATTGGAACATGATTTAAGGTTGAAGGGAGTGTGAAGGAGAAGGCGATAGGGAAGAGGAAGTTTGAGAAGTACCTGGCTATTAAGATCCAGCCAACAAGCCATTTCGAGCAACGTTTTAATTCTGAATGGTGGTCTTATACCAGGGCGATACTGAGAGTATCTTCCACTCTGGAACGTGCCAATATACTATACATTATTTTTAAATGAATTAATTGTGAAATAACACAAATCATTCAAATAAAATTTATTTGCCCACGCCGGGATTCGATCCCGCGACCTTCGGATTGCGAGTCAAGATCCTAGACAACGCCGGAAACCCCTGGAAACCCACTAGAAACTTATTGGAAACCCCCTGGAAACAGCTGCAATTTAAATGTCTAACTAAAAAAATTATTTCCGATTTGTTAATTTATGCAGAAATAAATACATTTAGTTCATTTATTCTTAAATCATCAGACATACCAATTTTGGTTTCTAATAACTAGTTTAATGAACTCAAATTTGTTTTGAATTTAAGTTTCACAAATGTATCCAGTGATTTTTCACGGACCAGCACTATTCAAAAATACAATTTTGGGTTTTCTGCGCGTTAGTCTTGCGTGAAATCTGGTTCACAATTTTGTTTTGGTTATGTTTCATTTTCAAAATTGGAATCAGTGTTGTGCGAAGGATTTAGACAAGCCAGAAAGTAGCTGTCGTAAAATATTTAATTATTTAAAAAAATGAATATTTTTGTCATAATAACAAAATATTTACAAATAATGCGTATACATATTATAAATTATAACACGTGTTGAACCACTAACAGTTTATGTTAAAGCTCTTCGAACCTGAAAACAGTGTCTAAATGTATACAATTTAATATACAAAGTTTATTTGCAAAACATCAATCGCTATAATTTCAGAAACCAAACCCAGGATTTTCTAAGAATTTAGCTGCTTTTAAAGTAGTTATTTTAGCTGTGAAAAGTAGTTATTTATTGCATGTTCGTTATTCCTGGCTTACTGAATTTCTATAATATCTATCTTTTTTTAAATGAATACCGCACAAGAGTCCCAACTGCTCCCGTCTGAAGCCAGTGAGACTATGGCATCCCCAATTGGGGTATGTTGTGAAGCTGAAGGTAGTGGGGAGGGAAAGGAGATAGGGAAGAGGAAGGTGGGGAAGTACCTGGCTATTCAGATCTGGTCACCAAACACGGCTAATATCTTTATCTTTATCTTTACTAAGTATAAAATAAAGTCGCTCACCCTGTATGTGCGCTTAGATCTTTTAAACTACGCAACGGATTTTCATGCGGTTTTCACCAATAAATAGAGTGATTCATGAGGAAGGTTTTTAGGTATATAATTTATCAGAGTTTTGTGTAAATTGTTTGAAATACATAATATATCTGGCCAAACGGCAGCGGGCAGCGTCGTGTGGATTTGATTTAACAAATGGCGTTGGTTATAAAGGTTTCGTTAGCCACAGCAACGTCTAGCCGGGTCTGCTAGTATATATATAAAAAATCTCGCGTCACGGTGTTTGTGGTCGCACCCCTCCAAAACGGTTCGACTGATTTTTATGAATTTTTTTATGTATATTTGGTAGGTACGAGAATAGGTTGTAAAGTAAATTTCATACCGCTAGGTGATTAGGGTGTCCCTATAAAGTATATTTCATACCGCTAGATGATTAGGGTGTCCGTGTCCGCGAATCTCGGAAAGTAATCGATGGATTACTTTCAAAATGGACTCAAATTTTTACAGAACATTGCATTTTAGCAGAAGAGTGTTTCTAAATTAATGGTAAACTCTGGCGTTATGAAATTTTTATAAAAAAGTTACTACAAGTTGTGCGAAAGTGGTTGGAAAATGTGCGTAATTCAAATATTTTAGCGCAGGGAAATGTCTATCTAAATATATTTAAATTAATTGATTAATTTAAATAGTTTTAAAAATTGAATTTTTATTTATCAATCATTGTTTTACAAAATATCATGCTCAAATTTTTGACATCTTCACAAAAATTTTTGTAATGATTAAAAAACTTTTCAGATGTATTGTCACGTGGTTGTAATAATCTAGAAAACTTCGCGGCGGTTTAAAGAAGGTATTTTGAAAGTTTCAAACATTTTCAATGCGTAATATGGCAATACATAGACAACTCACTTATAAACATATTTATAAGGAAGAATATTTTGATTTTCATGTATATATATTATTATTATCTATGTTAATTTGAAAGGAACACTGATGTCGCTAATTTGTAAAAGATCTTTAGAAACCTAGGCTGTAGGTAGGCCAATGAAACTGATTTAATATACGAGAAAAAAATTCGATATTTGAAAAAGTTTGACCAATTTTACCAGAGTAAGGTGAACTAGAGTTTACTTTGAACGTGCCCACAAAACACTTCTATCGGTATATCTCCTCAGTGCATGAAGCCGATGTTCATAGGCAACCAATATCCGATAATCTACAATATGCACACATCATCCTATGTCTATGTTATTTAATAGATACCTATGTCTTGTGCATTCTTCCGACAATGTACTTGAATTGTTTATCTAATAACAGAAAATACACGTTAATATTTCTATATAATCTACCTAATAGTGGTCGAGTTAGGTTTCGAATCTACAGTAACATCTCGTTTAATAAAGCTTCGGCAGTAGAAGACACGCTATAGTAAACAATATAATTTATTAATTACTAGCTGAACTGGCCACGCTTTGCTGTGACTAACGAAACACAATTCCATCTACTGGATGGTTACCCAACCTTTATAACCACCGCCATATGTTAATTTGCATACAAATTCAAATCCACACCGCCCGCTTGCCACCACATTCTCCTTTATATATTATTATTTATTTATTTATTTTATTTGATATAATATCTAACATTTCAAATACAATTCAGCAATGTCGGTCTCACTGGGAAGCTCACCTGTGCTGAGGCCTCCATTTAATAAAACAAAAATTTATACATAATACATTAAAAATAATATAAAAATTATGCTACATAAAAAAAAAGTAAGCTAAAATTAAACTAAAAAAAATAAATTATAATTAAGGCAAAATTATAGGTAAGATGAATTATTTTATGATGTGTTTTATATATATATTTATATATTTCAATCAATTTAAACAAAACCTATAAACATTATATACCTGAACCTTCCTCATGAATCCCTCTAGCTATTGGTGAAAACCGCATGAAAATCCGTTCAGTAGTTTTTGAATTTATCGCGAACAGACAGACAGACATGGCGGAGGACTTTAATTTATAATGTGTGTATGTAAGTACATAAGATACACACTTCTTGTTTTGTTCGCATTCATGCAAAATCTATCATTTTTTGAAAATCTTTATATGAATCATTTATGTAAACACCTAGCACGGGAGCTTCTTTTTACCTGTACTTGGTCGATTTCAATATTACAATATAATATTTAATTATTATATTAATCAATATTTCAATATTTTAATTTATTATTATTATTTTTTTAATTTTTTTATTGACAAAAAGATACATAAATTACAATAAATTTTATACAATAATTAATTACGCAATATATGTATTTGATGTACCCCCATAAATAAGCAGGGCTTTTGTGTATGGGGGGTGTTATTATATTGGTTTAATTTATTATTTTTTATGCAGTACAAATTTTCGGTATAATTTTTAAGCTGAATTTTAAATTTTTTTATGTTACTGTTCATGTTTCTGATTTTTTCAGGTAGTGACTTAAAAAATTTTACTCCGAGATATTTATGATCAATATATTTTTAAAACGTGAGAAATGTATAAGAATCTTAACTACCCAGAGCCGAGGTGGAGGACATGGGTAAGGGGAGGATTAGAAAGTACCTGCTAATTCAAATCTGTTCGTAAAAACTCGTAGTCCTTAGTTAGCAGATAATATTTCTACCAGTTTGTTCTGTGATCAGTAGACCTCGTGTCCGAAAAAAACAAAGTACATAAAACGTAAATCAAAACCAAAATTTCCTCTGAAATCAAAAATAAATGTTGGCAGGTAGGTACTTAATTATAAAGCGTTTACACAAGTAACTTTTTTTTTTGATTTCAAGAAGGATATAATTTGTTCAAAGAAGCCTTACTTTTTAACGATAATTCTTTTTTCAAACTTTCTTCAGATGCGTAAACATGTCCGCCGGTGGCGGCGGTAAACATATCCGCCTCCTAAATCGTAAGTAGATATAGCGTTTAAACACACTGCACACAATGTCGTACGTATGTCGTATTTTGCTATTTAGTATTTATAGTATTTATCCAGAATTGAAACATTACTTAAAATGGTTTTAGCCGTGTTTGACTAGATCTGAATAGCCAGGTACATTTTCCACATCTCCCTCCCCTCCTGATTATCTCCTGCCTCACAATATATTAAAATTGGCAATGCCATAGTCTCACTGGCTCCAGACTTCAATTCGGGAGGCGGGAATGGGTACCGCTGCCCCGGGAACCTTTATTGAATACACCTCTGTCATAGGTCACCCCAAGTGGTTCGTTAAGTTTGGTGATTTAGCAGGGGTGCCCAGGTTTATGGGGTGAGGTTTGTCTAGATCTTGGAGGCGGATGACCAGGACACACTGAACCCCAGATTCCTACCCACTCCTTTAAACCCTATTCCTTCCTAGAACTCCCCTCCCTTCCTTTCCTTAAAAAAAACCCTCCACACAGCATTCCCAAAGATGAAACGAGGAAAATTATTTTCGTCAGGGCCTTCTGTGTGGAGCTCATGTAAAAAATAAAAAAAATAAGACGGTTGGGAGCAGTTGTGACTCTTGTGTTATAGTCGGATAAAAAAAGGATCAACTATCGGCGGACAATTGTCAGAGGGATCAATTGTCGGATGATCAACTGTCGGCTGGACCAACTGTCGGAAGGATCAACTATCGGAAGGATCAATTGTCGAGGGATCAACTGTCAGCCGGACCAACTGTCGGAAGGATCAACTGTCGGCGAACCAACTGTCGGAGGGATCAATTTTCGGGGGGGATCAACTGTAGGCTGGACCAACTGTAGGAGGGATCGACTGTCGGAAGGATCAACTGTCGGCGGACCAACTGTCATGGAACTACATGTAGCGTATCTGCATATTATAATCGTGTAACTAACCTATGCCGAGTTTGTATATCTCGGTACTATGGTGACAAATGACAACAATGTATCCAGCGAAATCAAAAGAAGAATAGTAGCTGCAAATCGATACTACTTTGGGCTACAGAAGCATATGAAATCTCGCCACCTTACCAGAAGAACTAAAGTCCTGCTTTACAAGACCCTTATACGACCTGTTCTTATGTATGGTTCGGAATGCTGGACAATCAGTAAGGGTGATGAAGGAGCCCTAGAAAGTTTTGAAAGGAAGGTGCTGCGAAGGATTTACGGCCCAGTCTGTGATAATGGAGAATGGCGTATCAGATACAACCAGGAGCTATACGATCTTTACGAGGACCCTAATATCTCCAAGGAAATCAAAACTGGAAGACTCAGGTGGGCTGGACATATCCAGAGAATGAGCGAAGGAGATATTCTAAAGCGAATTATGGATGGTGCACCTGGGGGTCGGAGAAGAGTTGGAAGACCAAAGCTTCGATGGCTGGATGGAGTGGTGAAGGATGCAAGCACCATCGGCATCCGAAACTGGCGCAACGCAGCACAACACCGACAGTCATGGAGGCAGGCTCTGCTGGAGGCCAAGACCCGACCTGGGTTGTAGAGCCACAGATGATGATGATGAACTAACCTATGCTATTTCAACCTCAAAAAGTTTTTCTGGAACTACATCGATAATCGAGGTGTTACTGTTGTGGTCTCGGATTAAAGATTACTAATCTTGTATTCTCTACCATGGATAATCCTTGTGGGATGCTGGGATTTAGTACTGAATTCAAAGCAGAGACTACAATGAAGTTATGATTTAATGTGGGAGTAAAGAAACTTGACAATACTCGTACACTTTTGTATTTTATTCCACTTTTATGTAAAATTCAAGAATTACTAGAACTTCGAGAATTTCGAACAACGGCCCGGAGCCGGTAGGACTATGGCAACCCTAGAAGAAGATGAGTTAGAGAAAGGTGGGAAGGTACCTGGACATTCAGATCTGGTCATCAAACACGCCTAAATCTATTTTAAACTTCGAACTACGACAATGATTTTAAACAATTTATTGACCCAGGTTGTCTTCAGGGCGTTACTGAGCATTTCTACCACAAAAACACAAGATTTTTATCTAGGTACTAACTAACCATCACGCCGTTTCCCCGAAGAGTAGGCAGTGAGGACGAACCGCCAAACAACTCGGTCTTGGTACACACTCCTTGCCTCGTTCATATTCATACATCGCCTCATACATGCTCTTCTATTATTCCGACTCTTCACATGGCCCGACTCAAGTATCTGATTCACTTGATCGTGCCATGTCTTCCTCGGGCGTCCTCGACTTCTACCATTCACATTTGGTTCATATATTCTCCTTACATTCCTTTTCTCGTTCATTCGCTCTACATGCACAAACCATCTGAGCGTCCCTTTCTTAATCATTACGCTTTGCGTTCTTCGAGGATCTTCACATTTCGCACACGATCCTACATGGTTTTACCACACATACGCCTCAGGGATCTCATTTCTACAGCATTCAGTTTACTTTTATCCTTCCTCTGCCAGTTCCATGCCTCAGGGTAGGTACCAGCACTCCATTATGGACTGCTAACATCACTTCTTTAGACAGTTATTTGTTGGCACCAACGGCGTTCAGTCCTCCATTAATAGAGTTACCAGCATTTACCCTTCTTTCGACATCTCCATCAACCTTCCCATCTCTTGTAAACGTACTTACTAAGTACACAAACTCATCCACCTGCTCCAAATACTCATCGTTAACAGCTATGTTGCACATTGTTTTCATACTCTCTCTTTCAAATACCATGACTTTAGACTTAAATGTAGTACTTTTAACAAAACTTATAAATTAAAAAAACTTCTTCAAACAAACACAATACGAGCTTTTTATCAAACCGAAAGCTCTCTTATTAAACCCAATTTAAATATTCGTAGAATTAGCCTTAAGCGAAAGGCGCTTGAATTTAATAGATATTAAGATAGATAAATATTAGATAGTTAGTTACAATGGCCAGTGGCGTACCAAACGCAAGGCGTGAACAGCTGTCAGGAGGAAGGGACCCGGGAAAGAAATCGAATTAAATAATGGCTATTTGTACAACAATTATAAATCAATTTTGAAAAATTATAACCAACAAACAAAAATGCTTCTGACCTCATTTGACACCGGTCGAAGAACCGTTATTTTCTAATTCAAAATCATATGTAGCTTATTTTTCGTTTTAATTCGGTCGCGATGACACAAGGCACGAAAACATCTTAAAAAATCAGTGTGCAATTTTCACGCGGTTGACGGGAAACCTTCAGAAAACTAAAGTAGACAAAAATGGGAGGCTACGAAGCACTGCACAAAAAGGAGAACGATAGGCTACGAAGCACTGAACAGTGAGAAGACCGATTAGTCTATCTCATTCTCTCGCAGGATAAATCCTACAAATGTATGTGTTTGCCTCTTTTTAGTGTCGCTATTTTTCGTTTCATCGAATTTCAAATCACAGCGTGCTAAAGAAGTTTTCACTTCAAAAATGTTGACTCAAGGTCTTTTTGAGTACCATTGCATTTTTACAAACAGCAAGTATTCGAGCTTCAGTGTGGTTAAAAATATGTGATGACTGTCAAAAGGCTAAAACAAGCACCTATCATGTCTATTACATCTAAGAGTATTTACCATACTTGCCCCGTGGCTCGTAGGTTTGTCGCTACATTATTACATGGCTCTCACCAACATCCCATAGGAAGGCATACCTTATCCGCTGTAGTTAACGTTATAAATTTAAACAAATGCCTTGTTATTAGTGTGGAAGTCACAAGACTCGAGTACAGAGCGTCCTCTTTTCCGTTCCTTTTTTCATTACGAAATAACGACACCTTGAGCGGGCAGAGCCGGGTCCCACGCAAGGATAATAAGGAGAAAGCATTATTAATAATGTTCACTAATTAAATAATCCTTTTTTTAAAGATGAATACCGAACGAGAATTCTATGTATTCGGCGTCAATGGGGTTAATGCATAGCCAATTGTTGTGTGTTATGAGGATTACAGGATTAGAAAGATGAGCAAGGGGATAGCTTGGAAGCTAACACGGCTAAAGCCATATCGAGAAATGTTTCGATCAGTGCTTAATTAGAATATTTAACGCTCTGAAATGTGTCGCAACGCATTATTGAAGTGAAAACTTCTTCACCACCGTTGTGAATTGAAACTCGATGAAACATTAAGGATTTATCCTGCAAGAGAATGAGATAGTATAATTGGTCTCCTTTTTGTGCCGTGCTTCGTAGCCTATAGGTCTGCTCTTTGTGCGGTTTCACTTCTACCGCGTTTAAATTGCACACTCTGTTTTTGAAGTGAAAACTTATTTAGCACCATTAGTTTGAAACTCGATGAAACGAAAAATAGCGACACTAAAAAGAGACAAACACATATAGGGTTTAGTCTGCGAGAAATGCGATAATAAATTCGGTCTCCTCTTTGTGCGGTGCTTCATAACTTCCCCACTCTTGTCTACTTTAGTTTTCTGAAGGTTTCACTTCTACCGCGTGTGAATTGCACACCCTGTTTTTGAAGTGAAAACTTCTTTAGCACCATTTGTTTTAAACTCGATGAAACGAAAAATAACGACACTAAAAAGAGATGAACACATATAGGATTTAGTCTGCGAGAGAATAAGATAGTAAATTCGGTGTCCTCTTTGTGCAGTGCTTTGTAGCCCACCCACTCTTGTCTACTTTAGTTTTCTGAAGGTCTCAATTCTACCGCGTGTGAATTGTAAACTCTGTTTTTACTCAAATATTATTTTTTTCAACACCGATCAAAAAATATGGTGAGACGATATAACTAAGTCACACTGAAAATTCGCAAAGTTGCTCTTTTATGATTGGTGAAAGCTACTGATATTTCAAAGCCCCGTAGTTGTTCATGTTGAAAATAGCAGCAATTCCCAAAAAAAGATTCATACAGAAAAACAGCGCAGATTTCATCACACCGAGTACAATTTTTATGACATCATAAAGCTCGTAATTATTATTTTTCCACTTTCTCGCGACGGATCTGGCAGCCAGTAAGGGGAGCCCTTTACATAACACCGCCCCTGATTGGTCGACAGATAATTATTCCAGTTTTAATTTTTTCCTTCTTTTTTCCCTCGGGTCGTGAGACCGTTGGAAAGGTTTAGGTCAGAGTTAAACAATCCCGCCAAAGCTAGCCCCAAAAGCTCGGTCGGTTGTTTTGCAAGACAGATTGTATTAGACGTAAAGCTCCGTTATTGAATGGTGGCGTTGTGTAATTTGCGAAGGATGTGTGCGAATGGAGGGCAAATTGTTGCATAATATGATTTATATGGTGTTTAACTCTTCCTTTAAAATTCTGCAACGAATAATAATAATAACAACAGGAAGACATTTTAGATGAAAACTTTTTTTACTGAAAATCTGTGATATTAATTTATCAATGTTCCCAAAAAATCCACCAAAGGTTTCAATTTGGGAGACAGGTATGGGTACCACCGCCCAGGCACTATTTATTGGATAAAAAACACCTCTGTCATATGTCGTCCCGAGTGGTTCAAGATTCTCTCTCGGAACATCGCCTTGCACCGCAGCGGGAGTGATAGATTCAAACGTCTGTCACTCCTGGAAACACTGACCCCCAAATTCCACCCATCACAACATTTTCATTCACAGAACTTCATTTCCACTCCTCAAAAGACCCTCCACACAGCATCCCCAAAGATTAAATAGGCCTTGAGGGGAATTATTTTCTTCAGGGCCTCCTGTGTGGGTTAAATGTAAAAAAAAAACTATTTCTGTAAACAAAACAACAAACATAAGAAATGATTATGACGGGTTGTTTACAAAAAATTGAACTATTCATCATATATTTGAGATCAATTGTCAGGTTCTGTGTTAGTTCTATTCAAGTTCTGTTATTATATAAATATATGCCAGTTGCGTCATAAAACTGAAATTAGCGCAGAACTCGAATAGAACTTTCACAGAACGTGAAAATTGACCTCAAATATTTGATGAATTGTCCAAATTTTTTTAAACAACTCATCCTTTGGATATGATTTTAGATTTTCACGGCCAAAAGTATTTTTTTTATTTGTTTTTGGGGTATTATGCCGTGTTGCGCTACCTCCTCCTTGCCATCTTGCCTTGTCATCTGCCCTGATGATGGACACTGTAACGCTGTCCGAAACGTTGGCTAAAGGCTTTATATTTCATCACTAGAAAGTAGAATAAGTATTCAAGAAGTTATAATACATACTGGGAACACAAATATTAGCAGGTTTCTCACAATTATGCAAATACCGACAAACAACTGTGCTTCACCTATTTAGTTACAATAATGGGTCGTTTGTTTGCGCCTGGACATTGTGAATAGACTGGAAATATACATATAAACACTGTTTGTTTGCGCCTGGACATTGTGGATAGACTGGAAATATACATATAAGCACTGTTTGTTTGCGCCTGGACATTGTGGATAGACTGGAAATATACATATAAACACTGTTTGTTTGCGCCTGGACATTGTGGATAGACTGGAAATATACATATAAACACTGTTTGTTTGTGCCTGGACATTGTGGATAGACTGGAAATATACAAATAAACACTGTTTTTTTATGACTCTAAAGTACCAGACCACAAAACGTACACTGTGAGTTGTAAATTTTATTGTATATTAGCTGTTTTCCGGCATGCGTCGCAATACCATATTCAAAGAAATGAATTGTTTCTCCCTGCATTCCTTTTGTGCGTCCCCGTTCCCCTCCCGCATCCCCTACTCTCCCGCGTTCCCCTTCCACCTTCCCCGCCCACCCCCTCCCGCTCCATCGTAACGCAAACCCCCCTCCCGTGATCCATATTCAGTCCCAGTACATTCAGTTTTCAAACAGCTTGCATGCCATCTATTACAATTTTTTATTCAAATTTTAATTTTTCGTATATTACAAATATTAATTTTTGCATATTATAAGTAATTTGGGAGGCGGGAATGGGTACCGCCGCCCCGGGAACCTTTATTGGATAACCAACACCTCTGCCACAGATCACCCCAAGTGGTTCGCTACGTTTGGTGATTTAGCAGGGGTGCCCGGGTTCATGGGGTGAGGTTTGTCTTGTCTAGGTCTTGGAGGCGGATGACCAGGACATACTGAACCCCAGATTCCTACCCACCCCTTAAACCCTTTTCCTTCCCAGAACTCTCCTCTCCTTCCTTTCCTTAAAAAAACCCTCCATACAGCATCCCCAAAGATGACATAGGCCCTGAGGAAAATTATTTTCCTCAGGGCCTCCTGTGTGGAGCTCATGTAAAAAAAAAAAAGAACAATATATATAATTTGAAAAATCCATAGAAAATTCTTTTGTTACAAAAAAAAAAAACAGCTGCCTGCTAAATTCACATTCATCAAACGCGCGAGCTGTCAAACGTGCGAAGTTAAAGTAGACGTTAAGTTTTCTGAAATTATCCAATTTTCTTTTCATAAGAACCGTCTACAAAGTATTAGAAAACTTAAAAAAAAGATGAATGAAATAGATAAAGTCGTTCTGAAGTTATGGCGTGATAAAGGAGACTATAAATAAGTCGAGTCTTTTGCTTAGGGATGAAAAAGGTGGGGTCAATTTAAGTTTCCGTAATTATAGGAATTATCTCAATGAAGAATTTTTCCTTATATTTGATACGATTGAGAAAGAAGTTTTTATAATTTACTCTTCTGATTCGTACATGTTTCTAGGCTCCTTTTTCGATATATTTTTCCTCATTTTGAAGGTATATATATATATATATAAGTTATGGAGTAAAGCCATTTTAGCAACGTTTCAATTCTGAATGGTGGTCTTACCCCAGGGCGATACTGAGTGCATCTTTTATTATCGAACGTGCCCCAAATTTACTGTATAGGCATATTAATTTTAAATAATTAATTGTAAAATAATACAAATAAATTAATCCATTTTTTTGTGCATGCCGAGATTTGAACCAGCCATCTTCGGTTTGCTAGTCGAGAGCATAACCCCTAGACCACAAAAGCCGTCAAATTCGCTGAAAATTTGTAATAAATACCACGTTAATTCACATAATTGCGGCACGTACAGGTATAATGTATAAATGTATAAGGTATAATGTATAAGGCATAATTATCAGTGTTGCCACGATGAATAACCACAATTCAGAGTCGAAGTTTTGCTTGAAATGATTTTAGCCGTGCTTAGTGACTAAATCAGGACTTCCGACCACTCCGTTTCACCTTCCGTCTCCTTCCGTCCACATTCCCCCAGCCTAACAACATAACCCAGCCGTAGTCCCACTGTTTCCGGACATTTGGTAAGCGGGGTCCAGAGCTCGTCATTTGTCACAACAAGTCAATGAATTTATCAAGTTTGTCAATAAATACTCTCAACTTTTGTTGTTTCGAGTTTAGTTGTGCTTTCCATGTTCGACGGAAAACATTTCCCAAACACTCCATCCCGGGTGAAGCGGGAAGGCAGGCGGGGGGGGGGGGGATTCATTTTTTGACAGATGCCGCGCAATGCGGTCGTGTGGGGAGAATTAACGGAACGGCCGCCTTTTGTGGTTATGTGCATTTAATGTGCAATGAGCGGGCATATTCACGAGTTAAAAATATTATTATACTACGTATAATATTATAATAAATATATTTGATAATAAAATTATAATATAATATCAAATATTTATAATTATTCTGTTTTTGACGTAAATATTTACGCACTCTAAATTCGTAACTTTAGGTCGTGCCATAATCGATATTAGTCAGAAATCTTTCCTGATTATTCAAGTTGGCATGGTGAACACAATTTGACAAGAGTAGTACCTACATAACATAATAATAAAGTACATAATAACAATGTATGGCTGTTTATGAAATTTACGTTTTTGTGTAAAATCATTTCAAGGGCACTGTATATTACTGTACAAAGACATGACGTTCCCGCGCGGCGCGGAGAATATTCCAGGCGTTTCTCGATACCGAATAAGTATGTTAATATTTGTTACTATATTATAATTATATTATCAAATATATTTATTATAATATTATACGTAAGTATAATAATATTTTAAACTCATGAATATTTAAGCTCGCTCATTATACATTACACATAACCTCAAAAAGTCGTTCGGTTTGTTCTTCCATAAATACGACCACACCGCGCGACTCCTGTCAATTAAATGAATTATACCCCCCGCCTGCCTTCCCGCTTCACCCGGGATGAAGTGTTTTGGGAATGTTTTCCGTCGAACACGGGAAGCACAACTAAACTCGAAACATTGACAAACTTGATAAAATCATTGACTTGTTGTGGGACTGTCAATGATTTTATCAAGACAAATTGAGACAAATGACGAGCTTTGGACCCGACTGTATATTTATTTACTTATTTGTTTCGCAAATGATTACCTTAACACGGGCATTAGCCTAGAATGGTAGTAAAAAAAAAACTAAAAATTGTACTTTCAAGAAATTAATAAAATAATAAAAAATCGGACTTCGTAGACTATTTTAGAACTATGTTAAAAATAATTTTTTAACATCGCAGAAAAAATATTTTTTCCCGCCGAATTTTTGATCAGCTTTTTACGGATAAAATTAAATCCTTTTTACATAGATATGCACCTTTCATTATCAAGTATATCACAGGCAACATACAGAAATCGAAAATATTCTATTTCGACTCGAATAAGTATCCCTCACGGCAGTTTCAAGTAAAAAACACGCTGGATTCGCGTGATTATAAACTTTACGATTTTTTAATATTTTTTTTATAAATCCTACAAATATGAAATAAACAGTAAAATACAGGTTAATTCATTGACTATACAGCACTATAATAAGTTTTTATGTCTCCATGTTAAAATTCGAAGGTATGATTTTTTTAAATGTTGGCGAAAAATTCAAAAAATTCTGGGAAATCTCGAAACAAATTTATTTATTTCGCGTGATCGCTCCATTGGTTAAGTACTATTAGGTCTGTTAGTATTACGTTTATTAGAAGATTAGTGGCAATGCACAATGTAACAATCCATTAACAGCGATAATTTCATCTAAATTATTTCGATTATAATGTTCATAGCAACAGTTCACGCATAATATATTTGAAATAGACATTCCACGCAATCGATTTCATCTAAGTCTAAATATACTTTGGTGTTAACATAACACGGAAATTGGGCATTGAACGCTTAACAGAATTGGACATGCACAAGCAAACGAGCGGAAACCAAACGGAAATTCAAACATAAACAAAATAAATTATATTCGAACCCAACAACAAGTTACGAAAAGAAATTAATTCAGTTCTCAGAACATAGCTTCTTCAAAACTAAATTGTTTCGTTTATAAATTTAGCGGCCCCATAAACATCTTTTATTTTGCATTTTGTTTTGAAGAGTTTAATTTCACGCGTACTTTTGTTACTTATTTCAATATATTTTATTTATTTATTTAATACTAGCTTTTGCCCCCGGCTTCGCTCGCATAGTATTAGAGGGTTTCCCACTCCGCCTCCTTCACCTTCCCTATCCTTCACCACTCCCCCTCTCCTCCTCTTCACCCATTCATTTTTCAAACAGCTCGCGTGCCACCTATTAAAGCGTTACAATCAAACACACGCAGTTTCGCATTTATAATATTAGTATAATTTTAACCTTAACCGTAACCTAACCGTTACCAAGCAACGCTTTGCTTTTCGCCTGGATAATAAACGTGTAATAAATAATTTCATAACGCCAGAGCTTACTAATATATACAGCCTATTTTACTCGCAAATAATGTAGCTTTCTATTGGTGAAAGAATTTTTACATGTTGTAAATTAATATAAAAATAGCCTTTTCTCACCATAAAGAGACAAGATTCTTGTGTTTGATGAGGGAATTCACGCTCAATTATATGTTATCATGTAATTAATAAAATAATAAAATATTGTAAATAATAACAAAAAGATAAGTAAGACATACTCAAGATATATCAATAAATAGATTTCAAGGTTTAAAAGAAATAATATTAATAATAATAGATTTGAACTCTCGCAGTGGTTTCAGGTAATTTATGGGATTATGATTATTTTCATTAATTTTCAGATTTAACGGGAGGTTGAAATAAGTTATGCTAGGCACAGATATTATTCTGATATTGCTGATATATTGAAATGTTAGTTATTTAGCTGTATTTCTTTGAAACTTTGTAGTAGGTACTTATTGAATATTTTTTTTATATAGTTTATCGATTGTAGGTACATTGAATTTTGAAAAGATTTTTTCAGCAGAAAATATAGATGTTTTTTTCAGGATAACCTTAATTATAATTAATCTTTGAACTATGTAGAGAGGCTTTAAAGAAACATCATAAGTTCCTCCCCAGCTTATAAACCGTATAAATCGCATTTGTATGAGTAACAAATGTTCATGTGAAATCTTAATTGTCGGCTACCTCGTGGAATACCCATATTATAAGTTATACCTTATAACATTGTAAGATATTTAGATAAAATAAGTAAGAAATAAAACTAATGCGTTTTTCTTAGCATAGCAGAGCTATAAGCTCATGGCTGCGTATTCGTAAGTTGCTACGTATATTATTAGATGCTAAGAATATTATTGATGTTTTTTGCGATTTATAGCTAAGCCTATTTATAAAATTTAACCATAAATCTTTTTATTGTTCTGAATCAGCAAAAACTTTAGAAGGCATCTTAAAATTTGCAAGATATTTCTATCAACAAAGCTAATTTAAGCTCGCAATATCGTGTCTCCCATGAACTGTTTGTTATCAAGTATTGTTTTTTCTACATTTTATATTTTTTTAATTTAAATATTTTTTTCATTTCACTTCAAAGGAGTGTTCATGCATCATGATTTTAAAATCATAATATCGGTATAAATACGAAAAATCTTTTAGTTACATTACCCCAAAAACTCATTCGTCAAGTAAGGTCGTTTTTCCTCTAGTTTTTTGGTTTTTGTTTTAGCCAGTTCTATTGTAGGTATTTCTATTTGGGTGTACGAGTATTGAATTGGAAGTAGAAAAAATAAATTGAAAGTAGAGCTCCTATAAATACTTCACCAGTAATTTTTATTATTAGACTTATTTCATATGAATCATCTAACTTAATAGGTAATTAAATAAATAAACTTATGTTTGAATACTCACTTTTCTTGCGTATGAATAACTATAAATTTGTAAATTCTAACGACCTCCACAGTACGCATCACATTATTCAAGGAATGTAGGACATAGGATAATCCTGAGATATTGTAAGCTTTTAGAAAATTTTCAAGAGATTGCGAATCCGTTCGGCGTGTTTCCTGAATGAGTACCGGCGCCGAAGAGATCAATAACGCTAGTTCATCAGAGAAATTCCGGTAAAACACGGACAGATGTTCCTTTTTAAACGACTTCGAAAAGGAGGAGGGTCTCAATTCGACTGTATTTTTATTTTTATTTATTTTTTTTATGTTTGTTACCTCAGAACTTTCGACTGGGTGAACCGATATTGATGATTCTTTTTTTATTCGAAAGCTGATGCTTCCCGTGTGGTACCATTTTAATTTGGTCCAGTTCTGACAATGGAATCCATGAGAAAATCATATAAGTCTTAAATTTGCATCAAGTATGTGCGCGACAAATGGACGAATAACTCAATATCACGCCAACCGATTTCGATGATTCTTTTTTTCGTTGGAAAGGATGTACTTCAAGGGTAGTTTGATGAGAATTTGGTTAGGTTCTGATTATGGGATCCATGACAAAGTAACGGAACTCTCCAATTCTTAAGAGCAAATTAACGATACTCGGCCGAATCTTAATCGAATTAGTTAGTGTACTTCAGATTCACTAAAAATCAAAAAATAAACAAAAATTTTAACAAAACAAAAAAAAGACTTCAAAAAATGCACTAAAAAGTAAAAAAAATAATTTCGTATTCTTCTACAACTTAATAATCAACTTACTTTTTCTACTTATCAATATATTTGATTTAATAGAACTAGTACGATTTCATTGCCCTGGTCGCGCTAACAATAGACTGACTCTACCGTTCTACTATAATAACACACATACATTATCACATTATTACTCACCAATCAGTCGATTACACATTTTGGGAAATGAATATGCTAACATCGGTGACATTTATTTCTTAAAATTAGCGCAATATAAACATGCACTCAAAAATTATTTTTCCATAATGTAACTTTATATACCTACGCAATATGGACATGTTGAAATGAAATGATGATGTTTCTCATTGTTCTTTTTTGTTATTTTTTGTTGTGATACATAAAATAATTGTATGTTATTTTTAAGTTTAAAACTACTATTATGTAATGATATTATTTTTCTTACTTTTGTACTCTATTATCTATATGTTTATTTATAAAAGGCAGTATAGCCGTTTATGTATTTAAAATAAAATAAAATAAAAAATATGGAGGTACGATTGTTATTTTTGGAGTCGGTGGCAGCCAAGGTACCAGGCCCGGCGTGTTCACTTGACGGCTCCCCTCCCGCCGCGGCCCGCTCTCGCCTCTCACCTCGTCAAGTCGCGCGTGCGATACAAGCACATCTCACCTATAACTATGTATGTAGTTACAAACCTACCTTGGCTGACACCGACTCCAAAAAAAACAATCGTACCTCCATATTGATGAGTAGAAAAAGTAAGATGAGTATTAAGTTGTAGAAGAATACGAAATTATTTTTTTTACTTTTTAGCGCATTCTTTGAAGTCGTTTTTTTGTTTTGTTAAAATTTTTGTTTATTTCTATCTGAAAATGGTACCAACACTGAACGCGCCTACAACTACGATTGACATTCTCAAACTTACCTGTGGGAAGAAAACGTCGTATATCATAAAATAATATCATTATTAGGAAAAGTGAGAGTTTCTGGAAGATAGCATCCCGATTAGTTAAATACATTGTTATTTAGTTTCAGGTAAATGTTTCTTTGACCAAAGTAGAACATTCTCTATTGTTATTTCTATGTAGGTAGAAGGATAAACACGCGTGGGCTTAATTGCCTATCTCAACAAAATCCAGTTAACCATAATCCTTTCAATAAAATTCAACTCATCGGCGATGAAGTAATTAAAGGCAATGCGTTGCATTAGTGGCAGGAAAACAGAATCTTGAATTATTGTTATTATTTCATAATTAGGTACTTTTAAAACATCCTTTTTTCCATTTGTTATATTGAAAATTTGGAACAACAATGTTGGTTTTGTTTGGTTAAATCTGAATGGATATTTTACGGTCGTGATGGAAATGATGGTGCGAACTGAAAACAGTGGCTTTAATTATGAAAACTTGTTCTTCTTCTTCTTGTGCCCTGTCCGTTCAACGGACGTTGGCTATGCGGACTTTGTTTACTGCGGCCCGGAAGCGTATTTACAATCCCTACCGCGTTTCAGTCGCTTTAAATTTTCAACATCAAAATTTAAATATTTAGAAATAAAATTATTAATTTGTAATATACACATTGGAAAGATTATTTTATCCAGATTTTAGAACAATTTTTGTTTTTGCAAAGTGATAAAAAATTATCAATATAAAGGTGTTTTTACAATGTATAGGAATAATATTAAAATTTAAATATTTAGAAATAAAATTATTGATTTCTAATATACACATCAGGAAGATTACTTTATCTAGATTTTAGAACAATTTTAGTTTTTGCAATGTGATAAAAAATAACCAATATAGAGGTATATTTAAAATGTAAATTGTCGTTACCGTGACTGAATCGGTATAGGTTTTGTAAATACGCGGCCCGGAACAGCTCCACGGTAGACTGGCCAAACCACTGTCTCAGGTTTTTCAGCCATGAGGTTCTCCTTCTTCCAGGGCCCCGTCTTCCGGCAATCTTTCCCTGCATTATGAGATGCAGGATCTCATACTTCTATGGATGTCTCATCACATGTCCAAGATATTGAAGTTTTTGGATTTTTATAGTTTTAATTACTTCCTTTTCTTTATTCATCCGAACCATAACATCTTCGTTTGTAACCCTGTCCATCCAGCTTATTTTAAGTATTCTTCTGTAGATCCACATCTCGAATGCCTCAAGTCGCCTAATTAGTTCTTCAGTAAGCGTCCATGCTTCCATTCCGTAAAATATTACCGAAAACACGTAGCATCTGACCATTCGCATTCGTAATCCAAGGTTGAGATCATATTATCATATTGCAGTCATACTGCAGAACATTTTTTTCATGCGGATAAAGGTTGCACGAGCTTGCTCAATGCGGCATTTGATTTCAACTGAAGGATCCCATCTATCATTTACATTGCAGCCCAAGTATACAATACTTTGTACCTTCTCTAGTTTTGTTCCAGCAATATAAAGATATATATTATGAAAACACGGACTATATAACAGGAGGTGTAAATTTCATGACACCAGAGTTACGCGTTTATGAGATTTTGTTTTTTAACACGGGTTTCTACAAAACATCGCCTTATAAAAAGATTAATACAAAAAAAAAAGTGTGCAGTTCACACGCGGTAGAAATGAAACCTTCAGAAAACTAAACTTCGAGATAATGAGACGAATGCAGAGTATCAGGAGTAGGATAATTGTAGTGTTGATTAAAAACTATTTTACATTTTATTCTACGAAGCACCGCACATAGAGGAGGCCGATCGGCTACGAAGCAATGCATAAAGAGGACTACGATTAGTCTATCTCATTCTCTCGCAGACTAAATCTACAGTTATATGTGATTGTCTCATTTTAGCGTCGCTCGTTTCCGTTTCATCGAGTTTCGAATCACAACGGCGCTAAAGAAGTTTTCACTTCAAAAATAATAATCTCCATCAGTACCATGACATGAACTTAGGCTTCTTTGACCCTTAATAATAATAATAATAATTGGATAATTTGTAGAGCGCCGTTTTTGTGAAAAATCACCTCAAGGGCGCTTAACAATTTATAATGAATTCTTAGTGATGCTTCATAGCCTATCGGACTCCTATTTGTACGGTGCTTCGTAGAATAAAATGTTAAATAATTTTTAACCCTTGTAACAATATTATAATAAATAAACCCTGCAATTATCCTAATCCTGATACTCTGCATTCGTCTCAATGTTTAGTTTTCTGAAGGTTTCACTTCTACCGCGCTTGAACTGCACAAATAATATTTGTTTTTAAACTAGCAGCCCGGCCACACTTTGCTGTGAATAACGAAACACAACGCCACGCCATTACCCAACCTTTATAACGATGCCAATCCAAATCAAAACCCGCCGCAAGCCCGCTCTTTTTATTTGTACATTTCAACCAATTTACACAAAACCTTTACAAATTATACACATTAAAACCTGCCTCATGAATCACTTTACCTATTGGTGAAAACCGCATGAAAATCCATTGCGTAGTTTAAAAGATCTAAGTGTACAGACAGCGGGAGTGACTTCATTTTATACTATGTAAAGATAATGAAAAATCTTCAAATGTTCGCGTCCTGGTTGCAAAGCCAATGAGCCTGTATTTCTGGCACTTGGTAAATTTCTCGATAAAGATCTTCAATTTATTCAGCTCTTATTCCAAAGTTATATAATCCAATGAACCATAGATACCTACCGGTCTGTTCGACGACGGATATTAAACACAGACAAATCTCAATTTAACTTCAATGTTTTCACTGGTTTAACAGATTACCACAAATTCCAAGTTCGATGACGTCCAGACTGGGGCGTGTTGATATTTTGGGTATTTTTATACTAATTGTTTACTGTTAATGTATTTTAAAATAGGCGATGAATCAGAACTTAGATCGGGAATTTGTTACACATTGGCATAATAAATTACGTGTTGAAATATGAATATTACTTTTATTGGATGTCTAAGACCGTGATATCTTTCTATATTTTATCAAATTTTCCGTATCGAAAACAGTTACTTGTAAAATTCCAGGCAAATCTCTCGTTAACTGTAAAGCTGAAAAAATATTGTTTGATGTCTAAAACAACAAAAATTCTCGAATGGTGAGCTCTGTCGTTATGAAATTTAACATTTTTTAATGGATTTTTTCCATCAAATGCTCTGGAGCTTTGAAAAATTATAAAAACGTCTATGAGATTAGCTACAACGTGTACCTTGTTTATTATAAATACTGGAGCCAGTGAGATTATGGCATTCCCAATTGTGGTATGCTGTGGGGCTGAAAGTAGGGGGAGGGGAAGAAGATGGTAAAGAGGAAGCTGGGGAAGTACCTGGCTATTCAGATCTGGTTACTTTAAGTTCGTTTCAATTCTGAATGCTGGTTACACCAGGGCGAAATATACTGTATATTATTTGTAATTATGTAATTGTGAAATAACATAAATTAATCAAAATAAAATTTATTTTGTACCCGCGATCTTCGGATTGCTAGTCGAGAGCCTTACCCCTCGACCGTGGAGGCCATAATAGCATAACCGCAGATGTCAGTTCTAGAGATTTGATGCTTATTTATAGTTCCTAACAAGATGCATTTTTGATGCGTGCAATTTCTTCCTTATGTAGTTTTTGCTGTGCAATTTCTTCGTCGTGTGCTGTTTAATTTCATCCTGACACAGTTCAAACTCGTTATAAGGCAACTACCAACTAACTAGTGCAAGTGATTTCATAAAATTCTCATATTACCGAGAGTCAAGTCATTGAACGCGATGACACAGACTGACATGTAAACCAGTAGTGGGAAAACAAGAAGCGGCGATTATTTCAAGCGTTTCAGGGCATTTAATTAATCTGTGGTCGCTAGACACTGCCTAGACATCTCACTCCTTGCTCGTTGGACAGCCTCTCACGGTCCATTTAACCATTAACGAGTATCAATCATAAGGAAGGGCAACCAAGGCAACAAGAATACATATGGGATGAAGCCGAATTTACATTACTTTAGGTGTACTGCTAGTTTCACGTGTAAACACAGTTTCATCATGCATGCTTCTGTGCCGCAAAAGTAGAATCGCGTCAGCGCAAAATCAGGGCACCACTAGTAATACCGTAGCATCTGCGTGGTTGAATCAGAACCTGGTTTCGATTGCATGTCCGAAGCCACGCCTTACACGCCGCGTCACAAATGACATCTGTGTACATGGATTTTCAGACAAAGCTTCCGTTGTAATTCGGTTTCTAATTCAAAAATTCGTCACAAGATGTCGCCACTTTATGTATCGACGTATCCTTCCTAGGTATAAGTTCTACGAATTTGTGAATCTGTATAACCTTGACGGTAATACTCAGTTATATCAAGCGGCTGTATATTACATATGACGTCATCGCCGCGATTTCTTTGTCGCGGTGACTAGCCATTGGTTGACACGTTGACAGTGGATACGAGGAAAGGACTAATTTTGGAACCAGTTCCTATTGGATTTATAAAATGATCACCAACACTAACTGGGCGAAGCCGAACCTAAAGCTGCCCTTAGGGCCTAGCAGTAAAAACCTGCGGAGCGGGTTGAGGAGGACATATTACGATAGTTAGTCTCAGACTTTCTGCACTGAAAATTTTTTTGACTTCATCTGGAATTAAACGTAAAGTAACTAAGGGAACGTACCCATAATACATGACCCGTTTAGGGGGGGGGATCTTCAAAATACCACGCTCGCGCTCGGTCACACTTATGTTTTTATCACGGAGTCAATCTAGAAATATTTTTATGTTTTTTCCACTAACTTTTTAATATTTTTTCCACTTGTAATTATAGGTATGCATGCACTCTTGCCATCACGCAGCAAGCGCCGTATTAATAATGATAAATATAACCCAAATATATATATTTTTAAATTTTTTGTTAACAAGAAATGATTCAAAACCATATTTATGATTTACTACGTGAAAACTGTATGGGGAGGGGGGGGGTCTTGGAATATACTACACGTGGTCACCGGGGGGGAGAGGGGGGGAAGGGTTAAAAATTACAAAAAAAGGGTCACGTAGTATGGGTACGTTCCCTAAATGGAAAGGTTAAATTACAAAAATGTGTACAATATTTGGCGAAAATGCCCAATTGTAACCATTCTCATAAAATATAATTATATCCGTGTGAGATCAGAAATCCACTCCATAAAGTGAATGAACGATCATGGTTTGTTAGTATAAATTATCCGTGAAATGCAGCGTAGAGTGTAGTTAATTCGAGCCATCTAATAAACAGTGCGTCTTGTAGATTTTCCTAGGCAATCCGTCAACTCGCCTCTCAACGGGTTAATAACTTAACAGGAAGCTTCATGATGGATGAAGGATTGCATTATTTATATCACATGATTAAATGTCGTCGGGCATCCAAACGGTCTGATATAAGATGAACAATATTATTATTATATTTTTATTTTTTCTTTATTTATTTTATTTTATTTTTTATTTAGAATGCAGTACATTTTTTTAATTACAGTGAAAAGAATGGGTTTACAAAAATACAATACACAATACGAGTAACATAATATTTGTTAAAAACAAAATATAGGTTACATAAAATATAAGGGTTAAAAAAATTGAAAATAAAAAATTTAGTTTACATAAAATATAAGCGTTAACAAAATACAGGTAACATAAAATATAGTAGTTGACATAAAGTAGGTAATGTTTAAAATTGTTGTTCACATTAGTTTATGGGATAGGTAGAAATAAATAGTTGGCACATATGGCGTTTGAAGTTTGATAAGTTCAAATTATTGTCAAATACATCCAGATTGTTTAAGTATTTGTTACCAAGACTATGCAAGCGTTGTATTGGAGAATGTAAATCATAGTTCGAATGAGATGTACGTATATAAAATGACAATGTTTTATAAATCGAGATTGAATGCTTTTATGATTACCGTGACGATTCACGGTTACGGTACCGCCGAAAAGTAAATGCTGACTGCCAATACATATTTTTATTATTTTTTTTTTTACATGAGCTCCACACAGGAGGCCCTGAGGAAAATAATTTCCCTCATCTTTGTCATCTTTGGGGATGCTGTGTGAAGGGTTTTTTTAAGGAAAGGAAGGAAAGGAGAGTTCTGGGAAGGAAAAGGGTTTAAGGGGTGGGTAGGAATCTGGGGTTAAGTATGTCCTGGTCATCCGCCTCCAAGACCTAGACAAACCTCACCCCATGAACCCGAGCACCCCTGCTAAATCACCAAACGTAGCGAACCACTTGGGGTGACCTAAGGCAGAGGTGTTGATTATCCAATAAAGGTGATAATTTAGGTTAGTATTTCAATTCAAAATTGCGAATTTATTAATATTGTACGTAATTGATTGGCTTGTGACGTTCCGGAACGTGAATTCGTAGACAGATTGGCCAATGTTGCCAACGTATATAGATTTCTTATTTATTCCCTGTCAATATCAGCTTGGCTGTCGACAACAAAACCGTGCTCGGTTTATCTTTATAACATCGTCGAATTTATGGCTACCGATCCGATATTGTGGAGTTATCGATTTCACTGTGCTTGATACCATTATAATATGAATTTAACGTTTTGAAATTTTTTTATATTAACTCCACACAGGAGGCCCCGAGGAAAATAATTTCTCTCAGGGCTTATGTCATCTGAGATGCTGTGTGTAGGGTCTTTTTGAGGAGACCGATGTTGTAGGAAGGAAGAAACACAAATGCTGGCAAATCGTTCCACAGCCGAGCTGTTGAACACAAGAACGAATCGAAGAAGCGACCCGTTCTCATGTGTCAATTGTCAACCGTGTACATATGTTGGGCACGCGTTTGGCATGTTTCCCGACTATGCACCGGTGCCGAAGGGATCAATGACGCTAGTTCCTCGGAGCATCTTCCATTGAAATACCGGTAAAATAAGGATAGCATTCCCACCCGACGCCTGTGCTCTAAAGTTTGCAATCCGTCTGTTAAGAAGACAATATACCCTAAAATATATTCAGAATCTTAACGACGTAAGTAAAGAAACCATGTATACAAATTGCGACTCGCGACCCGTGCACTGGACGGACCTACTGTCGAATTTGCCGTATCAAAGAAAAGAAGAAGAAGATAAATAATGTGGGAATCTTAACGACGTAAATGAAGAAAGCGTGTAAACAAATATACGCCGCGGCACGGCGTATTGTACGAACGTAAGGTCGAATTCACCCTAGCAGGCCTGGAGATTCGACCTTTCTGCCGCGTTCATTTTAATTAATTCTGAAGAACGTGCTACAAATATTTAAAATGTGTCTCCATGTTGTCCTCCCGAAATTATTAATTCACCGTCTAGAAAAATAAAATCTGGTGCTTACCGCTAACTTTATAGTTGAAAAACGGTATAGTTTTATAGTTATGAAATCGTTGTAAGTAAAATATATTAATGGTAAGGTACTGTTTTTATTAATCTAAAATATAAATAACTCGCATTTCTCGTGCGGCATGGAAATAAAAAAGTTATTATAGTTACGGATTCGCCGGAAATGATTCAAATGTGAGTTTTGAGCGTACAAAAATTATTAGGATTGTGTACCGCCTTAAGAGCGTTTAACCAGCCAGCGGACGAAAATCCACATTTCGTCGAAAGTTGTTCTTCCGATCGTGCAGGGCGGTTACAATGAGAAAGATTTATTATTCTCCGTACCAGTTTTTTAAAATTATAACTCAATATCGAATTTATTTCAATCCAAATTTGCTTTAATTTATACCTTCATCCAAAAATGCTGAAAGGCGTGATGATAAAACTCTTAAAATAGTGTACTTTTTGTAGTTATTTTTTGATTATAAGTATTTATCATTTTTCAATAATGTCTAAATTTAATAAGAATGTTAAAAAAATCTGAAATATATTAGTTTGTAAGTGCGCAAATAAATACACAAATGGACCAATTTTCGTCAAGAAACACATGTACGTACATATTTTTTAATGATTTTATTGAAACTAAAATTAAAATTCTAAAACATACGTTTGCTAGATAATGTATTGATTTATTTTACTGCATGATTATATTATTTGAAATGGGTGTGGTATAATACAAAAACTTTTTTGAAAATTTAACAAATCTGCCAACGACCTATGGAATAACCTTATTATACTAAAAATTAAAAAAAGTTCTAAAAATTTATTACATACGAATGCTAGATAAAATAACAATCTTTCGAAATCCATTTATAATTTTTTGTGGAAAAGAGTCAATACGTCTAAAAACTTTTTTGAAAATGACGTATTTCCGGCTTTCTCTGGTAATGCCCTCTTAAGATGGGAGAATCTATCAAACGGACCGCCGTGCAGACTGCACAGAGTGGAGTGTATTTTTCAGGTTATTTGGAGCTCCAGAACAGAGGTGGCTGCCAAATTCAACTGTGGGGCGCACTTGTGATTTGTACAGGGTTAGCAGTTGTGTACTATTAAAGTATCTGCGGGACTAATAATAAAGAAGTAAAACTAAAGTCAGACTATTCTTAATTTATTACCTCTTTTAATACTAAACCTACAAGGAAATGTTTGCAGAGGTAAGTTAGGCAATCGTAAATAATTTCTATGTAATACCTAAACGAACAACATCGTCTCGTCTGTTAAAGTAATGACTTTCCAGTATTCATAGTAGTTAGTACTGTCGTTAATGTAATATTCCTGAGGTAGGATTGCCTAATAGGCAGCTGGCAACTAAATTTCAATGGTGGCGGCTTTGAACTTGGTTTCATCGACATTAGTTTCTCAACACAGACGATTATTCCTTTGACTACCGAGCAAAATCGGTTTTACTTTCGTACGGTTCATGAATGAAGTTCAAACGTTTATAAATAGTCATTATTTTCTCTAGCGCAGAACATTTCACGAAATTCAGATCGAATATAAATAAATATGGACACGCCACATGGGAAATCTAAAATTCCAGACGTAGAAAGCTGTCTATCGATATTCATAAATGATCTATTTAAGTCCTATACACTAGCGACTAAATTCTTGGAAAAGTTTAATGAATTCTGCGACTCAATTGACGATCTAAAAACGTAAAACAAAAACGTTAAGGCGGTACACAATCCTAATAATTTTTGTACGCTCAAAACTTACATTTTAATCATTTCCGGCGAATCCGTAACTATAATAACTTTTTTATTGCCATGCCGCACAAGAAATGCGAATTATTTATATACTAGATTCCTGGTATTTAGGCGTGACCGCAAAGAGCAAAAACGAGGAGGAGGTGTACTGATTGCTCTGAAGAAGCACCTCGTAGCTCACGAACGTAATGAATGGGTCACGAATGCAGAAGATATATGGGTGACTATTTCGATCAAAAATATCACAAAAATCCATTTATGTTGTGTGTACATACCACCAGGAGTCAATCACTCTCATAGCATTAATGAATTCATGAATAAATTATGTGAACTTAGAGCACTTCATCATGACGACCATTTTGTGATCTCGGGTGATTTTAACTTACCTATAATTAACTGGTCTCTTAATAATGGAAACAGTATGCAAATTATGAATGGTTATCAATCTGAAATTATCTCAAAACTATCTGACACTCTTTCATTTACAGATCTATCGCAGTATTGCACCTTTCCGAATAATAATCATAAATTCTTAGACCTTGTTTTTAGTTCGACCCCTCTTAACGTATCAAATACTGACCAGTATCTCACCCCGGAATGTAAACATCATAAAGCCATTCTCTTTGACATAAACATAGCCCTGGAAACCCCTATGGTGAACAATAAACGGACAATCAATCTCTTTAGGAAAGCTAATTTTGAAACAATAAATAACATCCTCAGTAGTATTGATTGGGACGCTGAATTCTTAAATTTATCAACTAATAATGCCATTGATCGTTTTTATGTTATATTATATGAAATCATTCGTTTAAACGTCCCATCAAAGGATGTTCATATTAACAACTCTTATCCCTATTGGTTTAGTCCAGCACTGATAAAACTGACTAAAGAAAAATATAAAGTGTTCAAAACATGGAAAAAGTGGTCCAATCCTTTAGACTACCATGAATTCTGTATCCTTCGATCAAGGCAGAAGAAAATGTCTAAGGAATGTCTTAAACAATTTATAAGAAACGCTGAACTTAATATATCCCGTGACCCCAAAAAATTCTGGTCTTACGTAAAAGGAAAAAGAAATAATTCTAGTTTACCTCATGTAATGAAACTGGGCGACGTTACTGCTGAGAATCCTTTTGCAATATGCAACCTGTTCTCACAGCACTTCGTCTCCACCTTTAATTATAACACTACCTCCGATGTACACTCTACCAACCATCATATAAATAATCAAGTTAACATCTCTTCGGTATCAGTTTCAAAAGAAAAAATAGAAAAAATAATTGATACTATTTCTAACTCATTGGGTGCGGGTAGTGATAAAATTCCAGCATTCTTTATCAAAATGTGTAGCAAGTTAATCTCGAAGCCCTTATTATTGCTCTTTCAATCCTCATTGAAAGAAGGTATCTTTCCGGATCGTTGGAAGTGTGCTCTTATCACACCAGTATTTAAGTCTGGGGCTAAAAATGACGTCCAGAACTATCGTCCTATATCTAAGTTACCAATTTTCAGTAAAATCTTTGAAAAAATTGTTCACGAACAACTTTACAACTGCGTCCAGTCTGTAATACTCGGAAACCAACATGGCTTTATGAAAAAAAGATCGGTTGTCTCTAATCTTGCCATATTCATTGAAAATATTACGAAATCAATGGATGATCAAATCCAAGTTGACGTAATCTATACCGACTTCTCGAAAGCGTTTGATAAAATTGATCACAATCTTCTTTTATCCAAATTACTGGCTTTGGGAATTCACGGGGATTTGTATCGATGGTTAGTCTCTTATCTTGATGGGCGCACTCAAGGAGTAACAATTAATGGTTTCATATCTGAGTTCGTAAATATACCTTCCGGTGTACCCCAAGGATCTCACCTGGGACCGTTACTATTTACAATTTTCATCAACGACATTATAAAATGCTTTCATTATGCAAAAGTACTACTATTCGCTGATGATATGAAAATATATCTTCCGATTAACTCTATCATCGACTGCATTAAATTACAGGAAGATCTTTATAGACTTAATGACTACTGTATAATTAATCATCTCAACATGAACACTTCTAAATGTTATGTGATAACCTTCACTAGAAATAAAATTAAATTTGACCATAACTACCTTATAGCGAACCAATCACTCAAAAGGGTTACTCAAATTCGTGATCTAGGTGTTCTACTTGATAGTAAACTCACATTCGAGGCACATATTAACATGATTGTGAAGAAAGCCCTTAGAATGTTAGGATTCTTATTTCGTATTGGAAAAGAATTCAAGAACATTCAAACACTTAAAATATTGTATTTTTCATATGTTCGCAGTCATCTTGAATTTGCTTCTCAGATTTGGAATCCTCAATATAAAATTTATATTAAACGCATTGAAGCCATCCAAAGAAAATTTGTCCGTCATTTAAATTTCAAGTTTAATATTGGTTATCGTGACATAAACAGCTCGCTGGACCTTTATGGACTTAAACCCTTAAAAATTAGAAGAGACTGTGCAGATATAATATATCTTCATAAAATTATCAATGGTTTTATTGATTGTTCGCCCCTTTTGGCTGAGATTAATTTTAGAGTCCCAGGTGTTAGAACCAGAGAAAAATCACTTTTTCAACTTCAAAAATGTTCTACTAATCTCAGACAAAATGCTTTTATATTCAGAGCATGCAATGTATTTGATAAGAATTTTAATAATATAGACATATTCTCATGTAATTTAAGTACCTTAAAAAAGTATGTCATAGCCAACATTAAATAATTTTTTGACCGAATTGCAAGTTACCTTGTTATTGCTGTGAATCCTTTCCAGTTACATACTTGTCATTCGACACTATTGTATTCACTCTTGAGTTGTAGGTATGTACAATTTGTACAATGTACATATTATTATTATTGTTGTTGTGGAGTGAGAATAGATTTCCGACTCCGAATACTTCATGTTTAAAATTTAGTAAGCAGATTATTATAGTTTATATTGTGTTTTTAAATCTTTTTTTTGAATAATTTTCATAATTTTTATATTTTTGTTAAGTTCTTACGGGTACAGGACCCTTCCTTTTTTGTATTACTTTTTAATTATAATTTTAATTATGTGAAAATCTGTCATTGGATATTATGTATATTATTAATGTTATTATTATAAGTGTATAATATCTGTTGATTTTCCATAATAAATAAAATAAAATAAAATAAAAAATAAAAATAAAATAAAAACAGTACCTTACCATTAATATATTTTACGTACAACGATTTGAAAACTATATAACCCGTTTTTCAACTATAAAGTTAGCGGTAAGCACCAGATTTTATTTTTCTAGACGATGAATTAATAATTTCGGGAGGACAACATGTGTTTACATTTTTAATATTTGTAGCACGTTCTTCAGAATTAATTAAAATCAACGCTGCAGAAAGGTCGAATCTCCAGGCCTGCTAGGGTGAATTCGACCGTACGTTCGTGCAATACGCCGTGCCGCGGCGTATATTTGTTTACACGCTTTCTTCACTTACGTCGTTAAGATTCCCACATTATTTATCTTCTTCCTCTTTTCTTTGATACGGCAAATTCGACAGTAGGTTCGTCCAGAGCACGGGTCGCGAGTCGCAATTTGTATACACGGTTTCTTTACTTACGTCGTTAAGATTCTGAATATATTTTAGGGTATATTGTCACCTTAAAATGCGTTAATGCTATCCTATATATATATTTTTTAACATTAGGGGTCATACTTTAATTGCGTGAGCATATTTTTATCCAATTTAGACCCCCCCCTTGGTGAGATTAAGTGAGATTTGGTGCGACCCCCCTCCCTCCCCTCCCCCTCATCAGTGATATCAGTGGCGTAGCAGAGAGACCCATCCCGCCCCATCCTATCCCATTACACCCCCTCCATTATAGTTGACGTGAGATTTTTATTGACCCCCCATTTGCGTAATTAATGTATGCCCCCTTAGTTCCGTACAGGAGGCTCTGAGGAAAAAATCCTTCAGGGCCTAAGTCAGATTTGGCGATGCTGTGTGGAGGGTCTTTTTAGGGAAAGAAGGAGAGGAAGTTCTGGGACGGAAAAGGGTATGGCGGGTAGGTAGAAATCTGGGGTCAATGTATCCAAGACGGACGTATAAATCCATCCATCCCACTGCTGTGCGAGGCAATGGGTTGAGCGAGTCCGGCTGTAGAGGTCAAAAGGTGACCCTCAAATGCATCCACCGCCAAGACATAGACAAACCTCATCCCATGAACCCGGGTTCCTCTGCTAAGTAAGATGATGACTCATGTCATCCAATAATTGGTTCACGTACCCGTCTCTCAAATTGAAAAAAAATGCAAGAATTTAGTCATCAATATTAGCGGCAGTTGATTCAAATGCACTTACTTGGCAATCATAAGAGTTCGTGCATTTTTTTAAAGGTTGTACTTTCCATGTACATTTATTACTTACTTACATTTTTTATTTTTCTGCTACCCGTTTCGTTACATCCGTGTCATTCACGTGTGCGTTAAAACCGGTAGCAGAAAAAAAGTGTAATTCACACGTGATAGAAACTATAAAGTAAAACTAGAAAGTCGCTAGATGTCGCTTTCTTTTGCTTTTTTTATTTAGTGGTTTGAAGATTGGATATTGATTTACAAAAACAGTAATGTTTATTTTTTTTGGATTTCGTAGGATTCGAACCTCCGTCCGCTGGATTTCTCTGACCGCTGAGATTTGCGACGCACTATACCGCTGCGCTACGGGACGCGCTCGGCGAGGCGCAAATTTAGGCATTATATTCCGACGACCCGTAAAAAAACAAAGCAGCCAATGATCGCAGACCTATCATCGTTTTCGTTTTATATCTTAACCAATAAGAGCCTTGAGCGGGGCTAAATCACTCTAACGGGCTGAGGACGTTTCACTTCAAAAAAATAACTAACAAATGTACATGGAAAGTAAAACTCTTCAAAACAAAATTTCTAGAATTTGTTACATGCTCGTAGTTAATCCCCAAGAAATTCAATGAGTTCCTGCTTACTCGTCTCGATTCTCTGTTATAAGTCGTTTATATGTATCGGGTTTCTTATTTTATTTTAAAATTCCAATCACGTACGTTGCCCTCATTACTAAAGCTCCAGTAAAACATGGATATAACGAGCTTTTACCATGTAAATCAGTGATACCATAAATTTAATTTGAATTAATTGCGTCAGGATGTAGGCAGTGCTCTATCTACAATCCTGGCTTTCGAAGGTTTCATATATTTATAATTGAATAATCCTGTTTTGAGTTCGTTTGATTGGGGTAAACATACCGCCTTGATTAACTGGTCATGAGATATACACTTGCAGCTTTTAACAAGTTTTCGGGTTAGAAAATTCCTTAACTGTATTATATCGGTCGTGTGGTGTGAGGTAATTAATTTTATTTTTATCGATTTTCAATCAACTTGTACCTTAATTAGTGAACCACTTAAACATGCTCCCCCTTACTAATACACGTGTTTTAAACTTTACACAACTGATATTAAGCATACATTAATGAAAGTTTATTATATTAGTAAAGCTCACAAACTATACATTCAATATAAAAAATCCATGAGGCCCTGTGGAAAAACTTTCCCTTTGGGCCTATGTCATCTTTGGGGCATCTTCATACAGCTTGTATGGAGGGTCATTTTTAGGGAAAGGGAGGAAGTTCCAGGAAGGAAAAAAATATGAAGGGTGTGTAGGAATCTGGGTGTAAATATATCCAGGAGTGATGGACGTATGAATACAATCCTTCCACTACGTTACAAGGCGATGGGTCGAATGAATCCGGCTGGAGAGGTAAAAAAAGTCTCCCTCACCCAGTTTCTTCCGATTCGGCCTACCACGTAGAAGGTGGGCACACGCGTGTGCCGTCAAGAACTAGACAAACCTCACCCCATGATCACGAGTCAACCATCCTAAGTCACCAAACGTAGCGAACCTCTTCGGGTGACCTGAGAATTGATGTGACAGGAGTGTTGGCAATCCAATAAATGGTTCCTAAGTTGAAGGATGTAGGAAACACAGAGAATTTAACCCAGAGCATAAGGGTAGGGAAACTGACGCATTTATATCCTCAGCTACTAATAGGTTCAGATAAAAAAATCTGGTGCAAAAGCTCTGTGGGCATATATATTATTAAAAAAAAATCAGAGTGTGCAATTCAAACGCGGTAGAAGTGAAACATTCAGAAAACTAAAGTAGACAAGAGAAGGGAGGCTACGAATCACCACACAAAGAGGATTCTGATTATACTATCTCATTCTCTTGCAGGCTTAATCCTATAGATGTATGTGCTTGCCTATTTTTAGTGTCGCTATTTTTCTTTTCTTCAAATCACAACGGTGCTAAAGAAGTTTTTACTTTAATAAAAAAAAAATTAGATTATCTATTGCCACAAATGTCGTCCATATGTTACAGAAAGTGTAGAGGTACCTACTCAACAAGAAAAGAGAGTGAACGAATTTCCATAAGAAAAACTTGTTCTAGAATTTACAATTTCCATCTGTGTAAATGTTATCCAGTGTTAACTTTCTAAAAGGCTTCGATTCATCACAGCTGTTGAAAGCATTAATTAGTCCTTTTATTACGCCGCGGTTGAATAAGTATTTCTATGAAGGTATACATGTACAATATGTGCATCTGTCGGAAATGAAATGACACTACTGTTCTATCATTGTTAACCCTACTGTCTAAATGCTTTAAATGTTTATAAACTGGAAGCGTGCAATGATTTTTTTCATAGCTCCCCAATAATTATGTAAACGCAAATATATTTTACTTTTGAATGTAGCTATAACTTAGTGGTTATCCATTATAGATAAATGAATTAATTTAACTTTGTTAAATCCTGTCCAAATGACGAAGATGTCATCCACATATCTCTTCCATAGTAAAACATTGCTTAAAAGGGAGTTTTTTGAATTATAAACAGTTGTTCATATTATTCAATCATTCATAAATATATCAGCAGTTAGAGGGCTGGTGGGGGTTCCCATTGGAAGGCCTTCTTTTTGTTGGTATATGATATTATAATTTTGATTTAAAACTAATTAAAATAAACAAGTTAGATCACTAGACAGATCGTCGGATTTACTCAAATATAAAAGTGGTTCAAACAAAGTTAAATTGTTTCATTTATGCAAATATATTTAGCTCGTAACGTTATTTCCTTCACTTCACTTCATGGATATGAAAAATAACAAGACGCCATTGTTTGTTTTCAAATTTTCAGTAGGAAATTGATCAATTGGAAATATGCGGGTTAAAGCACGGGCGAATTCGGGCAATAGTACACATGTTTTTATAATAATAATATAATATCTTTATTAAACAAAAATTTGAAGATTTATAACTACAAGAAAAAAGTACATCTTACAATATTTTAAAAGTAACATTAGTACAAAAGTTAATAACAAAAAAACAATATACATATAAACAGTAGGTACTTAGAGAGTAGAGATTTGTAATTATACATTTAGGTTTCTCGTAACCTGCCTCACTAGGCTAGCCTGTGTTGAGGCAGTTATTTTACATCAATTTATAATGCTGTGGACATACCTACACTTATATTAGAATGTAATCACATAATAAATTGGTTGCATTAACAATAACAATAACATTGGTAATAATAACAGCATTGGTTCATTACTAATTTCGAATTTGGGTGAGTGCACCGGTAAATGCTCTATCATTATTTTTTATCCAAATTTTTATGTTTTTTTTGAAATTTTTTTGTGAATCACATTTTTTTACACTAATTGGAAGAATGTTGTAAAGTCTTGTTGCAAGGTATCTGAAGCTTCGTTGACCAAAAGTAGTATGAGTTATGGGAATTTGTAGTAAATCTTTGTTATTGTTTCGAGTACAGCGAGAATTTAGTCTTTTTTCATAGTATTTATGTATGTTTGTGTATAAATGAGTGAGGATTGTTTTTGCATATATCTGACGAACGTCAAACACATAGCTGCTCGGTACATAATTTTGAGAAAAAAATCAAGATCACAATAGAACAATTTTATTTCGGATTATTATTTTTTTGGCCGCTCGAGCGATCGCGTCAACAATAAAAAAACGCGCGGAACGATCGTGTTTTCTGGGCGTTCGATTTGGAAATTTCCCGTCCACATAAAAAAATAATGTCTCCGAATTTGAATATGGAGATATATAAACTGATTATAGTGCTATATGGCCTTTGAATCCACCAAATATTTAACCGTCTATTCCATATTTTTAGAATTAATAAAAAAACATTAAAAAAGTAAACTTTTTTAGTTAGCTACTTCAAAATTGAATTTAAAAAGTAAGAAATATTTCAAGCTGAGAAGATGTAAATGAAATAATAAAATTAAGAATATCTGCAAATAAAAGAACAAGAATAGCGCCTTTAAAATTTTTGAACCGATAAAAAGAAAAAAAAGCAATTAAATTAATTTGACAATATTTCTTTAAATCTGTAATTTAATCAGTAAAGGACAATAACCACCTCGTCATAACGTTCCAAATAACTTTTTCACTGAAAAAACAAACACTGAATACACCAGTAACAAGTTTTGACTATCCCAATAAAATTTGGAATCTGGAATGAGTGTTTTAGATAGATTAATCAGTAGTGGTCCTCCCACGCAAGATGCTGTGGATAGGTTAGGATGGTCATGAGAATTCTCTGTCATCACGAGCATCTCATTTCTTCTCATCTCCTGACGCACCTTGTTGGTTTCTTTTCCATTTCACTCAACTGGTTAGTTGTTGGTGGCAAGATGTTAGATGTTACATGTTAGGTAGGGGCAGGTTGCCTTGTGTCCATCACTGCTGGAGCTTTGTGCCAGTGGTAGTGAAACTTATGTTGGAATAAAATTGTGGGTACTAAAGGGATAACTCTTGTGCGATCCACGACGATATCCAATGTCGAAACAACAGTTATTGTATCGTATATTTTAGAAGAATACAAGAGAAAATAACTCGAAATCGCTTCGATATTAAATGTTGTTGCAACATTTATTGAATCATAATTTTAGGAAAAACATAAAAGGAAATAAGTTTTTGCTGCAACTGGGATTTGAACTCGTATATTCACCATCCCAACCAATGCCTGCTCTGGCCATTGCATTGTTGTCTCGGCTTTTATTAGACTTGTTGTGGCATCGAAGCATCATCAAAATATATATATATTGCTTCAAGTTTTATCCACCAGCGACATCTACAATCTACAAACTTTTTAGCGATATATTGGATGAAGGCAATGTTGCTAAATTTCATGTTGCCAGAACTCACCAATCGAAAGGTTTTGCTGCCTCAGACAAAAAATGGATTTCTGCTAAATTAAAATAAAACGAAAGGCGTACATACTAGCCTGCTTATACAATTACAAATAATAATGTTTTAGATAGCAAAATAATATTAGGCATTGCTTTATTATAAATAAAAAGACGTTTAGGTAACGCTTTCTCTTAAAGTAAGTTAAATAAACCCAACCCAAACATAAAAAAAAAACAGTTTTTTTGGGACAGAAAATATTACCAAAATATTATTTATATCAATGGCGGGTGGTATATAGAAAAATATAACTATCTATTTGTCAAGAAAATTATTTATCTTATACATAATCTAGATCATAGGTTCTCAACGTGGGTGATAACGCCCCCTTGTGGGTGTTTCAGACTGTCAGGGGGCGGTAGATGACCCATAGACAATTAGGGGGCGTTGAGGTGCGGAGAGAGGGCTGGGGCAGGTAAAAAAATATGGTCTAAAAGAGACAAAAAACTCGTTTATCACGTATTAATAAAGCAAAGAAAACTTTAATATTGGTTAATTTTTGTTACTGTATCATGTATTGTAAACATTTTTATTGCGTGTGCGAAAATTCACATATTTCGGTAGTTCGGGAAGTGGATGAAAATTGAACTGAAAGATTCCATTACATTAATTTAATTATATTGGAAGAAATGATTTTTTTTATTTTTTTTATTATATAATATTTATGTAAATCATTGTAATAATCTTTAAAGTGTATGTTTGAGAATAGAAATAAAAAAAATTCAAAAGCGCATTTAATTTTCGGAGAAGAGAATTATAAATTTTTGCTTAACTTTCAAAAAGTGGTCAAATCCAATACACTGATGTTTTCTCGCATATTTTTAAGGATGGATTTGACAACGTTTGTTGTGGTACAGATATAATAGAATTGTGAAGAAAATATTTTTTACGGTACCCTTGAGATGATTTTCCACAAAAGTAACGCTGCACAAATCAGTTTCAGTTTTATGAAGCTATCGACCTATAATGATATAATAACAGAACTTGAATAGAACTTACACAGAGCTTAAAAATTTACTTGAAAATTTGATGAATATTGTTAAAATTCTTTGAAACAACCCGTCCTTAAATTAGTGATTTTATTACTCTTATTCACCCCTGCATACAGTATAATCCCCTTTTGATTAATAACACCACAGTGGGTCCGATAGTATAATATTGAAAACGTACATCCGCCACCCGATTAACGTTATGGCATTTTCAATTAGTTTGCTCTTCGGAGGGGCAATGTGAAATCCGTATTAATTACAAATTGAATTCAGACCTACATTAAAGTGACTCGGTCTTAACACTCGTTTAACACAATATTTACATTCATCCGACAGGATATGTTGATGTAATATAACGTCTGTCTTTAAAGTACACGGGATGAGATTAAATTAAATGAATTCATAGGTATAGTGATTTGAAAATGGTTATTTTTTATTTTTTTTTTATTTTTTTAAATTTATTTTATTATTTTTTTTTTACATGAGCTCCACACAGGAGGCCTTGAGGAAAATAATTTCCCTCAGGGCCTATGTCATCTTTGAGGATGCTGTGTGGAGGGTTTTTTTTAAGGAAAGGAAGGAGAGGAGAGTTCTGGGAAGAAAAAGGGTTTAAGGGGTGGGTAGGAATCTGGGGTTCAGTATGTCCTGGTCATCCGCCTCCAAGACCTAGACAAACCTCACCCCCATGAACCCGGGCACCCCTGCTAAATCACCAAACGTAGCGAACCACTTGGGGTGACCTATGGCAGAGGTGTTGGTTATCCAATAAAGGTTCCCGGGGCGGCGGTACCCATTCCCGCCTCCCAAATTGTAAATAATTATAAAGTAGGTACATCAATAAATCATGTTACGTTACTCTCGAAAACCTTTCTCCTTTACCAAAGTCATTTTTCCTAGAGCTACATCGAAGATAGCAAAGAAATCTGAGAATTTGGGAGGAGGGCATGGGTACCGCTGCCCCGGGAACCATTTATTGGATAACCAACATTCCTGCCATAAGTCACCCTAAGTGGTTTGGTGACTTAGGTTTTGGTTTAGGTTTGGTGCCCGGGTTCATGGTGTGAGGTTTGTTTGTCTTGGCGGCGGATGCGTTTGCCCACTTGCTGCGTGGCGGGCCGGATCGGGAGAGGCTAGTTGAGGGAGGGAGACCTTTTGACCTCTCCAGCCTGACTCTCTCTACCCATCGCCTTACACCGTAATGGATTTGTTCTCCGTCACTCCTAGACACACTGACCCCCCGATTTCTTTAGGGGGCATAAATTAATTACGTGAGTTCAAAAGGGGGGGGGGTCCAAGAAAATCTCACGTTACTTGAAAAGAATATATGAAGTGGCCCAAATGTATCTCACCGAGGGGGAGGGGTCTAGATTGGAAGAAAAACTCCCTCACGTAATTAATGTATACCCCCTTACTCCCCTTATATCCTTTTCTAAAAAGACCCTCCATACAGCATACCTGAAGATGACACAGGCGCTGATGGTAATTATTTTCCTCCGGGCCTCCCGAGCTAATATAAAACGGTACATCTATGCATAAGTAAGGTTTACACATCTCTTTTACTGTGCCTGTCTCACTAGGGATATTCTGTCTTGAGACAGTATATCCCTAGTGAGACAGGCACAGTTGGAATCAAAAATATTTGATAGAATTAAATCAGTTTGATAACATTGGTAGGTATTGGTAACCATAATTGAAATAGAGAACTTTAAGTTTACAAAAAAAGTAAAAAGGTAACAATTATTATAAGCAATAATTATCATCCTGAAACACTAATCTACATTGAAAAAATCTTCCGAGAAAAGATACATGCCGCCAACGGACTTGAACCCGTGTCCTTCTGATTGCCGGTCAGGTGCTCTATACCCTTTGTGCTATGCATAAAAAAATTGCCTTAAACGTTAGTTTATCAATTAAAAATAATAATAAAGTAAAAAGGATTCGTTTGGTAAGTGCATTCGATATTGGCAGGTGTACTTCTGGAAAACATTAAAACGATGAAAAACGTGGGAAAAAGCGCATTCTTTAAGCCTTATTTCTGAAGTGTTTTGCTTCCACGATAATTCCCGACCATCAACTCAACTGAATACTAAATGCAGGCAGGTTACAAGTGCATATATGCAGAGGAATGTTTATGTAGGTAACTCGTAATTAAAGGCTCGAGAGATTTAAGATTTAGTATTAAATCTCCGGCGGGAGGCAGAATCCCTACTTGAACACGTACGGAGGTGGGAACGAGGCATGGAGCTTATACTTTTAAAATATGTAGAGGAGGAACTGACGTTTCGGTACAATCACTAATCACTTTGAAGATGAACGAGCGACGTTTATGCACTTGACGATAGTGCCTTGTAGAATTTTATACAATTAATTTATAATATATTATACCAATGCTGGTACCTACCTTGATGTGTGGTAGTGAGGCACTGGGTAGGAAGTTTGAAAGTAGACCGGTCAATGGCAGAGTTGGCATCGCTTTTGGGTGTCAACGCGAGTTCGATTCCTCGGCTGACTAAGTCCATCACGACACCAGCAACACTTTCCGCGTATTCCGGTGGTAGTAGGAGATTTTAAAATATGGTCGGTAACCCAGGAATGTTTGTCTTTCTTTAAATTAAAAAAAAATACTGAATGCTGAAGAAATGAGATCCCTGAGGCAGACTTGTGGTAAAATCTTGATCGTGTGAGAAATGTGGAGATTCGCAAAGAATGCGAGGCTGATGTAAGCGCAATGAGTAAGATTAAGAAAGAGATGCTTAAATCGTCAATCATAAAAGAAAACTAATTTCGGATGTCTGTGAATCCCGCGTAACTCTTGTTTGATGAACTCAAATTTGCTTTGAATTTAAGTGTCATTTTCAAAATTGGAACGGATTGTGTAAAGAATTCTGACAAACGATAAAATACCCATGTACCTAAGTTTTTCTATGGTTCCCGGCATGCGTTGCAATGAAATATTCAAAGAAATAAATTGTTTCTCCCTGCATGTCCTTTCCCGTGCGTCCGCGGTCCCCTCCCGCATCCCCATACCCTCACATTCCCCTTCCACCTTCCCCACCCACCCTCTCCCTTTTCCCGCTCCCCGGTCCCGCAAACCCCCCTCCCGCGTTCCATATATTCAGTCCCAGTACATTCAGTTTTCGAACTACTCGCGTGCCACCTATCACAATTTTTTTATTAAAATTTTCATTTTTCATGTATTACAAATATTCATTTTTGTATATGACTTGTCATATACAAAATCAAATTTTATTGATTGTTCTTGAACAATCAATAAAATTTGATACCTAACATAGGTACCTATTTAAAATATCTGTAGTTTAGAAAATCCGTAGAAATTCTTTTGTTACAAAAAAAGAAAAGAAAAACAGCTGCCTGATAAATTCCAAACGCGCGAACTGTCAAACGTGCGAAGTTAAAACATTATCCAATTCTTTGAGCAATTTTCTAACTTTTTCTTTCCGTAAGAACCTTCTACAAAGAATTAGAAAACTTAAAAAAAAATAATAAATTAGGTTAAGTCGTTCTGAAGTTATGGCGTGACCAAAGGAAAGAGGGATTCATTTTTATATATATATATATAACTTATTATGGGTATTAAAATGTCAAAAAACAATGGTATATTAAAACATTATATGGGTGAAATGCAGATCCTGCCAATGTCAGGGAATTTAATAAAAAGGCACTTTCTAGATGAGAAAAGTGTGGAGAAGCTGAATAAAATAAATTAAGGCCCGCTCGGCAAAATTGAGGAAGATACAGCCGTTTAAAGTATAAATAAAATTTCACTTCGTGAACCGATACTACGCCATTTTGTCACTGTTATATTGGTATCCCAGACCTGATACAAACGAAGCTAGATATGATTGTAGTCGACTTCGTGGGATGAATAATAAGGCGCGTAATTATGAAAAACAGAATTAATAATGGTAATTTTTGGAGATCGCTGGCAACGGTTAAAATGCACTTTAAAAAAAAAACCTTTTGATTCATTTTAATTACATTAAAAGGCAACTATTTGCATTGGGGGAAGTGGAAAATATTTCATTCTAAATATCGATTACGTAAAATTAAAATTAGCTTTCGTCTTGTGAGATTGTACGCCAGAATCACAAACCATGTTACACAAACCTTAGCGTAGCCGCTAAACTACTTGAAAACTGCGATGTTTTTCTTGCCTTGACGCGAGTAGGCGTTATAAAGGGGCACTTTCTTTTGTATCACAAACCATGTTTAGCGTAGTCTTAGGTTAGGTTACTTTAATTTGGAGCGCGCCTTAATTTTTTTTTTATTCAGCTTCTCTACACTTTTCTCATCTAGAAAGTACGTTTTTATTAAATTTCCAGACATTGGCAGGATCTGCATTCCTCCCCATTATATTTTAACAGAAAACTATTTTAATTATAATTTTCAAAATTGGAACTGATTTGTCAAAAATTCAGACTTTTCCGTGATTATTCACGGGTTAGCGCTAATCTGTTTTCTACTTGTTATTCTGTATACACATTTCTTCATAATAAATAACGTACAATCAGAATTATAGGTTTCTGGGGTCGTCACTATTCACCTGTAACTCAGAACACTGCCATAAAACAAGCAATATGTCACGCCTATTAAAACTCGATAGATTCTCTTTACAGCCCATAAAAGTCTGGTCGTGGATAATTGGATGCCGCATTCGGGAAACTTTTCCATATTATTTATATAGGGCATCATGTATTTATCTCTTGTGAGTCGTTAAACACCGACAAACATGACCATTTTATGGATTTTATGAAAGATTGAAGTTAATCGGTTTTTTTAAGAAGGAAAATAATTATTATCTACATGGGATGATGGACGTATTCAGGCCTCTTTAGATTCAGTCACTTTTTACTATCTCCTTTCTCAGTCTTTAATAGGATTTTAGTGCACGTTTTGTGACACCGGTGTTAAAGTTATTTGAATAATAACAAAATAACATCTTAAAATAAGACCCCCGTGACAGAGCGGTAATTTCTGTTCGTAAATGTTGCGTACATCCTACTAATATTATAAAGGCAAAAGTTTGTATGGATGTATAAAAAAATACTACCTACATGGACTTCAAACATTCTTTCCCTAATAGAAAGCTACATTATTTGCGAGTAATATAGGCTGAATATATTGGGAAAATCTGGTGTTATGAATAAGCTCTGGCATTATGAAATTATTTATTATACTTCTATTGTTCATACGAAAAGTAAAAAAAAATCGTTGCTTGGTAACTAGAATTTATTATTGGACGTGCGCTGTCATTTTGTTATTTATTTAGGTTACTATAGAGTTCCCTTTGATAGTTAAAATTCAAATATGTATAAAATACTTATCTATGCTAATATTATAAACGCGAAACTGCGTGTGTTTGATTGTTACCAAGGGTATTGTATGGCAAGCAATATGCTGATAGGCTAAGCCAAAAACGATGGTGCTTTTATAGTTTAGTCTGACACAAGTGTCAATTTATATTTTTTTCTCCAAACATAGACATCCAAATTTAATAGACGAGAACATACAGATGAGGGGAAAAATCAACTATGGCGGTACGAAGAGGGGGAAGATGACTGTGATTCATTAAAAAATCAATCTGACAATACATACCTAGGCATCTCGCATTATAATATCACCACTTAGTTCTTAAAAGTAAAATCTGCTTTTGAACGAATAGACCTTTTTACGTGGGAGCGCAAATTGTTCGCCACGTTATTAACATATTTGCGAAGTCCAAATACGGCAAAGTAAAGTTCGCATCTTTTCACATACGAATATTTTGTTGCCGTATTTAGTTAAGACACTTTTAGAAATTTTTCACAATTTACTTACCCCTGTAACCAGCGACGAGCACACTGGAGAACCGCCCACATTCGTTATGATCGACATAATTATTTAGGGTGTAATGTAGAGTATATTCCTAATAAATTGTACAGCGCCCTTGAGGTGATTTTTCACAAAAACGGCGCTTTATAAATTATCCAATTATTATTATTATTATAGCACAAGCTAGCATTTTTGCCGTGTTATTTCGTAAAATGTACGATGCGAGCTCGACGCTGGTCAGGACAAAAATGATAACGTCACATTTGTAGATTTAGACGAGGCTCTCGCAAGCCCAGCCGGTTCCAAGGAACCGGTATGGGGAGGGGGAAATAATGCGCTTTTATCACTTAGGGCAGGTCCTTATGTATTCATATGTCTATGACTCCAAATAATGTCAGGAATCTCTGGTTAAAGAAAGTAAAGAACCTCCCTTAAGTACGCTTCATACGTCATGCGTATGTCTAGAAATGTTACATTGTCGTGTGAACAAGCTTATGGGTCCGAAAGGTTTTAACATCCTGTATATTTACATCTCGTCCTACTCCTCTGCTGTGATTCCACGATTTCAAGAAATGATTGAAAATGCTTAAGCTATGTTTAGTGGCCGGATCTACCAAATGTTAGGTTCTTAAAAACCTTCCGCTTACTTTTACCTTTATCCTCACCCATCACATCAAAAAATTCCCATGATAATAGGGTTACCACGGTTCCAATTTTTATGGGAAGTGGGATTATGTTGTAAAAAAAATCATGAGAATGAACTTTTCCCTAATTGTATATTTTCTTTTTCTTACAGTTACTTGGCGCTTTTATCATTTCTTCTCACCACATTCTTCAGTTTCGCAGTGGGAAGGCATTTAAATGTGAGTTATATATTTTTTTAATAAAAATCTGATTAAAATAATCAAAGGATAAAATTTAAAATAAATTTTACTTCAATCTTTGAAATTCCAACATCGCAAGGCATCATAACCTTTTTTAGAGAAAGCTTTGCATTATTGTGAGAGAAATAGTTGAGGTTGTTGATTCGTGTTTGGTTTTTATTTACTCAGTAATGAACACTAAAAAAATCGCAGTTATTTCTTTCCTGTTCATTTTATTAATACAAACAAATTATTAATATACTATAATAACTAATACATTCATACAAAATAAATAAGAAAAGAAAAATAATTGGGAGCCAGCTTGCTTGGCGGATACATACCAATAGATTGTGCCACTGAACCAATTTTTAATAATTTAAATGATATCAAAGAACACGTGTTATTTGTCCGTATGTTTAATCTATTGATAGCCTTTTTTTAATTTAAAAAATATTTTAATACAAAAGTGTGTTATTTGAGTTTTCTTTACATCAGCTCAACACAGGTGGCCTTGAGAAAAATAAAATCAGGGCCTACGTCATCTTTGAGGATGCTGTGTGGGGGGTCTCTTTGGGGAAAGGAAGGAGATGAAGTTCTGTTGAGGAAAATGTATGGGGGTGGGTAGGAACCTGGGGGTTAATGTGTCTAGGAGTGACGGACGTGTTGAATCCATCCTTCCCAAAAAAGCGATGGATTGAGAAAGTCCGGCTGAAGGTCTGCGTTATGTCTCCCTCAACAAATCTTTCTCGATCCGGCCCGCCACGCAGGTGGGCAAACGCAATAGCCGCCAAGACCTAGACAAACGTCACCCCGTGTACTCCTGCTAAGTCGTCAAACGTAGTGAACCACTAGGGATGACCTGTGGGTGTTGGTTATCCAACGTTCTATATCCCTAGGGGTGTTGGTTATCCAATTAGTGGTCCCCGAGGTAGCGGTACCCATACCCGCCTCTCAAATGAGAAAATATAATGTTATAGATTTTGATTAGTAAACAGCTAAATGATATTGAAATGGAAGGATTTCCCTTTTTTATTTATATGAATACCTCACAAGAGTCCCAGCTGCTCCCTTCTGGAGTCAGTGAGTCTATTGCATCCCCAATCGGGGTATGTTGTGAGGCTGAAGGCAGCGGAAAGGGAAGGAGATGGGGAAGAGGAAGGTAGGGAAATACCTGACTATTCAGATCTGGTCACCAAACACGGCTAAAGCCATTTCAAGCAACGTTTCAATTCTGAATGGTGGTCTTATACCAGGGCGATACTTAGAGTATCTTCCACTCTGGAACGTGCCGCAAATATACTATATATTATTTTTAATTAATTATTCGTGAAATAATACAAATTAATCAAATAAAATTTATTTGCCCACGCCGGGATTCGAACCCGCGATCTTCGGATTGCGAGTCAAAAGCCTTACAGCACAGCTAGACCACGCCGGTCGCCGAGCGCCTCTGGTTTTATTTGGCATTATGAATCTTTCCAAATCCTTCACCCTATTTAAGCCTTAAGGCGGCGGTTTGCGCCGCGACCGCGACCGGAGACCGAGACGGGAGACAGAGGCAGGCGACAGCGACAAGTGTCTCGGTCTCTTCGGCACTACTGTGGGTAGAGACCGAGACGGCGAGACCGCGACCGCCTTCACCTTCAGTATAGCGCAGTCTGTCGATGAGGTCGGTATTGTTGTACTGTTATTAATTTACACTAATGGAAACCCAAGTAGAGTTACTAATGGAGGAAGAAGAAGACGATGATTTGTACATATTTTAGGCGATTTTTAGTTTACCTATCACCTATTGTTTGACAATAATATGTTCAGGACTTATTTTAGAATGAATAAAACATAGTTACAAAAAGACAATGTCTACAAAAGGAAGAATATCATTGAAAATAAATTTAATTTAATTTAATTTAAAAATTAATAATTTATTATTTTTTTAAATTTGTTAATTTAATTAATTAATTTTTTTCGGAATCTAATTGTGCATTGTATATGCTGTCTGATCAGTTCAATCAGCTTCTCACAGTATTAGTCAGAAAAAGCGGTCATTTTTTACAACAACCACACATACTTATCAAGCGCGACGCGAGACACTACTTGTCCAGGGCAGCGACCGTCTCGCTGTCTCCCGTATCCCGGCTCTGTCTGCTGTCTCGGTCGCGCGCACCAACTGGCCCCCATACAAAGCTAAAGGACAAGTACCCGTTGCGGTCGCCTGCCTCTGTCTCCCGTCTCGGTCTCCGGTCTCGGTCGCGGCGCGCAACCGCCGCCTTTACCTTATATCAGAGAATGATAGAATCTGTTAGTAAAATGAATAAGGTTAAATAAATCTCTTAGAAATCCATTAGAAGAAAAAGTGGCCATATTTTCACTTGAATAAGAGTCGGGGTCAAATTAAGACAATTATCATTTATCATTCAGCTTTCCATTCATCGTCCAGAATCCTCGAGACTTGTAATGCTCCGGAACAAAAATGTTTAGACAGTAATTTATATGCGCCAACGAGCGTGTTGAGATATGTTAATCCTGTCAAAAGAATCCAAATAAAACGACGTGAAACGAGAATGGACCTCTGTGCTTTGATAACGACTTCATAATGTATTAATATTCATGCATTTTTGAACTTATTATTAATTTGATTTTTAAATGGCTGCAAGCCACAAGGCACAGAGAGTATTTATTACACAGCAAGGTTAATTTGCAGCATCTGGCGTATTAATTTTGCTGAAACTACGTAATTGTGAACATTTATAAAGGTATAAACAGAGAAAACCGGAAATATGTCATTTTTAAATCAAATTTTAGACGTATTAACTCTTTTCCACAAAAAATTATAAATTAATTTCGAAAGATTGTTCTTTTATCTAGTAAACGCTGGTTTTAAATTTTGAGAAAAAATGTTTATTTTTAGTATGATAAGGTACCATAGGTCGTTGGCGGATTTGTTAAATTTTCAAACGAAAAATCTTATTTTACAAGACATATTGTAAATAAAATGTAATCACACATTATTATAAATCAATATGTTATCTAGTAAATGCATGTTTCAAAATTTTAATTTTAGTTCAGATAAAATCATTAAAAAAATATCCGAACACTTATTTATGACGAAAATTTCTCTTTTTTTCTGTTTATTTACGGTCTTATAAATGAATATATTAAAGATTTTTTTACATTCTTATTTTGCGTAGACATTATTGAAAAATGATAATTACTTATGATCAAAAAATAATGCTGAATGCTGTTGAAATGAGATCCCTGAGACGTATGTGTGGTAAAACAATGTATGATCGTGTGAGAAATGTGGATATCCGCAAAGAATGTAAGGCTGATGTAAGCATAATGAGTAAGATTAAGAAAGGGACCCTCAGATGGTTTGGGCATGTAGAGCGAATGAACGAAGAAAGTAGTGTAAGAAGAATATACGACGCGAATTTGAATGGTAGAAGAAGTCGGGGACGCCCGAGGAAGACGTGGCACGATCAAGTGAATCAAATACTTGAGTCGGGCCATGTCAAAAGTCAGAACAATAGAAGAGAATGTATGAGACGATGTATGAATGTGAGTGAGGCAAAGAGTGTGTGCCAAGACCGAGTTGTTTGGCGGTCCGTCCTCTCTGCCTACCCCTGCGGGGAAACGGCGTGATGGTTAGTTAGTTAGTTAGTTAGTTAAAAAATAATTACAAAAAGTACATAATTTCAATAGTTTTATCATCACGCCTTTCAGTATTTTTGGATATAGGTATAAATTAAAGCAAATTTGAAATGAAATAATAGCGATTTCGAGTTATAATTTTAAAAAAGCTGGTACGGAGAATACTTAATCTTTCTAATTGAAACCGCCCTGTACGATCGTAAGAACATCTTTCGACGAAATGTAGATTTTTAAAGGCCCTTATACTGACTCCAGATACTAATATCTACAGCCAGTATGTCGGACGAATATCTACAGATCATATGTTGAACTAATATCTACGAACTTCAGAGTGTTGACTAATATCTACAGAGCTAAGGTCGGACGAATATCTATGACGGTTCCAGTGTTGACTAATATCTACAGAGCGTAGGTTGGACTAATCAGCTAAATGTGTCCGATAGTCCGATATTAGGGATTTTTATATACATACTTACATAAATTAAGTTTTTTAAACTGTATACGCAATATTACTTTATTCCAATATGCTATACATAATTGCAAGTCCAACCTCTGCCAGTGCTGTAGATATTCGCCAACACTTTGGTTCTCATAGATATTAGTCAACAGTTTGAGATTTAGATATTCGTCAACCCTTTGGTTCTCATAGATATTAGTTCGATTTTTTCAGTTTTTGGAATTCCTGTAAATATTAGTAGACGCCTCCCCTTATACTTACTATTCGTAATTTTACTAGGCTCGTTAAAGTTATATGGTCCCGCAACTGCGATCCCCGATCTACCCATCCTTTCGTATTCTCGGGTCGTTTATAAACCTTATTTTAAAAGGTAGAAAAAAAGGTACCTACATATTTTAATTATTTGAACCATGCACAAAAGACGATGACAAAAATGCACACAAACAAACAGCTTATTTAAAGAAAACATATTAAATTAAAGTTCCGTATGGCAAAGTCAGAATAATGATGACAGTTTTTCCCGTAGAAGGCGTTATAAAACTGTTGCAGCGGGTCTTTCAGAAATTTGTTTTTTTTTTAAAGAAAGACAAACATTCCCGGATTACGAATAACCTGAAAATATATGAAAATCTCTTACTACCACCACAATAAGCGGAAAATGCTGCTTGTATCGTGATGGAAGACTTAGACAGTCGAGGAATCAAACATGCGACGCCTGGGTGGGACCCAAACGCGATGCCAATTCAACCACTGACCGGCCAGAAGGCTAGATAGTTGTTACTCGTACAATAATTGTAACAAATATAATTTTATAAAACCTTTTTCGATTTAAATAGTGGCATAAATATTTTAAAAACAGAAAAAAATAAAAGAAGTTCTGCAAAATATAACGTTAAGTTTTAAGTTCCTAAAAAAATACATTTTATTTTTGAAGATAATACCTATATATTTGTAGAGCCGAAACGGTAATTATATGAAATTCCCTCAGAAAAAAAAAATCGCAAATATGCTCCGAAAATTACTAAAAACACATTTTTTCTGTTATTTTGCAAGTTGTGGGCACGAAAAATTTGACATGTTATAAAATAAAACAGTATGTAAATCACAAGCGGTGGAAGTGAAACCTTCGGAAAACTAATGTAGACAAGAGTGGGGGGCTACGAAGCACCGCACAAAGAGGAGACCGATAATACAATAAAATTCTCTCGCAGGCTAAACCCTACAGATGTATGTGATTGTCTGTTTTAGTGTCGCTCTTTTTTCTTTGTTTCATCGAGTTTTAGATCACAACGGTGCTAAAGAAGTTTTCACTTCAAAAAAAACTTTAAAAGTTTCGCAAGAAAGCGTACTTACAGAATAAATGAGAAAATAAGAAGAAATGATTTCTTGTTATCTGTCAGGTTGATTCAAGTTAACTTAAGTTAATTTGTCTGCATTATGAATGATTCATTTATCATTATTTGCAAAGCCGCGCCGCAAATCACAACCTTTCCAGGAACCAATTACACGCAGCATGGAGGTTCCCAGCAGTGGCGTGGCGGTGGGGGCGCCACCCGATGGGGGGTGACACCCGACCTTGGAAAAAAATTACGACGAAAGAATAATGCCACAAAAATATTTTACTCGTGAACACGGTCTGTTTATTATATTTTCATAGCTCCATGGCTCAGTCGGTCAGGGATTCACCAAAAAATTATTTTCGTTTCTAGCTCTAACTATTGCTCGGTTGGGGATTCCCTTGAAATATTTCTCGCTTGTCACCTGCGTCATTCTCATTTCTTTCGTACATTGTGATTGACGTGACCTCGTGAAGGGATTTATTACCTACTAGCTGGTTCCCGGCATGCGTTGCAATGCCATATTCAAAGAAACAAATTGTTTCTCCCTGCATGTCCTTTAACGTGCGTCCCCCTTCCCCTCCTGTATCCCCTTCCCCTCCCGCGTTCCCCTTCCACCTTCCCCGCTTACCCTCTCCCCTCTCCCGCTCCACCGTCCCGCCAATCCCCCTCCCGCGTTCCATATATTCAGTCCCAGTATATTCAGTTATCAAACAGCACGCGTGCCACCAATTACAATTTTTTTATTAAATTATTTATTTTTCATGTATTACTACAAATAATCATTTTTGCATATTACAAGAACAATCAATCTAATTTCGTACATAACATAGGTACCTATTTAAAATATCTATAATTAAAAAAAACCATAGACAGTTATTTTATTACAAAAAAAACAGTTGCTTGCTAAATTTACATTCATTAAGTGCGAACTATCAAACGTGCGAAGTTAAAATAGTCGTTAATTTTTCTGAAATTGTCCAATTTTCGGCGCAATTTTCTTAATTTTTCTTTCCGTAAGAACCTTCTATAAGGTATTAGAAAACTTGAAAAAAAGATGAATGAAATAGGTAAAGTCGTTCTGAAGTTATGGCGTGACCAAGGGAAAAGGGGATTCATTTTTATATATGCATATAGATTGACGTGAAGTAGTGAAAAAGTTGTAATTCTATTAGTGTTTTAAAAGTGTTGAAAGACATCTTTAAAAAATAAGGTAAGTGGATTGGAGAATTTTTTTTTTTTAGTAATAAACAATAACTGATAAACGCAAAACCCGAATATAAATATGATGTTTTTTTTTTTAAATCTGTGTTTTGAATTTCTCAAAGTCAAATGGGGGGAGGGGGGGGGGTGACACCACGTTCTTTTTTGGGTCACCACGTCATCCGCACCGGGTGCCGCCCACGCTAGCTACGCCACTGGTTCCCAGTTCCCATTAGGTTTACCCGGCGAGGTCTCGCATCCGCATGGTATTAGCCCAGCCTCTCCCGCAATGAGGAGATGAATGATTGGAGAAGTAAAGAGGTAGGACAGGCTGGCTAGATTAGATTGTGTACAGTAACAGCGGCAGAGTCAACTTTACTCGGACTGGGTCTAGGGTCTGAAGAGCAGGTGTCAATTAGCGGTTAGGATGTTATGACCACCAAGTGCACAAAGCAATGAGTGAGTAGGAAAGGCTTAATATGTAATGGTTTAGAACACAGTGACGTACTAACGGAAAATGAGAAGTTCCAGTCAATATTTAATACATAATATAGATATATTTTTTCCGGTTTCACGACAACTCAACAAAATGGCATTTTAACACCCCTTTGACAAGCCCCGCGTGAAATAATTCAAAGTCATACAAATCATGTGTTTTTTTTTTTGAAAATTTGATCACTTAGAAGTATTATATGTAGATGCTTCAATAAATTATTCTGCGAGTAGAACACATCTTGGCCTTTCAAAATATCCATCTTTTTTTATAAGTCTCTTAATAAGCCTAGAAAAAATAAAGTATTAGGTCCATAAAAAAAAACACTTTCAAATTCAAATTCTCCTATTTATAAACCCCTTTTCGGATATGGTTTTATTGTTTAATGTAGCGAATTCAGTTTCTTTCATTTTATAATAATCGCAAAAAATTGATATTTACGCCTGAACTTCACAAAATAAAATACAATATGGATTTTCGCATTGTAATTTTTGACTTCAATCAATACGGCGGCAGTCGACGAATTTGGATTTTCATGTGAACCTTATGCCGTTCACCCAAGAACTACTGACTTGCCACACCTAATTTGTGCCAGTCGGGCCCCGGCCGGAGCGGGGAATGGACGTATAGGCTCCGCGTCGCTTGGTTCCGTGAAATCAATTTTTAATTTCAGTTTTATTACAATAAACAATGCGTAAAATATGTTTTTTACAGGCCTTTACGAAATCAACCTGTAATTTTTTTCTCAAATACCTTTTCCAACCAGGGCCGTAGCTAGAGTTGAATTTAAGATAGGGCAGCGGTAATTACAGGTAGGGCGCAAGTAAAATGATCTGATCTGGGTCGGGCCGCGCCGGGGGGGGGGGGGGGGGGGGGGGGAATTTCACAATAAATAATAATAATATCTTGTTAAAATTTTAAACATATTTTTGTTGCATATATGATTCAGACCGATTGAAATGGGCACGGAATTTTTCATTACTTATTCTGTGACAAACCTGGGAAATCCCATTTCTTCAAATGAATGTATAATAATGTCATCCTGATAACTGCAGCGACTGGCAACGAATTTTGTTTTGCGCTTGGATTTTTTATGACTAATATTCAGTGAGAATGATTGAGAGAGGTCCGTGGGCGATACGCGACAATTCTAAGAAAGTTTCATGGATCGTCACGTGTTCCAATGGATCATCAAACCATCTATGTGTTCCAAGTACAAAAGTAAGAGGAAAACCATTTTCTTGTTCTGGGTGTAGTATCTGAGCTTAGCAGATTAACTCCTGGGTTAAAACCAGTTTCATGTTCCAAATGATATGTTAAAATTCCAGTTGCGGATTAATCTGCTAACACATTTCGAAGAAAACCGTTCTAATATTTCGAGTGGAGTTAAAATTTTTATTTCAAACCATTCCACAAAATTCGTATTTCGTATGAAAACCATTCTACTCATTATATGAGAGTAATACTAATTAAATCTGTGGACACGCAAGCAGATTCACCCTTATTTTAAAACCAGTTTTGTAATCAGAATGAAAATTTCCAGTTGTGGATTCATCTGCTGACACATTTTGAAGGAAAACGTTATCCTATTCGAAGTGAATTGGAGGTTATCCACCACATACCCGCCCGGTGTAAGTAACAGAAGGTTACTATTTAACAACGACTCTTATTTTTTTATAGAACGACCTTACAATTATAATTAACTAAAACTAGACCCCTATTGTCCCTGCATACGTTGTTAGCGAGCAGTATGCAAGTGCTTGATCTGATGACAAACCGTTTAGTATGGAGAAGGCCCGAAGATATCGATCTAGGGATTGGTTTATTTATGACTCAGCCGTTGAATAACATCCCCAAACTGTTTGGGCATTCTAAGCAGTGATTGCAATATGCGCACCTATAATAGCCTCTCACCACTTACTTCAATTCCATCTATGGGCAGAATAAAGAATTGATATACCTAATGTGATTCTTTGGTTAATTCGAAGCTGTTTAGTTAGATGTCGCTACGCTACACTAAAAGGCAGCGCCGGATCTGCCATACGTTCAAAAACGTGCAAAAAACCTGGCGCCAACTCCGAAGGGGCGCCGTGAGAAAATAAATATTGTATTAAACATTTGTTATAATATTCCCTGAATCGTTTAAAAATTACCCATAGTACGAAATAATTATTACGCTCTAGCAACACTTTCCAAAGATACAGACTGCGCACGCATCTGGTTTTAATTCAACGAAATTCAACGATTTACGAATTTATAGTCAGTTACGGAATTTTTTTACAAATTCCATATATTTAGTTTAAACGTAAGATCTATTTTTCCATATATCTTTTACTGTCTTTTACGACGAATGAGTGCGATCCAAATTCATTAACCAATCACAGCGCCGTACTTTTATTCAACAGAACAAACAAACCGACGGCGCCTTTCAAAGTGCTTTTGCACGATTTAAGTCTCTAGGAGAATGTGGTTAAAGACCATTTTCTTATGAAATCTTCAGTAAATTCAAAATTCCATTAGCATAAACATCGCACGGTTTGCAAGGTTGCAACTTGTTAACAGTTTCATCATTGTTTTGACAGTTGAAGTTCCTTAAATGTACCTATAATTAATTTCTATTAGATTTGTTATTTTACAGTCAGTAATAATCATAGTTGATACCATAGATACGTTCGTGTTTGTTCGCTCAACACAGAACACAGGGGAAATGGAAATGCAAGGTACAAATTTAAGGTTATATTATTAGATTTTTTAATTTATAACTACATTTCTATTGGTTGTTAGAGGTTGTGGATTGTGGATTACAATGAATAGAACAATAATTAAAAAAAAACTTTCAGGTCGCAGAATCTAAAACTTAGAATTAAAGAGCATAATGACATAAAAAAAACTCGTTTCCATTGGGAATTTTTTAATTCCAATTTCTCCAGCACCGATAAAAAATGATATCCCGCGCAATGACGTTACAATGGTCCAGAGCACATCTAAACAGATATCTATCGCACAAATTCCTCCGGTCGAATTATTAGAAGATAAAAATAACGTTACTGATAGCAGTTTAAATTTAATTCTGTTTTCAGAGCTTGAATTGAAAGATCCCGGATGCTGGCCAAAGTTTTCTCAAAATTCCATTAGTTTATTAGTTCAGGAAGGTCCTGTACAATTGAAAGGTTTTGATTTTCCTATTACGAACAAGCGTAAATTTAATACTAAGTATTATTACAAGAAATTGCCTAATGGAGAAGAATTACATAGATCGTGGCTTATTTATTCGAAAACTTTAGATAGGGTTACACCCTTTATATGTCTTGATTTTATTTGATAAATTAGTGTAAAAAAAATAAATTAAATTAACAAAAAAAATTGGGGTAAACGAATTTTTAATCAAAATAAAAATGTAGGGGGGGGGGGGGGGCGCCATCGGTACCTACTGCACAGGGCGCTAGATTTCGTAGATCCGGCCCTGCTAAAAGGTAGTATTTTTTTTCAATCATGTCAAACAATGAACACACAGTTTACTAGTATATTATCATAGTCGATAGTATTTCTTAAGGTAGGGCACAGGTATTTTAAGGTAGGGCATTGCCCCCTAATGCCCCCCTAGCTACGGCCCTGTTTCCAACCATTCCAAAAGCTTTTTCTCAAGTATTTTTAAACTCTTCCCATAAATGGGCGTAAATTCCGATTTCGTTTTTTTCCTGGACTATTGGATCACCTAAACCAAGTATATTTTTCATCCCTTTTAATGACTTTTCAAAGGATTGCTTATTAAGTTGTCCGGTCTCCAATATTATCTAGGTTCAATATCTAACTTTATTTATTTTTTAATATTACTTTAACACAAGATGAGTTGGTACGTATTTTTTTCACATGTGTAAAACATAAAACAAATGGAAATACATAATAGAACCCACTAAGGCACTGCCTATGTGTGGGTAATATAACAAAAAATGATCATGTATGTAAAACCGTCGTTTTAATGGAATATATTCCAGGATTAAAAAAAAAATATCGAAAAAGTCGCTTAGGCCTAAATAATTCAGTATCAAAAATAGAGGTATCTTTATTATTTAAATTATTGAAAAACTTTAAACTGTACGAAAAAATCGTATAAATATAGTATATCATAATGCTACCTACTACTCCACGGCCAAATCAAAATGGCCGCAATCGATCAGCTGATATCGTTTGCCTACACTTTTGTGGGTGATTCTTCGTTTTTGATAATATTGATTGTAAAAGCTAAAAAAATAATAATTTCAAACAATTTTTATACCACTCTCCCGTAATAATATTAAAAAATATAATATATTGAATAAATAATTCCACCTAAATAATGTTTTAACTTATCGAATAGTAACATCTTTCTTCCGTATAATTATCATACAAAATGATAACACCTGTTGAAAATAACTTTTCAGGAGTGATGACGTCACACGATTCAGTACACATGCGGAGGTTTTCGGGGGATCTTGAAAAATTAAAACTTTGACAATTATTTTAACTATTAAAACTAACTCTAAAAAATATGCAGTTATTTAAGTTAGAAGGTCATTCATTATTCAATAAAAAAAAATAAAAAAATTAGACTGGAGTTCTCTATTGTGCTTGTTAATAAAGCATGGACTAAACATTTATTGGATATCCAATTTTCCTTGCTAGATGACAGATGTATTTTTCAATACTAAATAAAAAAACGTTGCTACTAGTGCAGGCTGAAGGTTTTGACTATCACAAACTAAATTCAGATCGGTAGAGATGCGCCTAGTTAGAAGGTTACCTACTAAAAAATAGCAAGTGTGCTTCGTATATTGCGTAGCGAAGGCGCAAAGGTAGAAAATTTGCCGGTGACCAGTGATGGAAAATACGCCGCGAACTGAAATTTGTTATATTACGGTACCTACCTAGAAATTTCAAACTGAAAATCCAAATAATTCATGATGCCAAAGCGAAAGTTTTTAGTGATGCAATGTAATGTGGCCAAAGGAAGCCGAAAGGCTGGCTTTGGGTAAGACTTTGTTCGTTAAAGATAGTTACATGAGATTAGAGAAATAAACTAAGATATTTTTGAAGTCGGTTGGTAAATAGTTCTTCTTCTTCTTGTGCCCTGTCCGTTCAATGGACGTTGGCTATCATGTTGGCTACACGGACTTTGTTTAAGGCGGCCTGGAGCAGCTCTACAGTAGACTGGCCAAACCACTGTCTCAGGTTTTTCAGCCACGAGGTTCTCCTTCTTCCAGGGCCCCGTCTTCCGGCAATCTCTCCCTGAATTATGATATGCAAGATCTCATACTTCTCTGGATGTCTCATCACGTGTCCAAGATATTGAAGTTTTCGGATTTTTATAGTTTTAATAACTTCTTTTTCTTTATTCATCCGAACCATAACATCTTCATTCGTAACCCTTTCCATTCAGCTTATTTTAAGTATTCTTCTGTGGATCCACATCTCGAATGCCTCAAGTCCCATAATTAGTTTTTCAGTAAGCGTCCATGCTTTCATTCCATAAAATAATATCGAAAACACGTAGCATCTGACTATTCGCATTCGTAATCCAAGATTAGAAAATGTTTTTCATGCGGATAATGGTTGCACGAGCTTGCTCAATGCGGCATTTGATTTTAACCGAAGGATCCTAACTACCATGTACATTGCAGCCCAACTATACAATACTTTGTACCTTCTCTAGTTTTGTTCCAGCAATATAAAGATTTTCATTAATGCGTTATTTTTGCTCATGACCATGTATTTCGTTTTATTTATATTCAGTTGGTTGGTAAATGGTGCACAAAAACACCGGGCCAACTGTTTGGGTGGTGGATTGTTTATTCTTCTACGATGTGCATTTTGTAATTTGAATGTGTCTTCATCATTTATGTAATACTGAAACTTTAAATACTTATCTAATTCGTTTAATTTCAGGTAACAAATGTTCGCATTCGCCAGAAGCGGCAACAGGGGGCGGAGTTGTTTCTTCCAAGCAACTCCGTGATACCGGGGGGCGAAGGAGGGGGCGCCTGGGGGCCCTGGGAAGCACCCTCGTCCTGCTCGAGGTCCTGCGGGGGCGGTGTCTCATCGCAACTCAGGAGATGCGCTGATTATTAGTGAGTATCTACCTACAATATAATGGTTCCATGGCAAAATAGAACAGCGAAGTAAAAACAAACAATAACAATCCTAACATAACCTAACCTCATCAAAATTACCCTGACCTTACCTATTCTTTTATTATGTTCTGTTTTATCACTCTTCTTTTTTGTCACTGTTATGTTTTGTCACTTTTCTATTTGAACTTTACTTATTACCACAGAGTTTGTATGTTTAAAACTGCCTTAAACCAGGCTTAAGGTCTAATTAATACCTGTTATCGTTCCCGATCATAATTGCAGATCGCTAACGAACAAATAATAGTTCACAAGGACTAAGTGTTATTAATTTATTCAAAGCAACAGATTTTTTGTACTTTAGCGATTAGCGATCTGCGGTAGGTATATCAGGCTTGGGAACAATTATAAGTTATCGATATTATCGATAAATATTTTCTCTATTGGCCGTGCTAGATACCCCGGGCCGTAATTTTGGAATGCACTACAAAATACCTAGAACGCTTTAACAGAATTATTTTCTTATCGATAAAATAATGTAGATGTATGAATTATTTTAACAATCGATCTTTCTACGATGGTGGTCCAAGAATTAAGGTTTTCATCATTTTTGGCGACGTGGACATTATGTCTCTAAATATTGTGGCACTAACGTGTAGCTCAGACTTTCCTCTAAAAACGGGCAGTGATCCGGCTTGGTAGCTGCTTCAGAGCGATCTTTGCGTACGTTTGAGATGGACGCTCCGCTGTCGAATCCCGCCGCCTTGAGCGAGATGCGCTTAATTATTCGCTTTCTCAACTAAAGAAAGAGTTCGCTCTGTTGAACTTCATTAGCTTACAATTTTGATCCTGGTAAGTCTACGACACAAACGATTGGAAAAATAACGTATGGAAATTGCGTGCTCGTTGGGTTCCCAAAATGCTGAAGGGCAAAATTGTGCGGAAAAAATGCCTGAGTTTCTTCGAACCGTTTTTCCAACCAAGACGAGGCTTTTTTGGGTTGAAACATGGGTTCACCACCTAACCACGGAATCAAAAAGGCAATCAATGACATGATTTGCACCTCTTTTTTCACCTGAAGCAACATTTGGCCGGAAAACCTTTGGAGATCGACTAAGACGCGGAGGGAGAGGTGATAGCATTTTTGGCGGCGGAGTTCTACGTTAAGATAAGAATCAAGGACTTAGTGCCACGGCTTACCAAATACATCGATCGTAACGGGGACTGTATCGAAAAGTAGCGGGGAGTGGGGATGCGTACCTAAAATGTCGTACGATTTTTCTGTAAATGTAAATTTATCCTGATTTTAAAAATTAGAATGGTCTTTAATTCTTGGACAACCCTCGTAGATGGTTACCTCGATCACTAGAACGCGGGCAGTTTAATAAAATGAAAACACAATTATATTATTTATCGTGTCTGCGGTTAAACGCTGTAGGGGAAATGGATTTATTCGTGGCTTTGTTGTAATTGGCAATGGTAAGAATCCATTGTACTTGACAGGCATTACCTCCATCTCATTCTTGTGACTGAACTGTGCGACCATTGCAATAAAAGATGCTTGATTTTTCACACCTCTTGACATCTTCATAATTATTATGAGCGATGCACGTGCTTTGTAATAAGAATGATTTTAGTTATGAATAGAGTACGAAAGTTTTCAGGGTTACTGGTAGGTACTACGGGCTTTATTTATTTATTTAATTATTAACGCCCTTATTATGCGATTTTACACAGGAATGGTAAAATTAGACAGTTTTTTCTTCTTCTTTTAGGTATACATAACTGAACTGCCCTTCAGCAATCTTTTGTATTTGTTAGTTTAAAATGTCCACTGACATGGTATAACATTATTTCCCTCCGTTAGTACCTATTCTGGGCAATAAGGATATCTTCGTCCCACACGGTATGGTAGTTAGTATCAGAATTTCTGCATTGAAATAAATCCCGACTTCTAGTATTTCGTAATGGAATCCAAAAGTTTATCGATGCAGGCAATTCTAGACCATCAAATGCACCATTTAGAATTTTATATAGAATTACAAAGCTAGTGAAAATCCTTCTGTCTGACAATTTACCTAAGCATATTCAGATAATTAAGATTGTTATAGATGGTTAAACGCAATCGTCGGAATACCCCGTTTAAAACTTAAAGTGTAAAAAAATATTTTGTGTTTGTTCAATATGTTCTTACCTATGCATTTATAGGGAGCAGACATGTTTTTCGTCAATTTTTCGAAATCAATTGTTCGAATTTCAGTTTTTCGAACAGTAATTGGCCGAAAGACATAGGTATTAATCAACTTATATAATATATATTTCACTTGCTTATGACTAAGGGGGCGTTCAAGTATTACGTAACGCAATTTTTGAAGATTTTTGACCCCCCCTCCTCCCCTTGTAACTCTCCGTAACGTTTTTCCGTACTCTCCCCCCCCCCCCTAAACGTTACGTAACGCCCAAGTGACAATTTTTACCTGAAAGTCACAATTAAGTTGCGCAAAGTACTGGAAAGTTGCTTAAATACCTTTTTCTCGTTTTAATCGCGTTTGCGGTAATAAATAAAACAAGAGATTTCGAGAACGAAATGGATTGCAAACTTGGAAGATTTTAATTCCCTAATTTTTTATCTAAACAAAGAAAAACATGTTACGTAACGCTTTGTTCGAACCCCCCCTCCCCCCCTCGTAACGCACAGTAACGTTTCACAAGACCCCCCCTCCCCCCCCAAGTGCGTTACGTAATACTTGAACGGCCCCTAACGGGACACCGTTAGGTTAGTGGTTAGTTTTCGACGACCTCCGTAGTCCAGTGGGTAAGACTCTCGACTCACAATCCGGAGGTCGTGGGTTCAAACCCGGCATGCGCAAATAAATTTTATTTGATTAATTTGTGTTATTTCACAATTAATTCATTTAAAATAATATTATAGTATATTTGCGGCATGTTCCAGAGTGGAAGATACTATCAGTATCGCCCTGGTGTAAGACCACCATTCAGAATTGAAACGTTGCTTGAAAATGGCTTTAGCCGTGTTTGGTGACCAGATCTGAATAGCCAGGTACTTCCCAACCTTCCTCTTCCCCACCTCCTTCCCCTCCCCACTACCTTCAGCCTCACAACATACCCCAATTGGGGATGCCATAGTCTCACTGGCTCCAGACGGGAGCAGTTGAGATTCTTGTGCGGTATTACTATAAAAAAAAAAAAAGTTGATATTGTCCATCCTATAATAAAATACTCTTGTACGTACTGTATACATATATATCAATTCGAAAAACTAGTGCTTCTTTAATTTATCTAGACCCCATTTATATGAAATGACTTCTAAAATATTGGAATTGGAACCGTTCCTCTCCGGGTGCCAACTTACCAAGGCACCAAGGGGTCGAGGATCCAAAGCACAGATATAGCTGGCACCTAATACAGCTCTTGAGCTTTTTGACGGCCGGCCCTGGTCTAAAACGATTCGTGTCTCTGCAGAAGAGACGCAGTCTTCAGTAGGTAGGTACTGGACTACTTAGTTGTATGAGGCACGGTGATAGAATAAAACAACCCATATTGCTGCAGAAGAATGACGTCGGGGAGGGGATATCGGTAACTGGTCTGACTAATTAACTAACCATCACGCCGTTTCTCCGCAGGGGTAGGCAGAGAGGACGAACCGCCAAACATCCCGGTCTTGGCCAAGGGCGGATCCAGCTTTGGCGCCAGGGGGGGGTCACATAGCGCCAGGGGGGGTTATATTGCGATAGAGGGGGGTGGTCACAAAGTCGTGGTCAAGTCACAAGAAGTTATAATTTAATTTTGGTAATAATAGATACAAGTAAAAAGTAGGTAGGTAGTTTTGATAATAATAGATACAAAAAATATATAAAAACATTATGTTTAACAATTTTAATTAGTGGTCCACCTAGATCCTGGACCCAGCCCAGGGGGGGGATCATGACCCCCATGACCCCCACCCCCTGGATCCGCCCTTGGTCTTGGCACACATTCCTTGCCTCGTTTACATTCATACAACGTCTCATACATTCTCTTCTATTATTGTGACTCTTGACATGGCCCGACTGCGTATTTACAATCCCTACCGCGTTTCAGTCGCTTTGAATTTTCAATATCAAAATTTAAATATTTAGAAATAAAATTATTAATTTCTAATATACACATTGGAAAGATTATTTTATCTAGATTTTAGAACAATTTTTGTTTTTGCAAAGTGATAAAAAAATATCAATACAGAGGTGTATTTACAATATATGGGAATAATATTAAAATTTAAATATTTAGAAATAAAATTATTAATTTCTAATATACACTTAAGAAAGATTATTTTTTCTAGATTTTAGAACAATTTTTGTTTTTGCAATGTGATAAAAAATAACCAATGTAGAGGTATATTTAAAATGTAAATTGTCGTTACCGCGACTGAATCGGTATAGGTTTTGTAAATACGCGGCCAGGGCCGGATCTACGAAATCTGGCGCCCTGTGCAGTAGGTACCGATGGCGCCCCCCCCCTACATTTTTATTTTGATTGAAAATTCGTTCATCCCAATTTTTTTATTTTATTTTTATTATTATTATTTTTTTTACACTAATTTATCAAATAAAATCAAGACATATAAAGGGTGTAACTTTTCCAAGTGACCTGGCGGTAGCTCTCACACTCATTTTTTTTAAAGAGAGGATCGCCAGGAGCCCTATACTCTCTGAATCTATTGGGTAAACATAAATTATGGTGCTATTTTAATTATTTTAGGAAAAACTCTTTGCAAGTTATGCTTTAAAATAATACAACGAATTGTTTGTTTGTGCCCGTACCATGATTTAAAATATAGTTTACGAGACAATGCGGGTGGTTTCGCTGAACTAGGTCCATTAGATATTCTTGAGATTTACTGCGTTTATGTACCTATATATCCAACGCGAATATTAGAAAAAGCAAATACAAATACGTTCTGATGGCAACGTACAACACAAGAATAGATATACAGCTTCTGACTAGCAACAGGCAGTCCCAACGAGAGACAGTGAGCAGTGATTATAAGAATATAACCTCAAATTTGTACCTTGCATTTCCCCTGTGTTGAGCGAACAAACACTTAACACTGAAGTATGGTATCAACGGCTTACGAACAAAAATACCGCGCTGTGATTGGTTATTGAATTTGGATCGCACCTATTCGTCGTAAAAGACGGTAAAAGATTTATGGAAAAATAGATCTTACGTTTAAACTAAATATATGGAATTTGTAAAAAAATTCTGTAACTGACTATAAATTCGTAAGCCGTTGATACCAACCTAATGCGTGCGCGTTCTGTTTCTTTGGAAAGTGTTGCGAGAGCGTAATAATTATTTCGTACTATGGGTAATTTTTAAACGATTCAGGGAATATTATAACTAAATTTTAATACAATATTTATTTTCTCACGGCGCCCCTTCGGAGTTGGCGCCAGGTTTTTGCACGTTTTTGAACGTATGGCAGATCCGGCGCTGTACGCGGCCCGACTCAAGTATCTTATTATGTAAAAACATGGTGCAATGTTCCACCTCTTCATCACTAAGCATCGCTGAAGCGAATGAAGGTATAAATACCAATGTATTCACGGAATTAGTGATACCTACCAACCTACTGTATTAGTGAGAATAACTACCGAAATTGGCCAGATAACGGAATAGTAGGTATGTGGTGTTTGACCAACAGTTCTCCGACTCACCTTGGAAGGAGATTTATTAAATGGGTAGAATAAAGTTACTAACTAACTAACCTTCACGCCGTTTCCCCGCAAGGGTAGGCAGAGAGGACGGACCGCCAAACAACTCGGTCTTGGCACACACGCTTTGCCTCACTCACATTCATACATCGTCTCATACATTCTCTTCTATTATTCTGACTTTTGACATGGCCCGACTCAAGTATCTGATTCACTTGATCGTGCCATGTCTTCCTCGGGCGTCCCCGACTTCTTCTACCATTCACATTCGAGTCGTATATTCTTCTTCACTACTTTCTTCGTTCATTCGCTCTGCATGCCCAAACCATCTGAGGGTCCCTTTCTTAATCTTACTCATTATGCTTACATCAGCCTTACATTCTTTGCGGATGTCCACATTTCTCACACGATCATACATTGTTTTACCACACATACGTCTCAGGGATCTCATTTCAATAGCATTCAGTTTACTTTCATCCTTCCTCTGCCACTTCCAAGCCTCACTGCCACACATCAGGGTAGGTACCAGGACTCCATTGTGGACAGCTAGCTTCGCTTCTTTTGACAGTTTTTTATTAGCGCCAACGGCATTCAGTCCACCATTAATGGAGTTACCGGCATTCACCCTGCTTTCAATATCTCTATCAGCCTTCCCAACTCTCGTAAACATACTACCCAGATACACAAACCCATCCACCTGCTCCAAGTATTCATTAATCACAACTATGTTGCATACAGTTTTCGTACTCTCTCTTTCAAACACCATGACATTATATTCTGTACGTATAAATCTGGGTTTATTGATACTTCGCGTATACAAATGTTGACCACGATAGTTGACCTATCTATGCACTGGCTAATTGGAATCTCTGTTGCCCAAAGCCTGGACTAAGCTAAGCTAGACTTTTGGGACAGTTCTTAGTGCTGCCATCTATGTGACTAAGCAGGAAGCTTTTAGATACACTACAAGGTACGACTCCAGATACTAATATCTACAGCCTGTATGTTGGACGAATATCTACAGCTCATATGTTGAACAATATATCTAATATCTACGAACTTCAGAGTGTTGACTAATATCTACAGAGCTAAGGTCGGACGAATATCTATGACGGTCCCAGTGTTGACTAATATCTACAGAGCGTAGGTTTGACTAATCAGCTAAATGTGTCCAATAGTCCGATATTAGGGATTTTTACAAACATACTTTTTTAAACTGCATACGCAATATTACGTTATTCCAATATGCTACACATAATTGCAAGTCCAACCTCTGCCAGTGCTGTAGATATTCGTCAACACTTTGGTTCTCATAGATATTAATCAGCAGTTTGAGCTGTAGATATTCGTCAACACTTTGGTTCTCATAGATATTAGTCAACAGTTTGAGCTGTAGATACTCATAGATATTAGTTCGATTTTTTCAGTTTTTGGAATTCCTGTAGATATTAGTAGACGCCTCCCAAGGTACGACACGGATTGCTGCGGAAAAGTCATCTCGGGGGTGAGGTCTTTAATAGGAACACGTTCGGAGTGTATTTATTATCAATCATGTCTGTGATGATTGCGAAAATAAAAGGTTTAATTTTTTTAAATATTTTTATTCCAGTGCGGATGGCAGTCCTCGCTGTCAAGGAGGAGATAAGAAATATTTCTCCTGCAACACTCAGGTAAGAAAAAGAACATTAATAATGTTGTTATTTATCACAATAAATCAGCCATACTTTGTGGTAATTATATATATGCCCCACATGTAGCGATTGTGGATCCCAGCAAAACCTCCTAGATATGACCTAGGAGATTTCGATCCAAAAGGGGTGGCGAGGGCTATGTACTTAAAAAAAATTCAGTGCTGAAGAAAAATAACTTTGGAAAGTGGCCAATTGGATTTGGGGAGCTTTGATATATATTTTTAGAGCTATTTATATTCCATATTTGTAAAAAGTATTAACTTTGTTGCTCGCCATAATTTACTATAAAAACACATATAAATTTGTTGTAGACCACTTTTATTTAATAAACACTCTACCGGTTTCAGAAGCACCCTTCCTTCGTCAGAAGAATATTATAACTTGTAATATTCTCCTGATGAAGGAAGGGTGCTTCTGAAACCGTGAAGTGAAAAAGTGGTCTACAAAAAATTTATATGTGTTTTTATTGTCTATTTATATTCACCCACCTGAAAATCACATTAGGGAATAATAATGACAATAAAATAACTGTCTTTAATTCCACTTTATTATGTTTTTAAAAACAACCGGTTTCGGTTCGACCTGAACCTTCATCAGAGTGAATAAAATATGTGAAATGCAGGATTACAGAGTATTTAAATGAAAAGCAGAAGAGGGAGAGAGAACATCAACTTTGGTGGAGGATGAGGGGGAAGTACCTAAGAGGGAGGGGGTAAAATTAGGCGTGGGGAAGGAAAACATGTTAAACATGGGGCTGTTTGTTTAGATTTGTCACATAACTCAATTTTTAAACCTCATTTGTTTCTTTTAGGACTGCCCTGAGGGAAGTTTAGACTTCAGATCGGAACAGTGCTCGAATTACGATTCAACGCCCTTCGAAGGTGTCACATATCAGTAAGTATTAATACATAATCAAAATTATTTGACGTGCAATAAAAAAAAAAACTGTTGTTATTTCTTTCTACGCATGAAATAACCTCCTTGAAAAGAGGACACCAGTAGCAGAAGAAGATTGAGTCACATTTTTTTTTCTGTAGATGGGTGCCATACACGAAAGCGCCCAACCCTTGTGAGCTGAACTGCATGCCGCGAGGAGAAAGGTTCTACTACAGGCACAACAATAAAGTGACTGATGGAACCCTCTGCAACGACGAGTCCCTCGATGTTTGCGTCGATGGGGAATGTTTGGTAAGAAAACAAAAAAAGATTTTTTTTTTTTTTTGCAAATGAGCTAAGGTAGAGTCTGTCAAATAAGAGTAGAAAATATAAAAAATGGAACTACATAATTTGTAGGCTGACAACCACGTTTTAACCGTCAAATATTCTTTTGGAGTGCAATGACACTGAAAATAGAGAACACTGTATGCAAATTTAAAAATGCATCTTTTTGTTCTTAAAAAAAAAAAAATTAAATCGAAGAAGCACTGTTGTTAAATTACTTAACGACATAAATTTGATGAAATTATGTTTTACAAAGTGATCAGCTTTAATTTAATTTAAAATAAATTTGATTTTAACCATGGGTAGAAAGGAAGAATCATTAATGGTGAGTTTAGTTACACTACTTTTAGATCTGAATGAGTTAGATATATTCAGATCTAAAATTAGAGACATGATCTAAAGCCCGGGCAATGCTAGGTACTTAATCTAGTATTAAATAAATATGAGCAATTTCTAAACTGTGCTTTATATTTTATTACAATATCGTTATTCTTCATTATGTTAACATAAAATTGCAAAGATATAATAATAATATACCTACATGCAATTCTAATTTTGAGATCAGTGGAATGAAAAAACATTTTTTTTCAATTTTGTGCATTTTTTTTTACATTAACTCCACACAGGAAGAAAATAATTTCCCTCAGGGCCTATGTCATCTGGGATGCTGTGTGGAGGGTCTTTTTGAGGAGAGGAAGGAATGAACATTGGTCTTGAAGAGACCCATCTTGTAGGAAAGAGGAAACACAGGCCGGCAAACCATTCCACAGCCGAGCTGTTGAACACAAGAACGAGTCGAAGAAATGACCCGTTCTCATGTGACAAATGTTGGGCACGCATTTGGCGTGTTTGCCGACTATGGCGACTATGCACCGGTGCCGAAGGGATCAATGACGCTAGTTCCTCGGAGCATCTTCCATTGTAATACCGGTAGAACAAAGATAGCATTCCCACCCGACCCTGTGCTCTAAAGATTGCAATCCGTCTGTTAAAATGGGAGAATCTATTAAATGGACCGCCCGTTTCTATACAGAGTCGAGGGTGTTTTTCAGGTATTTTGGAGCTCCAGACCAGAGGTGGTTGCCAAATTCAACCGTGGGGCGCACTTGTGATTTGTACAGGGTTAGCAGTTGTATACTATTAAATTATCTGCGGGCCCTGTACAGTACGCCCAGTTAATATTAAATAAAAATGTAGGTTACACAGCTATAGATTACCACCATGATTATATTTTTAGTATTGCCATTTGAACTACAGTTTTCTACCCTTATTTGACAAACTGTACCCGTAATGCTTTATTATTTATATTTTTAGCCTGTTGGATGTGACATGATGCTGGGTTCTCAAGCGCGGGAAGATAAATGCAGAGAATGCGGAGGAGATGGGTCATCTTGCAAAACTACATCAGGAGTTTATGACAAAGATGACTTGACTGTTGGTAAGAAATAAATAATTATGATTTAAAGCGAAGAATAATGCATTCGGTAAGCAAATATCTGGCTAATGTAATTTTAGAGGGGAAATTTGGGTTGGTAATAAAAATACTTAACTAAAAGTAAAAAAAAATCTTTTTAAATAAATAATGAAAGCATTCTTTAGACAGCTGCAATGAAAGCAATAATGAAAGCATTCTTTAGACAGCTGCAATGAAAGCAATAATGAAAGCATTCTTTAGACAGCTGCAATGAAAGCAATAATGAAAGCATTCTTTAGACAGCTGCAATGAAAGCAATAATGAAAGCATTCTTTAGACAGCTGCAATGAAAGCAATAATGAAAGCATTCTTTAGACAGCTGCAATGAAAACTTCACTCTTTCTCATGAGCGTCACATTTATAAGTTGGAGTTTCATGTCATCTCAGAATCAACTCAACACAACACCTCTTTGAAAAGTCATTAAAAACTATGAAAAAAAATAATTGAAAAATAGCCCATAATCTAACAACGCAACCTATTAAGGCGATCCAATAGTCCAGGAAAAAATCGAAATCGGAATTCACGCCCCTTTATGGGACGAGTTTAAAAATACTTGAGAAAAAGCTTTTGGAAAGTTTGGAAAAGGTTTCTGAATTTTTTTTACAGGTTAATTTCGTAAAGGCCTGTAAAAACATTAACTCCTTTTTTAAGCATTGCTTATTGTAATAAAACGGAAATTTAAAATTGATTTCACGGAACCAAGCGATGCGGAGCCTAACGTCTGTTCCCCGCTCCGTCTGGGGCCGACTTGATAAAAAAATGGGTGTGAAAAGAATGTAGTCCTTCGGTGGATGGCATAGGGTTTACTTTGAAAATTCAATCTTTGAAAATCCGTCGACTGCCGGCCGTATTGTAAAATAACAACGCGAAAATGCATATTTTATTTTATTTTGTGAAGTTCGGGCGTAAATATCATTTTTTTTTGCGATAATTATAAAAGAAACTGAATTTGCCACATTGAACAATAAAACCATATTCGAAAAGGGGTTAATAAATAGGAGAGTTTAGTTCTTCAAATTTCGCAAAATTACTTTGTGGCATCATTTATCATATAATGAATAACAATGTTTTTCATTATAGGAGAGTTTAGACTTGAAAGTGTTTTTTATAGACCTAATACTTTATTTTTTTCTAGGCTTTTTGAAAGACTTATAAAAAAATGACCAATACTTTTAAGGGCCAAGATAATATGTTCTACACGCAGTATTTAATTGAAGCATCTATAATACCTACTTCTAAGCAATCAAATCAAAACAAAAACATATGATTTTGTGTGATTTTGTATAATTTTGCATTATTAAGTTGGTTTCATCTTAACCAATTTTGAATATATATTTTTCATTACTTATGACTGGACATCGGATTATATGCACTAACAAAGTGCCAAAATATGCACTAAAAAAGGCCGAAATATGAAACTAAAAATTCTTGATTTGCCCAAAATATGCACAATGCAAAATCAAAAAACCATTTATATTTTAATATATATTAATAAAAGACCGTACAAAAACAGCAAAATATTCTAAAAGTTATGCATAGTTTTTGTGACAATATACAACTAAGTATTTTTCCAAATTTTCGAGCTCAAATTTGTGACGTTTGTCACCCAGTATTAATTTGTACGCCGAAAACGACCTCTCTACGTCAACTGACGTCATTGGACAAAATTTAAAATTTGGCGCCATTTCTGGAGAACCTGTTTAGGCAGGGTATGACCTGTGCCGTTGATGTAGGCATTAATGTTCTTCATGTCTTCAAGACTCGGGTAAAATAGAGTCTAACTTTTTACGAATCTTTTCTGATATTGAATTAGGGAAGGGCGTTGGCGAGTTCGATCATTATTTCCAGTATTTCTATTGCTTTAAATAGAGGAAGGTTTTTTGTTTCCAATTTTTTTATGGCATCTGGTAACTTGTGGAAATGTGTTGAGATGAGGGTGATATTCTGTTTAATGGATCCGTCTTCAAATGCTAGCTTGCTTGAATGAATTGCAATGGCCTCAGAACTGTCAAATTGCCCAACTACTTGTTTTACGGCCTCAAAATTTTCAGCATAGAATAATACTGCCTTTAGCCAAGTACCCCATCGAGTAATTATGGGTTCTGGCGGTAATGCTAGATTTGGCAATTGCTCTTTATAAGACTGCACACACGACGGTGCTTTTAAAAACACTTTATTTGTATAGGAAATCAATATATTAACATTCCCATACTCTTGCCGTATCTCTTCTGCGAGGCGATGAAACCCGTGAGCTAGTAAGGGAACGTACCCATACTACGTGACCAACTTTTTGCAATTTTTAACCCCCCCCCCCCCCCCCCCGGTGACCAAAAACCTAAGCCCGCCGCCGCTCATTTGTACCAAGCGTGACATTTTGAAGACCCCCCCTCCCTAAACGTGTCACGTAGTATGGGTACGTTCCCTAATGTGTAGTAAATTTGGATAAAAAGTTTGCAAGGCTTGGCCAGCTTTCACTATGTATGGCGCAGCATCAGAAACAAACATGCAGATTTTTTCATCCACAGAAGAATTGGGAAACAAAGATCTTATGGAATCATTTATGAAACGAGCAACAGATGAATGATTTGTTTTTTCTAGGATTTTACAGGCAACCAAGTGGGGAATAGAGGGCTCCTTCGTTACTTTTCCAACTATCAAATTCGCTATATATCGTCCACATGAATCCGTAGTTTCGTCAGCTGATATCCGCGTTTCAGTCGCTAGGCTAGCCCGACTGAATCGCGGTAGGGATTGGAAATACGCGACCCGAGCCGCGTCTGTCGCTCGCTCGGGTCAATCAGTTCTCAGTTCAGTCAGCCACCGCGCTCGTGCCCTACGCGTCATCGTCACCTAGCTCCTTATACGTAGATGATACCTACCGCTATTAAACGAAATATGCACGATTTGGGAAAAAAGGCTGAAATATGCATTAACGTCGTAATTAGAGAGTTATATGCATTTGCATATGCAAATATGCAAATGCATATAATCCGATGTCTACTTATGACTTTTTGAAGGAGGTGTTGTGTTGAGTTCTTTCTGAGTTGTCCGGTCATGGAGCTTTTAGTGGCGGGAACAATAATAAAAACTGTTATTATATAAATATACTATATTTGAAACAATGTCTTATATATATATATATATATATATATATTTATGACTTGCTGTAATAAAATTATAAATAATATTTTTTTAGGATACAACGACATTTTACTCATTCCACAAGGGGCAACAAATATTGCGATAAAAGAACTACGACCATCTAATAATTACTTAGGTAAGAAGATAAAGCAATTAAAACTAAAACAAAGAACATAACAATGTACTTTCTGTGAACATACTGATATAATTGTTTTATGTAAAGAAAATATTATAATTTCTTTTATTTTTCAGCCATCAGGAACAGGGAAGGCGAATTCTATTTGAATGGAAACTGGCGAATTGATTTCCCCCGATCATTTACGTTCGCTGGCGCTATCTGGCATTATGAGAGGAAGCCCCAAGGATTCGCCGCTCCCGACAGCCTCAAATGTCTGGGACAAACATCCGAACCCGTCTATCTTGTTGTAAGTAATGCATTGCTGATAATTCTGAGAATATTTATTTCTCCCTTTATAGAAAATTGTCTCCTCAAAAAGTCACTCAATGAAAGCTATCCCATGAGCGATAATTAATTGATTAAATATTTTTTAAATGATAAATTAATTAAGCGTACATGATAAATTATTAAAGACAAATAATTTATCTTTCTGAATGTGCTTGTGTGCAACGATCAAATGCTTGCAAAAACCACACTTAAAATAATGGTTGTTTCCTTAGATGCTGTACCAAGGAGCCAACGTTGGAGTCAGCTACGAGTACAGCGTTCCCCAGGGCATTGCTCAAAGTAGTGATGATGAGTATGCCTGGGTGCACGATGCCTTCACACATTGCTCAGCGTCATGCGGCGGAGGTTAGTCTTCTTTTTCTAATCATATTCAAAACAACAATAATTCTTCTTTTGGAGAGTTGATGGGAGAAAAGCTATATGAAATAGTATAACTTACCAGGGATATACCATGCTATAAGGTCGCGGGAATTTATTAATAACAACACTTGGCGATTGTGATTGGATTTTATTTGTAACTTTTTACATATTAGGTACAAGTTTAAAATTATCAACGCGACAATAATCAGAAGGGTTTAGATTGACAAAATACATGTGTTATCGACCCCGTTACAGAAACCACAATGGCGTAGTTGTGAGATTCTCAGAGCTTCGAGAACTTCTGTGGTGTGGCCAGTTTGTGGAGAAATAATGATATCACTGAGAAAATAGTCAATTTGCCATATTTTGAGTTGCTCCAGGAGCTACATGGGATGCTGAGATTTTTTAAGAATTCAATACTATCCCGGAGTACTGCATTGGTGTAGTATCCTCTTCAGAACTGATAGAGTGAACGCCATTCAACAATTTTCTCATTCAGTCTTTTCAAAGACTATCTCCATTTGTGCATCTTAACATGCATTCTAAACAATTGGTGCCTCTCTACTCCTGTCTTCTTTCTTTCCTTATCTTCCTGTCGCCCATCTGTCGTCCTAATACAATCGTGTCAAAAATAAGGCCAAAGTATTTACCACTCTTTCAAGGAGAGAAAAAACCCTCAAGACTTAAAGACTTTATCAAGGTGTGATTTTTCCTTTGTCACTATTTCAAGTTCTCGTTGACTATATTATGAGCCAAACAATGTGATTTGTTGAATTCTTAAGCTAACTGGCTTCAGCTGCGGCTTTAAAGTCTTTAGACAGTTTTATTTGAGATCTCCCTTACTCATTGAATTTGTTCCATCGTGTTTCCAGAATGACAGAGCAGCTCTTATGTAAATGACATTAATTGATTAAAAATTTCCAGGATATCAGGTTCGCAACGTCACCTGTGCCTCCCAGAAAGAACTGACCCCTGTGGACGACAGTCTCTGTGACGAAGCACTGAAACCCGCTGTCAACCAGACCTGCTCCAATATTCCCTGTGCAGCGAGCTGGAAGGAGGGAGAGTGGGAGGAGTGCACCGAGGCATGCGGAGACAAGGGAGTGCAGTCGAGACAGATATACTGCCACAAGATCGTCTTACAAGGGTGAGTCAGAATTTAGATTAGTTTGATGTCAGTTGATGGGACAGACATGTGTGATGCAAGAGTCTAGTCACAACAGATATAATATACAGGGTGTAACAGAACGTACCCGAGGGATTTTAAACATCGATTCCTGACATCATATGGAGTAAAAAATGTAAATGAAATTTTGGTCTCCGGTGACGTTTTTTTTTTTTTTTTTTCTACAAAAACATTAAAAAAATGGTAGTTGTTGAACAGTTGGAGGCGGGGTAAGGGGTTCGTCGGACACCCGGCTGAGTGACCAGTGACGACATGCGGAAGAATTCTATTTTTGTTTGATTTTGAAGAAAAAAATTTTGAAAAAAAAAAAAAGTTGTCAAAAAAAGTCACCGGAGACCAAAATTTCATTTACATTTTTTACTCCAAATATGCTCAGGAATCGCTGGTTAAAATCCCTCGGGTACGTCCTGTTACACCCTGTATACTCTGAAGGTGGGATTGGACCAAACGAGCATAGAGCTAGAGCTAGAACGAGAGCGTTCTTTCTTGATTTTTAGTGAAAACTGTATTTGTTTTCACCATTTACACCAAAAGAATACCAACAAACAAGAACGAGAACATCTAGTACCAGAATTCTTGTAAATGTTCTAAGTACGTTTAGATTAGGTGAGCTAATGCTTATTGCTCATTCTTCAACAATTGGTGGTAGTGTTCATTACACCACGTCTGACAGTGAAAGCAATACCGTAATTTCAAGTCAAATAATTTGTACGAACAAGTCGACGCGAGTTCCAAGATCACAAGAACACTTTGAAGAGACTGCCATTGGGAGCGATCGCTTCTGAACACAAAGGAATGCTCTAGGATACTGTTTGGGTGCACTTGTGAACACACTCGGAACACCGAAAGAATGCTCTATAACTGTTTACACCAAAGAATTTGCAAGAGCAGACCAGAATGAGCATTTGCTCGTTTGGTCTAATCCAACCTTTACAGGATGAGTCAGAATCTAGTTAAGTTTGTTGTCATATTGTGGCATCTGTGGCATCAAGACATCAGGCTGCCCATCACAAGACAATTGTCATGAAAGTGTTGGATAGGGTAGGTTAGGATTATCACAAAATTTAGGTATATATAGAGTTAACCCAAAATTTTGTAAATATGACTCTCCCCAACTTTTTAACCCTCCGCCCGTCTCGTTTTTTTTTAACGCGGGGTGCCGCGCTGAGGACCCCAAAAATTAATATGATTAAATTGTTGTTATAGCTTACATTTTAGGGATCGTCCATTAATCACATGAGGCACGAAAGGGGGGGGAGGGGGTTCGGAAAAAATCACGAAATATCACAAGGAGGGTGGGGGGAGGGGAGGGAGGGGGGATTAATGAGATATCACATGTATTTATTTTTCGTTGGATGCACGATTTCTAAACCAAATGCCAGTCAAAAACAACCTGCAACCTTATTGTCTCTGTGGAAATTTTTATCACGATGCTTATTTTCCAAAAAAGATCAGATTATAACTGCATTTAAAGATAATATTCTGAAAATTTCAATAAACTTTGTACTAAAAATATACACATGATTTTGGGTAAGGGGGGGGGGGGGTAGTCTAAAACCTTATCACATATCACCAGGGGGGAGGGGGGGTTAAAAAGTTGCTAAAGGGGTGATTAATGGACAACCCCTTATTTGTTATTTTAACTGATTGTCAGGTGATACTGACTGCATTGAAATAAAAAGAAATATTAAAAATTAGGTATTTATTTTGAATGTAAAAGTTTAAAAATCAATAAGGAACATTTTTTTACAATTTTGAATCATACTTTTTTAATAGAAAACTTTAAAAAAAATCTAACCAATTTCTGTCAAACTTATAACTATTTGAGATTGATACAGACTTATTATTATTATAAAAAAAAGTCAACAAAATACAATGAAAAACATATAAACTTTATATTGAATTTTGGTGGCGCTATCGTCAAGTATAGTCCCTTTTAGGAAGTTACCTAAAGTAAGGAATCAGTGGCAATATCTAAAATGTACATAATTAGCATTCCTGTAAAACCTGGGCATTTAAAGACCCCACGCGACAGATTGAGGGTTAAATAAACAGATTTTGTCAGTTTACAATTTATTGGTTCCAAATAATAACATACCTATTTATCCTTGCGTCTTTCAGATTACCATCTGTTGTGAATGATGATGAGTGCTTCCAACTCCTGGGGCCTAAGCCTCCGCAGCACCAGAAATGCAATGTGGGGCTCCCGTGTCCCGAATGGCACGTAGGCCCATGGAATCCCGTAAGTATTGCTCTGAAAATAACAAATTGAAAACTAGACAGTAATGACTTTCAGTTATCATAAATGATTCTTGAAAATTCATCATCTACTTTTGTTGAAATCCGATACTTCAAAGAAAAGTTGCAAATGGGAAAAGAAAATGGTTGAGTCGTAAATACAATATACATTATGTAGCGTCAGGAATGGTGGATGAATTTGTGTATCTTGGAGTATGTTTAAGAGATATGGGAAGGCTGATAGAGATATTGAATGCAGGGTAAATGCAGGTAACTTCGTTAATGGAGGACTGCATGCCATTGGCGCTAATAAAAACTGACAAAAGAAGCGAAGCTATCAGTCCACAATGGAGTCCTGGTACCTACCTTGATGTATGGCAGTGAGGCATGGAACTCGCAGAGGAAGGATGAAAATAAACTGAATGCTGTTGAAATGAGATCCCTGAGGCGTATGTGTGGTAAAATCATGTATGATTGTATGAGAAATGTGGATATCCACAAAGAATGTAAGGCTGATGTAAGCATAATGAGTAAGATCAAGAAAGGGACGCTCAGATGGTTTGGGCATGTAGAGCGAATGAAAGAAGAAAATAGTGTGAGAAGAATATATGACGCAAATGTGAATGGAAGAAAAAGTCGGGGATGCCCGAGGAAGACATGGCACGATCAAGTGAATCAGATACTTGGGTCGGGCCATGTCAAATGAGACGATGTATGTATGTATGTAAGTGAGGCAAAGAGTGCGTGCCAAGACCTAGTTGTTTGGCGGTTCGTCCTCTCTGCCTACCCCTGCGGAGAAACGGCGTGATGGTTAGTTAGTTGTTAGCGTCAGGAATCTAATGAACAAAAAAAACATTTTTTGATTTAAGTGTGACAAATTGTGCGGAGAAGGCAAGCAACGCCGCAACATCAGATGTTTCCGTAAGGTGGATGGGAAGATCGAGGTGTTGGACGATGACCAGTGTGCCGAGGAGAAACCCGAAAAGGAGAAGTCCTGCTTCATCCATCCCTGCGAGGGTGTTGACTGGGTAGTGTCAGGCTGGAGCGGAGTAAGTTATTAAATTCCACCTATTAACTTCACAAATAGATGCTATTCATCCGTTTATTAACCCTGGAAAGGTAATTTGTGTAAAATTTCTCGTTATAATTAGTGCGAATCTGTTGCTGTGCTTTTTAAAGATCTCACTCGCTGCTTGGACGTTCTGTAGGGCACACGCGTCGCTGAGGTAGGTATCACCAGTTTTGAGATATAACGACCGCATGAGTCAAAAAGCGTAATATTGATAAAGCTGTTTTGATTGATTTTTATGAAACTAGGTATATGTTATTATTAAATATAATTTATTTATTTATTTACGCCCTAGTGGGCTCTTACAAGGATAGATAATAATAGTTAGGCAGGTACGTAGTACACAATTACAATAATTAAAATAATAATAAAAAGTAAAATTAATTAAAATCAAAATCATACATTTCATTAAAGTAATTATAAAGACTTCTTTTTATAACTAATACAGAATCTGCAAACATGTCTACAATATTCCCAAATTTATTACCAAAATGAGTAATCTATTTATAGGTGTATGAGCCTCATAATTTGTTTTAAAATTGTCACAGAATAAGGTAGCACATTGCCTCGTATTTCTGGTCGGTACGTAAAATTTTATTTTGGCGAGAATTTCAGGGTTGTCAATGCAATTATTAATGATTTTATTTAATAGTACAAGGTCAGAGATGATCCGCCTATCTGACAGCGTAATTAAGTTTAGTTGTTTCATCAAAAGGACATAGTTAATATTTTGAATTGGAATATTCAGCTTAAAGTTAACAAATCTTAAAAATTTGTGCTGTACCCTTTCAATATTGTTAAGTACAGTAATTATTAAGTACATTAGTCAAAATGGCTCATTATTCGTAAGAAATAAGTGAATTGAGAAAAATTAAAATATTCCTAAATTTTGTTGATTACTGAAGGCGTTTCGTTTTTTTTTCATATAACAAATAAATATATATTCACAGACTTGTATTTCTTATGTCATTTATTTGTAAAAATATAATAGCGGTTGGTTTATTCAAATCAATTAACGAAATAAAATATTACAGCTAGTTAAAACTCATGCGTCAATTTTACGTGTGATTATTTTTACCGTATATCGAAATATGATTATCTTTCTAGGGTTAATAATACTGTCCGTCAAGAAAGCGTAAAAATTAAATCAAATGTAACTAAAATGTTTCATTAATGTGGAATCACCAAGTAACACTGGTTTTGAACAAATTTTAGTGGATTCAAATGTGAGGTTATGATTGACTCCTGAACTTGTCATTTTGATAATGGACAGGAAAAAAGGCGTAAAAGCAGGAAATTCAGTTTTTATTGGAATTATTTAGATATTTATCATTAATCTGTAAACACCGATTCTACAACTGTTTGATATTGATAAGAAAAATGTTCATTTGGACCATACACAGCGCTTTTTTAATTTTTCCTTTTTCCTACCACGGTGTTGCCATAAGCATTTAAACAATCGCAGCGCTCTCCGTTTTATACACTTTTTTATTGAGGGACTATATGTATCAGGCTGAATGCAAAAAAAACAGCCTTTAACAGCATTATAAATAATTACAATTTCATCTTTCCAGTGTGACTCGTGCCTGTCAAAGGTGAAGACACGTTCTGCCCATTGTGCCACAAAGAAGGGGGAGATATTCCCCTCTTCCTTCTGCGCCAACCACCCCGAACCAGTCCTTCAGGCCGACTGTGATGCCGCCGTACTCCCCGCCTGCGATGTGCAGTGGTACACTAGCCAATGGAGCAAGGTAACATTATCAGCACTGCAACCATTCCAGAGTCTTGACCTTGTGCCTGTCTCCTACTATTAGAAATATCTATCTGCATTAGGCATTAGACATACCACAACATCGATATAACCTCTCCCTTTTCCACATACACCAAGCACGTAACATATAGAAAGAACATAACGATGCTCTCAGTAGAGGGCATAAAAAAATAAAATTGTTAAGAATTAATATTAAGAGGAACGTAGTTATAAAAAAAGTGTTACTAAGAAATACACAATAAGTCAATTTTTCTAAAGGCACGAACTTCCCAAAAAATCAATTTAATAACCTGACTGGTCAGAGGCTGAGTTGGCATTGTGAGTTCAATTCCCCGGCTGGCTAAGTCCTCCAGCAAGACACAAGCCACACTTACTGCTTACTGTGGTGGAAGTAGGGTATAACCTGACAATAATTTTCAAATTATTGTCAGGTTATTCGTATCCCAGATTTGTCTTTCTTAGAAAAAAATCACTCGCTGAAAGCAATTCTTCAACCGTTGATATTACATCATAGATGAAATACGAAGCGAAAAAATTGGTTCCACTTATTTACAACTTCAACGCTTGTTATGTTTGTTGTATTCTTCAGTTTCATATTCATATTTACATATACAAACAGTAACTAGGTACGTATCACTCCTACATTTTATATGATTACATTATACATATTAGGTCCTTACATATGAAATTCGCGTTTTGTATGTGATTTTTTTTTAATATGATATTTTTATTTAATCAAAGTATGTACCATTGCTATCTATGCACTTTTGCCATCTCATAGGTATTTCATCGATCCCTTTACTAAAAAAACCATTCGGACGGGAATCAATAAAATCTTTGAAGGCGGTTTGGACTGCCCCATCGGAATTGAATTTTTTCCCTCGCAAGGAGTTATCCAAATTTCGAAAAAAATGGTAATCTGTTGGGGCAAGGTCCGGAGAGTACGGTGGATGTCTTAGACATTCCAATTGAAACTCCTCTAATTTGGTAGCCGCCTGTTGTTCAGTATGTGGTCTAGCGTTCTAACGTGCGTTTGTTGATTTGCTTCACTCAATTCGTGAGGTACCCATCTTTCAAGCTTTTTCACCTTCCCAATTTGCTTCAAGTGGATTAAAACAGTTTTATCACTAACACCGCAGCCTGCAGATAACTCGGACGTGGTTTGTGATGGAACCGCTTCCACAATAGCCTTCAATTCTTCATTATCAACTTTGGTCTCCGGCCGTCCATGGGGCTTGTTCTGCATGTCGAAATTTCCAGAACGAAAACGTTGGAACCAAAAACGCACTGTATTTTCTTTTGCGGCACCGTCGCCATACACATCAATAATCCTTCGAGCCGTTTCTGCAGCACTGGTGCCACGGTGGAACTCGTACTCGTAAATAATGCGATATTTCAAGTTTTCCATTTTCGAAACACAAATACATGAGTAAATAGCAGTATAAATTTGAATTTGGAATTCCTAACCAAAGAGAAGATATTTGAGATCAAAGTTGCCAGTACGGCAAAACGCCAATTTCATATGTAAGGACCTAATATTCACCTTATATCAACTCTCAGGACTATGTAGAACAAAAGTCTTAGCCCTTTGATTAGTGAGCTATTTTTTTGTCATCTACATCGTGGAAGTGAGTTATTTTTCAAGTTTTTCTTAATTTTTTAATCGATTTAATTAATTATTTTCTTACCTTGTTTTACTACACAAGTTAATTTCGAAGCTTTTTTTATTACTATATATAACCTTTTCTTATTGCATTGTAAATTTAGTTGGACAAATTCAGTGGTTCTCAACATTTTACAGTGTTTTGAAAAAAAAAAAAATATAAAAAAAGAAATGTATAATTAATAGCCTAATTGAGAGCCACCAAATTTGTCCAACTTATTATATATAAACCCTTATTTAAATACATATTTTTTCTATTTTAGTATTATCTTTTTATTATCGTACTTTTCTTTTTTATAAATAAAAAAAATAATTTTTGAAAACACTGTTTGTAAAATGTTGAGAGCCACTGGATTAGTCCACTTTTTTATTTTTAGAATTATCCCTTTTTTTTGTACATTTCTTTTTATACAGGGTGTTAAGGGGCGTACTCGACTTACTTTAACCAGTGATTCCTGACATTATTTGGAGTAAAAAATGTAAATCAAATTTTGGTCTCCGGTGACTTTTTTTGACGACTTTTTTTTTTTTTTTTCAAAATTTTTTCTTCAATTTCTTCCGCACGTCGTCACTGGTCACTCAGCCGGGTATCTGACGAACCCCTTACCCCGCCTCCAACTGTTCAAAAACTACCATTTTTTTATGTTTTTGTAGAAAAAAAAAAAAAAAAAACATCAAAAATGTCACCGGAGACGAAAATTTCATTTACATTTTTTACTCCAAATAATGTCAGGTATCACTGGTTAAAGTAAGTCAAGTACATCCCTTAACACCCTATGTAAATATAAAAAATAAAATTTTTGAAAACTTTTTATTTGTAAAATGTTGAGAGCCACTGAATCTATGTATCTATCTATCTATCTATCTATCTATCTATCTATATAAATAAAAATGAATCACCGAAATGTATGTACGCGCATAACTTTCGAACGACTGCACCAAATTGGATAATTCTTTTTTTTGTGTGTTCGTTATTGTCAGGACAAGGTTTGTATAAAACTTTTGGTGAGCTCATGCATTATGAAATTTGTTTAAATTGAAATAAAGCATTATGAAATTTGTATAAAAAAATTGCTATAGGTGGCACGCGAGCTGTTTGAAAACTGAATGTTTGGAATGCGGGAGGGGCAAGGGGGAGGGGATCTCAAGTGGGGTGTTCGCGGGAGGTGGAGAGGGGAACCAGGGAGGGGGGAGGGGAACCAGGGAGGGGGGAGGGGAACCTGGAGGGACCTGGGACCTAGGAGGGGGGAGGGGAACTCGGGAGGGTGGTTCACGGGACGGGTGAAGAGGGAGAGTGGAGTGGGGAGAGGGAAGGTTGGGGAGATGGAGTGGAAACGCGAGAGGGGAAGGGGACGCAGGAGAAGAAGGGGAACGGGACGAATGGGAAAGGACACGCAGGGAGAAAAATTTCTTTATTAAATTGCATAGCAACGCATGCCGGGTACCAGCTAGTTACGTAATAAGTGTGAAATACGTGACAATTTTGGTAATAACATGTAAAAATGTTCGACAAATATATTTGTATTGTCTATAAATGATAATTTAATTGAAATTACAAACACGGCATAGAAAAAACTAAATAAAGTCGTACTGCCGCACGTATGCGACAATACTCTGTTTGGATCATCCGAGTGATGCCGCATACATGCGGCAATACATAAGAGGGTTAAACATGCCAAATATGTACTGATTTACACATCAAAACAGACAGCTTTGATCAAAATTTGTGTAGGAATGTAATTAATAGATAAATTTTGCAGTGTTCTGGCAAATGCAATGATGGCGTGAAATCTCGTCGCGTGTTCTGCGGCCTGTTCAACGGAGAGGGTCTACAGAAGGTGGCGGACGAGCGCTGTAACATCCCAGAGAAACCCAAGGATACGCAGCCGTGCGAGCTGACCGCCGAGCAGAAGGACTGCCCAGCGGAGTGGCACTATGGACCTTTCAGCGAGGTATTTAATGATCACATTTATTTATGTTCTACCTTCTACATTTTTTTTTTCTATTTAAAGAATCCGTAGCAACTGCTGGTCATAGACAAAATGCTTATAATACACAGATCAAACAACTACAATATACTAGTGCCACTAGCAGAAAATCGTCCTGGACGTTTCTAACAATTCACTTCTGCGATTTAAAAAAAAATTCTCACGTATATTAATGGTAACACAGGAAAGAAACTTATGATTTTCATTGGCGGTCCGCACATAGGCAACTTGTTAAAGAACGGTTTTCAAGGGCGACGCGGTGACTAGTAGTGCTGGTCATGTTGATAGGTTGCCATGGTAGTGGCTCTCCACCTGCCAAATTTTCAAATAATTTGCGATACGTCAGATCAGAAAAATATCAATCTCGTTCAGGAAATTGATAAATTGAATTGTTCCGTGAACTTTATTGCCAACCAGTTTTCGGTTTCTCCATGAGCGAAGGCCCTTATTTACTGTAATTAAAAAAAAAAATACATGTAAAAATTTATAAGCATGAAGCCTTTCATTTATTTAAATCATCCGATGGACATCTCCTTTGCAAAATGCAATCATGTATCATCATGTATTATTGCATTTTCCCTTGATAATGATATGATGTGATCAATGGTTTGTAGGAAAAATATTTAGAATGTCATTAATAAATAATTGAAAAAAAAAGAGAGACATCTTTTGTTAAAGTGTGAAACTACTAAATTGGCTTCTTGATTGACCAAAGATTCCAATGCACGGTAACTTTTGAAATAATTCCAATAAAGGTTTTAAAATATCTCTTCAAATGGCCACAATTTGGACAGCGGATGATGCTCGCGAGTGATTGCAAATTGACCAAAAACGCTCCAGTGCTTAAGAATAAATGTTCACATTGTTTTAATTTTGCTTTGAATATTTCTAGTGTTCTAAGGAATGCGGTGGAGGAGAGCAGATCCGCAAAGTATTCTGCCTGAGTGAGAACAAGACTGTTTCTGGATGCGACGTAGATTCCATCTTAGATTCTACCCAACAGTGCAACCTGCAGGCCTGCACTGAAGGTGAGTGATTCCATTTTCTTGGTCGTGGTGCACTCTCCTATCAGAGGCTGGCTATAATCGGGACAATCTCCCGCCTTCTATTGAATCTTACAAAATAATAAGCGCTACTGAATCCTAATTGAATGTCCGGAAATTGCAATCGCTCATGGCATATATTTTGTAAAATTCCATCGCTCGAGTGGTAAAGCACTAAGGTGGGTCATTTAAAAAAAAGTGATTTTTAAATTCTAAGAGCGATAAAAGGGTGCCAAATGGGTTCAAAACGACGTTTAAAACCCACTCCTTATTCGTTCAAAACGTTCAAAACATCGTTAAAAATTTTTCAAATTTCTGATACAATCTTCTTCCTCCGGATTCACTTCAAAGTTTTGAAAATTTTCATACTAAGCGATTATTTCTATTGAATATAAAAGTGACTACGAATCTTTGAAACCATATTCTTTGTAATCTTCCGTAGCAAATGTAGTATATATTAACGAAATCATTTACAAAAGTCCCAAAATTGAGTTTCGCAAAGTAATGCTGAGATTTGAAAGTAAGAAGGATTTTGCTGATGTTTGAATACACTGCCTTGAGATGATTTGAATTATATTCATATATTTTTTAAATAAATAAATCAAAATATTCCCTCTATTTCGTGTTTTATTGAAAAATAGTTGATTTTTAATGGTTTATCTAACATTTTTTACTATGATATTTACCAAGCTCCCAGACTCTCCACCCATTTAAGACTCCAAAGATTAAGATGGGCCGGACATGTGCACCGAATGCCAAGCACACGAGTACCGAAGAAGGTTCTGACAGGACACCCGGGAGGTAAACGAAAGGCGGGCAGACCTAGACTGAGATGGGAGGATGATGTCAGGAAGGATGCAAGAGGATTACTCCATGTTGCAGATTGGAAGACGACGGCCGAGGACAGAGGGCGGTGGAGGCTTATTTTGAAGGAGGCCAAGGCTCGAAATGGGCTGTAGCGCCATTGAAGAAGAAGAAGAATCTAACATTTTTTAAAGATTTAACAAGAGTGGGTTTTACTCTATTATGCGAAATTTCAAAGTCAATCCGGAGGAAGAAGATGATATCCAAAATATTATTAAAAAAATTATGTGATTCATTCATTTTTCACTATTAGACAAATCAAAACAAGAATGTTTTTTTTCCCATACAGTCGTGACCCACCATATATAATCAAATAAATTATTATCATTACAGATGAGGTGTTGCCAGTGAATGTTGGTTCAACACAACCTGTCACCGATTATGAAGATGAAGAATGGTGTGATGATGAAGACTATGATTCTTCGGAGGAAGATGGTGTCACATCAGCAATGGTAAGCTGAATTATTTTAACTTTTTTTTATGGTGACTGGCACCATAAAATCATATTTTCTTCTTCTTCTTCTTGTGCCCTGTTCGTTCAACGTACGTTGGCTATCATGTTGGCTAGGCAGACTTTGTTTAAAGTAGCCCGGAACAGCTCTATAGTAGATTGGCCAAACCACTGTCTCAGGTTTTTCAGCCAAGAGGTTCTCCTTCTTCCAGGGCCCCGTCTTCCGGCAATCTTTCCTTGCATTATGAGATGCAAGATCTCGTACTTCTCTGGATGTCTCATCACATGTCCAAGATATTGAAGTTTTTGGATTTTTATAGTTTTAATAACTTCTTTTTCTTTATTCATCCGAACCATAACATCATATTTTGGGGATATTATTTTAAACTTAAAAATAATTACAAGAGAAGAGTTTTTAACGTCTATCACAAATAAATCAATTGACAACTTCTTTGTTGGAGTTGTTAGCTCTTTGGCCTAGTCCTAAAGGTTTTGTAAAGTTGACCCACAGAAATATCATAGCACATTTAGAAATGAAATGAAATATAATGACATGTATTTCTGTAGTGTACTGGTCACCATTCAGAATTAAAATCTTATTCAAATTGGGTGACCAGGGCTGAATGACCTAGTAATTCCCAACCCTCCTCTTCTCCCTCTCCTCCCTCAAGTCCCTCAGAACTACAACACTGCTCAAATGGTATTTTTTTTTTAAATTAGCTCCACACAGTTGACCCTAAGCAAAATAATTCCAATCAGGGCGTATGTCATTTTTGGGGATGCTGTGGGGAGGGTCTTTTTAGGGGAAGGAAGGAGAGGAAGTTCTGGGAAGGAAAAAGGAATGAGGAGTGGGTAGGAATCTGGGGTCTGTGTGTCCAGGAGTGACGGACAAATGAATCTACCCTTTCCACTGCGGTGCAAGGCCGTGTTCCGAGAGAGCCCTGCTGGAGAGGTCAAAAGATCTCCCTTAACCAGTCTCCTCTAATCCGGCCTGCCACGTTGTTGGTGGGCAGACACATCTGCCACCAAGAACCCGGGCACCCCTGCTAATTCACCAAATGTAGCGTACCACTTGGAGTGACCTATGGCAGAGGTGTTGGTTATCCAATAAATGGTTCCCGGGGCGGCAGTACCCATACCCGCCTCCCAAATTGTGATGTAATGGTGAGAGGTAATTGTTGATACCGTGGTTCAACTGGTACCAGACAGTTGGAGCTCTAGAAATGGAAAAATCATTTTGCTTTTATTTTTTCAACAGGATGAGTCAGCTACAGAGACATCTTTGGATGACCTGATGATGAGCGATGGTCCAACTTCCTCTGGAGATGGTGAAGACACCTCTGTTACAGGTATTATTTTTGTTGAATTTTCACTGAAAAATAGTTTCTCTTCTATTCGACTGGCACCTTGTTTAGACTTACTTAAAAAAATCCGTTTTCTTCAAGAGGAAACGCAGTAAAAAAGGTATTCCCCTGGATTTTTGACACTAGTGCAAATATTTTATATAATGTAGGTATCAACGAAAACATGTTACTACGTTTTGTTTTTTTTGGTTACTTAGGAGTTAGGACCCACCAAAAATTCTTAAAGTTGCCTAGTGTGAACGCCATCAAAAAACGTACAGTTTACAAATTTGACAATGAATTAAAAAAAAATAAAACTGTCAGACATAGAATATTTTTGTCTACTACAATTAGTGAAAAAAACCTTAAAATTAGTCCGGTTTTGGAGGAGAAAACAGGGGAATACAAAACCTCGATTTTTTTTGGTATAGTCACTCTGAGGTGCAGTTGGCCCTTTCGGTCAGTATTTAGGAGACATTAACATAAACAACAGCGACAGTAACAGCAACAGTTTTGTATTATACTCTCAATGAACAAATTTAATGCTTCCTATACTTTTAGATGATGGATACAGCTCATACTCCCCCGAGATGGATATCTCCGATGCAATTGATATTGGTTCTGGAGATGATTCTTCTACCATCGATTCTGAATGTATGTTAAGTATATAATAATATAATACAAATATTTTTTAAAACAATATGTTATATATGTTTTATTGAAATTGCATTTATATATTTCAGCCAGCACAAGTCCGGTGTCACCGGATTCTGAAGGCACAACCACGAGCGATGACCTTATTTCTGGAAGTACAGACTCCTCTGAAAGCTCATCCGAGGGCTCTACGGAGGCTGAGAGCTCTACGGATGCAGAAACCTCAACAGATGCCGAAACCTCAACAGATGCAGAAACCTCAACGGAAGCGTCTTCTGAATCTTCTACGGATTCCAGCAGCGAGAGTTCTCAAAGCCCGAGTGACTTAAGTACTGATAGCTCAAGCACGGATGCTTCAAGCATTGATAGTTCGAGCGTTGATGGTTCAAGCGTTGACGATTCAAGTACAGATGCATCTTCAACAGATGCAAGCACAGATTCATCTAGCGATAGTTCCGCAAGTACCGATTCAAGCTCAGATGCCTCAAGCATTGATGTTTCAAGTACAGACACAAGTTCTGACGAAAGTACTGATGCTTCAAGCACAGACTCAAGCACTGACAACTCAAGCACAGACTCCAGTAGTGACGCTTCAAGTGTAGATTCAAGTACTGATGTGTCAAACACAGATTCTAGTTCTGACGCTTCAAGCTCTGATTCTAGTACAGATTCCAGTACAGATTCCAGCACAGATGCTTCCAGTTCAGACTCTACAATTACAGATGATACCACTACAGAGTTTTTGAGCACCGATACTTCAAGCACAGATGCTTCAAGTCCAGATGATTCTAGTACAGATTCATCTAGCGTAGATGCTTCGAGCTCAGACGCTTCAAGCACGGACAGTTCTACGGACATTACTACTGATGTTACAGCAGGTAGATACTAATACATGATTTTATAATATATTTTGTTACATACATATTTTCATATTTATTATTTTTGATGTACACCCATAAAACATAAAAATGTATGTAGGTATTTGTACATTCCAAGCATTTGCTAGGTTTGATAGGTGGGGCGTAACTTCTTTAGTTAGGTTAAAACCACCATTAACTTCATCATTACTTATCTTTTCAGATGGCCAGACAACCACAGAGGAGTACGTGCCTCCCATGGCTGGAGAATTTGATCCGGAAAGTGAAATCACAACCGAAGATGAGACAACAATCGCCAGCTCAGGTACCCATCTTCATCTAAAACATTAGTTGATTAAATCAGTTGAAGATTCTACATATTTATTATTATTAAACATGGGTATAAGAACGTTAACTGGTACTTTATGCAAAACAATGATTCATTTTATTCATTTTAAAAACATTACAAAATTAATATTTCAAATCGTTTTTAAAAGAGAGATAAAAAAAACAATAAGTTTATTATAAATAAACGCGCTCCAAACCTTACACAACTGACAAGCAACAAGATCCAAAACATGCCGTTCAGCAAGGGATAAAAGTACAAAAGCAGATTTATACTAACAGCAACAAAGCTTGCCATCTAAATTCTGCTTCATTGATGTTAAACATATCAATATTCGAAGAGATTCTATCAACAAGGTAGCTCTCACCATTGGCATGACCATTGGCAAGTTAGTTCTGCAAGCCAAGAGATATAACAGTTTATGCTGTCGGTGAAGGAGATAGCCATCGGGAACATAGAAACTAATGCTCTCCATGATAGTTGAGTTTTTGAACCTCCCACTGGTAGAGAAATCTCAGAAATTTCTTCCGAACCTTCTTCACCAGTGCGAGGGAATACTTCACCAAGTGCGGGCTCCAACGTGAGGGAATACTTCACCAGTGCGAGGAAATACTTCACCAAGTGCGAGCTCCAACGTGAGGGAATACTTCACCAAGTGCAGGCTCCAAACCACCAATCCACTCTCAAGCCTACTCTTAACCAAAGCATTACTGATGTATGGATATAGTATGGATATCATGTGACATTTACAGGCCGATTTGTAGGTATTGGAATGTCAGCATCTGAAAATAAAATAACTCTGAACAGGCAGTGAAAATTTTAGTAAATGGTAGAAAGAAGAAGAAGCCATTAATGGCTCTGTCAATCAAGCTCTGCATTCTCCACAACTTGATATTACTAGATATTAACTAGTTTAGAATCATTTTTCCAGGGTAGTCATCCCAAAAGTACCTACTTTTGTTTCCAGATTAAAAAACTATTTTATGTGGTTGATGGGTTTAAGGGTTACCTACTTTGAGTCTTGGGTACCAATGAACGTCGAGATTAATCCATGCAGTGCCTATCCTGTAAATTCGTCATGGTTGATATTCTTACAGATATAGAATGTTTGCAGGCTTTATTACGTAGGTAGGTATGACCATTTTTATTGCTGTCTATTAAATTATTCCATTTCTTTTGCAGACTCATCGACAGACAGCAGTAGTGATTCTTCTACTGATTCAACAGGTTCAACCGAATCAACTGAACTGTCAAGCGATAGTTCAACTGATGGCTTCACAGACGCTTCAACTGATGGTTCAACGGACAGTTCAACAGAGATTTCAACATATGGTTCATCAGACAGCTCGACAGATGGCTCAACAGATAGTTTGACTGATGGTTCAACTGATAGTTCGACTGATGGTTCAACTGATAGTTCGACTGACAGTTCTACAGACAGTTCTTCAGAATCGTCTTCCGACTCTTCTACAGATTCTTCTACAGATTCTTCAACAGATGAATCTTCAACCTTATCAGGATCAACTGACGTCAGTTCCACTGATGAATGTAAGACATATTTACCACTAATAAAATTGTAATTTTCTAACCCAACAAAATTAAATCATGAAAGGTTGATAATAATCATCATTATATATTCTAAAAAAACAATGTAAGCAAGTAATGGAATATAATATAGCGGTGAATCTTGGACTTTGCAATTGTTACAAACCTATTTGTAAATTGATGTATTTATATCTAATTGTTTTACAGCCACCAGTGAAGGTTCAACAGAAGAGTCATCATCTGAAGGTTCCACCATTGAACAAAGCACTGATTTGACTGAGAGCACTTCTGAAGTATCAACTGAAACTGAAGACGGATACACCGAATCTAGCACAAGTAAATCACATACACTCATTCCTTCCTTCCAAGTTATCCCTTTATCATTCACTATAGATTTTTCTACAACTATGTACATACTAAGTGGAGAATTCAATCTAGATATCTAGAATATGAAACTGTTACAAAGCTTAGTCAACTTTTGACTTATTATGATCATGATGACGAACCCAATAACACAGAAATAATTCAGTTAAAAATATGACAAATTAAACATTTCTTTCAACACCTTTCATCACTTAATTTTTAAATACATCATTTGAATTTCGATTTTGTTTTTGATGACAATGCATTCGAGCAATTTTGGTATCAATCACACACATACATGCGGACGTATACGCATTTATCTGAAATTGAATGGCAGTACAGCAGTTAATATATGAAATAAATGTCGGTCCTATACAAAACAATTAGCTCAGTTGTTAGCGGTATTGACTCCAGTCCTTAGGAAGGAAGGTTCAATCCTCAGTCAAACCATTTTTTTTTCTTTTTTGAAATTGGCTACTAGTCGGCCCAAGAGATGGCGCAATGTCGAAAATTGAAAAAAGAGGTACCTATTTGATTTTTTTTGTTGTTTGAAAATGATTTACTTGAAAACGATAGCTCAAATAAAAAAAAGTTACACCACAAAAACGACTCCAAATATGATTCATAGTTTCTCGCTTGTACAACAAGTTTTCGGATAATGTGTGTAGTAAATGAATTAATTGTGAAACAACACAAATTAATTAAATTAAATTTACTTGTACTGGGATTTGAACCGGAAAATCTCTGGATTCGTAGATCAGTATCCGGCCTTAACTATCTACTAGGAGACCGTCATATATATAGGTGTATAATATGCTAAGTGGGTAAACGCTACAATGCTAAAAGTACCATAATATTCCATTTTATATTCTCTTTTAGGTTCATGGGGCTGGGGCACTAACACTGTCGGAGAAACCAAAGGTGGCAAGAAATGCAAGAAGAGGCCTAAGAAGTCGTCTTGCCTCAAGTCAACATTCGGATGCTGCTTCGACAACAAGACAGTTGCTACTGGACCATTCGAGAAGGGTAACATATTTCTCTTTGCTTCATGTATTTCAAGTGATGCAGGGCATTACCAATCACCATTGTTAGCTTACATTAACCTTGCGCCCCCATATCAGGGCTATGTTGATGTCTCTTAACCAGGAAATCAATTATCAATGCTTGATGGTGTGACTATTGATACAGAGATGATCTGCAATAAAAACTAGTGAACTACTGATAAATCACGCCCTTTCTGCGTATGGCAAGATGGCAAGAGATGTGCCTCTTGGCACCTTCTTTTGCTTGCATAGTTACAGCGCCCTTGAGGTGATTTTTCACAAAAACGACTCTCTACCAATTTTTATTATTATTATTAATGAAATTAAAAAGGGGTTTCGAGGGGTTATTGGTGATGTTTCCTTAGTAAACAGCTTTGCTCCCTAGGTATCTTTTTTTTTACGTTAGCCCCACACAGGAGGCCCTGAGGAACATAATTTCCCTCAGGGCCCATGTCATCTTTGGGGATGATGTATAGAGGGTGTTTTTAAGGATGTGTTCAGGAGTAACTGGTGTGTGAATCCAGCTGGAGAGGTCAAAGGAACATTGGCACCACAGTTTATTTCTTCATAATCTTCATATGTTATATCCAATAAATGGTGTATTTGTTGTTCAGATTGCCCCAACCCGGCCACCTGCAAAGTGAGTAAGCACGGCTGCTGTCCGGACGGCGTGTCGGCTGCCGCCGGAGCAGATGGCAAGGGCTGCCCCGTATTGCCATGTAACGAAACTCTGTTCGGATGCTGTTCTGACAAGAAGACTGCGGCACAAGGCAACAACCAGGATGGCTGCCCGCCACCTTGCAAATCCTCCAAGTGAGACCAATAATTATACTACCAATCATTTATAGCGATCACATCAGTTCTGTCTAAGGTGATGGAACGTGTGATCAACGACAAACTGCTCACATACCTCGAGAAGAACAAAATTATTAACGACCGTCAATACGGATTCCGGCGGAACCGCTCGTGCGGTGATCTTCTCGCGTATGTGACGCATGTTTGGGGGCGATGCCTGGAACGTTTCGGTGAGACCCAAACGGTTGCACTGGACATCTCCAAGGCCTTTGACCGGGTTTGGCACCGAGGACTTGTCAACAAACTGCATTCTTACGGACTTCCCGCATCCTTGTGTATGTGGATTGCCGACTTCTTGAGGGAGAGGTCGATTCAGACGGTAGTCGATGGTTTCACTTCTTCCTCACACTCGATAAATGCTGGCGTCCCGCAGGGATCGGTTCTGTCTCCGACTTTGTTTTTGTTGCACATCAACGACCTTTTGTCATGTGCACCAATTCACTGTTACGCGGATGACAGTACAGTTCATGATAGCTTTTTGTTTGACAAGCCCCCAAAGGGCTCACAAACTCCAACAGCTCGTAGGGCTTTGAAGCAAAGAATGGACGGTTACCTCGAGAGTGTTTTCTCTTGGGGTAAAAATAATCTCGTTGAATTTAATGTTTCAAAGACCCAATCTTGTCTGATTACGTCTAAAAGGGATCGAAATGAAAATCTAGTCTCTTTCAACGGAAGCAATCTTCCGAACAGGCCCTCCATTGATATGCTTGGTGTAACCCTAAGTGACCAGCTCAGGTATGGGGGCTCCATCGAAGCCAGAGTAAAGTTAGCCTCCCAAAAACTGGGCGTACTGTACAGGGCCCGCAGATACTTTAATAGTACACAACTGCTAACCTTGTACAAATCACAAGTACGCCCCACGGTTGAATTTGGCAGCCATCTCTGGTCTGGAGCTCCAAAATACCTGAAAAATACCCTCGACTCTGTGCAGAAACGGGCGGTCCGTTTGATAGATTCTCCCATCTTAACAGACGGATTGCAATCTTTAGAGCACAGGCGTCGGGTGGGAATGCTATCCTTGTTCTACCGGTATTACAATGGAAGATGCTCTGAAGAACTAGCATCATTGATCCCTTCGGCACCGGTGCATAGTCGGGAAACACGCCAAACGCGTGCCCAACATTTGTACACGGTTGACATTTGTCACATGAGAACGGGTCGTTTCTTCGACTCGTTCTTGTGTTCAACAGCTCGGCTGTGGAATGATTTGCCGGCCTCTGTGTTTCCTCCTTCCTACAACATGGGTCTCTTCAAGACCAATGTTCATTCCTTCCTCTCCTCAAAAAGACTCTCCACACAGCATCCCAGATGACATAGGCCCTGAGGGAAATTATTTTCCTCAGGGCCTCCTGTGTGGAGTTAATGTAAAAAAAAAAAAAAAAAAAAAAAATTTAACACTCAAACAATCACCATATTTATGCAACACTATTTCAATGATTTATTTAAAGCAGAGTCCCCAAATTTTTTTGCCCCGTAGACCACATTCTCGATTTTTCTGTTTTGGGTAGAACCCCTGCTTTCCTAATATTGTTTTTCTACACATTCTTCAACTTCATTCTGGCAAGAAAAGCTTCAATGATAATGTAAATCTCATTAAATTTAGCAAACAAATCTATTAAATAAGCAATATTTGGTTTTCTTTTAATTAACTTTTCAAAATAGGATTTTTACCATCCAAAAACTCTAAAATCGTCTCGAAAAGTGAAAAAATCTTGATAACAATAAGCTTTTTGATAGTTATGGGCGCATCTCGTTGCTACTGGTATCAAATGTGCAAGTTTATTTAGACGTACTGCGACAAAAAGTGAATTAAAATTAAAAATATTTAATCAAATGAAGACAATGTTAGCGAAACTCAATCGAAAATCGGGAGACAGAAAAATCAACAAAAGATATTGGCACCTCTGGGACTCGAACCCAGGACCTTCTGCTTTCATGGCAACAGCTCTACCAACTGAGCTAAGGTGTCTATATCCAATTCGGTCACTTTTAACTGTATCATACTTCGACTAAGAACTACCAACATTATCTTCATTTTCTTAACGCACATATTATTAGCTGCTATCTTTATATATGATTGCAAGATTCAAATCCAAATGAAATACTGTCAGTAATTTTAGATAGAAAAAACGTGAGCCATTTTTAAAACTTTTTAAGATTGCAAAATTTTTATATTTAATAATTATATGTTTATTTCGAATTACAAAATTTTAAAGCATAGATACGTTTTTAGATTTTCACGGCCAAAAGTATTTTCGTTATTTGTTTTTGGGGTGTTATGCCGTTTTGCGCTACCTCCTTCTTTAGCCAACGTTTCGGTGAGCGTTGCAGTGTCCATCATCAGGGCAGATCCGGCAGACACATCTACCGGATCTCGCAACACGGCATACCATCCCAAAAACAAATAACGAAAATTTGAAAGCATAGTTTATCACTTTTCGAACTGTTTTTAGTTTTCGGAAACTTTCAGGAAACTTTCATTCATTTGGATTTTATTTTAAAGCGGCACATATCTGTACCGTCCAAGTACCCGTGGAGCCCTTGGAAAATTTTAGGTCAACAATGCGGTCCGTGGTGCAATTTATGTTGGCCAGGCGTGACCTAGAGCATGTTCGATGGCCCTTCCAGGTCTTAAACTAGGACAAATCACTTTAATGTTATGTAATTTTTACAGATATGGATGCTGTGCTGACGGAAAACAAGAAGCCACAGGAAAGAAGAAGAAAGGATGCCCAGAATCTATTGGTTAGCACATTACATTATAAAAAAAATATATTTCTGATCTCAAGATTGTCTTCATGTTTCGTGACTTCTAACAAACTAATGTGTTGGTTTAGTGACAACAACCAAAGCCCCGCCTGTGGACTGTTCTAAGACCAAGCACGGATGCTGCGGAGACAACAGCACTGCGGCCAGCGGACCCAACCAGCAGGGATGTCCCTGTCAGATTAGCGAGCACGGCTGCTGTCCCGACCAGACTGCCGGTAACTATCCTAACCTCTGCCACGTACACGGTGAAACTTTAGTTTTTTAAGTGACCGGTAAAAAATGCAGTGAAACCCTCTTTTTAAGGATTTTCACAGAATCGGTAAACACAGTGATGTTGTCTTGTAAGGTTTTCAAAGCCCGGTAAATATAGTAAAACTCTCTTGTAAGGTTTTTCAAAGGTCCAGTAAATGCAGTGAAACTCTCTTGTAAAGTTTCAAGGCGTCGGCAAATCTGGAAAAACCTTATATGTATTTGGGTTCCAATTCATCTTAAAATTTCAGTTTTCAAGGGACTTGACTATGAAACGTGTGTGAGAAAACTTTGCAGGTTTTATTAAGAATGTTTATTTAAAGTTTCTTAACCACTGGAGTGATTTCTGCCATATATTCCCGCCATTTTAAATGTTTCGGTTTGCTCGGATTGCGAAATGTTTCGGATAAAAAAGGCAACCTTGATTCGGCAAATTTAAAAATAAATAATATTTGTAGCTCCCACGTTTGTTATTTTGGACTTAAAACGAAGCAATTGAAATGTTTTATCTATTATGACCATAGATGTCGAAAATCCGAACTTCGTAGACTATTTTATAACAATGTTAAAAAAAAAAATTAAAAAAATTTTTTCATGCAGAATTTCTGAAAATTAAGTCCTTTTTCCATAGATATGCACATTTCATTATCAAGTTTACCACAGACAATACACAGAAATCGAAAATATGTTGACTCGAATAAGTACCTCTTATGGCGGTTTCAATGTAACAATCACGAAGGATTCGCGTGGTTATAAACTTAACGATTTTTTTATATATTTTTTATAAATTCTACAAATATGAGATAAACGGTAAAATACAGGTCAATTCATTGGCTATATAGCTTTATGGCTTTATGTCTTCATGTTAAAATTTGAAGGTATGATTTCTTTAATGTTGGAGAAAAATTTAAGAAATGGTCTTCTGAAAATCTCGAGCAAACGGAGAAAAAAGTTTTAAAATCCACTGTCGCTTCAGTGGATAATAAAGGAAGTCACACTAATCTATATAAGATTGATGTTACTTGATTTGCACCCAAAATTGATAACAATCATTGATCTGCTTGAAAAAAGTCAACAATCTGACATCTTTATGTCAGTATATAAATAGACTTGTTTTGAAATATCAAAGTCCAAAATTGGGGTATTATGCCATGTTGTGCTACCTGCTCCTTTAACCCACGTTTCAGAGAGTCAGTGTCCATCATCAGGGCAAATCCGCAGATGTGTAGATTTCTATAGGTATTTCTGTAGTTTGGGCATTATTTTTTTTCATTTATTAACATTTTAGATTTTTAAAAGGTTTTAATAATTGCTTTTAATAGCCACCGGGCCAAATCAAGAGGGCTGTATCTTCATATGCACCGGTACCACCTTCGGCTGCTGCCCTGACAAGGAGACTCCGGCCCACGGCCCCACCGGAGAAGGTTGCTGCCTTTCGTCGCCCCACGGTTGCTGCCCAGATAACATTGTGCCTGCAAGAGGCCCTGAATTCGAAGGTAATATTATAATTATTGATGGAAAGCATTTTATAGGTTTTAAATAGGGTTTAAAGTGTAGGGCTTGTATTACAGCATCTAAGGTCTTACTCTGACTTAGAAGGTATTTAATTCCAGAAATTTGCAGTACATCTGAACGTAAAAGATATGTAAATTGAAACCTTTGTCAATCAGAGGATATCAGCTTTGATAATGTCACTGCCCCCGACAAGACTAAAGATCAAGAAAATGTGAAAGTCAATTTATGTCGAATGGCGAAACTATTGCTAACCATTAGGACATGTAAATCAACTAACGGCGCATGTAGTCTGTCAAAATATTACCATTGAACAAGTAAATTGACTGAAGAAGCACAACTTTTAAGAAATCTACAAGTGTTGAAAAACCGATGAGAAAACGGATTGAAGGATAATGTATATCGCAAACGATAACCGGATAAAACTGAACAGCGAGAAGACAACGTGATAACTTTCTTGATTTTTTTGATATTTTTCTTCACCTTTTTTAAGGTTATGTTTTGTCATGTAACCATTACGATCGTAGCAGTTCATTTAATTCTTGATGCGTATCCTTTGCAGGATGTGGATGCCAATGGTCTCCGTACGGTTGCTGCCCTGACAACACAACGACTGCTCGAGGATACAACAACGAGGGCTGCAGCTGCAAACACACTCCTCATGGTTGCTGCCCCGACAAGTCAGTCACATGAGAAACTATTTTCCCGTTATGTACTACTCTTAGTTGTATCTACATTTGGTCTGCATCTCATCTATAAAAATATTGCGAATGGTGCAAATGATTTTGATAAGTGAGAATTTATGAGCATATTACTTATTCAAAGATCAAACATGCTTACATCAGACTTCTAGCTTAATCTATTCAGAGATATTGCATAAAAAATGTAGTTACTTTATCATAATTTCCTTCATACAAGAGTCTAATCGTCGCCTTAGTTCTTAATTGTCCAAACGACCATTAGAAAATTTTACAGGAGGAGAAGGTTTTCTTTCATTATTTCAATGAAACATTATGATATTTGTTTCAGATAAAGCTATTTCCGTAAAGGGAAAGGTCTCATCAGCTTAAATAATTCTAAGTTAAGTGATTAATAGACATCGGATTATATGCACTAACAAACTGCCAAAATATGCATGCAAATATGCACTAAAAAAGGCCGAAATATGCACTAAAAACTCTTGATTTGCCCAAAATATGCACAATGCAAAATCAAAAAACCATTTATATTTTTGTATATTTGAATTAAAGACGCATATGCAATTATGCATAGTTTTTTTGATGATATAAACTAAGTATTTTTCCAACTTTTCGAGCTAAATTTGTTACGTTTGTCACCCAGTATTAATTTGTACGCCGAAAACGACCTCTCTACGTCAACTGACGTCATCGGACAAAATTTAAAATTTGGCGCCATTTCTGGAGATACCTGTTTAGGCAGGGTATGACCTGTGCCGTTGATGTACGTTGTGTCCGTCGCTCTCTCAGGTCAATCAGTTCTCAGTTCAGTCAGCCACCGTGCTCGTGCCCTACGCGTCATCGTCACCTAGCTCCCTATACGTAGATGATACCTCCCGCTATTAAACGAAATATGCACGATTTGGGAAAAAAGACTGAAATATGCATTAACGTCGTAATTAGAGAGTTATATGCATTTGCATATGCAAATATGCGAACACATATAATGCGATGTCTAGTGATTAACTATCATTTTTTGTACTTTATTTTTAATTTTAAAGTGGAGATTGAACAAAAACTAAAATGGTTATTTGGACAATTAAGAACTAAGGCAACGTAATATAAATGACTTATACACCATCCAATTTAAAGCACTGCTTGCAGGGCTGCATGCAGAGTCTCTGCAAATCGTTATTTGGCAATTATTAGTAGGCAAGATGTTCTAGTTCAGTGTTTCCCAAACTTTTTTGACCCACAGACCCCTCCCCCCCCCCCCGTTAGGCGTTAAAACGTTCCCGGACAAGCATGCTATAGCATTCGCATTGGATAGTTTAATTATGTCGCGGATGCTATAGCATTCGAAGTTTATTGAGTTTTTTTGTCAGATATGCTTGAGCAGTTGCTTTATCCCTTTAAAATATAGGTAGTCTATTTCTTACTGTCACTGCTGACACAACCACAGATCGCTTACTGTCACATGAGACCTTTTCTGCACACAAAGATAAAACAGTGTTTACCCCTTGCCCTACAGCTCGCCCGGCGTACCCCGCGTGGTGGCGTATGCTATAGCATGCGTCAAATGTATTGAGATCTATTCAGTGTCGACTGCTAGAGCATTCGCGTCGCACTTGATGGTGTTGGTTGGTACGTATCATGACGGAAATGCTAGAGCATTCGCAAAAATCTAATACAAAAAAATAGTGCCAAAGTAGGGTGACTCACTCCCCTTGAACGTGTTAAGTGATGACAATAAGAAAACAAATTTTCATCTATATTTTGCAATTTTGAAATATTTGGAAATTGAAAACATTTTTTTTTGTCCAAGACCAGGATAATTTGTTGTATGCACTTCACCGGGAGTATATTATGTTGATTAGCATTAGTAACTTAACATAACTTCCATATGAATAAAAATGTGTCACAATTTTTTTTATTTTATATTAAACCTTGCGCGGATCCCCCGGCGTTGTTCAGGGACCCCCAACTCAATTTTGATTTTCCATGGACCCCCTGAGTGATTCTGGGGACCCCTAGGGATTCGTACGGACCACTTTGGGAACCACTGGTCTAGTTAGTAGATTGTTAGTAGGCAAGACCGTCAGTTGAATTATTATTAATCCTTTGTCGGGCTGTAGGAATAATAACAATTCGGCTGAGGGTTCTGCATGAAGTCCTGCAACAGTGCTTTATATCGGATCGTGAGGAAACCATTTCACAGGAACCAGGGTTTTATACCTGTAAATTTAAAAAAAATCTGTCCAACTTTGTGCAACAGTTTGTTGATCTAGTAGGTCCTCAGGACTCTCTCAAAAATTTGAAAGCTTGTTGAAGTTGTTTTACTCGCCTCTGGTGGACGTCTTGGTATCTTCTTCCGGAATCTTTTTCCATTATTATGTTTATTTTTTAATATAAGATATTTGATAAATAACTACACTTTCGAATAAAATTGTTTTTGAAAAAGTTTATTTATATGAAGAAAAAAGTACATATTTATAATGTCCCTACATTTCCAAAATAAGCGCTCAAGAGAGTGATAAGACGGAACACTTCACATTTAAACATGCTCGGCTAACTGCCATTTGAATTCTCCCATCTGCAACTGTCCCGAACTGTCACTCGCCTCTCTTTCATACAACACAACATAATTATTATTCTTTCTCGCTTTAGAAACACACCGGCACTGGGTCCTAAATTCGAGGGCTGCGCCTGTTATACATTCCAGTTTGGCTGCTGCCCCGATGGCAAGCGAGTGGCTAGGGGGCCCCGCGGCCAGGGCTGCGGCTGCCAGGAATCAGAGTTCGGCTGCTGCTCCGATGGACAGACCCAGGCTGGGGGCCCGGAGAATGAGGGCTGTGACTGCTCTTCCAGCAAGTTCGGGTGCTGCCCCGACGGCCAGGCCGAAGCCACGGGACCAGAGTTTGAGGGATGTGTGGATAAACCCGTCAATTTGCAAGGTAACCACTTTAACCTAACCTAACCTTACCTAAGAAACCTACTTAACACCTCAAGCCTGTGGCATATTGATAGATATATTTCTTAACCCCTCATGCTAATTCGTTTGCTTTTGCGAGCAGCCGAGCGATTCTCTTTTGTGAGATCGTGAGATCTCGGGCGAGATCTCCTGTCAAATTTGTGTGATTTTCTTTGGCTGTTATTTGCCTTTACTACGGCCCGATGTCAGAATACCAGCTGTGAGCTGTCACATATTTTAGGTTAGGTCATTTTAAACACTAATCTCGATCGTAGATATCGGGCGAGATCTCTTGTCAGATTTGTATGATTTTCTATAGCTGTTAAATGAATAAATAATCATGCATACTTGCAGGAATTCGTGTTTAAAACAACCTAAACTAAAATACATGACAGCTCACAGCTGAAAAGCAAATAACAGCCAAAGAAAATCACACAAATCTGACAGGAAATCTCGCCCGAGACAATGACGTTATATAAAATAAATAGACTCGCCATAGTCTCACATACAATATAATGTGGAAAGTAAGGAACACTCTTTTGTTTTCAGCGATTTTCAGTAATTTCTTAATTCAAAAGTTTATTCCTGTGTGATAAAGATAGACAATCAAATAATGTGTGTGTATGAATGGGATGAATAAATGAGCAGACGGCGTATTAATTTCTTCGCCGAATACTGTTTTCACATCACGGGTGTGTCTGAGATAACAAGATACTTTCACTCGGTTACACTACGCACAGGGGAGGGTAAAGGCGGGTAAAACAAGACACACGGGCAAATATTTTTTTATTATAATTATATGAGTTATCATTAGTAATACAATATTGGTACTATTATAGTAGTATTGTTAAAAACATATTTTATTATACAGTACAGGTCATAGGTTCAAATGAGTATACAAATCTATTTACAATTTTCATCAACGACATTATAAAATGCTTCCATTATGCAAATGTTCTACTCTTCGCTGATGACATCAAAATATTTCTTCCTATTAACGCCTTATTGACTGCTTTAAATTACAAAAAGATCTGTACAGGCTTAACCCGTTGAATAGCACGAGACCATATTTGTCCCAGCTCACACAGGTCTCATATAAATCACTGTAACTCCCTTACTAACAGAGTGAGAAATATGTTCTAAAAGGTGTTAGAAAGACAAAATACCACACTTTATATTCAAATCTAAAAATGACCACCAAAAAAGTAAAACGTAAAGTTTTGAATAGCAATTTGAATTTTTTTTTAATTTTTGGGATTTTATTAGGTAATTATTTTCATATGAAATGACAAAAAATTATATTTATCAACAGAGCTTAACTACAACTAGCGTGTTTACGTATATTAAATTATAGTGTCTTGTCATTGTCAGCAAGGAAGCTCGGTTCGAGCGTTATGACAATTCAAACATAATTAAGTTAATTAACGATTTACCCTTTGTACGTTTTACCCCATCTTTCCCAAAAGAAGAAAACGAATGCGGGACGCTGTGTGAACCGACCTACTGTTAGCAGGTTGTCTTTGTTATGCTTGTTACTTTTTGATGCAACGTTTTCTGTCTCGTAATGACGTGTAAAACCGCGAGCGGGAAACAAGAAAATTAATTGTAATATTGATAATAATCGATAATATTAAGTAATTTGCGTGTACTTACAAATGAAGTGTTATTCCTTCGCCTTTACTATTATTTGCAGTGTAATTGAAACATTTTCTCATCACACAGGAGGGCATTTTGACACTTTTTAAAATGCAATTTACTTACTGGTAAGTACTGGTAAGACGCAACCTTACTCGATGCGTAGCAGTTTAGTACTAAAGTACTAGATATCGAAACCGGTACAATTGTCTTGCCATTGTCTTCCCACTTTGAGATTTCTACCCCTCGTCTAATATAGTATGTAACGTCATTGGCCCAAGATCCATCTCGATCTCACAAAAGATAGAGAATCACTCGGCAGCTCATTTAGGTGTCAAAGAAATCGTTGTGTCTCCCTTCACGGGAAAAATATGATCTGAAGAGAAAAACTACGCTTTATATTCAAATCTTAAAGTTAACCACAGAAGAATTAAAATTTACACCTCCATGAAACTGAAGTTGCCCGCCGCAATTTGAAAAAAAATTATGAAACTTTGTGAGTTTTTATTTATTATTTTTTATATATAAAAAAATGATGTACCTATTTGGAACTTCCATTTTTGATTACAGTGAGTAATTGCCTTGGTTGAGTGTCATATCATTTTATTTTTTGTGATCATACAACAGATTGACGTACTTTATTTAAGTAGACCAATAAATTCAAAACACTAAATATTATTTTTTATTGAAAAACTCGAAAGCACATATTTTTATTAATATATGCAGATAACCATCGAAAATAGGTAAGATTAGGTTAGTTAAGGATTGGTTAGATTGATTATTTAGTGATTGAATGTAATTTCTGATTTCTTCTTCTTTTTCAGCCGCCTGCGCCCTGGAGAAGGAGCGCGGGCCTTGCCGAGGCTTCAAGGTGAAGTGGTACTACGACACGGTGTACGGTGGCTGCTCCCGATTCTGGTATGGTGACTGCGAGGGCAACGGGAATAGGTTCAATTCCAAGGAAGAGTGCTCAGATGTCTGCGTCGAGCCTGTGGGAAGAGGTGAGTCTCAATCATCAATCTTTTGATGACCGTTTCCTTTTGATGACTATGTCCTTTTGATGACAGTGATATTTTTTTGGCAGTGTCCTTTTGATGACATTGTGATTTTGATGATAGTTTCCTTTTGACGACTGTCTTTTCAATGACAAGACCCACCTCTTTTCTGAACCTTTTTGAGAATCAGATGGGTCTCTATAATGGTTCTCTCGTCAAGATAATATATATTTTTTAAAACGATAATAATTATAATAATTGGACAATTTGTAGAGCGCCGTTTTTGTGAAAAACCACCTCAAAACGATGATACTATTAAATGATTCTAAAATGATAAAATCTAAAGTCTCTTTGATGAGAACGTTCTTTGAAAGACAGTGTCCTTTTACATTTTGAACTTGTATTGTTCATAATTTTGATGGATCTATTCTGCAGACATCTGCAAGCTGCCGAAGATGAAGGGTCCGTGTGAGAACTACAACCCGACCTGGTACTTCGACACGGAAAGGAAGCAGTGCGGTCAGTTCTTCTACGGCGGCTGCCTCGGGAATAACAACAGGTTCCCCAGTCGCGAGGACTGCCAGAAGCAATGCGAGGATGTCGAACCCGAAGGTTTCTATATAATTCACAAATAAATTAATATAATATTATTGGGCCCCTTTTTAGCTGTTAGGAATCTTGTTCATTCCACTGATGAGTTTGGCAGCCCTTCCTGGTGTGGAGCTATGAAAACTTTTGACTGTGCAGAAAGGCATATGATTCATAAATTCCTTTATCTTAACGGACGGATTGCGATCTTTAAAACATTAAGAGGCAATAATGTCCTGTGTACTTGTTTTTTCAGTTTCGAGCCAAGCTATTATTGTGCAGACTGGTAGAGTTGAATTTTTTTGCTAGTTTTCTACATCAATGACGGTATTAATGCAAGTTTATAAATAAATCCTTTGTAAATGCAAGGAAATTAGAGCAATCACACACGTTCCATAAAGCATAGCACAAAAATTGTTTGATATTGATTATTTTCCCAGACGTATGTGTCTTGGAGACGGACCCCGGTCAATGCAGTGGCAACTTCACCCGCTGGTCCTTCAACGCCGAGAGCCGCAGCTGTCAGCCCTTCACTTGGGGTGGTTGCCAGGGCAACAACAACAGATTCGTCTCGGAGTCTGCCTGCATGCTGCAGTGCGATACTCCTGGAAAGGCCAAAGGTTTGAACACTGATGAAAAACAAGTTTGGCACTTTTAAAACACATATGTTCTGACTAAACGTTTTAAACTCTTGTCACATCATGAACATCAAATGATCGATAAGTGCCATTTTGAATTATTGTCGTCTTCGCCGATTCTCAGTGAATTTCTTAATTTTTTATAAATTTTTGATCTGCTGACAAGCACAAAAACATAACCGTTGGGTTTTACAGCCGATCACAATTTGTTCAAAGACTATATGATACGAAAATCTGCATTTAACAGGGACTATTAAAAATTTCAAAATTGCGCCGATGGACGATTTGATGTTCATCAAATGTGACAAGAATTAAAAATAATCCAACCTAAGACTGCATCGTTTGCTATAAGTAATATAATAATAGAATGTGCATCTTTTGACAAAAAAATAATGAACTAATTGATTAAAAACACTAAAATAACAATGAATCCTGTGAAAGCCTCATTAAAAGTACACTAAATCAACCAGGATTCAAAACAAAAAAAACTTGCTCTCTCTGTGACAGTAAGGCCAGCTTTTTTAACCTTCGCAGTACCATGCATCTACAAAATACGCATTTTGTAAATTTCATCAGTTACAATAAATTATTAATGTAACTATTACAATGAAAATAAAGCACTGCTATTTTATCTAAAATACCTGAAAACATACCGACGCATTAAGAAGTTTTGTCTGTTTTGAAAAATATATATTTATAATAAAGGTATTTATAAAGGTGAAGGAAATTCATGCCTACAAAACTTCTTCCACTAGCACTCTCATCTCTAAAATTTCTACCAAATTATTAATGTTGCATTCTTTAACCTTTATTTAATTTTCAGCGAATTACAAAATAATTCATAACAAAACTGTATGCTTTGCACGAAAAAGACAACATTTTCTTACTAGATTCATTTAAAATCATTTATTATATCTTGTAAAATAGATATAAACATAATAGATACAATCAAATTAAAATTTCATATGTTGTTTTATTTTTGAAGTAATTTATCATATAATGCTTCCCCCACCTTCTTGAGCCAATCTTTCAGACAACCTTATAGTGTGCTCTGATGATGGCCACTCTAAGGTAGCTCTAAACGTTATTATATGGCATAATACCGCAAAAGTCAAACATCACCCAATATGAGAGACGTGTAATTCGGGCTTTAAATTATCAATTTGTATTCACGTTCGGAGTGAATTACTTATTTTTAAATGAGAAAATGCGGTCTTGCATGATTTGATGTGGTGTTGGTTGGCTATGTAGACATGTGCTCGCTGCCCCAATCCACTGGAAACTGCACCCAGAAGCTGTCCAAGTGGTTCTTTGATCCGGCCGAGAACCGCTGCATGCCATTCTACTACACGGGCTGTGATGGCAACACCAACCAGTTTGACAGCGAGCAGCAGTGTGACGAGAAGTGTCCCAAAGTAGTCGGTGAGTTGATGTCTTGCTGACTGTTTGAGGACCAGAAGTGTCCTAAAAGCAATCGTTGAGTTGATGTCTTGCTGAATGTTGACTTGTGACAGATCCCAATTGGACCAGAAGCTTTCCAAAGTAGTCAGTGAGTTGATGTCTTGCTGGCTGTCGACTTGTGAGTCCAACCGGACCAGAAGTGCCTAAAGTAGTCGTTGAGTTGTTGTCTTGCTGACTGTTGACTTATGTCTCTTTCCAAATAGACCAGAAGTACCACGAAGTAGTCGGTGACTAATTAATCAATTTAATTAATTAAATCAAACAGAAAACTCTACCCATCTTACTACCGCATCTGATGTGAGGAAATGGAATGTGAACCGTGTGTTCTGAATTCATTTATATAATTCTGAATTAATTCATTTGTCTTTTAAACCATTTTTAATTCTTTCGATCCTTCATTCTTTCTGGTGGCAGACCACTATTTAACATTCTTCTTCTGGTGCTTTCTCCCATCGGAGGTTGGCTATCATTAGAGTAGTTTTTACTCTGCAAGCTGCAGCCTGAAATCTACTTAACCTAATTTGAGATCAGGGCCGGCCTGAGCCAAACAGCACCTGGTGCTAGTAAAGAGGGCACTTTATTAGGTGTTAGGTTTTATCAGCGCCTTGGCTCCTTGGCAAGTCGGCGCCCGGAGCGGACTGCTCCAGCTCCATCTGATTGAGTATGTTAGAAGCCTTTTCCCACTTAGCAATATTATTAATCCTATCATTCCGTTCAATTCTTTTGATTTTCCCGATCTATTCAATGCACCTATTGGATCTTTTTCTGTGACAAACTACTACATTACCTAAGTTTGGATGTGTAAATAGAACCTAGTTCAGCTTAGTAATACTGTGGATCCTTTTGATTCTTTTCTTTTAAACCGATTTAAAATATTTATTTGGTTTTTTTCTTGTGAACCACTACTTAACCTAACATATAGGATGCTAAATTGAAGCCTGCTTCACGTAATATCCATCAATTTTCAATCAGCAGGACAAGCAAAGAGATTTCAGGCTGCGCTGCAATATATCATAAAGGTACACTATTTTCAGAATTATGGATAAACAATAGATAACTAAAATAATTATGTGATAAATATTTCAGTTTCCTATAGTTGCAACACTGATTTTGGTAAGTCACAAAAAATAAAGTAGGTACCTAATGTGCCTATTAATTAATAACTAATTGCATAAAGCTGTAAACGGTGATGGAATGCCAAACTGATCAATTAATAACTTTATAACAGATTAATTAATAATATAACCTGCAATAACTATTTTATTGATCATATAAAATATCACATAAGATATTTCTGATCAATTCATACACACAAGTAAGTACATACTCAGCGATGAAGAAGTAGATTTTGTAAGTAATTCAACAATATTATTGAATTACATTAGAATTTTTGCATTGTTTTTAGTTGAAATATTTTTAGAATATGGCTAGGCTTGTTCAGTTTGTTAAATTAAAGTAATTTTTAGAACATTGAAAAAAGATAATTAAGCCATTGATGAACAAATCGGTATAACTAATAGTATGTTATTTTATGTAGAGCAAGACATCTGCACACTGCCGTCTGCTACCGGGGAGTGTGCCGAGTACAGGGAGAAATGGTTCTACGACTCCGCAGAAAAGAGGTTTGTTTCATATTCGTATAAAAATAGCAAAAAGTTACATATTTAACTCCTTATATTTCGTCGGAGGGTCAAAATATTTCCGCTTTGCAATAAAATCCAAATAAATGGACTATTTATGAATGTATCCTAGAACTAAAAACTGATTTTGAAAGGTGATGAAATACTCTTTCAATGAAAAAGTCATCATTTTCTTACATCTCTCTCACACACCATACCGTGACGTCTCCGTAGACCCCTACCAATACTAATTGCCGTGACGGTAATTTTAAAAGTATGGAATATAGTTGAAAGTTTAAAAGTATGGAGTATAGTGGAATATTACAAGGATAATATTGAAGTGTGAGTGAATTCCAAAAATTCTAAAATGTCAATATCAATGCGTTGAAGGCTTTGATTTTATTCTTAAACGTATAATGCTGCTGCTTTTTCTTACACAATTAATAACAACAGTCAGAAATGAGACAAATGGTGAATGTATGTCTGCACCCCTCCAAAGGACATTATCATACATCTTCCTCATGTGTATAAAGAAAATGAAACGTAATTCCCGTCACTTAAAAGTAGTACCTCGGAAGAAACAGTCACATACCGCCGCCTCGGGAACCATTCATTGGATAACCAACACCTCTGTCATAGGTCACCCCAAGTGTTTCGCTACGTTTGGCGACTTAGCAGTGGTGGCCGGGTTCATGGGGTGAGGTTTGTCCAGGTCTGCGTCCAGGATGCGTCTGCCGATCTGCTACGTGGCGGGCTGGATCAAGAGAGACTGGTTGAGGGAGACCTTTTGACCTTTCCAACCGGACTTTCTCGACCCATCGCCTTGCACCACAGTTGGAGGGGTGGATTCATACGACCGTCACTCCTAGACACACTGACCCCCAGATTGCTACCCACCCCTCATACCTTTTTCCTTCCCAACTTTAACTACTAGAAATTCCTATCCTTCCCTTCCTTAAAAAGACCCTCCATACAGCATCCCCTAAGATGACATAGGCCCTGAGCGAAATTATTTTCCCCAGGAAAGCTAATGTTAAAAAAAAAAATATTTCGTGTGTTACAATTATTTAATGTGTAAGAAAGAGCTGCAGTATTATAGCGATAAGGAACCTATGTTTATTACACGATGCCGTAACCGTGAATCGTAATATTGTAAAAAAATAATAATGTTATTTAATTTAATTTATTTTATTTTATTTAAATATTTATTTTATTTTCTGTATTATATAGTAGGCACTGCTAAAAACCAACTGCATTCTAGGAGAAATCCTGAATTGTAGCTGAGCAGTGACCTTTTCGTCCATAGAATCAATGATAAAAGAACAAAATATGTAATATTGTAAAGTAATCTCTAAAGCTAAAGAAAAAACATTTTTTTATATTATTATTATTACAACAACAAAAATTGATGGTTTTTTTGTTGCACAGGTGTCGCCAGTTCTACTATGGAGGATGCGGAGGAAATACCAATAATTTCCCCACGGAGCAAGAGTGCGAAGCGCGCTGTAGTGAGCGTGAGGTCACCACCACCGTCCAGCCAGAGCAGACATACGGTCAAGGTAACTAACTAACTAAAATACAATGAGGTCTTCATAAAACCTTATTACCACAACAGCAGTGTGGCAGCCGAAATCGTAATTCTAGCTGACAATTTTATTCGAAGAACAATAATTTTAACAGTTAATATTGGAAAGTTCTGCAAACCCTCTAATTAACCTAACTGCTGATGTGGGGCTCCGACCCAGCAATAATAATAATATCGAAATACCCCTTTCCCCGCGCGTGACGCACATTCTGCTTCCAGTAGCTTCGAATTTAGTGACGCCTGAGTCGTAAGTTTTAAATTTATAAAGTTAAATTTCTGTAGGTAAATTCATTTCAAATTTTTTTGCGGGCCTCTCTGACCAATCGTCTCGGATAGACAAACGAAATAGACAAACCTCACTCCATGAATGCGGGCACCCATTCTAAGTCACCACTTGAGGTGACCAATGGAAGGGGTGTTGGTAATCCAATAATTGGTTCCTGGGGCGGCGGTACCTACGGTGCCTGCCAAATTGTAGAAAACTTTATAATAACATTGTAATGGATCAACCCAAAATCAGTATCCTCTAGATGCCACATAATTTCCACAAAATCTTGTTGCAAATACAATGTTTTTTCCATGACAATTAAACACAGTGGCACTTTAACACACCCTTGAAAAGTGATAATATAAAGTCATTAAAAGTGATGAAAAAAATAAATAATAACCCATAACCTAATCCAACATAAACTATTTAACCTTTTTTTTCAACACTTTTCATGACTTTCTATCGCTTTTCAAAAGACGTGTTGATTTTCTGCTGTGGTCATCTTTTTCTGCATATTTTCAATGCCTTAATTGAAACTTTAAACATCCAACCTCTTTAACCTAGTTTTATTCAACACTCTTCATGACTTTATATCGCTTTTCAAAATATGTGTTGATTTGCTACTAATATAATTTGCTATAAATAACCTAATCCAACGTAACCTTTTTTTCAAAACTTTTCATGAATTTCTATCACTTTTCAAAAGATGTGTTGATTTGCTGCCGTGGTCACCTTTTTCTGCATATTTTCAATGCCTGTAATTGGAACTTCAAAAATACCCAGATTCCTGTAGTAGACGTGTAAACCTTATTTATGCAGATCTTTGAGTGAGAACTTTTTAAATGGGTTTTTATTGAATTCTATTTTCTTTTCTGCAGAAATTTGCTTCCTCCCCATCGACCCCAGGCCTTGCCCCGTCACCCAGCCCCGCTGGTTCTACGACAGTTCCGATGGAGTGTGCAAACAGTTCAGGTATGGAAACTGCCAGCCCAGGAACCAGAACAACTTCCGCGAGAGGGAAGAATGCGAAGCTCACTGCTCTACTGCTCAAGGTAAGCAGGGTACAAAGCACCAAAACAAATATTACTAGACAAAATTATTAACAGGCATTGTACTTGATAGCAACAAGTCTTGGCCCTTTTTTATCGTTCAAGAAATAAATATTTTATTTATCTTGATATTACTTCTTTAGACATACGTACTGCCAAAAATGTCATTTATTTTCGCAGTTGTTGATAAACTTGTTAAAAATAGTGGTAATAGAAGCTAAATATGACTTATTTTAACCAAAGAGATCTAGAAAACATCTGCTTATTATTATTTTAAAGTTTAGAATGAAATTAAAAAAGTTCATTTATTATGTAGTAGGGGTTATGAAATGTATGTCAGTATGAAATATTCATTCTATATTTATATTGAAGACTGATGAATAGGATTAGTATTGTACGATGATACTAATATTTATTATAAGCAATAATTATCAGCCTGAAACACTCATCCACATTGAAAAATCTTCCGAGAAAAGATACATGACGCCAATGGGACTTGAACCCGTGCCCTTCTGATTGCCGATCAGCTGCTCTCCCAATTGAGCTATGGCGGCTTATCTTATACCCGCCAAATGATTCAATATATACTAGTGTTTCATTCAACAATTACTGCTTATTATATTTTTTCCACCTGAAAACAACCAACTTTATTTTTGCGAGAGAGACACTGTTAGTGTTAAATCTTTCGCTAGGTGGCGTCGAGACAAATTATGTCTTCATTTATTGGGGAAATACTTAAACTTGTCAAATATTAATTATTATTTTTAATTGTTAAACTAACTTTTAAGACAAGATTTTTATGCATAGCACAAAGGGTAACAATTATTATAAGCAATAATTATCAGCCTGAAACACTCATCCACATTGAAAAATCTTCCGAGAAAAGATACATGACGCCAACGGGACTTGAACCCGTGCCCTTCTGATTGCCGGTCAGCTGCTCTCCCAATTGAGCTATGGCAGCTTATCTTATACCCGCCAAATGATTCAATATATACTATTGTTTCATTCAACAATTACTGCTTATTATATTTTTTCCACCTGAAAACAACCAACTTTATTTTTGCGAGAGAGACACTGTTAGTGTTAAATCCCTCGCTAGGTGGCGTCTAATATGTAATGGCGATACTAATATGTAATACGCATTTATGTGTAGATCTGTGTCAGCTCCCGATGGCCGTTGGTCCGTGTGACAACTCAGTGACCCAGTGGTTCTACGATAAGAACACAGATTCCTGCAGTCAGTTCGCTTATGGAGGATGCCAAGGAAATGGAAATAGGTATGTTTGGTTTTGAAATTATGATATGCGTAAGTAGTTCTTACCGGGATGTCATTTATCTAGTACCTACCCTCCCTAACCACATTACCTCGCTGGAAAAACATTTGAAAATGGAACAATGACAAGACTGAATTGAAGTGCATTTGTTTGTGAAAAAACAGCAACTTGAGATGAATATTTTGGACTACAGGGAAAGAATTTTTGTTGGTTGTTCGCGTTCATATATATTCATTAAATGAACTAAATGAAGGTGTTTCGACCGTATCAAGATCGTTTTATGCTATTTGTAGTGGAACCACTGTGGAACTAAATAAACTATATTCGTAATTGTGTTGTTCGCCTTCTTAGAGGTTAGTGATTGGTTTTCTTCTTCTTTGTAATCCATTATTTTTCCCATACTCATTTTTATTTTTATTGTTTTCGTTCATTTCGTTTTATTGTCTAATTTACAGTCCATTATCTGAAGCTGTAACCCAGAAACAGTTTCGGATGCAACAGAGTATGTGTATATGTGTAATACATATAAACTAAAAAAAAATATGTAGTTGAAAAAGTAATGTGGTGAGAGTTTGATTATATAAGATTTGAATTACTTATGTTAATTAATTTGATTGTAGGTTCAATGTGAAGGACGACTGTGAACAGAGGTGCAAACAAGGACCGATTGAACCAGAAGTGGATCCCAATGTTATTTCTCCGGCTACACCGGTAATTTTATGCCAACATAATATTAAGTTAACAACTTGAACAATGGGGGTTTCTGGTTTTGGATTCAGCCAGTCGATTTAATAAATTTCATACCTCTAAATATTAATAAGGAAACATTTTACAGCCGCCGTGGTTTAAGGGCAAGGCTCTTGACTCACAAACCGAAGATCGCGGGATGGAATTCTGATATGTGCAAATACATTTTATTTGAATAATTTGTGTTATTTCACAATTAATTAATTAAAAAATAATATATAGTGTAATGTTCTTTAATGTGGCCTTACTAGCCCACAAATAATAAGATGTACAACGTAAGTTCTTTTCGTCTTTTATTGTGATGTTACAATGGATTGGAAAGTATTGTCTAGGTAGCGAGTGATTACTCAGGTTGCTAGAATGGTTCTGCCGAGCTCCCATGGACGAAACCGCTGTCCGACTCGTGAGATGTTCGTCAAAGTTCGGCGGACCCGAACGTTTCCGAATTATCCACTACATGCAGCGCCGGATCTGCCATACGTTCAAAAACGTGCAAAAACCTGGCGCCAACTCCGAAGGAGCGCCGTGAAAAAATAAATATTGTATTAAAATTTAGTTATAATATTCCCTGTTAAATAATTATTACGTTCTAGCAACACTTTCCAAAGAAACAGAATGCGCACGCATCAGGTTGTATCAACGGCTTACGAATTTATAGTCAGTAACAGAATTTTTTTACAATTTTCATATATTTAGTTTAAACGTAAGATCTATTTTTCCATATATCTTTTACCGTCTTTTACGACGAATAGGTGCGATCCAAATTCAATAACCAATCACAGCGCGGTATTTTTGTTCGTAAGCCGTTGATACCAACGTCAGTGTTTAGTTTTTGTTCGCTCAACACAGGGGAAATGCAAGGTACAAATTTGAGGTTATATTCTTATTATCACTGCTCGCTGTCTCTCGTCGGGACTGCCTGTTGCTAGTCAGAAACTGTAGATGCTATTCTTGTGTTGTATTTGTATTTGCTTTTTCTAAATTCGCGTTGAGTATATAGGTACATAAACGCAGTAAATCTCAAGAATGTCTTATGGACCTAGTTCAGCGAAACCACCCGCATTGTCTCGTAACCTATATTTTAAATCATGGTACGGGCACAAACAAACAATTCGTTGTATTATTTTAAAGCATAACTTGCAAAGAGTTTTTCCTAAAATAATTAAAATAGCACCATAATTTATGTTTACCCAATAGATTCAGAGAGTATAGGGCTCCTGGCGATCCTCTCTTTAAAAAAAAACGAGTGTGAGAGCTAACGCCAGGTCACTTGGAAAAGTTACACCCTTTATATGTCTTGATTTTATTTGATAAATTAGTGTAAAAAAAAATAATAATTAAATAAAAAAAAATAAAAAAAAATTGTGTTAACGAATTTTTAATCAAAATAAAAATGTAGGGGGGGGCGCCATCGGTACCTACTGCACAGGGCGCCAGATTTCGTAGATCCGGCCCTGACTACATGGATAATCACATATATCACATTTAGTATATTAGCGGCACATTCCAGGGTGGAAGATACTCTCAGTATCACCCCGATGTAAGACCACCATTCAGAACTGAAACGTTGCTTGAAATGGCTGTTTGGTGACCAGATTTGAATAGCCGGGTATTTCCCCACCTTCCTCTCCCCCATCTCTTTCCTCTCCCCACTACCTTCAGCCTCACAACGTACCCCAATCGGGGATGCCATAGTCTCACTGGTTCCAGATGGGAGCAGCTGGAACTCTTGTGAGGTATACATATAAAAAAAATATATACATGAACCGTTTTCTGCAGTTTAAAGCCAATTAGATTTCACCATCAATCCTATATTTTTGGGTTTTTCTTTAAAATTTTTATTTATAAAATTCACCTACCAAAATTTGGGTAGCCTTCGCTTAATTATTGTGAACTAGATATTGATTAATTATTGTGGAAAAAAACACAAAAGAAACGTGGGATGATTCTAAATAAATGCCTACATTATGTTTTACAAGGATATTGGTTAATTTTCAGCGTCCCCAAGATGCCCAGCCCGAGGTGTGTCTGGAGCCTCTGGCTGCAGGCAACTGCCGAGAGAGCCTGTCGGCGTGGGCCTACGACCCCAGCACCGGGCGCTGCACCAACTTCCTGTACAGCGGCTGCGGCGGCAACGGGAATCGCTTCCTGTCCGAGGAGCAGTGCGAGAGGCAGTGCGGACAGTTCCGCAGGATCCGTAAGAACAAATTATTTATTATTATTCTGTGAAAAAAGCAGAACATTGAAGATAAGTGAAGGAAACATAAAACAACCTAACCATCGTGCCCTTTTTAAGCAGGTTGGCATTGAGGATAGTCCATGACATAACTCCTTGTTTTATCCACATTCACATATCGTTTCATACATAAGAACTCTTCTGTTATTCTGACTTTTGACACAACAGGATACATGCATTTTATTCAGTTGATCGTGTCAAGTTTTCCTCGGGCGTCTCGGACTTCTTTTATCATTCACTTCCGCCTCATATTTTCCTTACTCCTTTCTTCGTTCATCTGCTCTACACACCTGACATTCCTTTCTTAATCTCATACATTAAGCTGACATCAGCCTTGAATTTTTTCTGGGAATAATATTTTAAATATTGTAATGAGGAATGTGTACTGCCTTTTTTCTGCTGTCACGATACCGTAACCACGACAGCATAAAAAAGCGTTAAAAGCGCTCATTTCCTTTTTAAAAATCAACTACCTAAGTGTAATTTTTAATTTATATCATTTTAAATACCTACCATACTTAGTTTTGTAACTTACATTTTATATATAATCATTGTGTATAAGTAACTTACTTATTTATAAGAAATCAACCATTTGTATAATAATTAATTAAGTTAAATAAAGAAATAACAAGCACTGTGTGTTTTTCCGTCCTAATAAATAATTTTCATTTCCCAGAGGTGTGTCGCTACCCCAAGGAAGTGGGTATCTGCAAAGCCAGTTTCCCGAAGTACTACTTCAATGAGGAACAGCAGCAATGCCTGGAGTTCGTGTGGGGTGGCTGCGGAGGGTCTCCCAACCGCTTCAGCTCGCAGGCTGAGTGCAACGCCGTGTGCGTCGAGCGTCGCGAGCTGCCTCCGGATACGCCCGTGCAGCCCGTGCAGCCTGACGAAGGTACAATAATTATCTATTTGTTATATAACTTTATTAATCAATAATATCTTTAGACCTACATATATTAGTAAATAAATCTTATAAGAAAAATATGATTCATGAACTCTAAAATGTTTAGAGCATGAGACCATTGTCAGCAACAATATATAATTCCCAAAGACTGCCATGGGCTGGACAAAAGAATGCCAGATGATAAGACGCCGAAAATTATGACTGAAAGTGTCCCAGTGGGGGCCACATTCTGAGAAAGAGGTGGATAGTCACGTGGAAGAAGATTTGGAGCAGGTCAGGAAGGACAGAGGACTGGTAGCGAATGGTTAGGGATAGAAACCAGTGGAAAAAATTTGTAGAGGAAGCCAAATCCAACCCCTCATTATGATAATCAATATAATCAATGATGTTAATGTATTGTTATCCTTGACCGGTCAGTGGCCGAGTTGGCATCGCATTTGGGTCCGACCGAGTTGCCGTGTGTTCGATTCCTCGGCTGCCTAAGTCCTCCATCATGACACAAGCAACATTTTCCGTTTACTGTGGTGGTTCAAATATTGTCAGGTTATTCGTAACTCGGGAATGTTTGTCTTTTGTTTTGGCTTTTGTCCAGCTGCATCGTAGCTAGATTCACTTCCTTGACTACAGGCATAGTTAATCTTTCCGTACAACATAATCAATTTTAACCTAAATTATTGAAAATAGATTTCGGCAACATATTAGCACAAAAAACCTTACACAGAGAATATCAAACTTCTTATAGCAATTTGTCTATAATATCTCTACGTAATTAACTATCAACTTCTGGCACTAAACCAGAGTCACAATATAATCTGATGTAGGTATTATCAGGTTGGTGTTTTAGTAAGATTCTTTTCATTCTTCTTTTTCTTTACAGGAATATATAATGCACTTTTTAAAATTACATGTATTATGTGAGTTCGCTATCACCAAATAAATGATCACCCTGAGATGTGTTATTTTTACAGATTTCATAACTGCACATTCTTTAACGGCATAATATTTTGTTCCCTCTACCTTTCCCTAGCGATTTGCAAACAGCAGGTGGACACGGGCAACTGCGTTGGTGCGTACTTCCGCCGGTACTACTACAGCGAAGAGTTTGGACAGTGCCTTGCATTTATTTACACAGGCTGCGGGGGCAACTCTAACAACTTCAAATCCATGCAGGCTTGCGAACGCACCTGCTCACCACTACGTTAGTCCAACTGCGTCCTTTTCGCACGCCTACTCTGTCTAATGATTGGCCATCATGCACCGCCAATATTGTACAGCACAAAATTATTATTGTTGCTTACTAAAATGTTGCTTTATGTACCCAGTTTTTTGTTGCATCTATATTTAAAAAAAACACCAGCTTAAATTTCATCAATTAGTGGGAGATATTTTTATGTATATATTATTTATGCATTAATTTGTATGCTAAGTGAACGAAGTTTTTTTTCTTCATGCAATGTTTAAAATAAATATTATTTAGATGTACATATTTTGTAAACCACCATATAAAATATTTTATGTAAGATATTTTTCAGGAGAATATTTTTGGCTGCCTTCACCAATCGGTCTGAGCGAGTGTTAAGTTTAATAATAAAAATAATGTACATTAAAAACACATAAATTTGTTATAGACCACTTTTATATTTCTATAACAAATTTTTGCATTTTATTGTAAATTATGGCGAGTCACAAAGTTAATGGTTTTTACATAAATATAAAAATAATAATAATAATAATTTGGATAGTTTGTATTGCGTCTGTTTGTGAAAAACCACCTCAAAGGTGCTGAACAAATGAGTGGTGGACATACAAAACCCGCTCTGGAAATTTTCATAATTTTGATGCATTCACAAAAAGTACTTAAAGTAAATTGAAAATAAATAAATTATTAATATTTTTCGATAAATATCAAAAGAATTATTTTGATATTTAGCTTAAAAGGCAAATTCTTTTTAAGTACATTCAAAGCAATTCTAAACAGTTTTTGGTGACAATCTTCAGATTTAATCTACGATCGTACAGGTCGGTTCCAATGAGAAAGATTAATTATTCTCCTTACCAGCTTTTTAAAATTATAACTCAATATCGATTTTATTTCATTCCAAATTTGCTTTAATTTATACCTACATCCAAAAATGCTGAAAGGAGTGATGATAAAACTATTAAAATGATGTACTTTTTGTAATTATTTTTTGATTATAAGTATTTATCATTTTTCAATAATGTTCAAGTTAAATAAGAATGAAAAAAAAATCTAAAATTTATTAGTTTGTAAGTGCGCAAATAAATACACAAACGGAGCAATTTTCGTCAAGAAACACATGTTCGCATATATTTTTTAATGATTTTATTTAAACTAAAATTAAAATTTTGAAACATGCGTTTCACAGAAAATGTATTGATTTATTTTACTGCATGATTATATGATATGAAATGGGAATTGTATAATACAAAATCTTTTTTGAAAATTTAACAAATCTGCCAACGGCCTATGGTATAACCTTATTATACAAAAATTAAACATTTTTTCTCAAAATTTAAAACATGAGTTTCCTAAATAAAAGAACAATCTTTCGAAATCAATTTATAATTTTTTGTGGAAAAGAGTCAATACGTCTAAAATCTGATTTAAAAAAAACATATTTCTAGTTTTCCCTCGAAATTTTGCTTATCTAAGATTTTTTCAGTTTTGATTGGTGAAAGCAGATGTTTATGTTTGCACTGGTATTGTAATTTTATGTCTCATTATTGTTGACAATAGGCCACTTGCATGGACTTCATAACGACTTGGAAAAAATCGTGTGGATAGAGTTTTTTACTAAGATTACGAAAATGTTAGTAAAAAGTTATAGAAATGTACAGTTTTTTTTATTTTTAAATAAATAAATCCATTATTTGGGCTCGTGACGTCACTACATGAAAATGTCCCGTCGCCGAAAATGTTCCTATTAATTTTATAAAATTCCACACTGATTTATTTTTTTATATGGCATCACTTTGATTTCAGGCGAATTTTTGAATTCGTTCACTAGATTTATTGTTTGTTCTCTGCGAACTTTTCATTTGGTTTGATTTTTTGACAGATGTTCTGAAGAGAATCCCGTACAATTAATGGCTACGGGGTTCTCTTCAGAACGTGAAGAGGATGTCGGTACATGTTTTAGAGGTATAATGATTATGGTGCTGATTTTAACAAAATATAATTTTATAATATTCTTATTATTATTACAATTTACAAGTTCAAGTATATTACATTGAATTTAGTAATATAGACGCTGTACATTATAATGATTTATGATCAATAAGATGGATCAAGGAAAAAAATATTTATGAGATGTAATATTTTGGTATGCCTCGTTATTCTACTGTGCCATTCGTGTGGAAAACGTTCTTTTTTTTTAAATGATTTTCGGCTATGTAATTATCGTTTTTTCACACCTATAAAATTATGTCCCGTCTTTCCGGTTTATAAAAAATGGTCTGATTTTTCGGTTTGAAATTTTCAAAAAATCCCCAGGGTTTCAAAAATACGATAAAAAAAAAAAAAAAAATACAGAATGTCTTAGAATATTTGCCTAAACCGGAAAAAAATTTAAAAAAATGTGATGCAAGTGGCCTATTGGAATTTGAAAATGCTCTTTTGATTTTTCTCACTGTATTATGTGTTTGGCATATGTATATATTATAGGCACATAATATTGCGTTTTTGCAATTTTCTTTTCTTTCTTGTATTATACCTACTTCTATGGACATAAATCATCATATTTTTAAATGTATATATCTGACACAAATATTTGAAAACTTTTAATAAAAAAGGGCCCAAGCACCACAAAAATTGTAAAGATTAAAAGGGTTTAAGAAGTTTAAATTTTTTTATGCGGATAAGAGTCCCAATTGCTCCCTGCCAGCCTGAACCAGTGAGACTAAAATACCCCTATCTAACTAGAGAGAGTACTGGTCTATTAAATTCCACTGGTCAGTGGTTGAATGGGCATCGCATGAGTTCCGTGGTCGACTCCTTGGCTGGCTAAGTCATCCATCACGACTCAAGCAACATTTTCGGCTTACTGTGCTGGTAGTAGAAGATTTAAAAATATTGTCGTGTTATTCGTAACTCGGGAATGTTTGTCTTTCTTTAAAAAAATAATAATTATATAGTATGGATCATAAGGTTCCAACCTATTTCACCTTGAGAAAACAAAGCAATTATTTTTTTTTGTTATTAAAGACATTTAGGTTATTAATGTAGGCACATAGAACATTTTCTCGTACTCAACTCAAAAAATTATTTCTCCACTCCTGGTATTTAGTCCCTATTTTATTAAAAATTTTCATTTTATATTTTCTTTATTTCGTACAAAACGCTTCTGTTACACTGTAGTCATTGTTTTATTCGTCTATAATATTGTTACCATATTAAATGTATCATTTTTGATCACTCTCGGGTCCTCTTGGTACATACATGTGTTTATGAGATTGTTTAACCTCGTCTATGTAACTGTTGCATGTGTGATTCATCGGCAGCTATCTCCGTACGCAAATGTCTGTTTCGCAAAGTTTCACAATACCTACTCACATTGTATCAAAACGGGTATGGTGGGATAGATTGCGTTAAAAAGGCTGCGTCGCGAAGCTTAAAAGTTCGAAGTTCATCACGTTAAAAACTGTTTCGTACATTTCCAGATTCGAACGAGATCGACGTAGACACGCGCTACGGTAAGGAGGAAACCGAAGAACCAGAGCCACCGCGCCAGGAGGTGAACCCATGCCAGCAGTACCGAGACCACTGCGCCGGACTTCGCTGCCCCTACGGAGATACCAGGTCTGTTCAGCAGGACGGCTGCGAGAGATGCGACTGCAACAATCCTTGCGTCGACACCCGCTGTGAAGAAGGAAGCCGATGCGTTGTGGACTTCTACAGAGACAGAGAAACGGGAGAGACCAAGTTTACACCAGTGTGCAGACAAGGTGAGGAACTTTTCCAAACATTCATCTAAGATAGACATATAGGTATATTTTTTAGATCCTGCTAAGGAGAACCCAAATTTGAAGAGGGTATTTCAATGAAAGGAAGGATCGAACTCGGTCTTAAGAATATTCTTGTCGAAATTACTGGTGCAGAGGTTCATTATTTGGAGCAACTTTCATCGGAATACTGGTGAAAAAATACAGCATTCCTAACTAACATCTAAGCTCTAAAGATTGCGCTTTATCCAATTAGATAAGGGAATCAAACGATTGGTCGTTCTCGCGCAGAGTTTTTGCTCGAATAGAGAGAAATATATTAGTCAATAATATGTGTGGACAATAATATGATTAGTAAGTAAAACAAGATTTTTACTACATAGTCAAAAACCTTCCTCTTAAAAAATATTGTATTACGACCTAGTAGTAGTAAGTTAGTTAATAATATGATAACCATGCCTAGCCTTACCCAAAGCCAAAAATTTATTACCAATTTTATCTCCTTCCAGACATCAAAGAAGGAGAGTGCCCTGAAGTTGCCGTGGAGATGGATGAAAATGCCATCGCTCCTTCCGGAGACCAGTGCGACCGCGAGTGTAACACCGACGCAGATTGCTCCGCGGAACTCAAGTGCTGCCGGCGCGGCTGCAGTCTGGCCTGCGTCAGGCCTGTGGAGCAATACCAGCCAGCCTACACAGTGCAACCAACAACGCAGTTCAACTACCTTCCAGGAGGTAAATGCCTGCAGAATAAAATGCTCTTCTGAGCCTCCGTGGACACCAATATTGCAAGAAATTTATATATAATATTGTCAAATCATCAAAGGGAAAATTAGCGTCAATTTCTTTTTTTGACATTTGAAAGGTCCTCGATAGACGCTGATTCTAGATGCGTCGTTATAGTTTTTAGCAAATTGTGGCCGGCAGTAAAACACAAGAAATTGTATTATATTTGAAGAATTATTGACGACAGAAAAATAAATTTTTCAGTATCTCTGAAAATGACGAAGTTATGTGCCTTCAAAGTGAACTTGGGTAAAAAGAATTCAATGGTGTCTCATGATATCACGAGACACGATTCAAAACAATATGTAATTTGAATGACAGTGCTGCAGTACCGCCGCGCATGTAGGTACCATGATGTCGCAAGCTTTTCGGCTGGCCGCAAAAATCAAAATTTTGACAGCTTATCTTCAGCAATATTCGGTATTTTCCAAAAAATCAAAAAGTTATGTCCTCATCATGCTCTAATTAACGTCATACATTTATAAAAAAAAGGGAAATTTCATTTGTAGGAAAAGACCTCGTTGCGATGTCAGTTGATTACAGTTCGACAAAAGCTGTAACGGGCCCAGAATTGGGGTTGAATAGAGTCCTGTCAAATATTTTCAAAAAAGAAAATGTACCTGACTGGCCATTTTTACTGAAAACGTTACATTTGAATTTCTGTTAAGCAACCCAATCATCTAGAAATCTAGAGTGACAGTTTGTTCCCATTCTTCATCAAAAATGGCTCCATTTTCTACATTCATTTTTTGAAAACAGTATTCTTGCTAATTGATGCCTCAATATATGTATGTAGTAATAATACAACTGTCGCACCATACATGCCTTTTCGTGTTGAGTTGCCTCAGTTTGTACTTGCTTATTTATGACTCATGCTGTCTATGGCAGGATCAGCGATCTCTGGTACATACATTCACATTTCAAAATCCTCGGTCTAATTCATTGAGTTAGATTTGAGTGCATTCAACAGGACAGAACTTTTTACTAAACATTTGTTAATATGTGTAATTTTTACCTATTTGTAGCAAATAACAGTGGTAAAATAAATTCATGTTATGTACACAATATATGTGGCACTTAATTTGTTGTGGGATAATATCCTATTTTTTTACTTTTGCCTCAGCCGAGCCCCCAAGAATTGACGACACTGTGGATCGTGAAGTATCGGCAGAGGAAGGAAATGTGGCCACCTTGCGTTGCCTCGTCTATGGAAACCCCCCTCCCTCCATCACATGGCAGAAAGATTCCATCTATGTAAGTATAAATTACGTACAACTAAAATGTATATGTTTCAACGTGCTTTATTTTCCAAGAAAACGTACAAAAGTGAATATTATCATACTCATTGGTAAGAATGACAAAACTTAACAAGTACACTATTAATTTATGCGTTATAGTACAGTCTTGAAGTTTCAGTTTGATAATGGAAAGGTTAAAATATCTTCGAAAGTTAGTCAAAGTGGTTGTGCAGTAAATTCTAGTGTAGGCGAAAAATTGTAAATTGGAAACACGCTTCTTTCAAGTTTGTCCTAAATTCGTTTCACAGTTCAGAGAAATTCTTACAAAAGATTGACTATAACTGTTCGTGTGTTTTTATCTCATACAGATTGATGGCAAATCTGGTCGCCACCGAATAACGACCGACGGATCTCTTCACATCATATCTCTATACAGAAACGATTCTGGAACTTACATCTGCGTTGCTGACAATGGTATTGGACCTTCCGTGCAAAAAGAAATCAGCCTTCAAGTCAGCGGTGAGTCGAAACATCTAAATTAAGTATCGTTAATGAGGTGAATGGTTTTCTGTATGGCTGAAATTATTTAATAAATTAATTATTAGGTCGAATGGTTTGGTGTTGGTAATTTTGTTCTCTCTTAAAACTTAACATGCATTTTGGTGTAATGATGTAATTTTGTTTTAACATCTACTGAAATGAATTGCCTTTGCACTATTTGAGAGCATGGTGAAAGTGACTTAAAATGATGTCAGTGCATCAAACAGTTTTAATACAGTGGAAGTAAGTAGTCTGATGGCACTAATAACTCTTCTACAATTTGTTGGGACCTTACTATGGTTATATCCCATTGTTCCCATATAAATTTTACTTTTGCTTATGAATGTTGTGCTATTTATTTTTATCAATCCGTATGGAACCATCCATATGTAACCGTATATAACCAGGGAGTTCAAAATAATAAAATGAAGTTATTTTAGAAAATTGTCCAAATGCAATAAAATTAAGTTTGTACTCTATTGAAGAAGTTAGATATTGCTGTCCAGGGTTCGATTCCCATTCTTTGTACTTCAACAGCCAAAACTAAATTTCTGTTCACTTTCTTCTTCTTCTTCTTCTTGTGCCCTGTCATTGGCTATCATGTTGGCTATGCGGACTTTGTTTACTGCGGCCCGGAATAGCTCCACGGTAGACTGGCCAAACCACTGTCTCAGGTTTTTCAGCCATGAGGTTCTCCTTCTTCCAGGGCCCCGTCTTCCGGCAATCTTTCCCTGCATTATGAGATACAGGATACATTGGCTATCATGTTGGCTATGCGGACTTTGTTTACTGCGGCCCGGAACAGCTCCACCGTAGACTGGCCAAACCACTGTCTCAGGCTTTTCAGCCATGAGGTTCTCCTTCTTCCAGGGCCCCGTCTTCCGGCAATCTTTCCCTGCATTATGAGATACAGGATCTCATACTTCTCTGGATGTCTCCATCACATGTCCAAGATTCACTTTACAAAACCATTTCTGTACTTGTTAGTGTGTAGTTATTTGTAATTGCATATTCCATTTCCCATTTGGACCCGTACATCAACTGAAGTCTGACTTCATAATAAGAATAAAAAATACTGTGTATTGGTTTGAACTCCTTGGTTTGTGACTAACATAACTGTTTCTTTAACCTAACCCTTGCTGCATGCGCACGCTATCTGTTACTAAAGATCCCACGCCTCACGCTGCCGAGGTCATACCTGGGGAAGAATATGTGGTGGGAACTCTGGGCAGTCCCCTGGTCCTGCGCTGTTCCGCTTACGGCTGGCCATCCCCAACCGTCCAGTGGTGGCAAGGAGAGACCATGCTGCCCATCGATAGTCAACATTATGAACGGAGACGCGATCACTCTTTACTGATCCGGTCGCTGCAAATCACGCAACTCGGAGAATACGCGTGTCAAGCGTACAACGGTATCGGGAAACCGGGATCGTGGAAGACCATCGTCCAGGCTGTGAGGCCCTTGAACGTGATTGACCCGATATACGAGGCTTTCAGTCGCTACCTGGTGGCGTCTCCCATATCAGTGGTGATTGTAACTCCGAGACCGTACCGACCTTACTATGCTTCTCCTTCCCCATCGCCGACTCCCGAAGAACCTTCGCCGGAAATCTACGTTCCAGAAATTCCAAGAGAACCAGCTGTAGTGTACACCGGTATGTTATAAATACTAATCATTCCAACACTTTAACGATTCCATATTTAAGAAACCCGTATGTAGAAATTATATTGAAATCAAATTACAAAAATATAGGTGGTCGGTTTATTTTTTGCCTTCAATATGCTTTGTTAGTAAGTATTTGCAATGGGCATTTTAATAAAATAATAATTATTTCCTTCTGGATATGGCCTTTGCATGGTATGAAATAAATTTAATTATGTACAATAACCATTCATGTTCTCCAAGCTTTTAATTTTATTAAAATTTAGGGCAATTTAAAATTGATTTAGTGAGCTGTCTGGCAACAGTTGTTGGCAATATTGGTTATTAAATGTTACAAATTAAAAAAAAAATAGAAAAAAAAATGATGTTTCATAATATGTTTGAATAAAATACTCCTTTAATGTTTGTATATTATAAATACAGTCCCCGTGTCGGTGAACCTGACTCTGACTCAGCGCTCCTTCCCTGTGGGTTCGGACCTCTCCCTCCTCTGCTCCGTTGAAGGCTATCCACTCCCAGAGGTTTTATGGTTGAGGGACAATGTTCCCCTGTCTACCGGAGGAAGGATCGATATTTCTGGTGAGTTATGCAAAAATATCATTTCACAGGTAAGTGAAAGATTACAAAACTATTCCGGTCAAACATTTTTTCAATTTATTTTATCATTCAGACATGTTTTAGGGGTTCCATGCCAACTGAGAATAAAGTCAACTCAACACCTTGAAAAGTAAAATAATTAATATAATTTTTAAATAATTTTCTTAAAATAATTTTTTTCATAGCTTTTAATGCTATGAAAAAAATTATTTTAAATTAGCCGATAACTCTAAGTTAACGTAACCTATTTAACAAATTTTTTATATACATATTTTTGAAGTGAAACTTCTATAGCCCCACTGTGATTTGGATTTTGGATGAAACGGAAATGACGATTACTGCACCTGCAACGCATCAACTACGCTCATTGGCCGCTTTGATTATGATGTCAAAGGCTCCTATTGGTTGAGATATGAAATGGAAATGACGCTAGATGTGCATTCATTGGTCGTTTTGATTATGACCATACTTTTCAAGTATTGGTTGAAATTGTTTTGGGAAAGTTTCGCTCCTACCATGTGTAAACTGCATTTGAATTTTTTTTATCACTCTAAATGACTTGTCTGAGATGGTTCTGTCACCGTTTTAGGGCATGAAATTTAAGTATGTTATTATGTTGTTGATACTGTATTTACACAAGTATTGTATTAAATAATTATGCCACGCAGATGAATTATTAATATTATATTATAATAATTATTTCAGAGAGCAATCGGTTAACTGTGTACCGAGTGAATACAACAGACTCTGGCACGTACAACTGCACGGCGCGCAATCTCTACAGTTCTGCGTACGCTTCCGTCACCATCAATGTAGAAGGTAATCCTCAACAAACTGATTATTAACAAAATTCATCAACTTCTTTGGGGTTTCTACTCTATTTATCAAGCTGAACTTCTGGTTGTCTTCAGTCAACTATGAAAACCAAGAGTAAACCGTCCAGTGAATGAAAAAAAGGACTATTGAAACTTAAAAAATGTGTGAAAAATATACTTCACTCAATTTTGGTCAGGGAAAATATTGTACGCATCTATTATTTCATCTAGATTATGAAACATTTATTGGAAACATAAACTGAATAGGCCACTTGCATCACATTTTTTAAATTTTTTTTCCGGTTTAGGCAAATATTCTAAGACATTCGGTTTTTTTTTTTTTTTTTTAATCGTATTTTTGAAACCCTGGGGATTTTTTGAAAATTTCAAACCGAAAAATCAGACCATTTTTTATAAACCGGAAAGACGGGACATAATTTTATAGGTGTGAAAAAACGATAATTACATAGCCGAAAATCATTTAAAAAAAAAGAACGTTTTCCACACGAATGGCACAAGAGAAAAACGAGGCATACCAAAAATATTACATCTCATAAATATTTTTTTCCTTGATCCATCTTATTGATCATAAATCATTAAAATGTACAGTGTCTATATTACTAAATTCAATGTAATATACTTGAACTTCTAAATTGTAATAATAGTAAGAATATTATAAAATTTTATTTTGTTAAAATCAGCACCATAATCATTATACCTCTAAAACATGTACCGACATCCTCTTCACGTTCTGAAGAGAACCCCGTACCCATTAATTGTACGGGGTTCTCTTCAGAACATCTTTCAAAAAATCAAACCAAATGATAAGTTCGCAGAGAACAAACAATAAATCTAGTGAACGAATTCAAAAATTCGCCTGAAATCAAAGTGATGCCATATAAAAAAATAAATCAGTCTGGAATTTTATAAAATTAATAGGAACATTTTCGGCGACGGGACATTTTCATGTAGTGACGTCACGAGCCCAAATAATGGATTTATTTATTTAAAAATAAAAAAAACTGTACATTTCTAAAAATTTTTACTAACATTTTCGTAATCTTAGTAAAAAACTCTATCCACACGATTTTTTCCAAGTCATTATGAAGTCCATGCAAGTGGCCTATTGTTGAAAAATAAAGAGGTCAACCAAAAACCCTCATGATTAAACATATATCTAATGAATGATCAACGACAAAAACCAGCAAATGAACTATGTGAACATTTTTACTATACACCATAATTTCTAACCCTCAACCTCTGGATTGGTAGTTGAAGATCTTAATCGCTCATCGTCAGTTACTACCCTCTACAGCAGCGTTTCCCAAAAGGTGTTCCGCGGAACCCTGGGGTTCCGTAGAAGCATCACAAGGGTTCCGCGTTCCGTCCGGATTTAACGTATGTATTTAACAAACAAAACGTCATTGCAAGGAAGAAACACAAATACTTTTACAGTAAACGACAAAATCTCTTCCCTTAGAAAGAAACCTGTCTTCTGGATGGAATGTGTTGAACAGAAACGGTACCAATGTTTTTCTCTTTTAAACGAGTTTCTGGAAATAAAATGAGTTGCAAGTAGCCTCAGATATTGAAAAATACATTCACGAACATTTGATGACCCTCAACAAATCTCTGGAAGAGTATTTTCTTGAAAAAAACCTGCAGGACATTGACTGGGTACAGAATCCATCCCTAGTTCACAGAAAACCGTCGACTCTTACAGCAACAGAGTACGAGACTTTGATAGATACCGATTGTTCTTCTTCCTTACAACAAAAGTTTAATTCAGAAAAAACTAATCTGGATGAGTTTTGGAAACTAATATGGATTGGACTTAAAAATGAATATCCAGAAGTCGTCGAGAAGGCTATCATAGTTTTGTTACCGTTTGTGACCACTTACCGGTGTAAAACTGGTTTTTCGGCTTACGCTTACACAAAAAATTAATACAGAAACAGACTGGATGCAGCTCCAGATCTTCGTATTCAGCTGTCTGACATAAAGCCTGATTTCAATGCTATTTTAACAAAAAATGTAAAAAGATATCACTCTTCACATTAAAGTAAGTTTTACACAAAACTTTTGATCTTTCTTTTCAAGGTAAACATGAAAGTATTCAAACTACAAGTTTATCTTTTTCTTATAAAAATAGGGTTCCGCCTAGAAAAGTATGATCGATAAGGGTTCCGGGGCGAAAAAAAATTGGGAAACGCTGCTCTACAGTGTGGACATGAATTATTTATAATGCTTTTATTTGTAGATTCCTAAATAGTATGTTGGTATGTTTCAGGACAATACATCCATCCAAATTGCACGGATAATCCATTCTTCGCCAACTGCAAGCTGATTGTGCAAGCTCACTATTGTTCTCATGAGTATTATGCTAAGTATGTCATCATTCATTCATTCTGAATTTTTCTTTCAAATCACCAGTATATTAGTAAGATTGAAAAATATACCAATTATTGATGTCGTTGTTGTAGCTGAAAAAAAAAAATATATATCTTACTAATATTATAAAGGCGAAAGTTTGTATGTATGTTTTTAAAGGATGTATGTTTGTTACTCTTTCACGCAAAAACTACTGAAAGGATTTTAATGAAACTTTACAATATAGCTCATAAATCAGAATTACATATACAAGCTCTGGCATTATGAAATTTGTATAAAGAAATTGCAATAGAAGACATGCGAGCTGTTTGAAAATAGTTAAATGTTTATTTCGAATTATGAAATTTGAAAGCGTATTACATCATCTTTCAAAAGCAGTTTTTAGTTTTCAGATGCATTCAGAAATATTACATTTATTTCAATTTTACGGCAAAATGAAAATATTTCGATTCCGACAAAATGGGCCTGAAGTGGTTAAAATGTCTGCTTTTTTGCTCAACGATATGTTATTATTATAACAAACAAATATAATTTTCATGTGTCGTTTTTTTCTCTCTAATAAACAATATTTTTTCATATCCCTTACGCGGTTCTTCATACCAAATGTCATTATGATTTTCATTGCGAACGAGCGTTGCATACTTTTTTATTATAAATCATAAAAATGAAAACGTATTTATATTTGTTTTTTTAGGTTCTGTTGCCGATCCTGTACAATGGCTGGTCTTCTTCCTGCGGATGGAAATCATTTGGGAAAAAAAAAGAAATAGCGAATTTCCTGACTTAACTTACCTAGTTAGTTTGTTGCAGTTTTAAACTCTAAGCTTAGACTCAATTTTTTAAAAGTCAAGTCACAAATTTTACTAAATATATCAAACTTTAAAATATTATTTCGTTTGTTGGTCTCTTGCTAACATTGATAATTGTTTTATAAACCGAGGTATAACTCTAAAAGCACCGGAGTAAGTCAATAAATTTGTAGTAAACCTCTTTAGCTACTACAGTACTAGTTTATTTATTAATTTTAGTATGTTGCTATTTAAATATATTTAGTTTAGTAAATGTTACTAATAAAAAACTATACTATTAAATGTCTGAAAATTCTTCACTGCCATTTTTGTACATTTTATTGTAAATTATTTACTTTTTCATTATAATAATAATGTGTTATTATATATGAAATTCATATACAATTATATTATTTTGAATGTAGATATAAAAAAAACTTTGCTGTTTGGTAATACATAATAATAATCTGAAAAGTTGGCACACGGCAGACCCAGTTTTTATAAAAATTTTTAGTTTCAAAGTCAACAATTTTTAAGTTAATAATAATTAAATAATAAAAAGATTTCTACTATCAAATATTTTCATTTAAAAATAAAATGTTTTAACTTCAACCTTGTCAATAACTAAATATTTTCAATTTATTAATTTCAATTAATAAATCATTTCTCTGTCAGCAAATAAATGAACTGGAATTGTGTTACAAATATTTAAGCACAAAATATTTTTTACTTTTAGAGCTCTTTTTTACTATCTAATAAAGAATGCAAGGATATTTAAATTATGTATTCATGGTTTCAAATCTTTGTTTCTGGCAGAAAAAAAGAGATAATATTTGATTCATTTGTTATAATTTCTTGGGTAGAATATCGGGATTGTTTATATTATGTGATAGAAGTAAAATTTTTACTACATAAGTTTGAGCTAGTAAAATCTGTTGTAATTAAATAAAATTAAGTAATTAATTGAAATCGCATTCACATGGGCTCCACCTGAAAACGCAGCGTACTCTCATTCATTTTGCGATTTAAAAATTGCGTTTTAAAATCTAAACAATTAAAGTGGTGCTCCATAACTTTTTCTGTAAAATACCATAAAGTTAACATAACATTAAATAATGTGTTGCAAATACCACCGCTTTTGCTAAAAAATTTCCCAAAAAATTAATGCGAAATTCGCCATTTCAAAATAATCCGGATGTTTCCATTTAGTTTTGTTTTTTTACCTCACAAGATAATTTATTTGATGAGAAGTATTGAATCTTTTTAATTAGAAGTTATTTATAATATCACGTAATATTATAATAAATTGTAACTCAATCGATATGGTCATTTTTGATAATGAAAATAGGGTGAAATATGCAATATTACACACGTAAATTAGTCTGTATTTATTGTAATACATACATGCATAATATATTTGTATTTCATTTAAATTCTATGAATGTATTTTTTACTCAGTTCCTTAGTGTATTAAATAAATATAGTGTTTTTTTTAATTGTCATTCTTCATTAGAAATATTGACTCTCCAGAAAGAATCTTTTAAGGAAAATGTTAATTTTAAGAATCGTCTACAATTTCAGTGCTTTAAATGGTGCCTATAATATACGATAGATTTGTATTTAGTTATAATATATTGTTGACAGTTGACAGGGATGCATAAATGTATGAAAGAAAGAGTCTTTTGTTCTCGTCATTAAGGGCATTCTTAAATGTATTTTAACCACGTAAATGTTTTTTACAATTTTCCTGTGGAACCCAAAGTGCATTTATTAAAAAATAACTTAATTACATACTACGTTTCATGATATGAAAATTAAATTTACAACTTAAATGTATTAACTGTAAATAAATAAAAAATCTATTTTAATGGTGAAAATGTTATTTTATTTTAGTTTGTAACATGGTTTTCCATTTTTTTATTAGTACATATTTGAAAATAAAATTTAATAAATTCGATAATGATTTCAAAATGTAACAGTAGTAGTAAGTGAAATCATCCATGACTTCCAAAATAACAATAAGAAGTATAATATCAGTAAAAATTAATCACAAGTCAAATTAATAGATTGTTAATAATTATTAAAAAAAATAGCTTATACACAAAATGGTTTATTTGTTTTTTTTTTAGTAAAAAATGAAATACATGGTCGCCTATCACAGAAAGCTTTTAATTAGGAATGTCAGTTAACAATACTGAATTACTAACGCAACTGATAAGCAATAATGATAAATTCTATTCTAAGTGAATTTATTCCATATAAACAGTGAATTTAATTCAGAAATCATTTTTCCTTTCCGCAAACATATATTTCAAACCTGCTTTAGGATATTTGCTGATTCAATTTTTATATAAAATAGTAGACAACGTTTCACATGTGTTTCATAAAAATAAAAATAAAATAATATCTAATATATGAATAATGCGCATCCTCCTTGTTTTAATGAAAGGATTTTTTTTTTAAACGTAGGCATTTTATATGCACAGTTAAAATTTGCTATGTGGGGGAGGTTAAGGGAGAGAAACTCGAATTTTATATCAAAATAAACAATTTCGGCGACGTTTTTTAATTTCTTGAGGTTTCACTAATTTATGTAAAACCTGACCTGAAAATTCATAAAGCAAAACATAAATGAATTTACAAATTATTGCTTATGAGTTCCAACTGCCCAATGAAATTGATTGAAATTGGCAATTTTTTTGTTGATCTCTCGAAACTACCAAACTGCGCGACAAAAGTTGTTCACCATATTCAGTTTTGTTTCATTATCGAGAAATTGAAACTTCCTAACTGATCAAACATATCATGAGATTTCCTGATAAAAGGCTTCTTTACTGACTTTTATATAAAAAAAATATTGGAAAGGAAACAAAATACAAATTAAAAAAAAATTGGGATTGCAAAAAAAGTTAGTTTGGGTCAAGATAATAAAATAAAATCCAGTCAGTAAGTGACTCCTTTTGTGAATAATTCTACAGTGCAATTTTTTTTTTCATTTTCAGGCAAATATGATTTCAAAGCACATAGTCAAGAAAATAATATTTATAAGTAGGCCTAGAGCTTGGATAGCTCAATGATGATGGAAAGTTTTAAGTTTGATTTCAAACTTCCGCATATTGATGAATTTTTCAACAGTTTCTAATGTACACAGTCATACCCCTTATTTTGAAGCAAATTAACAATGTCTAAAAATACCGTTCCTCAATAATAACACCAAAACAAATCATTTAAAAAACATATATGTATAGTGTATAGATGTGTAATTCCTATTGCAAAGGAGCGAATGGAAACTATGGCAAGTCCTAATTTGAGAAATATTGTTGAGGTTGAATGGAATTGGAGAGGGGAAGGATTAAGTTAAAGGGAAGTGTAAGAGACGTTTCCGCCATTTGTATCAGACGTGTTATCGGGGAAAAAGAAAAAGAGGTGTTTTCCTAAACTTCTTCGTTTTCTTCCGATACAGGAAGCTTGCTGAACAAGGTTCTTTCGCTAGGGAGAGATACTGAAAGAATTCTGGAACTTAGTGAAAATATACCACATTTTATAATGCGCAAATAGATTTTAAATTAATAATAATTTAAAACTTATTAGTTCTGCCAAAATTCAATGGAGGGTGCACCGAAGAATTAGTGAAACTATTGCTATTTTCGGCAATATTTGTACAGTCAGTCAAACCATTGCATTCCTATCATTTGTATATGGGTGTATAACATTTTCAGCATGGGATTTGTTTATTTTTTTTTGTCTCCAACCAGCGTGCCGGTGAATTCTGTTTTCTCCATCCTACAAATGGGTCTCTTCAAGTCTCTGGATCAACATCCCAAACATAATAAAATCAAAAAATAAATAAATGAAAAGTGAGGAGTTAATATTAAAAAAATAGCATTATTACCTTCACCAGGTTTTGAGTCAAACAGCTCACCACTCTGCCATGGAAGTCATCAAAGTATCAACATTTTTCATATTTCGTAAATATATAAATAATAATTTTATAGTGAATCAAAAGAGGAAAAAATATTAAAAAGGCATTTCAGATTTTAAACAATCAATGATGTTTTTCTAAATCAGAGATGCCAAAATTACTTCATCTCTATTTGAAATCTAGCAACTGAGGACGTCTTCTACAATGAAATTTCACGTTATTTACAATCGTACCATTTAATTATTAGAAGCATTCTAAAATTACAATTGTACTGTGTGTGAATTCAAGAGATACAATTGCTTACATTTCACCAAAGTTTACTTTGATAGCTCATACCCTTCGTCATTTTTGGAGACATAGAAAAACTAATTTGAATGTTGTTATATTAAAATGCATCATTTTCATAAAAATAAAAATAAAATAAGAATATTCCTCATTGTTTTTTTTTACATTTTTTCCTTTGTTTGATTCATTATATAAAACCAAATATTGGTGCTACCACAAAAACGACAACCATTGGTAACATTGATAGTGGCTGTCATTGGCTAGAAATTACCCTGGTGACTTTTCTAAAAGGGGTATGACTATTTTATCCATAGTTGATTGTCAACAAACCTACGGTTAACAATAGACTAGGCTAGATTGGTTACATTTAGTTAATTCAAATGACTTGATGCTGGGAGCTGAGACAGTTGATTGGTTGGTTCCGCCGGGCTCAGAGTGAGTGAGGCCAGGTTAGGTTACCGCTTCTTGGCGGGCTGGGGCTTCTTGTTGAACTGGAAGGAGGCGCACTTGGGAATATGGCGCTCAGCTGCGGATGCGTTGAATCTGCGATTGCAGTGCGGACAAGACACATAGTCGGATGTGTCGGACGGTGGTGGAGGCGGGAGGTCGGACAGTTTTCCTATGAAAGTAATGTGGATTAGTATAATTTCAATAACGATATTATGAGAACTTCAAAAGCAAGTTTGTGCCCTCGTAATAAAATCTGGACCTTTAACACAAGCTCATCACTAGAGCACTTCGCGATCGACAATGTGGGTAATTTCTCATCGCACCTTCTACGTATCCACTGATTAGATAATACACACAAGAAATCAAGGGAGTAGCTACAGCATTCACATGCGGGGTGGGGGGGGGGGGGGGGGGGGTGTGACCTTAAGGAGGGAGAGGAGAGGGGGGGGGGGAGGGGTTAAAATATATTGGTATAAGAATAAGTTTTTTGGGACCTCTACCCACCACAACTTATTATTTGGGACCTCTACTGTTGCAAATAATATTGTTGAATTTTCCAGGAATGGTAATCTATGTATTTTTAAATGACTTCAAAAAGGAGAAGGTTCACAATTCAATGGTATTTTTATTTAAATTTTTTTTTTATAATGTTTGTTACCTCAGAACTTTTGACTGGGTGAACCGATATTGATGATTCTTTTTTTATTTGAAAGTTGGTGCTTCCCGTGTGGTCCCATTTCAATTTGGTCTAGTTCTGACAATGGCATCCACGAGAAAACCATATAAGTCTTAAATTTGCATTAATTATGTGTGCGGCAAATGGACGAATAATTCAATATCAAGCCAACCGATTTTGATGATTTTATTGGAAAGGATGTACTTAACGGTAGTTTGACGAGAGTTTGGTTAGGTTCTGAGTATGGGATCCATGACAAAGTGACTAAACTTTTCAATTCTAAGAAGCAAATTAGCGATACTCGGCCGAATCTTTTATAGGCTATCCGGATTTTTGAGTCACCTACCGCAACGTCGTTATGGTCATGTAATCTCTCTCTCATATGAGTAGCACGTTTAGTAGGTCTACCCATATTCAGAAAAATTAGTTAGTTTCCTTCAGATTCACTAAAAATCTAAAAATAAACAAAAATTTTAACAAAACAAAAAAACGACTTCCAAAAATGCACTAAAAAGTAAAAAAAATAATTTCGTATTCTTCTACAACTTAATAATCAACTTACTTTTTCTACTTATCAATATGTAGGTACGATTGTTATTTTTGGAGTCAGTGTCAGCCAAGGTAGGTTTGTAACTACAAACATAGTTATACGTGAGATGTGCTTGTGTCGCACGCGCGACTAGACGAGGCGAGAGGGGAGAGGCGAGAGCGGGGCCGCGGCGGGAGGGGAACTGTCAAGTGAATACGCCGGGCCGGGTACCTTTGTTTTGTTAAATTTTTTGTTTTCTTTTTACCTATGCATTACTGAGGCCGATGGGGAGGTTTTGAACTCGCTGAGACCTCCCTTAGATACATCCTTGACGGCCGGCGTGTTCTAGCGGTAAGGCTTTTGACTCGTAATCTGAAGGTCGCGGGATCGAATCCCAGCGTGGGCAAATAAATTTTATTTGATTAATTTGCATTATACCACGATTAAATAATTAAAAATAATGTATAGTATATTTGCGGCACAATCCAGAGTGGAAGATACTCTTAGTATCGCTCTGGTGTAAGACCACCATTCATAATTGAAACGTTGCTTGAAATGGCTGTAGCAGTGTTTGGTGACCAAATCTAAATAGCCAGGTACTTCCCTACCTTCCTCTTTCCCATCTCCTTCCTTTTCCCATTACCTTCAGCCTCACAACATACTCCAATCGGGGAATAGACTCACTGGCTCCAGATGGGAACAGCTGGGACTCTTGTGAGGTATTCATATAAAAAATAAAAAAAACCCCTGTTAGAAATACCTTACATGTTGATTTGAATGGAAACCGATCTCGCCACTGACTTAATACCTTTTGGTTTTGTCTATCTTAAACTGATCGACATCTTGTATGGCCATTACATTTGACATGATTTAAAATAAAATTTCATAATGATGAAAAAAAATTCCGTATTTTGAAATTTAAGCAAAGAATGGTCAGACTTTTGGATCACAAAACAAGCCCACATCACATTTCTTGTGTTCTTCTTTATTCTATGCAAGTATCTATCTTGAGGTATCCACTTTAAAACACAGATATTGAATATTTTTTAGAATGAGACTATGTATGAATGTGAACGAGGCAAGGAGTATGTGCCAAGATCGAGTTGTTTGGCGGTCCTTTCTCTCTGCCAACCCCTGCGGAGAAACGGCGTGATAGTTAGTTAGTTAGTTTAAGAATCACAAAGATCCATGAAGATCCATCGTAAGATGATGTTGCTATGAGTTATTAAGTACGAGCTATTTATACCAATTGTTGTTAGGCATAGAAGAGTGGATGGTATGAAGGTAACCACCGCATCCTTACAAGGAACTTTATTGTATGAATATATCAGAATATCAACAGGATTGATGGCGTTTGGAGACCAGGACTCAAAAATGGTATTGAGATTTAATATATACGAGGGCTATCCGTAAAATAAGGTCTCCAAGGTGCTGCAATTGCAAAGAACAATTTTACGCACAATCCTGCAACACTGGCATGTTAGCCTGGTTTCCCTACGCCAAACCCCCACTACCCTGCACCCTCTGTGTCGCTTAGTCTCGGCGTGGCAGCCGATCGCGATGGAGCTTCCATTCACTGCACCCGCCAGGTGTGAGTTACGCTCTGTAATTCGTTTTTAATCTTTGCTTCGGCGAATCTGAATGACGACCCTGGGATTTTTCCTTTGTCTCTGGTGTCGTGTAGTGTATCCAGGTCTCGTCCCCAGTGACAATTGAGTCCAAGAATTCTTCGCCATCGATGTCGTGGCACTCACGGAATTTGTGGGCTGCTTCAACCCGTTCATGCTTATGATCTTCGTTGAGCATTTTGGGACCCACCTTGGGCGGACCTTGTGGTCTCCCAAATATTCTGTCAAAATCTTGTCAATAGTGGTCTTATTGACATCAGGGATCATATCACAGAGCTCCCGACCGCTACCTGTCGATCTACAATCATTATTTTTTTCGACTTTGGCATTTTTTCGCCTGAAACCGATGGCCGTACGGCATGCTTTTAAATTCTCTGCACCATTTGTGCACATTTTTCGCACTCATAGATTGTTTTTCATACTTCAAGTAGCTGAGTATCTACCGGGATTTTTTCTTTGCAAAAAAAACTAATTATAGGGCGTTATTCACACCTGGCGGGCGGAAGGTTCAACGCAAACCAGGCTACATGCCAGTTTTCCCGGATCTCGCGTAAAATTGTTCCTCGCGACCGCAGCACCTTTGGCGACCTTATTTTACGGACAGCCCTCGTACATACATTGTATATTCTTCATTTACTAACCTCCTTTCTTGTGTGTTACGCACAAGGAACTTTACTGTAAGAAGATATCAAGAGATCAACAGGAGTGTTTACTTTCGGAGATCAGGACTCATAAATGGTGTTGGGAAAATGATGTGATTTGTCATATATCGAATGTCCTTCATTTACTAACCTCCTTTCTTGATGTGCAGGGTGACCTGTTTGGCCGCTCGAATGGCGTTGATGAAGTCTTCGTGCTTCTTCCTCCAGTTGTTGGGGCGCAGCGTGACGGGGCCGCTGCGTGGCGCCGTCTGCACCTTGCCAGCCTTCTTCACCACCTTCACATAGGGCTCCACGTCCGTACCCTGGAAGACAAACAAAATTTGGGCCGGTTTTCTAATTAATGGCTACACAATTTTTTTTAAAGCAAATAACAGCCACAGAAAATCACACAAATCTGACAGGAGATCTCATCCATCAGGAGATCTCGATCCCACAAAAGATATAGAATTGCTCATCTGAGATTGTTTCCACATGACAGATGGAATAATTTAGGCTGTGATGGGCTAAAGACGTTGATTTTTTTTTATATTTGCTCCACACAGGAGGCACTGAGAAAAACAATTTGACTTGTGGTCTGTGTTATCTCTGGAATGCTGTGTGGAGCAAGGGCGGCTGGTTGAACAGTGTGTTTGTGTGCAGCACTGGTAAATTACATCATCTAAAATTACTTTATAATATCTTACCGAAAAATATAAATTCTATGAATTTCATTAAAAATATCACCTACCAATATAATGCATAATATAATATGAATCAGGGAGAGCAAATTCTCAAAGTTCCGCGCGAATTTACCATGTCCGGTGTGCAGGCCAATTGCAAGCGGAACGAATTATGTTTTTGTATCGAATATCCCAAACATCGCCAGCGCGCAACCCCGGCCATATGTATGAAAAATTAAGCTATATCGGTGTGCCACCCAGCGGCCTTTATCATACAAACTTAAATTTGGATTTAAGGCCAAAATACTTAACCAAACTGAATAATTCTTTTTTTAATCAAAAGGTACAGCAAATACCTAAATTTTACATACATTTGCTTTTTTATTGATTGGTGTTTTAAATTATAAAATGCAAATCATTAAGGAATACAATTTTTTCATAGGTAACTTTGACAATTTTGCCCTCGTGCTGTTTATGCATTGTTTATAAATACTGTTTGTATCCTGCTTAAAATGAAATATAAAACTAACTAACCAACCATCATGCCGTTTCCCCACAGGGGTAGGCAGAGAGGACGGACCGCCAAATAACTCGGTCTTGGCACACACTCTTTGCCTCACTCACATTCATACATCGTCTCATACATTCTCTTCTATTATTCCGACTTTCGACATGGCCCGACTCAAGTATCTTATTCACTTGCTCTTGCCATGTCTTCCTCGGCTTTCTCGACTTCTTCTACCATTCACATTTGCGTCGTATATTCTTCTTACACTACTTTCAAATTTATTTTATTTTATGAAATATTTTATTTTATTTTATGAAATATAAAATAAAATAAATTAAACATTCTTAAAAAAATAATTTTTTGGGTTGAAATTTAAGATTTAGTGTTTTTATTTACTTAGTACCGAAAAATAAAAATTTTAATTAAAAAGCGATATGTAGAAGTTTTCGCACTTCGAAAGCAGCTTAAAATAGATCTTCTCTCCAAATAAGATTAGTGGGATCATTTTTACCTATTGTTGCTTAGTAATCGTTATCTCATAGTTACGGATTATCAGTGAACCACCACGTTTTCAGGGCAGCGGCCGCCACTGGTGTGGATAGGGTTGCCATCTTCTAAAATGAAAAAGCCTGACTCTGCGCTGTATTAGGCCGGACATTTTGCCCTAAAAGCCGGACGTACGTACGTAATTTTGGACGTAACTTTTATACATGATAATAAAATATCTGTTGTAAGTTACAGTTGTTTATTAATCACACATTAACCAGTTTAATAACAACAATCATTAATCAGTCTTATTCTTGTCATAATTTGGCATTTATATGGAATAAGTCAATAACAAAATAAAAAATATTGAGTCTTCTGTCTGTAGACATACATAAAACAATAAACTTATAAAACGAACAAACAAAACATAACTCTTTTTCTGGTTAAACAGTTGACTAAAAATTTTCATTAAACAAGTATAAAACGAAACATATCTATCTTTGTGGACAAAAACGAAAAAAAAAATTTTACTTCTCCAAATCATTCAAAATTTACAAAAATCTACAATTTTGTATATTTCGTTTTTTTACGTACTATATCCAAAACGTCGTTTTCTTTGGAAATCAGTTCATAAACTTCTTGACATGTCATTTTTAAATTACACAATGTATGCATCATCTTATCAATTGTTTCTGTTTGCACTTTATTGCGTTCCTTGATCCACCGGGCATTTATTAAAGAGAAAACTCTTTCAACATTAACGTTATAGCCCGGAATCGTAAAGTAATATTCTGCCAGTTTCAGAAGTTCGGAATAACAAATAAATAATTAACAAATGCTTTAAAATAAGCAGTCCACTTTTGATGTGCCACTAGCTTTTTGAAGCCAGAGTTATCCTTTTATTTCTAAAAAATTATATAAAGTTCTGCCATTAGTCAAAAAGTTTACTGTCATCTAACTGTAATTTTTTTTTAGACAGAATGTCTACCGTTTCTGCTACGTGCTCCTAGCTTGCTACCTCAGCTAAAGTCATCCACTTAAAGGGTTTCAATTCGGCACTTAATTCACTTGTCCAAGAGTTTAAGTAGTCTTTGGCAATTGTAACGTAATTATTTTCATGGTAGTTACTCAATCGGTACCTACTTGCTCAGAAGGAGTTTTATTAATTTCGGGTGCCGTTGAAACGATTGATAACAAATTCAAATTGCCGGAACCTTGTTCGTTTGTTTTTTTGTTTAAAAAAAAAAAAAACTGTTTGTAAGGGCGACGTCATGACATAACGATGGATTGGTCGGAAGTTTTGAGTTGTAAGGAGTTTTGATACTCGTAAGTGATTGTGTAAATTTGTAATATTATGTATGGTAAATGGTGCTGTGAAGAAATATTGCTTGACACTCGTAATGACGCAGCAAACAGCCCATCGAGAAATGGCCATTGGGATACTGAATGCAGCTTGATACATTGATGTTTTGGTCGGGCGTGTTAGCAGCCACGTACAATCCAATATCACCGAGGACAGCTTTGATGTAGATTGCAGGCGCTTCTTAAATGACGTCAACAGTCTAGAACTGCAGGTTATATCCTTTCAATGCTGAGAGATGGCCATCGGACCCATTGTGATCAGCGGGCCTTTGTGGATGGATTGAAATCTCGGCTCTTTCACTGTGTCATGGACATGCGAAGCGGCAGCTCTGGGGCTCTTCTCCAGCTATCTGGAGCCCTTGTCGCTGAGGTTAGAAGAGGTGCGCCATTTTAACTATGGCAAGCTACGAATGATCATTTGGAGTGGATTCTACTAAAATAACTGAATTATCTCTCTCTCTCTCTCTCTCTCTCTCTCTCTCTCTCTCTCTCTCTCTCTCTACATTTTTTTGAGTTTACAAAGGTATTTATGTAGATTATGTTTTTGCTTGTCAATAATAACAAGTACATTTTGTTTAATGTGAGTTCTTTTATTTACATCAGATAGTAGCTTTCTTTTTATCCCACGCAGGACCCTGAGATGATGATGAGAGCTCATGCAAACGGAATTTCTCTGCTAACTGAGAAAGGTACGTGTCATTTTTGACGCCCAACGTGTCACAATTTTGTACATATTATTCATGTTTTCTTTTAATTCTTTCACATGATCTGGGTGAGCCTCCGATAAATACTGTAAAATTGCGGTTACCTTGATTGGGCAGAAATTTTGTTCCAGTCTATCATTTTTATAGTCCGATTTAAGCGCGGAACTAAGAATAGCCACTGTCCCCCGCCCCCGCCCGTCCTTAACACTTGCGCCTTGCGTAGCTTGCGTTGCGTTCGTTCTACATTCATGTTTTCTTTTAATTCTTTCACATGATCTGGGTGAACCTCCGATAACTACCGTAAAATTGCGGTTACCTTGATTGGACATACATTTTGTTTCAGTCTATCGTTTTAATTATCCGATTTAAGCGCGGAACCAAGAATAGCCACTGTCCCCCGCCCCCGCCCCATCCTTAAACGTTGCGCCTTGCGTAACTTGCGTTGCGTTCGTTTTGCAGGCGCTTACACTTAAAACAGTTACACTAACAAAAAGCCTAACAAAAGCCGTACAGGCCGGACATACAAATATTTAGCCGGACACGACCTTAAAAAGCCAAACATGTCCGGCTAAAGCCGGACAGATGGCAACCCTAGGTGTGGAGGGTCATTTTAGAGGAAGGAAGGCGAGGAAGTTCTGGGAAGGAAAAACGTGTGAGGGGTGGGTAGGAATCTGGGGGCAGTTGGTCCAGGAGTGATGAACTTAACCTAACGAGGAATATTGCCAGATGATAGATCCACTTTATTGCCATCCTAGTGAAAATGTTTTAGATACAGACGCTGGTAGATGTGAACTGAGTATGGTGGAAGAAGACTGGAATAGAATGGAAAGGTCCAGAAAATGTAGAAGTATGTAAACTACTATATTGAAGCGAGAGACTAGGTAAATAAGGAAGAGTCAGAATAATGAAATTTAAAAATTCACAATTGTAGAGTGCATCTCTGTTCCTTTTTTCTTAGGATGGGTTGTTTAAAAAAATTTTAACAATTCATCAAATATTTGAAGTTCATTTTCACGTTCTGTAAAAGTTCTATTCAAGTTCTGTGATTATTTCAAATTTATGAAGCAACTGGCCTATATTGATTTGTTAAAAGAACTTACACAGAACCTGAAAATTAACTTAAAAATTATGATGAATTGTTACATTTTTTTTAAACAACCTTATATAAAAAAATGCATTCTTAAAAAAATATACAGATAATTATCATGTTGACTAACCACTGGAGCGACAGCGCTATTTAAAACTTTTTTCTCCGATTGCTTGAGATTTTTGGTGATCATTTTAATATTTTCCGCCCACATTAAAAAAAATCATACCTCCGAATTTTAATATGGAAACATACAAACTGATTATAGTTCTATATAGCCTAAGAATTCACCTATCTTTTGTTGATTATAACAAATTCGTAGGATTTAAAAAGATATATATTATAAAATCGTAAAATTCAACTTAATTATTTCAAAATAAGAGAAAATTTGCCAAAATTGGCAGCAAAGCAATCTGAGGTATTTTAAATAGTGCCACATTGTGGCAAAAAGCGCTCCAGTGACCAAGTATAATAATAACTAAAAAACAAGAGTGCAATATATAATACTTTCAATAAAACAGAGCATTCACGAAACACCATGCGAAGAAAGAAGAGACTATTTCAAGTAAAAAGTTTTATAAAAAATGGAAAACAAGCAGCTTCAATACGAAAGACAAAGGAAGAATATTTTATAACCAACAACAAAAAATATGTAGACATAGTAGAAAGCAGACAGAACATTATATTTTTGCGCAGCACACACTTACATTTATTATTTTATACTTACATCAATACCCTGGAATCCAATAGAAAAAAATGTAATATATTTTTAGTAACTGAAAAACATATTTAAATAAAAAGGGAAAGCTTTTTAATTGTATGTATAATTAAATGATGGAATATAATAAATTCATTAATACATACTTTATTTGGCAGTAAATAGGAACCATTGGAGCGATCACGCGAAATAAATAAATTTGCCTCGATTGCTCGGGATTTCCTAGAAGGTTATTTTTTAAATTTTTCGCCAACATTAAAAAAATCATACCTTCGAATTTTAACATGGAAACATAACTACTTATTATAGTGATAGCCAATGAATTAATCTGTATTTTACCGTTTATCTCATATTTGTAGGATTTATAAAAAAAATATAAAAAAATCGTAAAGTTTATACCCGCGCGAATCCTGCGTGTTGCTGCTTTGAAACTGCTGTTAGGGGTACTTATTCGAGTCCACGTAGAATATTTTCGATTTCTGTATGTTGTCTGTGGTATACTTGATAATGAAAGGTGCATATCTATGGAAAAAGGACTCAATTTTAACTGTAAACAGCCGATAAAAATTTATTTTTAACATCGTTATAAAATTTACAAAGTTAGGATTTTTAATATCTATGGTCAATATGGTCATCTTTACTAAGTATAAAATGAAGTCGCTGACGCCGTATGTGCGCTTAGATCTTTGAAACTACGCAACGGATTTTCATGCGGTTTTCACCAATAGATAGAGTGATTCATGAGGGAGGCTTGTCAAGGTTTTGTGTAAATTGGTTGAAATACATAATATATCTGGCAAAGCGGCAGCAGGCAGCGGGCAGCGGGCAGCGTGGTGTGGATTTGATTTAACAGATGGCGTTGGTTATAAAGATTTCGTTAGCCACAACAACGTGTGGCCGGGTCTGCTAGTAATAGATAAAGCATTTAAGGGAACGTACCCATACTACGTGACCAACTTTTTGCAATTTTTAACCCCCCCCCCCCCCCCCCCCCCGGTGACCAAAATCCTAAGCAACCCGCCGCTCATTTGTATGGAGCGTGACATTTTGAAGACCCCCCCCCCCTAAACGTGTCACGTAGTATGGGTACGTTCCCTAAATTGTTTCGTTTTAAAATAAATGGCCGGGGAAATGTTTTAAATATTTACAATAAATGTTTTACGAATGGTAGGAAAATGTAGTCCAATTTTGGACCGCCATCAATCGCAGAAACATAAAAGTTGTCAATTTTTCGGTCCATAATCGCTCCAGTGGTTAGGGTTAGGTAATTATAATACAAAGGACTTATATAGGGGGTTGGAGGACACACCTGACTTACTTGTTAATCCTGACATTATTTTGAGTAAAAAATGTAATTTGTTTTGATTTGTAATTTTTTTTTTCAAAAATAATAAAATTTCTTCAACATGAGCAAGTAACCGCCATACCCCCGACTCTTAAGGTCCGGTTGTTTAACATAATTTTAACAATTCGTTGAAATAAGATAATTTTCAAGTTCTGTTTTTATTTCATTTCAGTGAAACAACTGACCCACAACGTTAAGATAACAGAACTAGAATAAAACTTTCATGGAAAATGAAAATTAACTTTTCTCTTCGTAAGAAGATAATAATAATAATCTAAACGAAAATATGAAAGAGAACAAGACACAGACAAAGATAATGGTCGTAACTGGGACTCGAACCCAGAACCTCTCGTCTAACCGGGACGTGCATTTACCAATTCCGCCATTGCACCCTACTGTCAAACTGTCATAATAGCCAACCTTATATTTTAAATTTTAGAATTAATAATATTATCTTCAACTAATTTATTTTCCATATCATAGGCAACTACCCTTTTTATTGGAAACAATCATTCTAAGAATTGGTTTGTAATCTAGATAGCGTCACGGATAAATACATCCGATTTTATTTATATGAAACTGTAAATTTATTTATTTTATTTGATGCAATAAATAAATTTACAGTTTCATATAAATAAAATCGGATGTATTTATCGGTGACGCTATCTAGTATCTAATAAAATTAACTCAAACCCAGTAAGAGAGGTTCTGGGTTCGAGTCCCAGTTGCGACCATTTTCTTTTTCTGTTTTTCTGTGTCTTGTTCTCTTTCATATTTTCGTTTAGATTATTATTATTATCTTCTTCTTCAATGATATAATTACATTGGTGGAAATAACCTTCAAAAGTTATAAAAAGAGAGTTTTTCTTATAAAAATTGAATTAACTTTTCTATTTGATGAATTATTCACTTTCTGTGAGACAACCTGTCCAATTTGTCCAATCTCTACTGAATTTTTATGTTTTGGTGGGATTTTGGTTATTATTTTAAGATTTTATACTTGAAACATTGTCAGGAATCACCGGTTAAAGTAAGTCGGTAACACCCTGTATACATTGGTGGCACTGGTGGCACCCTGTATACGAGTACATGTAGGTAGGGAGGGGGTTTAGATCCAACTCACCGCAATCCTGTGTTTGATGGCATCGTAGGGCTTCCTTTTCTTCTGCCTGGCGCAGATCTCCTCGTGCTTGGCCAACCTCTCGGAGGCGAACTGGCGATTGCAGATCCTGCACCTCTCTCCGGAACCCTCGCCCGACGGAGGGGACTGGAAAACAAAATACTGTCTTAAACGAAGTACATCACGGCCAGAGGTTAAGCGAAAGAAAAAAAATACAAGTGTGCAGTTCAAACGCGGTGGAAGTGAAACCTTCAGAAAACTAAAGTAGACAAGAGTGGGGAGGCTACGAAGCACCGCACAAAGAGGAGACCCATTGTACTATCTCATTCTCTCGCAGGCTAAATACTGTAGATGTATAAGTTTGTCTCTTTTTCGTGGGGAGGCCACGAAGCACCGCACAAAGAGGAGACCGATTGTACTATCTCATTCTCTCGCAGGCTAAATCCTATAGGAGTGTGTGTTTGTCTCTTTTTAGTGTCGCTTTTTCGTTTCGCATGTGTTAGAATATGATTTAACATTTTATTTTTTAGGTTTTTTTCCATTAGCTCCACACAGGAGACCCTGAGGAAAATAATTTTCCTCACAGCCTATGTCATCTTAGGGGATGCTGCGTGGAGGGTATTTTTATGGAAAGGAAGGAGAGGAAATTCTGGGAAGGAAAAAGGTACGAGCGATGGGTAGGAATCTTAGGGGAAGTGTGTTCAGGTGTGACACATCGTGTGGCGGATGCATCCACCACCAAGACCCGAAAAACCCTGCTAAGCCACCAAACGTAGCGAACCACTTGGTGGTGACATATGGCAGAGGTGTTGGTTATCCAATAAATGGTTCCCGATGCGGCGATACTCATACCCGCCTCCTAAATTCTTTAGCTAACGTTTCGGACAGCGCTAGAGTGTTCATCATCAGGGCAGATGGGAAAACGTACTCAAACATCTGCCCTGATAATGGACACTGTGACGCTGTCCGAAATGTACGCTAAAGAGGGAGGTAGCGCATAACGGACAAATACTTCAAAAATAAACCATGATAATCACGTGCTATAGATGCCGAAGAAAGGTAGATACTGTTTTGGTAAGGTAAATGCTCTGCCTTTTATTTAGTCCAGATACAGCTTTGTAAAATTATTTATGTTATATTTAGGTTTTATTTCTAACCTTTCGGTACAAGTTTAACGGCTGTATTTCTAATTTTTGTGTACGAGTTTAACAGGGCTATATTTCTAACGCTTCGGTACGAGTTTAACACGGCCATATTTCTAATGTTTCGGTACGAGTTTAACACGGCTATATGTATTTCTAAGGTTTCGGTACGAGTTTAAAACTACCATATTTCTAATTTTTGGAAGCGAGTTTAACGCGGCTATATTTCTAACGCTTCGGTACAAGTTTAACACGACTATATTTCTAATGTTTCGGTTCAAGTTTTACACGGCCATATTTCTAATGTTTCGGTACGAGTTTAACACGGCTATAGGCATTTCTAACGTTTCGGTACAAGTTTAATGCAATCGAACTCCGCTACGATTAGGTACATCGAAATAGTCAACTCCAGCAACATCATCAATCCTTTTTGTTATTTTCTGATATTTTCGAGCACATTCGATAAAATCGATATATTTTGAAGAAAACTTATGATGCGCTACTACTGCTCATATTTCGATTCACGGATTTAGGTAAGGTATCTGTTAAAACATAAACAGTGTTTAATATAACTTCATTATTTTTCTCAGCCAAACTCAGCTTACCGCAATAAAATGGCGCCCAGAAACACAGAGGTTTTATATTTTATAGCTAGGTAAGCCGGCCACTGAGAAAAATAAGCAATTTATTCACGTAACAAAGCTGCGTAACCGCAAAAACGTTATTTCGAAATTTTAACAAAGTTCTTAGATTATCTTCAGAGATTCGCAAAATATTTCAATCTCCTTCTATGCAGTCAATTTCCTGCTGAAATTTTGAGTAAATATTGAATTTCTAACCACATAACTTAATTTGTTGTGCTGTAGCATAAATAATATTTGGTAAGACGTGCAAGAACGAATCGAACTAGATGAAAATTAAAAATAAACACGTCTTGATATTATTTCATATCCAAGAGACAAAGGGAAAAATATTTTTGGAATAATTCCCGAAAAGGAGTAAGAATTCAATAAGAGTAACAAGTTAACCAACATTGCGTAGAACAAACCTTCCCACAACACATCAGTCCTGATGTTGGACTCTTCTACTCCTCCGAATTGGCAAAGAAGGGTGATGATTACACGACCCGTCGAGTTGTCAAGTATTCAACCCAAAACAGCAAAAATAAAACACAATTATGTAGATCCGTATTTGTGAAAAAAAAAAATTACATTTTTGAATGTAGCTATTACTTTGTGGTTATCCATTATAGAAAAATGAAATAATTTTTCAACTTTGTATAAACCACTTATTTGATGCGCAAATCCGACCGGTTTCGGAACAAACGTTCCTTCGTCAGGGAAAGCTTATACTAATTTGACAGTTTCGAACAATGTTTTATAATGGTAGGGGTGGAGCCGTTGCTAGATAATAATGTAGATTGGGTGGGTAGGTATTAGTGTAGAGTGGGTGGGTAGGGGAACAAATCCATGATTGGGCTATATGACAATATTTTTTGTTTGTTGATAATAGATTAATTATTTTTAAGGGATTTTTTAATTTCCAAGGCTTCTAAGTTATCTAAACGTTTTCCTTTATGATTAATATGAAGAATATTTATCCCTGTATTTTTTTCAAAACTATGGTTATTTTCAATGATATGGTTAGCAAACTCAGAAAAATTATTATTATTAAGACACCTTAAATGTTCTTTGATTCTGATTTCAAAATTACGAGTGGTTTTTCCAATATAAAATGAGGGACAATCATTGCATTTGAGTTTATATATTCCGGAATTAGTCAATTTATCTACATTATTATCTAACAACGGCTCCACCCCTACCATAATAAAACATTGTTCGAAACTGTCAAATTAGTATAAGCTTTCCCTGACGAAGGAACTTTTGTTCCGAAACCGGTCGGATTTGCGCATCATATAAGTGGTTTATACAAAGTTGAATTATTTCATTTTTCTAAAATATTTTACATTTATATGTGGTTTTATGTCTACTTTGGCTTTGGCTGATGAAAAAATGAGTAAGTGGGTTAATAAAATTAACTTATTTTACAAAGTACGTCTAAATTCTTCTTTTCGAGAACGATTCTTAGAAATACATCAACGAACAGTATAAAAACACAGCCAAAATCGTTCACTTTAATAAATTGTCAGTAGAAATAGAAAAATAAAGTAATAAAGCAAAATTGTCACATAAAATAAATTTTATTTTTTTTAGGTACAGGTCAGTTAAAAAACACTCAAGGGCGAAAAAAAAAGTTGCAAAGGAAAAACCGGATAAAAAAATTACCGCACCACGAAAATTTATAGTAAAGTTCTAGTATAAATTAGACAATAAATAACAATTTGGATAGAAAGTAGGTACTTAGGTACATTTGTGAACCATCACTCCATAGATCATTGCCACGTATTTCGAAGCGTTTTTTTGACTTAGCAGGAGTGATCACGGGACGAGAAAGTACTGGTTGAGGGAAACCTTTTGAACTTTCCAGTCGGATTCTCACGATCGTCGCTTTGCACCGCAGTGGGAGGGATGGATTCATATGTCCGTCACTTCTGGAGACACTGAACGCAAGATTTCTAAGCACCCCTCATACCTTTTTCCTTTCCAGAACTCCCTCTCCTTCCTTTCCCTAAAAATACCCACAACACGGCATCCCCAAAGAAGACATAGGCCCTGAGGCATTTTTTTTTATTTCTCAGGGCCTCCCCTGTGGAGCTAACGTAAAAAAAACATTCCTATACGTATGTATACCTACCCTGTATAACTATTGGAGTAGACATGATGTGATCTAACTATATTAACAAAAAAATAATATTTAACCAATTTTCTGTTTCGGAAATATGCATTTATGTACGAGTAATTGACGAAGAATGCCTTTTACATTTTTAATCGTTTTATCTCGCAATAGTGGCATATTCGTATCGGCTTATTTGGCATAGTTATATGGTGACCGGACAACTCAGAACTTCTTCAGAAAAGGCATTAAAAGTGATGATAAAAAGAAATTAAAAATTGGTTACTTTAGGATAGGGTGAAGGGCTATTTTAAAATTAATTTTTTTAATACCTTTTAATGACTTTTCAAAGAGTTGTCGAGTTGATTTGATTCTGAATTGGCATGGAACCAATTGCATAGCATATTGTCAGTATGTTTTCTATGTAACTATGCCAAATACGTTAATACGAATAGCCATGTAAGATGCCACTACAATAAGCACTAAATAATCGGTGATCCTAAATACCGCAAAATATCACAAAGCACGATGAAAACAAGGCGATTCAATAAAAAAAACTGAACATCTTTATTGAGCAGAAAGCCGAAATGGTCAGCTCTGATTCCGTTTGTCGGAATTTAAAAAATATATGTTTTCGACGTAAAAAACTAAACTAATTACCATAACGCTATAGTCTGGGCACGAAAAGACCGTATCAGCAAGTGTTTTAATGTGCCGACACGGCCATATACAAAGGGGATTCCTGGAAGAGCAGTCCGGAGCATCGGTAGGGATGTGTGTGGTGGTTAGGGGAGGGTGGAGGGAGTGGGGTGGAGGTTTTATAAAAGCCTTAAAACAGGGTGACCAGAGACCGCAGCTTTTCAGCGAAAGTTTTATGCAATTTTAAAAAAACAGACCTCTGTAATGTTAAACACCGCAAACGCGTAAATTATACCACTTTTGCAAAGAATAGAATGTTCAATTAACATTAACGTTATAATATTAAAAATTAATACTAAAAATAGTTCACGTACAGAGTGGAACGAGATTTTGACGCTGACATTGTTACCTAATTCTGATATCATTTATGAAATTATAATTTCTCAATGACGGTTAATATAAGGTGGCTCTAAAGTTGTCACCAAAGTTCTTTGCCTGTAATTTTTTTTAAAAATGGAAAAATTTGGTTCGGCTTTTAGATTATGTTTATCTAATGTATTAATTTTTTTCATTAGGTTGAGAAAATGATAACGGCCAAGTGGCAGCCGCCAGATTTGATGAACAACAGGCCCGATTTATGACATTTTCCACCACTCTTTCTAGAACTTCCGGCGATAGGTTCTCGCATTCTTGACGTAGGTATATTCTCTTTGAGGGCTTCAAGAGGCTCATGACATGGACTCGTGACTTCAAGAAACCCCACAAAAGAAGATTAATCGGGTGATCTTGCCGGCAAGCGAATTTTTTTTTTTTTTTACATGAGCTCCACACAGGAGGCCCTCAGGAACATAATTTCCCTCAGGGCCTATGTCATCTTTATGCTCACCTATGATGCTGTGTGGAGGGTTTTTTAAAGAAAGGAAGGAGAGGAGAGTTCTGGGAAGGAAAAGGGTTTAAGGGGTGGGTAGGAATCTTGGGTTCAGTATGTCCTGGTCATCCGCCTCCAAGACCTAGACAAACCTCACCCCATGAACCCGGGCACCCCTGCTAAATCACCAAACGTAGCGAACCACTTGGGGTGACCTATGGCAGAGGTGTTGGTTATCCAATAAAGGTTCCCGTGGCGGCGTTACCCATTCCCGCCTCCCAAATTAAAATCACCAAAACGAGAGATTAGGCGACCCGGAAATGCGTTTTTTCTAAAATTTTCCGCGTTCTTGGGGAGTTTAGCGATTCATGTCTTGTTGGCGTGCATTTTGTATCTGATAACTTCACAAATGTCATAGCAGAACTGACATTTGACGCCATTTGAAAAAAATATGGCATCTTCCGATAGGGTGATGAGTAATGACTTTTGCGCCATCTTGTACAAGATATTTTACGGCCATACCGCGAAACTTCATTATGCATAGAACCCTTTTAATACATATTTTTTTTATTATATGAAATTAAAGCTAAACAACTGTTAGATGTATTTTTTGCACTCTTTTCCTCGTCCTATGGCGTACATCGTACATCCCTCAAGTTTCGCCATATACAGAGAAGAAGTTGAAGTGTTAGTATTGTCAATGGATGTAAGTGGTGTTTAGTAAAATATTTTGCACACGATTTACGTAAAAGGCTAGATTCCAAGTTACAATCATTCGAGCAATAAAGGCTGCCAGTCGCCACGAAATTATTGTAGAAGTTTTACAAAATCTAAGATTGACTCGAAGAATTAGGTTATAAAATAAATTAAGAATAAAAGCAGTCCGGTCAGTGGCTGAGATGGCATTGCGTCTAGATCACACCCAGACATCGTGAATTCAATTCCTCGGCTAGCTTGGTCCTTTATCACAACACAAGCAACATTTTCCGCTAATTGTGGTGGTAGTAGGATATTTTCAAATTATTGTCAGGTTATTCGTAACCCGGGAATGTTTGTCATTCTTTAAAAAAATCGATAATTCAACTCCTCTTCTAATATTATAATATATATTTTCCATCGATTTTCATGTTCAGAAATCTAATTTTTATTCGCTTAGTAATTAATATAATTTTTTATAACATGGAAACCACAGGCAAACTATATGATAGATTTATATTAGGATAGCAGACTTGCTACATAATGGAACATTTTTTTAGATTTAGGTAATCATTTTTCTTAAATTTTCTCCTTATAACATAGATTTCGTGAATCCTTCGTGTGAATTTGGTCGCTAGAATAGAGAGGCGTCAAAGAAAAGCCATAAAGAACTTGGCAGAAAAATAATACGAAATGAAAGCTCAGCCAATATCTCCACAGCATTCAGACAAACGAATTGTCGTCACCCCAACCACAAATCATCTTAATGTTCTTCGTATGGTGGCGGAGGACGTAGGTACATAAATTTAGAAGGGAAAAAAATAAAAATAATATCACGCATAAACGACTCACCTCAGCTTTAGATGCCATTCTCCTCGGCGAAGCAGCCGACACTGTCCTGATCGGAGTCTACAAATAACACAACATTTGATTCATATTTATTATTTACATTAACAATTTTTTTATTCACCGACAGCGGGAAATGTTAAGAGTTAAGGTAAAGCCATTCGGTGATTTTTTAGATTTGCATGAACTGTCAAGACAGTTTTTTCAAATCAATAAATAGCATAGTTACGAGATATTTATTGATGCGTAACCAAGGTAATCAGAACAAAACAGGTTTATTGAATAACTCTAGCCGTTCTTTGTGAACTTTGAACTTGCGGCTGTTGGCCTTAACTAGCTGCACGCGTGCTCCAAATAATTGCGTGACACCAAAAAGTTGGTGTCTAGTTGCACAATGTAGTTGTACGCAACTCTCGTGCTGTTACAAGTAACACACGTGTGCTCAATCAAAATGGTTTCATGACACTAGTTGACATAATTCCGCGGTAGCACGATTCTATTTTTTTTGCATACAACTAATGCATGCATGGTGAAAACATACGTTTGTTTGTGAAACTAGCAGTGCAACTAATGTCATGAAACAAATTGTGTGCAAGTAGTTACGTAATGTTTATAAAATGTTGTAAATTTACTGGTGCCCTCACCCAAACACCTTATCATTGACAGTTTTTTTAATAATTTTTTTGTTTTTGTTTTTTTAATAATTTTATTTATCTTAAAAAATGGAACATGTTATTATAGTAATAACCTTGCCGTTTTTGTATTTTGTGTATGCAAGCAATAATGTAAACTGAAATAAAGATTGCTGCATAGGAACCTATGTATAAACATTTATAAGTTGTTAAGGGGGTATTCTAGTCTAGAAGCATGAATTTCAGGTGCAATAAAAGAAACAAATAATATTTTTACAAGCCATTATTTTACCAAATATTTATTAGACATTAAAGAATACATAAAAAAATCAAAGAAAAAAATTCAATATTCAAAGAGTTAAAGGGTGCTGAAGTGAGGGTCTCAAAAAATGGCACGCCCTGGTTAACACGATTGCAACCCTCCTAGTAATAAAAAAAACACACACACACAAATTAATTCTTCTTCCAAACAAATGCCGCTATGGCCCGAACTCAAAAAGTAAAAAAAAAATCGCTTTAATACGGCTGTCCGAAATAAAGACAATTTTTTTACTTGTTCTGTTGACTTTTTAAATTTTTTTAAAAATAGTAAAAATTAAAATTTTGTTATAGTTTTAGTTGTGTTTAGAGTAATGTATAAAGAAGGCTCACACCAAATTTCAAGTAAATTGGTTCAGTAGAACTTGAGATATCGTGTCAACCGTCTCGAAAAAAGTAGTTTCGAGAAACACGTGTTTAAAGTTTTGCCCATTTACTCGTAGATTCTAGTTAGATTCCATCTAAACCGGTCGAACTAAAATGGCTGTAACTTTAAAAATAATTCTAATTTTTAAAAATGCTTAAGGAGATATTCTTGAGTATTGAAACTATCGAAATTTTTTTATTTTATTTATTATTAATTTCAATAACAAGGTTTGTACATGTATGTATGATGTATATAATAAGTATAGATTCTTTTTTTTTCACAGACCTCCTCACTAGGATTTCCTGTTCTGAGGTGGCCTGTAGTTTTTTTAAATATTTGTATTTGGTTATGGATTGTCTTTCTATCGTCTTCATGATGTTTGTAATTTTATTATCACTTTGATCTCTCAGCCATATTTTTACTTTTGTTTTAAATATATTCATTTCCTTTATATTTTTGATTTGATCTGGTAGAGCATTGTATAATTTTATAGCATGGAATTTATTATTTCTCTGTCCAAAAGATGTGTTCAAACTGGGAGTAACCAGGATGTTATTGCTTACTGACCTGGTTGAGTATTTATGTTGGGCAGTGGAGTATACATATATGTTTTTTTTTCAGTTTAAATAAAATATTTTTTGAATAAAGTTTCTGTACATTGAAGACTTGAAAGTTATTAAATATTTCTTCCGTCGGAGTTCTAAGCGGAACTTTCAGTATTGTCTTCAGTACTCCTTTTTGGGCTATATTGAGTCGCTCTGTGTGAGTGCTCAAAGCAGACCCCCATCCAGTTATCCCGTACTCTATTTGTGATTGACATAAAGCGTAGTACACTTTCTTAATGTCGTTTATGTTGAGGATGTTACGGATGGCTCTAAATAAGTAAATGTACCTGGTGAGTTTTTTTGTGATTACTTCAATGTGTGCGTTCCATCGGAGATTATCATCAATTTCAATACCAAGATATTTGATACTTTTGGAGTGTGCTATGGTAGGACAGTGGCATGATAAGCCTTGATTTTGATTGTTTTCTTGGCATGTATGTAATTTGAGATTAAAGTCATCCTCTGGCTGTCCTCTGGCTGTTATAGAAAATGTCAGATATTTTGTTTTATTGACATTAAGTGTAAGGGAATTTCTCTTAAGCCAGTTTCGCAGTAGACCAAGTCCATGTTCCGCTTCTTTGTAGGTACTTCTCCAGTCTTTTTCGTTGAATACAATTACTGTATCGTCAGCAAAGCTTATGATTTTTCCTCTCGTTCCTAGGCTACCGATATCATTTATGTATATTAGAAATAATAATAATCGGTCCTAGTACGCTTCCTTACGGTACTCCATGGTTGATGAGGAGAAGTTTGCTTTTTTTCTTGTTAATTTGAACGCTCTGTGTACGCTCCATCATATAGCTTTTTAATAAGTTTAGAGTTCTATTTGAGATACCAATTTTTGAAAGTTTTGCAAAAAGGATTTTGTGATCTATTGTATCAAATGCCTTTTGTAAGTCTATGAAGATTGCCAGTGTTTTTTCTCCTCTGTCTAAACTTTTTATGATCATATCTGTAATAGTTTCTATGGCGTCACCAGTACTTAGATTCTCCCTAAATCCGTACTGTGTTTCTGATAATATTTTATTTTCTTCTAAGTAGGAAAGGAGTTGTTTTTTTTAATATTCTCTCCAATATTTTTGAAAATGTATTGAGTAGGCTTATTGGTCGATAGTTGTTTATGTCATTTTTACATCTTTGTTTATATATTGGTATTACAATAGCTTTTTTGAGAGCTGTGGGGAATACGCTTTCAGTTATAGCCATGTTTACTAGATATGTTAGAGGTACGATAAGTTCTTTACAGAGAAATTTTATTGCATTTGTTGTTATTAAGTCTTCCCCGGAAGATACATTTGATTTTAGAGAAGAAATTGTATTTTTGATTTCATCAGCTGTGATTTGTTTAAACTCGAGCTTTTTTCCTTGCTCAGGAGATTCATTTGTTTGTAATGCTTCATCATTGCGTAGCTTGTTTTGCTAAATTAGATCCTATATTTATGAAGAAGTTATTGACATATTCAAGAATTTCGTCAGGATTCTCAGCGTATTTCCTGGGGACATTGTTTATATTCAGCTCGTCAATTGATGTGGCGTTGGTAGATTTAGTACTAGTTATTTCATTTATTATTTGCCACATCTTACGGGGATTTTGTTTACAATCATCTATTTTTTGCTTATAGTAAGTTTCTTTTGTATGTGTAATTACTTTTTTGCAAATGTTTCTATATCTTTTGTAGTATCTTAACATGTGTATATCGTATGGATTATTTTTTAACTTCTTGTGTAACTTGTCTCTTTTTCTTATGCAGTTTATAACATTCTGTGTGATCCATGGTTTGATGTGTATATTTTTATGTGAAATTTTTTTAACAATTTTTAAGTATTAGAGAAAATGTTTTGCTGTATGAGTTCTATGAAATAATTCCATGCTTCATTTGTATTATCCATACTTTGTAGTTTATTCCAATCGGTACATTGTAGATTTTGTTTAATGACATTCCAGTTGGTTTGTGTTTTTTCTGTTGTTAGCGGTCTTTCCATAATTTTATTTGGTTTGTTTATTTTTATTGAAAGCATAGTTGTATAATGATCAGTAATAGTCGAGTTAAATAAAACAGTTTGAGTAATTTCTTTTGTTTTGCTCATAATATGGTCTATGCAGCTTTGTGTGTCGTCCACTTTTCGAGTAGGTACATTTATTAGGCTTTCCAGTCCATGGGAGGCTAACATCTGCAGATATTGTATTTTTTTGGGATGTCCATTTTCTAGTATATTTATATTTACATCTCCAATAAAAAATATGTTTTTTGTGTCTTTCAGTAGGCAGAGTTCTTCGTCTATCGATTTAAGGAATGGGTCTATATTTCTTGTTGAAGGAGACCGATAGACTGCTAATATAGCCTTTTCTTTACTGATTTTAATTTTTAAATAATTGGCATTTGCAACAATAATTTCCTCAACTTCAGCTTTTATTTCGTTTTTTATGTATACAATTACACCATCATTTTGTTTTATGTTATTCAAACTTGAGTAGGTTGTGTATCCAGCTATTTCCAAATTCAAGTATTTCTGGTTTATCCAACACTCAGTAAGAATTAGTATATGTAGATTGATATTTAAATATTTCATTAAAATTTGCAATTCATCAAAATTTTTTCTGATATTTCTTATATTTTTGTGCATTATATTGAAGTAATTATTGTTAAACTTTGATAGATCACTTGGTTCCGTGGTAACAATAGTGTCAGTCATTTTTATTTTACTTTTCTAATTATTGTTACGTCGTTCCTTTTAATTTATACAATTTTTTTTAAATCGTCTACGTGTCTAATGTATATTAATTTTTCATTCGGCATTCTTCTTACCATAATTTTTCCATCCTTGAACCATACGCATGCATAGTTTTTTTCTTTTGCAGTTTGTTTCGTTCTCCATAGTAGTTCCTTATGGTAAAAGCTTATCTCTTCCGCAATGTATATGGTTTCAGTGGATATATCCTTAATTTTGGCATAATCAATATTTTTTTATTTTGTATAATCTTGTCTCTGACTATTTTATCAGTAAATTGCACTAATATTTTAGGTGGTGCATTAATACGTCTGTCAGGTATCCTCTTTACCTCGATTATTTCTGCATATTTTAATTCCACTCCAGCCGCCTCCGCAACTCTTTTTACCACTTCAATTTGTTGTTTCCCATTTTTTTGAGGAATGCCCGCTATTTCCATATAGTTAGAGCGGGTTTTGTACTCCATATCTGCAATTTTTATTTCAAGTTGTTTAATTATGGTGTTTTTCTCCTGCTGCTCTTTTTTAATCATAATAAATTCATTTTCTATTTTTTTGTTTTGTAGGATTGTTATCTCCAGTTTTTTAATTAGTTCATCATATTGTGTACTCATAAATTCGATGCTTTTCTGATTGTCCAGTGTTTGCTTATCTATTTTAGAGATAATTTCTTTTCTCATGGAGTCAATTTTTTTTTCGATAATTTGTAATATCTTCTCCATGTTTAATTTATCTTCATTTTCAATGATGGCTCCCTTTCCTCTTGTATTTGCCATTTCAGTTATTTTTAATATTATTAAATATTTTATGTATATAAATATAACAACCTGCCCCGTTTTTATTTTGAAGTAGTGATACAGTATCTATGATGACAAAAATTTGGGTTTTTGTCTATGGTTAATTTTACTGTCACTTTTATTTTATTTCTTAGAGTTTTGTGGATTTCTCATCCGTTCTTTGGGGTTTCGGATATTATATTGAATTTTTTTATAATTTAATGCACGTTTTAGAAAACCTTTGCACACAGTTCACTCACTTTTTACATAGATAACCACGATAAACAACTGGAGATACTTATTTGCATATGTGCGTATTAGTTATCCATAGATGATTTATATGAAGAATATGAAGAATCTTTTTATTTTTTTATTTTTTTCTAGACTAGAATACTCCCCTTAAGTTAAAAAATATTACACGTTCTTGTTACTCCTAACCTTAAATTATTGAGTTTACTTATCTACCTGTGAAGAGAAAAAAAGGTAATAATAAATTGAAGGGTTCTTACTCTGGGTTTAGGTTCAACTGGCGTTCTAGCCTTTACTGGAGTAGGCGGTGTTGCGACTGTGGGACTGCTGGTTTGTGACACTTTAGGCTTAATCGTGGTCGTAGTCCTCAGCGTCTTGGGAGGTGTTGCTCTAGCCCTTTCAACAGGCGAACCTTTCCCCCTACCTTCTCCATTAGGACTATTCATGGCATTACCCCTTGGACCCATTACTCGTTCGTCTGATACAGCTTTCCTAGTAGTTCCGTTCTTCGTTACGATTATGTTGTTGTTCGCTTCTGATTGCTTGGCTTGGCGCTGGCTGGGCAAGGCACCTCCCACGTTGGGCAGTTTGTTGGAGATAGGGTCAAGGGTCAGCTGGTCAAAGCTGATGCCATCGGGGAATGTTACGTCATCGAGGAACTCGTCATTGTTGAGGTTGTGGTCCCTGAAGATGCGCTCGGACTCGAAACGGTGGGTCTTTGAGAGGTTGGGAAGGTCGTGATTACTGGATCTCTGCAAAAAATGTGAAGAATAATTAGATCAAAAGTACAATTGTAGCCACATTAAACCTGCACGGATACAAATTTCATCTTCAGTGGTGACCCCACCGACTGCACAATATAAGATGAACCGATTTGTAAGGTGTTTTTTCTTCTCAAGTTCAAGGGTGTTCTTGGCCAACATTCAAATGTTGGAAAAATGGAAGGCGAATTTATTATTATTATTATAAAATCGAAAATACACGTTTATTCATCAAAATCGATATAGTTCCCTTCAAAGTACTCCACATCAACTGCAACGCACTTATGTCAGCGCTTGATCTAATCCTGGAAACATCGCTGGTAATCAATTTTCAGCATGACCATCAGAGCCCTTTTCGATTTTTTTCATGAAATTCTCTCGGATGCTGTAAGGCGTTCCGCGAAGAGGTTTTTTAAGTCGGTTGAACAGGAAAAAGTTGCAGAGAGCCAGGATAGTATTCGTGTTATTTTTGGTCAAAAACTCACGGACAAGGATCGCATTTTGCCAGGGGTGCGTTATTATGGTGAAAAATTGAAGTCATTTTCAGACTTGTAAAAATCGAAAACACGCACAAAGGTAGAGGTACTCAGTACAGCGTAACTTTTACAAACGTCAAGCTATGATGCTGAAATTTAGAGGGAAGTGTCGATGACAGATGTGGTAACCTAACGAAAAAATCTCAATCGGGTGACTGACAGCGTCATACGGTGGCCGGTTCTAAAACTTTTTGATCAAGCTATATAGACGATACATTCAACTACGTTTCCCCGACGACTATATAGAAGCAATAAATAAAATGAACGAAAACCTTCAAAACCAACCAACATGACTGAAAATAAACAAATTGAAACTGAACATAAACGAAACAAAATACATGGATATAGGCAATAAAAGACACAACATAAGGTTAAAATAATTGACAATTATTGATGAAAATCTTAAAAAAAGTTAATAAAATTAAATACCTAGGTGTAATGTAGATTCAAAATAAACTTTCACAAAAAACTTTCTTAGAAAAAACACTACAGAGCTCATTTTAAAACTACAGTTGCAACATATTTAGTTTACTGCTCCACGATATTATATTTGGCAATGAAGTAAACTTGAACAAACTAGAAATTATACACAACCGAGCTGTGAGATGTGCAATAAAATAACCACCGCAGCATTCCGCTATATAATCGATTTTAACGTTGAGCTCTCGGGAATTGTTGTCTTTGTTGTGGAAATTTCCCGCCCTCTTTCAATAAATTATACGTATGAATTTTAATACGGTGATATAAAAACTGCTCATAGTGTTAGAGATCCATTGAATGCACTTGTATTTTACCGTCTATGTCTATGCTATATTTTTGGGATTCATCAAAAAATCGTTAAATCTATAATCATGTGAATTCTGGGCATTTTTAGTTACTTCAAAATTGTCGTACGTAGCACCTATTTGAAGATTGTAGCACCTATCATATGTTGACTACATCCTGGTTGATAATCACAAACAAAAATTAAAATTCGCACACGCATCTTTTAATATGTTTTTTTTTTAATATTAACTCCGCGCAGGAGGCCCTAGGAAAGTAATTTCCCTCAGGGCTTATGTCATCTGAGATGTTGTGTGAAGGATCTTTTTGAGAAGAGGAAGGAATAAACATTGATCTTGAAAAGACCAATGTTTATGAAGGAACCACAGAGGCCGGCAAATTGTTCCACAGCCGAGCTGTTCAACACAAGAACGAGTTGAAGTAGCGACCCGTTTTAATGTGACAAATGTCAACCGTGTTCATATGTTGAGCACGCGTTCGGCGTATTTCCAGACTGTGCACCGGTGCCGAAGGGATCAATAACGCTATAATTTCTCGGAGCATATTCCATTGAAATGCCGGTAGAACAAGGATAGCATTCCCACCCGACGCCTGTGCTCTAAAAATAGGAGAATCTATCAAATGGACCACCGATTGTTCAGTTAGGAGAATCTATCAAACTGGGGCTCCAGACCAGAGGTGGCTGTCAAATTCAACTGTGGGGTGCACTTGCGATTTTTACATGGTTAGCTGTTGTGTACTATTAAAGTGTCTGCGGGCCCTGTACAGTACGCTTAGTTTTTGAGAGGCTAACTTAACTATGGCTTCTATGGAGCTACTATCTACCTGAGCTGGTCACTTAGAGTTACACCAAGCATATTAATGTAGTGCCTCTTCGGAAGATTGCACCCGTTAGACGAAATTTGAATTCTCGGCCGCTGGTTTAGTGGCTCTTAATGATTCAGATGATTAAGAGAAGTGGGAACATTTCGCGCGGAAATAAAAAAAAATCCAATCCAAAGTTTGAAAATATCTCTTCAAATTGGCCACATTTTGACCGGCGAACGCTCAAGGATGTTTCCAAATTAGCCAACATGTAGCCAAAACGCTCCGAAGGTAAATATGTGAAGATTAATTAAAAGAGAGAAGAGCTAAATTGGATTCCAATAAAACAGAGACTGTGCAATGATGCGGTTAATTTTGATTCACAAAATTACGAAAAATCTCACGCCAAAAACAAGAATAAGATTGAAAAACAGTCACAAAAGCACTAAAAATGCACGATGAATGCTTAATTAATGAATATATTTAAAAAAAGTTGTTAAGTTCACTACAAAAATATAATGTTATTAACAATGAAATGTAACCCTTGCGCATCTTAGCTTATATACTAACTAACTAACCATCACGCCGCTTTCCGCAGGGGTAGGCAGAGAGGACGGACCGCCAAACAACTCGATCTTGGCACACACTCCTTGCCTCGTTCACATTCATACATACATGCTTTTCTATTATTCCGACTCTTCACATGGCCCGACTCGAGTACCTGATTCACTTGGTCGTGCCATGTCTTCCTCGGGCGTCCCCGACTTCTGCTTCCATTCACATTTGCGTCATATATTCTCCTTACACTTCTTTCCTCGTTCATTCGCTCTACATGCCCAAACCATCTGAGCGTCCCTTTCTTAATCTTACTCATTACGCTTACATCAGCCTTGCATTCTTCGCGGATCTCCACATTTCTCACACGATCGTACATGGTTTTACCACACATAGGCCTCAGGGATCTCATAATGAGAATTCGATTGAGAATGAAATGAGATTCTCATTTCTACAGCATTCAGTCTACTTTCATCCTTCCTCTGTCAGTTCCATGCCTCACTGCCATACATCAGGGTAGGTACCAGCACTCCATTATGGACTGCTAACTTCGCTTCTTTGGACAGTTTCTTGTTGGCGCCAACGGCGTTTAGTCCTCCATTAATAGAGTTGCCTGCATTTACCCTTCTTTCGATATCTCTGTCAGCCCTTCCATCTCTCGTAAACATACTTCCAAAGTACACAAACTCATCCACCTGCTCCAAATACTCATCATTTACAACTATCTTGCACACTGTTTTCGTACTCTCTCTTTCAAACACCATGACTTTAGACTTACTTACATTCATCATTAACTCATTCTTCATACATACTTCGTTCATCCTAGATGCTACATATTTCCAGATTACTCAATTTCAATTTCCAGATTACTTAATTTATATACGAATATTGTGTAATATAAACTAACTTAATAAATAAAAAAAAAAAATAGTTTGACAAATTTCAAAATAATATGAAAATCCGGAATCGAGTTCAGATTTAGAAGAGATGGAACTTTGAATGGAGGTGAGACATTTTTAGAAAAGGGTTGATGGAAATGAGGGTACATGTTTAAAGAGGGACAACCAGAAAATATGTGATCTAAAGATCCCACTTCTACCACACAAGCACGTGTGTTTTAGAAAAGTAAGAGGGAACTGGCCATTTCGAAGAGACTTTTGGGAAAAAAATGGGGGAATTGTTAGAACCACGGTTTTAATAGGATAGCACTCTGTAATCTATTTCATATTTGATCGATAAAATTAACAATAAACTTCACATTTAAATGTTCTTGCTAATTTTCGGCCCGTTTCAGCTTTTATTTATTTATTTTTTCGGGTTCTCCATAAAACAGTTATACACCAAATTATTATGGAGAAGATTACAAAATATAAGAGAAAAAAAGGCCAAGGGGGCAGTTTCACTATGTTGAGACGTATGTCAAAAGATAGTTACTGAACTCTTTATAGGTAACATTGAAGATGTCAATGCTCAATGCAGAATCGTTAAGCAGTTGTATTGCTCTATTTAATGGGGCATTCTGAAAGGAAGAAGTTCTCGCTTTCGGAGCATAAAACAGTGTGTGGGATCTCCCACGAGTATACGCGTTAGGGACATATAGGTTAATCTTCTTCAACATAGGTGGATTCAGTACAGTACCGGAGATCGGCTTAAAAAAATGTTTCCCCAAAAATATTTTTCGGCGGGCTTCTAAGCTATTAAGATCGAGCATTCCTGTTAAGAACAACGATGGATACAGGAATGGGTAGTATGTATATTCCCTCATATACAGGTAACCCATAAACATTTTTTGTACTTTTTCTATTTCTAGGATATGGTTTTGTTCAGAGGGTGCCCAAATAATGGAGCTGTATTCCAGGATGCTGCGGACAAGTGCTTCATATGTTCTTCATATTGCAATCAAAATAAACTGTGATCAGCCGTAAAGCATAAGATAATGATGGTTAAAAACACGATGCAAATTAAAAATGGCAAACGTTTAATCTACGTTTATTTCAGAAACAAGTAAGATAAACAAAATCTAGAATATTTCTGCGAAACCAAAACATTTTTAAATGTTTCAATGTTATTCAAACGATACTGAAAATTGTAAAAGTTATTGAACACCGTAATAAACAACAAATTGTGGAAGCCTGATGTAATACATTTAAGGTTGTACGATGTAAAATTAAGTGAAATATGATACCGGTATTTCACTTCCTGTTGACATTAAAATTTCCGGCAGCAGAAACTGCGAGGATGTTGATGTTGTTTAATGTTAGCGTTAGCATTAATATTATTAGCTGTCAATCACTGTAGAAATACATCGATAGAAGTTAAAAGTGTATTATGGTATTATGTAGTTGTCCATGTGCCAAAAGTAAGTTAAGTTTTTCCTTACTTCTGGAGAAATAGTTCAGACATTTTTAAATACGGAAATATTATTTTTTATATTAGCTCCACACAGGAGGCCCAGAGGAAAATAATTTTCCTCGGGGCCTTTAGGCAAATTTAGAGAGATGAAGATCTGGGAAGGAAAAAGGTGTGTGGGATCGGTAAGAATCTGGGGGTCAGTGTGACCAGGACTGACAGAGGCGTTCGCCACCAAGACCTAGTCCCGGGCACCCCCGCTAAGTCACCAAACGTAAGGAATCAATTGGGTGACCTATGGGCAGGTGTTGGTAATCCAATAAATGGTTCCCGAGGCGGCGCGGCGTACCCGCCTCTCCTACTGAATAATATTTACAGTTCCAGTATTTTGTTAACCTCTTGTGCAATTTTAACATTACATTTTCACTGTAATTTCTCAAAGAGATGTACTAAATGGTATGCAAAAGCCCCGTGGGCGTTAAAATATAGTTAATAACGTAAATTGTAATGCCCGAGAGTCGAAATGTCTAATGTAAATTAGCGACATCGGTTTCTATTCATATCGGTATAGTATAGTACAGAGAACGCTTCTTAGAACCATCTGTTTAGCGTATTTGGACAATTTATAACATACTTATATGTATTATCAAGGAGGTTACCTAATATTAATTAAAACCAAATCAGAAACCAATCCAATAGTTGGACTTGACATAAACTAAAGAACGTATTGATTTTTCAATTATTTTTACGTTAGTTTAACACAGGAGGTCCTGAGGAAAAATTCCGTTGAGGGCCTTTGTCATCTTTGGGGACGCTGTGTGAAGCGTCTTTTTAGGAAAGGAAGGAGAGGAAGTTCTGGGAAGAAAAAGGGTATGAGAGATGGGTAGGAATCTGGGAGTCAGTGTGTCCAGGACTGACGGACGTATGAATTTATCGCTCCCACTGCGGTGCAAGGCGATGTTTTCCGAGAGAGTTCTGCTAGAGAGGTCAAAAGGTCTTCCTCAACCATTCTCTCTCGGTCTGGCCGGCCACCAAGATCCGGACCAAACACACATGAACCCGGGCACCGCTACTAATCACCAAACGTAGCGAACCACTTAAAGTGACCTATGGCAGAGGTGTTGATAATCCTATAAATGGTTCCCAGGGCGGCGGTACCCATACCCGCCTCACAAAATTATTATATTGTAATTAGAGCTGATAACCATAACCCATACAATCTTATCAATGTTTTTTTTTCTCATTCTATCTTAAGGAACACTGTGTGAATTCCCGGAAAGAGAGAGAAAATTAGAAGAGGTATGGAAAATATTTTATTTATCCCTCCAACAATATAATATTTGACCTCGTTTGGTACAAAAGGTGTTTAAATTAAAACTAACCTGTTTAATCTCCACAACCTCCTTCCTAACATAATCCCCATCTGGGTGCGCAGCAGTGGTCTGCACCCTTTGGCCGCCATTTTGTTGGGGCCGGGGCGCGGGCCGGGAGCCCTGGGGCCGGGTCGCCCCGGGGGGCGCTGGGGGGCCCAATGGCTGCAGCGGGTGGCTCTTGTCTATGCCGGCCCTGGTACGGCGCTCCTCGAACATCTGCCGGACCTGGAGAAAATGAAAAATATCAAACCAGTTAAAAAAAATCATTTTGAACTTAGTCTAGCTTGGTTCTAAGAAAAGATGACCCCGCATCACACGCGGGTGGTTTGACATCACAACAGGTGTTAAACAAGGCTGCGTAATGACACCGTGGTTATTCAATCTATACATGGATAATTGTACGCAAGAATTGAAAAAGATGGGATTGGGCGCGAAATTGAGTAATCTGAATGCATGTTGCCTGTTTTGTATGCTGATTATGCGGTGCTGATATCTAACAGCATGGAAGATCTACATTGTACTACTACTGTCTCTCGTGTCAAGGATGAACGAAGTATGTATGAAGAATAAGTTAATGATGTAAGTAAGTCATGGTTTTTGAAAGAGAGATTACAAAACCAATGTGCAATATAGTTGTGAATGATGAATACTTGGAGCAGGTGAACGAATTTGTTTATTTGGGACGTATGTTTACGAAAGTTGGGAAGGCTGATAGAGATATTAAAAAAAAGGTGAGTGCAGGTATCTTTATTAATGGAGGACTGAACGACGTGATGGTTAGTTAGTTCTTTATTATCTCTTATTTAATCAAAACCAAAATTTTCTTTGAAATCAAAAGATTTGGAAGTATGCAGGTACTTAAATACTTACCGAATTATTAACCACGTAATAATTTATGCAACTTTAAAAAAATTCAAATAAGGAATTATAGAATTTGTCCAATGAAAACTCACCATCTCAATGACCGTTCTATTTTTAAATATCTTCAGGTAGGTAGGTACCACAATCAAAGTCAAAGTTAGCCATCAAGTAAAAGTAGGCTTGCTGGATAGGTACATTCATTTGAGTGAATGCTCGATATAAGTGGACGCAGAATACAAGCAAATTTATATACAGATTAAATGCCAAAGGTCGAGTTAAAATAGGACTTCTGAAATTTCAAAAATAAACCAGCGGTAAAAAGCGTTTTTACACTGAATTTCGAAGATAAGCTACTGAGCTTACAGTGATACACCACACTAATGTATTTTTATATATTTTTCCGCAATATATTTTAAATATATTTTTTCTTCTTTATTCATTGCTTTGTTAATAACATAATTTGACAATTTTTCAACCACCATGATAGGCTAATTTCTAAGATGGGCAGCGGAGCTTTGAAATTTAAACAGTGAACATAAGACATATACACCACACAACCTGTTCCATAATAGCATCAACGTCAACTTTGCCTACGTACGAAGTCATTTGGAGTTTGCGTCAGTTGTTTGGTCTCCATTTTATAAAATCCATATAAACAAAATTGAAGCAATTCAAAACAAATTCCTCAAATATCTTTGTTACAAGTCATATCTAAGATTTAATAATTATGCAGAGACCGTTTCATACTTTAAAATTGCTTCATTGAGTGTACAAAGGCAACATATGGATGCAATATCTTTACATAGTATAAAATGAAGTCGCTCTCGCTGTGTGTGCGCTTAGATCTTTTAAACTACGTAACGGATTTTCATGCAGTTTTCACCAATAGGTAGAGTGATTCATGAGGAAGGTTTTTAGGTATATAATTTGACAAGGTTTTGTGTAAATTGGTTGAAATACATAATATATCTGGCCAAGCGGCAGCGGGCAGTGCGTAACAGATGGCGTTGGTTATAAAGGTTTTGTTAGCCACAGCAACATGTGGCCGGGTCTGTTAGTTCCTGAATAAATTAGTTAACAATAATATTCAATGCCCAGAGTTGCTAAATAAAATTCAATTTAATGTACCTGTGCGTACAACACGCTCTTCTGTCCTCTTAAAATTGGGGTGGATCAATGAGAGACAAACTGTAAGCAGAATTCTTATCTGAACAGACTGCAATAGTTACAATAGCGTATTGACCAAGGTGGACATTTTCAATTCCGAACTTACTAAATTTTAAGAGGTACATAAAAGAGTATTTCTCTGATGTTTCATGAATATGTTATGTGTCTATGTTTCTCATGTTTCCATCGTTTATACTTATAATTCTGTTATGATTTGATTTATATGTACAACCTGGCTTCTTACGGTTACCAGAGCATTGATATTGTAATGTTTTATGTAAATTTTAGTTTTATATACTTAATCTTTTGTTTAATAAAATTTTTGGTCTCATACTCCTTCACTGTAAATTTTATTACCTATTTCTAAATTTTTATTATGCTGTTTAATCAGAGGTAAAGTCACAAGGAGGAAATCCATAATAATTGGTTTTATTTTGGCTATAGAAACATGTACAAACTGGTAAAATGTTAAATGTCGATTTCCCGAAAATAAATAAATAAATTTTTCGACCACCATACGAGGCACACGCCCTTGTTGTAGAGGTCGATCGTTCGTTTTCAAACTTTTCAACAATAAATCAGGTTTTCAAATCTGGCAGCTCTGAAGAAATATCAAATTATCGACCTATATCTCTTGTCCCAAACATTGCAAAAATTTTTTAAAAAATCGTAAAAAAGCAACTCATGTACTACATTGATAATAAAAAAATTCTTAGTCCTAGCCAATTTGGATTTAGAGAGAAACTAAGTACTCATGATGCTATTGTTGAACTTACCTCAACTATATACAACGCATTAGATAAAAAAAAACAAATGCCTTGGCATTTTCATTGATTTACGCAAGGCTTTTGACAGTATCTCCCACACAAAACTAATTAATAAATTAAATGATATCGGTATTATTGGTAAGGTTAGGTATTGGCTGAAAAGTTATCTAACTCAAAGAAATCAAAAAGTAAAATTAAATAACTCACTAAGTGTAGATGAAACTTTAGAATTTGGAATTCCCCAGGGGACTGTTATTGGACCAATTTTATTTATAATATACGTAAACCAAATGTTTAAATTATCACTTAATGGTAAACTTATATCCTTTGCTGACGACACTGCAATAATTATCGAAAAAAAGACGTGGAACGATATTACCAATGCAGCCAATCAAGACATGAAGGTATTAAAAAATTGGTTCGATAACAATTTACTATCACTCAACACAGAAAAAACTTATTACATTCCATTCTCTCTACAAGAAGATGTGCCAAATAATTTAATTAACATAAAAATTCATTCCAAAAATTGTGCAAATGACGGTACATGTAATACGGACTGCGCTAAGCTGAATCATAAATCTAATGTAAAATATCTTGGAATCTTAATAGATAAAAATGTTAAATGGAAAGATCATATCAATCTCACTGTTGAAAAAATAAGAAAACTTATCTATGTTTTCTATAACATACGAAATATTTTAAACAAGAAAACTATCAAAATTGTCTATTAGGCATTAATTCAGTCTTTATTACAGTACGGCATTATTGGGTGGGGAGGGGCCTTTAAGGCTTCCTTACAGCTCATAATTATAATTCAAAGAATATTTATAAAAACCATTCTTAGGAAACCATACGACTTCCCTACTATACAGATATTTCGGGAATTTAATGTACCATCCATTACAGAATTGTATAAGAGAAACGCCTTATGCCAAATTTATAAAGAATATTTTATTCAAAAAATTCACCTCTCAGATAGCATAAGCAATAGATTTAAAACTAATGGCTTAATAGCGATCCCTATGCTTAGAACAACCACGGCTCAGCACCAATATTTGTATTTAGGTGTAAGATGGTACAATATATTATTATCCAATAACAAAATTAATATAACAGATACACTAATTATGAATTATTCAAAAAACAAATTAAGTCCCTTAAATTGGATAATGACATATATTGTACCCTTAATGTTTACCCTTTATGTAATTAATTAATTTACCCTTACTTAAACAGCAATATTTAGAATTAAAAAAATTGTATTGATATTGTCCTTATATAACTATTTTTGTCTAAATTGTGTACCAACCTAAGATATTTATTTCATTAGTTCTTTGAAAATTGTTTACATAATGAACATTATTATTATTTTATTGCATGTATAATACTCCTCCCATAAACACGAGCTCCTAGAGCTTAACTTATGGAGTAGTAGAATAAAACATGAATTATTTTGTAATCTTGCATATATTATCATTGTAATGTATAAACAAAAATCTTGAAATAAATAAAAAAAAAAAAAAAATCAATTGCTTACCTACCTGTTTAAAGTTGCTATCGGAAGTTACCTAAAGTAGAAGAGTAGTCGGTAGGGTTTAAAAATGCTAATAAATTGAATTACTAATAATTTTAGGGGAACTAATTACCACAGCATAATTAATTCTTAAAATGAGACTTTAATTAGCATTCTATTTGTGCCAGGCCTGGTCGGTGGGAAGGTAAAACGAGTCGACATCTCTAATGAATTATTAAATACGGATCTAACGAAGATAAATTCACAGATAAGCGAGAGGGAATATGTCCGTAAAAGTTTTGGAATTCGGGAGCTCAGGGTCACGTAAATAATATAACCGGTATGTCATTGTAATCTTTCGGATAATTTGAGACTTGATCGAATTAAAACAATCTGAAACTAGGTCACATATTTATTATCTGTAGTTTAAGCAGGGATGAAACATCTGCGATTATTTTTTAAACATCGAAAACATCTTGAAAAACATCGATTTTAATAAATGGCGTTAATAACTTCATTTCATGATCGGGTGTAATGAACTTTTTTATATTGTTACACCTCTGAATCTGGAGTCGTTTTTATTTACAATAAACTTTTTATGACAACATTTGATCAACACTTTATAAATATATAGCCCGGTCCCCACTTTTGGTTTAAACGAACTTTCCACTAGGGCTTGGTTAATGCGAGGGAGAGTGTTTTTAGGGAACCAGACTTTTTATACCAATAACAAAATTGAAATTACCCTGATAAAAACAACTAAGGGAACGTACCCATACTACGCGACCAACTTTTTGCAATTTTTAACCCCCCCCCCCGGTGACCAAAAACCTATGGCCCCCGCCGCTCATTTGTACCAAGCGCGACATTTTGAAGACCCCCCCCCCCCCCTAAACGTGTCACTTAGTATGGGTACGTTCCCTAACGATAATAACGACGGCGCGCAAGGCAGGTAACTGGAGACCTCTAACGGTAATGTGGAATATTAAACTGCTAATCAGTAACTCCACTTAATTAAACACAATAAAGGTAGATAGATGTCTCCAGTCTTCTATTTTGCTATTTCTTAATAATCCAATAGATAATCAAAATCAATGAAATAAATCAATTAACTACAGTGGCCATTCCATAGATGTCTCTAATAGTATTTTTAACAAATGGTACGCAAGCTGATTTACTTATTATTTTTTTAAACATTAAATAACATTTTTAAATTTTGTTTTTTATATTACCTACCTAACTTACACAACCGTACCGTTATCGTAACAAACAAAAATAATATAAAGTGAGCGGTGCTGATTTCTAACACTACGGAAGATCTACAGTCTCTCGTGTCTAGGATGAACGAAGTGCGTATGAAAAATGAGTTAATGATGAATGTAAGTAAGTCTAAAGTCATGACGTTTGAAAGAGACAGTACGAAAACAGTGTGCAATATAGTTGTGAATGATGAATACTTGGAGCAGGTGGATGTTGTGGAGTTTGTGTATCTGGGTAGTATGTTTACGAGAGATGGAAAGGCTGATAGAGATATTGAAAGAAGGGTAAATGCAGGTAACTCCATTAATGGAGGACTGAATGCCGTCGGCGATAATAAAAAAAACTGTCAAAAGAAGCGAAGCCAGCAGTCCATAATGGAGTCCTAGAACCTACCCTGATGTATGGCAGTGAGGCATGGAACTGGCAGAGGAAGGATGAAAGTAAACTGAATGCTGTTGAAATGAGATCCCTGAGGCGGATGTGTGGTAAAACCACCAATGATCGTGTGAGAGATGACGATTTCCGCAAAAAATGTAAGGCTGATGTGAGCATAGTGAGTAAGATTAAGAAAGGGACCCTCAGATGGTTTGGGCATGTAGAGCGAATGAACGAAGAAAGTAGTGTAAGAAGAATATACGACGCAAATGTGAATGGTAGAAGAAGTCAGGGACGCCCGAGGAAGACATGGCAAGATCATGTGAATGAAACACTTGGAACTTTGCCTTCAAATAGTAGGACTGAGGAATGTAGGAGCAAAGAAGAAGAGGAAAGTGAATTTTTTTCTAATTTTTCTGATGGTTGTGTTGACTGTTGTGTCATCCTATTAGAAATATCGAATTTAATTTTCTACTTGTTATTTTATGTATTAAAATTCATCTTGATTATTTTCCGTCTATGGACTCGTTTACTTTCAATTTAACGTCTATGCCACATTTTATCTTAATTTTTATACAACAAAATTGTATTTGTATCATTTAGCCTATTTTCATCAAATTCTTTGCAAAAATTCAACTATTCCATTTCTAAAAGCCTTACAGCCAGCACCTAAAATCATTTCACCTTTATTAAAAGCTTACTGGGACTATTTATACGCATTTAACCAATAATTTAATGCAAGTGTTTCATTCCAAGTATAACAACCTAAATCTGCGATCAACCCCCTTGTTTTGGAAAACGAAAGAAGTCACAAATAGGATCTCTATTTACGACCGACTTCAAACCTTCAGAGACCTTCAAGAGATCGTAAAGGTTAAACTTAGTTAGCTAAGGCTGTTTCAAGCAAAGTTTTGATTCAGAATGGCAGTCTCTCACCAAAGCGAAACTGAGAATATCTTCCACTGTGTTCGAGTGTATCCATTTTTGTGAGCTGATTTGTAGTTAGGCACTCCTCTTCTTTATCTCCTTCCCCTCTCTACTTCCCTCAGCCTCACAACATACCCTCATTGTGGATGCCATAATCCCACAGGATTTAGGTAATTGTGATTGTGTCGCAGTTTTCAAATAAATATAAAAAAAAAACAGTCTAATCAAAAGCCAGCCCATCCTAAAGATGTGGATAATTAAGTTAAGTGATGTGCGGTACCTTTACAGACTACACGAATGAAGATACAGTGGAATCCGTTTATAATGACATCGAAGGGAAATGGCAAACACGTCATACTAAGCGGACATCATACAAAGCATTTTGTAGAAAATAACCTCCTGTTTTTGTTAGGTATATTGAGGTCGTCGAATGACCAACCCCAAATTCCTTTGCGAGAGATGAGTTTGATTCTCCATTTTCTAATCAACATATTATTGCACCTTTTCCTCAATCGTAAACGCTTTACGACGACGTTAAGATTTAATTTTTTTCACAAATCACTAACAAACAATGCGTGACCTTAAACTATGAATTACTCGCTGAGACTCGTGTCGAGCCACGCACGTCACGTGACCCTCCCAAACACTCGAACACTGCCGAAGGTGTTAGAAATCATGTCGGTCACTATAACCAGACATAATTTATGAAAAATGGGCCATAATAAGCGACATGACACTTTATAGTGTCACGTCGCTTATTATGACCCATTATATCGAAGTCATTATATCCGACGTTGTTATAAAGAAATTTTGTTAAATGAAAACCAAACTTCGCTGTGTAATTACTTCATATTAAGCAGTTGGTCAATATAGGCGGAGTCATAATAAACGGATTCTATGTACCACGAAAGGGAATTGAAATAAAGATGAACTGAGTTGAATGAAATAAAAAAAATAACGTTAAAAGAAAAACCGTTATTGATTTTTTATTTGCGAATAAAATCGTTCATTAAATCAAATACATTTTCAACCCTAGTTGTGTGACACAAAATGTAGGCTAAAATAACATCCCACCATCCCTGTGACCCACTGTAACACGAAAAAGTTTGTTTAAAGGGTTTTTTTTACAATAGACGAAGTAAACATTGAATTCAAAAGCAACGTTTGAAAAATTTAATGTGCTGACGCTGACATAATATAATAGGAATCGACTTTACATGAAAAGGACGGCTTCGGAAATAGGACAATCCCATTAAAGGTATGTCAATCCATTTCCAAGTGTACCAAGGACATGTCTTAACTAACACTCGGATTATTCCACACATTGAAACATGGTAAACTCCGATCACAGATAATTCCACACAAGGTAAACTCCGGATTATTCCTAAATCGAACCAGCATTGGACTGCGTAGAAGATCATGGACTAGTTTTTAATTTACAAGACTCGTCTGATGGAAATTTGTTTTATTTTGGTAATCGCATTTGTGTGTTTTCCTTCAAAATAATGTAATATTAATTTTATATTAGTTGTGTCAAAGTAAAGTGCTTACATACCGGTTACAGTGTGTACACTAAGGTGGGTCATTTAAAAAATGTTATTTTTAAATTCTAAGAGTGATAAAAGGATGCTAAAAAAATTCAAAACGACGCGACGCGTTTAAAATTTTTAAAATTTCTGATACGATCTTCTTCCTCCGGATTCACTTCAAAGTTTTGAAAATGTTCATATTAAGGGGTTATTTCTAGTGTATATAAAAGTGATTACGAATCTTTTTAAACCATATTTTTGTAATCTTCTATAGCAAATAAAGTATATATATTATAAGTTCCTAAATTGAGTTTCGCAAAATAATGCCGAAATTTAAGATTAAGAAGGTTTTTGCTGTTATTTGAATACACTGCCTTGAGATAATTTTAAATATATTTATATATTTTTTGAAATAAGTAAATCAAAATATTTCCTCTATTTCATGTTTTATTGAAAAATAGTTCATTTTAATGATTTATCCAACATTTTTTTAAAGATTTAACAAGTGTGGGTTTTTCTCTATTATGTGAAATTTCAAAGTCAATCCGGAGGAAGAAGATGATGACCAAATATTATTAAAAAATTACGTGATTTTATATCTTCATTTAACACCCTTTTTTCACAATTGGACAAGTCAAAACAATATTTTTTTCCCGTACAGTCGTGACGGTCGTGACCAAAGATATTCAAATACAGAAGAGATATGCTATGGTGTCCGCGCAACTGTCGCCGGACTACGCGCTAATTAGCGTAGTTTTCATACAAAAAGAATTTGTTCATTTCGTTGATTTTTTGAAAATGTGCATTAATATTGGTTAACAATATATTTTGAATAAGGAAAGAATTCGTTCATTTAGTTTAACGTTCGTTTGGTTTATTCGTTAATTATTTGTTCTTTTAGTTTATTTGTTAATTGGTAAACAATATCGGCGACACCAGAAAGCGCAGACCCACATAGTAAAAACAGCAGATAGCACATCTACTTATATTTCAATATCTTTGGTCGTGACCCACCTTAGTGTATATACCGGTCATTCATAATTTGGTAATTTTAATTTCTCTGCCTACCCCTGCGGAAACGGCGTGACGGTTAGTTAGTTGGTTAGTTAGTCATAATTTGGCAATATATGTTCAAACGAGCGTGATGAAAAAATGTTATAACAAGCAAGCTAAGATATTCGATTGATTCTCAGATTTCATAATAAAACCTTAATTTTTGCAGGAGTCACAATTCAGTAGGTAGGTACCTACAATAGAGGAGAGGGTTATTGCGATCCGAGGAACTGAGTAGGTTGAGTTGTATTGTTCCTCGAATTGCTTTCTGTGAATGGACTCTCAGACGTAGATACTGTAATAATCGGCGGCAGTCAAGCAAGACTCACTGGGAGGGAAAGGGGGAGTTTATTTAGAGATGGAATTGAAATTTATTAAACTGATATTTTTGCAAAATGGCAAAATTGGGTTATTTTTTAGCCTATTTTAAAATTGAAAAAAAAGTTTTAATTTCGCTCATTTTATCTAAGACTAGCTGGCTCCCGAAATGAGTTGCTATGCCATATTCAAAGAAATAAATTGTTTCTTCCTGCATGACCTTACCCGTGCGTCCCCGTTCCCTCCCGCGTAGCCCTTCCACCTTCCCCGCCTACCCTCTCCCGCTCCCTAGCCCCGCCAACCCCCTTCCCGCGTTCCATATATTCAGTCCCAGTACATTCAGTTTTCAAACAGCTCACGTGCCGCCTATTATATTTTTTTATTTAAATTTTTCTTTTATCATATATTACAAATATTCATTTTTGCATATTATAAGAATAATCAATCAAATTTGGTACCTAACATAGGTACCTATTTAAAATATCTATAATTTAAAAACTCCATAGACAATTCTTTTGTAACGAAAAAAAAAAACAGCTGCCTGCTAAATTCACATTCATCAAACGCGCGAACTGTCAAACGTGCGAAGTTAAAATTCTCCTTAAGTTTTCTGAAATTATCCAATTTTCTGTGCATTTTTCTTAATTTTTATTTCCGAAAGAACCGTCTACAAATTACTAGAAAACTTGAGAGCCATTAACCAGCGGCCGAGAATTTAAATTTCGTCTAACGATGATCTTGCGATCGTACCCTTGCAACTGTACAGGGCGGTTCCGATGAGAAAGATTAATTATTCTCCATTCCAGCATTTTAACATAATAACTCAATATCGATTTCATTTCATTCTCAATTCGCTTTGATAAATACCTACATTCAAAGATGCTCAAACTCGTGATGATAAAACTATTCAAATGATGTACTTTTTATGATTATTTTTTGATCATAAGTACCTATTTATAATTTTTCAATAATGTCTGAGGAAAATAAGAATGTAAAAAAACTTAAATATATTAGTTTGTAAACCGTAAATAAGTAGACAAACTTAAGTATTTTCGTCACAAAACACGTGCGCGGATCTTTTTTTTTAATGATTTTATTGAAACTAAAATTAAAATTCTGAAAACATAGCTTTCCCAGATAATTAATTGATTTATTTTACCGCATGATTATATGATTTGAAATGTGTGTTGTATAATACAAATTTTTGTTTGAAAAGTTAACAAATCTGCAAACGACCTACGGTAAAACCTTATTGTGCTAAAAAAACACATATTTTCTCAAAATTAAAAACATAGCTTTACTAGATAAAAAAAAGTCTTTCGAAATCAATTTATAATTTTTTGTGGAAAAGAGTCAATACGTATAAAATTTGATTTAAAAATGATATATATCCGGTTTTGTCTGGATACTCCCTCTTAAAAAAAGATGAATAAAATAGGTAAAGTCATTCTGAAGTTATGGAGTGACTAAGGGAAACAGGGGTTCAATTTTATATATGTACAAATACGTTTTTAACCAAGATAATATAATATACAAATACATTTTTCTTCGTTGGTTTAAATCACCTCACTAGGTTGATCCTGTTTCGAGGTGTCGGGAATTTAATCTGTTTTAATATCTTAAGAAAATGGGAAGGGAAAATAAAATGAGAAATTTAAATAGGTAAGTAGAAATGAAAGAAATACATAAAAATAAAAGAAATTGGAGAAAAGAGACAAAATACAGGCATTGAGCGTGTTATTATAATATTGCAGAAGTAAGAGATTTCCTGAATGTATAGCTGAGAAGTGAACCTTTTGATAACTAAACAAAATGTATAAAATTGTAAAAATCTATTGACAAATAAATGTTAATATAAATGAAATCTATAATATCTATCGATATTTTCACAAAATTTGTAGAATTGGTTTACGAGTACACATGACTCGTTCTTGAGTTGAACAGCTGGACTGTGTTTATAATCCCGTATATAAATTCCGTATAAAATATTAAGATTCAATTCAAGACTAATGTTGACTCCTTCCTCTCCTCAAAAAGACCCCCTACACAGGATGCCCAAATATGGCACAGGCCTCGAGGGAAATCATTTTCCCAAGAGCCTTCTGCGAAGACGACACGTACTTTTTAATAAGTTTTAAGATTTTCACGGCCAAAAGCATTTTCGTTATTTGTTTTTGGGGTGTTATGCCGTGTTGCGCTACCTCCTTCTTTAGCCAACGTTTCGGACATCGTTGGAAACGTTGGCTAAAGAAGGAGGTAGCGCAACACGGCATAACACCCCAAAAACAAATAACGAAAACGTACTTTTTTGTTCCATAGTTTTTGATTGTTCAGTTAAAAAGTATTTTTAAAGCCCGGGCAACTACTTAACGTAATGCACATTACATAACTAATTAACTAACAGACAACTCATACAGAGAGGACGGACCGCCAATCAACTCAGTCTTGGCACACACTCTTTGCCTCACTCACATTCATACATCGTCTCATACATACCCTTCTATTATTCAGACTTTTGACATGGCCCATCTCAAGTATCTAATTCACTTGATCATGCCATGTCTTCCTCGGGCGTTCCCGACTTTTTATACCATTCACATTTGCGTCATATATTCTTCTCACACTATTTTCTTCATTCATTCGCTCTACATGTCCAAAACATCTTAGGGTCCCTTTCTTATTCTTACTAATTATGCTTACATCAGCCTTACGTTTTTTGCGGATATCGTCATTTGTCATACAATCATTCGTGGTTTTACCACACATCCGCCTCAGGGATGACGGATTCGTCGTTTGACGATCTCCGTAGTCCAGTGGCTAAGACTCTTGACTCACATTCCGGAGGTCGCGGGTTCGAACCCGGCATGCGCAAATAAATTTTATTTGATTAATTTGTGTTATTTCACAATTAATTCATTTAAAATAATATAATATATAGTATATTTGCGGCATGTTCCAGAGTGGAAGATACTATTAGTATCGCCCTGGTGTAAGACCACCATTCAGAATTGAAACTTTGCTTGAAAATGGCTTTAGCCGTGTTTAGTGACCAGATCTGAATAGCCAGGTACTTCCCAACCTTCCTCTTCCCCACCTCCTTCCCCTCCCCGCTACCTTCAGCCTCACAACATACCCCAATTGGGGATGCCATAGTCTCACTGGCTCCAGACGAGAGCAGTTGAGATTCTTGTGCGGTATTCACTGTAAAAAAAAAGGGGATCTCATTTCAACAGCATTCAGTTTACTTTCATCCTTCCTCTGCCAGTTTCATGCCTCACTGTCATACATCAGGGTAGGTTCTAGAACTCCATTGTGGACTGCTAGCTTCGCTTCCTTTGACAGTTTTTCATTAGCGCCAATGGCATTCAGCCCTCCATTAATGGAGTTACCTGCATTTACCCTTCCTTCAATATCTCTATCATCATTCACAACTACATATATTGCACACTGTTTTCGTACCCTCTCTTTCAAACACCATGACTTTAGACGTACTTACATTCATCATTAACTCATTCTTCATACATACTTCGTTCATCTTAGACCCTAGAGACTGTAGATCTTCTATAGTGTTAGAAATCAGCACCGCATCATTAGCATACAACAGGCAACATACTTTCAGACTACTCAATTTTGCGCCCGATCCCACCTATTACATAATATGTTTTTTTAGTTCATATTTTACCACAAAACCTTTCTATTTTTTAGCATTTAAAATAAACCCGTTCTTTGACAGGGGACCAGCAAAATAAAATGAACGATTATTTTACATTTTTTATGCACGTATGTAAAAGAACTAAGATTAAGTACTCTTTTACGTGTAAACGACTGAACGTAATTTATTATCCATTTCGGGTACATTTGGCCAATCTCTTAAAATCGGTACCAGCTTTACAAAACTGCCATCAAATACACGTAATCCCCTAATACAAGTAAAATGAATTATTAATATTTGTCTTAGGGAATCGGGGTCGGTTCGTTACCTCACTCTCCTCACGGGTGGTGGGGGAGGGCGGAGGGAGAGGTAGGCGTAGGGGTTACTTGAAATACGGTAAAAAGTTACACGGCAATAAAAGTCTATAACGTCAATTTTGCAAAAGGTTTTCAACTTGTTAGATGCGAAGTGGAGTAGAAACACAAGTCACAACATTTCAATAAAGGATTAAATGTTTTTTTATTAGTTGAAAGCAAACAAATATCCAAAGAAGATTTTTTTTATTTTCTTTATTATCTATAAAAAGAATATTTACATTGGGTTAATTTGATGCCCGACTTACTAGGAATACCCGTGTCGAGACAGGTTTAGAGTATAGAAATGAATATCGTAGTTACAAGAATATTTAAGGTAAAACAAATACGCTCCCACCTCCACAAAAACTCGGCGACTACGAAAATCTGATGACTGGTTTGACGAAGAATGTCGGAGTCAGAAGAGATCAATGCGCAAATTGGAGAGGTCCTACAGACACTCAGGGGTTACTTCGCGGGACGATTGGATACGGGCTCAAAAAGAATATACGTTATTAATTCGTTCGAAAAGGTCTGCATATTGGACAAGTAGGATCGACTCAGAGCGTCAAAACCCGCGAAGTCTGTGGAACTCGATAAAGATAGTCGGGGCCGACGTCCGTGCACAAAATACAACTGACATAGCTCCGGAAATCTTCTCTAATTTTTTTCTCAATAAAATTAAATCAATACGCGCCCAAACAGCCTCCGCCTCACCACCATCTTTTACTAAATGCAATAGCGGAAACTTTTCTGCCTTTAAACCTACATCCCTTGAAGAAGTTAGGAAGTTAATACTCACTTCACCGAACAAGCAATGCTCACTTGACCCTATTCCAACTTGGTTATTAAAAAAGTGTTGCAATGAGATTTCTCCCTTTCTGGTTTGTCTTTTCAATAAGTCATTTAGCATGGGTGAATTCCCAAAACCCCTTAAATCAGCCGTCGTAACTCCATTAATAAAAAAACCGCAATTGGACGCTGAAGATCTTTCAAATTACCGACCAGTTTCAAATCTTCCATTAATATCCAAAATCCTAGAAAAAATCACTGCTTCACAGATAATATGTCACTTAAACTCAAATGAACTGCTGACTAAATACCAATCCGCATATAGAAGGTTTCACTCAACGGAAACTGGATTACTACGTGTTTTGTCGGATATAACGCTTGCTATCGAGTCGGGTAAACTGGCACTCCTTTCAGTCTTAGACATGAGTGCCGCTTTTGACACGATTGACCATGATTTCCTTATTAAACGATTAGAAGAATCCTTTGGTTTAAACTGCGGTGTAAAAGACTGGCTGATATCTTACTTGGCCAACCGCGTGCAAGCCGTAAAAGTGGGAAAAAACCAATCAAAATATGCAACCCTTTCATCTGGAGTTCCCCAGGGGTCTGTTCTGGGCCCACTTCTCTTCATCCTCTTCACAAATGATGTCGCTAAAATTATCGAATCATTTGGTCTTCTATCTCACTGCTACGCTGATGATCAGCAAGTCTACTTCTATTGCCTACCAGAGGGAATAGACAGTCTTAAAACTCGAATAACCGAGTGTCTAGAAGCAATCACTCGCTGGATGACCTCAAATAGATTGAAACTGAATCCTGCAAAGACTGAGTTTCTCTGGACAGCCACAAGTAGACGTCAGTGTATCATTGATAACTCCCCAATAACCATTTCAGGAAGTGACATCACACCAAAGACATGCATAAAACTACTAGGCGTCAATCTGGACGCTGATTTTTCCCTTAAAACCCAAGTGAACAGAACTGTAAGCACGGGGTTCTTTCAATTAAGGCAAATTAAAGCAGTACGGAGAAACTTGACAACAGAGGCAACTAAATTACTAGTCAATTCATATGTTGTTTCACGTCTAGATTATTGCAACGGAATATACGCTAGTCTCCCAAAGTATCAAATCAACAAATTACAATCCGTGTTCAACGCTGCGGCAAGACTCATCACCGGCGTATCTAAATATTCCCATATTTCTGAGCATCTCAAAAATCTTCACTGGCTCAAGTGTCCCGAGAGAATCCAGTTTAAGCTCTGCTGGATGGTATTCAAGTCCCTCAACGGAATGGCTCCGACTTACTTATCGGAAATGTGCATTCCAGAAAATTCCAACTCTCGACAATCAACCCTCAGGTCAGCAGCAACATCAGCGATCGGAAGGTTGAAGGAACCAAAGCGCACACCAGATACTAAATTCGGTGATCGTGCTTTCGGAGTGTCAGGACCTAAAGCCTGGAATGGACTGCCACACGAGTTAAGAATGATCACAGATTCAGCGGAATTTAGAGCTAAACTGAAAACTCATCTGTTCAGACAGTCGTATCCATAAGTTTTAAAAAAAAAAATAATAATAAAATAAATAAATAAAACCTTTCATCCTCGCTTTCACGGCTTGCAACAATTTAAATTACCAAGTGTAAAAATATAAAGCAAATTCTTAAAATTTTCCAGACTTTCAAAATAAACATTAGCTCAACTTTGCCATTAATCTTCTTATAAATATAAATGTAGAACCAACAGTGATGAGGGTAGCAAGGGTAAAGTCATGCAATGTCCAGTGTTTTGAATATAATGTCCTCCACGCGCAAACTTGTATCTTCCCCAAGCATAAACTTTTTAATAAAGTGTGTTTTATCGGAAGTGTCCTGCAGGTAAGTATGTTTCTGTATCTGTTTGTAAATAATAAAATTAGATAGAGCCTAAGATTAATGATAAATTGTAAAGCGCCCTTGAGGTGATTTTTCACAAAAACGGCGCTCTATAAATTGTCCAATTATTATTATTATTATTAAAATACATATCAATTTGAATAGAATAAAACAGAAAAGTGATTGGAAGGGTGGGTAAATCATTTAAAGAGACTTATCTTATAAATTTCGAAGGAGATGAAGTAGTAAATTCTGTCTAATCTATTTATGGAGTTAAATTTTACAGGATTCTATTATTTTCATTTATTTTATATGGGTTAGGTCGTATGTGAATAGTTATATCTGTCTATGTGTGATATATTTTACAGATGTTTGTAATAGTGTGGCGTCCAATACTTACGATCCATTTCTTTATATATTGTTTGAATTTTGTCAAGGAGTCTGTTTTTCTGATCGTAGTTGGTAGTGTATTGTATAGTTTGCAAGCTATGTATTTAAAGTAGACTTCAAATAGGTTGTATCAGTCAATAGTTTAGAAATGCACAAGTTAAAAAGAAAACATTCTATCAACGAACCCAGAATGTAAATTAGGAATTGAATCGTGAAAATCGGCAAAGAAGTTATTTTAAATTATCGCAAAAAACAAACACTTTGTGGCTTGACATTATACAGAATGAAACAAGATATTTGTTTAAAACCACTTTATTTTAATTTAAGTTCGTTAACCGGTTTCGAATGATCTCAACCTTCTTCATGACAATAAACGAATAAACTAAATTTATATGTTTATTGTCCTGAAGAAGGTTGAGATCAACTGAAACCGGTCGATGAATATAAATTAAAATAAAGTGGATTTAAACAAAGAACTTGTTTCATTTAGTATGAAGTTATTTTATGTCAGGCCGCAGAGCTTTATTTTAGATGTGGATTAATTGCTTCAATTTCAATAAATGTTATAATTATAATGAAATAAAGACTACTAAAATCACATGAGGTCTTCAGTACCCTACAAATGGTTGAGACTAGCAATTACACGTTCCAGAGTGATATATATCCTCAGTATCGCCTTGGCGAAAGACCGTAAACAGCCTGAAAACTGCGTTTGGTGATCAGATCTAAATAGCCAGGTACTATTTTAACATCCTCTTCACTATGACCTTCTCCTCCCCACTTCTTCTGTCCTATTATAACGCTGAAGAAATGAGTACAACACTTTGCCGTCAAATTTAATGCTATCCTATTAAAAGAAAACGTTGGGCACCAAATATAATGGTTAATAAATTAATTAATTAATCACGTTGTTCGCCAATGTAATGCTTAAAAAAATAATATAACATTTAATAAAGACATTACCAGTTAAATAAAAGAATTGTGGCAGCAATTAAATTATATTATTCAATAATAACGAAACCAGAACAAGAGACTCTAATTCATAAACCAAATAATATTATTATTCTCATATTTTAAAACACAGGACCGTGTTTAGCCTACGAAAGAAACTACATAGTTAGAAATTAATAAAATAAATCGATATATCGATGTCGTGTTTTAAAATAAAATCAAATGTTTTTTAAAAAGATAACCACGAAGTTAAAATTACTACAAGGCGGCGCCAGTTCATATTGAACAGAATATTAAATGGTAAATCAGTAATAATTTAATAAACTCAAAACTAACGAAGCAATAGCTCACAGCTCAATGGCGATTTCACCGAAGTATGTGTCTTCTCTCGTCGAAACAAACGTACAGACTCTCTGATTTCCTATTTGGAACTCGTTTAAAAAATAAACTTGACCGAAGTATGTTTTATCAATAGAAGAATGCAGTATTCCATTTGTTCTAATTTGAATTAAAAATCAATTTGAAATGATGTGTTGCAACCGAGTTAATTACTGGGTACTTACTTCGAATTATAATTTCAAACTGTTACATTATTACATACGCCAATTGGGAATTCAATTTTCTTCTAGCTTCGAGCAATGGAGACCTATTAAATAAGAAAAAATAATAAAAAAAAAATTCTAACTACAAATTCAAAATACGAATAATCCACAGCTTGTTTAAACGGCAGGAACGAAATCCAATTCACAATACGATAAAATTATGAAATAATATAAATAGCCTACCGTAGAAAGGTTTTAAATCAAAATGTTTTTGAATGAGCCGTCTTCCATTACTTCGCGTTAATGCTCTGGGATCTCCAATTGAACCTTAAATTGACTGAGAAAATAAACTACAAACTGGTAAATGCTATACTAATTTCAGTTGACATTTTCCCCTTAAATTCAGATTTTGCCTTGTATTGAAACAATGAGATTTTGAGCTCAGGAATCTAACAATGAAATTTTGAGTTCTGAAATATTGCACGTAAATGGAAGGGACGTTTAAATTAATGGGCCAATTAAGTTCTACGCAATATTACTAGAATTGTCAAAGAGACACGATTCTTAAGAAAATTAGTTTTTTAATAAGTTCTGTTTATTGTATTATAATATTTATTTCAATTAATTATTATTTCTGGAATCTCATACCTACTAATCAGTGAGAATTTTGTGTTTCCTGAAAACGGGAACGATTTTAAGTGTAAAAAGCTCAATACGATTTCGAACCAAGTGACGACACAATAGTTGTTAACTAGCTATTAAAAACCCGCTCCGCAGATTCTTACTGCTAGGCCCTGCGGGCGGCTTTTGGTACGGCTTCGCCCAGTTAGTGTTGGTGACCATTTCGTAGAACCAATACGAACTGATTCCTAAAACAGCCCGTTCCTCGGATCCACTGTAGCTAGTCACCGGGACAAAGTAACCGAGACAGAGCAATGACGTCATATGTAATATATGGCCACTTGATACAACATGTATTACCGTCAATCTTTTCATATCCAGAGATACCACATATCCAATTTGGGAGGCGGGAATTGGTACCGCCGCTCCGGGAACCTTTATTGGATAACCAACACCTCTGCCATAGGTCACCCCAAGTAGTTTGCTACGTTTGGTGATTTAGGAAGGGTGCTCGGGTTCATGAAGTGAGGTTTGTCTAGGTCTTGGAGGCGTATGACCAGGACACACTGAACCCCAGATTCCCACCCACCCCTTAAACCCTCTTCCTTCCCAGAACTCTCCCTCCTACCTTCATTTAAAAAAAAACCCTCCACACAGCATCCCAAAAGATGACATAGGCCCTGAGGGAAATTATTTTTCTCAGAGCTCCTGAGTGGAGATCATGTAAAAAAAAAAATCACAAAATCGTGGCAGTTATACGTAGGGGAGAGACGTCCCCGTCCGACCTGCTGACGGAAGTAGCGACATCTTATATCGAATTCTTGAATTCGAAACCTAATTATAACAGTAGCCTTGTGTGAAATTCCACGTTCACAGATGTTATTCGTGGCGCGGCGCGTATGCGTGGCGTCCGACATGCACTCGTAGCTGGGTTCTGAAATTCAATCTCGCAGACTCTACGGTTTTAATACTGTTCGATATCTCCACAATGCACCGCAATAAAGCTGCGATCGGGGTCGAATGACATCAGGGGAATATTACGAATAACCATATCTTCCACAATAAAACTTACATATACTATTCGGTGGTAGATACTCTTCCCCGCCTTCACGTCGGTACACTTTCCCACCTTCTTCCCCATCTCCTTCCCCTCCCCATTACCTTCAGCCTCATAACATACCCAAATTGGGGATGTGTGATATATTGTTATTTGCGTTGATGCCTCATCAACTGCACACATGCAATGCCTTGAATACTGGGCCCTTAATCTCCAGTATTCCTTAGACTGTTTTGTATTGAAAACACGTAAGTACATCGTACACGGAACGGTTATTGCTTGAATATAAATAGTACAATGGAAGATTAGATCCAGACCATCGGCTGATTAACGAAGAAGTGGAGCTCTCGCGCCGAGAGCGCATTAATTATTCTAGCGATCGTGAATCTCCGCTCGCGTTTGGTAAAACCCGAACTCCTAACTAAGGCGTCAATACATGACACACACTACAGGATGCCATAGTCGCACTGGCTCCAGACGGGAGCAGTTGGGACTCTTGTGTGGTATTAATATTAGAAAAAACCTCCTGAGTATCGCTTTTGTGAAAGACCAGAATAGAATATTCATTTGCTTGGAAAGGAAATAGCCGTGTTTAGTGACCATATCTGAAAACTTAGATAATTCACCTCTTTCCCATTTCCTTCCACTCCTCGTTCCCTCATAAAATAACGCAACTGGGACGGTAGGAAGCAGTTGGTACTCTTGTGCACAAAACACAAAAATATGTAGCTCTATCTGAAATTTTTTATAAGACATGATATTGCTCACCGCGGCAACAATAGCATTAACATGGGAGATTAAAATATTATTTTATTTAATTAAATCAAAAAAAAGATATAAGGAAAAATCAGAAAAAACCTCTGGGACTCGAACCCAGGACCTACTGCTTACATGCCAACAGCTCTCCCAACAGAACTACCAACATTGTCTTCATTTTCTTAACGTAAAATATTCATTCTAGACTTGCAGAAAAGTCAATAGATGTCGCATATTAAAACTAAAACGGATAAAAATTTATACAGACACTATCTAGATTGCATTTTGTTCGGGTTTTGAATCTTGCAATCATACATAAAGATAGCAGCCAATAATATGTGTGTTAAGAATTTTATTTATTTGTTTATTTATAAATTACATGGTAACACATTAAAACATTTCCATATATATGATACATTACATCACCATACTAAGCGGCTGCCTGTTTAATGGTGACCGATGAATATAGTTATTGTGTTGTCTAATGTGAACAAATGGATTGAATATATAAACACGTTGAGAATTGGACAAATTATAGTAGAAAGTTTATAATGAGAATTAAATTAAAATGAAGATAATGTTGATTCCTAGTTCTTAGTCGAAGTATGATATAGTTAAAAGTGATCGAATTGGATATACACACCTCAGCTCAGTTGGTAGAGTAGTTGCCATGTAAGCGGAAGGTCCCGAGTTCGAGTCCCAGAGGTGCCAATATCTTTTTCTGATTTTTCTGTCTCCTGTTTTCTGATTCGATAGAGTTTCGCTAATATTGTCTTCATTTAATTAAATATTACAATTTGAGGTTTTACTCATAAAGTTAAAAATAAATATTATTTTATTAATTACTGATAAAATAATTGCAATAATGTACACCCCTCTCAACCACAAGCAAAAGCTTTTCATGGAAAAAGTAGTATTTTTATTTGTAAAAACCCAGTGAAAACATTAGTTTTTACCAATCATTAATTTAATTAAAAAAAGATTGTGACTAAATACAAAATGCTGAATATTTCATCAAACTTTAAATTAACAACTATGTGCTTTCAATTAAACTTCGTAGTAAAAGGTATCTCAACTACCTAGGGGTAGGTAGGTGGCATAGCTTTAGCCAGAGTTACATAGTTACATTTACGCCAGGCCAGACTGTGATTAGAAGTGATGCGGCCGGCCGGGGTTGGGCTAGGGGTGGTATTAACTAAAGCTCGTTGCCCTTGAACAAGGGTGAGGACAATTAATCAGTTCACCCTTAAGGGATAACCAAATTCCTCGTCCCGAGTATTTCACACTGAAATAGTTTCACAAACCAACGTAATGCAAGGTGTATGAACACAGTATAGAATAAGTATTCTCACACAATTATAAATTCTACGTGCCTTGCACGAATGTAGTCTAATATAATTTGTCTTGTGGGTGTGTCTGCGTCGTAAGTAAGGTCAACTTTATCAAGGTGAAATTAATCGAACTTTCAAATAAAGGAATTCTTTAAAAGATAGTTAATCGCATGTATGGGACCTAGGAGTCGGAAGGTTGTCAGTTTTCTTTCAATCGGAATAGATCTCACTAGTAAGGGTGGGCTTTCGAAGTTTTTTTTAAATTTTTGATGACTCGAAAGATACACGTTCATTGCAAACGTTAAAAAAGACAAGGACTGCAATAATTTAAATTGTTGTTAATTGCGAAAGCACGATGGTTCAAAGGTAAAAGGGGTAACTTAAGGTATGACGCTTTTGATATTTTTTATATATATATTTTTTATTAGCTCCACACAGGAGGCCCTGAGGAAAACAAACTTCCCTCAGGGCCTACGTCATCTTTGGGGATGCTGTGTGTAGAGGGACTTTTTGTGCAGTAGGTACGTGGGTAAATACATCCGTCGCCAAGACTTAGACAAGTCTCATGAATCCGGGCCCCCCTGATAAGTCAAGAACGTCCCCTGCGACCCAAGGAGTGATAGCGCGACCAGCCTTCGGCGGTATGCAGCCAATAGTTGGAATCGGTCACACAATACCGCTAAATAACGGAGCAAATAAGCAATCGCCTTTCTACGACGGGACACCTTACACGTACTTACATGTACAATAAGCCACGGCCTGGCCTCTACAGTGGACAGTCAAGCTCGTGAGTTTGCTGCGACCGTCCCAGCCTTGGATGCTGGTGCCGGATATGTAGCAACCAATGACTACAAATGGCAAGCCAATCTCCCCGTGAGTTTGCTGCGACCATCCTAGCATTGGAAGCTGGTGCCGGAATGCAGCAACCCATGAAAACACATGGCAAGCCAATCTACTCGTGAGTTTGCAGCGTCCGTCCCGGCCTTGGATACTGGTGCCGAATATGCAGTAATCCATGACCATACAATGGCAGACCAGTTTACTCATAAGTTTGCAGCGACCGTCCCGGCCTTACGTGCTGGTGCCATATATGTAGCAACCCATGATCATACAATGAAAAACCAGTCTACAGTTTGCAGCAACCTCGCAGCCTTGGATGCTGGTGCCGGATATCCCGTAACTCAATCGCACATAACATCTGAAGCACAGGCCGCCTTGATATGAAGCGATCAGGCAAGCCTCGAATGCTCTACCCCTGGATACGTAACAACTCAAGAACGGACAATAGCGTAGCCCGCTCCGAATGCCAGTTGAACTCCTGAATTTAAACTAGGCCATTCTCAGCACCTTTAGAATACACCCAGCGTCCACCGCAGCCTACAAGCTCCGATGCAAGAGCACTCCACCTCACAAAGCGCGGCGGAAGTTGCAATAATAATCCTCCTAACAGTGCGCGGTGGAAGATAACTGCCTAGCAGTAGACGCTTCGGTACCGGATACTCTCTTCTTAAAAAGCGTGCGTCCTACAGCACCCAGAACTTTAACAGCCGTAAAAGCGAAACAACATCTCTATCAAGACATTGTTTGCAGGCGTTTATTATTTGCAGTTTTTGTGCAGGCAAACAGGTCTCGAACACGTGGTGTTGCTTGCCATCGTAATAAGAAGAAAATATAATTCTACAGTATAAACTTTGTCAAACATATTATAAAGTGTACTTCTAACACAATTTTAAGTCGCGTTACCTCATATATTGCAAAGGTTGTGTGAATTGCGCATGGAGCGTTAGCTGGTGGTTGACTTTAGCAGTAAGTTGTGAATGTTAACAGTGGTTTAACCCAATTACCGAGACAAGATACAGTAGTAGTTAAAGCAAACAACATATCCGAGCGCTTTGAGTAAACAAGTTGTGTTTCTCTCATTTCTCATTGCGGACGACGCACGGTGTTTTCATCCGATAGTACTGTTGGAACATCGTGAATTTAACGATATATTTTAAATCACCACTTTTTTACGACTGCAAAACTTTAAAAGGTTTATCTTGGTGCGATTCAAACATTAATTTAAATTTTATGAAATCTGCTTGGTCGACTTCAACCAATCGTGGATCAAAATTGATCAATTTCAAAGTAATTCAATCATCCTGTCTTCTTATTCTTCGCTATTTTTTTTTACATTAGATCCTCTCAGGAGGCTCTTAGGAATAAAATTTCCTTTAGAAGCCATGTCATCTTTGAGGTTGCTGTGTGCAGGGTCATTTTAGGGAAATGAAGGATAGGATGTTCTGGGAAGGAAAAGGTATGGGGGTGGGTATCTATAATCTGCGGGTCAATGTGTTCAGGAATGAATCCATCCCTCCCACTGTGGTGCAAGGCAGAGCTGGAGAACGTCCGGCTAGAGAGGTCAAAAGGTCACTCGCAGACCTTTTGACCTCTGAAAGAGACTGGTCTCTTCCGATCCAACCCGCCTCTCAGTGGGTGGGCAAATGCATACGCCGTCAAGACCTAGACAAACCTCACCCCATAAGCCCGGGAACCCCTGCTTAGTCACCAAACGTAGCGAACCACTTGGAGTGACCTATCGCAGAGGCGTTGGTTATCAAATAAACGGACCTTGGGGCGGCGGTACCCATTCCCGCCTTCAAAATTGAGTATGGTTATGGTTATCAATAAATGACATCCGTGACTAATAATAAGTATGTACCTACACTGAAAAAAAGGTTTAAGAATTATTATTTTCACGAGTGATGTTTTTTTGTTATTGTTTTATGTAATTCCGTATTTACCTCGATTAATATTGTACCCTATCTTATTTTTATTATAATATGATATCAAATCTTTTTCCAACCTGACTTCACTGAATTCTAATCTAACCTATATATATACTCTTGTATACGATTATTTACCTACCTTGACAAACCTCTGAATGAACAAATTTTAGCTCTCATAAAAAAAATTATAGATTAACATATTCAAATCTTACTTCTTAGTAATTTATATTTTATAGTATTTTATTTTTTACTTCTTTAAAACATTTTCTTTTTTATAATCCTTTATATAATGTATGTTTATGTATATGTGTGTTTGTAAGTATTTATATGTAGTTATATGTGTATATATATATATTTGTGTATGTATATGCATTTGTATGTGTATGTGCTTACGTATACATATATCTTGTTATATTTTACCTTAAATATTTTTATCTTTTTTCTTTCTCTTGTTTCTAATATCTTATAATTTCTATTTCAAACCTATATTCTGTTCTAGCTCTCACACTGTATAACTTATATCATGTATGATTACCTTAACACGGGCATTAACCTAGTATGGTAATCAAGAAAAAAATATAAAAGTGTACTTTCAAAAATTGTATGAAATAAAAAAAAAATTAAAAAAAAAAAAAAAAAAAAAAATTAAACATTATTAATACCGTAGCGTCTGCGTGGTTGAATTTAAGAATCTGGCTTCGAACGCATGTCTGCCACCACGCCTTACCCGTGGCACCATATAAACAACCGTGTACGTGGATTTTCAGATAAAGCAACCGTTTTAATTCGGTTTCTAATTCAAGAATTCGTCACAAGATATCGCCACTTTCGTCGGCAAGACGCAAAGGGACGTGCCCTTCCTAGGTATAAGTTCTACGAATTTGTGAACTGAAGTATCTCCCGGATTTCGAAAGATTGACGGTAATACTCAGTTGTATCAAGCGGCTGCATATTACAACTGACGTCATCGCCGGTCGACACGTTGACGGTGGATACGAGGAACGGGCTGATTTTGGAACCAGTTCCTATTGGATTTACAAAATGATCACCAACACTAACTGGGCAGAGCCGAACCAAAAGCCGCCTGCAGGGCCTAGCAGTAAAAACCTGACTTCTTAAATTACACCAGAAAGCTTAAATTAAAATTTATTGTTTTACGTAATTTTCTTATAAATTTTATTACTTATTGTTTTTTAAATTACGTCGTTATTTGAAGTAAAGTCACAAGGAGGAAATCATTATTGGTTTTATTTTGGCTATACTAACTACAATTACAAACTGATAAAATGTAAACTATCGATTTACCGAAAATGAATGAATAAATAAATTTAAATTCAATCCGGTTATTTGAAATTTTTTCCCTTAATGTTTCATTAATTTAGAACGCTGTGTAAAAAAACAAATGTTCATACTAGCTGACCCGGCCACGAGTTGCTGTGGTATGGAACTTACATTTAATTACAAGGCATTGTCCTGTAACAAACATTAAATTTTAAATAATTTAACTTTTTAATGGACATTCAATTCACAATAATAAAAATTTAGGTCAATAATCGATTTAAAAAGTATATCTCTTATGTTGGACCAAATTACACACAGTAAGCCAAATTTCATCAAAATCGGTTAAGTATTTTCGGAGTTTATCTCGAACAAACATCGTGACGAGAGATTCATTTAGATACTTTGCCACGAAAATATTCAACATTCTCCCAGAAAACATCAAACAGAGTCAAACACAGAAAGAGTTTAAAAAATATGTTAAAATATAAATATATTCTAATGACCGAGCCTATACTGGTGCCCTCACCCAAACACCCAGTCATTGACAGTTGTTATTGTAGTAATAACCTTGCAGTTTTTGTATTGTGTGCAAACAACGATGTAAACTAAAATTAAGTTTTTGCTATATAGAAACCTACATTATTAATTTATAAATAACCATAGATAAAATTGTGAGAAACAATTTACAAAAAAATCTGCCTCAATACAGGTTCGCCTAATGAGGCAGACTATGCACATCTAAAAATATTGTATAATTATGCTACTTCTGTGTAACCGTTCTAACATTACTTTCTATTTGTTAATTTTTTTTGTACTGATGTAATCTATTTTTAATCTACATTGAACATGTACTTTTTTTGTTGTAATATGGCCAATTTCATTAAATAAAGACATATTATTATATTATGTATACATATACCTATAAAGATAAATATAAACGTTCTTATCTATCTTCTTTTAAGAAAATCATGTCCACATAAACACCCTTTCGAGACACTGTGCTACAGGGATATTAAACGTAATAAAGATCTGTTCCAAGTTTTTATTTTAATTTTATTTATTGGCTTTATAAATTCAAATATAAATTTGTTAAGAATATTTAAGTCTTGTACCAATAAAATAACAATCTTAAAATTTAAGACCTTAATAAAAAAAGAAAAATACAAAACAACGTAACTAAAATAAACAGTTCTGATAAAGTGCGTCTTCTTACTTAAATCTACAAAAAGGTTTTTACAAAATAATTCCAAGGTTTATGTACATAAAACTTGAAATGAATATCAATAATATCTTTGAGGAAGTGATTTTATTAAAATTCAAACTGTTGAAAGCAAAAAAGAAAACGCAATCAGCAAAAAAAAAAAACATTTAAAAAATCAATGAAAAGTAAAATTCTGTTAAAGGTATTCGCTCGAATATTATTTTTTAACGAGAAAGTTGTTTAATTCTACATCCACATAACTTATAACAAATTATTTCATTATACTAATAAAAACCCACTAAATAATTATAAATATAAACTGTTTTCATAAATAATTTATTTCCGTGAAGCTGAGAATGTAAAACTGTCAGCAGCTCGCCGTATTACCGAAGTATTATCGAGACTTTATAGGCTTCCAAAGCTCATAGAAGAATAGAATCTTAATAACAACTATGTTTGTGCATAATTTAACTTTTTACCCATTTGCTCAGTTTTATGATATAAAAAACACGTTTGATGAGCGTCGACAGATAGGTACATATTTTGAAATATGGCATTATTGACAGAAATAAGAATTGGTTTGTAACCTAAGGGTCACGGATAAATATAACTGATTTTATTTATATATTGACTTTTTATTGGCTATTTCATATTTTCTTTTAGATTATTATTGATATCTTCTTTTTCAACGGAAATCAATGTAGCCATTGACTTAGTACCTTTTGGTTCTAGTCCAGTTAGTACCCTTTCTGTCGCTCTTACAGTTGCTTGTAATCGTATATCGCCATCCCATTTGATCGAAATGAAAATTTCACAATGATGATGAAAAGAATTTCTATGTTTGAAATTTAAGCAAAGAATAGTCAGATTTTGGATCTAAAAACACGCCCACATCGTATTTGTTGTGTTCTTCTTTATTCTAAGCTCTTAGCCTTTATCATCTCTACATTTTATAAATTAAAGTTCTACGCGTCATCTGTCTGTCTACCTGCCTGTCTGTTCGCGATAAACTCAAAAACTACAGAACGGATTTTCATTCGGTTTTCACCAATAGTGATTCGTGGGGAAGGTTTAGCTGTATAATTTGTTAAGGTTATGTGTAAATTGGTTGAAAAATAACAATAATTATAAAATCGTCGGAAAAAGTCAAGCCCCTGGTAGATTTCATTGAAAACACTGCCTAATCCCTTTGAGATATAACAAAAGAATGCTGGGATATACCTCTTTTATAGATCTACAAAAAAGTCCGGAATGGCATATAACCATCTTTTACGGATAGTTTACTATCTTCCCTTCTCTACATATTATAAATTAAAGTCGTCCGCGTCGTCCGTCTGTCTGCCTGTTCGCGATATCTATTGATAGGGTCGAGTATCAATTTAGTGGGCTCAGAAACAAAATACAAGTATCTCGGTACGATAGTTTATTTTACAAGTTACACAGAATATCAGTTAATGTTTTTTTACAGTCTCACATGACGCTTCTGAAAAAAAACTCCTATCTGTCAAAAAAAGAAAAAATCAAACAAAACAATTCAATTCGAATTCTGGTGCGTTTAAAAATAAATGGATTCGTGTAACCACCGTACGAAAGTACCTAGACTACACTGGGTAGCTCTATTCGAGCCGTGACTGATTCCATTTGCGTTTTTTTTAGTGACGGGGTTTTGGGTCACTCTTCATGCTCGTATCAATATCTTTTACGGAGAGCTTACCATACCCATTCTGTCAAAAAAATGGCCACGTTCATTGCGGTAATCGGAAAGTTATTTAGATTGATACAGTATTAATCCTTATCAACTTAAATACGTTAGTTACCTCTTTATGCACATTATTATAATCTTTCGCACCATTTCTACGTAATATAAATTAAAGTCCTCCGCGGCGTCTGTCTGGCTGTCTCTTCGCGATGAACTCAAAGATGGTGATGATTATAAAGTTTGGATAACCATCCAGTAGATGGCGTTGTGTTTAATTAGCCAGAGCAACGCATGGCCGGGTCAGCTAGTATAATACAAATTTGGGTTTGTTTGTCTCTTTTGAGAAAAAAAATCGCTTTCAAAGCAGTAGGATGAAATAATCAGAATTAATAAACACATCTTCTATATTCCTTCATCGTTCAGTGAGGTTCTTGTAAGGGTGGGTAGGGTTGTGGGAGGAGGGGAGAGGCAGGTGAGAGGTAGGAAAGAGGTGGTGGGAAACAATAGGAGAATGGAGAGGAGAAACGTGAAGGCGAAGGCAGTGGAATAGTGAGACCCATCCAGCCCCCGACAAAGATTTTGATGCTTGGGTTGTTCTTCTTTTTAACCTATATAAAGTTGTCTCCACCAGAGATTGGAGAAAAATTTAACAGAATAACCAATACTATTATTTTATAATTACTTTTAAATCTACTATACTAAAGACTTAACGCCTGTGAGTGTTTAAAAAAAAATACGTGTTTATATTTTTGTAGTAAACATTGACGTGACATAAACGTGACAGAGTTGTAACTCATCGTGACAGAAGTGTATTTCATACAAATCACAGTTGTCTCCTGCCACCTCGACTTGCGTATATTCTATAATGTTACAAAAAAATTATATGACGACATCATCATTACATAGTATAAAATGAAGTCGCTCAAAATGTATGTGCGCATAGATCTTTTAACGCAACGGATTTTCATGCGGTTTTCACCAATAGATAGAGTGATTCAAGAGGATGGTTTATATGTATAATATATGCTTTTTATGATAGAGAAAATCCGAGAAATTCAAATATTCAATTCAGGCAGCGGGCAGCTGGCAAGTGAGTGGTGTGGATTTTATAAAGGTTGGGTAATGGCGTTGTGCTTCGTTAGCCACAACAACGTGTGACCGGGTCTGCTAGTAAAATATAAAACTATTTTATAACTCCAAAAAGTATAACCTATCAAGTAACAGCGATTATTATTTTAAATCATGTTTAATAAAATATTTTTTAAATTCTCAAAACTTTTATGTCATGCGTCAACTCTGTCGCGTGGGTTGTCATTCGAAATAAATATGCACGCAGCTCGTGTTTGTCACCCCCGATAGTCATTTTAGGCCTCCTTCCCTCCTTGCTACAATTTCCCCTCTGAGATGCAGAGAGAATAAATTACAAACAAATGTGACGGAGGGGTGGATATGTGACAGAGTGGTAAAAGTTATGTAGGTTAAAAAGAACAATCCACTCTCCTATTTTATTCACATTGCGAGGTAATTTTTTGTTTGTTGAAGAATTGATATTGAGTAATACCGAGATTTTTTTTTTTATTATCTTTCAGATTAAAAAGTGCGCTCTTAATCATTAGTCTATCTATCAGGACAGTAATAACTAGTAATTAAAAACCCGCTCCGCAGGTTTTTGTTGCTAGGCCTGCGGGCGGCTTTTGGTTCGGCTTCGTTCAATTAGTGTTGGTGACAATTTTATAAATCCAATACGAACTGGTTCCAAAAATTGCCCGTTCCTCGGATCCACTGTCATCCAGTGATAGCTAGTCACCGGGACAGGTAATGACGTCATATGTAATATATTGCCGCTTGATACTATTGAGAATTACCATTACAACTGAGTATTACCGTTAATCTTTCCGTATCCGGAGAGATACTACAAATTCATAAACTCGTACTACTTATACCTGCCAGGGGCACGTCCCCATGCGACCTGCTAATGAAAGTAGGGCCATCTTTTGACGAATTCTTGAATTCAAAATCGAATTACAACGATAGCTTTATTTGAAATTTAACGTACACAGATGTTTTATGTGGCACGGCGCGTTGCGTCGTGGCGTCAGACATGCACTCGAAGCCGGGTTCTGAAATTCAACTGCGCAGACGGTAACGTATTAATACTATCCGATACTAGACCATATTTAAACAAAATTATAATATAAAGAAATTAAGAAATGACCGTTTAAACATAATATTAATTTATGGAGGTCTAGAATGGACGATCGATAAAACCCTATATCAATACGATATTGACCAAATCCATCATCTATGGTCAGTTATCAATTGATAAATTTTAGCGCGGCCTCCATAGTATCAGATAAATTTCGGTTATCTGCAATATACACATATCATTCGTTGCAAAATTACTGTCTTATTTAATGAACGGATTTAACTAACGAAGCTCTTAGAATTGAAAGAACGCGTGTACGCAATCAACCATTTCATTCCGTTCAATCTTTGAGAAACACAAATGGTTGAAATATGTATAAAGACCTCATTATCTAATTAACTACCGTTTGATTTGTAGTCAGTACGTTTTGGCATTTCACCATGAATAGACTGACGTCAGAACAGCGCTTGAAAATTGTGAAAAATTTATTACATTGGGTTTTTTTTTTAATTTATTTTATTTGGATAAGTTTTAAGATTTTCACGGCCAAAAGCATTTTCGTTATTTGTTTTTGGTGAGCGCATACATAATTTCACGTAATGGATCTGTGAACTGGCCTCCACGATCGTGTGATCTCACACCATTAGATTACTTTCTTTGGGGATATGTGAAGTAACTAGTTCACTCACTAAACCAGAGACGTTGGACCATTTGGAAGTCAATATTCGCCGTTATATGGCTCCAGTTGCTCGATAGACGAACCAGATCAGACACGATTCTTAGCCTCCCTCGGTGCAACACAAATTCTAAGCAGAACTCTTTCACCTATCGTGCATTTGATATTTTTAACTCTGCACCACACTCCTTAAAATCACACAGACGCTCTGTCGATACTCTACAATAACAATAACTATAGATACCCCCTAATACAACCACCACTCTATGAACTTCCTATTTTTTTTTTCTCTTTTAATTTTTGTCACGCATATTTTTACTATTATACCTCAACTTAACCGATCCTTCCCCCTCCATCCCCCATCCTTCCCCCTCTCTATTCATACCTAAATAACTCGGCTCTTAAAATGTAATTTTTCATTAGTAAATTATTATTTTTTATTTTTTTTTATTATTTCATAAATGATTAAATGTTACATTTTTGGCCATTTTTGACTACCATACTAGGCTATTGCCCGTGTTGTGGTAGTCATACATGTAATATAATTTTATATACCTATACAGATAATAAAATATAAGAAGAGAAAATAAAAAAATAACATATTTAGGGATAAATAAAACTAAAAACAGATAAAAATATAAGAATTGCAAGTTTATTATCTAAGAAATAAAGAAAATTTAAAGAAAATGAAATAAACATTGGTGAGCATTATTCTTCTTGAAATAAAAATAGAAATAAAATTTGGTAAGTAATCTTCTGCACGAGAGTACATGTTTGTAGTCATTTTTGATATTCGTTCTATGAAAGAAATTGGAAAGAGTGTTAGAGAAAGTAATTTTTTGTTTGATTTTTTTTAAATGCAATATTAAGTTAAAGTAATTAATTAATTAAATTTGTAATATTTTTTTAATTAATATTAATATTATTTGTTTTTTATTGTAATATTAAGCTCTCATGTGTTGTTTGAAGAAATCTCTTCCATTTTCAAATATCCAATGATTGATACGGGATTTAAAGAGAGATTTAGAATTATGTGACTTTATATCGACACTCAAAGCATTATACATTTTAGGAGCGATATGCCAGAATTGTCCTTGAGCGAAAGAAGTTTGAGTTTTAGGGACCACGCAACCCAGGTTTGCTAAGAAGCGTGTGTGTGCTTGATGTTGTGGGGCCACCAGTAGATTATTTTGGCATATATAACATATGCTTATCTTAGTAAATAGCTGTCGAATATCTAAGACTCTGATTTTTGCAAAGAGTTCATTTGACGGGTGGGTCGGTTGACATTTAAATATAATTCTCAGAATTAGTTTTTGAACTAAAATAATTGGTCTAATAATGGATTCAGCACAAATAAAAATAAATATCTCTGGAATCACTACACTTGCATACAATACCTAAATGGAAACCTGTAAATGGTTCAATTATTGTTACTCAATTACTATATGCTCTGTTATTAATGTAAACTGTTGGTATCCCAAATAAATAAATAAAAAAAAAATAAAATCGTCGAAAATTGGACTTCACGATTGCGCTTCATTCGAGCTAGCCGTGGCGCTCTTATGCCCGAAATCATATTTAAACAATAATGGCATAAAATTATCTATTACATGATTAAATAAAGCCAATTTCATAGATATTAACATTATTTTTATGTGTTTTTTTTTTTCATTTTGAATTTGTATACCTCTAAAAAAAAACACCCTTTAGAATCGCTCGGCAGACCGGCACAGACCCCTCCCCCCACCTGGCAGCAGGAGGGATGTTAGGCGAGGTGGGAGGGGTTGGGGTGGAATTCAGTGAGCGCAGATAGAGATGAGAGTCTGTAGGATTTTTCCTTACAACCAATTAAGTTAGGAATTCGCAAAACGCCCGAATATACTGAAATAACATGCGTAGCGGTAGGTATTAGGGGATAATATCATTTGCGCAATAAGGCTTCTTTCCTTCGAGCACTTTTACAAGAAAATTATATAATAATAACTTCAAATACAAACACGACAAAATTAATAAATAAATTTTTTTACATTTTCTCCACAAATGACGCCCCGAGGAAAAAAATCCGTTAAGGCCTTTGTGGTTGCTGCGTGTAGGTCATTTATTTATTTATTTAATACAAATGGCATAAGTATGCCATAAACACTAATTACATGTTACAAATTCATACGAAAAATATTAGTAATAATTAAAAAGTGTATTAAATAGTATATCAGTTAATTGTGACGTTACATTGGAAAGTGACACCAGAGATACATTTACATGCAAAAATCTAAAATACAAATAAAATTAATATTGATTAAAAAATGTGACAGCATAGCCATCTTGTACATACGTTCCGTGCAGTTAAATAGATCTATCACATCTGCATATCTATTAGTAACTTCATGCAACCTGGGGACAAGCGAGTGTTTCGTGTACCTACTCAGTCCGATTATTGTTGCATTTAAAAAAGATTTTAGAATGAGTGGTTCTCGTGAGAATATGAAATTCAATGAGCTTAGTTAAATCAGGACTGTCGTCTATTCTACCATTTACAATTTTGAACATGAATATTAAGTCGGATATAATTCTTCGATCTGAGAGTCTAATAAATTTAATTCTTTCATCAAGTAATTATAATTTATGTTTTCAATGGGAATACTGAGTTTAAAATTAATGTGTCTTAGGAATTTGTGGTGAATTTTTTCGATTGAATCTGTACGTGTTTTAAAATGAGGGGACCAGATCGAGGAGTTATATTCAACTTGACTACGTACTAAGGATGTATACAAATTTTTTAAAGTTGAAATGTGGAATTTCTAAGAATGAAGCCAAGCATTTTGATTCCTTTTCGGGAATTTTTTTTAAAATTTAGAGTCGAAAGTTAAGCCCAGTATGTGTAGGGAAAGGAAGGATATGAAGTTTTAGGAAGGAAAAAGATACGAGGGATGGGTAGGAACTTGGGCACAGCGGTGCAAAGCATGCAGTAGGTGGGCAAACGCACCCACAGCCAAGACCTAGACAAACCTCACCCCCGGGCGACTTTGATCAGTTCAAGTCACCAAACGTAGCGAACCGGTTGGGGTGAACTATAACAGGTGTGTTGGTTATACCTACAATAAAAAGTTTCCAAGGCGGAGATACCCATACCCGCCTCCCAAATAATTATGTTGAAACAAGTTGTTTAGCGATTTTTTTAAATATTTTATTGCGACATATTCCCAAGCGCACTCAACATTTAGGTTCTTTTGTCAAAGCCATACGTTAAAGTTTTAATTACCCTAGAATTTCATACATCTCTGAAAACTTAAATTATAAACTTAAATATTATATATATATTTGACTTGTAAAGCTGAAATCTGTTTGTCTTAGGTATAGTCAGCTCTGGTGTGATGAAATTTATACAAATCAAATTATTACCAACTGAGAAATGCGTCAGTTTCACTAAATATGATAAAAGCGGGACTTTAAAATATCTGAATCTTTCTAAATTAAACTCTCAACTAATTTGGTCACTTTTCGGAACAACTCATATAGGTCTCATATAAATCGCTGTGTCTCCATTACTGTCATAGTGAGAAATATGGTGTTAAAAAGAGAAAACACCATGCTTTACATCAAAATTTAAAAGTTTACCACTAAAGAAGTAAAATGTACACCTTTATAAAACCATAATTTCGGATTCCAATTTGAAAAAAAAAGAAACTTTGGGAATTTTTTATAAATTATTTTTGCATGAAAGGACTAAAAAGTGAGGTGCCAATAACGTTTATTATCTATTTGTCTTTTTTTTTTACATCAGCTCCACACAGGAGGCCCTGAGGAAAATAATTTTCCTCAGGACCTATGTCATCTTTGTTTTTTTTTAATAAAAGGAAGGAGAGGTGAGTTCTGGGAAGGAAAAGGGTTTAAGGGGTGGGTAAGAATCTGGGGTTCAGCGTGTCTTGGTCATCCGCCTCCAAGACCTAGACAAACCTCACCCCATGAACCCGGGCACCCCTGCTAAATCACCAAACGTAGCGAACCACTTGGGGTGACCTATGGCAGAGGTGTTGGTTATCCAATAAAGGTTCCCGGGGCGGCGGTACCCATTCCCGCCTCCCAAATTGTCTAATAAAATATGGATTTGTTTTTGGTTAGAAATAACGTAAAGTGTGCCATTTTGAAAACTTTTTATTTGCTTGCATGCTAGATTTTTATAAAATTTTAAAGCGTTTTTTTCACCTAAAAACAGTTTTTAGTTTTCGGATATGTTCAGAAATATTACATTTATATAGATTTTATTGTAAAGCGGAAATATTTTGACCCTCTGATAAATTTGTTCGAGGCCTGAGGGGTTAAAAAAACTTTAATTTGATCAAAGCCTATGTAAAGTGATGTATTTGATGAAAGCTTCATAAAACAAGAAGTGATTGCATCTTAAATCAACAAGTTTTAGGTGTGTAATTACACAACGTTATTATTAAGATAAACTGAAAATACAAACACCTTTCAGAACCGGACCAGCAACAGTTTGGGCTCGATGCTGAAAGAATTAACTATTAAATAACACAGGTCTGCAAATTGACATTTAATTTTTTGTTTAAATGGTAATATGTGAATTATATGTATTTCGGTACGCTGAATTCTTCGAGTATGCCATCCATTTCGACTCATCACGTAAGAATTTTCCGCAAAGTGGAAATTAAAATATAGGTAAAACCCGCCTTACACTACTTGTGTAGAGAATGTTCAGCAGAAAAAAATCATAAAATTATAAAAATTTAATTAATTTTAAGTCATAAAATATTTTATTTACATTATATACAATTATAAATCTTTATAAAATCTACTTTTTTAGTTTCGAAGCTTCGTTTTGTGCTTTTTCTTTGGTGGGGCGTTATATTTTCCCTATGCAGCATCCAGCAGTAGTCGCCCATCATATTTGAATGCCATCGATCTTGATACCTTCTCTCATTTCCTTGATATCTTGGTGAAACCTCTCACCTTGCTCTTCACTAACTGCACCAAGATTTTCCGGGAATTAATCCAAATGGGAGTTCAAAAAACTCACAACACAGTTTTAAACTCATTGAGCATCCCAGATTTAAAAAAAAACTTCTGATTCACTTTCTGATGATGGCAAATCGTCTAGGCTTTGGAGTGCTTGTGGTGTAGGAACGCCAGGTCCGTGAGGCACTGGGCGGAGTGCCAAATCCATGTTTGGGTAACAAATTTGTTTTATTTTTTTTTATTTTTGATACTATACCCTTGCACATTGCACGAACAAAAGTAGCAGTCATCGCTGTGGTTTCGAGGCTCTCTCCAGATCATGAGAACACCAAAACGAAAAGATTTAACTTTACCTATTGACTATTGACCATATTCTAAGTTCTTCAACACACCCTGAACAAACTCTATGCGGGGCCCAAGATTTGTTCTGGTCCCCTATCTTCACACCAAATACGCAAAATACACTTTTTTAACAAAAGCAGTAATATTTCTTTGTTGTTTTTTCACTACAAATTCACCACAAAAATAGCAAAAACTCTCAGAAGAATTTAACCAACCTCTTGAAGTCATTTTTGAAATGCACATTACAAAAGTTAGAACAGAAATAAATAAATGAAACGTCATGGAAGGGAGGGGGCAACTTAGGAATTTCGGCATTCTCTCATCATACTTACCATGGAAAATCCCGATATATATGATTCAACGCTGACTAATTTCAACATCACGAGATACTAAATGTTTTGTTTCAGTCTATAAAACATAACATTGTCTTATAATAAGTTGGAATTAATAAAAAAAGATATATTTCGCCAATAAACCCCGTTTTGCGCCTTAAGATAGGCAATCCCACAGTATTTTGAGTTTCCGGAAAAACCTTACGTGATAGAATTTTTTGATAATTTTCCCGAATTCAGCAACCAAAAATATACGGGAATTACCTTTTATTTCAAAGAAAAAAAAACAGTCGCAGACCTGTGTAATGTTTTAGTATATTCCCTTTTTGTTGCTAGATAAAGTTATCCTCACTGGGATCTTACGTGCTGAGTAATACATTTACAAACTAAAATTTAGTTTTATAAATGATAAGAAGTTACTGAAAAAATATTATAAATACATTAGTATAGTATTTTATTTATCAATAAGTATTTATCATATAGTTTTTTTCAAGTGCGAGGTTTCTGTTTCAGTCAGCATCGGTGTCAGTATGTTTTCTCTTTCTGATCTTTATACATATTTAATTAACGATAGCCAGCTCTATAATCCCCTGATGGTGAAAAAATACATAATTTGGAGTTGTCAGAGGAATTCTATTTGTATAAACTAAAATAATTTCGTTCCTCAGAAAATGAACAATTCGAGACCGGTGATTTTACATAAAAAATACGAAGTAACTATGGATTTTTTTGACTTAAATGCTACATGGACATAAGAATAAGAAGTTTTTTTTTAAATCGAAGACTTGAAGCGTAGCAAAATTGCACAGTTGGCATTTTTAGTTTGAGCCACGACTGCGCCTGAACTATTTCCCATGTCTGATGCGGGAATTTACAAAGTTTGAATGAATCCGAGTTCAAGCGACGCGTCGCGCGTCGTTACTTGCGAGGTAGGCGAGGTGGCTGTACAAGTCTGCTGGTAAACTTTTAAAAACTGTATTATAATGGGTTACAACATCGAACCCCGGATTTCCCTTACCAGATGTCGATCGCACACCCACATCGATATCTAGAGGCCATCACCACGACAGGTTGACAAATGCACAACGAGATTTCTGGGGATTCAGTTCTAAGCAGGGGGGTAAAACTCCGATCCAAAATTTTAACCGAATCGTTGTGTGACGTCACAAGGTCCCAGCCATCACATCCACCAAAAGGAAACTTTGAATTTCAATGGAAAAAACTGTACATTACTATTTTTTTGGTTTATTTACTTTTGTATAGTGTGCAGTCTCTCGTATCTAGGATGAACGAAGTATGTATGAAGAATGAGTTAATGATGAATGTAAGTAAGACTAAAGTCATGGTGTTTGAAAGAGAGAGTACGAAAACAGAATGCAATATAGTTGTGAATGATGAATACTTGGAGCAGGTGGATGAGTTTGTGTATCTGGGTAGCATGTTTATGAAAGACGGGAAGGCTGATAGCGATATTGAAAGAAGTGTGAATACCGGTAACTCCATTAATTTATTTATTTATTAATCTTAACTTAGCTCACATCTTTGTGTGTGCTAATATTTTATAAAGATATAAACATTTACGAACATAATCATTCTTTAAATATTACACATAAATAAAGACATTAATAATTGAGGTAGAGATATTTTCGTAATTCTTTTTTAAACTTATTTATATTTTCTATCTCAGTGATTTCATTCGGGATGTTGTTATACAGTTGGACGGCCTGGTACATCAGAGATTTCTGGGTGCTTAATTTTTTTCTTGTCGGCAGTCTAATTTGCTTTGAATTTCTTGTCCCGTGTCCGTGTGTTTCGTTATTATAATGTATTTTTCTTTTTAGTTCCTTAGACATCATCCCCATGTTTATGTAAAAAAATAAGTACATTCAAATACACAGTTTGCTTCACCGTCAACATATTTAGCTCTGGGGGACTGAATGCCGTTGGCGCTAATAAAAAAAAAAAACAAAATAAAAAAAAAACTGTCAAAATAAGAAGAGCTAGCAGTCCATAATGGAGCAGGATGAAAGTAAACTGAATGCTGTTGAAATGAGATCCCTGAGGCGTATATGTGGTAAAACAATGCATGATCGTGTGACAAATGTGGATATCTGCAAAGAATATATGGCTGATGTAAGAATAATGAGTAAAATTAAGAAAGAGTCCAGATGGTTTGGGCATGTAGAGCGAATGAACAAGAAAGTAGTGTAAGACGCAAATGTGAATGGTGGAAGTCGGGGACGCCCGAGGAAGACATGGCACGATCACGATTACGAATAATAGAAGAGAATGTATGAGACGATCCTGACGATCTATGAATGTGAGTGAGGCAAAGAGTGTGTGCCAAGACCGAGTTGTTTGGCGGTCCGTCCTCTCTGCCTACCCCTGCGGGGAAACGGCGTGATGGTTAGTTTGTTAGTTAGTTATTTACTTTTGACATTTACGCGTGTGACGCAACAGTTAGTAGCATAAATTTTGGGAATTCGCGGTCGTACGAAAACAGGACCCGTAATTGGAACAAAAGTACAGGTGGGAATCTACATTGGTTGTTATTTCTTGTTGTTCCTAATTTATATCTATTTTCGTTTTCTGAAGGTATCCATGTTCCACTCGGAATCTAAAGTACATATTTGACGCCGTTCAAGATCACAATTACATCTTAAAAGGTATAAACGTCTTCTATATAGCATCGACCTATCTCATTAATTTTATTCATATCGATGCCGGAAAGGAAAAATGTAATACGGCTGTGACATTAAAGATGAGACATTACAAGGAAGCTGGGAGGCGTTTTGTCTATACAAATCTGTTGTACAATTTTCTCTTTGGATTTTGACACATGTAGTGAAAAGGTTTTTTTAAATATAATATAGACTAGTGAGTTCCCAGCATGCGTTGCTATGCCACTTAATAAAGTTATTGTTTCTCCCTGCGTGTCCTTTCCCATTCGTCCCGTTCTTTTTCCGCCTCCTCTTCATCTCCTGAATCCCCTTCCCTTCACGCGTTCCCACTCCACCTTCAATCTCTCCACTCCCCTCTTCCGCTTCCCCCGTCCCGCAAACCCCTCCCGCGTTCCATATATTCAGTCCCGGTACATTCATTTTTCAATTAGCTCGTGTGCCCCTATTGCAATGTTTTTATACAAATTTCATAATGCCAGAGCTCACCTGTATATTATATAAAAACCATCGTGGACGTGCTCACAACAGCTTACTAAAGTTTCATCGCAATCGTATGAATGGTTTATCAATGCATAATTTCATGATGCCAGAGCTCACTATTGTACACAGAAACCATCGCGGGCATGCGCACATCAAATCCCCGGTTAGCAATGCATAATTTCGCGATGCCAAAACTGACTATTATAATATAGACACCATCGCGGGCATGCACTGCACGCATCAAATCCCCAAAGTTTCATCGCAATCGGATGAATGATTTAGCAACGCATAGGCATCTCATATATATACTTATATACAAACCCAGAAACATACTAATTTTTATTTTTATATATTTAGAGATTAGCGTCTGTCAGTACGTTTTGCTTCTTTGATAGTAAAAATGTAAATCGAAACAGGAAAAAGCTCTATTGCAAAATTCCAAAATCGCACATACGACATTGTTCTTCGGGACCGTCGAAATATTTAGAGCCTATGTTTCAATCCTATCTTTCGTTAGTAATCTAACATTGGAAGATGGTTTGATATCATATTTAATTAATAAACTTTATGTTGTTTCACATACATTTTTTATTTCAGCATCCATAGAATTATCTTTCAAGGTATTATATCTTTACTTTTGATATTACCATTTTACTATTGAGTAAAACAAACCATTAGAACTTTCCAAAGCAGACTTCATCACATAAAGGTTGAAATGTTGAATTATTAATAACATTTCTAGATGTTTCTCATAATGAGAAAGTTTCCTTGAAAACGCGACGCCGTTAAACGTGTTGTCAAACTTGAAATATTAATTTCACGAACAAAGTACATCATCTCCAGGGAACTATTACGCCAAGCAACTTTGTTAAGTGTAATTCTCAATAAAGAAAAATCATTACAAACCAAAACACATTATAGATTTTTAATTAAAGGTGTAAATTTTAGAACTTTAAATTTAATTATAAATTCAGTCACATGTGAGCAGCTAAAAACGATGATGTTAGGATATTACTGTAACTAAATACCTGGGACACAATCTCCAGTAATCTGATGGATGATGATGACATCGATAGGCAAAGACGAGCTCTCAGCGTAAAAGCAAACATGCTTATTAGAAGATTTCACTTTGCTTCACTCTCTTCCTTTCCTACTGTGCAACTTTGTACACTTTGGGCAAACTACAAAAAGAGTAGTACAGAAAGGCTTCGGGTCCAGTACAATAACGCCATCCGCATAATGTTTGGTCTCCCCAGATATTGCAGCGCTTCCCAGATGTTCACGGAAGGGCGAGTTCTCGGTTATGTTAGGGTGTGTCAATTATTTCAACTTTTGAATTCAGAAACGCCCGGGGTCTCAAAAGTTGCGTCTTGCAAAGAAAATGAGAACTGCATTTAAATTTATTTAAAAAAAGGTTATTAGCCCGCTAAAATGCATTGAAAATCAGAAAACAAACCTAAAACCATTTTTTAACGTTTGTTTATTATTAAAAAATGCGTATAACTGACAAAAATGAAAAAAAAGTTCTAGTTTATGAATACAAGTATGTCAACAATAATTCTGATTTTATCCAGAAAAAGTGTTATTTTCCCCTTTTATTTTTTCAACCAACACATCACATATGTTTAAATTTTTTTTTTGGTTCCTTGTACTGCAGTTATGGAATGAAAAATAAGTTTGGTACAAAATATAAAATATGAACCCTTTGTTTTATTTTTTTTCCAAATCACGACATCTATTTTTTTCAAAACTTCCGGCCATTTTAGCGGGCTAATAGTGAACAATAATTTCATTTATTTTTACGTTTTCGAATAGCTACAGATCATACGAAACATTTTTGAGACTCCGGGAGCTTAAATATAAGGCCATTTTTTTCCCTCTATGGAGAGCGACACAAGCTTATGCAACCCTTATTAGATCCTGGGTGGCAGTAATGAGGGAAAGAATCAGCATGGAAGCCCGTCAGTCCATCATCCTCCAGTATTGATGCACATTGGAGAAAATACTAGATCTTTAGACTGGTCAGTGGTTGAGTGGGCATAGCGCTTGGGTCCCATTCCTCAGCTGGCCAAATCCTCCATCACAACACAAGCAACATTTTCGGCTTTCTGTGGTGGTAGTAGGAGATTTTCAAACATTGTTGGGTTATTCGTAACCCGGGAATGTTTGTCTTTCTTTTTAAATATAAAAAAAATATAAAATAAAATGTGGTCACACTACCCTAAAGGCTTCTAATAATTTTTACGCACCAGATTTAAATGTCCGGGTTAAATTTTCCCCACAGGAAAAACTAAACCCTTTCACACACTTCCCAAATGATCATCTAGTCAATCTACGCTATGCAATTGCACTATATATGTATTATAAATACAAAACAATACAAGAATAACACGTCAACCTACCAGAGACCAAATGGGAAAATAATTCACCGACTCCAGATATTTTCATATCAGAGGGTTCGGCTCTGTGGAATTCCTAATTGAACCTATAAATCCTACTGATCCCTCAATATAAATATTTAAAAAATCTTTTGTAATCCTACATGTATTTAAAATGACTGATTTTTGCAATTTTATATATAAATTCTTTGACAAATCTAATATGCGTAAATTTTGACTGAGAGACCTAGGTATAATGCCAGTAGCCGAAATAACAAATGGTAATATTTTTATAGTCTGAGAATGGGAAATTCTTTTAATCTTTAATGCCTAAATCTGTGTATTTTCTTATTTTTTCAGAAACAGTTTTTTGAATATTACAAGAATTAGGAATAGCTACATCAATGATTACATTATTATCTTTTTTTTCTTTACCGTAAATATTATATAATTATTTGCTTTTTTGTTTTTCGTGTATAATTATATTCACCTGCTTTTGTAAGGTATGTTTGTCTTCATGGAATGTGTGGAGTCAGACACATTCACACTAACCTCCCCACATACCGGAATAATCTTATTTTTATTATTATTACGAGAATATTATGTTACTTACATTGGGTGATTTAAACCATCGATATCTTTATTTTTTGTGGAATAAATAGAATTTCGCCAGAAAATAAAAAAGGTACTCCAGTTAACCCGTATAGTTATTTTGTTTTTATTTTTCCTATTATTAACCAATAGCTTCTTTTACTATCTATCACTATGTTGTGACTTGAGCAGAAAACGAAGGTAACAGAATATCTATCTTCTCTATAAACATAAATGAATTGCCGAAATGTATGTCCGCACATAACTTTCGAACTACTGCACCAAATTGGATTTTTTTTTTGTGTTCGATTTTTCAGGACAAGGTTTGTATAAAACTACTGGTGAGCTCTGGCATTATGAAATTTGTTAAAAAAATTGTAATAGGTGGCACGCGAGCTGTTTGAAAACTGATTGTACTGGGACTGAATGTATGGAATGCGAGAGGGGGGAGGGGAACTCGGTGGGGGGAGGGAAACTCGGGAGGGGGGTTCGTGGGAGGGTGAAAGGTGGAGAAAGGGAAGGTGGAGGGAGCGGAGTGGGAACGTGAAAGGGGAAGGGGACGCAGGAGAGGAAGGGGAGGCGGAAGGGGATCGGAGAGGAGAGGAATGGGAAAGGACACACAGAGAGAAACAATTTCTTTATTATAAGTCATACACAGGAGTGATGAGGGAATAAACTGAATTTGGTCCAAAAATAAACGGCGGCCTCAGTTACCTATACAGGGTGTTAAGGGACGTACTTGACTTACTTAAACCAGTGATTCCTGACATTATTTGGAGTAAAAAATGCAAATGAAATTTTGGTCTCCGGTGACTTTTTTGGACGATTTTTTTTTTTCAAAATTTTTTTCTTTAAAATCAAACAAAAAAAATTCTTCCACATGTGTTCACTGGTCACTCGGCCGAGTATCTGATCAACTCCTTAACCCGCCTCTAACTGTCCAACAATTACCATTTTTTTATGTTTTGTAGGAAAAAAAAATCAAAAATGTCACCGGAGACCTAAATTTTATTTACATTTTTTACTACAAATAATGTCAGGAATCACTGGTTAAAGTAAGTAAAGTACGTCCCTTAACACCCTGTATAATAGTTATTTTATTTTTTTCATCATTAACAGAAATTTTATAGGAATGTATCGGAATGAACTTCAGAAAACTAAAATAGACAAGAGTGGGGAGACTACGAATCCATCTTATTAGTTTTGGTGTTTTCTTCTTCGGTGTCGCTAAATGTCGCTTTCTTTTGTGTTTTCTTTGCCTATTAATTCTTGAGTGGTTTGAAGATGAGATATTGATCTAACAAACATATCTATAGGCATATTATTTTTTTTGATTTCTTAGGATTCGATCCTTGATTCGCTGAATGTCAGGCCGCTGAGGTTCGTCAGGTGCAGGACCAAGAAGACGTACGTGGGACCGAGGATTCATCTTGTTATATTGGAACCGAGCACGCGTATCTCATTCTCACGCAGTATGTATGTGTTTGTCTCTTTTTAGTGTCGCTCGTTTCCGTTTCATCGAGTTTCAATTCACAATCATGCTAAAGAAGCTTTCACTTCAAAAAAACTTTGAGGCTGCGCGTTAACCGGCAAGTAAAAAATCTGATCGACTCTTACAAGAGCTCCTTCACATAACAGAATAGATATAAAGCGTTCTTAATAAGCCTCACATTGATGCTGTATCTGTTTTATATCTGTTATCTGAAAAGAAAATAATTTTATTGTTCGAATAAATAATTTAGCAAGCGGTTCACGATTTTGGATTATGTTTCATATATTGTAAAATAGTCATTTGTATTCCGAGCACCGAGTGTACCCCCATTCCTGGGTATTGGGAGTCCTTGTTTTGGCCGACACGAGCAGATTGGGACACTTCTTTATGTTAGACCCAAACAAACGGCAATCGAATATGATAAAAATGTTTTGAAATTTTAGAAAGATTTTCTTGATGTAAATGAAAAAATCAATAATTATTATGAAAATTTTTTCATAAAAAAGTGATAAATCGTGATTCGCAAAGATATGGCACATAAATTTACTTAAAAAAATAAATATATTTATATATATTGCAGAAGTTAAGTTTAGAGAGTCATCAATTTGGGAGGCGGGTAATGGTATCATCGCCCCGGAAACCATTTATTGGATAACCGACAACCTTAAGTAGTTCTTTACGTTTGGCCATAACCGATAACCGACAACCTTAAGTAGTTCTTTACGTTTACTTAGCAGGGATGCCCGGATTCATGGGTAAGGTTTGTCTAGGTTTTGGCGGCGGATGCGGTTGCCCACGTATTGCTTGGCGAGCCGCATCGGGAGAGATTGGTTGAGGAAGACCTTTTTACCTCTGCAGCCGGACTCTCTCGACCCATTGCCTTGCATCGCTGTGGGAGGGATTATTTCATACGTCCGTCACTCCTGGACTCATTGACCCTCAGATTCCTACACACCCCTTCATACCTTTTTCCTTCCTAGAACTTCCTCTCCTTCCTTTCCCAAAAAAGTCCCTCCACACAGCGTCCCCAAAGATGAGATAGACCTCGAGAGAAATGATTTTCCCAAAGGGCCTCCTGTGTGGAGCAAATGCAAAAAACTTCATCAATGTAACTCGCTTCTGATAACTCATCTTAATCATTTAAAGAAATACGGAAAGACTCTTACAAACGTGATGATTTTTCAGCTCGCCCTTTTAACTATACTGGATGCTATAGGACAATTGGATATACCTGACAGACCATAACTAATAATTCCTGAGCTTATTTGGAGTAAGCTCGTAGATAAAATTATAATCATGGTGACGTTTTTTCAATTGTGTGCAAAATAAAAATTAAAATGAAGTTGCAAAATACTTAGAACTTTAGACCAACCCTATTACGCCACGTGTCACGTTCAAATACGCTAGACTAAAAGCCACACGTCATGCATCATTATGAAACCACACAGTGTGGTTGATTATGTGATTTATTAGTCTCTATGATCGTATGGAGCTCACCTTGCAGGGGTTCTGCGGGGCGGTGGTAACCGAATCCCACCCGCTAGAGAGCCTATGTGCCTACGTCATTTTGGTCTCAAATTACATTTTTGTACTGGTTAGAACTTTGTCAGCCCATTTGTTAGATTAAAATCAAGAACTATGATGGAACAACGCGGTGTGGTTGGTGGTTGTGATCTTATGGAGATCACCTTGCCAGGGTTCTGCGGGGCCGTGGAAGCCGATTCCCACCCGCTAGAGGGCCTACCGCCTACGGCATTTTGGTCTCAAGTTATATTTTTTTACTGGCTAGAACTTTGTCAGCCCATCTTTTAGATTAGAATCAAGAATCATAATGGAACAACGCGGTGTGGTTGTTGGTTGTGATTGTATGGAGCTCACCTTGCCGGGGTTCTGCGGGGCGGTGGTGGCTGCGCCCCCCACACGCTTCAGGGCCTGCGCCTGCGCGCTCTCGTACATCCTGACCAGCTTCTGTTCTTTCTCCTCGAGCTGGCGCTGCTGGAAGCGGGCCTGGAACCAAAAATACACACTTGTCACAACTAAGAATGGATTTTATTACTGGCAACCACCCGGGCTTGTGATCAGCTCTCGGAATGCCAGGGGTGAAATGCCAATCACACACAATTTGCGGGCTGATACTATTTTCATGAAAACAAACACATATTTTGCAAAATGATGTTTTTTGTAAATTATAACATATTACCAGATAACGAATTTGTATATTCATAAAAAAACTAGGTGGTTCCCGGCATGCGTTGCTATGCCGTATTCAAAGAAATGAATTGCATGTCTTTTCAGGGGCGTCCCGGTTCCCTTCCACACCGCGTTCCCCTTCCGCCCTCCCCGCCTTCCCTCTCCCTTTTTATCAAACGCGCGAACGCTCATACATGCGAAGTTAAAATAGTCGTTAAGTTTTCTGAAATTATCCAATTTTCTTAATTTTTCTTTCCGTAAGAACCTTCGTTTCCCCAGTATAGTTACTTGTGTTCACGGAAATGTTTTTTTCTCTCTCTAATGTTATAAAAAAATATTATATATTGAAGACATTTCTCGTATTTTTAAACGACTTCGAAAAGGAGGAGGTTCTCAATTCGACTGTATTTTTTTTTTATTTTTTTTTTTTATGTTTGTTACCTCAGAACTTTCGACTGGGTGAACCGATATTGATGATTCTTTTTTATTTGAAAGCTGGTGCTTCCCGTGTGGTCCCATTTTAATTTGGTCCAGTTTTGACAATGGCATCCATGAGAAAATCATATAAGTCTTAAATTTGCATTAAGTATGTGCGCGACAAATGGACGAATAACTCAATATCATGCCAACCGATTTCGATGATTCTTTTTTTATTGGAAAGGATGTACTTTAAGGGTAGTTTGATGAGAGTTTGGTTAGGTTCTGATTATGGGATCCATGACAAAGTAACGGAACTCTCCAATTCTGAAGAACAAATTTACGATACTCGGCCGAATCTTAATCGAATTAGTTAGTGTACTTCAGATTCACTAAAAATCAAAAAATAAACAAAAATTTTAACAAAACAAAAAAACGACTTCAAAAAATGCACTAAAAAGTAAAAAATAATTTCGTATTCTTCTACAACTTTATAATCAACTTACCTTTTCTACTCATCAATACGTAGGTACGATTATTATTTTTAGAGTCGGTGTCGGCGGGAGACGAGCTGTCAAGTGAACACGCCGGGCCGCGGGTACCTTGGTTGACACCGACTCCAAAAATGACAATCGTACCTACATATAGATGAGTAGAAAAGGTAAGTTGATTATAAAGTTGTAGAAGAATACGAAATTATTTTTTTACTTTTTAGTGCATTTTTTGAAGTCGTTTTTTTGTTTTGTTAAAATTTTTTCAGTTAAATAAAAGTTCTTCAGAATAAAAACAAGTCATAAGAGGCTTTTCTGAAATAAATACAATACAATCGATCACTTTTGAAAATCGGAATCATGATATTTAACCTGGAATCTTGTGACGCGTTTTTTCTCAGATAATAATAATTTTCTCAGATATTGCTAGTGACGAAACCACGTGATAGAATAATTTTAAAATATTTTATTTTATTGGCAAGCGAATAATTTTAGTATGCCAGGCTAATGTTTAAAATTATACACTAGAGGTTAACGTGTTTATTTATTTCAAAACTATTTTTGAATATACAAAAAATTTAGTAAAACATGAAGGTTTGCAAAAAAATGTGCCTAAGTATTATAGAGATAGTCATTGTTTTCCCTTATTAGGTTAAGTTAAAGTTTCACAGATTAGGTGCAGCTGGAGATCACGTGGTTTCATAGCCATGCTTGATCGTTTACTACAGTTTTACCATAGGTAATATAACACATCTATGGGTTTTACTAAACACAAGGAGAAATCTTACTACAGATTTAGTGATTTTTTTAGCCCAAATTCTTGTTTGTCTTCAACAATGTTAATAACAGGGCAGCAAAAATGAGTAGAAAAATATAGGTTACAGAGTCCACTTTTTTGTGAAAATAGGCTTCATTTATTAAAATCTTAACACCGCCAAAAGTACGCAACTCCCCGGAGCCTGCAGGATGGTGATCCACGGTGCGTGTTTATATGTTCTATTGCAGAATGGGGTTGGGAGAGAAGGAGATAAGAAAAGGGAAATTAATAATCTAATGAAGGTAAGAGCATAATATAAACGTCAACATAATGTGAACAAATATGATTCCAATGATACTATTAATAATATACAGCTGGGTATTTCGGGACATAACCAAGAAACCAAATATCAAAACGAGGTCAGGCGTTACACAGAGAAACTGTCAAGAAAGAGTTTCCAACCTCTTTCCCTATAACAAAGGACATTGGCCGTTAAACATAAAATGTTTCCCTCAAAAATCCCCCAGAGTAATGATTAACGATATCATTATTTAAGGCATCGTAGTGGGAAGGCCACGCGAAACAGCCTCATTTGAAAAAACCGGGAGGCTGCAGACACAATTCAATGGGAATTTTTGTAATACAATTGTAACAATGACACAAATCTTTTAACAGATAGGCGGGCGAAATATTTGGGTAAATTTAATACGCAGGTTTTTAATTGCCAAGCAAAAGTTATTTTTATGACCCAAATTGCCTGAATGTTTGTGTTTACGACTAGAGAAGGACAAATTTACCACTTTAACAAGCCAATTATTGTAATTTATTAATCTCTTACATGGACCGGCATTTTTTTTAGAAAAATAATATCCACATATTCTGTTCAAGCGGAGATTATCATCTGAAATGATTTTCAGCGGAGTTTCCCACTTATTTGGCTAACCGTCCCCTTCAAAAGATATTTATCAATAGCCTACCCCCACCTCCTGGATAAAGGTTTAAAAAACAATACCTAAATTTAAAGTGATCAGTAGGTTGTGTATTCTAAAAGTTTCATGGTTGTAAAAAGCTAAAACTATCAAAAAACCCGATGACATATCACATGAATAAAGAAGACACCGTTAGGATAGGTAATCATTACAAATCAATTTTTATAGATATAAATTATAGTTCTTATCCACTCATATATACTGTAACTTAGATCCAAAATAAAAAAATTAATGGTCAGTTGTGTCACAGAATTTGTAAAATTTAAAATTTATGTGAAAGTTCCATTCAAGTTATGTTTTTATATCGTTATGAGTCAGAACTGAAATAATAACAGAACTTGAATATAATTTGAATACGAACTTCGAAATTCGAATTGAAAAAATTCTATTCTATGTCCTTAGATTCTAGAAGCTTAGCAATTTTAACACGAGAAATATTTGAAAATATGAGTTTTAAATTTCGTTCTTAATTTTTTGTTTGTTTGCTCCTACAAGAAACTAATGGCCCAGCAAGGTCGTGAAAAGGTTCCACCGCCGGCAAACATAGGGATGAAAACATCCCTCGGAAGGCTTATATTTCTTAATGTCCGGCTATAAAATTTATACGGGGTTGAAAAAATGTATGAAAAAAACAGAAAATAACACGAGTTTTCTTATGAGAAGCCATAAATTCTACATTAGGAAAACTAATGTGCCTTCTCGGCATTTAAAATCATATTAATATTATTGCGGACATAAAAAATGTTATGTCATGTTGACAGGGGTACCGGCGATAATATATTAAATACACGACTAGCAGTTACCGGTTAGCTAGGTCTTGTGCGCCGCTTTAAATGGTTATATACAGTCAGGAGCCCCAAAAAAGTGATTTTTTGAAGATTTTTTACTGAGACGACTATGTAATTTATTAATGTAAAATTTTTTGACACATATTATGGTAACTTTTAACTGTATTTTAAAATTTACAGCTGATTTCCAGAAGCTTCTCTCAAAAATGCATCTTGCGGTGACCACATCTCTGCACAGCACTGGACCATTTAAAATAAAAATACAAACCAAACGGATTTCGTTAAAGTAATGTATAATCTTTAATTAAATGAAGACAATATTAGCGAAACTCAACCAAAATCTGAGACAGAAAAATCAGAAAAGATATTGGCTCCGCTGGGACTCGAACCCAGAACCCTTTTCTTACATGGAAACGGTTCTACCGATTAAGCTACGGAACCCCATATTAATTCGGTCACTTTTAACTGTATCATACTTCGACTAAGAACTACCAACATTATCTTCACTTACTTAACGCACATATTATTGGCTGCTATCTTTATATACGATTACAAGATTCGGTAGAGCCGTTTCCATGTAAGAAAAGGGTTCTGGGTTCGAGTCCCAGCGGAGCCAATATCTTTTCTGATTTTTCTGTCTCAGATTTTGATTGAGTTTCGCTAATATTGTCTTCATTTAATTAAATATTATAATTTGAGATTTTACTCATAAAGTTTAAAAAATTAATAATAATGTATAATCTTCTAATTATTCAAAGGAATACGCAAAATATATTTTTTTAGACAAAATGGCGGCATCTAAAAAAACCGATTTTTACCAAAATTTTGGCATTAAATTGTTTATAAAAAGAAAAATATTTGTTGGTGAGAACAAACCTTCGATTAATTACTAAAAAATATACTTAAGAAGCTTGTGTTAAAATTTGAGACTGATCGGTTCAGTCATTTCCGAGAAGACTTTTAAAACACAGTTTTGAGAAAAACGCGTTTAAAGTTTGGCCTCCTACTTTCAAATGCTCTCATACGCCTTTAGAATTATACGAGTTACTTCGAAATAATCGCTGGATTGACTTTATGTGTATCTAAATTAGTATACTACCCAGTACTGCTTACTAACCCCGTATGCATGGACAATGGAGAGTCGTTCAAATAAATCCGTTTGAAAAACGGTTTCCTTCTTCAAACGCCGTTGGGAAAGTGGTGGGGTCCCCTTCAATGTGTGTACTGTGATGAACCTGCTTTGTTGAATGGTTGGCGAATAATTTTTTTTTAAATTGATAATATGATCACACTATCGACATCTATTGGCTAATTTTGAAAGCAATATTAAGGGAAACTGTAATAATTGAACATTTTTTCTGCTATGAAGGGTGTCAACAAATTTTGGAAGAAAAAAACGACTAGCAAATCAGAGTATGATTTGAAGCCGTTAGGCACGTATCAGCCAATTATATCTCAGGGCGTGGTGTGAGGGGGTTGTGTCAAATTGAGACACAAAAGTGTCCCACGGTCTAAGCAGATAGTTATTTTAAGTGGAAGAGGCACTTCTAATTTGGCCATAAATCGCAATTTTATGGGGGCACGAAGGAATTGACAACAGTTGATTTCGCATCGGGGGTCGGGGAGTTTTTTCAAGTATCTCGTTGGCGGAGGTTTTAAAAGGACAAAAATCATGCGTTAATTAAACATGAAGTAACGAACGATTTCAATTATATGAGAATAGAAACGGGAGTAGGCATTGACAATCAATATCGCTTTTCCCAAACAAAATTCCAGCGGGATTTGCATGTAGGTATTAGGAAGGAACGTAATACGGTAGTCAAAACACAAAAGCTAATAATGTCAGGATAGTCGGGAAGGAATCGATTACGTTAACGACCAAATAAAATCTAAGATTTCAGGTTGGATTTTATATCTGACGAGATAGAGGGGAGGGAAGGTTATCGATCTCTTGGGTATTGGAGTGGTTTCAAGTGAAAAATATCTAACACAGTTTTGAGTCATTAGGATATTCATTAAGCTGAAATCACCACTCGAGTTTATACGCAAGACATAGGCGATAGGAAATTAAGAAAAGCCATAAAATTTAACGGCCTGTCAGGATTTTAAATTATTTGATTTCTTAAGTATTTTTCTTAATTGCTAGGCGCATAACAACGGAGATTTATTGGGTTTTACGCCAGAAGGAGATGGGATATGGTAGGAGGTACTAGAAATGCAGATAAAAAACGTTCGGAGGCAGGTATGGAGTTAGGCTTTGGTAGAGGTTACAGCCCGTAAAAAGGAGAATCGAGACCATAAAAGTTTAGGTTATTATTAAACAAGGCCTTACGAGTGTCGCGACCTTGGTTAGGAAGGGGTCAAATGACTAGAGATTGTACTTAGGTATTTGCGAATGCGGAAAATATTAAGAAAATGTATGCGAACACAAGGAACGCGTCATATAGCCAGGAACAAACACGGCCGCATGTCCACATAAGGGATACGTCTGAATAAGAATATTCAGTCACAAATTGTTAGAAAATTCATAGTTAAATGCTAAAATGACAAATACCTAGAAGGTGACGTGTTATGCGATTTGTGCAATAATAAGATGCATAGTAGATGACGGTCGGAAAATGTTGTAGGTTGCCGAGTTGAGGTAAGACTTGGGGTTACCGAGAAAAGTATGGAAGTTATATCAAAAATTCAGGACACACCGTACCTGGAAGCGATTTTAAAAATGGTAGAGCGGACACGATAGATTTTCGAGAAAAGTTGAGTTAATTATTCACATGGTAAATGATGTCTTGTAGGCGCTAGTCTTGCAGGAGATTCGTTTAGACAAGTCCGAGTACGCCCCTGTCCGATTCTACGAGATAGTGCTTTCGCGCAATACGAAATCTGTGTTGGGAGCACCGTTCAGGACTAAATGTTGTAAGCCGCGGGTGCGATACTAGATTTGGAAAATATGAAGGTTGTGTATTTTAAAGGTCGGAATTGTAAGATTTAAGTTTGATTAATGGGGAAGCGGGGGATTAAAAAGGGCTGTTTTTAGACAAGAGGGAGAAGTTCAGTGTGGGATCTCGGAAAGGAAAGGCTGGAGAAAAGCGCGCGAAACTCTTGGGGAGACTTAGCAAAATTCGTTCCGGTGGAGTGTCGATCTAACTTCAGTGGATTTTGTGCAAAGTGTTATTCAATTAGATTCAGGAAAAGGGGTACGAGCCAGTGGTGAAAAGCTTTTAGGAACTTTAAAAATTAGTGAAATTATTTAAGGACAGTGAGAATATCGAGTTATAATAACAGATATTAGTTCGGTTTAAACAAGCGTGATCTAATAATAAAAAAAACTTCAGTATTACTACAATTTAAACGGTGTCGACAAATAAATAATAATAATAAAATTGCGGATTTTATATCAGAAATAATAATAGAATATAAAAAAATCTTAATTACTATCAAACAATCGTTCTCTTGAAATGGGAGAAATGTATACCGAATAGTTTAGGAATAAAACAATAATAATAATAATCTATGAAAACTTTCGATCTAGTGGCGTTGGGCGGTTTTATCGCGTATTTTATGCTCTATTTCCCTAATTAATTTACAAATAAAAGTATGACTAATTGCAAGTTAATACGAGGATGAGGCTTTGGAAAGAATTAAAATATATGACAATTCGGGTTTCGATACCAAGATATAGCAAGCGCTAATTTAATCTTAGAGAACACACACATTTAGAGAGGGACAATATTTGAGATGATCTACAAACGTCGGTCAACCTGAGTACATTACAATTGCGAGATAGTTAGGCTGGAGCGATAAAGATACCTCCAACCAAATTCAGTTTTAAGGAAAGGGGGTAAAATTTAATCATACATTTAGGGTTACGTTAGGCCTTGTCGTATAAAATCTAGGAAATCGTAGGGAGGGACCTTTGTGTTCTCTCCGCAGGTATAGGTCTACAGGATACGTAATTAAGATGCAATTGGTCGTGTTTTCCCGACAGGAAAATTAAACAATTACGTATGGGTAAGTTAAAGAATCTATATATATATATATTACAGGTCCTGCTGATTGCCGGTGGTGCGAATAGAACGCGGATCTGTATCGAGTGTCTGTATCGAATAAATTGATGTACTATTTATCCCAGAATAGGTACTAGGCGTATTTCACAGATGTTACCAGTCACCACCCTGGACAGTGACCTTTTATCGGCACACGGCTGATGCCGAGCTGACACAAAAAAATGAACCTGACACAGAGAATACAGTCAACCAAATGGGGAGCGTCTCGAGAGTACGACATATCAAATTGAAGGCGATTACCTGCAACCCGAACAGACATCTTTAGACAAGGGAGCAGAAGAGCAGAATCACGATATAAAATATGAAACAAATAAAACTAACAGGTACTCTGCTGAATTCCTACTTCTTGAATTACGCTTTTTTAAATCTTTACGATTGGGCAATTTGATGACGTCACCGAGGCCACACATACACACAATTGGTGGTCCCCCGGTAAGGGTCTTTCTGCATTGTCATGTTGGAGGATGCTCACCATAGACTGATCGGGTCTCGCGAGGAGCTGGAAGCAATTCCCTTTCGCGGAACTATGTCGAGCGGATGGGCGCGACAGGTCGTATGAAATGAGATGCCAACAGTATGAAAGGGCATGGTTCGCTGACGGAGGCGTCTTGACCAAAAGCATCTCGAGTTACCGGCAAGGTAGTGTGGATGGAGGCATAGGCATGGCTTCTTGTGGAGAGATTCCTGCAGCATCATCACATTTTTTAATCCTATCGACCTGGAAGCAAACGTATCTCTTACAAGGGTGGGGATAAGTCGGTTTCCAGAGGTGGTCTGTAACGCTAGGTCGGTCACGTGGGAGAAGGATCTGCCTGTCACAAGCTTACGCCACTTTGTACCGTGAATAGAGTCGTGATAAGGGACGAAAAAGATTACCCCTTCTAGAGCCAGTAAAGTAGTTCCGGAGGTGTTCGATACTGGAGTTGTCTGGGAAAGGTTTGAAGGCATGCCGTTCTTCTTTTGTTATGGAGGGGTCCGGGTAACTGGTTTATCGTCAAGAGATTTTCCGGGTGCCATGGGTATAGCCTCATCATGCATTGGTCGGAGGGTCGTGTCCGGAGAGCTGACCACCTAGTCAACTTGGTCAAGTGGAGAAGCCAGTATTAGCTTGCAAAGAATTCCTTTCCCGTCACCATCCATCCTATCCTCTATCCCGTCTTTATGCTTCCATCCTAGGTATAAATTTGTGTTTACTAACAACAGAACATATTATCACGATTATGTATAGGATATAGCCATGGAGGGCGGTGCAGAGAATCGCCAATTATCCACATGAAATGAAACATTCCAGGTACGTACATTAAAACTTATTAGGAAGTAGAGGGGGAGAGATCAATTTTATAGCCTAGCGAGAGTAATAACAACAGTGCTCATTATGTGAATATTGGAGCAGTGTATATCATTAGAATCATAGCGGGGACAAATTTAGGATAGTTTAGACAGGGCGTGTCTTTCAGACGTCTAAGAGATACAGAGTAATTCTTCCACACCTTACCTAAAAGAACCGAAAGTTACCACGAAAGACATTAAATACCTATCCTAGATGTTCTAGGTGCTCCGAAAAAAAAAATCACACAACGTGGAGAAAAGGGTTTATTGTAAGAATTTCCCGGAAAACTACCTTTTACTGTGTTCAGTCACAGGGGTGGGAAAAATAAGTCATGATTCAAAAAAATTAATGGCGAATCATTCAGTAGGTACGAGAGTAAGATCTGCCAACCGGAGATCTGAACGCACGAGAAGAGGAAATATTTTAAAGTTTTCATTAGAAAGGGGGGTGAACCATCACAGTACTTAAATGCACATTACAAAAATGAAATAAAAAAATTGACCTTTTGAAAATTCTAAGTGTATATAATCCCTACAATAGCCCTAGATGCTTACAAATACATTATTTAATAATAATTTTCGGTGTTTTAAGTTTAGGTTTCATACCGGGATTTCAAAAATTGTTCACGATGAGATCGGGCGAACGTGCAGAATACAAACGTAATAACCCGGGTCCACGAATGTATCATTTCACCGTACCAGACCATCGGATCCGTGTCACCGACATGTTTGTGATTCGTTAGTGTGGACTCACCTGAGATCAAGTACAGGGTGGCACAAAACTACCGATATGGTTTGAATGCTTTTAAAACTTTTTAAATTTATTTATATTTTTTATTTTTATTTCAGAATTTTGTGAAGAAAACTTGGGGAATTTGAAATGGAACACTATAAAACAGAACAGCGATCAAAAATTGTTGAATTTTATTAATTTATGTTACGGGACTTCTTTGGCGAACGCATTATTTCGCGCAGAAGCGATTTCAATTGGCCCTTACGTTCACCGGATTTAACAGCACCAGACCAGACCTTCTTTGGGGTTATTTGAAAGAAAGGGTATATGTAAATAAGTCAGCGACAAAACCACAGCTAAAACAAAACATTCGCAATGAAATTCAAGCCATAACACCGGAAATTTTACGAAAAGTTATGCAAAATGTACTGGAAAGAGCACGAATGTGCGAAGCCGAAAATGGCCACCAATTGCAGGATATAATTTTTCAAACTTAAGCCAAGAATATTCCCCATTAATATACTGTATAACAAAAAAAAATTAACCATTAAATAAAAAAGTTATTACACATTCAAACCATATCAAAAATAAAATTAAAAAAAAAAAACATATTAAATTTGTGATCTATTAATATTATATAAAATAATTCACTCGGTCTTGGATACCCCTGATTTAATAGAACTAATACGATTTCATTGCCCTGGTCGCGCTAACAATAGACTGACTCTACCGTTCTACTATAATAACACACATACATTATCACATTATTACTCACCAATCAGTCGATTACACATTTTGGGAAATGAGTATGCTAACATCGGCGACATTTATTTCTTAAAATTAGCGCAATATAAACATGCACTCAAAAATTATTTTTCCATAATGTAACTTTATATACGCAATATGGACATGTTGAAATGAAATGATGATATTTCTCATTGTTCTTTTTTGTTGTGATACACAAAATAATTGTATGTTATTTTTAAGTTTCAGTTTTTAAGTTTTTTATTTTTTCCATAATGTAACTTTATAAACGCAATATGGACATGTTGAAATGAAATGATGATATTTCTCATTGTTCTTTTTTGTTGTGATACATAAAATAATTGTATGTTATTTTTAAGTTTAAAACTACTATTATGTAATGATATTATTTTTCTTACTTTTGTACTCTATTTTATGTTTATTTATAAAAGGCAGTATAGCCGTTTATGTATTTAAAATAAAAATAAAAAAATAAAAAATATATCGATAGTTTTGCGCCACCCTGTAGCAAAGTGGAAAAAGTTTTCAAAACTTCTTTCAACTTTCTCTCAAAACCCGCCCTGATCTCGCATTCATGCGGGCGCAGCGTAGTCCTAAACAGCCACAATCTTGCACAGTCGGAACAAAATTTGCCATATAAAAGTTTCTTCAAAGTTGTATGAGACAAAAGCACCCAAAGCAAAAGCATCCATAAGGGGAGCAACTATGCAGCCCTATTTAGACAAAACTTAATTTTGGATTTGATGCCAAAATACTTAACCAAACCGAAAAATATTTTTTAACCAAAAGTTATAGCACATGTCGAGAACAGACGTGGGCTACGTTTTAAAAATTATTTATATTTCAATTGTAAAATATAATTAATTAAGGAAATCCTTTTTTTATGATTTTAGAGGAAACTTTGGCAATTACTTGTGGTTAATGACAGTCATTAAAAAACATGATTTCGTTTTATTACGATAGAAATATAATGAAATAAAAAATAAAAATAAAATGAAAATAAACAAAAAAGCATTTTAATTGGTGTAAACGCAAATTACGAACGACCGATTTACTTCGTTAACATAAATTGATCGTATATAAATTAAAATTTCTACCCAAATAAATGTTTTTTTATGACGACTATTTAAAAAAAAAATATTTTTCATTATATTAACTCAAATTACTCCCAAAAAATGTCTGACTCGCCTCTAAAATCATGATAAATAAATTTATTTAATTAGTGGTATTTTATTGCCGAAGAAATAATTTGTTTTTCCCTGCATATCCTATCCCCTGCGTCCCCGTTCCCCTCACGCACCCCCTTCCCCTCTCGCGTTCTCCTCCCACCTTCCCCGCCCACCCTCTCCCTTCTTACCTCACCCGTCTCCCGCTCCACCGTCCCGCCAATTCCCCTCCTGCGTTCCATATATTCAATCTCAGTACATTCAGTTTTCAAACAGTTCGCGTTATTACAATTTTTTTTATTCAAATTCACATTTTTCAATAAATAAAATATTCATTCATATTTACATATTACAAATATTTTTGTATATTATAAGAACAATCAATAGAATTTGGTACGTAAAATTGGAACCTATATAAAATTTTATAATTTAAAAAATCCATAAACAATTCTTTTGTTACAAAAAAAACAGCTGCCTTATTAATTCACATTCAACAAACGCACGAACTGTCAAACGTGCGAAGTTAAAATAGTCGATAAGTTTTCTGAATTATCAAATTTTCTGCGAAATTTTCTTAATTTTTCTTTCCGTAAGAACCTTCTACAAAGTATTAGAAAACTTAAAAAAAATGAATGAAATAGGTAAAGTCATTCACATATTACAAATATTTATGTACCTACATTATAAGAACAATCAATAAAATTTGGTACCTATCATTGGTACCTATTTAAAATATCAATAATTTTAAAAATCCATGGACAATTCTTTTGTTACAAAAAAAACAGCTACCTGATTAATTCACATTGATCAAACGCGCGAACTGTCAAACGTGCGAAGTTAAAATAGTCGTTAAGTTTTCTGAATTATCCAATTTTCTGCGAAATTTTCTTAATTTTTCTTTCCGTAAGAACCTTCTACAAAGTATAAGAAAACTATGAATGAAATAGGTAAAGTCTTCTGAAGTTATGGCGTGACCAAGGAAAACGGATACATTTTGTATACATATTTTTATTTTATTAATTATTTTAATATTACATTTGTTTACAGTAATGACGTATTGCCCATCTCACTTGGTGTAAAACGCCTGTGTTGAGATTGCAATTTACAGAGCAGTTGTTATCTAGATTTTTTTTTATAGATTATTATTTTATATCCGTACCAGACATTTGCTAAACATTTTGATAAAGTATTCTGGCCTCAAATCCAAAATGAACTTTGAAGAAGGCTGCGCAGCCGTTCCTCTTAAGCTGAACGTGGCGGAGATTGCAAAATGCACCGTCTACAGTTACAATATGAAACATTATACGGCGTCCGATCATATTGAAGTCTTCCAGATGCTTTTCTTTAGTATATACAGGATCATCGAAAAAAAATGTCAACATTTAAAATAAATTATTATTTTTTAATTGTAAAACTAACGTTTTTAAGACAAGATTTTTTATGCATAGCACAAAGGGTAACAATTATTATAAGCAATAATTATCAGCCTGAAACACTCATCCACATTGAAAAATCTTCCGAGAAAAGATACATGACGCCAACGGGACTTGAACCCGTGTCCTCTCGATTGCCGGTCGATTGCTCTTGACCACTGAGCTATGGCGGCTTATCTCATACCCGCCAAATGATTCAATATATGCTAGTGTTTCATTCAACAATTACTGCTTATTATATTTTTTTTTCGGGTTCAAGTCCCGTTGGCGTCATGTATCTTTTCTCGGAAGATTTTTCAATGTGGATGAGTGTTTCAGGCTGATAATTATTGCTTATAATAATTGTTACCCTTTGTGCTATGCATAAAAAATCTTGTCTTAAAAACGTTAGTTTTACAATTAAAAAATAATAATTAATATTTGACAAGTTTAAGTATTTCCTCAATAAAATGAAGACATAATTTGTCTCGACGCCACCTAGCGAGGGAGTTAACACTTACAATGTTTCTCTCGCAAAAATAAAGTTGGTTGTTTTCAGGTGGAAAAAATATAATAAGCAGTAATTGTTGAATGAAACACTAGCATATATTGAATCATTTGGCGGGTATGAGATAAGCCGCCATAGCTCAGTGGTCAAGAGCAATCGACCGGCAATCGAGAGGACACGGGTTCAAGTCCCGTTGGCGTCATGTATCTTTTCTCGGAAGATTTTTCAATGTGGATGAGTGTTTCAGGCTGATAATTATTGCTTATAATAATTTAAAATAAATGTTATAAAATAACTATTAGAGGTAATTCAATTGTTTTGATTTTAAAATGTGCGGAAAAACTTAATTTTTTTTCGTACCTTTGTGTTTTTCAATGTGTGCACCGTTCGTCGCTCTGCAGATGTCTAGTCTGTAGCGATTTTTTGCCACGTACGTGCAATCATTTCAGGAGTAACTGTCAAGATAGCGGCAGAAATTCGCTCCCGCAGGTTGATGCAAATCCTGAATATTTTCTGCGTACGTTTTTAATGTATCCCCAGAAAAATAAATCCAAAGGGGAAAGGTCAGAACGTCTTAGGGGCCAGGCAATGGGGGCTCCTCTACCAACGATACTGAACGGCAGTCGTTGGCGCGCCCGCGGCTGACCTTGGCTACTGCGCATATAGTGTGCGCATAGCAAGGTCACGCCACCTCCAAAACAAAACTTACATTCACCAGCTAACGTTCAGTGACAATTACACGTTTAACATAAAGGGTTTCGGAGCTATAGTCTTTTAAAATGTTAGCATGCACGCTTTCCCAACGGCTGGATTGGTAGAGGAGCCCCATAGATAGACTAGACATTTGCAGAGCGACGAACGGTGCTCACGTCGAAACTAAGGTACGAAAACATTTTTGATCTTTTTCCGCTCATTTTAAGATAAAAACCAATGAATTATCTATCTCTAATAGTTTATTTATTTATTTATTTATTTGAGCCATAAACAGGATATTTATACAACATTTTTGTGGGTAATATATAATAAATTAGATTTTAGAATATAAATATAAATATCCCTGGACTAATGTGTCTGCAGTTTCATGACAGTTATTTTAAATGTTGTCATTATTTTTCGATGGCCCTGTACTTTTTTGACTTTAGATTTTCTTGCCAACACCAATATTGATAAGAGAATTGCACCCAGTTTTAAGCCATTTAAAAAAATGTGAATACCGTCCGTGTGTAATATTGGTGATAATGATAACCGACACCTCTGCCATAGGTCACCCCAAGTGGTTCGCTACGTTTGGCGATTTAGCAGGGGTGCCCGGATTCATGGGGTGAGGTTTGTCTAAGTCTTGGAGGCGGATGACCAGGACACACTGAACCCCAGATCTACCCACCCTTTTCCTTTCCAGAACTCTTCTCTCCTTCCTTTCATTAAAAAAACCCTCCACGCAGCATCCCAAAAGATGACATAGGCCCTGAGGGAAATTATTTTCCTCAGGGCCTACGGTGTGGAGTTCACGTAAAAAAAAAAATTGGTACGCACGTGTAATTCTCTCCAGTGTATGTAATTTCGTCATGTGACCGCTAACGAAAGACCCATAGAAGGTTTTGTGCTATATCATAGATATTTAACACAATTATGTTACATATATACATGACGCGTAGTCGGTAGATATGCATACTATGTAAAAACCACAACATAAATTCAGCGATGGAACTTCTCAGAATGCTTAAGGCGATAAAGACTAATTTAAATTATAAACTTTGAACAACTGCCTTGTCACATTACCCACAACGAGCAGGAGGTAGGGGTAGATGGGTAGATACAGCAGTTGGAGTGATATGAATTAGACAGATCCATTTGGTTGAACAAGTTTTCGTCAGATATTAAAATAAACAGTTAACCCCCAAACATTTAACAAAACAAAATTTCTTGTCAAAACGGTTGAAAGTATTTCTTTTTAATGCAAACGCCGCGCAAGAGTCACAATGGCTTGCAACTGCCTGGAACCAGTGAGAATATGGCATCATCAATTGGAGTAGGTTGTGAGGCTAAGGTTAAGTGAGGAGGGGAAAGACATGCATGGGGCAGAGGAAGGTGGGAATGTACCTGGCTATTCAGATCTAACATGGCCAAAGCCATTTCAAGCAACGTTTCAATTCTGAATGGTGGTCTTACACCAGGCGATACCGAGGGTATCTTCCACTCACGTTGTAAGCGAAAAATATTTTTTTTCTAAAATCGGTTTTTCGAATGAAGATTTTCAGAAAATCCGTGCGGCGTACGGCCAAACTGAAATTTCCAGAAATTTTTCATACAAAAAAACAATTTTCGAAAAAAAAAATTTATTCGGCTACAACATCAATAATGAATTTTTTTTTAATACTAGCATTCTAACACACCCAAAAGTCACGAGCCACCATTGATTTTTTTTTTTTTTTACATAGCTCCACTCAGGAGGCACCGAGGAAAACAATTTCCCTAGGGGCCTATGTCATATTTCAGGATGCTGTGTGGAGGGTTTTTTAGGGGAAAGGAAGGAGAAGAAGATATGGGAAGGAAAAAGGTATGAGGGGTGGGTATGAATCTGGTGGTCAGTCTGGCCAGGAGTGACGGATGTATGAATCTATTCCTCACACTGCGGTGCAGGGCGAAGGGTCGGGAGAATCCGGCTGGAGCTGGATCCAGCCTGCCACGCAGTGGTTGTGCAAACGTATCCGCCACCAAGACCTAGACAAACCTTATCCCATGAACCCGGGCACCCCTGCTAAGTTACCAAACTTAGCGAACCACTTGGGGTGACCTGTGGCAGGGGTGGTGGTTATCCAATAAATGATTGCGCCAAAGATGTTGAAATACAAAAGAGATATGCTATGGTGTCTGCCCGACTGTCGGCGGACTACTACCTAATGGGAATAGTTTGCATTCGAAAAGAATTTATTCATTTAGTTGATTTTTTGAAGGTGTGCAGTAGAATTGGTTAACAATATAGTTTGAATACGGAAAGAATTCGTTCATTTAGTTTAACATTCATTTAGTTTATTCGTTAATTATTTGTTCATTTAGTTTATTCATTAATTGGTTTGCAAAGTCCTAAACAATTTTTTTAATTTGTTGCGCAAAGGCGTACTGATAATGATCTTCCTTCAAGTATGTATTATTATGAAACTCATGCTACTAATGACCATGACATCGCCATCCTTTTTGCCAACTTCTCCTCTGTATAGTCTGATGCATCATGCAACATCCCTCCACTTAACTATGACTATAATATTGACTTAAATGATTGCCAAATTAAACTTCAAGAGGTGTACCAATCCTTAAGTAATCTCTCTAACAAAAAAAGTACCGGACCTGATGGCATTCCAGAAATCTTGCTAAAAGAATGTAAATATAATCTATACAATCTATCTAACCCAATTTGTATGTTGTACAACTTGTCACTTTCATCTGGAACATTTGCTGACTCATGGAAAATTTCATATATTCGACCCATTTTTAAGTCCGGAAACAAGTCGAATATTGAAAATTACAGACCGATATCAATTATATCTAATATTCCAAAAATATTTGGGTCGATAATTACAAAGAAAATTACTCCTGTTTTCAAAAGTGTTCTAATTGAGGAACAGCATGGATTTAGATCGGGGAAATCTACAACAACAAATTTACTTTACTTTACAAGTACCATTGTGAAAGTCTTAGAAGATAACACTCAGGTTGATGTCTTATACACTGACTTCTCCAAAGCCTTCGACAAAGTTAATCACCGTATCCTCATGGCCAAACTTTATGCAATAGGCATTAGAAACCCTTTGTTATCATTATTTCACTCTTACTTGACTGATAGGAAACAAAGGTTTAAAATAAATAACTTTGAATCCTTTAACATTGATGTAACTTCCGGCGTTCCCCAAGGAGCCCATTTGGCCCCGCTTCTTTTTAACCTTTTTTTTAATGATATCACTAAAGTTTTTTCTCACTCACGTTTCTGGCTATTTACTGATGATAAGATTCTTAAGATTGTTAAATCCCACCTTTACTGTTTACTATTTCAACTTGATATTGATTCATTTAACGATTGGTGCAAAATTAACTGCATGGAACTTAATGTTGATAAATGCAAAATTTTGTCCTTTTATAGAACCAAAAAACCTATTCAGTTTGATTATAAACTAAATAGTGTTTGTCTATCTACTGTCACATCTATCAAGGACCTTGGGGTCACTCTAGACTGCAAACTTTCTTTCCGTGATCACATTAATAATATCGTAAATAAATCACTTAAACTACTGGGCTTCATTCATAGAATTACCTCTGACTTCACACATATAAGTACACTTAAAACTCTTTACTCTTCGCTGGTTCGTCCTCACCTTGAATATGCTAGTGTCATTTGGTCTCCTTTCTATGCTGTCCACATTTGTCACATCGAATCCGTACAACATCGTTTCCTAAGAGGAATTGCTTGGAGGTTGGGTCTTGAAAGAGGCAAGTACTCATATGATGAAATTGAACACATTTTAAACATCTCTTCTTTAGAAAAACGTAGAAAGGACTCTGACCTAATTTGCATATTTAAAATTATCAATAGTATTACTGATACACCTGCATTGTTACAACTCACCCAGCTTAACATCCCTTCCCGTAGACTTCGAAATAATGAATTGCTGTTCCTCAATCAACATTCTACTAATTATGGATACCATTCTCCCTTATCCCGAGACTTGTCAACGCAAGTCAAAGCATTGATTTTGTTGGTATAAAAATAAATGACTTTCGGCAGTCGATACGCAATATTTAAATGCTTTGACTTGTAGTATCTTCTATATGTACTTTTTAAATTTTACATTGTCATTGCTATTAATTTATATGTGCTCTCCCTTCACTGTCATCTCTGTTTTTTTATATTCGTGTTATTATAATGTTTAAATGGACCGTTGTCCGTAAATTAATAAATAAATAAATATCGGCGACACAAGGAAGCACAATCCGTCCCAGTAAAAACTGCGGATAGCACATCGCTTATATTTCAATATCTTTGATTGCGCCCCACTTTGAGAAACACCACAATCTTCAATTTGGGAGGCGGGAATGGGTACCGCCGCCCGGGAACTTTTATTGGATAACCAAGGCCTCTGCCATAGGTCAACCAAGTAGTTCGCCACGTTTGGTGATTCAGCAGCGGAGCCCGGGTTCAAGGGGTGAGGTTTGTCTAGCTCTTGGAGGCGGATGAACAGGACACACTGAAGCCCAGATTCCTACCTACCCCTTAAACCCTCTTCCTTTCCAGAACTATCCTCTCCTTTCTTTCTTTTAAAAAACCCCCCACTTAGCATCCCCAAAGATGACATGTGTGGGACTCACGTAAAAAAAGTAAAGGCAGCTTATATTCAATTTTGTAAACGAATTTAAATCAACATAATGTAATATTATGATATTTTATGTTTTTGATATGCAGTAACTACCTTAACGTTGATGGAAATATTATTTTTTACTGAAAAAAACATTAAGGACGAAAAAATGAGCGCTTTCAGCAAAACACTCACCAAACGAGAAGATCAAAGTTTAAAAAATTGGATGTATTTATTTTCCCTAAGGGTAAAATTATTGAGGTTTAGTAAAAAAGCGAGTGAAAGAGGTTTATAAATCCCAAATACACAGATATATTATTATAAAAATAGTAGAATGGTAAAATGGTTTTTCTATAATAAATATTGTGAACAGATCAAACACCAAAACCATTTGCCAACTAGTACATGAAAAATGCTATTCCATTTAAATAAAATGTTGGAGTTTGAAATACCCGATGAATTTTGCAGGCCATCATAAGAGGGACAAAGTGGATTTTTTTATGAATCCATCGATTTGAAAGGAAATAAAAAAAAAACATTACAGTGGCGTCGCCACCGACTGCAAAATTACGATCTGTACCTTCATTGTATTATTTACTAGTTCAAAATATATTATAACAAATTCGTGTTCATACTGTAAAAAAACGAGTGTGCTTTAGACCACACGACTGAAGTAAAACTACAAGACAAACCTTACCCAATGAACCCAGGTATCCCTGCTAAGTTACCAAACGTAGCGAACTGGGTAATCTATGACCTAGGGGTGACATATAACATTGGGGTGAAATATGATCATTGGGTGACCTAAGACGTTGGGGTGAAATATGATCATTGGGTGACCTAAGACGTTGGGGTGACATACGATGTTGTGGTGACCTACGACCTTGGGGTGACCTACGATCTTGGGGTGACCATCCTTATCCTTATCCTTATCCTTGTCCCTGTCCCTGTCCCTGTCCCTGTCCCTGTCCCTGTCCCTGTCCCTGTCCCTGTCCCTGTCCCTGTCCCTGTCCCTGTCCCTGTCCCTGTCCCTGTCCCTGTCCCTGTCCCTGTCCCTGTCCCTGTCCCTGTCCCTGTCCCTGTCCCTGTCCCTGTCCCTGTCCCTGTCCCTGTCCCTGTCCCTGTCCCTGTCCCTGTCCCTGTCCCTGTCCCTGTCCCTGTCCCTGTCCCTGTCCCTGTCCCTGTCCCTGTCCCTGTCCCTGTCCCTGTCCCTGTCCCTGTCCCTGTCCCTGTCCCTGTCCCTGTCCCTGTCCCTGTCCCTGTCCCTGTCCCTGTCCCTGTCCCTGTCCCTGTCCCTGTCCCTGTCCCTGTCCCTGTCCCTGTCCCTGTCCCTGTCCCTGTCCCTGTCCCTGTCCCTGTCCCTGTCCCTGTCCCTGTCACGGCCCTGTCCCTGTCCCTGTTTTATTTGTAACAATTATTATAAGCAATAATTGTCAGCCTGAAACACTCATTTACATTGAAAAATCTTCCGAGAAAAGATACTTGCCGCCAACGGGACTTGAACCCGTGTCCTTCTGATTGCCGGTCGGATGCTCTGACCACTGAGCTATGGCGGCTTATCAAATACCCCCCAAATAATTCAATATATACTAGTGTTTCATTCAACAATTACTGCTTATTATATTTTTTCCACCTGAAAACAACCAACTTTATTTTTGCGAGACATTGTTAGTGTTAAATCCCTCGCTAGATGGCGTCGAGACAAATTATGTCTGCATTTATTGGGGAAATACTTAAAACTTGTTAAATATTCATTATTATTTCTAATTTTTAAATTAACGTTTAGACAAGATTTTTATGCATAGCACAAAGGGTAACAATTATTATAAGCAATAATTGTCAGCCTGAAACACTCATTTACATTGAAAAATCTTCCGAGAAAAGATACTTGCCGCCAACGGGACTTGAACCCGTGTCCTTCTGATTGCCGGTCGGATGCATGATGCGTGATGTCGGATGTCGGATGTCGGATGTCGTGATGTCGGATGATTGACGGTCGGATCAGATTTTTCAATGTAAATGAGTGTTTCAGGCTGACAATTATTGCTTATAATAATTGTTACCCTTTGTGCTATGCATAAAAGTTAGTTTAAAAATTAAAAATAATAATTAAATTTTATTTGATTAATTTGTTGTATTTCACGATTAATTAATTAAAAATAATATATCGTATATTTGCGGTACGTCCCAGAGTGAAAGATATTCTTAGTATCACCCTGGTGAATGACAACCATTCAGAATTGAAACGTTACTTGAAATAGCTTTAGCTGTGTTTGGTGACCAGATCTGAATAGCCAGGTACTTTCCCACCTTCCTATTTCACATATATATCTACTCCCCACTACTTTCAGCCTCACAACTTACTCCAATTGAGGATGCCATAGCCTCACTGGTTTTAGACGGGAGCAGTTGGGGACTCTTGCGCGGTATTCGTATAAAAATTTTAGAACACAGATAATATATTTTATTTTCATAAATTCAAACATAGAAATCAAAAAACATGGAAAAAATAAAATGAAGAGGGTATAACGGAGCTCCATTTTCGTTTTTAAGCCTTAGATTTTCGTTTGAATTATGGAATTTGTAATATTTTCACAAAAATATTTTTGTAAACGGCCGTTAAAATATGCTTTTCACTTCAATGCATGCTTGGCCAAGTTCTTCAAATCGATCCTCCAAAATTCATAAACCAATTTCGTAAATATGCTTTTGTCAAAAATTCGAGCTAATATCCAATATTCAACGGCAAAACCCAATTTATTCCGCCTTGAAATGTAAATTTAATAAATAATATTCATCAACACTTGGGAAGGTTTTTAAATGCTATAGAGTTAAAATAATGAGAATTTTTAAATGATATTGTAATTTTTTTAAACGAACAAATTGACTAGAAAAATGCAATAGGCGTGCTTGTGGGATACACCTTCCAATGTCCGAATGGTACCTACCAGAGGCAGCTCTAGGGGTCCAGAAGTGGAAGGTGATTTAAAAAAATGATATTATGATACAGTATCAGCTTAAATACGATAAAATTCATTTCACGTGGGAAACTCACGAGATTGAGAGTCAAATTACATTATTTAATATCGTCAATTATTTCATGCGACAAGCGTAAAATACGCAAAATCAACCTACGTTTATCAAACCATCTCTTTCAGACGCATAATTTCATCATGCTCTCTCCCTCACGGCAATGACCCAAACTATCTTCCGAATCCATTTTTATTAGGCGACGTAGTGCCATCTCGTTTATTGTATGGCGCGTAAGACAGAAACATGATATAGGGACATTTCGTAAATTGACCCAGTGGTGGAAAAGAAAGCTTCCATTGATGTTAAATGTCACTACTTGCCGCTGCCGACTATTTCATGATTTATGGATTTTAAATAAATTAGAATAATACCAGTTGATTTGATTTGCATAATATTATGTTTTACTATCATCTTATAATTTTGGAAGGTCTTTGACCAATTGACCTGGGGGAAGGATCGCCACTGGTACCTACAGTGAATGAAACATTATTATGAGAATGGTAGAAGTCGGGGCTGCCCGAGGAAGACAATATATGGCATGATCAAGAAAATTAATTACTTGAGTTGGGTCTTGACAAAAGTCGGTATCAGAGAAGAGTATGAGACAATTACTTCACATATTTGGTATACGAATCAAGCAAGGAGATGTACCAAGAGAGCGGGAGGTCATTTTGGGCGACACACTAACTTTCTATATGTATAATGTAGACAATGCTACAAAATCAAATAATTCCCTTCCAAATAAAATTAAAAATAAAGAGGAGTTAAACAACATCAGAATATGGCTATTAAAGTACCTGAACGTGAAGAAGAGAAAATCATAAAAATTAAAATGTAACATTCACCAAATACGAAGATGTAGAAATCCACAAACTTGAAGATGAGAAAATCAAAAAACATGGTCAAAACAGACAGGAAGATGAAGAAATCAACAAACATGAAAATGAGGAAAGAGTGAGTGAATGAGTGCTCCCCGGAACAGGAATCCCTAGTGAGGAGGACTGTGAATAATCTACTATGCTTTGAATTTAAATAGTTATTAAGGGCGATTAACAAGCGGCCGAGAATTCAAATTTCTTCGAAAGACGGTCTTGCATTGTACCCTTGCAATTGTACAGGTCGGTCCCGATGACAAAGATTAATTATTCTCCGTACCAGCAAATAATAACACAATATCGATTTTATAACAATAAGAATTTGCTTTGATATAATATACCTATATTCAAAAATGCTCAAACGTGTGATGATAAAACAATTAAAATGATGTACTTGTTGTGATTATTTATTGATCAGTTTTGTAAGTATTTATATTTTTTCAATAACGTCTAAGCAAAATAAAAATGTAAAAAAACTGAAATACGCAAGTTTGTAAGACCGTAAATAAGTAGACAAACACACATTAAGTATTTTCGTCGCAAAACACATGCTCGGATCTTTTTTTAAAGATTTTATTTGAACTAAAACTAACATTATGAAAAGTAGCTTTCCTAGATAATTTATTGATTTATATTACTGCATGATTTATATGATTTGAAATGTGTATTATATATTACAAAATTTTATTTGAAAATTTAACAAATCTGCCAACGACCTACGCACCTACGGTACAACCTTATTATACTAGAAATAAACATTTATCTCAATTTTTGTTATTTATTTTTGGGGTGTTATGCCGTGTTGCACTACCTCCTCCTTTAGCTAATGTTTCGGATAGCGATAACAAAAATACTTTTAAAATCAAAAATCATTATTTCTCAAAATTTAAAACATACCTTTACTAGATGAAAGGACAATTTCTCGAAATCGATTTATACTTGGTTTTAAGATTTTCACGGCCAAAAGCATTTTCGCACGGCATAAAACCCGGCATAACAACACGGCATAACACCCCAAAAACAAATAACGAAATAGATTAATACTTTTTTGTCGAAAAAATTCATTTAGTATACAATTTTATTTAAAAATTATATATTTCCGGTTGTGTCTGGTTATTCCCTCAAAAAAGCACCTTTTTGTTATTTTAGATCGATGTTTGGTGCAATTTTTGGAATCCAACATTCCGATCGATAGGAAACAACATTTTTGGATATGATTTTAGAATTTTACGGACAAAAGTATTACGGAAATTTATTTTTGGGATATTAAGCCGTGTTGCGCCACTATGATGGACATTGTAAGGCTGTCCGAAACGTTGGCTAAAAAAGGAGGTGGTGCAACACGGCGTAACACCCCAAAAATAAGAACCGATAATATTGTTTGGTTTGTTTTTGAGCCTTGCAAAATTTTCGTCGCTTTCCCTTTATAGGCGTACGCGTTTTTTTAATAAGGGGAAAGGGGTAGCGTTGAAGACAAATATACTTGAAAAGTGAACATTTGGCCCAAAAAGGTTGGAAACCTTTGTCTTATTCAATAGTTAAAATTATTAAGTAGATGAGTGATTATTCTGTCGCTATAAATGTTTCATCTCATCTTTTTAATTTATACTCCACAATGGGTGGAGTGCATCGTAAAATTGTTCTGAAAAGTAAAATGGATTTAATACAATGATACCTTTACCTCTCTGCTATCACAGCCTTAGCAATTATCACAAAGTAATTAAATTTACCCAATATGAATATTTGTGAAATATATTTGATATTATCTTAGTCAGATAGTTAGTCAAATAGCTTATGTCAACAATTAATAGCTAGTCTAGACTGAATTAATTTCTAGCCTTGCTAAACTCCATCTCACGATTCAACTCAAATAACACATGAGGAAGTTTTTGTTTTCGGAATAACGTAATGATTCAATATTTAATCATTGAAGACAATTAACGTTGGTAGTTCTTAATAGATAATAACAAACATAATAACGTAGTATGTATACAGCGCAGTTTTATGTTATTTCTTTTCTAGTGCGCTTAACAATAATAAACTTAAAAATAATCATATAGTGTCCTTACGAGTTATTACAATCAATGATCAAATAATATGAAACAAATAATACACAGTATATACAAAGCAATGCCAAGAGAACAAAATTAACAACTTCTTTGCAATGCTGTTTTGGCACAGGACAATAGATAATGATAAACCGTAACGGTGCCATTAAACAAGAATCATTAAAACTAAAATATTTAATAGAACATAAAAATACAGTAAGGAGGTAACCGAAACCAAGCAATTACCGGAAACTTGAGGAACATGGCTTATTAGACTATATTGAAAAGGAGTTAAGATTCCTGAAATGTATGATTTTTAAATAAGTTTGTTTTTAAAGTCCGTTTAAATTTAGCCAAGTTCTGGATATTAGTAAGAGCTGAAGGAAGTTTGTTCTAAATGAGCGGGCCAGTTACGTGAAAAGATCGATCATAGTAAACCGCTCGATTTGACCTAGAAAGTTTGATTAAACGTTTAGTAACATCTATGTAGATCTGCTGACTTTAGAGCAGGCTGTCTATCGCTTTTGCTAAGTTTTGTCGGACACATAATTCCGATATACTGGCTGGTGCCATTCCTCGCGATGCTTTGGAGGTCATTAGATCTTGAAGTCTGTTCTTTCAGGGCATGAAAGCCAATGAAAGCGATCCCGTAGAAGCGGAATTATACGGCAATACTTAGATTCACCAAAAATTATTCTCGCCGCAGGCGCAGCATTGAAAACGGGCTGGATCCTATTGAATTGTTTTTTAGGCAGGCCAGCATACGCACTATTACAATAGTTCATACGTGAGACAATTAACGAATTTATGAGTGACTTTGCTCCATCGGGGCTCCATGGGGGGCGGCATCGCCTGGTTGATTTTATCTGCCTTAGATGGAAAAAGTCCGACCTTACAGCTTTTGAAATTTTTGATTTAAGAGAAAGACCTAGAAATTTTATTTCTGTAGAAGAGATTATATTTTTTGTACCCTGAATATGGATTGAAGTCGATGAGAGCTTGCCTTCCATGAGAAGCTATCCAAATAAATATATGATCCAGATGTATTAAACCGAAAGGGATAGGATCGAATTAGCTTAGCGGTTAGAGTAGAGCCCCAACAAGGCTAAGGTCTAATTCCTAGATAGATAAGGTTCAATTCCTAGATGCGACCGAATATTTTTTTGATTTTTCTGTTTCAAATTTTCATTTCAGAATCGCTATATATATAATATTGTCTTCAATGTCAAAAAATACTGTCAAAACCTTGTTCATTTTTCTGTAAAAGAGGGCATTCGGGTTTCCAAGCTCGCAGTTCCACCTTGGTTTGTTGATTTAAAAATGAAACCGGGAATAGGAGAATCGGTTTCGTTTAACAAAAGGAAGGAGTTGAACAAAGTATTACTTCAGTAAGCTGCGAAAATATAAATGCAGAAATATGGTAGCCGTTTTGCAGTTTTCGTAGGTACTGTAAAGTAACCGTTGCACTGCCACCATCATCAGAGTAACCTTAACTAAGGATGCAAGAATAAATTAACTGGGTGCCAAAAGGAATTAACTGGATGCCAGAATAAATTGACTGTGACAGAATAAATTAACGATTTGCAAGAATAAATTAACTGGGTGCCAGAATAAATTAACTGGGTGCCAAAATAAATTAACAGATGATAGAATAAATCAACGGGATGACAGAATAAATTAACTGGGTGCCAGAATAAATTAACTGGGTGCCGGAATAAATTAATTGGGTACCAGAATATACATAAGGAAAGAAAAAAGAGATGAAGATATCACGTACAGTTGAGCCAGTGCAGGATGATCAAAAATGGTTACTCGAAGAAATTAAATAGGCGTGAATATCAGACGGACTTAAATACAAACGGACGAAATTACATAAGGAGATAATTACACCTACAAATAAAAGAACAGACATTACACAAGTTAAAAAACCGAATTTAACTTAACCGAACCTCACCTTATTTTTTTAATTAAAAAAATATTTAACGCACACTTAAACACTCAAATTTTTAAACCTGTTAACAGATATTTATTGTGTTTGCGCGTGAAATTCCTGAATAATTCTGACAGTATAATTAAAATTGGTAAAACTGTTGTAATTTACTCCTACGTTATTTCGTTCCGAAACCACCGGAAATATATTCCCATATAAAAAAACTTCGTAAACTCTGCCATATATTCTACTCCCTTAGGTCTATCTTAGATTTACAGACTCTAAGAAGCGTATACTTTGCCCTTTTCCAATCCATAGCAATATACGGTATAGTGGGATGGGGTGGTTGTGCTGAATCCATTATTAGACCAATTATTTTAGTTCAAAAACTAATTCTGAGAATTATATTTAAATGTCATCCTACCCATCCGTCAAATGAACTCTTTGCAAAAATCAGGGTCTTAGATATTCGACAGCTATTTACTAAAACAAGCATTTGTTATATACGAAAAAATAATCTACTAATTGCTCCACAACATCAAGCACACACCCGCTTTTCATCAAACCTGGGTTGCGTGGTCCCAAAAACTAACACCTCATTCGCTCAACGACAATTCTGGTTCATCGCTCCTAAAATATATAATGCTCTGAGTACTGACATAAAGTCAAGTAATTCTAATTCTCTTTTTATAACACGTGTACAACATTGGATTTTTGAAAGGGGACGAACGCACTTTAAAGAATTCATGAGTTCTAACACTACATTTTAATTATTAATTTTTGCATTTCAAAATTTTAATTTCCATTTGTATTTCTATTTTACTTTAAAATGTTGTTATTTTTTTCTCTTAGTTTTTCACTAAATTTATATATGTTTTTAATTTTGATTTATATAATTATATGTTTTAATTTATACAGAACACTTGAGTTCTTAACATTTAATTTTTATTATTAATTTTTGTATTTCAAAATTTGAATTTGAATTTTCATTTTTACTTTTCTTTAAAATATGGTCTTTTTTTTCTTTAGTTTTAAGTATTTCTTAATATTTTTTGAAATGTTAAAATATTAAATGTACGACAATCACAACACGGGCTTAGCCTAGTGTGGTAGCCAAAAAAAACCCAAATATCTGTTACTAATAAAAAATATATGAAATAAAAAAAAAAAATAATAAATAAAATAAAATAAAAAAATATAAAAAAGTATTTGTTTATGTTCCACAAAATCACCATTTATGAAAACAATTTGAAATTTCTGTCATCATAGAAATAAATTTCTGATCACTGTGCGACGTGCGGTTGGAAATATGGATTACAGCAAAGGATCCTTTGTTGAAAAGCAGGCAAATTCCTGCAATGGAATAAATGGTAGAAAGTACTTGGAACGGGAAAATTCCCTGTATCCCCAATCCCCTTACGAGCAGTGGCGGTTTTCTCTAATGAGCAGAGAAGTCCCAAAGAAAAAATACGGCGAACAAGACGCAGTTGGACTATAATTTTACTACAGTTTGAACAGGGCACCACCACTCCATAATATATATGAAGACGTTGATACAGAAATTTTCCCTATCGCACGTGTGTTTTTAAGCATCTTTCTTTTTCGCTTACGTTCATTACAGGGCCGTAGCTAGGGGGGGGGGCATTAGGGGGCAATGCCCTACCTTAAAATACCTATGCCCTACCTTAAGAAATACCATAGAGTATGATAATATACTAGTAACTGTTTGTTCATTGTTTGACATGATTTAAAAAAATACTACCTTTTAGTGTAGCGTAGCGACATCTAACTAAACAGCTTCGAATTAACCAAAGAATCATACTATATCAATTCTTTATTCTGCCCATAGATGGAATTAAAGTAAGTGGTGAGAGACTGTGCGCGTATTGCAATCACTGCTTAGAGGGAATTCCCAAACAGTTTGGGGATGTTATTCAACGGTTGAGTCATAAATAAACCAATCCCTAGATCGATATCTTCGGGCCTTCTCCATACTAAACGGTTTGTCATCAGATCAAGCACTTGCATACTGCTTGCTAACAACGTATGCAGGGACAATATGGGTCTAGTTTTAGTTAATTATAATTGTAGGGTCGTTCTATAAAAAAATAAGAGTCCGTCCGCCCGGAGCGCCCCCCCCCCCCCAGCCCGACCAAGATCAGATCATTTTACTTGCGCCCTACCTGTAATTACTGCTGCCCTATCTTAAATTCAACTCTAGCTACGGCCCTGGTTCATTGTAAAGTCAGTAATTGCGCGATAATTGATCGTGCAATATTCAGGCCGGCATAAAAGTTTGGCATGTACTGTATTGGCGCGTATAAATAAACAGGCAAGATTCCATAGTTTAAAAAAAACCGGCGGCGCGGCGAGCGGCTTCAAAGGTGCGGATCTCGGAACGCACATATGAAGCGAATAATCTAACAGAATATTATTTCATAAAACGGTTTCACATTTCACGGATTTATATTTATTTTTATTAACGGTTTTGCACGGTGCCGGAACGTGCCTCGTAGCCAACATTCGTTATTCGGGTGAGCAGCGAAGGAGTAAATATTTTTAAAGTGAAACTTCTTTAGCCGCGTTAGTGATTTGAAACGGAAGTGCGTCACTAAAATTTAATATTTCACGGGTACTCGGTTCTAATATAATAAAGTAAATTCTAGGTCGCACGCAAGCCTGCCATAGTCCAGCGGCATAAGTCGCGTAACGAATGTAGTGGCCAGACATTCAGGCGACCTGGGTTTGAATCCTGTAAAATCAAAAAAAAAAGAAGTTTTTATTTTTGTAAAATCAATATCCAATCTTCAAACCACTTTAAAATAAACAGCAAAAGAAAAGACAGCGACATCAGCGACGGCCCGCAGATACTTTAATAGTACACAACTGCTAACCCTGTACAAATCGCAAGTGCGCCCCACGGTTGAATTTGGCAGCCACCTCTGGTCTGGAGCTCCAAAATACCTGAAAAATACCCTCGACTCTGTGCAGAAACGGGCGATCCGTTTGATAGATTCTCCCATCTTAACAGACGGATTGCAATCTTTAGAGCACAGGCGTCGGGTGGGAATGCTATCCTTGTTCTACCGGTATTGCATTAGAAGATGCTCCGAGGAACTAGCATCATTGATCCCTTCGGCACCGGTGCATAGTCGGGAAACACGCCAAACGCGTTCCCAACATTTGTACACAGTTGACATTTGTCACATGAGAACGGGTTGTTTCTTCGACTCGTTCTTGTGTTCAACAGCTCGGCTGTGGAATGATTTGCCGGCCTCTGTGTTTCCTCCTACCTACAACATGGGTCTCTTCAAGACCAATGTTCATTCCTTCCTCTCCTCAAAAAGACCCTCCACACAGCTTCCCAGATGACATAGGCCCTGAGGGAAATTATTTTCCTCAGGGCCTCTTGTGTGGAGTTAATGTAAAAAAAAAAAAAATCTAGCGACTTTCTTGTTTCACTTCTATTGCTTGTGAATTGCACGCGTGCGAAGCCGGGGGAAAAATTAATTCAAGCGAGTTTTCTAGAATCAAGTTGTGCAAAAATATTAAAAAAGTGTTATTGGTGTCGAATTAGACCCTACTGGCCTAATGCTACACTGGCGGTAGTTTATTTTTACTGACTGCACAAAATTTATTTGTAGCAGGTTTGAATGTTAATAATAATAATAAAAAACAATACTTTTTAAAATAATTGTAAGCCACATCGACACGTTCATGCAATTTTACAGCTGACTGTCACGGTTCAATATTGATCTCGTATGCAAGAAAGTCAAGAAAGGGAAATAAGGATGAAAGGAAGGACCGAATGCAGAGAAATGCAATACCCCAGTGCCTAGTGCGTAAGAATCTCTTGTGATTCCTCTTTGCATGGAGCTTTGCAATACTTTGTTTGCAATTCAATCATATTATTACGCAATCTATACTTTAGATTCATAAAGCAGGCAAAGTACCCGCATAATTATAATATAACTAGCTGGTACCCGTCATGCGTTGCTATGCCATTTAATAAAGAAATTGTTTTTCCCTGCGTGTCCTTTCCCATTCGTCCCGATCGCCTTCCGCCTCCACTTCGTCATCCTCCACCTTCCCTATACCCACTCCACTTCCCCCTTCTCCCATCCCGCGAACCCCCTCTCGAGTTCCTCTCCCCCTTCCCCGATTTCCCTCCCTTCCTCCCGCGAACACCCTACCCGAGTTCACCTCTCCCCTCCTTCCTCCCGCATTAAATACATTCAGTTTTCAAACAGCACACGTGCCACCTATTGCAATATTTTTATACAAATTTAATAATGCCGGAGCTCACCATTAGTTTTATACAAACCTTGTCTTGATAATAACGAACACAAAAATAAAAGAATTATCCAATTTGGCGCAGTCGTTCGGAAGTTATGCGCGTACATACATTTCGGCGATTCATTTTTATTTATATATAGAATAGATAGAAGATAGATAGATAGATAGATAGAAGATAGATAGAAGATAGAAGAAGAAGATAGATAGATAGATAAGCTGCTTGTAAAATTAACACAAAATTTAATATTCAATTGCAATATTCTTCATATTTTATATATAATGCCAATTATACAATATGGCATTATAAGATGGGGCGGTACATATACAAATCAAAGACAAACAATTTACATATCATAAAAACTAATAATAAAAACAATAAAAAAACCCTACTCGTATTCGTCAGAACTTTTATTCAAACAATTTAAGGTCAGAAAATTAAGCGCATTATACTTTTACCATGCAACATTAAAAATTTATAAATAAAATATATTCAAAATAAAGTTGCACCCTTTAAAAATAACAAATCTTAGACAAATATTAAAACTTCAGATTTTCCGAAATATATCTTAACAAAGGGATGGGCAATCTTTGGAGCGAAAGCTTCGGATGGGAATGCTGTCGCCTTATTCGTCTTATTCTATCGATATTTCAATGGAAGACTCTTAGAGAACTACTGTCATCGATCCCTTGGGCATCGGCGTAGTCGGTAAATACGCCAAACTCGTTTGACACACGAGAACGAGTCGGTTCTACGACTTGTTCTTGAGTTCAAAAGCTCGGCTGTTGGAACGATCTGCTGGCTTATGTGTTTCCTTTCTCCTACAGCATGGGTCTCTAAAGATCCATAATCAATCCTTCCTCTCCTCAAAAAGAATCTCTAAACATCATCCCCGAAGATGACATTCAAAGGCCCCGAGGCAAATTATTTTCTTCAGGACAGTGTAGAGTTGATGTAAAAAATAAAAAAATAAAAAGTATTTTAAACTTATTATATTACTCGAAGAGATTTGTTGTTGTTGTAAATCTTTACTTTCCGTACTTCGAATTCCATACGAATCTGTTATTTACATATGACAACACATTTTTAAGTCCCGGGATTTAATATGTACACATACACATTTTTCTATATGAGCTCCACACTGGAGGCCCTGAGGAAAACAACTTCCCTCAGGGCCTATGTCATCTTTGGGATGCTGTGTGGAGGGTTTTTTAATGAAAGGAAGGAGAAGAGAGTTCTGGGAAGGAGAAGGGTTTAAGGGGTGGGTAGGAATCTGGGATTCAGTGAATCCTGGTCATCCACCTCCAAGACCTAGACAATCCTGAACCCATGAACCCGGGCACTCATGCTAAGTTACCAAACGTAGCGAACCACTTGGGGTGACCAATGGCGGAGCTGTTGGTTATCCAATAAAGGTGCCCCGGGCGGCGGTACCCATTCTCGCCTCCCAAATTGAATATACAGGATGTCTGGGGGTAAAGCGCATTAACTTCGGGAGGTGATTCTGCATGATATTATAAGCAAAAAAGATAAATAACTTTTTTCGAAATTTCAACTTTTAGTGGTAGTTTTGTGATAAAAAGATAAAATTAGACTGGCGTACGCAGTCATTTTTATTATTTTCCGCTGTTACTGTTGTTAACTATGCTATGTTGCCACAATCGTGCCCGGCAGGCTCTCAGCAAGTATGTTCATACATATAGATTTATAGTAGGTACGTCTTTTTGTATGAGTAAAAAAATGTTCGAATTTCGGAAAAAGTTGTTAATCTTTTTTACTCCTTCCATCATGTAGAATCACGTCCCAAAGTTAAAGCACTTTACCCCCGGACACCCTGTATATTATCCGATATACTCGTACAAATATTCTCATAATGCTAGTAATTTACCCGCCTCACAAGACGGTGTCTGTATTTTGAGACGGGTAGATGATATCTCATTCCATTTCCCAAATTTTACCTACTACATATCTACCTTTTAACTACTACGTTTTACCGGTTATATAAAACACTTAGGGCCGTCTGTTTCAACGCCCGCTAAAGTAAAAGTAAAACAAAACGAGGTTACTATAGTTAAATTTCAGCAAAATGCGTTTTTTAATCAATTTGACTGATTTTTTACGTTACTTTTAACTTTTGTACTTACTTTCCGAAAACCGATAGTTACTCTTGAGTTACTCCGCCATATTGGCATATTTGACAGTTCAGGTCGAAGTAATGTACGTAAATGGGTGCTTCAACATTGATTACTAATATACTAATCAGTAAGCATGATGAATATTATAGAAGAGGATGATAATGACGATGAATTCGTCATCCAATATGTCTTGCAGCGAAAACCAAAACATTTCGTCCCCGCGTCAATAATATGGTTATCAGGGATGATCTCGAATTTTTGGCGCGGCACCGCATGTCGAAAAAATCTTGCTTGTGAACAGAATCAATTCTAATATCGACATATTTAGCGTTACCTTTTATAGACAAGCTCTATTAATGGATGTATCGCAAATTTTACAAGATCTTCAAATTAATATACCTATTGTATCATAAATATTACAAAAAATATAATATGAGTAGTATGTGAAACTCGTTTCATATACCGCATTAGCGAGTGAAGCTGCCTTTAAAAGTCAAGCTCTATTAATATCGCTAGTATAGTTTGTACACTACTTACGTTTAATGTAATTACCTTACAAACGGATTTAAAAAAAGCTATAATGTATGTTTTTCTAATATTTTCGATACCATAAATAAATTGAATTAGATCTCGTAAAATATGCAACACTTCAAATTCAAAGAGATATCACAACTACTGGAAAGTAAATTACATTCATATTGTATATTATTTATATGTATTATATCGTCATTTATTTGTAAACATTCATACAAATACTTTTATCGGAACAAAGCCGTCAGATCCTACGACGTGAAACAAAATACAACCGGATATTTTGACAGTTGTTCTAATTTAATTTACGGTGTTGCCGCATCAAAAAATATTTCGATGCCTTTTGTCACGTAATTCCGAGGAATATTCTGCTTTTTAGACTGGCCACACTGACAACTATTACATAAGCGAAAATATACTTGAAACAGCGCGCGGTCCTATTTAACGTCCTCGTTACTTTAACTGACAGTTAAAATTTAACTTTAGGACACGATTTAGCTTTCTGTTGAATCAGACGGCCCCTACCTACCTACCACGCATATAAAACACCATTATTTAATAAATACACACTTTTTGGACCCATCGGTAGATATTATTAACACCATCGACGATAAAAAATAAAAGCACAAAATCCATCTTCGCTCGAGCAGAAATTCCATTTTCCATAATCTTTCAAAGCTTCCGGGCAATTTTTCCACCGTTCACGCTCTTCAAGGCGCCATCGAAGCTTTTAGGCCGTATCCACTTTGCCTAGAATTTTGTTTTCGCGGAATTATTTTAACTGAATGGGGACATGGGGAGGCCGACGGAGCTCGGGGAATTTTAATAAAATAGTTTTTGTCGCCGGCGAGGTACCAAAACTCGTTAACTTTTATACGTTATTTGCTCAGTGAGAAATTGATATCGGGTGACTTAAAAATATCTATTAAGAAGAACGGCTGCAAGTTCTTTTTCATAAACACTTAAATTTGAATTTGAGGCCAAAATACTTAACCAAATGGAATAGTTTTTAATTTTATTTATTTTTTGTTATTTTATTATTATTGTACAACAAAATAATTCCAATTATAATACAATTTAGTTACCCTATCAGCATTTAGGCAAGTGACCCTTCAATAATAGTTTTAAGGCATATACAGAACAGTCACTTACATCCAAATGCTTTGCAATTCCATTTAACAGCACAACTCCCCTCGTCATGCTATGCTTTGACAAGACATCTGTTCTGCCGTTCAGTACTTTAAATAAATCATGATGTCGACTTCGGCTGTAGTGATCTGGAACATATAACATCCCAAGAGAAATGAGCTATCGATGAAATTGTTTCAAATTTTGAAAGACAGAATAGCAAGATTTGCTTTCTGCCTAGTTTCTAAATTTACAGAATCAGTTACCTCAAGTAAGTCAATTTGGTGCATGAACCTTGGATAGGTTCCATGTTTCCGCATATAAACACACCTGAGGAATTTCTTCTGGATTTGCTCTGGAACTAGAAGTTTATAGCAAGATTAAGTGAGCAGCGATGTATAGCCAGAGAATGTCAGTTCGGGATCAAAGACCACACAGAGATCCTTCACGGATTTTACACGTGATAACGCTTCGCCCTTTATCTTATAATCGTATACTTTAATGTTTTTACAACGAGTGAAGGACATTGTGACACATTGTTTGTGTTAAAATCTAATTTGTTTATTAACGACCATTCAGATAGTGCATCCAGATCAGTTTGCATTTTAAAGCAATCTTGTTGGGAATTATTTCCATCAAAATGTTAAAGTCATCAGCAAATAGTAAACATTTGCTGTTCCTAACACAGTTTTGGACGTCATATATTAGTATTAGAAACAGCATTGGTCCGAGGTTAAACCCTTGAGGAATTCCAGATTGCGCTGGAATTTTATTTTTAGTTATGTCCATTTACCGAAACAAATTTGCTTCTGGATTTTAAATACGATGAGAAAAAGTTCAGTGTTGGTAGGTACCTAGTTTAAACATTTTCCTCAGAAGTATATCATGGTCAACATGGTCAAATGCTTTGGCAAAGTCGGTGTAAACTTCATCTGTTTGGTGCCTCGAGTCTAAACTGGTGGCTACCAACCGCGAAAAATTAAGTAGATTTGGGATTGTTGATTTCTTTGGAAGGAAAGCGTGTTGATTTTCTCCAATGAATGACAATCTGGTGGACTTAATTTATCACAAATCAATCTTTCCCCTTCTCTCACAATATATCAAAAACACCGACGCCGCTCCGGACAGTTACAACTCTAAAAAAAGGTAATTTAAAAAAATGCAATTCCAAATAGGTATAAAACATTTGTAATGTTGCATTGGCAAACAACTTTTGTCTGTGCACAACCAATATTGTATTAATTCCTATTGTAAAAACAAATGAAAACAACAAAATCAAATAGGTAATTGTAGGTAGTTATTTGGCAGCCACCTCTAGTCTGGAGCTCCAAAATACCTGAAAAATACCCTCGACTCTCTGCAGAAACGGGCGGTCCGTTTGATAGATTCTCCCATCTTAACAGACGGATTGCAATCTTTAGAGCACAGGCGTCGGGTGGGAATGCTATCCTTGTTCTACCGGTATTACAATGGAAGATGCTCCGAGGAACTAGCATCATTGATCCCTTCGGCACCGGTGCATAGTCGGGAAACACGCCAAACGCGTGCCCAACATTTGTACACGGTTGACATTTGCCACATGAGAACGGGTTGTTTCTTCAACTCGTTCTTGTGTTCAACAGCTCGGCTGTGAAATGATTTGCCGGCCTCTGTGTTTCCTCCTTCCTACAACATGGGTCTCTTCAAGACCAATGTTCATACCTTCCTCTCCTCAAAAAGACCCTCCACACAGCATCCCGGATGACATAGGCCCTGAGGGAAATTATTTTCCTCAGGGCCTCCTGCGTGGAGTTAACGTAAAAAAAAAGGTAACTTTCTATGAAAAGGTTCATCAAATTGGAGAATTCCGCCACCGAAAGTTCCCCCTTAAGGGTTGAACGGGCGGGGGCGGGGGCGGTTCCTACCCGCCCGCTGCTTTATTACAAAGGCGGAGTATGAAAGACCTCTCAATCCTACCGTCACCACTCCATGTACTCCTTGTATCGTCACCCCTGGATGATTTGCAGATTTGGGCAGTCGTTCAACCCTAAAAGCATACCAATAAACTGAATACTTTACAGTATCAGGGCGGCCACGGAAAATTAATTTCGAAATTTCCTGATAATTCCAGATTTTCTAGAGTAGAATATACATTTTTCCATGATATATTTTATTTTGTACGGGGCATATATTTAAAAGCCACAAAAGTTTACGTAGTTTTGGATAAATTTTTTGTCGTTACATCCATACCAATTCAAATAAATTAGCATAATTCCAAACACACTCAAATTTTTCTCCAAATAAATCGTCGAAAAAAAAATCGAAAAGCTCGTTAATTCGTGTTTCGAAATTTATTGCGCGCACGACAAATTGTCCATATAACTCAAAAAATTTCAATGTGTTCAACAATACATCACAATATTATTTCGTAAATCTGAATCTGAAAGACCGGCGTTGTACAAAGACAGATAAAATTCCGAAAAATTTCCATTACGCGGTGATAAATCATCCTAATTCGTATTACTACGATCGATCGTCCGCGAAATTTCGATTTACACAGATATTTGTTATGAATTTCCTTCGAATATGGGAATTTGATAGCCCGGCCGCGAAGTTCGCGAAAATCGATTTACACGAGAATAAGTCATCTTATTTATTTATTTTTTTTTTTTATTAATTTCAATAACAAGGTTTGTACATGTATGTATGATGTATATAATAAGTATAGATTCATTTTTTTTTCACAGACCTCCTCACTAGGATTTCCTGTTCTGAGGTGGCCTGTAGTTTTTTTAAAATATTTGTATTTGGTTATGGATTGTCTTTATATTTATATTACCAATTTACTTCGAATACCTCCCTGAATTTGAAGATGTGTCCAGGGAATTCGAGCTTTCAGTGTTTTTTTTTTCTTTTTTCAAAGTATTTTTTTTCTTAAAATTTCAAAAAAATGAAAATTCCTCGTTAATTTATGAACAAATGTTTATAAATTTCCCAACGTTTACGGAACTGTGAAATGTCAGGGATTTTATAAAGTTTCCCTAATATTTCCCGGTTCGGTAGAATTCCTTCCTGGTTTAGCGGTCTGTGGCCACCCTGAGTTCACACATGTGAATTTTATTTTCTGACTGCTCTATTTCGTTCAAGGTATTCATTATATTGAGGTGCTTAGCCAATATAAGAATAAAAAATGAAAACAGAGAAATCGATAGAAATATGCTTTTACGCTAGGGAAACAGAGTTTCAATGTCAATATTTTTCGATTTACCCCCCAAGAAACCGTTATTGTAAAGTTATCGAAATCACCATGCTAGAGCTCCTATTCGTTGAATACAATCGTCAAATGGTATTGGTCACCAGACTCACCAGTAAAAGGTTGAATGAAATAAATTGAGAAGTTGAGTTTTCCAATTAATGTAATGATTTTGCATAAAATTTGTACTAGCCGTGTATCTTTAGTTACATTTGTTTACATTTCATCAGCATATTAAAGTATCGTGCAAATATAACAGTGAAACGTAATACGGTTTTGGAAAGAGTTTAATATCCATTACAAAATTAAGAAATGTAATTTTCGTTATATGTTTTTGGGGTGTTGTGCCGTGTTGCGCTACCTCCTTCTTTAGCCAACGTTTCGGACATCGTTGCAGTGTCCATCATCAGGGCAGATCCGGCAGATCCGGCAGATCCGGTAGATGTGTAATTTTTAGTCGTGAAGTGTGTGCTTATTTACTTCGAAGCGATACCGTGTCGCCAGCAGCACTAACTTTCACCAGTACAAAATACTGCACAACACCCCAAAAACATATAACGAAAATTCTTCTGGCCGTGAAAATCTTAAAACTTAACCAAGAAATGTAATGTTTGTAAAAAAGATTAATCTCTGGGAAATTCAATTTGGGAGGCGGGTATTATTAAAACCATTTATTGGATAACCAACACCCCATCCACAGGTCACCAAAAGTGGTTAGCTACGTTTGGTGACTTAGCAGGGGTGCTCGGGTTAATGGGGTGAGGTTTGTACGGGTGTTGGCGGCGGATGCGTCTGCCCACCAGCTGCATGGCAGGCTGGAACATCGCCTTGCACCGCAGTAGGAGGGATGGATTCGTCCATCACTCCTGAACACACAGATGCCCAGATTCCTACCCACCCCTAATACCCCTTTCCTTCCCAGAACTTATTCTCCTTCCCTATCTTAAAAAGGCCATCCACACAGCATCCCCAAAGATGACGTAGGTCCTGATGGGAATATTTTACTCAGGGCCTCCTGTGTGGAGCTGATGCAAAAAAATCTCTGAAATGAACTTCATATTATTTTACAAATTCAAAGCTCGAATTAAATATCATTAATGACCACAACTTAATTCATAACGCATGAAATATAACATTCATGAAATATAATATTCATATGAAATATAACATTCATGAAAAATAATATTCATATGAAATATAACATTCATGAAATATAATATTCATATTATGAAATATAACACATTCATGAAATGTAACATTCATATGAAATATAACATTCATGAAATATAATATTCATATGAAATATAACGTTCATGAAATATAATATTCATATGAAATATAACATTCATGAAATATAACATTCATATGAAATGCAATGGATGATAGTGTCTGAGTTGATTGCAATACATTAGCAACGCCTGTAACTCTAACTTAATAAAAAATGTACTTAAAGTTTGTAACCCGATAAATTGAATGCTCTCTAATCTCACTATTAAAAGCGTAAAACCACACTGGTGCAATGATAGTTACTAATGACTTGGCTAGATCCGGATTAAATCCGCGATGCCCGGGTGCGAACCCGACACTTCGAACCACTGTCAATTATTAACCAGTCTGTTCCCTACGATTAGATGTAATAATAAAAAAAACGTGCACTTCCATTATAGTTAAGCAAATAAAGTGTTCGATAGTGACATTATTATAATAGAAGATCCATGAATATTTGCAGGAGTTTAACGTATTATTTTTCTGCACGTTGAATTGTCTTTTGTAAACAATACAACATGATGACACATAATGTGTTCCGACTCCGCCGACCCACTGTGTACATATTTCTATTACCCACACATTATACCATTCGCGTTTATATGGCATTGCACAGTGGGCGGTTCGTAATGAGTCAGATACTAAATATAGAAAACATTCACTTGTACCTTATTATATTGCACTTGTACCGCCTTCTACAGAGATGTAATTAAAAGGTGCAAGAAAGTACAGTCGGAAATCAATACATAAATGTAAATGGTAAAAACAATTTATTCCTACACAGCTGGTCAATTTTTTTATAATATTAAGTATTGAAGTTTTATCAAACCTCGTCATATTAAATGTATGTAATAATGATGACAAATCTTTTGAAACCCTTTCTTTTTTCATTCCAATCAGTCATTTTTAAAAATTTTAAATTAATGAAAAGATAAAATAAAATACGAGTAGCAGCTATAACCTGTGGAACGGTTTGCAACTGCTAGTATAATTTTAATGGATTTTGTCGGGAAATTATAAAAATCAGTAATAATACTTTTTCTGTGACCGGAGAAAAAATCTTTACTTTTAAGGGCCCGCAACCCGGATTTGTACCGATTTATTACATATTTCCCTAACACGGTAAGTTTTAAAGCTTTTAAAAAAATATATGTTATTCTTGAAGATAATATCTAGACTTTGCCCGCACCGAAACGCAAATTATATAAAATTCCCTCGATAGAAAAAATCGCAAAGTATGCTCCAAAAATTATTATTAACACGTTTGTTTCAGTTATTTTACAAGTTATATATATGAAAAAATTCACAGTGTTTCTTTAAATGCTGTTTAAGATAATGCCCGCGAGATTTTTGCTCTATGTTAAACGAGTCGTGTTTTTTCGTATCGATTTTGTCGCTGTAAATGTTAGCGCTCTCCTCTAACATGCTTATTTTCGTATCTCTCCATCTTCTTCTTTTCGGGCCCGGTTGCAGAGCTTTAATGACTTTTCGAAGCCCCATAAGCAACCTACAACATTACCAGACATATTGTAATGGACATACGAGGCGTACCTGAGTTATTAAGTTATAATATTACTTAACGACCGAACGGTGATCGGGCGAGACGAACGGTCGGGCCTTTACGCACGCTTGACTTGGGGAGTAAGCTGGTGAATGCGTGACGAGAGCGTTATGAAAAGTGTGATCCGGTGAGGCGAACGGTCGGGCGAGGCAAAGTCACTTTTAATGACATTTCAAAGAACGTATTGATTTGAATTCATTCTCCAGTTGTCCGTATTACATAACCCCTCCAAACATTCAAGAATAAAAATTTATTGTAACTTGTATTGAAAAGAGAATACAAATATTTTACACGATGTTTCTCTTCGCCCAGTTTCCAAGGGCTGTCTTTTCATATGGATTCGGGATGAAAAAACACGTGTTCTATTTTGGTATCAATTTTCTTATATTTTAAGAAAGCTGATTTTAAAAGACATCTGCCGTCTTTTATTGTTTTATGTAACGGCGGTCGGTGGCTTTGTATACCTAATATCAAATATAAAAATTTATGGACAAGCCCACAAACAAGACGCGATTACTGACAAAAATAGTATGTCAAATTAGCTAAATAAATCCTTTATGCTTCCCATCAATTATTAAAGTTCTAAAATTTTATATTTAATTAAATAGATATTCGAAAGATATTTAACATATGTACAAGTCGGCTTCAGTTATTCAAGCCAAACTGTTAAAATGGTCGCGTGAACAAATCTCTACGTACCGAATCAATCCACGCGTCTTGGTTATGCTATTCTGTGCACTATGCCCACACGCATTAAAGTCGTTTTCTACGAGTTGGATGCTCCCGTCGAATGCGTATACTGCTTCAGGCAAAACTTGGCAGTCAGAACTAAATGCACATGCGCAAATATCAAACTTTTTATAACATCGTGGATGCGAAATGAAGCAAAAAATCCACTGCTGCTGGTATTGGTGCGTTTATGCGAAATTCGACATACTAGCATCGTTAATGATGTTATATATATTTCGGGCCGGACCGAGTCGCGTTTTGTTGTTTTTGGCCGTTGATGTTGGGACGTGACGTTAAATTGCAGCATTTATTGCTGTTTACGGCTAGAAAAAAATAAGATCAAAGATTTTTTTTATGCGGAATAAATAAATAACAATTATTATAATATTTATTATACGCCTTAAAAGGAAGGGAAGCGCCACATCCACAGTACGTACAGAGGGACCGCGCCTGGTAGGAATGTGGAAATGTTGCATATTATTAAAAATATTATAATAATACGTGTTCATATGTTCTACGGTTATTTTTGCCATTCTTTAACGATTTAGTACCGTCCCCAAATATTATATTATTTGTACTCCAATGGCAACCTGTACGAAATTAACGATCGTATAAGTGCAAAGAAACGATTTTTCATATTGGTATTGTTTCCCCACGGGAATCATGGAATAAAAAAGCATGGTGAAAATTCAATAAAAAAAATATGTCGGTCGCTTTTTCACCTCCCCAACAGGGCTCACCTCCCGTGCTTTTATTTCCAGGGAAAATTTTAGGCCGGGCGCTTTTATAATAGACCTCGTATTTATGTACCTACCGCAAACATTTCATCCACTCGAAAATATGCTCGCAGATACAAGCAAACCAGCGTGCTTTATTTATAACATGATTTGCTGTCAAATTCACTCCTAACTGTTGGAAGTGGGTTATTCAAACCGAAGTGCAACTGCATTGAAATTGCACATTCAAATTATTTATTATGACATGGCGTTAGAAGCAATTTACATTTTCTCCTGTAACGTTGATTACACTTTAATAAATAGGTCATGATAATAAAAAGCTTTAGGTAATACACGTTTTCACCTCACGACAAAATATCCTCCGATAAAATATCCTACGGGTAAAACATCCCCCAACAAAATATCTATTAAAACCTAACCTTACAAAAATGGGACGAAAATAATACAGACATTCTGCAAAGACAATAAATTATTGTCCAAAGCTAGTAAAACGGAACAAAAATAATACAGATAAAAAGGATGTTGGGGTTATTTTTGCCCTATTTTTTTGTTAGGTTAGGTTTTAATAGATATTTTGTTGGGGGATGTTTTACCCGTAGGATATTTTGTCGGAGGATATTTTGTCGTGAGGTGAAAACGTGTACATTTTCTCCTGTAACGTTGATTACACTTTAATAAATAGGTCATGATAATAAAAAGCTTTAGGTAATACACGTTTTCACCTCACGACAAAATATCCTCCGACAAAAATATCCTACGGATAAAACTTCCCCCAACAAAATATCTATTAAAACCTAACCTTACAAAAATGGGACGAAAATAATACAGACATTCTGTAAAGACAATAAATTATTGTTCAAAGCTAGTAAAACGGGACAAAAATAATACAGATAAAAAGGATGTTGGGATTATTTTTGCCCTATTTTTTTGTTAGGTTAGGTTTTAGTGAATTTTGGCGGGGATATATTTTGCCGCGGAATGAAAACGCGCGGAACCTTGATAACAAAAAGCTTTGTGAACTATTTCATACCTCCATTTTATTCATCAGATATATTTCCATTACAACGGAGGACAAATATAAACAACTGATTGTTCTAACCACAGGCACAGTTGGAGTAATACGTACGTAATAAAATTCGGAGCGTAATAATGACAAAATATTTATCAGAAGGTTCACGGACGATCGATAAAACCCTATGTTAATATGATATTGACTAAATTCGCCATCTGTGGTCGGTTGGCGTTATCTGCGAGCACGGTCAATAATTGATAAGAAATTGAATTTTAACTGTCAATATACATACATAACTTTATAAATAATGTCGTTCGTTATGCAAAATAACCAGCTTATTAATGAATGAAGGTGAACTATCGAAGTTCTTAGAATTGAAAGAAATCGTATAAGCGATCCATAAATTCATTTGTGTAAGAGGCGATCAATTTATTTCGTCCCTCTTGGAGGAAATGGTTCAAATATGACTCATCATTTAACAAATACCTCATCAAGTAATTAACTACCGTTTAGTGTCAAAAAGTACATGCGGACTGCCAATTTATATGAATGCTAGTATTTAAATTAAGTCCATTAGTATTTTTATTTTTTCGTAGCGGTTTTGACGTTTACGAAAGTAAATTCATAGGTTAATCCGCCAGCATTGACAGCGTATATCGATTTATTTTTCCCTGCCAATATGTGTTCGGTTGTCAACAGTGAAACCGTGCTCGGATATTTTTTTTTTTTTTTTTACAGTGAATACCGCACAAGAATCTCAACTGCTGCCGTCTGAAGCCAGTGAGACTATGGCATCCCCAATTGGGGTATGTAGTGAGGCTGAAGGTAGTGGGGAGGGGAAGGAGGTGGGGAAGAGGAAGGTTGGGAAGTACCTGGCTATTCAGATCTGGTCACTAAACACGGCTAAAGCCATTTTCAAGCAACGTTTCAATTCTGAATGGTGGTCTTACACCAGGGCGATACTGATAGTATCTTCCACTCTGGAACATGCCGCAAATATACTATATATTATTTTAAATGAATTAATTGTGAAATAACACGAATTAATCAAATAAAATTTATTTGCGCATGCCGGGTTCGAACCCGCGACCTCCGGATTGTGAGTCAAGAGTCTTACCCACTGGACTACGGAGGTCGTCGGATATTGATGTTAAAGAAACGGAAGTTATGCCTAACGATCCGATATTGCAAAGTTATTGATTTCACTGTACTTTCAGAAAGCAGTAAGCTTTCTGTCGCTTTTTAAATATACATTTTCTGTTTAGAGTTAGAATTATTATGGTATACTTGTAAAAAAGTAGTTTTTGGATTTTGTAATAATTACTTTAGTCGAAATATATAAAGATATCTAAACTTGTAGGCAAAATAGCGTGTGTGAAAAATCGCAGATTAATATTATGGATGAATTTTCACGAGTTTGTCCCGGAAACCATCATTGTTTAACAGGATGTCTCCTGGATAATAGAAACATATTTTTAGTTTATTGCATTAAAAGATAACACATGCCAAATAGTTAGAAAGATAAATTAATGGATTGTTAACTAAAACGGAAATCATTTTACTTCTTCAAACTTCGCAAATTTATTTTGTGGCATCATTTTTCATATAATGAATAACTTATTACTTTGTATAAAACAACTATATTTAAAACAATATTATTTATATAAAAATAATAATAATAACAACTTATTACTTTATATAAAACCACTATATTTAAAAAATGTGATTTTTTGAACAAATCTGTGGTTTATAAATTAATTTGTAATGATTGTAACTTTTTTTATATTGGAAAAACTTCTAGAAATTTTAACATTCGAGTTAAGGAACATATAAGATGTTTAAATAATAATAATTATTCTGAATTTGCCAACCATATTTTGGAAACAAGTCATTCTTTTGATATTAATACAGGTCTTAAAATTTTACATACTAACACTACGGGCATACAATTGGATAATTTAGAAATTTTAGAAATTAGAAAAAGCATTAATAGTAAATTAAATATTATAAATAACCAAACCTTTTTTAAAAATAGCCATATTTTAAATTTATTTTCTTATTAATACTTACAACTAATTATAATTATTGATTTTTTGATTTAGACTAATTATTTTAATTAATTATTCTTAAAAAAATTTTATTATCTAAATGCAATTTTATTTTTCCTTAAATAATTTTTAAATTTAATTTTGTATAACTATTTTTATGATTAGTAAGTAATTAATCACCTCTACTTTTTAATATTTTGTCTATGTTATAATTTATTTTAATTTGTCTATACTTGTTTTTCATTTATCATAGTAACATATCCTGATGAAGACAACATTGTTGTCGAAACATGTTGCTATTGTTTTAAATATAGTGGTTTTATACAAAGTAATAAGTTATTCATTATAGGAAATCATTTTGTTTATTAAGACGTACGAATTACATTATAAGTTATGGGTATATTAAATTAAATTATGACGCGGAAATTATGTAGTAACTATTACGTAAATCATAGAATACCAGCAGGTAATTTCGGTTGAGATGTGAGTTCTTAAAAGGTTCTTAAAACTTAACTAATGAATGTATGAGTAATAGTAATAAAAGGGGAAAAATGTGCTGATAGATAAAGAGAAATTTTGAAATCGAGAATTAAATACTCACGAATGAAAGATTCATAAATCTCATAGCCTCCCAAATCGAAAAGAGAAAAGAAAAGAACCTCAAACACACACTACAAAATATGGGATAAAATCTCTGAACTATGTTGCTTATACACTATATAATTCGCTACCAGATATGTACAAGGGAATTTAGCAAAATAAAAAAAAATCAGAGTAATGCTTTAAAAGAATATTTTTTAAGTATGTATAAGGATGAAACTTTGTAATTTTCTTGTCATGTTCAATTGTCTTGTTTCTTTTCTCTTCTTTTCTTTTCCATTAAGTTGTAATCATCCATATCTGTATAACCTTGTTCCCTTTTTCTTGTTTTCCATTGCTGTTTATTCTACTCAACCTGTCTTTTATTTTTCTTCTATATTGTATGTGAATCTTATATTTTAATATCTAAATTCCTATGTAAAATTTTTACTATTTCCTCCCACCCATGATTTGTATGTTCCTCCTGTCCTAAAATGAGTTCTGTAACTCATCGGGATTGCTATTGCAAGAAATAAAAACAATAAAAAAAAATAAAAAAATATCTCTCACAAAACTGAATGAAGGACGTCATATTTATTTCTGGACTGATCTTATTTACTAAGCAAAGTACTCGTACTTTGCTGTACCTAATTATTTGTACTTTGATTGACACCAAGTTTTGTGTTTGGGTCCTTTGGGAGTAAGTTAACAATATTATCTGTGTGGGTGTTTTAGGATCAAACAAGAAACTGATTAGGAAGGGAATTTGGTCAATAGACAGATGGCGGAGAATGAGAATCAGCTATTATTGTAATGGTTGATTTAATAATAATTTTAGGTAATAATAGATGGCTAATTCCAGTCAAAATAAATCAGCAACTACAGCAGCACCAAGCAGCACTGAGGACTGGTGAATCCCTTTAAGCTTGAGAGCAATATGTATACACGGTGTCCGGAAACTCGTTGTACAAGCGGAAAATTTGTTTAAAATATATTACGATCTGAGCATTTCGATTTTTTTAAAGCTTTTTTTCATTTTTTCGGCAACTAAAGGATTAAAAAAACTTTTGAAGCCGAGACTACGCTTCGACGCATTTAAACAGTCGTTAACATTTCTCGTTTTACTCAAAATCTAAAACAAATAATCAAAAAAATGTAAACCCTAAATTCAAATCCAAATGTAACGAAGATTCACCAGTTTTTTACTTGTAGTACGATTTTCCGGAACCGTCTACACCATAGATTCTCAACCTTTTTTTGCCCACCGTCCACTTTGAGAATATTTTTATTTCGAGCGCCCCTTAGGCGCCCCCGATGGGATACCACGAAGGGTTACATTTGCTACAACGGGGGGGGCGTAATAGGAAACCACGACGGAAGGGGCATAATGGGATACCACGATGGGGTTACATTTGCCACAACGGAGGGGACGTAATGGTATAGGGAAAATATTTTAAGGTGTGACGTAGTTTATGGAACGGGATAGGATGGGATGGGGCAAGATAGGATGGGGTGGTATGGTTTTCTCTGGGTCTTCTATTGCCCCCCTGAATGTCTGAAACGCTCCCCAATTTTCTCTTGATCTTCTACTGCCCCCTGAAGGTCTACACGATATTATATATATGGACGATAAAAACCACAATTTAAAAAAATTGCGTATTTGGTAAATCGTAACTAGGTTTTTCTTTTATTTTGTATTAAATAATATTATTATTAAATTAAAAAAAGCACTTTTATTATTAAAAAATCTGCTAAGTAATTTTTATTATTGCGCATGATAGCTATATCGCCTTCTGAAGTCTAACGCACAGTCTTGAGTGCGCTTTTTAACTCTTGCTAATATTATATCAATAATTTATAAACATTTTTTCAACATTAATTGATTGTTTGGTCTGTAGATGTGATTATTTGGACTCCCATCGTCTCGGAATGGTGTATTTACTCGGTATCTTTCAATTCTGTCAATAATGTCTATGTAACCTTTCCTAGTATTTAGTTAGCCCACGATTCCGGCAGCACTTCCAGTATCAGAGCAGCTCTCATCAGACATTCCCGCCAGGCCCGGCGCGGTAATTATTCCCCGAACGGGGCGCCTCCGGGCCGGCCGGGCGGAGGCGGGACGGTGACAGTGTTGGTCCTAAATAAACAATCGTCCGTAATGTATTCAGCAACAAAGCCGGCACTCCGGGCACGGGGACACATTTACGGAGGCAATCTTCTTATTTAAGCCGCGGGGAATTCAATACGGGTTGTTTGACGAGCAGAATGGATGCCGGTCCCACTTAATCAACGTAAAATACTAATAATATTGTACAAACACCGGACTCTGTTCGTCACTGGAAGATATTCAATTGAAGGTTTTTACTAAAAAAAATAGAATGTGTAAATTCATACGCGATAGAAGTGAAACTAGAAAATCGCTAGATATCGCTTTATTTTGCCTGTTTATTTTAAAGTGGTTGGATATTGATTTACAAAAAAAAATTGATTTTGATTTCGTAGGATTCGATATCTCTGGCCGCTGAGATTTGCGACGCACTATACCGCTGCGCTATGGGACGCGCGCGGCGAAGCACGAATTTACCGTATTATATTCCGAATTCCGACCACCCGTAAAAAAACAAAGCGGCCAATGACCACAGACCTATCATCGTTTCAGTTTTGTATCTCAACCAAAATAAGCCTTGAGCGCAGTTTGATGCTTCGCAGGTGCCGTAGTGCGTCATTTCCGTTTCATCTGAATTTCAAATCACTCTAACGGGCCTAAAGAAGTTTCACTTAAAAAAATACTATTAAACGATTTTGTATAATTATCTCGCTACACTAAATTTTTTTGGGTAGATTACTGAATCCGAATGACATGATTCTAAAGGTCGCGTACAACTGCATAAAACGCCTACTGAGAAAATGCCGCGTCTCGGAAATGTTCCTGGAGGGACGCGTGCACTCTTTTCAAGCATATTCACAGACCACGCCACACTGTTATTTATGGAATTTATTGAAATATACCTTTAAGTTTCCAGTTCTAACAGTTCCTACAAATTCATTCCTTCCTCATCCACAAATCTTACCCATAGATAGCACATAATGCAAGATTAATAGAAAGGAATTAATTAAAAGAGAAAAAGGTGGCATTAACAGGACGCTGCCGCCTCAGGCTGCTCGCAGCCCCCACACATTCAGCTGCTAGGAATAAAAATACCAGCAGGTGTATGTGAAAAGGACGAAGGAACACTGATCCATCGGTTTATCGTATGTTCTTTATCTATTTATACAGGTGCTTACAGGGTTTTTCACATGATGCAATGCTGCCTCGTGAGCTTCTTGAACGAGTTTTATTTTGCTTTAACTATTATTTTTGCATGTATTACTAACCTGATCTGTTGTATCATGTTTTATTCCTGTTATACTGCTTTCTAACAACGTATGCTACACTGGAGGTCTAGATTCATTCAAAATAAATAAATGTAGCTTCGTTTTACAAAAAAAATAGAATCTTTGCGAGAGCCTTGAAGGAGTAACCATCTGTTACTTATAACGGGTAAGTGGTGGATAACCTCCACTGTCCAGAGGACAAATATAATGGATTGGTGGGAATAAGACATATATGTACATGAGGCGCCATGTTGTAAAACTAGAAGGCGGCGTTTTATTCGTATAAACAATATATTCCCCCATTCCTCTTTGGATTTTTACACAGATGTAAATATATATTTATACCCGGGTATTGCTGAAAACCAGCTGCATTCTAGGAAAAATCCTGAATTGTAGCTGAGCAGTGACCTTTTCGTCAATAGAATCAATGATAAAAGAACAAAATATGTAATACTATAAAAATCTGTCGATGAATAAAGGTTTTATTATTATTATGTAATATAGATAGCAACCACTGGCACGCCCATTCGTTTTTTTGTTCACAAGTTACTTCGTAAGAGTTAGGACCCAAATTTGAAAATGTAATTTTTAAAAGCAAAACCAAACATAGAATATCTAACGAAGTTTGTGAAAAAAATCTGCCCAGTTCATAGACATCAGAATTCAATAGACCAGAACATACAGATGAGGGGTAAAACCAAACTATGGGGGGCGAAGAGAGGAAAAATGACTGTGATTCGTTAAAAAATCAATCTGACAGTATACAGGCATGTCGCATTATAATATCACCATTTAGTTCTTAAAAGCAAAATCTGTTTTGATTGAATAGACCTTTTTACATGGGAGCGCGAATTGCTTGCCACGTTAATAACATATTTTCGAAGGCCAAATGCTCGCCCCGAAAAGATTCGCCCCCATTCATATAGCAATATTTTGTTGCCGTGTTTAGTTAAGACACTTTTACAAATGTTTCATAATTTACTTACCCCTGTAACCAGCGACGAGCACACTGGAGAACCGCCCACATTCGCTATGTCCATACAATATGTGGGTAAATGTATAGCACAAGCTACTGTTTTTGGCGTGTTATTTAGAAAAATGTATGGATGTTACTTCCGCGCTGTTCAGGACAAGAATGATGACGTCACACATTTTAGATTCAAGCGAGGTTCTCTCCCCTCCCCATGGAGCCAGCTGGGTCCAAGGCGGAGCTCTAGCCGGCTCCACGGGGAGGGGGAAATAATACGTTTTTATCACTTAGGGCAGGTCCAGATATATTCATATGTCCGTGGTCCAGTTAAATCAAGTATTCTCAGGTGAATGACCCTGGGGGCCTGTATTGCATTATATTTGAAAAGAACAACATACACAACGCACATAAAATGAAAACATCACTCCTTAAAATGCTGTAATAAAATTTTGTGTGGATCAATGATTACTACCCACAAAACATCTATCAATATTTTCAAGAAATAGGTAAATGGCTCAAATCCACGCACGATTTTGCAGTTTCTTACAACCCACACCTCATCGACTTAAAATGTCTTATATATGTTATAAAATCTACCGTTCGGACGGATCACGCGGCATCAAATATTGAGGAAAATCTCGACATGAGGCGGAAAATAGCACGTAAAATATGAAAATCCCGCTGGAGGAAACTGAATTATAAAACCCTACGAAAGGAAAATTACCAAGGATCGCCCCGAAAAAGCCACAAAAAAACCTTCTCTCCCGCGTTGAAAACACTCGTATTATGATGTACGGAGACATTTTCAGCATGAAAAGGAAGCTACCAACTGGGAAAAGCTTATTAACAAATACACCAGGATGGAAAGGCTTAAATAGACGAAAAAATGACAGAATGTGAGTCGATGATTGAATCTCTGAAATTCTTCCAAATTGATGAAAAAATTAATTGAGTAAAATTTTTGTTGGTTTCTGAGAATAAGGAACTCCAGTGAAAAATATTATGGCTTTAAAATATATGTTCATATAGACCAATAAACGCTGATTCTGAATATATAAGTTTTATGTAATAATATTAAACGCAGAGATTTAAAAAAAATATTAAAAAGTCCATTTTTAATCCTCTTATTTAAACACGCCGTCAAGTTGGTATTACTAAAATGTTTAGTGGTGACATCACTGATCACCGTAAAGTCATTGTATGGAAATGTAGGTATGACACAAGTCATCGTATTAACAACATTTCATCTTATTCGTTTATTTACATACTTTTTATAGAGACTTAATTGTAGTGTTTATTGAAACATTATTTAGGCCTAAATAATTCAGTTTCAAAAATAAAGGTATCTCTTATTAGTTTATCTCTATTATTGAAAATATTCAAAAATTATTGTACAAAAAAATAGTAATGCTACTTCTAGGGAGAATACTTGAACTCCGAATATCAAAACGGCGCCAGTCTAACAGCTGATTTCCCGATCTTATAGTAGAGGGAGCCCAAGAGGCTAAACGGGTGCCCCAATAGTTTCACAATCCATTAGATCCCCACGGAGACTTCACGCCCTCTCCCTGTCCCCTCACCACAACTGCGCCTGCGGGTGCACGAACCAGTCGGCGGAGCACATTCTGTGGCAGTGTGAGATAATGACGGACGCAAGAGAGGAAATGCTCGATGGTTTGGACGTACCTATCAGACCAGTGTGGAACACTGATCTGGTATCGAACAAGAAGAACTTCGAGTGCCTGAGGAAGTTTACAAGGACCTGGGTTGAGAGATGGCCTGAGCTTAGAGTCGCTGATTAGTAGATTTTGACACCAGGTGTACTTGTTCCTGACTTATCACGGACTTTCTTTGCTTCTTCTCTACGACCAATATTGCCCAGGATGTACAGTATTTATGTTTTCTTTCATGTTTATTTGTTTTTCATGCCCTGCGTCATTGAACGCTCATGTTTTTATTTCAGGTACTTGGTTTAATGCCTTACACTTTTATGTTATTTTGTAACATATACTTTAGTTATGATTACTTTTTTAGTTTTTTTAGAAACGATTATTTTTTTTTAGTTATGATTACCGCGTAGAACTGAACTCAGTTGTTTGTTCTGTGCCGTCCTTCTCCCCATATAAGGGGTTGGACCCTGGACCGAGTCCCCGCCTACTGACCATGGACGGTCTTATGGAACTGGTGGAGTTGCACCTGTCTGCCGCGCCACCCCCCGTGACATGAAGAGGCTGGGAAGAAAGCTGAACGGCATCCGAAAGCTGTCCGTCCCGCCTCCGGCGACCCGACGCTTTTCTCCCTAGGGTCTTCTTCTATGATTTCCAGTTACTTTCGTCTAGGCACCACCGGCTAGCTGGCTTAAGGACGACGCCGCCGGTTAACGGGAGGCCGGACAATTAGCCTTCTTCATTCTCTCGGGAACTGCCGATAGTCAGGTTGCGGTGACACCAGTTCTACTCTGTATATATACATTATTTTTCTTTTGTTTATTTTTTCTTTTATGTACAGTGCCCGGTGCTGCCCACCGGATTGTGTGTGGTCTTTCGCTGTCATGAGCTGATTACTCATGACGGCTGCTGTCATTTTGGATTACTTTATTTTTTATTTTTTGTTGATGTTACTAACAACTTGTTTGACTGTCCATGAGGCTCACTGCTTTTGCATTGACACCTCCATGGGCTTTAGAATTGTAGAGATTGACCATTACAGTACAGTCCTGTAGGCGCGTCCGCATACCGCTACCTAACACAGTATGAGGGGACATTGAAGGTCTAGATTCGTTACATTAAATGTAGAGTCGTTTATTCAAAAAAAATTAGATTCTTGCGAGAACTCCGAAGGGGCGACCATAAGTTGCCTATACCGGGGTGGGACAGTGGTGGGTACTTCAAAGATCCCCACAACGGGATTGAGTAAATCCCAAAATCCCCGCTTGGGCTCCCCTACTATTATCAGTTCGGAGCTTCGGTTTCCATTAATATTATTGATTTCGATTCTTAAAAGCCAAAAAATAACAATTTTTGGTGACCCGACATTTGATCCGGCGACATTTGGTCCGGCCACAGTTGGTCCGGCGACATTTGATCCGGCCGACATTTGATCCGGCCGACATTTGATCCGGCCGACACTTGATCCGGCGGACAGTTGATCCGGCGGACAGTTGATCCGGCGACAATTGGTCCTGCCTGATCCTTTAGAAGATTTTTTTCTTCAAGTATGTAAAGCGGATATACGGCCGTACAACCAAAGTCGATGTACTTATATCTGAAGGCATCTTTGGGAGGCGGGAATGGGTACCGCCGCCCCGGGAACCTTTATTGGATAACCAACACTTCTGCCATAGGTCACCCCAAGTGGTTCGCTACGTTTGGTGATTTAGCAGGAGTTCCCGGGTTCATGGGGTGAGGTTTGTCTAGGTCTTGGAGGCGGATGACCAGGACATACTGAACCCCAGATTCCTACCCACCCCTCAAACCCTTTTCCTTCCCAGAACTCTCCTCTCCTTCCTTTCCTGAAAAAAACCCTCCACACAGCATCCCCAAAGATGACCCAGGCCCCGAGGGAAATTATTTTCCTCAGAGCCTCCTGTGCGGTGCTCATGTAAAAAAAAATCTTGAGTGAAAATCCATGTCATTCCCGATTATGATATGTTGTGAGGCTGAAGATAGTGGGGAGGGGAAGGAGATGTGGAACATTTTCTGATGTGAAAAAATGCTATTCAGATCTAGTCACCAAACATGGCATGATTTTTGTAATTTGTTCGCTGGTGTACAGTGTATGTAGGTTTAGTCGGATTACTTGAAATTACGTGACTAGATCTGAATAGCCAGGTACGTTTTCCACATCTCCTTCCTCTCCCCACTACCCTCAGTATCACACCATACCAAAATTGGGGATGCCATTGGCACTCACTGGATCGAGACGGTTGAGAGCAGTTGGGACTCTAGTGTAATTTTCAGATAAAAAAGTTATACGCAAGTAGGAATCTTTTACAGTTGTTTTTGTTAAACTGACTGCACGTATAAGTATGTCGTATTTTGTATTGCCGCATGCTTCTTTGGAGAGTCGAAATTATTGTTAGTAAAAATATTTTTACAGCGGATTTTCACTCAAGATGCCTTCAGATATAAGTACATCGACTTTGGTTGTACGGCCGTATATCCTCTTTACGTACTTACTTGAAGAAAAAATCTTCTAAAGGATCAGGTCGGACCAATTGTCGCCGGATCAACTGTCCGCCGGGTCAACTGTCCGCCGGATCAACTGTCCGCCGGATCAAGTGTCGGCAGGATCAAATGTCGGCCGGATCAAATGTCGCCGGACCAACCGTCGCCGGATCAACTGTCATGGAACCCAATTTTTATACCATTCTCCTATAATAATATTGAAAAATACAATAAATAAATAATTCCACCTAAATAATGTTTTAACTTATCGAATAGTATCATACTTTCTTCCGCATAACTGTCATACAAAATGACAACACCAGGTTGAAAATAAAAATAATTTTTCGGGAGCGACGACGTCACACGATTAGTTATTTAAGTTGGAAGGTCATTATTCATTAAAAATTTATAAAAAAATGGACTGGAGTTCCTTATTAAAACGAATCAGAAAGTCATTTAATTATAAGTATTTTCCAGTAAAGTATCTAAAAAACGTTTTGTCCAACTATGCGGAGCCAATGGGATTGTGGCATCCCCGATTGGGTTAGTGTGTTGTGATTTTGAAAGGAGAGGGGAAGGAAATAAATTGGGGAAGAGATAGGTTGGAAAGCTCTCGGTTTACATATCTGGTCACCAAAGACGGATATAGCCATCTCAAGTACCGTTTCGACTTTTATTGTTGGTCTTTTACCAGGGCGATATTAAGAATATCTATCGTTTTAACTATATTATCCGTTTATACAGCTCCAAAAATTTCAACCCCAAACATAACATTAACTGGACTACTTTTGCCGCATATTTTTAGAGTGACATCGATTTATTCCGCGGGTTTGTGGATAAAAATAATGTACATGTCCCAAAAATGTCACCAAATCTGGGTTAGGTACCCACTTCCCCGCCTTCATAATATTACTTTATTAGAAAAGGTACTTAAACCCAGGTTTCATAATTTTGTAAAACAGGAGCTTTGAGCACGCAAGAATCACATTAATTATTATTATGAAAAATTGTAATGGGTTTAATGGTTATGGAAGAATTTTTATGGTAACATAGTTATTGGTTGGACACAGGTACGTACTTGTTTTTAATTCAATGAACTGGGTGGACCAGATTCACGAAAATACCGATTGGATCATTTATAAAGGTCGTAAATTATTTCATACCGATTTCATAGACAAGTAATGAATAAAATAGTGATAAAAAGAGACATAAAAATATTTTTATTGAGCTACATTAGAATCATACGAGTTCAGGAATGCCTTTGTATAATATTATGACTTAAATATTCTCACTTTCGCCATGGCTATTTCCAATGGTTTTATCCGAGTTTAGCGACCAGATCTGAAGAAAAAACAAGGTATTTCCTAAACTTCCCCTTTTTCATATCCTTCCCATAGCCACTCACTTTAGCCTCTCAAGATACCCCCACGGGTATGCCATGATCTCACTCAATGAAAAGATGTTTTAATTTTTCTTATTTACATGATCCCAATGGTTCCGGACGCTGACTATTGTGTGATTTCAACATTTTTTTATTATTGTATAAAAATTACAAACTAAGGGAAATTTATACCCGCTAAGCTACTGCAAGTAGCTTGACAAGAGTAGATTACAACCACAGATTAGTTAAAACAATAAATGAAATAATCCTAAACGCATCAGCGGATGAACAACATGCACATATAACAGCATATAACATACCTACTAACATTGTGAAATGCAATGTTAGAAAGAAAGGTGAGAGCCAAAAATTTAATTATCACAAATGTGCCCGAAAGTGTCATGGTGAATCAAATGGACCGAATTAAACAGGATAAAGTGGAAGTTTTAAAAATTATCAACAAAATCGATACCACGCTCGTTGAAAACTCTGTCAACGTCTTCCGCATTGGCGCAGTAAAACCAAACAAAATAAGACCAATAAAAGTCATCCTTAATGATCCGTTGATTGTATTAAACGTATTGCGTAGAAAAAATATTGCTCTAACACACACCGATTGCAAAATCTATTCCGACCAAACTCCTCTACAAAGGCAATACCTAAATGATCTTAGACAAACTCTGGCAAACCGTACCCTGGAAGGCGAAGTCGGACTTACCATAAAATTTATAAATAATAAGCCAACAATAGTAAATGTCTCAAAAAACCAAAATCCACCACTGGATATGGCCTAACTAACCGAAAATGCCGGACCAAATGCCCTGATGAAATCAAAATCTATTACCAAAATACACGAGGACTTCGTACAAAACTAAATGACCTTAAAGTAACGGTACCTTTACACGGACACGATATATTTATCCTTACCGAAACATGGCTCGTTCCAGAAATAAAATCTCCAGAACTTGGTTTTACAAACCACAAGGTATTTCGGCGTGACAGAAATCCAAAATCTAGTACCAAATCCAGAGGAGGCGGAGTATTGATTGCAATTAAGGAAAATATATCAGCGAAAAAACTAACCACGCAAAATACCTCATTGGAGCAATTATTTGTACAAATTGTTACTCCTATGGAAAAAATCATCATTGGAACTGTATACATACCGCCAAACTCCGATATCCAAACTTACAAGAAACACTGCGAAGACATTGAATTTCTTCTGTCAAAACACCCTACATCGAAAATAATTATCGTCGGTGATTATAATCTTCCCAATTTAAACTGGACATCTAGTGAAAATGGTTATATTACTAACGAGAGTTCTAACGACCCAGCACGTGAAGTGATAGATATGATTAACTTTTTAAATTTGCATCAACACAATTTTGTAACCAATATATGTAATCGTCTACTAGATCTCGCTCTTTCAAACTGTTCTAAACTATGTGTTGAAATGTCAAACGATCAGCTTGTGCAGGTGGATAATTATCATCCCCCCTTACACATTGTCGTAAATATGTACACAAACAAACCCCCACTGAAACAAACAACGCTCAACTTCAAAAATGCCGATTACGACTCTATTAACTACCAACTTAATAATACAGATTGGACTTTCTTGACCAAAAATAGTGATATCGAACAAAATCTAGAAAAACTTTATGAAACATTTTCCGAAAACATAAAATCTCATGTCCCCTCATATATACCTAAACACAGAACATATCCAATTTGGTTCTCCACAGACCTTATACTCTTACTGAAACAAAAAAAACAACTACACAAAATTTTTAAACTCACTCACCAAATCAACGACTACTCAAACTTCTCAGAAACAAGAAAGAAATGTAAAACACTATCTAAACTATGCTATAAAGCACACATCACCTCCATTGAGAAAACTGCGCTAGGAACAAAAAATCTTTGGAATTTTTTAAAAAAATTAAACAATGAAAGTACAGACTACCCCCCTACAATGCATTATGATGGAAAAATAGCCAACAGCACCCATGATATTGTTAATTTGTTTGCGGATCATTTCCAAAGTGTATATGAAAGCGAAATATCTGACAACAACGTACCGTCATACATATACCCAAGCACAATACATTTACAGAACTACCTCATTACACGGGAATCATGCTTAAATAAAATAATTTCCCTTGACCCCAACAAATCTGCAGGCCCAGATAACATCCCACCAATATTTCTCAAACAATGCGCATCTGCAATATCCGGTCCACTCACCACACTATTTAACCACTTACTTTCTTCAGGACATTTTCCAACCCGTTGGAAATCTAGTTATATTACTCCGATTTTCAAAAAAGGTGATGACACAGACATTAAAAACTACCGTCCAATCTGCATACAATCAGCGCTCCCGAAAATCTTTGAATCCCTTGTTCTCGATTTAATTTATCCGTCAATATTAAAAGTTATAGATAAAAACCAACACGGATTCGTTTCTGGTAGGTCAACTGCTACTAACCTGTTACTTTACCATAACTATATTACAGAATCTTTTACAAAAAAAAACAAGTTGACAGTATTTACACAGATTTTTCCAAAGCTTTCGACAAAGTATCACATAAATTATTACTTAGAAAACTTTATGCAATAGGGCTGAGAGGCAAGTTGTTGGATTGGTTCTCAAGTTACTTGTCTAACAGAATCTTATTTGTCAAAATTAAACACTCCAAATCTAAGTTATTTTATGCAACTAGTGGTCTACCGCAAGGGAGTCATCTCGGACCCATCCTTTTCCTTATATTCATAAATGATATAATAAGTTGTTTCGACGATGTAGAAGTTCTGCTTTTTGCCGATGACATCAAATTATATAAACAAATATCTAATATAAGAGACTGCCTTATCCTACAGTCAAACATTGACAAATTACACAATTGGTGTGTTGCAAACAACTTATTCCTCAAAATCGATAAATGTAAGACACTAACATTTTGTAGAACAAAGACCCCGTTATCTTTTGAATACACAATAAATAACAAAATCTTAGAAAAAGTCAAAGAAATCAGGGATCTTGGAGTTTTATTTGACACCCAATTAAATTTTATAAACCACATACAAGAAATAACCAACAAAGGCATGAAGACACTAGGATTTATAATCAGAACCATCAAAGACTTTGATTCACTAGAAGCTATTAAAATTGTATATTTGTCACTAGTACGCAGCTTGCTGGAATACAATTCCATCGTTTGGTCCCCATATTATCAAATTTATATAAAAAATATTGAACGAGTGCAGCACAAATTTTTACGATTTATTAACTTCAAGTTACATATACCTATTCAACACATTAACTATACATTCCTACTAAATACACTTAAATTGCATTCCCTAGAAAACAGAAGAAAAATAATTGACCTAACTTTTTTGTTTAAAATTATTCACTCCGAATTTAACTGTTGTGAACTTCTGCATCTCATTGACTTTAAGGTACCAACCCGAGCGACAAGGCAAAACATATTATTCTGTAACAATAATTCTCTAACCAACTATCACACACATGCATCAATTTCTCGACTTCACACACTAGGGAACAAATACACCTCAAATATCGATGTATTTAATATAAGTTTACCGTTATTCAAGAAATATCTAAACAATATTTTTATGTAGAATATTTTGATATCTAAGGAGCATCACCTAGGGTCTATTGCATATATTTGTGTATTTCTATATTAATCTACAGTGTAAAAACTTGTTAACGTTTTCGTTTTATGTATCTTGCATTTTGTCATGTATTATTCATGACATTTAATCAGTCACCTGTAAATTTTGTAATTGCTAACATACCTACTAGTTTATTTCTATGTCATTTACAACTTAGAAACTTTCTCTTTTATTGTAATGCACTATCATTCCTAAATTTATCTGTATGATGTTTACCTACTAGTTATATTTTTATAGTTCATCTTTTTTATTAAAAAAAAAACTGTCTCTGTATTATAATCTTGTCATGTAAAAGCCCATCAGGGCGTTGAAAATTAATAAATAAAAAATAAAAAAATAAATAAATAAATAATACAGAAACAGTTTTTTATGGTGAAAAACAGTGGCATAGAAAAATATATTTTTAAAAATATTATTAGACAGTTGAGTATGTAATACATCAGCAACATAATTACAGCCATATATTAGTAATTAGTAACATAATTGCAATTTGCATTGCATTTTACGTGGTGAGAGTGAGCAAAATAAATGTTAATACTTAGGGTTATTTGTTCATATGAAGCGGATACTTTGTGATGCGACATTATTAATTTAAAATAAAACAATAACTTTGTAAACACCACTTTTATTTTATATACTTTATGCCGACCGGGTTTCGCTACAACCGTAGCTTCATCAGGGCAGTATAATTCTCTACTAACATTAGGTTACATGTGTGTTATAATATATCATGGGCTGGACTCGTCAAGTGTAGGGGGAGGAAGAAGACATAGATGGAGATATGGGAAGGGAACGGACGTGTTCTTTATCAATAGGGAACAATCTTAGTATGGGACTTTTATTTAAATTTAGTTGATAATTAATTACCTTACTATTAGTGTTTATGGCTTTCCTAAGTTCAAGTGCCTCTAAATTATCCAATCTTACACCGATATTGTTTTTATGAATCAGTTTGGCGCCGGCTGTTTTGTCAAATTTATGATCTTTTTCGATCAAGTGGTTTGCGAATTCTGAGAATCCAGAGCTGTGTAGACATCTGAGATGTTCTTTGACACGGGTGTTTATGTTGCGCGCTGTTTTACCAATATAAAAAACTGAGCAGTCACTGCATTGAAGCGAATAAATTCCCGAGTGAGATAAGCTATCATCCTTATCCTTACCGTTCATTAAAAGTTTGCCTAGATTATTATTAGTGTAAAATGCTGGTTTAGGGTTTGCTTAGGGTTATTCCCTGTCCCTAATAGCCATGATTTTAACGGTGACCGGACAACTCAGAATGAAACCTACTCAGAAGCACTTCAGAAAGGTCATTAAGAGTGATGATAAAAAAATATAAAAAATTGGTTAAGTTAGGTAAGGGTTACCGGCTATTTTAAAATTAATTTTGCATAGCTTTTAATGACCTTTCTGAGATGTTCTGAGTTGGTTTCATTATGAGTTGGTATAGAACCATTTTTTTATGCCTGTATATGCTGTTAAGTTTATTAAAAAAAACTATTGGCTTTGCTAATTATTCTTATTTTGATGCCCTCTCCTATCGGAGGTTGACAATTATCAGGGCAATCCTTATCCTACAAGCCTAAGCCCTCAGTTCCAAATGTTTTCATAGATATTGTATTTAACTGATTTTAAAATCAGGGTAAGGATTACACTGATAATAGTCAACCTCCGATAAGAGAGGGCATCAAAATAAGAATAATGAGCAAAGCCAATAGATTTTTTTTAACAAACTTAACAGCATATAAAGGGAATATGAACTTTTTATTCCGTTCCGCGGCAATGACGCCCCTGCTTATCACGGTTATTTTGTACCGATGAAAGTTAGTGGAGCTGGCGACATGGTATCGCTTCGAAGTAAATAAGCACATACTTCACCACTAAAAACCACACATCTACCGGATCTGCCGGATCTGACATGATGATGGACACTGCAACGATGTCCGAAACGTTGGCTAAGGAAGTAGGTAGTGCAACCCGGCATAACACCCAAAAATCAAATAACGAAAAAGAAGCATATACAGGGTTAAAAAAAAGCAATCGAATAAGGTTATTGCTCTCAGAAATCTGATTCCATTTGTTTGTCACCAAAATCGCTATTGATTTTCCTCTAATAAAAACAAAAACAAATAATAGGAAACTACTCATAAATCTACTAATAAAAAAAATACAATTCAACCCCAAATAATTCACCCCGCATTTTCCTTAACTTTCCATAACTCGTTGTGTATTCGTTCACAAATAATGTGACAAGGATTCCGGCGTAGCTAGGGCAGGGAAGACGCGGGGGGTAGAGTGGGGCAACGTGTCAACCTAATGACAGATTGTCATTATTGTACACCACTGAGGCCTGTTTACGTCAGCCCACTGAGTGAGTGCTTATTATCAGTGTGACACTATCGGAAAGTAATTAACGAAATATGGAGTTAGAAATATTTCATGATGAACAAAGACATGATGAACAAAGACAGAACATCGTGATTAAAAAACTTTATAACTTTGTTCATCTCGCGAAATAAGATAGACAATGGACGAAGAAACGCACGATTTTAGACATAAAATTCTATGAATATAATTTCTATTGCTGAATTTGACGATAGGTATATGATAGATACGACGATTGGACAAACTTTGCAATATTCATAAGAGAAATTTGGAAGGTTCAACCAGTCTGTCACATCATATCAAGTATAACGCTGTCAGTCTCTTGTACACCGCAAGGCAAATTTCAAACTGAAATCTTTCTGTGAATTATAAATTATAATCAATGTAGGCAAAAATCGAGAAATGTAAATTATCGACATGTAGTTTTGGAAGAAAATAAAAAAAGCAAAAAAAAAGGGTTATGGAGGTGGTGGGGGGGAGGGGAACAAGGCGCAACATTACACTTTTACAATGTATCGATGTAGTACAATACAATTACATGTAAGTCTGTAGTGCAGTAGGAACATTTAATTTAATATAATATTTTGTTTTAATCCCCACCCCTCCCCTTCTTCACCCCTGGCTATGGTCAGTGGTGACAGTGCAGTGGTCACTAATGTAGGTAAGGACAAGGTAAGGGAGCTGACAGAGATGTGAAAATCTGAGAGGATCTTGTTTTATACCTTCACGAACAGAAAATGATTCAAGAGTATGGCAACTCACGTTCCCCTAATATTGTGAGCACACAAACAGGAGAGAGAACCTTGGAAACCATAGCAAAAAGATCATTCTCCAATCAAAAAATCGACGGGAAAACAAAGAAATCTCTGTAAATTACTAACCTTCTTCTCATTTAGAGTCGTGTCCCTCCACGTATAGAAGGCTGGCTGCGGCCAGGACGTGTTGACTTGGTCCTTCCTGTCCATCCTAGCGGCCCAGCCCCTGGGTGGACCGAGCACGGGAATACTACCCAGACTCCTGCTGAGCCAGCTCTTGCCGCCCCAGGAGCTCAGGAGGTCATAGGAGAGACCTTCCGCATCTGCCTGCATGATGGATTTCTTCGCACAGTTCCAGTTTGAAAATTTGGAAACTTTTGTTCGAGTCTTTCTTATAACTTTTAATACTATCTTAGCTAAGATTTTGTTGTTCTTCTTTTAAATAAATCTTTATCTACGAGTATATGCCTGCTTGTTGGATTATTGACCCAATTCCAGTTTGAAAATTTAATTTTGTTGAGTCTCTCTTACGCCTCCTCTGACGACGATTTTTTAATATTTATTCTACCTGCTTAGTCAAGAGCTTATTATTTAGTTTTTCTTTTAATGAAAAGTTTCCTCGCCTGTCTGCATGAAGGATTTCTTGATCTAGTTCCCTTATGAAAAGTCGGAAACTTTTATTTCTTCTTAAGTCTCTCATATAACTCCGTCGACAAACAATTGTTTAATCTTTTAATTCTTTGCTTAGCTGCTTTTGAATAGGTACGTTCGTTTTTAAATAGACCTTTCACGTCTGTCTACATAATGGATTTCTTAATGCAGTTCCATTATAAAATGTCTGAAACTTTTGTTTTTGGAGTCTCTTTGAATCTCTATAAACAAAAAAATCTTTTATCACTTCTTTAGCTAAACTTTTTTTTTTTTTTAGTTTTTAAAAATATTTATTGTTATTAAGTTTATTTTGTAGAACTCCATTTTAATTTTTAATTTATTTTATATATTTAATTATATTATTATTCAATGTATAAAAACAGTTTATTATAAACAAGTTCTGCTTCTGCTTCGTAATTATTATTATGAGTTACAGCTGTTTCGCCCTCTGAAGGCATTATCAAACTGTGGTTGTTACCACCTACAGACGATGTATTTATATCATTTCTAGACAGGTACTTATGATGACAAAATGAATAGCTTTTAATTATTATTACTTGTGCCCCTAAACTTCTAAGTAAAATGACTGAAATATTAAGAGGGCATTACCAGAGAAAACCGGAAATACGTCATTTTCAAAAAAGTTTTTAGACGTATTGACTCTTTTCCACAAAAAATTATAAATGGATTTCGAAAGATTTTTCTTTTATCTAGCATAGTTATGTAATAAATTTTTAGAATTTTTTTAAATTTTTAGTATAATAAGGTTATTCCATAGGTCGTTGGCAGATTTGTTCAATTTTCAAAAAAGTTTTTGTATTATACCACACCCATTTCAAATAATAAAATCATGCAGTAAAATAAATCAATACATTATCTAGCAAACGAATGTTTTAGAATTTTAATTTTAGTTTCAATAAAATCATTAAAAAATATGTACGTACATGTGTTTCTTGGCGAAAATTGGTCCGTTTGTGTATTTATTTGCGCACTTACAAACTAATATATTTCAGATTTTTTTAACATTCTTATTAAATTTAGACATTATTGAAAAATGATAAATACTTGTAATCAAAAAATAACTACAAAAAGTACATTATTTTAATAGTTTTATCATCACGCCTTTCAGCAACTTTGGATGAAGGTATAAATTAAAGCTAATTTGAATTGAAATAAATTCGATATTGAGTTATAATTTAAAAAATCTGGTACGGAGAATAATTAATCTTTCTCATTGTAACCGCCCTGCACGATCGTAAGAACAACTTTCGACGAAATGTGGATTTTCGTCCGCTGGCTGGTTAAACGCTCTTAATGGTTAAGTTTCCCAATTACTGGATTGTTTAAATTTGACTGAAGGTCGTTAATTATTCCATAAAATAAACCCTTGATGATTCATCAGGATTTACCTTATAATACAATTGATATTTGAAATGGTCATCATTCTCTTGGATAACCCACTATGACTCATGTATTTATTTAATAGCACAGTTAGGTATTTGGACTGGATTTAAATATATCTAAAAGTGGCGAGTGAATTATATTTGTTTGTTCATTAATTAAAATAGCTTTCTGATTATTAGAGTTTTTATTAATTTCTAACTGCTCTTAACAGATTGAGTTTGCGTCCTTTATTTTGTAAGTGCAACGGAAAAGGTTTATTATTATCACTAAGTGAGTGATTGTTTTCTAAGAGATGTTTAGCAAATTGTGATTCTATTTTATTATTATTTTTAAACGAACAATAGTGGCATTTATAAACTCCAGTGTGATGAATGCAGCGCTGTTTATATTGGACAAACTGGCCGGTCCTTTAACACTAGATTCAAAGAACACATGCGATCGTTTCGAAATCAATTCATAAACTTTTGGTGTCAATTCAATTTGATATACCTAATCATTTATTGAACTAAATGACTTTTTGTCTTTTCTTGTTGGTCGTAAAGCTTTTTAACAATCGTCAGCAGTCCAAATAATATGCATTATTAACTTGTACGAAGTGTTGTTCAATAGTATTGTCCTTAACATTGTGTGAATATTAAAATGTTATCCTTATAATCAAATTAATACGAGATGTTTGGACAACGTTCGGTAAAAAAATGATGAAGCGGTAAACTTTCGTAGGTTAGTACGGTATAAAACATAACTTTGTAATATTTTAAGTAAACCGTTTTTTTTTTTGTATTCTGTAAGTGTACTACAACGTGCGTGCCGCTAAAATTCAGAAACTAGTCCCGGTACGATCAAGGGAGTTATATAGTGTGGTAGACCTCTAACCCCTATCCACGAAGAAGGTTTGTTTTTACCTGAAGGGCGTGCTTTTGAAGATATAAGGGCTGGAAGTTTTGCCGTCTAGAAATTTCTAGTACAGTCCAGAAATTCGAGAGTATTCGAGAGTATCCCACAATATTCTAGAACTTCCAGGAACATTCTGAAATATTGTGGAATGTTCTGAAATAGTCTGGAACGTTTGGGAACATCCCGGAACGTCCCAGGTCATTGTGGAGCATTCCAGAACACTTTCGAATGTTGTGAAATGTTTTGTAACATTGTGTACCATTCGAAGCCTTTTTTTGTTTGGGTGGGGTTACCCACTGGTTCAAACGTCAGTTCAATTTCATATAAACTCCCCGAGCAAAGCCGGGTACCCCAACTAGGGAATTATAATAGCTAAAAACTTTTGGCGAAATTTCACCTAGACTTCAATTTACATTTCAGAGACAATTTAAATTATAATCAAAAGTTCTTCTTGTAATAATAATTGTGCCGTGAGATTAGAAAAGTTATGTATTTCATATTATATCACCAAACTCTTAGCTTTGTTCAGTATTGATAATTAGTATTTTACGTACCTAGTGTAAAAATCGTCTTATTTTGCGCCACTTTTCAACTATTTACATATGAAAGAATGGTCGGCGATCGGATTCAATTCAAATCAGTTCTTGAAATTCAAATTTGGCACGTCATTCAATATAAACCTGCAGTTAATTAGTACTTATTGGATAATTGATCGATTTTAGCTCAGTACAACAATAGAATCTAATTAGGAGAGTAGGTACATTGCTGAAATTGCCAGTTGCAATGGCTGCTTGTTATAATTTATAATGAAACTAGGGTTCTGAAACGGTTTTAAAATGGATACTACTTAAGGATTATTTGGACAAATTAAAAATAAAATAAAATAAAACATGGTTATCTTTAAAATAGTAAATTCTAAAATCTCAATAGTTTCGGATACGTTGTAGATATCATAAATTTAATAGTGGAAAAGTTAGGTATTGTGATCAGTGTTGGCAGGTGCTCGAAAAAATGGGTGGAGCGTTAAAAATCTTGGACATGTGTATATCTACCTACTCTAACTAAAGTAAATTTAATTATGAAAAAATCCTATCTATTTATATTATAGAATAAGTCGATCCTCCGTTGTCTCTGGGTGCATGCAATATATTGAGTCCGAATTAATTATATTTCTTGAGAAAGATTAAATTCTTTTTAAAGTTGAAAAATACCCCTCAATCTAAACCGACGCAAGGGGGAGGGAGTGGAAACAGGGAGGGAGGAGGGGAACTCGGGACGGGGGAAGGGGGGAGTGGGAAGAGGGAAAGTAGAGGAGGAGTGGCAAGACGAGAGGGGAAAGGGAATGCGTGAGAGGAATGGGAGGTGGAAGGGGAAAGGGATAAATGGGAAAGGACACGCAGGGATAAACAATTTATTTATTAAATGGTACAGCAACGCACGCCGGGTACCAGCTAGTAATTAATAAAAACAAGATTAACAAATTAATGCTAAGTTCTTTTGGATATATCGAACGGATGGACAGCAAAATAGTGTCAGAATGAACTATTCGTATGTCTGACGTGCAAGAATTCAAGAATTCGGGAACATCCCAGGAAGAAGTAGCATACTTCAAAGATTCAAATACTTCAGTTAGATCATGTCAAAATCGGTTATTGGTTAAACCCGGTTTGTTGAATGTAATAAAACTGAAAACCGGTTGGTATAATCAGGCGGTTAATAATTGGTAGCCCTGATTGCATTGAAATATTCAATGCTATGCTTTAGCCAAAATGCCTACCTTTATTGACGTTTTACAAATGACAATGAAATTAAGCGTGTTTCAACCGTGTGAGGGATTTGAGTGAAATGTAACATTGTGAAATTTGCATTTCGTATTGGAGGTCGAAGAGGTTAAAATGATTTTTTGTAACGGTCAAACATTGATGTTACCCCGTATTGAACTATGTAATGCACTTTGATCAGAGTATGTACTACTGGTACCTAGGTGGAAAAAAATTTGGATTTCAGTACTCCTTAATGAAACTTTTTAATGGATTTTTTATTTATTTAGTACCAGCCATAACCCCGCAATCGTTGCAAAGCCATAAACCAGAAAAGTATTTGTGTTTTGTGTACGTACTCGTAAGGGAACATACCCATACTACGTGACACGTTTGGGGGGGGGGGGTCTTCAAATTGTCACGCTTGGTACAAATGAGCGGCGGCGGGCTTAGGTTATTGGTCACCGGGGGGGGGGGGGGGGAGGGGGGTTAAAATTGCAAAAAGTTGGTCACGTAGTATGGGTACGTTCCCTAAGTGCTTTTGGAAACGCAATATTTTATTTTTGAAGTTAAACACTTTTTTTCAGTTACTTTAGGGGTCGTCCATTAATCACGTGAGATTCGAAAGGGGGGGGGGGTTTCGGAAAAAAAAACACGAAATATCACGAGGGGGGGGGGGGGTATAACGAGATATCACGTCTATTTATTTTTCGTGATAATATTCTAAAAATTTCAAAATACTTTGTACTAAAAAAATATACGTGATTTTGGGGGGGGGGGGGGTTGTCTAAAACCTCACCACTATCACCATGGGAGGGGGGGAGAGAGGTTAAAAAGTTGCTAAAAAACATCACGTGATTACAGTGTTTTTTAAATGCTATTTTAGACAACCCCCAAGAGATTTTGCTCTATTTTAAACGAGTCGTGTTTTATTAAACATTTTCACAATTTTCGCTTCAATTTTATCGTTTTAAATATTAGCGCGCTCTCTCCAACAATCGTAATTATGTATCTTTCCATCTTATTTTTTGAGCGGGGATCCAGCGCCTTAAGTAGATATAGACTCTCGACTTAAGTTGGTGTATGCTTGACTTAATCGTGCCTTGTCTTTCAAGGAGTCTCGACTTGTTCTTTCACTCGTTTAAGCTCACCAAATCTTAGATTTTATCGCAACAAATATAATATATCCCCGACTCTTTCATCAATTCACTACTTGTCAATATCATTTGTTGCTTAGCAATATTCAATTACGTAATAGCACTTAACACTTTAATTTCCACTTAAAATTATGGAACAACTAAAAGTACATCACAGTAATGTTTACACGACGCACATTTTATCGGCCGTAATGTTTACCTTCAACGCTTTACTTTCAGAACAATTACTTAACTATTGATTCGTGGTACGAATTTAATTACGTGCGCAATAAAAGGTAAAGGAACATTGACACCAAAGATGTAATAAACCGAAACACAGACATAAATGTGGTAATAATTCACAAAAATCACACCGTAGCGGCGTATCATCTATTGGTGACCGCAAGCGACCATAACTTTGGTGAGAGGGTAGGAAAATATCACTGGTAGGGTTGTAACACTGTAACTCTGTAAGGGTGTTCGGTGTATAAACGTTACTGGAGGAATAACAAGTCCAGCTGTCAATATGTTAGGGGTAGTGGTTTGTTGTAACGTTTTAGCAGCCTGTCGCCATGGCGACCCCAAACTCTAGGAAAAGCGCGGCTTTCGAAGGGAGTTTGGTGAATCACAAGTCGTAATACCTATGAAGTTAATTGCATAGCATTTGCATGCGATACAATGTAGATCAGATAGCTGCGACTGTTGGTAAACTTAAAATTATAGTCAATTTTTTATAAGAAAAACTCTCTTTTTATAACTTTTAATATATTACATTGATGGGAATAACCTTCAAAAATTTTAAAAAGGGAGTTTTTCTTATAAAAAAATTTAATATTCATTTAGACTATTATAAAAAGTCAATAGTTCCATATGAATCAACTCGGATACATTTATCCGAGACGCTATCCAGGTTACAAACCAATTCTTATATCTAGTTCTAGGAGAGATATAATCGACCACCACAACACGGGCATGTGCGTAGCATGGTGGTCGAAAAATCCCCCACTTTTGTAAAAATAAATTTCAATGAATAAAAAACTTAAAAAAAGATGATTATATCCAATGAAAAGGGTAGTTGCCAGTAATATGGAAAAAGAATTAGTTATTATTTTAATTCCAAAATTTGAAATATGAGGATTTGACAGAAGGTGGCAATAGCGAAATTGGTTAACGAGCACGTCCCGGTTGCGTATTTCATTTTCGCCTCGAAATCTACACGGGTTTGTAACGCCATTTCTCCTCCACACCCGTGTTCAGTAGAAGGCAAGCGGCATCCTATTGCGCACGGGTTTGTAACGTCTTTGCACCACAGTGAACAGAAAATGTTGCTTGTCTCGTGATGGAGGACTTAGCCAGCCGAGGACTTGAACACGGGATGCGTGTGTGGGACCCAAACGCGATGACAGTCAGCCACTGACCAGTCAAAATCGTCTGAATAGACGATTTTTAATTAAACAACATACATTATACAACGAGAAATTTCGTATTCTACAACATACATTTCAAATCATATAATCATGCAGTAAAATAAATCAATGTATAATTTGAGAAATCTACTTTTTAGAATTTTAATTTTAGTTCAAATAAAATCGTAAAAACAATCCACGCCCTTGTGGCGAAAATACTTCATGAAAATACTGCCTATTTATTTATTGTCTTACAAAATATTACATTTAAAAAAATACATTCTTATTTTTCGTAGATATTCTTGAAAAATTATAAATACTGTAACGTAATTATTTTCTTGGTAGTTATTCAGTAGGTACCTACTTGCTCGGAAGGAGTATTATTAATTTCGGGTGCCGTTGAAACGATTGATAACAAATTCAAATTGCCGGAACGTTGTTCGTTTGTTTTTTTTGTTTGAAAAAAAGAAAAACTGTTAGAAGGGCGACGTCATGACAGAACAAGGAATTTGTCTGAAGTTTTGATTTGTAAGGAGTTTTGATACTCCTAAATGATTTTGTAAATTTGCAATATTATGCGTGTAACAGACGTGATGCCTTTACGAGACTGTTAAATAGTACCGGGTCACGGTACACGCAGGATGTTGATTGTTTTTTCGAGGCGAGGAAAACTTTTATTGTGATGATCACGAGATATCGAGTTACCTATGTAATATTACAATCTAATGGAAGTGTTTATGATGTCTGTGTGCCTGGTACCTAAGGTTGGTGTTCTTGTGCTTAGAACTGAGATTCTTGTGCCACGTACAATCCAATATCACCGAGGACAACTTTGATGTAGATTACAGGCGTTTTTTTTAAATGACATCAACAGTCTAGAACTGCGGGTTATATCCTTTCAATGCTGAGAGATGGCATCGGACCCATTGTGATCAGCGGGCATCTGTGGGTGGACTGCTTCACGGAGTCATGGGTGTGCGAAGCGGCAGCTCTGAGGCTCTTCTCCAGCTATCTGGAGCCCTTGTCGCTGAGGTTAGAAGAGGTGCGCCATATTAACTATCGCAAGCTACGAATGATCATTTGGAGTGGATTCTACTAAAATAACTGTTTATCTCTCTCTCTCTTTACACCTTTCTTTATGAGTTTACAAAGGTAATTTATGTAGATTATGTTTTTGCTTGTCAATAATAACAAGTACATTTTGTTTAATGTGAGTTCTTTTATTTACATCAGATAGTAGCTTTCTTTTTATCCCACGCAGGACCCTGAGATGATGATGACAGCTCATGCATACGGAATTTCTTTGCTAACTGAGAAAGGTACGTGTCATTTTTGGCGCCCAACGTGTCATTTTTGACGCCCAACGTTTTAAAGAGGGTAGATTACTCTCTTGGTGCACGATAAGAGGCTACTATCTGTTATTTACTATCGAATTACTGTTATTTACGTTGAATTTTATTAATTGTTTTTAAGCTGTCATAATTAATGACTTTTCTTTGAATGCAGTGTGCTTGGGAACTTGTATTAGAAGTTATAAAATAATTTATTTTTTTTAAATATTTCATTATTTTATTTTTTTTGAGAAAAAAAAAAGATGGCGTTATATACAAAATTACATCGTGGTCCTCTGCATTCAGCGTACGAGAATCGCAGAAGATCACCGCTCATCAAATTAAATACGGACGCGTATATTTTGATGACAATTTTTGGTGAGAATATTAGCCCTCATGTGTTTATATTGATTAAAATCTTATGTTACTTGTACATATTTATAGAGAGACGTTTATATATAATTTGCTATATTTAGTTATAGGTGTACTTATCTTTATAATTAGTACTATGCGAATATTGTTAGAATAATACTGGTTTTACTTAATTAGGTTTATGAAAAAAACTATTGTTTTTTTAATATTTTTTCTTTTTATGCGGTGGCATGAAGGAATACCAAGCCTTCATACTGCTTCATTATTTTTTTTTTTTTCTTTTGTGTTACACTTTGCTCACGTGTCTTGAAGCTTGGTACCTCCAAGGCATGTGCTCGGAGTGAGCACTACATTCTAGTGTACTGATGATAGACTTCATTTATTTATCCTCGTTGGACTAGAATAGGAACATCTTCACAAGAGATGTTTCTCTGATCTTAGTGATCAGTGGCGCCCGAAAAATTAGTTTAGTTTATAATTAAATCTGTTTTATTGTTTAATATACCTAATTAAATGTTAAATCTGAAAATCTGTTAATATTAAGTTAAGTAATTAAGTCATTATGCATTAGGAAAATTGTTTTGTCACAAATAAAGGGAAGTACTGCTTCGGCGTGCACCACTATTAAATAATTCCGATCTGGAAATTGACACTCTACCTTTAATACAGGAGAGTGTAGTTTTTCTTGTACAGTTTTTGTTAGTCATAAGTATAATTTGTTAATTTTAAACAGTAATATATGCCTAAGTATTTCACTGCTAATACCAGTGCTGTGCTAATACAGTGTTAATACTTTTAATAATACTTTTCCATGTTTTGTTTACAAGTTCCGAAGAGATGAGAGTAGTGTATGCCGCTACCTACTCGTAACGTTTCGAATTCTTCGATCGTTCATCTTCATTCCAGGAGACGGAGTAACTATGGACAGATTGATATGAGAGTCTGTGCCATAGCAGGGCCGTTGCCTGACGTTTCGGAACCGACCAGAGTGAAGACGGAGGATCTGTTGTCTGCGGATGTTTTCCCTGCAGAAGACAGAAGGGCCGTTGTCACGCTGATCATCATTGAACTTACTACAAGTGATAATTAAATCACTAGAACATTCTCAAAAAAAAAAAAAAAAAACAAGTCAAAACATACATAATCCAATCCTATACATTATATTAGACTCATAAAAAGAGCCAATTATTTTTTCGATATTTTCTGTGTAATTTTCTTTAATGTTTTAATTATTTTTGCTCCTTATGTACAAGTGCAGGAGTAGAGAGATATTTCATATTGTTTCGGTATAATTTTACTTCACTCTGCGGCGTAAAATTTCTGGGGGAAGCGGGGAATTGTAACGTAATTATTTTCTTGGTAGTTATTCAGTAGGTACCTACTTGCTCGGAAGGAGTATTATTAATTTCGGGTGCCGTTGAAACGATTGATAACAAATTCAAATTGCCGGAACGTTGTTCGTTTGTTTTTTTTGTTTGAAAAAAAGAAAAACTGTTAGAAGGGCGACGTCATGACAGAACAAGGAATTTGTCTGAAGTTTTGATTTGTAAGGAGTTTTGATACTCCTAAATGATTTTGTAAATTTGCAATATTATGCGTGTAACAGACGTGATGCCTTTACGAGACTGTTAAATAGTACCGGGTCACGGTACACGCAGGATGTTGATTGTTTTTTCGAGGCGAGGAAAACTTTTATTGTGATGATCACGAGATATCGAGTTACCTATGTAATATTACAATCTAATGGAAGTGTTTATGATGTCTGTGTGCCTGGTACCTAAGGTTGGTGTTCTTGTGCTTAGAACTGAGATTCTTGTGCCACGTACAATCCAATATCACCGAGGACAACTTTGATGTAGATTACAGGCGTTTTTTTTAAATGACATCAACAGTCTAGAACTGCGGGTTATATCCTTTCAATGCTGAGAGATGGCATCGGACCCATTGTGATCAGCGGGCATCTGTGGGTGGACTGCTTCACGGAATCATGGGTGTGCGAAGCGGCAGCTCTGGGGCTCTTCTCCAGCTATCTGGAGCCCTTGTCGCTGAGGTTAGAAGAGGTGCGCCATATTAACTATCGCAAGCTACGAATGATCATTTGGAGTGGATTCTACTAAAATAACTGTTTATCTCTCTCTCTCTTTACACCTTTCTTTATGAGTTTACAAAGGTAATTTATGTAGATTATGTTTTTGCTTGTCAATAATAACAAGTACATTTTGTTTAATGTGAGTTCTTTTATTTACATCAGATAGTAGCTTTCTTTTTATCCCACGCAGGACCCTGAGATGATGATGAGAGCTCATGCATACGGAATTTCTTTGCTAACTGAGAAAGGTACGTGTCAATACCTCTATCAAAAAATAATTACAAAAAGTACATAATTTTAATAGTTTTATCATTGTAGGTATTTATCAAAGCAAATTTTGAATGAAATGAAATCGATCATGAGTTATTATGTTAAAATGCTGGTATGGAGAATAATAATTAATCTTTCGCATCAGAACCGTACGGTTGCAAAAGATACGATCGCAAGATCATCGTTCGACGAAATTTGAATTCTCGGCCGCTGGTTAATGGCCCCTAAGGCGCCACAACCGGGCTCAAAAAGAAGAAGATGGATAGATATGAAATTAAGAATGTGAATGAAAACACGACTCTTTTAAAATAGTGCAAAAATCTCGTGGAACGTATCTTAATCATTTAAAGAAAAATTATGAGTTTTGTGAACTTGTAAAATTACTTAAACAAACGTGTTTATAATAATTTTCGGAGCATACTTTACGATTTTTTTCTATCGAGGGAATCTATATAAATCTATATAAATAATTTATCTATCATCTATCAATCTATCATCTATCAATATAAATAAAAATGAATCACCGAAATGTATGCACGCGCATAACTTTTGAACGACTTCACCAAATTGGATAATTCTTTTTTTTTTGTGTGTTCGTTATTGTCAGGACAAGGTTTGTATAAAACTTCTGGTGAGTCTGGCATTATGAAATTTGTGTTAATAAATGCTATTGGTGGCACGCGAGCTGTTTGAAAACTGAATTTATGGATTGCGGGAGGGGGGAAGGGGGAGAGGATCTTGGGTAGGGGGTTCACGGGAGGGGGTAGGGAAACCAGTGTGGGGGAAGGGGAACCTGGGAAGGGGAGGGAGACCTGGGAAGGGGGAGGGGAACTCTGGAGGGGGGTTCGCGGGACGGGAGAAGGAGGGGGGGAGTGGAGTGGGGAGAGGGAAGGTGGAGGAGACGGAGTGGGAACGCGAGAGGGGAAGGGGATGCAGGAGAAGAAGGGGAGGCGAAAGGGGAACCGGACGTATGGGAAAGGACACGCAAGGAGAAACAATTTCTTTATTAAATGGCATAGCAACGCACGTCGGGTACCAAGTAGTTTTATATAATTTGCGTTTCGGCGTGAAACGCGTCTAGATATTATCTTAAAAAATAACATTATATTTTTTTAAGAGCTTAAAAACTTCAAATGTTTAAGGGAGATATGTAAGAAATCTGTAGATATTCGGGTTGCGGTGCCTTAAGGAGGTCATCGACCTGTAAAATAACTGCTGTGGCATTAGAAAAATAGTTACATTCCGGTTAGGCCTACGTCCAAATTTTTGAAAATAGATAACATTTTACGACACGATTCGCAAAAGGCCCAAGATTCAAAATATTATTCAGTCGGTACTATTTCCGACAGCGGTAAAATTTAAGCGTTAAACAAACTGATTGGAACTTTTATCAATCTGGATGAGAATGCACAATAAAATCAGTACTTAAACCATAAAACTTTCTTTCTATTCGCCATTATGTTTAACAGGGCAATAAACACTTTTCTACAGAGACGAAATAAAATTGAAAATTTTATCACCCATGTTAAAACCCATTAAAAAGGACGGCATAAATATTTTAATGAAAGATTTAAGTTTCCCCTGTTTACTGCTGAATACTTTAGGTATGATTGATGTTTTGCACTTTTGGTGTTGTACAAATTTATAATATACTAGCTGATACCCGGCATGCGTTGCTATGCCATTTAATAAGATATTGTTTCTCCCTGCGTGTCCTTTCCCATTCGTCCCCTTTCCCTTCCGCCTCCCCTTCTTCTCCTGCATCCTTTTCCCCCCTCGCGTTCCCATTCTGTCCCCTCTACCTTCCCTCTCCCACTCCACTCCCCCCCTTCCCCCGTCCCGCGAACCCCCCACCCGAGTTCCCCTCCCCCCTCCCAGGCCTCCCTCCTCTCTCCCAGGGCTCCCTCCCCCCTCCCAGGTTCCCCTCACACTCCCTGGTTCCCCTCCCCCCTCGCTCCCTCCCTCTCGCATTCCATACATTCAGTTTTCGAACAGCTCGCGTGCCACAAATAGCAATTTTTTATACAAATTTCATAATGCAATAGCTCACCAGAAGTTTTATATAAACCTTGTCCTGACAATAACGAACACACAAAAAAAAAGAATTATCCAATTTGGTGCAGTCGTTCGAAAGTTATGCGCGTACATACATTTCGGCGATTCATTTTTATTTATATAGATAGATAGATTTCTATTGTCTTACTTCTGACTACAGACCAGAAAAATCATTATAAAAAACTATGTCTAAAATATTGCATTCACCGGTTATTCGATCACTGAAAACTATATGTACAATGCATTTGATAATTGAATGCGTAAAAATGTACATTCATATATATACATTTACATATATTTTTTTAATTTTAACACATTTTTTTAATTTACACTATGTAAGGCAGAACAAGTCCGTCACTCCTTGACACACTGATCCCCAGATTCCTACCCACCCCTCATAACCGTTTCCTTCCCAGAACTTGCCCTCCTTCCTTTGCTCCAAAGACTCTCCACATAGCATCCCCAAAGATGACATAGGAAATTATTTTCGATCTATCTCGATCGAGACGGATGTCGAGCGAGATCTCTTGTCAGATTTGTGTGATTTTCTAATGCTCTCAAACGAATCATGCATACTTGCATGAATTTGTGGTTAAAACGATCTAAACTACAATACGTGACAGCTCACAGCTGAAATTCTGACATTGGCCCATAGAAAAAGCAAATAATTGCCAAAGAAAATCACACAAATCTGACAGGAGATCTCGCCCGAATTCTATCTCGATCTCTCAAAACATAGAGAAGCGCTCGGCAGAATTCAAAATAAAGCCATCTTAATGTAAAAATTTAAATACATAATATGATCAATTAAAATATAAATCAATTCAAATTTAATAGATTCAAATAAACTCAATTCAAATACAAAATACAATCAAAATAAACTATATAATCAAATAAAAAAAAAACACAAGTAGGCATTACTTCAATTGCAAATTGTTGTGCGGTTGACTGTATAGTCAGCAACCATTCGCAGCAGAACTTCTTAAAGCACTGCAACGATGTCGATATTTGAATAGACAGGGGTATTTTATTCCAAAGTTTAGATGATGAATAAATAGCTGAAACTACCCTTAAATACAGCAGTTTCATGTCTCGGGAGAATGAGTAAATGGTCCCTTTGGCGTGTACTGTGTGCATGGATAGGAAGAACAGCAGCAGATAGGAAGGAACCTTCGAATGTATCAATTTGAATAAATGTATAATAAGCTTTTAGACAGGCAAGACGACATTACAAAATATTTGACAAAAGTATGCATAATTTTGTTACACACTTTGTCTCCCTAATAAATAAGAAAACAATCGATTCTTAAAAGCTCGCTGATCAAGTTTAATTCAAACAAAGTTCAAGAAAATTATTATGCGTAAAGTAAGGAGGTGATGCCCAAAAGTGGGGAAATTTGCGAGGAAATAATGGAACGCCTAATCAATTCCGACTTAGCGGAATTTTCGGAGAAAATGAAACATTGTCGGGGGGGAAAGAAAACTTGATTAAGAGAGATTTTAATAAGGGTCGATTGGATATTCTATACCTTGTTTGACTAACGGCTTTCAATATTATGAAAAAATCAAATTGAAAAAAATAAAATATTTGAAAGTATCGGAAAGATCGCAAAAGCGCAATTAAAAATGATCAAAGGTGTCAAGAGAAAATTACATGGAGAAATTACTTACCGAGAGAATTACACGTTCCTAGAGTTCACCATCTGGCTTTACATACGTCAAAAAAACTTATCTTAAAATAACCCAACGTATCCATTGTTTTTTTTTCAATATGTAATTTATTTAGCACACTAGGGTTGTTTTACAGAATTTGAAGAGGTAAATCAAATTTCAAAGTTAATATTCAAGTTTTGTGAAAGTTCTATTCAAGTTGTGTTCCCGAATATACTTTAATAGTAGGTACACAACTGCTGATCCTGTACAGATGAAATATTAAAAATGTATATTTTTGAAATATTTAAAATATATTATAGGGACGATTTTCAGGGATGCGACATCTGTATTTCCTCCCTTAGTTAATATATCACTTCCTTCAGCCCCTTCTTTAACGCGCCTCACAACGCTGCCTCACCGGGATGCGACGTAGTTCCCCTGTTGGCACAGAACGGAGAGCTCTTGTAAGGTCTCACAAAAAAGAAATAAAAATATAAGCTACATACAAAACAAAAGAAGGAAATATATAATGTTTTTTAAACAAAAATTCTAGTCTGGAAGATAATTAGTATTTTTTCATTTTCCAATGAAAAAAAGAAAGGATGAAATAATCCTATTAACAAAAATTCTCATCTGGAAGATAATTAAGTTTTTTCATTTTCCAAGTTAAAAAAATAAGGAATAATAAAAGCTTTTTGACAACAATTCTCTAATTAGTTTTTATTTTATTTTAGGGTAGGCAAACGGGTACCTAGATTATTAATGTTTATTTATTTATTTTAAACTAGCTTTTTTCCCGCGGCTTTGCTCGCATGGTATTAGGGGAGTTCCCACTCCACCTCATCCACGTTCCCTCTTTCCACACCAATCCCCCCTCCCCCCACTCCCACCCCCTCCTCGCATTCCACACATTCATTCCCGATACATACAGTTTTCAAACTGCTCGCGTGCCACCTATTCCAATTTTTTATACAAATTTCATAATGCCAGAGCTCATCAGTAGTTTTATACAAAATAACGAACACAAAAAAAAATTATCCAATTTGATCGAGTCGTTCGGAAGTTATGCGCGCACATACATTTCGGCGATTAAACGTCAATACTTACAATAATGTAAAAAAAACAATAGGACAATAAAACTCAGCTTAAAAATTATACCAAAAATTTAAACTGATTAAAAAAAACATAAAAACAATTAAACCAATATAATAACACCCCCCATACACACAAGCCCTGCTTATTTATGGGGGTAGATCAATTACATATATTACGTAATTAATTATTGTATAAAATTTATTGTAATTTATGTATCTTTTTGTGAATAAAAAAAATTAATAAAAAATAAAATTGTCACAGTCAAAAAAAATATATATACATATTAACCACGACGCCAACTTCATTTCCAAGGCAACGATTGGTTTTGCTTTTCTTCTGACGTTTGCAATAACTAGATTTTGTTAGGGACAGAAAACGAATGATAAATAATTTCATAACGCCAGAGCTTACCAGTATACACAGCCTATTTTGCTGGCATATAATGTAGTTTTCTATTAGTGAAAGAATTTTTAAAATCTTTTGTTTTTGTTTAGGCGTGAAAGACTAACAAATATTCATACATCCATCCATACAAACCTTCGCGTTTATAATATTAGTAAGATTTCACAGCCAGCTGGGCTTATACATGTTTATTTTTTTAACACAAAGAACATATAGATGAGCATAACATCATAACAAAATACAAAGAAGATGCAAAAATAGTACATTAGGAATAGTATAACAAATAGTATAAATAAGTCGAAGTAGAGCAATGCTGTTTGTTTAGATCAGATCATCAGTTTAATTAGATTACTCGAATCGGAATTTTAAATCGTTTTGCAAACTTCTAGTAAACAAGGCATGGGTACTTTTTTTACAATTTATAATTAGACTAGCTGACCCGACGAACTTCGTACCGCCTCAGAATCAATAACTGTTGAATTAAATTCAGTTTTTTTATTAAGTCAAAAATTACACAATGAAGCAATCATCAATGCGCAACTGTCCGTGTTTTGATTTTGTCAGTATCAGAGATGGCATTGTGTATGGATTTATATTTTTTGTGATTTTCTTTTTTTCCACTTAATTACGATAATTTGTGAACCGGGAACCATTTATTAGATAACCAACACCTCTGTCATACGTCACCCATAGGTCACCCTTAGGAATCGCGCCTTAAGTGGTTCGCTGCGGGGTGACGTTTGTCCGTGTCTTAGCTTAGTCTTAGTGGTGGACCGAATCGAGAGAGACTGGTTGAGGGAGCCTTTTGACCTTTGCAGCTGGACTCTCTCGACCCAACGCCTTGCACCGCAGTTGGAGGGATGGATTCATACGTCCGTCACTACCGGACACACTGACCCCAGATTCCTACCCTCCCCTCATACCTTTTTCCTTCCCAGAACTTCCTATCCTTCCCTTCCTTAAAAAGACCTCCACACAACATCCCCTAAGATGACACAGGCCCTGAGGAAAATAATTTTCTTCGGGGCCTCATGTGTTGTGGAACTGATGTAAAATAAAACTTTGCTTTTCATTTTCTTTATACGTGTGAGCGTTTTTTATTTTAATGATTGTATCTTTCCTTTGGATGGGTGGAGACATACGTTCACCGTTTGTCTCATTTTCGGTTATTGACATTAAGTGTGTAAGAAAGAGAGGCGGCATTATATGTTTAAGAACAAAACAAAAACAATCAGCACATTGACATTTGACGTTTTTGAATTTTTAGAATTGAAGCAAACTTCAATATTATACCTACCTACCACAATATTCCTTCAGCTCTTTCAAAAGATGAAAATTCGTTCCATATTAAATGTATGAGGAAATGAATTATCGTCATAACTTTCTTTTTCGTGAATTTTTGCGATGTTTTAATAGTTATTATCCTATCCGGGGCGGAGACAAATCCAACAAATCAAAGATCATCAAAATCGGTTCAGCCGTTCTCGAGTTATAAATAGTGTAACTAACCCGACTTTCTTTTATATATTAAGATTATATTTTTCGTAACTAGGCAGAAATTGTCATACAACATGTAATACGGATGTAAGTAAAATATTAGCAATTGGAACGAAGACACTCAACTTACATTTAACCTGAAATTTAAAACCCTCTTGCTACCACTATAACCGTAAGCGGAATATCCTACTTGCACAATTGTAGAGAATTTAGCAGAGGATTGAAACTGATATGCGTAGGCGATCTAGGAGCGAACCCGATATTTGGAATTTCTCGACCAACAAACTGGTTTTATGTTACAACGTAACAGTGAAAGTTATACAGATAATTATAAAAAAACCTAAAAAGGTTATATAAACATTTCAACACATGGTTACTACTCAAAAAAAGGGTATGCATTACCAAGATCTTTTGATACCATCCTAATCTAATCTTCATTTTCTATGTACAGATCATGTTACAACGTAACAGTGAAAGTTATACAGATAATTATAAAAAAACCTAAAAAGGTTATATAAACATTTCAACACATGGTTACTACTCAAAAAAGGGTATGCATCACCAAGCTACTTTTGGTACCATCCTAATCTAATGTTCATTTTCTATATACAGATATGTGTTATTTTATTTACAGAGAATTATTCTTTCCTTTGCTGCTTATGTTTTACGCACGTTAAGTTTATTATTACCTTATACGTTTATTTATATTATTTTGCTGAATTGTTAATTTTATGAAACTACATAATATATACACATTCCATGAACAACCTATACTTAAGAATTTTCAATAATTCTTTTTATATTTTTGTTTTTAATAAAGTTGGTTATTTTCAGGTGGAAAAAATATAATAAGCAGTAATTGTTGAATGAAACACTAGTATATATTGAATCATTTGGCGGGTACAAGATAAGCCGCCATAGCTCAATTGGGAGAGCAGCTGACCGGCAATCAGAAGGACACGGGTTCAAGTCCCGTTGGCGTTATGTATCTTTTCTCGGAAGATTTTTCAATGTGGATGAGTGTTTCAGGCTGATAATTATTGCTTATAATAATTGTTACCCTTTGTGCTATGCATAAAAATCTTGTCTTAAAAAAAAAAACGTTAGTTTCATAATTAAAAATAATCAATATATATTATAAAAGAAAGTCCAAAAAAACGTGCGGAACGCAAAAACTCAGAAACGAGTGCCGGTACGATCAAGAGAGTTATATGGTATGGTAGATCTCTATCCCCCCTAGGGAATAAGGGTATTCGTTTTTACCTAAAGGGCTTGCCTTTGAAGATATAAGGGCTGAAAGTTCTAAGAAAACTCTAGAAATTTCAAGAAGAGTCTGGAAGATTCCGGAAACTTCTAGAAAATTCGATAAAACTCTGGAATGTTCTGGAAGAAATGGAGGAGTATGTCGGCGAGTATAGAAGTTCAAGAAGGTTCGATAAAGCTGTAGGAAGTCATAGAAGGTTCGATAGGGCTGAACAAAGTTCTGGAAGGAGTGGCGGAGTATGTCGGTGAGTCAAGAAGGTTCGATAAAGCTGTACAAAGTTCTGGAAGGTGTGGCGGAGTATGTCAGTGAGTCTAAAAGTTTCCGGAAAGTTCTAGAAGGTTCGATAAAGCTGTAGAGAGTTCTAGAAGGTTCCGTAAGGCTGTAGCTTGCTTTTGAAGTTCTGTAGAAAGTTCTGAAAGGAGTAGAGGAGTGTGTCGGTGTGTCTAGAAGGTTCCGTAAAATTCTAAAAGATTCCACAATGTGTAGAAAGTTCTAGGAGGTTAGATAAAGCCGTACAAAGTTCTGGAAGGAGTGGCGGAGTAAGTCGGTGAGTCTAGAAGGTTGTGGAAAGTTCTGGAAGGTTTGATAAAGCTGTAGAAAGAAATAAAATATTTCATAAGGCTGTAGAAAGTTCTGAAAGGAGTGGAGGAGTGTGTCGGTGTGTTCAGAAAGTTCCTGAAAATTCTAGAAGGTTCCATAAAGCTGTAAAAGTTCTAGAAGGTTCTATAGAGCTGTACAAAGTCCAGGAAGTAGTGGCGGAGTATGTCAGCGAGTCTAGATGGTTCCGGAAAGTTCTAGAAGGGTAGTTAAAGCTGTACAAAGTTCTAGAAGGTTCTATAGGGCTGTAGAAAGTTCTGAAAGAAGTGGAGGAGTGTGTCGGTGTGTCTAGAAGGTCTCAGAAAATTCTAGCAGGTTCCATAAAGCTGTAGGAAGTTCTAGAAGGTTCGATAGAGCTGTACAAAGTTCTGGAAGGATTGGCGGAGTATGTCGGTGAGTCTAGAATGTTCCGGAAAGTTCTAGAAGGTTTGATAAAGCTGTAGAACGATCTAGAAGGAGTGGAGGAGTATGTTGGTGTGTGTAGAAGTTTCCGGAAAATTCTTGAAGATTCCACGAAGCTGTAGGAAGTTTTAGAAGGTTCGATAAAACTATACAAAGTTATCAAAGGAGTGGCGGAGTAAGTCGGTGAGTCTAGAAGGTTCGATAAAGTTGTACGAAATTCGGAAAAGAATGGTGGAATATGGCGGTGGGTTTAGAGGTTTCCGGAAAGTTCTAGAAGGTTTCGTTAAGCTGTAGAAAGTTCTGAAAGAGTGGCGGAGTCTAGAAACTTCTACAAGTTTCAATAAAGCTGTTGAAAGTTCTAGAAGGAGTGGCGGAGTATGTCGGTGAGTCTAGAAGGTTCCGGAAAATTCCAGAGGATTCGATAAAGTTTCATAAGGTTTGATAAAGCTGCAAAAAGTTCTGAAAGGAATGGCGGAATATGTCGGTGGATCTAGAATGTTCCAGAAAGTTCTAAAAGGTTCGATAAAGCTGTAGAAAGTTCTGAAAGGCATGATAGAACATGTCGGTAGGTCTAGAAGGTTCCAGAAAGTTCTTTAAGGTTCGATAAAGCTATAGAATGTTCTGGAAGGAGTTACGGAACATGTCAGTGAGTTTAGAAGGTTCCGGAAAGTTCTACAAGGTTCAGTAACGCTGTAAAAAGTTCTGGGAGGAGTGGCGGAGTATGTTGGTGAGTCTAGAAGTTTCCGAAAAGTTCTACAAGGTTTGATAAAGCTGTAGAAAAATCTTTAATGAGTGGCAAAATATGTCGGTGAGTCTAGAATGTTCCGAAAAGTTCTAGAAATTTCAATAAAGCTTTAGAAAGTTCAGGAAGGAGTGACGGAGTACGTTGGTGAGTTTCGAAGGTTCCCAAAAGTTCAAGAAGGTTCGATAAAGCTCTGGAAAGTTCTGGAAGGAGCGATTGAGTATGTCGGTGAGTCTAGAAGGTTCTAGATAGTTCTGGAAGGTTCCCTTATGCTCTAGGATGTTATGGAAGGAGAAAGTTCAAGAAGCTTTCAGAAATGAGTGGCGGTGAGTGTCAGTGAGTCTAGAAGGTTCTGGAAAGTTCTAGAAGTTTGGATAATTATATTATTAAAAAAACAATTTGCATGCCGCTAAAACTCTCAGACGAATCCCGGTACGATAACGGGAGTTATATTGTGTGGTAGCCCTCTATCCTCCATCCATGAAGGAACGTCCCGTTCTAACCTAAAGGGCGTACTTTTAAAGATATAAGAGCTGGAAGTTTCGCCCCGTTGAAAACAGTTCAAAAAATTCCAGAGTATTCTTGAGCATTCGACCATATTCCAGAACATCTCGGAACATTCCAGAATGTTCCGAGATGTTCTGGAAAGTTCGGGAATAGGGTAGAACGATCAGGTATATATTGGAACAGCCCAGATCATTGTGGAACATTCCAGAACACTCTTGAATGTTGTGGAATGATCTGGAACATTATTCTGGAACATTTGAAGTTTTTTTGTACGTGGCTACCCATATGGTGTATATAAAGCAAGATCCGTCGTGGATTCGAACGTCAATTCAATCTCACATCAACTCGATGAGCGATGTCGGACACCCCAGTCAGAGTATTTGAGAAGTTCCACAACGTTCCAGAACATCCCGGAACCTTCTGGAAAATTGTCGAATGTTCGAGAATAGGGAATCGGAAACATCAATGTGAAACATTCCAGAACACTCTCAAATGTTTTCCTGAGCGAAGCCGGGTAACCCAGCTAGTAATTAATATTTGACAAGTTTAAGTATTTCCCCAGTAAATTAAGACATAATTTGTCTCGACGCCACCTAGCGAGGGATTTAACACTAACAGTGTTTCTCTCGCAAAAATAAAGTTGGTTGTTTTCGGGTGGAAAAAATATAATAAGCCGTAATTGTTGAATGAAACACTATTGAATCATTTGGCGGGTACAAGATAAGCCGCCATAGCTCAATTGGGAGAGCAGCTGACCGGCAATCAGAAGGACACGGGTTCAAGTCCCGTTGTCGTCATGTATCTTTTCTCGGAAGATTTTTCAATGTAAATGAGTGTTTCAGGCTGACAATTATTGCTTATAATAATTGTTACCCTTTGTGCTATGCATAAAAATCTTGTCTTAAAAAAAAAAAAAAGTTAGTAATAATTAAAAACAATAATTACATTTTTGGTTTTACGACATTATGTACATTCCACTATAACCAACAACAATTTACAATAATTTTATCTAGATTCTGTAATACTTATGTTTTTATGATTATATACATGCATATGTGTAAGTGTGTATGTCTGTGTACATGTATGCATTTATATGTACCCGTCTCAGGACAGACCTTGTCTAGTGAGGCGGGTTACTTACTTGTTTGTATAATATGTTAATTTTATTTCAACAAACGCCCGGGTTGCTGGCAATTTAAAAAAAAATTAGTTTGATGCCGCTGGTACCTACAGTAGATATGACCAATATTCAAAACACTGCATTTTTCTACTGCAAATTGATGTGTACAATTTTTTTTCTTCATTTTTGTCAGGTATTACCATGAAATTTTACGAAATAAAAAAAAAAAAAAACATGTGTGCAGTTCACACGCGGTGTAAGTGAAACCTTCAGAAAACTAAACTTAGAGAGAATGAGACAAATGCAGAGTATCATTACCAATAATACTGTTACCAATAGTCTTAATAAGTTTAAAAATGATTCTATGAAGCATTGCACACAAGGAAGGCCGACAGGCTACGAAGCACCACACAAAAATGATACCTGTTAGTCTATTTCATTCTCTCGCAGGCTAAATCCTATAGATTATAGATGTATGTGTTTGTCTCTTTTTAGTGTCGCACGCTTCCGTTTCATAGAGTTTCAAATCAGAACGGTGCTAAAGAAGTTTTCACTTAAAAAATTACAAGTGTGCAGTTTACTCGCGGAATACGCGAAATCTTCAGAAAACTAAAGTAGAAAAGAGTAGGGAGGTTACGAAGCACCGCACAAAGAGAAGCCCGATTATTCTGTCTTATTCTCTCGTAAGCTAAATCCTTTAAACGAGTTTGTCTTTTTTTAGTGTAGCTTTATTGTTTCATCGAGTTTAAAATCACAACGGTGCTAAAGAAGTTTTCACCTCAAAAATGTGCCCGGTAGTCTAAAATGGCCACCCGCTAGGAATTAAAATTTAAATAATATCGGTACAAAACGCTTTTATCTCAATAATGTAAGTAATAATTAATGAAAAGAATTTAAATAGTCTCATTCTTCATTTTTGATATCTAGTCTAGGTGAAGAAGCCATTTCTTAAAAATCCAATTAATTAATTTATATAATGAAATTCATATGATCTTCATTGAAGATAAAGAAGCTCCATAAAAAACAAAAAAGCTCGCCTCTAATTAAATTTCTTTCGGCTTTTCCGTACGGGCAGCAATTAGCTTCGGGGATAATTCAATAATCCAAGAAGATTTCGCTCCCAAGAATTTGGCGCAGTGGCGTAAGAACAAAGTATATTGGAAAAAAGGGCCATACAAAGTGGCGAGAAATTCTTAGAAAACGCAAAAGATTCATATATAAAATAAATGTCGTACGACATCAATCTCGAATCTTTTAACTGCCACAGTGATTATTTGCTTACCTTCATTACCAGCAAATATAAACGAAAACTTAGACAATATAATAATTATATTGTAGCTGACGCTCGTCGCTCTATGCTGTGCCCACGGAAGGGTCTAGGTAAATTGACCGAATAGCAATTTTTCGAATTCAATTGTTCGTAATGAAATTTTTCGAACTCCAATTATTTGAAAACATATTTTTCGAACGTAAATTGACCGAAACACTAGTTTTCGAACTGATATACTGATATATACAGTACGTACAAGAGTATTTTATTATAGGATGGACAATGTCAACTTACCTAACCTAACCTAACCTAAACTAACCTAACTTAACAGTATCTCGTTACTCATAAGCAAGTGAAAAATATTTTTTAAAAGTTGATTAACAAATTCGAAAAATATATCTTTCGAACAATTGCTGTTCAAAAAATTAGTCTTTCTAAAAATTTGTCTTTCGAAAAACTGAAATTCGAACAATTGATTTCGAACAATTGATTTTGAAAAATTGAATTCGAAAAACATATCTGCTTCCAAAGATTCATATATTAAAAACTAGCTGGTACCCGGCATGCGTTGCCATGCCATTCAATAAAGAAATTGTTTCTCCCTGCGTGTCCTTTCCCATTCGTCCCGTTCCCCTTCCGCTTCCCCTTTTTCTCCTGCGTCCCCTTCCCCTCCCGCGTTCCCACTCCGTCTCCTCCACCTTCCCTCTCCCCACTCCGCTCCCCCTCTTGCCCCGTCCCGCGAACCCCCCTCCCGAGTTCCCCTCTCCCCTTCCAGGTCCCCCTCCCAACTCCCTGGTTCCCCTTCCCCCTCCCTGGTTCCCCTCCCCACTCCCGCGAACCCCCTACCCGAGTTCACCTCCCCCGTCCCTCCCATTTTTCAAACAGCTCGCGTGCCACTTATAGCAATTTTTTATTCAAATTTAATAATGCCAGAGCTCACCAAAAGTTTTATACAAACCTTGTCCTGACAATAACGAACACATATAAAAAATAATTATTCTGTTTGGTGCAGTCGTTCGAAAGTTATGCGCGTACATACATTTCGGCGATTCATTTTTATATATATAGATAGATATAGATATATAGATATAGATATCAAATAAATGTCGTACGACATCAATCTCGAATCTTTTAACTGCCTCAGTGATTATTTGCTTATCTTCATTACCAGCAAATACCTACATGTAGGTATAAATGAAAACTTAGACAATCCAATAATTATATTCTAACTAACTTAACTACCACTAAATTCACTCGTCACTCTGTGCTGTGCCCACGGAAGGCTAAGAACAAAAAAAAAAATAATACATGTGTTATGAAGTGAACCAACCAAATCAAAGTTGATTTTGAGATAATGCGGTAAAGTTTTTCTTTTCATACTCAAATGTGTTGTCGAAAGAGTAGAGTATACACAAAGAAAGTTCATGTGTAAAAAAACAGAAAACTTATAGCCAATCATGTGTAAGAATATTGGAAGATCCGATATCAGAACTCGGAAAAAGTTTGAATAAATAAAAACAGAAATCCTGTTCACAACTTTTTCGCAGCCCGCTGGCGCTGGCCCGAATTGTAAGTGGCCCTCCCATGGGAATACGCTACTGATTCGAAGTCACGTTAACATCGCACACCTAGTTAAAAACAATAACAAGTAAAAAAAGTTGTTTTTTGAGTTATGATGTAGGAAATGAACAAATGTTTACAAAAAAAAACTAGCGATGAAAATGCATTTTTACAAAATTTAGAAACGATGGCAAAGGCTCATAACATATCCAAAATGCGTAAAACGCATATTAAAACTACTGAAATTATTTTATTATTTTGTATCGACACATTAATTAAAATTTTCAAATTGCGTAAAATCTCTTATGTTTACTTCTGTTTGTACTTTTTGTGTTGTTTATCTCATTTTTTGGAACTGCATCGTATTTTTGTTACTATTACACGTATCAGGATGAATTTTTGTTACTATCACACGTATCAGGATGTATTTTTGTTACTATTACACGTATCAGGATGAATTTTTGTTACTATCACACGTATCAGGATGTATTTTTGTTACTATTACACGTATCAGGATGTATTTTGTTACTATTACACGTATCAGGATTCATTTTTGTTACTATTACACGTATCAGGATGTATTTTTGTTACTATTACACGTATCAGGATGTATTTTTGTTACTATTACACGTATCAGGATGTATTTTTGTAACTATTAAACGTATTAGGATGTCTTTATTTAAAAAGAGAAACTATTGCATTATCTACTGTATGGATTTACAATTTAAATTTTAAATTTTAATTTATACATTTATGTCGTTTATCTCAATTTTTTTTTAAAGATGATTGTCTTGAACGAAGAGTAGGATGTCATACACCTTGTATTTAGTAGCGTACTCGACAGCAAACAGGATCGCTGTATGGATTACACTATTGTCAATAATTCAACTTAAGGTAAATACATAAATAAATCATTCAATTCTTTAAATTATGTATTTTTTAACCTAAAATAAATTTTGTCATTGCTGAGGATCGTCACATATTCGTGACTACCTTCGCAGGCGGCCAGGAAAGAAACTATAGACACCGTGGTTTTGTTGTAGGGTAAGGTGGGGGAATGGCGGTCACTTAAGCGAAAAACAACATAATTCTTTTATTAAAGAACTTTGTGTAAAAGTAATTAAACTTTCATATAGCTAAAATAGTACCCTTTATGTTTACTATGTTGTAAATAACCCAGCTTAAGTAGTTTAATTATTTTTATACATTTTTTAAACTTTCATTGACTGGTATTGCCCGCACTTTGCGGGAAATGGCAGTCACCATTTCAAAACAAAAGAGATGTTTTCTTTGACATTCACTAAAAATCTAAATAAGCTATCAAAAATCAAACCGGCACATCAAAAGATATAACGAATTTGTTATAATTGGTGATAAAAGCAAATCCAGCCGTAAATAATATACTTAAGCTTACCTTTGATTGAAAATTCCAATTTTTAACAACAAAACACTCCGAAACATGAACGACGCACTGCCATACTGACGTGCGATGCAAGATGGCCGCGGCCATGTAAATTAGTTGTCCCCAGTGAAGACTAGATGGCGGTATAGGTATCATTTTTTAAATAATTCAGGAACTTGGTATTCCACAGTGACTGGCATTTCCCGCTGACCGGCATTTCCCCACCTTACCCTACACCGTCGCGTCGCGCCGAGTAAAATATCAGAGTGTGCAATTCACACGCGGTAGAAGTAAAACCTTTAGAAAACTTCAGTAGACAAGAGTGGGGAGACAACGAACCACTTTTTTATCAATGTGAAGGATGATTTTTTCCATTTTTTTGTCGTCGAATCCCAGTGCACCTTTTCCTGTACATTTGGCCATATTATTTGTGTTTTCTTCATAGGAGTCGCTAGATATCGTTTTCTTTTGTGTTTTCTTTGCCTGTTCATTTTTTTGTGGGTCTCGTAGGATTTTATCCTTGGTCCGCTGAATGTCTGGCCGCTAAGTTTCGCCAAGTACTTTATACCACTACGCCAAAGGAGACTTGCGAGGGACCGTGGATTTGTCGTATTATATTGGAAACATATAATTTAACACTCTCGACTCACAATCCGAAGGTCGCGGTTTCGAACTTGGCGTGCGCAAAAAAAAAAGATTTATTCGTGTTATTTTACAATTTGATCCTTTAAAATAATATATAGTATATACGCGACACGTTCCAGAGTGGAAGATACTCTCAGTTTCGCCCTGGTGTAAGACCACCATTCAGAATTGAAACGTTGCTTGAAATGGCTTTAGCCGTATTTAGTGACAAGATCTGGAAAGCCAATTACTCTCTCACCTTCCTATTTTTTCACCTCGTTCCCATTCGCGTTAACTTCAGCCTCACAACATACCCTAATTGGGAATGCCATAGTCTCACTAGTCCCGACGATTGGGAGCAGTTGAGACCCTTGTACTGTATATATGAATTAAAAAAAAGGCCCGGAGCTGAAACAATACAATATTGTCCTTTCCTTGCATCGACTGGGTTGGTTAATCATTTAAAAATGAATATTTATCGTAATAATATAAAGCGATACAATTAAGAACACCCTGTCATTTTAATTTTACAAATTTAAAAAACTAAAAAGTGATTGTAATACCTATCTTCAAAAATTGTAATACCCTATATAAAGTAACAACGGTGGGGTTCATTACTAAACCAACAAAAAATAAGTAATAAAATTACAGACAATAAAATTGATCAGTACACCAACGTTATATGTTTACGATTTAGTAATTCAGTTAGAGCTAATATCGACGAGAACGTAGGTACTAGGGACAGTCAAAAAGTAATGCCTCTTATTTGTTTCTCCTTTAATTGTCGAGATATAAAAAATGCAATTGCATGGGTCTAAAACTACATTATTGATGATTAATTTTTTACTTTTTGTTTTTTGAAGAGTTTTATTAAATGTACATTTGTTACTTAAATTTAATTTTTCCGCGACCGGTTTCGATACAACCGTATCATTCACGAGCAGAATTAAAACTAACTTAAAAATTAAATGCAAGTACCAAAGATTAATTAGGTTGGAGTAGTGGGAGGGATGATTTTGGGGGGAGGGGGAAAGCGGTGGGAGGAGTCAATATTATACGGAAACATGGTTAGTAAAGGAGATTTGCAAGGCGCTATTATTTTATTCACTAAATTAATTTTAGATTTAATTTTTTTGTTTATTTCGAGCGTTTCTAAAGCGCAAAGATTAAAGTATGAATTTATATTGCAATGTTTAAATTTTGTTTTTTCTTTATTGAAGCTATGGCCTGACTATTGTTTACGAAATAATAATAATTACTCCGAATTTGCGAATCATTTAATAATTTGGAACATTTTGAATACAGATTTGAATCTTTTGGAATACAGATTTGCTAGTTAATTTAAAAGGTAAGAAAATAGTAGTACCGGGCATTTCAATAAAAAGAGGGATTTTTCAAGGAGACTCATTGAGCCCTCTTTGGTTTTGCTTAGCATTGAATCCCCTTTCTAAAATGTTAATTAAAAGCAAGTTTGGAATAAAAATTAAGGGTAATACAAGAGAGAGTAGTATAGTTTCACATCTATTATATATGGATGATATAAAATTATTTTCAAATTCTGAATCAAATTTAGAGAAAATGATTAAGGTAGTTAAAATTTTTTCAGATGATATTAAAATGACTTTTGGTTTAGATAAATGAAAACTATCCATATAGAGAAAGGCAAAATTGTAGATGGAGACGAGGGTATATTTAGAAATTTCAAAATTCAAAGTATGAAAGGGGATGAGGTTTATAAATATTTAGGATACCCGCAATCGAATAGATTAGATCACACTAGTATTAAAAATGATATTAGGATTAAATTTCAAACTAGGATCAGAAAAATTTTAAAATGCAATCTATCTGCTAAAAATTTAGTAAAAGCAATAAATACTTGGGCAATACCTCTACTAACGTACTCATTTGGCATAATTAAATGGTCCAATACAGATTTAGATAGTTTAGAACAATTAATTAGAACTACGTTAACAAAATTTAATTTCCATCATCCAAATTCAGCTATAGAACGAATTAATTTACCTAGAAATTTAGGAGGTAGAGGTGTAGTCAAAATAACATCTTTGAAACACAATCAGGTAGAAATGCTTAGAAATTTTTTCCATAGGAAAGCTAATAGCTCAGAAATGCACAAAATAATTTGCAAGGCAGATAGAAATATTACACCTTTAAATTTATATGACGAGAATGCCAACATTCTTATAAATACTAACCAGGAATTATTAGATTCCTGGTCAAATAAAATTATTCACGCAAAACACTTCAATTATCTCAACCAAACGTATGTTGACAAACTTTCCTCAAACAAATGGTTGAGTATTGGAGAGTTGAGCGCAGAAATAGAAGGATTTATGCTTGCAATTCAAGATAGAGTCATTAATACTAAAAATTATAGAAAGCATATAATCAAAGATATAAATCAAATTGATGATTTATGTAGAAAATGTTTGGCTTTTCCCGAAACTATAGAACATATTATATCGGGATGTTCTATATTAGCGCCTTCCGAGTATACATTTAGGCACAATCAGGTTTTAAAAATAATTCACCAAAGTTTGGTAATTAAACATAACTTGATTGATTGCCGTAATGTAGTACCTTATTATGAATATGAACCAAATTCATTTATAGAAAATGAATTTTATAAAATATATTATGATAAAACTATACTAACAGACAGAACAATTAGTCATAATAGACCTGATATAGTTTTACATGACAAAATTAAAAAAATAACTTATATCATTGATGTAGCTATTCCAAATTCCTGTAATATTCAAAAAACTGTTTCTGAAAAAATTAGAAAATACACAGATTTAGGAAATGAGATTAAAAGAATTTGGCATTCTCGGACTATAAAAATATTACCATTTGTTATTTCGGCCACTGGCATAATACCCAGGAATCTGATTCAAAATTTAAGCATATTAGATTTGTCAAAGAATTTGTATATAAAAATGCAAAAAGCAGTAATTTTAAATACATGTAGGATTACAAAAGATTTTTTAAATATTTATATTGAGGGATCAGTAGGATTTATAGGTTCAATTAGAAATGCCACAGAGCCGAACCCTCTGATATGAAAATATCTGGAGTCGGTGAATTATATTCCCATTTGGTCTCTAGTAGGTTGACATGTTGTTCTTGTATTGTTTTGTATTTATAATACTTATATAGTGCAATTGCATAACGTGGATTAACTAGATGATCATTTAGGGAAGTGTATGAAAGGGTTTAGTTTTTCCTTCTTTTTTTTTTTTTTTTTTTTTTTTTTTTTTTTTTTTTTTTTTTTTTTTTTTTTTTTTTTTTTTTGGGGGAAAATTTAACCCGGACATTTAAATCTGGTGCGTAAAAAGAGTCAGGCCATAGCTTCAATAAAGAAAAAACAAAATTTAAACATTGCATATAAATTCATACTTTAATCTTTGCGCTTTAGAAACGCTCGAAATAAACAAAAAAATTAAATCTAAAATTAATTTAGTGAATAAAATAATAGCGCCTTGCAAATCTCCTTTACTAACCATGTTTCCGTATAATATTGACTCCTCCCACCACTTTCCCCCACAAAAACAAAAAATCTAGAAATTGTTACATAGTTTATGCCCAAGAAATACAAATATTTTTTTACTTTTTATTATAATCAACGTCCATTTCCACAGCTTTGGCCCGTCTTTTAACAAGGGCATGTATCACAGTGTTGTAAAAAGCAAGGTCACATCCAGAACACCATCGCCATAACTTTCCCGGCCGATATCACAAGTTTTGATTTTTTTTTGCCCTTGGTGAGTTTGTGTGATGTAATTCCATTGACTGCCTCTTTGATTCAGGACCAAAAAATGAATCCATATTTCGTCTCCGGTCACAATTTTTTCCAGAAACTAACCGCTGCGAGTGTTGTGAGGCTATTGTTTTTCTTGTTTCTTTACTCTGGCCCGTTAACTTTCTTGGTACCTACCCACCTTGCACAAACTTTTGTTGAATAATCAGTCATCGAATAATTATTGTCATCACATTGCCTTTACTGAGGGAAAGAATGCGGCATCTATAGTTATCTGGGGTCACCACGAATGGTGTCATCAACTCGCTCAATGTTTCGTGCAGTCACTTTTTCGTCAACCAGCGGTGTTTGTCCTTCAGCTTCGTTACAGAGACAAACCCATTGTCTAGCAGTGCTGACGTCCACTGTTGCATCATGGTACACATTTTTTAGTCTTTCATGGAATGCGAATGGGCGTTTCACCTTCTACAGTGAGGAATCAATCACAGAACGCTGTCTAATATGAACATCGATGTCAGCCATTATGTAAGCGCCTGCAGTGCTGCCACCTGTTGACGCAAAAAGTTACTACTGCAGCAGATTGTAAAAGAAGATTTGAGGAATTGTATCAAATTCAAAATTTTCACTTAACTAACTTTATTTAAGGGCCCGCAACCCGGATTTCTACCGATTTATTAAATATTTCCCTTAAACACGGTAAGTTTTAAAGCTCTTAAAAAATATATATATATGTTATTCTTGAAGATAATATCTAGACTTTGCCCGCGCCGAAACGCAAATTATATAAAATTCCCTCGATAGAAAAACTCACAAAGTATGCTCCAAAAATTATTATAAACACGTTTGTTTCAGTTATTTTACAAGTTATACGTATGATAAAATTCACAGTGTGTCTTTAAATGCTGTTTAAGATAATGCCCACAAGATTTTTGCTCTGTTTTAAACGAGTCGTGTTTTATTAAACATTTTCGCAATTTTCGCATCGATTTTGTCGCTGTAAATGTTAGCGCTCTCCTCTAACATTCGTAATTTCGTATCTCCATCTTCCATCTTCTTCTTTTCGAGCCCGGTTGCAGAGCCTTAAGCTCAAAAAAACAGGAGGCATTACTTTTTGACTGCCCCTAGTACATTGTTATGAAGATAACATATCAGGTAAAGGTCGAATTGAAGAAAAAACGACCTTCACTGGGCACGCGCGAGAGATATTATATGAAATCATGTTTGTAGGTTCTGATATTATGTTTACTGAAAATTATTGTTTACAATTTAGACTTTATTGTTCAAAACATTTTTAATTTGGAAAAAGTAATAACGTACTTATGTAGGTAGATACTAAAAATAAGTCTGACTGAGCCCGGGTATATAATGAAACTTTAAACCAACTTAATTTGTTAAACAAAGGATTGTGGTTAATCTCCACGTATTATAAATAAAAGTCCTCCCGCCGCGTCTGTCTCTTCGCGGTAAACTCAAAAACTACTGAACGGATATTCATTTAATATTCACCAATAGATAGAGTGATTCATGTGGAAGATTTAGGTATATAATTTATCAAGGTTTTGTATAAATTGATTGAAATATATAAATAAAGGGAGCGGGCTGGCAAGCGGACAGCGGGCAGCGGGCAGTGGGGTGGCATGCGGGCGGTGTGAAGGCGTTGGTTATAAAGGTTGCGTAATGGCTTAGCGTTGTTTCGTTAGCCACAGCAATGTGTGGCCTGGTCTGCTAGTTTATTATAAATGAGGATTCTTACTTTTTAGACACTAGATGAGATGATAACCACAATCCAAAAAAGAACAGCTACCAAAAAGAACAGCTACCAAAAAGAACGTCTTAGATGTCTACATACATATTTTCATCTAAAGACATAATATACCCCGATTCGTGACGTAAATGGCGCGAGCTTCCGGCACCTTTGTGGCGGTCCACGTAGAGAAAATTTACATTTAAATAAAAACGATGAAAAGCTCATTTCGGAATACGCTCCACAAAGCTCTGCGGTCAAATTCAAACACTGGATTCGGAACGCCTCGGACCGATCGCATTATTCCCCATCAATATTCTTTTGTGTGGAATGAATTGGAATTCCCTCCCAAACTACTTTGGAACTTTCCAATGATTGTTATGTTCCGTTCGTTTCCACGTGTCGTCATTTTTTAAATTCAAAACGACAGAGCGTCGCCATATACTCGTAGCAACCGGTAGAAATTCCCTGGGAATAGAAAGTGGCGAAATAATATACTGGGAAAATAGGAAAAGTAGAATAGGAAGCGAGAATAAAGATATGAATTTGTATATAAAAATCTTTCAACGCAGAGTTGAATGTTGTCAGTGAAAATATTTTTTTGTTAAGTTTGCAAGTAGTTATTCTCTTAAGACACCGCTACCCGGATTTCTACCGTTTTCTTACATATTATCTCCCTTAAACATATGAAGTTTTTAAGCTCTTAAAAAATATATATGTTATCTTTGAAGATAATATCTAGACGCGTTCCACGCCGAAATGCAAATTATATAAAATTCCCTCGATAGAATAAAATTGCAAAGTATGCTCAGAAAATTATTATAAACACGTTTGTTGCAGTTATTTTACAAGTTATAGTTCTGAAAAAATTCACAATGTTGCTTTAAATGATACTTAAGACACCTTCCACGAGATTTTTGCTCTATTTTAAACGAGTCGTGTTTTATTAAAGATTTTCGCAATTTTCGCATCAATTTTATCGCTTTAAATATTAGCGCGCTCCTCCCTCTGGTCTGGACCTAGGTGGTCAACTAATTAAAATTGTTAAACCATAATGTTTTTATATATTTTTTTGCATCTATTATTATCAAAATTGCCTACCTACCAATACTTGCATCTATTATTATCAACATTAAATTATAACTTCTTGTGACTTGATAACGACTATGAGACCCCCCCCCCCCCCCTGGCGCCAAAGCTGGATCCGCCCTTGCTGTTTACGTTAGTTGCGCCATCCTTTGGCATTGCTTTAATTCGGTTCAATTAGATTTGTATACAAATTCCACGTACGAAAACGGTTTAGCTTAAAGTTGTATTCTTAGCCAGATTATTAAATTTCAACCGTACAGTATCTAGGCTATTAATACTGTTTGATATAATAAAATAATTTATTTATTTATTTATTATTTAAACGCCTGTACATAGGGCTGTTACATACATAATACAAGTGTATCGAACATTTACAAACATTATATATATATAGAATAACATACAGTACATACATACGATGCATATTAGTACAACAAATATTTATCATTTTACAAACATATCAGTTACATAAATAACTAATTATTTTTGCTTTGATGCAAGACGGTGAGGTATTGAAAATATCGAAGAGGTCTGTATACGTTATTGGCAGTTCGGTGAAAACGCACTAGCGGTGAATGATAGGAATAGTTGGTGCTATGATTGTCACTGTGGAAAAGGTTGTGGAGTCGAGTTGATTTAACAGGGACACGAATATTTATAAATAAATAAATAACTAAATATAATCGAATTACTCTGTGGCAGGAAGGAAGTTTTATCTTTCCGACTAAACTCCAAACAAGCACGATCTCATGAAGTATCTCAAATCTTCCAATAGCTGTATATGAATACTTTAAAGTGAAATATCCGCCGGTTATATTACAGAGGGAATTTCATTTTTCATGACACATAGCTCGCGGAATACAATGTTCGCCTGTAGCATCCATCCCGTACACACTGCATAATGCAACAACCCTCGAATTCCCGACATGGGCATTATATGAGCGTTACTCTCCCCACTCCCCATTCCCCCAGACCCAGGGTGCATTAACAAAGCCTGTTTCAGTGAAGAGCCTCAGGAAGGTCAAGGTGAATATATCGCAAATCCCATAGAAAAGTGTAATAAGTCAAAAAACTTAATTTTGGAGGAGAGCAAAAACAAATGAACCGACATCTTGCGGAGATGGAGTGAGATAACTATAATACAGTTTTCGTGGGACATAGATAAAACTTAAAATAGAAAACTTTCACTTACGACACTTTTCTATGAGATGTGCAATATATTTTTTTACCAAGGTAAATTCAACAGATTTAATATCTCGGCATTGAAATCGTTGAAAATCTTCGATGGGACTCCCAAATAAATAGCATTACAAAGAAACTAACAAAGCTCATGTACTACTTTAGAAACATAGGCAATATACTTAATAAAAATGATATATATAAAGTCTACTAATCTCTTTGCCAATCACGCATAGAATATGGGATTATTGTATGGGGATTTGACTCAAACATCTACATGAAACAGCTAGTAAAACGCAAAAGTTAATAATACAAAAATCCTAAAAGTACCCATACAAACTCCATCAAAGAACTTTTTAAAAACTTTAATTTATTCAGCATTATTAAACTATACTCAAAAAATGCACTACTCAAATTTAAAGAAAAATTTGAATACCTTGCTGACCTACACAACTACACTACAAGGCCGAAATCCTTAAAATAACTGAACATCCCGAAATTAAATACATCTTTTGGCCAGAAAAACCATAATTTCCATGCTACAAAATTATACAGGGTGTCCGGGGGTAAAGCGCATTAACTTCGGGAGGTAATTCTATATGATAGTATAAGTAAAAAAGATAAATAACTTTTTCGAAATTCCAACTTTTAGGGGTAGTTTTGTGGTAAAAAGATAAAATTAGACCGGCGTGTGCGGCCAGCTTTATTATTTTCCGCTGTTACGGTACGGGCCATTCACAACGATTTTATTGCCACAATCATGCCCGGTAGATTCTTAGCAAGTAAAATCGTACCTCAAATAGGATTTTTAGTAGGTACGTCTTTTTGTATAACCAAATCAAGGAAGTGGAACTAGCCAAGGCCCAAAACAGAAGTCGACTTTTCTATCAGAAGGTAAACCATCAAAGAAAAGAATACAAGCCCAGAATTACAATGTGCTACGACAGCGAGGGAAATATTTTGAATGAAAAGTCAGGAATTCTGAATAGATGGGTGGAATATTTTGATGCTCTGCTAAACGGAAGTGTAGATGAGAGTGTGGGTGAAAATTTGACAAGGGATGGAAACATCACTAATGGTGGTACTAATGATGATGACAATGTCGAGCCGCCACCAACATTAGAAGAAGTAGTGGGTGCCATTAAAAGTCTACATAACAATAAATCACCTGGAACTGACAACATCTCTGCAGAGTTATTCAAATATGGCGGAGAGAACCTTCAAGTCCATATATATAATATCATTAAATCCATCTGGTGCTCTGAGACTCTGCCAAGTGAATGGAACTGTGGAATAATTTGCCCTCTTCACAAGAAAGGAGACCCTATGAACTGCTCTAACTATAGGGGCATAACGCTGCTGAATATCTCATACAAGATCCTATCAAATGTACTGTGTGGTAGGCTTATGAAATATTCGGATGGCATAATTGGCCAATATCAAACTGGGTTCCGTAAGGGGAAATCTACAACTGATCAAATCTTTTCACTGAGACAGATACTGGAAAAAACAATAGAATTTAATGTTGATACATACCATCTCTTCATAGATTTTAAGACTGCCTATGACACGGTAAATAGAGAAAGACTGTACAGAGCCTTGGATGAATTTAATATCCCAAGAAAACTGGTAAACTTAGTAAGGCTCACAATGTCTAATGTTGAGTGCCGAGTCAGAATACAAAAGGATCTGTCAGACACCCTAAAGACCTTCAATGGACTAAGACAAGGAGATGCACTTGCCTGCATTTTATTCAATTTAGCGCTAGAAAAGGCCATCCGAAATGCAGGTATACAAACCACAGGCCATATTTTTAACAAGTCTGTTCAGCTCCTTGCTTATGCTGACGATATAGATATCATCGCACGCTCAGAATATGAACTAAAATCGGCGTTTAAAAGCTTAGCTACGTCGGCAAGGAACATGGGATTGGTCATCAACGAGGGGAAGACAAAATATATGCCCGTACATGGACGCCAGAAACCACCAAGTATACAGATAGATAATTATACATTTGAAACTGTCAACGAGTTTGTATATCTCGGTACTATGGTGACAAATGACAACAATGTATCCAGCGAAATCAAAAGAAGAATAGTAGCTGCAAATCGATACTACTTTGGGCTACAGAAGCATATGAAATCTCGCCACCTTACCAGAAGAACTAAAGTCCTGCTTTACAAGACCCTTATACGACCTGTTCTTATGTATGGTTCGGAATGCTGGACAATCAGTAAGGGTGATGAAGGAGCCCTAGAAAGTTTTGAAAGGAAGGTGCTGCGAAGGATTTACGGCCCAGTCTGTGATAATGGAGAATGGCGTATCAGATACAACCAGGAGCTATACGATCTTTACGAGGACCCTAATATCTCCAAGGAAATCAAAACTGGAAGACTCGGGTGGGCTGGACATATCCAGAGAATGAGCGAAGGAGATATTCCAAAGCGAATTATGGATGGTGCACCTGGGGGTCGGAGAAGAGTTGGAAGACCAAAGCTTCGATGGCTGGATGGAGTGGTGAAGGATGCAAGCACCATCGGCATCCAAAACTGGCGCAACGCAGCACAACACCGACAGTCATGGAGGCAGGCTCTGCTGGAGGCCAAGACCCGACCTGGGTTGTAGAGCCACAGATGATGATGATGATGATGATGACGTATTTTTGTATGGGAAAAAACATGGAATTTCGGAAAAAGTTGTAAACCTTTTTTACTCCTACCATCATGTACAATCACCTCCCGAAGTTAATGCACTTTACCCCCGGACACCCTGTGTAATGCCCTTCCAATTGAAATTAATAACACCATGGAGATACAAAGGTTTAAAAATATTAGATAACCAAAATACAGTTTTCGTGGGACTTAGATAAAAAGTAAAATAGAAAAGTTTCACTTCCGACACTTTTCAAGCTAAATACAACAGATATACGTTCTCTGGGGAAAAGCCACGCAGCTCGTTGAGAAATAATGCGTAAGAAGGAAGTGTGTTTTAATTTGGCAGACGCACTAATCTTACAAAAAATAGCTACCTCTACGATAGATTGCCCGGAATTACTAGAAAGAATTCAACTAAGACTGCCCATCAGACAAACCAGACAAAACCACGCATTAAACATTCCTCAATGCAACACTTACTCTAAACAAAATACATTCATTAATTGCGCTTCACACACCTTTAACATTTCATTCAGTGAATTCGACTTATTTAACACAGTACCTAACGTTTTCAAAACAAAAATGAATAAATAACATTTACACATACCTACATACCATTATTTATACAGAAATGATCCATCCCTTTCCACTCCCTTCCACCATCCCATCCACATAACATAATTTAACTATTTTTCTCGATTTTTCTCTATACCTAGTCACTAAATAATTAACATACTTCAGCGAAAACCTATTATTGGTTAAATTTCTGTACATATTTCATCAAACATTATTTATAATTGTAACTGTTGGTTTTCCTCATAAAATAAAATAAAAATAAAATAAAATAATAGTTTTGCATTAATATAGGTAGATAGCGGAGAGACTCAGATTAGGAAAGGACTCATATCGCACAGGTTCTGTCAATTACCTCCTCGAGTCACCCCTGAGCTGGGAAGGTATGGTGCCTAACTGCCTGGCGTCCCAGACAGACAAATAAACCCCGCGCTCGAACTTATTAGAACATTTTTACACAAAGCGACGGCGATGTTATAATATAATACGTAGGACAGTCAAGAGACATGCAGAGCGGGTTCGTGTCGCTTTACAGAGTGGCAAGTTTAGTTATTGCTGTCAATGGAAATTCCGAAACGTATTCTGTTTGATAGACGCATAAATAAAATGATTGAAGTGAAAACTTCTTTTGCACCGTTATGATTTGAAACTCGATGAAACGATAAAATTGCCACACTAAAAAGAGACACACGCATTTGTTTTCGATCTCCCGTAAACTTTACTTTTTTGACTTACGACCCTTTTCTAGGAGATGTGCGATATGTTTATATGCCGATTATTAAAATGATTATCTATGTATGATGAAATTGAAGTAAAATTAAACCTTTCTTCTTTAGAAAACCGTAGAGACTTTGATTTAGAAAACCGTAGGAAAGACCTGTATTTTCAAAATTATTAACGGTATGTTTGACTCACATACTTTGTTGCAACTCATCCCTTTCAGACTGAGACATAATGAATTGCTTTTTCTCAATCAAAACTCCACAAATTATGGATACCATTCACCAATGTCCAGACTTGTCAACTTAAGTCAGGGTCTTGAATCTGTTGGTCTTAATATTTTTGTCCGTCATTACTCAAGTAATCCAAGTATTTTATATTGATGTGGCAGAAGTCGTGAACTCTATCAAAACCTTTTTCCTGCTTTGACTTGACATTGTCTTCATTGTTTTATTTAGCTCTGTTTTTTTCATAGCTGTTTTTTAATCCTCTATTGCAGTGGCCCCCAACCTTTTTATCGCCGCGGACCGGTCAACATTTAAAAAAACTTCCACCATTTCCTTTCCTTAAAAAGACCCTTCACACAGCATCTCCAAAGATAATTTATAATAATTACCCAAAAGTGACAGTGCACGAGTTTGCGTATTTGGTAAGTGTGCTTACAAGAGATTGGAACAATAATAGAGATATTGAAAAAAGGGTAAATGCAGGTCTAGCCATTAATGGAGCTCTGAACGCCGTACTAACAAAAACTGTCGAAAGAAGCGATGCTAACAGTCCACAAAGAAGTGCTGCTACCCTGGTGTATGGCAGTGAAGCATGGACCTGGAAGAGGAAGAGATCCATGAGGCGTATGTGTGGTAAAACCATGTATGGTCGTGTGAGAAATGTAGAGATACGAAAAGAATGCAAGGCTGATGTAAGCGTAATAAGTACGATTAAGGGACGCTTAGATGGTTTGGGCACGTAGAGCGAATTATTGAAGAAACGAGTGTAAAGATAATATACGACACAAATGTGAATGGTAGAAGAAGTCGGGGACGCCCGAGGAAAACATGACACGATCAAATGAATCGGGTACTTGAGTCGGGCCAAGTCAGAATAATAGAAGAGTACGTATGGTCGCAAATAGCTCAAGAGAGAGATAAATGGTATTCTTTAGAGGAGGCCTTCCCCTTCGTCTGAGAGAGGGGTTCTTGCTTATAAATAATTTAAGATACGAGTACCTATATTACATTTTTCAACAAGATTGTAAATAACATTTTACTTTTACTTACTTTTTATAACTCGGTAACATACCTACTTGCAACAAATAAAAGGCTTTTTTATTTTATTTTTTATTTTTATTTATTTATTTAGTTATGAGACAATGAATGAATGTGGATGAGGCACGGAGTGTGTGCCGAGACCTAGTTGTTTGGCGGTCCGTCCTCTCTGCCTATCTCTTCGGGGAAACGGCGTGACGGTTAGTTAGTTACCCAAAAGTAATTATTATAAATTGTGTTTTATAAAGTTCGAAATGAATTTATCACAACACTTTTCCGAGTGCAAAGCAAAGACAAAGCGGTATTCAAGTCTGTCCAGGTTAGGCTGGGTCGCACTAACACTTGTTACTACGAAACTGTGTGAAACTGTGTACTCGCACTTGGCTCACTTTACTTCTAAAACTTCTTCTCATTTATCACGGCTTCTTTTGTTTTCACAGAGAATAGCGTACACCCGAATGCCGCAGTAGAGTAAAAATGAGACAAGTAAACCGGATTATCGTAACAAAATGTTGTTGGGAATAATTAATATGTTTATGACATAATAATAATTTCATCTAGGGTCATTTGGAAAATATCTTTTCAACTGAAATTTTATTTTATTATCCACTGGAGCGCTTTTTGTCACAATATGACACCATTAATATGACACTGTGTTACTCTTTAAGGCCAAAGACTGGAAAACATTAACCCCAAAAGCAGAACTTGGTTTAAATATTACTAAAAAATGGCTCGACTCTAACTTATTAACTTTAAATATAGATAAAACAAAATTCATAACTTTCAGCATAAATTCGAGAGGCCAACCCTCCAATAACATCCACCTTAAAATACATTCCTGTCAATCAACCATTGATATATCAACACAAACTCCATGCGACTGTCCCCCAATTATACAAACGGAAAATATTAAATATCTTGGTATATACTTCGACCGTTATATAAAATGGGATAAACATATAGATTCGGTAATAGGAAAACTAAACAAGTTGATTTACTTTTTTAAAAACTTGAGAAATATTTTAAACATATGTGATATAAAAAATATATACCTCGCACTTGCACAATCCATAATGGAATACGGCATTATTGCCTGGGGCTGTGCCAGTAAAAATACATTAATACACTGTTTAAAGCTCAGAAAACCCTAATAAAAGTAATACTTAAGTTACCAATACTAACACCCACATCAATCATATTCGAAAAATTCCCAGTGCTGAAAATTCAAAAATTACATTCAAAACAAATACTAACTTTCCTTTACAAGAACTTATCCACATTTAACATTTCACAAAACTCTCGCAATACTAGAACAAGACATGCTCTCCAACTACAAATACCAAAAACAAACACATCCTTTGGACAAAAACACTACAGATACCAGGCTATAAAACTATACAATTCTCTTACTACACAATATAAAACAACTAATATTATTGAATACAAAAAAAACATAAGAAACTGGCTACAATCTTTCTAACTTTTAATTTATAATTTGTGTCGAATTGAAGTCAATTTTATATTTTGATTTTTATTGTTTCTCTTTTTTATATTAGCTATTAACACTCTTTTGTTTTACTATTCACAATTTATAATTTATAATTTAATCTGAAAAATGTCCTCCACAACACAGGTGAACTCCTAGTGTGGAGGACAATATATTATACCTTTGTAATGTAAATGTACTAAGAATAAATAAATAAATAAATAAATTTAAAATACCTCAGATTGCTTTGCTGCCAGTTTTAGGTAGGTATAATAGGTATTACTACACAATAAAATATTATATCTAAATTCATAGAATTTAGAACAAACCTCACCTCTTCGGAAAAGTTTATAACATAAATGGAAAACCTCATTTTCAAAGCTTGCACGTAGTTACTAAAAATCAATAAAATTGAACACATTTGAACACAAGTATGCAAATTTGATACTCGGTTTTATAACCATTATTTCGATGCCTGTCTATTTCTGGCATTTTGAAGTTTATTCAATTTTTCATCCGACTATTTGGGTCGATTCTTTTTATGCACTGTGACATCTAACAACATATTATCTATCTGTGCATTATATAAAAAAAAACTAGCGGACCCGGAAAACGTTGTTTTGGATAACGAAACACAACGCCACGCCATTACCCAACCTTTTATAACCAACGCCAACTGTTTAATCAAATCCATACCGCCTGCTTGCTGCTGCCCGCTTGCCAGCCCGCTCCCTTTATTTATATATTTGAACCAACTTACACAAAACTTTGACAAATTATGTACCTCAAAACCTTCCTCACGAATCACTCTATTAGTAATTTAAAAGATCTAAGCGCGGGAACGACTTCATTTTATAAAACGTAAAGATGGTTGCTCCTTCGAAATTTTTAGAAATATGAGTGTTACGAAATTTGCAAAGCGTTTTTCTGTCTAAAATAAAAAAGTCATGCTATGGAGCGGTTTCAAGACAATTGATCAAAAATAAATATTTTCAAAACTCGAACGAAGGTTGGTTCACTCCGTTTGGTGATTTAGCAGGGGTGCCCGAGTTAATGGGGTGAGGTTTGTCCGGATCTTGGCGGCGCATCCATCAGCCCACCAACTGCGTGGTCGGCAGGATCGGGAGAGATTGGTAGAGGGAGACTTTTTGACCTCTTCACCAGGGCTCTCTCGGAACATCGCCTTGCACAGAAGTGGAAGGGATGGATTTTCGTCCTTCACTCCTGAACACACTCACCACAAGATTGCTACCCACTTCTCATAGATTTTTATCTACCAAAACTACCCCTTCTTCCTTTCCTAAAATACCCTCCAAACAGCATCCCCAAAGATGATGGAGGTTCTGAAGTGGGTTATTTCCTCCTGTACGGTGCTAACGTAAAAAAAGCTCGTAGCCACAAATAGTCAAAGATACATCTATTTGTTTATTTTTAAACATCCTACGAGTACCTCACAAAGCTGTGAAAACGCAATTTTAGAAATCCCTCCAGCTTAGACAAAAAATGATGTTGTAAAATATTCAAGCTTTCAATTTCAAATAGATCCCCCATTTTTAAAGGTAAATAAAAATAATTAAATGCTGTTTTTGAAAGCAAGTGAAAAACCATTTCGGATTTCAAACAGATAAACAATCAAAATATTTTATTTTCAACGTCTTTCTACACTAGTAATTAAATTCTCGTTAAGGCATTGCGCAATATTATGTGATTCAATATAGTACAAAGAAGTTAAACAGTTTTAAATGCTAATATTTTTTTTTTTTTTTTAAATAGTTAAACTTGTAGAGATTTGTGCCATTTTACTGTAAATCTCCAAAAAATCTAAAATTCAGCTCTGCCACCCTAAAACATCATCCAAATCGATTAGCAAGTTTTTTTAAAAATAAATTAGTTTTAATTTTTTTATGTTGTTTAGGCATCATTATTTGGATCTGATTTGATATCGATAATAATTAAAAAAATATTTAAATTTTCAAAATGGTTGTTTGGTGGTCTCTATGTACTTTCAGGAACTTTAAAATATATTGAACTGCGGAAGAACCACAGACGGCGTGCAGGCAAGATGTTTTTTAGGAAAACAATTTGAATTTTTCAAACAGTGTGAACAAATAAAAACGTGCGAACGCATTGCGGATTTTATTCTCTTCGTATCAACTTGATAAACTAATCGGTGTCTATCACAAAATATTATTAAATTGTGCCTGTGAATCTTATTTACATTGGAAAACAGCTAAAGGGCCTCCTATGCAGCAAACGTCACTCTTTAAGGTCACTGGTATCGTTGATGTAGGTTCATTTGGTATACGTGGCAGTATATTAGCCTGGTTTGAAAGCTATCTTACTGGAAGACAACAAATTGTTAGAATAAAATCCTTCTTGTCGGAAAAAATTAATGCAACAAGTGGAGTTCCACAGGGTTCACACCTCGGTCCAATATTATTTATCTTGTTTATAAATGATCTTACAAAAATATTTCATGATGTATTTATTTTACTTTTGGCTGATGACCACAAAATTTTTAGAATAATTCAAAATATTTACCATTGCAACATTCTTCAAGATAATATCAAGAAATTGTTAATTTGGTGTAATGAAAATAGACTTTACATAAATATCTCAAAATGTCAAATAGTTAGATTTTCTCGAATGAAAAATCCAGTGATCTTTAATTACAAAATTGATAACAATAATCTGGAGACATTAACACGAACTAAAGACTTGGGCATCACTTTTCAATCAAATCTTTCATTTGTTAACCACATAACAGAAATCTCTAATAAGGCCTTAAAAATGTTGGGATTTATAACTAGGCCAACTAGAAATTTTAACAATATAAAGTGTATTAAACTGTTATATTTTGCATATGTTAGAAGTCAACTTGAATACAATTCTCCGGTCTGGAACCCATATTACAATATACATGTACAAGCTGTTGAAAGAATACAAAGTCAGTGGACATCTTTAATTTATCTTTAAACAATTATAAAATATTCTTACGAAGGCAGTTTAGTTACGTACAATAAATACTGTATATTTCTTACTATTCATATGTAAAAGCCCCAAAAAGGGCGTTAATAAATAAATAAATAAATTTATTGTACTGATTGTCATTTTGTTGATATATTTTGTATCAGTCAATTGTTAGGGTATTACGCCCAGCGATTTTGGGGTTATTTACAAGCCCCAGGCTCAAATATTTTGATTCAAATGTCAGTCCCGACCACTCAATGATGGAGGCCGTCACTTTATTAAACTAAATGATAATGTTCTTTTTTGTGAGGTGGCCTTATTAAGTTGGCTTCGTTTCCAAAAGCTAGAGTCGTGTGGAAGAAAACGGGAAACCTTTTAGCGACAGTAGAAAACGAGAAAAAAATCAGAGATGATAATAAATACACTTCGAACGGTTGTTTGCGAAACGAAGAGTTATTTTTAACCGAGAGTTAAAGCATCCAATTTACTATCACTGAAACCGGCGGTTGGGGTTACCTAAGCGTGTATCGGCGTTGAAAAGGCACCAAATGAGGGTGAACAGGAAATAATACAGTACAATCTAGTGTAAGGGGTTTTTAGAATCTTTTGGAAAAGGGAAAGAAAGGGTGTTTGAGGTTGACCTAATACAGTTTCTTTTCGTTTTTTTTTCGTTTTTCTAACAAAAAAGGTTTATATAGAGCAGTCGAAGATGAGTATTTACATACGTAATTCAGCAGTGTTAGAAAAAACACTTCTATTAATAAAACACGTCATTTGTATAGCGCGGTTTTGCGCTATACAAATGAAGTGTTTATAATTGAAAGTGCGCTTTATTTGTTAATTTATTAGGAACTAGCTGACCCAGCCACGCATTGCTGCGGCTAACGAAACACAACGCCATCTCCTGGATGGTTACCCAACCTTTATAACCACCGCCATCTGTTAATTTGCGTCAAATCAAATCCACACCGCCCGCTCTCCATCACATACAGACATTCTACTTTATATTTCAACCAATGTACACAAAACCTTGACAAATTATATACCCAAACCTTCCCCATGAATCACTCTGTCTATTGATGAAAACCGCATGAAAATCCGTTCAGTAGTTTTTGAACAAAGAGACAGACAGACGACAGACAGTCGGAGGACTTTAATTTATAATATATAAAACGCAAATGTGATAAAGAATAATCAATGAAGAACATACTATTAACAAATCGACACAAGACACCTAACCTAAAATTACCTGACCTAACTAACCTAACCTAACCTACCTAATTCAACTAAACCAAACCACCAAACCTAACCTAACCTAACTAACCTAACCTAACCCAATGTATCAAAACCATATTTATGATTTACTACGTGAAAACTGTAGGGGGAGGGGGGGGGGTCTTGGAATATACTACACGTGGTCACCGGGAGGGGGGGGGGGGTTAAAAATTGCAAAAATTGTGTCACGTAGTATGGGTACGTTCCCTAACCTAAACCAACTAACGGAACCAAAGCAACATAATTTCCTTTGGTTGTAGTTTGGGTTTCTAAACCAACTAACGGAACCAAAGCAACATAATTTCCTTTGGTTGTAGTTTGGGTTTTTCATATTTAATTCAACGTTTATATTTTTTTATAAATAACACAGTCACTTAATAAAATTGATAAATTATTGTTTTGTGCGGTAATAATATTTTTTCTATGATTGGCAGCATTGATTATTTATCGATGAATTATAGTGTGAATACGAATCATGGCGTCGAACACGAAATTTAACAAAATTAAAACATGACATGCATTTTTTTCGCCTTCCTGGCACAAATACTCACTTCGCGTAATAATAAAGCTAAATCTATCTATTTAAATAAGAAATATTCCGTGCTAGCTGAAGTCCCCGGCGATGCTCGGGATTTACACAGAGTTTTAGAAATCAAATGTAGACAGTGACCTTCCTCTTGTTTTGAAGGTCACATGTGCACAATTTCGTCAACCTCGGCATAAAACTGTAGATTTGCATACAAATCAAATCCACACCGCCCGCTTGCCAACCCACTTGTCCACCACATACAGACATTCTCCTTTATATTTCAACCAATTTACACAAAACCTTGACAAATTATACACTTAAACCTTCCTCATGAATACCTCTATCCTGTGGTGAAAACCGCATGAAAATCGTTCAGTAGTTTTTGTGTTTATCGCGAACAGACAGACGGACGCGGCGGAGGACTTTAATTTATAATGTGTAGATATTAACAGTGAACTTCGACGGCCGACGTAGTCGAGGGGTAAGGCTCTTGACTCGCAATCCGAAAGTCACTGGATCGAATCCCGGCGTGACAAATAAATTTTAGACACGTTTTTAGATTTTCACGGCCAAAAGTATTTTCGTTGTTTGTTTTTGAGGTGTTCCATCACATTTGCCCTGATGATGGACACTGTTACGCTGTCCAAAACGTTAGCTAAAGAAGGAGATAACGCAACACGGCATAACACCCCAAAAACAAATAACGAAAATAAGTTTTATTTGATTAATTTGTGTTATTTCACAATTAATTCAATTAAAAAATAATATGTAGTATATTTGCAACATGTTCCAAAGTGGAAGAACTCTCAGTATCGCCCTGGTCTAAGATCACCATTCAGAATTGAAACGTTGCTTGAAATGACTTTAGCCGTGTTTGGTGACCAGATCTGAATAGCTAGCTAGGCACCTTCGTCTTCCCAATCTCCTTCCCCTCCCTATCTTCAGCCTCACAACGTACTCCAGTTGTGGATGCCATAGTCTCACTGGCTCCAGACGGGAGCAGTTTGAACTCTTGTGCGGTATTCATGTAAAAAATTACTTGATTCATACAAAATAATAGAATAAAAAAACTCTGCTTCTTTGTCACATCATGAGAAGCTATCAAGAATACGAGAGTAAAAGGTTAGATTGATAAAATACGTAGTAGAGAATGACGGCGCACATAATAGTTTCGAAACATACTTGACAAGTGTACTAGGAAGATTACCCCAAGGCTGTTAAATTTTCTTCAAAATTAATGACAAGAAATGAATATATTTCGCACATTTCCATAATTTCCATTAAAAGAAAGAAGAATTTGTTCTGATTTATTTTATTTATTTAAAATTGTTAATAACTTGTTGAACTCTCCTGAACTTCTTTCGTTAATATGTTTTTATGTACCTAGTAGATCAGTTCGTCACAAATTACCTTACCATTGTAATAATACAGGATCTAATGCCATAATAAATCGCCTGCATATACTTGGTAACAAATATGTTGTTGATGATGTGATAAATATTGAAAGATTATCAACATACAAACATTATTTAATTAAAGCTGTTTGTCAGCGCTTTTCTGTTAGATTATAATCTAATATACTTTGTATGTTTATATTCTTCATCAATGTTTATTTCTGGAATTTTTAAATTAATTGCTACGTACTTTACGTAGTAATTTTTTAATTCATAATATCTTGTACACATTCTTGTATATGAGGTTTTCTTTTTCTTCATGTTTGTTTTATAATAGCTTACTATTTTTGCTTTATACTGGCACTTCAATATGTGCTCTTTAATTTTTTGTTATATTATTTTTTTTTCTTCTTAACTATGTATATTGTTTCAAATTATTGTAATTCCCATGTAAAAGCCGTTAATCGGCGTTAATTCATAATAAATAAATAAATAAATTTCACACACTTATAGTTTATATAGAGAAGGAGTGCAGAATGCTAAAATTTATTTAAAATTATGCATAAAAAATCAATAATAAAAACATTAAACAAACTACATAATTTAAATTAATTATGGCCGAATTTCGGTCATGTGCGAAATTACAGAAATCGTAGCATCATAACTTTTTTTAAGTAGGATTGGGCTCAGCAGCATTTAAACACATAAAACAACTGAAGGTAACTCAGAGTTGCATCATAAAGACCATACTAAAGGTCCCCATAAGGACGTCAACAACAGACATTTTTTTAAAGTTTGATGTTCCAAGCAGACAGAAAATCTATGCCAAAAACATTCTAGTACATCACCTCAAAAATGATTCAGAGGAAGACACAAAAAACCAGAGCCTAACAAATAGACATGCTTAATATACCAAAGTGTAACTCTTCGTTTGGACAAAGAAGTTCTGAATTTTTAGCAGTAAAGTTATATAACAAACTCCCACATAGTATCAAACAAGTTAAAACAAAAAATACCTACATTAAGGACATTAAATGTTGGCTGAAGGAACTATCGGAAAATGAACTTACTAGTATACTTAAAACATTTTCAAATTAATAAATAACGTTGTATTAACCACTTAATTATTTACAAAAACCGACATGTTTCGTCAGCAAAGCTGACTTCCTCAGGGTTTTGACAGAACTAAAAAACTTTTCGAAACTTTTCTGTCAAAACCCTGAGGAAGTCAGCTTTGCTGACGAAACATGTCGGTTTTTGTAAATAATTAAGTGGTTAATACAACGTTATTTATTAATTTGAATTTGAAATGTTACCACAAAATAATTTTGCACTAGTAGAAGAAGTGATAAAACATTTTCGTAGAAGTTTCTGGAAAACCTTATCCAAACGACGAAGTTAAACCATAGAAGTCGCTGAAAACTTATCCAAAGCATAGTCCCCCTCAGCACAGGATCTCTTGGTGAGGAGTACCACGAATATAATTTTTATTTTATATAAAAAATGTAAAAAATAATAAACCGGTCGGATTTACTCAAATATAAAAGTGGTTCAAACAAAGTTAAATTGTTTCATTTATCTATAATGGATAACCACAAAGTTATAGCTACATTCAAAAGTATAATAAATATATAGTTACTAAATAAAAAATAATTAGTTATTTACTTCCCAAATGGTCCATTGTTTCAAACCGGCTGAAGATAGTTGCCAAGTGTATCTCCCTACTGGTAAATAATACTACTCACAGTATTATTAGGAACAACATCTTACATAAGTAGGCCTAAGCAAACTTTCACATTAAACAATTATCTCGTACCAGTTTCCTTTGTTCATAAACTTAATATACGTAATATATTCCATTTGACAGGGCCTGAGCCCCAGTTACGGGGCTTAATTCCAACTGAGACATTGCCGATCAATCTAAAGTTCAATATTAATCCACCCCCGCGTTGTCTCAACCCCGGAACCAACCCCCCCCCCATTCCCTGATACGGGACATCGCCACGTTTCAACCCCTTTTGCGTTTCGGCGGAGAGTAAAAAATGAGTGGGATTTTTATTGGTCCATATTTTAGCGGCCGGGAAATATGGACGTTTTTATATTTAAACGCAGGAAATATTTTATAAAACCAGTTCGGTGTTATTTCGGATGGTTTATTACCGAATCATAATAAAATGATGACTGTTCAGAAATTGAAGAACGAAATCCGATTTCGGAGAGTTAAGCCGATTATTAAACGTATGGAGTGCTTTAAGGTATTACGGACCAATGTTGTTTTCCACACGATTTAACACAAAATTTAAAAAAAATGTATTGATCAAATGGTAATTTATACAAACGTTTTTCGTTCAGACGTTATGCAGGAAAGATATCCGTTTTTCACAATTTGGCTTGGTCAGAAATTTGGAGATTTCAAGATAAAAGGACGTTATTTCATTAAAAGATATGGAGTTCTGAAAATATGAATTTTACGACACATGAAAATTTCAAAGTTCCGTAATTGTTTATTTATTTATTTTAGGAAAAACAACAGATTATTTACATCTATTACAATAAACGGCCTAAAGGATAAACCAGGTAGGTCCATAGCTAATTCTATAGCTATGTGTGGATTATTATTTAAGGTAGAGAAACAAAATATAATAATAGGTTTTTACGCAACTTAAAATTATAATAAAAACAATGAAGGTCCTGAACCTGTGGGATGACATATTTACAAAAAGTCGAACATTGTAAATATTATTTCTAGGTATGTATATCTTTACAAGTATAAAATGAAGTCGCTCACGCTGTATGTGCGCTTAGATCTTTTAAACTACGCGACGGATTTTCATGCGGTTTTCACCAATAGATAGAGTGATTCATGAGGAAGGTTAGTATACTTATATAAAAAATTAGTTTCCGTACGTTTGTGTCCGCAAATCTCGGAAAGTAATCGATGGATTTATTCAAAAAATTTTCAGAACGTTGCACTTTAGCGGAAGACTGTTTCTATATATAATGGTAAACTCTGGCGATATGACATTTGTATAAAAAATTACTACAATTGGTGATCAAGTGGTTTGAAAATGTGTTATTTCATATATTTTGGCAGCAGGTAGGAAGGGTGTCGAGGGAGGGGGAAGGCGGGAAAGGTGGAAGGAGGGGGGGGGGGGGGACGCATGGGAGTAAACATGCAGGGAGAAACAATTTTTTTAATGGCATTGCAAAGCATGTCGGCACTAGTAACAAAAAAAAAGATGTCAGAACAGAAATAATTCAAAATTTAAAGGCAACTAATAAACTAATAACCTGCTTATATTGACTGATGTAAAAAACACAGAGAAAAGAGCTGAAAATAGTTATAACTGAGAGAAAAACTGAATCTAAAAATATTGTTTAAATTCTAAAATGCTTACTTAACTTTATTTGGAAAACATGCATAAAATTGACTGCTGTGAGTTCGAACTCAAACCAACCGAACATCGTAACAATCTGACCATGCATCTGAAATTCGATTTTAGAGTTGTTTCAACTATCGACGAATAAAACAACATTGTGAATGGTAACCGGACAATACAAAACTGTGACAATATAAATAATATTGGACAAATATTATTAATTTATATTTTTATTTATATCTCGAACCCAGGACCTTCGGCTTTCTGGGCCGCGATTCTACCAATTGAGCTAATGTATCTCTATGCGATTCGGTCATTTTTACCTGCAGAAGCGGGCGGTCAGTTTGATAGATTCTTCCATCTTAACAGACGGATTGCAATCTTTAGAGCACAGGCATCGGGTGGGAATGCTATCCTTGTTCTATTGGTATTACAATGGAAGATGCTCCGAGGAACTAGCGTCATTGATCCCTTCGGCATCGGTGCATAGTTGGGAAACACGACAAACGCGTGCCCAACATATGTACACGGTTGACATTTGTCACATGAGAACGGGTCGCTTCTTCGATTTGTTCTCGTGTTCAACAGCTCGGCTGTGGAACGATTTGCCGGTCTCCATGTTTCCTTCTTCCTACAACATGGGTCTCTTCAAGACCAATGTACATTACTTCTTCTCCCCAAAAAGACCCTCCACACAGCATCTCAGATGTCAGAGGCCCTGAAGGAAATTATTTTCCTTAATTAAGATAGGGTACATCTGGGACCCGAACCCACGACTTTCTGCTTTCTGGGCCGCGACTCTACCAACTAAACTAATGAGTCCCTATCCGATTCGGTCATTTTTAACTGTTTCCATACTTCGACTAAGCACTACCAACATTATCTTCATTTTCTTAACGCATAATTCATTGACTGTTATCTTTATGTATGATTTCAAGATTCAAACCTGAACTAAATGCTGTCTGGATAATTTGGACCATTTTTTTCTGGATAGTGTCTGACTGGATAATTTCCAACGCTGAATTTTCTTTTAGTCTTCGGGTATTTTACCCAAAATATTCAGTTAACATTCTTTGAGGCTTCACTGAGTAGTTGGCTAAGGGACACGGAAGCTAAGTGTAGTTTATGGTCAGACCGATAGCATTTCACATTTTTTGTTGGTACTTGCCAATTGATTTGAGATTTATTGTATTACTTATGTTCTCTATTTTATGCAGGTGATTGCAGGTTTTTACAGATGCAATGCCGCCTCATGGAGCTTCATGAATGAGTTTTTCTTTTGCCCAGTTTAATTTATCTTTGTCTTACAGCCGTTGTGTCCAACATTTTCGGATGATTAATCCGAGTGAAGCTGAGCCTAGCGCCTTGCGCCGCTAAGCTAAGGTATGTTAGGAAAATGCTCCATTTTAGCTGTGTCCAACAACTTGATCGTAGCGCTCGCTCTCATTCGCTTTCGTACACCAAAAAATGACGTCAAGTTAGCAACTTTACATGTTAAATTAATACCGAAACGTTAATTAATTTTATTTATTATTAATACAGATATTTTATTTTAAATAGTGTAATACATAAACCGACATTTTAGATTTTTAACAAACGTATTTAATATGTTAAAAATAAGGTGTTAATTGACTTACTTTTTTGTTTACGTGCGTTTGAAGTTTGACATTAGAATCAGTTGAAATTTTGTATTCAAAATGGACAAGGCGAAGCGTTCGAAAAATTTTACGCCAAACGAAAAAATGAGACTTGTAGACCTAGTTACCTCGTCGCAGGTCATTTTGTCGAAAGCGACAGGTGGCCCAAACTACGCTACGCTTGTAAAATCAAAAGAAGCTGCTTGGAATGACAAGTGCTAATTATATTCCACATATTATTACAAAAATGACACTCGAATAAGTCAAAACTTTACCTTTCGCTTGCGTAAGTTAAATTATCTTCTACTTGGCTCAAAACATATAAAAAAACACGCTTTTGTCATCCTAAAGCGGTTATAAAAATCGCCGTCATTTAATACTTCCATAAAATTTATATCGGCATCTTGCCGCCGCCTATATAATCCAATATTATCGTTAAGCATATCTGCCCATTCAACCATAATCACTATATTCAATATAGGATTCATATTTCAAATTGAAAAACCAAATAAAAAAGCCGACAAAAGAGTGAACTGATGACAGATAATTACGATAATTAATTGACATTGACAGCTCGATTGTTTTCGCGGATTTTTGTTCGCTCTGTTGTCAGTTTTTATAAGTAGGTCTTCCTTAGCAACTTTAATCCACCCGGCTACCTTCCTTACATTTGAGTGTGGTGGGACGATCATTGTGTTTCGACACAGCGTATTTGGGCATTTGAGCAGGGCTGAGCGGAGATCTCGGCTGAGCATAGGTTGGACACAGCGGCTGTTACTAACCTATTTTTTGCATTTTGTTTTTCCTGTTAAGCACTTGCATACTGCTTACTAACAACGTATGCAAGGACACTGGAGGTCTAGATTCGTTCAAAATAAATAAATGTAGCTTCGTTTAACTAAAAAAAAATAGAATATTGCAAGAGCCTTGAAGGAGTAACCATTAGTTACTAATACCAGGGCGGGTAAGAGGTGGATAACCTCCACTGTCTGGATAATTATTATTATTTTTTAAATTAAATCTTTTTCTGATATTTCTGTTACTAGATTTTCAATTGAGTTTCACTAATATCGTCTTCATTTAATTAAATATTATTAGGATCTACTGGGTTAGGTTTTGTTTTAGGCTAGTTATTTCCCATGTGGAAACCTGTAAGTGGTTCAATTATTGTACTCAATTATTATACGCTTTGATATTAATGTAAACTGTTGGTCTCCCAAATAAATAAAAATAAAATAAATATAAAATAATTTCTATTAACTTTACACCACCTTTCGAAAATTTTGTCACTGTTCTGTTTAGTCACTAACCGTTGTGGATATTCAGTTTTATGAAACCTGCGAAGGTTATCGGAATCCCGAACAATATCTAAACTACAGTAAGAGAAAAATAAGTGTAGGTGAAATTATTAAAAAAATAAAATAAACAACCTATGAAAAGTTACAGTTCTCGCGGTAAGGAAACTGTAACGAACGTCAGAAACATAAATCTACAATCATAAACATTTAATAATATAATATTAACTAAACGAGTGGCATGTCTGACTTAAAAAAATGTAAGTTTTTAAGCATTTTTGAACGAATGTTTTTGTACTTGCGTGTATAGATAAAATATTACGTATTCACTACACGACGCGCGACGTACGGAGTTTTATAAAAATTGAGTATCGATCAGTCTTGGCACACATTCTTTGCCTCACATTCATACATCGTCTCAAAAAATCCTGTATGCCAAATTTAAGAAAAATTAATCCCCTTTAATAAATTTTTTAAAATTAATTCCATTTTTTTAATAAAAAGGGCGTAAAATTAGTTATCAAATAAATAGAGTCGTTAGTAGGTAGGTACGAGTAATTTCTTTTCAAATTTAAATCTTCTATTTGTAACTTTTGCTTTATTAATAAAAAAACTCTTTCATTTCATGAATTGCAATAAAGGATTGACTAAATTATCATGCTACCCACATAAATATATAACACTAACTATTCTATTACACATAATCTCATTCTTTGCAAATAATCGGTACAAAATATACTCGACAAATCTTAATATTAGGTCCTTACATACGAAATTGGCTTTTTGCTGTACTGGCAACTTTGATCTCAAATATCATCTCTTTGGTTAGGAATTCCAAATTCAAATTTATACAGCTATTTACACATGTATTTGTGTTTCGAAAATTATAATTGAAAACTTGAAATATCGCGTTATTTACGAGTACGAGTTCCACCGTGGCACCAGTGCTGCAGAAACGGTTCGAAGGATTAATGATGTGTATGGCGACGGTGCCGCAAAAGAAAACACAGTGCTTTTTTGGTTCCAACGTTTTCGTTCTAGAAATTTCGTCCTGCAGAACAAGCCCCGTGGACGGCCGGAGACCAAAGTTGATAAGGCTTGAAGAATTGAAGGCTTTTGTTGAAGCGGATCCATCGCAAACCACGTCCAAGTTAGCTGCAGGCTGCGGTGTTAGTGATAAAACTGTTTTAATCCACTTGAAGCAAATTGGGACGGTGAAAAGGCTTGAAAGGTGGGTACCTCACGAATTGAGTGAAGCAAATCAACAAACGCGCGTTAGAACGCTAGACCACACACTGCACAACAGACGGCTACCAAATTAGATGAGCTTCAATTGGACATCCACCGTACTCTCCGGACCTTGCCCCAATAGATTACCATTTTTTTCGAAATTTGGATAACTTCTTGCAAGGGAAAAAATTCAACTCCGATGGGGCAGTCCAAACCGCCTTCAAAGATTTTATTGATTCCCGTCCGAATGGTTTTTTTTAGTAAAGGGATCGATGAACTACTGAGATGGCAAAAGTGCATAGATAGCAATGGTACATACCTTTGATTAACTAAATATATTATATTTAAAAAAAATCGACTTTATGTTCCTCCCATACAAAACGCCAATTTCATATGTAAGGACCTAATACATAAAACAAAGTCAGGTTAGTTACACCATTTATAACACAAGAACGGCTGGACCGATTTTTATGATCTTTGATTTGTTGGTTTTGTCTCCGCCCCGAATAGCGAAAAAAAAATTATGAAGGAAATTCTTTTCCTCATACATTTTGCATGAAACGAGTTCTCATCTATTGAGAGAGCTGCAGCAATATTGTGATAAATATAATATCGAATAGTGAGTGAATTCCAAAAATTCAAAAACATGAAAATTTCAATGCGCTGATTGTTATGCTTTTGTTCTTAAACATATAATGCTATCCCTCTTTCTTACACACTAAATGTCAATATTCGAAAATGAACGTATGTCTACACCCCTCCAAAGGAAAATACGGTAATTATAATAAATCTCCCTCACACGTACACAGAGAATGAAACGCAATTCCGTAAGTAAGTGGAAAAGTAAGAAAATCTCAAAAAATATAAATCCGTACACAACGCCATCTCTGTTACTGATAAAAACAAAACACGGAGAGTTGCGCTTCAATAATTGCTTCATTGTGTAACTTTTAACTTAATAAAAAAACTTAATTTTATTCAGCTACTTAATAAGTTAACACAACAGTTATTGATTGTGAAGCTGTACGAAGTTCGTCGGGTCTGCTAGTAATTAATAAAAATACACAAAATATAAAAACACACATCTAAAAAATACATCTAATTTTTTAAACAGTTTTTTTTTAAATTATCTCCCAATATTCTAAAACCCACATAGGATGTTTTGTGGGTGCAAGAACAGTTTGACGTTCATCATCAACGCGATAAGTTTGAAATAATCCAACTCAAGTCGTACTTCGATTGTGAAAAAAACTAATAGTTAAGCTTGAAAACCTACAAATTATGAATGGACAATATACCTATGTATGCAAGTTTTCACTGCACTTTACGTATAATTTGTCAAACCCAATAATTGTTCCTACACGACCCTTTTAGTATCCGGCCACAGCTTCGGCGGTGGTGGTATCGTCAGGCTGCATTATTACTGATAGCAACCCACCCCCACCAGGGCGTGCTAAATAACCGGAAGGGAGTAACGAGCCGACGACTGGTAGTTTTATGAAGATGATACCGGCTTACCGGTTATTTATTCGGTGCATACCTAGGTAGTCGGGAAACACGCCAAACGCTCGCCCAACGTATGTACACGGTTGACACACCAGAACGAATCGCATCCACGACTCGTTCTTGAGTTCCACAGCTCGGCTGTGGAATAATTTGCCGGCTTCTGTGTTTCCTCTCTCCTACAACATAGATCTATTCAAGAACCATGTTCACTACTTTCCTCAGAGTTAACACAAACCGAAATTATCGGTGACCGGAATTGGAATTACGGACTATGGTAGAATATTTCCTCGATGGGGTGTTTCTATTTTTTTATTGCTTAAAAAATTTAAGCAAAAAATTACGATGATTACACCATTTTTATGTTGACGAATATATTTTCTACAGCGAGTCAAAGCTTCCCATTTTTGAATTATCGCTAAAACGATATTTTGGGGCGTGAATATCGTGTGAAGTCACGAGCGCGGACGCTCACTGACAGTGTTTATTTACGCTGGCCCAGCTGAGCGGCACGACGCTTGTGACGTCACAATCCGAATTGCCAACCATGGGCCGTTTTGATTTTGTCAGTTTTAGATCGTTTTTAACATCAATAATATTGAATGAAACATAAAAACAAACATTTTTAGTAGGATGATTAAAATCAGAAAAACGATCTTTAAATTATTATTCCATACATCTTCAACAGAATCCCTTGTTTGTGGAAATACCCCATTGGTCACTAAAACCAAATGGGTCTAAAACAGTTTTGATAGCTTTCCAACTTAGCAATTCACAGGCAAACGTAAAACGCTGTATTTAGTTTGAAGGAAAAAGTATTTACCATGAATCTCATCTTGGATTAACTTTGGACAGGAATTGCCTGAACTACCGGCAACACATGGAAACAGTGGTCAAACAAAATAGGATGAGACTAAACTTAGTCAGCTAGTACTAGCTGGGGATGTGTCGCCAACACGCTCAGAACGGCATCTATTGCCCTGGTTTTCTCAGCAGCTGAATACTGTGCTCCAGTATGGGCTAGAAGCGGCAACACTTCCATGATCGATGTTCAGCTTAATACCACAATGCGAACTATTAGCGGAACTTTAAAACCTACTTCTGTCCCTTGGCTCCCCGTACTTGCAAACATAACTGCCAAATTCAGGCGAGAGATTGCAACACCGAGGAAATACAAAAAGGCGCTGCAAAAAAGCGCAATACCTTTGCACCTCCGATCACCTTTCACCTCACCCCAAAAAACAGATAAAAACTTGAGTGGATTCCAACTCAAGTTTGCCAACGTGAAAAATGCCCATCTTGTACAAGACCGCACTGAGAGATAGCCTGGGTTCTTATTGCCTCGCAAACTCTCGTCCGCCATCAATAAGGTAAGGTGCTCCCATAGCCGTTATGTGATGTATAGATGGGGCCTTAAAGAGTCGGCGACGCCGAATATGTGGTCAACGAATACCCGCTCCATTCATTCCCCGGTGGATTGATGGGGTCCAAGAGCTGGGAGGCTAGGAGCTGGCAGCTCTTGGAGCTGCCAGGCCCTAGACTGGCTCGTAGATCTAGATGTCCCCCTCGGACCCCCACCAAACGAAAGAAGAAGCGGTGACCGGACAACTCAACAGTGTGCAACTTCATAACTCCTTTGAAAACTCATGAATTTTTTTTTTTCGAATAAGTTACGTTAGGTTAAATTATGGCTATTTAAAAAAAATAGAGTGTAATTCACACGCGACAGAAGTGAAACTAGAACGCTAGATGTCGCTTTATTTTGCCTGTTTATTTTAAAGTGGTTTGAAGATTGGATATGGATTTAACAAAAACAAAATATTTATTTTTTTGGATTTCGTAGGATTCGAACCTCCGTCCGCTGGATATCTCTGGCCGCTGAGATTTGCGGCGCACTATGGGACGCGCTCTCGAGGCGCGAATTTACGCATTATATTCCGACGACCCGTAAAGCGGCCAATGAGCGCGGAACTATTGATTGAGATTTAACCGTTTCCATTTTATATCTCAATCAATAGGAGCCTTGAGCGCAGTTTGATGCTTCGCAGGTGCCGTAGTGCGTCATTTCCGTTTCATCCGAATTTCAAATCGCTCTAACGGGGCTAAGGAAGTCTCACTTCAAAAAATATCGAATAAGTTACGTTAGGTTAGGTTATGGCTATTTAAAAAAAAAAATCACTTTTAATGACGTTTCAAAAGTGAAATGCCACTTTTTTGAGTTATCATCGAACCGTTTAACGGTAAAGGGTTAAAATTTCCGGTAACGCACGCCCTGCGAATCACCCACCTCGGTATCCCTTCGTTAGGACTTCGTTATGTTCATAATGTTGGCGAAACATGACGCAACACAATACCGGCGCACGCTCTAATTATAAGCTCCTAAGTAATTCAATCGGCTCGCTCATAAACTGCCAGGCTGCCGGTTCACAGAATACACAATACTTAGCAAACTTAACAATGGCGGGTCGAAAGTCTTGCGGGATACTTGCAGGTAGTTTAGTTACCATCTTGCTGAATTTCATTACAGCGGCGCTAGTTTATTTAACGAGGATAATAAAGCGTTCTTTGTAGTTTTATCATAAATCAGGTGAAATTATTAAATAACCTCATTTTACTTGGTGTTGCATCGGAACAAATTGCAGTTAATGTTTCAAGATAGTTGGCAAACTTAAAACACAAATAAATTTATTATTTTTTAATTAATAAACTAATGTTTAAGACAAGATTTTTATGCATAGCACAAGGGGTAACAATTATTATAAGTAATAATTCTTATCCCGAAACACTCATTTTTATTGAAAAAATCTCCCGAGAAAAGATACATGCCGCCAACATTTAGCACTTACAATGCCTTTCCCATATAAAATAAAGTTGGATGTTTGCAGGTGGAAAATGTAATACTCAGTAATTGTTAAATGAAACACTAGTAAATATTGAATTATTTGGCGGGTAGGAGATAAGCCGAAATAGCTCAGTGGACAGAGCAGTTGACCGGAAATCAGAAGGATACGGGTTCGAGTCCCGTCGGCGGCATGTATCTTTTCTCGGGAGATTTTTTCAATGTAAATGAGGGTTTCAGGCTAATAATTATTACTTATAATAATTCTTCTTCCTTTGCGCTGTCCCAACTCATTGCCTAGGTAGGCTGTTGGGGTCGGCTCTTCTCGTTCTCAGGTTGTAATATCTTCTGTTCTGGGTATCGCCTTCATCCAGGCCGTTTCTTCGAAGAATTTTGGAACATTGAGTCGTCCAGGAGTTCTTCGGTCTTCCTTTGGATGACTGTCGATGAAGCTCCATAGACATTGCCTGCCTCACAGTGTGGTCTGATGGTCTCCGTCTTATATGTCCATACCATCTCAACTGTCGTTCTTCCAGCTTGCTATTTATGTCTGTGACACCCAGGCTACCACGAATGCGTGAACTTTTGATCTTATCTTTTAATGATACTCCTGCCGACCATCTAAGCATTCGCATTTCTGCTGTTTCAAGTTGCCTAGTGTAGGAGTTGTACATAGTCCAGCATTCGGAGCCATACATTATTGCGGGTCTTACAATGGTCTGGTATATTTTTCCTTTCAGTTTTATAGGTATTTTGGAGTCACACAATATTCCTGTTACGGATCTAAATTTAATCCATCCCACACCTATTCTATGGATGACATCCGCTGCACATCCTCCGTCTCTGTGGATTAGTGAGCCCAGATACTTAAATGAATCACAGTTGGCTAATGTTACTCCATCCAGTTGCATCGAAGGAGTTACAGCGTTTGTGTCTTCAAATGGTAAATACAAATATTCAGTCTTTTAATAATTTTCTTCAATAATTGTTATAAATAAATTTGCATAATAATTTCGATGGCCTTTAAAGTCAAGGGGTAAGGCTAGTAAAAGTCAAGGGGTAAGGCTAGACCAGCATTCCGTTGAAATCCGGTTTCGGATTTATATCCCGGCAAATTTAATTTGATTGTGTTGTTTCAAATCAATACAATTCAATCATTTTAACTACATAATATAAGGTGTATTTGTGGCACGTTCCTGTGTCGAAGATGCTCTCAGTATCGCCCTGGTGTAAGACCACCATACAAAATTGAAACGTTTCTTGTAATGATGACTTTAGCCGTGTTTGGTGACCAGATCTGAATAGCCAGGTAATGCCGCACCTTCGTCTTCCCCATCTCCTTTCCCCTCCCCACTACTTTCAGCCTCACAACATATCCCCTCAAATGGGGATGCCAAAGTCTCACAAGCTCCAGGCTGTTGAGAGCAATTGGAAAAAAAATGCTGTACAAGAGCTGTACGTTCCTGTGTCGAAGATGCTCTCAGTATCGCCCTGGTGTAAGACCACCATACAAAATTGAAACGTTTCTTGTAATGATGACTTTAGCCGTGTTTGGTGACCAGATCTGAATAGCCAGGTAATGCCACACCTTCGTCTTCCCCATCTCCTTTCCCCTCCCCATTACTTTCAGCCTCACAACATATCCCCCCAAATGGGGATGCCAAAGTCTCACAAGCTCCAGGCTGTTGAGAGCAATTGGAAAAAAAATGCTGTACAAGAGTCAATGCTGTAGGATAATGGCATGTTCTATTTGGATACCTTAAGAGGTTGAAGGAAGCGCAGAGGGGAAGTTAGGGAAGGGAAGTATCTGGCTATTCAGATCTGTTCACTCAACACGGCTTCAAAGCCATTTCATCCAAGGTTTAAGTATCATTCTGGAACGTATTGCGAAAAATAACTCCATTTTTGTGGTGAAAAAAAAATCAGTTATTATTATTATCAAAATAAAAAAATACTAAGTAATCCGATAGAAATACATTAATTTTGACCTAATAATTCCAGATGAAAACAGTCGTTCGAATTTTATGATGCCAGAGCTCACCGTTCTCCGTTTTATAGTAAGTTATGTTTACTTACCTTATTGATAGTTTACAGCTCAAAGAAAAGGATTTGTTACCTGAAAAAGAAAGAAAATAGTTTTAGTTAATAGGTTTTTAGTTGAATAGGTTTTCAGAAAAAAAATAGTCGAAATTAAATAAAAGCATTTTATGCCCAAAAAACTAATAACTATGGAAATGGCAAACACAAATAATACCATAAACAATATATCGATTTTAGACCACATTTTCAAAACCACAAAGGATATCAGAAAACTAATAAGTATGGAAATGGCAAACACAAATAATACCATAAACAATCCCATTCCAACAGATCCCATTCCAACGTGGTTACTGAAGAAGTGTTGCAAGGAAATATCTCCCTTTCTAGTTCATCTTTTCAATAAGTCACTCAGCATGGGTGATTTCCCTAAACCCCTTAAATCAGCTGTTGTAACTCCACTAATAAAAAAAACCGCAATTGGACGCTGAAGATCTCTCAAACTACCGAACCGTTTCAAATCTTCCATTAATTTCCAAAATCTTAGAAAAAATCACTGCTTCACAGATAATATATCACTTAAACTCAAATAAATTGCTAACTAAATACCAATCTGCATATAGAAGGTTTCACTCAACGGAAACTAGATTACTACGTGTTTTGTCAGACATAACTCTTTATTTATTTATTTATTTATTAACGCCCTTTTTCGGGGCTTTTACATTACATATGAATAATAAGAAAATACAAAGCATTCAATGTACATAACTGAACTGTTTCAGTAACAATATTTTATATTTGTTTAAACATAAATTGAAGATGTCCACTGACTTGGTATAATTGTTTCCCTCCATTAGTATTCTGGGCAAAGAAGAATACATATGGTAGTTAGTTCCAGAATTTCTACACTGAAATAAATCTTGACTTCTAGTATTACGTTGTGGAATCCGGAAGCTTATCAATTCTAGCAATACCGGACTATCAACTAAATCATTTAGAATTTTATATAGAAATACCAAGTCAGAGAAAATTCTTCTGTCGGACAATTTGAGCATATTCAAATCATTTAAAATAGTGTTGTAGTTCAACATATTAGCTGGAATACCCATTTTAAAATTTAGAAAACGTAAGAATTTGTTTTGAATTCTTTCAATAGCTTGAACATGTATACTATAATGTGGATTCCAGACGGGAGAATTGTACTCAAGTTGACTTCTAACATAGGCAAAATATAACAGTTTAATACACTTTATATTGTTAAAATTTCTAGTAAGCCTAGTTATAAATCCCAACATTTTTAAGCCCTTATTAGAGATTTCTGTTATGTGGTTAACAAATGAAAGATTTGATTGAAAAGTGATGCCTAAGTCTTTAATTTGTGTTAATGTCTGAAGGGCATTGTTATCAATGTTGTAATTGTAAATCACTGGATTTTTTATTCGAAAAAATCTAACTATTTGACATTTTGAGATATTTAGGTAAAGTCTATTTTCATTACACCAAATTAATAATTTATTGATATTATCTTGAAGAATGTTGCAATGGTGAATATTTTGAATAATTCTAAAAATTTTGAGGTCATCAGCAAAAAGTAAAATGATTACATCATAAAATATTTTTGTAAGATCATTTATAAACAAGATAAATAAGATTGGACCAAGGTGTGAACCCTGTGGAACTCCACTTGTTGCATAAATTATTTCCGACAGAGAGGATTTTATTCTAACAATTTGTTGTCTTCCAGTAAGATAGCTTTCAAACCAGGCTAATATATTGCCACGTATACCAAGTTTTTCTAATTTCCAAATGAGAATTTTATGAGAAACTGTGTCAAAGGCTTTACTAAAATCAGTATAAATAGAGTCTACTTGTTTTTTTTCTTTGAAAGCATTGGTTATAAAATTTTCATAAATAATTAAGTTGGACAAAGTACTTCTACCTGGCATAAATCCAAACTGGTGAGGTGATATTATAGGTTTTATTTGTGATAAAAGTTTGTCAAGTATAAGACTTTCAAAGAGTTTCGGTATGGTGGATTGAATGCATATTGGTCTGTAATTACAAACATCACTTTTATCACCTTTTTTGAAAATTGGAGTTAAATAACTAATTTTCCACCTATCGGGAAAAATTCCACTGGATAAAGATAGGTTAAAAAGTTTGGTTAATGGAAGAGCAATTACTTTGATACATTCTTTGATAAATATTGTTGGGATATTATCTGGCCCAGCAGATTTGTGGATATCTAAGGATTTCACTTTAGTAATTACATCAGAGATACTTATGGTACACTGTGAAATATCAAGAGTTTCATCTAGAGTTGTTGTTGGATTAGGAGCATTATTGAGTCTGTTGTATAAACACTTTTAAAAAATTTTGCAAATAAGTTAACAATACCATTAGTATTATTGCTGTGGCTGCCATTTAGGTGCATAATGCTCGGGAAATCAGAATCATCTTCTTTAAGAGATTTCGAGTATTTCCAAAAATAACTAACATTATTTATTATGGAATTTTGAATTTCATTTATATAGTTACGGTAGCAGGTCATAGACATTTTTTTACACGAAGTTCTTAAATCTTTAAATTCAATGTAATCAGAATATTTTTGAAATAATTTATATTCTTTATGTTTAAGTTTTTTGGTGACAAGTAGATTTATAAGTTCTTTGGAGTACCATTTTGGATAGGTATTTGGCTTACATTTCATGGTTGGTATATACATGCTAATAGCATTTTCCAAAACAGAATAAAATTTATTGGTAGCTGTGTTGATATCATCATATTGCACAGATGACCAATCAAAAGAGACAAGATAATTACAAATTTGCTCATAATCAGATCTGAAAAAATTTTTGTAACTGAAAGACAGTTTACAAGTATTAACATGTACATTAGAAATAATAATTTCCAGTGGAGGATGATAAGTGTCAATTGGCACCAGCGGCTCACTACATTCTTCAATTACTAGTGACTCTAAATTAGAAAAACATAAGTCTAGAGTACGATTATTTTCATTTGGTATAGTATTTGCCTGATTCAGACCTAAGAATAACGCCATGTCTAGAATAATGCGTTCCGACTCACTAACACAGATATTATTGTCACTGTTCACCCAGTTCACTTTTGGAAGGTTATAATCACCAGCAAGCAAAAATGTTGCACTAGGATTCCTTTTTAAAATAGTTTCCACTTCCTCACTATGACACCTGTATACTTCATTGCTTGAATTTGGTGGGATATAAATACAGCCCACAATAATCTTTTTATTCCTGGCAACATTCACTTGAAGGAAGATTTGCTCAAGTTGTTTGTGTTTAGTTGTAATTAAGTTTGCTTTATATTTCTTGCTGATAGCGATTAAAACACCACCACCTCTGCTTTTAGCACTTGTCAATGTATTTCTATCTAATCTGTGTACATTATGATTTATGAAGCCTAATTCACTAGAATGAATATTTGGCTCTAACCACGTTTCAGAGAGTAGTACAAAGTGATGCTCTAACATTGGTATTGTAGACTGAAGAAAATTCAATTTTGTTTTAAGGCCTCTGACATTCTGGTAGTATATTTTCATTTTGTTTAGTTTTATCCTATTACTTCTGTTTTTCTGATTTGACCTCTGCTTTACTGATTTGATGACGTTGTGTGAGAAAGTAGGGGAGTGTGAATGTTTATTGGTGGAGCTTATTAATGGCATAAAAAATCGATTTTCTTTTTTTCTGCTTCAATTTTTCTCAAATGTACTGAACATTCATCACTCCAAGCAAAATGGTCAGTTGGCAATTTTAATTTTAGTTTTTCATTAATTTTTTTGCAGTTAATGCACTGAACATCATTTTTACAGTTTTCATTGTCATGTGCTTCGGAACATCGAGTGCATGCTTTTTCACTTCTGCAGTCTTGTGCTTTGCTATCGAGTCGGGAAAACTGGCACTCCTTTCAGTCTTGGACATGAGTGCCGCTTTTGACACGATCGACCATGATTTTCTTATTAAACGATTAGAAGAATCCTTTGGTTTAAATTGCGGCGTTAAAAGCTGGCTGACATCGTACTTGGGTAACCGTACACAAGCCGTAAAGGTAGGGAAAAACCAATCAAAATATGCAACCCTTTCATCTGGAGTACCCCAGGGGTCTGTTCTGGGCCCACTTCTTTTCATCCTCTTCACAAATGATGTCGCTAAAATAATCGAATCATTTGGCCTTCTATCTCACTGCTACGCTGATGACCAACACGTTTACTTTTACTGCTTACCAGAGGAAGTAGACAGTCTAAAAACTCGCATAATTGAGTGTCTAGAAGCAATTACCCGCTGGATGACCTCAAATAGATTAAAACTTAATCCGTCAAAGACTGAGTTTCTTTGGACCGCCACAAGCAGACGTCAGCATAACATTGATAACTCCCCAATAACCATTTCAGGAAGTGACATCACTCCAAAGACTTGTATAAAACTACTGGGTGTCAATCTGGACGCTGACTTTTCCCTTAAAACTCAAGTGAACAGAACCGTAAGCACGGGATTTTTTCAATTGAGGCAAATTAAAGCAGTAAGGAGAAACCTGCCAACTGAGGCGACTAAATTACTAGTCAATTCGTATGTGGTTTCACGCTTAGATTATTGCAATGGAATATATGCAAGTCTTCCAAAATATCAAGTCAACAAATTACAATCCGTTTTCAACGCTGCGGCAAGACTTATCACCGGCGTATCTAAATATTCCCACATTTCAGAGCATCTCAAAAATCTACACTGGCTTAAATGTCCTGAAAGGATCCAGTTTAAGCTCTGCTGGATGGTATTTAAGTCCCTTAACGGAATGGCTCCGGCTTACTTATCGGAATTGTGTATTCCAGAAAATTCCAATTATCGTCAGTCAACCCTGAGGTCAGCAGCGTCATCAGCTATCGGAAGGTTAAAGGAACCAAAGCGCACACCAGATACTAAGTTCGGTGAGCGCGCTTTCGGAGTGTCAGGACCTAAAGCCTGGAATGGACTGCCATATGACTTAAGAATGATCACAGACGCGGCGGAATTTAGAGCTAGACTTAAAACTCACCTTTTCAGACAGTCGTATCCATAAACTCAAAATCTTTCACCTTCACATTCAATGCCCTCGACACCGTAAATAACTAACCTGTAAAAACGTAGAAAAAAAAAAAAAAAAAAAAAAAAAAAAAAAAAAAAAAAAAAAAAAAAAAGGTCATTTCATGAACATTCTTCAGCCCTAAAGAGCCCTAAATATCAACAATACTTTTGCCACTAATCTCTAACAGTCCTAAATTCTCCAGTATTTTAAAATAAATACCAACTCTAGACACTTTTGCAACTAATCTATTCATAAATGTAATACTAGGGAAGCAAATAATGTAAAATCATGCAATGTCCAGTGTGTTAACTGTAATGTCCTCCGCGTGCAAAGCCGTATCTTCTCCATAAACTTTCTAATTAAAGTGTGTTTATCGGAAGTGACCAGCCAGGTAAGTATGTTTCTGTATCCATTTATAAATAGTAAAATTAGTTAGAACCTAAGCATTCCTAATAAATTGTACAGCGCCCTTGAGGTGATTTTTCACAAAAACGGCGCTTTATAAATTATCCAATTATTATTATTATTATTAATATATCGATTTTAGACCACATTTTCAAAACCACAAAGGATATCAGAAAACTAATAACTATGGAAATGGCAAACACAAATAATACCATAAACAATATATCGATTTTAGACCACATTTTCAAAACCACAAAGGATATCAGAAAACTAATAAGTATGGAAATGGCAAACACAAATAATACCATAAACAATATATCGATTTTAGACCACATTTTCAAAACCACAAAGGATATCAGAAAACTAACAAGTATGGAAATGGCAACTGTAAATGTACACTACAATTTTAAAACCACGAAGGGTAATCATCCACTGTTACATAAAACTGTAAAATCAGTAAAATTTTAATGGTTTCAGTTTGATATTCTGAGTAAAATCAATAAATATTTATAAATCCCTGACATTAAAATTTCCACCTTAAATATGTAGATATCAATGTGGGTGGGTATCCATACTTAATATTATAAATGCGAAAGTGCGTGTGTTCGTTTGTTACGCTTTCACGCCTAAGCCACAAACCGATTTCAAAAATTTTTTCACCAATAGAAAGCTACGTTATCAGCGAATAACATAGGTTGTATATAATGGTAAGCTCTGGCGTTATGAAATTTGAATCAATAAAAATGTGTGTATTTCATATATTTCGAATCCCGGCGTGTCAAATAAATTTTATTTGATTAATTTATGTTATTTTACAATTTATTTATTTAAAATAATATATAGTATATTTGCGGCACGTTCCAGAGTGGAAGATACTCTCAGTATCGCCCTGGTGTAAGACCACCATTCAGAATTGAAACGTTGCTTGAAAAGGCATTAGCCGTGTTTGGTGAGCAGATCTGAATAGCCAGGTACTTCCCCACCTTCCTCTTCCCTATCTCCTTCCCCTCCTCACTACCTTCAGCCTCACAACATACCCCAATTGGGGATGCCATAGTCTCACTGGCTTCAGTCGGGAGCAGTTGGGACTCTTGTGCGGTATTCATATAAAAAAACGCATGCCGAGTACCAGCACCAGCTAGTATAATATAAATCCTGCTTTTGATAATATATAGTAGTTTGAAGTAAAATTCTGAACCTTATAACGTATAGTAGTTAATCAAATGAGTTAAAAATTAAAAATTGTTAATTTTTTTAATTTAACACTTGTGTACAACAAACTTCACGCAAAACTTAAGTTGTTTGGTCAAATTAAATTAAATTGTGTTTTGAAAATAATGGTCAAAAAAGAACTTGCTCAGATTTTGCATCAGCAGATTGAATGGTAAAGAGATCAAACAAAGCTTTTAAGCTACTTTGTTATAGTTGTAAAGCGTAGGCTTCTGTGTCACTAGCGAGCTTTTACCCTCTAACCCTTGCCTCGTGCCAGCTGTTTAAATAGTAAAGCAGATGAAATTGCGATGCACTTAAAATAAATAAAGAGTTATGTCCTTCGTCGACAGGGATGCAAGTATCCGATACTTACGCTGTGTACTTAGTCGCGCACTGAAATCACAAGACCCGCGTCGCCACCAATCATTGTTGAATTCGCGCTAAGTTATAACAAGAATACCATAACCTCCCTCTCAACCAAACAGTTGGTGTAACTTTCATTTTTAAATTTTTCTACACTTCGTCGCCTGTTTTGTTCCCAGTATTGATCTAAAGCATGCGCATTGTCACAAAATGGCTTAAGCCTCGATGACACACTAGTTTACAAGCCACTAATATATGGGAAATTCACTCTCTGTTAGTAAACTCGCCCAGTGTCATCGTGTCACTTGCTAACTAGCAGCAACTAGCAGATTGTTGACAATCTACGAAAAACAGTTGAAAGGTCGTCAACTTTACTCGCCTACACGCTTGCTCGTGATTAGTTTATTTATGTATTAACTAGGCTTACTAGAAATTTTAACAATATAAAGTGTATTAAACTGTTATATTTTGCCTATGTTAGAAGTCAACTTGAGTACAATTCTCCCGTGTGGAATCCACATTATAGTATACATGTTCAAGCTATTGAAAGAATTCAAAACAAATTCTTACGTTTTCTAAATTTTAAAATGGGTATTCCAGCTAATATGTTGAACTACAACACTATTTTAAATGATTTGAATATGCTCAAATTGTCCGACAGAAGAATTTTCTCTGACTTGGTATTTCTATATAAAATTCTAAATGATTTAGTTGATAGTCCGGTATTGCTAGAATTGATAAGCTTCCGGATTCCACAACGTAATACTAGAAGTCAAGATTTATTTCAGTGTAGAAATTCTGGAACTAACTACCATATGTATTCTTCTTTGCCCAGAATACTAATGGAGGGAAACAATTATACCAAGTCAGTGGACATCTTCAATTTGTGTTTAAACAAATATAAAATATTGTTACTGAAACAGTTCAGTTATGTACATTGAATGCTTTGTATTTTCTTATTATTCATATGTAATGTAAAAGCCCCGAAAAAGGGCGTTAATAAATAAATAAATAAATAAATAAATAAATGTTTCCAACATGGTTTCCGATAAACAGCTGATTCCGACTGTCGTACATCTGAAGAATTAGTTCACGCAGGCGTCGTTATTATTGTTACTGGCGCTAAAAGCGACCTCAGTTTCCTACGCTTCTGAGCGAGTGGACAGTTTTGTGTGTCATCATGAGAATCTCACTCGCCGATTTTCTCGCTTTTAAACTTAGTAGATAGTAGCTTGTAAACTAGCCATGTGTCATCGAGGCTTTACACAAGTAACGCTTGTGTGCACCCGGTTGCCGGCTAAACATATATTTTTAAATGCTATTTTAACCCTTATGTATAAAGAAACTGTATCAAGGATAAGGTCAGAATCGTACGGACCATTCTCGTTCTTGATGCAACAGAAACGCGAAATACTTCTAGCCCCTCGGAATAGTTTGTAATAAATTATCTATGACATGCCGGTGTCATTTTTTCGCACGATTTCAACTGTCAAAGTCAGTCAATGATCGGTCACAAAAACATCGAAAAACCCATCAATTCATCAAATAAACACAAGTGATGCCGTGGTTATAGATAGTTTATTGTTCAAGGAATAATTTCTGGTAAATAAAATAAACGATAGCTCAAAATAAAACGACAAAATATCACTTCAAAGTATGCTTTCCGAGACTTCATAAGAAATACTTCCCGGCTAACAAGAGGGTGTCGTTTAAAGTATCGACGACGCCGTGAAAAGCGATGAAATCATCCGTCTAGTCGCGGGAGATCGGCATCGCTTTCAAAATGTCGGCTGTGTGTGAATCTCCGCGTAGATGACGTATGGCGATAGTCGCCAAGATACTTGAATCTTCGAGTATCGCTCACCTGCGTATTCCTGAAGGGCTTTACATTAAGTTTGTCAGCCAGTTTTAAGTAATACGTGATTATACTGCAACGGGTTGGATTATCACACGGACCTTCTCACCCCGGTTTCGTAGTAATAAGTACTGGCGTTTTTGAGATGTGTCATCCCGTTTCAATTACCGTCTGTGCAGAGACTCGGCTCGCCGCTAACTTCAGTCAAGAAACAAACCACGGGAGGAACGTGCTTACAGCTGTCTGGGAGACCAACCATTGGCGCTTTGGATCGCAACATTATTATAATCATCATTATATTTATCTTCGCATCATGGCAATCGTAACGTTATCATATTTTCTAATTTCTCAGGTTACCAGTTTAGATTATTTAGTTTTTGTATTCTATATAAAAAAGCAATGGCGCCCTTTGTTAGTATTTTGCACTGCACACTCGCGTTTTACCCACTTGTAACTTATTGTCTAACATACATCAATCTTCGATTGATGATGTACACGGCCCGAGATAATATCTAATTTAGAGTCATCACATTTTGTTTAATTTTACCGATTATGTCCCTGTTGGTCATTGCAATAAAAACCCTATTGTTATATCTTGAACTCATATCTTTCATTTATGGTTTTATAATTATCATGCACCTACCCTTTACTGGAGCTAGCCGCATATAGTAATGAGTAAGGAGTTATACGTAAGTATCAGGTTTATCAGCTTTACATTTAAGTAAGAATTTTAACTATTACAATACTTCTGTAGTTACTACCTTGTAATTAATGCAATACAATCCTTTTTTGTAAGAAAATGAAATGTAAGTTGTTTCATAACGCTGATGGGTTTCTTTCGAGTTTGTGTTCCGTTTTCGGCCAACAAGATCGGAGGAATCCAGATTGTGGAATTCCGCACATTTAAGGGTACCTACACGGGAGCCGGGAGTGGAGCGCTGCATTAGCTCTCGCTAACAACCATCGTACCGAGACATTTCGCTCTACGTTGCGGTGTTATTTATCTCATTGTAACAAAGTATAAACCCTGTCGTATTGTATCATATGCTTTGTGTGAACTTCTTATTAAAATCGACTCGTGACTCGATCGATTTTTATCGTGGATTTTAAAATTAACCAAAACATTATCGCTCGTTTATGGATATATCTGTGACTGTTACAAGTGTCTACGTCACCGAATGGAGACCAAGCCAGGAGACACAACAGCAGTGAGTACATACTTAATTGTGTATACTGTATCTTGTTTGGTGATCGGTCATACCTGGTACCGAGGTCCATGAGCATTTTAATCGCAAAGAGTGGCCGCAGTGCCATTTCTAATCCGGTGCGTCGTCACGAATCAAAGGTCATCTGAATTCTAGAAACATACTGAACTACTCCTTCCAAAAACGTCTCTCATCTGAGATTAGCTATCACCATGGAGGAAGAAGCCATAAAGCGACATCAATCAATATTTTCGTAGATTATCGAAAGAGTAACCCTGTATACATAACATCAAATTTAAATTCTCTTCCTTTAGGACAGATTATTTTAAAGAAATTCAAATGTAACATTATCATCAAATGGCCATTCAGCGCAAATTTGTTTTTGACGGTTGAAAGGTCCCCATTGAACGCCGACTGTAAGTACGTTTCGGCTTTTGAATTAATTGTGATCAGCGGAAGAAGATATCCGTCATATTGTTTCAGTTTATTACAATTGATAAAAAGCTGTAACGCACCTAAAATCGGCATTTAACGGGGACCTTTATGGGGAAATTTCTATGAAACAACTGGCACTTAGTCATTCCTGTAGCTAAATGTAGCGAATACTGTGTATTATATAGCAAAGAAAGACTGCACTTAATGATTTCGAGATTTACTATCTGCCTTTATCAATACGCATGCAGAGGTGTCCCGGTCTGCAGTCTGCTGAGGAAGGTTGCCCTAATAATAGCAAACCTTCAATAGAAGGACTCCAGAAAAAGAGACTTTGAAAATAGTTTACCCATCTGTCCAATTATATGTTATCCGTATACTACCAACTCTCCTCTCCTTCCGTTCCTCAAAAGACCCTCCACACAGAATCCCCAAAGATGACGGAGGCCCTGAGGGGAATTATTTTCCTAAGGGTCTCCTTTGTGGAGATAATGGAAATAATTTGTAACGTAAGAAATTCCAAGCAAAGTGGGTGATAATTCCCTACAGAAAATACATCAAAATGCATCTTCTTCTTCGTCTTGTATCCTGTCCGTTCAACGGACGTTGGCTATCATGGTGACTACGCGGACTTTGTTTACTGCGGCCCGGAACAGCTCTACGGTTGACTGGCCAAACCACTGTCTCAGGTTTTTCAGCCATGAGGTTCTCCTTCTTCCAGGGCCCCGTCTTCCGGCAATCTTTCCCTGCATTGTGAGATACAAGATCTCATACTTCTCTAGATGTCTCATCACATGTCCAAGATATTGAAGTTTTCGGATTTTTGCAGTTTAAATAACTTCTTTTTCTTTATTCATCCGAACCATAACATCTTCATTCGTAACCCTGTGCATCCACAGCTTATTTTAAGTATTCTTCTGTAGATCCACATCTCGAATGCATCAAGTCGCCTAATTAGTTCTTCAGTAAGCGTCCATGCTTCCATTCTACGCATCTAATAAAAAATATTCTGATCTATACCGATTCCAACAAAAACTGTTGACTTAACAAAATAGATTTAAAGACATAAACTTTCGTGCAAATCGCCCATCTTCTTAGATTTACATATTTCTTCATACACCAGCAATGGCCCAATCTTTTAAAGGCGCTTCCACTCTGAACGCTAATGTTTGAATAATATTATTATTATTCCCTTTCACGCTGAAGTACCTACTCCCGTCCGTAGCATTTCACTCAATTCTTTCACCACGAATCTCCCGTTTCCCGCGCGTTTCCCCGTGAGCGGCGAACAAACATGGGAATGATTACATGTATCAGACCTCGTTTTAGGTCTTTTCGTAAATTTTCATATAACTTCTCATGTTTTGGAGTATTTTGTGTAGATTTCCGCATTCCCAGTCACGTTTATGAAAGTTTGCGCAGTTTATGTTTCCAAATTTGTCACGAGTTGGGTTTGTGACTAAATAATAATATCTCGGAAAGGCTAACAATAATAATACGAGAGAAGTTGGTTGGGGTTACTCATACGGAAAACATTGAAATGTAAAAGCATTCATGTCTCGTTCTCTACTGAATTTGAAACTGAATTTTTAAAGCCACTGTGATACAGTGCGCCGTTCGTAGTTTCAGCGTAGTTTTGCAAACATCATTCAACCGAAGCGACACGACATGACGTAAGAATTGTTTGGTGACCGGGAAAAGGTGAAAAAAATTGTTTGGCTCATTTATTCCAGTCTCCATTTGAAGTGAAACTTCTATAGCACTGCTGTGATTTGGATTTCGGATGAAACGAATATGATGATTAGTGCACCTATGACGCATCAACAGCGCTCATCGGCCGCTTTGATGATGATGTCACTTTTAAAGGCTCCTATTGGTTGAGATATGAAACGCAAATTGCGCAAGGTCTGCGCTCATTAGTCGCTTTGATTATGACCTCACTTTTCAAGTATTAGTTGGATTGTTTTGGTAAAGATCGCTTCTACCGCGTGTAAACTGCACTCGATTTTCTTTTCTTACCTTTTGTCTCGTGTGACACTATTGCACACACACTTTGAAAGCTCAAAACATAATTAAACTAATAAAAACTAATTTTGCTGTCGTTAATAACTTTACTTCTTTAATACAGATTTTTTTTCTACAAAGGAGACGACCTCAATGTGTTTGTTCTCGCCACGATCAACTGGATGGGCAACCATTATTTTAAAGTTAAAGGTAACATGGTATTATAGGTAAAGGTTTTCGCATAAATCCCATGAAAGATTTAAATCCGTTGAGATACTTCGGTTTTATTAACACCTGCATATATTTCTTGTGCAAATATGCATTCCATGATTTGCCCATTTTATAATACTTCATTTAATTTCAAAAGAAAAACAAACATCCCGGGTTATGAATAACCCCACAGTATTTGAAAAATTCCTGCTGACTAACATGGAAAGTGGAATTTAACAAGCGAAGCTCCCATTCGCGAAACCCGATTCATTTGTAAACTCAGTCACTGATTTTAAAAGCTCTATCGACTCGACTAAGGTCACTGTCGCGCCTTTAGTTTCTTACAGCCTTACTAAAAAAAAACCACAGCGCGACCGATTAACTGTATTATTGCAATAACATAAATAAACCTTGTGTACGCTAGATCCCAATTTGTTACTAATAACGTTTCTTGCGTGGTCACGCTGTTAAAATGCATTAAGATCTGACAACATTGCAAATGGTTTTAATTTCCTAGGAAACAATGTTGTTTTAATTCTTCTCCGCCAGGGGCATTATTGGCGCGCCTTCTCAACGGCACCGCGATGAACATAGCCCGGTGTGTTTTTATGGCGGGATGTCAGAAAAATTTGTTAGTGCCTAAATGTTGTGATTTTACTTATTAATTTCTATTGTAGTGACGAATTTACTCTTCTATTCACATGATTGATATATTTATTATGTTATGTGTGTGGTTTACATCAGTTTAATCGAGTTATTGTACAAACGCCGTACTTTCAAAGTTGGACTGTCAGAATATTGTTCTATAGAACTATAGATAGTTTTCTTAAAAGATAAAATTAACATTTTAAGATCTTTATTTTATGTGAATTTCATAAATGTGGTGTTTTTTTTTAAATATTAATATCTAATACATATGTACCTAAACTTATCAACGAAATTAACGTTTTAAAGTTGCTAGAAATCTGTTATAAAAGTCGGTATTATTTTTTTAGGTTAGTTTTTTGGCAATAAAAAAACTTTGAAATTTTTTATTATTTTTTTATTGTATGTACGAGGAAAAAGTGAGGTGGCAGTTTCGTTCCAAATTCATTATATAAAAGGTCAGTATTTTTCAAATTTTGTTTTTTTTATAAATTTCTGTACACTTTCATCAAATATGTTTGGGTAAGAAATTTTTTCCATTTTTTTCCGAGTTTGGATCTTAAATTATGGCAGTTTTTGAAAACTAAAGTGTATTTTAAATACACGAATCTAAAAGGTAATTTTGTCTAGTTTTCATAAATGGTATTGGTTTTTACGACACCTTCAAAAATAAGAAATATATAGAACATTCAAAATACTTAGGAAAAATTCCAAATTTCGTCCGAACATCAATCGTTAAAACAGAGATAAACTACCCCCTCAGGCCGTGGAAACCATGTGTATTTTTTTCCATGAAAATTTTTTTAATTAGTAATGTTTTCACATCCGCGGCCGTTTGTCAATTGAATAAAATTTTCACTGGGTTTTTTAGTAAGGCTGTTAATATATAAAACAGTCGTGTTAGTTACACCATTTATAACTCAAGAACGGCTGGACCGAATGATCTTTAATTTGTTGGATTTGTCTCCGCCCCGAATAGCAGAATAGCTATTAAAACATCGGAAAAATTCCCAAAAAAAAATTATGAAAAAATTATTTTTCTCATACATTTTGTATGGAATGAATTCTCATCTTTTGAAAGAGCTGCACCTATTGCGATGAGTATAATATTGAATAGTGAGTGAATTCCAAAAATTCAAAAACGACATATGTCAATGCCCTGATTGTTTTGCTTTTGTTCTTAAACATATAATGCTGCCCCTCTTTCTTACACATTAAATGTCAATAGTTGAAAATGAGACAAATGGTGAACGTATGTCTGCACCCCTCTAAAGGAAAAAAAAATAATAATTATAATAAATTTACACGCATAAAGAAAATGACACGCCTTTCCCGTAAGTAGGTGGAAAAGTAAGAAAATCCCAAAAAATATAAATCCGTACACAACGCCATCTCTGATACTGACATAAAAAAACAGGGAAAGTTGCGCATCGATAATTGCTTCATTGTGTAATTTTTAACATAATATAAGAAAGTGAATTTAATTTAGCTAATAAGTTAACACAACAGTTATTGATTCTGAGGAGGTAAGAAGTTCGCCGGGTCCGCTAGTAAATAATAAATCAGTGAATAAAATCAACAATAATACACTTTAAGTCATCTTTATTACTGAAAACGTTAAAAACAACATCAATATAAGAGGAATTCATGCAAAAATGCCGAAAGCTTAGAAGTACTCTTAGACGAATACATATATGGTAGTACTTATACCTAGATATCTCTTCAATTCTTTCCATTATGCATATCTGCTGAACAATTCAAAGCTTAGATATTATCCTAGACGGAGCGAAATCTTCTAGAGTAAATCCCCTACAACTGGGATTCTCAATGCGCTGTCCGCGGTTTCATCGCAAGTTACAGTTTACAAAATTTTGGATATTGAAAATTATCCTTTACTAAAATCTCGAGCTTCGGATGAAATTTTTTGGAAAATGGTGTGTTAACAATGAACTCAAAATAAAATCAAATTTTTCACTTATTTATGTGGAACATTTATTTCAATAGCGAAGGAAATTTTTTTAATCAACAAACAACATTTTTTTATATATTTTATAAAGTGGAATGGAATGCGTTACAATGCCACTCAAAGAAATAAATTGTATCTCCATGCGTGTCCTTTCCTAAGCATCCCTGTTCCAACCCCCGTTTCCATACCGCATTCCCAATCACCCGCGACCCCCTTCCACCTTCACCGCTTTCCCCCTCCCCAGTTTCCCCTCCTCTCCCCGCTTTCCCTTCCTCAAAAAACTCGCGCGCCACTTATTTTAAATTTGATATTTAAATTTCATAACGCCACAGCTCAATGATATATAGAAATCTCCGCGACTGTGCGTACAATTAATCACCAAAGTTTCATCGCAATCGGATGAACGGTATAGGAAATAATTTCATAACATGGCCAGCGGGGATCACTTTTTTCTTACATGAGCTCCACACAGGAGGCCCTGAGGAAAATAATTTCCCTCACTATTATATATTATCAGTATTATATATTGAAACTATTGCGGGCATGCGCAGAACAACTCCCCAAATGTTCATCTCAATTGGATGATTGGTTTAGGGAACGCACAAGGAACAAACTAAGAAACATTCATTTTTATACATTAAGTTCTAATAAAAAAATAGATTTTATGACCAAGGATTCAATAAAAAATATCGATGGCGGAAATTTGAAAGTAAAGGACAAGAAATCCAAAAATGAGTTAAATATCTTTCGATCTGCGTTGTCGAAATATTTATAGGAAAATAAGTGTTACTTTAACGACGTGTGTTATACGAGGATATTATACTCGTAAGAGGATATTTTTCTAGCCAACTGTGATTCATTTAAGTATCTGGGCTCACTAATCCATAGAGACGGATGATGTACAGCGGATGTCATCCATAGAATAGGTGTGGGATGGATTAAATTCAGATCCGTAACAGGAATATTGTGTGACTCCAAAATGCCTATAAAACTTAAAGGAAAGATATACCAGACTATTTTAGGACCCACAATAATGTATGGCTCCGAATGCTGGACTATGTACAACTCCTACTCTAGGCAACTCGAAACAGCAGAAATGCGAATGCTTAGATGGTCGGCAGGAGTATCACTAAAAGATAAGATCAAAAGTTCACGCATTCGTGGTAGCCTGGGTGTCACAGACATAAATAGTAACTGGAGGAACGACAGTTGGTATGGACACATAAGACGGAGACCATCGGACCACACAGTGAGGCAGGCAATGTCTATGGAGCTTCATCGACAGTCATCCAGAGGAAGACCGAAGAACTCCTGGATGACTCAATGCGCCAAAATTCTTCAGAAAAACGGCCTGGATGAAGGCGATACCCAGAACAGGAGAAATTACAACCTGAGAACGAGAAGAGCCGACCCCAACAGCCTACCTAGGCAATGAGCGGGGACAGCGCAATGAAGAAGAAGAAGAAAAATTAAAAAATTAAAAATAAATTAAATATTGTAAAAATAAGTATTCTGAAAGACCTATTCAATGTTATCTATATATACAAAAATCTCGTTTCACGGTGTTTATGGTCGCACTACTCCGAAACGGCTTGACCGATTTTTATGAAATTTTTTATGTATATTTGGTAGGTATGAAAATAGATCGTAAAGTATATTTCATACCGTTAGGTGATTAGGGTGTCCCTATGCAGAAAACAATTTCTATTTTTTTTGAAAAATTTTTATTTTGTATTTTTTTGGCATAAAAAATACCTATAACCACAAATTTTCACCCTACTACCCCCCCATCTCATTTTTAATCACGACTCTCTCATTTTCAATCGCGATTTTAGTATTTTTGTAAGAACAAATTTAACCGTCGTTCGTATTTCAAACAGAGCGAAATTATTTATTTTGTTGAATGACAGATGACTACAGATGCTACGTCCACCTCATCGAACTTTCATTCACACATATGCAAGTCATTCACGAGAAGCGTCGCATCATTTTGACATTTCATTCGGTATTTAATATGTATCACAACGCAGTTTTGTAAGATTTATTTTAATTTATATATTTGCGTGTGTGTATTACGCAAGGGGGCCCATTTGGACCATCGCGTCGAACGAATAAAGCAACAAACATGCGAAAAAATCGGCGGTCATCGTCTACAGTCCTCCATTCCTCTTTCTGTTATAGATCCCATTCCCACACACTTACAATACATTCGTTATTTTTTATTTAACAACAAAAATATTCACCAGAAATAATGTACATGGCAGAACAACGTTTGCCGGATCAGCTAGTTTTATAATAAAAATGCATAACTACAGGTCTACAAAACAGGAGATAAATTGAATTTTTGAAAAAAAAAATCTTTTCGCTCCCCCGAACAATTAACATTTTGTCCTTTATTTTGTCAATTAACAGTTTACAGCATTTCGAATTTCCATGATCGTCAACTAAAGCAATTAATAACTCGATTGCTCCCTTTATACAATTTTTAGTAACGAAAATTTGGTGTCCGTAACTTTCTGCCTTATCTAGAATGTGCCCAGTCCTCAAAACTGTTGAGAGCCCCTGTCCTAAGAAAATGAGCACTAGCTGTCGACTGGGTTCACTGAAATGACGATCGCGTCCTCTGATCAATCGGGCGAAAAAATATTTATTCTTTGGGTTGGTGGGCCCCGAAAAACATTGTAAGGGGTGGCTTAATTTTACTTGTGTTACTTTGTTGCAAGTATAAAGTGTTTCGTCTCGCTGGTTATTATAGATATTAGATTTTTATATATCTGCGGGACAGTGGTTATCAACCTTTTTAACATCAAAAACGATTTGATTTGTTTTTTTTTTTAATTTTGTAATGGGTTGGTTCCATCATGAATCATCCAACCACGAATACGATTCACCATAACATAAATAGCGGAGATCGACGCATCATCACTAGTGGCGATGATTTGATGGAGCAAGCTTTTGCAGGTAACGTCAGGCAGTTCGAATCTATCATGCGCGGTGGGAACAGGCATCGACGACTTCCTGAATAATCCATGGCGAGTTTTTATTTTTATTATTCTTTATTCATAAACATTATTTATTTATTTATTACACGCCCTAGTGGGCTTTTCTTATAAAATTTTTTCAAACTATTTGTATCAAAGTAAATACTTAAAAATTTAAATAATAAAGAAAATATAAAGATAATGACAAAAAACGTTGCAACAAAGTACATAACAAAACACAAAACAAAATACATAGATAAAAATAAAACAGAAACTAAGAATCCTCACGCATATAACTGAATTTAAGAGATTCTTCCAAACAATATATCAGTAGCATAGAAGTTATTTGGTAGGTAAATAGGTCTATTTGTGTCTTAAAGAATAAAAGTGATAGAATATACAACATTTATACCGATTAGTTTTAATATGAAATATATCGCCGAAATTAGAATATTTATTCCGAGACTGTGAAGTCTCGGAATAGGAGAATTTTGATAAGCTAGTGTCTTGGTGTTATTGAAGTAAAAGGGTAATAAATTTCGGCATGATTTTTTGGGTTCATGGATATTGATAAATTGAAGTAATTCAGGACAGTCAATTTTGTAATGCAGTATTTTATGTAATAGTATCAAATCTGTGCTTATTCTTCTTTCCAAAAATTTCAATAGTGATATTTTATCCAGGAGGTAATTGTAATCAATGTTTTGTATAGAAATATGCAATTTATAGTTAATAAACCTTAGAAACTTACGTTGAATCTTTTCAATGTTGTCTGAATGAATATTGTAAAAGGGAGACCATAATGTAGAGTTATACTCAAGTTGGCATCTGACAAGGGTTTTATATAACATGAAAAATGTGCCCTATCTTAGGTATACTGGTTTTTACAAGTTTGTCGACTGCCATAATACGATATTCAGATTCGTAGCAACGATTTTTCCGTAGTTCAGCTAATCTATTATTACATAGTATAAAGCAAAGTCGCTCATGACGTGTGTTCGTTTAGATCTTTTAAACTATGCAACGGATTTTCATGCGGTTTTCACCAATAGATAGAGTGATTCATGGGAAAGGTTTTGGTATATAATTTATGAAGGTTTTGTGTAAATTGCTTGAAATAAATAATATATTAAAGGAAGCTGGCTGGCATGCGGGCATCGGGAAGAGGTATAGATTTGATATGTATGCAAATTAACAAATGGCGTTGGTCATAAATGTTGGGTAATGGCTTTGTCAGTAGGTGGCGTTGTTTTCGCTATCCACAGCAACGTGTGACCGGGTCAGCTTGTAATTAATGAAATATAAAACTAACGCAAGAACTTTGCAATAATTTGTCAAACAAAACAAGTCTATTAAATATTCATTGTCCAATCTAAGTCCAATCCAATGATTCCGCATTATTATTTCCAGAGAAAAACAAATTTCATTTAATGAAACAAATCTATTTTAGATAATAACCATTCTTTCAGAAGTTAAATAAAAACAAATAGACCCAATCGACTAATAAAGCAGATGAATGGGCAAAAAGAGATAGCAATTTAGTTCCTCGTTCGGAAAACAAAGATAAATAAACAAAATCAAACAAGAATACAATTTCGATACCATTCCATCATTACTTTTCATTCTCAGTCTATTTTTACGCGCCCGTCGAGCACTTGGATGCTTTAAGTTCGCGAACAAATTGGATTTTTAGATTTTGCCAGGCCAATTCGTCAGAGGCCTCCGAGCGGAAGTGATAGTCTGTAATCTGGTAAAATGGATATAAAGCCTCCGCCACGAGAATACAACCTTCCCTGGGGCGTGGGGCGCTCATCCCCCGCGCGGCTGGCGCCATAGCTGTCATAAAAAGCTCCGCAGAGAAATTGAATTTTTATACAGACACTACTGGACGGCAGAATCACTTATATTATTATTATCTACCGGTCTGGAGGAGAATCACGGATTTAATATTACGGCGATTCCTGAAAATCTGCGCTTGATGGGATGAGATGGATCTTTGTACTTGAATTTGTCCTTTTCGGTAAGAAAAACAACCAATTGCGGCGAATATAAAACGAGAATAGTGTGCGTATTCCCCTAAGTTACTCAATTATTTACCACTGGCTTCACTAACAGGCGTAGTCCGAGATTTTGAAAGATTTTTTTTCTTATTGAAAAACTGAACTATTACTACTAAACCATATAATTATGTCGTAACTAACTAACTAACCATCACGCCGTTTCCCCGCAGGGGTAGGCAGAGAGTACGGACCGCAAAACAACCCGGTCTTAGCACACACTCTTTGTCTCACTCACATTCATACATCGTCTCATACATACTCTTCTATTATTCTGACTTTTGACATGGCCCGTCTCAAGTATCTGATTCACTTGATCGTGCCACGTCTTCCTCGGGCGTCCCCGACTTCTTCTACAATTCACATTTGCGTCATATATTCTTTTTACACTACTTTCTTCGTTCATTCGCTTTAATTGCCCAAACCATCTGAGGATCTCTTTCTTAATCTTACTCATTATGCTTACATCAGCCTTACATTCTTTACGGATATCCACATTTCGCACATGATCATAGAAGGTTTTACTACACATACGCCTCAGGGATCTCATTTCAACAGCATTCAGTTTACTTATGTAGTTTACTATAATTAGGTCGTTTTACCATCTTTTTAAAGGTTTAATGAAAATATGAGATCACGCTGGAAATAACTATGAATTTTGTCAAAAGGCAAAATATGTGCAAATTTCATGACTCAAGAGCTCACTTATTCGAGAGCTCATTCTGCGTCAAAAACAGATTTTCTATTTTATTATTAAAAGACAAAAATTATCATGTTGCAATTTCTTCCCATCTATCCAAATTTTTATTTTTCTTATAGTTGATATTTATCGTAAGGTTGTGAATGAATGATATATTATTTCAAGATTTTTTGGTACATATATGAAAGTACTTAAACACAGGTGTTCTGTTTCATAGTTAAGATACTTTATTTAGGTAGTATCTACAGAGTAGAAGGTGGTAGAGTTCTCAGAAAAGCCAGGTTCCAGCTACCGCCTCGCAGATAAGAAACCTTAAGTAGCGGAGCGGCAGGCGGCAGTGTAGACTGTGGAGTGTAACAGGGTGGCATCTGGAGGGTAGTACAGAAGGGGGAACACACCCCCGGGGGCTCTCCTGTCACGCTGAATAAGGGTAAATTACAGTCCCACTTGGTCGGTGCGCGGCGTCAGCCCCAACTCCTCTTCTTGGAATTTTTCAAACATTTTGATCAGAACCCTCTCGGCATTTGACAGAATTGCCCGAAATATTATGAAGAAAGTTCGAACTAACCTAGGTGTTTTAAGAATTTATGTGAAAATTGAAATCAGCGAGTTAGATTCGGGGTGAGAGATGAATCCGATATTGTGAAAGATTGTAAAAAAATCGTGATATTGCGAGGATTACTTGTGCAGATAGAACACGAGAAAGAAAGAAAGAAAGAAACGTTAAATCTTTTTTACATTTGGCACGCACGTATCAGGAGAGAGGGGATAGAGAAACAATATATCAGTTTTGATATACACATGGCTTTGTTCCATCAGTATTTCAAATGAGGGAGTTTTAAATATTGTTCGTTCGTTTTTAATACTCAATTTTGTTAACATTATTATTATGTGCTTCTTCATTCACAACGTGCTTATTCACTCCAACGTGCTTATTGACTCGATTCCTCGCTGATAAGAATGAACACAAACGGAATTGTTTTAAATTTCATTTTAATGGCGCTTTGTGTATAAAGCATTAAATTAAACTCCCTTTTAACAGGTCAGTGCATCACCGCGTTTATGACTTACAAAGTCCCCCTACTACAGGAGGTTGGCTACCATCAAGGTATATAGGCCACTACAACACGGGCATGTGCCTAGTGTGATGGCCAAAAAATGATCCATGTACTGTAATGTATAAACTTTACTGAATAAAGAACATTAAAAAATATATATATATAATCTCTGAGTAGGTGTATAATCTTTAAACATCTTAGTTAAAAGGCATGGTGTTTTCCGTGAAATCAAGTACTGTTAGAATACTTATTTTAAGAAGAGTCATTCATTCGCTAACACCTCATTTTGCTACACAGGGTGTCCGGGGATAAAGTGAATTAACTTCGGGAGGTTATTCTACGAGATATTATAAGTAAAAAATATTACTAACTTTTTTCGAAATTCCAACTTTTAAGGGTAGTTTTGTGGTAAAAAGATAAAATTAGACCAGCGTGTGCTGCCAGCTTTATTTTTTTTTATTTTATTTTATTTTTTTTTAATATTGTACAACAGATTTTTATCCAATTACTGTACAATTTTCTCATTTTGACAGTCTTAACACCTAGGAAGATGATTATTATACAAAAAAATCTTAAGGCTATCTAACGAAGAGTTATATATATCTAGTGTTTCCGATATTTCGTTCAACAGCACCATTCCTCTTGTCATGCTATGCTGTGCTAGAACATCTGTTCTGCGTATGGTATTTTGAACAAGTCGTGTCGACGACTACGGCTGAAATTTTCAGGCACGTATAAGCCATAACATTCCAAGAGGAATGGGCTGTCAATACGATTATGGATTATGTTAAAACTAAGAATTGCAAGATTTGCATAACGTCTAGTTTCCAAGCTAAATCTATTTGTTGCCTCAAGTAATTCCATATGGTGCATGAATCTCGGGTACGTTCCATGCATCCGCATATAGACATACCTAAGGAACTTTTTCTGAATTTGTTCTAGCATATTAATATACTTCGCTTGGTGCGGAGTCCACACACCACTGGCATACTCCAGCTTACTTCTTATGACTCCATCAAACATGGCTATCATTGCATCTGGGTCATCAAATTGCTTACATATTCTGATGATGAAACCCAGGAGTTTGTAGCATGCTGGAGTGAGCCGTGATATATGATCCGAGAATGTCAGTTTGGGATCAAAGACGATACCGAGATCTTTAAAGCTATTGACTCGGCACAATGTTTTCCCTTTAATATTGTATTCAAAAACTATGGGCTTCTGGGAGCGGGTATATGTCATAGTTACACATTTTTTTTATATTGAATTCTAATTTGTTTTTTACTGACCATTCTGCAATAGTATCAAGGTCAGATTGCATTTTTAAGCAGTCATAGTAACAGATTATTTCCATCAAAAGTTTGAGGTCATCTGCAAATAGAAGACATTTGCAATATTTTACACAAACCTGGATGTCATCTATAAGTATAAGGAACAGCAAAGGACCAAGGTTTGAACCTTGGGGAATACCTGATAACGCCGGGAATTGTTTAGATTCATGTCCATTTATTATTACGTATTGTCTGTCTTCTGGCTTTTAAATAGGACGCGAAGAATATAAGCGTTTGTTGATCGAAACCAAGTTTGTACATTTTAAGTAGTAAAATATCATGATCAACTCGATCAAAAGCCTTGGCAAAATCCGTATACACTACATCTGTTTGGTGTCTCGAGTCCAGTCCGACGGCCACCAATCGCGAAAATGTTAACAAATTTGAAACCGTGGATTTTCTTGGCATGAAACCGTGTTGGTTTTCTCCTAGAAATGGCATAATTTGGTGATGTAATTTCTTGTAAATAATCATTTCAAATATTTTTGGTATAGTTGACAGTACAGCTACTGGTCTGTAATTCCTTATATCAGACTTGTCTCCAGATTTGAAAATTGGGCTTACACGCGTGAGTTTCCAAGAATGAGGGAAACAACCAGTCGATATGCTAAGATTAAATATATAGCTCAGCGGTTTACAAATGGTTTTTGACATATGAGCAATTATATTAGGGGGTATTCCGTCAGGGCCTGCAGCCTTGTCGAGCTTTAAAGTTCGAGTACAGGAGTCTACTTCCTCTGGACAGGTTAGCTCAAGACCGATTTTGCCAATATTCCAGGGCCTCTCGGTTCGAGTAAAGTCTAGATTTAGTTGAGGAGCTATCTGGCTGTACACTGATTTGAAATAATCGGCAAATTTTTGGCTTACTATTTCGGGATCGGAAAAAGTTTCCGTTCTATCACTCAAGTCAATTTGGGTATGTGGATTTGCTTTTTGGGATTTAATAAAATCCCAAAAACATTTGACATCATCTTTGATCCCATACTGAACTTTTTCTAAATACTGACGCTTTGCAATTGTTATATCTTTTTTAAGCTCGGATCGCATCGCAGAGAATAACAAGTAATCCGATTGATTCTTGTGCAGTTTATATCTTCTGCGATGCTATTCTTTGCTTTTTAATTTATCTATAATTTTTTTAGAGAACCACGCCGGATAATTTACATTTTTACATATTTTTTTCCTAATGGGAACACATATTTCAAAAATACTAAATAATACATTGTTTAAGTACGCAACTGCGTCATTTGCTTCCGATATAGTATGTAGGTAGTTCCAATCAAATTCTGAGAGTATGTCGCATATTAACTGCATACTGCTCGCTTGAACTGGAACTGATGGTTGGAGGTAGGTAGAAGGGCCGGGCGAGTAGCGCTGTTCCGCAGCTGACGCCGGTTACATTTTGTCCTGGTTAGTTTAGTATGAATAGCTAAGGTCGGATGAAATTTATCTTCGTTGACCAAGGGTTCCTCACATCGACTTACGTCGCAACTAGTCGTGTTACTTAGTACTAGATCCAGTATGTTGTCAAAATGATTTTTAATTTCATTTCCTTGTTTGAGGTTATTGGAGTTCAAGAAATATAAGTGCTCTAACATAACCTCTTCGGGTTTGTTATATAAATTGAAATCCCCAATAATAAGGACGTTTCGGTCTTTTAAAATTCTTGATTGACATTCCTGATCAATATAATCGTAGAAAGTTGTGTGATTCTCCGAGTCATTGGTGCAATAAAAGTATACAACACAAATATAGGCGGTAAATGTATTTTTTGTTACCTTCACCCATATGTGTTCGCCTTCCGTTTCGAGTATTTGCATTCTCTGGGACGTAAGTGTATTCTTGACCGCAATGCACACACCGCCACCGCGTGCATCTTTATCTCTGTCTCGCCTGTAGACAGTATAGCGCCTGTCGAACAATTCCGAATCGAAGACATTGGAGCTCAACCATGTTTCGGTCAAGCAGATAATTTCGAAGTTTTGTAGTAATAAATTTCTCGAAAATTCTTCCGTCTTAGTGTTTAGACCTCGAACATTTTGGTAAATTATTTCCAAGCTCGCCATCAGATACTAGTATGTTCCTTATTAGCCGTTTGCAAAAATTTGTATTTACTTACGGCAATACCTGTTGGCCAGACTGATGGGTTAAGAAATGTTTCTCGATTTTCTTCCGGGACACCTATCTTAAACGAGCTGTAGTTTCCTCGAGCGTTTAATTTCACTATATCAAATTCGGTAGATATTATCGTTTTGAGGTAGTCCTCGATAGCAGGTACCTCCGTTCCTGAGGTAAATCTCCACACGTGAATGTAGAACTTTCGTGCAACTGCTCGTAAAGTTGAATCTGTTTTTGTTCCCGTAACGATAGGCAGACGTTTACGTGGCTTACGTTTTACTGTCTGCCAATCAGTGTTGTCAATGATTTTCGAAGGATTGTCCTCACTTTTAGGAGAAGAAGTAGAAGGAGATGGGTGGGATTTCAACGAGGATTCCTCGTTGACAAAGGTTTTTTCGGATATCTTTGATTTGCCTGTGGTCACCACCGCTTTACTTGGTCCTGCCTTTGCAGAGCTGCCGGTGTTTGCGGGGCCTGGTTTATTGATTGATGATCCCTGGCTAGGTTCGGTCTGTCTATCCGCTTCGTACCTAAGCGTAATAGCTTCAAGTTGAACGATTTTGGCGCACAATTTGGCAATGGTGCCGCCTTGCTTAGAAATAAGTGAGTTTTGCTGACCAATTGTATTCTGCAGTTTTACAATAATTTCAGCAAGGTACTCCACCTTATCAGTTACATTATTGACAGCTTGGCTCACTGTTTCCCAGGCTTGGGTTGATCTTGTTGCCATGTTTAATGTGGAGCACTGGTTAATACTTCCGTTCGACAAGATGTCACAATAAGTCCTTTCCTTAACTAATTATTTTCCGCTGTACGATACGGGCCAATCACAACCATGAATGTTGCCACCATCGTGACCGGCAGGCTCTCAGCAAGTAAGATCGTACCTCACACGAAGGATTTTTAGTAGGTACGTCTTTTTGTATGGGAAAAAATTTGGAATTTCGGAAAAAGTTGTTAATCTTTTTTACTCCTACCATCATGTAGAATCACCTCCCGAAGTTAGTGCACTTACTCCCGGACATCCTGTATACGTGGAAAATTATGGTACACACATCACAAGTCTTTTCGTATAATTTTTATAAAATAATATCGAAGTAGGAATTATAGGTTGGGTCGAAAAACAATCTAAAGTCAGTATAATTTTCGCAAAGAATCACCATTAAAGTAATAATAACAAAAAAATCTGCATTCCCAACAGAATCACTTTTTAAAATTATTTCCAGAACGAAATGTCGATGATATATTTAAACAAATTAATTTATAACACCTAATTTCAAAACAACTCAAATGCATAACAAAACTATAATAACCTCCCTTCTGAATTGTGCTGTATTATCAACCAATCAGAACAAATAAATAAAATATCAGTTTTTCAAAAAAAAGCTTATATTAAAAGTAAAAGTTTTATTCAGAACATATTTTAACATTCATCGTATGTAAGAAGACTCGTGGCCCCTTTATCAGGCACAAGAACTCCTCTTTTCTGCTAAGGTATACATAGCAATGATGAACTTAAATATAATATTTTATAAAATATATACATATTTTTAAACTCATATTGTTAAATTTAAAATAAAAAATGAAAAACAGGATTTTCGCGCATTAACGTTTCATCAATATTTAAAAGATTTTGTGAAACCGATACTTTTATTCATGAGGGAATTTATCGAAAGAAAATTTAATCGCTCTATAAACTTTGCTTCAACACTTTTTTCAGACATTTGGCGAGATTTGTAGCGCCACTTGTTGGAAATGCGAACATGCTTTTCCTTATTATTTAACGCAATGGAAGGAGTGAACAAAAATCACTCGCTTGAACGCTAATGTGTGTTGTATGTTTAACGGGTTTCGAAAAAAAAACATTACGAAATAAATGACAAGAGTAAACACTTCAATTTTGAACGGGCGCCTTGTTACATGAAGTAGCCCTATGCTTTGTTGTGTGAACAACGAAAAGGAGTTCTAAATAAGTGGTTTACTAGTGTTTTATGTTTTGTAAAAATAAAAATAAATCTTTGTTGCAGGGGATGAACGATTTAATTTAAGGGTTTGAATCAATCGTTGTCGCAAGGGGGAAAATGATGAAAAAGAAATAAATCCGTGATTAAATAGAATGGTCATCAAACATAGCGCAGTCATTACAAATAGATGGAAGGATTAACTTAATTTGGGAGGCGGGAATGGGTACCACCGCCTCTGGAACCATTTATTGGACAACCAACACCCTTACCAGCGGAAGTGCTTGCCCACCTACTGCGTGGCGGGCCGCATCGGGTGAGACTGATTGAGGGAGACATTTTGAACTCTAAAACTGGACTCTCTCGATCTATCGCCTTGCACCGCAGTGGAAGGGATGGATTCGTACATCCGTCACTCCTGAAATCATTAACCCCCAGATTCCTACTCATCTCTCATTTCTTTTTCCTTCCCGGAACTTCCTTTCCCTAAAAGGACCTTCCCTACAGCGTCTCCAAAGATGACGAAGGATTTCTTTTTCGTCAGGGCCTCCTGTGAGAAGCTAATGTACAAAAATTTCGAATATTTCGAAAATCAAACGATTGCTAACTGCGGGGGTCAGTAGGACTATGGCACCACAATTGGGGTATGTTTTAAATCTGAAGGGTGCGGGCATAAGAAAGTTGGGAAGCGCATGGATATTCCGATCATGTCAGTAATCGAATTCATTCAAGCAACAATGATTCAAATGAAAAAAAGCAATTGTTTGGGCATAACCGATAAGCATTCCTGTATTTAATATTACCTACATCCCACACTCTTGACCGATCCTTGTCACTAGGAGAAAGATTTAGCTCCGACCGCTAATAGGTACCCTTTCTAACTCGCTTCTGGACACAGTACTGTTTTAAGTTCTAAGAGTTTCATGGTCGATACCGACAACGAGGAATGAATACGTCGCGAAGTTTTGTGCAAATACGGAAACAGAGAGGAGATCCATATTAAGGTAGGACGCATTCATTATTCTGGTGACATCCTCTCACAGTTTCATTTTCAATTCTCCTCTTTCCATTCGTTATTCACAGACAAAACTCTGGCGGCCCAAATTGCCATTTTTCTGAAGCTATCGAAATAGCAATATTACAATTTTTTTATAAAATAAAAGAATAAAATATATACACGTAACACACATATGTACACACATCTATATATCTGTATATAAAAATGAATCCCTGTTTCCCTTTGTCACGCCCAAACTTCAAAACGACTTTACCTATTTCATTCAAACTTTGGGGATTTGATGTGTGCATGCCCGCGATGTTTTTTTATATGCAATAGTGAGTTCTGGCATCATGAAATTATGAATTGCTAACCGTTCATCCGTTTGCGATGAAACTTTGGTGAGTTGTTGTGAGCACGCCTGCGAAGGTTTTTATATACACTGGTGAGCTCTGGCATTTTGAAAATTGCAATAGTTGGCACGCGAGCTGTTTGAAAACTGAATGTACCGGGAGTGAATGTATGAAATGCGCGAGGGGGGAGGGGAAGGGGAACTAGGGAGGGGGATTCGCGGGAGAGGAAGGGGAACTTGACGAATGGGATATATCAAGCAGTGAGAAACAATTGTATCAAAAAACATTACAATAATCTATCTATCGCACAGCTGGTAAATAAATACAATATAAATGGCAGTTTTTTACTAGCTCATAGCTACCTATCACTATTGCTGCTTGAAAAATGTTGATTCTTAAAAGTTTTTCTATACTTTCATTTTAGCGGACTCACGGTTCTGAAGCATCTTTAGTACGGTTCCATGCCAACTCAGAATGAAACCAACCCAGAACCACCTCAGAAAGGTCATTAAAAGCTATGATTTTTTTAAATTGCCGGTAACCCTAACCTAACTTAACCTATTTACTTAACCAATTTTTTAAAATTATTATTATAAATGACCTTTCCGAGGTGGTTCTGAGTTGGTTTCATTTTAAGTTGGCCGGTCACCCTTCCGTATATATTGAAGGCTTTTATTATTACCGTGACAATTCACGGTTACGGTACCGTGACGGCAAAAATGCAATAAAAATACGTTCCTTATCACTTTAATGCTGCAGCTTTTTCAAAAGATGAGATACACAATGTAAGTAGGTCTGTTTCCTCCAAAGGAAAAAAAGTGATCATTTTCTTGCATCTCTCCCGTACACCACACCGTGACGTCTCCGTAGACCACCACAATACTACTAGTCGTGACGATAATTTTGAAAGTATGGAATATAGGTACATGGATAATATTGAAGTGTGAGTGAATTCCAAAAAATTTAAAAAAAGTCAAATGTCATTGCGCTGATGGCTTTGCTTTTGTTACTTAACATATATTATAACGCTGCAATTCTTACACACTAAATAACAACAGTCGAAAATGAGACAAATAGTGAACGTATGTCTGCACCCCCACCCAAAGGAAATATACAATCATTATTATACATCTCCTTACATGAATAAAGAAAATGAAACGCAAGGAAAAAGTAGTAATTTGGAAGAAAACTCACACGTATTTTGTGTGTCTCATCTTTTATAGAAAAAACTGCAACATTACAGCGATAAGAAACGTATGTATATTGCCCCTTTTTTGCTGTCACATTCATTCATTTTATTTTATTTATAATTTATAATTTTATTTTATTTTATTAATAAATTTTATTTGTGGGTCACCTGTACATTGTTCTTCATTACCCAATTGTATGAAATACTAGCTGACCCGACAAACGTTGTTCTGCCATATAAATTATTTCTAGAGAATATTTTGGTTGATAAATAAAAAATAACCAATGTATTGAAAATGTGTGGGGATGGGATCTATGACAGAAAGAGGAATGGAGCTCTGTAGTGTGAACGGTGACCGCCGATAAAAACAAAAAAAAACACCAATTAAATTAGGAAGATGAAATAACGAAAATCAACATGAATTTCGAAGAGCAATTGAGTGTACGATATTTTTTGTCAGTTCGTCTTTAGCCAACACAAATAAGCTCGATGGTTAGCCCACGCAAGAACATTATTTATTTATTTATTTACGCCCTAGTGGGCTTTTACAGGGATAGATAATAATACTTAGGCAGGTACGTAGTACACAATTATAATGATTAAAATAATAATAAAAAATAAAATTAATTAAAATCAATATCATACATTTCATTAAAGTAATTATAAAGACTTCTTTTTATAACTAATACAGAATCTGCAAACATGTCTACAATATTCCCAAATTTATTACCAAAATGATGTAATCTATTTATAGGTGTATGAGCCTCATAATTTGTTTTAAAATTATGCCGAATAAAATATCGAAATGACGCGACGCTTCTTGTGAATGTCTTACGCATGTGTGGATGAAAGTTCGATGAGGCGTACATAGCGCCATCTGTCATTCAATAACATAAATAATTTTGTTCTGTTAGAAATACGAAAGACGGTTAAATTTGTTCCCACAAAAATACTAAATTCGCGATTAAAAAATGGGAGGGTGGGGGTAGGAGGGTTAAAATTTGAGGTTATACATATTTTTTGAAGACAAATAAAAAAAATAAAAAATTGCCAAAAAAAATAGATTTTTTTTTTGGATAGGGACACCCTAGTCACCTATTCTCATACCTACCATTTGGTAAATTAATAATAAAAAATTCATTAACATCGGTTAAGCCGTTTCGGAGGAGTGCGACGACAAACACCGTGACACGAGAATTGTAGGTATACATAACGTATAATAAACGTTGAAACGTATAATAAGCTATCTTTAATAAATTTGTTAAGAAAATATACATTTCAACCACTTGCTCCAGCGAATCGCACAATTGCAAAATAACAATTTTCTATTTAAACGTATTTATGAAAGGGGTTCTTGATTTCTGTAAATAAAGTAGAATAATTACAATGAGTGCATCCCTTACTTTGAAGTTGTGTTTTAACCCTCCCCTAGCGGAACTAGACCCTTGGCGAGGCGTGGAATAATGATGGTTAGTTGAACAAGGAAAAACTCCGACAAGTCTCAACTTGGGACCCGTTTGACATACAACACCGGAGAAGTGTTAACGTGACGTAAATATCCAACGTTGAAATGGAAACAGTTTTTTTTTGTTTTGTTTCTATGTGATGCTCAGTGGCAGAGCAGTGAATATTAAACCAAAGGGCCGCGGATTTGAAACCAAAAGTACTTGTAGATAATAAAAAATTTCCTTTGACGTTTTTATTAAAAACACTAATTTCGATTCGGGCTCAAAATTTTGGTAGGGTCACGGGGATGCATATTTTGTTGGGAAGTATGCATCAGTTAAGTACCGTGCAATGCCATAGTTGCATTCCATTCCACTAGCAACACTACCAATAGTCCTACTCCTAGCGTCCACGTCCGCGAGCCCTGGGCAATGTGGCCACTGGCAATGCCAGCAGCCATAGCAGATAGGAGAGGATGAATGGCGAATATCCGACGCCATAAAATCGGCCCCCCCCAACTAAGGGAAGGAAAACCCCTACAGAAAAACCCTGGTCCTCCTGGTAGGGGGTTGAGCAAGAGGCCAATAACCTCTTCTCGTAAAAAAACCTATATTACGAAGCCAAACACAGAGCCTCGGACAACAACTACTGGACTTCGGAAAAGACCCGGCAAACGGATAAAGGATAACGATTTTAAACTTGCTACTTGGAATGTACTATCTCTGTATCGCGCAGGAAGTTTAAGAATTCTCTTAGACGAACTTGCTAAATATAAAACTGACATAACAGCAATCCAGGAGATTAGATGGATAGGAAAGGGAACAATCGAAAAGCGTGACTGTACCATCTTCTACAGCTGTCACGAGAAGGATCATGCATTTGGAACAGGTTTTATTGTCTCAAAAAGGGAAAAGCATTTGGTCAAAGGCTTTACCGCGGTTGATCATAGAATATCACTTATTCGTATATCTGGAAAATTCTTTAATTATAGTATTATTAATGTCCACGCACCCACAGAAGACAAAAGTGATACAGAAAAAGACACCTTCTACGCAAAGCTCTCGAAAACCTAGCAGGACTGCCCAAACCATGATGTCAAGATAGTGATAGGGGATTTTAATGCAAAGATAGGAAGGGAATCAGTGTATAGACCTACAGTTGGAGCACATAGCCTGCACGCAGAATCTAATGATAATGGTACAAAATTAATTGATTTTGCAACGTCCCACAATATGATTGTGAGTAGCACATGTTTCCCAAGAAAAGATATATATAAAGGAACATGGAGAACACCAGATGGTAGAAATGTTAACCTGATAGACCACCTACTTGTTGAGGCAAGGCATAAATCTGATTTAATGAGCATACGAACATACCGTGGAGCAAATGTTGACTCGGATCATTACCTTGTTATCTCCAAAATACGGAGTAGAATATCAAACATGAAGAAACAGAGGGGATCACGCACAAATAAATTTGATATTGAAAGTCTAAAAGTACCAGAAACATTATTATCATTACAACCATAAATCATAAGCTGGATGACATCAGCGACCATGTGGAACAACATGATATTAACTCATACTGGGATGGTGTTAAGTCTGTGATTACCAATGCAGCTGACGAAGTTCTGGGAAGCAGGCAAACACAACCAAGAGAATTATGGTTCGTTGCAGAATGCCAACAAGCAACCAATGTGAAGAATGACGCATATCTAAGAATGCAACAGCGACATCGTACACGGCAAGCAGAGATGGAATACAGAGAACTAAGAAAGCATGATAAAAAACTGCACAGAAGGAAGAAACGAGTATTTCTTGAGAACCAAATCAAGGAAGTGGAACTAGCCAAGGCCCAAAACAGAAGTCGACTTTTCTATCAGAAGGTAAACCATCAAAGAAAAGAATACAAGCCCAGAATTACAATGTGCTACGACAGCGAGGGAAATATTTTGAATGAAAAGTCAAGAATTCTGAATAGATGGGTGGAATATTTTGATGCTCTGCTAAACGGAAGTGTAGATGAGAGTGTGGGTGAAAATTTGACAAGGGATGGAAACATCACTGATGGTGGTACTAATGATGATGACAATGTCGAGCCGCCACCAACATTAGAAGAAGTAGTGGGTGCCATTAAAAGTCTACATAACAATAAATCACCTGGAACTGACAACATCTCTGCAGAGTTATTCAAATATGGCGGAGAGAACCTTCAAGTCCATATATATAATATCATTAAATCCATCTGGTGCTCTGAGACTCTGCCAAGTGAATGGAACTGTGGAATAATTTGCCCCCTTCACAAGAAAGGAGACCCTATGAACTGCTCTAACTATAGGGGCATAACGCTGCTGAATATCTCATACAAGATCCTATCAAATGTACTGTATGGTAGGCTTATGAAATATTCGGATGGCATAATTGGCAAATATCAAACTGGTTTCCGTAAGGGGAAATCTACAACTGATCAAATCTTTTCAGTGAGACAGATATTGGAAAAAACAATAGAATTTAATGTTGATACATACCATCTCTTCATAGATTTTAAGGCTGCCTATGACACGGTAAATAGAGAAAGACTGTACAGAGCCTTGGATGAATTTAATATCCCAAGAAAACTGGTAAACTTAGTAAGGCTCACAATGTCTAATGTTGAGTGCCGAGTCAGAATACAACAGGATCTGTCAGACACCCTAAAGACCTTCAATGGACTAAGACAAGGAGATGCACTTGCCTGCATTTTATTCAATTTAGCGCTGGAAAAGGCCATCCGAAATGCAGGTATACAAACCACAGGCCATATGTTTAACAAGTCTGTTCAGCTCCTTGCTTATGCTGACGATATAGATATCATCGCACGCTCAGAATATGAACTAAAATCGGCGTTTAAAAGCTTAGCTACGTCGGCAAGGAACATGGGATTGGTCATCAACGAGGGGAAGACAAAATATATGCCCGTACATGGACGCCAGAAACCACCAAGTATACAGATAGATAATTATACATTTGAAACTGTCAACGAGTTTGTATATCTCGGTACTATGGTGACAAATGACAACAATGTATCCAGCGAAATCAAAAGAAGAATAGTAGCTGCAAATCGATACTACTTTGGGCTACAAAAGCATATGAAATCTCGCCACCTTACCAGAAGAACTAAAGTCCTGCTTTACAAGACCCTTATACGACCTGTTCTTATGTATGGTTCGGAATGCTGGACAATCAGTAAGGGTGATGAAGGAGCCCTAGAAAGTTTTGAAAGGAAGGTGCTGCGAAGGATTTACGGCCCAGTCTGTGATAATGGAGAATGGCGTATCAGATACAACCAGGAGCTATACGATCTTTACGAGGACCCTAATACAGTGGCGCCGTAAGGGGGGGGCGGAGGGGGCGGTCCGCCCCGGGTGCCAAGCACCAAGGGGTGACAACGACAACCCACTCATACAGACAAAGAATGCGCACAAAATCACCTGCTGTAAAGACATTTCAATAAATAACTGCGTACTCTTGTATCTAGCTACTTACACTATCATATTTTGAAATGCGTCGCAACAATATTTTTTTTTTCGAATATAATTTCTAATTCCCTTTCTAAAACTGAAGAATCATTTTGAGAAGCTTGTATCAACACTCGAAGAGATGTGTGATCCCAACACTGGCAAAGCAGGCGTTGAAAGAAGAAATTAGCGAAGCTCAATCGAAAATCTGGAGACATAAAAATCAGAAAAAGTTATCGGCACCTCTGGGACTTGAACCCAGGACCTTATGCTTACATGGCAACAGCTCTACTAACTGAGCTAATTAAAAATTTATCCAGACACTATCTAGATAGCCAAGGGCGGATTTAGGGGAGGGGGGGGGGGGGGGGGCAAGAGGGCACGTGCCCCCCCCCCCCCCCCCCCAGACGGTATTTTTCTGTACTGTGGAGATTCCATCACAGTACATACTTGGAAGCTAAAACTGTCTTTTTTAAACATTTAATTTTTCGATTGTTTTGACACTTTCATAAACCTTCCTATACATACTTGAACTTGTAGAAATAAACTTGAAATAAACGGATTTGAATCTTGCAATCATATATAAAGGTAGCAGCCAATAATATGTGCGTTAAGCAAATGAAGATAAAGTTCGTAGTTCTTAGCCGAAGAATGATACAGTTAAATGTGACCGAATTTGATATAGACATCCTAGCTCAGTTGGTAGAGCTGCTTTCATGTAAACAGAAGGTCCCGCGTTCGAGTCCCAGAGGTGACAATATCTTTTTCTGTCTCCTTAATAAAATCTTATTTGAGCACAATGAACAAAGCGCGAATAACCAATTTTTCTATGTAATCAATTGAAAGAGAAGGGAAAACAATATTGATATTGTGATCGAATATTTTAGTAAAATGAAGTCTCGTAAGCATGTTTAGTATTAAATTTGGTGTTTTATGTAGGGTGTTCAATACAAAACCGCCCCGGGTGCCAATCTACCCTACGCCGCCACTGCCCTAATATCTCCAAGGAAATCAAAACTGGAAGACTCAGGTGGGCTGGACATAACCAGAGAATGAGCGAAGGAGATATTCCAAAGCGAATTATGGATGGTGCACCTGGGGGTCGGAGAAGAGTTGGAAGACCAAAGCTTCAATGGCTGGATGGAGTGGTGAAGGATGCAAGCACCATCGGCATCCGAAACTGGCGCAACGCAGCACAACACCGACAGTCATGGAGGCAGGCTCTGCTGGAGGCCAAGACCCGACCTGGGTTGTAGAGCCACAGATGATGATGATGATGAATTTCGATTGCGCCTCTGCCCACCGAGTGCTTCGAATTGAATTTAACTTTTTTTTGTTAATATTTTTTGCCATTTGCGGTTTAGCGGAAGGCACAGTTAGAGGTATTTAATTAAACCATTTAAATGTAAGAGCAAGCTGATAATAAGAAATTCGCTAGGTACACATTTCAAACGAATTTCAAAGCTCTTGGCAAATATTTATATTTTAAACTCTAGAACTTGAGTCAAACAAACTGAAACGTTTTTTCGTTAGAGGCTTCTTTTTTGTTAAGAAGGAAGCTTTTATCTTCCTCAAAGTTTTGGGAAAACCTAACAAGAGTAATAACAAAGGCTTTTTACAGAAAGCTTTGTTATTTGTACGATGTAAAATCAAGTAAAATGGATAAATATTACGATTTTATCTTACTTTTGAAAAGTACGTTTTCTCAAATCAGGTTTTTCTAAGCAGACTTTTTTCTATTATGATTAATCTATTTTCCAAATAAATACACATAATAAAAACAAACACACGAAGATTAACAAATACTTAATAAAAAAAAAATGCCGGGGAGGAATATTACAAATCTGTCAACTTTGAAAAGGCTAGCTTTGAAAACCCACAATATGAATATGAATACTCGACCGCTTTCGTGGTAGAGGGACTCGACCGCTCGACTAAGGAAGGGCTCTCAGCAGCAACCCGGAGGACGCGGGTTCAAGTCCCGGAGTGTACAAATAAATTTTATTTGATTAATTTTAACACTATTAAATAGTTTTACTTTACAATTTTATTAAATAAAAATAATATATGGCATCTTTGCGGTACGTCCCACAGTGGAAGTACTCTCAGTATCGCCTTGATGAGAGACGACCATTCAGAGTTGAAACGTTGCTTGAAATGCCAAACAACCTTTAGCCAAACAACACATTCCAATTGAGGATGCCAAGTATCACTGGCTCTAGACGAGAGCAGTTGGGACTCTTGTGAGCTTTTCACATAAAAAAAATCGGGTTATTTTATTTTATTTTATTTATTAGCGTTATGAACAGTCTGTACAAAATTCATAAATGACAGTGATAAAAATAAGTATGTCATAGACCAATAAAATAACGACAAATTAATTTAAATTTAGAACCATAATGCAAAAATACACAATACCTACATTTCAATTTACATTTAAATTTTGATGGATATCAATATGTTTCAGGAAGTGATTTTATTTGAATTCGAACTGCTAAAAGTAGGAGAGAAAATGTGGTGATACTAAGAATAAAAAGAGAAATACAGAAATCAATGAAATATTAAGTTATTAGTTAAACATGTGGCATTCAATAGTGTTATTTTTTTATGCATGCTGTGAATTTATCAAGGTCTGTATTAAACACATCGATATTTGGGCATAATCTGTTAAATGTGCTACAGCTTCTTCTTACAAATACAATTTCAAGATAATTTGTCTTGCTCTTAGGGACATAAAAGGTGTCTGGAGATCGAGTAACTCTTAATGGACATCTGAAATGAATATTTTGTAGTAAGTACGGGCTATCAATGAAGTTATGAATAATCTTATAGAGCATTAATAGGTCTCTGATATCTCGGCGTTGATCAAGAGATTTAAGGTTTACGGGGACATAGTTTTCATCATTTCGCACGCGATAAGAGACATATTTCATAAACTTTTTCTGAACTCTTTCTATATTTGCTTTATATGTAGAACAATGAGGGTTCCACACTGTAAAAGCATACTCCAGGTGCCTTCTAACATAGGATTTATTTTTTTATTTTTTTTATTTTTATTTTTATTTTTTTTTATTTTTTTTTTTATATAATATATAATATTAGTGGTAACAATACCTCCCTAATTGAGAAATTCTCGTTTAGAGAGGGAGCACTATCAGATTGACAGTACTATACATACTTAACAGTTGTTATAATTTGGATGTATGTAGAACTACTTTTTTTTTATAACGTATGAATAATAAGTTGACATTTTTTTTTTGTAAATAATGGAAAATTTTTATACATAATGAAAATATAAGTAGGCATTTTTTTTGTACATAATAAAACATAATGTAAAATTTTCAAACATAGAGGAATATAAGTTGGCATTTTTTTGTTCATAGCGGAAATGTAATTGGCACATCGTAACACATAGGTACCTAAATCTAGTTAATAGTAAAATGTTTTTTAAGTTTTTGTTTAAAAATTTCATAATTCCTTTCAGATTGAATTTCTTTAGGAAGTTCGTTAAAGCATTTTATGGCTGCGTATGTGTAATGATGTTGGGCTGTTGTTGTATTAAGTTTAGGGATTATTATTTGTCCTAAGGTTCTCGGCCTGGTGCTAAATGACTTTGTTGTTAGTTTATCTTTGTGGATTTGAAGTAATGCATTTTTTTGATAAATTTTATTTAGTGGTAATACTTTGAATTCATCGAATAATTTTTGGGTTGAATAGTCTAATTGTTTCTTTAGAATAATTTTGATGAGTCTTCTATGTACTATTTCAAGTGGGGTTAAGTTGGTTTTAAACGCTCCTCTCCAGCCTATTATTCCATATTGTAGAACTGATTGTGCTAATGCATAGTAAACCTTTAGTAGCATAGATTTATGCAGAATATTTCTTAGTTTGAGGAATACGTAATAAAGTTTTCGTATTCTGTTTACGGTTTGTGCAATATGTTCTGTCCATTTAACATTAACCCTCAATCTTAATCATCTTTCTGTTTGAATTGTATAAATCAGTATGTATCTTACCTTAAATATTCTCATGTTGTAATTAAATATTCTTATGTATGATACTCATTTATGTAGCTCTACGCCTGTCTCAACACAGGTATTCCCTAGTGAGACAGGCATCGAATAATGTTATGTAAACATACCTTTTATAGATAAATAAATAAAAAAAATAAAAAAATAAAAAACATGTTGATCTATAATTATGCCTAAATATTTAATATTATTTTTTTTTGAGATTTTTGTGCATTTAGGTGAATTGCAGTTGTCCGTATAATTATTACAAGAGTTATGAATAGTAATATTGGAATTAATTGTTGGATGGATTTTGTCTGATAATGTAAAAGTCATGAAATAGGTTTTGTCAGAGTTTAAGGAAAGGTAGTTATCATCTAACCATTGTTTTAGGTTTTTTTTTTTCGTTATATGTTTTTGGGGTGTTGTTTACTTTACACATACACATCTAACGGATCTGCCGGATCTGCCCTGATGATGGACACTGCAACGATGTCCGAAACGTTGGCTAAAGAAGGAGGTAGCGCAACACGGCACAACACCCCAAAAACATATAACGAAAATGCTTTTGGCCGTGAAAATCTTAAAACTTATCATTGTTTTAGGTTGTTTATTTCTATATTCGCAGTTCGATAGGCTTCTTCCCAAGTTTTTTTTTCTATGATTAAAACTGTGTCGTCGGCGAAAGATTTGATTTTTCCAATTTTTGGTACTGAAAGCATTTCATTCACGTAAATGATAAACAATATTGGACCTAGAACTGTCCCTTGAGGAATTCCAAATTCGGAATAGGTGGGTTCACTCAATATATTGTTAATTTTTACGTGTTGGTGTCTTTTATGAAGATAACTTTTAAACCATTCTTTAACTGTTCCTTGGATTTCAATGTTTTCTAATTTTTTGATTAGCTTCATGTGACTTATACTGTCAAATGCTTTTCTTAGATCGATGAAAATACTTAAACATTTATTTCCCGAGTCAAGAGCATTATATATTATAGAGGTTATTTTTGCGATTGCATCTTGCGTACCTAAATTTTCTCTGAAGCCAAATTGGTTATCATTAATAATTTTATTTGAAGTGATATGTTTAGTTAATTGTGACTTTACGACTTTTTCAAATATTTTTGCTACGTTAGATACAATAGATATGGGACGGTAGTTTGAGATGTCCGATGTATTTCCTGATTTGAAAACCGGGGTTATTATTGTATTTTTATATATTTTTGGGTAAATTCCTTGTTGTATGCTGTTATTAATGATATGTGCAATTGGTTTTGATATTAATTGTCTCATTTGTTTTAATACATTCACTGTGATATTATCAAAACCAGGGCTCGCGGACACTCGAAAGTTAGTTATAATTTTTTCTATTTCAATTTGGGTGCATTTTTCAAACTTTTCGAAAATATTTTGGCAAGTTTGTGTGGATGTATTGGAAGTATTTTTAGATTGGGGGGAGTCGATTTTTTTGGCTAGATTTTCTCCGACTTTAGCGAAGTAGTTATTGAAAATGTTTGCAATTTTAGTTGGTTCTTTTATTGAGTCTATTGTTTCGTTGTCATAAGTTATTTTATTTATTTGTTTATTTTTATTACCGTTTCCAATAATGTTATTTATTGTAGCCCAGACTTTTTTGTTATCTTTACCACTATCTTAGATTTTTACCTTGAAGTAATTTTCTTTTGTTTTTTTAATCAAATTTGTAAGATTGTTTCTGTATTTTTTATATGATTGTAATAAAGTTAAGTCATTAGGTTGTTTTCGGGTTTGATAAAACAGTTTTTCTTTATTCCTAATTGAGGTAACTATTCCATGGGTGATCCAGGGCTTAATTTTTATATGTTTTGATTTAAGATTGACGTTTTTATGTTTAGTTGCATTTATTATGTGTTCGCGAAGTGTTTTATCGAATAAAATTGAAGATTTTTCGGCATCTTCGGTGTTTAATATTTCTGCCCATGTTTCAAATTTCAATTTTTGTTCAAGAAGTTGTATGTTTAAAGTTTTTATATTATACTGTTGTAATACAGTTTAATGCAACTAAAGGAAATTGCTGCAAACCAATCCCAGGATTGAAACCAGAGAGAGAATGCAGTTTTAGAAAAGGACATACTTTTTTATAAATCAAGAATTAAGAAGCACGTATAGTGATCGGTAATGTTTGTTTTCCAGATGACAGGTGTTAATTGTGCAGTTGTGTCTGCCTTAGTCCAAATGTGATCAATACATGATGGGTTTTGTCGGGGTACAACTCTAGTATAATCGTTTATACATGAAATGAAGTTCAGTTCAGCCATCGTATTAAGTAGATCATTTTTTTCGACGCTGTTTGAGTTTTGACCAATATTTATATTGAAGTCGCCCGTCACTATAGTATTTTGACATTTGTTTTTGTTGATTACATCTTTGAGATTCTCTATAAATAGTTTAGTTTTTGAACCGTGGGTTCGGTATACAGCAATAACTTGATAAATCTGATTATTTACTTTTAATTGTAATGCTACGCAGTTCGTGAGGGTCATGTTTATTTCTTTATAAGATACATCTTGGTGTTTTTGGTTAACGTAATGTAGAGAGTCTTAAATGTTTGTGGATTTTTGAAAGCTGAACTTACTCTAAGAATAAATCCCAACATTTTCAAAGCCTTCGACGTGATATGCTCGACGTGAGATTGAAACTTACTATCTAATAGAACTCCAAGATCTCTTATTACATTTACTCTGTTTAAAATATTGTTCTTAATCATGTAGGGATATAATATTGTGTGTTTCTTTCGAGAATAAGATATAACACTACATTTATCTGCATTCAAAATAAGGCGATTTTCTAGACAATATACATTAACCAGAGAGTCAAGGTCATTCTGGAGCTCTAGACAATCCATCTTAGACTTAATGATTTTGACAATCTTTTTGTCATCTGCATATAGGTACAGTTGAGAGTTACGGATAGTTTTGTTAACGTCATTCAAAAAAATATTGAATAAGAGGGGGCCAAGATGAGATCCTTGGGGAACTCCTGAGGTTACGGGGACGAAACTAGAGCAGAATCCTTGTACAGTTACAGCTTGCGTATGATTGTCGAGATAAGAGGCTAACCAACGAAGGAGGTCACCATGTATACCCATTGCTTCGAGTTTCTCAATTAAGATGCTGTGTGGGATTTTATCAAAGGCTTTGGAGTAGTCTGTATAGACTACATCGACTTGATATCCGTTATCCATAGCAACAAGGACTGTGTGAACAAACTCACATAGATTAGTTTCTGTTGATTTTTTGGTGACAAAACCGTGTTGATTCGAAATTATGTGTCATGTTATGCCAATTCCATGCATCACAGAGTTGAAGAATTTCATAACAACAATGGTCAATAAACAAAGGTAATAAATTCTGATTTCATAATAAAAAAATTTTAAATGCTTTGTTTGATCCATAATTTTTTTTTGTTTGATTCTGACTGACATTTCTGAATGACATTTTATTGACGTCGACTGGTTTCGAAAATATCGCTCCTTCCTCAGTGAAAAATATACGCTAACTTAGCATTACAAATTAATGGGTGAACGAACACATAATATACATATATGAAGTCTTCAATTGTTAGTTACTTTTCTACATGCCTATGAGGCTTTTACATGGCGTACATGAATTGCTTACAATATTTTACATAAGGATTATTGATAAGCCATGGAGACATAAAATAACTAATGGTTCACAATTATATAAACCTAGATGGTTCCCGGCATGCGTTGCTATGCCATTTAATAAAGAAATTATTTCTCCCTGCGTGTCCTTTCCCATTTATCCCGTTCCCCTTCCTCTCCCGCATCTCCTTTCCCATTTATCCCGTTCCCCTTCCTCTCCCGCATCTCCTTTCCCTCTCGCGTTTCCACTCCGCCTCCTCCACCTTTTCTCTCCCCACTCCACTCCCCCCCTTCCCCGTGCCGCGAACCCCCCCCCGAGTTCCCCTCCCCCCTCATGATTTTTCCTTCCTCCTCCCGCATTCTATTCATTCAGTCCCGATATATTCCGTTTCCTAACAGCTCGCGTGCCACCTATTGCATTTTTTAATACAAATTTAGTTAAGCCAGACTTCACCGTTTCCTTTATACAAACCTTGTCCTGACAATAGTAAACACAAAAAAAAATATATCCAATTTGGTGCAGTCGTTCGGAAGTTATGCGCGTACGTACATTTCGACGATTCATTTTTATTATAAAAATTAAAATAATCAAAAGAAGGTAGATAGAAGATAGATAGATAGATAGATTGAACAAAAATTAAAAGGAAGTGATTTTAAATTTTCACGGCCAAAAGTATTATTTTGATTTTTTTCAGGGTTATTATGCCATGTTGCGCCACCTCCGTCTTTAGCCAACGTTCCGAAAAGCATTACGTGTCTAGCGTTACTCATCTGCCCTTATGATGGGTACCATAACATGGCCGTGAAAATAAGGTAGCGCAATATCCCAAAAATAAATCAATTAAAAATCTATATATATAAAAATTTCATGTCACGGTGTTTGTGGTCGCACTCCTCCGAAATGGCTCGACCGATTTTTATGATTTTTTTTATGTAGATTTGGTAGGTATGAGAATAGGTCGTAAAATATATTTCATGCCGCTACGTGATTAGGGTGTCCTTATCCAGTTTTTTTATACATTTTTTTAATATTTTTTTTCCATCAAAAAACACCTATAACCACATATTTTCACCCTTATTACTATTATTTCTACCCCCACCCACCCATTTTTTAATCGCGATTTTAGTATTTTTGTACGAACAAATTTAGCCGTCGTTTGTATTTCAAACAGAACGAAATTATTTATGTTGTTGAATGACAGATGGCGCTATCGAACGAATGCGCAAGTCATTCATTAGAAGCGTCGCGTCATTCCATTCCTCTTTCTGTCATAGATTCCATCCTTACAATACATTCGTTATTTTTTATTTAACAACCAAAATATTCGATAGAAATAATTTATACGCCAGAATAACTTTGGCGGGTCAGCTAGTATTTATATATATATTGATCTAGTTATCATATTTGACACAAAAAGTGGGTATGTTTGTTTAAACGTCCAATTTGCTATGTTAAAAATTGAATGCGGAATAAAAAATTCTACGACTACGGCGTCCATAGAATTTCGGATTCAAAAAGAAAAGTACGTATTAGGATTCGGGTTTCCCTTACAAAAGTTAACTCCACTCCGGGGAATCTCCGGGTATAATGAAGTTACCAACTTATGTACGTTTACGAGAGGAGAAGGCTTTTCACACCAATTCAATGAAGTCATACATAATATAAAATATTATTACTTTTCTGAAAAAAATAAATGAGACGTTGATCAAAAGTCCTTACTACCCAGAACCAGTGCCAATGGAGCTATGGAAATCAAAATAATGGTGAATTGAATAATGGGGAACGACGAGTAAAATGAATAAGAGCTTTAGAAAAAAAACAGGCTTGGGTCCTTTCTGAAAAGGAAAATGCTTCGATAAACTTTAAAAAAGAAACTATAAATGATTCAAGTAGCTTTTGATATCCCGAAGAAACCTTGCTCACATGTATCAAAAATGTGATTGACAATCCTGTAGACATGAATAAATATTGTTGGGAATCGTACGGTCTGAAATTATTATTAACCAGAACATAAGAAGTATTACCAACATTGATGACTTTCTCCTATTTCTTGACGAACTGGATTTCACATTTGATATGATAGTTTTAACTGAGTGCTGGATTAATAAATACTTCACCCCTAAAGAAATACAAAATTATACTGAGTACCACACAACGAGTATAATAAATAAAGCTAGTGGTATTGTAATTTATGTCAGGGACGGTATTCAGACGCAAGTTGACGAACTCACTTTATCATAAGCCAACTGTCTAAAAATTGTGCTTAACAAAAACCTATGCATTTTTGCAATCTATAGATCGCCATCATTTCACAACATCGATTCCTTTCTAAATTCACTCCACTCTATCATTAACAACACAGATAACCCAGAACATCAAATAATCATTGGAGACTTAAATATGAATACTATTCTAGACAATCATCGTCAATCCGATGATTATTTATGTTTTCTCACTGAAAACGCTTTTACTCCGATAATTGATACCCCCACTCGAGTACAAGGTACAAGTAAATCCTGCTTGGGTCACATCAATGTTAAAAACATTGATTTTACGGACTCGTCTGTTATACACACAACAATTTTTTCTCTTTCTCTTCTTTTTATTTCCTCTTTTTATCTCATCAATTTTCTTTCTTTTTTTGTACAAATCATTTTCCATATGTTCATACCCATAATTATTTGACTGTTCTGAAACGGGATAATACTCCTAGTTGGGCAGTCAAAATTTAATAAATTATGTATATAAATGTATAATATTGTGCTTTGTGCTAAATAAACAAATAAATTTAAAAAAACTCGTCTCCGAAATCACTATAAGTGTTAAAGCTGATCTAGATGAAAGAATCGACAGCTGGTAACTAAAATAACAATATAAATTGTACCATTATATTTATTTTAGCTTAGGAGCACAGTACCTGGTTGCCAGATTTATCAACTAAAGTGTTACTAAAATAATTTGATACGTATATGTATATGTACACTTTTATTATGGATATTTAAAAGAAATCTGAACGGATTTCGACCTGCCAAACACATCTTCTGATTGGTACATGGGTAGTATGGGCACGGCCAACAACAAATAAGCGGAGAAGGTAATACGGGGCAGTCAAACACAATAAGGCAGTGGAATAGCACAGTTGGAACAGCGGTTCTCCATTAAAGTCGCCAGACTCCACTGCAGTGTAAGCACTCAGGTACGTAGGAACATAAAATATGGCAGAGTACCAACGTGATTAAATAAAATAAATAAAATCTTTAAAATAAATTAAACAGTAGATAGGTTAGGACATATTATGGCTTACTTCTAGAAGGGCGAATGACAGATTTAAGACGTGTATACGGACTACTAAAATTTTGGTTTCCCGATGACCAGTGATGTCATGTTAAAAATGAATTATAGTAAAGATATGTAAAAATTAATTAGGGATATGTTTGGAACAGATCCGAAGAATTACAAACGCTAAAAGAGCCTTATCTCTTTATGGTGAGGAAAGGCTATTTTTATTTTCCTTTCTAACACCATATAACATTTAAAATTTGTATGTTTATTGTAAAAAAATACAAACATTAAATAAATAAAAACATCATATGTATATACATATAAAGGTATATAATCGGTTTATCCGCGGAGTTGTGAAGTATTCACTGCGGAAAATTAGGTATTAACTAAACATTGTTGGGAATTAGAGTGTGGTTACGTAATTAACTGAAAAGGGAATCTTGAAACGAGTGATGTCCGTGTGAAGATTTTAGTGGACTATACACATTGCAACTGGTGATGGAATGCAGGATATTTTGAAAAAAAATGTTCTACCAATGAGAGAGCCCTGATTTGAATATCATGCCATAAAAGTGTGGTCGATTAGTTGATCGACCGGTTCAAACCGTCGGGTTCCCATCCAGGCGTCACAAGTTTAATTATCTGCTAAGTACGAGTCCCATATAATTCATCAGAGTAGCATTTTCTATTTATTAATCAAACTTAGTAATTGTGTGTATGTATTTTTGACGCTTGATAGATGACAATATTATGAACATATTATTATGATGACTAAATGACCCACCAAAATAGGTGCATGGTGGTCAAACATTTCACATAAAAACATGATATCAGTAATGTACAAATAATTGCCCAAATCGCCTCCAAAATCATGAAACACTAAAATCTTTAATGACCTATATCTTATGATTTAAAGCAACAATAAATAAAGTAGCTCACATCCTAACTAGATATTTGATATATACCTTTTGATTACAAAAATAATTTTTTAGTTTGGTTGGGTATTTTGATCTCAAATCCAAATCTAAGATTTGTATGAAACGGACAGAATGGGCCGCGCATACGTTCCCCTTAGAAATGCCAATGTCAAATGCAATGTTTATTGATTTATAGGAGTAAAAAACGCTGAATCAAAATTTTGACTTCTACAATAGAAATGTCGCAATTTCATAAATCTGGAGCACCTGCCATAAGTATTTAAATAATTCAAATAAGGGAGGTTTTAGAGTACTTTCTGGTACCAAAATCAAAATTCTAAAAGTGACGTGGGCACTTCTACCATTCTTCTTCTTGTGCCTTGTCCGTTCAACGGACGTTGGCTATCGTGTTGGCTATGCGGACTTTGTTTACTGCGGCCCGGAACAGCTCCACGGTAGACTGGCCAAACCACTGTCTCAGGTTTTTCAGCCATGAGGTTCTCCTTCTTCCAGGGCCCCGTCTTCCGGCAATCTTTCCCTGCATTATGAGATGCAAGATCTCATACTTCTCTGGATGTCTCATCACGTGTCCAAGATATTGAAGTTTTGGGATTTTTATGGATTTAATTACTTCCTTTTCTTTATTCATCCGAACCATAACATCTTCATTTGTGACCCCGTCCATCCAGCTACCATTAACCCCCAGAATTAAAAAAATTAATTAGTATGGTAGGAAGAGGAATAAAATATCAACAGATACCTAATTCGTAACCTGGGAATGTTATACTTAAAACATAATTCTTTAAAAGGGTGTTTAGGGTAAAAAGTGTGCTGATGATGGACTAGTAAAACTGTAAGAATTAACCACCTACTTGAATAGAATGAGTCGGCTATTGGGGCGACTTAAATTACACCTGCTGAAATTATATACCTAACCTAATCTTACCTATTTTTTTTTCAAGTGTCAAATATATTTAGCAGACACTTAAAGGAAGCTGCCCACTACACCGTTCCATACCATGACCGTACTATGAACGTATCAGCCACGAAATAAACACGCTACGCCCTACTATGCCCACTAGAACATGCTAACACCGTATGATACCCGTACGTAACGGGTTTAGTGACCGTATGATACCCGTATATACCGGGGTTATTGTCCGTACCATCCCCGTTCAATAGGCGTACGGTGTCCGTTCTATCGGTTGTAGTCATTTCGCCTGTGTTTTCATGTCGGACTGACGCGTCAGGAGAAGCATAGTGTTATTGTCATATCATATACCTGTATATAAATAGATGGCTATTAGAAAATTATCTGTAAGAGAATTAGCGTTGATTGCCACTATTTTGGACGAGGAGGAGAAAGCCCAATTTCCTTCCACACCATCTCTTTCTTCAATGAATCCATGCATTTTGGATGTTTTAAATTGTATATTAATTCGTATTTACGAACACACTCGATAAGTTTTTCGTCCTCCATTTTTTCAAAATTCTTTCAAAATTGTCTGTCTACCCTCCGACGCAAGTCCCATAGAACTGAACACAAATCACGAACTGATGGTGTGGCAACGCGGCTAGAATACCGTCGCGTGCCATGCATAGAGCGGACCGGCACCTGCAAAATATTGTCATCGAGAATTCGCCGTCAGTCCGGTCATGGTATGCGACGGTGTTGGTCGGTGACGGGACGGGCTAGTGGGCAGCGTTTCATACTGATCGATGCAAAGAATATTTTTTTGCATGCGCCGCTACGGCTACGGTCATGGTATGGAACGGTGTAGCGGGCAGAGACCTTAATACCCTAAAATATCAACGTATTTAGAAAAAAAACAGATTTTTGGAGAGATACATATTTACAAATAAGGTTTACAGCTCTATAAAAAAACTTACAACTTTGATATTCGGGAAATCATGCTGGGCCGGTGGAAGTGTCTTAGAAGTAGATATTGAAAAATATTGAAGGCCTGAGAACTGGAGACCAGAAACGTCAGAGGACATTCTTGGAAGAGGCCACTGACATCTGAATAAATAGGCGTGCCCTAATGCCACACTATCTTTTTATTTCCATTCACGTCTGTAAGCAGCCAGGTAAAAATCTATTTTTGCATCAGCGGGGTTTTATACAATTATTGTATTAAATACGTCGTAATTAGTATTTTGATTCTTGGCTACGCAACATCTGCCGGATTAACTCGGCAATTTTAAATTCCTGTATTTTGAAACAATGATAAGGTAAATAATGTCGCATTACATAAAATTATTGAAAGGGCTATCTTTAACCAAATACAGAATTTTATAGAAAAAAATAGAATCATTAATCCCATACAGTACGGATTTCAAAAAGAAAAAAGTACTACACAATTACTTTCTAAATTCACTGATTATATAAATTGTCAATTAAATGAAAAATATTATATTGGTATAATTTTTATAGATTTTAAAAAGGCCTTTGACACTTTGGACCATGAAACACTATTAAGGGCAATGGAGGAATGTGGCATTAGAGGTCCTTTAAAAAAATTGTTTAAAAATTATCTGTTTAATAGAAAAATTAAAGTTAAAATTGACGGAATTTTAAGTGATGAAATGTTGGCAAGCACTGGAGTAGCTACGGGCTCGATATCGGGACCTACGTGTTATATAATGCAAGTAAACAGTTTACCAAACGTAATAAAACGTTGTAAATGCTACATGTTTGCAGACGATACTTGCATTATATGCGCTGACAAAAATCCACAAAAAATTGAGGAAATTTTACAAGAAGACCTAAACAACATAATTAAATGGTCACACGATAATGGCATTATAATAAACGCAAAAAAAACCAAATATATGCTTATTCACTCACCATATACAAATTGTCAGGATAAGGAATTGCATATAAAAAGTCATTCATATGATTGTTTACACACAAAAAACCAATCCCTGCAGTGTAATTGCCCAAATATTGAAAAAGTGTACCAATATACATACCTTGGTCTTACAATAGATGTCAACTTTAACTGGTCAAATCATATTGAAAATGTATGAAATAGATTAAGATCCATATTAGGGAAATTTTATCACCTAAAAAACTTTGTTGATAAAAATATATTATACTGTATATTCAACGCATTAGCAGAATCAATTATAGGATACGGAATAAATAGTTACGGATTAACATACAAAACGTACTTAAATAAAATAGAACAATTACAAATCCGTTTCCTAAAATTGATATCAGGCAAAAAAAAAAGTTCAATTATGTGATGGCGATTATAAAAAAATTTTCTCCTTGTGTAATGTCCTCTCTATACACAGTAAGGTAGAACAGTTATCAATTAACGCTAGATGAATTCTGGAATATAGAATTCAAAAAACCTGTAAACCACAACTACCCTACTAGGCATAGAGAAGCACAAATGCTTATTATTAATAAATCTCAAAATGTATACGGTGATAGAACAAAGAGGCATAGAATTCCGAAAATATTTAACGCATTGCCTGAAAATATTAAAAATGAGACATCTTATTCAAATATCAAAAAAAATGTTAAATCATTCTATCTCCGTAGAACATGAAAGCAAATAATATTGTATACAAATACCCAAATCGAATATTGATCAAATACCTGGAAATTACTATCACCCACTGTATTCGTAATTAGTAGTTTATAATAATTAGTATTGTAAATTTTACACAGTTATTACAATGTAAAACATAAAAGTACAATAGTATTAATTAAATAGGAAAAATGAGAGATTTCTTACAATCAAACTGATTGATCAGTTTTGTAAGATTTTTAAGATAAATATTGTAAAATTAAAAAAAAACTGAATAAACATACTTAAAAAAAAAAAAAAAAAATTCTATAGGTACAGGAAATAATTTTATTACACCAGTGCTCACTGTTATAATACAGAAACTATAGCGGGCGTGCGCACATCAAATCACAAAAGTTTCATCGCATTCGGACGAATGGTTTAGGAGAGCATAAGGGACAAACAAAGAATCATTCATTTATGTATTAAAGATAACTTAGTTTAAATCACTATAATATTTTTATATTAAAAAAATCAAACTATATTTTTTCAAATTGCGTGTTTATCATACGTCTAAAGATAGAAATAAACAATATCGTAGAATCTAAGATCGAACAATCTTTCGTCGAAGCGTAGAATACTGTTTGTTAATAACGATACGTCAAACATTACACAAGTAAAAATAAAACAAACTATTTAACCGGCATTTTATATAAACGACAAATTGAAGAAATATTTACACAATAAAGACAGCGATATTTGAACTAAAAAATCAGGAGTTTATAATACTCAACTGTGATCATTGCAATTCCTTTTATATAAATAGAACAACTAGAAACTTCTATATAAGAGTTAAAAAACATCTCAGAGCAACAAACTGCAATAATGACTCCGAGTTCGCTAATCAATTATTGGAAAATGGTCATACTTTTGATGTAAATATAGGATTGAAAATACTTCATACAAGTTAGATACGTTCATACGTTCATACAAGTTGTAAGGTATCGCAGATAAATACTTTATAATTTCAGAAATAAGAAAAACTGTCAATATTAATGTAGATGACATAAGCAATAAGCGATTTTTTAAAAACCGTATATTCAATATTTTGCCACTTAACCGGTCTTTCACTTCAAATGACATTGTAATTCCTAATTCTAATAAACTTTCGCCACTCTTACCCCTCTCCCCTCCATCTACCGCCACTCTCCAAAGGTGATCCATATTTAATTTTTAACTTTAGTGTGCATTTACTCCTGAAGAAGCGGAACGTTATTCGCGAGACATATAGTTGGCGTATATAAATATAAAGAGATGTAAACTAACTAAATAAAATACCATCTAGGTTGTGTCAAAGTGATATCAAAGCTTGATTGAATGCTTTTGTCAGATGTGTCGAATTCTAATAACGTTTTACACAATTTTACCAATATGAATGCTTCTATAATAAAGTTCAACAAATCGGCAGGTTTATTTTGTTATAGAGCAGAATAGATTGATAGTCATCTCCAATGCACGGACGCAAAGTAGGTATACTGAATCCGTTCTACAGATGCTAGATATACTGAATTCATTCTACAGATACTTCAATGGAGGCTGCTCGGGGAGCTAGCAGCATTGATTCCATAATAGCCCATTCACACCATTCATTTATCGTTCATTTCGTGATTTCATTCCGCCTCTTTCCCTCGAAATGAACCGTGTGAACACGAAAGTGAATAGAGACAGTTCGGAATGAAGCATTCCAACAATGTTGGAATGCTTCCTTCGGCACTGTTCACTCGCAACCGGAATTTAACATCACGTGACGCGAATGATGTGTGTGAACACTCAAGTGAACAGTCTTTCACTCGCAATTTAGTCGGCCGAAATGTTCTGGCGTGAGGACGAATAGCCGGAGCGGCTTAAACGTCAAAATGCTCCGTTTAGTTCGCTTTTCGAAATAACTCCTACACGTCTCATAGAAATAGTTGTTTCTCCCTTACTATCATAGTGAAAAATATGATCTAAACGGTATTGGAAAGAGAAAATAATGCTCTATATATTCAATATAACGATTAACCACAAACGAATACGAATGTACACTTCTATGGAACCAAAGTTTCTGATCGAATTTGAAAAAAAAATTATGAAATATTGTGAATTTTTTATGAATTATTTTTATATGAAACGATAAAAAAGTGAGGTGACAGAAACGTTTATAATTTATTTGTCTAACAAAATAAGTGTGTGTTTTTATATTTCTTTTGTTAACCAGTAATTTTAGTTAGAATAAAAAGCAAGGAGAGCCATTTTTTAAACTTTTAAAAGTTTATATTAAAAATTACTCTATTTAAAAAATTACGTGGTTATTTCTAATAATAAATTTTGGAAGCATATTTCATCACCTTTCCAAAACAGTTTTTAGTTTTTGGATACGTTAATAAATATTCCATTTATATGGATTTTATTGCGAGCCGAGGCCTATTTTGGAATAAAAATATTTTCATGGTGCAAAAATAGTGGTAGATATCAGTTTTCAGGTTATTATTTAACCATATGTTCATTTTATGGTGCTGAAATTTATTTACTGTTTACAAGAATCGCCAATTTCTCGTAATTTAGTTCGACGTTATCGGAAATGTCAGTTGAAATCGTAAATATTCCCGAACATCCGTCAGCGCCGGACGAATTCCAATGCGGCCGCGACTACTCTCGACGACTTCGCAGCGAGAATGTCGAGTGAACTCTTCCTTCGAAGGAACCGTGTGAACACTCGGTGAAACAAGAATGGAACATTTCATCGAGTAAACCTTCATCCGAGTGATCCTTGTGACTTCAGCTTAAGCGCCGGCGCACGTTCGACAAGCGACGGACAAGAGCGGAACACCACTGGCACTGGTGAGAATGGGTCATTTCTATGAATCTTTTTGTGTAAGGTGTGTCTTTCCTCCGTCAAAAAATCCGGACTTCTCAAGGCCCACATTAACAAATCCTTCCCTACCTGTGTCTATCATCGCACAGACTGGAATGTTTTTAGAAATACGCTTTTAAATTAATTAAACTAACTAACCATCACGCCGTTTCGTCACAGGGGTAGGCAGAGAGGATGGACCGCCAAACAACTCGGTCTTGGCACACACTCTTTACCTCACTCACATTCATACATCGTTTCATACTTACTCTTCTATTATTCTGACTTTTGAAATGCAAGCATTTGATTCACTTGATCGTGCCATATCTTCCTCGGGCGTCCCCGACTTCTTCTTCCATTCACATTTGCGTCGTATATTCTTCTCACACTATTTTCTTCTTTCATTCGCTCTACATGCCCAAACCATCTGAGTGTATCTTTCTTAATCTAACTCATTATGCTTACATCACATTTCTAACACAATCATACATGGTTCTACCACACATCTGTCTCAGGGATCTCATTTTAACAGCATTCACCCTTCTTCTGCCAGTTCCATGCCTCACTGCCATACATCAGGGTAGGTACCAGGATTTCAAATTAATTGTATATTTCTAAATAAACATACAATTTTTTAAATATATATTTTTTTTCATGGAAACATACATTTTTAAAACCGGCTCACCTTCGTTTATCTAACTAAAATTACCGAAAAAAAAATTAAAACACCTTCATAATTTATTAGGTAAATAAATGAAAAAAAAAAAAAATAAATATATAAATAAAAAATAAAAAAATGAATTATAAACGTTATCGCACTTTTTTGTCATTTCACATAAAAATTATTTTTAAAAAATTCTCAAAGTTTCGTAATTTATTTTCAAATTGCAGTCGGAAACTTTGGATTCATAAAGATGTAAGTATTAATTATTTTGCGGTTTAAGTTGGAATATCAATGGTTTAAGTTTAAGTTTTAGAATCTTTATCTTTATTATTATTATTATTACTAAGTATAAAATGAAGTCGCTCACGCTGTACGCGCGCTTAGATCTTTTAAACTACGCAATGGATTTTCATACGGTTTTCACCAATAGGTAGGTAGAGTGATTCATGAGGAAGGTTTTTAGGTACATAATTGGTCAAGGTTTTGTGTAAATTGGTTGAAATACATAATATATATGGCCAAGCGGCAGCGGGCAGCGGGCTGACAAACGGGCGGTGTGGATTTTATTCAACAGATGACGTTGGTTACAAAGGTTTCGTTAGCCACAGCAACGTGTGGCCGGGTCTGCTCGTTAAATATAAAGCGTGGGATTTTCTCTTTCTAATACCGTTTAGATCACATTTCTAACCTTGATAGTAACGCAGACACAACGATTTCTATGAGACCTATATGAGTTGTTCCGAAAATAAAACAAAAAAAAAGAAAGAATACATAATGTTGGCAAAACAGCAAAGCCATTTAGCAGACCGAACACATAAAAAAACGAGTGCTTTCAATGAGTCAAAGTGCTCAAAATCGTGAAACAAAGTGGCCCCGTGAAAAGGTCTGATTTAATTATTCACAGCACACATTAGCACACAGGGCATGAAAGTTTGATACATGGCCCTTCCGCGCCACCTGATCCTAATAAAGGCCAATCAATTCACCGAAGGCTGCGAAAGTAAGCAGTAATTAAGTTGATTAATTCGATTAGCTCCAGACGGCACTTCAGCCCGTATTATGTGCGCCATTAATTAAACAAGGAGGCTACGCAGCCCTAAGCACACGAGCATCGTAAGACCTGATGTATTATTCCCATTAAGTTAGACATTAACACGAATATTGCCAATACGGCCTGTCGATATTTCAAATAATAACATTGCGATTTTTGGGTCCCATAGGTTTAAATAAATATATAGTCTGTCAAAAAAGAGTAGAAAATATAAAAACTGAAACTACTAAATTTGTAGACTGACAACACCAATTTAACTGTCAAATATTTTTTTGAAGCGCAATGACACTGAATGTATAGAACACGGTAAACCACATTTAAAAAAAAACATTTTTTCTTCATGACATAAATTTGATTAAAATGTGATTTATAAAGCGATTTGTTTTAATTTAATTTAACATAAATTTGAATTTAACAATAGATAGAAAGGAAGAATCATTAATGGTGAGTTTAGTTATACTACTTTTAGATCTGAATGAGTTAAATATATTCAGATCTAAAATTAGAGACATGATCTTAAGTCCAGGCAACGCCAGGTACTTTATCTAGTATTAAATAAATGTGAGCAATTTCTAAACTGTGCTTTATATTTTATTACATTATAGTTATTCTTCATTATGTTAACTGAAAATTTCAAAGGTATAATAATAATATACCAATATGAAATTCTAATTTTGAGATCGGCGAGTATCTATACTGCAATGAAAAAAATCTTTTTTTCACTATTATGCCTTTTTAATTTTTTATAAAAATGTAGGTTACACAGCTTTACTTTAACACCATGAGTTATGTGTTTAGTATTGCCATTTGATCAACAGTGGCGCCCTCATATATTTTCTACTCTTATTTGACAAACTGTTCCCTCTTTTCTACAATCCGTATCACAAACGGCATAGATGAAAAAATAATATTTTTTGTTCTTTTTATACGAAAACCACACAATATTCTATATACTCAAAACTCTCTGGAGGCAGTTGAAATATGACGCGTGCAAAGCCGTATCTTCTCCAAGCGTAAACTTTATAATTAAAGTGTGTTTATCGGAAGTGACCTTCCAGGTTGACCTTCCAGGTAAGTATGTTTCTGTATCCATTTGTAAATAGTAGAATTAGATAGAACCTAAGAATACTTAGTAAGTTGTTCAGGGCCCTTGAGGTGATTTTTCACATTTTATTTTTTACGCTCAGGGATCTCATTTCTACAGCATTCAGTCTACTTTCATCCTTCCTCTGCCAGTTCCATGCCTCACTGCTATACATCAGGGTAGGTACCAGCACTCCATTATGGACGGCTAACTTCGCTTCTTTGGACAGTTTTTTGTTGGCGCCAACGGCGTTCAGTCCTCCATTAATAGAGTTGCATGCATTTACCCTTCTTTCGATATCTCTGTCAGCCCTTCCGTCTCTCGTAAACATACTTCCCAAGTAAACAAACTCATCCACCTGCTCCAAATACTCATCATTCACAACTATGTTGCACATTGTTTTCATTCTCTCTCTTTCAAATACCATGACTTTAGACTTACTTACATTCATCATTAACTCATTCTTTATACATATTTCGTTCATCCTAGATACGAGAGACTGTAGATCTTCCATTCTGTTAGAAATCAGCACCGCATCATCAGCATACGACAGGCAACATACTTCCAGATTACTCAATTTCGCGCCCAATCCCATCTCTTTCAATTCTTGCATACAATTATCCATGTATAGATTGAATAACCACCGTGACATTACGCAGCCTTGTTTGCCTTTTGTGATGTCAAACCATCCCGTAAACAACCCGTAATAAAAACAACGTTTTTTTCACTAAAATACATCAATTTTTAATTTTCTTTTACATTCATTGTATATTTGTACATTAGATATATTATTTCACAATCTATTATATTACTTTTACATAGCTCCCGTGTACCCCAAACTCATGAGGCAGTTTTTTTTTATTAACGTAGAAATACCATAGGAAAACCAAAATATCCCTATATAAAACAATTATTAGAACGTTCTTTGCCTATGCACGTGAGGCGGGAACACTGACAGCAGTGGAACAGCTGGACACCTTCGAAAGAAAATTTCGAATCTTAGGAGCGGTGCGAGAGAGAGAGGCATGGAGAAACCGCCACAATATTTATCAAGCTCCCAGACTCTCCACCCATTTAAGGCTCCAAATGTTAAGATGGGACGGATGTTAAGATGTGCACCGAATGTTAAGATGTGCACCGAATGCCAAGCACACGAGTACCGAAGAAGGTCCTAACAGGACATTCGGGTGGTAAACGAAAGGCGGGCAGACCTACGCTGAGATGGGAGGATGATGTCAGGAAGGATGCAAGAGGACTACTCTATGTCGCAGATTGGAAGACGAAGGCCGAGGACAGAGGGCGGTGGAGGCTAATTTTGAAGGAGGCCAAGGCTCGAAATGGGCTGTAGCCCCACCGAAGAAGAAGAAGAACGTAGAAATACTTACAATGTATATTTCTATTTCGTTATAGCCTTTGCTCAAGGAGAAATCGAAAACTGGTTGGCAACTCAATTCACGGCACAACACAATTTATCAATCTTCTGAACCAGATTGATATTTTTCTGATCTGACATATCGCAAATTACTCGAAACCTTAAGGCCGTGAGCCGCTACCATGGCAACCTGTCAACAAGGCAGTCGCATTTCAGTTGCCTTATTGACGTTGACAGGTTGCCACCGTAGTAGCTCACGACCTGTTTGCAGACCGCCAATGAAATTTACAAGTTTCTTTCCTGTGGATAGCGATTGCGTCGCAAACTGATTTTTTCAGTTTCTCCGTGAGGGGATGGCTTTAAACCATTGTTTATTATTGTAACAATGTGATAATTTAAATAAATAATTTTAAAAAGTGTTGAAACTTCCAAAAAGTCGGTAACTACAGATACTAAATATTTATTGTGAGTGCGAACAGAAAATATAATAATTTAAGTTTTTCGGCAGTTCAGGCAATTCCTGAAATAAGGTTTTCAACGCCGTTATCTATTTATGGATTTGAGTTTCTGAAGAGATGAGTTGTACATAAGTTTTAGTTTGACTTCTGTTGAGTTGTTTATTAGTCTAAGGTACTCAGCGTGGTGGTTTATTTAAGGCTTCAGGGCCTGAATTAGTAATGACGTAGATACGGGTCCTAGATCTGGAAATGGAATTTATTTTTGGTTACACCTAGTTTAAATTACAAACAGTCTACACTTAGATAAGTTTTAAGATTTTCACGGCCAAAAGCATTTTCGTTATTAGTTTTTGGGGTGTTATGCCGTGTTGGGCTTCCTCCTTCTTTCCATCAGATCCGGCAGATCCGGTAGATGATCACACATCTACCGGATCTGCCGGATCTGCCCTGATGATGGACACTGCAACGATGTCCGAAACGTTGGCTAAAGAAGGAGGTAGCGCAACACGGCATAACACCCCAAAAACTAATAACGAAAAAAGTCTGTACTAATATTATAAATGCGAAAGTGCGTGTGTTTGTTTATTACGCTTTTACGTCTAAATCAATAAACTAAAAATTCTTTCTCCAATAGAGAGCTATATTTTATGCTAGTAATATAGGCAGTATATGTATAATGGGTAGGCTCTGGCGTTATGAAATTATAACTATTAGTGTATTATATTTATTATTCGATTTCCGTTAAACAAATTTCCTGACAAAAGCGAATGGCAAAATATATCGTTGCCTTTATTAGCGGAAAAAATTATTTCAGGCGTCGTCGTAGTTAATATCTTTTTTTTAAAATAAAAATGAATCGCAGAAATATATGTACGCGTATAACTTCCGAACGACTGCACCAAATTGGATAATTCTTTTTTTTGTGTTCGTTATTATCAGGACAAGGTTTGTATGTAACTACTGATGAGCTCTGGCATTATGAAATTTGTATAAAAAAAATTACAATAGGTGGCACGCGAGCTGTTTGAAAACTAAATTCCGGGACTGAATGTAAAGGTGAACCTAGAGGGGTCGCGGGAGGGGGGGGTGGAACTAGGGAGTGGGGAGTGGAACCTGGGAGGGGGAGGGGAACTCGGGAGGGGGGTTCACGGGACGGGGGAAGGGGGGAGTGGAGTGGGGAGAGGGAATGTGGAGGAAGCGAAGTGGGAAGGGGATGCGGGAGAGGAAGGGAAGGTGGAAGGGGAACGGGACGAATGGGAAAGGACACGCAGGGAGAAACAATTTCTTTATTAAATGGCATAGCAACGCACGCCGGGTTCCAGCTAGTTATATTATAAAATGAGAAATCTCTAAATATCTTTCCTTGTAGATAAATACTTAAATCACCGTACAAGATTTTCATTCGAATCCATTCACTGGAAGAGTAGCTCCACTTTAGAAGTGGTAACCTCTCTACAACTTTACGCAAATACATAGTCTCTCTCTCTGGTTTCAATCCTGGGATTGGTTTGCAGCAATTTCCTTTAGTTTCCTCTTCCATTCTTCCCTGTCTTGTGCGGCTCTTTTGAGGTCTGCATATGATAAGCAGCGCACGTCCACCAGCAGGTCCTCCAGGTACTCTCGGCGTGGGCGTCCCCTAGAGTTTGTCCCCTCGGTCATACCCTCCATTATGGAATGCAAGAGGCCTTCTTGTCGTATTACATGGCCGATCCATCTTGCACGCCTTTCGGACAAGGTCCTGAGCAGGTGCCTTCCTCCTTCGATTCTTTGGAGAACCTCCTCATTTGTAATGTGGTCTCTCCAGGAAATTCCTAATAGTTTTCTATAGGACCACATCTCAAAGGCCTCTAGTCTCCGTTTATCTCCTTTGGATAGGCACCATGTTTCGCAGCCGTACATCAAGATACTCCATACATAGGTCTTGATGAGGAGTATTCTCAGCTTTAGGTCTATATTATAATACACAGTATACCTACATAATATATACTTGGATAGATGTATTACCGATTTGCACATGCCGGTTTTGGAACCAGTGATATTTAGATCCACGAAAGTTGTCGTTTGACGTTTAAAGAAATCTTATTGTACACGGTGTCCAAAAACTCCTAGTACAAGCGAGAAACTGGATAATTCACATCTATCTAGTTTGGAGTCGATTTCGTAAAATAAATATCTGTTTTAAGGTTACATTTTCAATAAAATCGAGTACAAGTTGGAATTTTTTAGGTTAAATTTGAAAAAAAAAACTGTCCAATGGGGGTTAATATTAGCTGTTTAATGTATTTATTGCGTCGAAGCGTAGACCTGAAGACCGATTCTGTATATTTTGTGGACACGGAATCGTTTCCACACTTAACCTCCTATCAAATTTGGGGGATGGTCTGTGGCTTTTTTATGGACTGATATGTAAGGTGTCGTATTTCAACTAGTTTTAAAAATGAAATATTTGATTATTTATTAATTTAATAAACGTTTGCAGTTGTGTATCAAGGATTTGACATTTGCGAAGTTTCGTTTCAATCGAATTGCTAACTTTGCCCAAATTAATTTCTTAACTGAAGCAGTATACACCTACAGAGTAATTTAATATTAGGGGACTATATACATGAATTATTCCACTAACCGCCGCACTTTTAGGCATGGCATATATTATGGGAATAACACTTATTTTCAACAATTACTACAAGATCGGGGCATACATTAATTACATTACGTGAGCAGTTTTTTCTCCAATCTAGACCCCTCCTCCCTCACGTGAGATCAGCGGCCAGGAGGGGGTGTTCTATCCCGCCCCACCCTATCCCATTACGCCCCCCCCTCCTTGGGGTAAATTCAATTGATCGGAGGCAGCTTTTGGCACGATTATATTTACCTCAACAGGGGGGGGGGTGTAATGGGATATTGGGATACTTCGTCAACAGGAGTGACGCAATTTATTTTATGTTTTGTTCTTTTAAAGATGACGTGAGAACTTTATTTACCCCCCCCCCCCCCCGGTTTAAATAAGATTTTGTGTGATTTTACTGGACCCTCCCCCCATTTTCAGCTCACGTAATTAATGTGTGCCCCCAAACAACTATTTACACAACACTAGGTTCTTAATTTGGGCAAACAATAAAAAGTAATTCATGATTTAGATTGGAGCTTCGCAAGTTATGTCAAATCCATGGTGGTTGTGCGTTTACACTTTTCATAGCTACACTTTACCTACATACATCTATCATAGACTCTGTGCTTGTAGCTTTGATTGTCACATGTTCCTTACCTGTCCATCACTATCATTTTACCCATCCTGTCCCATCCCTACGAACCTGTTATTTCGTTACCATAACAAATCAGTGTCGTCTATCGAACCTCGCCGTGAAAGCCTACAATTTTCCGCTCCCGCATTCTCTACCCGCATATCACAGTAAATACCGCGAATAATAATTATACAAGTGCATGAACAAAAGCCATCCATGAGAGAAGAGAAGTACCACAAGGTTCCACAGTAAGTCCCTTCCTTCCTTTCCCTTTATGTGCATTCATTTTTACTTGTGCAGTGGTCTATCAAACATCTCAAAACATATTCAAGGTCCTTCGATATCCGCATCTACACAAAACACACAACACATGGTATACAACTTTTAAATTTATTTTATTTATTTATTTTTATTCCATAATATTTTATATGTTACAGGTTTTTGTTTTTTTTGGCTACTACACTAGGCTAATGAAATCATCTGTACTTGTAGCGCTTCGTATTACTAGTTGAAATAAGATAGCTGACATCAAAAATAGACCAATCCGCTGATCCGCAATCAGTCCATAGAAAAATCAATTGCAAGCCATAGACAATTACACATATTTGACAGGAGATTACTTATATAGAATCGCATGGCTGGAACCAAACGTTTTTTTAAAACCCTTTTGTTGCCGAAAAAATTTAAATGGGTTAAAAAAAATAAATGGTCAGATCTAACAATAAAAGTTTTTTATAGGTTATTTAAGTTATGATAGATAGGTCGCCAGTTTTCCACTTGTACTATGAGCTCCCGGATACCGTGTAGAAACAATTAGGTAAGATTTATTTATCAATTCATTAAAACTACATTACCGCGAGGAAACGGTTCGGCAATGATTCATTAAATTTGTACAGGTAAGCGAAATTTGCTACGGTGGGCGGAACCGAAAACACAATGCCGAGACAGAGAGGAAACTGGGTTAGACAGAGGGGGCGTTGACCTCCCTCAAGACAGAACACGACAGTGTCTACTAGTATTGGCAAGGATAATCTATTGCAAGTGGAGAAATTAACAGCAGGCTAACTTATTACCTGCATTGCTTTATTGAAAAGTAAAAATCATTGCACATTTCAATGTTTTTATTAATCAATTTTAAATAAGGTTTCATCCCTGCTCGACTGGGCGGATAGTGCAAAATGTGGGTATGTATATATGATAATGCAATACGTAAATATAATAGCAGTGGCGGTCCTTCCTTCAAGTCAATTAGTCAAAAACCTCCGTATCTGATGACAGTAAAATATTGTGAAATATTATGCTAATCAGAACAACTGATATTATTTTAATATATATTTTTTATTTTTTTTATTATTTCATAAATGATTAAGTGTTACATTTTTGGCCATTTTTGACTACCATACTAGGCTATTGCCCGTGTTGTGGTAGTCATACATGTAATATAATTTTATATAAACAGATAATAAAATATAAGAAGAGAAAAGAAAAAAATAACATATTTAGGGATAAATAAAACTAAAAACAGATAAAAATATAAGAATTGCAAGTTATCTAAGAAATAAAGAAAATTTAAAGAAGATGAAATAAACATTGGTGAGCATTATTCTTCTTGAAATAAAATAGAAATAAAATTTGGTAAGTAATCTTCTGCACGAGAGTACATGTTTGTAGTCATTTATGATATTCGTTCTATGAAAGAAATTGGAAAGAGTGTCAGAGAAAGTATTTTTTTGTTTGATTTTTTTAAAATGCAATACTAAGTTAAAGTAATTGATTAATTAAATTTGTAATATTTTTCAATTAATATTAATATTATTTGTTTTTTATTGTAATATTAAGCTCTCATGTGTTGTTTGAAGAAATCTCTTCCCTTTTCAAATATCCAATGATTGATACGGGATTTAAAGAGAGATTTAGAATTATGTGACTTTATATCGACACTCAAAGCATTATACATTTTAGGAGCGATATACCAGAATTGTCGTTGAGCGAAAGAAGTTTGAGTTTTAGGGACCACGCAACCCAGGTTTGCTAAGAAGCGTGTGTGTGCTTGATGTTGTGGGGCCACCAGTAGATTATTTTGGCATATATAACATATGCTTATCTTAGTAAATAGCTGTCGAATATCTAAGACTCTGATTTTTGCAAAGAGTTCATTTGACGGGTGGGTAGGTTGACATTTAAATATAATTCTCAGAATTAGTTTTTGAACTAAAATAATTGGTTTAATAATGGATTCAGCACAACCACCCCATCCCACTATACCATATGTTGCTATGGATTGGAAAAGGGCAAAGTATACGCTTCTTAGAGTTTGTAAATCTAAGATAGACCTAAGGGAGCAGAAAATATGGCAGAGTTTACGAAGTTTTTGTACTGTGTTATCGATGTGAGCTTCCCAACGTAGTTGGTTGTCTATGATTATTCCCAAATATTTAACTACTTTTGATGATTTGAGGGTCGAACACGTACAATTAATATTAGATTTGGTTTCTGGGTTTTCTAAATTAATGTATTTGAAATGCACCGCGAGGGAATCGGCAGCAGTAAACAGTGACATCTAACGTCTTAAATGGAAGCTTTCTTTCCCGCGCACCATGGATAGGCTCAGTCAATTTTTCAAATGTCCCAATATCATGGCTTCTGTCTCTTTACGCGCCGTACAAAACACGAGATGGCACTACACCGTCTAGAAAAAATGTTTTCGGATTCTAAAGACAGTTTGGGTCATGGCCGTGAGCGAGAGAAAGCATGATGAATATTATGCGTCTGAAAGAGATGGTTTGATAAACTTATGTTGATTTTGCGTATTGTATGCTTATCGCATGAAATAATTTACTACAGTAAATGTAATTTGACTCTCAAACTTGTGAGTCAATACAATTGAATATTATGGTATTTAATTTGATATTGTATCATAATGTATATATTTTTAAATGACCTTCCACTTCTGAACCCCCAGAGCCGCCTTTGTATAATAGTGCATATATGCAGATCCAATCAGCCATATTACATAATAGTATAATTGACTGACCATAGCGAGGTCCCGTTTTAACTCGACTGTTTAGGAACTTCATCTCTCGGTAAATTTGTTTGTGCATTCCGTTTCAGTTTTCGAAAATCTGTTGCATCCGATTGATTGTTCAAGTAAACCATGCTTTAACTTGACGGCTCACTTTGACTATGTCTTGCCAAGGATTATTTTTTTCGAGTGTGAAATCGTCCTGTTCATTTTATAAGGTGATCCAATAGTCCAGAAAAAATCGAAATCGGAATCCACGCCTCTTTGTGGGAAGGATTAAAAAATACTTGACAAGACTTGAGAAAAAGCTTTTGAAAAGGTTGGAAAAGATATTTGCGAGTTATTTTTTACAGGTTGATTTCGTAAAGGCCTATAAAAAAACATTAACTCCTTTCTTACACATTGTTTATTGTAGATAATGACAAGGAATTTTCGTTATTTGTTTTTGGGGTGTTATGCCGTGTTGTGCTACCTCCTTCTTTAGGCAAAGTTTCGGACAGCGTTGCAGTGTCCATCATTAGGGCAGATCCGGTAGATGACCTTTTGGCCGTAAAAATCTTAAAACGTGTCCAATAACAAGGAAATTTAAAATTGATTTCACGGAATCAAGCGACGCGGAGTCTAGTAACGTCTTTTCCCCATTGTGGACTGGGCCCAACTGATGAAAATGGGTGTGGCAAGTGTAGTCCTTAGGTGGGCGGAATAAAGTTGACTTTAAAAATCCAAATTCGTCGAGTGCCGGTCGTATTGATTGATGTCAAATACAGGGTGTCCGGGGGTAAAGTGCATTAACTTCGGGAGGTTATTCTACATGATGGTAGGAGTAAAAAAGATTAGGAACTTTTCCGCCCCCCGGACACCCTGCATAACAACGCGAAAATTCATATTTTATTTTATTTTGTGAAGTTCGGGCGTAAATATCTTTTTTTTTTGCAATTATTATTAAAAATCTGAATTTGCCACATTATACAATAAAACCATATCCGAAAAGGGGTTTATAAGTAGGAGAGTTTTCACTTGAAATTTAATTTACATACGACAAACTTGTGTTCCGACTTAAACAGTTCACTTATAAACTAAAATAAATAAAGTAGCACTTATCCGTACTAGATATTTGATGTGCCTTTTGATTACAAAATAATTTTTCAGTTTGGTTAGATATTTTGGACTCAAAATTAAGGTTTGTGTGAAAAAGGCCGCCCAGCCGTTCTTCTTAAGTTGTGCTTCTCTGGGAATACTGTTTACAATTTCATCCGGACAATGAAAGGATGGACAATGGAGCTCCAAAATACCTGAAAAATTCCCTCGACTCTGTGCAGAAACGGGCGGTCCGTTTGATAGATTCTCCCATCTTAACAGACGGATTGCAATCTTTAGAGCACAGGCGTCGGGTGGGAATGCTATCCTTGCTCTACCGGTATTACAATGGAAGGTGCTCCGAGGAACTAGCATCATTGATCCCTTCGGCCCCGGTGCATAGTCGGGAAACACGCCAAACGCGTGCCCAACATTTGTACACGGTTGACATTTGTCACATGAGAACGGGTCGTTTCTTCGACTCGTTCTTGTGTTCAACAGCTCAGCTGTGGAATGATTTGCCGGCCTCTTTTTCCTCCTTCCTACAACATGAGCCTCTTCAAGACCAATGTTCATTCCTTCCTCTCCTCAAAAATACCCTCCACACAGCATCCCAGATGACATAGGCCCTGAGGGAAATTATTTTCCTCAGGGCCTCCTGTGGGAAGTTAATGTAAAAAAAAAATGAAAAAGCCACAGTATCTATGGTTCCTGTAAACCATAGGTTCTCAACGTGTGTGATAACGCTCCCTTGTGGGCGTTTGAGACTTTCAGAGGGGCAGTAGAAGACCCAGGGAAAATTATGGGGGTTGGATGGCACAGTGAGGGCGTGGGCAAGATTTTTTTTTAATCTAAAATAGACAAAAAACGCTAATCACGTACTAATACCACGCTGTTTGCTGTGATGCCAACTGAAATCGTAGATATGAAAATAGTGAAGAAAATAGCGATCGCGTAAAGTGAAAAATGTTGACTTTGATTTCAAATTGGCTGAAAAAAGATGTCGTGTATTGTAAGCATTATGGAAATAATCCTAAGTGTATTATTATTATTTTTAAGAGTCGGCACTACATCATGAATTCAAAAAGGAAGGAAGCAACCCTCAGGAATCGAAAGTTGCTAAATTAAAAAGTACCTATGACAAATAATTTAATATATTTTTAATCGAATTATTGATATCGTGACAGTTGAACCGCCCCCCCCCCAATAACAAGTTGTGGTAAATATAATTGTGGCAATAGCTGTTTCTGATTCGCGACAGATGGAAGTAAAAAAAATTGGGGGGCTCTGGAAAAAAAATATTCTCAAAGTGGGCCGTGAGAAAAATAAGGTTGAGAACCTATGTTGTAAACTAATCAACATTAATACCTGGCTTGGAAGGAGGGTGGTTTATTAGGCCTCCTCTCCTCAGCACCTCTACTCCTCTGGTACTGCCGCACCCGGGAAGACAGCCTTCCTAAGATACCGATCATAAGGAACTGTTGGGCCATTGATGCGGAAAGTAGAGTATTTACTGTACCGTGAATGTTCAACTAAATATTCAGACTACCCCAGGGAGGGTCGTGGAGGTTTTTCTATATTTTGGTAAGTCAGGGGTCCCGAAAGCGACGCATTCTAATATTCACAACATATTTTTTTTTTAAAATAAAATATTACAATTACTGTTAGTCCTCAATTCCGCCTTGATGGCTTTTACATGTAAGGAAAATTGTACAGGAGCATTATAACAAGTATGTAGCATCATAACAAGTATATATACATAAAATAATAACATGATTTCAAACATACTCGAAGCATACCGATTGGCAGTGGTGTAAAACATTTTTAACGATTAATAATATTTAATAGTTGTTTTTTGACTATCACATACGGACAAAACTAGATTTTTCATCAATTACCTAGCGTAGAGCAGTGAAACATCACGGGATGGTAATAGATAGTTTCTGACGGTCTCCGTGGTCGAGGGGCAAGGCTCTCGACTCTCAATCCGGAGGATGCGGGTTCAAATCCCGGCGTGCGCAAATAAATTTTATTTGATTAATTTGTGTAATTTCACAATTTTATTCATTTAAAATAATATGGCATATTCGCGTCACTTTTCAGAGAGGAAAATACTCTCCGTATCGCCCTGGTGTAAGACCACTATTTAGCATATTTAGCATAGCAAAAAAAAAATCCCTCAACTGAGACACGTTGAAATCTACTCTAAAGGTTTGAAGTGAGCCACCGAAATAAGTCACCATGGATGCCTAATTGTTTTAATTTTTGAATTAGGATGAAATGGTTGACCTTATAGGCCTTAGAGTAAACAGTATAGATTACAACATCTACTTGGTTTCTATTGTCCATATCGCTCGTTAAATATACCGTAAAATTTATCAAGTTAGTTGGTACTGATCTTTTGCTGGTTGGGAAGATTGCTTGCGTTGAAGGAGACTAGGTCTTGATTTCGATCTATCTCTTTTAATTACAAATTAAAAGTAATTACAAATAAAATAATAGTAAAATTTTGGAAAGTTGTTTTTCAGACATGTTGTTGATCCTTATCAATATTATAAATGACATCGGCGTAAAATTATATATTAATCTCATGGCCTGATCCCTGCTACAAAGATTCAGAGAACGACTAACCTAAATGTAAACAGAAACCCAATTATAAACATAAATCTAATTATGAACAGAAATGTAATAAAGCAGTGTTAATAAGTCATTAAACATCTCAACTAAACTAAATTTTCATCTGCCACACATCTGATGTTACCCGCGTTTGACATATTCTGGGAAAGATATTCGTGGCAAATTGGATTAGTGAGACTTATGAACCGAAGCAAAAGCCACTGAGTTGACACCTGGTTGGCAATAACAATAATTGAATAATATTACGTTTGATCGAGACTGGTATCGATTACCGGTCCCAAACCCACACAGCCGACGCGCCCCCGTCAACCGGTTTTGTTTCAAGGAAAATTCAACCATTACTGTACATACAGCGAGTTGTTGAAAATTAGAGTCATTCGTTATTGCGCGGTCCTTGGATAATGGTAACAAACGTAGGCGAATTATTTTTTTAATTAATCGATTAAATTTTTCATTATAATATATTATATCTACCTATTATGTATTGAGATGAGTAGTTTTATCGGTGATGAAAAAAACGTTCTTCAGACTTTCCAAAGTATCTGCAAACATTTTTTTCCGAAACAATCTTTAAAAAAATGTTGTACTGCACTAACTCTCGAAAAGAGAGCTTCGGCGTCTGAAAAGTACACAGTTTTTCACTGTCTAGAGTTTACAGGTTACTGTAATTGTCGGCTGGCTACATCACATGTCGTTTTCATCGTGAGTTCTTTCAAAAAGTTCATAAAATTGTTACCGCGTTTTCTACAATTTTCAATCCCGCTCTGAACTGAATATTCGTCAAAATATATAAATCTGGGATATTTATTTATTAACGCCCTTTTCACGGGATATTACATAAGAATAGAAAAAATTATTTAAGTATTTATGTAGGTACATAACTGAACTGCCTCATCAACATTTTTTTTTTAGTAATAAATTGAAGTTGTCCACTGACTCGATATAATTATTTCCATCCATTAGTATTTTGAGCAAAGAGGAATACATACGGCAGTTAGTCTCAGAATTTCTGTACTGAAATAAATATCGACTTTCAGTATTACGCCGTGGAATTCAAAAGCTTAAGAGGGTATTACCAGAGAAATAAACAAACAATAAACATTTTTTATTTTTAAATCAGATTTTAGACGTATTGACTCTTTTCAACAAAAAATTATAAATGGATTTCGAAAGATTGTTCTTTTATCTAGCATTCGCATGTGAATTTTGAGAAAAATGTTTATTTTTAGTATATTGTAGGTTATACAATAGGTCGTTGGCAGATTTGTTAAATTTTCAAAAAAGATTTTGTATTACACCACACCCATTTCAAATCAAATAATCACGCAGTAAAATAAATCAATATATTATCTGGGTATCGCATGTTTTAGAATTTTAATTTTAATTTAAATAAAATCATTAACAAATTCATACGAACATGTGTTTCTTGACGAAATTTGGTCCGTTTGCGTATTTATTTGCGCACTTACAAACTAATATATTTCATATTTTTTTAACATTCTTATTTAACTTGCACATTATTGAAAAATGATAAATACTTATAATCAAAAAATAATTACAAAAAGTACATTATTTTAATGGTTTTATTTTTGGATGTAGGTATAAAATAAAGCAAATTTGGAATGAAATAAAATCGGTATTGAGTTATAATTTTAAAAAGCTAGTACGAAGAATAATTAATCTTTCTCGTTGTAATTGCCCTGCACGATCTTAAGAACAACTTTCGACGAAATGTGGATTTTTGGCCGCTGGCTGGTTAAACGCTCTTATCAATGCAAGCAATTCTGGCCTATCAACTACATAATAAATGGACCCCTTTTAGGTATCTCTGTGCCCTATTTTTTGTATTTATTGTGCATTAACTATGTAACAATTTCTAGATATTTTGTTTTAAAACGTTTTATTTTCTACGTACATTTTTTAATTTGAATGTTTTTTTTGTCATTTGTTTTATACGTAACAAATGAACACTGACAATAAAACTTTTCAAAACAAAATCTCTATGCCCCATAAAATTACTTTTTTCAACGTTTGAAATCCGTTAAATATCATAGTGCGCGGTTATAGAAAGCTATACAATATAACAGTATTTTTTTAATTAAATAAAACGTAAAACGAAGTTGCATTCCCATGAGTTTCAATTCCAATCAAAACTCATTAAGGGATCGCCAATTGGTACTTTTAAAAATTTAAACCCAACCCAACCCAATATGCAGACACAATATGTGAAGAAAAATTTTACAAAAATTACACTAAAGCAACATACAGACACAATATACTCGTAAGAAGAACCACTTTATAAATACTTCACAGAAACATGTCTTATAAGATTTTATGCATTATTATAGTCACTCATTTGATTTATATACTGTTGGTGGCAAAAGTTAAAATAAAGTATCCTCCATGATGGACTATAGAAATGCATAAAAAGAAATTATATTCTTCTACAACTTAATAATCAACTTACTTTTTCTACTCATCAATACGTAGGTACGATTGTTATTTTTGTAGTCGGTGTCAGCCAAGGTAGGTTCGTAACTACATACATAGTTATAGGTGAGATGTGCTTGTGTCGCACGAGCGACTTGACGAGGCGAGAGGCGGGAGGGGAGCTGTCAACTGAACGCGCCGCCGGGCCGGGTACCTTTGCTGACACCGACTCCAAAAATAACAATCGTACCTACATATTGACGAGTAGAAAAAGAAAGTTTATTATTAAGTTGTTGAAGAATACGAAATTATTTTTTTACTTTTTAGTGCATTTTTTGAAGTCGTTTTTTGTTTTGTTAAAATTTTTGTTTATTTTTTGATTTTTCGTGAATCTGAACTACACTAATTAGTATGAATATGGGTAGACCTACTAAACGTGCTGCTCATATGAGACAGACAAAATTTGACCATAACGATGTTACGGTCAAATTAAGAGATTCGGCCGAGTATCGTTAATTTGCTCCTAAGAATTGAAGAGTTTCGTTACTTTGTCATGGATCCCATAATCAAAATCTGACCAAATTCTCATCAAACTACCCTTGAAGTACATTCTTTCCAATAAAAAAAGAATCATCGAAATCGGTTGGCGTGATATTAAGTTATATGATTATGACTTATAAGGTTTTCGCATGGATGCCATTGTCAGAACTAGTACAAATTAAAATGGGACCACATGGGAGGCACCAGCTTTCAAATAAAAAAAGAATCATAAATATCGGTTCACCCAGTCAAAAGTTCTGAGGAAACAAACATAAAAAAAATAAAAAAATACAGTCGAATTGAGAACCTCCTCCTTTTTGAAGTCGTTTAAAAAGGTATCGGTTCAAAAATATACAGACATAATACAAGTTGCTTACACACATATTATCAATCACATCTTCAAGTTGTAATGAATACACGTACAAATCTTGATTATTTTTTATAAAGATATCCGTATATACTCTAACCTACACAGAAAAGACACAAAACTTGAGCCCATTATCCTTATCCCATTTTGACATTTTATTTTGACTTATGACACTTTACAAGCGGGAGTGCGAATTATTTACCGTCGTAAAAATATAGTCGACGTAATAAGTCTACACGATGAAACCTTATTCCCAGTAGGTACTGCTATCTGAGAGTATTCATAAATAATCACAAAGGTGTGTTTGTTAGGTTGGGGGATTCCCTCCATAAAATAACATAAAAACCCAGCGCGCAGCACACAGAGGTCGCCAATGAAGAGACAAACTGATAGAAGTACGTTGCAGGCGTGTCGGCGTGACCGATGTAAGCTCAAATTAAAAAAAAATCTAAAAATGACTCACGTGCACGGACGTAGGAATATATGGACCTGCCCTAAGTGATAAAAGCGTATTGTTTCCCCCTCCCCATAACGGTTCCATGGAACCGCCTGGGCTTACGAGAGCCGCCTCCCTTGAATCTCAAAACGTGACGTCATCATTCTTGTTCTGACCAGCGCCGAAGTCACATAGTACATTTTACGAAATAACAAGGCAAAAACGGTAGCTTGTGCTATGAAAACGTGTAAAAATAGAAGTGAAAAAGAGAATAAACCAAATTGTCGTATTAAATTCCATAGGTAAGCATTATTTTACTTTATTTTAAGCTTATTCGAATTATATTACAATATTATCAGTTTTGTAACATACACTATCATGAACGTGTTTACACACAGCCGTAATATGCGTGGGATGGCGTATTTCAGCATATCGCTCGCCATATATTCCGATTGGGAATGTACGGCGAGCGATATGCCGAAATACGCCATCCCACGCATATTACAGTTGTGTGTGTGAACACGTGTTAACGCTCAGAGGGCGTGTTCATACACAGCTATTATGAATGGCGACGTAAAACACACAGCCGTTTGCAAAAGAATCAGGGATGTGCCTTCGCCTTTTGCGCTTTGCTAATATTTATTTTTGCGCTTTCCTAATCGTATCATTTGGAACGTCTATCTTTTCATGTGTTATTTCTTGCTGGAAATCCGTCGTATTAATAAAGGATAATAAACCGATCATTTTTAAATTTATCACACTTTAAGGGCCTTATTACTAAACGAGTTTTGAATTTTACGCAACTCATAAACAACCGTTAATATAAGATAAATAGTTGGTTATTCAGTTGTATAAAATTTAAAACACGTTATTAGTAAGGGGTTAAAAGTGGAATAAAGTATGTTTTATTTATTAGGCGTTATTGTATATTTTGCTTTCTTAATTGTACTCCTTCGTGGTATGTTTAGAAGTAAAATGTAGATACAGTGAGCATGTTTGGAATGAAAAATGTATGTGTCATTTTGCTGTCCGATGATATTTTTTATCAATCAAAATTTAAAATAAAATATGTTTCTATCGCACGTCGCCACCGATTATATTATTATATTTGGATCACACCGTCACGTCTCAGCGGACCACGTGTTAGGTAAGCGCGTTGTTTCGTATGTACGGTACTGCTGGAACGAGAACGAGTGTATATCGCGTAATGCTCTAGGTTATTCCGAGTATGTGTATGTATGGAAAACACGTTTTTTGTTTTTAATTCAAAAAGTGTCATCGGACGACAAAATTACATCTAAATTTTGACTCCAAATTCTCTTAGGAATCGCTGGTAAAAGCTGTGTGTATAAAATTTAATTTGTTTTTGAGTTGTTTTTCTTTTCTATTATCTTCTGAAAAGTGAAATGTTATGTACTTTCTTAAAGATTTCCCAAAAAAGAAAACTTGAAGACAATGTGGCGACTTTCATCCGGTAAAAGTGAGCAGACAAGTGTTCGTAACCTTCGTATCTGCTCAGAACATTTCAAAGAGACAGATTTTATAATAAACAAACAGGGCACACGTGTGCTACGTGTAGGTGTGATTCCATCGGTCTCTTTGTCACCTGTTACAGAAAGAATTATCGTTAGTATATAAATTCTTTAATGACTAATAATTCTTTTTTGTAGTTATTCATTACATGTATTTATTTTAATTTTATTATCTATCCATTTCAGAAATTAAGCGACAACTTCTCTGAGAAATCATATGTATGTCTTTCTCTAGCTGATGAAACGATCAATAATACTTATGGATGGATGAACCCTCAAGAGGATTCTGATTTTTCTCTCGTTTCTTGCGCACCTGCTCTACACAGCACACACGTCGTGAGTTCATTCTTATATTTAATTATCCTTTAAATTAATATTTTATTGATAGTGCATATCACAAATTTGTAATAAATATGTAAATTATCGAATTGCAATAATGATTATATACCTAATATTGTCAACTTTGTCTCGTTTCGAAAAGGAATGCGAACCAGAACCTATGACTATGTGCTTGACGGAGATCGAGGCCGTAGCTGCAGCTGCTCAGTCATGTGTGCTCGTTAGTTGTATGGTACCCACTACTATTCCAGAAAGCTTTGTGAGTACCAATTGATTATTGACCTTTGATGACTTCAAAAACACATTGTACTATTATGTAGTGTGCAGACCACTCTAGTAACTGACTAAATGTTTTTATACCTAAAAATATAATATTATGTCTCTATTCCCCAGATTCAGGAACCCCAACCCGTCTTTATGGAAGAACCACTTATTATATCAAAAACCACTCAAAAAAATAAACCAATTGAAGTCAATTACAAAAAAATGGAAAACTTATTATTAGAAAGTAAGTTACTAATTAGAAAATTAAAAAAATTAACGTTGTTTATAAACGTAAAATATTTCTTTAGAAAATATTTTTTATTTGATATACACAGCTTCTCTGACGGTGTTGGAATAAATTATCTTTTTTAATCTTCTTTTTTTATAAATGAAACCGTACAAGAGTCCCAACTGCCCTCAACTGTCTGAAGCAAATGAGACTATGGCATCCCCAATTGGGGTATGTTGTGAGGTTGAAGGTAGTGGGGAGTGGTAGGAGATTATGAAGAGGACGGTGGGGAAATCTGGCTATTCAGATCTGATCAATGATAGTATTTTCCACTCTAGAACGTGCGGCAAACATTTAAAAATTATTTTTAATTAGTAAATTGTGAAATAATTCAAATTTTTAATTTGCATGTTGGGTTTCGAACCCGTGACCTTCCGCTTGCTAGTTGAGAGCGTTACCCCTCGACTACGGAAACCTTCGTATCTATGATTTTTGGGCGTGTAATTTTTTCTCAAGGTCACGGCCGTCATCACAGTCAACATATTAATACCTTCTTACTATGTTGGCTCATCTTTTTAATATATTTTTATTCAGCTGTTATTATTGTACTGTTTTTAGCATCGATAATATAACTCCTATATATGTTATGTTGTTTTCTCTTAGGCTGTGCTGTTATTTTTGTACGTTATTTAAACCTCTGTAAGTTGTTTATTGAATGCTGTTCTCACAAATATAATGTTATCCTTAACCCTTTTTGTCTTTTTCTTTTCACTTCTTCCATTGTCCATAGAAAATGTAAGAAATAATTTAATGGAAGTTATATATATTATAAAAATATTATTTCTTTAAACAATATTATGTATAGTCTGAGAATACTGTTACTGTGTCGGTGTAGGTATATAATACTGTTTTACTAAGTTTCTGCTGATATATGCTTAAATGTACCTAAACAAAAAATATTATATCCAAAAAATAAATAAAAAGCACCTTCGTCGTCAAAATATTCCAATTAATACGCCACTCCTGGCTACGCACGATCCGATTTGCAGAACCCAGATAAGTTGGGAGGTTTAGGGGGAGGGGGGAAGTTGTTGCTTATACACAATGCGTCGATGTGGTGGTGACAAGTACCTATCTATGTAAATCTGGTCACCAAATACGCTTAAAGCCATTTCAAGCAGTTGGGGCGATACTAAGAGTATCTAAAAAAGGATCAAATAATAATGTAACTGCTACGTGCTACGTATTATTGTAATTAAATAACGTGTGAAATAATTCAAGTAAAATAATTTTAATTAAAAGAGATAATTACATTATTTTTATTAACTAGCAGACCCGGCCACACGTTGCTGTGGCTAACGAAACACAACGCCATTACCCAACCTTTATAAAATCTTCACCACCCGCTTGCCTGCTGCCCGCTGCCTGAATTGAATATTTGAATTTCTCGGCTTTTCTCTACTATAATAAGCATGTAATATACATATAAACCTTTCTCTTGAATCATTCTATCTATTGGTGAAAACCGCATGAAAATCCGTTGCGTATTTTAAAAGATCAATGCGCACATTTTGAGTGCCTTCATTTTATACTATGTAATTATACCAACAGAGCGGTTGTGATAACCCTAAAATATGTCGATAATCACGAATGTGGGCGGTTCTCCAATGTGCTTGTCGCTGGTTACAGGGGTAGGTAAATTATGAAACATTTGTAAAAGTGTCTTAACTAAATATGGCAATAAAATAGTTGTCTGTGAAAAGATGCGAACTTTACTTTGCCTATTCAGACTTCGCAAATATGTTAATAACGTAGCGAGCAATTCGCGCTCCCACGTAAAAAGGTCTATTCATTAAAAAGCAGATGTTATTTTTAAGAACTAAATGGTGATATTATAATGCGAGATGCCTATATACTGTCAGATTAATTTTTCAACCAATCACAGTCATCTTCCCCTCTTCGTACCGCCATAGTTGATTTTTCCCCTCACCTGTTATTTCTGGTCTATTGAATTTGGATGTCTATGCTCACGTGATGTTTTTATGTGAAAATGGTACTAAAATTACGGATTCTGTAAAAAAAACACTTGTTAAACACTATATATAATAAACAATTTTGTCAACTCCCTTTTTACCATTTCATTCAAGAATATCTAATTTTATTTATTTTATTTTATTTTATTTTATTTTTATTTTTGCAGAAACAAACAGTACATTATTACATAATGGGAAATATTTACAAAGTTATGGAATTAATACAATAATTGGTACCAATGACATGTCGCTGTTATATACTTATATTTTGTGTGATATATTGATACATTATACCTAAATTAAGTTAGTAACTTATTGAAGGAGAGGGGTGTGGGAGAGTGTTTGTATGTGTGTAAATGAGGGTGTGCGTGTGTGTGTGTGTGAGGGTGTGAGTTGGTATGCACCTTTATTCGAGGACCTTCACAGGCCTTTAGACCCAGAATCCGAGGACTCACACGAATCCGAGGACGTCCTCGGATTCGAAATGCGAAAAACTGAATATGTACCTATAATCTATGCGTTCTGATTGGTCAACTGTCGAAATTTTGGGCCAGTCGGAGAGAGTCCTCATTTTCGTGGTGAAAAATATCGTGTTTAATTTGGCTAGTGTTTCATTAGTACGGGTGTGTGACCACCAGGGCGGCGCCGCTAATGCTGGAAATCACACACAGACCCTAAACCGAGGACTCTCTCAAAGTCCTCGGTTTCGTGTTAAAAGGTGCCGATCACCGGAATGTGAACACCAGGAGGCGCTGCTAGCTCGAGTGTCAAGAAATCTCACCTACGCCCTAAACCGAGGACCCGTCGTTCGAAATTCCTACATGCATGTGAATATAACAAGTATTGCACTATTAAGATTGTGCCAAGGAATTCAGTTTTTGACAGTTGAAACAAAATTCAATATTGCGTTTAGTTCGTATTGTGAACTATGTTCGGTAATACTGTTTAATTCGCCGTACGGTATTGTAATATTTAATAAGTAATTAGGACACCTGCTCAAGTATTTGATTAATCCGCGTCATATATTCTTCTTTCACTCCATTCTTCGTTAATCCGCTCTATGACCCTATTACCTACACCCAGGGCTGGGCCAAATACATGCTTTGCTGTAATTGAAATACGTTTTCGCATGTACCTATTTAAAATACGAAATACAAAATACTTTCGAGTCGTGTATTTGAAATACCAAATACAGTATTTTAACCATTTTTTTTTTATTTCAAATACAAAATACAAGTTACAAAATACAAAATACATTTGGTTTTGGTAGAACCTTTGGTTGTAATAAATTGACATTTTTTTTTTTTTTTTTTTATTAGTAATAGAAGGTACATAAATTACAAATAATTTTTATACAGTAATTAATTACATAGTAGAATATTTGATGTACCCCCATAATTAAGCAAGGCTTGTGTGTATGGGGGGGTGTTATTGTATTGCTTTTTTTATATCATTCAGTTTAAGTTTTCAGTATAATTTTTGAGGTGAGTTTTAAAATTTTTTATATTGGTATTCATGTTTCTAATTTTTTCTGGTAATGAATTAAAAAATTTTGCTCCGAGATATTTATGACTCAATTGTCCAATTTTTTTTTTACATTTTGTAAAAAAAAAATTGTGCCCTTATCTAAAGCCTACAATACACGATTCCCGTATAGAGACCTAAGACAAAAATTTTCGCTTTACGCGATCGCTATTTTCATATCTGCGATTTTAGTTGGCATCACAGCAACAATATGGTTCATGTGCTGTTTGCTATGATGCCAATTGAAATCATAGATATGAAAATAGAGATGAAAATAGCGATCACGAAAAGCGAAAAAATTTGTCTATGGTCTAGTCTCTATGCGGGAATCGGGCTGAAAAAAGGTCAAAAAGGTTTTCATAGAAGCAAAGCTGAGCAGAGTGGAACAGAGACTTGCAAAAATTGACCAATCATATTGCTCAGAAGATGCATCTCACCTCCGCTCCACTTGTAAAGGTATAGGACCCAGGTGTTAGATAATAATAATAATATGACATTTGTGCGCAGTTTTGTATTATTTCACTTCAAGTGAGCTTTACTGTGATTAACTTAAAAAATATTTTTATTTTTAACTTTGTGAATAAAAATAAAAATATTCATCCTAGACTTGCAGAAAAGGTCAATAGATTTTTTTTTCTTTATATGAGTTCCGCACAGGAGGCCATGAGGAAAATAATTTCCCTCAGGGCCTATGTCATCTTTGGGGATGCTGTGTGGAGGTTTTTTTTAAGGAAAGGAAGTAGAGGAGAGTTCTTGGAAGGAAAAGGGTTTAAGGGGTGGGTAGGAATCTGGGGTTCGGTGTGTCCTGATCATCCGCCTCTAAGACCTAGACAAACCTCACCCCATGAACCCGGGAACCCCTGCTAAATCACCAAACGTAGCGAACCACTTGGGGTGACCTATGGCAGAGGTGTTGGTTATCCTATAAAGGTTCCTGGGTCGGTGGTACCCTAATTACGCCTCCCAAATTGTATGTATTAAATGTTGATGTCGCGTATTAAAAATCTAGATAGCATTTAGTTCGGGTTGAATCTTGCAATCTTTTTTTTTTTTTTACATGAGCTCCACACAGGAGGCCCTGAGGAAAATAATTTCAATCAGGGCCTATGCCATCTTTGGGGATTTTGTGTGGAGGGTTTTTTAAGGAAAGGAAGGAGAGGAGAGTTCTGGGAAGGAAAAGGGTTAAATGGGTGGGTAGGAATCTGGGGTTCAGTGTGTCCTGGTCATCCGCCTCCAAGACCTAGACAAACCTCACCCCATGAACCCCTCACCCCATCACCAAACGTACCGAACCACTTGGGGTGACCTATGGCAGAGGTGTTGGTTATCCAATAAAGGTTCCCAAATTTAGTATCATATATAAAGATAGCAACCAATAATGCGCAATATGTGCGTTTAGAAAATGAAGATAATGTTGGTAATTTTTAGTCGAAGTACCTACGATACACTTAAAAGTGACCGAATTGGAAATGGGTTCCATAGCTCAGTTGATAGAACACTTGCTATGTAAGCAAAGGGCCCTAGGTTTGAGCCCCAGTGGAACCAATATCTTTTTCTGATTTTTCTGTCTCTTGATTTTCGATTGAGTTTCGCGAATATTGTCTTCATTTAATTAAATATTAAAAATAATCTTTTTCATCCATTATCAATAAACTCACATATTCATGAATAAATACCGCGAACGATGAAAACGACAAATAAATATTAACATATCTTGCTCTGGATTCTAGCGTTTTTAGTCTATGTATTATCTATGTCAATTTATTTTTTTCATTATCATTATTAAGATCGCTAAATGTATTTTAAAATGTATTTTGAAGCCATAAGTATTTGAAATATAAATTACAAAATACCTCAGCATCAGGTAATTGAAATACCAATTACAAAATACATTTTTAGGAAGTAACTGAAATACAAATACAAAATACGTATTTGTATTTCAAATACTGCCCCTACACCTCACAAAAAACGCCTCTTTCTGAATTAAAGACAAGGGAAGAATATCGCCACCTGGATGGGTGATGTTGTCAAGCGGGTTAAGAGGGCATTACCAGAGAAAACCGGAAATACGTCATTTTCAAAAAAGTTTTTAGACGTATTGACTCTTTTCCACAAAAAATTATAAATGGATTTCGAAAGATTGTTCTTTTATCTAGCATTCGTATGTAATAAATTTTGAGATTTTTATTTTTTTATTTTTAGTATAATAAGGTTATTCCATAGGTCGTTGGCAGGTTTGTTAAATTTTCAAAAAAGTTTTTGTATTATACCACACCCATTTCAAATAATATAATCATGCAGTAAAATAAATCAATACATTATCTAGTAAACGTATGTTTTAGAATTTTAATTTTAGTTTCAATAAAATCATTAAAAAATATGTACGTACATGTGTTTCTTGACGAAAATTGGTCCATTTGTGTATTTATTTGCCCACTTACAAACTAATATATTTCAGATATTTTTAACATTCTTACTAAATTTAGACAATATTGAAAAATGATAAATACTTATAATCAAAAAATAACTACAAAAAGTACACTATTTTAATAGTTTTATCATCACGCCTTTCAGCATTTTTGGATGAAGGTATAAATTAAAGCTAATTTGGATTGAAATAAATTCGATATTGAGTTATAATTTAAAAAAGCTGGTACGGAGAATAATTAATCTTCCTCATTGTAACCGCCCTGCACGATCGGAAGAACAACTTTCGACGAAATGTGGATTTTCGTCCGCTGGCTGGTTAAACGCTCTTAAGGAGGAGCTGTAGGAAGGGTTTTATTAATGCGGATCTTGAAGAGTCGGAAAAAATTACTGAAAAAATTACTAAACGCAGAGTAACATTATCATCAAATAAAACATACAAAATCGTTAAAAAAATGGTTTTTTAGGTAGACTGACACAAAAATTAAGACAACAAAGTCGTTTATAATTAAAATTATTGAACCGTTCGTTTTACGGATGAACGCAGCTCTTACAGCGACGGTGCGTTGGTTTTTCGAACTTTCAACCTACTATGGACTATTAGGCAATCTTAAAAGGACTATTAATTATTATTATAAATTTGTATAACAATATAGAAACGCGACAGCGGTGAGGGGCACCGCCGCAGGTTTCGTAAGTGATTTGGCGTCGAACGGCTCGCCCGACGGATGGGTTCACTCGGAACTCTCAAATTATATATTTTTTTATCGTTTTCGCTTATTTTTTTAAAATATGGCAATTTAAGTTTTTAAAACTATAATAAAATAAAAATAATAATAAAGATAAACGAACAATTAAAAAAAAAAAATTTAAATCGTTCACAAAAATTTGCCAGGCTGCTGGTCGGTAGACCGCGAAATTCTTATATGGAATGATCTGGACTATAGTTATTCATTGGTTTTATTCGTGTAGTCGATGACGTAAAAATTCTATTTTTTACCCCACTTTGACGCCGGCTGCCTGCGAACTTGCCAGGCTGACGGTTGGCAGACCTGCTTTTTTCACATTTTCTAATCGACCTTTATCATATGAAACCATTCCCGTTCGTGTAGTCGATGACGTAATTTTTTCGAAAAAAATCGCTGACTTTTTCCCTGACTGCGCGGCTCCTGCCAAGAGGCACACCGGCAGACCAGCTTTTTAAAGGTTTTCTAAATGCCCATAATCACTTAAAAGTAGTTTCATCCGTGTAGTCTGTAGTTGATGACGTAGGGTTCACCTATCTCGCCTCCTAGTCTACAAGTAAGAATACTATTTCGCTGGAGACCTGTCGTCGGAACAGTAACAGTTCGGAAGTTTTCAGTACTTTCCGTATTACGAACGCCGATTACTAGCCGATCTGATGTTGCACCGGGCGCGCGGGTGGAGGGGTGTACTGCCTGTCGGGTGTCAGCCGTAATGATCTCTTACCAAATTCATATATTTAGATAGGCAATTCAATTTTATTTTGAACCTTTTTTAAAGTTTTGTGCAAATTTATATTTTAAATATAATATTTGGGAATACGATGAGACGTATAATTTTGTTGCCTGTTCACCGCACGAGTGAACGTTAGAACGAGCCGCGCCTGCTTCCAAGATACGTGTAAGAAATTCGTTCCACACTATTTCGAGGACCCAAGACCTCCAAAAACTACAGTCCACTAAAACGAGGACCTTCCGAGATCCGTGTATTTTACGTATGTGTAATCCTGAATACGTGGACAGGCCTCGGATATGGGAAGTCCTCAGTTACCGGGTGTGTATTCCGGTTTTTTGAGGACCGTTTTCTAGGTGCTTACCGGGTGTATGATGAAACCGAATAGACAGCAACGATCACGATTAACTTGAGTATACGCATAAGTGTAGAATACATGTCTACTTTATATAATATAACAGGACCTCGAATTCGGGTAGCCAGTTGAAGTCCTCGAAATCAGGATTGGACAAACAAGGGTGTGGATGTGTGTGTTATGTGTGCGAGTTCAGTGTGCTAAAAATGTTTTTCTTAAATAGAGGGAGGGAATCAAAAAATATATCAGTATTTGTGGTTTTTGAATAGAGATGAAACTTTGAAGGATGCGGGAAATGGGGGAGTTGGCTGCAGCGTTCGTATTATTACTGGTTGTGTAAAAAAGGTTGGTGTGGCGAGTTCTTTTAGATGGGATGTTAAAATTTATTTGGGATAGAAGTTCTGGGCAGTCTATTTCGTTATGTATAATTTTATGGAGAAATGTCATGTCAGCTACCGTTCGCCTGGATTTCAGGGAACGGTAGCTGACATTTTCATTCTAATAAAAAAATAACAATGTCTAACGATGCGTAGGTGATTTGGCGGGTGAAAACAAGTATTTCAAACAAGTAAAATAAGTATTTTTATTACATAATATTTTATGTATATAATATAATATTTTATGTAATTCTATGGGCAACTTTGAATAGAAGTGTGAAGTTTGATGTAATATGAATCTTCTACTTTTTTGTTTTAGGGTTGACACTGAAACAATAACGGAGTTATAACGATTTCTGTGAGAACACACGCGTTAGCTTGAAAAAAAGCTTATTGTACTTGACTGCTATTGTTATATTATCGTGTAAACAAGCTTAGGGGTCGGAGTGGTTAAGCAGCTATGTGCTTACTTTATGCGTAACATTTATTTATTCTTTTTTACATGACAACTGTAGGTTGTACTTTCCATATCCGGAAACTTGTCGTACCTGCGAAAACTGGCGAATTTGCGTAGCATTATTGGAGTCGACATTGTATAATTTTATTGATATGAGCTTTCGTTTTAATGTAAAAGGAGTCCCAGTTGAAATTTGTTTTGGAAGCGTTTAATGTATTATAAAATGCGTTAAAGCTTTAGATCCGGCCCCAATGTTTGTTTAACCTTTTCATTGCCAAATTTTTTTTTGGATTTCTCTGTGTTCAATTTAGGAGGTGGATATGGATACCGCCGCCCAGGGAACCATTTATTGGTTACGTTTGATGATTTAGCAAGTTTGATGATTTTAGGGTGAGGTTTGTCTTGATCTTGGGAGGCAAATGCGTTTGACCACCTGCAGCGTGACAGGCCGGATCGAGAGATACTGGTCAAGGGAGACCTTTTGATTTCTCCAGCCGGACTATCTCGAACCATCGCCTTGCACGGCAGTTTGAGTGATGGTTACGTCTGTCACTCCTGAGCTTTCTGGTCCCAGATTTCTATCCATCCCTCATACCCTTTTATTTCCCAGACTTTCCTTACCTTCCTTTCCTCAAAAAGACCCTACACTTAGCAACCCCTAAGATGGCACAGGCTCTGAGGCTCTGATTTATTGTTCTCAGGGCTTCCTACTTTGAGCTAACGTAAAAAAAAAACAGAGTGTGTGGTTCACACGCGGTAGAGGTTATGCCTTCAGAAAACTAAAATAGACAAGAACGGGGAGGCTACAAAGCACCGCACAAAGAGGAGACCGATCGGCTACGAAGCACTACACAAAGAGGAGTCCGATTATACTACGTCATTCTCTCGCAAGCGAAATCCTGTTGATGTATGTGTTCGTCTCTTTTCAGTGTCACTATTTATCGTTTCATTGATTTTCTAATCATAACGGTGCTAAAGAAGTTTTCACTTCAAAAAAATCACACGCGGTAGAAGTGAAACTTTCAGAAAACTAAAATAGACAATATTGGGGAGGCCACCGCACAAAGAAGAGACAGACCGGCTACGAAGCACTATACAAATAGGAAACCGATTACACTACGTAATTCTCTCGCAGACTAAATCCTGTAGATGTATGTGTTTGTCTAGTCTCCTTTTACTGTCGTTATTTTTCTTTTTATCGAGTTTCAAATCACTAACCAACTAACTAACTAACCATCACGCCGTTTCCCCGCAGGGGTAGGCAGAGAGGACGGACCGCCAAACATCCCGGTCTTGGCACACATTCCTTGCCTCGTTTACATTCATACAACGTCTCATACATTCTCTTCTATTATTCTGACTCTTGACATGGCCCGACTCAAGTATCTGATTCACTTGGTCGTGCCATGTCTTTCTTGGGCGTCCTCGACTTCTTCTACCATTCACATTTGCGTCATATATTCTTCTTACACTCCTTTCCTCGTTCATTCGCTCTACATGTCCAAACCATCGGAGCGTTCCTTTCTTGATTTTACTCATCACGCTTACATCAGCCTTGCATTCTTTGCGGATTTCCACATTTCTCACACGATCTTACATGGTTTTACCACACATACGCCTCAGGGATCTCATTTCTACAGCGTTCAGTCTACTTTCATCCTTCCTCTGCCAGTTCCATGCCTCACTGCCATACATCAGGGTAGGTACCAGAACTCCATTATGGACGGCTAGTTTCGCGTCTTTGGACAGTTTTTTGTTGGTGCCAACGGCGTTCAGTCCTCCATTAATAGAGTTACCTGCATTCACCCTTCTTTCAATATCTCTATCAGCCTTCCCATCTCTCGTTTCAAATCACAATGGTGCTAAAGAAGTTTTCACGTCAAAAAAAATTGTGGTGTACTACACCAGTTTCCCGCTTGTACTATGAGTTTTTGGACACTGTGTATATAAGAGCAAATAATGTTTATCTAATCCTTACAATTTATCCCACTGTTTGCATACATCACACTTCCAGGGATTGTCTGTTCTGTAGAGGTCGCTAATAAATTAAAACGCTAGCGGGAGCTTTCCTGGCCATCCGGTACGCCGCGCGCCGCGCGTCGGACCGGGCGTGGGAGCGGCCAGCGCCGTAATCCCACACCGCGCAGGGTGGGGCAGGACCACTTCACTGTTTCACTACTTTTACGAGCAATTCTATTAAAATTACGTCCAAGTTAAACATTGTAATATCACGTCGGATGGTCGCGGATTATAAGTCCAATTAACTAAACAATTAACGATAATTGTCGCCTAAAACGTATCTTTTTGGGAGGGTCTGAATCCACTAAACTTTATTTAGGCGTAATTTCGACATCACATTGTTACAGGTTTAATTGGAGAAAAGAATTACAAATTAATTAAATAATTACTAATACCTCTGTCGTAGGTCACCCTAAGAGTATTGCTACGTTTGGTGACTAAGCAAAGGTGCGCGGATTCATAGATCCGGATCTTGGTAACGGATGCGGCTACCCACCAACTGTGTGGCAGGTCGCATCGGAGACTGATTGAGAGACACCTTTCCAGCAAGACTCTCGGAACATTGCCTTGCAACGAAGTGAGAGGGTTAGATTCATACGTCCGTCACTCCTGGACACATTGTCCCCGGATTCTAACCACCCCTCAAACCCTTTTCCCTCCCAGAATTCTTTCTCCTTTCTTTTGACGACATAGGCCATGAGAGGAATTATTTTCCTCAGGGACTTCTGTGTGGAGCTAATGTAAAATACAGACACACCCGAAAAAATGTACTATAAAATTTGTTATAATCTAAAAAAAATAGAGTGTGCAATTCACACGCGGTAGAAGTGAAACCATCAGAAAACTAAAGTAGACAAGAGTGGGGAGTCTGCGAAGCATCGCACAAAGAGGAGAACGATTATACTATCTCATTCTCTCGCAGGCTAAATCCTGTAGATGTTTGTGATTGTCTTTTTTTAGTGTCGCTACTTTTCGTTTCATCGAGTTTCAAATCACAACGGTGTTAAAGAAGTTTTCACATCAAAATGTATTTTCACGGGGGAAATAGAACTAAATTTTTGGAAGTTTAAAGCTTAGAACTTCGACTGAATATTGCAATTCGTTAAACTTTTATAAGAATTTTGAAGAAAAGGGCTGTTATATATCATCACGCAGTCAAATTTGTTAATAAATTTTTAATTAAATGAAGACAATATTAGCGAAACTCAATCGAAATCTGGAGACAGAAAAATCAGAAAAGATATTGGCTCCGCTGGGACTCGAACCCAGAACCCTTTTCTTACATGGAAACAGCTTTAACCCATATTAATTCGGTCACTTTTAACTGTATCATACTTCGACTAAGAACTACCAACAATATCTTCATTTATATGATTACAAGATTCAACTCGAACTAAATGCAATCTAGTGTCTTTCTGATTTTTCTGTCTCCAGATTTCGATTGAGTTTCGCTAATATTGTCTTCATTTAATTAAATATTATAATTTGAGATTTTACTCATAAAGTTTAAAAAAATTAATATTAAATATTCATCCTAGACTTGCAGAAAAAGTCAATAGATGTCGCGTATTACAAATAAAATGGATAAAAATTTATCCAGACACTATCTAGATTGCATTTAGTTCGAGTTGAATCTTGTAATCATATATAAAGATAGCAGCCAATAATATGTGCGTTAAGTAAATGAAGATAATGTTGGTAGTTCTTAGTCGAAGTATGATACAGTTAAAAGTGACCGAATTAATATGGGTTCCGTAGCTTAATCGGTAGAGCTGTTTCCATGTAAGAAAAGGGTTCTGGGTTCGAGTCCCAGCGGAGCCAATATCTTTTCTGATTTTTCTGTCTCCAGATTTCGATTGAGTTTCGCTAATATTGTCTTCATTTAATTAAATATTATAATTTGAGATTTTATTCATAAAGTTTAAAAAAAATAATAATAAATGTTTATAAATTGTTCGCCAAAATTTCGTTTCAATATAAAATTTATAAAAAAGCATCATATCAAAAATATAATTTGTTCAATGCACATACATACATACGTACTCACACACACACAAACCCACCTTAAAATTTACTTATCTTAATACATAAAACAAAGTCGGGTTAGTTACACCATTTACATTTACACCGAGAACGGCTGAACTTATTTTTCTGACCCTTGATTTGTTAGAATTGTATCCGCCCCGAACAGCAGAATAGCTATTAAAACATCGGAAAAATTAACGAAAAAATCAATTATGAAGCAAAATCTTTTCTTCATACATTTTGTATGGAATGAATTCTCATCTTTTGAAAGAACTGCAGGAATATTGTGATAAGAATAATTTTGAGCAGTGAGTGAAATCCAAAAATTCAAAAATGTCGAATTACACATACAATGCTGCCCCTCTTTCTTACACACTAAATGTCAACAGTCTGAAATAGGACAAACGGTGAACGTATGTCTGCACCCCTCAAAAGGAAACATATCGTAATTATAATAAATCTCCCTCACACGTATAAAGAAAATGAAACGTAATTCCCGTAAGTAACAGGAAAAGGAAAATCACAAAAATTATAAATCCGTACAGAACGCCATCTCTGATACTGACAAAAACAAAACGGGATAGTTACGCATCTAGTAAATAAATAACAAAATGATCACGATAGAGATCACATTTTTTTGTGATTTTATTCTCGAATAATTAATCTTTATTTTTAATATAATAAACAACGATGTAAATATTTCCCTCCTACCTTCAATGTATGTATCATGCGAAAATTATAAGTCACCAAACTAAAACACTGATTGACAAGTCCGAGTCACTCGAAGCGCCAGAATTTACTGAAACAAGTTTAGTGTATTGTGTTGGTGGAATCTGAATTATTTCAATTGCAATATGCTTGCATAGAGTGTAACTACTAGTATATCGCACTATCGCTACTACACTGCCATAAACCAAATATCGGGACTTTTGTTTTAAATTCCTGGTTGGCATTTAAAACAAAGGATTGTCAAATATTTGATAGTATTCCATTGAACGAACACCACAACAAAAGAAACAATTATACTGAATGTATATATGTACACTACCTACTTAATATATTTACATTTGTCTAAGTTTCACTGCCTCTTTTTATTATCATTTATCAATATACCCTTTTGTCTAATCGAAATTTAATTCAAATTAATAAAATACTTAGTTTTACTGTTTACAAAAACCATCATGTTTCGTGAGCAACGCTCACTTCTTCAGGGTTTTTATTGATACTAATTATAAATAATAGACATAGAGAATGGTGTCAATTGAAAAAGAATGGACATAGACGATGGTATCAATGGAAATGTGAGAGTGGGTAGAGGGGAGAGGGGCAATGGGGGACAATTTACAAAGGGAACAGGTTTAATATTGGGTCATTTAAGAACAATTTTTGATTATTAATAATATTCAAATTCGGATTTCTAAAATTTCTAGTTTATCCAACTGAATGCCATTGACATTAAAATGTATTAATTCTAATCCACTATTGAAGTTAAAGGTGTGACTGGTTTCCACCAAATGGTTGGCAAACTCCGATAACTGTTATTGTTTAAAGATTTTTGATTTCAAATGAAATTCTTCCTGTGTTTTATGCAAATAACAAATTTAAAAATTACATTTTAAATAATAAAGATAGAAATTCAAAAATGAATAAATCTGAATAGATCTGAATAGATCTGAAACGAAGGAGGGGGTTCGAGGGAGCGGTAGGGAATAGCAGGGGGTGCTTCTCATTCGGACAGCTGAACGTAGTCTGCTCACGCGTCGAAAAAACAAAAGTTTTGTGTAAGCAAAAGCACTTTAATAAAACGAATACAAACTCAAAACACTTTCATTCTTTGAGTGGAATTGCAACGCATGCCGGGTACTAGCTAGTTACTTATTAATTGTGACGGAGTACTTTGAAATCAGTTTTTACCACATTAAACGTTAATGTGTGCTTAATGGTTTAATACAGAGGTGACTGCTTTTGACTTATTTAAATGTGTTACATTGTTGAGGTATTGGAAACATACTAAGAATGATGGTTGCCGAAATTGTGAATTTTGACATAAGATTCGAGATCAGATTCTCCCTAACGTCCCAAAGAAAATGTTAAACTTAAACGGTGCAGAATTCTAGAAACGTTGACTGAAATTATGCATTTTAGTAAATTGGTGGAGAACTCTAGAATTAATACGACAATCATGAAACCAACAAAAAACATGGTTACACAGGATACAAATTATTCATGAGATTACAGAAATTTTGTTTTTTTTTATTATTATTATTTTTTTAAATTTTATTTGGAATTTAATAAACAATTTGAACAATTGATATGTTACATATTTAGCATATAAAATATAATGTACATTTAGATGATGTAATAATTTGCCTACATGTTCATGTTCAAATATCTTAATACCACTCTTCCATGGAAGCATTAGCTTGTGTCTGGAAGAGTAATGTACATTTTTAATGCTATATTATATTATAAGTATTTAAATTACAATGTGAAGGTAAAAAACAATAAGTTGTTAGTTCGATGTTATGTAATTATAAGTATTTATCTACTATCAAACAATTTTAACATTAGGATAATGTATCTAGAATTATTGTAATTATGGATTTTTACATATTACGTAAGTCCATCAGTGACGTATGACGGTTTGATTTAATTTGACTTACAGCAGTATTGTTGCGGGTGTACGATATATATTAATCATCACTTTACATCGTAAGATAGCTTACGCCTATTCCTCATCGACGTACTTCGTTGACGTGAACTTGTTTGCTCCAGGACCTTAGAGTCGAAAGTTCAAAACCCGACGTGGGTAAAAAAGATATTTTCTTTCAATAAGAAAGACAAACATTTCACGGTTAATACCATCATTATAGAAGAAAAATCTTGCTTGTGCATTGAAGGAGGATTTAGCTATAAATAAATAATTTGAATAAAACTATAACTTTGTGGTTATCCATTACAGATTAATGAAACAATGTTACTTTGTTTGAACAACTCGTAGATTTGTTTAAAGCAGACCGGTTTCGGAACGACCGTTCCTTCTTCAGGGCAAACGTATACTGATTTGACAACTAAAAATAGTGGGTGGGAACAATGCATTATTACTTAGGATTGTGGTAGGGGTGTTTTCCGACGAGTGGGCAGGCCACATGTTCGTGTGAGCGAACTCCCCCCATCTCTTTCCTCCCTCCTCCAGCTTTCTTCTTCCACCTTCCCCGCCTTCCCCCCTCCCTTGCCCGCCCTCCCGAGAACCCCAACCCCTTCCTTCTTTCCCCTCCGTATCCCGCCTCCCCTCTCGGCCCCAAACTATATGATAATAATAATAATTAAATAAATAAATTAAATAAATGTTGGATTACAAAAGATTTTTTAAATATTTATATTGAGGGATAAGTAGGATTTATAGGTCCAATTAGGAGTTCCACTGAGCAAAGGTCCAATTAGGAGTTCCACTGAGCTGAACCCTCTGATATGAAAATATTTGGAGCCGGTGAATTATTTTCCCATATGGTCTCTTTGACGTGTTGTTCTTGTATTATTTTATATTTATTATACTTACGTAGTGCAAGTGTATAACGTGGATTGACTAGGTGATCATATGTGGAAAAATGTGTGAAAAGGTTAAGTTTTTCCTGCGGGAACGATTTAACACGGACATATGTTTATTATTCCAGAATGTGAGGAGGTTAGTGCAATACCACACGTCCCATATGAAATACACCAATTTTATTACACAAATAGGTATACACGCGCGCCACTTATTGAATTTTTTCAATGCAAATTTCGTAACGCCAGAGGTCACCATCATATAAAGAAACCATCGCGGACATCGGCACAACTAATCACCAAAGTTTCATCGCAATCGATAAAATAATGAACGGTGTAATATGATTTGAGATTCTCATGGTCAAATATATTATCGTGATTTATTCTTGTGCTGTTAGGTCGTGTTGCACTATATCATTCTTTAGCCAACGTTTTGGACAGACTTACGAGTTTCTTCCCTGATGATGGTCAGATGTTGCAATGTCCGTCATCAGGGCAGGTACTCCTAACTCCGTCCGAAACGTTTGCTAATGAAGTGGATAGCGCAATACGGCATACTATCCCAAAAATAAACCAGGATAATAAACAGTGTATTTGTGCGAAGTTTCAGAGTTCAGAATCATATTAGACTAGATCTGAATAGGCTAGTATCTGACTGAATGTCTATTTGTAATGACGTTGAACGGAAGAGACTTTAAAAACTTGGAACTAAGTAATCATTTTATATCGTCCATACGTATTAAAACTAGCTGGTTCCCGGCATGCGTTGCAATGCCATATTCAAAGAAATATATCGTTTCTCTCTGCATGTCCTTTACCGTGCGTCCCCGTTTCTCTCCCGCATCCCCTACCCGCTCGCGTTCCCCTTCAACCTTCCCCGCCCACCCTCTCCCCTCTCCCGCTCCCCCGTTCCGCAAACCCCACTCCCGGGTTCCATATATTCAGTCCCAGTACATTCAGTTTTCAAACAGCTCGCGTGCCACCTATTACAATTTTTTTATTAAAATTTTCATTTAAAGCATATCTATTACAAATATTCATTTTTTGTATATTATGAGAACAATCAAATTTGGTCATAGGAACCTATTTAAAAATATCTATAATTTAAAAAATCCATAGACAATTCTTTTACTACAAAAAAAAACAGCTGCCTGCTAAATTCAATTTGATCAAACGTGCGACTGTCAAACGTGCGAAGTTAAAATAGTCGTTAAGTTTTCTGAAATTATTCAATTTTCTGCGCAATTTTCTTCATTTTTATTTTCATAAGAACCTTCTACAAAGTATTATAAAACTTTAAAAAAAAGATGAATGAAATAGGTAAAGTCCCCTTGAAGTTATGGCGTGACCGAGGGAAAAAGGGATTAGATACAGAAAAGTATTAGATTCACAATATCGAAAACATGATTTTTTTTTTCAAAAAAGTGTAATTTTGGAATTTGAAGTTCCGTTGTCTGTAGGTTCTATGATTGTAATCTTAATTTTAATAGGTCACTGTCGGGCATTTGCCTGTAGAAGGCGTTATTTAAATTTAAATCCAGAGGTTTATCAAGCAGATATAATTGCGTGGGTTCTCCGTCCATGGCTTTCAGGGATTTTTAACACTAATGGATAACGCACACCACTCACCAACTAAGGCCACCTCTCAATCAATATAATGCAGCGAAATAAACACGTTATGCCCGAAAAAAAGTACCTACTGTCACATTCATTCTAACGAATTTTTCAAAAATCTACGCGCTTTTGGCCTTTTAAGCCAATAATAATGAAACAATGTCGATAATTTCGACAACCGTAATATGGACCTAATTCGGTAGTCGAAAAATGTGTAAAAAACTGCACAAAAAAGTTATTTTATGAATAAAGAAAAAAAAACATTAAGGCGTTGCTTCGTAATTGCTTTTTGGTGTTGCTTTGTAGATATTATTTGCAACTTGAGAGGCGGTATGGGTATCGCCGCCCAGGGAACCAACTCCCCTGCCTTAGGTCACCCCAAGTGATCGCTACGTTTGGTGACTTAATAGGGGTGGGCGGGTTCATTGAGTGAGGTTTGTCTAGGTCTTGGCGGCCAATGCGTTTGCCTACCTACTGAGCGGCGGGAGATATTGGATGAGGGAGACCTAATCTAGACCTCTCCACCCATGGTGGAGAAGTCCAGATTAGGTCCCCCTCATGTCTGGTCTCTCTCGACCTATCGCCTTGCACCTCAGTGAGAGGGATGGATCCATACGTCCGTCTTTGCTAGACATATTGACCCCCAGATTCCCACCCACCCCTCATACCTTTTTCCTTCCCAGAACTTCCTCTTCTTCCTTTCCCCAAAAAATCCTCCACACAGCATCTCCAAAGATGACACAGGCCCTGGAAGATTTTTTCCTCAGGGCTTCCTGTGTAGAGCTAATGTAATTTTTTGAAATGAAAACTTCTTTAGCACCGTTGTGATTTGACATTCGATGAAACGAAAAATCGACACTAAAAGAGACAAACATATAGGAACATCTATAGGATTGAGTCTCCCTCGATTTAGAAAAATCGGTATCTATGCATGCTTTGTAGCCTAATGGTCTCCTCTTTGAGCGGTTATTTGTAGCCTCCCCACTCTTGTCTACTTTAGTTTTCTGATGGTTTCACTTTTACCGCGTGTGAACTGCACACAATTAAAAAATTATGAATACCTATGCGGCACCCAAATACTCGAAGCCAGCGGAAGTGTTCGTCATTATTTGCATCCCCAATTATATTGTGAGACTGGAGATAACGGGGAGGGAAATGAGATGGGGAAGAGTAAGGTATGGAAAGTTGGAGCGTTTTAATAAAATAATTACTGAACACTCAATTAACGACCTCCAAATATTGCGAACTCTGTGAAGCCTTGCATCATTCCACGCCAACACCTTCTTAAAAGTAAAGGTACATAAATCACTATTCGCAAACATATTCGTGTTAGTTTACAAATATGAAAACCACGCTCGTGATGGTATGATGTCACCCGTAGTAGGTATTAAAATAATAATTTCGGATGCGATTGAATAAAATCACACACACTAGAATTACACAAGTAAAAAAAACGTTTGTGTCAACCTTAAATTACTTTCGTTTTTTTTTTCATTTATGAAATTTATTATGAAAGTTAATATGAAGGTTCCGGTTAGAAAGAACTCCCACATACGAAATATTTATAAATGTTCATGCTTTCAATGTACAAGAACTTTATTAAAAAAAATGTATTTAAACATAAAAAAGTATATCTGAATACTCCACTCCCCAATATAAATACTGAACCGGGACGATGGAATGTGCCAAAATATATATATTTTTTTTTTCTGGATAAATTAATTTTCATGTTGCAAAACTATGTATAAATCAAACACCACATCAAATAAAAATGTAGTGGATATATTTGTTAGAAAATAATAATATTTAAAGCTACAGTAAAATATGGCTAAGTAAACTGAGTTATTATGATGACAATGTAAAGACATTTAGAAAATCAATACAATAATACAGTGTCTACGAATATAACAGGCCGCCTAAGTGAGGAGGACTGTGAAAAACTTTAACATTATTCGTAAATATAATCGTTAATAATATGCTTCATAAAATATAATATATCTTATTTCACCATCCTCTTGATAGCTTATCCATAGAATAACATATATTTTCAATTAACGATTTATTTATTCATAAAATTCGAGTTAAATTTTCGGTGCTCGAACCTATGAATAGTGGCTATGTATCGGATAAGTAATCCGAGTTCTCTTCCTATTGCAATTATTTATTTGTTTATTATTACGTTATCCTATGAATTAGCTATCAAGAGGATGGTGAAATATCCCCTTATTGTAATTACCACATAACCACGTACACAACCTGTTTTGTTAAATTGAATCACTTCTGATATCGAAGTGTTTGAGATCAATGAAGCTCAATTTAAACGGCAAGCTTTGTTGCTGTTAGTATAAATATGCTAGTCTTATCTATTGCCTCCCTTTTAAAAACGCTTTGAAATGTTTTGAAATGAATAATTTAAAATTAAATAGACACCAATAAACAACAACAACGAAAAATTAGTACACACCAGTAAACATTCTAAAATATAAACCAATTATTTTTAATTAAAAATTATTAAGTGTGTGTAATTCTTTTGGTGTGTAATTCTCATAGATACAAGCAATTTCGTGCTGACACCCCGTAGGACAACGATGCCTTATCGAAGCGATGGGTCCCCGAAACGAAAAGGAGAAAAGTTGATGATATTATTACCGTAAATAGAGGAAACATAAAATAAGCGATCAACTTTGCTATTTTTCAAACGTTACCTTTTATAACGCAATCATAAAGGTGTGGAACTGTTCGAATGCTACTCATAAATTCTGCTTTGCAATTTGTAATAAACACGTGATAACGATATTGTTGTACTTTACACAATCATAATATGATATAATTTATCACATTATGATTGTGTGATTGGTTTATAGTTTATATGGTCTTAATATATTTTATAGTATCCGACCGAAACAGGAATTTCTATTGAAACCGAAACTGAAACCGAATCTTCGGTATCTGTCGCAGTTTCGGCCAAAACCGAAACCGAAACTTTTTTAAACATGTTAAAAAAAATTTGTTTACTGAAATTTGGCTTATTTTTTACACTTATACAAACAGTTAACACGTGTTAAATAAAATAAAATAAAAAAACATAATTGAATTATGTTAAAAAAAATACTGCTATGAAACTAAAAAAAAATAAAAATTAACAAAACATGTTAACTACTTTTTGGAACAAAAATTTGTCAATAACCAACATACTTACATTATAAAGGAAGGACCCCCTTAATTGAGTTTTTTTTTATTTGAAAAAAAAAAAAAAACAATAACTGAAGTGTGTAAAAAAATAACTATTTATTTTATTGATATTACTGTTATAAAACTGTAAAAATAAACAAACGTATTAACTATTCTTCGAACAAAAATTAGTCAATAATCAACACTAACATTACACACGATCCCCGAACTCACCCGAAGTCAGCCGAACGACGCGCGATAATTCACGAACGCAGAGTTTCAGTGCGGCCGAAGGTTCGGCAGATTTTCTGCCGAAACTGATGCCGAAACTAGATTTTTTCCGAAACTTGCCGAAACCGAAACCGAACCTTCGGTCGGTTACTAATATTTTACAGTTCTACACGAATAGTAGGATATTATTAATGCCTTTAAATTTCAGAATGTAGGAATTGCGATTTGGTTCGGAACCTAGACATTCAATACACAATTTGTTCGGAGTGAAAGGAAAAGTGAAAACAAGACGACCTTTAAGGTCCTCCATTTTACTGGGATATAATATAAAAATAACTATTTTATTTCCTGTGTCAGGGTATTTGGGTTGGGGGAAGGATGAAATAGACGTATTTATGAATATTGGATATTACCATTTAATTTTAGCCAATTCGAATAAATGGTGGTGGTCAGAGTGATATTGGAAATTATGTTTCCGTCCGTGTAAATGTCGTATTTCGCAACTGAATTTCCAATTTCCAAATTATTTCCAGTAGGCATAATTAATTCGGTTTAATAGATTAATATTCAATGTATTTGGAGAATAGATTTATTGTTTGTTCTCAGCGAACGTATCATTTGGTGTGACTTTTTGACAGATGTTATGAAGAGAACCCCGTACATTTTACGGTGTCCGTACGTGTTTTAGAGGTATAATGATAATGGTGCCGATTAAAAAAAAATCAAATTTTATAATATTCTTATTATTATTATAATTTACAAGTACAAGTATATTACATTTGATTTAGTAATATAGACGTTGAGCATTATAATGATTTATGATCAATAAGATGGATCAAGGAAAAAAATATTTATGAGATTTAATATTTTTGGTATGCCTCGTTATACTACTGTGCCATTCGTGTTGAAAATATATATATTTTTTTTAATTTCGGCTATGTAATTATCGTTTTTTCGCACCTATAAAATTATGTACCGTCTTTCAGGTTTATAAAAAATGGTCTGATTTTTCGGATTGAAATTTTCAAAAAATCGCCAGGGTTTCAAAAGTACGATTAAAAAAAAATACAGAATGTCTTAGAATATTTGCCTAAGACGGATTTTTTTTTTAAATGTGATGCAAGTGGCCTATTGTAATACGTGGCAAGCGAGCTGTTTGAAAACTGAATGTACTGGACTGAATATATGGAAAGCGGGAGAGGGGTTTGCGGGACGGGGGAACGGGAGAGGGTAGGCGGGGAAGGTGGAAGGAGAACGCGGGAGGGGAAGGGGGTGCGGGAAGGGAACGGAGACGTACGTGAAAGGACATGCAATTTATTTCTTCATGCCAGGAACCAGCTAGTATTGTTATGGATGTAGGTAAGAGCGGAGATTTAAATAACCAAATCTAAAATAATTGTATACCACTGCTGTTAACACCCCTCCCTCAAATGTTTTGTATGTAAACCATCGTTGTCGCACTCGCTCCTCGTTCATTCTGACTTAAACTAAGGTCAAAAGCGACTCAGGTGATTTTAAATATTCTAACGATAGTAAAACGAGTAATCGATAATTTGACAAGTTATAGGTACAATAATTTATTTCCACAAATGTTAACGAACCGACGCGACATCAGGTGTTTACGAGCAAAGTTCGCACGGTGCTTTATTCGGCAGAACAACGTGCGGATGTGAAACATGGAAGCTAAAAATGTAAACACAATAAACCGAACAGAAGCTACAAAATATTTACCAGTTTTTTTAATTTAGAAGGGGCTAACCCTTCAGGCTATTCAACATTTTTGCTAGGTTTGCAAGCTTACCGATGTGTTATTATTAACGCAACCAATATATTTTAATCCAAGTGTAGGTATGTCCACAAGTATTTTATTTAACAGGCCACTTGCATGGATATCATAATGAATTGGAAAAAATCGTGTGGATAGATTTTTCTACTAAGATTTTTCTACGAAAATGTTACGAATTTTTTATTTTTATTTTATTTAAATTTTTTTTAACTCAATAAATACGTTATTTGGGCTCGTGACGTCACTCCATGAAAATGTTCCGTCTTCGATAATATTCAATTAATTTTGTAAAATTCCACACCGATTTATTTTTTTATATGGCAATTTGATTTTCGGCGAATTTTTGACAGATGTTACGAAGAGAACCCCGTACATATTATGCCTTGTGTACCTGTCTTAGAAGCGTAATAAATGGTAATGTTGCTGATTTTAATAAAATTTAATTTTATAATACATTATTATAATAATAATTTACAAGTACAAGTTTATTACATTTGATTTGGTCATTTATAGACGTTAAACATTATAATGATTAATGTTCAATAAGATGGATCAAGGAAAAACATATTTATGAGATGTAATACTTTTAGAATGCTTCATTATTCTCCTGTGTTGTTCCTGTGAAATACGTCGTTTTTTTTTAAATTTAATTATCGTTTATTCGCACCTATAAAATTATATCCCGTCTTTCCGGTTTATAAAAAATGGTCCAATTTTTCGGAAAGAAATTTTCAAATAATCGCCAGAGTCTCAAAATTACGATTAAAAAAACGGAAAGTATTAGAATGTTTGCCTAAACCGGAAAAAAATATGATGCAAGTGGCCTATTGACTTACTAAATTAATGCTTTGACACAGGCTAGCCTAGTGAGGCGGGTTATAAGAAACCTCAATTTATAACAAATAAATTTTTATTCTTTAATTTACCTTTAACCTACTATTCATGTAATGATGTAATCTACAAACAATTGTAAACCACACTGAACATGTACTTATTTAGTTATAAATGTTGAAAATTACGTTAAATAAAGATACATAATATTTTATACTAATTTTTATTATTTTAAATGTGCAATATGTCTAAAATTTTCGTTAAAATACATAAATACTGTTTTACAAAAAAATACAGACATCTTTCAGGTTTATGAATTTAAAATAAGAATTTCTATTTCTAAATAAGAGTAAAAATGCTTATCACATTTTTACTTAATAATAATTGAATTAGAAATTTGTAATAAATATTTATAAATATAGATTAAAAAAGATTAAAATATTTTTATAATTATATTAATACTTTTAAGGTAAAATCTAACACTGCCTTAATTTACCGACGGACGCCTGGTCATATTTGACCCCAAAAGGCTCGAGGTTTTTTACACAATAATTCTTTGGTACACGACAAATCCAGGACTGGGAACAATTTTATCAGCCTCACAACATAATAAATCAAATAAAGCATTTTGAGAAGAAACAGAACAAATCCAACGTTATCTGAATGAATGCACGAGGGTTTTAAAACGTCTAGCCTAATTGCCCAACATAAATAAGCAACCCGGTAAGTCTTCTACTTTTGTGCATATGTTTTTGAACCAATGTTGTATTTTGGCAGCTCGGTGAACCCGCTTTTCGGAGTTCAAGGAAGATCACCAATATGAACAAAACACATGGCGGACTGCATTCCTGGGAGTAACTGCGAACAGCCGGTCGCAGCGGAAAGTAACAGGATTCTGTTCGCTACGGGTCCAATCAAAAAGTTTGTCGAACCATTATTGGGAAGATTGCGTTCATCAAATCCATTTTTTTTCGAAGTGAAAACTTCTTTAGCACCGTTGTGATTTGAAACTCGATGAAACGAAAAAAACGATACTAAAAAGAGACAAACACATACTACATCTATAGGATATGGCCAGATGGCCTGCGAGAGAATGAGGTAGAATAATCGGTCTCCTCTTGTGCGTTCTCCTCTTGTGCGTAGCCTCTCCACTCTTGTCCAATTTAGTTTTCTGATGGTTTCACTTTTACTGCGTGTGCACACTTGTATTTTTTAACTTTGAAGTGAAAAAAAGACAAACACATATACGTAGATGATTTAGCTTAGGATAGATAATGAGATAGTATAATCGGTCTCCTCTTCGTGCGGTGCTTCGTAGTGTATAGGTCTCCACTTTGTGCTTCGTAGCCTCCCCACTCTTGCCTACTCTAGTTTTCTGAAGGTTCACTTCAACCGCGTGTGAATTGCACACTCCGATATTGTTTTTTACGTTGTTACGGGGAATATTTACTATTTTGACACTCTTAATACGAAAGTATCTTTGTACGCAACATTAAAAAAAACAATACTCTGTTTCAACTAAATTACCGAAAGAAAATTTTTTTATTTTATTTTTTTATTTATTTATCTATAATAAAATATATTTACAATGGTTTTATTTGTATGCCTGTCTCACTAGGGTATACCTGTGTCGAGACAGGCGTACAGGTATATAAATGAATATAGTAGTTACAAGGATATTTCAGGTAAAATACATATTATGAAAAGAATGAAAACAGAAGTGTGATTGGACGGGTGGTAAATCTTTTAAAGAGAGTTATTTTAAAAATGTTTGAGATGGAGTAATGAAATAAATTCTGCCTAATCTATTTATAGGTTAAATTTGACAGGATTCCATTATTTTCATTTATTTTATAAGGGTTAGGTTGTATGTGAATTGTTATTTCTGTCTATGTGTGATTTATTTTACAGATATTTGTGATAGTGTGGCGTCCAATACTTATAATCCATTTTTTAATATCTTGTTTGAATTTTGTAAAGGAGTCACTTTGTCTGATCGTAGTTGGTAGTGTATTGTATAGTTTACAAGCTATGTATTTAGAGTGTCTTTGCCCGAAGGTGGTTTTGAAAAAAGGAGTTTGGAGAAGTTCGTTGTTTTTGGCTCGGGTATTGTGTATTGTTTGTGTAGCTTTGTATGGTGTTTTGTTGTTTTTGTGTAAATTAAGTAATATGGATCTTGAGTAGAGCTGTTTTATGTCCATAACGTTGGAGGAATTGAAGATAGTATCAGTGCTGGTAGTAAGCGGCATTTTAAGAATTATTTTTATGATTAGTTTTTGTGCTTTCATGATGGGATCAAGGGCATTGGAATATGCATTACCCCAGGCTAGAATTCCGTATTCGATGTGAGATTGGCACAATGAGTAATATACTGTTTTTAAAAGTTTTAGGTTAAGGAAATTGCGAGTTTGTTTGAAAAAGTATATAGATTTACGGATTTTGTTTGTAGTATTATGTATATGTTGTTTCCAATTCAGGTGTGTATCGAAGGTTACTCCTAAATATTTGATAATGTTTACTTGCTCTAGGCATGGGCAGTCACAGTTCCGGTTTAGAGATGAATTTTTACATTTGTGTATTTTTAATGGCGGGGCTAGGTATGACTTTGGGATATTGGTGAGACTAGACAGTAAGTATTTGGTTTTCTGTACATTTAGAGTTAATATGTTCGAGTCAAGCCAATATTTTACCTGTTGAATTCCTTCCTCCGCTTTGGAATATGCGGTGAGCCAATCTTTTGCTTGGAAGAGTAGGACAGTGTCATCGGCGAAACTGACAATAGTGGCATCGATAGCTAGGTTGCATAACTCGTTAATATATATTAGGAAGAGCGTTGGACCTATAACACTGCCTTGAGGGACCCCGTAACTAATGGGCAAATTCTGGCTCTTTGTGGTACTGAGTTTAACGCATTGGGATCTGTCAGATAAGAAGCTGGAGAGGAGGCCTAATTCTTTGTTCCTAATACCTATATTAAACATTTTGCGTTTTAATTTGCTGTGTGAGGTTGTATCAAATGCTTTACATAGGTCGAGAAATACCGATAGACATTTCAAACCCTTATCCAGGTGGCCAGAAATATGGTCAGTGACCGTGGCTATAGCATCATTGGTGCTTTTATGTTTTCTGAATCCAAATTGCCGCGGCGATATTAAGTTATTGGTTTCCAGATATTCCATGAGACTATTATTGACGATCTTTTCGAATACTTTTGAGAGGGAATTTAGCAACGTAATAGGACGATAATTACTAATATCAAGTTTGGAGCCAGTTTTAAAAATAGGGATAATGAGACCTTGTTTCAGAATGGTGGGAAATAGCCCTTGGCGGATGCTAATATTAAGTAGATGCGTTAATGGTTGAAGTATACCAGGGGCAATTTTTTTAAGAACATTGTTAGATATTTCATCAATGCCGGTTGATAAAGAGTTTTTGAGCGAGTTTATTACTATAGAAACTTCTTTCTCTGTAATTGTTTTAAGAACAAAGCTGGTTGGGAAATCATCATTGGTCGCGTGGTCACTTGGACCAAGCGTATCGTTATTAAATTGGATTTTTTTTGCTAGTTCCGGACCTATGTTTGTAAAGTACTGGTTTATGTAATTGACAATTGTGTTGGGGTTCGATGTAAAGTCTACAGTGATATCTTTGATATTGAGAGAGTTTAAGGTGGCGGTGGCTTTATTTGAATTGGTAGCTTCATGGAGGACTTTCCGTATTTTTTTAGGGTCATTGTTGCATTCGGAAATTTTTTTGTTGTAATATAGATTTTTGGCATTAAAATACATTAAAATCACCAGAAATTGAAAAAAATTCGGTCAAATTTACAAACTTATTATTTTCCATCGAGTTTCCGGCCATCTTGAACGATCATAAAATTATTGCGTGCTATCAGAGGCGTACCTAGGCAACCGAAGGTCTTGGTGCAAAAAAAAAAAACTGGGGACTAACTAAACGGTTTAGGTTTTAAATTAAGTCAAAATATAAATCAAACAGAATTAATAGGCGAGCATCTGCGTGGTTGAATTTCAGAACCCAGCCACGAGTGCATGTCGGACGCCACGCTTAACGGCCGCGCCTCAAATAACATCTGAATACGTGGAACTTCACACAAAGCTGCTGTTATAATTCGGTTTCAAATTTAAAAAATCGACACAAGATGTCACTACTTTCGTCAGCAGCTCGCATATGGATGGTTCCCGCTATGTATAAGTGCTACGGATTTATATACTTAAAGTATCCTTCCGGTTTGGAAAGATTGACAACAATTCTTGACGAAGTTGTTATAAAATACATATATTGTCATTGCGTGTCTCGGTTACTATGTCGCGGTTACTTTGTCACTGTTACTTTGTCATTGTTACTTTGTATCGGTGAGTCGTGGACCCCGACGGTGACCAGCTGTCATTGGATCACAGTAAATCCGAGGAACCAGTTCCTATCGGATTTATAAAATGGTCACAAACACTCAAACGGGGCGAAGCCGAACTAAAAGCCACCCGCAGGGCCTAGCTGCAGAAACCTGCGGAGCGCGTTTTAACTGCTAGTATATATATACTTTAATGAAACAAAGCGACTAATTTATCATCAGCTCTTTATCGTGCGCTGAATGGCACAGCAAAACTATTACTACATGTATGTGCATGAGTGTCTTGTGTGAGCTTTAGTGATCGCCTAGGTTCTACAGATGAAGAATTTAGGAACGTATACTTGGATTAATAATATTGTATTAATTAATAAAGCGAAGAAAATCAAAATAATATTAATTTATTTATTTATAATATAATAATTTTACAATAATAATTTATTTATTTAAATACTACTATAAAAACGGGTTTTGAGCGCTCCTCGTATTATGCTAAATCAGTAAAGGTGCGTCATCGATTCATTGCAGACTGCCACATTGAATCCTTTGGAGAAGGTAATAAGAAACAACTAACAAAGGGTCACCTACACCAGCCAACGAGCCGTTTATTACACTCTCATCACAAGTGTTGCAAAGTGCGCCAACCTGCGACTTGGAAGCATCGAAGTGAAGTTCTCACGAATTCGAAATATTCTAATATTGCAGGGCTCTGCTGAATGCAGAGCACGTTGCTAGTAAAGTTATCGTTAAAACACATAATAATACTAAAACTTCTTGTTTTATTAATGGTTTCGACTTATTTTTAATATTTGGTTGTATGAAATGAAAAATAATTGTTAAAAATTTATTAAAAATTAAGTTTGGGAATGTTATTATCAAGTTCTGCAAGTATTTTACTTTTTCTTTTTGTAACAGCTGTTTCGGCTTACAAGGGTATTTTCAAACTGTGGTTAAACCACTTTGAGACAACTTATTTATAGGATTCTAAACGTCTATTTATGAAGGTGTCTTAATTGTTTTTATTTTTATTTTTGGGTGTTATGCCGTGTTACTTTAGCCAACGTTTCGTGTCTTAATTGATTTATTACCGGTTAAACTAATTTGCTGAGAAACTAATTGAGACAGCAGACACTCTATTATAGTTTGCACTATATTATACGCTTGTAAGCCGAAACAGCTGTAACAAAAATAAAAACTAAAATACTTGCAGAACTTAATAATAAAATTATTAAATTATGTTTTTTTTTAAATTAAATGGAGTTCTTCGAATTAAACCAAAAAAAAATTATATAAATATTTGTGCTTGAACTAGATGTATCGGATGTAGTATCTCCAGAAACAATATATTTTTTAAAACCAAGTTCTAATTTAGAATCTCATGGAAAATTTTATAATTTTTTAAGTAAGTAGTGTATTGATCATTCACGTAGTTTCAGCTTCTTTCGATAATGTCGATATCATAGTTAGTAATAAGAAGTTTTGCAATTTCCCAACATTTGAGTATGAAATGGGAAGAGTATTATCTAATGTCGTTCTTGTCTTAGTTACGAACGGTTACGACAATTGTCGAAGGCATCGGCAAGTTAGGTGGGCACCTCCAATCCATCTGCCGGAGCGGCAGGTAGACTGGAGGTACAATTGGTCAAAAATTTGAAAGACTTTGCTTTCCGCCTAGTTTCCAAACTCACAGAATCAGTTTCGTCAAGTAAGTCAATACGGTGCATGAACCTAGGATAGGTTCCATGCATCCGCATAATAGAAAAACCTGAGGAATTGGATTAGAATTTGTCCCAACACATCAATGTACTTCCGGTGGTATGGTGCCCAAACATCGCTCGCATACTCCAGCTTGCTTCTCAGTATGCCACTGAACAATGCTAACACAGCTTCTTGGTTATTAAACTGCTTGTATATCCCAACGATGAACTCAAAAAGTTTGTACCAAAACTGAGTGAGCTGTGAAATGTGATCAGAGGATGTCAGTTCGGGATCAAAGACGACACAGAGATCCTTCACGAATTTTACACGTGATAACGCTTCGCTCTTTGTCTTATAATCGTAAAATATAATTTAGAAAACAAGTTAAGGACATAGTGAATATAATATATATAAGTTCATCGCTTAAGAACATCTTCACAGTTGAGAAAAATTGATGAATTTATGTAATTTGACCCAAGTAAGCCATAAAATGGACACAAATATCGTAATAACCAACTGATGTGTGTAGAAAATTTATCATTTCCCAGTTTTGGCGAGCCTTTGTCTTTTGATCAACATATTCATATCATTAATCAGTCGTAAATGGTCAAACTGGTCAGTGATAAATTCACTTTAACTTCTTAGGTATAATAATAGTTATGGAGAAATCATTGTGTTATTAACGTTATATATACTCTTGCCGACCTTTTTGTATAATCAGTTCTACAATCATAGAAAAAGTTTCATTAAACCAGTAATAATAATAATTTGAAAAACTCATCCCGTGAAAATGATAGTTTTTTAAGTGGAAATTTTTTTAAAAACGGAGTTTTAAACGACTTTGTGATTTAAAATTCGATGAAACGGAAACGAGCGATACTAAAAAGAGACAAACACATATATCTATAGACCTATAGGATTTAGCCTGCGAGAGAATGAGATAGACCAATTGGTGTCGTATTTATGCGATGCTTCGTAGAATAAAATGTAAAATAATTTTTAAACTTGGTAACAATATTATCTTTACATAGTACAAAATGAAGTCGCTCCCGCCGTCTGTGCGCTTAGATCTTTTAAACTACGCAACGGATTTTCATGCGGTTTTCACCAATAGATAGAGTGATTCAATAGGAAGGTTTATGTATATATAATACATGCATATTATAGTATAGTATAAAAGCCGAGAAATTCAAAGATTCAATTCAGGCAGCGGGCAGCGGGCAGCTGGCAAGCGGGCGGTGTGGATTTGATATGAATGCAAATTAACATGGCGTTGGTTATAAAGGTTGGGTAATGGGGATGGGTTTCGTTAGCCACAGCAACGTGTGGCCGGGTCTGCTAATAATAAATTAACCCTAGAATAATCCCACTCATGATACTCTGCATTCGTCTCATTCTCTCGACTTTTAGTTTTCTGAAGGTTTCACTTCTACCGAGTGTGAACTGTACATTTTGTTTTTTTACTATAAATTTATCTACTTTAATGTGTCTTTAAAACAAAATGTTTTAGTTTGATTGAGATTTGAACCTTCCTACCAAGAAACTGGAGTCAACCTCACTCCCAACTGAGCAGCCAAATGACGAATGGACGAGATCGACATTTATTTAGTGGTACTATTTCTAAGAATTTAACAAAAATCCACGTGGTGGTGCGTAATTGCCACCAATAGAATGCAAAGTCATCGGTACCGACTCTATCTACCGAGTTTCAGCTGGATAGGATGTTGGAATGTGGGACAATTTTCACTTCTAAGATTCCGCGACATTCATAGATTTATTCATTCAATCAAGAAAACAAAAGTAAAATTCAACTAGATGTATTTTAAAAACAAGTATTTTAAAAACATTTCATCAACACAATATTTGGGCTTTCCATCAAATATAAGTGCAGCACTTTACACAGTAATCAAATAGTAAAATAATGGAATCATTTATTATCCACTAGCACAGACTGGTGAAAAATCTCGTCATATTATTTATTATCGGTTTTTTCAAGCTATTGCAAACGCGCGACGCGACGTCATCAGTAATTTACCTTTAGAATGATCACCTTTGAGTGAACTTGAAAAATTGCACCAATGAAGTGATAAAATTATTAAACTTTATTGCCGGAGCGTAGCGAAGTCTTTTATTAACTCGACCGTTTGGCATTTCATTTGAATGTGTATTTGTTTTCTACGTTCCAGATCCGGTTCAAGATGGTTGCCTTGTTAAATACTATAATTTTTATCCTGCCAGAGTTGGCATAGTTTCTGCGAACTAACTAACTGTCGTAATACTCGGTACTAGCGGTTAAAAACTGGCTCCGCAGGTTATGTCATCTTTGGGGATGTCATCTTTGGGGATGCTGTGTGGAGGGTTTTTTTAAGGAAAAGAAGGAGAGGAGAGTTCTGGGAAGGAAAAGGGTTTAAGGGGTTGGTAGGAATCTGGGATTCAGTGTCTCCGCCTCCCAAGACCTAGACAAACCTCATCCCATGAACCCGGGCATCCCTACAAAATCACCAAACGTAGCGAACCACTTGGGGTGACCTATGGCGGCGATACCCATTCCCGCCTCCCAAATTGCCTCGGATCCACCATGATCCAGTGACAGCTAGTCACCGGGACGAAGTAACCGCGACAGGTAATGACGTCATATATAATATAAAGACGCAAGGCATTTATTATTCACAACTGCCAGTTACAATAATAATGTTATGGTCAATCTTTCCATATCCGGAGAGATTCACGAAATTACAAATCCAATAGTACCTACTTACGCCTGCCAGCCGATGCTCCTCACGCTAGCTGTTGCTAGCGTACGTGGCGCCATCTTTTGGCAATGCTATAATTAGGTTCTATTACAAAAGTAGATTTGCATACAAACTCCACGTACGAAAACAGTTTTGCGTAATGCGCGTCTTCAGAGTTGTATTCGTAGTCGGACCCTTAAATTTCAACCGTTATGTCACTAGGATATTAAAAATGTCTATAATTATGATACCTACCCGCCTGAAGAAGGTGTGAAAATGTATTGTTAATGAGATGGTGACATTTCTTTAGATAAATTGTATAATTCTTTATTTGAAAAAAATATTTATACATAACGTGAAATATGTATGGTTTATAATAATTAAGCAGGTAGGTATTTAAGTACCTACTTACAAATCTTTGATTTCAGATAACATTTTGGTATGACTCATTAACAAAAAAATTAGAAACATACTTTTTGGACGTGCGGTCCGCTGTTCACAGAATGCTGAAATACAAGTTGTAGCAACACAATACGTACCAGTAGCCGCTTGTGACCTACTAGATCAGTCGGTGGAGCATTAATAAATTGGTTTTCATTTGTGGTTCTCATGAACTTCAATAGAGTGGAGTCAACTGTGGGTGAATATTAAATCTATTTTATTAACCACCGAGATTGTGTGGCAAAACTTTTGTCGTGTCAATATTGGCAATTTAAAAGCTGCCCCCCTAACCGGGAGAGAATATAGGTAAATTGTCAATTATTTTGCCTGTCACAGGGGCCGTCACCCGACATCCGCCACCCGTCCACCACGTGTCACCCCAGTTCTACTTCCACGCGACGTGACTTGAATAACTTCTAGTACCGCGAAGTGAATAAGGCACTTCGACTTCTCGATGAAGCTGAATATATCTTTAGATATATCAGATGTGCTTGTGGGAATATAAAAATAGGTTTTAATTTTTTCCAATTGAAAACTTCTTTAGCACCGTTGTGATTTCAAACTCGATGACACTAAAAACTGTAACAGCAAACAGCATGGTTCATGTGTTGTTTACAATTGAAATCGTAGATATGAAAATAGAGATGAAAATAACGATCGCGTTAAGCGAAAAATGTTGATTTTGGACCCTAATAATTGGAATCGGGCAGAAAAAAGGGATGGTGTAAGGGATGGATAAGATAAGATATTTACTTACCTCGTTAATAGTTGAATGCTCAAAGTAAAGAGATGTCTTACCTGAAAATTAAAAAAAAAACGGTTACGTTAGGAAAAAATCCAATAAAGTCACTAAAAACGATATTGAAGACAAATAAACTATAATCAAATAACTTTAATCCGCCTCGGCACAGGACTCCCTAGTGAGGAGGACTAAGAAATACAATATCTTTACTTAATTTCACCATTATATTTTGTACATACAATTATTTTATATAGTGGCTAAAATTAAAAAATATATATATTAAAAAAATAAATTAAACAAATACTAAGAATATAATAAAAAAAGTTAGTGATCGACATAGTTAAGTTGAATGCCATTGGGAATTTTGAGTCATATGTATCATGTAGTGCTTCCTACTCCTTTTAGAGTCACTTATGCAGATGGCCTTGCAGAGCACAAAGTAGGTACTCGTATGTATACATCACTGGCCGTGAGAATTAATAAACAATGTTATAATAGCACAGAAACCTTCGTTTTTACTATATAATGCACAAAATAATGTTAAACCATCTAATTGAGATACTGACGTTGTATAATGCACTGTAGTGGCCTTACTAATAATACACGTGTTTTAAATTTAACACAACTGATAAACAACCGTTTACCATACGTAAATGAATGTTTATCAATTGTGTAAAAATAAATACATGTTTTTTCGAGTGGAGTTAGGTATACAATTTTTTTAATAACAAGCGCTTTTTTTGGGTTAATATGCCTTGTTGAGTTTCCTCCTTTAGCCAACGTTTAAGGCAGCCTTACGGTGTTTATAATTAGCGCAGATTTGTATATTGACATTTGTATTGAATTGTGTATGTATAAGTGATATCACGATTAGTGTATTAGACCTCCTAGAGCCGGAATATCAGAATAATTATTAGTTTAATTAATGTGGTTTTCGGTGTTAGTTTTGGTGCAGCCATTAATTACCGGGTACACCAACAATTGTTAAGTTAAGCGCCGTCGTCTTTATTAATATTATTGGATTTCTCTTTTCACCATAATTAGGCGAGCTCGATGCATTCGGGTCTTCCCAGAACTTTATGGACAAATCCAAAGCAATTGCCCGTTGTTATAAAGTAAGTGCTCGGCAATTGCCGATTTGTCTGGAAGGCCGAATTTACACATTCGAAAGTGTCCTGAGATTTCTTTGACAATGGCACATTCCATCTGGCGTACACGCATGTTGTAACATACATATATATTGCAGGCCTCAAGATTTTAGTCGTTGTTCCGAAGATTGTTTCGATGTTTCTTTTCTCAGTACTCAGTACCCTGCCAATTCTGTCAGGGAAAGCGAGCGCAGTCTTTGGGTTGTCGTTCAATTATATCTTCATTTGGGTAGATGTAGCTCACATGAGCTGCGTTATTATCTTCATATCAAGATTCTATATGGTGTCAAGTGAAAACGAAAAATTACGCTAAGAAGTTTTATGTAATTCAAACTTAAATGCATTATTTTGCATCTCCCCCGACGATACGTGGTCGTTTCTTATAACAACTAAGATGAAAAAAGGTGTATTTGCAACAATACTGAATAATTACCAAATGTTGCATTAAGATCCCGCAAAACAAATACGCAGACGAAATAATAAATCATTCGGAAAGTGCACAGGTTTGTGAATGTGGCGGTTTGTTTTCGCGCTCTGATCGATTTATATAAGGGTTTGTCTGGGTTTCAAAGGAGCCACATTCGAGTGTCTGGAGGGATATAATACATTTTTACTACTACAGTGTGCACCCTTTTCATACTTAAATAATGTTTTCTATTATCATTTAAGTATTTCAAGATAAAGGTATGCATTTAGGAATCATAATTAACCATAATTTAACTATTTTTCTTTGTACGTACTCACTAAATAATTTAATATAATATGTCAGTGAAAACCTACTATTGGTTAAATATTTACAATAAAAATGAAATAAAAAAATATATGTCGGCATGTTCGGTCTCCTCTTTGCACTTTATTTTCATGATTTTTATTTTCTGTGTATTGATCTCTATCATGTTTAAATTCATTAGCATTATGTTCTTCTTCAATCGTCATTTAGATGATTCGTTGACAGGTATTTCAATTTAACCAATTACGAATTAATGCTTTCGGATTGCAAAATATTATTTGAAGAGTACCAACATGACGGCCGGCGTAGTGCAGCGGTAAGGCGCTTGACTTGCATTCCGAAGGTCGCGGGATCGAATCCCGGCGCGGCAAATAAATTTTATTTGATTAATTTGTGTATTTCACAATTTATTCTTTTAAAATAATATATAGTATATTTGCGGCACGTTCCAGAGTGGAAGATACTTTTAGGATCGCCCTGGTCTAAGACCACCATTCAGAATTGAAACGTTGCCTGAAATGGCTTTAGCCGTGTTTGGTGACCAGATCTGAATAGCCAGGTACTTCCCCACCTTCCTCTTCCATATCTGCTTTCCTCCCCATACCTTTAGCTTCACAACATACCCCAATTGGTGATGCCATAGTCTCACTGGCTCCAGACGGGAGCAGTTGGGACTTTTATGCGGTATTCATGTAAAAAAAACCTACCTACCTATACTGAATATAAAAAAAAATTCAATAAAACTTTATTAATAGAATGTACAAATAAAAAAATACAAAAGGTGTAGCTTATCGGTAGACCCTATTTTTTCCAGCTAACCACATACATGTTATATTATAATGTGTATACAAAGAAGAATATTATAATGTTAATGCAAATAAGAAAATTTAAATATACCAATAAAAATACAAAAATAGGTGTTTCATTTATGTGAGTTATTCACATAAGGAAAGTGTTCAGTGACGATTTGAATTTGTGTGTATCTTGTATTTGTTTAATATTATGTGAAAGGTCGTTATATACTTTAATAGCCATGTAATACGGTCCTTTTTGGAATATTGATTTGTTTCCTTTGGTATTAATAAGTTTTCTGTACACCTTGTAGCGTATTTATGTATTGATTTTTTTTTTGTGGGAACTTGTCTGTAGATGATCGCACTAACATGCATAACTCCATTATATATATGTCGGTGACTGTCAGAATTTTCAGATTTTTAAACATAGGTACACAAAAGAACCCACACTTTAACTTAATTTAAATTATGAAATGCCAACTATAAAATGTCACAGAAAGTAAATAAATCGGGCAATTCCACAAGCGATCCTTAAAAAAACCTGTGAAATTCGGCACTTCAGTACCAACATGTTCACATTCTATGCAGCATCCCATCTACGAGCGGTGTCAATGTACCTGAGTGTGCGACGCGAAACCTGTTTGGATATGGGAGAACGAGTATACTCGAGACGAGATTGGATTAGTCGGGTGCTGGGAACGTTTCGAAATTGCACGAAAATTAACAATTATTACCATTGATGATATTGGTACAGCCGTGTTACGTAATATTAAATTAGGAACGTATTATGTATAACGTTTACTGATTAGTTAATATATTGTAGATCAAAGGCGTCGTATTGATAATAGTAATCGTAACGTTGCATTTATATTATGTACAGAAACTCTGGTTTTATGTATTGGTTTGTATACCTTCGCTCTCCACTGGAGCGCTTTTTGCTACAATATAGCATAATTTAAAATACCCCGGATTGCTTCGCTGCTAGTTTTAGGCAAATTTTTCCTAGATGCTTTATTTTTTTTTTTTCAATTTTTCCATTTTAAAATTCGGAGGTATAATTTTTTAATGTCAGCGAAAAATATTCAAAATGGTCACCAAAAAATCACGAGTAATCGGAGGAAAATGTTAAAAATCGCTCTATCGCTTGATTGGTTTTGACTTTTAAATATTGAGAAACATACAATAGGCGGCCTAGTTACACGTGCAAAAATTACATTATGTGTTATTTGAATAGTGGGGATTCATAGTTTTATTTATTTTTTCATGTAAATAAATTAGGCATTTCTAAACAATTTATTTTATTTTAATTTTTTTATTTATTTTGTATTTATTAACATTTAAACTTGCTTAACTATCTAGTTTGTCAGCAGGTACATATATACAACATTTTATGCAATAAAATGGTACATTTTCAAATGGTGTATATGTATAATGTTGATGATAAAATAACAATTAGATAAATTGTTTAAATTACAGAATAGTATAAATGTAAATAGCAGTATAAGCCTTACATAAACTAGTACAAATGGATTAATATGAACAGAATGAATATAATCAACAACTAAATAAAATAGTTTCATTCGCATGAGGTACCTACTACAAAATTATAATGGTTTTCCATTTCCTTCAAAAGTGAAAAATAACAGTAAAAAAACTTGGAAGTTAATGAATAACATTCTTAAAAATCAGTCTAATACTTCGAATAATTTTTACACTAAATTAATAATTAATGATGAAATAATCACTAACAATTTAGAGATATGCGACCACTTTAACAATTTCTTTTGCAACATTGGCTTCTCCTTAGCTAATAATATACGTAACAATGTCGTACACAAACCGGCCAATGAAATAACATTAGTATACGATAGTATAGAATCTTTATATCTTCAACCAACAACAGAATTAGAAATAAGCAAAATATTAAAATAATTGAAATCAAATGCGAGTGCCGGTTACGATAAACTCAAATACAAAACAGTGCTAAGTCTCTCAACGGAATTAGTTCCTATATTATCAAAATTGATTAACCAATGTTTTAAAGAGGGAACTTTTCCAGACAGCTGTAAAATTGCCAAGGTGATACCAATTCACAAAGGTGGGTCCAAAACAAAAACCTCAAACTACAGGCCCATCTCAATCTTACCAATCTTATCAAAAAATTTTGAACGTGTAATCTACGAAAGATTAAACAATATCCTATTAAAAAAAATCATTATTTTATAAAAAACAGTATTGCTTTAGGAAAAAATCTAACACACTTGCGGCAATAAACGGCTTAATCAGTAAACTCAGGAGTGGTATTGATGGTGGAAATTATATCTTATCTATACTAGTTGACCTTCAAAAAGCCTTTGATACGGTAAGCCATGATATACTTCTCAAGAAACTCCAGAAACTTGGTGTAATTGGTCCTGCTCTTAATCTATTCAAATCATATCTTAGCAATAGAAAGCAATTCGTAAGCATTAACAATCAAAATAGTAAGCACCTTCCAATAAACTATGGAGTTCCGCAAGGATCCATACTAGGGCCACTACTGTTCCAAATTAATGATATCAATGATATTTCGCAATTAAAATTAAACGGTGAAATTTTCTTATATGCAGATGATACTGCAATATTCTACTGGGGTAAAGATCTAAACATACTACTAGAAAATGCACAAAGTGACCTAGAAAGAATTTGCGGTTGACTCCAATCAAATATCCTAACAACGAATATAAAAAAAAACAGGATACATGATTTTAAGTTCAAACCGTAAAATAATTCCTCCACATGTACCATTAAAAATTGAAAATAACGATTTGCAAATCCTGAAACAGGAAAAATATCTTGTACTGTGCATCGATAAGCATTTAACTTTTAAACAACACATTCAAAATGTAAAAGATAAAATCACACCCCTAATTAGCGTTTTTAGCCGGTTATCATATCTATTACCAATTAGATTAAAAAAAAGTTTATACTATAGTCTCGTACACTCACACCTAAATTACCTAATTGAAATTTGGGGAAATGCGTATGAAACATACATCAATGAATTACAGGTAATTCAAATAAGATAATCAAAAAACTATTTCACTACGAATCCAAAACATCCACTAAAAATTATATTTAGAAACAAAACTGCTAACATTAAGAAAACTATACAAGTGCAATATATGTGTCTTTATATACAAAATAAATAATAAACTCATACATACAAACACAGAATTCATTAAAACGTCCCAAGTACACAAACATTTTACACGACAACACGATAACTACGTTTAAACACCATTCATACTAACTACGGTAAGCAATCAATTAGTTACGAGGGGGGCAATTTATATAATTGCCTTCCAGATGATATCCAAAACGAAAAAAGTGTGTGCAGATTAAAAAAAATTGTTCATGTTTATTCACAAAAAAACAAAGTAGTGACAGTGAATAATATCGTATGGTAATATAATAGCATGTAAATGTTAGTATTGCAATCTAATGTAATCTAAGGTTATGAAATGTAAAAACTATGTAATATAATGTAAAAAGTAGGTACATAATTCAATATTCTAGTTAAGTAAGTGAAAATGTTATTTTCTTTTTTACTGGAATAAAAACTTATGAAAAAAAAGAATTCCAATTGGGAATACAAGGGCCGTACGGCATCAATATAAATCGTCAGTATCTAAAAGCCATTTCCTTAGATTACATTTGACTTTAGCAGTAAAAACTTTTTTATTTTAATTGCCATTGGTAGTTTATTAAATATTTTGTGTACAATATAGTTAATTTTTCGAAGAAAACTTCTTCGGAAAGGTTTTCACTTTGTGATGGCATTATTTATTTTAATGAAAGACAAATAACTTTGTTTACATCACTTATATTTTTACAGGGTAGGATCAAGATCCTGATGATGTGAACATCGAAATCACGAAAGAATCACGAAACATGTAGATTGTGTACAAATATAAGTGATGTAAACAAAGTTATTTGTTTAATTAAATGAAGACAATATCAGCGAAACTCAATCGAAATCTGGAGACAGAAAAATCAGAAAAGATATTGGCTCCGCTGGGACGCGAACCCAGAACCCTTTTCTTACATGGAAACAGCTCTACCGATTAAGCTACGAGTGTCCCAGCAGAGCCAATATCTTTTCTGATTTTTCTGTCTCCAGATTTCGATTGAGTTTCGCTAATATTGTCTTCATTTAATTAAATATTATAACTTGAGATTTTACTCATAAAGTTTAAAAATTAATAATAAATATTCATCCTAGACTTGCAAAAAAAGTCAATAGATGTCGCGTATTACAAATAAAATGGATAAAATTTATCCAGACACTATCTAGATTACATTTAGTTCGAGTTGAATCTTGTAATCATATATAAAGATAGCAGCCAATAATATGTGCGTTAAGTAAATGAAGATAATGTTGGTAGTTCTTAGTTGAAGTATGATACAGTTAAAAGTGACCGAATTAATATGGGTTCCGTAGCTTAATCGGTAGAGCTGTTTCCATGTAAGAAAAGGATTCTGGGTTCGTGTCCCAGCGGAGCCAATATCTTTTCTGATTTTTCTGTCTCCAGATTTCGATTGAGTTTCGCTAATATTGTCTTCATTTAATTAAATATTATAATTTGAGATTTTACTCATAAAGTTTAAAAATTAATAATAAAGTTATTTGTCTTTCATTAAAACAATATAGTTAATGGTAAAACAGTAAATTGGTTTTGCCTTGCCTTGATCACCTAAAAAGCCTGTTTTATGGTTTTTAAGTAAAAAAATGTACAATTCCTTTGTATAAAGATTTTTATATCTTTACATGGAATATAATGAAGTCGCTCCCGCTTTCTGTGCGCTTAGATCTTTTAAACTGCGTAACGGATTTTCATACGAATTTCACCAATAAATAGAGTGATTCGTGAGGAAGGTTTTGGGGTATATAATTTGTCAAGGTTTTGTATAAATTGGTTGAAATATATAAATAAAGGGAGTGGACTGGCAAGCGGGCAGCGGGCTGGCATGCGGGCGGTGTGGATTTTTTTTATTTTTTTTTTTTAAATTGCCGGTAACCCGGGCGTTTATTAACATCAATAGTTATTTACAGAAATGTGCGCTACCCGACTCACTAGACAATGTCTGTTCTGAGCCGGGTAACAGTATATATCATTACATATATTCATAAAGATTGAATTAAATAAAAATACAGAGTACAAAAGAAAAACTTAAATAAAAATTCAAAATATAAAAGAAAAACTTAAATAAAAATACAAAGATTATCTACATAAAATAATCTAAATATGCAATATTACAAACATACATAAAATAATTGAACATTTTTTAGTGTGAACTTTTTTTTTTTTTTGATTGGATTTAACAAATGTCGTTGGTATAAAGGTTGGGTAATGGCGTGGCGTTGTATTATTTAATTTGTAAAAAAAACATGTGTTTTACATTTAAGTTCTGCTGTGTATTATTAGTATTACGCGTGATAGCTGTTTCGCCTTTCGAAGGCATTATCAAATTGTAGTGAAGCCGCTCACATAGACTTATTGATTTATTTATAATAAAAAGCCCGAAAAGCTTTCACGATAATAAAATCAAAAATACTCGAAGAACTTAGTAATAACATTATGAAATTTGATTTATATAGATACTTTATTTAATATAATTTATTTATTTCATTTAATATTGAAAGGCAAGATAGAGGGTCGCCGAGGGCCTGGTAGGTGACAAATGTCTTGGCTGCGAAATATACGAGAGTGGACCGGCATTAGAAGTAGGGAGGAGCTATTCCGGGCAGAGAGATATTTTCAAGAGTGATCGCCAACGTCGGGGGACCTGATAGGGCACACAAAGAAGAAGATACTTTAAATAAAAAAAATTAATTAAATGGAGTTATTTTAATGAAATATATTAATAAGAAAGGTAATTTTTATTTGCAAAAATAAAATAATTTAGTAACGTGTTCACATGTAATCTATCCGTTTTAAGATCATATTGGCATGGGTTAATCTTTCGTATGCTTTTACTACTATGTTAAAAAATTAAATGATAATGAATAAGCAAATATAAATAAAACTTTAATGGCCTATTCGATCTGACATCCAATAAATTTGATAACACCCATACTCAAATGAAATGCTCAATAGAGACATCTATCAGGCTGTCTATTTCGTGCCAAGATTCAATCTAATGCATTACGTATTTACCATTCAACCCGTCCACTTCCTAGAAATCTACTTACCATCTCCCGACCCTCTCTCAACCTTCAAAGATCCCTTTTCATTCATCTCAAGTGGGATCACTTCCTAACATAAAAGAAATCGCACGAGAATTTTCATGTGGTAATTATTTATCATTATTTGAATTACTAGAGATAGCGAGCTTTGCTACATATTTAATGGGGTCATTTAATGTTATTAATGGGGTCATTTTTTTAGTACAACATTTAAATACGAGTATTTGGTAAACCGGGATATTTATGTTAAATGACTATCTAAGCATGAAAACCGATTTTTTTATAAGGATGATAAATAGTTGAAACACAATAATTACCATTAATAACTTAGGTTTACTATACATCAGTTTATAGATTTTTATTTAAAAAAGGCATATTGGACCATCGGAACAACCACCCTATCTACCCACAATTGGACAAATGTACCTGTGACCATGCACTTGTGGACAGTAATAATACAGAAAAAAATATATCAAACAAACCTTCTGAACTTAATAGTAACATAATAATGAATAATAATAATAAATAGACAGTATTAAAATGAGATTAAAAGAATTTGGCATTCTCGGACTATAAAAATATTACCATTTGTTATTTCGGCCACTGGCATAATACCTAGGAATCTGATTCAAAATTTAAGCATATTAGATTTGTCAAAGAATTTGTATATAAAAATGCAAAAAGCAGTAATTTTAAATACATGTAGGATTACAAAAGATTTTTTAAATATTTATATTGAGGGATCAGTAGGATTTATAGGTTCAATTAGAAATGCCACAGAGCCGAACCCTCTGATATGAAAATATCTGGAGTCGGTGAATTATATTCCCATTTGGTCTCTAGTGGGTTGACATGTTGTTCTTGTATTGTTTTGTATTTATAATACTTATATAGTGCAATTGCATAACGTGGATTCACTAGATGATCATTTGGGGAAGTGTATGAAAGGGTTTAGTTTTTCCTTCTTTTTTTTTTTTTTTTTTTTTGGGGGGGAAAATTTAACCCGGACATTTAAATCTGGTAATAATAAAGTATTAATAATAATTAATATAATAATAATTCTGAATCAAATTTAAAGAAAATGATTAAGGTAGTTAAAAAATTTTCAGATGATATTAAAATGACTTTTGGTTTAGATAAATGTAGAACGATCCATACAGAGAAAGGCAAAATTGTAGATGGAGACAAGGATATATTAAGAAATTTCAAAATTAAAAGTATGAAAGGGGATGAGGTTTATAAATATTTAGGATACCCGCAATCGAATAGATTAGATCATACTAGTATTAAAAATGATATTAGGATCAAATTTAAAACTAGGATCAGAAATTTTAAAAATGTATTCCATCTGCTAAAAATTTAGTAAAAGCAATAAATACTTGGGCAATACAGATTTAGATAGTTTAGAACGATTAATTAGAACTACGTTAACTAAATTTAATTGCTATCTTCTAAATTCAGCTATAGAACGAATTAATTTACCTAGAAATTTAGGTGGAGAGGCTTCGAATTATTTTCCAAAGGAAAACTAATAGCTCAGAAATGCACAAAATAATTTGCAAGGCAGATAGAAATACTAAACCTTTAAATTTATATGACGAGAATGCCAACACTCAATAATACACTCATAAATATTAACCAGGAATTATTAGCTTCCTGGTCAAATAAAATTATTCACGCAAAACACTTCAATTATCTCAACCAAACGCATGTTGACAAACTTTCGTCAAACAAATGGTTGAGTATTGGAGAGTTGAGCGCAGAAATAGAAGGATTTATGCTTGCTATTCAAGATAGAGTCATTAATACTAAAAATTATAGGAAGCATATAATCAAAGATATAAATCAAATTGATGATTTATGTAGAAAATGTTTGGCTTTTCCGTAAACTATAGAACATATTATATCGGGGTGTTCTATATTAGTGCGGTCCGAGTATACATTTAGGCACAATCAGGTTTTAAAAATAATTCACCAAAGTTTGGTAATTAAACACAACTTCATTGACTGCCGTAATACATGAACCGAATTCATTTTTAGAAAATGAATTTTATAAAATATATTATGATAAAACTATACTAACAGACAGAACAATTAGTCATAATAGACCTGATATAGTTTTATATGACAAAATTAAAAAAAAAAACTTTTAACATTGATGTCGCTATTCCGAATTCCTGTAATATTCAGAAAACTGTTCCTGAAAAAAATTAGAAAATATATAGATTTAGGAAATGAGATTAAAGGATTTGGCATTCTCAGACTATAAAAATATTACCATTTGTTATTTCGTCTACTGGCATTATACCTAGCTCTCTCATTCAAAATTTAGGCATTAGATTTGTCAAAGAATTTGTACATAAAAAATGCAAAAATCAGTGATTTTAAAAACATGCAGGATTACAAAAGATTTGTTAAATATTTATATTGAGGGATCAGTAGGATTTATAGGTCGAATTAGGAGTTCCAACCGAACCCTCTGATATGAAAATATCTGGAGTCGGTGAATTATTTTCCCATTTGGTCTCTGGTAGGTTGACATGTTGTTCTTGTATTATTTTGTATTTATTATACTTATATAGTGTGATTGCATACCGTGATTTGACTAGATGATCATTTGTGGAAAAGTGTGTGAAAGGGTTTAGTCTTTCCCGTGGGAAAGATTTAACCCGGACATAAAATCTGGTGCAGTATAGATAAAAAACAATTATTTTTTTTTATTTTTTTTTATTTATTTAATATAGTTATATAATTGTACAGTGGAGTTATGGAAATTACATAGCGGTACAGAAATTATTTAAACATTGCAATCTCACCAAAGAAGAAGCTAGTTCTTGTGCTTGATGAGCGAGTTACACTAACTATAACTGAAATAGAACAACATTATGTAATAAGTAAGTATATAATAGGATAAATTGAGACTTCTGGATCATCTAAATGTGTAGGTGTACATACATAGGATACGGTTACATACGGTTATTGTGCACTTAGGAGAAATTCGAAAAATCTAAATAAAATAGAGATGAATATGTATTAAAAATAAATAGAAAGAAAGAGAAAAACAGGTAATTATTTAGTTAATTATTCCTGATGAAGTGTAGCTTCAGTTTGAGTTTCAGTTTATTGATTTCTTTGGTTTTTTTTATTTCAATGGGAAGGTTGTTGAAAAACTTTATTCCTAAATAGACACAATTGTTTTGCATTAGTTTGGTATTAAATTTTGGTGTTTTGATGTTGTCTTCATATCTTTTTGATTGGTGAGTTTCAAATTTCTTGATGATATTATCTTTGTAAATTTGGATAATTGCATTTTTCTTGAAGATATTCTCAACTCGAGGCACCGTGAAATCTGCGAAAAGCGTTTCTGTTGGATAAGTGGAGGGTTTCTTTAGGATTACTTTAATGATTAGTTTCTGGATCACTTTGACAGGGGTTAGAATATTGTTGTATGACCCCCCCCATCCAATTATTCCATATTGAATTAAAGACTGGATTAGTGCATAGTATACTCTTTTTAGATTGTTGAGTTTTAAAATATTTCTTAATCTTATGAATATATATATACACTTTCTGATACGCTTAACCAATTCACAGATATGGCTCTTCCACTTCATATGTTGTTCTATTATCACTCCGAGATATTTAATTTCTGGTACTGATTTCAATGTTGAACAGCTTGGATACATGTGATTTTATTACATTTGTAATTGTGGATAATTATTTTAGTGTCGGGGAGTGTTTTTAGTTTGTTGATTGAGAAGTGTATGTAGTATGTTTTGTTAGTGTTCAATGAGAGAAGATTTGTGTCAAACCAATGTTTTAAGATGTTCATGATATTATTTGCTTGTTCGTTTACTCTATTCCAGTCGATCCCATTCACTATGATAGCTGTGTCATCGGCATATGATATTATGTCTGCGTTAAGTGGTAGTTTAAAGATATCGTTGACATATATTATAAATAGTAGGGGGCCTAGGACTGTGCCTTGAGGAATCCCAAAATTACTTGTTAGTGGTAGACTTAGGGAGTTGTTTATCTTGACTACTTGGTGTCGTTCAAATAAATAGCTTTTTATCCATTTTAGAGCTTTATCGTTTATCCCAACACAGTTTAATTTTTTAATAAGTTTATCATGAGAAATACTATCGAAAGCTTTTTAAGATCTATGAAGATTCCGAGGCATTTCAAAGATTTGTCTAATGTGTTCTGAATAATGTTCGATAATTTGGCAATCGCATCTTGGGTACTTCTAGTTTTCATAAATCCATATTGGTTACCGTGAATTAGGTTATTTTTGTTAATAAATTCGGTTAATCTTTTTTTGATAATTTTTTCAAAGATTTTAGCAATGTTTGAAATCAGCGATATTGGACGATAATTTGTCACTTCTTCTGGGTTGCCAGATTTATGAATTGGAGTGATGATGGTTTGTTTATATATCGTTGGGAATATCGCTTTGAAGACTAATGTTGATTAAATGCGTCAATGGTTTTGAAATATGTTTTTTGATAGCTTTTAGTGTTTCGACAGTAATTCCATCGAAACCTGGTGCTGATCTTCCCTTCATGCTTGAAATGATGTGTTCGATTTCCTGGGCTGAAGTAAGGGGAAACATGTCAATTTTGTTTATGATATTGACGTTAATGTTCTGTTCGTTATTAGACGGTATTTTTTGTATTTGATTTGCAAGATTTTTGCCTACATTTGCAAAAAAGTTGTTAAATATGTTAGCAGCAGCTGATGGATTTTCTTCGCATCGTATTTTGATATTATTATGTGTAATACTATGTATATCATTTTTTTTAATGTTTTTTCTTATCTATAATTTCATTTACAACGTTCCAGACTTTTTTTGCATCGTTCTCCGTTGCTTCTAGTTTTCGCCGAAAATAGTTTTCTTTTGTGTTTTTTATTAAATACATTAGTTTGTTTTTGTATGCTTTTAGGTATTTTTTTAAGGTTTCGTTTGTAGGTTGTTGGATTAATTTTTTGTATATTGCTTCTTTGTGTCTGATTGATACAATTAATCCAAAAGTTATCCATGGTTTAACCGGTTTAAATTTTGATGATTGTTTTCTGGAATCAATAGAATGTGCAGTACTTACGTGCATTGATAATTTTTTTTCAAATAGTTCGAAGCATTCATTCGTATCATTACAATTAAAAATATCGTGCCATTTCTCTTTGTCTAGATTATGTACTAGGGCATTTATGTTGAGCGTTTTTCGTCGGCCGCTTTCATTCTCCGGAATTCGGGTAGTTAATGGTGAATATTTCTTTTCATAATTGTACGTAAAAATGCACCCGAAATGATCAGTGATTGTCGTTTGTATAACTGCAGATGCTATGTTTTTTATGTCTTGAATATTTGTAAAAACATGATCTATGCACGAAGGTCGTTGACCTGGAATAATTCTCGTAAATGAATTAATACATGATATATAATTTAATTCTGCCATCATATTAAGATAATTATCTTTATCATAAGACGAGTAATCATTTGCTATATTCAGGTTTATGTCTCCGATAATAATGGTTTTCTTATTTCTGTTCGCAAGAAGAATGCGTTTTAGTTCATCTACATATATCGGTAATATTGAGGCATGAGTTCTATATATAGCGAATATGCTGAAGGTATACTTTTGGTAACTGATTTCCATATTTAGGACGTTTACATTGTGCATGTGAATTTCTCTGTTAAAAGTCACGACATATTTATTTGAGACAAATATTGCGATTCCGCTGTTCTTGTTAATTCGGGTATTTGTTGCATAGTATGTATAACCCGGAATATTATAGTTTATATCGCTCGATGAGTGAGTCTCTGTTAATATTATGCAGTCCAGTCTGTTAAGTGATTTTATTGTTACCAGGAGTTCGTCTAAATCACGTTCGATGCTTCTTACATTCATATGAAATATGATTAAGCTAACTTCGGGATTCATCGCTAAAATGTTGTTTGTTTCGTTCACTGATGTATATATTCTTTCGTCTATTGACATGGTTTTATCTATAGCATTTATCACGAAATCATCCATATCGAAGAAATAATAATAATGAATTCATTAGTGGCCATGAATACATTTGTTTATTTGGGATAAGATTTTCTGGAGGACGGATTTTTTGAGAGCCTTTGTGTTTTTTTTTTATCACTAATAATAGTTGTGAAATTTCATTCATAATCTATTCTCTCTTTGGCAATTTGAAGCATTTTGTGTCTGTATGTGCAATTGATGCTATCAGCACGGTGGTCGTCCAGGATGTTCGCCCTGAATTTTTTATTGTTGCTGGAACAGTTGTAGCAGATTGGTTTATTGTTTCTCTCTGTGCATTTTTCTAGGGTATGGTCTTGTGCACAATGGGGACAGGTAGGTGGCTGTGTTCTGTTAAGGCATCTTAGGGCAGTGTGTCCATATTTCAAGCAGTGGTAACACTGCGTCAGAGGTCAAAGGTCGTCAATTGGGACTCTTTGGTATTTTATGTTTATTTTTCCAAAGTTAAGAAGGATTTTTCTAATGGCTCCTGACGTTTGTATTAAGTAGTTTGATACATCTTGTTGGGACGTTCTTTGTTGGTCGAATTTTTTTAGTTTGATTTATTTTATGAGTTTAAAATCATCTTTACAGTAACTTTGTAAACCCTCATTTTGCTGGGTTATGCCTAAAACAATTTCATCCTCTGTTAAATTTGATTGCAATCTTTTTACGATCATTATTGGTTTTCTCTTTTTTGTTTCTTCAGCGTTGATGTCTTCGCCGAATGTTCCATTTATTTTGGTGACCAATTTTTGTGCGTCTTCTTTTTTTAAACATGAGATTATGAGTTTTTGATCACCAATTTTTTTAAATTCAGTTACACCAACTTGCATTTTAGTTACATCTATGTTTTTTTCGATTCTTTTTCTCATTTCTTCAGCCTTCAAGTTTGTAGTTGTTGATATTATGATGGCGTGTTTTTGTGGAGTTTGTTTCTCGATTTTATTCATTGTTGTGGCTTGCGCATATGTTTTTATATTTTTTGTCACAAAACTTTCTAATTTCTCATTATAGTGTTCATTGTTTGTTATAATTTGCTCTTGTAGATTAATAATTTTTTTTGTAGGATAAGATTTTCTACTTTAATTTGTTCTTCTAGTTTCTTTAAGTTGTTCTCCAAACTCAGTTTTATTCTTGAATCTTTAACAGATGTGATCTTCGCAATATCGCTCTTAATATCTTCGAGAATGTCATCCATGTTCTTTCTAATACCCGCCCGCCCGGGCGAGGTACTTTAGGTACGAAGTGTAGAACAATACTCGATACTCGAGGCAGTGCACTATAACGAAACTATACGACCGCACTGTTGTAGCACTGGAATGCAACTGTGTTTATGAATAGATATATTATGAATGGTTTATTTTTTTCATTATTCTTTTTTTAATTTAGTTTATTAGTGAAACGAAAAGATATAAATATTTTACATGGTTACATGAACCAGCATAGTTTTTATACAGAAAAACACAGAGGATTAAAGAAAACATAAAACGAGTAGATAGAAAATATTCCTTTTTAAAAGAAAAGCAAAGAAAAAAACACAGATTAAGTTTGTAGGATAGATAATGTGAAATTAAATTATGTGCCTACATAACAATACATTTTTTTATTTTTGGTTTTTAACGTAGACCAACCAAAAGGAAAATTTTCAAAAGTATGAAACGACCCTACGTTCCTCTTCATAAACTCGGTAACCGTATAGATAAGAACAGTTGCAAACCAAAAAATTATAAGCAATAGCTTAGGTTAAGTTAGTTTAGGTAAGATATTTATTTATATGTGTTGTTTATTTCTCATTTTTTTCATTTTTCAACATAAAATTTCTCAAATTCAACATTCTGTTTTGCCATAGAACCCCAAATCTCCTGGTTTTACATAAAATTTTTCTCAGAATTGCCACGGAAAGCAAAAGCAAAACACTCCCAGTAAAGCAGAATTATAAGTGGTCCCAAAACAAAGCTGGTGGTGGGTGACGTCACACGATTCGCGAGTGGTCAAGTGAGTCAGATTGATGACAGAATCAACACCGACGCTAACTAATCAGTGAAATTGTACTCGAGGAATGTAACCGGTCGGAACCAGCCTTTAGTGGCTCATTTATTTTAGGAACTGAAATTCCATCACCATACATATAGGAAAAAAATGTAAACCGAAAACTAAAAAAAATCTTACAGAGTCCTCTCCAACTCTTTTATTGTTTTGTTTATGAGAGGTTGCTAGGGATTTGATGTATAATAGCATTTCCAATAACATGTGTACCTATCCTATTACGTCCTCTGCGTGCAAGCTGTATTTTCTCACATAATATTTTATCAATAAGCAATAAACAGTGTTAATCCTGACCTTCCTGGAAAAAATTATCCTGTATATTTTATGCCTGTACAGAATTTAAATAAATAAATAACAGCATCACGTTCAGTGGTCGAATGCATTGTACCATGTACACATTTGTATTAGTGATCGACGAACAGCTGGACGCAATCTGTTCGACATAAGTTGGTCTGGTCTGTAGTTGGTAGGAAGATATAGCAATGTAAAAATATATTATAAATTTGTACAGCGCCCTTGAGTAGATTTTTCACAAAAATGGCCCTATAAAAATCATCCTAATATTATTATTATTTATCTATCGGCGGTGTAGCTTTATGAGCGGAAAAATGAGAGGGACTATTATATGTGAATGATACCAGACAACCGTTGGCGTTGGTTGAAACAAGAATATTAGTTAGTAAATCCTGAGAATCTGGTTGGATTCAATTGAACAAAAATTGCTTTTTTTGTAAGGTAAATAGATTAGTAATCAAGAAGAAGATTTTTTTACAATGTTTATTCCTCCCTTCACCTCTATAATGCAAGCCGAAAAATAAACAAACTTCAACCTACTTTGATTTGTTAACAAAAACATTATACGTGCTTATGTTATGGTCAATAATTCTTTTATTAATTGCGTAGCGTCTATCACCTTTTCGAAAATAGTAATAACAGTTGTTTATTTGAATGTTAACGATGTGAGTTGACTTAAATATGTTTTAGCTATGGAGTATGGTGTAAAAGTGGTAATTGGTCCATTGTGGAGTACCTATGGTCCTTATTGAAACTCATATAATTGTCAAAAAATATTTTTGTAATGGAACGATGAACTCTATTCAGAAAAAATCTTAGGTCAATGTAAGTACCTACGTTTGTAACCTTTTTTAAGTTCCATGCCTAATTGCCTTTTTACACCATCTCTTTTTTCAGCCCGATTTCACTTAGAGACCAAAGTCAATATTTTTCGCTTTACGCAATCGCTAATTTCATCTCTATTTTCATATCTACGCTTTTAATTGTCATCGCTACAAACAACACATGAACCATGCTGTTTGCTGCGATGCCAACTGAAATCGTAGATTTGAAAATCGAGATGAAAATAACGATCGCGTAAAGCGAAAAATGTTGACTTTGGTCTCTAATTGGAATCGGGCTGAAAAAAGATGTCGTGTATAATGGCCATTAGAGACGGTTTTGCAGCAGAGATCTTCCAGAAAAAAAAACTGTTAAAATCTTCAGCTTCACAACCAAACGATACATTCGCGAGATATTTCTTCTCTTTTCCACTGGAGTTAACACTCCCATGTTACAAAATCATCCAACTTCAAAGTTGTTTCTCTTCACATTTTCTTTCATGCACTCCTACTCCAGAATATCTCCAATTCTCAGAGTTAGTCACCCTCGACCTTCAGTGTTTGGTCATGCAGAGCTAAGCCAGCGAAGCTCCAACTATTGGGTTAAATTTGTCGCGCAAAAACTTTTGCGGAAGCGGTTTAGTTTGTAAACAAAGTTTCAGTCGCGAGGGGTAAGGGACAATTTACATTTTCCTGGCAGACAATGCGGTGCATTCGTGCACTGTGGCATTTCAAACGATAATATAGTGTGACTCTCTAAAGTTTGACTCGAATTTCCCCAGGCCACAATGTAGAGCTTTGAACATTTAGTGGAAATCAGAGTTTGGAAACAAAGGATGCCTTTGAAATGATTATATTAACTTTTGGTACCCGTGTTTCTGTATGTCGTGCGCAGAATTAATAAAAGCACACATTTATAGCTGTAAAAAAATATGTTGAATAAGACTGATGAAAATTTTTACTGCTGTTATCAATATTTTATAAGTTTTGATCAATAATTATTCCAAGGTATTTTATTGTTTGTGTTTCATTCAATTTTGGACAGTTGCAAGGAATTTCTCGGTTCACGTTTATCCAGTGTTTATGAATTTTTATGTTTAGGTTTGTACTGAGATTATCCGTCTGTTTGTTGTGGATTTTGAATTTAATATATATAGTTTTTGTATCATTTAGTGTTAGTCAATTTGATCAAGCCATTATTTTACCCGATTCACACCTTTTTCAGCTTTTTTCAAATACAGTCTCCCATGACTTTCCATGGAAGAGAAGGACTGTGTCATTTGCAAAACTAATGACTGAGCCGTGACAGTTTAGATTACATAAATCAGGAATAAAATCGGGCCTAAGACACTGCCTTGCGGGACTCCATATTGGATTTGTAATGGTTGACTTGATTCATTTTGAATCTTGACTAACTGTAGTAGCTTTTAATGAGGTTTAGTTCACGGCCTGAGATTCCAATCTTTTTGAGTTTTCCTAGAAGACATGTGTGATTAATTGTTTCAAAGGCTTTACTTAGATCTAAAAATATTCCAATACATATATATTAAAAGTATAAGAAAGTGTGCTCGCCGCAAAAACTCAGAAAGGAGTACGGGTACGATCAAGGGAGTTACACGGTATGGTAGTCATCTATCCCCCAATCATGAAGAAGGTTCTTACCTGAAGGTATTACTTGAAGGGCGTGCTTTTACAGATATAATGGCTGGAAGTTTCGTCCTCTAAAAGTTTCTATAACAGTCCAGAAGTCCCATTCGAGTGTGTTCGAGAACTTTCCATAACATTCCAGAATATCCCGGAACATTCTGGAATGTCGTGGAATGTTCGGGAATAGTCTGAAACGTTCGGGAACTCCCGGAACATTCCAGATCATTGTGAAACATTCCAGAATACTCTCGAATGTTGATGTTGTGGAATGTTCTGGAACATTGTGGACCATTCGAAGCCTTTTTGTGAGTGGGGCCACCCATTGCTAGGAGTATATAAACAAGATCCGTCGTGGGTTCGAACGTCAGTTCAATCTCATATCAACTGGTTGAGCGAAGCCGGGTATCCCAGCTAGTTAATAATAATAATAATATGTACGTTCATACTTATTCACATTTATAATTAAAAAAAACTTTTAATTGAAGTTTACCAGAGTGGTTAATAACTCAATACCGTCCTATTAAAAGATCATCCATCGGAACCGTCACGTTACTTTAAATGACTAGATTCTTCCAGAACTTCTTCAGAGGCTTTTATCAGCTCCTCCTTTTCCCCATTCACTACAAACAAACACCACTAGCTCCAGGCAGTTGGGATTTTTGTGGGATAAAACAATTTGCATCTAGCTCTCGATTAGGGATATACTTTGTTGAAAGTCTTCTTCTATTCAGAAACACTTGAAAATTCTTCGAAATTGATAACTTCCCAGCTACGTTGATGAAAAGAAATATATTTTTCATTAATTAGTAATAATACATTAATTTATGAGGTGTGTAAACTGCATAATTATATATACACTAGCTGAATAGCCACCTACTCCCAATTCGATGGCCGGCGTAGTGCAGCGGTAAGGCGCTTGACTCGCATTCCGGAGGTCGCGGGATCGAATCCCGGCGTGGCAAATAAATTTTATTTGATTAATTTGTGTATTTCACAATTTATTCATTTAAAATAATATATAGTACATTTGCGGCACGTTCCAGAGTGGAAGATACTCTCAGTATCGCCCTGGTGTAAGACCACCATTCAGAATTGAAACATTGCCTGAAGTGGCTTTCGCCGTGTTTGTTGACCAGATCTGAATAGTCAGGTACTTTCCGACCTTCCTCTTCCCTATTTACTTCCCTCCCAACTACCTTTAGCCTCACAACATACCCCAATTGGGGATGCCATAGTCTCACTGGCTCCAGACGGGAGCAGTTGGGACTCTTGTGCGGTATTCATGTAAAAAAAATATATATATATATATATTATCTTCTACCGCTTGTTCTCTTCTCCACTTCAATAAAAAAATCATTTCACAAAAGGTAGAAGTGAAACCTTCAGAAAACTAAAGTAAACAAGAATAGGAAGGCTATGAAGCACCGCACAAAGAGGCAGCCGATAGGCTACGAAGCACGGCACAAAGAGGAGACCGATTATACTTTCATTCTCTCGCAGGCTAAATCCTACAGATGTACGTGTTCGACTCTTTTTAGTGTCGCTATTTTTCGTTTCATCGAGTTTCAAATCATAACGGTGCTAAAGAAGTTTTCACTTCAAAAATCGAATTTCCACTCGATCCACAGTTTGACGACACCAGGGTACCATGCATAACCCGTCGGTCTCGCGTCTCTCGTCTCCCGTCTCGCCTCTCTTCGCAGAGTGACTAAAGTGTGCTAGTGGGTACACACACACACAGCTCAAGCACACAGAGGCTCACAAGGACCTACTCCGGCCCGTTCGCGACCTCAGCTCGCATCGCCTTGTTAGGGCATGCGGGCGATTCTCTACTTATGGAGCGGAGCCGGTAAGGCGTAAGAATCTCGTCGACACAGTACTGAATTAATGTCAGCTGTATTATTGATTTGGCATTCGTATCGTGGCGAACGTCAAAACAGCGAGAGTGATTTCGATTATTTAAATTAATACAAAACGTTTGGTGACATATAAGATTGCTAGACTTATTTAAGAGGAATTTGGTGACATATAAGATTGTTAGACTTGTTTAAGAGGAATAGCTGCGATGCTTTTTTCACACAAAACCTAATTTTGATTTTGAGGTCAAAATACCAAACCAAACAGAATAATTATTTTTTAATCAAAGGCAATTGAAAATAAAAAAATAATATATAATGATTTTAGAAGGCAACTTTGGCACTTCTTTGTGAGCTAATTGGAAATTGTGAGTTAATGAGTTAATCTTACCCTACCTGATGTGTTAAAATAATGTAAAATAAATTAAAAATAAAATAAGCATTTCTTTGAGTAGAACATTTATTTTATATACGGCAAATATGTGTTAACAACGTCAATCGGTCGTTTCTAATTTAGATTTATGCTCATTACAATTTTATTTTTATTTCATCATTTTCTGAAGAAAATAAAGCAAAATTTTCGTTATTTGTTTTTGGGATGTTATGCCGTGTTGCACTACCTCCTTCTTTTTAGCCTACGTTTCCGGCAGATCAGGTAGACGTGTAGATGGACACTGCAACGCTGTCCGAAACGTTGGCTAAAGGAGGTAGCGCAACACGGCATAACACCCCAAAAACTAATAACGAAAATACTTTGGGCCGTGAAAATCTTAAAACGTATCTAAAGCAAAATAATTTTTTTAAATAATAATCATTAAATCACAAATAATTACCAAAGTTGCCTCTAAGATCGTGAAAAATCTATATTTCTCTATAGATCGTATATTTCTTTAATTCCTTACATTTTATAATTTAAAACACAAATAAACAAAGTAGCACACATCCTCGTAGTAAATACTCGTATTTGCTAGTGGCCTCAATTCCAAATTTAAGTTTTTTATGAAAAGGGCTGTGCAGCCATTCTAAGGTTCAATGACAGTCGAAGTTAAGAGGGCATTACCAAAGAAAACCAGAAATATGTCATTTTCAAATCAGATTTTAGACGTATTGAATCATTTCCACAAAAAAATTTAAATGGATTTCGAAAGATTGTTCTTTTATCTAGCATTCGCATGTAATAAATTTTGAGAAATTTTTTTAATTTTTAGAATAATAAGGTTATTCCATAGGTCGTTGGCAGATTTGTTAAATTTTCAAAAAAGATTTTGTATTATACCACACCAATTTCAAATAATATAATCATGCAGTAAAATAAATCAATACATTATCTAGCAAACGCATGTTTTAGAATTTTAATTTTCGATTCGATAAAATCATTAAAAATTATGTACGTACATGTGTTTCTTGACGAAAATTGGTCAATTTGTGTATTTATTTGCGCACTTACAAACTAATATATATCAATTTTTTTTAACATTCTTATTAAATTTAGACATTATTGAAAAATGATAAATACTTATAATCAATAAATAAATACAAAAAGTACATTATTTTAATAGTTTTATCATCACGCCTTTCAGCATTTTTGGATGAAGGTATAAATTAAAGCTAATTTGGATTAAAATAAATTCGATATTGAGTTATAATTTAAAAAAGCTGGTACGGAGAATAATTAATCTTTCTCATTGTAACCGCCCTGCACGATCGTAAGAACAACTTTCGACGAAATGTGGATTTTCGTCCCCTGGCTGGTTAAACGCTCTTAAATGTTAAAGTTATACAAAAATTTATAATCTACAGTAAAAAAATAAACTTTTTCATCAAGAACTTGCAAAATATATTTAATATTCTTTCATTTTTGGCAACGTATCTATATATTCAGATTATAACGTCTTTTCATAACGGGATATGAAGCTTTGAAGCTAGTTTATCTGTTAAAAAAAATTCGAGTGCAGTTTACACGCGATAGAAGCGAAACTTCACCAAAACAATCTCAATCAATACTTGAAAAATTGGGTCATAATCAAAGCGACCAATAAGCGCAGACAAGCGTAATTTAATATCTCAACCATTTCTCTTCCGTTTCATATCTCAACCAATAGGAGCCTTTAAGGGCCCGCAACCGGGCTCAAAAAGAAGAAAATATAGAGATATGAAATTACGAATGTTAGAGGAGAGCGCTAACATTTAAAGCGTCAAAATCGATGCGAAAATTGGGAAAATGTTATTAAAATAGAGCAAAAATCTCGTGGAATGTATCTTTAGTATCATTAAAAGAAACATTGTGAATTTTTCACAACTATAACTTGTAAAATAACTGAAACAAACGTGTTTATAATAATTTTCGGAGCATACTTTGCGATTTTTTTCTATTGAGGGAATTTTATATAATTTGCGTTTCGGCGTAGAATGCGTCTAGATATTATCTTCAAAAATAACATATATTTTTTTAAGAGGTTAAAAACTTCAAATGTTTAAGGGAGATATGTAAGAAATCGGTAGAAATGCAGGTAGCGGCGCCTTAAAAGTGACATAATAATCAAAGCGGTCAATGATCGCAGTTGATGCGTCGCAGGTGCAGTAATCATCATTTCCGTTTCATCCGAAATCCAAATCATGGCAGGGCTTTAGAAGTTTCACTTCAAAAATGATAACATCACCCTATTCAAATTTGGGAGGCGGGAATTAGTACCGCCGCCCCGGGAACCTTTATTGGATAACCAACACCTCTGCCATAGGTCACCCCAAGTGGTTCGCTACGTTTTGTGATTTAGCAGGGGTGCCCGGGTTCATGGAGTGAGGTTTGTCTAAGTCTTGGAGGCGGATGACCAGGACACACTGAACCCCAGATTCCTACCTACCCCTTAAACCCTTTTCCTTCCCAGAACTCTCCTCTCCTTCCTTTCCTTAAAAAAACCCTCCACGCAGCATCCCCAAAGATGACATAGACCCTGAGGGAAATTATTTTCCTCACTGCCTCCTGTGTGGAGCTCATGTAAAAAAAAAAAATTGTTTTATTTTTCCAACATCGATCAGTGTGAAACGAGATATCGAAGAAAGAGTGTTGTACTCATGAGCCATGAGCGAAGTAAAAAATTAAAGCAAGTTATTATTATTGGTATTGTTAGTATTTTGTGGCCTTGTCAAAATAATACATCAAACATAGATTTATTGCACTGAAAATCATATCAATAATATTATAGTAAGTATAAAAAAACATTACATAGAATACGTAGATACATGCTGAGCTATTTATAGTTATTTTCTTAATGATGCTATTTCATAATGAAAATAAACATAATTTGAAAATTGAATGAAAATAATTGAAACATTGTTCACATAATTCAAAAAATAAATTACCATCAAAGCTAATTTAGAAAATTAAAATTAACTATCCCTGCAAACAAATTTATCGCGAACTCAATTGCTATAAAGAAATATATTTTGATGTAAACTCCGACCAAATCCCTCAAGAACGCGTGAGGGATTTATAGTATTAATAATTTATTATTCATGTCAGTAATGCCTAAATTCGGGGAATGAATGTAAATTCCCTCAAAGACCCTCCATCGGTCTCGATGAAGAATTTTACTACCCACGCATTATATGATTTATTCAAAAATCAAATTGATAAAAATTTAAAATAAACAAATATTCATTAAAAACGCTTATTAGTAAAATGAAAATTTCTCAATTTCTGCGGAATAATTTAAATTTACCAATCATCCGAAAAAATGCAAATAAGTAATTTAATTTATTTTTAATCATTGAAAACAATATTGGCGACTCTCAAACCAAAATTTTTAACGGAAAAAATCAGAAAAAAATTTCTTTTTAATATATTTTTTTTTGTATGAATACCACACAAAAATAGCAGCTGCTCCCTTCAGGAGCCAGTGAGACTATGGCATCCCCAATTGGGGTGTATTGTGAGGCTCACGATGGTAGGGAGGGGAAGGATCTGCAGAGAGAGGAAGGCGGGGAATTTCAAGCAACGTTTCATTTCTGAATGGTGGTCTAACACCTGAGCGATACTGAGAGTATCATTCACTCTGGAAAGTGCCACAAATATACTATATATTCTTTTTTATTAATTGCGAAATAACCAAATAATAAAATTAAATTAATTTGCCCACGCAGCGATTTGAACCCGAGATCTTCGTATTGCTGGTAGAGCGCCTTATCCCCCGACCACGGAGGCCTTCATTCGGAAACATTCGGTCGCATCTAGGAATTGAGCCCAGGACTTTGGAGCAAAGCCCCGGCAATTGACTTCAATGATTAAATATTACAATTTTCGGTTTTACTCATTGAGTTATAAATTTTTTATTTTTTTTTCAAAATACTTTTACATCTTTCAAGTGTATTATTTGTTCATGATAGAGGAAATTTCACTTCCAGACCTACCAATTAATTAATGCCCACAATGTAACACTACATATTTTTCTGTTCACATAAGGAATATCGAGCAATAAATCAATACTACTTTCAATGTCGTATTGTATACATTTTTAATGTTAGTCGTACATATTTCTGAAGAAGGTTCATTCGTAGGCTATATACTCAACTACCTGTAAAGGCTTCGATTCGGCAGAAAAACCTTAAACACCCACCATACGGTGAGGTGCCCAATTATTAGATATTGAAAAACGAGGTCTTAAACGATATAATATACTCGTTTATCGACATGTGACCTTCTTGCATGTAAAATCATTTAATTGTATATTTTTCAAATTATTCATCATGGTAGGCTTGTATTTTGTGAACTGTGTCAGAATGTTACGAAGTAATATATCGGTTTTGGATTGAAACAAATCACGCAACATTTATTTTGTCTGGGGGACTTTATAACATCATTGCGTTTATTATTGTTCTCAAACACCCTAATAATAAATATTGATTAATTATATATCTTGAACCATAACACGTATTTTTTGGATTTTGACTCGCCTGCATTATTAGCCGTCAATGGTCGCCTGTAATTCGCAGGCCCACTACGATCAATGCAACAAAAAGTTTTAGTGTGCGTCATGGGCGACTCTCATTTATGGTAAAAATGACTCACAAAAAGGTAATTCTTTGTCGAAAAGCAGACGGTTGGTAACATAGACTGAAACATCTATTATGCATGTGGCATGTAAACACGGCAGTAGGTAGGAACCGCGTCAGGTTTACTAAGGTAATTACCCTACAATTTGACGGTAACGAAGTGGTCAAGGTTACTGGGCCAACTTTACCTTTGGTAAATTGTTAAAAATACTATCAGACGGCGTATAATTTATTATCAAGTTGAGAGTATATATAAGCAGTGGAAAAAAATGTGGTGTTACTGAAGGATGCATTGTGTGGCCAACGTTATTTAATAATTATGCTAATAAAAAATGCAAACGATTTTGAATTGGTTGCATCATCACTTGGTGTACTTATAACAGTTATAACACTTGGGTGTTCAACCGCAATATTTTTTGTGTCAAGATGTGGGGTAATAATAAATTAATAGTGATTTTAAGAAGGCTTAGAAAGTTCAGCAAATCGGAAAGTTTTACTGGAATTTGGAGGATTAGAGCCTGATTCATTAGAATTATTGGCATATTTGTTACGTTCCACACGAAGAAAACGTGCAAAGAAGATATTTGTAATACTGATAGCATTTTGGACACATATTATACTAACGCATTCCATTGGCGATAAAGACAAGAAAATATTTGAATAAACGTTTATAATTTCACAAGATATTTCTAAACTTCAAATCAGATTTCGTTATCAAGAGTGAAGAATTTTAAGAATTTTTTAGAACATTGAATACAAATAATTAACAGGATTTAATATAATTTTGCGTACAGGGAATATTTATGTAAATTCATTGAATGCTACCCTTATATTTGGAATAGACATGTGTATTTCATTTTATAAAATAAATATTATATCTTAAAGAAATATTTAAGTACTTCAATTCCAACAGCCAGAATAATTGAAATTGTGGTTTTCAAGTAAAATTATTTTTAAAAAATTCTCAAAAGCAGGGTAAAAGCTAAACTTTTATTGAAATTGGCCAAGCCGGCATCATTATTACTAAAAGATGTTTCCAGATGATATTTATTTATTTATTTATTTAGTAACTATATAATATTTTTTACATTTTTATATGAAACATGTTAGTTAGATGTATATATGTATAAAATAGAAAATATATTCGAAGTCCTCCTCACTAGGAGATCCTGTGCTGAGGGGGACTATGCTTTGGATAAGTTTTTCCGCGACTTCTATGGTTTAACTTGTTTGGATAAGGTTTTCCAGAAACTTCTATGATGTTTTAAGTATACTAGTAAGGTCATTTTCCGGTAGTTCCTTCAGCCAACATTTAATGTCCTTAATGTAGCTGTTTTTTGTTTTAATTTGTTTGATACTAAGTGGGAGTTTGTTATATAACTTTACTGCTAAAAAATTCAGAACTTCTTTGACCAAATGAAGAGTTACACTTTGGTATATTAAGTGTGTCTGTTTGTTTGGCTCTGGTTTTATGAGCATGTGATGTTTCTTTCTCTAGGTCGTTTTTGTGGTGATGTACTAGAATGTTTTTGGCATAGATTTTCTGTATGCTTGGAACATCAAACTGTTTAAAAATTTCTGTTGTTGACGTCCTTATGGGGACCTTTAGAATGGTCTTTATGATGCAATTCTGAGTTATCTTAAGTTGTTTTAAGTGATTAGATGCTGCTGAGCCCCATCCTATTACTCCATATTCCAATCGAGAGTGGCATAAAGCATAATATACTCTCTTTAGATCCCTCATTGACAAGATGTTTCTTAATTTTTTGAAGAAGTAGATGAGTTTTGTTAGCTTTTTTGAGGTAAGATCAATGTGTGAATTCCACTGTAGTTTTTCATCAATTTCAATCCCAAGATATTTAATACTTTTTGTTTGGGATATAGACGGGCAGGAACATTGTGGAAAAGTATTTTGACATTCATGTAATTTGAGGGTATGCACATTCATTGGTTGTCCTCTTTTGTTTTTGGAGAAAGTGAGATATTTAGTTTTATTAACATTTAATGTAAGGGAGTTTACTTTTAGCCAGTTTTGAAGTACAGCCAGGCCATGTTCCGCCTCCTTGTAAGTTCTTGTCCAATCTTGTTCGTGGAATATAATAACAGTGTCATCTGCAAAGCTCATTATGTTTCCATTTATGGGAAGATTCATAAGGTCATTAATATATATCAGAAATAGTATAGGTCCTAATACGCTTCCCTGGGGGACCCCGAATTTAATTGGAAGAGATTTGCTCTTTCTTTTACCAATTTGTACAATTTGTTCTCTTCCAGTTAAATAACTTCTAAGTAGGTTTAGAGTTGTTTCAGTTATTCCATTTTTTTTTAGTTTTAAGTACAGTATTTTATGATCAATTGTATCGAAAGCTTTTTGAAGATCAATGAAAACTGCTAAGCATTTTTTGCCTTCATCCAGCTTTCTAATAATTGTATTAGTTACATTAGCTATAGCATCACTAGTACCCAGGTTTTTCCTAAAACCATACTGCGTAGGTGATAATATTTTATTGGTATCCAAAAATGTAAGAACTTGTTTTTTTATTACTTTTTCCAATATTTTCGATAGAGGAGTTAAAATACTAATTGGTCGATAATTTGAAATATCATTTTTGGGACCATTTTTATATAATGGTATGATCGTAGCAATTTTAAGACAAGCGGGAAAAACACCTTTAGATATTGATAGATTTACAAGGTATGTCAGTGGTTGAATTAACTCATTTTGTAGGTATTTAATTGATTTGCTTGATATCAATTCATTTCCCGATGAGGTATTTATGTATACGGAGGTTATAATATTTCTTATTTTTTCACTTGTTATCTTGACTATATTGAGGCTGTTTTCATGATTTACATCATCATTTCTCATTGTGTTTTCGACAGTATTAGAATTTTGTTTAATTTTATTTGCAAGGTTAGAGCCTATATTGCAAAAGTAGTTGTTTATAAAGTCAAGAAGTTTGTCTGGGTGTTTCGTAAAAGATGTGGGAATTCCATCAATGTTTAATAATTCTTTAATGTTTTTGTCTTTATGCGATGCTTTAGTATTTGTAATTTCATTTATGATCTGCCAGAGTTTACGGGAATCATTATTGCATTCATCAAATTTTGTTTTTATAGAATGTTTCTTTAGCATAACGAATTACATTTTTACATGTATTACGATATCTTTTGTAGAATCGAAGTGTATGGACATCGTTAGGGTTGATTTTTACTTTTTTGTGCAGTTTCAAACTTCGTTAGGAGTGATTTCGTATTTTGGTTTACATAAGAGGTATTTTTTGTTATAGATAGAATTATTGTGTAATGGTCTGTCAGTGTGGTAGTATAAATAATGGCTTGAGTTTTTTTATTAGTTTTACTAAAGATATGATCAATGCAAGTTTTGCTATCATTAAATACACGTGTAGGTTCCTCAATTAGGCTTTCAAATCCATGGTATGCAAGTGTCTGCATGTAATCATATTTTTTTGGGTGGCCATTTTCAAGGATATCAATATTTATATCACCGATAATAAATACATCTTTAGTGTTTTTTAGTAAACTCAGTTCACAGGATAAGGAGTTTAGAAATGGCTCCAGATTTTTCGTAGATGGAGATCTGTAAATTGCGAGTATTGTTGTATCATTGCCGATTGATATCCTTACACAGTTCGCATTATTAATACAGATCTCTCTGACATCAGCTTCAATATCTTCTTTAATATATACGATGACACCATCATTTTTTGTATAATTCATAATTGTAGAGTAAGGGACATATTTATCGATTTGTAGGGGATAGTACTTATCAGTTAACCAACATTCTGTAAGAATAATTATATCCCAGTTTAGATTTAAACTTTTTATCAATATTTGTAGTTCGTCAAAGTTTTTATTAATACTTCTAATGTTTTGATGCATTATGTTAAAATTATTTCTTATGGATGATAAGTTAGGTAAGTTTGTTGTTATTGTGTTATCCATTTTTGCCATCTAAATTAATTATGTTTTTATATTACTTACTAAATTATTTTCACCATATCATCAAGGTGCTTAATGTAGATTATTTTATCTTCATGTTTTTTACGTATCATAACTTTACCATTTTTGTACCACACATATTGGTATTTTTTTTCTATGGCTAATTGTTTTGTTTTCCATAGTATTTCTTTATGATACGGGCTTAGTTCTTCCCCGATGAAGATTTGAGAGGTCGACAGATCCTTAATTTCTTCATAGTTTATTTCTTTCTTTTTCTCAAGGAGTGAATCTCTTTGTCTTTTCTCAGAAAAGGTGACAAGAAGTTTAGGTGGAGCTCCATTTCTCCTGTCTGGGACTCGGATGACTTCAGTAATATCTGTATGTTTTATAGTTATCCCAGCTGCTGCAGCAAACTTCCTTATGATTTCAATTGGTCGTTCTCTTATTTTTTGGGGAATCCCAGCTATTTCTAAAGAATTACATTTTGACATAGTTTCAATATCAGCCAGTCTAATTTCAAGTTTTTTTATTATATTATTTTTTTCATTCATATCTTTTTTAATTTTTTCGAAATCAGTTTGTATAACTTGGTTTAAATTATTTGTAACATCAATTTTTTTTAGAATTTCATCATATTGAGCACTTATAAATTCAATGCTTTTTGTTGTTTCTGTGGTCTGAGATTCAATTTTGATAAAAATGTCCCTCTTCAAAGTTTCAAATTTTTTATCTATATATTCGATAATTTTGTCCATGCTTATTTTTTCATCAGAAATTTGGTTTTTGCTTCGAGTGCTAGACATCACTAAAATCTTTGTTCAGAAATGCCCCTTACAAAAATTAATTCTGTCAACAATGTTTTGTTTATTGTTGAGACTTTATTGCATAGACAAAACTTGACCTTTTCACAAATTTGAAAAATAAATTGTCTGTGACAATGATTTGTTGTTTTGTGAAAATTTTTGAATCAAGATATAAAGTTAATACACTCTCCCACACAAATTATTTCGCACTACCAAGTACACTGTATCACTGGTTTATGAGTTTCAAATATGATTACACGTAAATTTGTTTAAATATCTTTAACTTTATTTTTAAATTAGAAGCTGTCAAAATCAACTGTTTGTTTTAGTTATCCATAGATATTATGATATTTGATTAACAGTGTCATAGATATTTGATTAACAGTGTCATAAGCAACCTATACGAGTATCTAGATAGTATTTTATTTTTAACAGTGTCTATGACCAAATAGTTTAAATCAACTATTACATCGCCTCAGTCAAAACATTTCAAAAACCAACGAAGGTAGGAATACGTACGAATATAAATCTTACATATTTTGTTATTATTTCATAATTACTGAGGATGACGTTTGATGATTACTGATGTATTTTAGGGATACTATGTTTGGGTTAATATTATATCCATTTTGGAAGACATAAGCATTAAAAATATGTTGTCAACTGTCCGTCTGAAAGGTAACCTACGGAATCCTGAATACATCGCCCGTAAAACTTAAAACTCGAACCCGGAGAAGAGAAGCTCACCGGTGCGTTGGACTGATTAATCATCAAATAATTACAGACCTTCAACCTATTAAAAATATTGCCTCTAAGTAAGATGTGTCATCGTTCAAAAATAATAATTTTTCCGCAATGAAAAAATATATTATGGAGTCAATTCAAATCTGCAGTGCAAGCATTTTTCCACGGTCAATTGCCGCATTGTGTTTGATCGGTGCATCGTATTATCAAACTAAGTGAGTGTACATTTCCTTATGCCTTATAAGGGAAATGATACCTTTCAAAGAGGGAATAATTACAAAGCGTTGGAGTAGAAACATCAGACTAACCTTCACGGCATCCATAATGTCCCGGAGCTAAAGTTATTGGAGAGACTCGTGTAGTCATAATGCAGTTTGGGTGTCAGACAGTTGACAGTGCCAGTCTTGAAAAAAACTACAAACGACTCCGGAATCGTCAAACTTTTTAATAGAATATCGGTTAAACCATTCGGCAATTGATTATTCGATTGAATAGATGACTTCTGCGATAGTTATTTTCGGATTCATTGACCACGGGTTCGAAACTAGGTGTTATCAGAAATCGTAGTTTATGAAAATACTACATGTTAAACACATACACTGTACATTGCGTGTTATAATTGTATGTAATATACTCTCAGCATCGCCCTGGTAAAAGATCGTAATTCAAAATCGAAACGATGGTTGTTATGTCTTTGGCCATGTTTGTTGACGATATTTGAATAGTCAAATACTTCTCAACCTCCTACTTTTGCATCTTCTCACTCTTTCCAGTCTCACAACATACCCCATTCATACCACAAGCACTAATGGCTCAGGACACTTTGAATTCTTGTGAGGCTTTTCCTAGATATTTTATTATTTTTGATGTATTTCAGACGAAATAAAATCGTTTTCACGAGAAATAAAAATAAATTACGTCGACTGTAAATCGATTATTTTGAGATAAAAAAACATTTTATCCTGCCGATCATTTTGTAAATATTTCTAAAATAATCGATACGATCTTGATTTTACCCTTTTCCAATCATTAGACAGATCAGTTTTCTTTCAAAATTCGATTATTCGTTAACGTTTCGTCTAAAGAATTCTTCGTCAATGTTACCAAGGTATTAACTATTCCCTATTGAACTCGTAATAGGCTGAATTACTGGAAAAGAAATGCCCCAAGGATGAGGATAAAGAGATAATCACAGAGTCTACGAGGGACATACTAGTATACCCTTTGATTCGAAAAGTACTCTTCCACTTGAAATTATTTATTTATACGATTCATTTCCCGACAAAGACATGATTTAATAAAAACCCTTACCAGTTTTAACTCAGACCATTTGAGTGATTTGCATTTCGTCTTTCTGTTAATGTGTTTGTTTACGGTTCCGGTAAAAGATGGTAGCCGTTTTAATGGTTCAGTACATATTATTTTTTCGTAATGTCGATCGTCGAATTGTCGTATTTATTAATAAAATTGGAGGTAATCAAATACCTACTTATACTTTTTATTATTTCGGAGGAATTTTTTTTTTTGATTATTTAAATAAGAGAAATTTAGAGGCATGCTTTTTTGGACGCAATTCACTGTTCATTGAATTGCTAGCATTGAAAGATATTCCAGGGAATGCGTCTGATATGTAACATTATTTATTTGAGAAAAAACGTTTTCGTTTTTGTTGTTGATTTGTTAAACATGCTCAAGATTTCACGGTGGTACTAATCTCTCCATTCTGGCAAGTGGAGGATTCGAACGTGGACAAACTCAATGGCAAAGTGGAAGGCAAGAAACGAGGAGGAAGATCAGCGATATATTGGACTGATAATATATATAATACACAAAATAAAACAGGCCTGAACTGCCGAGAAAACTAAATAATAGACGGAAATTTTCTGTGTGCTATCGCCAATAACCTAAAATAAATGCCAAAAAGCTCTTTCAAAATTGGCACCAAATACTATTAATATCATCTGTCAATTATATGTAAGTAGCTGACTTAAATGAAGGTATGAAGTTTTGCTGTGTTGCTAAAACGTGGTGAAATATTGCAAGGTACATCCTTGAGGAAGATAATAAATTGGTGTTTTCATGTCATATTGTCGGTTTCTTCACTGAATTCCCTTTATCTCAGCTTCAGTTTTTGTACTTAGCGCCAATTTTAATTCTTGTATTCATATCATTGTTGTGTATTGTGTTGTCCCATATCTCATATTTAAATTAATTTTGTACTTAGAATTTCTCATTTTTGCTAAATTTCGATGTGTAGAGTTCTTTACTCATAACTTTCGCGTCTTTGTCATCTTTTCCTAATTATTTCAATTGATTTCGTATCTTCGCATTCTTTTGTCTATGTCTATGGTCATCTGACAAGCTTTCTCCTCTTCATGTGTTTATAAGTGCTCAATTTCATTTTGCTAACTCATTCTACAATTTAAATCTCCAGTGCTCAGAATAGAATCAAATCTCATTGTAAAGGACTATTCATCTGAATAAAAGTGTTTACAATAATCTAGTACAAAACATAAGTGTTTTTTCTAAACGGATACATCGCAAATCATAACCTCTCACTGTACGTTTCCCTTGGTGTGAAAACGAAGAAGTCCACAACGCTGCTGACTTTACACCTGACGGCGGATTGTCACTCCCTGGAACCCTACAATCATAATATAGGATCGTGGGGATTCGAGAAGTCTGGTTCATTAAGATTTGAGACTCTCAGCCATGAGGCAACGATTCAACAAGAAGAAAAAGATTTTAGTCTTGTTGTATTTTTAGCCACACGATGTTGCGATTCGGCGTATGGACAGCGACAAGATTATCATTATTACGTATATTATGGTCTCGCCCTTCACGCTTGAGTTCGACCAAGGTTAGGGGTTCAGGGCGTCTAATGTAACGTAATTAATATAATGCAGGTGGGTGCTGGCAGGTCCGGATGTTAAGATGCGTACGTAAAGTTAAATGTTCCCTACAAAGACATTTAGCGCAAAGCAAAGAAGAGAGAACAATGTCAACCACTAAAATAAAGTACATATTTTTTAAGAAGATAAGAAGGAACACTGTTAATAATTTAAAAAAACCAAAATCATTTGATCAGATAAGTTTTAAGATTTTCACGGCCAGAAGCATTTTCGTTATATGTTTTTGGGGTGTTGTGCCGTGTTGCGCTACCTCCTTCTTTAGCCAACGTTTCGGACATCGTTGCAGTGTCCATCATCAGGGCAGATCCGGCAGATCCGGTAGATCCGGTAGACACATCTACCGGATCTGCCGGATCTGCCCTGATGATGGACACTGCAACGATGTCCGAAACGTTGGCTAAAGAAGGAGGTAGCGCAACACGGCACAACACCCCAAAAACATATAACGAAAAAAAATCATTTGATGTTTGCACATTTTAGGACAGCATTTAGACAGAGCAGTTTGAGGGAGATACACGTAGGTACTCGAATCCAAAGTCAAAAATCTAAATTTTGGGCAGCCATCTCAAAATTCTGGATTTCTCTACCGATTTTGTTCAAAATTGGTATAGCGGAGTTTAAGGCGGAAGGTGCCAAAAGTTTTTTTTTTTACATTAGCTCCACACAGGTGGCCCTGTGGAAAATAATTCCCTTCAGGGCCTATTTCATCTTTGGGGATGCTGTGTGGAGGGTCTTTTTAGGAAAGGAAGGAGAGGAAGTTCTGGGAAGGAAAAGGGAATCAGGGGTGGGAAGGAATCTGGGGGTCAGTGTTTCCAGGAGTAACAGGCGTATGAATCCATCCCTCCTGCTGCGGCGCAAGGCGATGTTTCGAGAGAGTACGGCTGGAGAAGTCGAAGGAACTCTCTCAACCATGCAGCTGGTGGGCAGACGCACCCACAACCGCATCCCAAATTGGCAAGTATAAATTTAGAAAAAATTCGGTTACCATCTTTTAATTATAGAGTTCTCTACCGGGATAGGAGAAGAACATCAAAATTTCAAAATGGCCGTCAAAGTATTGCACTTGGGTTTTAGATCACCTCAAACTCCCCATATTTCAATTTTGAAACAAATTGGTGGAGATCTGTAAATTTTCAAGATGGTCACCGATTTTTTCAATTTGACTGTAGATTCATATTCAGATCCCCCAACATCCCTTATTGCAAGATTTTGAAAATATTTGGTCGATTTGGACAACATTTTGTCCAAATACTGGAGTCAGCAGTATTTGGACAATTTGGAATGAACCTAATCTTTTCGACGAACTTATTTGATGTTAAGAGGGCATTACCAGAGAAAGCCGGAAATACGTCATTTTCAAAAAAGTTTTTAGACGTATTGACTCTTTTCCACAAAAAATTATAAATGGATTTCGAAAGATTGTTCTTTTATCTAGCATAGTTATGTAATAAATTTTTAGATTTTTTTTTAATTTTTAGTATAATTAGGTTATTCCATGGGTCGTTGGCAGATTTGTTAAATTTTCAAAAAAGTTTTTGTATTATACCACACCCATTTCAAATAATGTAATCATGCAGTAAAATAAATCAATACATTATCTAGCAAAGTTATGTATTAGAATTTTAATTTTAGTTTCAATAAAATCATTAAAAAATATGTACGTACATGTGTTTCTTGACGAAAATTGGTCCATTTGTGTATTTATTTGCGCACTTACAAACTAATATATTTCAGATTTTTTTAACATTCTTATTAAATTTAGACATTATTGAAAAATGATAAATACTTATAATCAAAAAATAACTACAAAAAGTACACTATTTTAATAGTTTTATCATCACGCCTTTCAGCATTTTTGGATGAAGGTATAAATTAAAGCAAATTTGGATTGAAAAAAATTCGATATTGAGTTATAATTTAAAAAAGCTGGTACGGAGAATAATCAATCTTTCTCATTGTAACCGCCCTGCACGATCGGAAGAACAACTTTCGACGAAATGTGGATTTTCGTCCGCTGGCTGGTTAAACGCTCTTAATTAATTAGTATTCAAAAAGAATTTAAGTTACGGAGAATCGCAAATAAACCAAGTAAATTCTGCTTGCATCATCTCCAGAGATATCTAAAATAATTACAACGAATAATGTTGCAATCATAAGCGAGGTAGACAAAAGAATGGCCCAGACTAATCTCTGAATACGAAAAATAATAATTAGCATCACTGAAAACGAAAAGAAATAACAATCAATGTTATTGTCTAAACTAGACGTAGCGTCTGCACCGCTAGACTGACGAGCTAGTTCAGCCATAATCAACCTTTTTCTACTCGAGCCGCATTTCTAAGTTTGTAATGAATGAGTTAGTGGGGGAAGGGTGTTTGGGGGGGGGGGGGGGGGTAATAGGTGCTAATGTTTAACACTTTTCCAAGTTAATAAATATCTTCTCCACACAAAGAATGTGATATCTTCGCGGTAAAAACATTGAAATTATTGTTTACACGTTTTTAATCATCATTACATAGTATAAAATGAAGTCGCTCAAAATGTATGTGCGCATAGATATTTAAACCACGCAACGCATTTTCATGTGGTTTTCATCAATAGATAGAATGATTCAAGAGGAAGGTTTATATGTATAATACATCTGTTTCGATAGCTCATAAAAATTTATGGCGATTTTGGGCCGCGTGAATTTTGTGTAAGTTAAGGAAGAAATTGGGAACGAAAATTAACTGGGAGAGGATGCCACCAGAATATGAAAGTCCTACCTTGAAACTGGAATCTTCTCTTGTCCCCACTGGATGCTGCATAAATCTCACAATGTAAAAAAACTGATTTGCCCGTTATCACCATGAAAAACTCTTGCCCGTTGCATAAGATCATATACGTCTTGTATCGCGGTAGAAATTGCACTGAAAGTCTCGGGACAATTCTTCTCCTGGTGACAAGGTGGGGTAGGTAATATTTTGTGGGTCAGACAGTATGGAATGTGGGTAATAAGAAATAAGATACTGTTTATCAGTTATGCCCGAACAACATGCTTATTATAGTAGAGAAAAGCCGAGAAATTCAAATATTCAATTCAGGTAGCGGGCAGCTGGCAAGCGGGTGGTGTGGATTTTATGAAGGTTGGGTAATGGCGTTGTGTTTCGATAGCCACAGCAACGTGTGGCCGGGTCTGCTAGTTTCATTTTGAGTACTAAAACTTGCACAGAGTACCTTCCTACCGAAGACAGGGTTACACTACAACTCAAAATGGTGGCTTTTCAACACTCCTTTGAAAAGTCATTAAAAGTTTTGATTTTTTTTTAAATTACCTAGTCCAATTCTTAACCTAACGTAACCTATTAAACCAATTTTATTTTTTCTTTTCATTACTTTTAATGATTTTTAAAAGGAGATGTTGTAGTTGTAATTGTTGAGTTGTCTGGTCACAGTAAAACGGGACGGTCTCGTTCAAAATGAGTTGTTAATAATGTTGAATGGTAATAATGGTTGAATGGTAATAATGGTTGAATGGTAATAATGTTAAGGCGATCCAATAGTTCAGGAAAAAATCGAAATCGGAATTCACGCCCTTTATGGGAGGAGTTTAAAAATACTTGACAAAAAGCTTTAGGAAAGGTTGGAAAAGGTATTTAAGATTTTTTTTTACAGATTGATTTCGTAAAGGCCTGTAAAAAATATAAATTACTGTTTTACGCATTGTTTATTGTAAGAAAACTGAAATTTAAAATTGATTTCACGAAACCAAGCGACGCGGAGTAACACAACTGACTTTCGCGCCGGTTGGGGCGTGACTGATACGAAATAGGTATAGCCCAGTGCATGGTTCTTGTGCCCATGCCATAAGGGTCACTTCAAGAATCCAAATTCGTAGAGTGCGGGCCGTATTGATTGATGTCAAAAATAACAACGAAAAAATGCTTATTTTATTTTATTTTGTGAAGTTCGGGCGTAAATATCAATTTTTTGCGATTATTATAAAAGAAACTAAATTTTCCACATTATACAATAAAACCATATCCGAAGAGGCGTTTATAAATAGGAGAGTTTGGATTTGAAAGTGTTTTTTATAGATATTATACTTTATTTTTTTAAAGGCTTATTAAAAGCCTTATTAAAAAAATGATCGATATTTTTAAGGGCCAAAGTATGTTCTACACGCAGTATTTAATTGGAGCATCTATAATACTTCTAAGCTATCAAATTTTCAAAACAAAAACATGTGATTTTGTATGATTTTGCATTATTTAGTATGGCTTCATCTTAACAATAAATATTTTAGGAAAACAGCGTTACTTGAAAAGGCCGCAGGTTGATTACGGCTGAGCTAACGGCTGTCTTCTGAACTAGCGGCCAAATCTTGTAATTCTGGAGTACGTATGCGAAATCTGTGATTCAATCGGAGATGTTAGCTAATAAATTTAAAATATTTGAAATTTTTCTGAAAAACCACGCAGCAGGTGAAAATCACATTTTAATCACATTCTTTCAAGTACGTAAAGAAATCATTCCTTCGTTCCGAATGCAAATATTAGTGTTCTCAAAAGTTTTGACAGGGTTTCATTCTTGTGATATCTTGAACGAAACCATTCCTTCGTTAAGCATATTAAGTATTATTTTTAATTGTAAAACTAACGTTTTTAAGACAAGATTTTTTATGCATAGCACAAAGGGTAACAATTATTATAAGCAATAATTATCAGCCTGAAACACTCATCCACATTGAAAAATCTTCCGAGAAAAGATACATGACGCCAACGGGACTTGAACCCGTGTCCTCTCGATTGCCGGTCGATTGCTCTGACCACTGAGCTATGGCGGCTTATCTATATAATAAGCAGTAATTGTTGAATGAAACACTAGCATATATTGAATCATTTGGCGGGTACGAGATAAGCCGCCATAGCTCAGTGGTCAGAGCAATCGACCGGCAATCGAGAGGACACGGGTTCAAGTCCCGTTGGCGTCATGTATCTTTTCTCGGAAGATTTTTCAATGTGGATGAGTGTTTCAGGCTGATAATTATTGCTTATAATAATTGTTAAGCATATTAAGAACTAAATATGCAATTTGACTGTCCCGAAACGGGAATTCTTCCCAGTTGGAAAGACAAAGCATCATTTTGTAATATATGGTATTGTAATATATGCATATATATAAATAAATAAATAAATAAAGATAATAATCATAGATAAATGAATTGTATCGTGGATTGCACAATACCTTTAGTAGAATTTGTGAACTAGTGTGGAGGCGGTACGAGACCGTACAAATAATGAAATGAGTAAATAATTGGCAGACTGTTTATTTGTTGCGCGCGCAGTTTCTTTTTACATAATGTGTGTACGTTCCGGTGACTCGTGGTATAGCCATTGTTCACGTTGTGCATAATTCATTAATAACCTTTTATTGCATCACCTTGCGTTTTTCAAGCGATCGTAGGTGTAAAAATGTACACAATATTACATTGCTGTTAAATTTATTTAGTGCAGAAAACACATTTCGCAATTATGTTTAAAGATTTTCGATTATTTGTCCATTTTAATTCCCATTAAGAATATTTTACGGTTTTAAGAGTCACAATGATTGGTTATTTGATCGGATTCGATATTTTGTTACATCAAGAGAAATTACCGTTAACCCGTGTGCTGAAGAAGCAAAAACTTTCACACGGAGAGCTATGGCATTATGAAATATGTACTACTGTTTCAAATTTTAGTCAGAATTTTTACAGAACTCTGTTTCAATATTTTGTTACTAAGAACCTCTAAGAACCGCCTTGGTGAAAAACCCCAATTATTCTAAATCGAAACTTTGTTTTAAATACTTCCGAACCAGTGTTAACCAGAACTCAATTTGGGAGGCGGGAGACTCAATAAGGCGGGAGACAATCCGGCGGGAGACGGATACTGTCACATTTATTGGATGACCAACACAATGCATAGATCACTCTAAATGGTTTGCTATGTTTGGTGACTTAGGAGAGGTATTCGGGTTCATGGGGTGAGATTTGTCTAGGTCTTGGCGGCGGATGCTTTTTTATTTATTTTTATTTTATTTATTAACAGAAACAAACAGTACAATAGTACTTTGGTTAAAAATTTTTACAATTAATAAGTACATTAAATGGTGGGTACCTATTATGTGTTTCATTGTAGTGTCTTATTTATGGTATGCGTATTAAGTAATTACCGGGTAATGTATGTAGTGGGAAGGTGTGCGTGTGTGTGAGTATGTATGTATGAATACGTATTGAACAAATTACACTATTGACATGATGTTCTTTTTAAATTTGCCCACCTACTGCATGGCGCGCCGGATAGGGAGAGATTGAGGGAGATCTTTTGAACTCTCCAGCCGGACTCAGATTCTTATGTTTACATTTTTCATATTCAGAATTTCTTCTCCTTCCTCTCCCTAAAAAGACCCTCCACACAACATCTCCAAAGATGATTTAGGCATTGAGAGATTTTTTTCCTCAGGGATCCTGTGTGGAGCTTAGTAAAAAAATTTTAATCGCCAGGAACTTTCAAACCCTCCTCTCCCTCAAATCTATCCATTCCCAACTACATTCTGCCACACAATATACGGAATGCAATAGTCCTACCGGCTCAGGTCGGTTGTGAATTCTTTTTTTATGTAATAGATATACCAAAATAATATGTTTTACCAAACATCAATCATGAACCTTTCTACCAGTAATGGTTTGATCGCCAGATACGCTCAAAGCCGATGAAGTGGTATTCTCCCTAATGCATTTGCACTCCAATCACCATCCTGTTTTACCACAGGGGCGGACGGTCCCTGTGGGCAAAGGGGAATTTCCCGGCGGACTCACAGTGCCTATTGGAACGAACACATTCCCAAAAAACAACGGCGTCAATACCAACAACCTACGAGTTTCAAATAAATGAAAAAAAAAAGGAATATATTCCACAGGGACGTAAACAAGTCTGAGTTTAACAATTCCGTTGACCTGGCGAGAATTTACCAGAAAATGTTTCGGTGAAACCTTTTATGCAATATTTATCAAACTTACAAACCAGTATCACAATATGTAAGAGCTCGCAAATATATATTTTTTTAAAATAGGCAATTCACCCTAAAAAGAGTGCTGTGTGAAAAATATTTTATTTGCATGTATATTATACTCGTAACGCTCGTGCAAACTCCGGCGGAATAAAATGGTACTATCCAACAGAACTACCGGGAACGGAACACATAAACAAATTTACAGATGTATGAAATGCAAAGCCGTTGAAACAAAATATCGCTCAGTTGATTATTATTGATCTGCGAGCTTATCTAAAATGAAACCTCCGATTGAAAAAAATCATGGAGGACTCTACGCTAAGAGGGCAACTTTTTTATCCGGATCTATCTTCAAAATGTCTAACTGGTGCTCTGTTTGGAACTAGCTTACACAACGCAGCACGAAACCGTTGGCTGCAGTATAATCCAAGATGAACGGAATCGAACACTACATGATGTTTATGCATGGTCACTCTACATGTTTTACGTTATAATGTAATTGTTCCTATAGTGCAGTAGAGGCCCATTCTGTGAGAAATATTATTGTAACAATATTGTCTTTCAACACCTATATTATTTTGTGTACTCTATAAAATTGTTAATCTCAAGTCAAAATGAAGTTCAAAATTTCAATTTAAACAATAACACCTAAATTAAAAAGGTAAAGAAACAATAAATAAATAAATATATAGGGGTTTTCGTATCCCATAACTTTGTCAACACTAAAAGATCACACGGATGGCATTTCTAAGATGTCACTTACACTATAAAAAACAATCATATTTTAATGAAAACGGGCACTTAAATGGAATGAAAACAATAATGTTGTGATCAAAACGGTTTCTTTCATATTTATTTCATAATTATTTGATAGTCACTTTAATATTTCATAAGAAAGATTCGCTCTAATGTAATCGCTTATAAATCTTTGTTTTTTTTCATTTTTTATATTTTACACATAGGTATTTAAAAAAAAACCTAAGGACATATATTTTTTTAATTTTATCTATTGTTGAAAATGGTATGAACTAATGATATAATGAATGATAACATTTGGTCTGATCTCTTAACACTTTGTTGTTAATTCATATATTTTTATCACATATTATTTTCTCTGTTTATCATTTTATTTTTAAATTTTATTATTTTGCTTTTACTTAACTGTTTTGCATGACCGATATTTGCGTGTGTTATTTTTATTAAATTGTGAAATTATTAACCCCGATACAGGCGAACCCTAGTGGGGTTAATAATTACATGCTAAAAATATATGTATATAAATTGTGAAGAAGCAATAAATAAATAAATAAAATAAAATTATAATTTGATTAAAATAAGAAAATGTGAGGAGGGTGAAGAAATATTGATTCATCTATGGTGGCAAAACCTTGCCTTGAAAGGTTGAGATATCTGAGAAGCCATTGATGAGACCAGGAGACATCGTCAACGCTCAAACTACGTTCACTAGTGAACTTCATAGTTATTTACTTAGTAGGGTTACCGTAAAAGGAACAAGTTGAAAATTGGTATACTGATGAAAATGCTGGTATCAGGGATCCACTCACACACACAAGAGGCACCTGGGACAAATGTGAGGTGAGGTGGTTGGTGTATTGGACTACATGTCATGTCGTGTATCGTATGGGACAACTGTATGAGGTGGTGAGGCGTGAGGTGGTTGATGTATTTAACTACATGTCATGTCACGCATCATGTGGGACAAATGTATGAGGTGGTGATGGGATGAGCCATTAATATATTATGAACTAGGCACAAGCGTCCCAACTGCTCCAAAAATATATTTTTTTAATATTTTTTATTTTAAATTATTGTTATGTGAAAACAGCACAAGAGTCCCTGAAGAAAACTGCTCCAATTTTTTTTTGTAAATTATTTTAATGTGAATACCGCACAAGAGTACCAACTGCTCCAAGAATTATATATATATATATAATAAAAATTTTGTATTGTAAATTATTGTTATATGAATACCGCACAAAAGTCCCAACTGCTCCGAATTTTTTTTTATATATTTTATTTTTATTTTAAATTATTGTTATGTAAATACCGCGCAAGAGTCCCAACAGCTCCCAAGGGAGGGAGGTTGAGGGAGAGTTGAGATGGGGTGGAGGGGGTTGCTGAGGGGGGGGGGAATCAGAGGGGGGCGCAACCCAACACTATATTCAAGTCAATCCGTTAGAAGTAGTTACCCGCATGTCAGGCGAATTCGCTATAGTCAAACAGAAACTAAGTGAACGGTCAAAGTCCAAAGTCAGTAATAAAATTTACAGGTAAAGCAACACGAGAAGGTTCACGACTTAAAATTAACTTTACTAAACAAAATGATTTTTTTTATGTTCGGGACTGAATTTAAGTCCGAATAAGGATTGAATGAAAATGCGTAGGTGTTTAAAATACCTACAAGGTGTCCGGTAACTCATATTACATATATATTTCAGAATCAAGAAATTTCTTAGACAGTTTTTATCAGATGCTAATTAATAAAGCTGTGACCAATTTATGAGATATTAAAATTTTAATAAAATTTGATTTTTACCCCCGGCGGGGATTTTACAAATTTATTTTTTAAAGACAAAAATACCTAAATGTGCACATCAACATAAAACAACATACTTTTTACAATACAATGAACTTGGTATGTCGATAAATTTTTATTTGTGATTAAAAAATATTTATTTTACATTCCAATTACAGAGGGTTCTTCGAGGAATGTCACAAACTGATTTTCAAACCAATTTTTGAAGACTTTGGAATTCATTTCAGAATGGTAATCTGTATTCGACATAATCTTTTTCGTACGGAATATAAATTTACTCCCCGCGATAAAACCCGTTTTTGCTGAACCACAATGCAAAATGATCAGCCGGCTTCCTTTTCCAACTGGCACTTTTAAACCCCCATTGCCCTCACTATTTTGCCACATGTGTGTAATCGTGTGATTTTGATTCACCCAAGTCTCGTCCAAATAGACTATTTGCCGTCCGTCGCTAGTTCATTTTCATTTTGATTCATTTTTCTCAAAAAGTTTACACGCGCTGTAGCAATGTCTAAACTTCCCATTAAATACTTTCTTCCATCTTTGCGTATTCTGAATTTTATACCAATATCATGCAAAATACATCGCAATGACTCATGAGATCCAAAAAAAATATTTTATCCACTGGAACTTTGTTAAGATTTGTAAGAGTGGGATATTGTCCATTGTCATAAAAATCCATCACCTTTTTAAAATCTTCCAATCCCGTTGAGGCCGCAAGCCTGCTGCCAATAAATGTATGGATGTCGTCAGTCCTGCTGCCAATAAATGTACTTGCTTGAAGTTCAATGTTTTGATGTATTCTGGATTGTCACGGATTTTTTGGAAAAACTTGATAACATTTTAAACTATCGTTTTTTCACCTGCCTGCAATTCGTATCGTTGATATTAAATCATACAATAGGAAATTACAATCACACCGATTAAATAAACTGAGTCAAAATAACATTAATAAAGTATAGGTATTAAATCGAAAATAAAGTAATGGACTGGTTTTTGATCTTATGAAGTCAATACAGTACTTATTACTGAATGTGGAATCATTAATTGTTTGCTTTTATAGTAAGTAGCATGATATAAATAACAATGGAATTTCCAAAGGATTTAGTCGCCTAATTCACGGGAATAACCGCCAATGGAATTTCTAAATTTTGTTTCGCAGCGTGTAATTATTAGGTATCGTCTGAAATATGGTTTTTAGAATCCAGTTTAATGTATTTTCGAAAATAGGAATTTACAAGGGAAGTATAAATAATAAGAAATGAAAAATATAAAAATATTAATAATATAATAGTGGAGTGCCTTTCGAGTTTGGGTTTTTCGGAGTTTTGACTGTACGTTAATCCCCGTGTGAAAATTTGGGAGTGCATTTGGTATCTGTTCGACTATAGTTATTGTTTTATATATTCTGGTTAATTACTGTCCGTATCAAGGTTTTCTCTTAATAAAAAAAAGATAAAATGAAATCAAAACATGGCTATTCACACATAAGTCTAATAAAGGGATGGTCCGATGCTTTGGAGGGAACCCGCTTGCACAGCGCGGTTGTAAACTGTGCGTCCTAAAGTTTAAGTTAGACTTACGGCTTCAATACTTCTTTTGCATGAAAGCAGTAATAAACAATAAAAGAAGTTTTTTTTTAATTTTTTCTTTATTTATTTTGCATTGCCAGTCCGCCGCCGTTTTATTACGCCCGTATGAGGCATCGAATGGTTGGCACCAAGTCGTTTTAGAGATTGTGTATAATATGGAGGCAAAAGAAAGCTTTGACGAATGAAGGACTTTGAAAAGGCTAAACGGTTTCAACATAGTTGATCCAAGTATTTTGAAAGGTTTGTTTTTGTTGTTGTTTGAAGTTCGATTTTATATTGATGTTTGACTTTAGATATTATGTGTTTTAATGAAATTGATAAAACAAAGCTTGCGAACTTATCTGTACAAACCGTACTATCCCACTTTATCCAGGTCCAAACACTATTTGTTAACGTTTTGAAAAAAATAAAAATATGGAGCAAACAAAGCTCTGGCGTCAACAATTAACCCGTCTAATCACAGGAGACCCAAGTTGTCCCAAAACATCATATGCCGTTATAATAACAGGAGACCCAGATTGTCCCAGAGCAACAGTGCATTATTAAAAGTTATATATCTCTCTTCCTGTCATGCGAATATTTGTGATTTCTTTTATGTTAGAAACGGAATGAAATAATGCTTCTCATTGTCTCAGAATTATATGAGCTAGGTTTTTCAGATATTTTACAAACCCGATCAAAAGTGACGGTTTAATTTTTTGCCAATTTATGACGTATCACACATTTAATTTTAAAATAAAATTGTATTAAGTGATAAAAAGTGAGGTGACAGTTTTATTACAAATTTTATTTAGAAAAGGAGTTTGTATTTTAAATTTTAAGTTTATTCTATTTTAATTACTTTAATCCGAATATTCGCAGGTATGCACTTTTTAGCCAATTTAAATTTCCAATATTAAAATTTTAATATTTAGAAACAAAAATGTTGATTTCTAATAAACACACCGGAAATATTATTTTATCTAGATTTTAGAACAATTTTTGTTTTTGCAAAAGCGTTAAAAAAACCCAATAAATAGGAAATTTAAAATGCATGGGAAGAACCGGGAATTTTGCGCGCAAACCTTGATAGGAAAAATTTGACAGAAAATTATTTTCTTATTATTCGAAGGGTTAAGCAAATGTGTTGACGCCAGAGATCACTATTTACAGAGATCGTGTAGTTTCAGGTCAATGTAAAAACAACCAGATTTTCTGATTTATATCTAAAAAAAAATCTGCTTTGGAAATTGCGAAAATCATACTTACAGACAATTTTATTTGAATTAAAAATATTCATCACTTTGTTTTATCCATTTTTATTGTTTAAAAACTAACATGTTTCGAAAGCAATTATCACTTCTTCATGGTTCATTTAAATGGTGCCACAAAATAAGTTTCCTGTTTTAGAAGAAATGTTCTTTTAGTCTAGTACACTGAAGATACTTTCAATTAATAACCAATTTTTTTAGAACATAATGATCCTTTATAATTTTTCTAAAGCAGGGTAGAAAACAACTGCGTCCGGAGGGACGTACAATTCGAACGATGGCATTGATACGAAATTGCATTACTTCCTTGCGCGATGAGATCATTATCGCACTCTCACATATAAAACCTCTCACCACTTTTAAAGCAAAAAGAAGTAGATAATGTATTTCGCTTCACAAAACATTGATAATAACGTGCCAAGACAAAATAATAATGACCTGTACCGAAATACAAGTGATTATTTTTAGACCAATTTGTGTGGTTCTTTCTTATCTTATCTGAATGCAAATTACATCGATAGCAAGGCGAGTATTGGACGATATATAGGTATTAGTCAGCGGGAAATAAAACAGCAGGCAGTGAAGCAGTTTCTGCCCACAAGGTAACACGTGATACGCGACCAACTATTGCCAATGACACGCAGAGAACTCGTATCACCGCAGAAATATGATACCATATGAAGGCAAATACGTGTAGACTTTGAGTTACAAGTATATTAATTGCATCAAATAGAGTAGGTAGCCCATTCGGATGGAGGCTTTACCTTTTGTGGATCCATATGGGTAGGGGGGAACCCCCCCGCATAGTTCTATCTCTGGAGTTTATTTATTTTTTAGCAGACCCCGACACACAATGCTGTGGCTAACGAATCACAACGCCACGCCATTACCCAACCTTTATAATCAACAAATCTGTTAAATCAAATCCACACCGCCCGCTTGCCAGCACGCTGCCCGCCGCCCGCTACCCGCTGCCCGCTGCCCCCTTGCCAGCCCGCTCCCTTTATTTACATATTTCAACCAATTTACACAAAACCTTGACAAATTATTTATCTAAAAACCTTCCTCACGAATCACTCTATCTTTGGTGAATACCGCATGAAAATCTGTAGCGTAGTTTAAAAGATCTAAGCGCACATACATCATGAGCGACTTCATTTTATACTATGTAATGATAATGATTTGTATTTTTGTTCCAATAAATAAATAAATACAAATAACATAAAAATTTATTCACAATGGGTTGGATTGAACGCATTCTGGAAAGAATGAAAGAATTTTCAATGCAATCAAAACACAGCATAAATGTTTAGCATGATACGAGTGTATTATTATACTAGTATGGCCCACCTCGTCAGTGACGAAATTCATGCAAAAGTAGAAGGTACTCGAATCATTCAATTCAGTCAATCAATCTATCAAAGATCATTCAATTAATCTAATCTTCAATTTTTTTACATGAATATCACCCAAGAGTCCCAACTGCAGCCAGTGAGATTACGGCATCCCCAATTGGGGTATTTTGAGAGACCGGAGGTAGTGGGGAGGGAAACGAGATGCGGTAAAGGGAGATGGGAACGTAGCGAGCTTCATGTCTGGTCGCCAAACACGGCTAAAGCTGTTTCAAGCAAAGTTTCAATACTGAATGGCAGTCTTTAACGAAGGCGTATCTTTCACTCTGGAACGCGCCGTAAAATAAATTGTTTATTATTTTTAATGAATTCATTGTAAAACAACAACAAAAAAATAAAATTTGCTCTTGCACGTCGGGATTTATATAAGTGACCCCACGTGCCCGGGGAACACGAGGCTAGCATTTCAAGTCAGGGAAAACAAGCTACTTTGCCGGCTTCCTATCCTGACAAGATCCAGGCTGACTATCTTGGCTTGCCATAAGCTAGAGCGGTTTATACGGTGCAAAAAAAAAATAAGCCACTTTACGTCTGTCAAAAGCGAAAAATGAAAGTTCATAGACTTTTAAATTTGATATTAGGTATATACTCCATCATCCCTTATACAAAAAGTCACCGACCGCCACTGGACTTTAGCCCTCGATATTTATTACGATCCGTGGGTTTACGATGCAGTCAGAAATCTTGACATCTATCTGCGATAAATATTGTGATTCGCCAATACGCTAGCCTATACGCGATCACAATTAAATATTGAACATTTAATTTCAACTTTGGTTGTAAAACGTTTATGAATTATTAGTTCAAACAATTTGGTTGGAGTGCACAGAGTCGCCACTGGCCTGTAATAAATTAGAGACCGAAGCTTTATCACCAGTTTTATTTATGCAATGGTATAATATAATAAATTTGGAGATATTCCACAAATCTGAAAATATTACCACCAATCTAGAGCTAGGTGAAAGATTATAACCATAAAATTAAATAATTGTCCACGGTCTCGTCTAAATACATTTTTCCAGCAACACTTCTATTAATTCGTCCAATGCAACTTGATAAAGTTTTAAAAACTGTTTCGTTATTGTATTTCTTCTACGTAACCTGTTCATTTGTCTTCAACCATAAAAAACTTATTTTGTGGCACCATTTTAATTAGAAATTAAAAATAATACTTATTCTGTTTAATAAATATAAATTGATAAGTGCATCTTAAATAGCTTGAGAGATATAATATAATCCAGTAGCAAATGCAGTAATGGTACTCCGAAGTTTTACAACCGGGAACTTTATATTTACTATACACTTAATATTATCTATGGTCCTCAGGTGTGCTTTTATGTCCTGTGTCATCTCTTAGGGTTCTGTACGAATGATAATAAATTGGCAAACATTAAACTTGGTATCGATCGCAAAGATCAGGTAGAATTCTCAGAAGGTAGAAGCTCTGTAAAGATGTATATTTAAATTATCGTCAACATATTACGTAGATAGATATCCACGTACAAAGTGTTAAGGGACGTACTTGAATTACTACTTTAACCAGAGCTTCCTGTTATTTGGATTAAAGAACGTTAATGAAATTTTGGTCTCCGGTGACATTTTTGATGTTTTTCTTTTCGACTTAAGATAAAGCCATACTAAACAATGCAAAATCATACAAAATCCTAAGTTTTTGTTTTGAAAATTTGATCGCTTAGAAATATTATAGATGCTTCAATTAAATACTGTGTGCAGAACATATCTTTGCCCTTAAAAAAATTCGGTTAAGTCTTTTAATAATCCTAGAAAAAAAATTATTAGGTCTATAAAAAATCACTTTCAAGTGCAAACTCTCCTGTTTATAAACCCCTTTTCGGATAAGGTTTTATTGTTTAATTTGGAAAATTCAGTTTCATTTAGGGAACGTACCCATACTACGTGACACTTTTAGGGGGGGGGGGGGGTCTTAAAAATGTCACGCTCCATACAAATGAGCGGCGGGTTGCTTAGGATTTTGGTCACCGGGGGGGGGGGGGGGGGGGGTTAAAAATTGCAAAAAGTTGGTCACGTAGTATGGGTACGTTCCCTTATAATAATCGCAAAAAAAAAAATTTCTCCCGAAATTCACAAAATAAAATAAAATATGCATTTTCGCGTTGTTATTTTACAATACGGCCGGCTGTCGACGAATTTGGATTTTCAATGTGAACCCTATGCCGTCCACCTAAGAACTTTTAAAGACTTTTAAACACCCATTTTCATTTCAGTACGGCCGCGGACGGAGGTTGGTTCCGTGAAATCAATTTTAAATTTCCGTTTTATTACAATAAACAATGCGTAAAAAAAGAGTTAACGTTTTTTACAGGCCTTTACGAAATCAACCTGTAAAAAAACTCTCAAATACCTTTTCCAACCGTTCCAAAAGCTTCTTCTCAAGTATTTTTAAACTCCTCCCATAAAGGGGTGTGAATTCCGATTCCGATTTTTTCCTGGACTATTGGATCGCTTTAAAACATGAAAAATCAGTAGGTATTGGCTAGTTAGAATCGAGGTAAAGGGTTTGGCGGTAACTCGGCCGAGTGACCAGTGATGATGCGTGGAAGATTCTTTTTGTTAGGCTTTGAAGAAAAATGAACACTAATAAAAGTCACCGGAGACCAAAATTTCGTTCACGTTTTTTAATCCAAATAATGTCAGGAATCACTGGTTTAAGTAAGTCAAGTACGTCCCTTAACTCCATGTATAGTGTCCATACCAAATACAAGACATATCCATTGTTAAAGGTGAGCACGATGCCAAGTGCTCTCACTGATGACAGATTCAAATCATTGTTTCCATAATATTATTGTATTCTTTTGTAAGCAGTCATTGACTACAATATTAAAAGAAAATGAATGACTGTTTATACATCACTTATTATCATAAGAAAATATCAAAAAGAAACATCGAAACCAATGGTTCCTTTGTAAGGATAAAATTAAAATTAGTTATAGAAGAAGAAGATGATAATGATAATCTAAACGAAAATATGAAAGAGAACAAGAACTGAAAAATTGGTCGCAATTGGGAATCTATCCTAGAACCTCTCGTCTAACCGGGACGTGCGCGTCAAACCATGTTAAACCGTCTAGTCAATCGCATATTTCAAAATTTAGAATTAACAATATTATCTTCAAACATGGTTAGTTGAAGTTTACATTGTTAATTCTAAAATTTGAAATATGAGATTGACTAATATGACGGTTTGGCAGAAGGTGGCACTAGCGGAATTGGTTAACGCGCACGTCCCGGTTAGACGAGAGGTTCTTGGTTCGAGTCCCAATTGTGACCATTATTTTTTCATATTTTTCTGTGATTTTTTCTCTTTTATATTTTCGTTTAGATTATTATTGTAATCTTCTTCTTCAATAACTAATTTAAATTTGATCGTTATGCCTGATCACACGCACCGAGTAAATAGGCGAGACAGTACTAGGTCGAGAGAGTTGGATGGACGAGTAGGTGTTTACACATAATTTTTAATTTCGGAGTCAGTCAGTCAATCGCGGGAAACGGTAGTGTGGTGCGAGCGACGTAAAAGTGTGGAGTGGCGAGTACGCAGCGAGTGAATATTTATACCTGCCGAGTGGGCAAGCGAGTCAGTGCGGCTGTCTCGCCCTTTTACTCGGTCGAGCACTCGGTGATGTGTTTACACATACCGAGCACTCGGGCGAGAGCACTGTCTCGCCTATCTACCCGTTGCGTGTGATCCAGGTTTTGCGAAGGAACCATTGGTTTGAAACATGTTGTTAATATCGATTAAATGTGTGGAGTAGGTATATGTCGCAAGCCAATCATGATGCGCCTGAGGCACTTCACGATCTGCCGCCAGGCACTTTACGAAGTAGCTAGGCGCATCATGATCTGCCTGATTTTACGATAGGCCGCCGACATATACAGAGTGATTTGTTTTTATTTAATTTAAATGACGCCACAAAGTAAATTCGCAAATATTTAAGAACCTGTCCAATTTAATTTGGGAGGCGGGAATGGGTACCGCCGCCCCGGGAACCTTAATTGGATAACCAACACCTCTGCCACAGGTCACCCCAAGTAGTTCGCTACATTTGGTGATTTAGCAGGGGTGCCCGGGTTCATGGGGTGAGGTTTGTCTAGGTCTTGGAGGCGGATGACTAGGACACCATCAGCATCTTCTCCCCCTTGTCCTATTCGGGTCGGGGACCCATTGCATCGACAAGACTCCTCCACACGTGCCTGTCTTGCGCTGTTTGCTCAGCCTCCATCCATGGCAGACACATTCTCTCCTCGCACAGTTTTTCGAGTTGCCTCTCCCAACTGTGTCCGGGGCGGCCCACTGGACGTCTACCCTCTGGAATCGCACTCAGTATCTTCCCCGGAATTCGGTCATCAGACATTCTTAGTACACGCCCAAGCCAACTTAATTGCGATTTTTCTATGAAGAGTAGCATTAATTATTGTTATTACAGAACCAAACCATTTATCACCATTGTGGTTTTATAACAAATGATTATTGTAGGTAGATTTAGATATGACTCATAGAGGTAAACATTTATCTACAAGCTGGCGTCATAAGATTATTTATCTTCAAACATTATTATAATGTTTTCTCTCTATTTCCTGAGAAGCATTTATTAGCTGTTACATGTGAATGAGTTGATTTTGTGCTGTTGTTGGAAAAGTCATCGTAATAAATAAATATTAAAACATACGTGACTAAACAAGAAGGCAAAAAGCATTTTGAAACAGGTAGTTGATGCCACGGAACAATTTTAATCTTATGGCGACAAGTGCAATAAGCCTCGGGCAAATAACAAAAATAATTCCTTCTCAAATCTATCTCCGCCTCCCCCAATAACATGTGCAGGCGTCCCACAGGGATCGGTTCTGTCTCCGACTTTATTTTTGTTGCACATCAACGACCTTTTGTCACGTGCACCAATTCATTGTTACGCGGATGACAGTACAGTCCATGATAGCTTTTTGTTTGACAAGCCCCCAAAGGGCTCACAAACTCCAACGGCTCGGAGGGCTTTGAAAGAAAGAATGGACGGTTACCTCAAGAGTGTTTTCTCTTGGGGTAAAAATTATCTCGTTGAATTTAATGTTTCAAAGACCCAATCTTGTCTGATTACGTCTAAAAGGGATCGAAATGAAAATATAATATCTTTCAACGGTAGCAATCTTCCGAACAGGCCCTCCATTGATATGCTTGGTGTAACCCTAAGTGATCAGCTCAGGTATGGGGGCTCCATCGAAGCCAGAGTAAAGTTAGCCTCCCAAAAACTGGGCATACTGTATAAGGCTCGCAGATACTTTAATAGTACACAACTGCTACCCCGTACAAATCACAAGTGCGCCCCACGATTGAATTTGGCAGCCACCTCTGGTCTGGAGCTCCAAAATACCTGAAAAATACCCTCGACTCTGTGCAAAAACGGGCGGTCCGCTTAATAGATTCTCCCATCTTAACAGACGGATTGCAATCTTTAGAGCACAGGCGTCGCGTGGGAATGCTATCCTTGTTCTACCGGTATTACAATGGAAGATGCTCCGAGGAACTAGCGTCATTGATCCCTTCGGCACCGGTGCATAGTCGGGAAACACGCCAAACGCGTGCCCAACATTTGTACACGGTTGACATTTCTCACATAAGAATGGGTCGGTTCTTCGACTCGTTCTTGTGTTCAACAGCTCGGCTGTGGAATGATTTGCCGGCCTCTGTGTTTCCTCCTTCCTACAACATGGGTCTCTTCAAGACCAATGTTCATTCCTTCCTCTCCTCGAAAAAACCCTCCACACAGCATCCGAGATGACATAGGCCCAGAGGGAAATTATTTTCCTCAGGGCCTCCTGTGTAGAGTTAATGTAAAAAAAGGCTTGAGGTTTGATCGGACGACCTTGACTGTTCTTTGTCCTGCCTTTGACTACCTAACGCTGAATTTTCTTTTAGTCTTCGGGTATTTTACACCAAATTTTCAGTTAACATTGTTTGAGGCTTCACTGAGTGGTCGGCTAAAGGACACGGAAGCTAAGTGTAGTTTATGGTCAGACCGAAAGCCATTCACATTTTTTGTTGGTACTTGCCAATTGATTTGAGATTTATTGTATTACTTATGTTCTCTATTTTATGCAGGTGCTCGTGAATGAGTTTTTCTTTTGCCCTGTTTAATTTACCTTTGTCTTACTAACCTATTTTTTGTATTTTGTTTTTCCTGTTAAGCACTTGCATACTGCTTACTAACAACGTATGCAAGGACACTGAAGGTCTAGATTCGTTCAAAATAAATAAATGTAGCTTCGTTTAACAAATAATTAGAATCTTGCGAGAGCCTTGAAGGAGTAACCATCTGTTACTTATACAGGGTGGCCACAAAAAACGGATTTCAAAATTCCCTGATAATTCCAGGTTTACCAGGGCAGTTTCTACATTTTTCCCTGATATGTTTAATTTTATATAAGGGGATATCGTTCGTTAGATAAATAATAAAGGGAATTCCGTCATCTACAGCATTTATTATTTCTTTGCATCAAAATAATCTATTAAAAACAAAATACACTTGTTACAAATTTATGATATTTCGTCTGAAGACTTTTTTCAAACTTTTGAAACGACAGATAGAGATATAATCATTAAAAAACTATCTAAAAATGGAATAAAAGGAAAGACATTGAAATGGTTCAAGTATTATTTAACTAATAGATATCAAACCACAAAAGTGGGTGAGACAATCTCCGAACCAATGAAGATTACATTTGGAGTACTACAAGGGTCTGTTCTCGGACCTATTATTTTTATAATTTACATTAATTATATGGTAAAAGTATTGAAACATTGTAAAATAAGATTATTTGCAGACGACGCATTGATATATATAGCAGGAGAAGATTATGAACTCATAATGAATCATTTAAATGAAGACCTACATAAAATATCAATATGTCCTAATACAATCCTTATATATATACATACACTTAAAATAACACATCTTCATATATCAAATCAATCACATATCTTCGCAATTTAATTTTAAATGCCTTTATGCTCTCTTCCAATTTTATTTCTTCCGGTAATTCTCCAAATATCTGCAATGTTCCTTACATCAATGACTTTTTGACTCTGTGTTTTTTTCCTGAAGGGAGTCTTAGTTCATTTCTTTTCCTCGTCTCATGTGTATGTTTGCTTTGTAGTTTATCATTTTTTCTTAGGAATTCAATAGAAGTATGGCCATTGATTATTTTGTAGATTAACAATATAGTATTGAAGCAAATATTTTTTTAAACCGCAATAAAACAATAATAAAACAACTTTGGGGTTTCACAAATCGCAAAATAAAGAATTTAGTTTTATTTTTGGAATTCCCTGATAATAAACATTTTTTTTGAAATTCGCTGACATTTCCATGATAATTCCAGGTTCGGTAAAATTCCCTGATAATTCCAGGTTTTGCAGGTCTGTGGCCACCCTGTTATACCAGGGCGGTAAGTGGTGGATAACCTCCAGTTCATCTCGCAGATTCGATTTGTCAAATTTGTCTTGATCAAAATATGGCCGTTTGATCAAGTGCAATGCCCTAACACTACTGACTACTACAAGGCAATGATGTGTCTCAAGCGGACACTAATACACTTACATATGGGTTTAAGACGACCTCCGTAGTCCAGTGGCTAAGACTCTTGACTCACATTCCGGAGGTCGCGGGTTCGAACCCGGCATGCGCAAATAAATTTTATTTGATTAATTTGTGTTATTTCACAATTAATTCATTTAAAATAATATATAGTATATTTGCGGCATGTTCCAGAGTGGAAGATACTATCAGTATCGCCCTGGTGTAAGACCACCATTCAGAATTGAAACGTTGCTTGAAAATGGCTTTAGCCGTGTTTAGTGACCAGATCTGAATAGCCAGGTACTTCCCAACCTTTCTCTTCCCCACCTCCTTCCCCTCCCCACTACCTTCAGCCTCACAACATACCCCAGTTGGGGATGCCATAGTCTCACTGGCTCCAGACGGGAGCAGTTGAGATTCTTGTGCGGTATATTCACTGTAAAAAAAAAAAAAAAAAAAGACACGGCCTACGTATAAGTATTAGTATAATGGTGACACAATTCTATCTATTTCACTATTCAAATATCAAGATCATTTCAGACAATGATTTTTAATTAAAATAATTTTTTCCTCCTTCTTTCACACTTCTTGGAAATAATTTCACCATGTATCAAAACTAAATGAGCCCTTTTATTATTACAATGAAATTTCACGGTAGGTTCCGTGACGGCACATAAAAAGCATAAAACATGCATTCTTTATCCTAATAATGCTGCATGCTGCAGCTCTTTTTTCCTCTTTAAATAGTGGTGATACAAAAGATGAGACACAAGAAACATACACACACGTGTGTCTGTTTCCTCTGAAGTACTACTTTTTTCCTTTGGAGCAAAGATATACATCTTATTGCGGTTAAGCTACGCGACGGGAATTGCATTTCATATTCTTTATACATGTGAGGGAGATGCATGATAATGATTGTATGCTTCCTTTAAAGGGGTGCCAACGTACGTTCATTGTTTGTCTCTTTTTCGATTGTTGTTACATTGATTGTGTAAGAAAGAGCTGCAGCATTATAAGTAAAACCAAGAGAAAGAGATTTTTTTTATAGTAACACCTTACAAGAATCTCAGCTGCTCCCCTCTGGAGCCAGTGAGACTATGGCATACCCAATTGGGGTATGTTGAGAGGCTGAAGCTAGTTGGGAGGGAAAGGAGATGGGTAAGTACCTATCTATTCAGATCTGGTCACCAAACACGGCTAACGCCATTTCAAGCAACATTTCGATTCTGAATGGTGGTCTTACACCAGGGCGATACTAAGAGTACCTTCCTGGAACTGCAGCATTATTGTGATAAGGAACGTATGTTTATTGCCTTTTTATGCCATCACGGTACCGTAAGCGTGGATCGTCATGGTATTAATAAAAGCGTTCGTAAAGATCTCATTTATTTTTTTTAATCGACAGCAATTAAAATGTTTTCGAAAGAAGTTACTCTAGACTCAACCTTGTACCTATACACCTACCAAGATATTGTTTAGATCTCCAAAAATCGTCTCCACAATCGTCTCCAAGATTAAGGTGCGTCACAGGTGATGTGCTACACAAATCGAATCGCTCGCGCTCAGGCGACTCAAATTTGCGTAGTTTCATAAGTACAAATATTTGTACTACAAAGGAAAGGGTAAACATAAAATCTATTACACCCCTTTGTTTAAAAATGTTCATGCTTTAGGTCAGTTAACCACGCGGTATCCAAACTAAGTGTAGGTACAACCATAAACCCAACAGATAACGTGTGACCCATCGCATGTGAAGCAACGTGTCATGCGATCAGTGGAGCAATAATTATTGATTTTATTTCCTGGTTCAAATCAAAGACTAAAAAACTGCAATATTAAATGTTGAGACGATATCAATAATACATTAACCATAGACCATAAAAATAAGAGTGATGGGCCATTAACTGTTATTAGTAGGAAACGGTGGACATTAACGTGTCGCCAACGTCGTTTACACCATTAAGTCTACTAAGAGTACAAATCGTATCTACATACAGGAGGCCCTGAGGAAAATAATTCTCTTCAGGGCCTGTGTCATCTTTGGAGATGCTGTGTGAAGGGTCTTTTGAGGAAAGGATGGAGTTGAAGTTCTGCAAAGGAAAAAGTTTGAGCGGTGAGTAGTAAACTGGGGTCAGTGTCTCCATGAGTGACGGACGTTTGTATCCACTCCAACTGCAGTGCAAGACGATGTTCCGAGAGAGTCCTGCAGGAGAGGTCAAAAGGTCTCCCTCGACAAGTCTCTCCTGATACGGCATGCCACGCAGCAGGTGGGCAGATGCATCTTTTTTTTTTTTTTTTTTTTACAGTGAATACCGCACAAGAATCTCAACTGCTCCCGTCTGGAGCCAGTGAGACTATGGCATCCCCAATTGGGGTATGTTGTGAGGCTGAAGGTAGCGGGGAGGGGAAGGAGGTGGGGAAGAGGAAGGTTGGGAAGTACCTGGCTATTCAGATCTGGTCACCAAACACGGCTAAAGCCATTTTTAAGCAACGTTTCAATTCTGAATGGTGGTCTTACACCAGGGCGATACTAATAGTATCTTCCACTCTGGAACATGCTGCAAATATACTATACATTATTTTAAATGAATTAATTGTGAAATAACACAAATTAATCAAATAAAATTTATTTGCGCATGCCGGGATTCGAACCCGCGACCTCCGGATTGTGAGTCAAGAGTCTTACCCACTACACTACGGAGGTCGTCAAATCTACCGCCAACACCCGGATAAGCCTCACCCCATGAACCCGGGAACCCCTGCTAAGACATCAAACGTAGCGAACTACTTGGGGTGAACTATGGCATAGGTGTTGGTTATTCAATAAATGGTTCCCGGGGCGGCGGCACCAATACCCGCCTTCGAAAATGTTTACCTTCACACCGAACGCATAACTTTCATTGATAGTCCGTGAAGTTTTTTTTTTACATTAACTCCACACAGCAGGCCCTGAGGATAATAATTTCCCTCAGGGCCGATGTCATCTGAGATGCTGTGTGGAGGGTCTTGTTGAGGAGAGGAAGGAATGGACATTGGTCTTGAAGAGATCCATCCATGTTGTAGGAAGGAGGAAACACAGAGGCCGGCAAATCGTTCCACAGCCGAGCTGTTCAACACAAGAACGAGTCGAAGAAGCGACCCGTTCTCATGTGACAAATGTCAACCGTGTACATATGTTGAGCACGCCTGTGGCGTGTTTCCCGACTATGCACCGGTGCCAAAGGGATCAATGACGCTAGTTCCTCGGAGCATCTTCCATTGTAATACCAGCAGAACAAGGATAGCATTCCCACCCGACGCCTGTGCTCTAAAGATTGCAATCCGTCTGTTAAGATGGGAGAATCTATCAAATGGACCGCCCGTTTTTGCACAGAGTCGAGGTATTTTTCAGGTATTTAGGAGCTCCAGACTGGAGGTGGCTGCCAAATTCAACTGTGGGGCGCACTTGTGATTTGTACAGGGTTAGCAGTTGTGTACTATTAAAGTATCTGCGGGCCCTGTACAGGGACAGTTTTTGGGAGTCTAACTTTACTCTGGTTTCGATGGAGCCCCCGTACCTGAGCTGGTCACTTCGAGTTACACGAACCATATTTGGTCACAGTCTGGCGACAGTCGGCACATTTCCATGCCATATCTGTCTTCTGTTCTACTATCTGTCGGTTGAACGGTTCAATGACCACTTGCTCAATGCTCCGTACACTGGGGCAAGGATGTCGGTATTTACACGGTCGGTTGAGCAAAAACAATTCGACCTGACGACAAGACGAGATTTAGTGACATATCTGAGACCACAGTTCAGACTTATGAAGCGTGAAATATACCAAAATAATGCACTGACTTAACAAAAATAATTTTCTTCAATTTGAGAGAAGGGTTTGGGTACCGCCACCCCGGCAAACATTTATTGGATAACCAGAACTTCTGCCAAATATTTATATCCCAAGTGATTCGCTACCTTTAAGCAGGGGTGCCCGGGTTCATTTGGTCAGGTGTGTACAGGTCTTGGCGGTGGTTGCGCTTGCTTACCAGCTGCGTGGCGGGCCAGCTGCTCTCTCTTGACCCATTGCCTTGCACCGTAGTTGGAGAGATTGATTCATATGTCCGAGTCCGTCACTGCAACTGACCTTGGATTCCGACCCATCCCTCACACCGTTTTCCTTCCCAGAGCTTCCTCTCCTTGCTTTTCTGATTGTTTAATTATTAATTTTAAAAAACCTGCACTCAGCATTCCCTAAGATGACCCAGATCCTGAAGGAAAATATTTCCCCAGGGTCTCATGTGTGAAACTAATATAAAAAAAAGAAAACGTACAGGGTTATGTAAAATGTAATTCATATTGGCATAACATTACTATAAAATCTGGAAAAAGTAAGAATGGAAGGAAATAAATTAAATTATGCAACAAATAAAAATGAAGAGAATAAAACATGATGGGTACGTTAAAGTTAAATAGGAAACAAAAAGTTTACAAGAGGAATACGAAAGAAAAAACACAAAAATCTACTTTTATTAATATGGTCTTTACAAAGATATGGACGACACTCCCGCAAACTATCAGTTAATTTGTATTACTCATTTGTGAAGTGAAGTCGAATTTATATCTAAATATGTTTATAAATTATATGAATTAATCTAGATCAAGGTTTATAGGAAACGCTTTTAACAAGGTTAGAACATATGGGCCTTTTACGAAAAAAAAAACTCGTAGGGCCATTTTCGAAATTTAGAACGCGTGACGTAGCTTGAAGAAGAACACTGCCATTTGTGTTTCATCAAATCTCCCAATGGAAAATGGACTGCAAGCTACGTCACGAATTTCTAGCCAATCACCGATCTACCCTCTCGATGAGCTAACCTTGCAGCATTTTATTTCAAACGGAACCTTGGTTCGAGATCATGTTTCGTCAACATCAGTAGAAACTATAGAATAAAGAATCAAACCATTCTTTATTCAAATGTAGATTCCCAGGTTTGATGTTCTGCAGCCATAAATAATGGCATGACGATCGAGGAATCAGAGATTTGGTCCAGAAATCTCTGATGTACCAGGCCGTCCAACTGTATAACGACATCCCGAATGAAATCACTGAGATAGAAAATATAAATAAGTTTAAAACCTCAATTATTAATGTCTTTATTTATGTGTAATATTTAAAGAATGATTATGTTTGCCATCCAATGTAAATGTTTATATCTTTATAAAATATTAGCACACACAAAGATGTGAGCTAACTTAAGATAAATAAATAAATAAATAAAAAGGATTACGATAATTTCTTTCAGATCCTTTATAATTTAGATTTTAGATAATACACCACTGGTGGTTTCCTCGATTTGAATATGAGCTACTGTTAGACATGGTTCGTTAATACAATGACTGAATCGCCGGAAGTTGACGAAACCGCGAAGACGAAATCCGGAAAGGGGACAGATTAACTGATAGAAAGGAATGATTAACATCGACTATATTAAAATGAATTGTAATCACTTAAAATTCAAGTAAACTTTCTAAGTAACAAAATTAAGCATTTCTGAAAGGAATTGGACGTAACATTTAAAGTAAATGAGTGATGAATCTAAAACCAAAATCTAAAATCTGATTTTACCAAGCTGTCATCTGCTCGTGAAATGTGGTTCAATAGAAAAATTCTCAAAATGCTGTGTACTATTGACTAATACAGACGTTTTTCATCGAAATCTTAAAATGAAGCAATTATTTAAAAAAGTAAAAAGACGAAAGAAAGTTTAAGACGCCGTTACCCGAATTTCTACCGATTTCTTGCAAACCTCCCTTAAACATTTGAAGTTTTTAAGCTCTTATAAAAATACATGTTATTTTTGAAGATAATATCTAGACATTCGTCGTGCCGAAACGCAAATTATATAAAATTCCCTCGATTGAAAAAAATCGCAAAGTATGCTCCAAAAATTATTATAAATACGTTTTTTTCGGTTATTTTACAAGTTATATGTAAGAAAAAATTCACAGTGTTTCTTTAAATGCTGTTTAAGACAACCCTCGCCAAATTTTTGCTCTATTTTAAACGAGTCGTGTTTTATTTAACATTTTAACAATTTTCGCATCGATTTTGTCACTTAGCGCTCTCATCTAACATTTGTAATTTTATATCTCTCCATCTTCTTTTTGTGCGCGGTTGTGGGGCCTTAACTCACCGAGTATTGATAGTAGGAAATCGAAAACAATTGATCTTTATAATGGAAAGTAACTATTTTTAAAATTCTCACGTTATTATACATACGTTAACTTGCTCTTATAGCGTTTTTGTTTTTCTATATTTCTATATTTTTTCTTCCGTTTTTATTTTAGCCATGACAGGAATACTAAAAGTACGGATATTATAGTTCCATGCATGAAAGTAATAACCTGTTATGTTATTTAAATGATTACCTACTTTTACTTTTGCCTTCGTATTTTTAGGTTTCAAGGTTACGTAATCATTAAGCTGTGTACACAGCTATAAAATATAAGAGATCATCGCACGCCAAATAACCCTTTCCATACAATCCCTTCAGACCATTCACACCTAAGCGGTTTATGCGCAGATCGATCATAGACAATACATATCTTATTACGAGGCGATATACGAAAAGTTATGCGCCCCTTCTCCGCCGAAAACAGGAGAGGGGGTCATTTTAATTACGGAGCTGCCTAAACCGAATGATAGATGTCAAGTTGACAGATTCAGTACAAAGAAATGTGCAGTCCGTGGCAGCTCCCTAATTCATCTGACCACCTCTCCTACCGTAGGAAGAAATATTTGTTAGCGTCGTGGGGCGGTATAAAACATAAGCGCTCGCGGTTTAACAAATATCTGCTCGCGGATTTGTAGCTGTATGTGTACACAGCTTTATGGTATCCTTTTTCTAAAAATATTATATTTATTAACTCATCCACGCATCTTTACAGTGTCTGCATATTTGTATAATTAAAGATATAAGTATATTCATTTAATATACATAATAATCACCAAAATCCGACTACCGCAAAACGGGCACGTACCTAGTCTGGTAGCAATAATCGTGTTAAAAACTGTGTACAAAAAAACGAAAAGAAAAAGAATATTTTGGTCACATAATAAAAAGATGCATAAACAATTCCTGACCTAACTCAACTTAACCCGTATAATATTTAATAATAATAACGAAAAATGTATTACCTACCTAAGATTTAAGAGCATGAATAATGAGAAGTAATTACAAACATGACGTACCTTGTACTCCTGGCAGCCACGAAGAAGTCGAACGTGAATTCTCTTATTTCATGTAATTAAACTAATTGAATAACTACAGTGATACTAATTGGTTAATTCCTTAAATTCCATTCTTTCCAACGTCACCCGAGGCATTCCGATGTGCGCATGCCCAGTTTGTGCATTGAACGCAGTGTTAGACACGTCTTATAGCATACTATCATATTAAAGTCTTATCTTACCCAGTGGCGTAGCGTGGGTGTCAGCCGCCCGGTGCGGAGGAAAATTTCACCGCCCCTTGTTTTTGGAAATTTAAGTTAAAAGTCCAAAATTTATAGTAAGTAATTCTAAAAAACTTTTCAGCAAGAACAACCATCATTATTGTGTATTGTACAGGTTAAAAAATAAAAATGTCCAGTAAATGTATGTTTTTTTTAATAAAAATCACATTTATTACAAAAATGCTTACACGTATACCACTTACATTGATATTAAGGTATAGAAAACTTATGATTATACCTTGACGATCGGCAAGATTAAGTTATTAGCGAATTGTACATTAAACATAAATCGACTTTCAATTAGAAGCGTATGCATACATGCATTTAAGTTAATATGAATTGGAAGACTGACGGACGATCCATCGATGAATTTTTGAATCGTCAAAGTATCTCTCACGAATTTCGCTGAAGTTCTCGCTGAATATTAGTCATAAACCATCCAAGCACAAAAAAACGAATTCCTGAAATTCAGTACAGACGGTGTTGCCAGTCGCTCCAATAAGCAAGATGTCATTATTATAATATATTCATTTAAAGAAAGGGGCTTCCTTGGCTTCGTCACAGAATAAGTAATGAACGTTTCAGTGCTCATTTCAATCGGTCCGAATCGTTGGTGCGACAAAAAAATGAAATGAAGCCGTTCAAATTTTTACAAGATTATTATTACGAGATAAAAGATAATAAGACTATTATTTATTATGATATTTTGCCGCCCCTTAAAAGTGCCGCCTGGGGCGGGTCGCCCCTACTGCCCCCCTATGCTACGCCACTGAATTCGTAGTATAATTGTAAACCACTTTACGACTCAGACTGGTCTATGAAGTTTATAAGGATTGGTCTTCCTTTGAAGACATAAGACATTTCACAAAATTGGCTCTATAATAGCTAGTTTTATAACCTTTGCCTCATCCGTAAAAATCACATAAAATCGCATGCAATGCGTATTTTCAATAATTATATTAAAAAAGGTTAAATGGAAAACCAAAAACCCTCGGACAGTGGCATAACTCTGGAGTCATTAAATTTAGAAGGCTTTCAGGTTTTTTTTTTTTTACATGAGCTCCACACAGGAGGCCCTGAGGAAAATAATTTTCCTCAGGGCCTATGTCATCTTTGGGGATGCTGTGTGGAGGGTTTTTTTAAGGAAAGGAAGGAGAGGAGAGTTCTGGGAAGGAAAAGGGTTTAAGGGGTGGGTAGGAATCTGGGGTTCAGTATTTCCTGGTCATCCGCCTCCAAGACCTAGACAAACCTCACCCCATGAACCCGGGCACCCCTGCTAAATCACCAAACGTAGCGAACCACTTGGGGTGATCTATGGCAGAGGTGTTGGTTATCCAATAAAGGTTCCCGGGGCGGCGGTACCCATTCCCGCCTCCCAAATTGTGAGGAGTGGTTTACGTGGAATCAAATACTGTACTTAACAACTATTACAAAATATAAAATCTTTTTTTCCCAGCTAGAACTCTAGTACAGTGAGTACTGGTATTATGAAATTAGAACAGTTTTAGGAAGATAGTTTCGAGATTAACTTTACGAGCTCGCGACATCATTTCCATTACGAGCGATTGAGCTTTGAAATGTCAATTAAACTGTCAAAAAACACGACAGACGTCAAAAATTGATTTGTTCCTTGAAATACATATCTTTCATATACACAGCATTTCCAAAGATGACATAGGTCCTGGAGGAATTTATGTTCCTCAGGGCCTCCTATTTGAAGTTAAAGTAAAAAAATATATACGTATAGTGCACAAAATTATTGGCTTATTAAGAAAAAAAGGGTAAATTTTTACTGTAAACAAGGATTTTTTTAACTATCAATATTTATTTTTATTAATGTATATTTAATTAAAAAAATTAAAATGAACATTTTGTTTAAAAATTTTTTTTTTTTTGCATTCTCACCAGCATTTGGTTCCTTAGAACGGGCAATCTGCCTAGCTAGGAACTAATATCGACCCACAAGACATAATAACACTTGTACACATTTTATAGTTATTTTTCAATGATATTATTATGTTATTTTTGCTATTCAAATGTATCAAATGTAATGTTATAAATAAATAAATACCAATTATATCAATTATTTACAAGTGCTTTAGTACTACGAATCACAGACACCTTAATCAATTAAAATGTTACAGTATTGTTTATGGTAATGGTTGTAAACGTTTTTTTGTTTGTTTATTTGTTTATTTAGCACAATATTATACATTTATATTATTATTTATTAAATTTTGACTGCCCAACTAAGAGTATTATCCCGTAGGTAAGTATATTCCATTAACATTACAAGGCAGTTTGGTTTTAAAAATGACTTGTTCTCGGTGAATGGATTATCGGATAAATACAATTTTTATAAACTCTTGAAGCATGAAATGCATCGTTTCTCGAAGAGTGTGAGTCATAACTCATAACTTTGCAAAAGAATAGAACAGTTTTATGATGTCAGAATTAAAAATAGACATCGTGAAACAACCAATGAAAGCGGTAAGATCTGCATGACTGCAAAACCAATTGAAAAAACAAAACTTGAATTTTAAATGACGTAAATAATAATGCACGAAGTTTTGGTAGATATGTACGAATGGGACAATGAAACGATCCGAATTAAAAAAATATATATATGAAAAGGTCTGAAAACACTGTAGTATCATGTAACCTTATTACCAAGGGATGCACATTGTTTTCACTTAAGGAACGTACCCATACTACGTGACCAACTTTTTGCAATTTTTAACCCCCCCCCCCCCCGTGACCAAAAACCTAAGCCCCCCGCCGCTCATTTGTACCAAGCGTGGTATTTTGAAGACCTCCCCCTGAACAGGTCACGTAGTATGGGTACGTTCCCTTATCTATTATAATTAAACAAAAAAATTCTCCATTAACAATATTCATTAATAAAAAAAAGTATTAAACAAATAATATTTCTCAAAGCTGAAAAAATTACAGTGACCTTTACCTTCTAGATTAAAAATGTATTACTAATTTGCTTGAGCACAACGTTCCAGATATTTTTCCTAAGACAAAAAAATCTCTGCCAATTAACTATATATATTTTTTATAATAAAAAAAAGAGTAACATCTCATTTGATGATAGATTGTGAAAGCAATTAATTTGTAATGATTACAATGACGTAATGTTCTTGTACAGAAATCATAATTAGTTGGGGATAATATTGTTAATTATGAATTTGAAATATGAAATCGACCAAAATAGGAGTTTGTTAAGGCGCTGTCCTGTATGTCAGTCAAGAGATCCCGGGTTCGAGTCCCAGTTGCGACCGTTACCTTTTTATGTTTCTGTGTCTTGTACTGTTTCAATTTTCGTTTAAATGTATGGGTTTTATCTCCTTCTATATACTTAAAAATCAAAATATGTTCGGGGATGTATGAGATGTCTATGCGTTGCTAAACCATTATCCTTTAAACTTTGGGGATTCGATGTGCACTTGTCCGTTATGGTTTCTATATACAAAGTGTGCTCTGGTTTCATGAAATTATGTGTTGCTAAACCATTCATCCGATTGTGATGAAATTTTCGAGATTCGATGTGCGCATGCCCGTGATGGTTTTTATATACAATAGTGAGCTCTGGTTTCATGAAATTATGCGTTGCTAAACCATTCATCCGATTGCGATGAAACTTTGGGGATTCGATGTGCGGGTGACCCGACAATTCGTCCTGCGACAATTCATCCGGCGACAGTTCATCCTGCGACAGTTTATCCGGCCGACAGTTCATCCTGCCGACAGTTCATCCTGCCGACAGTTCATCCCGCCGACAATTCATCCGGCGACAATTCATCCTGCCTGATCATTTAGAAGATTTTTATTAAGTAAGTATGCAAAGAGGATATACGGCCGTACAACCAAAATCGATATACTTATATCTGAAGGCATCTTGAGTGGAAATCCGCTGTAAAAATATTTTTACTAACAATAATTTCGACTCTCCGAAGAAGCATGCGTGAATAACAAAATACGGCATACTTATACTTATAGGTTATACTTATAGGTTAGGTTAGGTTAGGTTAGGTTGAATTGTCAGGATGAATTGTCGCCGGATGAATTGTCGGCGGGATGAACTGTCGGCAGGATGAACTGTCGGCAGGATGAACTGTCGGCCGGATGAACTGTCGCAGGATGAACTGTCGCCGGATGAATTGTCGCAGGATGAACTGTCATGGAACCGATGTGCGCATGCCCGTGATGGTTTCTATATACAATGGTGAGCTCTGGTTTCATGAAATTATGCGTTGCTAACCATTCGTCCAATAGCGACGAAACTTTGGTGATTTAATGTGTGCATGCCTGCGATGGTTTTTATATACCATAGCGAGCTCTGGTTTCATGAAATTATGCGTTACTAAACCATTCATCCGATTGCGATGAAACCTTGGGGATTCGATGTGCGCTTGCCCGTGATGGTTTCTATATACAATAGTGAGCTCTGATTTCATGAAATTATGCTTTACTAACCATTCGTCCAATAGCGACGAAACTTTGGTGATTTAATGTGTACTTCTGAACTTGGTAATGTCTTCAGAAAGCGAAACAGCCGTCACACGTAATAATTATTACACAGCAGAATTTGTTTTTATAAATAAACTGTTTTTTTCATTGAAATAATGATACATTTTTTTTTTAGCTCACGCCCAGGAGGCCTTGTGGAAAATAATTTTGAGATGCTGTGTAGAGCGTCTTTTTAAGGAAATGTAGGTGAGGATGTTCTGTGAAGGAAAAAAGTATGAGGGGTGTGTAGGAATCTTGCGTTCAGTGTGTCCAGGTCATCCGCCGCAAAAAACCTAGAAAACCTCACTCCATGAACCCGTGCACCCCTGCAAAGTCACCAAACGTATTGAACCACTTGGGGTTACCTATGGCAGAGGTGCTAGTTATCCAATAAATGGTTCTCGGGGTGGCGGTACCCAGTTCCGCCCCTCAAATTGAATTATTATTGAACGTATAAAATATTTACTTAAAATTAATATGGAGTTCTACAGATTAAACATGTGAACAATAAACAAGAATCAATCTACGTAAAGTGAGGTTAAAGGAGTACCATGATATTAAAGTAAAGTATCTGACCTGGGAGTCTGTAAATAAATAAATTTGGCCATATATTATACTAGCAGACCTGACCACACAGGTTTGCTAGTATAATATATGCCGTGGCTTACCCAACCTTTATAACCAACGCCATCTGTTAATTTGCATACATATCAAATTCATATCAGCTGCCCGCTGCCTTAATTGAATCTTTGAAAATCTCGACTTTTGTCTACTATAATATGCATGTATTATACATATAAACCTTCCTCTTGAATCACTCTATCTATTGGTGAAAACCGCATGAAAATCCGTTGCGTAGTTTAAAAGATCTATGCGCACATACAGTTGGCGCGACTTTATTTTATACTATGTAAAGAAGAAGATAAAGATTTTGCGCCACTGATATAGTGCACCGCTAGACAGATCATAAACGACTCACGGTAAATCGGATGCGAGAATCGGACGCGTGCGTGGTTCATCCAATCCGATAGTCTGACAAGACAATCGGAAAGTACAATCGGACGTGTGCGCCCGCTTCATCGCCATCAATAATATGTATTACACGTCTTGCATGTTTCAGGCTACGCAAAATGTATTATTTTCCATGACCGGTGACTTAAATAGTAGATTCTTATTAACTTTAAAAAAAGGATCTTTAAAATAATGTGTGCGTATTAACCTTAGATTAGCATGGTTATTTGGTTAGATATTTATTCCTACCTGCATCCAAGTCATTGAAACCGAATGGTGACCTCAGAAATACTTCTGCCAGATGGCATACGATGCATAAGAATCGAAATTCTCAATACCGGATCAAGAAAACCATTTCATTTTCTCGTTTCCTCTCTGCCTACTCATTTCGTGACACTCCCTGAAGGTATATACGCATGTAAATGTGCGCGATTCTAGGCGTTTATTGTCAGTTGAAGTATTTTTGTATACACATTCGCTATGAACAGCCGGTATTATCGATTTTCCCAGAGTTGTCTTCATTCTTTATCAAGAGCACATAAATACGCCAACTACATTTTTTGGCTCTATCTGTGCGTTGGATGACCGCCCCTCCCCCCAAATACTGAATATATTTTTTGATAAAATATAATATTATCTAACTCCAAACTCACAAAATCGATAACAAACTGATTCATAAACCACTATCATATTTTTTATATCAGGTTTGTTGATCTTACCTGCATTTGATTTAATCTGCTCATCTTGAAGTAATGTTGACAACACTAATTAAAAACAACGTTACAATTTGATAATAAAATAACACACCACTTAAATGTCAATGAATAACAATTTTTAATACAGCACTAACACAACAATTAATTCATATAAAACATCACTTTATTATTATTAAGTTTAAATTTTGAGGTTACGTCTATGGAGCAAAAATCCCAACTGTTTTTCCATTCGAATATTTACCAACGTCAGACTGTCAAAATTCAAGTTAGGAGCGAACACTCGTTAGAACACCGCGGGAATGTTCGTAAAATACACAGATTTTAAATAAATATAAGGTCGTTCATTTATGATCCTAAATTAAAGTTTTATGGTTGATTTATAATAATTAGGTACCGTTCTATAAATGTACGCCGTCGACAGATTCGCAGCCTTAACTAACGGCTCGCTGCTTTTTGTTTGGCGCGCTGTTCTAACTGGACTTGTCAACAAAAGCAAGGTCATGCAAATTACGCGGCTTAGTAAAAAAGTGTTTTCATTTAAGTGTGTGTTCATTGTGTTCCGCTAATATTTTTACTCGGGGTATCGTGACACGAAGTGGAGGTTTTTACTCGAGTGCCGGTGTGTTCGATGTTTTATATACAATATTATAATATACCGATCAAACATTGCAGCTGATACACTGAATTCACAGGCGCAGGCGGGAAAAGGACGAATTCGTTTGTAAAGTGCGACGGAAAAATGGCGGTCTTTTTTGAGACTTATTTTCCAATTCTTTAATGAAGTCTAAAATTAAGCACCGTACTACCTTACATTGTTCTAGATATTATATCGATTTACGTAGGTAGGTCAAGGATTGATTTTAATTTGCGTTGGCATTGTTTTGTCTAAATGCGAATTATTTTAACTATAGAAGGTAATTTTTCCTCAGGGCCTATATCATCTTTGCGGATGCTGTGTGGAGCGCATTTTCAGTAAAAAGGAAGTAGAAGTTCTGGAAAGGGAAAATGTTTGATGGGTGGGTAGGAATCTGCGGGTCAGAGGTACGATATATCCCTTCCACTGCGATGCAAGGCGATGGGTCAAGAAATTCCGGGTGAAAAGGTCCAAAGATCTCCCTCAACTAGCCTCTGCCAATCCGGCCGCTATAGGTGGGCAAACGTATCCGCCGCCAAGAACTAAACAAGCCTAATCCTATGAACCCGGCGCCCCTGCTAAGACACCAAACATAGCGAACCACTTGGGGTGACCGATGGCAGGGGTGTTGGTTATCCAATAAATGGTTCCCGGAGTGGCAGTACCTATACTCACTTCCCAAGTTCATTGGAGGAGTTCGTATTCCTCCAAGATTTATTTAATTTACAGCGTCCTTGATGCGATTTTTCAGAAAAATGGAGCTCTACAAATTATCCGAATGTTATTATAAATTCAAGTGTTTTTGTTGCTATACCGAAATGCGTGTCAAGTGGACTCTGTTGATTTAACACTTTATTATTTTAGGCAACAGTTACTATTAAAATTACTAAAATGGTTTACTTACATTTTTTTAAACATTAACTCTGTGTGTCATCTTTAAGATGCTGTGTAGACGGTCTTTATGAGGAGAGGAAGTAGTGAACGTGGGTCTTGAAGATACCCATGTTGTAGTAGGGAGGAAACACAGAGGCCGGCAAATCGTTCCACAGCCGAGCTATTGAACTCAAGAACGAGACGTAGAAACGACCCGTTGTCATGTGACAAATGTCAATCGTAAACATATGTATATTGGGCGCGCGTTTGGCGTGTTTCCCGATTATGCACTGGTGCCGACGGGAGCAATGATGCTAGTCTGCACAGATTCGAGGTATTTTGGGGTCCAGACTAGAGATGGCTCCCAAATTTAGATTTGTACAGGTTTAACAGTTGTGTATTATTAAAGTATCCACGCGCCCTGTTCAGTACCTCCAGTTTCTGAGAGTCGATGGAGCCCCCGTACCTGAGCTGGTCACACAAAGCATACCAATGGAGGACCTATTTGGAAAATTGCTTCCGCTGAAGAAGACTACATTTTCATTTCGATTCCTTTTAGACGGATTTTTGAAACATTAAATTCGACGAGATTTTTCTTACCCCCAATTGAAAACACTCTCGAGGTAACCGTCCATTCTTTGCTTCAAAGTCCTCCGAGCCGTAGGGGTTTGTGTGCCCTAGGGCTTGTCAAAAAAAAGCTATCATGGACCCTACTGTCATCCGCGTAACAATGAATCGGTGCACACGGCAAGAGGTTATATTGTGCAACAAAAACAAAGTCGGAGTCAGAACCGATCCCTGTGGGACGTCAACATTTATCGAATACGAGAAAGAGAAGTGCATAGGTACGTACCTTTCCGTTTTATTGTTATAAAAAAATGGATTTACTTCACAATAAAAATATGTTTCGTTGATCAATACTTTCAAACTGTTATGTAAAACCCTAGTCAGATACTAACTAGAGTATAACTCTACGTTATGGTCTCCCTATTTCAGTATTCATTCAGAATATATTGAAAAGATTCAAGATACGTCCCTGAGGTACTATATAAACTATAAATTACATTTTACAAAACATTGATTATAATAACCTTCTAGATAAAATTTCCCTATTGAAACTTTCAGAAAGAAGAATAAGCACAGATTTAATATAAAATACTACGTTACAAAATTAGACTAAAATTAAAAAAAAATAATCAACATCTTCTGTATACCCATAAGATTTGGCCGACCTTTACTACCCTTTTACTTTAACAACACCGGGACACTTGCGTATCATCTTCCCAACCTTCATAGTCATTAGTCATGGATATAAATATTCTGATCTGGGAGATAATGTTGTTTATTCTAATACTTACACAAATAGACGTACATACTTCCAACTACTTGTATTATATAAAATATTACTTTATGCGGAGATATTTAGTCTCTATTCACATTTATACCGATGTATTTTATTTTATGCTTTTGTTGTGACATTTTTTCATTATATTTTCTTTCTTGTTTTAATTTTTAAGTATTTTCAATAACAGTGGTGAAAACAACTTATAAAATTGTTAATAGCCCATTAGGGCGTGTAATAAATAGTACATAAATAAATCAAAACTTGTTATGGATAACAAACTTTGGTCCACGTGCCAGGCCCTTGTTCAAAACTGCCACGGGTAAAAGAATTAAAAGAAATGTTAATGTTTTGTTTACTTTCAGCATGAAAGCCAAAAAGGTTCATCAGACACATTAAAACATCTTGTACCAGGTTTTTCGTAACACAGCAATGTTTGCCGCTAAAAAATATTAAACACACTGATTTTAATAGGTCCTTACATATGAAGCCGATTTTTTTTTAATGTAATATATTTATTTAATCAAAGTATGTACCATTGCTGTCTATGCACTTTTGCCATCTCATAGGTAGTTCATCGATCCCTTTACTAAAAAAACCATTCGGACGGGAATCAATAAAATCTTTGAATGCGGTTTGGACTGCCCCATCGGAGTTGAATTTTTTCCCTTGCAAGAAGTTATCCAAATTTCGAAAAAAATGGTAATCTGTCGGGGCAAGGTCCAGAGAGTACGGTGGATGTCTTAGACATTCCAATTGAAGCTCCTCTAATTTGGCAGCCGTCCGTTGTGCAGTGTGTGGTCTAGCGTTCTACGTGCGTTTGTTGATTTTCTTCACTCAATTCGTGAGGTACCCACGTTTCAAGCTTTTTCACCTTCCCAATTTGCGTCAAGTTGATTAAAACAGTTTTATCACTAACACCGCAGCCTGCAGCTAACTCGGACGTGGTTTGCGATGGATCCGCTTCCACAATAGCCTTCAATTCTTCATTATCAACTTTGGTCTCCGACCGTCCACGGGGCTTGTTCTACAGGTCGAAATTTCCAGAACGAAAACGTTGGAACCAAAAACGCACTGTGTTTTCTTTTGCGGCACCGTCGCCGTACACATCATTAATCCTTCGAGCCGTTTCTGCAGCACTGGTGCCACGATGGAACGCGTACTCGTAAATAATGCGATTTTTCAAGTTTTCCAATTTCACGTGTGAGCACCTAATATAATAAACAAGTGATAAAGTTAATATGCACCAAAATCATTTTATTTCGGTATAATCTTAATTTATAAAAATGAATATTTCTTTGTTCGTCCCTTATGCGCTCCTAAACCATTCATCTGACTGCGATGAAAGTTTGGTGATCTGTTGTGCGCATGCCCGCGATAGTTGCTTTATATATTAATGAGCTCTGGCGTTATGAACTTATTTTCCATACTATTCATCCGATTACGATGAGTTTTTTTTTACATTAAATGCTCCACACAGGAGGCCATAATGAAAATAATTCCTCTCAGGGCCTATGTCATCCTTGGGGATGCCGTGTGGAGGGTCTTTTTATGAAAGGAAGGAGAGGAAGTTCTGGGAAGGGAATGGGTAATAGGGTTGGGTAGGAATCTGGGTGTCAGTGTGTCCAGGAGTGACAGACGTATGAATCCATCCCTCCCACTGCGGTGCAAGACAATTTTCCGAGAGCTGGAGAAGGGAAAGGGACTCCTTCAACCTGAAAAGGGACTCCTTCAACCATTCTTTCCGATCCGATCCGCCCTGCTAGGTAACTGGTGGGCAGATGCATTCGCCGCCAAGTCCCAGGCAAACCTCACCCCACGAGCCCGGGCACCCCTGCTAAGTCACCAAACGTAGATAACCACTTAGGGTGATCTATGGCAGAGATGTTGGTTATCCAAGTTGGTTTCTATATACCTACATTGGTGAGCTCTGTCGTTATTTCATGTAGTTTAGCGGCAGGGAGGGTAGCCGAGGGGGCGGAGGGGAATGAACGGGGGAGGGGTATTAGTGGGAGGGTTGAGCCGGTTAAATTATTGGGAGGCTGAGGGAAGGGGAAGGCGAGCAGAAAAGGGGAGGGAGAAAGGCAAGGAGAATGGAGAGAGGCGGAGTGGGAACGCAGGAGGAGAAGAAGAGGCGGAAGGGGAATGGGGACGAAAAAGTTAGGATACGCAGGGAGGAACAATATTTTTATTTGACGAGAACTCGCTAGTTAATTTAATTTTTTTTTTTTTTTTTACTTTTTTGACAGACCTAAACCTGAACAATGATTTTTAAAGTTTACTAACAGTGTACTTCTAGCATTAAGCGCCAGATTTTTTAATTTATTTTTTTATTTAATATAATGGTATCAATTACAATTTGATTTTTTTATTTTTTTTTATTTTATTAATTTTCAACGCCCTTATGGGCTTTTACATGACAAGTTTATAATACAGAGACAGTTTTTTTGAATAAAAAAGATAAACTATAAAAATATAACTAGTAGGTAAACATCATACAGATAAATTTAGGAATGATAGTGCATTACAATAAAAGAGAAAGTTTCTAAGTTGTAAATGACATAGAAATAAACTAGTAGGTATGTTAGTAATTACAAAATTTACAGGTGACTGATTAAATGTCATGAATAATACATGACAAAATGCAAGATACATAAAAAGAAAACGTTAACAAGTTTTTACATTGTAGATTAATATAGAAATACACAAATATATGCAATAGACCCTAGGTGATGCTCCTTAGATATCAAAATATTCTACATAAAAATATTGTTCAGATATTTCTTGAATAACGGTAAACTTGTATTAAATACATCGATATTGGAGGTGTATTTGTTCCCTAGTGTGTGAAGTCGAGAAATTGATGCATGTGTGTGATAGTTGGTTAGAGAATTATTGTTGCAGAATAATATGTTTTGCCTTGTCGCTCGAGTTGGTACCTTAAAGTCGATGAGATGCAGGAGTTCGCAACAATCTAATTCGGAGTGAATAATTTTAAACAAAAAAGTTAGGTCGTTTATTTTTCTTCTGTTTTCTAAGGAATACAATTTAAGTGTATTTAGTAAAGATGTGTAGTTAATGTGTTGAATAGGTATGTGTAACTTGAAGTTAATAAATCTTAAAAATTTGTGCTGCACTCTTTCGATATTTCTTATATGAATTTGATAATATGGGGACCAAACTATGGAATTGTTTTCCAGCAAGCTGCGTACGAGTGACAAATATACGATTTTTATAACTTCCAACGAATCGAAGTCTTTGATTGTTCTGATTATAAATCCTAGTGTTTCATGCCTTTGTTAGTTATTTGTTGTATGTGATTTATAAAATTTAATTGCGAATCAAACACAACTCCAAGATCCCTAATTTCTTTGACTTTTTCTAAAATTTTATTATCTATCGTGTATTTGAAAGATAGTGAGGTCTTTGTTCGACAAAATGTTAGTGTCTTACATTTATCGATATTGAGGAATAAGTTGTTTGCGACACACCAATTTTGTAATTTGACGATGTTTGACTGTAGGATTAGGCAGTCACCTATATTGGATATTTCTTTGTATAATTTGATGTCATCGGCAAAAAGCAGAACTTCTACATCGTTGAAACAACTTATGATATCATTTATGAATATTAAGAAAAGGATGGGGCCGAGATGACTCCCTTGCGGTAGTCCACTAGTTGCATATAATAACTTAGATTTAGAATGTTTAATTTTAACAAATAAGATTCTGTTAGACAAATAACTTGAGAACCAATCCAACAACTTGCCTCTCAGTCCTAAGGCATACAGTTTACTAAGTAATAATTTATGTGATACTTTGTCGAAAGCTTTTGAAAAGTCTGTGTAGATACTGTCTACTTGTTTTTTTTTGTAAAAGATTCTGTAATATAGTTATGGTAAAGTAACAGGTTGGTAGCAGTTGACCTACCAGAAACGAATCCGTGTTGGTTTTTATCAATTACTTTTAATATTGATGGATAAATTAAATCGAGAACAAGGGATTCAAAGATTTTCGGGAGTGCTGATTGTATGCATATAGAACGGTAGTTTTTAATGTCTGTGTCGTCACCTTTTTTGAGAATCGGGGTAATATAACTAGATTTCCAACGGGTTGGAAAATGTCCAGAAGAAAGTAGGTGGTTAAATAGTGCGGTGAGTGGACCTGATATTGCAGATGCGCATTGTTTAAAAAATATTGGTGGGATGTTATCTGGGCCTGCAGATATGTTAGGGTCAAGTGAAATGATTTTATTTAAGCATGATTCCTGTGTTATGAGGCAATTATGTAGGTCTATTGTGTTTTGATATGTGTATGATGGTACGTTGTTATCTGATATTTCACCTTCGTTTATACTTTGGAAATGATCCGCAAACAAATTAACAATATCAAAGATGCTATTGGCTATTTTGCCATCATATTGCATTGTGAGGGGGTAGTCTGTATTGTCATTGTTTAATTTTTTAACAAAATTCCAAAGATTCTTTGTTCCTAGCGCAGTTTTCTCAACGGAGGTGATGTGTGCTTTATAGCACAGTTTCGATAGTGTTTTACATTTCTTTCTTGTTTCTGAGAAGTTTGAGTAGTCGTTGATTTGGTGAGTCAGTTTAAAAATTTTATGTAGCTGTTTATTTTTTGTTTCAATAAGAGTATAAGATCTGTGGAGAACTAAATTGGATATGTTCTGTGTTTTGGTGTATATGAGGGGACATGAGATTTTATATTTTCAGAAAATGTTTCATAGAGTTTATCTAGTATTTGTTCGGTATCACTGTTAGTGGTAAAGAAAGTCCAATCTGTATTATTGAGTTGGTAGTTAATAGAATCGTAATCAGCGTTTTTGAAGTTGAGTGTTTTTTGTTTCAGTGGGGGATTGTTCGTGTACATATTTACTATAATGTGTAAGGGGGGATGATAATTATCCACCGGAACAAGCTGATCGTCTGACATTTCAACACACAGTTTAGAGCTGTTTGAAAGGGCAAGATCTAGAAGGCGATCACATATATTGGGTACAAAATTATGTTGATGCAAATTTAAATAGTTTATCGTATCTATCACTTCACGTGCTGGGTCGTTAGAACTTTCGTTAGTAATATAACCATTGTCACTAGAGTTCCATTTCAAATTGGGAAGATTATAATCGCTGACAATAATTATTTTCGATATTGGATTTTTTGTCATAAGAAATTCGATGTCTTCGCAATGTTTCTTGTAGGTTTGGATGTCGGAGTTTGGTGGTATGTATACAGTTCCAATGATGATTTTTTCCATGGGAGTGACAATTTGTACAAATAATTGCTCCAATGAGGTATTTTGCGTTTTTAGTTTTTTCACTGTTATATTTTCCTGATTGCAATCAAAACTCCGCCTCCTCTGGATTTGGTACTTAATTTAGGGTTTCTGTCACACCGAAATATCTTGTGGTTTGTGAAACCAAGTTCAGGAGATTTTATTTCTGGAACGAGCCATGTTTCAGTGAGGATAAATATATACATTAAGTAAAGTTTTTCTATTAAAATACATTAATTAATACGTTTTACACACATTTAAGAGCAAAGCTCGAATTAAAAAGGCGAATAAACGCATGTTAACCACAATTTAGCAAAGGAATAATAATATATTTTTTTATATATAAAACAAAAAAATAGATAATTAATAGTAAATAAGAAAAAATCATATTTATAAAAAAAATGTATAAAAAATATTTATATATATATATATATATATATTTATATATATGTGTGTACCTATATATAAATATGATTTTTTCTAATAGTAATACTGATTGAATTAGGGAAAAATAGATGGTTCTTAATAATCCAATATTTAATATGTTTCGTATTTTAATAAAAACGTTATTTAATTTTCTTAAAGGTTCTACTGTTGTTTTTTTTTTTTTTTTTTTTTTTTTTTTTTTTTTATTGAAAAAAAAGTTATACAATATTACAAGAAATCAAACAAAAATAAAAAATGTTACAGAAAAAAGAAAAGTCCCAATAAACTACTTTTAAGTAGTTTGTCATTGGGTGCTTTTACTTTAAAGTTTTTAAAACATAAAACTTATTAAGCAGTTACACATTTTTTTTGTGTTACTACAAAAATGTTAATATAAACAATTTCTTTCGGCGAGCCAATTTTTCAATATGATATTTGTTTTTACATTATTTGTACATTTTTTAATTTTAGCAGGTAACATATTTAAGCATGTAGGTATCATGTAGTCCAGCGTTCTTTGTCCATATTTGTTTAAGTGCTTAGGTACGATTAGTCCTTCATTTAACGTAAATCGAGTATTGTAAGTGTGGTCCAGTCTATTTATGTATACAGGGCTATTCATATGCTGAAAAATAATTTTATGCCACAGAATTGCTCTTACTGAGAGAATTTTAAGATTCTGGTAAAATTACGGAACATTGTGTCTTTTTTCGTATAAACTTTTATGAGCTAATAATTTAACTAATGAATTTTGGACAGATTGAACATGATTAACATTTGTCTTACAGGAAAGTCCCCAAGCTGTAATTCCGTACCTTATAATAGACTCAGCTAATGATAAATAAATAATTCTAAGTGTGCATATTGGAACATAGAATTTAAGTTTATATAATCTACTAACAATAGATCTCAAACGTTCACAGACTTTATTTATTTGTAAATCCCATTTAAAAAAGCAGTCAATAATTACACCTAAATAAACATATTCTTTAACCACTTCAATATTTTCGCATGTACACAATGCTGGGATACCAATATGTAAGCAATCTGAACCGTGTGTTTTTATTTCTGGTGTAATACTATTTGTCTTGGCATTGGGTGATCTAATGTGTATCAATTTAGTTTTTTTTGCATTTATGATTAAACCAGAGTCATGAGACCATTTCAAAAGCTCAATGTAATCTTTTTGTAAGAGTTCAATACATAATTTTAAATCACTGCGAGAAATCACTAGTGCAGTATCATCCGCATACACGAAGTGTTTTACATGTTTAAAGATGTACTTAATAAAAGATACATAAATGATATATAAAATTGGACCTAATATGGAACCTTGAGGAACGCCAGCTAAAATTTTTCTTTTTTTACTTAAAGTGTTCAAAAGCTTTATTTTCATGCTACGGTTGTTCAAGTAATTTTCAAAGAGTTTTAGGAGTTTTCCTCTTATTCCTATGATTTCTAGTATCTGCAATAATTTTCTATGATTAATAGTGTCAAACGCTTTAGAATAATCTATAAATAAAACTAATACATGATTTTTACTATTTAGTTCATTATTTATTAAACTGGCAAATTTTTGAAGTAGCATTTCGGTACCCTTTTTTTTTTGGAATCCATATTGATTTTTATCAATAATAGAAAAATCTTCTAAATATTTTATTAGTTTCGACTGAATGTATTTTTCAAGAATTTTTTCGAGTGATGGCAAGATACTAATCGGTCTATAATTACCCAATAGAGTGTGATCACCTCCTTTATAAATGGGTCTGATAATACTACATTTTAAGTCATCTGGAATTTTTGCTTCAAATAAAATTCTATTTACAAAATGTGCTATGATTGGAGCTAAAATTATTATATGTTTTTTAATATCGCTCATTCTGATATTATCAATTCCAGGAGAAGAACTTTTAAGTTGCCGCACAATGCTTTCTATATCAGCAATTTTGGCCCTTGGTAGGTACATGCTATGAGGCATCTTCTCTGGTTCAAAAGCAGTTGTCCTGTAATTACATTTATGTAACATATTGCAAACACTGTCAGAGAAATAATTAACAAAATCATTAGTTACATTTTCTTTGGTCTGATCTTTCATCAAATATTTGGAGGCAACTTGGTCACAATCATTTTTAGGTTTCTTACCTAAAATTTGATTACACTCGTCCCATGTCTTTTTTGAATCTTGAAATAAATTTTTGAATTTGTCATTATAGTATGAGGTTTTTAATTTAAGTAAAAATTTATTTAAAACATTTCGATAACACTTATATTCTTTTTCATAGTATTTATTTGTTGGGGCATTTTTCCAACGCTTATATAAATAATTTCTTTTTTTAATTTTATGTAGTGCATCAGTAGATATCCAATCATTTATGGCATGAGGTCGGCTTTTAGGTTTTCTGCTTATTGTAATGGTGCTGTTTTTATACAAGTCGTCAAAATAATTTCTAATTTTTAAATAAATAACCGAACATTCGGTTTCCTTTAGAAGCGACTTCCAGTCATAATTATAAATATGTTTATCAATCTGTTTTTGCGAAAGAATTTTGACGTTATTAGAATCGCTAGAGTTGAGATTATCTACCGACTTATAGAGTATGCTTACAGCTGTTGTATTATGGTCGGCAATATTATAATCACATACGCACGCGGAGATTGTACTGGTTAATCCAGTAGGTAACTTTCCGCTTACTCGCACAAAAATGTGATCTAAGCATGAACTAATAATTTTCTCTTGAACTATTACTTCTCGTGTAACATAATTTATACATTTTTTTAAATAGTTATTAGTAAGAATATTTTCGTATTTTATAATGATAGCATCATTTTTATGTAATAAATTTAAATTTACATCGCCAAAAAATATTAAACTTTCATTTGATTTAATATTGTCTTCAAACACAATGGATATTTCTGATAAAAATGCTTGCTTATTTAAATTCGGGGGTCGGTATATTGCCAAGACATTTAAAGTACTGTTATTTGGAAGTGTCAATATTCCAAAAACGTTCTCAAAATATTTACTGTCCAGAAATATTTGCGAAAAGGAGAGGTTATTCTTTACATATAACAAAATGCCTCCACCGGATTTATGGTTTCTGCAATAGTGATACGAATTGAAACCGGGAATATCATAAAGATTAACAAGTTCCGAACGAATTGCAGTTTCGCAAAGCATTAGTACATCAATGTGATTTAAACAGTCTTTAAAATAAACATGAAATAGGTCCCAGTACCTACCTATAGATCTAATGTTTAGTTCCACAAAATTGAGTTTACTCGTTTCACGTTTCATTGTGTCTTGCTTACGAAGCCATTCGCACAGGTTATTTATCTTACAAAAATTAATTTCATTATCATCATCTATGAAACTAAAAGACATAATGTGTGTAACTAAAATACTTAATAACTAAAATATTGGTATGCAATTTTATTCCTGGCTTTGGCATTTCATACTGATTTACGCAATTATTATAACTAATTATTAAAATTGAAATTGATATTGAATGCATGTTTAAATAAGTTCGCAGCAATAATAATATCACGAATAATAATGAATAATAATAATTCATGCCCAAAAATAGTCCATCAAGGTTGACTTCAATTTGTTTTGGTGACAATGTTGAATAAACTGACATTGTATTTCTAGTGATAATGTCATAGAGAAGAAACATAGTATAAAGTATATCAATTTTGTTTTGTGTAAATAATATTTCACAAGCCTTAACACTTTGAGAATAGGCTAAAATTTGAATGCTTCGTTTTAGTTTTAAAATTTTACAGAAAAATATGATTAAATAATTTTTTAATATTTCTAATGAATCTTTAACACTTTGATGGTAGGTTAATAATATTATAACGATTCTTTTTTGTTTTAAAATTTTACAGAAAGTTATAACAAAATTGTAGGAAGTTTCAGAAAACAATCGCATTTTATACAAACATATAAATTTCGATATTGTGTTTTTAATATTTGAGCATACCATGAGGGCTACCATTGTTAAGAATTTAAAAGTAGGTGCATACCTATTCATAATTTATACGCCCTTGTGCAATTGTCATCATTTTTTTTAAATACGTACAATTTTTGCTGTTTGCTTTATGATTTGTATCGTTAGTTGACTTGAATGTGTTGTTTTGGAATTCACAATTCTTGCATTTTTCTTCTTTGTTTTTATTAGGGCAGTCTTTCCAGGGATGATCCATGGCGCAGTGTAGACACGTGGCATTCTTGTCCTTATTTAGGCAGTTGATAGCTGAGTGACCAAATTTCAAGCAATGAAAACATTGCATAATTGGATTTGCGTCCTCCACCCGTACTCTGTAGTATCCAATATTTATTTTCTCTTTAGATATGAGATATTTCCTAAGTTTTCCACTTGTTTCGATTATGTAGTTCGTAAGATTATTTTGTCCTTTTGGTTTAATCATTTTCACTAATTTAACTGAATTTTTTGGATTTTCGTCCATTATGATTTTGATTCCATCATTTTGTGTTTTAAATGATTCTATTATGTCTTCTTCAGATAAGTTGATAGGTAAGTTTCTTATGAATAATTTTGGATTCTTTTTTTCTAGTTCTTTTGCGATCATGTTGTTTTTGAATACCGTATTTATTTCGTCCGTTAGTTTTTTTGCATGATCTTTATTAGGGCAAGAGATAATTAGTTTATTGTTTGATGCTTTTTGTACCCCATTTACTGCAATACCCAAATGCGATGTTTTAATTTTTTTAACTATCAAATCTCGAATATCATCAGATGTTGAATTAGTATTTTCACTTGCAATTATTAGTGAGTATTTGGCCTCCGGTATAGGTATTGAAAAGGTTGACTTATTATATGTTGTAGTAACTGGTTCATTTTTTTCCATTAAATAATTTTCAATTTTTTCTGAATGTTTTTCTTCATTTAATATCAGTTTATTTTGTAGCTCAATTATTTTCTCTTGTAATTGAAGTTTTTCCTTGCACCATATTTCTTCTAGTTGGCTTATATCTTGTTCTATGATTATTCTCTGCTTTGCCTCTTTGATGCTTGAGCATTTTTTAATTTCACTTTTGATAGAGTCAATTAGTCCTTGTACGTTCCGGTCCATGATGAGTTAAATATGCGGGCTGTCTGGCGAATAAAAACGTCAGTCAGCCTGCTAATTTTACAACAATAATTTGTTTAACTGCTTGGCACTGTACTTAGGTGGTTACTGTGTTTATCGAAATTTCTGGGCGTGCGATCTGCACGGCGACAGAAACTAAACTGGTTTAGTTTAGTTTAAAAATTGATTTGTGATTTCTACTTTATGTTACTATATATAATTACACCGAGGTATTTTGTATTTGTTTTAACAGTGAGTATACAGCAGTTCGGTTTACATAGATATGACTTCGGATTACAATTATATGAGTGCATACATATGTATGTTTAGCTTCTCAGGGGTAGCATTTTTATTCAGAGTGAATGGTATTACAAAAGTTTTTTTCTGTATTTAGAGATAGTAAATTTTGATCAAACCATTTTTTTATTAAATTTATATCTAGTTCAGCCGTTTTCTGAGTATCACTATAGTTTAGTCCCTGAGTTAAAATCGCTGTGTCGTCAGCATACGATATTATTTATGACTATATGGTGAGTTTAAAAATATCATTCACATAAATGATAAAAAAGAATCGGTCCTAGTACCGTCCCTTGCGGTATTCCAAAATTACTGGTCTGTGAATCACTCAGAAAACCATTTAACTTGACAAATTGGTCTCTATGAAGTAGGTAATTTTTGATCCATGTTAAGGCATTTTTGGATGTACCAATTTTTGTTAGTTTAGAATAAGGTTAGAATTTTATACGGTCAAATGCCTTTCTTAAGTCGATAAATATTCCAATGTATTTTTTTTATTATCTAAATGTTTATTTTATTTCAGTTGTTAAATCTACGATATATTATGGTTTGTAATAAACGTTATAGAATGCCTTATATTCAAATATTTTATAACCAAAATGGGTTCTTCAACTTGGCCAAAGACGGATAGTGAAGAAATAACTTTGAACAAAGGCATTCGTTTAAAAACCAATTCTCCTACTAACTTCTTAAAAACATGAAAAAACGAAAAGTAGGTTTTCACAAAATGTAATTCGATACGAGTGGATTGAAAAATAAATTACGTTTTTTATGGAGGTAAAATATAAAGTCTAAGAAACACGAAGCCCTGTGTCACCCCAAATCAATTGAGGGCAAACTCTTGAATGACGGGGGTAAAAATCTCTTCCAATGAATTGAATTCAATAAACCAATTTATTTAAACATCTTGTACCGCTACAAACTAGGTTAAGTGGAGCCAATAAAACCAATTACTTCAGTCTAAAAGTTTTTATTACGTTTTTTTATAAAATGTACATACAAACATTTATATAATTTACCAACCGTATACCAAACAAATCAATGGTTACAACGGCACAGTTATTACATTTATCTATTAATTTATTTTCAGTACAAACACATATTATGGTCATGGGATCAATAAATTTTCTACCTAATTACATAACATGCTTTTTGGAAAATAAAACGGGTAAAAAAGTTGCAAACACCTACCGAAATTACAAATTTATCACTTTTGAGGGTTGTCCTATAAGAAATACAAATATCGTAGCAAAAAAAAACATCAATAGATTTTTTTTATTATAAAATTTATAAGAATTTGAAAATCCTAATGCTGAGGTGATTTTTTCTACAAATGTGACGCAATCGAAATAAGACATCGTTCTTTGGCACCATTACTACTTATTTACGATATATTTTTAAATCAATTCTGTTTTGCATATTGGCACTTTAAGAAATTAAACATCATAATATAATTTCATTGTGCGGGAAAGAAAACCTAATTTTATTAGTACATCATAAATGTGAATCAATTGGATTGTTATTGTAATAAATATCATTGACTACATATTATATAATATATTATGTTCGTTATTAAATCTAGTTAGTAGTGCTACAACATTATTCTTCGAAATGTATAATATAATGTAGTTATATGTTTTTACATTTCGAAGAATAATAGCAATATGATTCTATATAATATTCAGAAGGTTTTTCGTTTTTTAAAACAAATGGATTGCTAGAAAATTAGTTCACGGTAATTTAATTTCATATTCAAGCAATCGATCAACTAAGGTTTTCATATTTTTACAGATGGGCGGTGCGTGGGGTATTAATTGTGAAATTATCTTTTTACCATAAATTTTCTAATCAAAATATTTTTTTCGTTTTTAACGAGAACATAATTTTTCTTTTATCATAATGTCTATATTCAATAGTATTTAGCACAAATATATTATTATTAACAATGATGACCGGCATCATTTATTATTTAAAATATAAGGTTTCGATTTATTACGCTGCTAAAATATTACAAATTATAATTTTGCTTGTACAGCTAATTTAAGTTCGGGTCTCACTGATGCGTAAAAATTTTGAATGTCAACAACCATTGATTCAGCAATTGCAAAGCTAGTCATTTAAATTAGACAAACACCGATTGGAAATTCGATAGTGTACCGAGGATTCGAAAAAGATACATCAGTTTTTAATGATACAAAAATACTAAAGAAGGTTAGGTCAGAGACTGCGAGCAGTAATTTCCAGGGATTTCAGCAATTGTACAGAAGTGTCAGGAACATTGTTGTAGCAAACCTTTTGTTCAACTAGTATCTCCGAAAACAACTTGTTACGATTATTAGGGATTATCAGGTGAATTTTACCTTGCAGGGTTTATAATTTACGATTCAATAATATTCAACTGTACTTCAAATTCGCATGCCCACTATCAAATGTCAATTGGAAGATTGCCAAAATAATAATGACTTTATATAACGAAGACCCCACCCCTCCAGCATGCCAATGTGCCAATGGACACCCAGATATAAATATAAAATCTGGTCTTTTAAAAAATTTCACCTGCAAGAGGCAGTCGGTAACGTAATAATATGACATCTTTCATTGGTAAATTTTTATACCAAGGCTGATTATGCATCATTAAAAGTCAATTATGTGATCATTTTTCAATTTAGAAACACCAAATTTTTCATTTATTAAGCATGTTAATTATTTACCTGCAAAAGATTTCGTCAAATACATTAACTGAAGTAAAATGCTGTTAATAAAATCGAATTTCATTTTTTAACACGCTCAGTGAGAACCACGAAAACAAAATTTAAATACAATTACATATAATTTTATTTTTCATAGGTGTCTATAACATACGTCGACTCTAAAACACGCACATAAAATATACACACATTATTTATATTAATCTTACGTTTAAGAACACACATATTTGATGCTAAACTTCCTAAATCCATTAAGAGATGTCGCATCGTTAGGATTACTTACGTTACTTTAACAAATAATAATTGAGTGTATTGACTTTATATTAATAATAGAATATCATTACCTACAAACATCCTAACAGACATACACACATACATTTATTTATTCATGCAGATACGAATACGAACTATTCAAGTCGGTAGGATTTTATGTAATAGATATTATACTTACCTATAATTATTTTGGTATTCACGTACTATTAGTGAAGGTAAGGTTCTCAACAATCTAAATCATACAATAAGTATGGAATAGATAATAAAAAAAAACAAAGGAGATGGGCCATAAACCATGCGTGCATCAGGGTCGCCAAGATCGTTCTCACAAATTAATGCAAATCGCATCTAAGCTCGGCTGTCCCCTATCTAAGTTTCAATCTACGTACCAAACGTTTAACTTTCATTGGCTCCGCGACTTTCATAGTCCGTGCAGTTTGGTGGTAGCTCGGTGGCGGTCCCCAAGTTTTCATACCACATCTCCCTTTGTTTCTATTATCTATTATATGTTAAATATTTTGTTTTGAAGAGTTTTATTTCTCATGTACATTTGTAATTTAATTTTTATCTACCAGTTTTTAAGAATGCTGGTGAATGACATGGATGTATCGAAACCAGTAGCAGATTAATACAAATTAAGTAACAAATGTAAATTAAAACTCTTCAAAACAAAATGTATAGAAATTATTACATAGTTAATGCCCAAGAAATTTTGTTTCTCGTTTTTGCAATAATAGATAGATTGCCGAGTTAAATATTTTAATACGGGTTCGAATTTGCTATTCATACAAATTCCTCACATTCACGGAAGATGCTACACCGATTGCCTGCGCTCGATAATTCAGGCGTTACATATTTTTTGCAACAGAAAAGCTGTACACGCACGGCGGAGCCGAGCCTTTCGGCTGAATCAATTTAGACACAGTCCAAATTAGGGGAACACACACGGCCGAGCCGAGCCACGAAGAGCCAGGCCATTTTGATCCATGAGTAATTCACCATCGAGTGAACAACTCGAACTTGTGAACGGTACATAAAATAAGTTTTGTTATTCACAATTGATCAATAAAGGTCTATTTAAAATTAAAAACTAAGAACTAATAATATATAGGCATGTACTGTACGTAGCCACTGGAGCGCTTTTTGCCACAATATGGCACTATTTAAAATACATCGGATTGCTTTGCTGCCAATCTTTTCAAATTTTCCCTAATTTGTTTAAGTAGAAGTTTACGATTTTATAATATTTTTTTATATAAATCCTACGAATATGTAATGATCGTCAAAAGATAGGTGAATTTATTGGCTATATAGAACTATAATCAGTTTGTATATTTCCATATTAAAAATCGGAGGTATGATTTTTTTAATGTGGGCGGAAAATATTCAAAACGATTACCAAAAAATCTCGAGCAATCGGAGAAAAAAGTTTTAAATTGCGCTGTCGCTCCAGTGGTTAATATATAAATATACATATTTTTCTAAATCCTCGATTACATTGAGCGAGTTTACAAGCTACTAGCCGGTTAGTTTAAAAGCGGGCAAATCGGCGAGTGCAATTGCAATGATGACACATAAAACGTTTCACTCGCTCAGTAGCGAACTAGCTAGCGAAAAGCTGAGCTAAAATAATGCTTCCCGCGCGAACTATTCTGTCGAAATTTTGTAGAAAACTGAGATATTCGCAGTTAGCTCACCGCTAGTAGCTATTTGCCGGTTACACAGATTGTACAATGAATAATCCAGATCAAGCAGTGGTTGGAAAGTTACGAAATCAGCTGTTCGAGGGCCGCCATCTTGCCATCCGCCATACACGCTAGCGAGTAGCAAGCAAAGTTGACCCCCTTTCAATTTTTTTCGTAGGTTGTCCACAATCTGCTAGTTAGCTAGTAATACGATTACACTGAGCGAGTTTACTAGCAGCTCTTTACTCAGTAATTCACCGGCTAGTAGTCATCGAGGCTTAACATCCAGAACAAAATTATTTCCGCTTAAAGAGGCCGTACTTGTAGTCTGAATTCAAACTGAACGGATTTTGGTTCGGGGATCGCACGCATACAGCAGAGCCAGCAAGTCATTGGCTCTAAGATTTGCCATACACGGTACGCCAAATCCACCGAAATAACCGCGGTTCGTGCAGAGCCAAGCCGAGCCATCTGAGTTTCCCCAAGTACGATGATTTTTGGCTCATCGGCTCGGCTGTGTGTGTCCAGCTTAAGGGTTCTAAACTTCCACCGAAACTCTTATTTCTCCGACTATGGCTTGCAATTTATTTCTATGGAGTGATTAACCACTGTCTTCTCATAATAAAATCCATATCATTGATACTAATTTTTTTGGTAGTAACCGCAAATTACTGACCAAATTTTCATATATTGCGTCACTTTTTTCTAGATTTTTTTTCTAGAACTTCCTATGCTTTGTAAATCGATCAGAAAAATATTGTTTTCAACATATTTCAAAAAACATTTCGTTGATTTCGAAAATGCTTTTTCCTTTGACCATGCTATTAAAAAACATACATTATCAGATTGTTACTTTTATGTGAATTACGCACAATAGTCTCAACTGCTCTCAACTGTCCAGAGCCATTAGGATTATGACATCCCCAATTGAGGTAAGATGTGAGGCTGAAGGGATCAGGGAAGGGAAGGAGATGGGGAGTGGATGGTTGGGAAGTACCTGACTAATTAAGACCTGCTCACCATAAACGACTTTAGTCATTTAAAGCCACGTTTCTATTCTGCATGATGACCTTTCACAAGGGGTGAAACTGGAAGTATCTGTCACCCACGTTGTGTGACACAAAAATGTGATAAGCCCTCCGAAAATTTACCCCGTAATTTAACGGAGAAATAACATAACTGGACTAATTTCCACTTTGACTGTGAAAATATCACTTTGTCTTTAAACTCCGCCCTATTCCCAGATTCCAAGTTGAAAACATCTCCGCGAGAAGTAATCACCTACAACTATTGTGACGAGAGTTACAAGTAGTGCTTGAGTATGCTTGAATAATTTGGTTAAATTAGGTGTACTACAGTAGTCCTTAGAGAGAGGTCGTATGTACGTTCGTACGATCGTCCTCTTCCTTCTCACACGTCTTGCATGAAAACGAAAAAGACAGAAGATACTACAACGATGACGTCACGTAGGTTCTCTCTCCAGAACTTCTTCACGGGAATTACAATTACTTCTATCCACGCGGAATTAAATTAATGGCAATTGGTAAGCGTACCCCACAATTTACTGTTGAAACAGTGGTTAGATAAGTAAATCGTTGAAGATTTAATAATATCATGTTATCGAAGCCACACGAGTATAAGTTTCAAAGGAAGCAAACGCTTGCACATTTATTATCTTAATGTAACAAATAGACTGCAAACTAAGTGTTTTGGGAGCATCCAAATAAATAGAGACCGGATAAAACAACACGTAGGCTCTCTCTTGAATTGCATTTTGACATTTCAGAGACGTTATCTAATGAAGTGATATTGGCGAGAAAATACTGTCAAACTATTAAACACAATATCTAAACGGTTTACCTTGTTATTATCAATTATTATAAGCAATAATTGTTACCCTTTGTGCTACGCATAAAAATCTTGTCTAAACGTTACTTTATAAATTTAAAAAAATAGTAATAATAATTAATATTTGGCAAGTTTAAGTATTTCCCCAATAAATGCAGACATAATTTGTCTCGACGCCACCTAGCGAGGGATTTAACACTAACAATGTCTATCTCGCAAAAATAAAGTTAGTTGTTTTCAGGTGGAAAAAATATAATAAGCAGTAATTGTTGAATGAAACACTAGTATATATTGAATTATTTGGCGGGTATTTGATAAGCCGCCATAGCTCAGTGGTCAGAGCATCCGACCGGCAATCAGAAGGACACGGGTTCAAGTCCCGTTGGCGGCAAGTATCTTTTCTCGGAAGATTTTTCAATGTAAATGAGTGTTTCAGGCTGACAATTATTGCTTATAATAATTGTTACCCTTTGTGCTATGCATAAAAATCTTGTCTAAACGTTAGTTTATAAAAAAAAATAAAAAATAATAATAATAATTGTTATTATCCCTATTTGTTCATACAATCAATAAAGGGAACACGAAAAAAAGCTACTTTGACAAATTGCATATTGCAGGGTAGCCGATTTTATCGTGTTTTTAAGTAGTAAAGTAGTATAAGATTTTACCGTGAAATGGTTTTAGAATTACGATTTGTTTACGATCTTGAAAAAGCATGGGTGTCCTTGATCCGAAAAATATCAATATCAAAAAGCTAGTTGTAAAGTGATTTTTTTTATCAGATCCAATGCCAAAGTGATTGCTTCCTATGAAAATATGGGCACCTAAGTTTGCCTATACTTTAATTACACCTTAATAACCCATTTAGTTTACCATTGAGCTAAAAAAATAAATCTTGACATGTAGCAAACACTTTGTGGGAATACATAATTATAATAAACACAATTAAATAACTTTGTTTCAATTCCACTTTATTATTTTTTAATTCTCATTAATAAAGCTTCCGGGATAGATGTATTGCATAGAAATGGGATAGGTCTACGCCTTAATAATCTTGAAGCCCTTAAAATAATAAAAAAACATTAAAAATAAATAAAACTAATTTACAACAATTAGATTTGTCTAACACCCCGATTTTTAAAATATTTCCATTACCCCCGCCCACGTTCACCCCTCCCTCTTAGGCACCTCCCTCATCGCCCCCACCTAAGTTGATGTTCTGTTTCCCTCTTCTAATTTTACTTATAAATACCATGTTTTTCTGTATTATGTTCAATATATTTTTATTCACCCCTGAGGAAGGTTCAGTACGAACCGTAACTGGTCGGATTAAAAAATAATAAAGTGGGATTGAAACAAAGTTATTTAATTGTGTTTATTATAAAAAATTAAACACAACATCGCAGAAGGAGTAGTGTTCACTGTCCCTGTTTTATGAAATCGAAAAAAAAACTAGTACAAAATCTTATAGATTTATAATACACGTCACTGCACTACGCACAGTAAACCTTATTGAAAAGGGATTAAGTCGGTACTAACTGTAACGATACTTACAATTATTGGTAGTCGAGCATTTTTATCATCGATGTTTCAATCATCTTGATGTTGAATATGGGATTGCGTTGCACGGTTCAACAATTCAAGCTAAATAGACTATAAGTAAATCTAATAAGTGCGTTGAATCTGAAATGTGGATTTTCTGTACCATTGCGGTCTTTGAAATTTTAAAAGTTTTTTCTGGTATATCAGAGATCGAGAAATTTCCATGAAAATAAACTTGAAGGTTGTTAGCATTATTGGTGTTACCATAATATTCTTCACAGAGTTTCCATAGCATCTCGTTTTAAAACGAAAAGAAAAATGTTTAAAATCTAACTATAAGTTGTGCCGTAGAAATCTTACCAAATTCGCGATTTTTTTTTTTTTTTTTACATTAACTCCACACAGGAGGCCCTGAGGAAAATAATTTCCCTCAGGGTCTATGTCATCTAGGATGCTGTGTGGAGGGTCTTTTTGAGGAAAGGAAGGAATGAACATTGGTCTTGAAGAGACCCATGTTGTAGGAAGGAGGAAACACAGAGGCCGGCAAATCATTCCACAGCCGAGCTGTTGAACACAAGAACGAGTCGAAGAAACGACCCGTTCTCATGTGACAAATGTCAACTGTGTACAAATGTTGGGCACGCGTTTGGCGTGTTTCCCGACTATGCACCGGTGCCGAAGGGATCAATGATGCTAGTTCCTCGGAGCATCTTCCATTGTAATACCGGTAGAACAAGGATAGCATTCCCACCCGACGCCTGTGCTCTAAAGATTGCAATCCGTCTGTTAAGATGGGAGAATCTATCAAACGGACCGCCCGTTTCTGCACAGAGTCGAGGGTATTTTTCAGGTATTTTGGAGCTCCAGACCAGAGGTGGCTGCCAAATTCAACCGTGGGGCGCACTTGCGATTTGTACAGGGTTAGCAGTTCTGTACTATTAAAGTATCTGCGGGCCCTGTACAGTACGCCCAGTTATAAGAATTTAATTCGGTTTGAAGATATTATGTAAGTCGTACAAAATTTTTATGTTATAATCTGTTACAAAGCATTGAATTTAACTTTTTTTTCATATAATCCATTTCGTTTCATCGGGGAAGTATGTAATAACATTTTTATCTTTATGGAGTTATAAAACTAGAAACCAAAGAGCAATTCCTTTTAACGAAACTATCGTAAAGGCAGCATTCATCTAAAAGTTTTCCGGGTCGATTTTCCATAGGCGAGCAGTCTTCACGTCTTTTCTTCTAGGAACTAAACTTCCATTCCTAAGTTGTCATAATATATTTGGTTTAGTGCCTACACTGGGTTGGTGAAACTTTATCGTCGTAATGTAACGCTTTATAAATGTAGAAACGTTGTCACACGGGTTAATAGAGTTTTTTTTTTCACCAACGGTTACAAATATTTTCTATATGAAATATTTTCTTTTCCACACAGCAACACCGGGTGACGGTTATTACAGCTGCGGAGCAAAAGTCACCCCCTTTCCTCCCATGAAATTCAAAAAAGCAAACTCTAACCCACTCCACCAGACACGGCATTATCTGTATCTATGCAATTTCTGACAGTAAAAAGTAAGCAGCAAAACCAAGCGCCGTGAACTCCTTTGGAGTATTATTCTCCTAATAAAAACGACATTATTTAAAGGAGCTTTCAGAGCTTTAGTTTAATATATTATAATACTTCGCTGGTAGGTACCTAATTTGTCAATGAAACCTAAGATTGGACGTGTATTGTTTTATATAAATGGGGCAGGGTATCGATTTAATGCATTCTCAGCCATTTTCATTAAAAATATACTTCTAATTTGTGAATGATTTTTTCTGCAATTTTTTACAAGTTATCTTACATAATAAATTAGCTTCTTCGCTCTCATGAGAGGCGGCAGCGTAATTTCTCTACGTTTCTTAGAATTAGCTTTCCATCTTAGGGTACACATATTATATTTTACAATAATGTGTAAATATATCTATTAATAACTAACAAACATGCAGAGTTGACAGTATAGACATCGATTCTTTCACAATTGCTAATAATTATTTCGAATGTTACAAAACTCGTATGTAGTTTACACTAACATTAATCAATTGGTTATTAAAACTAATGGGATTCGTGACAAAACTGTCGGAGTAACGGGCAGTCTTTGGGAAGGTTGGAAGCATAATTTTAAATGTACTTAACACTTAAAATTCTAATAAATTAAAACTTTGGAAATTGTGGATCTTAAATGTGATACATTAAAATTTCTCAACTATTCCGCTGCTTTTTAGGAAAATACCCTCATGGTACCTATTGTATTTCGTAATACATAACACGACAATAGTTAGCCAATGGAATTTTTTTTTATTTATACTTAATCGGACTTTTATAATCGACTGATGCTCGTTCGATTGACATGATACTCGTATGAGAGATAAGGTTGTTGTGCTAAAAAGGAGGTTGGGTTACTGTCAAAGGACAAGGTCAATTTGAAGGCGGGTGTGGCAACCATTTATTGGATGACCAACACCTTTTCCATAGGTCATCCCAGACATTTCGCTATGTTTAATTCGCTATGTTCGTACATCTTAGCGGCGGATACTTTTGCCCACTGCGTGGCGGACCGGATCGGGAGAAACTGGTTGAGGGAGACCTTTTGACCTCTCCAGCCGGACTCTATTGACCCATCACCTTGCACCGCAGTAGGAGGAACAGATTTATACGTGCGTCACTTCCAAACATTGATCCATATATTCCTACCCACCCCTTATATCTTTTCCCTTCCCAAAACATCCTTTCATTCCTTTCCCTAAAAAGACCCTCCACATAGCATCCCCAAAGATGACAAGGGCGTCAAGGGATTATTTTTCTCGGGGCCGTTGTTAGGAGATAATGTAAAAAAAGGTGTCCAAAATGTACTGACAAAAAGAATTATGAATTTTTCCAAATATTACGTTAAAACTCAGAATTTTAATAATCGTAAGAGGATGGGAGGGGATTCAATATCGACATGGGTTCTTAACTATATGTACATACCTATATCCTCGTACATATTATTACCTAATTACATAATACATTTTGATTGACACCACTGTACACGTATATTTCCATATAAAATATCTATACCCATTACATTACAAAGGTACTGGTGAGCGCTAAATACATCTTTCATAAAGATCTTAGCATTAAGAACGTCAAAGAAAAAGTATTTTTCTCATGGATATAATGAATCGTACGAAACAATATTGATGACCTATCCTCCGAACCAAGTGCTGTAATACCTACGAATGTTGTGAAATATCGTCAAGAAATTTAGTTGTTAGTTTGTTTTGTGATGCGGTGTTGAGTGGAGAAAAAACACTGTTCTTCTGAGCGTAAACGCTGGTGGGGTGAAAACAATTTTCCTTTTGAAAGGTGTTTTTGAAATCCATACTTTATTAGCTGGAAAATTTATAATCTTTAATAAATTCATCATCGAATAAATAACTAAAATTTATCATATTCAAAGCGACTAACAGAAAATCCCTTTTACCGCGGTAGGTCGTTGACAAAAAAAAAAGATTGATTGTATCCGCAAATTACATTCAATTGTTCGGTTTGTAATTTGGTTGCGGATGAGAACATGTGTATATATAAGTCATCATCATCATCACTATTGGCTCTACAACACCTTTGGGTCTTGGTCTCCTCAAGAGTCTTCCTCCACTCATCTTGGTTTTGTGCCAGTTCTCTCCAGTTTAGAAGCTCTAAGATAGATATGTCTTTGAGGACGTTGTCGCTCCATCTTAATCTTGGTCTTCCCGGGCTACTTCGCCCTATTGGTCTTGAGTTCAGCGGGGACTTTGGTGCTTGATGCTCGGTCATTCTCTCCACATGACCCAGCCACCGAAGTCTTCCCAGTTTTATAAATTTTGCGACATTTAGCTCCTTAAACAAAGTATAGAGCTTATTGTTATAACGTCTGCGCCAAAATCCATTTTCTAGAACCGGTCCAAAGATGCGCCTTAAAATTTTCCTTTCAAAAACGTCCAGTGCTCGCTCATTCCTCTTAGTTAGTTCGCAAGTCTCAGCTGCGTACGTAAGTACTGGTCTGATAAGTGTTTTGTACACTAATATCTTTGTGTTTCTGGACAGCAGTCTGGATTTTAATTGGTTTTGTAGGCGGAAATAACAACGATTTGCGTTCACTATGAGCTTCTGGATCTCTGGTATTAATTATTGTCGTTTGTTATCAGGGAGCCTAGATATGTGAATCTTGGTACCGTTTCGAAATTTTGGTTTCGACATGAGAGATATTGTATATATATAAGTATGTAAGTTTAAGTACAGATATTTTTATTAACAATATTTTTTTGTAAATACCGCACAAAAGTCCCGACTGCACTCAATCATCTGAGTGAGACTATTGCATCCCCATTTGGGGTATGTTATGAGGCTGAAGGTAGTGGGGAGGGAAAGGAGGTGGGGGAAGTATCTGGCTATTCAGATCGGGTCACCTAACACGGATAAAGCCATTTCAAGCAACGTTTCAATTCTGAATGGTGGTCTTACTCTGGGAAAGAGCATCTTCCACTCTGGAACGTGCCGCAAATCTATAAATTGCCTCTCTCCCCTCTTGTAAGTTCAACTTTACACTACAGATTAGTAGTTGAAATCAGCTCCCTTACTGTACTTAACCCCAGGACACCTTTTCATATTTTTATTATATCGATAGCAGAACTTTGAAATGCTGTAAAGGACAATAAATCCAAAAATAAGTTAAATATGCCATTTTTCTCCGTTTTTTATTCGTTGATCTGCATCGTTGATATTTCTAGGAAAATAAGTGCGTCTTTTACGACACGCATTTTAAGATGATTTTTTTCTGAAAAATTAAAAATAAATCGAAAACTGTTATAAAAGATTTTTTTTTTAAATATTCTGAAAGATCTATTCAAAGTTATATAAAAAAAATATTGTAGCTCATAGCTCTAAACATAATTGTAGCTCTACAAAAACAGGAGATATGATTTTTTGAAACGATAAACAACCTTCTTTTCCAATGAAAAAACATAAATTTGTTGTAGACCACTTTTATTTTATTAACACTCTACCGGTTTCGAAAGCACCCTTCTTCGTCAGGAGAATATTATAACTGTTATATAACTGTGTTAAGGAACGGTGTTTCCGAAACCGGTAGGTGTTAATCAAATAAAAGTGGTCTACAAAAAAATTTGGTTTTTTTATTGTAAATCATGGCGAGCCACAAAGTTAATGCAATTACAAATATGTAACTGTCTTTTAATTTTTTTTTTACTTTATGGGTAAAACCTCAAATTGTAATATTTAATTAAAGGACAATATTGGCGAAACTCAATCGCAAATCTGGAAACAGAAAAAAGAGAAAAATATATTTGTACCTCTGGGACTCGAACCCAGAGTCCCAGAGGTGCAAATATCTTATTCTGATTTTTCTGTTTCCATATTTTCGATTGAGTTTCGCTAATATTGTCTTCATTAATTGAACTATCTTTTCAATTTAAACTTTATTAATTGAACTATTTTTTTTAACCTTTTGTCATATACAGCATTTCAAATTTCCGTGAACGATATAATAACGTGATTTTTCGGAAAATTCTAAACTCAGTTATGCATTAATATAATTAATATGTACATACATAGGCTGTGTTTATTTTTAGCTGAATTATTGATGTTAAGCCCGAATTAGGCAACAGTTTCTGTCGAAGTGGTTTCTAAAGCCTCAATTACATTAAGCGGTTTACAAGCTTCTAGCCGGCGTATTCACTATCTGCTAGTAAACTCCTTCGGTGTAAAATCTGCTAGTTAGCTAGTAATATGATTACACTGAGCGAGTTCATCAGCAGATAGTCAGTACGTTGGCTAGTAGCTTGTAAAGTTGCTTAATGTAATCGAGGTTTTAGAAACCACTTCGACAGAAACTGTTCCTGAATTGGCGCGATTGTCGCCTCGTACTCGACATCGATGTTAAAGATGTTTTCACATCAAAATTGTCTTTTTGACTTATTATGGTCCGTGGGTCCGATTTTTGAGGTAAAATTAAAAGGTGAAATCTTTTTCAATTATTTACACTGCTGTCACATCGCCCTGTCGTGGGTTTAAGAGATGAAAAATGTTTATTTCAGTAAAAAGGACCCGGCCGTTATGATAACTAATGGAAAACGTTATCAAATAATGAAATCTTGGCGCCAATTTACAGTGCGATAAAAAGCGCTCCGTAAATCTAATTTTAATGCCTGCTAAGTGATTTATTCTTTCGAAATAATGGAGTTGGTACCTACGTACAAAATTACAATGTTAAATCTACGGCCCGAACATTTCAAAAAATAATACGAATGAGTTTTAAATTTTACACACTATTTTCAGGGTTAAAAAAATTACGTCACTTTACAATCTTAATAGATAAACGGGTTTTTTATTACAGAAAACATTTGCATTCAAATTTTGAGTACTACTTCTCAACACATGTTTTACTAGCTGGCCCGGCGACGCGTTGTTGTGGCTAACGAAACGCCACGCCATCTACTGCTTGGTTACCTCACCTTTATAACCCAAGCCATCTGTTAATTTACACACATATTAAATCCACACCGCCGGCTTGCCAGCCCGCCCGCACACTTTATATATTATATATTTCAACCAATTTACACAAAACCTTGACTAATTATATACCTAAACCTTCCTCATGAATCACTCTATCTATTGGTGAAAACCGCATGAAAATCCGTTCATTTGTTTTCGAGTTTATTGCGAATAAACAGACAGACAGATGTATCAGAGGACTTAAATTTATAGTATGTAGAGATAAATTAAAACCTCCGCCGCGCCTGATTCGGCGTCGTTCCGCGTTCCGCGTCTGTTCGCAATAAACTCAAAAACTACGGAATGGATTTTCATGCGGTTTTCACCAATAGATAGAGTGATTCATGAGAAAGTTTAAGGTATATAATTTGTCAAGGTTTTGTGTAAATTGGTTGAAATATATAATTAAATGAGAATGACTCTATATGGTGGACGAGCGGGCTGGCAGGCCGGCGGTGTGGATTTGAGTTGTATGCAAATTAACAGATGGCGGTGTGAGATAAAATCCCGGGTCAGCTAGTTTTACACAAAGTAAAGACGTATAATGTTTTATGTATTACATAATTTTCGTAATTTTAAACAATAAATCAAACGGTGTAGCAGAGTTTTATGAAACTTTATTGTGACCAGATTCTATAAAACTCCTTAGATGTTCTACCATAATCATTACATCTTATTCTACTTAGAATTCTTCTACATTCAGGTTATCATCAAACGACTTGCGATGATTTTCATGCACTAACTAAACCTTAAATATATTTACAGTTTACACCTAGAGAGAAGAAAATTAACACAATACAACTCTTTTGGAGAGTTTGGCGTACATTTGAGATGTTTTAAACACTAATAAAGAAAATTGACCGTTAAGCTGTGTACACATACAGCCGTAAAACCGCGAGCAGATATCTGTAGAACCGCGAGTGCTTATATTTTGTACCGCTACACGACGCTATCAAATAATTCTTCCTATGGTAGGAGAGGGGTCAGTTGAATTAGCGAGCGACCACGGAAGGCACATTTCTTCGTATTGAATCTGTTAACTTGACATCTGTCATCCGCCGGTTTAGGCAGTTCCGTAATTAAAATGACTCCCTCTCCTGTTTTCGACGGGGAAGGGGACGCATAACTTTTCGTATATCGCCTCAGGAGCGGTTACGGCGTAAGAGTGTATGGTCTATGCTTGATCAGCACATAAACCGCTTAGGTGTAATTTTTTTTTACATGATCTCCACACAGAAGGCCCTGAGGAAAGTAATTTCCCTCAGAGCCTATGACATCTTAGGAGATGCTCTGTGGAGAGTTTTTTAAGGAATGGAGAGGAGAGTTCTGGGAAGGAAAAGGGTTTAATGGGTGGGTAGGAATCTGGGGTTCAGTGTGTCCTGGTCATCCGCCTCCAAGACATTGACAAACCCATGAACCCGGGCGTCCCTACTAAATCACCAAACGTAGCGAACCACTTCGGGTGCTTTGGTAGAGGTGTTGGTTATCCAATAAAGGTGGCGGTACCCATTCCCGCCTCCCAGATTGAATGTGAATGGTCTGAAGGGATTATATGGAGAGCGTTATTTGGCGTGCGATATTTTCTATCATATTTTATAGCTGTGTGTGTACACAGCTTTACACTTAATAACTTTCAAAATCCTCCAGAAGTTTCTCCGTTTTATTTATGTGATGGAGTTGTCCTTAATAAAAATTAAATATCCATGTTAAACTTTACTTTCTGCCACGATTCAATCAGTCCAAGGATTACTTGTCAAGGATTACTTGTAAGTTTCGCAGTTCTAAACCTCCATAACATTGATAATCCAAAGAGTTATCAATGAATTCTATTTATCAATTGGCTCCATGACAGTTGATCTTCCGGCAGTTGACCCCCGACATACTTATACACAATATGCAGTCGGTTTAGGAAAGATGCAGAATCCCTACTTTTTAAAAATATAACTAAGTGTCCTCGGAGGGGTGTGCAAAGAGGATGTACCACCGAATTTATATTAAAAAACTTAAAACATATTATAATTCAAATGTACGTGTCGCAGGCAAATCGTAAAATCAGGCCGATCACGATGCGCCTGAGGCACTTCACGATCTGCCGCCAGGCACTTCACGAAGTAGTTAGGCGCATTACGATCTGCCTGATTTTACAATCGGCCGCTGACATATATACCGAGTACGACAAATCGACACTAAATAAATTCGTTTGATATCCACACCAACTTACAATTAAATGTATATAAAAGTGGATTTTAGGTTTGCAGTTGGCAAATAATACACCAAAAACTAAAATTTAAAATAATTATAATTTCAGGAGGTTAAATGTAAGGGGATCAATTGTCGGGTCAACATATCAATTGAGAGAGGACACAAAACTATTTGATATGAGAAACTTTTTTCAAAACCAATATTTTTCACACATGTCATGGGGGCTTTTGACCCCCGAATTTAAGAAAAAAAAGTGGGTGTAAATTACCGTAGGTAGTTTAGTTACCTAACATTTATGAAAAGAGTTAACATAACATATATTTTACATGAATCCTTCTCACGGAGATGTAATCAGTATTAAGTAACGTTATATTGTTTAAAAGATACGTCTCTTCAAAATAATCAGTGTTTGTGGATAGTTTTCTTATTTTACACTGCTAAAATGTCCTACCTATACATCCGATTTTTCTAAAACATACATTTTTTACTCATTTCGATTATGAGCTCCCCTACAAAGCACTGTACAAATTTTACATTAAAAAAATATCTGTCGATTTCAAATTCAAAGCTCGACCGACAAACATTCATGCTTTATCGAAACATTAATAAATTAGAAAATATCATTGAAAGTGTTTCAAAATGGAAATCCAATCAAATTTATTAAATGAAAATGTTATATAAATATTTCTACGTTTGCCGTGAATCAACGAAAAATTAATTTAATTTATAAAATTACCACGGTCGTCATGGTATTTTAATAACAAAATATATTAACGAAGTTGTTTCGTTAGTTCATTTTTGTTTATTAACGAAAATAATTATTTAAACGGCTTTCATGTGCAATTCATCCATTAAAAAACGTTTATTTTTGCAAAAAATTTCTGGAAAAGCTAATTTATCTTTGTCCATAGAAACATTTTGCACCCTATGAACGTTTCATTGTCGTTGAAAGTTATTTAACATTTTTCATACAATACAATGAAATACTCATATTCTAAAAAAATATTGGATTTCCATGTGTTAATCGCCCTCTTCCAATTTCCCTAAAACATTGGTACGAATAATTCACGCTGTGTAAAAAAAACATTGGTTTTTTTGTACAAATGATTGGTTTCTTAGAAAAAAATAATGGTAGGAGGAGGTTTACTTACAACCTTAATGACAGACATACTGACTTGCCACTACAGCATACAAAAATCAGTTTTAAAAAATTGGAATTACCACTCATAAGATAAGATTTCAAAGTCATCTAGTGGTTTTATGGAATAGTGTAAATTGATTCTTTGTTGAAATAATTTTCCGTTCACCTTTTTACATCATGAAATCCCCACAATCAACGTTGAAATCCCAGTCCTCGGCTCCACCGTCATCGTAATCGTTGATATTGACACCGCCGTAATCGGCGTAGCTCCGTTCGTAGGACCCCTCGTAGAGGGCCGCCCCGTCAGGGCCGGCACAGGCGCCCACCGCTGCTACGGAGTTACTGTGATGCACCAGGGGCATAGCGTGCAGCGCAAAGTCGTCTCCTTCCTGCGACCAGGTCAATCCTGCAGAAAAATATTACATCAGAAATACGGCAAGGATAAAACTGTCGCTGAGAGATCAGTTTTATCCGATATTTTTGGTAGTCTATGATAAAGAATGAGTGAGAAACAAGAACAAGGATAAAAATTATCATGCTGCTGATAGTTTCATTGTAATCTCTCTTTCTTTCATGAGCACCACTTATTGTTATTTTTTTAAAAGACGAACATTCCCTGGCTACGTTTAACCTGATCATATTATTTTATACTTTTGAATGTAGTTATAACTTTGTGGTTATCCATTATAGATAAATGAAACAATGTTACTTTGTTTGAACTACTTGTATATTTGTTTAAAGCCGACCGGTTTCGGAACGACCGTTCCTTCCTCAGGGCAAACGTATACTGATTTGACAATTAAAAACAAGTGATAACATCTTAAATAAATAAAAAACTTAGAAAAAATTCAACAAATAAATATCTATACAATTCTAATAATAATAATGATAAAGAATGGCGTAAAATTTTGTATATTAATAATTTTTCAGTTCAATGTTGCAAAAATCTCCCTTCTAATATTAAACCAGCTTTTTATACAAGAAATAATATCGGTAATTTTTTGAGGAACGTTAAAGATAAAGACCATAAATAGAAATATATCTATATATATAATACAATAATACCATAAATAGGAATATGAAACCCCAAATGTAATGACTGTCCCTCATTTTATATTGGAAAAACAACTCGTAATTTTGAAATCAGAATCAAAGAACATTTAAGGTGTCTTAATAGTAATAATTTTTCCTAGTTTGCTAACCATATCATTGAAAATAACCATAGTTTTGAAAAAAAAAATACGGGGATAAATATTCTTCATATTAACCATAAAGGAAAACGTTTAAATAAGTTAGAAGCCTTTCGAATAAAAAAAAACCTTTAAAAATAATGAATCTATTATCAACAAACAAAAACTATTATCTTACAGCCCAATCATGGATATGTTCCCCCACCCACTCTTCATTAATCCCTAGCCACGCCTCCACCCCTACCACAATCCTTAGTAATAATACATTATTCCCTCCCACTATTTTGTAATTGTCAAATCAGCGTACGTTTGCCCTGAGGAAGGAACGGTCGTTCCCAAACCGGTCGGCTTTAAACAAATATACAAGTGATTCAAACAAAGCAACATTGTTTCATTTATATTATTTGAGTTCTCCTTACTCCATTCGTTAAAATCAGAAAGTGTGCTTGTACAAAGATGGAGGTGTTAGTTAGCCGAGTAATAGACACACGATGCCTGGGTACGAACCCAATTCTTTTGACCACTCGGCTTCTAATTAAATGTGTATCTTTTACGAGAAATGTGAGATGTTACAACAAAGGGATTAGCGGTACGCCTTTATACCGATGTTCAAAAATTGATATCACACGCACAGGCATTCATAAGCATCTCGTTATTGATGTTGAAGTTCACGATTGAAGTTGAAAGCATTTTGATTATCATCTGAACCGTACTCTCATTTGGGTTTACGTATAACATTTAACGTCCTTGTCGGGTCTGGCTAACGTTGGATTATTTACGAAATAAACTCGAAAATAACACAAGAAACACAGAGTTTAAAACATTTGATTTTCTTTGAGTTTAAAACTTTAAATATCGTATTTTCTTCGTAAATAACCAAAACATAAGAAAATAGGTTTAAGAAATTTTAAAAGCAGACTCTAAAGTTTACTGAATTTCATGAAAATTCAGTACCCCGTCAATGAGGCGCGACTAGAGTCAATTTTCAAAATGAATATAAAAATGCTTTCTAAAGTGTTAAAGTCCAAAGAATTTTAAAAAAAATGTAAAAGTTAACTTTAAAATAATATTTTGTAATATGGTAAAATATAAAAGCCATGCACATCTCACTTTGTTATTTAAATGGTAACATACATTATTGGATAAAAAAAGGTTGGAAACTTTTTAAATATAAAGAACATAATATTCATATTGATTCACGGGTAAACACACGTCGGCGAATCGAAACAACATATGAAATAATTTCCCACAATTGTTTTCCTATTTTTCTAATTTACTTTAGCTTTCATGTCCACAAAAAATTATTAGTCAATTGTCATAAAAAGGCAGTCAGGGCTCGTATAAAGAACGGCGATGGAGTGTTTATTCTCTTGAAGGTGATCATACCATTTTCAAAGGTTCTTGTAAATATTGAAAACTTCACTTTTTTAATGAGGATTACTCTTCTACAATTTAGAGAATATAAAGTGCCGTGTAGTTAGGTTTTTTCAATAATGTCAGAAATTCAACACGTATATTGCCGAGTTGGTAATAAATCCAACAACCAATGTTTTTATTAAGGAAAAAAATGGCATCAACATGCGTATTATCATATTTTTGGTTTCAATTGGATGAAAGCTTTAAAGATTTTTTTAAAATATGTAGATATGGTAATTCGAAAAAATAGTTGATGTGGCGACTTGTAATAATTAAGATATCGCTTTAGGGCGCTGAAGCGAGTAAAGCCAAAAACCTTTGATTATGGCATCATCAGAATTAGGCCAAATAGTCATCGAGTAAGTTACATATACAGACAGTCAATGTCTCAAAAGGTTTTAAATTTAAACTCACTCCCACTCCACACGCCGTTGGGGTGCGTGACCCACCCCCATCCCTGCCCCCACTCCAGTTCCCCGTGAAGCTGTCCTGCGAATGGAACCTGTCTCTCAGGCGGCGTTCTATCTGTTGACAAACGCTCAGACTTAACGTGAAGTGTACGACAATTCCTTTCTTTAATAGTAGAGGAACTGCGTCAAACCAAAAACGCCAGGTTTAACATTAATTTCCAGGAGAAACAGTGGCATACCATTCAAGAAGGCAAAATTGAACCTAAAAGCTCATATTTTTCATGAAACCATATTTTGAGATTTCAAGATGGGCAATCTCTTTTAAGAAATCTTAAACAGATAGGTCTTTCATCGTGATAAATTTTTGGTGGCATTTTTTCGTGTTGCCCTACCTCCTTCTTTAGCGAACGTTTCGGACAGCTTTAAAGTGTAATGCTGTCCGAAACATTGGCTAAAGGAAATAGCGCAACACGGCGCAATACCCCAAAATAATTCGCGACAACTCTTTTCGCCGTAAAAATCTCAAATCATTACATATAGGTCTTTCCTCAAACCCAAATAAGTCAATGGATTTATTTTTGAACATTTGAATAATCCATATCATGTGATCAGCTTTTTCTTCGACTCCATTTAGAGAATTTTGCTCCTCATTCCTTTGACGAACATACGAAATGTGAATTATGACTGCACGGGTAGGTACCTAAAACATTGCGTAGGGGTAAAGGGTTTTTTAAAATTGCTATATAAATCTGACTTACCATTTCAGCCTTTCAACAAAAGGAACATTACAAATGACCAAAAAAGGAAAAAAGATTAAATCTAAAATTAACAAAATTCGGCATCACATTCAATTTATCCGCTTTGTTTCAAGAAGATATTATAAAAAATGGAGAGTGGTTTCAGTGGAGAGATTAAAAGTAAAATTACCATGCTATTATAAAAACTACATTTAAGTATAAGAGTTTCTTTAAAAAAATATTTTAATACTGAACTTACTTCCACTCCAGACCCCGTTAGGCAGCGTGACCCAGCCCCAACCCTGCCCCCATTCTAGTTCTCTGTGCAGCTGGCCAGCCAGGGGAACCTGTCTCTTCAATAGCGCAACCAGGTTCTTGCCGGTGGTGACCCCATCTCCACTAGCGCTCGTGTGACAACGCCTCACCTCTCGGGCTGCCAGTTCAGTGGCGGTTGCGGCTGTAACAAAATGTAGAATTAGTTTACCAGGAAAGGTATACAAAATAATGCATATTTCAACACATTCTTGTAATCTTAATAAATAATAATATAATAATACATAATAATACGGCTGGTTTACATTATTCCAGTCCAGCGATCGAATCCAGTGCTGGATTACTACTGGAATAATGTAAACCGGCACTGGAATGTACTGGATCCAGTGAGCAATCCAGTGCAGAAGCTGGATGGCGGTCTACTTTTGAATCCAGCACGGCCATTCCAGCGCTACTGGAATCATGTAGACGGCCAATCCAGTGCTGACAGAATAATTGTACGGGAAACACGTGTTGTTTGTTTTTGCGGATTTTTACCTGGATTGCGAAGATTAAGACAGCTTTTATATGACTGGAATCATGTAGACGATATCGCCAGCCCGGTCCATTTCAGTCCAGCGCTACTCGGTTACTGGACTGGAATAATGTAAACCAGTCATAATACAAATTATATGAGTAACGATTTTGAGATTTTGATAATCATTATATGCAAATTATATATAATGTTGGTCTATGTGGGATCCGTGCGGAATTCCATTATTTTTACTTTTTACGTTTTTACAGAAATAAACCCATTCTGTAAGTTTAATTATTGTTAGAGATATTTTACGTAATTTCCTTCAAATCCTTGGTCATGACTGCCAAGCTCTTAAATTTTTGTTAATGTTAGATCCTAATGATTGGGTACTTAATGTTATGTTACATAAGAATATATATCTTAGAATATCACGTAGAAGACATAAGCTTGCAAAGAACAGTTTTTCACGTACATAAAAATATCCTGGTAATGACACGTATTAAGAAATGAAATGTACACGAAAAAAGATTTCCAAGATAAACTGCTACCAAAAAAAAACTGTTTGATTATGGCAGTTATGACAATGTCGTGAATCATTACTTCTGAACAAACGCTGTAAATTGACTTTACCGTCAAACATTCCTTTTAACTCTTTCCATTATGTACTGCATATGATCAAAACTAAATGGTTAAGTGCTTTGACAAAACGGTTCCATTCACATGATTATATAGTTTTGCAACAATTTATGTTATAAATACCAACTAACTAAGTTATTAAAAAGTGTTTTATGAATATAATGTTTTGATAGAAAGATAGATAGAAAATATGTTTTTAGGGTGGATTTCATTTCGACATAATTTTTTTAAAGTATTAATCAGTTACCCTATAAATATGTCCAAGACGATTGACTAAATCGAAATATTTTATCAAATTTATAACAAATAAAACGACGCCTTTGTTTTCCATGAACGTAAGCTATAACAACAGTCACCAGCAAAATCCCAACAAAAGAAATCATCTGGCATTGGCAGGATATTAGTGTTATCCCAAAAATAAACTGTTTATGTACCTTACTAAGAGAATCTAGGATGGGCATTGAGTTTAGTGCCTCGAGTGATCTTCAATGGCCTCTACAGTTCCACGGCCATCTTCCCCTGCGTAATTAATTTTTGATTCTAGGATTTAATTGACGCGATTAGTAAGACGGCATTTTGTGAATATTAGAGCGGCAACAAAGGGTCTTTCACGGTTTGTTCTTCGGAATGAGACCCACAAAAGGGATGTTTATTACTTATTACAAGGTGAGCAGGTAGTATAACGATGTAAATTGGATAACGGCTGTCAGATGCACGGAATAAAACAATATGAAACATCTCTCAGCAAGAAAAATAAACTTGTTACGATTTAGGTAACATTTGGGAGTAGGTATAGTCTTCCTAAGACGTAACGCAAATAATCATATTACTTCTTTTATTTCTTCTATTAAAGTTAAACTACTCGTATGTTAACGCGTACATGTTGGCATGGATCGCAGATATATGTACTCACGGCGTTAATTATTATCAATACCAAAATAAAATACGTTTTTTATAATATTTTAGGAAGAATACAAGTTGTAGGTTCTTGCATTTGTATTTTCGACGGTCGCCTTGGCTTTATTGATACATTCATTTGGCTAATATCCAGACATTTCTTCCGGAAAATATTTTTCTGCAGTTGTGCCAATACCTATTTTTGTTTGAAGCTATAATGATTAGCATTCAAATGATAATATAATTTATCTTATAGATAAAAATGGTTTGTAATTTTGTTCTACGTCTCTAGATACCTACCCCTGATTCGTCGGTTTTTTAACATGAAATTATTTTTTTTTAAATTTAAAATAAAACAAAAACTTTGTAAACACCACTTTTATTTTCTATACTCTATGCCGACCGGGTTTTGCTACCACCGTAGCTTCTTCAGGGTAGTATAATACTCTGTTAAAATTAAGTTACATCTGTTGTAGATAATAATGTTTTCAAACAAAATGGGCTGGACTCCTCAAGTGGAGGAAGAAGTAGGCGTAAATGTATAGGAGAATTGGGAAGTGAAAGGGAATGTTCTTTGTGAACACGGAACAACCTTACCATTGGACTTTTATTTAAATTTATTTGATTATTATTTACCGTATTATTAATGTTTCTAAGTTATCCAATCTATTCAATCAATCTAATCTGTGTATTAGTGTGACACGCGATTCTTTACCGAATTTATGGTCTGTTTCAATGAGATGGTTTGCAAATTCCGAGAATCCATTATTGTGTGAACATCTTAGAAAAAAAATATGCAATAATTTTTTTGTCGATATGAACAATTTAGAAAAATTACGTGTATTATTTGAGAAACAAAGATATTTAAAAGCTTACGGAAATGATGTAGCGAATTAAAAAAATAATTGGGTGTTTCATGCGCTACGCAAGTTCATAATACCAGAACTAAAGGTTAGGGATTTTCTACCTTACAGTTGAAATAAAGGGCTGCTGATAATAATTAATGGATTAAAACAAATATTACTCGCTTCGATTTATCTTTTTAATAATCGCATACTTAATAAAATAGTTAAGCTATTAGATATAGGAATGCTCCCGTAGGAATATTCTATGAAATACGGTTGAAGAACTAAACGATTAGTAAATTACTTTAGTCATTAATTGGCTTGTTAGGTTTGGAACGATTAATGAGATGGGCCTCAGTTGGATTAGATTGGCTTAGGGATCGATTTAGTTGTGTTCCGTACAGTAAAAATCAATAAACATCGCTGAGGCAAGTAAATTTGCGAAATATTAAATTATGTTATTAATTGGAAGGAATCGAATATATTCACCATTGAAGATCATGGACGCAGTCTTCGTAATAGTTTCATATTTATTTTTTATTCTAGTATTCAAAAACCTATCGAAATACTACATAATAATAATAATAGTTGGATAATTTATAGAGCGCTGTTTTTGTGAAAAATCACCTTAAGAGGGCATTACCAGAGAAAGCCGGAAATACGTCATTTTAAAAAAAGTTTTTAGACGTATTGACTCTTTTTCACAAAAAAATATAAATGGATTTCGAAAGATTGTTCTTTTATCTAGCATTCGTATGTAATAAATTTTGAGAATTTTTTTTAATTTTTAGTATAATAAGGTTATTCCATAGGTCAGATTTGTTAAATTTTCAAAAAAGTTTTTGTATTATACCACACCCATTTCAAATAATGTAATCATGCAGTAAAATAAATCAATACATTATCTAGCAAAGTTATGTATTAGAATTTTAATTTTAGTTTCAATAAAATCATTAAAAAATATGTATGTAGATGTGTTTCTTGACGAAAATTGGTCCATTTGTGTATTTATTTGCGCACTTACAAACTAATATATTTCAGATTTTTTTAACATTCTTATTAAATTTAGACATTATTAAAAAATGATAAATACTTATAATCAAAAAATAACTACAAAAAGTACACTATTTTAATAGTTTTATCATCACGCCTTTCAGCATTTTTGGATGAAGGTATAAATTAAAGCTAATTTGGATTGAAATAAATTCGATATTGAGTTATAATTTAAAAAAGCTGATACGGAGAATAATTAATCTTTCTCATTGTAACCGCCCTGCACGATCGGAAGAACAACTTTCGACGAAATGTGGATTTTCGTCCGCTGGCTGGTTAAACGCTCTTAATGGCCCTATAGTTTCTTACAATGGGTGGCGCTTGTAATAATTGCGATAATTTTTTTTATTTTTTATTATTACTGTACAAACAGATTATTATTTAAATTACAGTACAATTTAGTGTCATATTTGCATTTAGGCAGGTGACTCTTCAATAATAGTTTTAAGGCATATAGAGAACTGTCACTTAAGTGTGTTCTTAATACGCGTGATTTTAACTATTAGGAACGAATACTTATTGTATATATTATAATAAAATAAATGTAAAACTTTTGTCCGCTTTAATTTCATTGACCCTAACCCTAAAATAGACCCTAACTTTGTAATGAATAAGCGATTACGAGTGGAATCATTTGCTAAGTCTCCGCTTCTGTATCCATTGAAATTTTCAAAATAATGTCAAAATTAAAATATGTATTTAGTTTATATAATGACCATTCCTGCTCCCATATAAAAATGTATCCCTTCAGAAAGCAATAAAAAAATCCCATATATCATAAATGTAATAACGATTTGACAATAAAATTAGGTCATTAATAATTCATATTACTTGTAAGGTTTTTCCCCGAATAATATTGTAGCGAGCTACAAACCCAAGGTAATTAGCCTACTGGAATTACCAAAATAATTAGAAATTCGACAGTATAAAACGATTTAGTAACAAATTTAATTAATATAATTGATTAAAATCCTTGTAGACCACCCCTCTTCCCCTCTCCCATATGGTACGTATATAAACCGTAGACTAAGAACAATTTGTACCAGTCTGAAGATGGCTTTAACGAGCTGAAACCGGTTATGGTCAATAAAATTAAAGAGGAAAAAGTTTTATGGTTGTTTTATTATAATATACTAGCTGACCCGACAAACGTTGTTCTGCCATATAAATTATTTGAAGTGAATATTTTGGTTGTTAAATAAATAATAACGAATATATTGTAAGTGTGTGGGATGTGTGTGATGGGAACTATGACAGCTATGACGGAAAGAGGAGTGATGCGCTGTAGACGATGACCGCCGATGAAAACAAAAGAACACTAACTAAAGTAGGAAAATGAAAGAAAGAAAATCACTGTGAATTTCGTAGAGCAATTGAGTGTACGATATTTTTTGTCAGTCCGACTTTAGCCAATACAAATAAGCTCGATGGTTTACCCTTTGCGCTATATAGCGCCATCTGTCATTCAACAACATAAATAGTTTCGTTCTGTTTGAAATAAGAAATATGGTTAAATTTGTTCATACAATGATACTAAAATCGCGATTAAAAAATGGGAGGGTGGGGGTAGGAGGGTTAAAGTTTGGGGTTATAGGTATTTATGATGCCAAATAAAAAAAAATCAAAAAAAAGATTTTTTTTTTTGATAAGGACACCCTAATCACCTAAAAAACCTATTATCATACCACAGATAAGAGAAACAAAGGTATCATACCCAACAAATATACGTAAAAAAATCATAAAAATCGGTCAAGCCGTTGCGACCACAAAAACCGTGACACGAGATTTTTACATATAAGATTATATTGGAATTCCACCATGAATTGTCAGTTTCAAAAATAGAAACATTAATAATTAATTATTGTTTTTCGAAATTTAATTATCTTCCAGTGTTTAATTAGATCACGTAGGTTTATACATTTATAAAGTGGAGCGCGTTCCTACACAGTTTACGAAACCTTGTTTTCATATAAATAACACCAATGGTTGAAGGCTCTTCCCCCAGTGGGTGGAAAGAGGCGGGGTGTAAAATAAACGAGCGACACCTGTGACAGACGGTTAGACACTAGTCTCAGCGCGCATTGCGCATACTTGTGGAGGTGTTTAATTAGTTAACTTACTTTCTGTCGCGGATGACAGAGGGAGAGTGCGCGCCTTTAATACTCATTAATTAGGTACTAGCTGACCCGGAAACACGTTACAGCCATCTACTGGTTGTTTACCCAACTTTTATAACCAACGCAATCTGTTAATTTGCATACAAATCAAGTGCACACCGCCCGCTTGCCACCCCGCTCCCTTTATATATTATATTTTTCAACCAATTTACATAAACCTTAGACAAATTATACACCTAATCCTTCCTCATGAATCACTCTATCTATTGGTGAAAACCGCATGAAAATCCGTTCATTAGTTTTTTGAATTTATCGCGAACAGACACACTCAGACGCGTCGGACGACTTTAATTTATAATATGTAGAGATGTACTTTAAGACCGACTTTGATCAGAAATCACCGCAATATACGAGTTTAAGGTCAGAAAAGTAGCTAATTTATGTTATTTATGTAAGAACAATATTTTATTTCTACCTCTTTACACAATTTTATTCATCAAACAAAAGAGCCTTACCTCCTTATGGCGAGGAATGGCTATTATTATTTTCCTTATTACACTTAAAAAAAAAAAAAAACAAAATCCAAAAAGTGCCCGCATGAGCCAACCTTCCTAAATACATCTATGAACCCTGGACTTCACATCTTCACAATCCTAAAAATATTAAATGGTGGCTGATTTTCATTGTTAATTAAAGAAAGTTTGATTTATTTATGTCATCCCAAAATGGAGGCTCACATTCGTTGTCCAATAAGACAGGTCATGCCAGCCTGTGAAAAGCCTAATTCTAATTTAAATAGTTAATTTTTTCGACCTTGAATTCGTTAATTTTTTGAATTTTTTGCGTAAATGTAAATTATCCAAATGTATTACAAATAGCAAGCAATTATTTTTAATTTTTTTATTTTTTTAAATTAATTGTGTATTACAGACTGTGTGTCCATTTACAGAACACATGTGACACAAACAACACCTTTACGGATAAATAAAAGAAACTTTAAATGGTAACATGAGATACATTAGTAATTATTATAGCGGATAATGAGTAGCACTTAAGAGCGTTTAACCAGGCAGCGGACGAAAATCCACATTTCGTCGAAAGTTGTTCTTACGATCGTGCAGGGCGGTTACAATGAGAAAGATTAATTATTCTCCGTACCAGATTTTTAAAATTATAACTCAATATCGAATTTATTTCAATTCAAATTAGCTTTAATTTATACCTTCATCCAAAAATGCTGAAAGGCGTGATGATAAAACTATTAAAATAATGTATTTTTTGTAGTTATTTTTTGATTATAAGTATTTATCATTTTTCAATAATGTCTAAATTTAATAAGAATGTTAAAAAAAATCTGAAATATATTAGTTTGTAAGTGCGCAAATAAATACACAAACGGACCAATTTTCGCCAAGAAACACATGTACGTACATATTTTTTAATGATTTTATTGAAACTAAAATTAAAATTCTAAAACATACGTTTGCTAGATAATGTATTGATTTATTTTACTGAATGATTTTATTATTTGAAATGGGTGTGGTATAATACAAAAACTTTTTTGAAAATTGAACAAATCTACCAACGACCTATGGAATAACCTTATTATACTAAAAATTAAAAAAAATTCTCAAAATTTATTACATACGAATGCTAGATAAAAGAACAATCTTTCGAAATCCATTTATAATTTTTTGTGGAAAAGAGTCAATACGTCTAAAACCTTTTTTGAAAATGACGTATTTCCGGTTTTCTCTGGTAATGCCCTCTTAAATGCTTCTTGAATTCTTGAAGGCTACTGTTAAAGATGTCAACAGTTTTGGAAGCGTTATTTAACAACACCATACCTCGTGTCATGCTATGCCGAGCCAGTACGTCCGTTCTGCTATGTGGGATACATAGAAGATCGTGGTACCGTCCCTGGATGTAGTTGTTCGGCACATACAACTTATAACATTCCAGGAGGTATGGGCTATCTATAAATGATTTATATAGTAAGAATATCACCCACGGTACATAACGCACAGCAAAATTTTTATATAATATGTCTGTAAAATACTTCAAAACCTGAGATTAAACAGTGAATTATGTTGAAATTTCACTGACCGTTGATGGTAACATGAAACGTTATCTATACGACCAATATGAACTTAGATTTATTGTTATATGTTTTTGGGGTGTTGTGCCGTGTTGCGCTACCTCCTTCTTTAGCCAACGTTTCGGACATCGTTGCAGTGTCCATCATCAGGGCAGATCCGGCAGATCCGGTAGTCACATCTACCGGATCTGCCGGATCTGCCCTGATGATGGACACTGCAACGATGTCCGAAACGTTGGCTAAAGAAGGAGGTAGCGCAACACGGCACAACACCCCAAAAACATATAACGAAAATGCTTCTGGCCGTGAAAATCTTAAAACTTATCTTAGATTTATTGATTCATATCGTGATGATAAAACTATTAGAATTATGTACTTTTTGTAATTATTTTTTGATCATAAGTTTTCATAATTTTTTCAATATTGTCTAAGCAAAATATATATTTTTTTTTAATTTATTAGTTTGTAAGACCGTAAACAAATAGACAAACTGAAGTATTTTAGTCACAAAACAAGGGCGCGGCTCTTTTTTAAACGACTTCGAAAAGGAGGAGGTTCTCAATTCGACTGTATTTTTTTTTTTTTTTTTTTTATGTTTGTTACCTCATTTAATGATATTATTTGAACTAAAATTGAAATTCTAAAAGTAGCATTACCAAATAATTTATTGATTTATTTTATTGCATGATTATATGATTTGAAATGTATGTTGTATAACACAAAATTTTGTTAGAAAATTTAACAAATCTGCCAACGACCTTTGGCAAAACCTTATTGTACTGAAAATAAATATATATTCTCAACATTTAAAACAACTTTATTAGATAAAATAACAGTCTTCCGAAATCAATTTTTTGTGGAAAAGTGTCAATACGTTTAAAATTTAAAACTGACAAATTTCCGGTTTTGTCTGGTTATTCTCTCTCAATAGAGAATACTCTTAATAAATAGTGATGTCAAAATAAACTTATAATGAGTCCTATAATATCAATACCCGCTTTATCCGATTTTTTGACAAAATGATCTGCGTATGACATCTGGTTCGCATTTTTGCGAGGAACAAGACTAATCTAAAATTGAGTTTCAAAACCTCCCTTATCACGACCAAAAACCATGTTAAAACTATGAGTGAGAAACAAAACCCGCTACATCATTCAAGAAGTTACTATCAAAACCCGCTATATCGGAATTCAACCAATCACGAGCAGTTATTTTGACAAGATGGCGGGTGTAGAAACACGCTTCTCAGGTCAGTTGAGTTTCAAAAGCCTCTATTTTCCATATAAATCACGAAGTGAGTATCAAAATCAGCTATATCCATTTTATTTATCAAAATTACTTAAATATTTCTAGACATACATTGAAAAATGAAAACTTTTCAAATGTTTATTACTCTAATTCATTACATAAAAATATTAAATGCAGTTTTTTTTATTTACGTAGAGATGTGACAGTTTTTTGCGGTTTTCTCAGAATCATTGATAGTTGATATAGCGGATATAGAAATTATTGAACGACTCAATTCAAATAGCGTAAAAAGAAAGCGAAATGCCTGCAACCTCCACCGTATCTCTTATTTCACGCTTTAAGCAAATATTTTCACTAAATACTTTCAGAAAATGGGTTGTTTCTGTAAAAACTTACATCCCCTTTCGTTCTGTCGTTTCTGCCACCGTTTCTGGATAAGCGGGGAGGTTTTTAGTATTTATTTACTCGCTAATTAGCGCGGCAACACCGTCCTAAGAGATACTGTTGTAGTTAATAAGGATTATTCTCAGAACTAAGGGTGTTGGAATATGTTAAACAGATTTAGAACACAAACTTGGGAACCTGAAAAGACTTCCACAAATATACCTACACACAGTCATTAAGCTCTCTCTCTTTGAAATACAGAGAAGTGTATTAACAACACGTGGAATGTTGACGTCACTTGCTAAAGTTCGCTATCCGAAGGACCAAACTTCATCCCGAGAATCAATTATGCAAGTAGAAAGTTATTTGACGAATTTTCGCGAAACGGAAAAGTTTGAACAAGAATTATTTAGCAATTTTCATCGACCGGCGAGAATTTTCAGTACCATTAAATGAATTTGATAACTTTGAGTGATAAAGTTGGTTTTACGAAATTTTATTTTAATAGAAGTTTCATTGAAATGAATAATTTTGCTATGATAACGACCAATAGCTGTGCAATTAAATGAACTTGCTAGTAAAATCTGTCTCAGATAAAAGAAATTATGTTTTTTGAAGATCTTTGTTTCCATAACCAAATTTACACATTTTTTAGATGAATTAAATTACAAACAACATTTTAACACCAGTCCTGTATAAATGGCGAATGCACGAGGTTTTTGAGCTGTTTCTAGCAGTTGAGAACAGTAGACCTCGCGTCAAAAAAATATTATTTTTATCAAACCAAAATTTCCTCTGAAATCATGAGATTTATAAGTAGGATTTTAAATACCTACATACTTATTTATAAACCATACTTAAATATTTCACGTGACGTTTTAAAATTTAAAATAACGAGTTAGCACGAATTACGTCGTCCAAAAAAATGTCTCTGTCTCAATTTAAATTAGTTGTATAAATTTTCACAGGCCGTTAAGTATGTGCACCATAAGAATTTAATTATCCCGTAGCATAATTATTCCGATTTGAAAGCTCGTAGAAGGAACAGTGGCGGTTCGTGACCTTTCGGGGAGTTACGAGTTGGAAAATATGACATTATAGATGTTGTAGCTGAAATAAATTTTTTCGTATTTTTAATTTACAATTTTTTTGTGACAGTTTTTCGAAAGAATAGAAAGAATCACGAAAATATTCACATTAAAACTGAAATTTTGAAAAAAATAAAAAAACGTGCTTCAGCTAAAACTATTTCAATAATGTCGTATTTTTTAATACTACCAATTTAATTCACTGAAAAGCTATATACCCTCATTGAGAAGGAACCACAATTATGCGAACTGTAGAGGGATAAAAAGGTAGTATCCAAAACGGCCACCATCTTCAACCGGAACAGGAACGTAACAAATAAATTTAGTGCAGGTGAAATGCTAAATGATCGAGTTAATATAGTATTTTGCTAGTAAAAAAAACGGTGATTATGCAGAAAGCGGCTCAAAACAAGAAACAAATAAACACGATGACATACGAACTTGCCTTAAGTACCTACATTTAATTCAGTGATTATCTCAGTTTGGCATATTTTGGTCCTGCTTCGGGATCGTGATTTACACATTGCGTACAATATATGGATAAATGGGCTCCAATACCTTCCAATCACATAAGTAAGTTGGATGTTCGGGGAGGCTAAAGATTTATTAGGGTCTCTATTAAGAAGATTGATTGTTAATCTGCTCTTAAGGAGTCTTTTCCTTCCCAGTGATAATTGATCGAACCGTTTTATTTCCCACAATGAAGCTGCAGAGGAAACGTCGAAAACCGGGGCACTTAAGGCAATAAGGAACTCCAGTGAATAATATTATTGCTTTAAAAAAAATTGTTCATATATACCAATAAACGCTGATTCTGAATATATAAGATTTATTTAATAATATTAAACGTGGAGTTTTAAAAAAAATGTTAAAAAGTCCATTTTTAAAGGTGTCGTTAAAACACACTGTAATGTTGGTATTATTGAGTGTTTAGTGCTGACGTCACTCCTCACCAGTCATCGTATTGAAATGTAGGTATGACACAAGCCATCGGTATTAACAACATTTCATGTCATTCGTTATTTCATACTGTTTATAAAGATTTAGTTGTTGTGTATATTGAAACATTATTTAGGCCTAAATAATTCAGTTTCAAAAATAGAGGTAACTATATTAGGTTATCTCTATTATTTAAAATATTGAAAAACTTTCAACTGTACGAAAAGATCATATAAAATGTTATATCATAATGCTGCCTACTCCACGGCCAACTCTGCGAACTTCGAAATCCAAAATGGCCGTCATCGAACAGCTGATCAGCGCCGTATCTTATTTGCCTACAATTTGTGCAGGTGATGCTTCGTTGTCGATAATATTTATTTTAAAAGCTAAAAAAATAATAATTTCAAACAATTTTTATACCACTCTACCATAACAATATTGAAAAACATAATAATGTAATAAATAAATAATTCCACCTAAATAACGTTTTAACTTATCGAATAGTATCATACTTTCTTCCATATAACTGTCATACAAAATAAACACATGTTGAAAATAAAAATAACTTATACGTGGTGAGTGATGACGTCACACGATTCACTACTCATACGGTTGTTTTCGGGGAATCTTGAAAAATTAAAACATTGACAATTAACTATTAAAACTATTTGCAGTTATTTAAAGTAAAGGTTATTGTTCATAAAAAAAAATTGGACTGGAGTTCCTTATTGAGAAAATACCTGGAATAAACATTGGAACGTAAGAAAGGTAACGTAAGAATGTTCTGTTTTGAAAAGTTTTATTTTGTATGAACATTTGTTACTTAAAATCTTTTAATTTTTATATTTTAAGTTTGCTAGTGAATGACACGGATGTGTCGAAACGGAAGCTAAAAAAAATTGTAACTCGGAAATTTTTTCTTTAATAAAACCTTAGCATCATGCACATGCAAAATTCTCACAATGCGGAACCTACGACTTATTTTAATTCATAAGAAAACTTTTTTTACTTTGATCACCATTTCACCCTTTCATCGCCCCCTCTTTTGTGCTGTCACTGCCCCCTAAGATTTTGCTAACGCGCAGGGAGGACGATATCGCCCCCGCCAGGAATCATTTCTCAAGACGGTTGAGAGCTGTCGGGACTCTTGTGCGATATTCATATAAAAAGTAATTCAGATGGAAAAAGCTGATTGTTTCATGTCGCCGAGCAAGGTTCAAAAGATTTTGCGGTTTCAAATATTATTTAAAATTCGGCCGAGCCCCATTCATAACAAAAAAAAGGCTTGCAATTATTTTATATATATGTAAGGTAACCAGCCGAGCAATTCTATATCTTTTGGGGTATCGAGATCTCCTGTCAGATTCGTGTGATTTTCCATGGCTGTTTGCTTTTTCTATGAGTATCAGGTCAGCTTCGCCGATTTAAAACGATCTAAATTAAAATATGTGACAGCTCACAGTTGAAAACTGACATCGGCCCATAGAAAAAGCAAATAACAGCCATAGAAAATCACACAAATCTGACAATCTCGTCCGTCAGGAGATCTCGACCCCACAAAAAATATAGAATCGCTCGGCAGATCTGAATAATCTTTTAATATTTCGAAATTCCCTTCACATTATTAAGTACGTAAGTCTTGTAACTTATGGCGGCCACCTTCCGAATCGGAAATTGCTTAAAATTACTTCAGTCCTATTGGGTTCCCAGTAATAATATTAAAACCGTTTAATTAAAGTTCTATAGTTTAGTGACATTTAACACATGTTTGCCATATTCCAACAGCTTTAGCCTATAATATTACTCATTGTGTGAACTTAATGAACTTGTACACATATAATCCGTTCCTATATAATCGCTCCGATAGCGGTGGTACATTTCTCTATAATAATATTGGATTTAAGTGAAGGTTCCTATGAATCTTAACTAAAGTAATTAGAAGTTCTGTGAACAGTTAGCAGATCCTGCGTCCAAAAATGTGTGTTCTAATTTTCTAAATAGGTATATAAATATACGAGGTATGTTCAGAAAGTAAGTATGTTCAGAAAGTAGGTTAAGTGTACCGATTTTTTTAATTGAAAGAGTGTAATAGAAAAAAAAGAAGATATTGTTGATATACTTTTTGACTATTTTTCCAAACAATCGCCAACCATTCTATGCATTTGGTGAGCCGTGACATAAGTTTCTTGATGCCGTCCTCGAAGTATTCTCCCGCCAGCTCCTTTCCTCCTTCAGGACCACTTTCTGCACCTGCTCGTGGGTTGAAAATTTATTTTCTTCCATATATGCCTTCAGGAAGGTGAAAAGATGATAATCTGAGGACACTAAGTCAGGGGATTACGGGGGGTTGTTCAAAACATCCCAACTAAATGAGTCCAAGAGCGTATTTTGACTACGGCCGTGTGAGGACGGATGTTATCGTGAAACAAGCACAATTCTTTGGTCAACACTCCCCTCATTTTTTTTTTAAATGTTCCTTTGGGTTTTTTTAGGATATTATAATGTTATTGTGCATTGATGTTCTCAACCTGCGGCCATACGACCAAAATGTTGCCTTTTGGTCCCAAAACACTGAGGCCATGATTTTTTTTTGCCTGAGATTGTGGTTATTAATTTTTTGGCAGATGGGGAATTGGTGTGACGCCACTTTGAGTACTGTTTTTCCCCAGGCGTGAAATGAGTCACCCACTATCATCTCCAGTCACAATATAGCTCAGAAATTCTCACCTTTTTTTCTTGTAGGTGTTATTCCTTCCGTGAGTAAAAAGCGGATCACAGCACTTGTCGAGATTTTTTGCCGACATCTTTCACGCAACTGGACACTTCAACGTGAGTTTACGTACTACAATGTTCCTGCGATGCTCGCTCTGGTCAAGAGACCCCCTCTACCACTCAGTGTTGCCAACCCTCAAAAAACTAAAAACCGCCGCCCGTTATGGTTACCGTACACTTACTTTTTGAACATGCTAAATATATATAATCTAAAAACAATAAAAAAATTACATAAGGAACTATTATTTCGACGGTCCCAAAGAACAATGGATGTGCTAAAAATTGAAAATCGTTCTGTTGGCTTATTTTCATGATTTAAAAGTGTGTTTTTTGGATGTTTGAATGAAATTAAATGAAATGCCAAATATCTAAACAACACTATCTTTAACAACAGTAAAAATGCGGAAACGAAACTACAACTCTACTGTAAAACTAAAAAACAGCGCCTTCGACATTGTTCTACAGGACCGTTGATTTAACTATTAGGGAACGTACCCAAACTACGTGACCAACTTTTTGCAATTTTTAACCCCCCCCCCCCCCCCCCGGTGACCAAAATCCTAAGGAACCCGCCGCTCATTTGTATGGAGCGTGACCTTTTGAAGACCCCCCCCCCCCCTAAAAGTGTCACGTAGTATGGGTACGTTCCCTAACTTGCGAGGCGGGTTACTGCCGCCCCATTTATGGGGAACCATTTATTGAATAACCAACACCTCTGTCATAGGTCACCCCAAGTGGTTCGTTGCGTTTGGTGACTTAGCAGGAGTGCCTGGGTTCATGGGGTGAGGTTTTTACTAGGTATTGGCGGCAGATGCGTCTGCCTAACTGCTGCGTGGCGGGCCGGATCGAGAGAGACTGGTTGAGGGAGGCCTTTTGACCTTTCCAGCAGGATAGATCATTCGTCCGTCACTTCCGGACATACTGACTTCCAAATTCCTACCCACGTCTCTTACCTTTTTCCTTCTCAGAACTTCCTATCCTTCCCTTCCTTAAAAGATCCTCCACACAGCATCCCCTAAGATTACCTAGGCCCTAGAGGGAAATTATTTTTCTCAGGGCCTCCTGTGAGGAGCTTATGTAAAAATAAAAACAAAATTTCTTCAAGCAATGTAGGTGGTATCTACGTAATATTGAAAAACTCAATCAAAGTTCTAGTCTAGGCTTGCTTGAATAATAAAATACAAGCAATACATTTTTGTAACCGGAAACGGGACGAACAAACAAATGTACATACATCTGAATTGCCAAACGGTCATGTAAAACTGGACGTTGCTATTCTCAGTCAACTAAGGAACCTTCACGCTTTTTCTCCGCAGGGAGAGGCAGAGATGATGAATCGCCTTGCAACTATGTATTGGTACAATTCTCGCTTGATGCACATTCATATAACATCTTATGGCTAGACTTCTTTCATTCTGGCTCTTGACGTGACCCGACTCAAGTATTTGATTCTCTGGATCGTGTTCACAGCTTCCTCCCGATATTTTCCACCATTCATTTTCCCGTCATATAATCTCCTTAGACTCTTTTCTTTGTTCTTCCATTTTACCTACACTAACCAACAAATCGTCCCTTTGTATGAAGCAAAATTTACGTCACACTTCACCGTTGTATTTTATCCATACCATTACCCATTTCCTTTCTCATCTCTTTTATTCCTTACATCTTTTATTAATTATCTAATCTCCCTCTTTTAAGGTCGTGGTAAAGTGAAACCAATCTGGCGTAAAAAATCATAGTAAAACTCTAGAATTTCGCTTCACAAACGCACAAAATGTTGAAATAACACTTCGTTCCAACTTAATTACTACAAAAAACAATTATTTGTGTCAGAAGACGTGGAAAAATAGACACAAAATAGGTTATTAGGTCATTAGTTTGGGCTAATTAAATAATTTGTGCTCATTTAGACTGAAACGAAACCTTCCAGCAAAATCATAGAATTATGAAGAACACAATAAATGCCATTTGGGCGTGTTTCGTGATCCAAATATTTGCACAATCAGGCCTTAAATTTCCAATACAAAAGAGTGTTTATGAAATTCAAGTGATATGGAGATCTGCGAGTGTGAGTGAGACAGAATACAGGGCTGGTGGGCTAAATGGAACACTTTTTCCATTCAAATTTGTACGGAAGCCACTTATAGGTTTCTTCTTTATTCCATGGGCGAATGTTGTTATCATACTTTTTTTTTTACAGTGAATTCCTCACAAGAATCTCAACTGCTCCCGTCTGGAGCCAGTGAGACTACGGCATTCCCAATTGGGGTATGTTGTGAGGTTGAAGGTAGTGGGAAGGGGAAAGAGGTGGGGAGGAGGAAGGTTGGGAAGTACCTGGCTATTCAGATCTGGTCACCAAACACGGCTAAAGCCATTTTCAAGCAACGTTTCAATTCTGAATGGTGGTCTTACACCAGGGCGATACTAATAGTATCTTTCACTCTGGAACATATCGCAAATATACTATATATTATTTTTAATTAATTAATTGTGAAATAACACAAATTTATCCGGATTGTGAGTCAATCAGTCAGTCCCACTGGACTACGGAGTTGTCAACTAAACTCGGTACTTGACTAAAAGTTAAAAACCCGATCCGTAGGTTTTTGCTGCTAGGCCCTAAGGGTGGCTTTTAGTTCGGCTTCGCTCAGTTTGAGTGTAGGTAACCATTTTATAAATCCGATAGGAACTGGTTTCAAAAATAGCCAATTCCTCGGATGCACTGTGATCCAGTGACAGCTAGTCACCGAGTTAAAGTAACCGTGACAGGCCATATGTAATCTCTCCATAACCGGAAAGATATTTTAATCCTATAAATCCGTAGTATTTTTACCTAGGGAAGAAAGGTCCACATGCGAGCTGCTGACGTAAGTGGCGACCTCTTGTGACGAATTCTTGAATTCAAAACCGAATTACAACCGTAGTTTTGTTTGAAATTCCACGTACACAGATGTTATTTATGGCGCAACGCGTACGGCGTGGCGTCAATATGCATTCGAAACTAGGTTCTGAAATTCAACCATGGAGACGCTGGGGTATTAATAACATTCGATCATGCTACTAGAAAAATCTTGGCTGTCGAGACGGTCAAAACACGTTAAATTTTGAAATTTGATTGTCAAAAATCGAATTCATCTTTTAACATCTCTCCGGTGTAAATAATCGTTTCTTGTACCTAGTTGAAACTAAGTGTTATTTCAATAATATTTGTGCGTTTAAAGCGTGCGTGCGTAAATATCATTCAAAAGAGTGGTCTGAATCGAAGTAAATAATTGTATTTCATTATATAATTGTACTTCAGTTTGTTTAAAATTTCACCCAACAAAGTGTTTGTTTTCTAAACTTTTTTTATAAATTCAATTACTGCAAACAAATTGAAATTCACTCCCCATCGTGAAACTTAGTTAAAGTTTCAAGGCTCGTCATGGATCACTAAATCTTTGTTTAGTAATGATTTAACACAATTAAATTCGGGCCTATTTGGTCAACAACTACTAGTGCTAACAACCGATACTTAGGTTTCTCAGTCTCCACGGCGCAAAGGTTGAGGAGTGGGTCCGTCCCAATTAAAACTTTGATCAACAATAATCCCGTATTAAACAAAGGATTTAGAATTTCCCAGGACAAGTGTAATTTACATATTTTGACAATAGGAGGCGCCCTCTACCGATTTCTTGGTAATTTCTGTGAATTTAGGAAGGCAGCAGCAAAGCCAAAAGTTCTTTGTTCGTTTTACTCTATTCTGAAAGAACTGTTAAATTAGATTTAAAATTGTTTGTATTTACATATTTGATTTTTTGTCCTCCATTTTGAAGGTATTTATTGCCTAACGGTTGAAATCCATTGCTTGGGATTCATATGATGCTTCCAATTTATAGTGGAAGTTACTCTCAGTATCGCCGTGGTGTAAGACCACAATCCGGAATTGGCAAATTGCTTCAAATTACTTTATGCGTGTTAGATCTGATTAGCCAGCTACTTCCCCACCTTCCTCTTCCCATCTCCTTCCCCTTTCAATTACCCCCAGAATTACAACACCCCCAATTAATTTAATTTAATTTTTAATTTATTTATTTACGGACAAATAGTGGGTTAATAAAATTGTTAATAAAATTAACAATATAACAATAACACGAATTAAAAAAAGAGAGATGACAATGAAAAGAGAGTACATATAAATGAAGAGCATTGACAAAATACATATAATACTCGTATAAAAGTACATATTATACAAGTAGCTTGAAGATGGATTTAAAAAGACTTTGAAAAATCACATTGCGTATTGACTGCCGAAAGTCATATAGGCTTCTTAGACAAAAAAATCAATGCTTTGATTTGTGTTGACAAGTCTCGACATTCTGGATAAAGGAGAATGAATTCCATAATTAGTAGAATGTTGATTGAGGAACAGCAATTAATTATTTCGGAGTCTACGGGAAAGGATGTTGAACTGGATGAGTTGTAACAAAGCAGGTGTGGCAGTAAAACTGTTGATAATTTTGAAAATGCATATTTTATCAGAGTCCTTTCTACGTTTTTCTAAAGAAGAAATGTTTAAAGTTTGTTCAATTTCATCATATGAGTACTCGATTTGACTCAATTGGGGATGCCATAGTATAACTGGCTCCAGATGCTTGGGAGCAATTGGATTCTTTCACATTTAAAAAACTTGTGTTTTTTCACTTGTAATAAAATATCATTTATTATCAGCGCGTTTCAAATTTTTAGATACCAACTCTAAACATTTTTTTAGAGCTTTTAGTTGTTACGAATGACCAGATCTGCTAAGCCTGATGTTTCCTATCCATCCCCTTCCACCCATCCCCTTTAACCCCGCAACTTACCCCAATCGGGGATATCATAGTCCTTGCGGCCTTCTTCTTCTTGTGCCCTGTCCGTTTAACGGACGTTGGCTATAATGTTGGCTATGCGGACTTTGTTTACTGCGGCCCGGAACAGCTCTACAGTAGACTGGCCAAACCACTGTCATAGGTTGTTCAGCCATGAGGTTCTTCTTCTTCCACGGCCCCGTCTTCCGGCTATCTTTCCCTGCATTATGAGATGCAAGATCTCGTACTTCTCTACTCTTCTCTATCTGCGTACCTTGCGGCCAGTAGAGACTTGTGCGGCATTCACAAAATTCATTTACAACGGAAATTAAATTTCAATTATTGCCTATCGTACCCTATTGGCTAGCGACCTTTTGATAATTAAGAATCCAAGACCTCAATAGAGATTAAAATAAAATTTTCTCCGAATTTGTCATTATTGTTAATCACTTAATCCCCAAAACCACACTTTGAAAAAGGCAAGGGGATTAATATTTATCAAGCGAATTTAAGAAATCCCTCCATCATATCGTTTAATTAAGTAACGTAAAGACCCGTTCACAAATGTTCCTGGTATACGCTTTTGTTTTACATCGTCCCTTGCCATTTTCTTTCTCTAAAATTGATGGTCTCTCTTGCACCTAATATTAAATTATAATAATATGTCAGATTAATTTTTTAGGAATAAACAGGCAGTGAGGACAACTATCTAACAACTCGGTCTTAGCACAGATTAATTGCCTCAATGACATTCATACGTCGTCTCATACATACTCTTCTGATTCTGACTCTTGACATGGCCCGACTCAAGTATTTAATAAATAAGGTACCTATTGTGTCTGCAAATATTCACAAAACAACTGGGGAGAAAATATTGACAATCTTATTGAAATCCCGTCAAATGCACTTTAATTGCAATTGTCAATCGCGTTAATACGTTGACAGTTGTTCAACTCCGGGAGGGTGATTTAAAATGATGACCGCTGTACATTTTGAATTGTTTGTGGCCTTTCACTATATCTGCCTACCCTCTAAGCCAGTGGTTCCCGATTATTTTTTGACATAGCAGTGTAAACTGCAATGTTGTCCGAAACGTTGGCTAAAGAAGGAAGGAAGGAAGTTTAACACGGCATAATGATCCAAAAACCAATCACTGTATTTTCCAAAAAATTACAATGTTGTGTTCTTAGCCTGCTCTAATGAATGATTAATGACATTTTGAAAAAGAACGTGACATATTGTTGTGAGAGACTCATTATATATTACTCTTTTAATAACTTAATTATCAGCGCTCTATATCTCTTAGAGCAGTGGTTCCCAACCAGTGGTCCGTGGACCACAAGCGGTCCACGAAAAATATATTTATTTACTACTAAACAGAATCGAAAGGTATCTGACAACATTGCAGTGTCCATCATCAGGGCATTTGTGTTTACACTGCAAAGCTGTCCGGAACGTTGGCTAAGGAAGGAAGCATAACACCCCAAAAATATGTCACGATTGTCAAAACATTAAACGGTAAACGCGTAAACGCTTACCAAAATATATAGCCTATATTACTCGCAAATAATGTAGCTTTCTATTGGTAAAAGAATTTTTGAAGTCCATTCATTTTTTGCGTGTAAGAGTTACATACATCCATATATCCATACAAACTTTCGCCTTTATAATATTATTATTATTATAGTAGGACTAGCTGACCCAGCAAACGTTGTTCTGCCATATAAACGATAGGTCGATTAAGGGGTCGTAGCGCCATCTGTCATTCAACAACATAAATAATTTCCATCCGTTTCAAATACGAACGACGCCGACGGTTAAATTTATTCTTACAAAAATTCTAAAATCGCGAATAAAAAATGGGAGGGTGGGGGTAGGAGGGTGAAAATTTGTGGTTATTTGTATTTTTTATGCCAAATTATAAAAAAATACAAAAATAAATTTCATAAAAAAATTTGAGTTTTTCTGGATAAAGACACCCTAATTACCTAGCGGCATGAAATATTCTTTACGACCTATTCTCATACCTACCAAAATACATAAAAATATTAATTAAAATCGGTTGAGTCGTTTCGGGGAAGTGCGAGCACGAACACCATGACACGAGATTTTTATATATAAGATATAAAAAAGTTTCTTTACCATAAAGTTACTAGCTGGTACCCGGCATGCGTTGCTATACCATTTAATAAATAAATTGTTTCTCCCTTCGCGTCCTTTCCCATTCGTCCCATTCACCTTCCTCCTCCCCTTCCTCCCCCGCGTCCCCTTCCCCTCTCGCGTTCCCACTCCTCCTCCTCCACCTTCCCTCTTCTCACTCTACTCCTCCCCTTCCCCCGTCCCGCGAACCCCCCTCCCGTATTTGCCACTTCCCTCCTGCGGATCCCCCTTGCGAGTTCCCTTCCCTCCTCCCAAGTTCCCTTCCCCCCTCCCGAGTTTCCTGAACTCCCGGGTTCCCCTTCCCCTTCCTGCATTCCATACATTCATTCCCGATACATTACACCTTCCCTCTCCCCACTCGTCCCCCCCCCCACCCCCCCTCCGACCATCTCCCACCCAATCCCCCACCTCACCCCCCTCCACGATCACCCCACCCTCCTACACCCCTCCCCCCTTCCTTCCCTCCCCCCTCTTCCTCCACTAACCCCCTCCACCCAACCCTCATCCCCCTCCCCACACCCTCCCCCCTTCCCCTCCCACCTCTAGCATTTCACACATTAATTCCCGGTACATTCAGATTTCAAACTGCTCGCGTGCCACCTATTTCAATTTTTATACAAATTTCATAATGCCAGAGCTCAACAGTAGTTTTATACAAAATAACGAACAAAAAAAAGAATTATCGAATTTGATGCAGTCGTTCGGAAGTTATGCGATAGATATTAACAATATCTTATACATACCTTTCGGCGATTCATTTTTAGAGATAGATATTAACTACGACGCCAACAAAGCACTCTTTTTAGGGTGAATTGCCTAATTTAAAAAAAAAAAATCGTTTCCTAGGCAACAATTTATTTTCTTTTCTTCTGACGTTTGCAATTTTGTTATTCTGAACGAACCAACAATGACAACCATCAAAATATTAAAATTGAAATACGCGATAATCCGAGTAATGTTGATATATGTTGTCGATTCAAATCCCTAAATTTAATACGTACTTCAATTCGAGTGGACCCGAGTCTACCATACCGAAGGAACGAACGTCAAATGATTGACAGGAAAGTAGGTAGAAGAATTTGTATGGGAAAATGAAATTGTTGTTTTCACTATCTTCCCCGCAATTTTCCCATATTTTCTCACCGTTTAAACCTTCCCTGGACTACGACAAACATTTCAAAACCAAAATCAGCTGAATCGGCCCAGCCAGCGTTCTCGAGTTTTAGCGGAGGCGTCTACTAATATCTACAGGAATTCCAAAAACTGAAAAAATCGAACTAATATCTATGAGAACCAAAGTGTTGACGAATATCTACAGTACTGGCAGAGGTTGGATTTGCAATTATATATAGCATATTGGAATAACGTAATATTGCGTATGCAGTTTAAAAAACTTAATTTATGTAAGTATGTATGTAAAAATCCCTGATATCGGACTTTTGGACACATTTAACTGATTAGTCCAACCTACGCTCTGTAGATATTAGTCAACACTCTGAAGTTCGTAGATATTAGTTCAACATATGAGCTGTAGATTTTCGTCCGACATACAGGCTGTAGATATTAGTAACTGGAGTCGTTTTAGCGAGACAAATGAACAGCAAAAGATTTTATATATATATATAAATTTAAGAAACTGCCTAAATAATGATTATGCTTTAAGAGTGTGGGGTGGGAATGAAGGGGAGTGGTGTGAATTTGATGAAAAACTCGATTAGTTTCTTCAGTGAGGCGGGAAAATTCTTTTTTCCAACTCTAAATTCCATTCACGATATCCTTCAGCGTGAAGATTTATCGACTTTGCCAAGGAATTCAAATGCCAGCTACATACGGTTAACATCATCCTTTTCACTAATTGGAAATGGTAAATTTATTGCAAAAATCATGTAACGAGGGTATATGTCATAAGCAAAACTGATATTAAGTACCTGGGCATAACAATAGACCAGCGTTTAAAATGGTCTCCACACATAAATATTCTGAACAACAGAATAAGGAAACTAACATATATATTTAGATGTTTAAGAGATATTTTAAACGAAAAATTACTTAGAACCACATACTTCGCTTTCTGTCAATCAATTATACAATACGGCATTATAGGATGGGGCGGTACATATAAAAATCAAACACATACAATTTACATATCACAAAAACTAATAATAAAAACAATTTAAAAAAAACCCTACTCATATTCGTCAGAACTTTTATTCAAACAATTTAAGATCAGAAAATTAAGTGCATTATACTTGTATCATGCAACATTACAAATTTATAAAGATAATATTAAAAATCAAGTTGCACCCTTTAAAAATAACAGAAGTCTTAGACAAACATCAATACTTCCCACTCCAAAATGTAAAAAAATAGGACAATTGAGTCATAAATATCTCGGAGCAAAATTTTTTAATTCATTACCAGAAAAAATTAGAAACATGAATACCAATATAAAAAGTTTTAAAACTCACCTAAAAAATTATACTGAAAACTTAAACTGAATGATATTAAAAAAGCAATACAATAACACCCCCCCATACACACAAGCCTTGCTTAATTATGGGGGTACATCAAATATTCTACTATGTAATTAATTACTGTATAAAATTTATTTGTAATTTATGTACCTTCTATTACTAATAAAAAAATAAAAATAAAAAAAAAGTCATTTTGTCCTCACCTTTGCTTCGAATACAACAAATAATGGACATGATTTTTATTGTTATGTCGGAAAAGGACAAAATGTTTTAGTCTAAATATACGTTCGTATTAGCAGTAAATTCTTTACATTAAAATCAATTTGAGTCATAAAAATATTAACTAATTTGAGTCATGCAATCCAAAATTTAAATAAAAAATTCAACATTTTAAAATCCTTTAAAATCCAAATTATGATTTAATTCTGAACCCATCCGAAAACTGAAAAAAACCTCAAATTTTTATAAAAAAAACTCTCTTTTTAGAACTTTTGAAGGTTATTCCCATCAATGTAATAAATCACTGAAGAAGAATATAATAATAATAATCTATACGAAAATATGAAAGAGAACGAGACACAGAAAACAGAAAAAGTCAATGGTCGCAACTGGGACTCGAACCCAGACCTCTCGTCTAACCGGGACGTGCGCGTTAACCAATTTCACTATTGCCACCTTCTGTCAAACCGTCGTATTTGTCAATCTCATATTTCAAATTTTTAGAATGAACAATATTATCTTCAACCTTTAAAAATTATTTTTCCATATTACGGGCGACTACCCTTTTTATTGGAAACAATCATTCTAAGAATCGGTTTGTAACCTGGATAGCGTCTCGGATAAATATATCCGAATTTATTAATAAGGAACTATTGACTTTTTATAAAAGCCTAAATGAATATTCAATTTTTTATATGAATAACTCTCTTTTTAAAAGTTTTGAAGGTTATTCCCATCAATGTAATATATCATAAAAGAAGAAGATAATAATAATAATCTAAAAATATGAAAGAGAATAAGACAAAGAAAAACAGAAAAAGACAACGGTCGCAACTAATATTTTCTGGGTTTTGTTCTCTTTCATATTTTCGTTTAGATTATTATTATCTTCTCCTTCAATAAAAAGTAACTGTTTGTGAAAGATGATGAAATAAGATTTCAAATTTTGTAATAATTCTAAAGAAACACATATTTTTTGAAATATAAAGATTTTGAATGCTAACACAAGAAAATTTAAAAAATGACTCTTTTTACATTTTATCTAATAAAAATTAATATTAATGCAAACAAAATAAAAACACACTTTTTTATTAGGCAAATCTTATATGTGCTTGTGGTTGCACTCCTCCGAAACGGCTTGACCGATTTATATGAAATTTTTTATATACATTTGGTAAGTATGATACCGCCAGGTGATTAGGGAGTCCCTACTCAGAAAAAATATTATATTTTTTTGACAAATTTTTTTATTTGTCACAAAAAATACCTATAACCCCAAATTTTAACCCTCCTACCCCCATCCTCCCATTTTTTCATCGCTATTTTAGTATTTTTGTATGAACAAATTTAACCGTCTTTTGTATTTCAAACAGAACGTAATTATTTATGTTGTTGAATGACAGACGGCGCTACGTCCGCCTCATCGAACTTTCATACACACATGCGCAAAACATTCACGGGAAGCGTCGCGTCGTTTGATATTTCATTCGGCATCATGTTCTCGCGGGGGCAAACCATCGAGCTTATTTGTATTGGCTAAAAATTACATACACTCAATTGCTCTTCGAAATGCATATTGATTTTCTTTATTTCATTTTCCTACTTTAGTTGATATTTTTTTGTTTTTATCGGCGGTCATCGTCTACAGCGCTCCATTCCTCTTTCTGTCATATGTAGATCCCATCCCCACACACTTACAATACATTAGTTATTTTTTTTATTTTAACAACCAAAATATTCACTAGAAATAATTTATACGGCAGAACAACGTTTGTCGGGTCAGCTAGTATATTATAAACGTTATCGCCAACTCACTTTTTTGTTGTTTCATGTAAAAATCTACATATATAAAAAATCTCGTGCCACGGTGTTTGTGTTCGCACGACTCCGAAACGGCTCGACCGATTTTTATGTTATTTTTTATGAAGGTATGAGAATAGGTCGTAAAGTGTATTTCATACCGCTAGGCGATTGGAGAGTCCCTCTTCAATAAAAAAATAGGTTACGTATGTTTGAGTATGCAAATATCGGAAAGTAATCGATGGATTGGCTCAAAATTTGTGCAGTACATTGCATTTTAGCTGAAGAGTGTTTTTATATACACTGGTGAGCTCTGTCGTTATGAAATTTGTATTAAAAAATTGCAATAAGTGGCGAGTGAGTTGTTTGAAAAATGAGTGCATTCAATGTATTTTAAGGATTTAATCCGAGAAGAGAATGAAGGGGGGGGGGGGAGATTCGCTGGAGGGGGAGATTCGCTGGAGGGGGAGTCGATGGAAGGGGAAAAGTGGGGAGCGGGGGGGTTCGCGGGACGGGTGGAAGCGGAAAAGGGGTGGATAAAGGGGAGGAAGGTGGAGGTGGAACGCGGGAGGGAAAGAGGAGGCGGAAGGGGAACGGAGAAGAATTGGAAAGGACACGCAGGGAAAAACAATATCTTTATTTAAGTTGCGTTGCAACGCATGCCGGGTTCGGCTGGTAATTGATAAAAAAATCTCAAGTTTCAGATTTTTTTTTCAAATTGCGGTCGAAAACTTTAAAGGTGTAAATTTTAAGAAATGAGATCCCTGAGGCGTATGTGTGGTAAAACCATGTATGATCGTGTGAGAAATGTGGAAAACCGCAAAGAATGCAAGGCTGACGTAAGCGTAATGTGTAAGATCAAGAAGGGAACGCTCCGATGGTTTGGGCATGTAGAGCGAATGAACGAGGAAAGGAGTGTAAGGAGAATATATGACGCAAATGTGAATGGTAGAAGAAGTCGAGGACGCTCAAGAAAGACATGGCACGACCAAGTGAATCAGATACTTGAGTTGGGCCATGTCAAGAGTCAGAATAATAGAAGAGAATGTATGAGACGTTGTATGAATGTAAACGAGGCAAGGAATGTGTGCCAAGACCGGGATGTTTGACGGTCCGTCCTCTCTGCCTACCCCTGTGGGGAAACGGCGTGATGGTTAGTTAGTTAGTTAGTAAATTTTAAGGATTTTGCGTAACTTTTTGTATATCTCTTTCTAACACCGCACCGTTTAGATCAAAAATCTAACCAAGAGAGTAACGGAGACAACGATTTCTATGTCACCTATATGAGTTGTGATTTCTACACCAGTTGTTCTGAAAATCGAACAAATTAGCTTGAGGGGTTAAAGAACCATTGAAAGTGAAAGGCGGCGGACCGCGCCGCTACCGCGACCGAAGACTGAGACCGGAGATGGAGGCAGGCGACCGCAACGGGTACTTGTTGTTTAGCTTTGTATGGGGGCCAGTTCGTGCGCGCGACTGAGACAGGAGATAGAGACGGGAGACCGGCGACAGCAAGACGGTCGCCGCCCCGGACTAGTGGTGTCTCGCGTCGCGCTTGAGAAGCACGTGTGAATTGTTGTAAAAAATGACTTCTTTTTCTGACGAAGACTGTGAGAAGCTGATTGAACTGATCAGACAGTATCCTCCGATATACAATGCACAATTAGATTCCTACAAAGACAAAAATTTAAAGGACACTATTTGGATAAACATAGCGGAAAGCATAAATAAAACAGGTGAGTTATTTTTAATTGATGTATTTTGCATTTAATTCAATATTCGCAAGGAAACACATAGGTAGAAACAACTTATTATTTATTTTAATGATAACCCTCATTTTCAAGACAAGGTTTTATGTATGGCTCATAGGATAACAATTTATTATATGCAATAATTATTAGCCTGAAGCCTGAAGTATTCAGACAAATTGTATTTCTTCTCGGGAGATTTTTTCAATTTGTATGTTGCTTCAAGCTAATAATTATTGCTTATAATAATTTAGAAACAACTCAAGCAAGCCCTGTGACACGTTGTTCTTGCCAGTCCACTGCTCCTTGCTGTGACATAAAGTAATCAGTTAATTTTTCTCTAATATCTAGTCCGTTGCTGTTCGAAAACCATCCTTTTCCACGTAATGAAATGAAATTTGAAAGTAAATTTTCTTCTTGGTTTCACTGATGCAAGGGTTTTTGAGGAGTTTCCAAAAATCCATCCCGTAACAGATTATGCAAGCAACAGGCAACTAAGATTAAGTCAGTACACGTTTCTGGCGTTATTCAGTGTAAAATATCCTAAACACTGATAGCCTTACTAAAAAAAGCCACAGCGCGACCGATAACCCGTGTTATTACAATAACATAAATAAAAAACATAAATAATACACTAAAACACGATATATTACTAATAACACTCTTTCGTGATCACGTTGTAAAAATACATTCAATGTATTTTAGATATGACAACGTTGTAATTTCTTAGAATTTACTTGTTAAATTGTTTGTTTTCAATCACACCCGGTAGGTGGCGACGGTTAGTGCGCATGCGCATTTGTCGTTCACGCAGGAAAAAAATAAATCCGCGAAAAAATCTGGCTCCGCAGATGTGTGTTTTAATTTTACCTATGTGTGATTATGATTTATATTAAAATGACCAATTCACTTTTATATTCATATAATTAATATATTTGGTGTTATTTGAGTGGTTTTACATCAGTCTTACAATCAAATTAGCAAAATAATCGTACTTTGAAAGTTGAACTGTCAGGAAATTGTTTTTTAGGTTACATAAAAAATTAAATTTACATTGTATGGTCTTCATATTTAGAGAATTTATTCAAAGTTATGTTTTTTGATATAACTTAAATATCTAATATACGTGTTGGTAAACGTATCAAAGAAATTAACGTCTTAAGGTGTGCAAGCAATGCATTAGAATTTTAGTTTTTTTTATTATTAATTTTTTGGAATCAAAACCAAACTTAATTTTTTTTACAATTTTTTATTGTATGAAACAGAAAAAAAGTGAAGTGACAGTTTTCTTCCAAATTCATTACATAAAAGGACTGTATTTTTTCAATTTAGTTTTTTTTTTAATTTCTCTACACTTTCATCAAAAATGTTTGGTAAGATTTTTTTTTTCTATTTTTTTCCGCGTTTGAATCTTAAAATATGGCAGTTTTTTTAAACCTAAAGTGTATTTCAAATACATAAATCTAAAAGGTAATTTTATCTTGTTTTTATAAATGGTATTTGTTTATACGACACCTTCAAAAATAAGAAATATATAGAATATTCAAAATACTTACTTACAAATTCGTTCGGACATCAATAGTTAAAACAGAGATAAACTACCCTCTCAGGCTGTGTAAACAATGTGTATTTCTTTCAATGAACAATTTGTTAATTAGTAATGTTTTCACATCCGCGGCCGTTTGTCAATTGAATAAAATTTTCACTGGGTTTTTTAGTAAGGCTGTATGACAGCAAACCGAACGCATTTTACGATACTCTTCTAGCACGACAAAGGCGGTAGTTAAATATTTCTTTCCTTAATTTGTATTTTGCAACTTTCCTAGCGTAAGGCTTCATCATAAAAGTATCAAGACTAAATACTTCATCTCCAACTAAAAAATGTGGTAATTTTATGTTCGAGTTCGGAAGATTTTTTGGTTCTGGAAAATTAAATTCATTTTTCATGATTTTCTTCCCATCTGAGACTTTCGGAATATTCCACAATCTCCTTCTTTGCCATAAGAGCCAACGTCGACTGCAATACTTGTAATTATGGTCTACAATAGCCAGAAGAACTATAAAGTAAAATTCCTTGTAATTAAAATACAACGACCCACTATTTTCAGGGGCTTTTATTCTCACGTGCTTCCCGCCAATAGCGCGTGTGCAATTGGGGAATTGCCATTTATCCCAAAAGCCTTCAGATATAACCCTAAAATCACTTCTTTTGGAATAGGCATCAAAATTGGCATTAAAGAAATCTTCAATTTTTTCAATATCTCTTTGACTATTTGGCAAATTTATGAAGGTGATATACGAAATGCAAAGGATAGCGAAGCATATGTTTCTCCAGTTGCTATAAACCTGAAACAAAAATATAATTTTATTAGCGCTTTGCCTGCGGTCCGCCCGAGTGTTTCTCGTTTTTTCCGTTCCCCCCAGAATTTGAAATAAAAACTGTGTACCGAATTATCAATAAAATATAACAGGCTAACATCTTTCATCACAGACCGATTGCAATATTCAGAGCACAGGCGTCGCGCGTCGGGTGGGAATGCTATCCTTGTTCTACCGGTATTACAATGGAAGATGATCCAAAAAACTAGCGTCATTGATCCCTTCGGCACCGGTGCGTAGTTGGGAAACACGCCAAACGCGTGCCCAACATATGTACATGGTTGACATTTGTCACATGAAAACGGGTCGCTTCTTCGACTCATTCTTGTGTTCATCAGCTCGGCTGTAGAATGATTTGCCGGCCTCTGTGTTTCCTCCTTCCTACAATATGGGTCTCTTCAAGACCAATGTTCATTCCTTCCTCTCCTCAAAAAGACTCTCCACATAGCATCTCAGATGACATAGGCCCAGAGGGAAATTATTTTATTTTAAGCCCAGTAAACATCCCAATAAACTACCTTTTATCCTGATTCTTTACGTGTTTCCCGTGGGAATGTATGTCAAACTTTTTATGAGAAAAAAGACATAGCGCTAGTCTCAAATAATTATTTGTTATTACAGATTCGGAATGCCGTAAAAAATGGAAATTAATCAAGGACACCTACAACCGCTATAAACGTAAACGAAAGCATTCGACGAGATACGCAGCACCAGCGAAAAATTCAAAGTGGCAATTTTACGAAAGCTTAAGATTTTTAGAAATCACACCATCGGAAAGACAAAGCTCCTCCAGTGTAATAGGGGAACATACTTATACCTCCTCAGAAGTTGAACGTGAAAATACTCTTCCCGAAGTCACAGACGAATCAGTTCGCTATACTTCTTCAAGGGAGTTAGAGCCTACACCAGGAACCTCTACCTCTACACCAATTATCGAAAAATCAGGTAAAAAGAATACGAAGAGAAATAGACAAGACAACGATTTTATAAAGTTTTCGAAGGAAAGACATGAAAACCGAAATGGTCAGCTGGAATTATTATTAGAATCCCAAGAGCCAGTAGTTGACGATATATCGACATTTACAAAACATATCGAAATGACGCTAAGAAAATTGAGCGCACGTTCAAGGGTAATGGCAAAAAATGAAATATTTAATATTGTCTCCAAGTATGAGATTGAAGATATCGACGGACAAAATGAACGCCACCATACAAGTTCCTCGTACAATTCATCTTCTCCAATAAGTGTAGCGTCATCAGCATTACCGGATTATCCCTAGGCAGAACTGCATAGGGACTAACTGCCTAGGGGCCACGCATCGGCTAGGTGCCCCGCGTCCCGAGAGAAAATAACTTGCTTCAATTAATGAGCAACGAAGTTTCGGAAAAAGTCAGCTTTCAAGATGTTTTAATTTTTTTATTAAGAACATTTACAGGTTAATAACGTTAGGTTCACGCATTATAGAAAACAAAAAATTATAATAATTAGGTTATAACCCAATAAATAAGTAATGTTTACATCATGCACAAATAATAAATAAAAAAGTCTATAATTAAAACAAATATATAAACATGGTTGTGTTTTACTTTTCTTTCCTTCTATTTGTTGCAACAGTACTTAGTATCTGAAGTGATTGAAGGTGCCGTGTGTGGTTTATATTGGCATTTGTTTTGTTTTATTTCTAATTATATGTTTAAAACACAAATGTTGTACAAACTTCAGTATGCACTACCTATCTGCTTGATAAAATTCTATGGAAAAGGTTGTCTGGAAGAGATCACTTTAGTGATAAGACGGCTCATTGAAATGTTTTTTTTTAATATTTTTGTTTCCATTGTCCTGTTATGTGCAATAAAGGGTTATTGTACATATTTTATTGTATTGTATTCGCTGGCCCCTCTTAAGCGCTGAATGAATAAGTGAATTACCAAGTCGATGTTCCCATACACAGGCACCATATGAGACTTGTGCCACATATACGCATCTGTATAATAGACGGAGCGCAGGGAAACGTAAACCCCATTCAGCGGTTGAGGTTCTTCTCAGTTTTAAGAAGAGAGCCTGGGCCTTACCGGGAATGCTTTTAACGTGAGAAAACAACGAGGACGGTCTGTCTAATGTAACACCTAAATATTTAGTACTCTCTACAAAACGGATTGCAGTATCTCCCATTTTTATGAAAGGGTTTCTACCTCTACTGAGCACTTAAAAGCACTTGCATACTGCTTACTAACAACGTATGCAAGGACACTGGAGTTCTAGATTCGTTCAAAATAAATCAATGTAGCTTCGTTTAACAAAAAAAAATTAGAATCTTGCGAGAGCCTTGAAGGAGTAACCACCAGTTACTTATACCAGGGCGGGTAAGAGGTGGATTACCTCCACTGTATTGTTTTATTTTTATTTTATTTTATTTTATTTGGAAAACCAACAGTTACATTATTTACTTAGGTGTATTTACATGTGTATATGTTATTGAACCAATAATAGGTTTTCATTGGTGTGTATTAATTAGAGAGATTAAAAAGTAATAAAAGTTATAATAGTTATAATAGCTTATTGGGATGGGATGGTGGGCGGGAGGGGAAGGGGATGGATCTATTCTCGGAGTGAATAAGTTATTTGTATAGAAGTATAATAGTTTGTATATGTTTAGAAGTTATTTTAGTTTATTTTTTTAGAATTTGGGGTGCAGTGTTGAATAAGTCGAATTCATTGTATGAATTGTTAAAAAAGTGTGAAGCGCGGTTAATGAATGTGTTTTGTTTCGAGTTAGTGTTGCATCGAGGAGTGTTAAGTGTGTGATTTAGTCTAGTTTGTCTGGTGGGCACTCTTAATTGAATTCTTTCAAGTAATTCCGGGCAATCTATCGCAGAGGTTTGTAAGAATATTACGTCTGCAGAATTTCTACGATTTTCTAGTGACGAGATTTTGAAAAACGTGGCTGACTCCACATTACTTAGATGAAGACGATATCCCCGAAAATCAACGTATCGTAGAAAACGATTTTGTATTTTCTCAATTCTTTCTATGTATGTTGTGTACCTGGGATTCCAGACTTGAGAGGCGTACTCCAGAGAACTGCGTACATACGCAAAGTACAGCATTTTCATAGTGTTTACCTTTTTAAAGTGTTTGCAGGTTCTGAGTATGAAGCCAAGTACCTTGGAAGCTTTTGCAACTATGAATTCGATATGTCGGTCAAAAAGTAATTTCGGGTCTAGCACTACTCCCAGATCTTTGGCCTCCATCATTTTTTTAAAGTATTGTGCCGTTAAGGGAATAATGTATTCGTTTTTTACTGAATGGGGTGATGACATACCTTTCATAATGTAGTAAAAGAACAGTTTAATTAGGAATAAAATTACGTTTTGGTAGAAAAAAAAAATAATTTGGAAGTTAGAAAAGGGTAAAGTGCAGTGCCGGACTAAGCCCGTCAGAAGAAAGGGGCGAAAAAGTTGAATGAACCCCCCTCCCCCCCCCCCTTAGTGAAGTAGATGTAATTTTACAAGTTTTTTATTCAGTTCACACGGGCCTCTGACTCTGGCGGGCCTCCCGTTTCCATGTTCCCTTGATCAAATCCTAAACAAGGCTTTAAGGACACTGCAAAAATTTTTTGGTATTTTCAATTCATTTTCTGAAAGATGCATTTGTTAATAATGCTCTCACCATTTGAGGAAATTGTAAATTGTTGGAGATATAGCATTTTATATGAAACCGTTTTAAACAGTTTGTATGTTGAATTATCCTCAGAAAAACTTTGAAAGCGTGTTTCTCGAAACTACGTTTTTCAACCTGGTTGACAACATATAAGAAAAACTAATTATCCGATTTGCATGCACTAAGTCAAACAGTTAAAAAATCCAGTCACTATGGCACCACTTCGAGATTTTTTTATGAAATTCTATTTTTTTATGAACAATGAAAATTTTCCATAAAAAATCGAAAATAAAATTCGCCGGTCCACCATTTTTTTTATATATCAAAATTCCCCTACTCCATAGACTGTAGATTTTAGAACAAATTAAGACTTAGTGCATGCAAATCGAATGTATAGTTTTTTAATATGTTGTCAACCAGGTTGAAAAACATGTTAAAAAAGTTTTGAGAAAAATGCATTCAAAGTTTTGCTGAAGGATAATTCAACATACAAACTGCTTCAAATGGTTTCACATAAAAAGCTGTATCCGTCAATTTTTCAAATTTCTTTAAAACATTTGGTGAGAGCAATTTTTAGAAAATGAATTATATATAAAAAAATTACAAAAAAGATTTTTTTACAATGTCCTGGTGCCTTAAGGGGGGGTAAGGTTTTAAAGGCGAAATAAAGGCATATTGTCATGTTTTTTTTTTTGAGATATGAATAATTTTGGTTTTCATACACACTTTGTAGTATAACATCTGAAGTATCTTTGAAAAAAATATTTCAATTAAAAATATCAATAAATAAGTCCGTGAGAGCGAATCTCCGGAGGCGCCTCGAAAAAAAGTTGTTATGCGGTGCACTCCATAACTCATCACCGGATCATTTGAAACAAAACCCTTCCTCTCCTCAAAAAGACCCTCCAAACGGCATCCCAGATGACATAGGCCCTGAGGGAAATTATTTTTCTCAAGGCCTCCTGTGTGGAGTTAATGTAAAAAAAAAAAACAAAAAAATCGAAATGCGTTTAAATGTAATATGTTTTCCTAGGTAGTCAGAGGGAGTTTTTTTACGATTTTTTTAAATTTTTGGCAGCATTTGAAGTGAAAAACGCGATTTTTGCTTAAAAATTTCGGTGAATTTGTTATTATAAAATGGCAAAAAAAAAACTCCCTCTGACTACCTGTTGATTTATATGTAAAATAGTGTAAAAAAAATTCAAAAGCATCGGTCAAATCAAGTCAAGATTTTGAGTTATGATGTTCACGAACTTCAGAAAACGTTGTTTGCGAGAAAACCGATTTAAAAATTTTTATACTCGAAATATACTTGAATCCAGCAGGAGGGCCGGTCGCTTGAAACCCTGTACCTTCATTAGTTTTTCTCCGATTTACTTGAAATTTTGACCCAATACTCAATATACTGACAAGTTTTACTTTCAGAATTTAAAAAAAAAATATAAAACCTTACCCCCCCCCCCTCCCTTAAAGCCTTGTTAAGGATTTGCTCAAGGGAACAAGGAGGCGTTTGGAGGGCCCTTCAAACCCCCCCCCCCCCGTTAGTCCGCCATTGGTAAAGGGGCCCCGAGACGTGCATTACCATTGACATGGTTAATCCGGCCCTGGTCATCAGAACACCAAACACAAAATGATTTGATTGATTTATCATCTCGCCAATTACAAAATATTTCCAGTGATCCACTTCAAAATATTTTGAACGACGAATTTCGACCCACAACAATTTAAATAATAACACAAACTTACCTTAGAGTTAGTGCAAATTTTTCTTCCAATGATATTCTTCCATTTGTAAGCATTGTCTTTTTCATTAAATTTAATACGTTAACAAACTGTGTTTTATTCAGCCTAAAATAAGTCCTGAACATATTGTCATCAAACAATAGGTGATTCTTCACTAACAGCGAAAATGATCCTTCTTGGCCTCTAGTTGCGTATACTTCGTTAATAGATAATCTTTTTTTAGATTTGTAATCATCATCATCATTTCATCATCATCATTACATCATTATCATCATCATTACATCATCATCATCATCATCATCATTATCATCATTATCATCATCATCATCATTATCATTATCATCATCATCATTTCATTACATAGTATAAAATGAAGTCGTTCAAAACGGATGTGCGCGTTAATCTTTTAAACTACGCAACGGATTTTCATACGGTTTTCACCAATAGATAGAATGATTGAAGAGGAATGTTTATATGTATAATACATGTAAATTATATTAGAGAAAAGCCGAGAAATTCAAAGAAAATATATTTTTGTGCGATTTAAAACGGCTGGCGGGCCTTACTATAGTCACTTTTGAAATTCGTTCTACGGAAGAAATTGGAAAATAGATGTCCTAGAGTAAGTAGGTATTTGATTTTCCCTTTTCAAATATCCAGTGTTGCATTGCAAGCATTGTATAATTAGTGGCGAGTTAATTAGTTTATATGTATAATACATGCTTATTATAGTAGAGAAAAGTCGATAAATTCAAATATTCAATTCAGGCAGCGGGCAGCTGGCAAGCAGATTGTGTGGATTTTATAAAGGTTGGGTAATGGTGTTGTGTTTCGTTAGCCACAGCAACGTGTGTCCGGGTCTGCTAGTAATAATATAAGTACAAATCATCGTCTCCTTCTTCCTCCATTAGTAACTCTACTTGGGTTTCCATTAGTGTAATTTAATAACAGTACAACACAACTGACTTCATCGACAGACTGCGCTATACTGAAGGCGAAGGCGGTCACGGTCTCGGTCTACACCCACAGTACGTGCCGAAGAGACCGAGACACTTGTCGCGGTCTACTGTCTCCGTCTCCCGCTCCGCAGGTTTTTACTGCTAGGCCCTGTGGGCGAGTTTTGGTTCGGCTTTGCCCAGTTTTTTTTTTTTTTTTTTTTTTAAATGAGCTCCACATAGGAGGCCCTGCGGAAAATAATTTCCCTCAGGGCCTATGTCATCTTTGGGGATGCTGTGTGGAGGGTTTTTTCAAGGAAAGGAAGGAGAGGAGAGTTCTGGGAAGGAAAAGGGTTTAAGGGGTGGGTAGGAATCTGGGGTTCAGTATGTCCTGGTCATCCGCCTCTAAGATCAAGTCAAGACCTAGACAAACCTCACCCCATGAACCCGGGCACGCATGCTAAATCACCAAACGTAGCGAACCACTTGGGGTGACCTATGGCAGAGGTGTTGGTTATCCAATAAAGGTTCCCGGGGCGGCGGTACCCATTCCCGCCTCCCAAATTGTGTTGGTGACCATTTTATAGATCCAGTACGAACTGATTCCTAAAACAGCCCATTCCTCGGATCCACTGTAGCTATTCACCGGGACAAAGTAACCGAGACAGAGCAATGACGTCGTATATAATGTATAGCCACTTGATACAACATGTATTACCGTCAATCTTTTCATATCCGGAGAGATACCACATACTAAAGGGAAGACGTCCCCGTCCGACCTGCTGACGGAAGTAGCGACATCTTGTGTATAATTCTTGAATTCTAAACCAAATTATAACAATAGCTTTATGTGAAATTCCACATACACAGATGTCATTTGTGGTGCGGCGCGTATGGAGTGGCGTCCGACGTGCACTCGTAGCTGGGTTCTGAAATTCAATCACGCAGACGCTACGGTACTCGTATCAATACAGTTCGATTTAAATCCCCGAAAGAAGTTTGAGCCATACCCAACTGTTTTTTTTAGATTTTCTCTAATACGAAATCCTTCATAATTTAATTTTTGGAAGTGGAAATCTATCTATCTATCTATCTATCTATCTATGTAAATAAAAATGAATCCCCAAAATGTATGTACGCGCATAATTTCCAAACGACTGCACCAAATTGGATAATTCTTTTTTATTTGTGTTCGTTATTGTCAGGACAAGGTTTGTATAAAACTGCTGGTGAGCTCTGGCTTTATGAAATTTGCAATAGGTTGCACGCGAGCTGTTTGAAAACTGAATGCACCGGGACTGAGTGTATGGAATGCGGGAGGGGAAGGGGGGAAGGGAACTCAAGTGGGGGGTTCGCGGGAGAGGAAGGAGGGGAACCAGGGAGGGGGGAGGGGGACCAGGGAGTAGGGAGGGGAACTCGGGAGGGGGTTCACGGGACGGGGAAGGGATGGAGTGGAGTGAGAAGAGGGAAGGTGGAGGAGGCGGAATGGGAACGCGAGGGGGGAAGGGAACGCGGGAGAGGAAGGGGAAGTGGGAGGAGAACGGGAAGAATGGGAAAGGACACGCAGGAAGAAACAATTTCTAATAACTTTACTCTCGTAATACACAGGGTGTTAAGAGACGTACTTGACTAACTTTAACCAGTGATTCCTGACATTATTTGGAGTAAAAAATGTAAATGAAATTTTGGTGTCCGGTGACTTTTTTTGATGACTTTTTTTTTTTTTTTCTTTAAAATTGAACAAAAAAAATTTCTTCCGCATGTCGTCACTGGTCACTCAGCCGGGTATACGTCGAACCCCTTACCCCGCCTCCAACTGTTAAACAACTACCATTTTTTTATATTTTTGTAGAAAAAAAAACATCAAAAATGTCACCGGAGACCAAAATTTCATTTACATTTTTTACTCCAAATAATGTCAGGAATCACTTAACACCCTGTATAAAGCAAGAATTTCTCTCATTAAACATGAAAACCAACTCCCTCAAGTCCAGAAAACTTCCCGAGATTCCCCTCTCCGCTGCCGCGATTCTTGTCACTTTTCCGCTTGAAGAATCTTTATATATTTTTCATAAAGCTCCAAAACGATTACGCACTCCGCTTAAAAAGTTTTCCGATAGCCGAGCCCAGAAATATGCCGATAAATGTCAATCAACCTTTTTAAATGAAAATCTGACGGTAATTTTAGGAGTTTAAATACTCATAAATCGTTTTTTTTAAATTTACTTACGTATTAATGGAGGTCATCGATGCGAAATTAGCAGAGAATCATTAGTTCCGTTTTAGCCTCTGACTGTAAATCTTTTACTCTTGTTTTTTTGCGGTACTTCGCTTTAAATGAAGGCTTGAATATTATGATTAAACTAAAAATAGATTATTATGCTTGTAACATGTTAGTGCTTAGCTACTTACACTATACGAAGAAGATAACAATAATAAGAAACAAAAATATGAAAGAGAACAAGACACAGAAAAAGACAATGGTCGCAACTGGGACTCGAACCTAGACCTCTCGTCTAACCGTGCGTAACATGCGCGTTAACCAATTACGCTATTGCCACCTTCTGTCAAACCGTCATATTTGTCAATCTCATATTTAAAATTTTAGAATTAACAATATTATCTACAACTAATTATTTTTCCATATTACGGGCAACTACCCTTTTTATTGGAAACAATAATTCAAAGAATTGATTTGTAACCTGAATAGCGTCTCGGATAAATCTATCAAGAATTTATTCATATGGAGCTATTGACTTTTATAAAAGACTAAATGAATATTCAATTTTTATATAAGAAAAACTATCTTTAAAAAAAATTAAAATATTTTTATTATGGAAAAAGAATTAGTTGAAGATAATAATATAGTTAGTGAAATTGACAAATATGACGGTTTGACAGAAGCTGGCAATAACCCCGGTTAGACGAGAGGTCTGGGTTCGAGTCCCAGTTGCGACCATTGTCGTTTTCTGTTTTTCTGTGTCTTGATCACTCATATTTTCGTGTGAGATTATTATTGTTATCTTTTTCTTCAATGATATATTACATTGATGGGAATAATCTTCAAAAGTTATAAAAAGAGAGTTTTTCTTATTAAAAATTTGAATTTATTTGTACCCACCTACAAACCACGAACAGTGTCTATTACTTTTGTTATATATTATTTTATTGTTACAAATTTTTGCAAAAAGTTATTTAAAAAAAAAAAACTCTTAATTTTTGTAACTAGTGTATTTTTCTAATAATAGTACAATTTCCTAACACTAATGTGTTCTTTAGTACCAGATAATTTTTCAAGTAGATGAAACGCTTTTTGCATAAAAAAAATTGTAATATTTAGTGTGATCAGAAGTACTAATGCATGTTACAATATAGTGAAACGACTGTTAACTGGGATGGGGTGGTTGTGCTGAATTCCACTATCAAACCAATTATTACAGTTCAAAAACTAATGTTGAGAATTATAATTAAATGCCAACCTACCATCCCTCAAATGAACTCTTTGCTAAAATCAAGGTCTTAGATATTGGACAGTTATTTACTAAGATAAGCATATGTTATATATGCCAAAAAAAATCTACTGGTGGCTCCACAACGTCAAGCACACACACGCTTTTCATCAAACGGGTTGCGTGGTCCCTAAAACTAAAACCTCATTCGCTCAATGACAATTCTGGTTCATCGCTCCTACAATATATAACGCTTTGAGTGCCGATGTAAAGTCACTCGCTCCGCCAAAAATCCTCGTAACATTTACGGATATTAAACAAAAAGATATCCTTCTATCAAAAAAAAGAGAACTAGACCATGATATACTAAAGGATCTGACAAATGAACAAATTTACATTGGAGAAGTAATTAGTCCCTACAAAAAAGAGTTGCTATGGAAAACAAAACAAATAGCAAAAAATAAAAAATATGAATTTGTTTGGATTAAAAATGGGAAAATAATGGTTCGTAAAGGTCATGATCAAAAAATTTTGTACGTAAATCATCTGGACGACCTCGATAAATTAATATAAAAAATCACTTACTTGAATAAGCCAAACTAAATTACTGAGAACATGGATAATGAAACAATAACTACAAACAAACCGGATGAACTGTCATCTCTTAAAAACAATTATAACATATTAAATAAAAATATACGAAGTATCAACAAAAATTTTGATGAACTTCAAATACTAATTAAGAATCTTAAAATAAATCTTGATATAATTATCCTCACTGAATGCTGGATAAAGGATAAATATTCACCCTTGCATATTAATAATTACACCTCATATGCAACCAATTTGAATTACACAAAAAATGGTGGTGTGATAGCGTACATTAAAGATGACATTAAAACTGAAGTCGAAGAAATAAAATTCCCAATTGCAAATTGTTTGAAAATCAAAGTGGGTGATGAAACCACGATATTAGCTCTGTACCGATCACCAGCTATAACTAATATTAATCAGTTTCTTGAAACGCTTTCTAATGAACTCAATCTTCTAAAAAACACAAAAAATGTCTTCCTTATCGGAAATATAAATATTGACATATTGGAAAACGGTCATCCCAATAGAACTGATTATCTACAAACACTGGCCTCCCATGGACTCAAAAGTATGATAAATAAACCTACGAGTGTAACCAATGACAGCAAATCTTGCATCGATCACATGTTCAGTAAGACTATTAAATCAACCAAATCTATCATATTCACCTCTACTATAACCAACCACTACACAACAATTTTATCTATTACAAAAAAGAAAATACAAAGATCGCAGCCCTACCCAATTACCGTCCAAAAGAAAGAAACCAAATGGAATGATGTAAAACAACAGTTACTCAATACAAACTGGATAAGCCTACTGGAGAACCTTGATGCAAATAATGCCTGGAGTAAATTCATTGAATATATAACATTCACCATCATGTCAAATACCAAATCAATAGAAAAAAAGATTTCGCATAAAAACCAACATCTTAAACCATGGATAACTCAAAGCGTTATAAATTGCATTAGAAAAAGAGATGAATTACATAGGAAAGTTAAATTGAATCATTGTGATATTTTTATACAACGATACTATAAAAGGTACAGAAATATTTGCAAAAATGTTATACGAAATGTCAAAGAAAATTATTATAAGAAGAAAATAGACGAATGTAACAATGACCCGCGCAAATTATGGAAGATCATTAATGAAATTACAAATGCAAAATCATCCCAGTACAAGAACATGGAGGAATTAACAATTGAAAATACCCAAATCTCTTTCGCAAAGCATCCGGACAAAATTCTCGAATATGTTAATGAATTTTTTACTAATATAGGGTCACAATTAGCAAAGAAAATCAGACAACCAAAAACTAGCATTCTACCAGAAGAAAAGGAAAATATGAACCAGATAGAAAAATTAAAGTTAACTGAAGTAACCAATACTGAAATCAGAAACGCAATTGCATCCCTTAATATTAATAAATCATCGGGAAATGACGTAATCTCAAATAAAACAACTACAAAAAGAACTGACCTTCCCATTGACATACTTGGTCAATCTGTCTATATCTACAAATGTGTTCCCTTCATGCCTTAAAAAAGCTACAGTTGTACCCATACATAAAAGTGGTAAGAAAAAGGATGTATATAATTACCGACCCATTAGTCTCTTAAGCTCCTTTTCAAAAATCTTGGAAACTGTAATGAAGAAGCAAATTGTTCAATTTCTTGAACAAAACAAATTATTATCACCATCCCAATATGGTTTTAGAGAAAATCTGGGCACCAATGATGCCATAGAAAATCTAACAAGCATGGCCATAAAAAACATAGATGATGGGAAAAAATGTTTAGCTTTATTCATAGATCTTCAAAAAGCTTTTGACACAATAGACCATAAAATATTACTAACTAAACTAAAAAAAAATGGAATGGCCGAATCAACAATGAACTTATTGGAGTCATACATAACAGGGCGAGAACAACAAGTACAAATTGGCAAACAAAAGAGCAAACTTCTACCTTTAAACTATGGCGTCCCTCAAGGGAGTGTACTTTCTTACCGATTCTGTTCATTATCTACATCAACGACTTAACTAACCTTACCATTAAAGGAAACAATCAGTTTTGCTGATGATACTGTTTTATTATTTCAAGAAGAAAATTGGACGAATACATTTAAGGAGGCTGAAAAGGGGCTTAGTGCACTTCAAAATTGGCTTAAAATCAACTTGCTTACCCTTAATATAAGCAAAACAAAATATATAACATTTTCAATGAACTCAAGGGGCCAACCAATAAAATCACTAGAACTAACATTACATGAATGCCATGGAAATAATACACAATGTTACTGCCCTGTTATCGAAAAAACACAAAACATTAAATATCTCGGAGTAATAATTGACGAAAATCTTAGATGGGACCTACACATCAAAGGTATTACGGAAAAACGCACTAGCCTTATATATTTTTTTTAAAATTTAAGAAATGTGTTAAATAAAAAGGATATGAAAAAGGTCTACTACGCGTTATGTCATTCTCGAATTGAATATGGAATCATAGGATGGGGATCTGCTACACAAACGTACCTACAAAACCTGAATACGATTCAAAAAGGAATCATAAAGACCATATTGAAAGTACCAATTAGAACGCCTTCAATTGAAATTTTCAATAACTTTGACGTACCAAATGTACAGCAAATATATGCCAAAAATATATTATTGAAGCTCTTCAAAAATAATGAATCCTCTACTAGACCGTGTATGCATAACACTAGATCGAATAAAAATGATATAAAAAATATTCCAAGTTACAAAACCACATTTGGACAAAGAAACAATACATACTTTGCAACAAAACTTCATAACATACTTCCCCAAGACATAAAACTAATAAAAAATCCAATTGAATACAAATCAAGAATAAAAATATGGCTTAAAGAGGTCAATGAGAAAACCCTAGCGAAGACGCTAAAAACGACATAGAAGACAAATGAACTATATTTAAATAACTTTAGTCCGCCTCGGCGCAGGACCCCCTAGTGAGGAGGACTAAGAAATACAATAACCATAAAAAAAGAAATACAATATTTTATTTTTAATTTTACCATTATATTTTGTATGTAAAATTTTTTATATAGTCGCTATAATAAAAAAAAAAAATAAAAAAAAACATATTTCTAAATCTCTCTTTACAGCCCGTATCAAACATTGGATATTTGAAAAGGGAAGAGATTTCTTCAAACAACACATAAGAGCTTAATATTATTAAAAAAAAACGAAGAATATTAATATTAATTAAAAAAGTATTGCAAATTTAATTAATTAATTAATTTAACTTAATATTACACAAAAAAAACAAAAACTTTACTTTCTCTAAAACATCTATTTTCCAATTTCTTTCATAGAACGAATTTCAAAAGTGACTACAAACATAATATACTCTCCTGCAAAAAAATACTTATCAAATTTTATTTTTATTTCAAGAAGAATAATACTTACCAATGTTTATTTCAATCTTCTTTAAATTATCTTTTTATTCTTTATTTCTCAGCTTACTTTTAATTCTTATATTTATGTTTTTATTTGGATTAATATTTGTTTTTAGTTTTATTTATCCCTAAAGATGTTATTTTTTTCTTTCCTCTTCTTACATTTTATTATCTGTTTATACAAAATAATATTTCATGTATGACTACCACAACACGAGCAATAGCCTAGTATGGTAGTTAAAAATGGCAAAAACTGTAACTTGTAAACAATTATGAAATAATAAAAAAAAAATTAAAAAATCAATACGCGTCCACACAACTTATAAAAATATTTCAGTTCAAAGCGATGACCGAAAAAAAGTTACCTTTAAACATTTAAATAATCTGGGATTACCTGTGATATCAATAGGCAAAAAGGCAGGTAGGTAGTTTTATCACAAAAGTACTCTGCTACATTCTGATGATATCTTATTATTATTTATCTTACCATATACTCCAGCTATCGTACCCCGCCCGCTTATCTCAGGACGTTAAGGTTTCCCGAAATTTTCATGCAAGGGATAAATAAACAAAATAAGGTTGTTTTATTTTTTTATTATAGCGACTATATAGAAAAAAATTTACATACAAAATGTAATGTGAAATTAAGTATAAAATATTGTATTTCTTAGTCCTCCTCACTAGGGGGTCCTGTGCCGAGGCGGACTAAAGTTATTTAAATATAGTTCATTTGTCTTCTATGTCGTTTTTAGCGTCTTCGCTAGGGTTTTCTCATTGACCTCTTTAAGCCATATTTTTATTCTTGATTTGTATTCAATTGGATTTTTTATTAGTTTTATGTCTTGGGGAAGGATGTTATGGAGTTTTGTTGCAAAGTATGTATAGTTTCTTTGTCCAAATGTGGTTTTATAACTTGGAATATTTTTTATATAATTTTTATTCGATCTAGTGTTATGGATACACGGTCTAGTAGAGGATTCATTATTTTTGAAGAGCTTCAATAATATATTTTTGGCATATATTTGTTGTACATTTGGTACTTCAAAGTTATTGAAAATTTCATTTGAAGGCGTTCTAATTGGTACTTTCAATATGGTCTTTATGATTCCTTTTTGAATCGTATTCAGGCTGTGTAGGTACGTATGTGTAGCAGATCCCCATCCTATGATTCCATATTCAATTCGAGAATGACATAACGCGTAGTAGACCTTTTTCATATCCTTTTTATTTAACACGTTTCTTAGATTTTTAAAGAAATTTAAGGTAAGATAAGGCTTCTTTACTTGTACGTACTTGAAAATGTTAAATAGAACCTGAAATAGTGCTTTACAATTTTTATTCACGGTAATCTAGGTAGAAAATCCATCGAATAATGTAAACTCTTTCGGTTTGTAATTGCAGTTCAAGCCATGAAGGTTTGGGCCTTGTCGCTTGACTTTGAAATGTTATTGAGCATTTAAATTATTTATAACTTTAGTTTCTCCCTAGTTTTGCCCCATTTTTAACGCTGTTACTTCATTCCTTTTTACCCCTTCAGCAGGACTCTGGATCCATCGCCTTAGACCCCAGAGGGATGAATTCAAGGTGTCTAGGTAAATTTATGGAATTCCAATTTTACGAAAACATATTTTTCGAACATCAATTGACCGAAACACTAGTTTTTCGAATTGATATAAGTATGTATGTAGTACGCACAAGAGTATATTATTATAGGATGGATAATATCATCTAAACTAACCTAACCTGACCTGACCTAACCTAACCTAGCCTAACCTAACCTAACCTATCCCAACCTAACCTAACCTAACAGTATGGCGTTAGTCATCAGCAAGAGAAATATATATTTTAATAGTTGATTAACAAATTCAATAGCTGTTCGAAAAATTAGTCTTTCGCAAAACTGAAATTCGAACAATTGATTTCGAAAAATTGAATTCGCAAAACATGTCTGCTCCCGAATTCAAGGGGGGGTTCACATTCTCATTCCTGGAGACACTGACCCCCAGATTCCTACCCACCCCTCACACCTTTTCCTTCCAAGATATTCCTCTCCTTCCTTTCCATAAAAAAAATTCTCCACCCAGCATCCCCAAAGATGACATAAGGGACGTGGGAACTAATCTTTAGAAATAATTATTGTCTTTTTTATTAACTGTTAAATAAACATGTCAGCGTTCCATACAATCCACAGCTGATGATGGAAAATACATTGCCTGATGAACGTAGTTGGGATGATCTAAAAAAGTTCTAGTCAAAACAGCTGTTCGATTTTCATGACGTCAGGATATCAGAGATCGTCAGATTTCCGCTTCTCAGTTAAAAGTAAATATTTCATTATTAATGGAAGAGTTTCACAGAATTTAAAAAGCCTACAAAATTTGATAACTTGGTAAAACATATTTATACAAACATATAAAATTATGCTTTTCCACAAGCGAATGTTTTAACTTCTAGAAAGTGATTTCAAAAGTTGTAAAATTCACCTTTCCTTCTATTTAATTTTAAATGATGACCTAGCTAGAACACCTCTTGAATACCGCTTGAATTGTGAAAGTCAGAAATAATTTAAAAAAAATGTTCGAAATTATTTGCCCAGAGGAAAATATTGCCAGAAATTTTTGGAGTTTGAAAAATATGTAAATAAATCAGATAAAATATAAACCGTTAAAAAGACCAATATAATCAATTTATTAAATCGCCTTCCAGCATTTACGACCACAGATGTAAAACTTCTCTTAAATTTTAATCCCGACTCAAATGTTTCGAGATTAATGATATTTTATTCCTTCGTAGATCTAGATACACCGCGTTTGGCTCTATTTTACTTGGCAAAGAGCTTTGGGCTTTAAGTAACGCGATGTAGGCACTGGCGCTAGTATCGCAGGGGGAGGCGTCGCGAAAAGTTTGGCAGTTAAAGTTCGTTCGTTGTGGCCAGCGACGGACAAAACAGGCACATCATTTGAAAATAAGCCCGTTTCGGTTCCATGACCAAACAGAACACTTTTGAAAAGTGATTGAAAAAACAAAGTATCCCAAAATCCTAACCATGATCTAATTGTTGACCTTGTCATTTCGTCACTTATTCATGACCCAATTTTGCTGCCGACGGTGACGCTAATTAACAAAAAAGACGATACAACAATAAATTGCAAACTAGTTTTCTCAACTGTCTGACATCTTCAGGTTGTCTTTTTTTTGTCGTGGCATTTTTGTAAATTTTCTACGAGAAATGTTTAACTAACCCAAATATTCAGTCGGTTACGCTGGGGCACCATCTCAAGCCTCAATTACATTGAGCGAGTTTACAAGCTACTATCTACTAAGTTTAAAAGCGGGTGAATCAGCGAGTGAGATTGTCATGATGACACACAAAACTGTTCACTCGCTCGTAGGTCGTTGCTAGCGCCACAGCTACCCAGTAGCCAGAATGACCACGCCTGCGTGAACTAATTCTGTTAGATGTTTTACAGTCAAAATCAGCTGTTTCTTGGCCGCCATTTTGAGCGAATAAGTAAACCAATCACGCGTAAGCTAGTGGCAAGTAAAGCTGACGACCTTTCAACTTTTTTCGTAGATTGTCAATAATCTGCTAGTTAGCAAGTAACACGATGACACTGAGCGAGTTTATTAACAGATAGTGAATTTCCCAGATAGCAGCTTGTAAACCCGATCAATGTCATCGACGCTTTAGGAGAGGAAAAAAGATTTCGACCTTCGGGAAGGTTACATTCCCATTTGTGCGTCATGTACTCGTATGCTGTGTGGGTCTTGTGTAAGTGGAATATCTTAATTAACTAACTAATAACGATCAAGCCGTTTCTCGGCACGGGCAGACAGAGTGTATTAACCGCCATACGACTTTGTCACGGCACACACACATTCAAATTCACATTCATTTTTTATAATTTTCTCAAATATAGTCTTCTAAGCTTGACTGTTCGTATGATACTTATTCTTACAATACGATTACTTAGAATACGTTGCGATGGGCCAATTGAATGCAGTGCTGTCCGCCCCTGGCGTCCGCGCCCACCCACACAAGAGTGGGTCCGCGAGGGGTGGCTGGCTATTGGCTGTGTTATATCGCAGATGTAGCAGGATTATTATCTCCTTTGATTACGTCGCTCGGTTCATTAATCAGTCTCAGAGAAGTAGTGTTTTGTTTTCGAGACGCAACTGGCGAAGTTAAGACTCGAATTGATAATCCATCATAACAGTTTAAATAAATAAAATAGTAAGGATGGGGTAGGAATAGAACCTTAGTCTAGGAATGACCTAACATTGGTACCCATCACGCAAAGGGTAAGGGAGGAATAGTCATCTAGTCCTTATCTCACTAAGACCGTCGCGCGTCGTGCGTGGCGAAGATCCATATCCTAAACGAGGTGCCCCTATTTTTGCAGAACTTGGTGGATTTAGTCTGGAAAGTCGACAAATATTCCCGGTGGAGAGAAGCAGTACTGGTAAAGGCTGAAGATGATTGACATCGGCAAGGCTGACGTACAGAATACTAGGGAAGTGGTTATATCAAGTTTAACGACTCTGGTACTGCGGTACGGAAGGTAACTGGAAGCCATCGCATTATACGCCCAAGAAAACCTCCCCTCAATAAATTGAAAACAACAAGAACAGACACGTCGCACTATTCGAGTGACACCCGGCGCCACCCCGGGTGCAGGCCGAATGGTGTAAAATCGACTACCACTGGGGTGATACGTCAGGCCCCGTTACTGACGAAACCCAGTTCCTGACAAAGTTTCACTAAGAAAGGCAACAAGATTTGGAACCTGGAATGTCAGAGGCCTGCTTCAACGAGGAAAGTATGTATAGTCGAGCGCGAAACAAAACCATACTGTCCAGAGTGTCTCGGTTTATGTAAAATCCACATACATAAGGTTTTGGCCATTTCACAACCTATTTTGCACGAAAAATAATACACGTTGTAGAAATGCTGTTGGGATCGTTGTAGGAATAGGCAAGGACAGCTCTGTAATTGACTATAGCCAACTTAACGATCGCATGATTACTATGAAACTGAATTCTAAATCCTGTTCACTGAATCTAGTTTTCAAGTGTATGCTTCTATAAAGAATACCAAAGAAGAAGAAATAGAATAATTCTACGAAGGATTGAAGAAGACCCTGCAGGATGTCCCACAGCGCAAAATAGTTATTATTCGAGGTGACCTAAATGCCAAAGATGGTGAAACCAAAAACAATGATCATATCAGAGGTGTTGGAAAATATGGCTTTGAAAAAACGAATCCATAGGTAGGGGGGGGGGGGGGGGGGAGTCCTAAAATTCAGCGTAGAAAACAAACTGGTTTGAAAACCATAAACGCAGATTTTACATTTGGAAATCTCCCAGAAATCGACACCGAAATTAAATAAACTATCACAATTCAATCGAGGTGGCTAAGCTCAATAACACACGCCAACACATTTCCTGGTGCTGAATGTAGGGGGACTTGTAGGGGACTTTAAGGATTAAGAGACCCACAAACAAACGCACAAAAGAAGAAGGTTGTCAACAGATGGTATTTCAAGATCATTTAAAATATAAAATTACTAACCCCATGCCCGAAAACGCAAATGCTGACGAACTATGGGAGAAACTTAAAAAGTTATTTTGAAATCGGCGGGAGAACACCAAACTCAAAAAAATACAAATAACATTAACTAAGCATGGGTATCTGAAAGTACTTAGAAAACGATCCAATCTGGAAAGGAGATGAACAATGAAGATATAAGCACTCCACTCGAGAAATCACAAAAACAATGTAGGCAAGACATAAGCCAAATTATTAATATCTGTCAAGAAATGAAAAAAACCTCGCGCACGTATTAACGATCATGGTTTTCCTCAAAAAGGTTAAATCAGTCACTAGAGATTTGAAGCCAAAGGTGGGTGTCACTGAAGACAAGGAACGTAACGCTATTCAAGAACTAGAGAGTTTTGCTGATAGGTGGAGATCATTTTGTGAAGATTTATACCAAAGAGAAGATGATTAATAATAATATTTATATTAATTTACCAAATTGTTAGATTTCGATTTTGAGCCCAGCATCCTTCGAAGAGAGGTCAAAGCAGCCAAACATAAATTGAAAAACAATAAATCAACAGGAGGTGATGAGCCAGTTGAGCTTCTCATTGGTGATGGAGGGATCAGCAAAATATATTCAATTTGTAACTACAACTCTATGACAGTTTTGCCCGGACAGTTGGCTCCCCGCTATACTTATATACAATAAGCAGTCGATTTGGGAAAAATATGGTGTACATACTTACACAAAATATAATTAAATATCCCCGAAGGGGTGTGCAGAGAGGTGGTACCATCGAGTAACTAAAGTATAAAACAAATTTTCATTCAAATGCATAAAGGATAAAACTAATGGTACTTATCTGTATTGTAACTACCAGCGTACAAGTACAAAAAATCGACTCATTAAACAAGTTACATAAGAACCGTCATGAGAGATGACATTATTTAATTTCTAAGATTGGAAAACTTTACAGTATTCGTTACTTTTGTTATACAACAGCGAGTCACGAGTTTACAGAGAAATCTGTTTGCCAGTTGGTACAAGGAAATGAGAATCTGTACTAATATTAAATATATTACACGCTAGGAAATATACAAAACGTTGAACGAAATCAAACGTTTTGCTTCCTCGGAATGTTGTGGAGTAATATTAGGGTTGTGTGATTCTAATCTTCTTCTAAATACGTATATATATAAAAATCAAAATATACTTGCTTGTACGTTTGTATGTTTTTGATGGGTTTGCTAAACCATTCATCCGATTGAGATGAAACTTTAGGGATTTGATATGCTCATGCCCGTGATGGTTTCTATATAAAATAGTTAACCCTGGCTTCATGAAATTATGCGTTGCTAACCATTCATACGATGGCGATGAAACTTTATTAATTTGATGTGCGCATTCCCGCGATGGAAGTGGGGAGGGGAACGCGGGAGAGGGGAGGGGGTTCGCGGGACGGGGGAGAAGCGGGAGAGGGAAGAGATAAGTCGGAGAAGGCGGAGTGAAGGGATGAAGGGAAGAGGACGCGGGAGAGGAAGAGGAGGCGAAAGGGTAACGGAACGAATGGGAAAGGACATTCAGGAAGAAACAATTTCAATATTGCTACAAACATAGCAACGCATGCCGGGAAATCGCTAGTATTACTATAAAAGTCATCATTTTCCAATAACCATCAACCCAGAAAATAAGACTTTACTATGAAAAACTGTTTTTTTTTTCTAAATCCTTTGAAAGGATTCTGAAAAATATCAGGTGGCAGGGGAAATATGTAAGTTCTTTACTCTTGATATCTTTGGCTCCACTGGGCTGAACTGATAAGGAAAATAACCCTAAAAAGAGTGAGTAAGAGTGGTTCTGAAGGCTGTATACTGTATAACTATTGGGAGTAAAGCCTCCGGGGGCGGACATTGCCCACGCCCATCACCCTCGAGCAGATCCCAATTCTGACCGAACTCAGGGAAGTGACAACTCGATCTTCGATATATCGATTGTTCACCTGAGCATCCGAGTTTATCGGACGTGAAAAGCAATGAAGATGAAATTAAAATATACGAAATTTATCTTGTGAATAAACGCTTTGAATACATTTTATTGGAGATCCAGGTAGAAAATGTTACTTCCAATTGGTAAGATTAAATGTCAATAATATTACTTAAATTTTGGCATCAGTTTCTTCGTCATGGAACATTATTTGTTAAGTCTTTGTGTAAAGCAGTATTTGCCAAATTTTCTACATCATGATACGTTAATACACATACATGAGTAGTTCATGATTCATATGAATAGTTTGTAACCCTTCTTACAAAGGTATAATTTTGCTGAAACGTTGCATTTGTATAAATAAGTAATGGAAGCGAAGATGTATTATACTGTTTCCATTAAATAAATGAACTTTTGACCTATTTTTTCATTGTTCATACAAGGGTGGTTCTCTAAAAATAACTAAAGGGGCATTTTTGCCAGTTTGTACATTGATTTTTTTTACAATTTTTATGCATTCCATTCTCTTTATTTTATGTTTTACTTACTAGTTATAAGTTTTTACCAATACGAGATTCCTAGAAGTTGGGATTTTTTTAATGAAGAAGTTCTGGGACTTCACGGAATTTTGAATTTTTGGGAATTTCTTTCTGGGAATTACGTGCTTAACTCCCCAGATTGTATGTTCTGTGGTCTAAATGTGGGGACTTTAGATCACATATTTTTTGTTTGTCCCTCTCTAAATAAATATCCTCTCTTCTATCAAGCGTTATCTAAAATTGCCTCCCCTCCATTCAACATCTCATTTCTTCTAAGTTTAAACTCTTTTTTTTTTTACATGAGCTCCACACAGGAGGCCCTGAGGAACATAATTTCAGGGCCTATGTCATCTTTATGCTCACCTATGATTCTGTGTGGAGGGTTTTTTTAAGGAAAGGAAGGAGAGGAGAGTTCTGGGAAGGAAAAGGGTTTAAGGGGTGAGTAGGAATCTTGGGTTCAGTATGTCCTGGTCATCCGCCTCCAAGACCTAGACAAACCTCACCCCATGAACCCGGGCACCCCTGCTAAATCATCAAACGTAGTGAACCACTTGGGGTGACCTATGGCAGAGGTGTTGGTTATCCAACCCTACTCCAGTCTTCCAAATAAATCTGAAATATGCACATTTAAATAAAATTAACATATAAATTCACCTTTAGTTTCTCTGTAATTTTAAATGATGGCCTAGAACACCCTTGAAGGGTGAAAGCTACAAATAATTGAAAAAAAGTTCTGGGACTAACTAACATAATAAATATATACCCCTCATTTCCCAGTATACTAATGGAGAGTAATGAACTAACAATTTGGCCTCCAAATTATTACTTAATAAATACATTGCTAGGGCGGTTCAGTTAATACTTAAAAAAAACTGTACATATAATGGTATAATTGAATTGTATGTAATTTTAAAACAATTTTAGGGCGTTAAGTAATTAATATAGGTATAAATAAATCACGGAATGGAGGTAACGGCTTCTAGATCAAGCATGTCAAAAGTGATTTATTTATTTAACGCCCAGACGGCTTTAACATGTTCGGTAGTACAATCAATTCATGCCATGTAATTTTGACAAAAAAAAAAAAAAAAAATTAGATAAAAATTGCACACTAGTCATAAAAATACAGCGATTTGATAGGTTTCCAAAAATACGAGAAGTGTTTAGGAATAGTGTTGGAATAAATATTTTCCAAGATCCACAAATGTTGCCAAGTTGATATTAAATATTATGAGTATTGGTTTCCCATAGTATCCCAATGTAGTTCCGCTTAGGAATGCTGCAGCAAAATAGACGTGTTGTTACTGTGGGTATTCGTAAGTTTATGAGTTGCAGAGTTCGAAACAGTCGAACTTAAGTTTAGTATTTTTTAATAAAAAGGTTAAGTCGTATATTTTACGTATGTCTTCTCATGTGTAGAATATCTATTGAGAAATTATATTTTAACTCTTCTAGTGGGATATTTAATACAAAATTTATAAAATTTTATTCAATGCTAATCCAAATTTATGTAAAAACCATGGATATTCCAAAAACGTATTATGAAACTAATTTGAGAAATTACAATTTCAATCTTACACATTAAAATTAAATACGAAATTAAACCTCATTTAATTCAATTTATATACAGGGCATGGTAAAAAAACATCACTTGATCTAAATAATTGACAAAAAATATATATAAGTTCGACAGTTGTATTGTAAATGACTAAATAAAGTTAATTAATAAATAAGTATGTTAAAAATAAATACATTATCAATATTCTATAATCCGTAACTATGAAAAAAACAGCACACATTGAAGACAAGCCAACAATATTACTTTTTTGATTTTGAGGAATTAGCTGAAGTAAAAATGTTTTCCAAGGAATTTTCAATCACATGCAAATACGGGTGTCTGGACAAAATTACACAGGGGTGAATTTTACATTCCAATACACACGGAAGGAATTACCCATGGACGAAATTATGTATACTGGAATAACACCTGACGAAAAAAAGTTAGGTTAGGTTTTTTGATTTTATTCGTCTAATTTATTTGTTGTCTAATCTTTTTTATTTATTGTGTAACTGTTTTTTTTATATCGTTAAGGGTTATAAAGTCTGTGGAGATCCAAATTGGATATGCTCTGTGTTTTGGTTTATACGATGGGACTACGCAATACGTTTAATACTATCAATGGATAAGTAAGGATGACTTTCATCGGTCGGATTTTTTTGGATTTTACTACGCCAATGCAGAAGACACACAAAGCGAGTTTTCGATTCTGTGGAAAACTTTTAATATTTCCACTTTATACTGTTTAATTCCGTCCAGTTGATTCACCATGACACTTTCGAACACATTTGTGATGATTAAATTTTTGGCTCTCGCCTTTCTTTCTTCCGACTCGTCGGCTGCTTCGCACATTTGGGTTATTTTAAGCAGCTCGTTTCAGCTGCAGCAAGGCTTTTGTTTCCCAGTAGTTTCTAGAGTTTCGGTGACAATGTTTCCATTTCTTTTGGTTAACTTGTTGAATGCGAATGATCAGATGCTACGTGTTTTCAATATTATTTTATGGAATGGAAGCAGGGACGCTTACTGAAGAACAAATTAGACGACTTGAGGCATTCGAGATGTGGATCTATGGAAGAATACTTCAAATAAGCTGGATGGACAGGGTTACGAATGAAGATGTTATGGTTCGGATGAATAAAGAAAAATAAGTTATCAAAACTATAAAAATCCGAAAACTTCAATATCTTGGACATGTGATGAGACATCCAGAGAAGTACTAGATCTTGCATCTCGTAATGCAGGGAAAGATTGCCGGAAGACAGGGCTCTCGAAGAAGGAGAACCTCATGGCTGAAAAACCTGAGACAGTGGTTTAGCCGGTCTACCGTAGAGCTGTTCCTTGCTGAAGTAAACAAAGTCCGCATACAGTGGCGGCTCGTGACTTTTGGGTGTGCTAGAGTGCTGATATTAAAAAAATGGCATTATTGATGTTGTTGTAGCCGAAAAAAAAAATTTTTATTTTTTTTTGAAAATCAGTTTTTTTGTATGAAAAATTTCAGAAAGTTTCAGTTTGGCGGTGTACCGCACCGATTTCCTGAAAAATCTGCATACAAAACACCGATTTTTGAAAAAAAAAAAAATTTCGCGTACGACAACATCCATGATGTCATTTTTTTAATATTAGCACCCTAGCACACCCAAAAGTTACGAGCCAATAATTTTTTTTTTTACATTAGCCCCACACAGGAGGCCCTGAGGAAAATAATTTCCCTCAGGGCCTATGTCATCTTAGCGGATGCTGTGAGGAGGGTCTTTTTAAGGAGGGGAAGGATAGGAAGTTCTGGGAAGGAAAAAGATATGAGAGGTGGGTAGGAATCTGGGGGTCAGTATATCCAGGAGTGACGGACGTACCAATCCATCCCTCCAACTGAAATGCACGGCGATGGGTCGAGAGTCCGGCTGGAAAGGTCAAAAGGCCTCCCTCAACCAGTCTCCCTTGATCCGGTCCGCCATGCAGCAGGTGGGCAGACGCATCCGCCGCTAAGACCTGTACAATCCTCACCCCGTGAACCCGGGCACCCCTGCTACGTCACCAAACGTAGCGAACCACTTGGGGTGACCTATGACAGAGGTGTTGGTTATCCAATAAATGGTTCCCGGGGCGGCGGTACCCATACCCGCCTCCCAAATTGTGTCTCAAATTGATTGGCCGCAGTGATTAAAGAATAAGTATCCCAGGTGTCCGAGTTACTGCTGCGATATGTGGCGCTAAAAAGATTTAGGGGCTCTGCACTGTATAGGTGGTGTTAGTAGAATTGGCTGACACGCAAACACACACCCTTGTTTGTCCAATCCCGATTTCGAGGACTTCAACTGGCTACCCGAATTCGAGGTCCTGTTATATTATATAAAGTAGACATGTATTCTACACTTATACGTATACTCAAGTTAATCTTGATCGTTGCTGTCTATTCGGTTTCATCATACACCCGGTAAGCACCTAGAAAACGGTCCTCAAAAAATCGGAATACACACCCGGTAACTGAGGACTTCCCATATCCGAGGCCTGTCCACGTATTCAGGATTACACTTACGTAAAATACACTGATCTCGGAAGGTCCTCGTTTTAGTGGTCTGTAGTTTTTGGAGGTCTTGGGTCCTCGAAATAGTGTGGAACGAATTTCTTACACGTATCTTGGAAGCAGGCGCGGCTCTTCCTAACGTTCACTCGTGCGGTGAACAGGCAACAAAATTATACGCCTCATCGTATTCCTAAATATTTTATTTAAAATATAAATTTGCACAAAACTTAAAAAAAAGTTCAAAATAAAATTGAATTGCCTATCTAAATATATGAATTTGGTAAGAGATCATTACGGATGACACCCGACAAGCAGTGCACCCCTCCACCCGCGCGCCCGGTGCAACAGCGGATCAGCTAGTAATCGGCGTTCGTAATACGGAAAGTACTGAAAACTTCCGAACTGTTCCGACGACAGGTCTCCAGCGAAATAGTATTCTTACTTATAGACTAGGAGGCGATATAGGTAAACCCTACGTCATCGACTACAGACTACACGGATGAAACTACTTTTAAGTGATTATGGGCATTTAGAAAACCTTTAAAAACTGGTCTGCCGGTGCGCCTCTTGGCAGGAGCCGCGCAGTCATGGAAATAGTCAGCGATTTTTTTCGAAAAAATTACGTCATCGACTACACGAACGGGAATGGTTTCATATGATAAAGGTCGATTAGAAAATGAGAAAAAAGCAGGTCTGCCAACCGGCAGCCTGGCAAGTTCGCAGGCAGCCGGCGTCAAAGTAAGGTAAAAAATAGAAATTTTTACGTCATCGACTACACGAATAAAACCAATAAATAACTATAGTCCAGATCATTCCATATAAGAATTTCGCGGTCTGCCGACCAGCAGCCTGGCAAATTTTTGTGAAAGATTTAAAAAAAAAAATTAAATTGTTCGTTTATCTTTAGTATTATTTTTATTTCATTATAGTTTTAAAAACTTAGATTGCCATATTTTAAAAAAATAAGCGACAACGATAAAAAAATATATAATTTGAGAGTTCCGAGTGTACCCATCCGTCGGGCGAGCCGTTCGACGCCAAATCACTTACGAAACCTGCTGCGGTGCCCCTCACCGCTGTCGCGTTTCAATATTGTTATACAAATTTATAATAATAATTAATAGTCCTTTTAAGATTGCCTAATAGTCCATAGTAGGTTGAAAGTTCGAAAAACCAACGCACCGTCGCTGTAAGAGCTGCGTTCATCCGTAAAATGAACGGTTCAATAATTTTAATTATAAACGACTTTGTTGTCTTAATTTTTGTGTCAGACTACCCAAAAAACCATAATTTTTTTTAACGATTTTGTATGTTTTATTTGATGATAATGTTACTCTGCGTTTAGTAATTTTTTCAGTAATTTTTTCCGACTCTTCAAGATCCGCATTAATAAAACCCTTCCTACAGCTCCTCCTTAACCCGCTTGACAACATCACCCATCCAGATGGCGATATTCTTCCCTTGTCCTTAATTCAGCACGAGGCGTTTTTGTGAGGTGTAGGCAGGGCTGGGCAGTATTTTAAATACAAATACGTATTTTGTATTTGTATTTCAATTACTTCCTAAAAATGTATTTTGTAATTGGTATTTCAATTACCTGATGCTGAGGTATTTTGTAATTTATATTTCAAATACTTATGGCTTCAAAATACATTTTAAAATACATTTAGCGATCTCAATAATGATAATGAAAAAAATAAATTGACATAGATAATACATAGACTAAAAACGCTAGAATCCAGAGCAAGATATGTTAATATTTATTTGTCGTTTTCATCGTTCGCGGTATTTATTCAGGAATACATGAGTTTATTGATAATGGATGAAAAAGATTATTTTTAATATTTAATTAAATGAAGACAATATTAGCGAAACTCTATCGAAAATCTGGAGACAGAAAAATCAGAAAAAGATATTGGTTCCACTGGGGCTCAAACCCAGGGCCCTTTGCTTACATAGTAAGTGCTCTATCAACTGAGCTATGGAACCCATTTCCAATTCGGTCACTTTTAATTGTATCATAGGTACTTCGACTAAGAATTACCAACATTATCTTCATTTTCTAAACGCACATATTGCGCATTATTGGTTGCTATCTTTATATATGATACTCAATTTTGGAACTTTATTGGATAACCAACACCTCTGCCATAGGTCACCCCAAGTGGTTCGCTACGTTTGGTGATTTAGCAGGGGTTCCCGGGTTCATGGGGTGAGGTTTGTCTAGATCTTAGAGGCGGATGATCAGGACACACCGAACCCCAGATTCCTACCCACCCCTTAAACCCTTTTCCTTCCAAGAACTCTCCTCTCCTTCCTTTCCTTAAAAAAACCTCCACACAGCATCCCCAAAGATGACATAGGCCCTGAGGGGAATTATTTTCCTCACGGCCTCTTGTGCGGAACTCATATAAAGAAAAAAAAATCTATTGACCTTTTCTGCAAGTCTAGGATGAATATTTTTAGTTTTATTCACAAAGTTAAAAAAAAAAAAAAATAAGTTAATCACAGTAGAGCGCACTTGTAGTGAAATAATGCAAAACTGTGCACAAATGTCATATTATTATTATTATCTAACACCTGGGTCCTATACCTTTACAAGTGGAGCGGAGGTGAGCTGCATCTTCTGAGTAATATGATTGGTCAATTTTTGCAAGTCTCTGTTTCACTCTGCTCAGCTTTGCTTCTATGAAAACGCACTCTTATACCTATAATACACGACACCTTTTTTCAGCCCGATTCCCGCATAGAGACTAGACCATAGACAAAATTTTTCGCTTTTCGTGATCGCTATTTTCATCTCTATTTTCATATCTATGATTTCAATTGGCATCACAGCAAACAGCACATGAACCATATTGTTGCTGTGATGCCAACTAAAATCGCAGATATGAAAATAGCGATCGCGCAAAGCGAAAAATTTTGTCTTAGGTCTGTATACGGAAATCGGGCTTAAAAAAGTTGTCGTGTATTGTAGGCTTTAGATAAGGGCACTTATGTCAATTTATTGCAAACAAAGGTTCTACCAAAACCAAATGTATTTTGTATTTTGTAACTTGTATTTTGTATTTGAAATAAAAAAAAAATGGTTAAAATACTGTATTTTGTATTTCAAATACACGACTCGAACGTATTTTGTATTTCGTATTTTAAATACATGCGAAAACGTATTTTGTAATTTGTATTTCAATTACAGCAAAGCATGTATTTTGCCCAGCCCTGGGTGTAGGTAATAGGGTCATAGAGCGGATTAACGAAGAATGGAGTGAAAGAAGAATATATGACGTGGATTAATCAAATACTTGAGCAGGTGTCCTAATTACTTATTAAATATTACAATACCGTACAGCGAATTAAACAGTATTACAGAACATAGTTCAATACGAACTAAACGCAATATTGAATTTTGTTTCAACTGTCAAAAACTGAATTCCTTGTCGGCACAATCTTAATAGTGCAATAATTATTATATTCACACGCACGTAGGAATTTCGAACGACGGGTCCTCGGTTTAGGGCGTAGGTGAGATTTCTTGACACTCGAGCTTGCAGCGCCTCCTGGTGTTCACATTCCGGTATCGGCACCTTTTAATACGAAACCGAGGACTTTGAGAGAGTCCTCGGTTTAGGGTCTGTGTGTGATTTCCAGCATTAGCGGCGCCGCCCTGGTGGTCACACACCCGTACTAATGAAACACTAGCGAAATTAAACACGATATTTTTCACCACGAAAATGAGGACTCTCTCCGATTGGCCCAAAATTTCGACAGTTGACCAATCAGAACGCATAGATTATAGGTACATATTCAGTTTTTCGCATTTCGAATCCGAGGACGTCCTCGGAATCGTGTGAGTCCTCGGATTCTGGGTCTGAAGGCCTGTGAAGGTCCTCGAATAAAGGTGCATACCAACTCACACGACACACACAAATTGAGTTCGGACTGAGTGATCGGTGATTATCAATTATTAGGACAAAACTAGTTAATAACAATTTGCATTTTGTTATGAAGTTGTTATTTTTGTTTAATTGTAAATTGCTAATAAGGAACTCCAGTCCAATGTTTTTATTTGTTGTAATGAATAAATGACCTTCTAACTGCATATTTATTTTTATTTTTAGAGTTAGTTTTGATAGTTAAAATATTTGTCAAAGTTTAAATTTTTCAAGATCCCCCGAAAACCACCGTATTTGTAGTGAATCGTGTGACGTCATCACTCCCGAAAAGTTACTATAAGATCGGCCAATCAGCTGTTCAACTGGCGCCATTTTGAAATTCAGAGTTCGAAGTATTCTCCCTGGAGTAGCATTACTATTTTTTTTGTGCAGTAGTTTTTAAATATTTTCAATAATAGAGATAAACTAATAAGAGATACCTTTATTTTTGAAACTGAATTATTTAGGCCTAAATAATGTTTCAATAAACATTTAAAAATCTCTATAAATAGTATGTAAATAAAGGAATAAGATGAAACATTGTTAATACGATGGCTTGTGTCATACCTACATTCCCATTCAATCACTTTACGGTGTACAGTGACGTCACCACTAAACATTTCAATAATAAAAACTTGACGCCGTGTTTCTTTGACCCAATTAATAATTGACTGTTTAATATTTTTTTAAGAACTCTGCATGTAATATTATTAAATAAAAATTTTATATTCAGAATCAGCGTTTATTGGTCTACAAGTATATGAACATATTTTTTAAAGCCATAATATTTTTCACTGGAGTTCCTTATTTTAAATCAAAAATATTGCCATGTTTATTCAAATAAAATGTGTTTGGATTGTAGTGACATTTTGGTTTCATTTGTGACAAAGAATTAATGAACGAACAAAAATAATTGCGAAAAACTCATGACAATTAGAAATTCATTAATCTGAATTGAGTATTTTAAATTAAATTCGGCTGACGCGCACGAATTTTTAAGTCTCTCATTACGTACATACTTCAGCGCCACAAGTGGGGTGGAAAATACTTGAACTTAGGTATTCAATAAAAGTATTTGGGGAGGTAGGTGTAGGTGGTAGATAGATAGCGGGGCCGCGGCTACCATTCGGTTGGGGCAAACGGGGGCATTCTGTATGGGAGGTACACATCGATCTTGGAAGATTACGGTGGCCAGATAACTGCGCACAAGGCGAGTGCACACAATGTAGGTATATAACATCTATATATAATATCTAATATCTAACCAGCACATGCAAACTCGGGTCGATTCACAAGATCTTCATTTCAACACATATTTCCGCCAACCAATAGTAATAACTAAAATGACTTTTGGACAAAGAAATATGCAAAATTTCCCTACAAAACTCCTTCTTATGACAAAACCATAAAAAAGTAACCGACTTCAAAAGAAGTATTAAGATGTGGATTGTAAACACGGGAAGGAAGTATGTATATACGAGTATATATTATATACAATGTTGCAACCCAACCAAGATTAACGCTTATTTTATGTTTTCTTCTACACATTGCTTTATAATTTTTCTATCGTAATATTTTAACGTACTTACGAAAACTTACTTAAAAAAATGAACACACAACAAAAAAAAATCACCTAATTCATAATTAATACCTAAAACCATGTTCAACATGACTTTAGAACTGGGTACTTCAGTAAGGTCACATTCTGTTCGACTTTCTTAAAAAGTCGTGAAAAGATAACTGCGCATGAAGTAGTGGATAATATATTCTTACAATTATTTATTTGGAATTTTGGATTTTATTTTTTGACTTGACTTGTGAAGGTACTTAAATTTATAATTAACTAGCAGACCCGGCACACGTCGCTGTGGCTAACGAAACACAATCTTTATAACCAACGCTATCTGTTAATTTGCATAACATATTATCAAATCAACACCGCCCCCTTGGCAGCCCGCTGCCCGCTTTCCAGATGCTCCCTTTATATATTTCAACCAATTTACACAAAACCTTGACAAATTTTATATCTAAACCTTCCTCATAAATCACTCTATCTATTGGTGAAAACCGCATGAAAATCCGTTTCCTACTTTGAAAGATCTAAGCGCACAGACAGCGGGAGCGACTTTGCTTTATACTATGTAAGGATAATTAGCACGCCTACTGTATATGTAGTTTCGACATAAAAGTGCTTTAATCAGAAGTTTGCTGAAGGTAAAAATGACACACAATCACACGTGCACTTATTATCCGTGTGCGTAACGGTCCATGAGTGCAGTTGTTAATGTTTTCACTTCACGATTTGTGTGCTCGTGTGTACACTTGTCCATAATGTCCACGAGTGTATACATATATTCATATAGGCTCTTGTCCATTTGCGTACTTATCCACGCGTGGTGCTGTTTAAGTGTGCCCTTGTCCGTATGCGCACTTGTTCGTGTATATATTTGTGCACTTATCCATATGTGTTGACAATTATTCATCAGTGTGTGCAGTGATCCTTGATCCTTAAACCTTGAAAGTTCTGCCAAAAATATGGGTCTCGTAGTAAACCAGCAGAAGACCAAATACATGCTGTAGGATGCGCCCAACACACCCCTCTCATGTGGAGGCCAAAATTTTGAAACGGTACCAAGATTCACATACCTACGATCCCTGATAAAAAACGACAAAAATACCACAGACGTGATCCAGAAGTGTTTAGTGAACGCAAATCGCTGTTATTTCCGCCGACAAAACCAAATACAATCCAGATTGCTGTCCAGAAACACCAAGATATTAGTGTACAAAACACTTATCAGACCAGTACTCATATACGCAGCTGAGACTTGGGTACTAAGAGGAATGAGCGAGCACTGGACGTTATTGAAAGGAAAATTTTGCGGCGTATCTTCGGACCGGTTTAAGAAAATGGATTTTGACGCAGACGTTACAACAATGAGCTATATACTCTGTTTAAGGATCTAAACTTCACAAAATTTATAAAACTGCGAAGACTTCGGTGGCTGGGTCATGTAGAGAATGGCCGAGCATCAAGCACCAAAGTCCCTGCTGAACTCAATACCGATAGGGCGAAGGAGCCTGGGAAGACCAAGATTTAGGTTGTAATGGTCCGCCACTCTTGGCTTTTGACACCAATTGTGATGAACCTTACCTAGCTGATTTACTTTTCTAAGCTTCTACCTCGTAGTTTAAATCTCGTGGCTCCTGTCTCGTAGCCACGCTCATAATTCTACCCTTATGTCCTACTGATCACACCACTAGGTATGATGGCCTGACTCAACCCTCCTTTCGGTTTATTTCTACCTCAGGCTCGTGATTTCTAAACCCCTATACCTTATAATCTAGCTAAACCTACCCTATCTTCTTAAATCCCTGCGATTTTCTCACAGTAATCAAGATTTAAGATTTTAGTTCACATTATTTCTATAATCTGCGTTGTGTATTTTTTTGTTTTAGATTTTACATCTGTTTGCATACTTAATATGCACACATATGTAGAGAAGATAATGTATTACGTGTGGTAACCCATAGATTCTTTTAGAGAAAGGGTGAGAATCTTCCGATTTATTAATTATTATTATTTGAGTATCTTTTACCGAGTTTGATAAACTAACCCCGCCTTAGACTTTGTGTCTATTTGATTTCCGTAGGAATTTAGTGTGTTTATTTAATTCTTCCTATCACCGCTGATACATCGATAACATAAACAACAGTTAATAAATTACATCATTTCAAGAAATAAAAAACCCTACCTTACCAGTGTAGAATGTTCGTATTCGAGAGTCCGGTTTTCTCAATTGGAGTTCTTGTCTGCAGCTTCCCCTAACATAATGTTTTGTATACATAGTTAGTGTTATTTGTTAGTATTCGCAAAACTGTTGAAATAGTAAGGATGGATGGATATGGGGAGGGGGATAAAATGTTTGCTGAAAAGTCGGCTCCTCCGCTAACTAAGTGAAAACCGATGAACAACAATTACAAACTCGAATTCTCCCAGTACGTTTGCTAGGCTTGTCCTTAGATCCGAGTTTTACTCTCTTCGACGAGCGTCTCATGTTATGAAAGGGGCCCTTCACGCCAGCAGGGGGAATACCAAGTCTTCATGCCGTTTTTCTGTCCCACTCCGACTTCCGACGCCTCCGGGTTGAATTTAACTCTACTGAGTCTAGAAGGGGTATTTCATGTCTTCCCTTATCATGTCTCTATCCGTTAAATGTGGCGTAAGCTTGTGACGGGCAGATCCTTCCTCCCACGTGACCGACCCAGCGTTACACTCCACCTCTGACTAGCTGACATAAAACTCACCTCGTGAACCTTATCTTTGCTTTCAGGTTTGACAAGAACTTCCGGTATGCGAATAACCTGTAGCTTTAATGCCGCGTCTGCGTATTGTCCGCACACGTCCTTCCTCTTCCCCGTATGCCCCACCTCGACAATACCGCCACAAGATCAAAGCTCTCTCCGTTCGGAAAAGGTTGACACTTACATTTCCGGATGGCTCATAAACACATACCGTAGCCTTGAAACTTACGTTCGAGAAAAGTTAGGATTCAGGACTGTATGAGTATTTGAACACCAGTGTTTTTTAAATGAGGTCACTAGCTCCTCGTGTATTAGGTTTTAGGATTATGGGTATTTATGGGTTCTTGGATACCTACTTGCTATAAGAAAGATTTAAAACGAGATAAGTCAAGTTGTCATTGAATTAATGACCTCCTGAATAATTGTGATGAGCTCTCTTTGAGTTTGAAGCTAGTCGCAGTACTTTACTTTGCGAAATTTTGCGCGCGGAATCAATGCTACCTATTGGCGATTGCTCTAGTATAATCAGTTGTTTAGAATTGAGTGAATTTAACGTCGATTTTTCTTTCACATATTGGGCGAAGTTTCCGTCGTAAGCTATGATTGATAAACCTGCCCCTTGACTTTTGTGCTTTTGTTTTGTTTATTCGTTGATGGAATTTAGGTGACCGTGTCATTGAACTCTAATCGAAATTTTAGATACACAATCGAAGGTCATATAACATACCCTAATCTCGTCGGTGAAAGGATTCGGTAGGTATTAGCTATACCTATCAATTTGCTATTTCTATTGATTTTTGCGTTACGTATTTCATTTCTCATGGTTATTTGTTTATTTAATTTATGTGTTGTCGTTAATTATTTTCCTTCGTCTTATTGTTATTATTATCATTCAAGTACGCCAATGTAATTACCTAGAATGATTAAGAGGCACACTCCTATGACATCTTGTAATACCTAATTAAACTGTGCCAATAGTTAATTAACTCCGATGAACGAAAGACCGATATTAAATAGGTACATCATTTTTATGGTTTGTTTGTTTACTCTTCACACAGACGACCTTCGGTATACTGACCTACTTTGGAGATTGTTTATTTCTACGGTCATTGTCCTTTTGAAACACAATTCATTGGTTAACTAATTCTTTTATATTTTACTTGTGCTAGCTTTGCCCAAACATTGGTCGTTTAAGTAGGTACTTTGCTAACCTAAGAGGTATCTGGGTGACCTAGCTTCAACTAAGGTATAGTTTGCTTGACCTACATAGTTCTGAGAAATATAGGTATTTCGGTTACGAATCAAACTGATATCGTATGTCGCCTATCCTTATACGCGCTTATGTAAACAATAGACATACCTAACTAAAACAAGTACTTGTATAACCTAATTTATAAGTAGGTATTGTTTGTTTGACCTAATTTTGAGACGCATGTATACTCCCGCACACGAAATATAGAATAAAGAGCTTCCACGATAGTCATTTATTACGTCCTACTCGCCTCGATTCGTTTTATATGAGTTATAATAAATTAGCGTATTTACCTAACTGAAGCAAAAACCTACATATGTAGCCTAACTCAGAGTAGATATTTCCTGGTTGGCTTGCTTTCGAGCTGGTGGGCATTGTTATCCTGCGTGGAAAATAACATAATCTTTTAATTAGTTGCAGTGTGTTAGTACAAAACTCCAAAGCTCCGATTGATTTATTGGTGATGCACGCCCGTCTCTTTCTTCTTTGTCTCTGAAAATAATTAATAATTGTTTTGATCTTACCGCCCTCGATCGATTACAATTTTTTCCAGTCGGGACTTTCATAAATTCGACATTGTGATCGAGGTTTTACTTTTTTTCGATTCCTAGCTAATGGATTCCTATCGGCCCTTTTTGAGAAAAGACTGATGGAAAAAACTCTTCAAATATCTGTCTATTTAAGATTCACTTCGGTATTTCGCTTAGTTCCTCAACCTTGTATTAACTAATGGTTTATTTCATTCGCCTTCGAGAGGTGATTCATCAAATAACAAGTCAGATGTTTAATTTTATTGTCCGGAATTAGGTAAATTATTATTTATTCTCACTATTTTAATATCACTTTAGAATTAATAACCGTAGATACGCACGTTTTCCAAGTGTACGAATTATTATCACTACTGTTTATTACAATTTCGTTATTCAATTCACAAAGGATTTTTAACCGCTAATAAAATTATTGAACCACTGTAGTTTAAACGTGACTCGAACAATTCGTTATTGTTATTTATTTTACCTATGTCATGTTATTTAAAGTAAAGTTAAAGTTTTAATTATTATATCACCTATAGTTAATTTTAAAATCGCGTGTTATATTTTCTTTTATCCGGTAATTTGATTTATTTTAAGACACTGGATTTTTGTTAAATGTTATAAAACCACTAAATATAAGTTGTAAGAAAGAACCCCGAATGTCATTTAATTCTTATTTACTGACTTTAAACACTTTCATTATAAAACACCCGAACCTTCACGAAGTATTATTTTAAAGCACTTTATCGGACTTTTATTTCTCAATTATAAGAGGAAAATAAAACACTGAATTTACTATTTTTGCAAACACTTGTAGACATTTCAACTTTACTAGTAGTCTTCCACGACCACGACCACGATCCCGCACTTCCCGTTGTTTTTCGTCCGAACTCTCCCCCAATCTCCCAACGAAATCCCTTCTTTATCAAACCATGGTCTTTTAAAGACTTTTTAGAGCTCTCCTTTCATAGAAAAATCACTCCTGATCGCCCAGACTTTCATAGGAAAAGGACCAAATTCGGTTCCTCCGTATATGACCTTTTGTCAAATCTCTGTTAATCCCCTATCTCATGTCTTAGAACCAAATTAGTTTAGTGTCTCTCTCTCGTAAAAAATCACATAAATTTTCTCATTGACAGGTATTTATATTAAAAATTTCATGTACTTGCTCGTAATTCATTTTTTAATGCCTACACCATAAAAGTAATGTTTTTATTTTAGAGTAAATATTCGTATTTAACTTGTATAATTTTGTTTAGGTCGTTTCGTGTTAATGATACCCTTAATTGCTTGAAATCATGTTCTATAATTTTATTTGGATAAAGTCATATCAACAAAGTGATAGCCAACCTTTTTTCTCTAGTCAAACGGTTAGCGATTCCTTCGACGGTTCACACGCATTTCCCAGTGTCAGGCTACGTTAAGCATCTTTTCCTGTGATTTGATTTAATTGTAGAGTGACCAAAATGTACCGTGGCCTTTGATATGCAATATTTTCAATATCCTGTTTATCGTGAATAGTGTTGTCAGATCAGAGTAATCCTTATATCGGTACTTATTAAAGTCAATTTAAGTAGTTCCAATCAGTTTTTTTTTGAGATATTTGGCTCTAATAACTTCGTTTCACCATTCCATTTCCATATCAATAGATTTTCCCACTTTTTCAGGTTATTATATTCAGTTTGTGAAAATTTCCGAGATCCTACCCGTTTTTTGTGATCATTCCAGATCGGTTTTAATTAAATCGACCCCTGGGACCATTCATGTTACGTTTTCCGTGCCCTTATTGATGATTTTTCATTTACTTATTTTCAACATTCCCGTCTAAGATTTTTTTGTGTTTCCGTTTAAACTTTAGGCACCCAAAATCTCCAGTTCTCGACCGCGCCTTAAATAAACACGACCCGGGTCAATAATCCTTCAACTCTTTGTCTTTAGTTCTGTTTACAATTCCGTTCGTTGAACTTTCGTTCCTGTGGGAAAGAATTCAAGGCCGCCCAAAATGATCAAAGTCCACTCTCTTATTGGTAGAATTTAAACTTCCTTTGTTCTCGATAGAACTATGATATGGGGTTCCCTCGATCCAGTCTCTATGCAGATCTCTGTAATAGCTCCCAACTGCTCGGACAGATGTCGCCGAATGTACCATTTTCTCTACATAATATTTAGAGGGAAAAAAAAATTCTTGTAGGCTTATCGTAGGTTGAAGGTTGGCATTCATCACAAGATGGAGCGACAACGTCCTCGACGATATATATACCTTGGAGCTTCTAAACTGGAGAGAGCTGGCCCATAACCGAGATGAGTGGAGAAAGACTCTGAGGGGACCAAGACCCACTAAGGGTTGTAGAGCCAAGAGTGATGACGATGATGTGTGCAGTGATCCATGTGTGCCCTCATCTATGTGTTAACTGGTTGACATGTGCACTTGTCTATACGTGTATTTGTCCATTTAAGCACTTATGCATGTATGCACTTGTCCGTGTGTGAATTCATCGATGTATCTATTTGTCACTGTGAGCGCTAATATGTGAGATAAATTTTCTTTAACGCACTTGACATGTTTGCAGTTTTCATGGAAGCGTGTACTACGTCTTACCTTATTATCGCCGAACAAAATATTGTTGTAGCATAAATCCCTGGCTGAAGGAAAAATTTATTTTCTCTTTAATTTAAAAAAAATTTAAGATATCAAATTTTCAAGGAACTTGAGCTATGATTAACGCAATGGAAATTAAATCGATTTTTTTTACCAGAAAATTTTTATTTATTCTTTACAAATAGATTTATCTGGCCTTCCCAATCCTTTATAACATTTAAAAGCCGTATTTTCTAATTACAATCAAACCAGAGTTTTTGGGAGAACATAACAAAAATTAATTTTTAATCCTTTTTTGTAACTTTTTATTCAGCCCCCGACGAGTCTTCAAAAGGAAACATTTGACAACCTCGATGAAGGGAACCACACGCAGCCTTAACCCTTAACATGGCAGGAATAGAATTTTTGAATTAAAACATATTTTCTGTCTTAGGTTTTCTGTATTCAGCATTTTACATGAAATTTATTTGAGAACATAAAGAATTTATAATTATAAGTAGGTTTCTCAGGTTATAACTTTTTCTTTACATTACCAAAAATTAAGTTTCAGATGACGCACAGACAATAATTTTCTCATATTCACCAGATGACACTTCACTTGATTACCAATTGGTGGAAGAATTTTTTTAAGTATTTTCGCTGAAACAATCTTTTTGAAAATATTTTTGAAAAGTTTTTATAATGTGGAAAACTATTATTTCATTACCAAATTGCCATCAATATTGGCGGCGCATCTTTTAAGATCCCTGCCCTATATCAAAAATTGTATGAGCATGCACATCAAATTAAAATAAATTCTACTCTCAATGGTTAATGTTTTTTCCGAAAAAAAAAACACCAGAAAATTTTAATTTGGCCTACGTTCAAGGTATTTTATATGAGTCTAGTTTTTGAACTGATAATTCGTGGTGGAATTCCATTGTATTAGAATTTGAAATTAAAACACTTTCGTACTTTCTTCCACTAATTTATATTTCACCAGGACCGGTTTCATCCTATTACGGACATTTTCAGACTGGTAGTTGAAATTCTTATGCTACGGTATTTATACACTCTTAGGCAGGGGTACACAACATTGTCTCTATATAATGAATATTTCTATTTTGTTAATTTTAAGGTATTATAAGTTATTTTGTTAATTTTAGGTACATACAGGTAATAATAAACTTTATAATTAAAATTATGAATGATGTTACATATTAAATAGATATTTTTACTTCAAATGAATATACATACATGAATTTATATAATTTAAAAGGTTTGTGATAACTGATATTTTATTTTGGTAATGTTGGGTTATTCCCTCCTTGTTGCTTAGGGCTTAATTGACAAATATTGATGCACTATGATATTTATTATTATTAGGGTTCTCCGTGTATTTGGGTTATTACATTTTTAAATTACATTGTAATTTAAAAATGTAATAACCCAAATATAATAAAAATAAAAATGTAATAAAATTTATAATATTGTAATTACGTGTATGTACCTAAAATTAACAAAATAACTTATAATACCTTAAAATTAACAAAATAGAAATATTTATTATATAGAGACAATGTTGTGTACCCCTGCCTAAGAGTGTATAAATACCGTAGCATAAGAATTTCAACTACCAGTCTGAAAATGTCCGTAATAGGATGAAACCGGTCCCGGTGAAATATAAATTAGTGGAAGAAAGTACAAAAGTTTTTGTATTTTATATGTCAGAATCTCCAATAATATCTAACTTGTGAACTTATAGCAATAAAAAAATTCTTGTCCTGTTCGACAGTAGTTAAAACCTATGTAATTATCCGATATATGGACAACAGTAGAAGATTTTTTAAAACTGTGGATCAACACAACAGTGTTGGTTCAACACCAGAGTAAAATAACATAAAAATACGCAGGACTTGAGTAAATAATCTCGTTGAATTCAATGATTCAAAGACCCAATCATGTCTCATTACATCTAAAAAGAATCACTGTGTAATTCTTAGTGAGCAGCTCAGATATGGGGGCTCCATCGAAGCCAGAGTAAAGTTAGCCCTCGAAAACTGGGCGTACTGTACAGGGCCCGCAGATACTTTAATAGTACACAACTGCTAACCCTGTACAAATCACAAGTGCGCCCCACGGTTGAATTTGGCAGCCACCTCTGGTCTGGAGCTCAAAAAAACCTGAAAAATACCTCTCGCACCGAAAACGGGCGGTCCGTTTGATAGATTCTCCCATCTTAACAGACGGATTGCAATCTTTAGAGTACAGGCATCGGGTGGGAACGCTATCATTGTTCTACCGGTATTACAATGGAAGATGCTTTCTCTACCGCAAGAGTGTTTTCTCTTGGGGTAAGAATAACCTCGTCGAATTTAATGTTTCAAAGACCCAATCATGTTTGATAACGTCTAAAAGGGATCAAAATGAAAATCTAGTCTCCTTCAACGTAAGCAATCTTCCGAACAGGACCTCCATCGATATGCTTGGTGTAACTCTAAGTGACCAGCTCGACCGACTGCAATCTTTAGAGCATAGGCGTCAGGTGGGAATGCTGTCCTTGTTCTACCGGTATTACAATGGAAGATGCTCCGAGGAACTAGCGTCATTGATCCCCTCGGCACCGGTGCATAGTCGGGAAACACGCCAAACACGCGCCCAACATTTGTACACGGTTGACATTAGTCACATGAGAATGGGTCGTTTCTATTACTCGTTCTTGAGTTCAACGGCTCGGCTGTGGAACGTTTGCCGGCCTCTGTGTTTCCTTCTTCCCACAACATGGATCTCTTCAAGACCAATGTTCATTCCAGAGTGGAAGATACTCTCAGTATCGCCCTGGTGTAAGACCACCATTCAGAATTGAAACGTTGCTTGAAATGGCTTTAGCCGTGTTTGGTGACCAGATCTGATTAGCCAGGTACTTCCCCACCGTCCTCTTCCCTATCTCCTTCCCCTCCCCACTACCTTCAGCCTCACAACATGCCCCAATTGGGGATGCCATAGTCCCACTGGCTCCAGACGGGAGCAGTTGGGACTCTTGTGCGGTATTCATGTAAAAAAAAAATCCTTCCTCTCCTCAAAAAGACCCTCCATACTGCAACTCAGATGATATAGGCCCTAAGGGAAATTATTTTTCTGTGTAGAGTTAATGTAAAAAAAATATCAATTTTAGTTAGTGTACCTTACCTACCACCATAAGGTTGGCATGTGCGCATGGTGTTGGAAAAATCCACTAATTATACAACCATCAAAGCAATGGATAAAAAATAAAAACAAATAAAAAAAACAATATACAATTTCCAGTTAAGGGATAAAAACTAAAAAAATTCGAGCAGCAGACAGCAGTTAGAAAAGTCAATAACATCAAACGAAGAGTAGCTACCTACTTTAAAGCTGACCATAATTTGTGGTAAAATTTATTAACCGATACTTATAAATTTATGAAGATATAGAGTTGCTCCACACCCCGTAATCAATTTATTTACACGAACAATGTTCATGGCCAGAAGAGCTCTTTTTAGGGTTTCAAATCAAATATCTAAAATTCCATGAATATTGGATTAGTTTAATAAGTTTTCTTTGTCTTTGTTTATAAGAATTCCACACGGAAGTCCTAGGGGGAAATATTTTATTACAGGAATTTTGTTATTCTTCTGCGTGCCGTGTCCAATCTGCCTCGAAAAACACACGGTAAAGCAGAAACCAGGAACCACAGTCATATCAATATTTTTTTTCTTGCCCACTTATGGTTTTCGAGTCGGCTGTGCCTTTGGATAACTTCTAATAAAATATCAATGCAATATTTGAAATGAAAATATTGAGTTCTCGGGCATCGTTTTGCCGGCTGGTCCAGATATCGATGTTTGCCAGACTCCCTCGAGGGGCGTTTTAGAGATTAGGGGTGGGTTTCATCCCGGAGTTTAAGTTTCAAGGAGGTGGAGGTAGAGGGGATGAGAGCGTGAGACCAAATATGAACATTCGACTAAAGTTGGTTTCCTTTTCTCGAAGCGAATTTTGTTTTCTAAAGAAACTTTACGAAAACGTATCAAAAGAAATTGTGTTATTCTGACATGTGATTGGATAAGTGTTTGATTTTAAATGAGATAGACCAACTTGACATAATACGCTGAAACATTTAAAAAAATCAACATCATAAATTTTATAAATGAACTGAACAGCCAGGAACTTTCCAAACTTTCCCTTTTGCATCTCCATCTATTTCCCCTCTCCACTCCCCTCAGCCTCTTAAAATACCGTAGTCTGCCATAGATGCCGTAGTCTCACTGACTCCGAAGCGTTGCGATTTTTTTTTTACAACTCCACACAGGAGGCCCTGAGGAAAATAATTTCCCTCAGGGCCTAAGTCATCTTTGAAGATGCTGTGTGGAGGGTCTTTTTGAGGAAAGGAAGGAGTGAACATGGGTCTCTTCAAGACCCATGTTGTAGGAGGGAGGAAACACAGAGGCCGGCAAACGTTCCACAGCCGAGCCGTTGAACTCAAGAACGAGTAATAGAAACGACCCATTCTCATGTGACTAATGTCAACCGTGTACAAATGTTGGGCGCGTGTTTGGCGTGTTTCCCGACTATGCACCGGTGCCGAGGGGATCAATGACGCTAGTTCCTCGGAGCATCTTCCATTGTAATACCGGTAGAACAAGGACAGCATTCCCACCTGACGCCTATGCTCTAAAGATTGCAGTCGGTCGAGCTGGTCACTTAGAGTTACACCAAGCATATCGATGGAGGTCCTGTTCGGAAGATTGCTTTCGTTGAAGGAGACTAGATTTTCATTTTGATCCCTTTTAGACGTTATCAAACATGATTGGGTCTTTGAAACATTAAATTCGACGAGGTTATTCTTACCCCAAGAGAAAACACTCTTGCGGTAATCACATAAAAAAAAAAGAAATTCCGCTTTATAGTAAAGACGAGTCGGTTACTAATGACCGGGTAGTTTATAAAATCAATATTGAAGTCATATCTTTAACAACCCAGTAAAAAGTAAAAGATTGGGTGAAATATTAAACTTTCGGTGAAAATTTCGTAGAAAGAATGTCAGGCGAAAGATGAGATATGAATGTAAGACGGAATCAGGCAGATAGTCACGAAGAACTTCTCCATCGGTATATGTTCACTGTTCACAAGTATCAGTATTCATAAGGAAGTTTTATAAATAGCACATATATTCCTGCACGTTCCACGTCGAAGGTGGAAAATACTTCAAAAGTGAATTGATGCGAATATCGTGTCTTACTTTATTAGATCGATATTTTATTGTTATAATATATGAATAGAAAAAATAAATTCAGAGAAAATGGTTTGAACCATTGAACGATCGAATTTTTACATTATTTTCATAGTTTTCTGGTGGTTCTCATTTATTGTACATAACGAACATGTCAGCCCTCAAAAAGATTGAACACACGTATACAAATACGACATCACGTTCCGTTGCGCTGGCGAAGCAATACTCGTATTTTATGATTAATTCATTCCCTGCATTTAATGACGTCTTATCCAGCGCGACCTCGCATAAAATATAAGTTCTTGGAATTCCACCCTCGCATCTCATAAGTCAGTATTTCCACAAGGTAAATTTGTGAAAATATTCTTCTTATTGGTTTCGAAGTCTTACTACGTGTATTTTGTATAAGGGATGGTACTAATTTTCCGTCTACCCATGCAGTGCATCTTTTGCGAAAGGTAATTATTTTAAAGGAAACGCGGATCTACTTATGCTTACTACAAATTTAAGTCCTACCCGAACCACCCCTTCTCAATATATCTCGAAGCTAAAAATACTAATTAGAAACTATAAATGGTTTCACTTCCATTTTCCCCATCAACTGTGGAATGTTAGTTATCTATTTTTATGATTATCATGAATCTATGTTAATTTTGTGATTTTCTGTCAACTTTCTCAAAAATAATAAATGGAAACATCACCTAAGCCATAATGGAGTAAACTGAAGTACACTGGAATATGCCTCGCTAATTTGGAACCCGCAGTACAAAGTACACATAGATAGCATAGAACATAATATTCAAAACAAATTTATAAAATATCTTATCTTCAAATTCAAGAATAACTCTAAAGGCACATATAGGCGAGCAATAGCGGATTTAACATTTTTATACAAAGTTTTAAATAATAACATCGACTGTACCGAACTTACTTCCCTAATTAATTTTAACACTTCTTAAGGCGTACACGCCATAAAGAACTATTCCACACGCTTAATTACAAGACAAATGCTCTTTATACGTTCAATAATATTTGCCTAAATACTAACATCGATATTTTCTCCGACTCACTGCCCGAATTTAAAAAAAGCATTTTAAAAGAGATAATTGGATATTCGAAAGGGGACGAGATTTCTTTAAAGAATATATGACTTCCTAACCATTATAAAATAAAAGAAAATAATTAAATTAACTAAATAAAATATCATACTTCACATCTTTTTCCAACCTGACTTCACTGAAATCTAATCTTACCTAAATATATACTCTTCTAGACGATTATTTACCTACCTTGACAAATCTCCAGTAAAAATTTTAGCTTTCATAAAAAAATACCATATAAATAAAAAAAAAACACATATTTAAATCTTACTTCTTAGTATTTTATATTTTATAGTATTTTATTTTTAACTTCTTTAAAACATCTTCTTCTTTATAATCCTTTATATACATGTACGTATATATATATATATATACATATGTGTGTTTGTATGTATTTATGTGTGTATATATGTATGTATTTGTGTATGTGTATGCATATGTATGTGTATGTGCTTACGTATACATATATCTTGTTATATTTTACCTTAAATATTTTATCTTTTTTCTTTCTCTTGTTTCTAATATCTTATAATTTTTATTTCAAACCTATATTTTGTTCTAGTTTTCACACTGCATAACTTATATCATGTATGATTACCTTAACACGGGCATTAGCCTAGTATGGTAATAAAAAAAAAAACATAAAAGTGTACTTTTAAAAATTGTATGAAATAAAAAATAAAAAATAATAAATAAATAAATAATTACAAAATATACGTACCATAAATAAGACACTACAAAGAAACATATCACAGATACCCACTACGAAATATTACTTAATATCTGTAAATACTATCATCACTGTAACCAATGTACTGTTTGTTTCTACATATATAAATAAATAATAGCAATTTATATTACATGACGTATCAAGTACAAACACGGACAAGGCAGGTAAATTTTTGAAACAAATAATCTATTGGTGTGATTTTCAAGTATATTCTGAAAGATATGTGGGAACCATAGAATAAAAAAAATTACAAAATAGGGCTCTGTCGGCGTGTTTCATGATCTAATTACAGGCCTTTCAGCCTTCATTTCCATCCAAAACTCTGTTTCACCATGATTAAGAAATTTAAATAGGATGGTACAATATAATTTCTGTCATGTGTAACAGAGAAATGTGTAAGACCGCATGCTAAACAACATAGAACCAAAAGGGTCTAAGTCACTGGCCCATTTGTTTTCATTCAAATTTGGATGGTAGGCACTTCTGGTTATGTTCTTTGTTCTATGGTGGGAATAAACAAAATGATCTATAAAATAGTACATACTTACAAAAACCCTAACAAAGACCAGAGAACAAAGTGCTACGGGGTGTCCGGTGGCAGAATTAGGATTTAAAACTTAAAAAAAAAATAAACTGCCTAGGATATACATTTATTTCAATAACTGTTACAAAGAAGAGAAGTGCGGATTTTATTTCTTAAAAATTTATTTTGTCTAAATGCAGACCATCACGTCGGACGCACTTTTGGAATCTGGCCTCAGTATTTCGTGCCACTCGCTGGAAAAGTGACATCGGGATACCATTAACTTCGTGAATGATATTTTCTTTTAGTGCAGAGATGGTCGCGGGGTTGGTTTCATACACTTTACTTTTAAGGTACCCCCACAGAAAAAAAGTTCATAGGGGTGAAATCTGGTGACGCCCTTGGCCAGGGGATGTCACCGAAACGGCTGATTATTTTTTTAGGGAACAAATCACGAAGTAGCGCCATCGTCTCTCTAGGAGTGTGAGGCATGGCACCATCTTGCTGGAACCATGTGTGTGAATTGAAGGCAGGATGTTCTCTCATTTTCGGCAAAGCATGCCCGATAAGAAACCACGTTCACAGTAATGGCTTGCCTTCGACGATTTTCAAAAAAAAGGTCTGATTATTTCACTGCTAGACAATGCACATCAAACCGTCACTTTGGGACTTTGAAGTAGCTGTTGATGTTTTAATCGTGGGTTCTCTCCTTTAGGTGACCAATAACGACAATTCTGCTTATTTACACTTCCATTTGAATGAAAATGGGCTTCATCACTCCAAAAGATAGTGTTTACCGTACGAAATCGCTCTAACATTGTCTAGCAGGAAATTTTACGTAAATTGTAATCATCAGGTTTAAGCGCTTGCACAATTTGAATCTTAAAAGGATGAAATTTAAGGTCCTTCTTCAATATTTTGTGCACAATAGTTTTTGGAAGCCCTAGGATAGCCGCTCTCTTGCGCACGGATTGACGCGGATTTTCTCGCAAACTATTCGTGACGAGTTCGATGTTTTCATTTGTTCTCGACGTCCTCCTGGGCCCCGGCCGTGAGCCGTTTGCCGCCGAACATGTTGCCCGGAACCTTCGGACCCATGATCGAATCAATTCTTCACTTGGAGCATCACGTAAGCGTCGAATACTGTAACGCGTACTGTAAAGCTATCGCGGCCTACTCCTTGCTCGTCCGCTTAGCCGTTACAGAGAAATTCGAAATTTAAAACATAATTCTGCCACCGGACACCCTGTATAAACCTTAACATATTCAACAGAAACAGATAGGGCAAAGAAGGTCAAAGGAAAATGCATTTTAATAATAACGGAGTCTAGGACACTAGACTCCGTTATTATTTAAGAAGATATGACGGGTAATTTGAATATGAATTGGGTAGATATTTTCCACGTATGGATTTATCTATTAATTGTACAATAACTAGCTGACCCTGAGAACTCCGTACCGCTTCAGAATCAATAACTGTTGTGTCAACTTATTAGCCGAATTAAATTCAGTTTTTTTATAAGTTAAATATTACGATCCGCAACTGACCGTGTTTTGTTTTTGTCGGCATCAGAGGAGATGGCTTTGTATACGGATTTATATTCTTTGTGATTTTCTTTCTTTTTCACTTAGGAGCCTCCGTAAATTACGTCACACAAATTTCATGATTTTTGACCCGCCCCCTTCCCTGCCACACATCGTCTCATTTAAAAATGATCAAAACAGAAATTTAATTTTTTTACATGTGACGTCACACAGTTGATGACCTCCCCCCTTACCCCTTGTCACACAATTTCACACTTCTCTACTCCCCCCCCTTCAAGGCGTAACGTAATTTATGGATGACCCCTTTCTTAAGAGAATTGCATTTCATTTTCTTTATACGTGTGAGGGAGATTTATTATAATTATTGAATTTTTCCTTTACAGGGGTGCAGACATACGTTCACTGTTTGTCCCATTTTCGACTGTTGACATTTAGTATGCACGAAAAAGGGGCAGCATTAATGTTTAAGAACAAAAGCAAAACAATCATCGCATTGACATTTGACGTTATCGAATTTTTGGAATTCGTTCACTACTAATGCTACACTTAATATTTCTGCGGCTCTTTCAAAAGATGAGAATTCGTTCCATACAAAATGTATGAGGAAAAGAATTTTTTTCATAATTTTTTTTTCGTTAATTTTTCCGATGTTTTAATAGCTATTCTGTTGTTCGGGGCGGAGACAAATCAAACATATCACAGATCATCAAAATTGGTTCAGCCGTTCTGGAGTTATAAATAGTGTAACTAACAAACTAACCTCACTTTGTTTTATATATTATAAGATAAGAATTTATCTGCATTAAGGCCACACCACGAGAAAATCCCCATCAGATAATGTTCACCCAAGATATAATATTTTAGTAGGACTACGACTTTGATATTGGATTCCTCTTTATTAGCGACCACAAAGATGTTTGTAAAAGTTTTACGTAATGTTCCAGTATTTATGTGACTTGGAGACAGAGTGGCGTTCTCGATTTTGCTGCGATTCACTGCAAAGTTGTCATATAGTGGAAGGCCGTTAACAAAGTTACATTTTTGAATAAATTTCATATTTTGGTAAGTAGTAGTAACGGATTTTCATGTGGTTTTCAGCAATAGATAGAGTGATTCAAGAGGAAGGTTTATGTGTATAATATATGCATATTATAATAGAGAAAAGTCGAGAAATTCAAAGATTCAACTCAGGCAGCAGGCAGCGGGCGGTGTAAATTTGATACTCGTGTGTATGAAAATTAACAGATGGCGTTAGTTATAAAGGTTGGTTAAGCCACAGCAACGTGTGACCGGGTCTGTTAGTATTAGAGATTATTTAAAATGAATTAATTGTGAAATTACACAAATTAACTGCATTCTTCCTAACTCTTTTATATTACTCTATAGTAATTTTAATTTTTTTTTAATTCTTTTGTGCTCTTTAATATTATATTATTTAATGTATATATTTTCTTAATATTCTCACACATTCTTTATATTGCATGTGTTAATGTACTGTATAGAAATCGACCACCACTACACGGGCATGTGCCTAGCATGTTAGTCGAAAAATCCCCATTTTATGTAATAAAAAAATTCAATGAATTAAAAAAAACAAAAACCAGATAAAATTTATTTACCCACGCCGCGATCAGATCCCCGCGACCTTCGGATTGTGAGTCAAAAGCCTTATCGCTAAACCACGCTGGCCGTGGCCTCGGCCCCCCTCTTTAAACATCGATTAAAATTGTAAGTCTCCATGAGTTTTGCACAGTCATTCGTTATTCACAAACGACGTGACATTAGAATAGACGCATGCTGTAAGAAATAAACCATGAAATAGGCGCGAATTACGTTACAAAACAGAACTAATTAATACTTTTTTTTTGCGAAAACACATAAAATAAATGTAGTTAATCATGAATGCCCGAATGAACCTCGAGCATTAAATTAACAGGCATTCTACCGGATTAATCTGAACATCGTATCATGTATCATTAACACAAGTTTAGTGTTGGTTTCCAGAAAGTTCGGTTTAGATTTCCATGAAAATCCGTCGCCAGGGGTGTGCGGAGGTCCGCCCACGCGTGGCCTGTTTTCAGACCCCAATTTGCAAACGAAGTTCCAATTACTGGCATCAGTGGGTCCGTCGAACCAAATTACGTTTTTAACGATTCCCTCAAGTGGTAGCAGGTTTCTGAATGCCTTCGGAGTATAACACCCCGGAGATGAATAATAAAAGTCATTACTTATGAAAGTATCTCACGGTGCGATGAAGAATATTTGTCTAGAGTTTGGCAGAACGGTAATGCCAGGCAGTTTATTTGAATTACTTCCTCAGTAGAATTTTTCGAATGAATAGTGTTTATAAAAAATACTTCTGAAACCAATTTAAGGAAAGATCTAGTAAGACGCGTTCAGCTGTGTTGTTCTGGGTTACAAAATGCAAAGTAAAAATTACTCTGAAGATAGTCAACATCTGATAGGAGAAGGCACCAGAAGAAGAAAATGCATTAAATGAAAAAAATAAAATATTATAGATTCGATTCAATGTCTTTCAAAATTTTCGTTATTTATTTTTGGGGTGTTATGCCGTCTTGCGCTATCTCCTTCTTTAGCCGACGTTTCGGACAGCGTTACAGTGTTCATCATCAGGGCAGATGTGGCAGATGATGGACACAGAAAGCTGTCCGAAAGAAGGAAGTAGCGCAAAACGGCATAACACCCAAAAAAAATTACGAAAATACTTTTGGCAGTGAAAATCTTAAAACGTATCTTTTTCTAAATTCGTCCAAATGAACTGATATTATTGTTTATTTATGAAAATATTTTCTGATCTATGAGATACAAATAAATCATACTTATAAAGATGAATCGTATAGGTCAGGGGTTCCCAATCTTTTTCAGCCAGTGGCGCACTTACAAGCTTAGCATTTTGTCACGGCGCCCTACTTTAGTAAGCTATTTGGAATATATATACATATATATTATAGTCGAAAGAAATAGGTACCTACAATAATAGTAGTTGGGGAGATAGGCTCAAAAATTAAAACATCCACAATATGAAATTGAGTTTTATTATATTTATAAGAATTCAGAATTGGAACAGAGAACAACAAAAAAGACTTAAGAAAAAAATAAAACACGATAGTTACTCAGTCAAATCAAAGTGACGGGTGAGCTTGATGATTTCCGTACAGTTTTTCAAAGCGGGGAATAAGACTTGAGACTGCTACTCTCATTTCTTGCTCCACATTGATCTTTGAGCATTTTGTTCTTGATTATAGCTACAGCTGATAATCCAGCTTCACATAAATATGACGTGGCAAACGAATGAAAAATTTAAAAGCTTTCAAAGTTAAATTTGGATATTCATTTTGAATCGATATCCAAAATTTCACCAAATCGGTACTGGTAAATCTAATTTTGAGGCTGTTGTCGCAAGAGAATTCAATGAGACTCTCTTGCTCTTGTGTTGTGAATCCTGGCGGAGCTTGTGCACGGAAAATATCTTGGATCCAAGCAAATTATTCAACATCATCATCTGCAAAGTACTTTGAAAACCATTCGTTGAGCTTCGATAGGTGTTCTGTGAAAAGGGCCATCAGGTCTTGTCAGACAACCAGTTTATTAGATGCCGCATAGCTTGACTTAAGTAAACGGACATTGCGAGCAAGCAGTCGCGGGCGGGTAAAGACGTTGGAGGGGTAGGGTATCAACGGTTTTCAAGCGCGTAGGTACTTTTCGGCGAGTGAGCAACGGCGACGAGTATGTACCTATGTTCTTTAACCCTTTGAGGAGTATTGCCGCACGTATGCGGCAGCACTCGGACGATCCAAATAGAGTATTGTCGCATACGTGCGGCAGCACGACTTTATTTAGTTTTTTCTATGCCGTGTATGTAATTTCGATTAAATTATGATTTATAGATAATAAAAATATATTTGTCAAACATTTTTACATGTTTTTACCAAAATTGTTACGTATTTCACGTTACAGATTACGTAATCCAGTGGCTCTCAACATTTTACAAATAAAAAGTTTTCAAAAATTTTAATTAATTTATTTATATAGAAAGAAATGTACAATAATAAAGGGATAATACTAAAAATAAAAAAATGGACTAATCCAGTGACTCTCAACATTTTACAAATAAAATGTTTTCAAAAATTTTAATTAATTTATTTATATTGAAAGAAATGTACAATAATAAAGGGATAAAACTAAAAATAAAAAAGTGGACTAATCCAGTGGCTCTCAAACATTTTACAAAGAGTGTTTTCAAAAATTATTATTTTTATTTATAAACTAGAAAATAAAATAAAGCGCAGTCGTCAAGCACTTTTGTTCAGTTCCAGAAATCAATTCCAGTTCGCTTTCAGGAATCCATCGTGCCCGGGGCATACGGCGTAGCAACAGTAGGGCGCTACCGTTGCTACCGTAGGTAGGACACGTAGGAGATGTTTTGTGTGCAGTAATTCCAAAATTCGTCCAGAGCAAAGAAAGGACACAAAATTTATGTGTGTTGGATGTAATGTTCCATTATGTATCTATGTATCCGTGTTTTGAGGAATACCACATGAAAATAATATTTTAGCCAGTAATTGAAATCTAACATTATTCACATGTTGAGAACCACTGAATTTAAACCTTATTTTTATTTTTAGTATTATGTTTTTATTACTGTACATTTCTGTTTTTATAAATATTTTTATTTAAAAAAAGAAACTATTTGTAAAATGTTGAGAACCACTGAATTGGTCCACTTTTTTATTTTTAGTATTATCCGTTTATTACATATTATATTTCTTTTTATATAAGTAAATTAAAAAAATTTAAAATTTGAAAACTTTTTGTTTGTAAAATGTCGAGAACCACTGAATTTATAATTTATTTTTATTTTTAGTATCATGTTTTATGACTTTTTATTAGGTACTGTACATTTCATTTTTTGTAAAAAAAAATTTTTCCCAACACTATTTGTAAAATGTTGAGAACCACTGAATTTGTCCAACTAAATTTACGTAATGCTTACTTATTCAATAAGAAATGGTTATATATCGTTATAAAAAAGCTCCGAAATTAACTTGTGTAGTAAAACAAGGTAAGAAGATAATTAATTAAATCGATTAAAAAATTAAGAAAAACTTGAAAAATAACTCACTCCCACGATGTAGATGACAAAAAAATAACTCACTAATCAAAGGGTTAAAGATGCGCGAATATTTGTGGTTTCGGATAATGATGAGGATCGACTCACGGCGCCCCTCTTTACTTTCTACGGCGCACCAGGGCGCCGCGGCGCACACTTTGGGAACCCCTGGTATAGGTAATGTTTTCACTAAACTAAATCTACCTTATCGAGAGTGTTTTCTCTTGGGGTAAAAATAATCTCGTTGAATTTAATGTTTCAAAGATCCAATTATGTCTGATTACGTCTAAAAGGAATCGAAATGAAAATCTAGTCTCCTTCAACGGAAGCAACTTTTCGAATAGGCCATCCATTTATATGCTTGGTGTAACTCTAAGTGACGAGCTCAGATATGGGGGCTCCATCGAAGTCAGAGTTAAGTTAGCCTCTCAAAAACTAGGCGTACTGTACAGGGCCCGCAGATACTTTAATAGTACACAACGGTAAGATCACAAGTGCGCCCCACGGTTAAATTTGGCAGCCACCTCTGGTCTGAAGACCCAAAATACTTGAAAAAAACCCTCGAATACTTGGAAGAAACGGGCGGTTCGTTTGATAGATTCTCCTAACTTAACTCCTGAAAATATGAACTTACTCCAACAAACAGCGGATCCTGGAAATAAATCACTTCCATTAAACAATGAGAATATTCTGAATAATACACCATCACCGGAAAAAATACCTAAAGTTCTCATATTTGGAGACGGGGAGGAAGGAGCGAGGCAAATGCGAAGAACCATTGAAAGAAGCACCAACAATGTAGAATGCCACAGCTACATATATCCGGGTGCCACAATAGACAAATACACTTCAACCATAGTACAATCTTGTAAAAACTTTACTAAAAAAGATGTAGTTATTATATTTACCGGCAGTAATGAAAAATCACCTAAGAATATAATTAGCCATCTGTACTATCTTCTACATAATCTCCAAAATACAAATGTTATTGTACACTCTGTACCAAAAAATAATCACTTGAATGTTTATAAACTTAACACTGAAATACAATCAAATACTGCTCTATTTAAAACTAACTGTGAATTCATTGGGCCAATATTTTATGACCGAATGAATAATTATAACATTTCAAAATCTATGGGATTAGTAAGATTAAATATAATCGATATGATAAAAAGAAAATACTGGGAAAATGGTCCTAATCTCAATCAGATAAAAGACAGGAACCCACTATATCCGGAAAATCAAAGATTTTTTTTATGAATAATGCAATAAGTAAACAACCTTCCATCGAGACCTCATCTGTTAATAAAAATATTTCTTCAGAAAAACTGAAAAAACACATCAGAATAAAAAAAATATCATGCCACAAACATGCAACTACATCAAAAGGACAAACCCAACTCTCTTTTATGTACCTAAATGTGAGAAGCTTGAAAGGTAAACTCGATGATATTAAATGCCTACTGAAATCTACAATCTCAAACTTCAACATCATCCTCTTGTGTGAGACCTGGCTCAAAGAAGCGGACCTAAAGTACATCAACCTAGAAGGATACAAACACGAAGCATCCTGCCGGCCGCAGGGAACTGGTGGCGGAGTCTCCATTTTCATAAAAGATTCATTAGAATACGATGTGATTAATAACACGTGAGACTCCGACAATAATTATCTATGGCTTCATGTAAACAAACTTAATCTAAAAATAGGCCTAGTGTATAAAAAACCAAATACTGTTTTCAAAGACTTCCTGAAGACACTATCCTCTCATCTAGAATCATACAAAAGAGGTATTGTATTTGGAGACTTCAACATAAATCTGCTCGACCCAACCAATACACAAACTTGTAAATACACAAATACAATTAGATTGAACAATTACAATATTTTTAACAAAATAAACAAAAAACACGCCACACGCATCACAGAAAATACGAACACAATAATAGATCATATACTTACCGATACAAAACTATCATACTCACTAACCAACTGTGATAATTCTATATCAGATCATAATATACTACTCCTTGATGTAATTCACACATATATTAAGAGTACATCCTTAAAATCATCCCAAAAACATACACATATTAATCTTGATAATTTAAAGAATGATGTCATCCAAAATCCTTTTAATCTTAATATGAATAATGACTCGGTATTAAATTATGATAATCTTGTAAACTACCTCACAAATAAAATTAATTCTAACAGCACCATTAAAATTAAAACAAAAAATATAAATAATCCAGACTGGATAACCAAAGACCTTATAAAATTAATCAACAAAAGAAATAAATTGCATCTGAAATTAAAAAAACAACCCAATAACACATTATTGAAAGCAGATTTCCTAAAAGTAAGAAATAACATTACTACAGAAAAACGAAACTTAAAACAAAGACACTACAGTGATCTCTTTAAAAAATGCGAAAATAACAGTAAAAAAACTTGGAAGTTAATGAATAACATTCTTAAAAATCTGTCTAATACTTCGAATAATTTTTGTACTAAATTAATAATCAATGATGAAATAATCACTAACAATGTAGAGATATGCGACCACTTTAACAATTTCTTTTGCAACATTGGCTTCTCCTTAGCTAATAATATACGTAACAATGTCGTACACAAACCGGCCAATGAAATAACATTAGTATACAATAGTATACAATCTTTATATCTTCAACCAATAACAGAATTAGAAATAAGCAAAATATTAAAATCATTGAAATCAAATGCGAGTTCCGGTTACGATGAACTCAAATACAAAACAGTGCTAAGTCTCTCAACGGAATTGGTTCCTATATTATCAAAACTGATTAACCAATTTAAAGAGGGAACTTTTCCAGACAGCTGTAAAATTGCCAAGGTGATACCAATTCACAAAGGTGGGTCCAAAACAAATACCTCAAACTACAGACCCATCTCAATCTTACCAATCTTATCAAAAATTTTTGAACGTGTAATCTACGAAAGATTAAACAATTTCCTATTAAAAAAATCATTCTTTTCTAAAAAACAGTATGGCTTTAGGAAAAAATCTAACACACTTGCGGCAATAAACGACTTAATCAGTAAACTTAGGAGTGGTATTGATGGTGGAAATTATATCTTATCTATACTAGTTGACCTTCAAAAAGCCTTTGATACGGTAAGCCATGATATACTTCTCAAGAAACTCGAGAAACTTGGTGTAGTTGGTCCTGCTCTTAATCTATTCAAATCATATCTTAGCAATAGAAAGCAATTCGTAAGCATTAACAATCAAAATAGTAAGCACCCTCCAATAAACTATGGAGTTCCGCAAGGATCCATACTAGGGCCACTACTGTTCCAAATTTATATCAATGATATTTCGCAATTAGAATTAAACGGTGAAATTTTCTTATATGCAGATGATACTGCAATATTCTACTGGGGTAAAGATCTAAACATACTACTAGAAAATGCACAAAGTGACCTAGAAAGAATTTGCGGTTGGCTCCAATCAAATATCCTAACAATGAATATAAAAAAAACAGGATACATGATTTTAAGTTCAAACCGTAAAATAATTCCTCCACATGTACCATTAAAAATTGAAAATAACGATTTGCAAATCCTGAAACAGGAAAAATATCTTGGGCTGTGCATCGATAAGCATTTAACTTTTAAACAACACATTCAAAATGTAAAAGATAAAATCACACCCTTAATTAGCGTTTTTAGCCGGTTATCATATCTATTACCAATTAGATTAAAAAAAAGTTTATACTATAGTCTCGTACAATCACACCTAAATTACCTGATTGAAATCTGGGGAAATGCGTATGAAACATACATCAATGAATTACAGATAATTCAAAATAAGATAATCAAAAAACTATTTCACTACGAATCCAAAACATCCACAAAAAATTATATTTGGAAACAAAACTGCTAACATTAAGAAAACTATACGAGTATAATATATGTATCCTTATATACAAAATAAATAATAAACTCATACATACAAACACAGAATTCATTAAAACGTCCCAAGTACACAAACATTTTACACGACAACACGATAACATACGTTTAAACACCATTCATACTAACTACGGTAAGCAATCAATTAGTTACGAGGGGGGCAATTTATATAATTGCCTTCCAGATGATATCAAAAACGAAAAAAGTGTGTGCAAATTCAAAAAAAAATTGTTCATGTTTATTCACAAAAAACAAAGTAGTGATAGTGAATAATATCGTATGGTAATATAATATCATGTAAAAATCTACTGTAATCTAAGGTTATGAAATGTAAAAACTATGTAATATAATGTAAAAAGTACATAATTCAATATTCTAGTTAAGTAAGTGAAAATGTTATTTTCTTTTTTACTGGAATAAAAACTTATGAAAAAAAAAACAAACGGATTGCAATCTATAGAGCACATGCGTCGGATGGGAATTGTTCTACCGGTATTTCAATGAAAGATGCTCCGAGGAACTAGCTCATTGATCCCTTCGGCACCGGTGCATAGTCGGGAAACACGCCAAACGCGTGCCCAACACGGTTGAGATTTGTCACATGAGAACGGGCCGCTTCTTCGACTCGTTCCTGTACGCGGCTGTGGAACGATTTACCGGTCTCTGTGTTTCCTCCTTCCTACAACATGGGTCTCTTGAAGACCAATGTTTATTCCTTCCTCTCCTCAAAAAGACCCTCCCTACAGCAGCAGATGACATAGGCCCTGAGAGAAATTATTTTCCTGACGGCCTCCTGTCCGCAACATATTTGGACACGCTGTTCACCAAACTGAGGACTTATAGTCACTAGCAAAGTGTTTGGCAAGAGAAGCACAGGAAGGTCACAAATGCGCTGGAGTGATCAAGTACCGAGAGCAATGTGGAATAGACTTATGAACGACACTAAAAAGTCTCAAAAAATTGTTAGACAAAATAATCTTGGAACATCCCTTGTTTGCTATAGCTCTTTTTAAATATTTATATTTGTTAAAACTAGCAAAATATCTTTTCATAAGGCGAACATATTAGGGAGTAACATACAACCTTTAGGGCCTCTGACACAACCTTTACAATTAATAACTCAGTTTAGAAAAGCAATAACTCCAAAACGTTTTTTTTAATCCCAGCGCCATTTTACTCCGAACAAACAACCTCGAGGAGATTTACAACGTAAACATTATCCAACCGAAAAACTTAACGTTTTTATTTCATTTCAGAGTGTTTAGTGTTTCCCTGGTAGCTTCATAATTAATTTTACCTTAATTCTTCTATTTAATAAAAAAATAATAATTCCTGAATGAAAATTACGTTTGGAATACACTATTTAAGGGTACACCCTACTAAGGGTGGTTTAAGACTAGAGTTCTGGTTAGTAACACAAAATTTTACTGTATTTGAATAAGAAAATAAATTTGTTTATGTTTTCTTCTAATTTAACCACTTGGACCCATAAGCTTTTTAAAACGACAATGTAACATTACTGGACGTTGTCTTCTAGGTAAATTAAACGAATTGCACTTTTTCGAAATCGATTTTTCGAATACAACTGTACGAAATGCAATTTTTGAACAGCAATTTTTCGGAAAGAGTACCAGGGTATTTAATTATAGGATGGGCAATTTCAACTCACCTAACCTAACCTAACCTAACCTAACCTAACAGTACCTCGTTAGTCATAAGCAAGTGAAATATATATTTTTAAAGTTTATTAACATATTCGAAAAATATGTGCTTCGGCCAATTGCAGTCCGAAAAATTAGTCTTTCGAAAAATTAGTCTTCGAAAAACCGAAATTCGAAGGATTGATTTCGAAAAATCGAATTCGAAAAACATGCTTGCTCCCGTACGACGTTTGAGGCGTCCCTGAGTTATTAACTTAGATTTAGATGTGGCATATTTTAAATAGTACTATCTATAAAAGGTATATATTTTTTCCGTTAAAAGGCGAAAAAATCCTTAGGCAAATATATATTTTTTTAATAATGTCAGCTTCTTAAATCCCAATCCCAAATTATAATATTCCGTGATTTTACATGGGTCCGCGCTAGAAATATATATATGTTTTGAGGGTCACTTTCAAATTCGCGTTTTTTGGTCAAATGCAATGTATATAATAGTCTTGAATCAGTGGTCTATAAACCGGTGGATGTAACTTTTAGCCATAATAATAATAATAATATTTGGCTAATTTATATAGCGCCGTTTTTGTGAAAAATCACCTCAAGGAGCCATTGTTGATATAATCGTTTGTCTGTATGTGTTAGATTGTAGAAATGTATAAGAATTTGTGCAGCACCCCTGAAGTAATTTTTAACAAAAACAGCACTGCACAAATCATTCAAACATCTGATGTTATTAATATGCCAAAGTTGAAATTTAATAATCTGACTACGACTACTCTGACGCTGCGCCTTACGCAAAACCTCCGAAAAACTGACGACCTCCGTAGTCCAGTGGCTAAGACTCTTGACTCACATTCCGGAGGTCGCGGGTTCGAACCCGGCATGCGCAAATAAATTTTATTTGATTAATTTGTGTTATTTCACAATTAATTCATTTAAAATAATATATAGTATATTTGCGGCATGTTCCAGAGTGGAAGATACTATTAGTATCGCCCTGGTGTAAGACCACCATTCAGAATTGAAACGTTGCTTGAAAATGGCTTTAGCCGTGTTTAGTGACCAGATCTGAATAGCCAGGTACTTCCCAACCTTCCTCTTCCCCACCTCCTTCCCCTCCCCACTACCTTCAGCCTCACAACATACCCCAATTGGGGATGCCATAGTCTCACTGGCTCCAGACGGGAGCAGTTGAGATTCTTGTGCGGTATTCACTGTAAAAAAAAAAAAAAAACCGTTTTCGTAAGTGGAGTTAGTTTCGAATCAACTTTTGTAATAGAGCCGAAATAAAGTATTGATAATAGATGGCGCCACTTACGATAACAGCTAGCTTGAGGAGCGTCGGCTGGCAGGCGTAAGTACTATTGGATTCGTGCTTTCGTCGAACTTTCCGGTCATGGAGAGGTGGGTGGTATGGTATTTTAGAAAGGAGGTTTTTAGGAATTTAATCCTGGTTGGACTTTGCAGTTTACAGTCCTTTCCACATCTGTAAACTATATTGCGTGTAGGGATGCAAGGTTTTTAAAAATATCGATATCGATATATATCGAATTAAGTCGATATTGACATATTGGTCTAGCAGGTCGATATATCGATATTTTTTTCTTTTTTTAAAAGCCTATAGAAATACAATGTAGTTTTAGTTATACGAAACGTTTATCGATTATGTATGTATGTAATTTATTATTCTTATCTATGTGAATAATCACAAATTTTGGATAGGTTTTTTTTTCATAAATTTATGTAAAAAAATTATTCCATTGTTTTGTACCAGCTATCGAACCTAAAACTTCCGTCTGCTTCCTTGTAGCCGGTTTCTGCATTGAGTTATACTGGCTCCTGCCTTTGAAAAAAGACGTTTAGAAGCAACACTTGTTGCCACTATTGGTAGATGGCTCATTGTCACTTTAAAAAGATGGGGATATGCACCTTGCATCTCTTGCTATGTTTCAAGAATGTTGACTTTCAGAGTATTTACAAGAGCAGAAAGATATAATAATAGCATTTTACCCGATTTTGTGGGTATTTTAATTTGGGTGGGCTTTTCTTTATTTCAATACGGTTTGTCTTTATTTTTCGATATTGATATATCGATATCGGCGTATCGTTGATATCGATAAATATCGATATTTATCGATTTTCCGATATCGATAAATATCGATATTTATCGGTTTTCCGATATATCGTTGTATCCCCAATTGCGTGAGCAGTGGAGATTTGTCAATAAGATCTCTTCATTATGTGAATCAAACGTATTTATAGGAAAAACGTTATTTTACAATAAACTTGGTACAGTGTTAAAACAATGACGGCAATGGGGAAGGTATAACTGTCGAATGAAACGAACGCGGGAATGATTGTCATGCGCTGGACCGGGCAGTGGTTCTCGGTGATATCAGTCGATAAAATTAAGCAACAATAAACCGGTCAAAGGCCAGGCCATTTCGCGGAAATTCGCGAAACTTCACAAAAAAAAACACTAAAAAAGCACCATTTTGAACTTTGAATTGAATGTTTTGTTGATTAATTTTGAGCTATTGTATATTTTATTGACTGAAATACGTTCACAACACAATAAACTATCTACCAAAATAACATTACTTGCATTTATTACGTAAATTAATCGGTTTTACGATGTTTTATTCGCGATACACTCATTTATTGCGACGGTTAAATTCGCGGCAATTTATGTCATGGATGAAATCGTTTTAAAAATATTCCAGGGTGACAAGGTGAATGAAACTTTTAGCACCACCTAGAGTAATGATGGCGCAAGCGATTCTGACACTGTTCTTCATACAAATTCTGTACATAGAAGGGTCAAAATCGCAGACCAAAAGTTTTTCGTCGACAATATTATTCAAATATTTGAATTATTTTCTCGCGCATGCGCATATCACCGGGTTGTCCGGCTATAATATGATTACCACCCACCATTCACAACTGGCAGTTGTAGATAAATAATAATACCACGTTGTGATTTCTTCCACGCGTCTATATATTATATATGACGACATTGCCTGTGCGCGGTTACTTTGTCCACTTGACTAGCTGTCACTGGATCCAAGGAATCAACTATTTATAACCGACAAGTAGCAAAAACCTGCGGAACGGGTTTTTAACAGCTAGTTATCTATACTAATATTATAAATGCGAAAGTGCGTGTGTTTGTTAAAATAAACCGAAATAATATAATTAACCAATTTAATTATAAACCGATTTTAAAAATTATTTAACAAAAAGAAAGCTACATTATGTGCGATTTAAATAGCGAGTAAATATATTATATATTTTATACGTAGAAGAAAAGCAAAACAAATCGTTGTCTTGGTAACTATGCTGATATATTTGGAGTAAATTTTATTTCAGGCGTCGTAGTAAATAAAAATGAATCTCCGAATTGGTTTTACGCGCATAACTTCCGAACGACTGCACCAAATTGGATAATTCTTTTTTTCTGTTCGTTATTCAAGGTTAGCATAATTTGTGAGCACTGGCAAATTCGTTAAAAAAATTGCAATAGGTGTCACGTGAGCTGTTTGAAAACTGAATGTATGGAATGCGGGAGGGGGGAGGGGAATGGGGAAAGGGAAGGTGGAGGAGGCGGAGTAGGAACGCAAGAGGGGAAGGGGACGTGGGAGAGGAAGGGGAGGGGGAAGGGGAACGGGACCAATGGGAAAGGACATGCAGGGAGAAACAATTTATTTATTAAATGGCATAGCAACGTATGCCGGGTACCAACAGGTTGGGAAACAATATAACGGCAATAGAAATCCACCCCAAGCCATTTCAAAAATAGAATCACACTCTATCGTTAAAGGAGAATTGTGGACCGAATGCCAAATGGGTCCTACGGTGCCCTTTAGTTTCCTGAAATATTTCATAATCGAAGCCTTTCCGCACCCGCCCGTACGTGTGGAGCCTTCAGAATGATTATTTTCATTTATTAGACGTCTCCAATCACGTGTGCTGCATATAACTAGGGGTGGTTTTCCCTCAAGCGAGATGTTATTGTTTTGAACACTAATGTAGGTTAATGCTTAATGGCCGGATATCGGAATTGATCATTTGTTATCTGTAAGGTTGGCCTATTTCGCCCAACTGCCCAATGAAGAAATCAAAATTACCCTGAAGGTTATCTTATCTGGAATACATTCTGAGACGCAATTGTTCCTTTGTTATTGCGTTGAAACTATTTTCAGACAGGGAATAATATATTTTGAAGCATAATATCTGCCGGTTTGCTAAATACTGGCCTCATTATTTTTTTGAAGTGAAAACTTCATTAGCACCGTTGAAGCTCGGTGAAACGAAAAATAGCGACACTAAAAAGAGACAATTTCATACATTTATGGGATTTAGCCTGCGAGAGAATGAGATGCTTCATAAACTTCCCACTCTTGTCTACTTAGTGTTTCCAAAGGTTTCACTTCTACCGAAGGCGATACTACACACAATTTTAGAAGCGAAAAATTCTTTAGCACCATTGTGATTCGAAACTCGATGAAACGAAAAAGCGACTCCAAAAAGAGACAATTTCATACATTTATAGGAATTAGCCTGCGAGAGAATGATATATAATAATCATTATCCTCTTTGTGCGGTGCTTCAAAACCTCCCCACTCTTGTCTACTTTAGTTTTCTGAAGGTTTCATTTCTACCGCGTGTGATCTGCACACTTGTAATTTTTTTTAATAGCAAATAAAAGCCTCAGCTGCTCCCAAGCGTCTGGAGCGAGTGAGACTATGGCATTCCCAATTGAGATATGTTGTGAGGCTGAAGGTAATGGGAGGGGAAGGAGATGTGGAAGAAGATGGTGGGAAAGTACCTGGCTATTCAAATCTGGTCAGCAAATATGGCTAAAGCCATTTCAAGCAAGGTTTCAATTCCGAATGGATTCTGAAAGAATCTTCCTCTCTTGGACATACCGCAAATTTACCACATATTGTTTTAAATTATGAAATTTTAGATAAGCACACGTCACAGCATCATAGCCCAACACCGCCATTTTCTTCTCGCAGCATAATTTCTATTATGAACATGTGAAGCTTTGACAGATCCATTTGTTTGTATATAAGACAAAATGCATTTTTTTTCATTACTAGATTCTTAATATGCCTTGAAGAGGTAAATCATTTAAATTCAGTGACTTTAGAACTACTGTTCTTTGTACGTCATTTGCGCCTCGCAATTTTTACCTCATGTGGCTATTTAAAATATTACCTGGCTATTATAGTCTAAAACGGTAATTTCATCTTGTTTCTAAAATGATATTTGCTTTCTCGATATGTTCAAAAATAAGAAATATGTAGAAATTTTAAAATACGTCGTAAAAATTTTAGATGACGAATTCTTTTTAAAACATAAACTGCCCTCTTTGGCTGGATAAGCAATGTTATATACTCGTATCTTTCCATGAAATATTTTTGTCAGTTTCTTATTAGTAAAATTTTCACATAAACGGTTGTTTATCAATTTTATAAAGTTTATGAAGTATCTGAATGATACACGCTAATTAAATCAAACGTTCTCAAGTGTTTCCAAAGTTCTAACCAAATCAAAAGCATTTTGAATGTTTCGCCGATTAGTCCTTAGAGCTTAAATATTCATTCACAGCAGCGAGGCCTACGTGTTGTCTCAATGGGAACCCTTTCATTGCCTTGGAGAAAACTGTGTAACCCGATACACGTGCTTCTTGCGTGGCTTACATTACCCCCCTTACCCCCGTCCCCTCCCCACCCGGGAGATTTATCTCCACCAGGGGAAGAGAGCGGCTAGGGGTGCGAAAACAAAACTGTTTGTTCACGCACGTGAGCTGATTAACTGCCAAATGAATGGTAATAATACGGATATTTTATGACCCTGATTAGGAAAGGGTTTCATGGTCTCAATTGATGAACAACACAATAACAATTTCTTGAACAGATGGCAAAAAATACACCGTGATTTATGGTGTAAACAAGGTTCAATTATAAAAGCTTATACGAATTTTATTAAGTGATAGTGTGTGATAAGTAGATACGTATTAGAGAGTTAAAAAATTAGTATTCATCCAAAATAATGATTCAAGTTTCGATAGTGTAATGTATAAACAAAACAATTTTTACCTTGTGAGTACCTACTCAGCACCGCTAGAAAAATAATAAAACTTAAATTTAAATTGGCTACGAAGCACGTTTTCCATTTTATTAACTTAATTTCGGGAACAAAACTTATAATAAACTCATTATAAAAATGTTCATTTTAGAATTCAAAATGTTTATTTTAATTTTTAAATGGAAGTAATTTGGTAGTTACGTGTATCCCACAAGTCTGATAAAGCTGTCTAGCATACAGAAAATACTCGGAACAACGTAAAACAATTTTGCACAACAAAGTAACTTTAAAATATAATACTAGACTTTAGCATAGCAGAAAAAAAGTTTTCAGTGTTCATGGGAATGAGATAAATTTTGATCTATATTCTGTTCACGTGTGGAGACGATTCACAGTTTTAAGGTATGATAGTTCGAAAGTACGCTCTTGATCTTCTGATGTGCCCTTTGGTCTCTTCAACCTTCCAAACTCTAATCAACATACATGTCTAATATTATAGTACATCTGTTTTGCAGGTTACCTGTAATACAATGATGTCGTAAAATTAAATTGCAAACTTTTATTTTTTCAATTTACGGAGCTCTGAAGACATAATATTCCCTTTTCTTCAGATTTTCCGGTAAAATACGTGATATTATGTGTGACAAAAACTGTGTCTCGGCCACCCCGATATTTGAAGTCCATCCTAATACAAGTTATGAGAAAAACGTGTCGTTTAGCCGTCTCGTCTATCTTATTTACTGGTATTTCATTTTCAGGCTGTGGCGGCGGGCTAAGGCTTTGCGGGCAGGATTTAAGGGTTCGTTGAGAGGGGGTAGGAGTGGGGTGGGATGGGAACGACCGGGAGGTTTGAATGGTGTACAGTTTTTACTTAAGGCTGGATTATTGATGTGAATTGAGATAGATAGTTCTACCAAATCTATGGATGTTGTTACAAATTACCTTTATATTTGATTGATTGGTTTGCTTTCGTTAAAGAAAAAAATTGGGTCTTTACTGATAATTGATGTTACTAAAATTGGAGTTTTTATTGCTAGAAATACAAAACGTATGAAATCATATTTAATAATGTTATTATTAAGTTATGCAAGTATTTGAGTTTTTTTTATTATTGTAACAGCTGTTTCGGTGTTCAAGGCCACTTTCAAACTATTGTTAAGTTAAGCTGAGACGATTTTACGTGATTCTTTTTACCTCACCCAATTCAATTTTTGTGGTGCTTAAAATGATTTTTACAGGATAAACAGATTTATGGAGAAAATAATTGTGAAATTCTACAAATTAAATACAAAAACAGTAATGAAATCATAGTTGAAAGTCTAAACTAACACACCCCGCTTGCCTGCAAAAGTTTAAATGCTTGAATAAATACATTCTGTTTATATTCATGATCAGATTTGTTTTATTTGTAATATTTATTTTATTATAAATTACACTGAATCGAAAATTAACTGAAATTTACACAGATATTATTCAGGAATTATCTTTTTATAAGAAAATAAGCAAAAAGCAGACAATCTGTGTGGTGAAGCATCAAAATCTGGAGTAGTGGGTTTAAGGTTCAAGAAATTAGCATACCGTATTCGGTCAACCCAATTTTTTTTTTAGCTCTCTATGGCATTTTAATCATGGTCTATGAAATATTCACATGCTTAATAACCAAAAGATTTTTAATGAGTGTTGATTGCTACGGATGAAGCCAGATAGTATCTACTTATCAATTTTGTTGTATAAATCGTACTGTAAAAATATTGACTTAATTTTTTACTCAGAGCGAATAGATCTCAAATTTCAAATTCCTCAAAACTACTCTCTCAGTTTTTTTTCTTCTAAATTTGACTTCCCTGTCATGGAAATATCGTAAAAGGACATTAACCGGTTGGTCCATAAATCATTTCCAAAACTAAGCGACAAGGAGCCAGTCAAGGAAACTTGGAACTTATGCGCCAGTACAATGGAGGTCATTGTTTCGTTATTGAATCCGGCCCAGAAAAGGAGGTCAGGGAGGGTAAAGGGCAGCACGTCGTCGCAGAAGATTGTAAGTTACTACCGAATATTTTTTCCTCCGCCCTTCTTCCAAGGAGAACTTATTTCTGGGAAATAAGACTGATAGATTACTCTGTCACAGACTTTTTCCACATCCTGGGTGTAGGTTTTTGCAATTGCATGGTGTTAAGTAGGGTGGGTCATGGCTGTACGGGGAAAAAATCTTGTTTTGATTTGTCTAAAAGTGATAAAAGGGTGTTAAATGGAGATATATTATCACGTATTTTTTTTAATAAAATTTGGATATCATCTTCTTCCTCCTGATTGACTTTGAAATTTCACATAATCGAGAAAAACCCACCATTGTTAAAACTTTAAACAATGTTAGATAAACCATTAAAAATGAACTATTTTAAATAAAACGCGAAATAGAGGGAATATATTGATTTATTTATAAAAAAAATATATAAATATAATTTAATTTCTCTATGCAGTGTATTCAAATACCAGCAAAATCCTTCTTACTCTCAAATTTCGGCATTATTTTGCGAGACTCAATCTTGGGACTTCTTGTCAATGATTTCGTAAAAATATACCATATTTGCTGTGGAATATTACAAAAAATATGGTTTAAAGGGTTTGAAGTGAATCCGGAGGAAGAAAATTCTATCAGAAATTTAAAATTTTTTAAACAAGTCGCTACGTTTTGAACCCATTTGGCACTCTTTTATCGCTCTTAGAATAAGAAATAATACATTTTTTTAAATGACCCACCATAATATTCAGTGTAAAATTTAGAAGATATCGTAGCTCAGAAATAGAAATCTGTTTTGTCAAGAAGTTGTGATAATGTGTCGTGTATCTGTTGGAATTAGCGCAACCTTTTGTCTGGAATTTGAAGGTTAGCGAAATATTGTTTAATACGCAGTACGCACACGTAATATAAATGTATACATAAAGAAATTACGCTTCACGATTGCGTCAATCAATTTCATTAAATCGTTTGAGAAAATAAACATGTTCTGAAAAAAATACTCGTTTGAAAGTCTAATTAGGAAAATTTTATAGAATATATTTAAAAAAAATAATATTCTGAAAAACTTTACTCATTTATATCTTTTTTGTTATGTTTGCGCAGCACGGTGACGTTATAACTATCTATGTATCTACTCGTAGGTAAGTCCACACACTGAGAACAATTCGCAAAAATACCTCTGTAAATATACTTAATATACTTAATTTCACATTACTTTTTGTATGTAATTTTTTTTTATATAGTCGCTTTAATAAAAAAAAATAAAAAAAAATTGGAAAAAATGAAATAAGAATGAAAAAGCACAGTTTTTATTATTATTTATTTATCATATTATTACTGGCGTATAATGTATGCGTAAAAATATGTAGGTTGTTCAGGAGTATAATAATTAGTGTGTAGTAAAACTGAATATGATAGATATAGATACAGTAATAATCAGGTATTAATTGTTAATTTTATTTTACTATATTTTTCCTGTTCTCACTATATAAAATGTGTACGTAGGATTATAATATGTAAGGCAAACACCAGTTACCACCTTATATTTTAATCATTTGCTTTTGAGTACACACATATAAAACTTTTATTTATTTTTATTATCATTTCAACAACTATGCTAAACAACCGACGGCTATTTTATGTTAATTGGTTATTTCATTTTTATTTTATTCTTTCTCTTCTCCTTTTCTTTCTTTTTTTTCTACAACACATGTATGTAGGACTATAATATGCAATGCATACAAAAGTTACCTAAATGTTTTAACCCTCTTAATTTCTCTTAGTTACCTATGTATATATGTACCTATTTACTTTTTCTTTTTAAAATTTATATTATTTTAATAACTATGCTAAACAAATAACAGTTACTAGGTTTTAAACTTTTTTTTTTATTTTGTTTTATATTATTTCTGTTCTTTTTATTTTCTCTTTTTATTTGATCCATTTTCTTTCTTTTTTGTACAAATCATGTTCCATTTGTTTATACCCATAATAATTTGACTGCCCTAAAACGGGAATACTCCTAGTTGGGCAGTCAAAAACATTAATGAATTATGTATATACATGTATAATCTTGTACTAAATAAACAAACAAATAAATAAAAAAATAAAAAAAATATTCAGGTACAATACAAATAGGTACGTAGTTTAATTATCAGTAAAGTTAGACAAAGCAGTTCCATATGTTTAAATATAATAAAAGCAAAAAAGAAGTACTTAAGGCTCTGCAACCGGGCCCGAAAAGAAGAAGATGGAGAGATACGAAATTACGAATGTTAGAGGAGAGCGCTAAGATTTACAGCGACAAAATTGATGCGAAAATTGCGAAAATGTTTAATAAAACACGACTCGTTTAAAATAGAGCAAAAATCTCGCGGGCATTATCTTAAACAGCATTTAAAGAAACACTGTGAATTTTTTCATACATATAACTTGTAAAATAACTGAAACAAACGTGTTAATAATAATTTTTGGAGCATATTTTGCGATTTTTTTCTAACGAGGGAATTTTATATAATTTGCGTTCCGGCGCGGGCAAAGCCTAGATATTATCTTCAAGAATAACATATATTTTTTTAAGAGCTTTAAAACTTACCGTGTTTAAGGGAAATATGTAATAAATCGGTACAAATCCGGGTTGCGGGCCTTTAAGATACTATAAAAGTAGTTACCGAGCAATGTGTGGTAGCTTTGTTAATGCCATTATAAACATAAACCAGAAGATCCAAACAGCTATCGGCCCATCTCGCTTTTAAGTACCATGTATAAACTCCTAGAGCGAGTGGTGCTCCGCAGACTTACCCCAATTCTGGAGAAAGTGGTTCCACAAGAGCAAGCTGGCTTCAGACCAGGCCGTAACTGCTGTGACCAGGTGCTAGCTCTGACAACACACATCGAATCTGGATTCCAGAAACGGCTTAAGACTGCGGCAGCGTTCATTGATCTCTCTGCGGCTTACGACACGGTGTGGCACAAAGGCCTCCTTGTCAAGCTGTACGACACCATAGAGGATGGCAACACAGTACGACTTATTGAGCAACTACTAACTGGCCGTACTTTCAGGGTTTTTCTAGGAGGGCTAAAAAGCAAAAAAATGCACCTGAATAATGGCCTTGCCCAAGGCTCAGTGCTGGCCCCATCACTCTTCAATATCTATACTCGAGATCTTCCTCACACTGAAGGCAGAAAATTTGCTTACGCAGATGACTTCGCCATCACAGTCCAAGCCAAAACCCTCAATGCAGCAGAAGAGATCCTTAATTCTGACCTCAAGGCTATGGAAGAATTTTTCCTCAATTGGCGACTAAAGCCAAATGGGTCGAAAACAGTTGTGACAGCTTTCCATCTCAGTAATTCACAGGCAAACGCAAAACTCTGTGTTCAGTTTGATGGAAAAAATATTTACCATGACCCCCATCCCCGCTATCTTGGAATAACTTTGGACAGGAGCCTGAATTACCGGAAACACATGGAAACAGTGGGCAAAAGAACCAGGACAAGACTAAACTTAGTCAATAAGCTGGCTGGTACTAGCTGGGGATGCGACGCCAACACGCTCAGAACGGCATCCATTGCCCTGGTTTTCTCAGCAGCTGAATACTGTGCTCCAGTATGGGCCAGAAGCGCCCACACTTCCATGGTCGACGTTCAGCTTAATGCCACAATGCGAACCATCAGCGGAACCTTAAAATCGACTCCTCTTCCTTGGCTCCCCGTACTTGCAAATATAACCCCGCCAAATATCAGGCGAGAGATTGCAACACTGAGGGAATACAAGAAGGCGCTGCAAAAAAGCGAAATACCCTTGCACGATGATGTCGTTTCTCACCCGGCATGCCGCTTAAAGTCTCGAAAACCCTTCTGGACGGAAGGAGAAAGACTCCTTCGAACACCTCTCACCCCAGAAGATAGGTGGAAGCTTGAATGGCAATCAGCTAACGTCAAAAACGCCGATCTCGTGCAAGACCCCACTGAGAGACAGCCTGGGTTCTCATTGCCTCGCAAACTCTGGACCGCCATCAATAGAATAAGGTGCTCCCATAGCCGTTGTGCTCACATGATGCATAGATGGGGCCTTAAAGAGTCGGCGACGTGTGAATGCGGTGCGGTGCAGACCACCGAACATGTAGTCAACGAATGCCCGCTCCATTCATTCCCCGGCGGGATTTATGAGGTCCACAGGGCAACGCCTGAGGCCCTAGACTGGCTCGCAGACCTAGATGTCCCCCTCTGACCCCCCACCATACGAAAGAAGAAGAAGAAGAAAATAAACATGAATAGTTTGTTGTAAAATAAGTTTGTAATTAGCAAATGTTTATTTCGTTCGATTGGATTTTTTACAGAACATGGCTAAATTAATATTGCAATAAAAGGTTCACATGAAAAAAGGACGAAAGATGTAAATAAAATAATATTTTATTATAACAAATTTTAAACAAATTAATGACTTTAAATTTTATCCAATTGAAGGTGAGCTATGCGAATTTTTCATTGCGCTTTGACCAATTGAATCCCGTTGAATTGGCTTCTATAATATTCTGTGAACTACAAAATGTTTCAATGTGGTCATGATAGAAATCTGTCTCGAAGAAGCAAGAATTCGCTCCATGAAAAATCTGAATTATTCGATCAATAGAAATCTTATTTCCGAAAAGCCTTTGTTAAACTAACATTCCACCTAGCTTGGTCAAAATTAGATCTTCAAAATATATAAAACCAGCCAATGCTTTCCAGTAGCGAAGAGGATTTCGATGATGGTGAAATATTTTCCGATTTATTTTAGCAACTTCAAAGAGAGTATAACGGCTTCTTTGAAAATTGAGGCAAAGCATCGTTTTCTAGTTTGTGGAGAACATTTATTTCCGAGAAGCGAAGTGAATAAAGAGAGAAATAAATTTTAACAGGATTATGTAAGGGCAAAGCTAATTTCGAAGTTAATCTTAAAACTAGTAGACCTAGATCAGCGTACTTTAATATTAATGGTTGGAAAATATGGGCCACGCGTCCGATCCAGTATGTTTCAAATTTTCTTTGGTTTAGTAAACAAAAAAATTCAAACCGTAAAAAACGACGTTTTTATGCTATAATACATATATAGCATAAAAATCCAGATTTTCGTTTGAGTTTCTCGAATAATGTCTTCATTTAATTATATGTATTTTAAATTTAATGACTCTAGACTCTAAACCCGTGGTCGTGAAACTACGGCCCGCGGCGGATATTTGTGCGGCCCGCACAAATATCTGCCGCTTTCTTTCTAAATATTTTTTTTTCATGTACAATTATATTATCCAGCTTTTTTCATATATTTTGTGCGCCTTATGATTTTAAAACGCTCAGCTTGTTTTTGACCACATCCTAAGTCGATTATAAACGCGCGTAATGTACCTACTTCGTAGGTTCTCAACGTGGGCGTTAACGCCCCCTTATGTATTGTAATCCGCCTGTCTCGACACAGGTATATCCTAGTGAAACAGGTATCGGAAAACCTAATATAAACATACTTTTTATTTAGATAAATAAATAAATTGAAAAAATCATTTTTATCACGTGTGCGAAAATTCACATATTTCGGTAGTTCGGGAAGTTGATTAAAAATTTAACAGAAAGATTCCACTACAGATGTACATTTTTTTAAAATAATTTTATAATATTATCATCTTACGTGTATTATTATTTTTACTAAGAATTGATGCTGTATCATGAATACAAGAAGGAAGGAGGTAGGAACCTGGTAACTTACATACGAAAGAATTGCCTTTTTAACTTGCTAAACAAAAAGGTACAATATATCAACCCCCCCCCCCCACCGCCCCCCGCCGGCAATTTATAATTGTGCGGCCCGCGGTCATACCTCACATTGTCCTATGTGGCACTTGACCAGAAAAGTGTGACGACCGCTGCTCTAGACCCTCCAATGTTAACAAGCAGTATGCAAGTACTTATATATAAGTACGATAGTTAGCATAAATATTACAGACACCGCAATTTGAAAATAAGAGTGATAAACAAAATATGACATAAGAGACAAAAAGGAGATCTGAAATCGATATATAAAGTTATGAACTTGCGACATCACGTACTCATGACAGCTTCACTGATTCCGCCGGGTTGTAATTATAGATATGTGGATATTTCACGTGAAAATCTATCATTTTCTAGTATACATACAGCAGGATATTGATTTTTTTTGATTTTTGAAAATCTCAATTTGCTTGCTATTTCGGGGACACCAGTTACGAGTATATACGAAAATATATTAAGAATTAAAAAAATCGAGTGCAGTGTACACGCAGTAGAAGAGAAACTTTACCAAAACAATCTCAACCAATACTTGAAAAGTGAGATCATAATCAAAGCGACCAATGAGCGCTGACCTAGCGTAATTTCCGTTTCATATCTCAACCAATAGGAGCCTTTAAAAGTGACATCATATTCAAAGCGGCCAATGAGCGTAGTTGATGCGTCGCAGGTGCAGTAATCGCCATTTCCGTTTCATCCGAAATCCAAATCACAGCGGGGCTATAGAAGTTTCACTTCAAAAAATCGTTTGGAGTAGATATTTCTCTTCGTGAAACTCTGAGAGAATTGAAAATTTGAAAGTTAAGATAGAAACAATCAATGGCCACCGAATTTAGTTCCATGATTTAAAACAAACAAATACAGAGAGTTATCATCATCATTACATAGTATAAAATGAAGTCGCTCAAAATGTATGTGCGCGTTAATCTTTTAAACTACGCAACGGATTTTCATACGGTATTCACCAATAGATAGAGTGATTGAAGAAAAATGTTTATATGTATAATACACGTAAATTAAAAAGCCGAGAAATTCAAAGAAAACATATTTTTGTGCGATTTAAAACGGCTGGCGGGCCGTACTACAGTCACTTTTGAAATTCGTTCTACGGAAGAAATTGGAAAATAGATGTCCTAGAGTAAGTAGGTATTTGATTTTCCCTTTTCAAATATCCAGTGTTACATTGCAAGCATTGTATAATTAGTGGCGAGTTAATTAGTTTATATGCTTATTATTATATTAAATTCAAATATTCAATTCGGGCAGCGGGCAGCGGGCAGCTGGCAAGCGGGTGGTGTGAATTTTATAAAGATTGGGTAATGGTGTTGTGTTTCGTTAGCCACAGCAACGTGTGGCCGGGTCTGCTAGTTACATAGTATAAAATGAAGTCGCTCAAAATGTATGTGCGCATTGATCTTTTAAACTACGCAACGGATTGTCATGCGGCTTTCACCATTAGATAGAGTGATTCAAGAGGAAGGTTTATATGTTTAATACATGCTTATTATAGTAGAGAAAATCCGAGAAATTCAAATATTCAATTCGGGCAGCAGGCAAGTGGTGTGGATTTTATAAAGATTGGGTAATTGCGTTGTGTTTCGTTAGCCACAGCAACGTGTGGCCGGGTCTGCTAGTTGAATAATAATTTGTGAACTGTAGTCCTTGTTTGAATTTAAAACCATTTTGTTTTATCTTACCGAATACCACTTGGAAATTGTAGCTCGCTATAATGCTTAACTTAATATTGATCCTTGGTTTACAATAAAAGCAAAAACCTTGCGATCTCGCAACATACATAAATATATTATAAACCATAGCCATTTCGGCAAAACGTAGTTAGTTATCAAGTCAAAAGTTTGTCAAATAATTCCAAACATAAATATTTATGTGTTTTGAAAGTTCCAAAATCTTGTTTGTTGACTCCAGTTCCTCGCTATTTAATATTGTTTTCAAGTCGATTTGGAGTCGGGAACTATAGCATTGGGGTTGTGAGATTTAGGATCTGGGGTTCAACCCTGACTTTTGACTTGAAAGTTTTACACGGGGTGTAATAAATAATTATGGATACAGATAGTAGAATTTTCGAGGTTATTGCGATAAGGAAATATATTAAATAAATACGTATTCATAATATAACTGTTTTTCTTTGAATTGTTTTGGAAAAATGTGTCCTTCTGACGGAAGATTATTAAAAGCAAAAGACAAACAAAAGTTTTAGGAGGCCAAGTCCTATTTCAGGTCCAATCTTTTTATATCTTCAAACTACGAGTATACAGTAGCGATACCTCGAATGCATAGAACGGAGACAGAGAAAACAATTAACTTTAACGTATGTCTCGTATACTTTAAGATTAAGACTGTCATACCAGCAAATCATAATTTCGGTTCCGACTATAGCGCTCACACATCAGCGGTAGTGAGCGGACGTTTTTGGAACTAGATTTCGTTCCGCAGCAAGCTTGGTTTCGCGTATCTACAAGGACCATAACACGCGGAGCTAGGGCTGGCTACAGTATGGGTCAGGTGAAGATGTTGAATTCTCGTTTCCAGAATTTTAATTAGTAGTAGGTAGTTATTTGTAATTTGTACATCGAAGTACATAAACATAAATATATACAAATGAAATGCGTAAACACAGTAGGTATAAAGTAGATGATATAATATAGACATGAATAAAAAATTTGTTATAATTTTTAAATATTTTGTTTTTTAATTGTACTTTAACCAAATTAACCGAGTAATATTCAGTTGGATTGTAAAAAATGTCTCATTTTGAAATATTTATTCGTGTGCACAATGGCATTATTAATAGATTAAAACGGAAAATAATATGAAATATATTGATAATAGACTAATATAATAGTGACTTAGTCATTAGAACAGAAATTATTAACAAAAACACAATTTGAATTACACAATCACAAATTAAAACTGTCATTTTGACGGGAATTTCAAGCGCATGATGTCTGGCCTCTCTTTCGCAGTCCGTTAATGACATTTTTTATTAGTAATAGTTCAAAACAGAAATTTTACAGTATTTATTGAATGTGTAACTGTTTTTTGATAATTTTTTACAACGTGCTTACACCATATACCTACTATAATTGTATAATAGGCCAATTGCATCACATTTTTTTTTATTTTTTTTTCCGGTTTAGGCAAATATTCTAAGACATTCTGTATTTTTTAATCGTATTTTTGAAACCCTGGGGATTTTTTGAAAATTTCAATCTGAAAAATCAGACCATTTTTTATAAACCGGAAAGACGGGACATAATTTTATGGGTGCGAAAAAATGATAATTACATGGTCGAAAAACATTTTTAAAAAAATAACGTTTTCCACAAGAAATGGCACAGGAGAATAACGAGGCATACCAAAAATATTACATCTCATAAATATTTTTTCCTTGATACATCTTATTGATCATAAATCAATTATAATGTTCAACGTCTATATTACTAAATACAATGTAATATACTTTTACTTGTAAATTATAATAATAATAAGAAAATTATAAAATTTGATTTTATTAAAATCAGCACCACTACCTTTATACCTCTAAAACACGTACAGACAGCGTAAAATGTACAGGGTTCTCTTCATAACATCTGTCAAATCAAATGATAAGTTCGCAGAGAACAAACAATAAATCTAGAGAACGTTAAATGTCAAATTCAAAAAAATCGCCTGAAATCCCATATATAAAAAAAATCAGTATGAAATTTTACAAAATTAATAAGAATTTTTTCATAAACGGGACATTTTCATGTAGTGATGTCACGGGCCCAAATAATGGATTTATTTATTTTAAAATAAAAAAACTGTACATTTCTAAACAGTTTTACTAACATTTCCTTAATCTTAGTAAAAAGATCTATCCACATGATTTTTTCCAAGTCGTTATGAAATCCATGCAAGTGGCCTATTATCACTTGATTCATAATCACATAATCATTAACGATTAACAACTAAATATTATAAATGGAACATAACTGGTTTAAATTATATTCACTATTTTATGTACAATTACTTTATACACAACTGTATGCTTCCTAAATAAACATAAATAAAATAAAATAAAAAACACTGTTTAACAGGAAGTAACTTCTAACCAGTGTATAAAAAGTGTTTTAATTTTTTTTAAATGTAGATTTGGATTCACCGGTCGTTCTCAATATAAAACACGATCATTAGCTTTCAAAAACATACATGTATTATCAATTTTTTTTATTTTTTTTTTTTTTTTTTGACAAATTAGAGAGGAGTCAGTAATTTACATTTCGAATAAACACCGTTAGTAAGCTCGAAAATCATCTATCAAAAATTTAAATAAAGCAAGTACACATTTCTTATATATAATTATTACTGAAACAAGTGTTTTAAATTAATCTTAGGGTAAAAAATAAGTCAACAATCTAGAAAAGTAGAAAATGACAAAAGCAAATAAAGATCTTATAAAAATATAATGTGAATGGATGTGGGTTAACTTTCGAAATCACTGGACACGCATAGGAATATTTTTGTAAAAGACAACCTTTTTGTTCGGAACGAAGGAAAATACTCCAATCAAAATTTCAATTCAAAATTCTGAGAGAAATGAGAGCGTGCGCAAAACAAATCAACAAAGTTTCACGTTAATCGGGTGAATGGTATAATAGAATATATGTATATATAATTTCATAACGCCGTAACCACTTTCTCCAGATCCGACCTGCCATGCAGCTGGTGGGTAGACGCATCCGCCGCCAAGACCTAAACAAACCTTCCCAATAAACCCAGGCACCCCTGCTAGTCACCAAACCTTGCGAACCACTTGGGATGACCTATGGCAGACGTGTTGGTTATCTAATAAATGGTTCCCGGGGTGGTGGTACCCATACTCGATTCTCGTGTTTGTTATTTTTGTAATACGAAAAATGGATATAAAAAAGGTCTACCCGCCCACCCCCTCTCAACCACCCCCCCCCCTCATACTCTCCCTCCAATCCCTGCCTCCTTTACCCCCCCCCCCCTCAGCCACCCCCTCCACCTCATCCCAACTCTTCTTCAACCTCCCTCCCTTGGGAGCTGTTGGACTCTTGTGCGATATAAACATAAAAATTATTTACAATTAAAAAAAATCCCATCCCCATCCCCATCCCTATCCCCATCCCCCATCCCCAGCCTTGCAACGCATGCCGGGTACCCGCTGTATATAATTTATTTATTTATTTACGGACAAATAGTCCATTAACAATATAACAATAACACGAATAACAAGCGAGCCTAAAGGCCCGACCCGCCTAGCAATTGATCACTGTTCGCATCGATTACCGTTCGCATGTCATTTTTTGTAACCAGCACCACTTTTCGTAACAATCACCACTTTTAGTAACGATTCACCAGTTAACCCCATGTGTCGAGCATGCGTAAAGAAGTTTTACTTTTAAAAAATGGGGCATTTGGGACTCTTGTTTTTTGTATCGTATAATAAGGGACAAATAAAAACATTTATTTTTAAATATAAAACTTTTTGCATAAAAATATTCAATGAAAATGAAATTCGGTCAACCCTGTAGATTTTACGAACGTGAAACAAGGAATTCGTATGTAAATTTTCGTTTCCAAAATATTATTTCAAACTGTTGTGATTCAGAGCGACGTGGACACGTCCTCGTCTGGCCACGTTTCGGACCGTAATGAACTGCGAAATTTTGTGTTTCGGCGCTATGATAAAATCGTGAAATGCGAAGCTATTAATTAATTAAAATTAAATGCTTCCCAAAATTATTTTTCGGTCAAACTTATTTATGATTTGTCAATAATGTCTTAGCACAATAAGTATGTAAAAAAATATGAAATATATTAGTTTATAAGTGCGCAAATAAATACACAAATGGACCAATTTTCGTCAAGAAACACATGTACGTACATATTTTTTAATGATTTTATTGAAACTAAAATTAAAATTCTAATACATAACTTTGCTAGATAATGTATTGATTTATTTTACTGCATGATTAGATTATTTGAAATGGGTGTGGTATAATACAAAAACTTTTTTGAAAATTTAACAAATCTGCCAACGACCTATGGAATAACCTTATTATACTAAAAATTTAAAAAAATTCTTAAAATTTATTACATAACTATGCTAGATAAAAGAACAATCTTTCGAAATCCATTTATAATTTTTTGTGGAAAAGAGTCAATACGTCTAAAAACTTTTTTGAAAATGACATATTTCTGGTTTTCTCTACCTATGTCCTCTTAATGTAAATCTCCTTCAAGAACAGGCCCTCCATTGATATACGTACTTGGTGTAACTCTAAGGGACCAGCTCAGATATAGGGCTCCATCGAAGCCTCGCAAAAACTGGGCGTACTGTACAGGGCCCGCAGATACTTTAATAGTACACAACTGCTAACCCTGTACAAATCACAAGTTCGCCACACGGTTGAATTTGGCGGCCACCTCTGGTCTGGAGTTCCAAAATACCTGAAAAATACCCTCGACTCTGTGCAGAAACGGACGGTCCGTTTAATAGATTCTCCCACCTTAACAAATGGATTGCATTCTTTAGAGCACAGGCGTCGGATGGGAATGCTATACTTGTTTTACCGGTATTTCAATGGAAGATGCTCCTAGGAACTAGCATCATTGATCCCTTCGACACCGGTGCATAGTCGGAAAACACGCCAAACGCGTACCCAATGTACATATGTATACGGTTGACATTTGTCACATGAGAACGGGTCGCTTCTTCGACTCGTCTCGTGTTCAACAGCTCGGCTGTGGAACGATTTGCCGGCCTTCGGGTTTCCTCCTTCCTACAACATGGGTCTGTTCAAGACCAATGTTCATTCCTTCATCTCCTCAAAAATACCTTCCACACAGCATCTCAGGTGACATAGGTCCTGTGGGAAATTATTTTCCTCAGGGCCTCCTGTGTGCAGTTATAATAAAAATTTAAAAAAATTAACTAATGTGATGTTTTGCATACAATTTTTACGGCTTTCGAAGGGCCATTTTTAAAAGCCTCTTCTCATATCGCTGATTTTATTATTTAACCTATAAAATCAGAATTTACAAAATAATCACACCGATATTTTTATGTGAGTACCTACCGCACAAGAGTCCCACTGCTTCCAAACGTCTGGAGACAGTGAGACAATGCATCCCCAATTGGGTAGGTTGTGAAGCTGAAGGAAGTGAGGGAAGAGAAGTGACGTCCTCCGTGGTCGAGGGGTACGGTAACGCAATGTAAGGTCGCCATATCGAATCCCAGTGAACGCGAATAAACTTTATTTGATTAATTTGTGTTATTATATATTATGCAATTAATGCATTTAAAATAATATAGAGTAGGACCCATATTTGCTGCACTTTCCAAAGGGAAGATACTCTCAGTGTTGCCATGGTGTAAGACGAACATTCAGAAACGAAACATTGCTTCGTATTCAATTAACTACTTAGGCCTCGGACATATTTTGTTAAAAGTTCAAAATATTTTCGCTTTGCAATAAAATCCATGTAAATAGAATAATTCTGAATGTATCCTAAAACTAAAAAACTGTTTTGGTAAGGTGATAAAAAATGCTAGCAAATTTTATAATTTGAAATACCTAAATATAATTTTCGTTATTTTTTTGGGGTGTTATGCCGTGTTTCGCTACCTCCTTATTTAGCCAACGTTTTGGACAGCGTTTTGACTACCGGATCTGCCATGATGATGGACACTCCAACGCTGTTCGAAACGATGACTAAAGAAGCAGGTAGCGCAACACGGCATAACACCCCAAAAACAAATAACGAAAATACTTTTGGCCGTGGAAATCGTAAAACATATCTACCTAAACATAATTATTAAAATTTCTAATACAGAGAAAAAAATGTAATTGGACAAATGCATTATAAATGTCATAGTTGCCGTACTTTTTAGTCATTTTATTTGAAATTAATTAATAAAAAATTCTCGAAATTTTATATATATTTTAAGTGCGGTCGGAAACTTAGGTTTCGTAAAGGTGTACCTTATTTTAATTATGATGTGGTTGACTTTTATGTTTGTATATAAAGCGTAGTGTTTTCTCTTTCTGATACCGTTTAGATTTAATTTCTCGTGGAAAATAAGGGAGGCACAGCGATTTTGATGAGACCTATATGAGTTGTTTCCAAAAGCGAAAAAATTACTTGAGCTTCACGCAGGAGACCCTGAGGAAAATAATTTCCCTCAGGGCCTATGTCATCTTTCGGGATGCTGTGTGTAGGGTTTTTAACTAAAGAAAGGAGAGGTAAGTTCTGGGTAGGAAAAGGGTTTAAGGGGTGGGTGGGAATCTGGGGTTCAGTATGTCCGGGTCATCCGCTTCCAAGACCTAGACAAACCTTACCCCATGAACCCGGGCACCCCTGTTAAATCACCAAACAGCGAACCACTTGGGATTAGTGTTGGTACCTCATACAAGAGGCACCTCAAATGTCCCATACAAACACGTAAAATGTCCCCCCACCTCAAAAAATGTATTTGTATCAACTCTTTTTCTATGTATTACTACATATCACGTCATGTCACGTATGGGACAAATATGAGGTGAGGTGTGAGGTGGTTGATGTATTGCACTACATGTCATGTCACGTTGTCACGCACGGGACAAATGTGAGGTGGTTGGTGTATTGGATTACATGTCACGTCACATTGTCACGTATGGGATAAATGTGAGGTGAGGTGAGATGGTCGGTGTATTGGACAATATGTCATGTCACGAATCGTTCGAGACAAATGTATGAGGTGGAGAGGTGTGAGATGGTTATATACTGAACTACATGTCATGTCACGTATCGTACGGGATAAATGTATGAGGCATGAGGTGTTTGTATATTGTATGATATTTTTGTATTACAACCGTGAGGTGGTGAGACATTCGTATATTATGAATACCGCACAAGCGTCCCAAGTGCTCAAAATTTTTTTTTATTGTAAATTATTGTTATGTGAACATGGCACAAGAGTCCCAACAGTTCCCAGCTCTTCAAGGGGGGGGGGGGGGGGGGGGGGGGGAGGAGGGGGGGGGGAGGGTAGGCCTTTTTTATATCCATTTTTCGTATTACAAAAATAACAAACACGGGAGACGGGTACGGGTACCGCCGCCCCGGGAATCATTTATTAGTTAACTAACACCTCTGCCATAGATAACCCCAAGTGTTTGGTGACTTGGCAGGGGTGCTTGGGTTCATGGGGTGAGGTTTAGCTAGGTCTTGCTGGCGGATGCGTCTGCCCACCAGCTGCATGGCAGACCGGATCCGGAGAGAGTGATTGAGGGAGTCCCTTTGACTTCTCTAGTCTTACTCTCTCGGAACATCGCCTTGCACTACTGGAGGGATGGATTAATACGTCCACAGCATCCCCAAAGATGACATAGGCTCTGATGGGAATTATTTTCCTCAGGGCCTCCTGTGTGGAGTTAATGTAAAAAAAACACGTTCCCTGAAATTCTCTAGCCACCCCTCCCCCCTCCTTCTCCCCCGTAAGCGAAAATATTGTCACACCTGACCTCAAATGAGGTGGGACACCTCAACACCTCATTTCAGTATTTGAGTACCTTATACAAACTCATCCTGATGTCGTTTCCTACCCAACACTACTTGGGATGACCTAAGGCAAAGGTGTTGGTTATCCAATAAAGGTTCCCGGGACCCAAAATTGCTTAAGGGGCTAATGTGAATATAATGTGTCTGGTGAATTTAATAATATTGTTTCATTAAAACGTTTTCTTCTTCCTTGGATACTAAGCCAAGAATTGACTGCTGAATCGCTGAATGGAAATTCGATAGCGCAACCTCAGAACAGCCGGTACTTATTGGGTGACTACATAGCTAACTATTTACTAGGTGTAGTCAAACAGTAGTTTCACTTTGTACTCTGGCAATGGTTACGGTTGTGGCTTTACTTTGGTAACAACTGCGTCAAATTAGGGCTAGGTACCTACCCACAATGCCAGCGTCGTGATATTATTGATTAGTTTGCTAATTTGTTTGAAGTTTCAAGGAGTGTCTCGATTTTGAATGGTCTCCACTTACCTACAGGAGAGATCCAGCGATACTAATATATATTCTGTATATTCTTTGATTAAAAATAAAAAATAAATCATCTGAGAAAGCTTTTCTGATGCCTCCCCAAAGCTTTTTTATTTTCTAGAATAAATTTAAATGTAAGTACATAGGGCAAAGAAACAGCGAATGACTGTTTAAGGATCTGCTATTTTTTAATGTGTTTAAGGTTAAAATTATATTCTTTTTGGGTTTTTAAAGAAAATATTTTTTGATGTGAAATTTCTTTAGCCCCGCTGTGTTTTGGATTTCGGATGAAACGGAAACGACGATTACTGCACCTGCGACGCATCACTGCGCTCATTGGTCACTGTGATTATGATGTCACTTTTAAAAGCTCCTATTGGTTGAGATATGGAACGGAAATTACGCTCGGTCTGGGCTCATTGGTCGCTTTGATTATGACCTCATTTTTAAAGTATTGGTTGAGTTTGTTTTGGTAAAGTCTCGCGTGAAAGGGACCCACAGATGGTTTGGGCATGTAGAGCGAATGAACGAAGAAAGTAGTGTGAGAAGAATATACGACGCGAATGTGAATGGTAGAAGAAGTCGGGGACGCCCGAGAAAGACATGGCACGATCAAGCGAATCAGATACTTGAGTCGGGCCATGTCAAAAGTCAGAATGACAGAAGAGAATGTATGAGACGATGTATGAATGTGAGTGAGGCAAAGAGTGTGTGCCACGACCGAGTTGTTTGGCGGTCCGTCCTCTCTGCCTACCCCTGCGGGGAAACGGCGTGATGGTTAGTTAGTTAGTTAGGTAAACTGCACTCGATTTTTTTTTAGAAAGACAAACATTCCCGAGTTACTAATAACCCGACAATATTTGAGGATCTCCTGCTACCACCACAGTAAGCGGAAAATGTTGCTTGTCTCGTGATGAACGACTTGGAGGCCAGCCGAGGAATCGAACACGAGACGCCCGGGTGGGACCCAAACGCGATGCCAACCCAACCACTAACCTAATATAACCAAACATTACAGATAAAACTACATGAATTATTTTATTTTCCAATGACAATTTTTGACGGCCTCCGTGGTCGGGGGGTAGGACTATTAACTCGCAATCCGAAGATCGGGGGTTCAATCTGACGTGCGTAAAATTTTTTTTATTTGAGTTGTGTTATTTCACACTTAATTCATTAAAAATAACAAATATTATATTTGCGGCACGTTCCAGTGCGTTACTTACTCTCAGTATCGCCCTGGTGTAAGACCACCATTCAGAATGGAAACGTTACTTTTTACGTCTCCTTCAATTCCCAATTGGGGAAGCCATAGTCTCCCTGGCTCCAGACGGGAGCAGTTGGAACTTATGTGAGGAATTCAAATAAAAATAAAAATAATTTTTCAAAAGAAGCAAACACACTACGACTTAACATTTTAAATAAATAAAAATAAAAAATTACATTTTCTTTTCAATATGAAGTGTGGTATATGTAATTATCCATATAGTGGATCATTCGGAAACGTTCGGGTTCCGCCGAACTTTGACGAACGTCTCATGGGTCAGATAGCGGTCTCGTCTGTGGGAGCTCGCCAGAACCATTTTAGCAGCCTTAGTAATCACTCGCTACGTAGACAATAATACAATACTATTGAATCCATCGTACATTGCAATAAAGACGGAAGAACTTACGTGAACATCTCTATTATTATTTGTGGGCTAGTAAGGCCACAATAAAAGAACATTACATGAAGTAAAAAAAAGACAGAATCACCAGTGCACTGACCACCTGATCTCCAATAAATCAATCAAGCTTCACCAGTAAATGACCGCATTTCATATGAAAGTATTTGAACGATAATAATGCATCAATGAACAATAAAATCTTATATGAGGACCGGCAACCAGGGAACCACACATTGGATAACCAACACCTCCGCCATAAGTCACACCAAGCGGTTAGCTACCTTTGGTTACTTAGCAGGGGTGCCTAGGTTCATGGGGTAAGGTTAGTATTTGTCTTGGTGATGGATCTAGCTGCGTGACGGTCAGGGGAGGCCAGATGAGGTAGACCCTTTGATCTCACCTGCCGGACTCGTGGTGGGAGGAGTGGATTTATACGTCACTCCTGGACACACAGACCCCCGGATTCCTATCTGCCCTTCAAACTTTTACCTTTCCAGAACCTCCCCTAGCATCTTTGATTGTAATACCGGTAGAACAAGGATAGCATTCCTACCCGACGCCTGTACTCTAAATATTGCAATCGGTCTGTTAAGAGACCCTTCAAAAGACCCTCCTCACAGCATCCCTAAAGATATCGTAATCACTGAGGGAAATTATTTTCCTCAGTGTGTGAGGTAATGTAAAAAAAAAGAATGACAAAGTTGTTTAAATTTAAATAAAAAGAGAATTAATACACGTATTCGTTTCCTTCTAAAATTTCTCGAAAATCTCATTTTATAAGATTTTTCCCTTTCTTCTCTAGAAATGACTGCCCATCCTAATTATTATCTTTCTAGAGCGTTTTATACCGCTTGTGAAACCACCAAGTGATAGCTTTTTACGAAAATACTAAAAAGTTAACCTGTATCTCTGAAGCTAATCTTGTATTTAAATTAATTAATCATTATTAATAGGACACGATCTCGGACAGAAACGTATCTGTTTCTATCCAGAGACCTCTGAATTGCGGACTCAACGGAAAACTTTTGGTTTCGGCAGCAATTAAAAGTTTTAGTATCTACCTGTTTAGAGGATTCCAACTTCGAACTAAAGCCTTCGAAGGGATGTATAGGACCTCTACCTACCTCACTAGCCCCCCTTGTGGGCCACCTGCCAATCCCGTGAACTTGCTTCTTTGGAAATTCTCGGGGTGGAATGAGGTAGTAATTATAAAATATAGTTTCTTATGGGAGAGAGGAATATTTTGAAGTGACAACTTCTTTAGCACCGTTGTGATTAAAAACTCGATAAAACGAAAAAGCAACACTAAAAAGGGACAAACATATTAATCTATAGTATTTAACCCGCGAGAGAATGAGATAAAATAATCGGTCTCCTCTTTGTGAGGTGCTTAGTAACCTCCCCATTTAGTTTTGTAATTTTTTTTTCACTGGTGATCTATAATGATACTCCCTTACCCTTTTCGAAATTTAAATGAATACTTTTATCATATCATCATCATCATATTATATAAATTTATTTAAAAAAAACAGAGTGCGTAATTCACACGCGGTAGAAGCGAAACTAGAAATTCGCTAGATGTCTATCTCTCCGGTCGCTGAGACTTGTCACTATATTGTCACTATATTAGGCACTTTGCCCACTATATTAGAATTATATTATAACCGAGTATTTGTGTAAAACTGAGTTGTGACGCATTTCCGTTTCACCAGAATTTCAAGTTACTAACAGCGCTAAAAAACTTTCACTTCAAAAAAATTTAAGGCACAAAAAATACAGTAAACTATAACATTTTTTAATTTTTTTTTATCTATCTATCTATCTTCTTCTTCTATCTATATATATAAATAAAAATGAATCACCGAAATGTATGTACGCGCATAACTTCCGAATGCACCAAATTGGGTAATTATTTTTTTTGTGTTGGTTATTGTCGGGAAAAGGTTTGTATAAGACTATTGGTGAGCTCTGGCATTATGAAATTTGTATAGAAAAATTGCAATAGGTGGCACGCGAGCTGCTTGAAAACTGAAAGTACCGGGACTGAATTTATGGAATGCGGGGGGAGGGAGGGGGGGAAGAGGGTTGGGGAACTCGGGTAGGGGGTTCGCGGGAGGGGGGGGGGAACCTAGGAGGGGAAAGGGGAACTCGGGAGGAGGGATCGCAGGACGGGGGAAGAGGGAAGTGGAGTGGGGAGAGGGAAAGTGGAGGAGGCGGAGTGGGAACACAAGAGGGGAAGGGCACACGGGAGAGGAAGGGGAGGCGGAAGGGAAACGGGACGAATGGGAAAGGACACGCAGTGAGAACAATTTATTCATTAAATGGTAGAGGGGGGGGTGGGAGGAGGGGCGGGAGGAGTGGAGTGGGGAAAGGGAAGGTGGAGGAGGCGGAGTGGGAACCCCCCTAATACTATGCGAGCGAAGCCGGGAGCAAGAGCTAGTAATATTATAAACGCAAAAGTTTGTATGGATGTAAGTGTGTTTGTTACTCATACACGCAATATAAAAACGCTCATAAAAACTAATTAATGGATTTTTATGAAATTTTACAATAATATTGCTCATAACATACAGGCTATAATTTGTAAAGCTATCTAGGAAGGGGACGCGGAAGGGGAACGGGCACGCACGGGAAAGGTGATTCAGGGAGAAACAATGTTTTTCTTTGAATATGGCATTGCAACGCATGCCGGGAACCAGCTAGTTATAAATAAAGCATATTTAAATTTAATTTACAAAATTGAAAAGTGAACAGAAAAGTTTTTAGTTAACAAAAATACTTTTATCGTTTCAACGTATTTCAAATCACATCATCTTAAGAATTTTCAAACAACTCTCCATGGAAAGAGAACGCCTAGAGATTTGTACTTTACGCGAGGTTGGAAGAAAAATAAAAGATACAAAGTAAGCAGGTACCGACATATAATCCCGGGAAGATTTCCATTTTTAATTCCCCGGGCGCTCAAAGTTGGACCGTGGAGGGGAACAAATCGAAAAGAGCTTTCAAACTTCTCAACACACTATCAACGAGAAGTGGCTGGTGTACGAGTATGCAAAAACAGTGGGAATAAACAATATCGAAGGAAACGAACCACTTGAAATTTAGATTTATCGAATATTTTAGTTATTGGCCGCAATGTAAAATAAAGTATACCGTTAACATCGTTATCACGACGTTTATCAGAGTAAATTTTAATGATTTTCATTTTATTTCTAATTGTACATGTTATATGTATGATTTTTTCAATAATGTTCACCCCCCATTTTTTGGCAAATACAATTTTAATTGTTATTATGTGAAAACTTTTTTTGAATTCCGACAGATCTAGAACATCAGTAATTTTCGCTCGCGCCAGTATATATGTAGATATTTTATAAAAATGCTCGATTTCCTTGTCGGTAGATCGCTAGATTGACAGTCTGGCGGATAGAGTTGGATACTCACAGCACAGCTGGTAACGGTAGAAACCAGTAAAATCTTAATGAATATTTATTTTTATTTATTTATTTTATTTTAAATGCACATTTACAGTTATACATAACCAATAATAAACATACATTTTATGTTATTAAGTAATAATAGCGTTTTTGAATTGATGAATATTTAGTTTAAAAATATCTATATCAGGGGGGATAGGAAATTTAGTAACAGAATCATTTTTCCGAGCGGCATTACTAATGGTAAGTTAGTTCTCGGAACAACAAAAGTTCTGTGTCTGCGCGCTCTTGTGAAGTTGTCGGGGACATAAAACTCAAATTTTTGTAATATATATCGGGAATATAGATGTCACCGTTTAAAAGTTTATATATGCTGTTGTCAGCAACGCAGTTTTCCTTCTTTCGGCGAGGCTATTAATACCCAGCATGCCGGACAAAAAGGCTGATGGATATAACCAGGGATAATATCCGAAGTCTCTAATATACAAATATCTCAGAAACTTATTTTGCACTTTCTCAATCATTTGAGAGTATGTTAAATCCACTGGTCCCCATATTACTGAACCACTTTCCGAAATGCTACGTACTAAACTATAGTATAGCAAACGAATCGCGGCTGAGCTGCAAAAGAGTCTGGAGTTGCTTAGCACAAATCCTAGCATTCTTAGAGCTTTGCTGCATATCGTTTTTATGTGGACGTGAAATGTTAGGTGCGCCTCAAATGTGATTCCTAAATCTCTCAAAATAACAATGTGCTGAAGAGACGAATAAGACATATTGTAGTTATAGTAAATCGTTTTGTTCGCTTTGGTGTAGCACATAATATGGCTATTTTGTGCCTTTTGTAAAATTACTTTAAATATCCTACAATAGCACGAGTAAACGGCTGGTAGATTAATTATTGTAGTGTATTAATTTTTCGTGTAGGTTTGTGGTTTCAGCTTCTTTCAATATGTGTCGATAGTTTAGTTTTTTGTACGAAGTTCTTCTATATCCTAACAGATGGCAGTTGAGTAGAATATCAGAAGTGTACCATCTATCGTAGTTCGTGTCTTAGGTACAAACGGTTAGGATAATGACCGAAAACATCAGTGATATTGGGCGGGCAGCAACAGAAAATATTTAATGTACATCACCATATAGCTAGATATTCTCTATCCACGTTAAGAACCACCCGCGATGGTACAAAATTTGGTTTGTACTGCGCATACCACTCCCCCCGCTACGGTCCCTTCACCGGCCCTTGGCTGCCGCCAATCACTTCGCCCAAAATTCAGTATGCCGTTGACCGTTGTCCTGTGTATCCGCGTTACAAAAAATTAACCCATTCAGACCCAGTGGTAAAATGGGTAATCAGCCGATATGTTCGAATACATTATCACTAATTACAAAGAACAAAAGAGGACAGCTGTCACAGAGGGTTATATGATAAATAATAAGTATATGGTAAATGTCACTGCTAGCGAAGCCAACAAAACTGGGTTCCGATTTCTTCCTTAACATTTCGAATTAAATACGAGCGAATTGGTATGGTCGATGATAAAATAACATGTTAAAGTAAACAATATCTCCTTCAAAATAAATGCCTAAGAACACCCACGTAAGAATGCATCGAAAAAGTTACAACAGAGTATTTGAGTAATTTTATTTGACATATTATTGGTACTAAGCGATAATTTTAGAACGTCCATCATATTATTGTTCATGACCTCGGAGACAACAACGATGATTCACTGGCTTTCAATGTTTCAAGTAAATCATCTGAGGTTTTTTTTTAAATGACAATGATGATATTTATAGGTTCGGATTAATTCCTCAGCCAATTTGGTAAATCTCATGCCACATAAAGTACAATATGTATTTGGTAATACTACCGCTACCATTATTTAAAAGGTATAAATTGTTGTCATTTTTTGTCAGACAAATAAAATAAAATTTTATAAAATAATTCAATTTATATAAATAGTGGGATTGAATGTGTTAGCGTTCGTCTAGTAAGCAGTGGGGAGAAGGGGCGGAGACATGCGCATCCACGGGTTGTTCTTATTTTGGATCGAGAATAGATAGACTAGTAAGGACGTCTGTCCAGTTAAATATTTATTGTAAATGTTTACAATTACTAAATAAACCAACTAGTAATCAGTCAAAACTTTATCTTATTTGGAAGGTACCCAATACATTTTAAGTTATCTTATTACTGGAAATTAAAAGCCATAATAATTATGTATAACCGCATCTATAAGATTTGTACCGGGAACGAGTCCAGTTTGGGATTTATCCCGCTGGAACAAATATAGGCAAAGTAATAAAAATATTATGAAAATACATGAAATTAAATTACTCACGTCTTACTCGAACCATGGGTCTTTTGAATGCTGTCCGGAGGTGTGGTAAGGTCATCACTAGCTCTATGTGTGGTGGCGGGGGCAACTAGAGAAAGAACATAAATATATATTAATAAAACTGTGTTGATCATAAAACTACGAGTAACTATGTTTAAATTCTTGCCTACAGGATACAAGAAGAAAGTGTACCTATTAACCAACATACTGACTGAAAAGGAAAGGCAAGCATTCACAGATTACGAATAAACTACATTGAAAACCTCGCTGTTTAGTAATTGTGGTATATCTAGCTTCCGAGCTTATCACATAGAGGGCAGTGCTAAGAGCTCTCTCAAAAATCCGCTAGATGGCAGATAGTTTAGTTCGGAGTTTGGGCACCAGGGGAGCCAAAGGCCCGGGCGCAGTCTACAGGAGCTCATTCGATTCAGGTTCCATTTAGCCAGTTTCCAGATAAATCGACTATCGTGGTCACCACAATTCCCGATTAACATCAAAGAACTTTATTCTTTCCAAAGAAGTAAACTCCTCCCAAGACGAGCTGGAGAACTGTTAATCTAAACAATACAGTAATAAATAATAAACATCATTTCAAGGGTGCTATACATTTTCTTGACAATGATAATTTTAAGATTTGCTGATGTAAATGTTTGATTTATCTTGCCACACCCACTGATCTGAGTTGCAATTTTGATTTTGTGTTGATTTTGTCTAAGTAAACACAAAACATTCAACTTTATTGACACAATTTAAAAGAGTGGACTTTTGTGAAAACAATGCAACAAATAACATACACCTTTAGAAAAATACATGGAGCTTACTAGCACCGCAATCAATAGTCAAGTAACTATTGATCGCAAGGCTTACTTATTAATGCACAAGGTAGAATAGAAATAAATTAACTCACAGTTTTTGAAATTGCAGTCATCCAGTCTCTGAGCAGCATTGTAAAGAAATAAATAGCAAATTAGATATTATATTATTTATATCGGTTAATATGGGATATTTTTATTCAAACAGTTAGATTTAGCTTTATTATCACGAAAGATGAGTATTTTTTTAACATTAGCTTCACGCAGAAGGCCCTGAAGAAAATAATTCTCCTCAGAGCCTATGTCATCTTTGGGGATTCTGTGTAAATAGTGTTTTTTGGAAGGAAAGGAAGTTCTGGAAAGGAAGAAGGTATTAGGGGTGGGTAGGAATCAATAGGTCAGTGTGTCCAGGAGTGACGGACGTACGAAAAGGGACTCAATCAACCATTTTCTCCCAATCCGGCCTGCCACGCAGCTGGTGAGCAGACGGATCCACCACCAGGACCCGGACAAACCTTACCTCCTGCACCCGGCACCCCTGCTAAGCCACCAAAAGAAACGAAACCACCTGGGGTGACCTATTTTGTCGGGGAGACGAAAAAATATGTATGCCACATTTTAATGATTATTTTAATTATTTTATTTTAATGATTATTTTAATTATGCGTTCCGCCATATTTATATTACATTTCATATTGTTAAAACAATAAATCATTCATGTTCCATGACAGTTCATCCTGCCACAATTCATCCGGCGACAGTTCATCCTGCGACAGTTCATCCGGCCGACAGTTCATCCTGCCGACAGTTCATCCTGCCGACAGTTCATCCCGCCGACAATTCATCCGGCGACAATTCATCCTGACAATTCAACCTAACCAAACCTATAAGTATAACCTATAAGTATAAGTATGTCGTATTTTGTTATTCACGCATGCTTCTTCGGAGAGTCGAAATTATTGTTAGTAAAAATATTTTTACAGCGGATTTCCACTCAAGATGCCTTCAGATATAAGTATATCGATTTTGGTTATACGGCCGTATATCCTCTTTGCAGACTTACTTAATAAAAATCTTCTAAATGATCAGGCAGGATGAATTGTCGCCGGATGAATTGTCGGCGGGATGAACTGTCGGCAGGATGAACTGTCGGCAGGATGAACTGTCGGTCGGATGAAAGGTCGCAGGATGAACTTTCGCCGGATGAATTGTCGCAGGACGAATTGTCGGGTCACCGTTATAAAGTGAATGCATTATTGACAAGTTTGAACCTGTAGGTATTTGTAACAGAAGTACACGTATCTCAACAAGACAATCCATAACCAAATACAAATATTTTAAAAAACTACAGGCCACCTCAGAACAGGAAATCCTAGTGAGGAGGTCTGTGAAAAAAAAAAGAATCTATACTTATACTATACATTATACATACATGTACAAACCTTGTAATTAACTAACCAGATAATCATTGTGACTTACAGAATAGCCTGGAAAGATGGAGAAATATCCTGGAGGATAATGGCCTAAAAATTAGCAGGAAAAAGACTGAATATTTGTATTTACCATTTGAAGACACAAACGCTGTAACTCCTTCGATGCAACTGGATGGAGTAACATAGCCAACTGTGATTCATTTAAGTATCTGGGCTCACTAATCCACAGAGACGGAGGATGTGCAGCGGATGTCATCCATAGAATAGGTGTGGGATGGATTAAATTTAGATCCGTAACAGGAATATTGTGTGACTCCAAAATGCCTATAAAACTGAAAGGAAAAATATACCAGACCATTGTAAGACCCGCAATAATGTATGGCTCCGAATGCTGGACTATGTACAACTCCTACACTATGCAACTTGAAACAGCAGAAATGCGAATGCTTAGATGGTCGGCAGGAGTATCATTAAAAGATAAGATCAAAAGTTCACGCATTCGTGGTAGCCTGGGTGTCACAGACATAAATAGCAAGCTGGAAGAACGACAGTTGAGATGGTATGGACATATAAGACGGAGACCATCAGACCACACAGTGAGGCAGACAATGTATATGGAGCTTCATCGACAGTCATCCAAAGGAAGACCGAAAAACTCCTGGACGACTCAATGTTCCAAAATTCTTCGGAGAAACGGCCTGGATGAAGGCGATACCCAGAACAGAAGATATTACAACCTGAGAACGAGAAGAGCCGACCCCAACAGCCTACCTAGGCAATGAGTTGGGACAGCGCAAAGGAAGAAGACAAACCTTGTAATTGAAATTAATAATAAATAATAAATAAATAACTAAATAAACGTATATCTTATTGATGGATGACATCAGCTTTCGCCTGTTGAACCTCAACCCAGTAGTACTGGGAATAATTTGAATCAAATACTTTTGTTTTTATTTTGACGCAAGCGCATTGGCCGACCTAGACAAACCTCACCCCATGAATCCGCACACCTGAGAAGTCACCAAACGTAGCGAACCACTTAGGGTGACCTGTGGCAGAGGTGTTGGCTATCCAATAAATGGTGGTGCCAACCCATGCCCACCTCCCAAACATCCCTTGCCCAGGGATTAGAACATTAAATAAAATTTAAACTCAACGATTTTTTTAAGCAAAAATTATTGAACACATTTGCTGTAACCTGTTAGGCTGCGATGTTTTAAATGTAATTTGTTTTTTATTATTTTTTCAAAATTAACGTATTCAATAATTCCAAAATCATAATAATTTTCATTTGAGTTCCTTAATAGCAGACATAAAAAAATCCTATTATCGTGTTACGTCTTTCTTACTCTGGTGGAAATTTTAATATTACGGTTCATTCTCCCTCTTTATTGGTCAATAAAATTGGTTTTATGACGTAGCGAGATACGCCAGCTTAATAATTATGTATGGTGTAATTTACTTTATTACTTCTAAGAATTCCAAGCCTTAAGGTGACTTACTATAACGGGTGTAATATTTACCTTTAATAATAATATTAATTAATATTGCTCATTTTAAACGAGGCTTTCATGACAAAAGAAAAGACGAGTGATGGGAGAGTACGCAAAAGCAAATTAGTAAAAAAGGTACGTACTTTAAACAATCAACTAGTCTTTTCCGTTATTTGTTTTTGGGGTGTTATGCAGTGTTGCGCTAACTCCTTCTTTAGCCAACGTTTCGGACATCGTTGCAGTGTTCAGATCCGGCAGATCCGGTAGATGTAGCACATCTGTAGGGATCTGCCCTGATGATGGACACTGCAACGATGTCCGAAACGTTGGCTAAAGAAGGAGTTAGCGCAACACGGCATAACACCCCAAAAACAAAAAACGAAAATGCTTTTGGTCGTGAAAATCTTAAAACGTAACTAATCAGCTAGTCTTTAACTGAAAATAATTTGTTTATGATAATTCTTCTATGCGAATAGTTTTTAAAGTAGGGCAAAGAGTTAACTTGCATCGTTAAAACAAATAATTGTCATCTACAAAAATATAATAAATGATGACCAAAATCATGAAGCACTAGCGAGTTCCCGGCATGCGTCGAAATGCCACCTAAAGAAAATGTTTCTATCTGCGTGTCCTTTCCCATTTGTCCCGTTTCCGCCCCGTTCACCTCCCGCGTTCCCCTTCCACTTTCATCTCTAAGATACCCCTCCCTATTCCTGCTTCCCATCCTACCACTAAACTATTTAAAACATACACAACTCGCGCGTCTTCTATTGTAAAATTTTAATACAAATTTCATAATGCCAGAGCTCACTAGTATATAAAATAACCATCGCGGGTATGCGCACAATAAATTAACAAAGTTTCAACGCAATTGGATGAAAGGACAAGCTAAGAAACATCAATTTTTATACGATTATAATGCAAAATTTTATATGTTTATTTATTTATTTATTTATTTATTTATTTATTTACACATATACGGCACAAATCGTGCCATTAACATAATTGACATACTTATAATAGTACAACAACATGAAGAATAACAATATAAATGTTAGTCAAATTTAAGAAAAAAGGTAAAAAGTAAGGTAATAAGTAGTGTATAAATACAATAATATATAAAAGTAAATTATAAAGTGAATAGTTTAAGATATAAAGTATTAAGTACAAACTATAAATTAAAGTACAAAACTAAATTAATTAAAGTACAAACTATAAATAGTTTAAAATATAAAGTATTAAAGTTCTGCATCAAAAGATACTTGACTAAAAGTTTTTTTATTATTAATTTTTTAAACTTTATGAGTAAAATCTCAAATTATAATATTTAAATAAATGAAGACAATATTAGCGAAACTCAATCGAAATCTGGAGACAGAAAAATCAGAAAAGATATTGGCTCCGCTGGGACTCGAACCCAGAACCCTTTTCTTACATGGAAACAGCTCTACCGATTAAGCTACGGAACCCATATTAATTCGGTCACTTTTAACTGTATCATACTTCGACTAAGAACTACCAACATTATCTTCATTTACTTAACGCACATATTATTGGCTGCTATCTTTATATATGATTACAAGATTCAACTCGAACTAAATGCAATCTAGATAGTGTCTAGATGAATCCATCCAGGAGTGGTGGATGAATCCATCCCTTCCACTGCGGTGCAAAACGGTGTTCCGAGAGAGTACGGCTGGAGAAGTCAAAGGGACTCCCTCAACCACTCTCTCCCGATCCAGCCTTCCAAGCAGCTTTAGACGCATCCGCCGCCAAGATGCGGACAAAGCTTACCCCATGAACCCAGGCACCCCTGCTAAGTCACCAAACTTAGCGAACCACTCGGGGTAACCTACGTTAACCTACGGCAGAGGTGTTGGATATCCAATAATGGTACCCATACCCGCCTTCCAATTTGTAAAAATTACCTATTGTTTAATCCTAATTTTTCAACGGAACTTAATGGGTGCGTCTGGCTGATACTAAAACAGTTTCGTATCTAACCGTTCAACGTATTACATTGTCACTCCCCTCTCTTAATGACTCCCATTTTAAAACATTATGAAAACTCATTCTCCGACGGAAAACTTCGCCCAAAGCGCGTCACGGAGAATTCAAACTTCAACAATTTAAAAGAATTCACCAACTTACAAATGGACTCGCCCAATTTGAGGGATCTTTTATTTGAATTTGAGATATGAAATGACGTACAATGTTTCTCAAACTAAGAAAAATGTTAAAACCTTCAGACAAGTTGCCATTCATCAGATATGCATAACTACTATTTTTTTGCCAATACTTATATAATAGAAAAATGAAATAATTATACTTTGTATAAACCACTTACATGTTGCGCAAATCCGACCGGTTTCGGAACAAACGTTATAATATCTATTTACTTATATAATATCCATTTTTTTGCAGATGATATAGTACTGATAGCAGATAATCATTGTGACTTACAGAATAGCCTGGAAAGGTGGAGAAAGATCCTGGAGGATAATGGTCTAAAAATTAGCAGGAAAAAGACTGAATATTTGTATTTACCATTTGAAGACACAAATGCTGTAACTCCTTCGATGCAACTGGATGGAGTAACATTAGCCAACTGTGATTCATTTATCTGGGCTCACTAATCCACAGAGACGCAGGATGTGCAGCGGATGTCATCCATAGAATAGGTGTGGGATGGATTAAATTTAGATCCGTAACAGGAATATTGTGTGACTCCAAAATGCCTATATAACTGAAAGGAAAGATATACCAGACTATTGTAAGACCCGCAATAATGTATGGCTCCGAATGCTGGACTATGTACAACTCCTACACTAGGCAACTTGAAACAGCAGAAATGCGAATGCTTAGATGGTCGGCAGGAGTATCACTAAAAGATAAGATCAAAAGTTCACGCATTCGTGGTAGCCTGGGTGTCACAGACATAAATAGTAAGCTGGAAGAACGACAGTTGAGATGGTATGGACACATAAGACGGAGACCATCAGACCACACAGTGAGGCAGGCAATGTCTATGGAGCTTCATCGACAGTCATCCAGAGGAAGACCGAAGAACTCCTGGATGACTCAATGTTCCAAAATTCTTCAGAGAAACGGCCTGGATGAAGGCGATACCCAGAACAGAAGATATTACAACCTGAGAACGAGAAGAGCCGACCCTAACAGCCTACCTAGGCAATGAGTTGGGACAGCGCAAGGAAGAAGAAGGAAGACTTATATAATATCCATGTCTTACGATGGAAAAAAATAAATCACACTAGACAATTAATTTATCAGTGTAAGTTTGGGTACCTGTCCTGATCAATGGCCGTGGTCTGAATAAATTATTATTAACTAACTAACTAACCATCACGCCGTTTCACGCAGGGGTAGGCAGAGAGGACGGACCGCCAAACAACTCGATCTTGGCACTCACTTTTTACCTCATTCACATTCATACATCGTCTCGTACACACTCTTCTATTGATCTGACTCTTGACATGGCCCGATTCAAATATCTGATTAACATCTGATTAACTTGATCGTGCCATGTCTTCCTCAGGCGTCCCCGACTTCTTCGAACATTCACATTTGTGACATATATTTTTCTAACACTACTTTCTTTGTGGTCATGGTCTACAATTGGTAAGAGATATTCCGACCGACGATTGATAAATTTTAGCCCGAACTCCATAGTTTCACATAAGTTTTGGTTTATTGATCATATACGCAATTATTTGGAAAAGTTCGTTCGTTATGTAAAATTACTGGCTTAATACAGAACGAAGTCGTTAACGCGATCCGTACACTTAATTCATGTAAGACACGATCAAATTATTCCGCCCGATCTTTGAGAAGTGAAAGTGGTCGAAACATGACTAACGACCTCATTAACTAATTAACTCCCGTTTTGTGTCAAACGGACTGCCAATGCGTATTTAGGTCAGTAGTTCAATTCAAAATAGCCAATTTAGTAATATTTTTACCTAATTATTTGGCGCTTAACTGTGTCAATTCGTAGAAAATACCATCAGTGCTGCTAGAGTACATAGACTTCTTATTCATTCCCCGTCAATATCGAATCGGCTGTCAACGGTGAAACCGTGGTTGGGACAACGATGTAAGATCATCGGAAATTACGCCTATAGATCCGATGTTATAAAGTTATAGAAATCACTGTGCTAGAGCTCCAGGTCCAAGGTTCGTAGAAAATGGTTTTAATAAGGTTAGATTAGGTTAGGTTAGGTAAAAAAAATCATTTACACATACATCAGAATAAAGAGATTCTTGCTTGGATGGATGTGTATGAAGGGTTGCTAGAACATCTTTTAACAAGGTTCGCTCATACGGGCCTTGTTTGAAAAAAAAAAACGTCGGGCCGCTTTCGAAATTTCAAACTCATGACGTGGCTAGAAGTAAAACACTGCGACGTGTATTGCAGTTATTCAAATCTCCCAGAGGAACCCGGACTTCAAGCAACGTCACGAATTTTATCACCATTCTACCTCCTCGATGAGCTTTTTCTACGAACCTTGCTCCAGGTCTCTTGCCAGATTGAATCCTTTATATATTATAATGATACTGACCTCATCTCCATCTCAGATTTGGCTAGCATCCACACAACTGAGGCCGTGTCTCTGCGAGATCCCACCGCCATGAGCTGCGACAGGGAGGTGCCCACGGGCAGTGGAGGTCTGCGTGGTACCTGACCCGTCCACTTAGCCATTGCAAGCATCTCAGGTGACTCCTTGACCAGGTGTTTCTGCGTTGCAAGTCTCTTGCCAGATGAATCCTGGGAACAAACGATGATTTTTATTATTTTTCGGAGTTTTACTGCAATTTTCTAATTCCCAGTCATTTCGCTGAAATTCATACGTCACATAAAATTTTGATCAAATGGCCATTAAGCGCAATTTTGTTTGTGGAACATGGACTGCGATTACCTACGACACGACTTTTTATCCAATCGCCACTTTACCCCCTGTATTTCTATGAGTTGAAATCACAATTCTCATATTTTTTATTTTTCTCATTTTTTAAAAATCTCTCATAATTTGAACAATTTTTTACTTGTTTCAGACCTTCATAATTTAAAACAGACACATTTTTGCCTCGCGGAATTTTAACTAATTCCCAGTCGAGATGTTGGAGGGTGTAAAATGGCGCCAAGTACAAAAGGGTGAAATAGAATTATTTTGTTATCATTGTCACAAAAATGTTAAATATTTAAACCAAAATAAAATAAATAATTAATTTTTGTAATACAGTCAAAGATTTAAAAATAACATTTACAAATTAGTTACTAAGTATGCAAGGAACATGTGATTATAATATCAACGTATTATTTTATTTCATTTTTTTAAACACTATTTGAACTTATCGTGATTTATTTTTGGGTTTATGATGCCGTGTTACCCTTCCTCCTTATTTAGCTATAACACGGCATAATAACCCAAAAAAATGATGATATTTTGACCGTGAAAATATATTAACTATTTTTGAACAACAACTGCTTGTATGCGTTCTGGTTCTGTTGATGGTTTACATAGCGTTTTCTTTTACTCGTAACGTCATTTCCCTCTTTAGCCAATGAGCTAAGCAAAATTCACTTTAATCAAAAATACTGCCTTTTATAGGTTTACCAAATTGTTCACTCAAAGACAAATGTGTAATATAGTTGTGAATGATGAATACTTGAAGCAGTTGGATGAGTTTGTATATTTGGGAAGTATGTTTACGGGAAGGCTGTTAAAGATATTAAAAGAAGGGTAAATGCAGGTCACTCCATTAATGGAGGACTGAACGCCGTTGGCACCAACAAAAAACTGTCCAGAGAAGCGAAGCTAGCCGTCCACAATGGAATTCTGGTACCTACCCTGATGTAAGGCAGTGAGGCATGGAACTGGCAGAGGAAGGATGAAAGTAGACCGCTTGCTGTAGAAATGAGTTCCCAGAAGCGTATGTGTTGTACGTACGATCGTGTGAGTATTTAAACAATTAAAAATATATATTTGGGCTTTCAGTGCAAAATAATTATACAGAGCAAATTAATGTCAGGTGCGCAATATACAGAACAAGACTTGTTATATGTAGTGGGGTATGTTCGAAAAAGTAATCAAGGCAAATCAGGGGTAAATATTATTACAATGAATCAGTTTGTTTTGTCCCACGTTAAAATTAAACGTCAGAAAACTTTGTGGGCTGTTCCATGTCATTCAAATTTCGAACTTTGTCAAGAATATTGTAATTTTAATAATAAGGATGAAACAAGGGACTATTATTTAGTTTGAAAGTGGAAACACGATCATTATATATATATTTATATATATGTACAATGGTGTGAGCAGTCAAAGCTTTTTTAGAAATTAGACATATCTGAACCCCTAGCATGGTCGATCGATAAGGATTGTATCTATAACTTTCGATAACTTCTCATCGTTCCATAGCATGACTGAAGATCGCCAACGAATAAATAACAGCTCACGATGACTAAGTGTTCTTAATATACGAGGGCTGCCCGTAAAATAAGATCTCCAAGGTGCTGCGGTCGAGAGAAACAATTTTACGCGAGATCGGGCAACACTGGCGTCTACTCTGGTTTCTCTACGCCAAATCACCATGATGCTGCACTCTCTGCGACACTTAGTTTCGGCGTGGCAGCCGTTCGCGATAGAGCTACCCAGCTACCCGCACCCGCCAGGTGTGAATTACGCTATATAATTAGTTTTTTTGTGCAAAGAACAAAACCCCACTAGAAATTCATTCTCGGCTACTTGAAGTGTACGAAAAACAGTGTATGAGTGCGAAAAAGTGCGCAAATGGTGCAGAGAATTTTAAAAGCAACGTTTCAATTCTGAATGGTGCTCTTACACCAAGGCGATACTGAGGGTATCTTCATTTCTGGAACGTGCCGCAAATATACTATATATTATTTTTAGTGAATTAATTGTGAATTAACACAAATTAATCATATACAAAATATTTGCCCACGCCGGCATTCAACCCCGAGATCTTCGGATTGCGAGTCAAGAGCCTTATCCCTCGACCACTCTGGCCGTCGTAATATATTCGACTTCTACTGTTTGTACGTTATCGATCTGAAATATGATCTAGTTGTCCTAGTGATCGATGAGAGGTTACCTAAAGTTATCGAAACAATCCATATCGATCGACCATGCTAGGGGTCCTGGAGCATCAAAATCAGTTATTATAATTGAATAACGAGTTCGTTATTATGAGAGGAGTGGCAGGGGTTACGAAATAGGATCACATAAGAAAATCGACGATCCGAGACGCTCTAAACATTGAACCGCTGTTGCTCTTCATATAAAAGTCGCAACTGAGGTGGCTTGGACACGTACTAAGAATGTCTGATGAACGGATTCCTAGAAAAATATTGAGTGCGATTCCAGAGGGTAGACGACCAGTGGGCCGCCCCAGATACAGTTGGGCCAAACAACTACAGAAACTGTGTGCGGAGAGGATGGGACTGCAATGGACGGAGGCCGAACAATCAGCGCAAGACTAGGGCGTATGGAGGCGCCTTGTCGATGCAGTGGATCCCAGATCAGAATAGGATAAGGGGAAGAAGGTGGTTATGATGAATAACAAGGAACAAATAATTTTACGTCTTCTTCAGCTTTTTGAATGTGAGATGACTATCTTTTCGAATGTTTAATTTCGCCATTATCATTTATGTACCACGCTACCCTCCGCACAGCATCCCAAAGTCGACATAGATCCTAAGGGGCCTCCCATGCAGAGTTAAAGTAAAAAAAAACAATGGAATTGACTCTGCAGGCTTAATTTTTTTTAAGAGAGGTGTAAATGGAAATATCAGAGAGAAAAGTCATGCGATTTTTTTTAACCTTGTTTACTGTTTCAGAGCTTTTTAGAATGGTACAGTTATGTTCGATGTTCGATCGAGTTATGAGTTATTAATTCTAATTGCTTTCTGGGTCCCATTTACGCTGGAAAATATTGTGAAAGCAATCGGTTTCAGAACAATATACCGAATAAAAAATGTTTCGAATACATAATTAGTAAATAATAACGCAAGAATTTAAAAAAATATATCGATCGTCTTCCAGAAAGGCTTCCACCATATTTTGATTATTTTAGAAACAAGGGACACCCGTTCTTAAAAAAATATTGCAGTTTTTGAGGTTTTCCAATACGTTTTCCAAAAAGCTTTTAAAAAGCGAAACAGCAAGAGATAGCGAAAGTAAAGCTTCTACTACCTTCATTAGAAGCGGTCGTTAAACTACTTTATTGGCAAAGTTTTTCAATTATCTTGATTGTATAGCTGATAGGCTGTTTGTAGCCTGATTTCAATATGCCCGGCCTCGAAGTGAGCAAAGACACGTTCCGATTGAAAATCGAATAATTCATTATTGGTTTAGTTTTCAAAGCTGGACATCACAAAAAAGGAAGAAACAGAAGTTCATCAATAAGAAAGTTTGTTAATCAAAATACCTACATATTATTTTCTTAATGTTGTTTGTTGGGGACATTTAATGAAGCAGATCTGAATCTGCCTCATTCTCATCTAAAAGCCTATCCGTGGCCAGAAGTTTGTGAAAAAATTTCTCGTGTGGTGTTATTTTTTTCTGAATAGAATAGATTTAAAAAGCTAAATGCTTTTCTCAATAAAATGTTCACGAGTTAACGATATACGTTCATAGTGCAGTGATAAATAATAGTCATTATAGTGGTTGGTGCTCTCAATATCACACTGGTTAAATATTATCATTCAGAATCATAACGTTGCTTAAAGTGGCTTCTCCGTTTTTGGTAACCATAACTAAGTCCTTTTTATCATTTCTGTTCCAAGTCTTCTTCCTCTTCCTGTACCTTCAGTCACACAACACACGTATATCACAAGAATTGGGTTGCCATACTTTCAGGCTTCAGGAAGTTGTTGGGAGTAGCTGGTATTCTTGCGCGGTATCCATATTTTAAAAAAAGACTTTTATTGATTAGTAGAGTGTTAAAGGTAAGCACCAAAAATTACATATTTTGTGGTCTGCTAATGCAAGAAATACTATGAATGGTTTTATTGTCGTTAGGAAAATGTATAACGTTTTCAATGAAACAAATATTTATCATAATGCCCAGTTGTTTCGCAGAAATTCAAATTTAACAAATGTAATATCGACATCAAATGGTCATTCAATCCCATTTTATTTTTCAGCTTTCAATCGAGATGTAATATAATGCTGACAAACTTAACAACATGATTATTATCTTTTTCTGCTGATCATAAGGGATTTTGCTCGAAAGAGACCCTATCTACTGTCACAAAAACAAAATGACGTAGAATCACCATTAGGTGTCTTTGTCACACGTGAAACATTTGGAACTAAACTTTTAAGTTCTATGCGATTTGTACCTAATGAAATTTTACTTAGGTATGTACCTAATGAAATTTTAAGTAAAAGGTTCGAAAATCCCTTACTGGTTTTCAAACTTCACCAATAACAGATATTTTGTCGTATTTTATAGAATTTAAAAGCTTATGGTTTTAAATATTTTGTTACTGTAAATCTTTATCCTAACGCGATGTATTGTCGCCATTTTTGAGTTCTGAACTTTAACAATAGTAAAACGTATGAATCATTTATAATTTAAAACGGTGAACCTAAATGGTATATCTTACACGTTATATACACGACTAAAACAATACATAATATTCGTATCTATAGTTTTAAATTATTGTAAGTTCACCTTTACGTTTATTTCTAGAATAAATCCGAATTTCTCATACTCGTAAATCTGCCAAAACTTGAAATATTTTACAAAGGATCTACCTGACTTTCAGCCATAGCTCGTATCCAATAAAGCCTTCTCTTTACATCAAAATCTTAGCTTCCTGTTTCCTGGGTAAACAAAAATATCTGATTCAATTTCCTTCCAAGTAAACTTTGGATTTTTGGAAACAAACATTCATAACAGAGAGATTTACTATGGCCGAAATATGGAAAAATATTTTTTTTCTATTTGATATAATAAAATTATTTAAATATTTGCGTAGACTGATAGATTTGGTAGAATAATATTGTTTTAAGACGTTTAAACATCCGGAACCCAGTAAGAACAATGGATAGGTTATTTCTTGTATTATATATAAAAATTATATTATTTTATAGACTAATATAATCTATTTTTAATATACTTATATGTATACTTTGCATCAAAGCAATGCTGGCCATTAAACAGAACACAAATAATCTTAATTATATAAAACAAAGTCGGGTTAGTTACAACATTTATAACTCGAGAACGGCTGGACCGATTTTTATGATCTTTAATTTGCTGGATTTTTCTCCGCCCCGAATAGCAGAATAGCTATTAAAACATCGTAAAAATTTACGAATAAAATAATTATTAAGAAAATTCTTTTTCTCATACATTTTGCATGGAACGAATTCTCATCTTTTGATAGAGCTTCAGAAATATTGTGAAAAGTTTAATAATGGGTAGTGAGTGAATTCCGGGTAGTTTGACATGTTATGATGCATTACTGCCTATCTCTAAAGTGAATTGGATGATTTTGTGGAAGGAATTTATAAGATGAAGGAATTTACTCAGTTGCCGCTCTGTTCCTGTCCAGATTCAGAAGATATCGTCCACGTATCTCTTCCATGTAAGAACATTATTTAGAAGTAATTAATTACAATAAAAAAATTTATCCTCTAGGTTATTCAAAAAAATGTCATTGAGCACCCATCGGAAGTCCTTGGTTCTGTTGGTAGACACAGTTGTTATATTGAAAATAATTTTGGTTGAGGCACATATTGAATAAGCGATGTTCTTTCCGGGCATCCCGCAATTACCCCCATCCCTTTGCTTACCTCCTACTCAAACACCTAAAATTTGTATGTCTGTTAACATTATGTATCGTAGTTTAGTTATAATATTCTCCTGACGAAGGAAGGGTGCTTCTGAAACCGGTAGAGTGTTTATAAAATAAAGCGGTCTACAACAAATTTATATGTGAGTTTATTGTAAATTATAGCAAGCCACAAAGTTAATGCTTTTTACAAATATGCAATTCAATTTAATTTAGATATTCTTTTAAACAAATACAAAATTAGAACTTGTCTAAAGTCATCTTCACTAATGCTTTCAAACGTCGATATCCGAATTAATTCTGTTCAACAGCAAGATTGCTCTCCCGACCGGCATGAACATTGGCAAGTTAGTCCTGCAGACTGAGAGAGAGAATAGTCCATGCTGTCGGTGGTGAAGATAACCATCGGGAACATAAAAATGAATGCTCTCCATGATAAACGAGTTTTTAAATCATCCGCGAATCAATCTGAAGAAATGCGTAGCAATACTTAGGTACATCCCTTCAGACCCGTAGATAGTTCATTCCGAGCATCTCTAAAAGAAAGTCGGTAGGATAGAGCCACGGGTACTAGAATGGTACACGAATAAGCCGTACTCCTCCATGAAATGAAATCTCAGAACTTTCTTCTGAACTCTCTCTCTAATATGAGGGAATATTTTACTTGCTGTGGATTTCAGGTCTACTCCTTACTTACGAATTTAATAGAATTATGAGAACCGGGTATCTCTAAAATTTATTGCAGTGCGCAGAATAAAGCCCAGCATTTTCAATGAAGTGCCACAAGCCATCAGAATATGAGAGTGAAATATCAGCCTACTATCAAACATGATTATAAGAACCTTCATGGTGGAGACACGTATCTAACTCCGGGCGTCCATCGTATACCTGTAATACCAGATACGACACGCCCTAGTGAATATCAAAATTAAACATTTACATACAATGAACTCAATCCAAATCCATTTAATCCGGTCAATAATTCTATCAATATCTGACAGTCGTCTGGGGTTAGTATTTCTAAAAATAGTTTTAGGCAATTATTACCCAATTATAACGCAATTTGTACAAGGCAAATATTATTATAACTGTAATAAAAGCACACACTTCAGATTGCTTACATGTCGGTATCTCTACATTATGTTTATGTGAAAATATTGAACTGGTTAATTTTATTATTGACTGATTTTTTAGGTGTTATTATTGATTGATTTTTCAAATGGGATTTACAAATAAATAAAGTCTCTGAACGACTCAGATCTATTGTTAGCAGTTTATATAAATTAAAATTCTATGTTCCAATATGCACATTTCGAATAATGTATTTATCATTAGCTGAATCTATTATAAGATATGGAATTACAGCTTTGGAACTTTCCTGTAAAACAAATAATAATAATAATAATAATAATAAATATCTTTATTAAACAAAAATTAAAGATTTATAATTACAAGAAAAAAAAGTACATCTTACAATATTTTAAAAGTAACATTAGTACAAAAATTAATAACAAAAAACAATATACATATAAACAGTAGGTACTTAGAGAGTAGAGATTTGTAATTATACATTTAAGTTTCTCGTAACCTGCCTCACTAGGCTAGCCTGTGTTGAGGCAGTTATTTTACATCAATTTATAATGCTGTGAACATACCTACACTTATATTAGAATGTAATCACTAATCACACAGTAGATTGCTAATTTCGAATTTGGGTGAGTGCACCCGTAAATGCTCTATCATTATTTTTTATCCAAATTTTTATGTTTTTTTTGAAATTTTTTTGTGAATCACATTTTTTTACACTAATTGGAAGAATGTTGTAAAGTCTTGTTGCAAGGTATCTGAAGCTTCGTTGACCAAAAGTAGTATGAGTTATGGGAATTTGTAGTAAATCTTTGTTATTGTTTCGAGTACAGCGAGAAACTAGTCTTTTTTCATAGTATTTATGTAAGTTTGTGTATAAATGAGTGAGGATTGTTTTTGCATATATCTGACGAACGTCAAACACATTCATAGTATTAAAGATAAAGTTCGAGTCCGTAATTAGGGGTAGTCTAAGAATTATTTTTATAATCGTTTTTTGTGCCTTTATGATTGGATCTAGTGCTGATGCAGTACCGCCTCCCCATGCTATGATACCATACTCAATAACAGATTGACAGACTGCAAAATAAATCATTTTCAAGTGTTGCAAGTCTAGAAAGTTTCGTATCGTTCTGAAAAAGTGCATGGTTTTTCTTATTTTGTTTGCAATTATTTGAGTGTGAAAATTCCATTTGAGATATGGATCAATTGTGAGGCCGAGATACTTCATCTGTGTAGTGCGCTCAATGTACGGACACTGACAAGATTCATCGGAATTCATACATGTGTGTATCCTAATAGAGGCATCATCATGAGGTTGACCTGTTATATTTATGCTTGATGTGACATATTTAGTTTTCTCGGTGTTCAATGTGAGTGTATTTGTATCTAACCACTTTTTTACGATGTTTATTTCAGTTTCTGCTTTATTGTAGACAGCTAGCCAAGTGTCAGCTTCGAACAGTAAAACAGTATCATCGGCAAAACTAACTATTTTTCCCTGGATGTTAATGTTACATAAGTCGTTGATATATAAAAGGAACAAAGACGGTCCTAATATGCTACCTTGTGGTATACCATAGTTAGTTGAGCGCTGATTGCTAAGTGTGTTCATTATTTTCACTTGTTGCTTGCGTTCATCAAGGTAGCTCTTAAAAAAGTTAAGTTCGTTGCCTGTAATACCGATTATTTGAAGTTTGTTTATTAATTTATTGTGTGATATTGTATCAAAGGCTTTAGAAAGGTCTAAAAAAATTGATATACATTTTTTGCTTTTGTCAAGGTTTTTTACAATAAAGTCAGTTACGGCGGCCATAGCGTCTGCGGTACTCTTGCTTTCTTGAAACCCGTATTGATTTGCTGAGAGTAGTTTATGGCTGTCTAGAAATTTTACTAACTGAGCATTGATAATTTTTTCAAAAACTTTGGATAGGCTGGTCAGTAGAGTTATTGGTCTGTAATTGTTTATGTCTGTCTTGTTACCTGTTTTATGTATGGGAATAACAATACCTTGTTTCAGGTTTGAGGGGAAGTGTCCTTGACTGATACTAAGGTTAATTAGGTATTCTAGGGGCAATGTAATTTCCGTAGATAGTGTTTTCAAAATCTTAGTTGTGATGTAAAATATGTTCAAAGTTAAATTATTAGCCCATAAAAAATTATACGAACAAAGGCATAATGTTCTGTACTTTCCCTACCAGAATCTCAAAATTCTATCAGTAAGAGCAATTCTAAGGTAAAAAATTATATTTCAGCATGTGAATAGCTCTATATACATAAATAAACTGGACCACACTCACAATACTCGTTTTACTTTAAATGAGGGACTAATTGTACTTCAGCATTTAAACAAATATGGACAAAGAACGCTCGACTACATGATACCTAATTTATTAAATTTGTTACCTGTCGAAATTAAAAAATGTAAAAATCGTAAAATAAATATTATGTTGAAGAATTGACTCGCCGAAAGAAATAATTTGTATTAGACTTTAACACAAAAAATCTTACTGCATTATTTTCTTTCTTCTGTAAAATATTTTTATTTTTCCTGTGTTGTTGTATTACTTCGTCTTTATAAAAAAAAATGGTTATCAGCAAAAAGAAGAAACCTGGAGTGCAGAATTACTTCCGAAATATCATTAAAAAATATGGAAAAGAAGAGTGGGTCTAAATTAGAGTCCTGGGATACTCCTGATCGTACAAAAAATAGAATAGACTAAAGAAGTCCATGAGACACAAACTGTTTCCAGTCTGTCTAACATCATCAGCAAAGGCAGATCAAAGATCAAAGATTTTACTAAAACCTATTAATATGTTCTCGATAATAATATATTTAATTAAACTTTGCTCTACTTTTTTTAGTCCCAATGTTGCGATGCTGATTGTCTTTTATTTTATTGAAATTTTGTTGTTTTTGGTTTCATTTTGTATGGTATTAAACTGCTTATTTTAAACAGCGCCTGCTCTCAACACATTGGTTCCTAGTGTGACAGGCACAGCACATCACCAATTTTATCAGAGAAGAAAAATAATTACGTAATATTATGTTATATATCTTGAAGAAAACAACCTAAATAATTTCCTTCAAACATTTAACTAAACTGTCAAATGACGAATGGTAGGGAATACTGCATCATTTGTATCGGCGTAATAATGGATAGTGCTCCAAAAAACTAGCGCCATTGTTCCCTTCGGCAAACATCTACATTTGTTAACATTTGACATTTACGATGTGAGAAATGGTCTTCGTGCGACTTATTTTGAACTAAAAAATTCAGCTGTGGGATGACTTGCAGATTTTTGCGTCTCCTCATTCAACAACATGGAAATTCATTGTGGTGGATGGGGAAAGCCTACGGGGAAGGTAGATTCCGGTGCTATTTAAGAATAAGGAATTATCCTTAAGCTTAAAATAATTAACGACTTTTTATATAATAATTGCGATTTTCGGATACCAATAGACATATTGAGCGTTTTCAAGAAGTGAAATAATTACGAAAACTTTTTTTTTCGTGAGATATTTTAGTGAATAATCACACCGAGTCAATATTTTATGATAATCTTTAAATATACGTTAAATTTACAATTAGACACGATGAGTAATAAGAAAACTTAATACATTTATGAACAGCCGTATGTATTAAGAAGTCGAAAACCTTTACTAACATTAGTGTACTACGCCATGGTACATTCACACATTTCTTATCTCTACTGTATCTGGGGATTTGCCTCAAAGAAATTGATAGCTTGATCTGCAGGTGGTTCAGAACCGAGCTCTCAGAAATGTTTTTAAACTTCCTTGGGACACCCATGTCAGAGATATCCTTTCAGTTTCCGGTATTCTTCCAATCACAGTCCTTCCTAAACATGAAATCACAAGCACCATCCTACAAATTACTTAACAATCAACTCACACTAACATCAAGCCACTTTACAATCAAGATATCCACACTCACAATACTCGAAATAGCAATAAAATCCACATACCTCAAACACACACTGCAAAATACGGGATAAAATCTCTGAAGTTGCCTATACACTATATAATTCGCTTCCAGATATGTACAAGGGCATCCAGCAAAATAAAAAATTCAGAGTAATGCTTTAAAAGAATATTTTTTAAGTACGTTTAAGGATGAAACTATGTAGTTTGCTTGTCGTGTTCAAAAACCTCGTTTATTTTCTCTTCTTTTTTTCTATTTAGTTGTAATCATCAATATCTGTATAACCTTGTTTCCTTTTTTCTTTAATTATTTTCTATTGTTGTTTGTTCTACTCAATCTGACTTTTATTTTTCGTCTATATTGTATGCGAAACTTATATATTTAATATGTAAATTCCTATGTAAAATTGTAACTATTTCCTCCCACTCATGAATTGTATGTTCCTCCTGTCCTAAAATGAGTTCAGTAACTCATCGGGATTGCTTTAGCAAGAAATGAAAATAATGAAAAAACTGCGAATTTTGACGAAAGATAAATAAATATACTGGTATGTTTATTTTGTTTCCATAAAGCGAAATGTTAACACATTTTAGTTCGGCAATATTGCTTTATTTTTCAAAGTGCTTACTTACACATACAAAAAATACAATATATTACTTAATGTTGATACATACACAAAATGCATAAGTAATAACAAGGCAAATATTTTAATAGGAAATCAGAATTAGTTTCTTTTTATATTAGGTCCTTACATATGAAATTGGCATTTTGTATGGGAGGAACTTGAAGTCGATTTTTTTTAAATATAATATATTTATTTAATCAAAATATGTACCATTGCCATCTATGCACTTTCTTCTGTTGGGGCAAGGTCCGGAGAGTACGGTGGATGTCTTAGACATTCCAATTGCAGCTCCTCTAATTTAGTAGCCGTCTGTTGTGCAGTGTGTGGTCTAGCTTTCTAACGCCCGTTTGTTGATTTGCTTCACTCGATTCGTGAGGTACCCACCTTTCAAGCTTTTTCACCTTCCCAATTTGCTTCAAGTGGATTAAAACAGTTTTAACACTAACACCGCAGCCTGCAGCTAACTCGGACGTGGTTTGCGATGGATCCGCTTCCACAATAGCCTTCAATTCTTCATTATCAACTTTGGTCTCCGGCCGTCCACGGTGCTTGTTCTGCAGGTTGAAATTTCCAGAACGAAAACGTTGGAACCAAAAACGCACTGTGTTTTCTTTTGCGGCATCGTCGCCATACACATCATTAATCCTTCGAGCCGTTTCTGCAGCACTGGTGCCACGGTGGAACTCGTAATCGTAAATAACGCGATATTTCAAGTTTTCCATTTTGTAAACTAAGTGACGCAAAGAAAAAAAACAATTAAGGAACAAACAAATTAATTTTAATTTTTGAAACACAAATACATGAGTAAATAGCTATATAAATTTGAATTTGGAATTCCTAACCAAAGAGAAGATATTTGCGATCAAAGGTGCCAGTATGGCAAAACGCCAATTTCATATGTAAGGATCTAATATGTATTTCTGGAGACCTACTTAATAAAATAAGGCAACTACAAACGATGTAGAATAGGAAGAATTAACTGACGAAATAATTACTCTAATTCGTGCCATCATGCCATCGTGTCAACAAATACATTTTTTTTCTTTTTCAACCTAGGTTGAAATAATATTAAAATACCTGGATTTGTCCCATAAAACACTTAAGTACATTGACAAACTAAAACTCTTATACCAAACTTTAACTTGCATAAAGTTATTTATTCAACCCCGAAAAAGTTATAAATTCAATTTATCTGAAGTTGTTATATATTCCACTCTAATAAAGGTAAAATATATTTCACTCTCCGGCGGACATAAATAAATGACACAAAGTAGAGCCTCCGAGAGCGAAGAGTAAAAAAACCTACATTCCTTCTCTTGGTCTCGGATTTTCTCATATGAACCGTAGTAATAGGAAAGAGGATGAAAAAATCTAGACCTTCTCCTTCTACAGGGTACTTTGTACATAATACATGAACAGTTTGACATACTTAACTTTGCAGTGGAATTGCTAGTGTTAATATTGTGATTTTTTTTAAAAACGAAACTTCTTTAGCGCCGTTAGTGACTTGAAGTTCGGGTGAAACGGAAATCGTCGTAATTCAGTTCTACACAAATACTCGGTTCTAATATAACGCGGTAAATTCGCATCTCAGTGGGTGCATTTCATAGCGTTGTTGGCAAGGTGCCTGAGAAGTCTCAGCGGCCAGAGAGACAGAAATCAAGCGAACGAGAGTTCGAATCCTACGAAATCCAAAAAAATATCATTTTTTTTGTTACATCAATATCTAATCATCAAACCACTTTAAAAAAACAAGCAAAATAAAAGAAAACCACATCTATCGACTTTCTAGTTTCACTTCTACCGCGAGTGAATTACACACTCTGATTAGGCCCTGAGGAAAAAAATTCACCTCAGGACCTTTGTTATATTTGGGGATGCTGTGTGGGGTCTTTTTAGGAAAGGAAGGAGAGGAAGTTCTGATAAGGAAAAAGGTATGAGGAATTGAGGAGTGGGTAGGTATTGAGGGGTCAGTATGTTTATGAGTAACATATTATTACTCTATCCCTCCTACTGCGGTAATATGATGTTCCGAGAGTCATGCTGGAGTAATCAAAAGGTCTCCCTTTCTCAGTCTCTCTCCGATTCGGCCTATCACGCAGTTGGTGGGCAGACGTATCCGCCGCCAAGATCCAGCTAAACCTCACGCAAACGTAGCCAACCACTTGGGGTGATCTATGGCGGATGTAAAAAAATGTGGCTTTAAAAAATAGGCATCTACACTCTACACCTACCCACCTGGTTTTTAGTTTTTTCTTTGACCGCCTGCAGTTCAAAGCTCAAAGAGAGTTAACCTGTACGAGTTCATTGAGATCGATTTCGGAGGATCATTTTTTTAAAGAAAACGATGAGTTTACCTAGGTCTTGAAGACTTCCATTTTAAAGGACGAAGGAAACACAAAAAGAAAAAAAAATCATTCCGACCGTTGAGTGACAAATTAATCTCATCTTAACCTGTTTTTATTGTTGTTTAGTTTTGGAACAGCTTAAAAACTAAACCCATTTTCTCAAGTCCTTCATTGTTATTTTCTCCCTTTGGCTTTCTCCTTTCCTTGAAAGCCCATACTTACCAGAAGGAGAGGAAGGTGTTGCATACCTACTTGGAATACGTATACAATATTGCACAAAAATTTTAAATTACCCACATCAAATCAGTTGAAAATTCGCCGTGATATCGTTCACATCTCGTTGTTGAAATTTCGCTTGAAAGTTTGTAAAATACTCATTAATATATAAAAAAAGTGTCGGTAATTTTAACCACCGTTATGCCATTATCGTGGAAAGCAGCCACCATAGAGCAGCCAGCATCAAGATCGGCCCATGATAGCAGATGAACCCATCAAAGATAGGGACTTTCTCGTTCCAATTGCCAAATCCTGTGATTGACTTTAAAAAACGCCGTCAGCTGTCTTGTTTCACACAAATTAGATTTACAGTCCACATCCTCTATCGTGTCACGATATTTGTCGTGACAATTGTCAACAAGTTTAATTTCTAGAATTCCATTTTGCTTAATGTAAATGTGAAGTGGCTTCACCACGGTTTGATAATTCTTTCAGAAGGCGAAACAGCTATCATGCGTAATAATAATTATAGTACAGAACTTGTGTATAAATAAAACTTTTTTTTATTTATTGAATATCTGAAAGAAAAACAATATTGCGCAAGCGTCTGACACGTCACTTACTGCGCTGTGCTTCGGTGTCAAGTTATTCTTTTCTGACTATTTTTTGGAGCATCTTCAAATGATATAGTTGTAAAACCAACTCGACTAATCGACCTGTCTTTAAGTTTTAATGACCGCAATTTGTTAATTGCCAATTTCGCTCTGTGGATCTTGCGTTTTCGAAGATATTTAGGAAGACTAATGGTGACCGCTAAACAAAATAGCGAAGTATAGGTAGGTACATAAACTATTATTGACTTATGATTGCTCAAAATTATATTAAGGTATGCAATAATTTAATTTTAAGAAACTAGAGAATGATTCCAATAGGTACGCAATTACCAAAATATTGAACACTAATCTGCATTCCGTCCACCCAATTATGGAACCAGTGTTAACAAATTTTGTCAACAAGAAAAATATTTATAAAAAACCTTTTCCATTAGTAATCAATCATACCCTATAAGTCTAGAATCTGGAAAACGATTTGTTTTCCTAAAGTGTTACACCCTGTGGGTACGGCTACAATGGCCAGGGAGAACTTTCACGGACGAGAAGCAAGTCGATTTATTCTAATGGATTTTTCCTTTGTGGTCCCCGAGATTGACTTGAATTTCAATTTCGCTTTTAATAAAACAACCCCGTAATAAAAATGTATTTGTAAATTTTATGGGCAAAAAATATTACGTACAATTCAATTTTTTTGTGAATACCAATTGCTCCCAACCGTCTAGAGCCAGTGAGGCTATGGCATACCCAATTAGGGTATGACGTGAGGCTAAAGGTAGGGAAGGAGATGGGAAGGTTCTTGCGTATTTAGATGAGGTTACCAAACACGGCTAAATAATTTATCTTAATATTTTAAATAAACATTTCTTCTTTTTGAAGTTACCGTAATACCAAATACCTTTTTAGTAACTAAATAAATTCTAAATGAAGTCTTTTAAATTTTGTGTTTGAAATATGCTTTGTTATTTATGAATTGGAATACTTTAAACGTGAAAATAATTGAAAAAAGTAAACATCGTATAAGTACTTTTAATAAATATGTATAAATTTTACATCACATTTTATTTAAAAATAAAATTCACTGGCGAACACCGGGATTGGAACCCGCGACCTTATGTAAAAATATAATCAGAAAACTCTAGAAGACTGTAAATTTTTTCTTGCAAATTCGAACACAAAAATTTAAAAAAATGCTATTTTTACTTTTGCTATCTGAGTTTCAACAGCCTCTTCACTTTTGAACATTTCTGAAAAAAAATGTAACGAAGTAGATGGAGTCTAATATTTAGACACTTTAGAATTTAGCTTTTTGGTAAAAGTTGTGAACTGTTAATAAATGCGTAGATTTTTTTATTTTTTTTTTAACTGAAAAAAGACAATTTAAATTTTAGAAAAAAAATCTTCTTAAAAATTTTCGACAATGTAATAAATGTTGAATCGTTTGCCTATATATTTCTTTAGATTAGAAAGGCGCATGTTTTAATTTTACGTATATCTACTATTAGTGTGATAACCATTATTATCAGGCAGATGAACAATGATTACAGTTCATTCCAAGCAATATATTGCCAGATTTAGTTCACGTACTAAAAACCAAACTAAACATAAAATAAAGGAGTTCTAAAGGTCGTCTATTAGACTTCGAATGTCAACAGAATTCTGTACGCAAGCTTTCCTCGACAGACTCTAAGAAAATGATTACAAGAAACGGTCGTTTGAACCAGACAGGACTCTCACTTAGCTGAAGGAGGTTCTTAATTGGACTGCCAAAGCTCGAGGACATTGTTGGATGGCAGTGGCTGACTTATGTTTCACAGTTCCTTTGTCAAACATTTCGAAAGGTTTATCTTAATTTACCTTTATTGTTATTTTCTTTTTTTTTCCGTAACATTATTGTTAATTTATTTTGTTTTCTTTTTCTATACATTATCATTATTTAATATTTATTCTAACTTTGATATTTTTTTGCATTGTAATATGAAACTCGTTGGACTCCGCCAGCGCTCCTGCTCCAGTGAGCCAGTGAGACTATGGTATCCCGAATAGGGTATGTTGTTTGGCTGAAGGTAGTGGGAAGAGGAAGGAGATTAGAAAAAGGAAGGTGGGGAGGTACTTGACTAATCAGATCTGGTCACCAAATACGCCTAACGCCATTTCAAGCAACATTAAATGGTGGTCTTACATTAAAACATTAAGAGGGCGATGCTGAGAGTATCTTCCACCCTGGAACTTATACATACTTATACTCTGCCACAATTATACTATATATTATTTTTTAAATGAATTAATTGTGAAATAATACAAATTAATCAATTTTTTTTTGCGCACGCCGGAATTCAATCCCGCAACCTTCGGATTGTGATTCAAGAGGCTTACCCCTTGACCACAGAGGCCGTCAATAAACAAGAAAAAGTTAGTGCTCTGTAATTTTGTAATTTTAGTATGTAGGTATTTCGACTTATATTTAAATTATTATTTAAATCATTAACGGACATACATATAGTAAAGATTGCCCCGACCTGGTGAAAAATTTAAATTATCGGTTATCCAATAAATACAATAATAGACTCCAATTTCCATTAAGAGCGTTTAACCAGGCAGCGGACGAAAATCCACATTTCGTCGAAAGTTGTTCTTACGATCGTGCAGGGCGGTTACAATGAGAAAGATTAATTATTCTCCGTACCAGCTTTTTAAAATTATAACTCAATATCGAATTTATTTCAATTCAAATTAGCTTTAATTTATACCTTCATCCAAAAATGCTGAAAGGCGTGATGATAAAACTATTAAAATAATGTACTTTTTGTAATTGTTTTTTGATTATAAGTATTTATCATTTTTCAATAATGTCTAAATTTAATAAGAATGTTAAAAAAATCTGAAATATATTAGTTTGTAAGTGCGCAAATAAATACACTAACGGACCAATTTTCGCCAAGAAACACATGTAGCTACATATTTTTTTATGATTTTATTGAAACTAAAATTAAAATTCTAAAACATACGTTTGCTAGATAATGTATTGATTTATTTAACTGCATGCTTTTGTTATTTGAAATGGGTGTGGTGTAATACAAAAATTTTTTTGAAAATTGATCAAATCTGCCAACGACCTATGGAATAACCTTATTATACTAAAAATTAAAAAAAATTCTCAAAATTTATTACATACGAATGCTAGATAAAAGAACAATCTTTCGAAATCCATTTATAATTTTTTGTGGAAAAGAGTCAATACGTCTAAAAACTTTTTTGAAAATGACGTATTTCCGGTTTTCTCTGGTAATGCCCTCTTAAACTTAATTGCTTCTGTCACTAATTTGATGTACAATTCTAGTTCTCAGATATTGCGTCATTTTTTTTTCTTTTTTTAATATGTTTATTTAGTTATTAATTGTACAATAATTTCTCTTACTTAAATTTTACAAAACTGATCAATCAGTTTGATTGTAAAAAATCTCTCATTTTTCCTGTTTATTTATTTATTTTTTTTTTTTTTAAATAATCGGAGACGGTTTACATATACATAGTTCCCGAGAGCACTTAGGCCATAGACCCATTGTACTATCTCCCATTTTACCTCATTCCTTTGACAGCAAACCAGTCCCTTTTATAAAGTTTACCAGGATTGTCATTCGAAATGAAGCTATATCTTCTGGTCCGACAATGTGTCTTCCCAGGTCTCATTTCCCCTCTTCACTCCTCCTTAGTTCCCTGAAGGCCCCACGACGGAAGAGGGCTCATCTCTCCTCTCCACTCCTTAATTCCCCGAAGGCTCCACGACGGAGAGTCCACCTCCCCTTGGTTTCCTAAAGGCCCCACAAGGGAAGAGTCCACTCCACCTTGGTTCCCCGAGGGCCCCAGGAGGGCCCCAGGAGGGAAGAGAACTTCATCTCTCCTCCTTGGTTCCTCTAAGGCCCCACAGAGGAAGAGTTCACCAAGATGGCCTCATTTCTCCTCTTCACTCCTACATGGTTCCTCGAAGGCCCCACATGGGAAGAGGACATTATCTCTCCACTTCACTCCTCCTTGGTTCCACAAAGGCCCCGCGCTGGAAGGGTGCCCTTCCCCTTGGTTCCTTGAAGGCCCCACAAGAGAAGAGTTCATGGAGGTGGCCTCAGCTCACCTCTCCACGATTTCTCCTCTTGGTTCCTCTTACGGCCCCATGAAGGAAATCCACAGAGGTGGCCTCAGCATTCCTAGGTTCCCAAAAGGCCCCTAGTTTTCGAATGGTCCAATTTTTTTTTTGTCCCACGAGTTACCAGGGAAATAGAAGGTCCACTCCAGCAGAGCCCTGAGTGCTGGAGTGAGGTCTAAATTCTCCGAGATGCGACCTTGTTTCTCGGAGGCACCGTTCGTGACGCTGTTCCCCAGGACATTCAGCCTGAGCACGGTAGCTCACACCTTGGCTTGGGATGGCTATTGCAGGTTTGTGTTTTCCACTCCCTGAGCGATGGGTTCGCCACACTCCCCACGCTATTCCTGTTTATTTACTTACAACATATAAAATGTTTGATATTTTGGTGCTTAATACATATCTAGTAATTATTTAATAATATAATACTTACTATTAAAATACATAACTAATTATTATAATGCTTATTTTAACATTAATTTTATTTTGAACAATGGTTAAAAGATCTAGGTACCTATTCGTTCACAATATTATTTGTTTTTCATAGATTTAGGTATTTTTATACAATATTTTAGTTTTCATGTTCTTTTGAAGTAGAATGATCTAACTTTAGTTTTGATTTTTGAATATGATGTCTCGTTTTTAATATTTTCAGATAATGCATTAAATATTTCCGGAATTTTATGCCTTTTTGTTCTATCACCGTATACATTTTGAGATTTATTAATAATAAACATTTCTGCTTCTCTATGCCTAGTTGCATTTGGGCACTAATTACATCCCCATTGCAGTGGGGAATTAAACTTGGTCTGTTGGCATAATTATATTCAGAACATTGCTTCCATTATATACCATAATATGCAGATTTTCAATTAACCTTAATAGCATCACTGTATTACGTTTTTAATAACTTTTGTACTTATGTAACTTATAAACCATTGTAAACATTAACACTGAGTATGTTCGTTTTTAAGTTAAAAATCTTGGAAATTTCGTTCATTCTTCTTCTTCGATGGCGCTACAGCCCATATTGAGCTTTGGCCTCCTGCAACAGTCGCCTCCAACACCTCCTGTCCTCAGCGGCTGACTTCCAATTTGGAACCTGGAGAAGCTGTGCTGCATCCCCTCTTACTTCGTCATCCCACCTCAGTCTGGGTCTTCCCACTATTCTCTTTCCACCTGGGTGTCCAGTCAAAATTCTTTTTGGGACGCGTGTATCCGGCATTCTCTGTACATGCCCAGCCCATCTCAGCCTGAGGAGTCTCATATGTGTTGAGATGCTAGGTGCCTTATATATATCATACAATTTTCTAATTTCGTTCATTAATAAATGTATATTATTTTATAATAATAAAAAGAGTTTATTCCTTAATTATAAGATTCTTTTCTCAGAAGGACGTGCACAAAATACAATAATATCTTTTCAGATGCTGGTATTTTCCATTTGCGCTCAGGTAAATTTACTAAATGCATAATAGAAAAAATTAAAACAAATTGTTAATTATGAACGCTATACCCCTGCTGGGTGTTATTTTCTCATATTCATGTTTACCTAGATTTTTTTTAATCATGTTTATCCTTGAACGTTTTATGATGTGAAAATGCATTATTTTTATACAGGTTCAAAGTTTAATTTCATATTATCCATCCATCATACTTTGATCTGTTATTTTTATTTTAGTATATTCTTTTTTTACCACTCTATGTTTTCTTTAATGTTTTAATCTATGTTTTTTTCCTGTATATACTATGAGTTTTCGCGGAAACTTCGCTGGTTGTATGAATATGTGTAATTAGCTTATTAAAATATGTATGACTGTTTGTTTTCCTAATCAACTAAAATAAAAATAAAATAAGGTAATTACAGTTATTATGTACTTATGTTCATTATTAAAAAACGTATTTTTTATTTTACGAATAGCCCAAAAAAATTTAAAAAAACATTCATGATTTTTAGAAAAAAGGGTAAATGAACATATATTTTTTTTTAATTTTTAGACTGCTAGGATAGTTATTAAATATTAATAAATAAAATAGCTCAAAAAATATGAAAAAATTATTCATAATTTTTAGAAAAAATGGTAAATTAACCTAACATTTTTTTCCAATTTTTAGATTGCTAGGATACTTCTTTTAGATATACAGGGTGTCCGGGGGTAAAGTGCATTAACTTCGGGAGGTGATTCTACACGACGCGACGGTAGGAGTAAAAAAGATTGACAACTTTTTCCGAAATTTCAACATTTTTTTTCCCATACAAAAAGACGCACCTACTAAAAATCCTTAGTGTGAGGTACGATCTTACTTGCTAAGAGCCTGCCGGGCGCCCGTATCGTAACAGGGGAAAATAATAAATCTGGCCGCACACGCCGGACTAATTTTATCTTTTTACCTCAAAATTACCCCTGAAAGATGGAATTTCGAAAAAAGTTATTTTTCTTTTTTACTTGTACTATCATGTAGAATCACCTCCCGAAGTTAATGCACTTTACCCCCGGACACCCTGTATATTTATTGGAATCTTAGAAAAAAAAAGTTGCAATGGAAAATTCCTAGTTCAAAATTCTATCAATTTATTTCTGTCAAATATTTTTGATCTCAACTAATCGAAAGGTGCACCTATTGTGTAAATAAAATTAAAATACATTTGTAATGTAGCTTGTCTTGACACAGGTGTCCCTAGTAAAAAAATTAAATACAATTAAAAACGTGTTACGTACGAGTACATCTATTTAATCCATACTAATATTATAAATGCGTAAGTTTGTCATGCTTTCACGCCTAAACCACTAAACTGATTTTAAAAATTCTTTCACCAATAGAAAGCTATACTATCAGCGAGTAACAAAGGCTGTATATAATGGTAAGCTCTGGCGTCATGAAGTTTGTATAAATGAAAATGTGTGTATTTCATATATTTTAGCGGCAGGGAGGAAAGGCAGGGGGAGGTGCGGTTCGCGGAGAGGGAAGGGGCGAGGGAGGGGGAAGGCGGGGAAGGTGAAAGGGAACGGGGGCGCACGGGAAAGGACATGCAGGGAGAATCAATTTATTTCTTTGAATGGCATTGCAACGCATGCCGGGTACCAGTTAGTAAATAATAAACCAAGCTAAAAATCACAAATAATTACATCTAAAATGCTGCTACGCTGCGTACATGTCAAACGTATTCTACCGATTTACTAATTCAAAAAATCAAATTTGTTTTTGTTCCTTGTTTGTTGCTACTTAGTTGGGTTCATCTAGGTTAGGTTTCTATTAGGGTTTTTAAATATAATATAAGTCACGTATATACTTCGCAAGTTCTGACTGGGTCACTCTCAAAGTTTTCTGTATTTAGATGACTAGCGAGATGTTAAAATAAACAACTTTTTTCTATTTACCTTAAACCACGCCATTGTTGAGTCGTCATAAAGGACGACCCATTCTTCTGACCAACTCCCCCACAGCAGTCTTTCTGTAAAGAGAAACAACCTCCATTAAAATGTACTTATTTACATCAGATAACATTAATACATCGAACTCCTGGAAAGCAAAACCAAGTACGATATTGTTTTATTATTTACTATATATTGTTTTATTATTTACAATACAATATTTTTGAGGCGAAGGTCCTGAAAATCAATCACGCGATTCTGTTGGAACTTACTCTAAAGGAAAAGCAAAACCATTTATCTCATGTTCAGTTGAAATTTTAAATCAAACTTTTCGTGACCAAAAATTTTCATTAATTTTTTTCGTATTCAAAGCAAATCGATAGTTTATTTCCAAAGGTAACTAAAATGATCACAAGTCTGAATGGACAAGTGGAAAAGTTAGAAATTACTTTACCCATATTTGTTGATCAGAACTGAGTAACGTGTTACTTCTTCAATTTAAAATTTTAAAACACATCTCATTCCCTCCCTAATACCTACACTATCTACAGCCTTACAACAATCCCATATTGGGGATGCCATAGTGACACCGGCTCTAGATATTTGGGAGCAGTTGGGATTCTCGTAAAAAGAGTTATTTCTGGATATTTAAACTTTATTCCAGTACTGCAAGTTGGGAATGCAAATCCAATACTTTCAATTTGGGAGGCGTTTATGGATACAGCCGCCATGAGAACCATTTATCGGATAATCATTTAACGAGCTTGCGGGCCAGATCGGTAGAGGCTGGTTTAGGGAGAACCTTTGACCTCTACAGATGATCTCTTTCGACCCACAAATCAAATCCAATCAAAAAATATTTATTGTACAAATAAAAAGTACAAAAGTTGTAGCTTATGGGTAAACCCTATTTCTTCCAGCTAACCACACACATGTTATATTATTATGTTTATACAATTAAGAAAAATTCAAATAAAAATACAAAAATAGGTGTTTCATTTATGTGAGGTATTCATTTAAGAATTTAAGGTGTAACAACATTTGGATACGTTTTAAGATTTTCACGGCCACACATCTACCAGATCTGCCTGATCTGCTCTAATGATGGACACTGCAACGCTGTCCGAAACGTTGGCTAAAGAAGGAGGTACCTAGCGCAACACGACATAACACCCCAAAAACAAATAACGAAAATGTCATGACATTTGTTTGTAAGGAAAGTGTTTAGTGACGATTTGTGTGTATCTTGTATTTGTTTAATGTTATGTGGAAGGTTGTTGTATACTTAACAGCCATGTAACATGGTCCTTTTTGGAATATTGTTTTGTTTGCTTTTGGTATTAATAAGTTTTCTTTGAACCTTGTAGCGTATTTATGTGTTGAGTATGTGTATTGCACCGCAGCGGGAGTAATGGATTTATTTTTTTAAATCGTTTATTCCAGATCTCGGGGAGGGTGGCGCAGTCCCACGAATTCCATATTATACATATATAATACATCAAGTAAAAATAAAAATATTGCAAGACAAAAAAAAAATATTTACATGGTGAAAGGAAATAAAAGAAGATAATAATAATACAAAAATAAAAAAAATACATCTATCATCCTGAATAAACTGACTCCTAGATTCCTACCATCCCCTCCACGGACATATGAATATATCTGGACCTGCCCTAAGTGATAAAAACGTATTATTTCCCCCTCCACATGGAGCCAGCTGGAGCTCCTCATTGGAGCCAGCTCGCTCCATGGGGAGGGGAGAGAACCTCGCTTGAATCTAAAATATGTGACGTCATCATTCTTGTCGTGACCAGCGTGGAACTAACATTCATATATTTTACGAAATAACACGCCAAAAACGGTAGCTTGTGCTATACATTTATACCCACGTATTATTGGACAAAGCGAATGTGGGCGGTTCTCCAGTGCGCTCGTCGCTGGTTACAGGGGTAAGTAAAGACCCTTAATTAATGAATGTTAATAATATTACCTAATTACCTTCCGTATATATATGTACCAACTAGAACTACTCCAACAAAAATATTTTTTTAAATGTAACAACGTTAACAACGACTCATTCAAAAACTTGCTTCTACCTAGATTTGCATGCATTTGGCAATACTTTCTCAGAAATAGTAGATGTGTTCAATTGCACGGAAACAACACAGCTATAAGAAGGCTATAATACTATTTTTTTTATTTTTTTATTTTTATTAGTAATAGAAGGTACATAAATTACAAATAATTTTTATACAGTAATTAATTACATAGTAGAATATTTGATGTACCCCCATAATTAAGCAAGGCTTGTGTGTATGGGGGGGGGTGTTATTGTATTGCTTTTTTATATCATTCAGTTTAAGTTTTCAGTATAATTTTTGAGGTGAGTTTTAAAATTTTTTATATTGGTATTCATGTTTCTCATTTTTTCTGGTAATGAATTAAAAAAATTTGCTCCGAGATATTTATGACTCACTTGTCCAATTTTTTTTTTACATTTTGGAGTGGGAAATATTGATGTTTGTCTAAGACTTCTGTTATTTTTAAAGGGTGCAACTTGATTTTTAATATTATCTTTATAAATTTGTAATGTTGCATGATAAAAGTATAATGCACTTAATTTTCTGACCTTAAATTGTTTGAATAAAAGTTCTGACGAATATGAGTAGGGTTTTTTTAAAATTGTTTTTATTATTAGTTTTTGTGATATGTAAATTGTTTGTGTTTGATTTTTATATGTACCACCCCATCCTATAATGCCCATATATCTACATACCTCATAAATAAATACCAACGTCAGCTCGTAATTTATAATATAATTTTCGACTACCATAATACGAGTGTGGTTGTCGAAAAACCCGTAAAAACTGCAAAGAAAAGATATTTTATGATTAAAGAAATAAAAAATATTTTTCTGTATTTGTCTATTTTATATCTAATCTATATAGCTAATTTTACTTCTTGATTAATGAACGAATAATTTATTTTGTATCTCATGTTTGTAAAAACCCGATTGGGCGTATAATATTTATTAAAAAAAATAATCATTCTGCCGTCTGCAACCAAATAACACATCATTAATTTATGTTTTTCTTCATATCAAACTCACATTTCATAATAACTATCAATTTCCGTTTTAAATTGACCTAAGCATTGCAAAAAATTAGAATTTACTTGTATTTAATTACAATATCCCTTCCGCGGTGATGGCAAAAACGCAGCAATTTCGACTCGCGAATGAAAAAGAGGAATCCTTCTGTTCATGATTGCCGCCAATCCAACAGCTCGAAAATCGCTTCGCGTTCGCAACCCACTGTTGCGATAACGATTATTGTTCAAATGGAAATTATGGTACGAAAGTAATTGTTTAAATAAAGTTGTAAATAAAGTGTTAATGCTTAATTGATATACACTCCCCCATACCGTTTCCTATTCTCTTGGTTGGCTACTTCCTAAAAGCACAAAGTCATCCACTTGTTCGATGGATTCAACGCAAACAACTATATCGCAATTAACCTCTTATACCATGACTTTGGATTTATCTCACTCATTCCAGGATTAAATATTACATACGAGTATATCAGGTGAGAATTGTAATGGTCCGCCACCCTTGGGTTTTGACACCAATTGTGATGAACCCTACCTAGCTGATTTACTTTTCTAAGCTTCTACCTCGTAGTTTAAATCTCGTAGCTCCTGTCTCGTAGCCACGCTCATAATTCTACCCTTATGTCCTACTGATCACACCACTAGGTATGATGGCCTGACTCAACCCTCCTTTCGGTTTATTTCTACCTCAGGCTCGTGATTTCTAAACCCCTATACCTTGTAGTCTAGCTAAACCTACCCTATCTTCTTAAATCCCTGCGATTTTCTCACAGTAATCAAGATTTAAGATTTTAGTTCACATTATTTCTATAATCTGCGTTGTGTGATTTTTTATTTTAGATTTTACATCTGTTTGCATACTTAGTATGCACACATATGTAGAGAAGATAATGTATTACGTGTGGTAACCCTAGATTCTTTTAGAGAAAGGGTGAGAATTTTCCGATCAATTTATTTATTATTATTTTAGAGTATTTAACCGAGTTCGATAAACTAACCCCGCCTTAACTTTGTGTCTATTTGATTTCTGTAGGAATTTAGTGTGTTTATTTAATTCTTCCTATCACCGCGGATACATCGATAACATAAAACAACAGTTAATAAATTTAACATTTCAAGAAAGCAAACCTTACCTTACCGGGGATCGTACTCGAGGGTCCAGTTTTCTCAATTGAAGTCCTTGTCTGCAACCTCCCCTAACATAATGTTTTGTGTAATCATAGTTAGTAGTCATAGTTAGTATTCACGATATTGTTGGAATAGTAAGGATGGATGGATATGGGGAGGGGGATAAAATGTTTGCTGAAAAGTCGGCTCCTCCGCTAACCAAGTGAAAACCGATGAACAACAATTACAAACTCGAATTCTCCCAGTACGTTTGCTAGGCTTGTCCTTAGATCCGAGTTTTACTCTCTTCGACGAGCGTCTCATGCTATGAAAGGGGCCCTTCACGCCAGCAGGGGGAATACCAAGTCTTCATGCCGTTTTTTCTGTCCCACTCCGACTTCCGACGCCTCCGGGTTGAATTTAACTCTACTGAGTCTAGAAGGGGTATTTCATGTCTTCCCTTATCATGTCTCTATCCGTTAAATGTGGCGTAAGCTTGTGACGGGCAGATCCTTCCTCCCACGTGACCGACCCAGCGTTACACTCCACCTCTGACTAGCTGACATAAAACTCACCTCGTGAACCTTATGTTTGCTTTCAGGTTTGACAAGAACTTCCGGTATGCGAATAACCTGTAGCTTTAATGCCGCGTCTGCGTATTGTCCGCACACGTCCTTCCTCTTCCCCGTATGCCTCACCTCGACAATACCGCCACAAGATCAAAGCTCTCTCCGTTCGGGAAAGGTTGACACTTACATTTCCGGATGGCTCATAAACACATACCGTAGCCTTGAAACTTACGTTCGAGAAAAGTTAGGATTCAGGACTGTATGAGTATTTGAACACCAGTGTTTTTTAAATGAGGTCACTAGCTCCTCGTGTATTAGGTTTTAGGATTATGGGTATTTATGGGTTCTTGGATACCTACTTGCTATAAGAAAGATTTAAAACGAGATATGTCAAGTTGTCATTGAAGTAATGACCTCCTGAATAATTGTGATGAGCTCTCTTTGAGTTTGAAGCTAGTCGCAGTACTTTACTTTGCGAAATTTTGCGCGCGGAATCAATGCTACCTATTGGCGATCGCTCTAGTATAATCAGTTGTTTAGAATTGATTGAATTTAACGTCGATTTTACCTTCACATATTGGGCGAAGTTTCCGTCGTAAGCTATGATTGATAAACCTGCCCCTTGACATTTGTGCTTTTGTTTTGTTTATTCGTTGATGGAATCTAGGTGACCGTGTCATTGAACTCTAATCGAATTTTTAGATACACTATCGAAGGTCATATAACATACCCTAATCACGCTGGTGAAAGGATTCGGTAGGTATTAGTTATACCTACCAATTGGCTATTTCCATTGATTTTAGCGTTACGTATTTCATTTCTCATGGTTATTTGTTTATTTAATTTATGTGTTGTCGTTAATTATTTTCCCTCGTCTTATTATTATTATTATTTGTAATTTTAAAATATGGAACGTATTGTATCGCACTTTCCCTGCATATATTCTGGGATAAATTATTATTTTTATTATTATTATACCCTAAGTTGTTTGAGAGGCATATTTCTATTCACATCGTGTAATAAATACCTAATTACATTGAGCCAATAAATGATTACCTCCAATGAACGATATTAAATAGGTACGTCATTTGTTATGGTTTAATTGTTTACACTTCACATAGTTGACCTTCGGTATACTGACCTACTTTGGAGATTGTTTATTTCTACGGTCATTGTCCTTTTGAAGCACAATTCATCGTTTAACTAATTCTTTTCTATTTATTTGACCTAGTTTTGCCCGAACATTAATCATTTAAGTAGGTACTTTGCTAACCTAAGAGCTACCTGGGTGACCTAGTTTCAACTAAGGTATTCCTTGCTTGACTTGTTTTTGAGAAATATAGGTATTTCGGTTACGAGTCAAACTGATATCGTATGACGCCTATTCTTATACGCGCTTAAATATACAATAGACCTACCTAACTAAAACAAGTACTTGTATGACCTAATTTATAAGTAGGTATTTGTTTGTTTGACCTAATTTTGAGACGCTTGTATACCCCCGCACACGAAATATAGAATAAAGAGCTTCCACGATAGTCACTTATTACGTTCTACGCGCCTCGATTCGTTTCATATGAGTTATAATAAATTAGCGCATTCACCTAACTGAAGTAAATACCTACATATGTATCCTAACTCTAAAGCAGGTATTTCCTGTTTGACCCACTTTCGAGCAAGTGAAAATTGTTATTAGTGTGTTAGTGACAAACTTCAAAGGTCCGATTGATTTATTGGTGATGCACGCTCGTCCCTCTCTTCTTTGTCTCTGAAAATAATTAATAATTGGTTTTATCTTACCGCCCTCGATCGATTACAATTTTTCCCAGTCGGAACCTTCATAACTTCGACATTGTGATCGAGGTTTTCCCTTTTTTTCGTTTCCTAGCTAATGGACTCCTATCGGCCCCTTTTGAGAAAAGACTCTGATGATGAAAAAAACTCTTCAAATATCTGTCCATTTAAAATTCACTTCGGCATTTCGCTTAGTTCCTCAACCTCGTATTAATTACTGTTTTATTTCATTCGCCTTCGAGAGGTGATTCATCAAATAACAAATCAGATGTTTAATTTTATTGTCCGGAATTAGGTAAATTATTATTTATTCACAATATTTTAATATCACTTTAGAATCAATAACCGTAGATACGCACGTTTTCCAAGTGTACGAATTATTATCACCACTGTTTATTACAATTTCGTTATTCAATTCACAAAGGGTTTTTAACCGCTTTATTATTGAACCACTGTAGTTTAAACGTGACTCGAACAATTCGTTATTGTTATTTATTTTACATATGTCATGTTATTTAAAGTAAGGTTAAAGTTTTAATTATTATATCACCTATAGTTAATTTTAAAATCGCGTGTTATATTTTCTTTTATCCGGTAATTTGATTTATTTTAAGTCACTGGATTTTTGTTAAATGTTATAAAACCACTAAATACAAGCTGTAAGAAAGAACCCCGAATGTCATTCAATTCTTATTTACTGACTTTAAACACTTTCATTATAAAACACCCGAACTTTCACGAAGTATTATTTAGGCACTTTTCCGGACTCTCCGTTGATCGTCTTTGAAATTTTTATTCCTCAATTTTAAAGGGAAAATAAAACACTGAATTTACTATTTTTTTTGCAAACACTTGTAGACATTTTTCAACTCTACTAGAAGCACTAGTTTACTAGTCTTCTTCGCGCACCTTTACATTTTTCTTGATCGCGCACTTCCCGTTATTTCATCCGAACTCTCCCTCAATCTCCCAACGAATTCCCCTTCTTTATCAAACCATGGTCTTTTAAAGACCTTTTAGAGCTCTCCTTTCATAGGAAAATCACTCCTGACCGCCCAGACTTTCATAGGAAAAAGGACCAAATTCGGTTCCTCCGTATGTGACCTTTTGTCAAATCTCTGTTAATCTTCTATCTCATGTCTTAGAACCAAATTAGTTTAGTGTCTCTCTCTCGTAAAAAATCACATAAATTTTCTCATTGACAGGTATTTATTTAAAAAATTTCATGTACTTGCTCGTAATTCATTTTTTAATGCCTACCCCATAAAAGTAATGTTTTTATTTTAGAGTAAATATTCGTATTTAACTTGTATAATTTTGTTTAGGTCGTTTCGTGTTAATGATACCCTTAATTGCTTGAAATCATGTTCTATAATTTTATTTGGATAAAGTCATATCAACAAAGTGATAGCCAACCTTTTTTCTCTAGTCAAACGGTTAGCGATTCCTTCGACGGTTCTCACGCATTTCCCAGTGTCAGGCTACGTTAAGCATCTTTTCCTGTGATTTGATTTAATTGTAGAGTGACCAAAATGTACCGTGGCCTTTGATATGCAATATTTTCAATATCCTGTTTATCGTGAATAGTGTTGTCAGATCAGAGTAATCCTTATATCGGTACCTATTAAAGTCAATTTAAGTAGTTCCAATCAGTTTTCTTTTGAGATATTTGGCTCTAATAACTTCGTTTCACCATTCCATTTCCATATCAATAGATTTTCCCACTTTTTCAGGTTATTATATTCAGTTTGTGAAAATTTTCGAGATTCTACCCGTTTTTTGTGATCATTCCAGATCGGTTTTAATTAAATCGACCCCTGGGACCATTCATGTTACGTTTTCCGTGCCCTTATTGATGATTTTTCATTTACTTATTTTCAACATTTCCGCCTAAGATTTTCTTGTTTCCATTTGAAACGTTAGGTGCCCAAAACCTGCAGTTCTCGATCGCGCCTTAAATAAACACGACCCGGGTCAATAATCCTTCAACTCTTTGTCTTTAGTTCTGTTTACTATTCCGTTCGTTGAACTTTCGTTCCTGTGGGAAAGAATTCAAGGCCGCTCAATCTGATCAAAGCCCACTAAAACGATACACGCCTATAATTTCTCTGATTGGTTCAAATTATTTTTAATCGCCTTATTTACTCCCTCATTGGCAGCATCCAAACTACCTTTGTCCTCGAGATAGCTGTGATATGGGGGTTCCCTCGCTCCAGTCTCTATGCAGATTTCTGTATAGTTCCCAACTGCTCGGACAGATGTCGCCGAATGTACCATTTTCTCTACATAATATTTAGAGGAAAACTTTTTTTCTTGTAGGCTTCTCGTAGGTTGAAGGTTGGCATTCATCACAGCCCCCCTATAGTTATAATTCCAGCGGTAAACACGCCTCCTAGTGTTAGTTGATGGAATTAGAACTAAACATAGATCTAATTTTGTGCAATCTTCCTTAAATCTTCCCTTTTTGTTCTTTTCTTCAAACTTGTTGCGCGCCCCTGCCTTTCACTATTTTATATCGTAGAATTTTGTTCGGTTTTCCTCTGTGCTGAAACCATTTTTCAATGTACTCTTGTCTACTCAATGACCTATTTAAGTCGGCTAACTTACGTCAGTTGCTGTACCTACTCTTTGTCCTACCCCCCTAAGATTCTTACTTCCACAAACTCCCCCCTAAGACTCTACTTCCGTAAGCTCCCCCCTCTAAGATTTTACTTCACCGATCTCATTTAATTTTTTCCAATGAATTGAGGTATTTATAAGCTCACGGGCCGCTTATTAGGAATTGAATCACCTTCAATCATCGTTATTATAATTCAGGGAGTCATTATTTATACAATATTTCCCTAAACAATCTGCAACATAGCTATGTGCAATAATTTTTAATGCAACCCGGCTTTGTTTGTTTATTTATTTATTTGCACGTATATACAAATGTATAATGTACCTAAACCCCGTTTTAAACAAGTTACCCCCTCCTAAATTCGGATGCGTTTTAAACCGCTCCACTTATTGGCTCTATATTGCAAATCGGAAATAATCCGGTTACCCGAGAAATATGCCAACCCCCGGTAAGTCTAAATTTTTAATTTATTCAGCCGGCATCCATGTAATGATGTATCTCCAATCCATCCCTGTTACACGTTTGAACGCAACGATTTGAAAATCTCACTTTATTTATGTGTAAATATTTTATTTTATTTTTATTCGTCCTTTGCTTTGTATGTTATGTTGATTTTATTTATTTTTATGTCACCATGTTGAAGATGTATTTATTTATAAAATCCTTCAACTCGAAGGAAATAATAATACCCTCGACCACTATTAACATAAACAACGTTATTTGATTAACTATCGTAAGTATCTGTTCTTTCACAGTAACATCTCGAGTTGTTCAATAACAAAGATTTCGGTCACAAAACCTTGTCACAACCGTACGTGTTTGTGACCATATCACCACTTCCTCGCGACAGTGTTTATTCAATTGTTTGTTTACATAACCGCGTTTTATTATTAGTGTTATTTGACTGATTTGAATTCGAGTGTTTTAGTCCGTCGGAGGTATGCAATGTTGTTTATATAACAGCTTTTTTATTTATCAATACGCACCACCCTTCTAAATCTGGGTCAACATTCCTGGGTGTTATGAGATTTATGATTTTTATCTGGTATAAGGCACGTTTTTCACTTTTTGTTTTAAAATATTTGGTTTTTGAGTTATTATTTTTTTTTTTTCGACTGTTTTATTTAATGGTACGTTTTTTTTCCACTTGTTTCACGTTTAATGAAGATGTTTTAATGGCACGTTGTTTCACTTTTCGTTTAAATTATTTTTTTGATTTATTGTTATATTTCTACTGTATAATTTAATGATGCGATTTTTTTTTCCACTTGTTTTATGTAATCTGAAGTTGTTTTAATGGCACGTTTTTCACTTTTCGTTTAAAATATTCACTTTTTTTTCCAATTAGTTATAATTTCATTTATTTGTTCATTTTATTTTATTTTTATAATATCTCAGAATTCTCTCAACTTGTAACCTTTACTCTCCTGGTCCGCGGCAACAGTTGTAATGGTCCGCCACCCTTGGGTTTTGACACCAATTGTGATGAACCCTACCTAGCTGATTTACTTTTCTAAGCTTCTACCTCGTAGTTTAAATCTCGTAGCTCCTGTCTCGTAGCCACGCTCATAATTCTACCCTTATGTCCTACTGATCACACCACTAGGTATGATGGCCTGACTCAACCCTCCTTTCGGATTATTTCTACCTCAGGCTCGTGATTTCTAAACCCCTATACCTTGTAGTCTAGCTAAACCTACCCTATCTTCTTAAATCCCTGCGATTTTCTCACAGTAATCAAGATTTAAGATTTTAGTTCACATTATTTCTATAATCTGCGTTGTGTGATTTTTTATTTTAGATTTTACATCTGTTTGCATACTTAGTATGCACACATATGTAGAGAAGATAATGTATTACGTGTGGTAACCCTAGATTCTTTTAGAGAAAGGGTGAGAATTTTCCGATCAATTTATTTATTATTATTTTAGAGTATTTAACCGAGTTCGATAAACTAACCCCGCCTTAACTTTGTGTCTATTTGATTTCTGTAGGAATTTAGTGTGTTTATTTAATTCTTCCTATCACCGCGGATACATCGATAACATAAAACAACAGTTAATAAATTTAACATTTCAAGAAAGCAAACCTTACCTTACCGGGGATCGTACTCGAGGGTCCAGTTTTCTCAATTGAAGTCCTTGTCTGCAACCTCCCCTAACATAATGTTTTGTGTAATCATAGTTAGTAGTCATAGTTAGTATTCACGATATTGTTGGAATAGTAAGGATGGATGGATATGGGGAGGGGGATAAAATGTTTGCTGAAAAGTCGGCTCCTCCGCTAACCAAGTGAAAACCGATGAACAACAATTACAAACTCGAATTCTCCCAGTACGTTTGCTAGGCTTGTCCTTAGATCCGAGTTTTACTCTCTTCGACGAGCGTCTCATGCTATGAAAGGGGCCCTTCACGCCAGCAGGGGGAATACCAAGTCTTCATGCCGTTTTTCTGTCCCACTCCGACTTCCGACGCCTCCGGGTTGAATTTAACTCTACTGAGTCTAGAAGGGGTATTTCATGTCTTCCCTTATCATGTCTCTATCCGTTAAATGTGGCGTAAGCTTGTGACGGGCAGATCCTTCCTCCCACGTGACCGACCCAGCGTTACACTCCACCTCTGACTAGCTGACATAAAACTCACCTCGTGAACCTTATGTTTGCTTTCAGGTTTGACAAGAACTTCCGGTATGCGAATAACCTGTAGCTTTAATGCCGCGTCTGCGTATTGTCCGCACACGTCCTTCCTCTTCCCCGTATGCCTCACCTCGACAATACCGCCACAAGATCAAAGCTCTCTCCGTTCGGGAAAGGTTGACACTTACATTTCCGGATGGCTCATAAACACATACCGTAGCCTTGAAACTTACGTTCGAGAAAAGTTAGGATTCAGGACTGTATGAGTATTTGAACACCAGTGTTTTTTAAATGAGGTCACTAGCTCCTCGTGTATTAGGTTTTAGGATTATGGGTATTTATGGGTTCTTGGATACCTACTTGCTATAAGAAAGATTTAAAACGAGATATGTCAAGTTGTCATTGAAGTAATGACCTCCTGAATAATTGTGATGAGCTCTCTTTGAGTTTGAAGCTAGTCGCAGTACTTTACTTTGCGAAATTTTGCGCGCGGAATCAATGCTACCTATTGGCGATCGCTCTAGTATAATCAGTTGTTTAGAATTGATTGAATTTAACGTCGATTTTACCTTCACATATTGGGCGAAGTTTCCGTCGTAAGCTATGATTGATAAACCTGCCCCTTGACATTTGTGCTTTTGTTTTGTTTATTCGTTGATGGAATCTAGGTGACCGTGTCATTGAACTCTAATCGAATTTTTAGATACACTATCGAAGGTCATATAACATACCCTAATCACGCTGGTGAAAGGATTCGGTAGGTATTAGTTATACCTACCAATTGGCTATTTCCATTGATTTTAGCGTTACGTATTTCATTTCTCATGGTTATTTGTTTATTTAATTTATGTGTTGTCGTTAATTATTTTCCCTCGTCTTATTATTATTATTATTTGTAATTTTAAAATATGGAACGTATTGTATCGCACTTTCCCTGCATATATTCTGGGATAAATTATTATTTTTATTATTATTATACCCTAAGTTGTTTGAGAGGCATATTTCTATTCACATCGTGTAATAAATACCTAATTACATTGAGCCAATAAATGATTACCTCCAATGAACGATATTAAATAGGTACGTCATTTGTTATGGTTTAATTGTTTACACTTCACATAGTTGACCTTCGGTATACTGACCTACTTTGGAGATTGTTTATTTCTACGGTCATTGTCCTTTTGAAGCACAATTCATCGTTTAACTAATTCTTTTCTATTTATTTGACCTAGTTTTGCCCGAACATTAATCATTTAAGTAGGTACTTTGCTAACCTAAGAGCTACCTGGGTGACCTAGTTTCAACTAAGGTATTCCTTGCTTGACTTGTTTTTGAGAAATATAGGTATTTCGGTTACGAGTCAAACTGATATCGTATGACGCCTATTCTTATACGCGCTTAAATATACAATAGACCTACCTAACTAAAACAAGTACTTGTATGACCTAATTTATAAGTAGGTATTTGTTTGTTTGACCTAATTTTGAGACGCTTGTATACCCCCGCACACGAAATATAGAATAAAGAGCTTCCACGATAGTCACTTATTACGTTCTACGCGCCTCGATTCGTTTCATATGAGTTATAATAAATTAGCGCATTCACCTAACTGAAGTAAATACCTACATATGTATCCTAACTCTAAAGCAGGTATTTCCTGTTTGACCCACTTTCGAGCAAGTGAAAATTGTTATTAGTGTGTTAGTGACAAACTTCAAAGGTCCGATTGATTTATTGGTGATGCACGCTCGTCCCTCTCTTCTTTGTCTCTGAAAATAATTAATAATTGGTTTTATCTTACCGCCCTCGATCGATTACAATTTTTCCCAGTCGGAACCTTCATAACTTCGACATTGTGATCGAGGTTTTCCCTTTTTTTCGTTTCCTAGCTAATGGACTCCTATCGGCCCCTTTTGAGAAAAGACTCTGATGATGAAAAAAACTCTTCAAATATCTGTCCATTTAAAATTCACTTCGGCATTTCGCTTAGTTCCTCAACCTCGTATTAATTACTGTTTTATTTCATTCGCCTTCGAGAGGTGATTCATCAAATAACAAATCAGATGTTTAATTTTATTGTCCGGAATTAGGTAAATTATTATTTATTCACAATATTTTAATATCACTTTAGAATCAATAACCGTAGATACGCACGTTTTCCAAGTGTACGAATTATTATCACCACTGTTTATTACAATTTCGTTATTCAATTCACAAAGGGTTTTTAACCGCTTTATTATTGAACCACTGTAGTTTAAACGTGACTCGAACAATTCGTTATTGTTATTTATTTTACATATGTCATGTTATTTAAAGTAAGGTTAAAGTTTTAATTATTATATCACCTATAGTTAATTTTAAAATCGCGTGTTATATTTTCTTTTATCCGGTAATTTGATTTATTTTAAGTCACTGGATTTTTGTTAAATGTTATAAAACCACTAAATACAAGCTGTAAGAAAGAACCCCGAATGTCATTCAATTCTTATTTACTGACTTTAAACACTTTCATTATAAAACACCCGAACTTTCACGAAGTATTATTTAGGCACTTTTCCGGACTCTCCGTTGATCGTCTTTGAAATTTTTATTCCTCAATTTTAAAGGGAAAATAAAACACTGAATTTACTATTTTTTTTGCAAACACTTGTAGACATTTTTCAACTCTACTAGAAGCACTAGTTTACTAGTCTTCTTCGCGCACCTTTACATTTTTCTTGATCGCGCACTTCCCGTTATTTCATCCGAACTCTCCCTCAATCTCCCAACGAATTCCCCTTCTTTATCAAACCATGGTCTTTTAAAGACCTTTTAGAGCTCTCCTTTCATAGGAAAATCACTCCTGACCGCCCAGACTTTCATAGGAAAAAGGACCAAATTCGGTTCCTCCGTATGTGACCTTTTGTCAAATCTCTGTTAATCTTCTATCTCATGTCTTAGAACCAAATTAGTTTAGTGTCTCTCTCTCGTAAAAAATCACATAAATTTTCTCATTGACAGGTATTTATTTTAAAAATTTCATGTACTTGCTCGTAATTCATTTTTTAATGCCTACCCCATAAAAGTAATGTTTTTATTTTAGAGTAAATATTCGTATTTAACTTGTATAATTTTGTTTAGGTCGTTTCGTGTTAATGATACCCTTAATTGCTTGAAATCATGTTCTATAATTTTATTTGGATAAAGTCATATCAACAAAGTGATAGCCAACCTTTTTTCTCTAGTCAAACGGTTAGCGATTCCTTCGACGGTTCTCACGCATTTCCCAGTGTCAGGCTACGTTAAGCATCTTTTCCTGTGATTTGATTTAATTGTAGAGTGACCAAAATGTACCGTGGCCTTTGATATGCAATATTTTCAATATCCTGTTTATCGTGAATAGTGTTGTCAGATCAGAGTAATCCTTATATCGGTACCTATTAAAGTCAATTTAAGTAGTTCCAATCAGTTTTCTTTTGAGATATTTGGCTCTAATAACTTCGTTTCACCATTCCATTTCCATATCAATAGATTTTCCCACTTTTTCAGGTTATTATATTCAGTTTGTGAAAATTTTCGAGATTCTACCCGTTTTTTGTGATCATTCCAGATCGGTTTTAATTAAATCGACCCCTGGGACCATTCATGTTACGTTTTCCGTGCCCTTATTGATGATTTTTCATTTACTTATTTTCAACATTTCCGCCTAAGATTTTCTTGTTTCCATTTGAAACGTTAGGTGCCCAAAACCTGCAGTTCTCGATCGCGCCTTAAATAAACACGACCCGGGTCAATAATCCTTCAACTCTTTGTCTTTAGTTCTGTTTACTATTCCGTTCGTTGAACTTTCGTTCCTGTGGGAAAGAATTCAAGGCCGCTCAATCTGATCAAAGCCCACTAAAACGATACACGCCTATAATTTCTCTGATTGGTTCAAATTATTTTTAATCGCCTTATTTACTCCCTCATTGGCAGCATCCAAACTTCCTTTGTCCTCGAGATAGCTGTGATATGGGGGTTCCCTCGCTCCAGTCTCTATGCAGATTTCTGTATAGTTCCCAACTGCTCGGACAGATGTCGCCGAATGTACCATTTTCTCTACATAATATTTAGAGGAAAACTTTTTTTCTTGTAGGCTTCTCGTAGGTTGAAGGTTGGCATTCATCACAGAATCATTCATGGAATTGAACAAGGTAATTAACTATTATTTTTAACTGTTAATATATCTTTACTTTGAACTCTTTGTAATCATTAAAAATACTATTTTCTTTTATTCTCACTCTGTTCGTTACTCCGTTTAATGAATTGTAGAATTTTTGTCCGTATTTTTGGGTTATTTTTTGGGAATTTAAAGCAAACTTCTTTGCTTTTTATTTTTTTTTCTTGTACGAACAATGGGCCATCCATAAAATACGTCACAAGAATTTCATGATTTTTTTTACCCACCCTCAACCCTGTTACACATCGTCACATTTGTGAGAACCCCTCCCCTCTAGTGTGACGTCTCTTATTTTGCAATTTTACATTTAAAATAATCAAAACAGTAGTTCAAATTTTATTTTTATTAAAAATATTTATTAATAAAATCAATATCCAATCAAATATTTTAAATAATTGACATCACAGAGCTGAGAACCCCCCACCCCTCACCCCCCCTTAAGGTGTGACGTAATTTATGGATGGCCCCAAGTGGAGTGACAGTTTTCTTCAAAATTCATTAATTAAAAGGCATGCGTTTATTTAAATTTGGATTTTTTTAAATTTCTCTACATTTTGATTAAAAAATGTTTGAAAATACAAAATATTGCAATTTTTAAACGTAAAGTTTACATTTCAAATATAAATTGTAAAAGGTAATTTTCTATAATGGTAATTGTTTTTACGACATCTTCAAAACTAAGAAATTTAAAAGACATTTAAAATACGTTGGAAAAATTTCGAAATTGGTTTAGAAATCTTTATCACTCAGTATAAAATGAAGTCGCTCACGCTGTATGTGCGCTGAGATCTTTTAAACTATGCAACGGATTGTCATACGGTTTTCACAAATAGATAGAGTGATTCATGAGAAAGGTTTATAATTCGTAAAGGTTTTATGTAAATTGGTTGAAATACATAACATATCGGGCCAAGCGGCAGCGGGCAGCGGACAGCGGTCAGCGGGCAGCGGGCAACGTGTCGTGGATTTGATTTTACAGATGGCGTTGGTTATAAAGGTTTCCTTAGCCACAGCAACGCGTGGCCGTGTCTGCTAGTTATTAATAAAACAAGTAAATTAGTAAAAAATACAACGGACAAAAAACCCCCTTTGGTTGGATAAACAATGTGTATATCTATCTAGAAACAATTTTTGTCATTTTTAATTAGTAATGTTTTCACATTGTCGTTTGTCAATTGAATAATTTTTTCACGACGTTTTTTAGTGAAGCTGTTAATGTTTAGTGACAGTACACAGTTAATAAAAATCACATAACGACGAATCGATTTATATTAAAAAAAGGTTAATTTAATGTCTTAATTTTGAGGTGATTTTTCACGAGTGTGCAGCATTAAGTGTACAGTTATTGTAAAAAATACACTGGTCTGAAACAAAATTAAGATTAAATTTATGGAAAAAACGTATGAAAAATTGCAAAATCACCACCGCTGAACACATTCTTTAATTATTATCATTACTATCCTTTTGCGTAGAAAACCACCATTTGTGCTAATAATCTTATGATGTTTTTTGTATGTAGAGTAAGACAATTATTTGTAAATTTGACTAACACTGATTTTAACCCCCATAAAATGTTTTGTGTATTATCGTTTTTTTTAACGACGGTTTCAAATAATTATGAAGACTAACAGTTAAAAACCCGCTCCCCATGTTTTTACTGCTAGGCCCTGTGGGCGGCTTTTGATTCGGCTCCGCCCAATTAGTGTTGGTGATCATTTTATAAATGGTTCTAAAACTTGTTCCAGAACTGATTCCAAAATTAGCCCGTTCCTCGCATCCACTACCAACGTGTCAACCAGTGATGGCTAGTCACCGGGACAAAGTAACCGTGTCGGACGATGACGTAATATGTAATATACAGCCGCTTGATACAACTGAGTATTACCGTCAATCTTTCGAAATCCGGGAGGGAGATACTCCAGGCCAGGTTCACAAATTCGTAGAACTTATACCTAGAAACGACACGTCCTTATGCGTCTTGCTGACGGAAGTGGTGACATCTTTTGACGACTTCTTGAATTAGAAACCGAATTACAACGGTAGCTTTTTCTGAAAATCCACGTACACAGATGTTATTTGTGGCGCGGCATGTAAGGCGTGGCGTCGGACATCGCAATCGAAACCGGTTTCTAAAATTCAACGTATTAATAACGTTTGATTATTTTATAAAACAATTCATAAAAATGTAACACATATGTAAAATAAATATTTGTAGTTTATTATACCTACACTTCTTATTTTAAAAAAAGGGTATACACGTACCATGAGACTTGAGACTATAGCTTAATAATTTTTGTCTCGTTCTGTAAACCATGAAAGATGATAGATATTAAATTTTAGTGCAAATAACAAATGAATGCAACGCAGACTGAACTAACAAGGGTGTCATATGTAGAAAATGGCGTCACTTACTTACCGTAGTGCGGTCACTCACCGCAAACTCTCGTCGGCGACCGAGATATAGCGCATTAGTTACAGAGATACTGCATGCAGTATTAGTCGAAACGACTGAGATTAGCCATCCAGAGTCACTTTTCATTAAATAAAACTTAGTATTGTCGATTGAAGGAATTTAAATGAAACTTAATTTTATATTTTTTGAAGGTTTAAATACCGTAAATATTTAAGTACCAGAAAATTTATTTAACAAATAACTAATTTTAAATAAAACAAGTCAGGAGGAGGTTTTAACATTGAATTGAATAAATTCCTATTCGTTAATATTGTAATCCCTTTTAGTAATATTATCAACCATCTGCGTTGGATGTTACCAGTCTATAACAAAGATATAATGCTTATAAACAATACAGGCCCTCATAGGGGTAGATCGTTAATAAATACTAGGTTCCTGCCCTTATAAAATTAAACCCTTGCGGTATAAACACCCTTTATCAAAGGTTAAAGGTTACATATTTGAATTACTGTACCAAGTTAAAGGTTTTATCTATCTCTGTTAACTACAATAATTTATCGTATTCAAGACTACTTTGCAGTACAATAAGGATAAATTTTATTTGAAGGCATTTAATTTGTACTTTGAATACGGAAATTGTATTACAATGGGTTGATTAAGGATTTAGAATTAGTTCGCATGTAAGTTAAATTGTGTGGTGACTGTTGTAATTTGAAAGGGATAACGTTATTCTGTTTCCATTATATTGCAATCCTTTAATTAAACGTCAAGCGTTATTAAGCGAAAAACACTTCAATAATATTTCACGAGAGTATTCATAAATATTTGTTTATGTAAATACTGCCCAAGAGCTTCAACTGACCGGAGCCAGTGGGATAACGGAGATAATGGGATGTTCAAATTGGGTTGGCTAAAGAAAGTGGGAGGAGAATTTGATGGGGGAGAGGAAGGTTGGGTTAGAGGAGAGTTGGGGGAGAGGAAGGTCGGTAGTGCCCCAGTGGAAACGATTTGGAGGTAGAATGGCCAGGAACTGGAACTCGTGAAGGATCTGGCCAAATCCTGTCATGACAAGTACTGCCGTGAAAATGATTAAGAGAAAATGGTGAAAGCTTGTTCTATTTCTGGAATTTAGATTATTATTTCGTACATTACATTGGTTTTGTCAATTGTATCGCTTTCAAGTAAATATTCAAGTATTTAAAGAACCTACTAACAAAACAACATATTAATTTTAATTCCATCGAAGGAAGCAAACACTTTGTGGCGTGACATTATATATTAAATGAAAAAAACGCACTTTGTAAAACACCACTTTTTATTAGAATTAATATTTAACAGCCAACCAGGTTTCGCTTAGCTCAAGCTTCATCAGGGCTTATTATATCAACAAAAGTAAATTAGATACAGACACATATATAAAAGAAATTAAGAGAATTAGTGAAAGAGATAGCAATAGAATAGGCGACACCCTATTGGTGCCAGAAAAAGATACAAATAGAAAAAAAGGAAAAAAATTCATAATTACAGTTTGGGTAAGTAACGGGGGGGGGAGGGAGAGGGAAAGAACTGTTTTAGAAGAGGTTAACGGAATAAATTAAAAAATGGGACTATCAGATAAATTTGGTTATAAATAATGTTTGATTTATTATTGACGGCTTTTATGATCTCGAGGGCTTCTAATTCCAATTCCATTTTTACGGAATATTTTAGTCCCGGAGGTTTTATCGAATAAGTGGTTAGTTTCTAGTAGATGGTTCGCTAATTCTGAAAAAGCATTACTATTTAAACATCTTGGATGTTCTTTAATTCTTATGTTTACGTTCCGGGCCGTTTTTCCGATGTAAAATGCAGAACAATCATTACGATTTAATTTATGTATGCCCGAGTGGCTAAATTTATCGTCAATATCTTTAGTGTTAATTAAGTATTTACCTAAGTTATTATTAGTGTAAAATGCGGGCTTTATTTCCGGAGGGAATTTTTTTACGCTCAATTTCTCTTCTGACGGCCTGCAAAATTATTAGTGTCTAGCTATAACAGACTTTATGAACAGATCTTACTAGTCCAATTGTCTACAAATTAGAAACCTTTTGAACTAAACGTATACCGAATGTTTGCGGGTCGAGCAGGTTAATTTATAAACATTTTTGGTCACCATCTTTTTGTTTCTCATCCTAACTTCAATCTAAAGTAAGGATTGTTTACAGTATACAAAGTCGTTAAACAACGACATTAACAAAAACATATCAAAATTGAATATAGAAAAGAAATTTCTTGACATGTATAAGCTTGACATGACATAGTGGGAATTGCATAATATGAATTTTATTTCATGATAGTGTAACCATGAACCATAACTGATGCAGTAAATTTTTCTCAAAATATCTCACATACAAGTCGCTCATTATCTTTATGTTTGTTCGAGAAAAACTCGGAAACTACTTAACCAATTTTGATAAAATTTAGCTTTCTGTGTGTAATTTGGTCCAACTTAAAAGATGGGATAGTTTTTAGTTTTTTTTTTATCTCGATTATTGACCTCAATATTATTTATTGTGAATTAAATTTTCAATAAATGTTTGTTTAGGACAATGCTTAGGGAACGTACCCATACTACTTGACCAACTTTTTGCAATTTTTAACCCCCTCCCCCCCCCCCCGGTGACCAAAAACCTAAGGCCGCCGCCGCTCATTTGTACCAAGCGTGACATTTTGAAGACCCCCCCCCCCAAACGTGTCACGTAGTATGGGTACGTTCCCTTAGTAATTATTTGTAAGTTCCATAAGTTTCTAATAGATGGCAGTGTGAGTTAATTTATCGACACAACACTTAGATATCTAGGTTGGGTAAACATCCAGTAGATGGCGTTGTGTTTCGTTAGCCAAATCAACACGTAGCCAGGTCAGCTATATATATATACTAGTTCTCTAGACATCCCATAAATTTTTATTAAAAAATTAAGGTACCTACACACAATCTTTCTTCGTTTATTTAAATTCTTTGATTTTAATATTATTATCACAATTTATTCAAATATACATATGTATTTAAAGTTGTTTTTCACATCAACAAGACTATCGTTTTTTTTTTTATAATAATATAAAGTAGTACTCACTTTTATAGCGTAACATATAACCTCCTTTGATTTGGGCGCCTCCATGTTCTGAAACAAGTAGAATAACAGGCTTACGTTAATCATATTATATTTATATCGCAGATCCTGTGAAAGACTAGCAGGTTTATCCCAGATAACTGGGGTTTAGTTTTAATCTATACTAGCTTTTTCCCGCGGTTTCGCTCACATGATATTAGGGGGATTCCCATTCCGCCTCCTCCGCCTTCCCTCTCGTCACTCCACTTCCCCCACCCCCCTCCCTCCTCCCCCTGCCACCTCGCGCATTCCATACATTCATTCCCGGTACATTCAGTGTTCAAACTGCTCGCGTGCCACCTACAATTTTTTATACTGCCAGATTCACAAATTTCATAATGTCAGAGCTCAACAGTAGTTTTATACAAAATAACGAACAAAAAAAATAATTATCCTATTTGGTGCAGTCGTTCAGAAGTTATACGCATACATACATATAGGCGATTCATTTTTAGAGATAGAAATTAACTACGTCGCCAACAAAGCGCTCTTTTTAGGGTGAATTACCTGAGAATTACATTCAGAAAAAAAAAACGTTTCCAATGCAACAATTTGTTGACTTTACTTCTGACATTTGTAATAACTCGATTTTGTTAGGGACAGAAAAAGGTTGATAAATAATTTCATAACGCTAGAGCTTACCATTAAATACGGCCTGTATTACTCGCAAATTATGTAGCTTTCTATTAGTAAAAGAATTTTTAAAGTCATTGCAGTATTTTATGCTTTAAAGAGGAACAAACATCCATACACCCACACAAACTATCGCCTTTATAATATTAGGAGGATTTCAATATAATATTGACTTAACAGTTTTAAATACAACAATTTATCATTCCAATATGCATTTACTACACAGTTACCTACACATTTTGGGTTATTGTGGCAGAAACATCAGTAATATTTTTGTTTCTAACTATTTCATAATGTCGTTCTATCTGATATCCCAGCCAACAAGTTAAGTTAGAAAAAATCAAATTCTAGATCGAAACTAAGTCCCGTAAGTCTGTTTGCAATTCAATCCCTTCTAAATTAATCAGCTGCAAGTATCGACTATCGCGTTGCAACTTTCTAGTAAAGTTCCAAGACTCGTAAAACGATCTGAAATGAAACAAAATTGTTACTCACCAACACAAATTAAGAAATAAGTATGTTTTTATGTGAACGCTTTTAATTGCGACTCTTGAGCGGGTCCGGTGAGACTATGGCATTCCCAACTAGTGGAGAATGTCGTAAGGCCGAATAGTACGGGGAGAGTAAGGAGATGGGGAAGTACCTGGCTATTCAGATCTGGTTAATTATTACAAGCAACGTTACGATTCTGGTAGTTGTTTTTCCCTGAGATTCTAAGAGTATCTTTAAAAATTGGAAAAGACGTTGACTTTCGAAGATTGGAATAAAAACTAAGGTCACTTTGAAGTGTACCATCAATTATGTAGACTTATAAAATATTCAAGTAATTAACAAAAGTCATAAAGTTGGGGAGCCTTCAGAGTTAGGTATTTACCTAGTTAGATAATTAAATTGAACCATTTTAAATAATGGATCAGTAATTCAACGTCCCATTTTATGACATAATAAATTGTCCAGTACTCTTTTCGTCTTTTCGTCTTTTTGTTTTTTTTTTTTCATTTATTACTTAATCCTGGAGAGATAGTCTACGTAAAATTTACGCATGCGTGTTAGAATTATTGCTCTCTCGTTATAAATAGTACGAATCCGTCGCTGTGCTTTTCAGACATCTCACTCGCTGCTTGGATCTTCCGTAGGGCCCGCACGTCACTAAGGTAGGTGTCACCAGTTTTGAGATACAACGAGCGCATGAGCCAAAAAGCATAATATTGATAGGTTCCAAAGCTGTTTCTGAGATTGATTTTTATATAACTATATGTTATTATTAAATATAATTAATCTTAATTATTTGGTACATTAGTCAAAATGGCTGATTATAAGTAAGAAATAAGTAATTTGAGAAAAAAATATTTTACGAAGTTTTTTTAATTATTGAAGAAGTTTTAATTTTTGTTTGTTTTTCATATAATAAATAAATATATATTCACAAATTATTGTATTTCTTATGTTATTTTATTTATTTGTAAAAATATAATACCGATTGGTTTGTTCAAATCAATCAACAAAATATAATATTACAGCTAGTTAAAACTCATGCGTCAATTTTACGTATGATTATCTTTACAGTATTTTGAAAATATGATTATCTTTCTAGGGTTAAAATGAAATACCTGTCGTACGTTATTTGGTTAGTAAATGAACATGTATATAATGCAAGCCGCATCTCTCGTGATGAAAATGATACATCTAAAGGAAACCTCACAGTTGACGGTCAGGCGCAACCACCACCAAGACCTAGACAAGCTTCACCCAATGAACCAGGGCACCCCCGTAAAGTCACCAACGTAGCGCACATTTGGGGTCACCCATGACAGAGGTGTAGTTATCCAATAAATGGTCCCGGGATGTTCTTTAGACGTTCTTTAGACTTTCTGTTCGATAGATTCTCCTAACTTAACAAACTAATTGCAATCTTTAGAGCACAGGGTGGGAATGCTATCCTTGTTCTACCGGTAATTAAATGGAAGATGCTCCGAGGAACTAGGGTGATTGATCCCTTCGGCATCGGTGCATTGTCGGCAAACACGCCAAACGCGCGCCCAGCATACGTAAACGGTGGACATTTGTCACATGAGAACGGGTCGCTTCCTCGACTCGTTCCTGTGTTCAACGGCTCGGCTGTGGAACGATTTGCCGGCCTCTGGGTTTCCTCCTTCCTACAACATAGGTCTCTTCAAGGCCAATGTTGATTCCTTCCTATCGTCGACGTAATGTGATTGCAGCTGCAAATGCTTTTTTTTTCAAAATTTCAAATTTTGATGAAGATCTTTCAGTTTGTGGATGCGGCCCATCCCTTGACTGAAAGAATTCTGAAAATAGTTTAAAAAAATAAATTATTTTCAGCTGTAACATCAAAAATGTCGTATTTTTCAACTTAGCACACCAAGCTCACTGAAAACTTACGGACCGCCTCTGATATACGAGTATATGAACGTCTTGTAGCGCAGTAGAAATTGCACTGGTTCGGGACAATTCTTCTCCCTGTGACTGGGTAAATGGGTAGGTAATATTTTTGTAGGTAGGTCAGACAGTATGGAATGTGGGGAATATGAAATAGGATACTATTTATCAGTTATGCCCGAACACGACGATTTTATGTTGTTACTAGCAGTAGTCACCGGGATTGTCCGGGACACCATCCCGGCCATCCGACAATTCGTCCTGCGACAATTCATCCGGCGACAGTTCATCCTGCGACAGTTCATCCTGCCAACAGTTCATCCTGCCGACAGTTCATCCCGCCGACAATTCATCCGGCGACAATTCATCCTGCCTGATCATTTAGAAGATTTTTATTAAGTAAGTATGCAAAGAGGATATACGGCCGTACAACCAAAATCGATATACTTATATCTGAAGGCATCTTGAGTGAAAATCCGCTGTAAAAATATTTTTACTAAATAGGTTAGGTTAGGTTAGGTTAGGTTAGGTTAGGTTAGGTTAGGTTAGGTTAGGTTAGGTTAGGTTAGGTTAGGTTAGGTTAGGTTTGGTTTGGTTAGGTTAGGTTAGGTTAGGTTAGGTTAGGTTAGGTTAGGTTAGGTTGGGTTAGGTTAGGTTAGGTTAGGTTAGGTTAGGTTAGGTTACGTTGAACGGCCGTATATCTTCTTTGCATAATTACTTGAAGAAAAAATCTTCTAAATGATCAGTAAGGATGAATTGTCGCCGGAGTAATTGTCGGCGGGATGAACTGTCGGAAGGATGAACTGTCGGCAGGATGAACTGTCGGCCGGATGAACTGTCGGCAGGATGAACTGTCGCAGGATGAACTGTCGCCGGATGAATTGTCGCAGGATGAACTGTCATGGAACCGTCCGGGATTAATACCTACATTTTTTCGAAATCTTAGATTTAGATCTGGATGTTGCAGAAACGGGCGGTCCGTCTGATAGATTCTCCTATTTAACAGACGGATTGCAATCTTTAGTTCACAGGCGTCGCGTGGGAATGCTATCCTTGTTCTACCGATATTTCAATGGAAGATGCTCCGAGGAACTAGCGTCATTGATCCCTTCGGCACCGATGCATGGTTGGGAAACACGCCAAACGCATGCCCGACATATGTAGACGGTTGACATTTTTCACATGAGAACGGGTCGCTTCATCGACTCGTTCCTGTTTTCAACAGCTCGGCTGCGGAACGATTTGCCGACCTTTGTGTTGCCTGCTTCCTACAACATGAATCTCTTCAAGACCAACGTTCATTCCTTCCTCTCCTCAAAAAGACCCTCCACACAGCATCTCAGATGACATAGGCCCTGACGGAAATTATTTTACTCAGGGCTTTCTGTGTGGAGTTAATGTGAAAAAAATAATACTAAAAATTAATTCGAAGGAAGCATATTAAAAATACGTAAAACTACAAAATTATTTTATTTTCTTATTAAGCTTAAAATATATCCATTTCATGTGTTTAACACAAAAACTTGTAGATTTTTATATTTTAATCCATTAAAACTCAATCTAGTGTTACACAATAAAACTAGAAGCAAGAGACAAAGGAAACGCGAAGAGAAACACAAATGGTACATAATTTAATTAGCCCATCCATTATTAAATATTTTGAGCAATGGCGTGATATTTCTTTCTGAATCTATATAATTATCGACAAAAATCTCTACATGCTTTTTCTCAATTAAATGTATTCAACACATTTGAACAGAGAGCCAAAAAGGCAAAACTATTTTTAAATATATAGTGGTAATTTTTTGGCTTGGTTGATCAGCTACTTATCTGATAGGTTACTCTTTGTAAAGATCAATGACTGTTTATCCTACGAATTTATTGCTACCAGCGGTGTGCCGCAAGGTTCTCACCTGGGACCTTTATTATTTATACTATTCATCAATGACGTTACTAGCATTTTCCATGATATCGAAGTTTTACTCTTTGCCGACGATATAAAACTGTTTAAAGTCATTAATGATGTGCACGATTGTATAATCTTGCAAGAGAATCTCAATAGTTTTTTCAAATGGTGTTCAGGTAATAAACTTCAGCTAAATATTAACAAATGCCAAGTTATGAGGTTCTACAAAATTAAACGCCCAATAATATATAATTATGCACTCTGTAATATAGACTTAATCTCTGTAGTCGAAATACTTGACCTAGGCATCATTTTTGACCAGAAACTTTGCTTTGTATCTCATGTAACTTCTATAGCCAACAGGGCTATGAAAATGTAAGGATTTATTTTAAGGATTTCCAAAGATTTTAAAAATATTCACACATTAAAAATTCTGTTCACATCTCTCGTTAGAAGCATTCTAGAATATAACTCTACAATTTGGTCACCTGTCTTTAATAATCACATTAATATCATTGAAAAAGTTCAACGCAAGTTTTTGAGGTGTATTAATTTTCGACTTGGAATCCCTTTAGAATCAATAAATTATGACTTTTTATTACACTCATTGAAATTGTCGAAGTTAAGTGACAGAAGAAAAATTTTTGATCTCATATTTTTATACAAAATTGTAAATCATCAGTTGGATAGCCCTGATATATTAAAGTTGATTCACTTTCATGTACCTACCATTAGATCAAGGTTCCCTAGTATGTATTATTGTGACAATTATACATTTGTCGCTGGATATAATTCTGTTATAAATAGAATACTCACCATTGGTAATTTTTATGCCAATGTTGCTGATATTTTTCATATTTCCTTATTAAAATACAAGGCTCTACTTATCAAGCATTTCAGCCTTACGTATTGTAACGAGGTTACTTCATAACAAGTTATTCTTTTTATTTCACTGTTCCTTTTGAAGTTTTCATTACTTGTTAGAAATTTTTTCTCTTATTATAAGAAATTAAAAAAAAAAACAATCTTTCTTCACTGTACTATGACTGTTTAAATATAATAATAATACATGTTTGTAAATGGCACTTTGTGCCGTAAATTTTAAATAAATAAATAAATAAAATAAATAAATAAATGTTCATTTGAATTACCTAAGACCTACGCTATGACGTCTCAAACAATAAGAATTTGCAATATTTATTTAAATACTCCTAAGAAACAGAGGGTATTTCACCACCGTCTTGAAAGCTGTCAAATGCACTATTCATGAAATAACGTATATTTTTGATAAACAATTTATTTATTTAGTCGTTGTGTTTGAAAGAGAGAGTACGAAAACAGTCTGCAATATAGTTGTGAATGATGAAAACTTGTAGCACGTGGATGAGTTTGTGTATCTGGGTACCTAGCATGGTTGATCGATATAGGTTTTATCGAAAATGTCGGTAACTTGTCATCGCTCCAGAGCACGACTGCAGGCCGCTAACGAACAAATAACAGTTCACGTCAAATAAATTAGGAGCCCTTAGTCGTTGTGAACTGTTGTTTGTTCGTTAGCGACCTGCAGTCGTGCATAGGAGCAATGACAAGTTACCGACATTCTCGATAAAACCTACATCAATCGGCCATGCTAGCACCCCTGGGTAGTGTGTTACAAGAGATGGAAAGGATGATAAAATTTTTGAAAGAAGGGTAAATGCAGGTAACTCCATTAATGGAGGACTGAATGCCGTTGGCGCTAATAAAAAAACTGTCAAAAGAAGCGAAGCTAGCAGTTCACAATGGAGTCCTGATACCGACCCTGATGTATGCAAAGGAAGGATGAAAGTAAACTGAATGCTGTTGAAATGAGATCCCCGAGGCGTATGTGCGGTAAAACCATGTATGATCATGTGAAAAATGTGGAGATCCGCAAAGAATGCAAGGCAGATGTAAGCGTAATGAGTATGATCAAGAAAAGGATCCTCAGATGGTAATGGCATGTAGAGCGAATGAACAACGAAAGTAGTCTTAGTAGAATATGTTATGGCGCAAATGTGAATGGTCGAAGAAGTCGGGGACGCCCGAGGAAGACTTGGCACGATCATGTGAATCAGATACTTGAGTCGGGCCATGTCAAGAGTCAGAATAATAGAAGAGTGTGTATGAGTCGATATATGAATGTGAATGAGGCAAAGAGTGTGCCAAGACCGAGTTGTTTGTTTGTCTGTCCTCTCTGCACCACCCCTGTGGGGAAACGGCACGGCGTGATGGTTAGTTGGTTAGTTTATAAAGTCCGATTTTACTGTTCGGTATTCGAGCCTATGTATTTATGCTATGTGTACAGCGCTCTTGAGGCGATTTTTCGCAAAAACAGCGCTATATAAGTTATCCAAATGTATTATTATTATTATAGTGGTTAGTTGAGAAAGTGCAAAAGAAGTTTCTGAGATTTATATCTTATTTATATTATCCCTGGTTATATCCATCAGCCTTTTTGTCCGGCATGCTGGGTAGTAATAGCCTCGCCGAAAGAAGGAAAACTGCTTTGCTGACAACAGCATATTATGGTCTTATGCAACGGGCAAGAGTTTTTGCATGGTGATAACGGGTAAAGCAGTTTTTTAGGTCGTGAGATTTGTGCAACATCCAGTGGGGGCAAGAGAAGATTCCAGTTCTAAGGCAGGACATTCATTATTCTGGTGGCATCCTCTACGAGTTCATTTTCCGTTCCCTATTTTCTTCTAGAGCTTACACAAAATTCACGCGGCCCAAAATCCCCATAAGTTTTCATGAGCTAACGAAACACGTCGTTTTTTGAATAATTTGACATTAAATGAAATAAATTTCAATATTTATTTTAAAGTTAATACAGTTTTGTGTTCAGAGATTTTCAAGGGAAATTTCATTTAACCAGTAAAAAATCTTTGATTAAAGCAGTTGTATCTCCGACGAAGCTTCTCAAACTGACAATATCTAAAGAAGAAAGCAAAAACTTGTTCACAAGAAAACTCGGAAAATTAGATTTATTTTCTTATTCGATCATCCGGCATTCAAAAATACCTTCGCCGGAAACGGAAGTCGCTGGGCCGTCGTTAGGCTTTAAAGTTGGAACAATTAAAATATCTGAATTCCAAATTCGAGATTCAAACCTGCCTCGGCGGGCGGAAACTCGAATTCCGGCGGTACTTTCCGGATTTGAAATTCAAATTCGGAATCTTCCTGTTCCGAAATCGAATCCGAATCTCGACCGGAAAGGGTGCCTGGCGGGACGCGTTACGCCGTGTATTCGACACCCCGCACCCTGTTTCAAATATTTTCAAACCAAAAAGGCGTAACTTTAATAACTGGGAGAAAATGTGGAAAGGGGTGTTAGATTTAAAAAGGGTCCATTTTTACCCTATGCTTATGTGAGGTTTTCTCAAGAGAACTAGTTATTAAAACCAGCAGTTAAAAACCATTTATTTTATAAATCCAATAGGAGCTGGTTCCAAAATTAGCCCGTTTCTCGTATCAACTGTCAACGTCAACCAGTGATGGCTAGTTACGGCGACAAAGTAACCGGGTCGAGCGATGACGTCATATGTAATGCACAGCCGCAACTGAGTATTACCGTCAATCTTTCGAAATCCGGGAGATACTCCAAGTTCACAAACTCGTAGAACTTATACCTAGGAAGGATAGGTCCCTATGCGTTTTGCCGACAAAAGTGGCGACATCTTGTGACGAATGCTTGAATTAGAAACCGAATTACAATGGTAGCTTTATCTTAAAATCCACTATACATTAATTGTGGCGCGGCGTATAAGGCGTGGCGTCAGACATGCAAACGAATCCGAGTTCAGAAATTCAACCACGCAGACGCTACGGTATTCATAACGTTCGATGTTACAAGTACCCACCGCATGTAAAATATTATGGTTGTTAAAAAATTAAAAATAATGTTATATAAATAACTTGTTAGAACCTAATAAATTGAAGTAGTATGTAAATAAATTAAATCGTTTCCAACGTCCTCCGTCAGGGTGGGTCACGTTTTCCATTGTCTTTTTAAAAAAAAAATTATGTGAGTACCGCACAAGAGTTCTAACTGCTCCCAGCCGCCAGGAGCCAGTGAGACTATGGCATCCCGAATATGTATGTTCTGAGGCTGAAAGTAAGTAGAGAGGGGAAGGAGATAGGGGAAAGGATGGTGGGAAAGTACCTGGATATTCAGATCTAGTCACCAAACACGGCTATTTCATATAAACAAAGCTATTTCAAGCAAGGTTTCAATTATGAACGGTGGTTTTACACTAGGGCGATACTGAATACTTGCCGTCTGGAACATGCCGCAAATATACCTTATATTATTTTTTTATGATTCAATTGTGAAAACACAAATCAATAAAATAAAATTTTCTTGCGCACGCCGAGATTTGAACCCGCGACCTACGGATCGCTTGTCAATAGCCTTGCCCCTCGACCATAGAGGCCGAAACTGTTGATACAATACGAATAAATTTTAAAATTGCCCTGATCTGGTGGTACTATGGCAACCCCATTTTTTAAATAACTTTGGGAGGCTGTTAGATCAAATTCCGTCGCCAAACTTAGCCAAATTCATTTTTAGAACGTTTCGATTCTAATGATTTCTTCTCAGAGCGATTTTGAAAGAATCTTATACTTAACATAATTTATATACATTTAAAAAATGAATCCGTTTCCCTTGGTCACACCATAACTTCAGAATGACTTTACCTATTTCGTTAATCTTTTTTTAAAGTTTTCTAATACTTTGTAGAAGGTTCTTATGGAAAAAAAAATTGAGAAAATTGCGCAAAAAATTGGATAATTTCAGAAAACTTAACGACTATTTTAACTTCGCACGTTTGACAGTTCGTGAATTTAGCAGAATTTAAACTATAAAGCCGGGAACAACATTTAACTCAGGACTTCAGCCTTGCTGCGGCTTTGCTCTACCACTTAGCTAATTTGACCCTATTCTCTTCGGTCATATTTATTGCCATTAAATTTGACCGCAGTGTAATTTGACTAAGAACTACCAACAATAATCTTCTTTTTCTTTTAATCATACGTTTATTGGCTGCTATCTTTGTGTATGATTGCAAGATTGATTTTATCCGAACTAAATTCAAACTAGATAATTATAATAAAGTCGCTAATATTGTCTTCAATGATTAAAATTACAATTTGAAGTTGTACTCAAAATTATTCCAAAAATTAAAAATATGTATTCATCACAGACTTGTGGAAAAGCCAATAGATGTCAGTGGCGTAGCTAGGTAACCAAGGGCCCTGGAGCAAATTAAAAAATGGGGCCCCACTGCTATGTAAACTGATTAGGTTTTATCAAATAAAAATATGAAATATACAAATACTTTAAAAATGCTAAGCTACTTAAGCTCTTTTTTGTGCACTGCAGGGCAGGTAATAAACATATTAAACAGTAACAACATAAATTACGATTAATACTTGGTGTAGGTTTGGCTAATAAAACGAAATAGAGAAGATTCAAGGGTTTATTATATAAAGGTCGGGCCTACCAACTGACTAAATAACAATTATATTTACAATTTTTTCCTAGCTTTAGTTTTCGCAAAAGTATCAATGACTTCGTTTAAATCCAGACTTGATACGGTTTTGTTTTCAATTGCTATTAGCGATAAATGTCGGAGTCGAGTTTGGCCCATCGTATTTCTTAAATATTTTTTTATTATTTTTTATTTGCTAAATGACATTGATATATATATACATAGATGACTAATGACCGCGCCAAAGCGTTGCCACCGTACATATGTCCAAAAGCAGATGCTCAGCTAATGTCAGTTTAGTGCTCACTGAGACGCCGACCAAGTTTAACCGGACGGTACGCGATCAAAACTATCTTTAAAATGGTTAAATTCGTCGTGAAGAAGTGCAATTCAAGGTCAGAAAAACATAATAAATCAAGCGGAATTACTTTCCACGCATAACTTTATTGTTTACATATTCATATTTACTTAAAACGAACACAAATTGAAATAAAATGTCAAATTCCATAATACAGGTTCAGTGTTGCCACTGAAAAGTTATTTCGGTTTTCCCATATTAATGGGAGAATACATCATTTATGTAATAAGTGACTATGGAGGTAACCTTTGATTTTAAATATTTCGTGTATTTCACATTTTTAGAAAACTGAAATTTGCGTGCACTAGTCCCTTGATGAATATATTTAACTTTGGTTAAGTAAATTTTAATATTGTATTATAATATTTATTTTGTGTTACATAATTTTATAATTATATTAATTGCTGATGTAAACTGTCATGGCTTATTCAGAGTCAAATAATTTCGCACCGCGCGAAGAAATGTACCCGAGCCTTCTTAAAAAAAAAATTCTTGTCATTTAAAATTTAATTTAATGGTTGTTTCGTTTATTTACACCAGTGATTCCCAAGTGGAGCGATATCGCACCACTGACTGGGACGTTGATGAGCTTCCCCTTGCAAATGTAATAAAACTTTCACATTCAAAAAAATTTCGCCTGCGGCGCTTTTTCTATACGTATTGTCTCGCATTTCATAATGAAGGGGGGAGGGGCGTTAAAAAGAATATTATACTTGGATAGTGCGCAGTGAGCCAGATAAGGCTACGAACCTCTGATACACACTGTACCTGAGTATATAAACGTTTGAATAGATATGGATACAGCATGCATTTTATGTTTTGTAAACCCCCCCCCCCCCCCCGAATGTTTTTTCTGTGTGCGCCACTGTTCTCCGCATAGGTTTTAGATACTGTTAGTTTTGTAATGTCTATTGGTAAAATACACAATATTTAAACAAAAAATGTCTTAATTATTTCATTAGTTATGCTTAGTTTTAGTCATATAATAAAAAAACACATATTTAAAATAATTTAAATTAGTTTATCTTATTACAAACTAACGTTAAAAACCCCCTCTATTTTATTTCTTATTTTGGGTAAAATTTCATAAGGTATGCAACACTACCGCGCCATTACAGGTTTGGGTTTCTGTCTTTATCTAATCCTGTCGGCGGTGTTATTCTCGTGACTTGTGTAAGTGAGACAAATGTATTTTTGTTAAAATGTTTCGTGTTCTCAGAGGTACGTCGGCGCGGTTTTAGAATGGTTACGCTTTTTTTGAAGCGCGGTAATGAAGTTTGCTTCTCTATTTATTATACCTCAATGCTAAATGACCTTTTAGCTGCTGCAGAAGTGACAGAAATTGTAAAGAATAATAACATTGTTGTAAATACTTCCGTTAGGTCGCATTCTAGCACTCCATATTTGCTCATTATTTCCTAACATAATTGGTGAACAGTCCATGCTTGATTTAGTTGAGGTAAAACTAGATGGTAAATATTAATAAATTGAAGTGAAATACTAGGGCCTATCATATCTGAATATTTTCTTTGGAATTCGTCACACTTTTGTAACAAAGTTGCTTCATCAACATGTAATAAAAATGTTGGTGTTAGAAAATCGAATATATGACAGACTGCACTCATACCAATAAAACGTGTATCTAATTGAGATATTACTGTGTCTAGTACATTATTGAAAATCTCATTTTTAAATATTTTTTCTCGGTTTGGAAATCGGTGATCAGCAGCTAATTCATCAAAATGTTTTTAACTTTTCTTTGCCTTTTTTCTTGAAAATGGGTATCAATACCATATTTTCTTGCAGTTTTTGCACTTGAATAATTCGAAAATAAAATAAAAGGAAAGAGAAACACACTGATACACTACAAGTGTCGTTGGGGAATGACGCACATATCAAATCTGTCAAATTGACAACACTGCCAACCTACAGAAAAAAAATTTGGGGAATTCCCTAGGCATAACTTTTGAATTTCTCTCAACTGAGTTGTCATGATTAAAGTGGGGTTGCAACCTGTCATATTTATTTTGAAAATGGGAGAAATTTCCAAAAGTTCAGTTCGATCGAGATTTCTGGTAAAGATTCGAGGGCCCCCTGAGCTTGAGGGCCCCGGGGCACTGCCCCGCGTAGCCCCTAGGTAGCTACGCGCCTGATAGATGTAGAACATTAAAATAAAAACGAATATATTTCTTCAAGGCACTATCTACATTGCATTTAATTCCAGTTCGATAGAATCTTGCAATCCTGCATAAAGATAGCAGCCAATAAAAAAATGCGTTAAAGAAAGTTAATGTTGGTAGTTCTCAGTCAGAGTATGATTCTGCAAAATATGACCGAAGGGGATCGGGTCGAACAATCTCAGTGGTAGAACAAGGCTGAGGTCCAGGGTTCCTTGATATCTTTAATATTCTATCGTAAAATAAAAGCAATCTTTTCTTATGTTCGGTTTCAAATTTTCATTTGGGAGTCGCTAATATTATCTTCAATGATTAAATATTGCAAGTAGAGGTTTAACTCTTTAAGTTATTAAAAAAAAAGATAGCTTTTAGTTAAAGTTATATGTCCACGGGTCAAAAAAGTGCCTAAGTTCCTCAGCAGGCACCTATACGATTCTTGTTGTTCTATAAGCAATAAACAGACTAATATTGAAGAAATCATATGAAATCAACTGAAGACATTTAAACACTTGATATATGCAGGTTTATTAAAACCGCCGAAAAAAGTCAGCGAGTCGCAGTTTTCCCCGAAAAGCAACTCGCTATATCGATCCGCGGACTAGGCTGGAATTTCATGAATGGACCAGTCTACACCTGCCCTCTCACTCCATCCCGCTGTCGCGTCTCTTTCGCACTCTTCTCGAGCACATATCCTCACACTTTAAAAATGGTAATGCAAGTTGGAAACACAATGGCCTATTCTCACCACGATTTGGTGAACAAAGGAGGAAATTATGTGAGAAGACAGCAAATTGAGCACTTACCTGTGAAGCAGAAGTGTCTGTATTTGGGGGATAAATTGCTAAGTTTCTCATATCAAAATCTTCTATGGGGTTGTCAAGTAAAAAAAATTAAATTCTGCATTTCAAAACTTATAAAAAAAGAAAAAAATATAATTTTTAAACACTCAAAGCAAAGAAACCACATCTTTACAATAAAATATCTACACAATGTAACTAGAATAAGAAAATTAACACAGAAATAAAAAAAAATAAAATAAAAAAACTAAGAAACCAGAAACACTCGAGCCTCTCCAGTAAGCTCTATAACTCACTTTAATGAATGGGAATGAATTAACAAATAAAACCCTGACGTAAAGAAACGAAAGAGGTTACATTAAATGATTAAAAAGAAATTCGCAAGAGTTTAAAATTTCGGAACACACTCTATAATGCTAACCTAGTTTGCTTCAAAGGAGGATCTCGTGGTGAGGAGCGCTGTGACCAATATTTTTTTCAGTTTATAATGCACTAATATTATGCCCTGCAAAATACACAGGTTTATGAACTCATCTGAGATGTTTTCCGCATCTAACGCGAGTAACGATGCCATAATACGTTGGTATAATTTATTATTATCTTTACGTTGCGACCATTGCTTTTCAAGATCTTTTTGCAATTTTGTATCGCTGTGGAGAGCGAATTGCTACGGACAGCTGAATATTAATGAAGAACAGATTTGCATTCGTCGCATAAACGAGCATTTAAACTTCCCATAGATGCAATAAAAATAATGAAAACACGAAAATTACGGAAGAATTAGGTATCACATTTAGATCATGCATTTATTATCAATTTTATTTGGCTCACTAACAAGAAAACATCAGATAATTAATGCAGTAATTTACATTTTTATATGGTTATGTTTTTAGTGGTGTTTATAATTATAGGTGAGCACACGATTCATCTTAACATTCTTTGTGTAACGATGAGTTACAATAAATAAGAAGTTTAATTACAAGTACACACAATACAAATTACAAATTACAAGTACATAAAACAATATCATACAACGAAGAAGATTAAAATAAATAGAAACAACGAATATAAACTATTTATTTATATTCGTTGTTATTGTTTTCATATTTTAGCAGGAGTATGTCAAGACATGAGCGGAGTATATTTCGTATTGTCGTATAATATAATATGTACTGAAAACATGATTTAAATCATTGAAAATAATCATGTTTGCACATAATTTATTACACATTGCAGTTTCAACGCATAAATAAAATTATAAAAATATATATTATATCGTCGCATTAATTCGTAGACTCCGTAACTCCAAATTTTTCGAAAATACGTTTTTAATGCCATCTGGGGTTAAAATTAGTCCCGCATCGACTAGTAAAACTCGTAAATTTAAAAAAAAATTAACTTTTTAGATAAACACAAATTAGGAAACTGCGTAACACAATGCTGCCATTTTTACTCGCGAATACTTCGAAACTCCACATACTTTATTTCATTTACCATTTCAGGTCTTATTATTTAACTACAAAATTATTTGTAGTATTAGTATTGTGCTGTTATGCTTTGTGTACTAAATACTATTATATTTATCCTGTTATTCTTACATACTGAGACTAAATATAAAAGTAAATTGGGATGTTACTGAGTAATTCATAAAATTAATATCGCAGTTCTGTATCGTTGTGTTTTAATTTATGAATGTAAAATTCGTATCTCCCAAGTCTTCAGCTAGTTGTTCATAAAACTGTTCGCAGAAAAGTACGTAGGTATCTTTGTAAAATACGTATCTCCATTCTTGGTTTTTATGTAAACTTCCTAACTCCGATTTGAAATAGAAAGCCTTAACTTACAAAAGTTAAACGATTGAAAATATATTTCGATATATATTATATGTTCGGAACATAAATAAAAAGAATGACCCGTCTTTCATTTTTTTTCATTTTCATCGTCGAGATTTTTTGGGCCTCCTGTAAAATTTGACATTTGGTGGTTACGCATTCTACGAATTAATGCGACGATATATATCATTACATACATAAATTAAATCTAATGTTGTAAATTTTAATGTAGTTTCTCTTATACTCGTAAGTGTACTCATGTATTATAAGTTCACACTTCTAAACACACACGTTATGTTGTAAATCTTATTGTAATTCCTCCAACTTATTATCAGGTACCCGGTTTACACTTTTCAAAACTACGAACTTACCTACTTATCTCATACACTGTAAATCCGAATAAATTATATATTACCAGGTTGATTCGGTAAATCAGAATATAATATGTGCTACCAGGTTACTTTTTCTATTTTTTTAAATGTAATTATGTACATTTCTTGGAATAATGTGAACTAAACGTGTCAATTTATCTGTCCTGGAACGGAAAACTTTCCTAGTTGGACAGGCAAAGCTTCCTATTATGTAATTTGTACTTTCTTTTGTATCTTTCTATAATAAATAAATAAATATCAAAAAGTAAATACGTACGTACACATTCACGAATATATATACTAATACACATATATATGTACACATTCACAAACACACAAACACATATATATAGAGCCAATGCATTAGTAGGAGAATGACAATAATTAAAAAATGGTTCTAAGTGAGGAGATCGTCAGGTGTATGCAAATACAAGTTCCATCATAGTTAATTGAGATTAATTTAAATTGAAAATAAGGTGTAAATTAAGTCACAATCATTGTTTTAAATTTATAAAATAAAAAAATGTTAAGTACTTAGTCGTCCATGCATATTTTGCTTCAAAAATAGTTAGTTCGATTATGGCATGTGCCGGTTACCTCGAGAGTGTTTTTTCTTGGGCTAAAAATAATCTCGTTGAATTTAATGTTTTTCAAAGACCCAATCATATCTGATTATGTCCAAAAGGGATCGAAATGAAAATTTAGTGTCTTTCGACGGAAGCAATCTTCCGAACAGGCCCTCCTTTGATATGCTTGGTGTAACTCTAAGTGATCAGCTCAGATATGGGGGCTCCATCGAAGCCAGAGTAAAGTTAGCTTCCCAAAAACCGGGTGTACTGTACAGGGCCTTCAGATACTTTAATAGTACACAACTGCTAACTCTGTACAAATCACAAGTGCCCCCATGGTTGAATTTGGCAACCATCTCTGGTCTGGACCTCCAAAATACCTGAAAATACACTCGACTCTATGCAGAAACGGGCGGTCCGTTTTTCCTGAAGGAAATTATTTTCCTCAGGGCCTCCTGTGTGGAGTTTATGTAAAAAAAAATGTGCAAAATATTTTCCACCCGACGAAACTGGACAGAATTTGATAGCAAAAACACGTGTTGCAAACAGCCCTCTGGTAAGTTAATCCGTTTTAGTGGGCGTAGATTTCTTCGAAATGTTGATACTTTGGTTTCGATATTGTGAGCATTGGTTATAAGTACTATAAGTACTATAAATACTTACTAATAAACGCGGACGAGGAAATCATGTAAAATCAATACAAAAACCTACAATTCGCCTGAGAACAGGAATCCCCAGTGACGAGGAATTTGAATATACTCTTATACTATGTACCTTTTCGTTTTGGAAGTGAAACTTCTCTAGCCCTGTTAGTGATTTTGAATTCGGATGAAACGGAAATGACGCATTACAGCATATTTTTTTAATGTATACATAAAAAAAAAATGATAATATTTGCTTCTGTGAAACTATTGAATTTACAAATGAATATACTTATCGGGGTATAATAGTAGACAACACATTTAAATGTGATAAACAAGAAACCAAAATAAGCAATCACCTCCGATCCATAGCAAGCAATTTTTATAAATTAAAATTCTTACTGCCCCATTGTACACTTAAACTTAAATATTTTTCTATGGTCGAATCCATCCTTAGATATGGAATACGAACTTGGGGGCATACAAGCATTATTTATATTAATATGCATAAAATTTGCAAACTGCAAAATAAAATAAAATAGTCACACCAAATACAAACAATATAATGTCCTAAACATACGGCAACTCCATTTAAAATTTATTTTAACGCATTTCATGTTCAAATATAAGAAAAAAACCTCTTACATCATAATTACACCACCAGAACCGACACTACAATGTACCTACACTACACACCACATCAGCTCGAAGACATTTCATATTCCTAGCTCCTAAAATATTTTACCTTCTCCCTGAAACCGAAAAAAAACCGAAACCCAACCCCACACCTTCAAAAACATTTATCACAATGGATCCTTACAACTAGAAATGATGATTGGAAACGATGTTCTTAATTTAACAAATAATTTATTACTATTACTTACATTAATTTGCACCAGATTTTATGTCCGGATTAGATCTTCCCCACAGGAAAGACTAAACGCTTTCACACACTTTTCCACAAATGATCATCTAGTCAAATCACGCTGTGCAATTGCACTATATAAGCATAATAAATACAAAATAATACAAGAACAACATGTCAACCTACCACAGACCAAATGGGAAAGTAATACACCGACTCCAGATATTTTCATATCAGAGGGTTCGGCTCGGTGGAACTCCTAATTGGACATATAAATGTATTTAAAATGACAGATTTTCGCATTTTTATATATAAATTCTTTGACAAATCTAATATGCCTAAATTTTAGAGAGCTAGGTATAATGCCAGTAGCTGAAATAACAAATGGTAATATTTTTATAGTCCGAGAATGCCAAATTCTTTTAATCTCATTTCTTAAATTTGTACAAATCTTATTTTTTCAGAAACAGATTTTTGAATATTACAGGAATTTGGAATAGCGACATCAATGATACATGTATTTTTTTTTTAAATTTTGTCGTGTAAAACTCTATCAGGTCTATTATGACTAATTGTTCTGTCTGTAAGTATACTTTTATCATAATATATTTTAGAAAATTCATTTTCTAAAAATTTGGTTCATATTCATAATATGGTACTATGTTACGGCAGTCAATCAAGTTATGTTTAATTACAAAACTTCGGTGGATTATTTTTAAAACCTGATTGTGCCTAAATGTATACTCGGACGGCGCTAATACAGAACATCCCGATATAATATGTTCTATTGTTTCCGGAAAAGCCAAACATTTTCTACATAAATAATCAATTTGATTTATTATTATTAATTATTACAAAAAATTTTGCAATTTACTGAATTTAATTTGTACAACTTATAATTTAACTTATCAACCATTACAAATGTATAATTTTCAATCTGTAAACTTCACCCGCCATAACACAGGGATACCCCTAGCATGGCAGATGAAATAACACAAAAAACTAAACAATGTACAATATTCTTATAACAAATAAATAAATAAAAGAAAAAAATTAAAAATATTATGCGGTGCAGAGAGCCTACTTCCAATAAAAGGTCTCTTTTGGTACATTACTATTTTGAAAGCTTTTTCAAAAGCGACTGGTACACGGGAACATAAGATTTACCGAAAAAAGGGGCTAAAAACTCCACGAATTTTAAATAAGTATGGAGGCCATACTCTTGAATACTTGGTACCAGTGATTTTTAACAATCTTAATAAAAATCTAAAATTTGAGAATAATGAGAGACCCTGCCCCAAAATAATAAAACTGTGGTTGATAAATGATCAATCCATGTACCTTGGAATACCTTATTTTACAAATATCTTCAATGAAATTAAAATTATCCTCAAACTCATGTACTTACTTCTAAATAAATATTATTCGTGCACTTACAATTAATTAAACAAGACTATATACATAATAATGATTCGGTGGATCCTGCAGAGAGGCTGGCTTATCTTATCTGGCCTAGATTTGTTGGTCTATCTATCTGAAAAAAAATTGCTTGTAATAAATAACTTTTCATGAATAAATAATAAAAAAAATCGATTAATTTAAAAAACATAATTCCGACAGCCAAATTTTAGGCAAGTTAAATACATATTTCCACAGATATTTCAAAGCTTGATGGCATCAGGAACTTACTTTGGTGGCTGAAAATTATTCCGATGATCTTTAAATTCCGTCCGAATGATTCGTACTTCAAACTACCAGATATTCGCTTTTGTGGACAAAAAACGCCCTGTTCTCGAGTCTTTAAGTGCGATCGGCACCCTGATTTTATATTGAAATTGGTAGAAATAATTATTCAATGCTAAATTTCTCTGAATGTAAGTGAGGTCGACTTTTAAAACTTTTTGTGCGGAGTTGCGCTACCTCCTTCTTTAACCAACGTTTCGGACAGCGTTGCAGTGTCCATCATCAGGGTAGATCCCAAAAACAAATAACAAAAATACTTTCGGCCGGGAAAATCTAAAAACGTATCTTTTTGTGCTGAGATTGCTATTTACGGATTCTGCAAATATGCGAATAGGTTTTGGTGTTTCCTTCTTCCTTCAAGAACCAGGTTTATTCCATCCTTACGTTGGCATTATTTTGATAAAAAAAGTTATATTTTTTATTATTATTTTGATAATCTCACTGCCACTCTGTTATGAAAACAATTCGGTAATATAAATATTATTTATTTATATTTTTGAATGTAGCTATTACTTTGTGGTTATCCATTATAGAATAATGAAATAATTTTACTTTGTATAAACCACTTATTTGATGTGCAAATCCGACCGGTTTCGGAACAAACGTTCCTTCGTCAGGGAAATTATTGATTATTTATTTATCCTTACAACCATGTAGGAATGTAAGTTTTTTATTTGTTGTTTTTTATTTTAGTAACTATATATTTATTATTTTTTACATAAAATAGAAATTATATTCGTAGTTCTCCTCACTAGGAGATCCTGTGCCGAGGGGAACTATGCTTTGAATAAGTTTTCAGTAACTTCTATGGTTTAACTTCATGGTTTGGATAAGGTTTTCCAGAAACTCCAGTAAGTTCATTTTCCGATAGTTCCTTCAGCCAACATTTAATGTCCTTAATGTAGCTATTTTTTGTTTTAATTTGTTTGATACTAAGTGGCAGTTTATATAACTTTACTGCTGAAAATTCAGAACTTCTTTGTCCAAACGAAGAGTTACACTTTGGTATATTAAGTATGTCGGTTTGTTTGGCTCTGGTTTTATGAGCATGTGAGGTTTCTGCCTCTGAATCGTTTTTGAGGTGATTTACTAGAATGTTTTGGCGTAGATTTTCTGCATGCTTGGAACTTGGAACATCAAACTGTTTAAAAATTTCTTTTGTTGACGTCCTTATGGGGACCTTTAGTATGGTCTTTATGATGCAATTCTGAGTCACCTTCAGTTGTTTTATGTGTTTAGATGCTGCTGAGCCCCATCTTATGATTCCATATTCCAATTGGGAGTGGCATAAAGCATAATATACTCTGGTTATTTCCTTTTGGGGTATTATGCCGTGTTGCGCTACCTCCTCCTTTAGCCAACGTTTCGGACAGCGTTACAGTGTCCATCATCAGGGCAGATGTGTGATGCAGGGCTGATGATGGACACTGTAACGCTGTCCGAAACGTTGGCTAAAGGAGGAGGTAGCGCAACACGGCATAATACCCCAAAAGGAAATAACCATAAAATTTTTGGCCGTGAAAATCTAAAATCATATCCGTAATATACTCTCTTTAAATCCCTTGTTGACAAGATGTTGCGTAATTTTTTGAAGAAGTACATGAGTTTTATTAGCTTTTTTGAGGTTCGATCAATGTGTGAATTCCATTGTAGGTAGTTTTTATCAATTTCAATCCCGATATATTTAATACGCCAAAACATTTTGTTTGGGTTATATACGGACAGGAACATTGTGAAAAATTATTTTGACATTCATGTAATTTGACGATATGCTCATTCATTGGTTGTCCTTTTTTGTTTTTGGAGAAAGTCAGATATTTAGTTTTATTCAAATTTAATGTAAGGAAGTTTTCTATTAGCCAGTTTTAAAGTACAGCCAGGCCAAGTATCCTCAAATTGACAGCGCGATTGTAGCAAAAACCGCTAAAGGTTCGTGTGAATGGGCAAACGTTTCATCCACACCAGTGGCGTAGCGTGGGTTTCTCTCAGAAATCGAGAACGGTATGCCTGTAATAGAATTTCGCATCTTCATCACGCATACGTATGGAATGCAACTCAAATGCAAAGCTTCACTCGGTACACGATGAATCAGCAACTTATGATAATACAAAACTGGTTTAATTTAAAATAAATATGCGGTTTATCAAAACTACATTCAGAACATAAAAGGGAACACGAGCCGGATTTTTTAATAATCACATTTGACGAGTATTCTTTCAACGAAAATCATGTATATAAGTTCTACTAAAAAGTTGATTGCTGCGTTAGAGTCCCCAAACAATAGTGACACACGCAACAATCAATTTCTCAGAATTTTACAGCATTATGTAACTCAAATGTAAAGCTTCACTCGATGCAGGATGAATCTGCAACTCGTTATTTAATTTATCGTTGTATTCTGAACACAAAACCAGTTTGTATGCGGTGAATTAAAACTATACTCAGAACATGAAAATGGGTTTTATTTGATTCTGGCAGCACATACGTAGTCTGCAAATAGAATATTATGACTGAACTTCTAATAAGAGGATGTTTTCCTTCGAAATGTGTCAACAGATGAATCCACAACTGGAAATTTACATTCTCAACACAAAATTGGCTTGAATTAAGTCTGTATGCGGCGAATTAAAAGTATACTCAGAACGCGAATATGGTTTTTCTTTGATTCTGGCAGCACATACAGAGTCTGCAACTAGAATTTAATATCTGAACTTCGAATAAGATAGTGTTTTCCTTTGAATTGTGTCAGCAGATGAATTCTCAGATGGAATTTTACATCCGGAAAACTGGTTAAACCCTTCGAATAATAAGAAAAAAATATCTATAAACTTTTGCCTGTCAATGTTTGCGCACAAAATTTCCGGTTCTTCCCATGCAATGTTCCTTTTTATTAAAACAAGACTGAGCTAAAATCTAGATAAAGTAATTTTTTCGATGTGCTTATTAGAACATTATTATTTCTAAACATTAAAATTTTCATATTGGTAATGTGAATTGGCTCAAAAATACACGCCTGCGAATATTCGAATTTAAGTACCTAAAATAGAATAAACTTCAAATTTTAAATACAGATTCCTTTTCTTAAAAAAATGTTATAAAACTGTATATTAACTTTTATCGCAATCACAAATTTATTTAAAATTAAATGTGTGGGACATTATTTCACAATTTTATTTTAAAATTACTTAAATGTGTGGGATAATTTACGTCTCCTGTGATTAGACGGGTCAAATTAAATCTATATTTGCCAAATTAAAACTACACTCAGAAAATGAAAATGGTTTCTCTTTGATTCTGGCAGCACATACATCATACATAATCTACAACTAGAATTTTATAACTGCACTTCGAATAAAATAATGGTCTCTTTTCTCTTTCGAAATATATCAGCAAATGAATACACAACTGAAGTTCAGTCGTTAATACTTTCTGAACACAATTCTGATTTTAATTACGAGTGAATCTGTTTGCGAGTTATCAGCTTTAATTGGTGTTACTCTCGTAATATGCGTACGGTTTTCCTACGAATTCCGAAATTTGCAATAAAAAAAAATGTAGTTTTTGATATTTTTAATGAATTTAAAAAAGAGTTGGATTCGTAAACGAAAGGATTGTAGAACATGTTCAAATAATGATTTGAAATGGTTTAAATTTTTCCAAGATAATGTTATTATTTATTGTGAAAATTTGCTGCCCCCCTTAAAAGTGGCGCCCGGGGCGGGCCGCCCCCCCCCCCACGCTACGCCACTGATCCACACCAAAAAAGCATCCTAAACCTAAACACAAATTGTAACGGTAACGGCAATTGCCCAGTTAAGGTGAAAATTAAAATGTAAAATAGTCTTTTCGTTATTTGTTTTTGGGGTGTTATGCCGTGTTGCGCTACCTCCTTCTTTAACCAAGGTTTCGGACAGTGTTGCAGTGTCCATCATCAGGGCAGATCTGGCAGATATTTCATATCTGACGATGGCTTAAGAAGGAGGTAGCGCAACACGGCGTTACACTCGAAAAACAAATAACGAAAATACTTTGGCCGTAAAAATCTAAAAACCTATCTGTAAAATGGTGGTCCATGCACATTTTGCTTTAAAAATAGTTGGTTCGATTATGGCGTGTGCAGAATGTTTTCCATCACAAAACCAGTAAAATGATATTAACGAGCATGCTATGTGAATTTATGCACAGTAAAATGAACCCCGTTAACAATATTTATCACATCTCATTAGTTCTATCGTGAAATTTTCAATGCTTGTTTCTTTTTTTATTTTACATCACCATTATCGAAATTTATCTCTTTTCCGTGAAAAGAATGGTTTGAATTTTATGCAGCATTCACAAACACAATTAAAAAAGATAACAATGACGTAGTGGCTGAGGGAACAAATGCGTAGGGTTCCCATTCAGGCGTTTTGGTTCAATTCTCTGCTTAGTTCTTCATCATCACAAAAACAACATTTTCCGCTAATAATTATTAACACGCCTGCCATAGGTCAACCCAAGTGATTCGCTACATTTGGTGACGTGACGCCCGTGTTCATGGGATGAGGTTTGTCCAGGTCTTGACGGCCGAAGCGTCTGCCCACTTGATGCGTTCCAGGCCAGATCGAGAGAGACTGGTTGAGGGAGGCCTTTTGACCTTTCCAGCCGGACTCTCTCAACCCACCGCCTAGCACCGCAGTTGGAGGGATGGATTCATACGTCTGCAACTCCTGGATACCCTGACCCCCAGATTCCTACCCATTCCTCGCATCTTTTTCCTCCCCAGAACTTCCTAACCTTCATTTCCTTAAAAAGACCCTCCACATAGCATCCCTAAGGGAACGTACCCAAACTACGTGACCAACTTTTTGCAATTTTTAACCCCCCCCCCCCCCCCCGGTGACCAAAATCCTAAGGAACCCGCCGCTCATTTGTATGGAGCGTGACCTCTTGAAGACCCCCCCCCCCCCTAAAAGTGTCACGTAGTATGGGTACGTTCCCTAAGATGATATAGGCACTGAAGGAAATTATCTTCCTCAGGGCCTCCTGTGTGGAGCTAATGTAAAAAGAAATAATTGTATAACCAGAACGAAAACAAATATTTTCACGTTGTTCGTATCAGTGAACGTTTAAAAAAATGTGAACTATGAACAAAATTCTTTACTCGTTAAAACGATCTGATGAACCTCGAAAAGATTATTAACACAGTTACGTAGATATTATTTATAAGGACAGATGAAGTAATACCCTAATTTCCAAGATATATTTATGTCTCTTCCGAAAAATTATCTACTTTATAATTGCATGGACCCAGAAAATGGATCTCGGTTTCTCTTCTGCAAATAATAAAAAATACATGTTTAAGATCTTGGATATTACTTTCATGAAACAGAATAATTACTTCAGTAAGAATCGCTTGTTTTTTAAAATACCTGATACGAATACCTCCTAAGGCTACTTAGTACAGACCAGACAAAAACAATTTTAAAAAATTCAACATTTTGTTTTACTTACATTATGTCGGTGTAATGTTTTATTGTTTACCATTAGACATTCCGGCTTTCACTAAGGTATTTTTACATTACAAGCATAAAAGAAATCCATTTTATGACTTCTTTGAGAAATTTTTGTGTGCTTCTTTGAAAAAGTTATATTTTATGGCCCATAAAAAGCTTCAGGTATTTTCTTTAATGGGGTTAGAATGAAATTTGATAGGTCATCAAAATAATTCTATTATATTTTTGTAATTTGAACATTAGTGTCAGGAGTAAGTGGAACTATAGCACTTGCAGATTCAGGTTATTATTTGGTGGAACGAAATTGTAAAGGAAGTTATAAAGGGAACTTGAAGATTTGGAAGTACGTAGGTTCTTCTGATGTCGGTTCGTCATTGCTGAGGATCGTGACCCCTACTCCAATTTTGGTATGTCAGTACAGAGTTTTTCGAAATCTTCATTTTCACTCAACTTTTCGCTTTAGGATGAAACGAAAATGCTTTGTGTAGATTTATTCGAATCGTTGTACATTAACGGCAGTGGCGGCTCGAGCACTTCTTTGGTGGTGGGGACCGACATTTTTTACGTACTGTATAAAATTTCTCAAAAAAAAAAAAAAATATATTCTAATCTTGCTAATCGGATATCTAAACACAAAAAAATATAAAATGTCTTTTTTTATATACAATAAAACAATTTGTATATAAGTACAATAAAAATAAAGCTTTATCTTGCAAGATTAATATCGAACTTAATTTAAACGCGCGGGATTCCCGCCCGCACTCCGCAAACAAATGGTTCATAGGGGATTCAAAGAATTGTCCCCATGGTATTTGAATTCATATACGAGTGCGCATGTGCAGTTGCATACGATCGTGAAACAACGCAAGGAATCTATGGGGATTGCTCGGATCGTTCCCTAAGTGCGAGAAATAGACTCGCTGTTCTCATGCGCCGTACATTGTTCGCTGTACGCGCGTCGGGTCTTTTAAAATCAAGCGGAATATTTTTTGTACTTTATTTCTGCAAATGTTAATTACTTTTATATTTAAAAAATTCATTCATTTTGGTGAAGACAAAGCATCGGCTGTTATTTCCTTTAGTAGGTTTCGAGTGTGAAGGACGGGGACTGTCCCCATTGTCCCCCTGTGAAGAACCGCCACTGATTAACGGGTTTCGAATTCTTGACCTGTGGGTCCGAAGCCAAGGAACTTGTCGACCTTTTACGTAGCTTAATGTAGGTTTTGTAAAATATCACTAATCCATCCGCCTAATAGCTCGTGTTATCACTATCGAGAAATTTAATGAGAAAAAATTAATTCCCTACAAACTAACTGAACAAACAAAAATACTAAGTAATAAGGATAGTGGTTATGTAAAGCGAATTGGCAAAAACTAGCGATAAATTGGTTACACATTTTGCATAATAACGACAAACAATTACAAACACTTAACCTTTTTACGTGGCGCCCTGCATAGAAAGAAATCAGTTTTCTTCACATGCAGAAGGCACCATCTGGCGGCGAAACTTTGAAGTATGAAACTGGGGATGGGAAAAAACCTAGGCAATTAGCAGCATCTGCTGTGTACGCTTTGACTTAATGAACAAAAAAACGGTACAAGTCCAACGGTTTAGGATTCATATATTCGCAACCCAATATTTACCCTCCGAAAATCTGAGAGCAAAAATACTGGTATGTTTGTAATACGATTTTTTGGCATGTAGTAATTTGCGACTTGTTCGTACACAAAGTAAAATATAAGGTTTTTTTTTTAACTTAAATAATCCTTTATGAAGAACATATCAGTAAATGTCTTTCTAATGAAATACCTAATTGAGAAATAGTCAAAGTTACTTGACCACTTCGTGCTATAATGGAAAAAAACACGCTTTGTACAATTTAAATGGTAGGAATACCAAGCCAGTTTTTTTTTGTAATGCTTTTAATTTTTTTTGGTTTCAATAATCTACGACTGGCAGTTAATAACCCGCTCCGCAGGTTTTTTCTGCTAGGCCCTGCGGGCGGCTTTTAGTTCGCTTTCACCCAGTTCAAGTGTTGGTGACTATTTTATGAATCCGATCGAAACTGGTTCCAAAAACAGTCGGTTCCTCGGATCCACTGTGATCCAGTGACAGCTAGTCACCGGGACAAAATAACCGCGACAGTACGTAATATATAGCCGCTTGATAATATTATTCACAACTTAGTATTACCGGCAATCTTTCCATGTTCGGAGAGATACTCAAATTTACAAATCCGTGGTACTTATACCTGCTAGGTGCACGTCCTCGTGCTAATTGCTAATGTAACTGGCGCCATCCTTTGACGAATTCTTGAATTCGAAACCGAATTACAACGGTAGTTTAGTTTGAAATTTCACGCACACAGATGTTTATATGGCGCGGCGCACTCGAAGCCGGGTTCTTGAATTTCAACCGCGCAGACGCAAGGCTATTAATACTGTTTAACGATACCTTAAATAAACAAATAAAAACATCGAAAAGCAAAAGAATTGTCGGCGACTGTCCAGGTGTCATGACTAATAAAATTAGTTGTAATGATCATAATTTTTGTCAGGATAGTCAGAAAGGGTCAAGCTATTTTTTTTCTTTCCAATTTGAATACTAATCGGAGTATACGAATCACAAACCTATGAAAAGTTTATTTTTCTTAATGCATTTGGGGACGACGAGTTGTTATTTTTAAACTGATCTGAATAGCCAGGTACTTCCCAACCTTCCTCTTCCCCACCTCCTTCCCCACCCCACTACCTTCAGCCTCACAACATACCCCAATTGGGGATGCCATAGTCTCACTGGCTCCAGACGGGAGCAGTTGAGATTCTTGTGCGGTATTCACAGTAAAAAAAAAAAATAACAGAGTTCTTTTTTTTCTTCCTTGGTGCCATTTTAAATTAGTTTATTTAATTTAAAAAAACAGTTAAATCTTAAAGCTAAACTATGAAAATACTCATTTTTAACATTACTACCGAACTCAACTGAGAAATTAATTCTCATTATAAAATAGGAATTCTGTTTGATTGTGCCGCAAATATTTTTAGATCCCAAGGTCTGTTTCAATATAAGCCATTGAGCTTTTAATTGTTTTATTTTATTTATAATATGCTTACCAGTACTTGCACTATAAAATTAATTAATGCATTAGAAATCATAGGTACTTAAAAAAATTATCATATTAGTTAATATAATCCGTGATACCTACCGACGGCCGGCGTCGTCGAGCGGAAAGGCTCTTGATTTCGCAATTCGAAGGTCGCGGGATCGAGTCCCGGCGTGGCAAATAAATATTATTTGATTAATTTGTGTTATTTCACAATCAATTCATTTAAAATAATTTAAAGTATATTTGCGGCACGTTCCAGAGTGGAAGATACTCTCATTATCGCCCTGGTTTAAGACCACCATTCAGAATTGAAACGTTACTTGAAATGGCTTTAGCCGTGTTTGGGGACCAGATCTGAATACCCAGGTTTTCCACACCTACCTCTTTCGCATATCCTTCCCCTCCCCACTACCTTCAGCCTCACAACATATCCCAAATGGGGATGCCATAGTCTCACTGGTTCCAGACGGGAGCAGTTGGGACTCTTGCGGTATTTACATTAAATTAAAAATTTTATTTTCTGAGGATTTCTTACTATTTATATTTTATATTTAAAACTTTGTACCTTTTAAAAAATCTAATATTTTAACATTTCACTTTTTATTTTTTTATTTCTTACTTTTTTTATCTTGTTATTTTTACTTAATACTTTATATTTTTATACTTTATGTTGTTATACTATTAATAATTTACTTATGTTAATGACATATTATTTGCTATGTATGTGAAAAATAAATCTGTTAACAGTAAAACAAAACGTAATATGTTTGGCCCATATTTTTTTGTCACGAATACAATATTTTTTAAACGAACTTTCTCCATTTCCTTCAAAGTTTGACCACGTAATACTTTTTTGATGAATCATCTTCACCTGTCAACGCCATATAATATACGAGCTTTGGAAGCTCCGTTCGCGACATTCCGGCTTGAAATTGACCCGAAGAGTCCTCCGTGTCACTGCTTCTGTCACATCGAGCGACCGCTTTTGTGACTTGTTTAATCGTCCGAATATTTCCTTCGTTTACCTTTGATTTTTTTTCGTTACGCAATAAAAAAAACGTAAGTGAAACATTACAACGTCTTCACCTTATTTTGTGTAATTTGGTTGTTCTTCTTTTTAACCTTCATTAAGTTGTCTCCACCATAGGTTGGAGAAAAATTCAACAGAATAACCAATATTATTATTTTATAATTACTTTAAAATCTACTATACTAAAGACGTAACGACTGTGTGCGTTTAAAAAAATTATGTGTTTATATTTTTGTAGTAAAAATTTCGTGACAGATTTGTAACTCCTCATGATAGAAGTGTATTTCATATAAATTACAGTTGTCTCCTGGCACCCCGACATGCGTATATTCTATAATGACGACATAAAATATGAAACTATTTTTAAACTCCAAAAGGTATAACCTATCAAGCAACAGCAATTATTATTTTATATGATATTTAATAAAATATTTTTTTAAATCTCAAAAACTTGTCTCCTACAATACTTCAACTCTGCCACGTGGGTTGTCATTCGAAAAGGCATAAACGCAGCTCGTGTTTGTAACCCCCGAAAGGCATTTTAGGCCTCCCTCCCCCCTTGTTACAATTTTACCTCTGAGATCCAGAGAGAATTCATTTATAGTAAAAACAAATGTGACGGAGGGGTGGAAATGAGACATAGTGGTAAAAGTTATGTAGGTTAAAAAAAAGAACAACTTAATTACGCTTTTAAAAAGAAAAAAATGTAATTTGCGTGATGTAATCACTATTGGTAGAGCTTTTATAAAGTAAACGCTCAACCCCAAAGTTCACTCAGTTAGTATAGTATCTCTTACGTCCCCTCCAGAGACATTCGTTATTTGTAAATAGGACCAATATTTTCCAGAACTACAATATGCTTATTAAGAGACTAAGGTTCTTTTAATCACAGTGACAGTTTATTGGCGTATCGTAATTAATAAATTTAGTTCAAAGGACTCCAGCCCTTTCTAACTGGACGCTAGGTTTTGTCTGCGGAGCTATGAGATTATAAAAACATTGCACACCTACCTTCGTTTAACTTCGGCCTGTCTCGGAAACAAGACCATGTGGCCCAAAGAGACCATAGATAATAATAGTTAGAGTGCTAAAGAAATACTTAACCGCTCTTTTGATATTGAAAGAATCTCTAATTAATCCCATTGATAAAGCATTCGTTTTTATTTCATAAGTTATCGGCGTTTACAAAAACCATACATTAATGATTGCGTATCAATACATTCTTCTAAGGCTCCAAGGAATTAATGTTCTTGTGCCTCAATATTTGTTTACGGTAATTTAATTACATAAATATTTCCCACTTGGCTGAGAAAGGGTTGTATTTCGCTTACCACACGATAAGCGCGTGTTTTTACCTTACATGACATTCCGCCGCTAACGAAAGCTCGAACAAACTTTCCACTTCTTATGTTTGTGATGTTCTGGTTTCAAGTAATGCTACCACCGGGTGGTGTCAATCAATTTACCCATTGTAAGTATCAAAATAGTATATATATATATTTTTTAACATTTTTTTGTCCAAATTATTTATTTTCACGCATGGATTCAGTTCTCTTTTCCAGTTTGCACGGATCCAGAGAGTGTGGCATCCACATTTGGAAATTTTCACGGACAGCAATTCCACAGCACTTCTGATAAAATAATACGTACCATTAAATTTTAAGAAATCAATTTATTTCAACTGTCTGTTTATTTTAAAAGCACTCTTCCTTTCGCGAAAGAAGCACTATAAATATTAAATTGGACTCCAGATTAACTTTTCCTGGTAATCCTTTCTAATTAATCAGCATACCATTTACCTAGCCCCTCTCCTTTGAGGCATCACCGAGGAACCGGCTAAGGGGCGCGGAAGCTGAGTGTGGTTCACGACTAGACCGAATGTCATGCGCATTCTTGCTGGGACTGCCAATTGATTGGAGAGGACTCCCAACCGTTTGCCATGCCCTTATTACTTATCTACTGTATCTTCCTCCCAAACAGGTGCTTAAAGGATACGCTGGATACAATCACCCAGCGCTTGCCACCTCGTGGACTTTCACCAACCTGTCCCATTGTCTTGTCTATTTTTGTTATACTAACACATATTGTATCTGTATTTCCCGCTAAGCACTTGCATACTGCTTGCTAACAACGTATGCAGGGACATTGGAGGTCTAGATTCGTTATCAAATGTAGAGTCGGTTATAACAAAAAAAATAGAGTCCTTGTAAGAGCCTTGAAGGGATAACCATCTGTTACCTATACCAGGGCGGGTATGTGGTGGGTCCTCCAATGTAGCCCCTCTCCTTTGTTTACTTCCCACTTAAATAATTTGGTTCCTACAAAGAAGGTAATACCGAAACCGGTAGATAGTATAATAAATTAAATAAATAAAAAAATAAATAAATAAAAAGAAAACACTTTGTTTACGTCACTTAATAAATAAAGTAATAAAGTGACGTAAACAAAGTGTTTTCTTTTTATTTATTTAAAATGTCAAGTCACAATGTGTTTGCTTCTTTTGAAAAAAAAAAAAAAAATAAATGTTTGAATTTAATTCAATTATTTATTTATTTATTTATTTATTTATTAATCATTAACGCCCTTGTGGGCTTTTACATACATTTACATTTTTTTATATATTTTAGTACATACAGGTGTGTTTAGATGACAAAGAAAACTTTTCACATGGTACAAAGAAGTAAAGCTGGTAAGTAAAAAGTATAGCATTATACAATAAAGAGAAAAAAAAAACAGTTTTAGAGCTGCAGATAGCATAATATATGTAAAACAAATAATAATAATCAGTGGGTTCTTAATATGTGTAATTTATATGTGTTGAATACATAGAGAAGTTGATTTCAAACAAAAATACGCACTACCGACTTGAACCGCACTAAAATTAATATTCAAAACAATTCCATTTTGAGAGGTTACATTATCGTTAGAATTTCTGCAAAATTCAATTTCAGAAGACAAAATACTTTATACTGCTACCATGGAACATTTCAGGTTAAAACAAATAATGTCAGATACTTCAGTAAACTATCAGAGGAGAGGACAAATGAGTTCGATAGTATAACAGAGTATTTAATTACAATCAAGTTAAAAATTAGTCAAGGTATAAGCCGTTAAAGTAATTATGTTATTATTACCTATTACAACGATAAACAAGAAGAGTTTTTGTAAAGTTTGTTTATAAATTATAAATTACTAACCTTTATTACGCCGTGTATGGTAGGTGTTTTACGGAGCATAACTATGTATATTTACGATAAACTGTGCACAGAATATTTCAAACTGGAGATTTATAATTCTTTTATAAGTATTCCAATATGCTGAGTTTAAATTTCGACACTGACTGATGACGATAAACATCGATTGTGTTATATTTATTTCCGAGTCTGTGAAGCCTTTCGATAGGCGAGTTTTCGAAGTAATTATTAGTGGACGCATTAACAAAATACGGCGCATTCAGTCTTGTATTACGGGTAGGTACTCGCAGTTGGATTAGTTTGGTTAAATCAAGGGCGTCCAGTCTGCCATTTGATATATTGAAAAGACATATTAAATCACTCATTTTTCGTCTCGCAGTTAATTCATTTAATTTTAGTAAGTCCATTAGATATGTGTAGTTAAGCTCTTCGATTGGAATTCCTAGTTTATAGTTTATAAATCTCAGAAACTTATGTTGCACTCTCTCGATTTTTTGTTGGTGAATCTTATAAAAAGGAGCCCAGATTGTTGAATTGTACTCTAAATGGCTTCTCACCAACCCAGTGAACAGCAATTTAAAAGAATTAATTATTTTAAAATCTTTTACCGTCCTCAATATAAACCCCAAGCTTTTCATGGCCTTGTTAGATATTTCGTTTATATGAGGAACAAAAGATAATTGACTGTCAAAAATAATACCTAGGTCCTTAATTTGTTCAACTCTTTTTAGAAAGATATTGTTGATGCTGTATTCATATGTAATAGGGTTTTTAATTCGGGCAAAAGTTATTGCTTGACATTTTTCAATATTGAGGAACAGTTCATTATGGGTGCACCACTCTTGTAGCCTCACAAGATTTGTTTGTAATACGCAACAGTCATTGAGATTAGTAATTGTTTTGTAAATTTTAAGATCGTCCGCAAATAAAAGTACCATAACTCCATCAAAGATTGTAGTTATGTCATTGATGAACAATGAAAACAATACTGGTCCTAGATGTGACCCCTGGGGAACTCCAGTGAAGATTTCGAATTGATGTGAAAAGTGTGAGTTGAGTTTAACTGAAATTTTTCTATTGTATAAATAACTTTCGAACCATCTCAAAATATGCCCCGTTATTCCAAGGGATTTTAATTTGTGTATAAGTATTTTGTGTGAGACTTTGTCGAAAGCTTTGCTAAAGTCAGTGTATACTACGTCTGTTTGAAGACGATTGTGCATATTATTAAATAAATATTCCTGATAAATCATCAAATTTGTGAGAGTAGACCTTTTTGACATGAAACCGTGTTGTCGATGTGAAATTACTTTGTTAATCTCAGGAGAGAGTTTAGAAAGCAGAACAGATTCAAATATTTTCGGGATCGACGACTGGATACAGATAGGTCTATAGTTGGATATATCGGATTTATCACCCTTCTTGAAAATTGGAGAAAGAAAGCTTGTTTTCCATTTATTCGGAAAGATGCCCGTTTTTATAGACAAGTTAAAAAGTTTAGTAAGAGGATAAGTTAAGACTGACAAGCATTTCGATAAGAATATTGTTGGAATTTTATCAGGACCAGCCGATTTTTTCGGGTCAAGGGACTTTAATTTATTTCTAATATCACTTTCTTCAAATATACATTGATTGAAATCGATCTGGTTATCATTTGATGTTGTGGCGTTGAATAATGGAGAGTTGTTTGCAGAATCGTAGACTTTGCTGAAGAATTTAGCAAACAGATTAACGATTTCTTGGGGATTATCAGCCATTTTGTTATTTAAATACATATTAGAGGGTACACCGGAGTCATTATTGTTTAGTAGGTTTGAAAATTTATAGATATTTTGAGGGTTGGCTAGAGCCAATTCTTCGCAGTTATCGATGCACTTTTTGTAACATAACTTGGAAACTTTTTTGATGCTAGTTCTAAGTTCACAAAATTTTGCGTAATCAATGGGATCATGTGATGCTTTGTAAGCTTTATGAGCAATTTTTTTGTCTCTAATTAATTTAATAAGATCGTTACTAAACCATTTTGGGTAATTATGCGTATAAGTTTTTGAAACGGGTACAAATAAATCAATAGCATTATTTAAAATTGAGTAAAATTTGTCAACCATTACATTGATGTTTTCTTCAGTGTCCAAAAATTTCCAGTCAGCTGAAGATAAAAGATTAATGATTTGATTATAGTCTGCTTTGAAGAAGTTCAACTTAGTTGATGCAGATGGATTTTTTTTAGTTATTGAACTGTTACATTCAATTATTAGAGGTGGGTGGTATTTGTCAACCGGGAGAATAGATTCAACAGATGCGGATACTTTTACTGATAAAGAATTGGAAAATACTAGATCGAGAAGACGAGAATTTATATTCAAGACACAGTTTAACTGTCGGAGACTAAGAAAATTTGACATTTCGATTATATCATGAGAACCGTGGTGAATGTTGTCCGTGCATGAAGTTTTGTTGTTTTCTACGTCCCTAAAGTCTATTATGTATCTAATTTGAATGCTTTTTACGTGAATACAACATGCTACGGAAATATATAATATATTATGCAAAATAACAACAATGAAAAAAAAATGGAGTCAACTAAAACCGGTTAGTGGCTGAGTTGACATCTCGCCTAGTTCCCACTCAGGTATCGTGGGTTCGATTCCTCGGCTGGCTAAGATCACGATAATAGCAACGCTTTCCGCCTACCGTGATGGTAGTAGGAGCCTTTGCAATTCTTTTAAAAATAAAATGAGAACAATTTGTATATCCTATCCTATTAATTCTTCCTATTAATATTATAAAGGTGAAAGTTTGTACGAATGTATGGATGTTTGTTACTACTTCACGCAATAAATACTGAATGGACTTCAAAAATTCTTTCACTAATCGAAAGCTACATTATTTGCGAGTAATATAGGCTATATATATTGGTTAGCTCTGGCGTTAGGAAATTATTTATTTTACGTTTATTGTCCGGACGAAAAGCAAGGCATTGCTGACTAATTGTTTCACGTGCGCTGTCATTTTGTTATTTGTTTAGGTTACTACGGAGATTCCTTTGATAGTAAAAATGCAAATATGTATTAAAATACGAATCTACACAAACATTATAAATGTGCGAAACTGTCACGCTTTAATAGGTGGCACGCGAGCTGTTTGAAAAATGAATGTAACGGGTATGGGGGGGTGGGAGAGGGTTGGGGGGGGGAGTGGCGTGGGGAAGGGGTGATGGAGGGGGGGGAGGGGGGATGGAGGGGGGAGGGGGGAAAGTGGGGATAAGGAAGGTGGATGAGGCGGAGTGTGAAACTCCCTAATACTATGCGAACGAAGCCGGGGGCAAAAGCTAGTATACAATGAAGCATAAAATGAAGGTCTGACTTGAAATGTTTCTGAGAAAACATTGAGATTATTTATCAAGTTGTCGAAAAAAATACTTTAAAAAAAGAGCTTCCACGTAACCCTGTGCTCAAACAAACCTGTCATTTTCAGATGTCAAAAGGCTTAATGTCTTTTGAGTCGTGTTTCTGTCAAATTATGCGTACTAACAATGCATAATGCCAACATTCAGCCTTTCCACGTGAACAAAGGTTGGAAAATTCAAATGTGGATAATTGATGAAGGTTTTCTGAAAAAAATGTCTTTTTAGAAATTCTAATCGGGCATTTCAAAACTCAATGACTGTCATGAAATAAATTACATTTCTTGAAAAATTTTAAAAACCTTACTTTAATAAATATCTAAGATATCTTATATTTCTTAGCTTCCAAAGAAAAGAGTTGTGGATGGTTTTAAAATCTAACGTATTAGATTTCTTTACTTTTATACAAACACGTATCATCCGATGGAATTCCATAACTAACTAACTAACTAACCATCACGCCATTTCCCCGCAGGGGTAGGCAGAGAGGACGGACCGCCAAACAACTCGGTCTTGGCACACACTCTTTGCCTCACTCACATTCATACATCGTCTCATGGAATTCCATGATTTTTCTAATTATATTATCAGCGCCAGCTATTTATGGATTTGCTAGAAAATTTACTCTCTCCTTTTAAAATGTGCCCATCCAATTTCTTCTCCTATTAAAAGACAAAATAAAGAATTAACATTATGAATGGTGTCTTGAATTTATTATAATAAAACGAATATAAAACTTGTTCCACTTAATTTTATTTTACCGTAACCGGTTTCAGCTGGTTAGAACCATCTTACAAATAATTCTTAGTCTACGGTTTATACCAAAATATTTAGAAATTACCAAAATATTTAGAAATTCGACAATCTAAAACGACTTAGCAACAAATATAATTATTACAATTGATTAAAATCCTTGTTGACCACCCCTCTCCCCCTCCCCAACATATATATATAACATGTTGGGGAGGGGGAGAGGGGTGGTCAACAAGGATTTTAATCAATTGTAATAATTATATTTGTTGCTAAGTCGTTTCAGATTGTCGAATTTCTAAATATTTTGGTAATTCCAGTAAGCTTATTACCTTGGGTTTGTAGCTCACTTCAATGATGATTAGGGAAAAACCTTACAAGTAGTATGAGTATTCTAGTACATCACCTCAAAAACGATTCAGGTGCTCATAGAATCAGAGCCAAACAAACAGACATACTTAATATACCAAAGTCTCTTCGTTTGGACAAAGAAGTTCTAAATTTTTAGCAGTAAATTTTTATAACAAACTCCCACTTGGTATCAAACAAATTAAAACAAAAAATAGCTACATTAAGGACATTAAACGTTGGCCGAAGGAACTATCGGAAAATGAACTTACTAGTATACTTAAAACATCATCATCGAACTTTCTGGAGAACCTTATCCAAACAATGAAGTTAAACCATAGAAGTCGCTGAAAACTTATCCAAAGCATAGTCCCCCTCAGCACAGGATCTCCTAGTGAGGAGGACTACGAATATTTTTTCTATTTTATATATATATATACACCTAACATGTTTCATATAAAAATGTAAAAAATAATAAATAGTTACTAAATAAAAAATAATAAAAATAAAACTAATAAGACTAGAAGGTGGCAATGGCGGAATCGGTAAACGCGCATGTCCCGGTTGAACGAGAGGTTCTGGGTTCGAGTCCCAGTTGCGACCATTATCTTTTTCAATTTTTCTGTGTCTTGTTCTCTTACATATTTTCGTTTAGATTAGTATATTAGTATTATTATCTTCTTTTTCAATGATACTATAAAATAGTTTGTATCATCGTGAACATTATACAAAATAAATTAAACGTCGCTATATTTTTTCAATTGAATCCAACTCAATACAATCCCCAATCTAACCCTTTCGTACTTATGTGTGACTGAAACGGGGTAGTTTTTGTGCGAACAGGAGGTTTTCGCTTTAAGAGAGGTTTTTGTGTAAATGAAATATATTACCCGTTTTTAGTGTCGAATTCAAGGGCCAAGGGTTGAGGCACATGTAAATGATCTTTTTGTCCGAATGCTACATGGCAATAGCGAAGGAACGGGAATGAGTGGTAGGAATTGTATTAAAGGAGGGTAGCAATAACTTAAGTACGTTGGAAGGGGTGGACGACATTCTGGAGAAAATTCGGCAGAAGTTTTGGAAATTATAATATCGCGGCATAAAATATCCATGAACGCAATTTCCAAAATTACACATTATTTCAATTTTCAATATGAACAAAATATTACGATATAATATGTACGTTTTCATTATCGTAGCATTCAATATTCCGATACAAGAAAACAATAATTTATTCATGAGAAGTATTGTTTTGTTTCTAGCTGGCCTTCAAACAACTAGCTACTGCTATTATCTTGTATTAAATATATTTATAATTATTATTGCTCGCAGGTAGGTAGGTACGTAGAGTAATTGCGCAAAATTTAAAGTAACACATATGTTTAGTTTTGAAGTGATAGTATGCACAGTTCCTACCGGAATGTCATTTTTCTATCCCACCCTCACCCAACCAATGTCACCTTGCTGAAAAAAGCAGCGCACAATAACATCCAATACAACACAGTGAGATGACCTGAAATTTTGTAGCCAACTAGTTGTGTTTTTTAATGTGTTCGTCTTCGAATTTGGTAAGTGCTTTGGTTTTCCTTGTTCTTGCATTCCATAATTTACCAAACAGTCATTCATCCAACTTCAGAAACATTTTCGTATTTGTTTCGTGATTTACAGTCCATTTTTCGCCAGTTGCATTTGAGGCTGTAATTTTGAATTTCGAAACAGACTCGGATGCAATAATATAACTCTAAGAAGCGTACACTTTACCCTTTTCCAATCCATAGCAACATAGGGTATAGTGGGATGGGGTGGTTGTGCTGAATTCATTATCAGACCAATTATTATAGTTCAAAAACTAATTCCGAGAATTATATTTAAATGTTAACCTACCCATCCCTCAAATGAACTCTTCGCCAAAATCTGGGTCTTAGATATTCGACAGAGCTATCGAACTGTCACCCGTCGATATGGAATCATTGTTTTTTCCACTTTGGCAATTTTTTCGTCTAAAGCCGTTGGCCGTCCGGCACGCTTTTAAATTCTCTGCGCCATTTGCGCATGTTTTCGCACACTGTTTACTGTTTACTGTTTACACTGTTTTCCGTACACTTCAAGTAGCTGAGAATGAATTTCTACCACACTTCTAAATTGTCTGCACCATTGCATTGCAACCATAGCAACATACAGTATATTGGGTTGGGGTGGTTGTGCTGAAACCATTGTTAGATCAATTATTTTAGTTCAAAAAATAATTCAGAGAATTATATTTAAATGTCAACCTACTCATCCCTCAAATGAACTCTTTGCAAAAATCAGGGTCTTAGATATCAATAATAATAATAATTGGATAATTTATAAAGCGCCGTTTTTGTGAAAAATCACCTCAAGGGCGCTGTACAATTTATGAGGAATGCTTAGGTTCTAACTAATTTTACTATTTATAAATGGATACAGAAACATACTTACCTGGCTGGTCACTTCCGATAAACACACTTTAATTAGAAAGTTTAAGGAGAAGATACGGCTTTGCACGCGGAGAACATTACAGTTAACACAATGGACATTGCATGATTTTACATTATTTGCTACCCTAGTATTACATTTATGAATAGATTAGTGGCAAAAGTAGAGTTGGTATTTATTTTAAAATGGAGAATTTAGGACTATTGGAGATTAGTGGCAAAAGTATTGTTGATATTTAGGACTCTTTAGGGCTGGAGAATGTTCATGAAATGACCTTCACAAACGCTTACATTTTTTTTTCTACGTTTTTACAGGTTAGTTATTTACGTTGTCGCGGGCATGAATGTGAAGGTGAAAGATTTTGAGTTTATGGATACGACTGTCTGAAAAGGTGAGTTTTAAGTCTAGCTCTAAATTCCGCCGCGTCTGTGATCATTCTTAAGTCATATGGCAGTCCATTCCAGGCTTTAGGTCCTGACACTCCGAAAGCGCGCTCACCGAACTTAGTATCTGGTGTGCGCTTTGGTTCCTTTAACCTTCCGATAGCCGATGACGCTGCTGACCTCAGGGTTGACTGACGATAATTGGAAATTTCTGGAACACACAATTCCGATAAGTAAGCCGGAGCCATTCCGTTAAGGGACTTAAATACCATCCAGCAGAGCTTAAACTGGATCCTTTCAGGACATTTAAGCCAGTGAAGATTTTTGAGATGCTCTGAAATGTGGGAATATTTAGCTATTTAGATATTCGACAGCTATTTACTAAAACAAGCATTTGTTATATACGAAAAATAACCTACTAATCGCTTCACAACATCAAGCACACACCCGCTTTTCATCAAACCTGGGTTGCGTGGTCCCAAAAACGAATTCCTCATTCGCTCAACGACAATTTTGGTTCATCGCTCACGAGTACTGACATAAAGTCAAATAATTTTAAGTCTCTTTATATAACAAGTGTACAACATTAGTTTTTCGAAAGGGGACGAGCGTACATCAAAGAATACATGAGTTCTTAACACTACATTTTAATTATTAATTTAGCATTTAAAAATTTTTATTTTCATTTTTATTTCTATTTTTCTTTAAAATGTTATTATTTTTTTTCTCATACGTTTTCACTTAATTTTATTTACTTTTTAATTTTAATTCATTTACCTACATATTTTAATTTATATATTTGTATGGAACACTTGAGTTCTTAACACTTTATTATATTATTAGTTTATGTATTTCAAAATTTGAATTTTCATTTTTATTTCTATTTTTCTTTAAAATATAATTTTTTTTCTCTCTTTATTTTTCACTTACTTTTAAGTATTTCTTAATTTTTATTTTGTATGTTTAATTATCTCTTTTAATAGAATAGTATTTATTAATTCCTATTTAAAATATTAAATGTACGACTACCACAACACGGGCATTAGCCTATTGTGGTATCCAAAAAACAACAAAAAATCTATAACTAATAAAATTTTATGAAATAAAAAATAAAATAAAAATTATAATAGTCTGCATAGGCATCAGATGGGAATGTTGTCCTTGTTCTTTAGGTATTTCATTAGAAGATGCTCCGAAAAACTCTTTATTTCCTCCCTCCTACAACATGGATGTAATGTATTGAAAAAAACTTTATAGCTACTCCACTAGATGTCAGCAGGGAAGTATTTCTCTGCTTGACCGATAGGGCGCGTATGGCGCCACCGCTCACTCCCGGCAGCCGCCAGAGGCGCCAGATCACATCTACCTCTCTTGCAGTTAGGTCGGCTACCTTGTAGTCTTATTATTTTAAATATGTCTTAAATAAACCAGATTGTTAATATCGAGAACCATACATTTATTGAGATGACAACCATAAGTATCAAAGTGTTTGAGTGTACAAGGAATTACCCAACACAACAATGGGTCTCTTCAAGACCAATGTTCATTCCTTCCTCTCCTCAAAAGACCACACATCATCTTCAAAGATGAGATAGGCCTTGAGGGAAATTATTTTCTTCAGAACCTCCTGTGTGGAGTTAATGTAAAAAAATCAAAGTGTGAAATTCAAACGCGGTACAAGTGAAACCTTCAGAAAACTAAAATAGACAAGAATGGGGAGACTACAAAGCACTTTTTATCAACGTGAAGTGAATTCCAGTGCACCTTTTCCTATACTTTTGGTCATCTTATTAGTATTTGTGTTTTCTTTTTCGAAGTCGCTAGATTACGCGTTATTTTGTGTTTTCTTTTGTCGGTTCACTTGGGAGTGGTTTGAAGATTGGATATTGATTTTACAAAAATATTTTTTTATTTATATTTTGGATTCCGTTGGATTCGATCCTTGGTCCTTCTTTTTATTAGCTGCTATCTTGATGTTAGATTGCAAGATTATATCCGAAATAACTGCAATCTAGGTAGTGTCTTGGATAAATATATTATTTTTTAATTTTAATGTTCGACATCTGTTGACTTTTCTGCAAGTCTAGCATGATTTGTTTTATGTAACTTAGTAAGTAAACTCATTGATGACAACATTAGCAACTTTCAAACAAATATTTGAAACAGAAAAATCGATTTAGTTACCCAACCTTTTAACGCACACCGCCATCTGTTAATTTTCATACAAATCAAATCTACACTGCCCGCTTGCCAGCCCGCTCGTCCACCACATTCAAACATTCTCCTTAAATTATATATTTCAACCAATTTACACGAAACCTTGACAAATTATATTCCTAAACCATCCTCGTGAATCACTCTGCCTATTGGTTAAAACCGCATGAAAATCCGTTCAGTAATTTTTGAGTTTATCGCGAACAGACAGGCAGACGCGGCGGAGGATTTTAATTAATAACATGTAGAGATTATAGGCCGTGCTAATTATATTTTTACCATGAGTCGTCATGGTAAAAATATAATTAGCACGGCCTGTTACCTGTGACATCATATAACCATCGAAACTCCGTTACCCCAAGTCCCTCTCCATTGATTCGAAAGCAGTCTATTCAAAGTTGATTTCCGCGTCAAAATCGATATGCAGACAAGCATATATTCTATTACGTATTATGAGTTGGCCGACTGCACGGCCTCTGTAAATTATGCAGACTATGTCGACATGAATTTTCATACCTCGTTGACGATTTGTAGTCTTTCTGGAAAATGTTGACTAGTAATCGATAGCGTTGAACAAACTTTTATCGATAAGCTTGTACTAGGACCACAGAACTTGATTAGAAGTGAATCAAGTTGATGATCATCATTCCAAGAGAGAGTTTTTGATGTTTCTAAAAACTTTGCACATACCGTAGCCTTTGCATTTTAAGTACTCCATTTAAACGATAGTAACCCATAAATTTTGCATGCTTTTCATCCTTCAGGTTAATTTGATTGTTTGTGAACCACTCATATGTCACTCGTTTTGTGTTGGAAAGAGAAAGCACCATGCTTTATTTTAAAATCTAAAAGTTAAAAACAAAAGAATTAAAATATACACCTTTATGAAACCAAAGTTTCCGGTCACAATTTAAAAAAAAGTTACTTTGTGAAAGTTTTCAAAAATAGTTCCAAGAATTGTCGCTTATTTCTTAGCTCCCTATTTATAAAAATAATAACGTTGAAAAAGTGTGCAAATTAAAACGAATTCGTTGCTGAGGTGCAGTATTTTTCTCGGACTATCGCCCGGTGTGTTTGTCTTCCCGGTATTCTACCGGGAAATGCTCAAATAGTGAATTTAATAAAAAAATTGACACTTAGTGAAGCTAGGATATTTTTCCCTAGTAAAGTTTTGACAACTCATAATAAAAGTGTTTAACTAACTGAAATTTCTGTGTACATTTATAAAACTCGGTGTAGGATTTATCCTTATGTGTCTGTTTTACCGAAACTCAAACGGAAAATGTTTAAAAAAGGATTTAAAAGTGATCTCAAAGTTATATGTCTTCACTTTGGATGCCAGTTCAAGTGAATAATAACAATAAAAATATACATCAATTATTGAAACAACTAGCATTAAGTGAATTGCAAACGACTTTAAATGCTAATTAAACATAATCAGTGTTTTTGAGTTGTGAAATAAAAACAGTTAAAATACATTTCATTGACAATTTTCGATATTGACATCTTAATATAGGTCATAAATCTCGATTGCACCTACCTGTGAACTGGCGTAGTTGGTAGAGTGGTGTCAATCGCCCGTGTTTTAGTCATTTACTGAGGTTCGATCCCCAGACAAACAATATTATATTTTTTATATATATACATTTTTTTTTCCTTTTTTTTTAATGTTTTTAATTAAAAATATTTTTGTCGCAGTAATTTTTTAATTATATTTAAATTAATCATCCCATTTTAAAATAATAACTGGAAAAAAGTGTATGTGTTTTAAAAAAAAATAAAATAAAAATTCGTACGTAATGCATCGCCAGAAAAAACGCCCGCTGGACCTAACGATGTCTCCTAATATGGAAGATGGAGGAAGGTGCGTTCTTGTTGAGGACTTAGAAGAGGACGACCACGATACGTCTTCTCATTGCTCGGACAGCAAAGAAACAAAATTTCCAAGTGTTTCTGGAGTTGACGTGCTTAATGAAGCGCAAGCTCATCTGACTGCTCTTCAAGAAGTCTTGGCTGAGAAACAATCGAAGGTCTCCAAGGATCAGCAATTTAAGATATCCAGAAATGTCTCTGAAGTTTTCAGAGCCGTTTCTCAATTGTTGTTGGAGCGCGAGACGATGCGTGCTGATTTGGCGACAGTAACTGCTCAATTAAAAATGGCGGAAATCAAAATACGCCATGAAAAAGAGGACAAAAGGCACTTGGAGCAAAAAATCATCCAGCTAGAGTCTGACCTAGGACCCGTGATGAGAAGAGTAGCCGTGGCAACGGAGGCTAGCTTGTCATTTGCGGATATAGTGCGAAAACAAAATGTGTCAAATGTCGATCACCAACCCCCACCGATTACCCAATCTGGACATCGCGTCGGAGCGCCAAGGCCAGCCATCTGCATCTTCCCAACAGATGCAGATGCCACCAAGGACAGCGATGGAACAAAACAAATGATCCAAGATATAATTCGGCCATCCGAGCTAGGCGTTCGAATAACCGGGATTCGCAAAATTAGGAACAAAGGTGTCCTCTTAAACACGGCAACCACAAGTGAGCAAGAGAAGTTATTAAAAGCACCATGCTTTGCACTCAACTCAAGCACACTTAAGGCTCGACTTCCTACAAAGAGACTCCCAAGGTTAATATTTTTTAACGTACCGCGGGACCTTAACGACGCTGAATTCTTGAGGATCGCCCTCACGAGCGTTCCCAATATACAGGACATCGAGGGAGCAATAACAACCTGTAAGCTGAGTCACCTGGCCTGCGCTCGAAACGGAACCACCTGTCACCGCGTATATGAGATGCCCGCTACATTACGTAAACTGCTGGTGGAACAGGAGAAGGTATTCGTCAACTGGACCGTGTGCCGTGTCAGAGACTTCACTGGACTCACCGTATGTACTAAGTGCCAAATGATTGGACACTCTTACAAATACTGCAGAGACACTCTTAGATGTGGACACTGTGCTGAAGAGAACCATACTACCGAATCCTGTCCTAATACTGCGGCCAAACCAGTCTGCGCTACGTGCGCTAGATTTGGAAAGCCCGCTGCGCATTCGACTGGAGACAGGGACAACTGCCCTGCCTACAAAGCTGCACTAAAAAAGGACCTTGCTACAATAGACTATGGAGTGTAATAGACACGAACGCAAGTGCTTAACTATCGATGAATAGCTGTGAATAGCTGTGAATAGCTGTCTTCGAACAATGTACATGAACGCGAGAAGCATCCGGAACAAACTTGATGAAATTGAAGAAAAACTCAGAGGATTACGCGATATTGTTCATGTCCTTGTCATCACTGAAACATGGCTTGATGTTGGAGAAGAAAAGTTTTTTGGATTAAAAGGCTACAATTGTGCATTTGCCTCTCGCCCCAAGGAGGCAGGAGGTGGTGTAGCCATATATGTACTGGATTCTATGAAGTTCTCCATCATTGATAAATTTTCCAATGAAAATTCTTTTTTAGGTATAAGTGTATGTAGCAAGGATAGGAAACCGGTTAACATTTATGCCATCTATCGGAAACCCAACCCTAATATACACGATTTCCTGACACATTTGGAAAAAATACTAGACAAAAGCAGACAAGATACATTAATACTCGGAGACTTTAATATTGACACTACCATAAACACATCCTCTTCTTTAAATTACCTCAACACCTTAGAAACATACAATTTCTCAATACAAAACAAATCATTTTCCACTAGAGTCACTAACACAAGCAGCACCCTCATAGATCACATCATATCAAATAGACTAAACATTCCAATTACCATATCGAACATAGATGACTCACTTAGTGACCATTACATTCTTATTATTGATTTCAAGAATAACCTAAAAAAATGGTCTAATAATAGGAACAAGCCACGCCTTACAAAACCTATCATCAACAATATGGCAGTAAAATCTTATCTTGCAGCTAACAAATTTACCATCAACTCAACCAAACAAGATGACAGTTATAAAGATTTTAACGATTATGTCAAAAATGCAATAGAAGCAGGTAAAACGACACCTAAAGTGAAAATAGCTAATCGACAACATTTAAATACACCGTGGTTCGATTCTAAACTGAATTCGCTGATCAAAGAAAGAAACCAGCTTCACAAGCAGTGGAAACAAGACCCAGGAAATATGTCTCTTGTAGTCCATAAAAATAAACTGAGAAACTTAATAACTAATTATAGGAGAAGTTTGAAAAACAAATATTATGCCAATAGCCTTCAACAAAACCTGAATAACCCTAGAAAAACTTGGAAAACCATTAACTCAATTTTATCTAACCGTGCACATAAACCCTCCAACACCATCGAATCTCTCATCGTAAATAATTGTGAGCTTAGGGGACCTAGTGAAATAGCTTCAGCATTTAATGAATTTTTCTTATCAGTTGGAGAAAAGTTGGCAGCTGCCATTCCATCATTCCCGGATGACTGTAATACTATATATGTAGAACCAAAGGCAAGTCAATCCTTATATATGGCTAGGACAAATAAGGCTGAGGTATTAAGGATCATCTCGAAACTTAGGTCGAATGCAGCGGCAGGTATCGATGGAGTAACCCCGTGCATCCTTAAAACCTGTAAAGAAGAACTAGCTGAGCACCTAGCGCAACTTATCAATTCCTCTATAGGCTCGGGAGTATTCCCAAATTAATTAAAGCTAGCAAAAATTATACCAATTTATAAAGAAGGCTTCAAAAATTGTATATCTAACTATCGCCCAATATCGGTTTTATCAGTATTTTCAAAGGTGTTCGAGACTATTATCAAGGATAGACTTCTAAAATACATCTCTAACAACAATATCCTAACACCACAGCAATATGGCTTTCGAAAAAACTCCAGTACCCAATGTGCCACCTTCGATTTCATCTCGAACATTCAGCAGTACATAGACCAGGGCGAATATGTAGCAGCTATTTTTATTGATCTAAAAAAAGCCTTTGATACAGTAGATCATGAAATACTCCTACAAAAATTGGAACATTTGGGTATAGTCGGGAAATCTTTAAAGCTCCTCCGAAGTTACCTATCTGATAGATATTGCCTTGTCGACATCGAAGGGAACCTAAGCGGCTTTGGAAAAATCACATGTGGAGTGCCACAGGGCTCGATTCTAGGACCCCTACTTTTCTTACTATACATCAATGATATAACTAAATGCGGCATCTTGGGAAAACTTCAACTTTACGCTGATGATACTGTGATTTATTATCGTTGTAAAAATCTGAGGGAACTTGAATCTCTAATGAATAAAGATCTCGCAAAGCTAGCTAAATGGTTGCGGATAAATAAATTAAGCCTCAATGTCAAAAAAACTCACTACCTCACTTTCGGGAAAAAAGATTACATGACAATGAATATTACTCTTGGAAATGAAAAGCTTCAAAATGTACAAGTAACGAAATATTTAGGGTTATTCATAGATTCTAACCTATCGTGGAACTCCCATGTTGAATATGTTAAATCCAAAATTTCCCTGATAACTGGTGTACTCTATCGACTTCAAGATGTGCTCCCCACAGCTTTACTGCGTGCCACATATTATGCTCTGATCCACTCTCACCTAAGTTATCTGGTTAGTATCTGGGGCACCATTACTAAGAAACAAATATCTGAAATACAAGTAATCCAAAATAGAGCCATAAGAAATATATACCATCTACCATGGGATACACATGTCAAAGACATATACTCACTGACACAAATTCTTCCCTTTACCATTCTGCCAAAATATAGCATCACCACTGCCATCCTACAAATAATTCAACACTCCTCTCACACCAACACTAAACCAGCCTTTAATTCCGATATACACCAGCACAAAACACGATCACAAAATCAAATACACCTATCGTCATCTACACACACAACTAAATTTGGAATTAACTCCTTACAATACATCGCACATACGCAATACAACGCATTACCTAATGTCCTAAAACTACCAGAATCAAACAAAAAAATATTGGCAAAGGCTCTAAAAGGATATTTTCTCAGTAACTTTATTAACCAGTGACGAATTTAGCTGTCTCCCTTTGTAACTCTTGTATATTCTTCAATTACCTGTATCAAGTGTGTCTAGTCCATTTAAAAATCTATGTATTGTTCATTGATTTCCGTGTTCTTATGTAAAAATAATTTTCCTTTAGATGTATAATGTTGTCCTTCCCGAAATGAGTTTTATTAAACTCATTGGGAGTAATGTATTATAAATTTTAATTTTTATTTATTTTATGAATATTTTATTAATTACTAGCTTTTGCCCCCGGCTTCGCTCGCATAGTATTATGGGGGTTTTCCACTCCCCCCTACCCTCCCCCCCTCCTTACAGTCCTTACCCATTACAGTCATTTTTCAAACAGTATGTAACAATCAAACACGCACAATTTCGCACTACTCGCAAATAATGTAGCTTTCTATTAGTGAAAGAATTTTTAAAGTCCATTCAGTATTTATTGTGTGAAAGAGTAACAAACATACATCCATCCAAACTTTCGCCTTTATAATATTAATAGGATAATAGGATTTTTGCATGAAAAAAGTGAGGTGATGGTAACGTTTGAGGGATCGGACTCCTGTGTCGGTAGAGCCGGGAATAGTGTCAGGTCGATGTAGTGAGTCAGTCTTTATTGATGAGTTACGTAGCGATGGTCGATGCAGAGCGGAGTGACAGTGGTGCAGTAAGTGTTGGTGTTGCTCGGTGTTGCTAATGCGTGATGATGGTCAGGAAGCTGCGGCGGTGAAGATCACAGATCTTCAGGGAGCCGGCGAGTAGCTACACCGTGATGGTGGTGCACTGACCTTGGTCCAGGCGGTCAATCGACGTCAGTGTCACTGTCAGGTCCACTAGCATTGTTAACATCAAGCCCACGTAAGACGTGTAGTAAATCCCGATACCGGGGTGTGGACAATACTCCACAATAACGACCAAATTTATGCGCACTGAAATCTATGATTCTGTCTATGAATTAAACATTAGAATTATACTTGGATACAGAAGGTTCAGCAGCACGTCGACTATGTTTACGGAACTAGGACCACTCCTGAGTGAGCTCACTCAAGTCTACATAAATGAATATTTATTATTGAAGAAGAAAAAAAAAAAAAAAAAAAAAAAAAAAAAAAGAAAAAAAAGAAGATAGCAATAATAATCTAAACGAAAATATGAAAGAGAACAAAACACAGAAAAACTACTCCCGGTTAGACGAGAGGTTCGGTTCGAGTCCCGGTTGTCTTTTTCTGTTTTTCTGTGTCTTGTTCTTTTTCATATTTTCGTTTTGATTATTATTGTTATCTTCTTCTTCAATGATATATTACATTGATGGGAATAACATTCAAAAGTTATAAAAAGAGAGTTTTTCTTATAAAAAATTCAATATTCATTTAGACTTTTATAAAAAGTCGATAGTTCCATTTGAATAAATTCGGATATATTTTTCTGAGACGCTATCCAGCTTACAAAACCAATTCTTAGAATGATTGTTTCCCGTAATATGGAAAAAGAATTAGTTGAAAATAATATGGTTATTTCTAAAATTTCAAATATGAGATTGACAAATTTGACGGTTTGACAGAAGGTGGCAATAGTGAAATTGGTTAACGCGCACGTCCCGGTAAAACGAGAGGTCTGGGTTCGAGTCCCAGCTGCGACAATTGTCTTTTTCTGTATTTCTGTGTCTTGTTCTATTTCATATTTTCGTTTAGATTATTATTGTTATCTTTTCTTCCATGATGTATAACATTGACGGAAGTAACTTTCAAAAGCTATAAAAAGAGAGTTATTCTTATTAAAAACGGATTATTTATTATTATTATTTTTTTTACTTATAATCTTCTATTATTCTTGATTCTTAATTTAAAAATTACCGTGTAAATATCTTTAACTGTATGGGACGCATGGGTTTGCACTATCCTCCCAAAATCCTTAAATAAAAGATAGTTATTATTATCTTCGATTTTTTTCGAAATCACCATATTTTTTAAATTTTCTTTTATGTATAAACTAGCTGGTACCCGGCATGCGTTGCTACGCCATTCAGTATAGAAATCGTTTCTCCCTGCGTGTCCTTTCCTATTCATCCGGTTCCCCTTCCGCCTCCCCCATCTCTCCCGCGTCACCTTCCCCTCACGCGTTCCCACTCCGCCTCCTTCACCTTCCCTTTCCCCACTCCACTCCCCCCCTTCCCCCGTCCCGCGTACCCCCCCTCCCGAGTTCCCTCCCCCTCCCAGGTTCCTCACACTCTCTGGTTCCAGTCACCCCCCCTCCAGCGAACCCCCTACCCCAGTTTCCCTCCCGCATTCCATACATTCATTCCCAGTACATTCTGTTTCAAACAGCTCGCGTGCCACCTATTGCAATTTTTATACAAATTTCATAATGCCAGAGCTCACCAGTAGTTTTATACAAACGTTGTCCTGACAACAACGAACAAAAAAAAATTATCCAATTTGGTGCAGTCGTTCAGAAGCTATGTGCTTCATTTTTTGTAAAATATTTATATGGCGTTATTTCTTATATGTAATAAACTCAAATTTGTAATGGCGTAACAAATTATTATTATTATTATTATCATCGGCTTGTATCGACGTTAAATAACTTATAACGACGTAAATCGACTTATACCAGCGTAATACCACACAAATAAACATAAATCGAAAATGCAGTTTTATTTCTCCAATATATTTCTTCACCAATGATAATGAAAGTGGACAATTAAAAAAAGTTATATTTGTGTGTTATTCCTTCCCCACGCTTACCTTTACGGTGAAATTGCCAATCAGTAAGATGATGTACATTTTTTTTTATTTATTTATTTATTTAAATACATGTTACATAATTAGACATTTACATAGAATTGGATACATTGAATCACCATACTAGGCGGCTGCCTGTTTCATGGTGACAATGGAGGATATTTACTTTAAGTGAAGTCTATTGTTAACATATGGAACTATTAGTAATGTAATGATGTTGAAAATTGGTAAAGTTATAATAAAAAACTAGTAAAGAGAAAAAGAATTGGGTAAGGATAAGTTTGTGAGAAGATACATATCCTTATTTTAAAATTTATATGTGTGAGTGCATACGCATACGTATATACAGGTGCACACATCCATACACACATAGGCATATACACACACACACTTACACATATATATGCGTCTAGGTACATGAATACATTAATATGTATATATACGGCCATGGACACAGTACCAACACATTTACACACAGTTGTAATTTTTTATTTTTTTTTTGAGATGTATGAAGGTGTAATTGGAATGGAGCTTGAGTATTTGCAGTAAGTATCTTTCCAAATAGTATTGAGATATATGTTAATAAAAGAGGTGTTATTTTCTAACATGGTGACAGAATATAATTATAATTATAATGTTTTAATATTTACGAATCAATGGAGGGTATTTGTCATTTCAGATAATCATTTCTCTATCGTAGATAGGTACTTCATAATGATTAATCGATGCTTTTTTTATAAGAATTGATTAATGGTTATTCCTGTTAGGGGTGATAAACAAACCAAGTACCCTGTCTACTTACACGATGACTATGTTAAAAAAAATTATATGCAAAAGTAAATTAAGATATTTAAATTAAAGTAGTTCTGATTAAAAAGAAACGCCGATAATGTTTAAATCAATACCAATCATTTTTAGAAGATGCACTGTGTCCATTCATAAGTTATGATACCTACATAGCAGGCGCGATCCCTGCGGAGGATGCGGAGTATCCCTAAGTTCTGGTCAACAACAAGCTTATTATTAATTTTTTAAGTCGTAAACAGATACCGCAATTTACTAACAGCGACTCAAACATAAAGGACACGAAATGCACATGCATTCTCGATATATATGAATCGTCTAAACGCACAGTGCCTAAACTCACTTATACCAGCATGTGTTCTCAGAGACTCGCTACTTCAACACGTACAAGACGCGATACTCACTATCCAGCAGTATTGGATGTTGGATGCTACGGAACTCTCGCATCTAGAATGGTAGAAAGTGTTCCAATTCCACGCACGCGCATTGACTCCTGTCTGTCTCGGTCTATGAGTTTGAATTACGCATCACAGGATAGCATCCATCAAACAAAAAACGACTTTAACGCATATGGGTATAATGCACAGAATAGCTTACCGCAAATGAATTGGATTGATGGATAAGCAAATGGATTGTTTATATGGGTGATATATTTTAGACAATTTGGTTTAAATAACTGACGCGAAAGTATTGAATCATTGAATGAAAAAAAACGAATGCAGAAAATAATATGGGAACTTCACCAACGTGTTTTAACGCTGTAAACGATAATAGTGAATTGTGTGATTGTATAATTGAATCATTAATGCGAAAATGTTTAGTATCACGGCCATTTGCGGAAAAAAACATATTCTGGATACTGAAAAAACCGTTTTGAACATAAGTTCAAGAAATTAATCGTTTCTAAGACATATTTAAATTTCAGTTTATACACAAATTTCTTGGATTTATGTTGTACAGGATTCTCCAAATTGTTTGCTGGCCGTGTCCTATATTTAATAATTACGGATGTTACGGAGTATTAAGGATGTATGGAGCTAATTATTATACTATTTTTGTCAGCAATTGCAACTTGTTGGTGGGCTATTATATAGATCTGTATACTTATATATAGTAGGTGTGGCATACTTATTTATTTTCCAGCATCCCTTCTACAAAAAGTCACCGACCGCCACTACTACATAGTATTGGATAAGTAATGAATTTCCTACGATCAGGGAAAAGGATGATACAAAGAGATTGCAATATTTCCGACGTTTGTTTTGATTTACCAGCTCTGCTTTGAAGTTGAAATTAAACGTCTAGGAAAAGAAGAATTCTTGTTATTGTTTAAAGTATTATTGATTTTTCCTTCGTTCGGGCGGAAGTTTCTGAGACAAAACTTTTCTAAAGTTTAAGTTGTGGCTATGCAACAATATTAATAGCAATTTCTTCGCAATATATCATGAACGTTGATTCGCTTTCTACATAAGCTAAAAGTTAATATCCTCCTAACAAAGCAGCTATTTCTCAGGTGGAAAGTTGATATTATAAAAAATTGTTTTCCATTTCTTATTGCCACCTTCGGCAATATCGAATTACATTTCATTCAAGAATATCTTATTGAATTCTTCAGCCATCGACGTTTCGTCGCCTTAGTTCGTATTTGTCCAACAGACCATTAGAAAATTTTACAGGAGGAGAAGGTTTTCTTTCATTATTTCAGTTTAACATTATGAAAGGTGTTTAAGATAAAGCTATTTTCGTAAAGGTAAAGGTCTCATTAGTTTAAATAATTTTTAGTTAAGTGATTTACTATAATTTTTTATACTTTATTTTTAAATTTAAAATGGAGATTGGTCAAAAACTCAAATGGTCTGTTGGACAAATAAGAACTGAGGCGACGGTTTATTTATTATTCGCCTGAACAATAGGTCGAAATCTGATATCTTTCCATGGTTCATGAGCGATATATCAATGCCGTATCGATACACGTAATAAAGGCACGATTGAACATTGCGGGGATATTAGTAGGCGGGAAGATGGGAGGTGAAATAATGGAAAGTGAACATGGAACGGGTGAAAGTAGTAAAGGGTGGTGATTATCCCAAGGCACGAAGGGTTTCGGGCCGGATATAAAATGGAAGGGAAGAACTTCCGAGAGCAATCAAAGTCCAAATGATGAAGTTTTTTTTCAATCCGTTGGTGAATGATCGTGATTGAAAAACCTAATAAAAAGTGTAAGTGAAAATATAAGATTGAATAAGAAGATAATACTAACAAATATAAACGAACGAGATACAAAAAATAAATACGTAGGTAACGGTCACAAATGGGACACTAAACCCAATTTTGTTTACCAGTTCTTTGAACATCTTTATCATTTGTATTATGTATCATATATCATATCGTACTATGTATTATAAGTTCACACTTCTAAACACATAACCCAACACATGACTTCATCTCTTTATATTGTAAATCTTATTGTAATTCCTCCAACTTGTTATCAGGTACTTGGTTTACACTTTTCAATACTACTAACTTAGGGAACGTACCCATACTACGTGACACTTTTAGGGGGGGGGGGGGGTCTTCAAAAGGTCACGCTCCATACAAATGAGCGGCGGGTTGCTTAGGATTTTGGTCACCGGGGGGGGGGGGGGGGGGGGTTAAAAATTGCAAAAAGTTGGTCACGTAGTTTGGGTACGTTCCCTTACCTACTTATCTCATACACTGTAAATCTGAATATATTATATTTTATGTTACCAGGTTAATTCAGCAAATCCGAATGTACTATATGCTACCAGGTTCTTTTTCAAATTTTTTTGTTGTTATGTTATTATGTAATGTATAATATGAACTAAGCCTGTCAATTTGGAACGGGAAATTTTCCTAGTTGGTCAGGCAAAGCTTCCTAATATGTAATTTGTACTTTCTTTTGCATCTATCTAAAGTAAAATAAATTTAAAAAGGTAGCTGCCAAAAATATGGGAAAAAAATAGTCGAAGATAATATTGTTATTCCTGAATTTGAAATATAGGATTGACAAAAATGACTTAAAAAGAGGTCTCTATTGGTTAAAACGCTTGTCTCGGTTAGACGAGAGATCCTGGGTTACCAATATGTTTTTCTGTGTCTCGTTATTTTTCATATTTTCGTTTAAATTTATTATTATTTGTATCTTTTTTAATGATTTTGGAGATGCATTTAACCTGTTAGCCCGTGAAAATTAGAAAGGTCGAGCCGCGTTTAAAAGTTTTCCCTTGGCTGGGTAAGCATGTTTCATGTTATTTAATAGTTGTAATTAATAACTTTTATTTGATTCCACCAGTTCAGAGTGTTAAATAGTTTCCCAGGTGGAATATTTTAGTTTTGAAATATTGCTTGAAAAGTTCTTTCGAAAAGTTAATTTTTCGGATGTCACGGATCACGCAAAATATACATTTTTTAAATTTATTTCTATTTCACAATTTGGACTATTATTTATGTATAATGAATAAAAAATCACTTTGTTTAAACCACTATTTTTAAAACAAATCAACATGTTTCGACAACAATGTTGTCTTCATCAGGATATGTTACTATATTTATGTGGTCATAATAGAATGAAAAAAAATACCGTTTTTAGTAAGGATAACTTAATGAAATGATTTGAAGTTCAAACAAAATTCCATCGTTCTGATAAGAATTAACTTCGTTGGTCTTATATTTCGCCCAACTTTGATCTTTAGGCCTCCATCAGAGTGGTAGATGCTCTGAGTATCGCCCTGGGAGGGACCACAATTCAGAATCGAACAGTAGTTATTTATGACCGTGCTTAGTGAACAGATATAAATTGCAGGGTGGCCCAAACCTTCCTCTTCCCCATCTCCTTTCCTTCTCCACTCCTTCAAAACAAAGTTAGGACTCTTCTGCAATATTGTTCTTGTCGATTTTTGGTTTTTAGCCATCCGAAACCGGTGGCTAAATTTAGGTGAACATCTGTAGGCGACGACTTTTGTCTTAATCCACTTTTTCGTTTAAAAATTTCGAACCATTCGTACTGCGTGTATTTTAATTTAATCAAGTTGTTGTATATCTAAAAGCTTCCAAGCTTGTCACATAGAGGGCAGTGCTAAGAGCTGTTCCGAAAGTCCGCAAGATGGCAGTTAGTTTAGTTCGGAGTTTGTGCACCAGGGGGGCCGAGGGCCGGGGTGCAATTTGCAGGAGCTCACATAATTCAGATCCATTTCAGCTAGTTTCTAGTTAGGTTGGCTACTCGCAGTCATAACATTTGAACATAAAGAACTATATTATCTAAAGAAGTAATCTCCTTCCAAGACGAGTTAGAGAGTCCGGTTGTGTGAATACATCAACTTGTGAACACAACACAAGTCAACTTCTAGTTGAGTCAAGTCGCTATCAATCTTCTATCACGTAAGATGCAAATGAATAAATGTTATAACACATTCCCCCACCCCCGAAAACCTCGTATTCATTACGATTGAATTCATATAATACAAGAGATTATTACGAATTGGAAGAAGCGGGTAAAACCCTTTGTTTTTGTGAATCCAATAACGTTTGAACTTTCGTAACTGACAGCTTCGCTTTTCCAAGATAAAGTGTATGGAAACTTGTAAGCTGGAGCCGATATTACGTCCCGTGCCAAACAATCCGAAAACATGTTTATGTTTCAAACTAATTTGAAACACGATATGGTACGTTCATAATAATACTTTCAACATAAGTAATTTTCTTCTTGTGCGTCCAACGTCGAATTTACAAAGAAATATGTCTAAACTTCACGTCTAATTGAGAAATTAGCGAAATAAATTTATTACGGAATAGCCATGATACTCGAGAAAGTTCCTAATGGAAACGATTTCAGAGAAAATACACTATTTCCGTGTGATTGTGTTTTTCAAGTAGCATAAACATGTGCTCAACAAAAAAGGATAAAGACTAATTTAAGCGAAGGTTTCTTTTCTTGGGTCGGGCTTTTCGTCTATTAGCCGTGGTTGGCGAAATTTACATTTAGCGGAAACTTAGTATTTTAAACTACGTTATAATAACACAGTACCTAATGTCTAATGAGTAAGAATAAACACAATAATTTATTATAATAGAAACATCCCTTCTCATAAAAATTTGACTACGGGATATTTATTTGGAAAAAACTTACCGTAATCTTCGCTTTTCGGCTTTTTACAAAGCGAGAACATCTTCCTTAAGTTTAATCCAACCTGAAAAAAACAAAAATACTTAATCAATTATATTTATTAAAATTTAGCATGCTAAATGAACGAACACGCTCTAGAGTCCAAGCTGCCAAAATGCGGTATTTGAGAAGAGTGGCAAGGGTTACGAAATGGGGTCATATAAGAAACTTGACGATCCGAGATGATCTAAACATTGAACCACTGCCACTCTTCATAGAAAAATCGCAAGTGAGGTGGCTTGGCATGTACTAAGAATGTCTGATGACCGAACTACGAAGAAGACACTGAGTGCGATTCCAGAGGATAGACGTCCAGTGGGCCGTCCCAGACACAGTTGGGCGAGGCAACTCCAGAAACTGTGTGAGGAGAAGATGGGACTGCCATGGACGGAGGCCGAACAATCAGCACAAGACAGGAGCCTTTTGAATGTAGTGGGTCCCCGACCCGAATAGAACAAGGGGAAGAAGATGGTGATGATGATATTTATTAAAATAACACAGCGCTGCCTTAACAGGTGATGATGTAATTCACTTATATGTTTATTGTACAGACAGAGGCCCTCTTGTGAGGTGTGACTTATTTTTTGTTTTTTTTTTTAATGACTGAAGACTAACTTATACAAAATTATAAAAAAAATTACAATTTTACCAATACAATGCAAAGTTACAAAAAGATTATTCCGCAATCAATAACAAGAGGGAGATTTTTGTGATCGTTAAGGCAACAGAAAAAAAAAGTTTATGGAAAAAAATTCAAATTGTTTTCTTTGTTTGCAATATTATGACATCTCAAATATGATTTTAGATTTTCACTAATTTTCACTACGTGAACCAGACAGAGCGGACGATCTGCAAAAGGATATCGGAACACTTTCGAGCGTAACTTGGCCACCCTGACAAATCGGCAATCGCCGAGCATTTAATTGAAACCGGCCATTACTTTGGATTTGTTCCTGAAGTACTGGGAAGACCCAAAACTTATAGAGCACGCCTAATTACAGAGGCAATTGAAATTCTTAAAAATCCTATTAAAATTAATAGAGACGACGGAGCTAAGCTCAATAGTTCTTGGTATCCGGTAATTGACGGCTACACCAAAGCTAAATCCAGAAAACCATCTTGAAGTATACTGTAATGCCAGCTCGCAGTGGAGTGGAGCCGGCAACACGGAATTGCTTCGGAGTACTTAAGCACACATTTCACCACTAACATTTACACATCTGCCCTGATGATGGACACTGTAACGCTGTCCGAAACGTTGGCTAAAGGAGGAGGTAGCGCAACACGGCATAACACCCCAAAAACAAATAACAAAAATTATGAAATCACGTTTAAGAACTAATATAAAAATAAAAAAGAATTGTTTTAACCATTCTGTTTTTATTATTGCAACTATAAATCTTCTGAATTTATTTTATCGGTGCTATTTGTTACACGAAAAAAGGTTAGGCACTAATTTTAAACTAAGAAAAATGATGTCGAGAGAATGAAAGGTAGAATTTCATAATTTCATAGAACCTACCATTAAAACATTATGTCCGATGAATAATAATTGGGGTCGTAAAAAGACATTTATTTGAAGGTTTATAACAGCGTTGGAGCTTTTCGTATGGCCAAAGCCCGAATTTAACATAAATTTTCCGGATGGATACAAATTTCCTCGAAAACGCGATGTTTAATTCAATGAAGCGTATAACTACGCGAAAGCTAAGGTTTACGCTTAATGATTTTGTCGTAATATCCACTTTCACAGTGCTTTTCTGCCCTTGGGCTGAGGGAAGGAAAGAAGAATCACGCAAATAGGACCCTTGGGTTCAAAAGAGGCATTTATGTCGCCGCTTCTGTTTCCTATAGCAATTTACCTGCATGCATTATTAACACATTTTTAAAGCGAGATACTGGCAGTGGGAGGGAATAATACCTTTTGTTTGTACGCACTACTAGATGATTTTTGATGTTTATTTTTCAAGTGAATCGCAAAGGGGTTTCAGTTTCAAATACTCTTACTTTGTGGGGCCATTTTATTAAACCATTAAAATATTGTTGTAAGATATTCGTAATCAGCATGAGAGGAGAGAATAGGAAATTGGCCGTTTAGATTGGATTATACACCGGATCTTCAGCCATGTATAGCAAAGCGCGACAATCTGATTCTGAATGGTGGTTTCAAAACAATTGTAGAACAATATAGGACCTACCTACCAACTAATCATTAATGCAAATGTTTCGTGTTTATTGAAAAGAATTCCCAATGTAAAATTTTAAATACAGATATGTTTTTAGATTTTCACGGCCAAAAGTATTTTCGTTATTTGTTTTTGGAGTATTATGCCGTGTTGTGCTACCTCCTTCTTTAGCCAACGTTTCGGACAGCGTTACAGTGTCCATCATCACGAAAAATGTATAATTGTTTGTGGTGAAATGTGTGCTAATGTACTTGGAAGCGATGTTGGCAGGAACCGTGTTGGCAGCTCCACTCCATTATGAGCTGGTATTTCAGTATACTTTAAAATTTTTGTAGATTTCAATTGTCTCCGTAATCAGGTGTGCTCCAATAGGAACTGGTTCCAAAAAACTGTCCCTTAAATCCACTGTCATCCAGGGATCGCTAGTCACCGGTACAAAGTAACCGAGACAAGAATAGCGCAGGAATTGGATCCAAAATAGCACGTTCCTCGAATCCACTCTCATCCAGTAATTGATAGTCACCGGTACAAAGTAACCGAGACAGGCAGTGGCGTCATATATAGTTTACAACCGCGGAGGGATACTGCAAGTTCACTAAACAATTTCCTTCGTAATCAGGCGTGCTCCAATAGGAACTGGTTCCAAAAAACTGTTCCCCGAATCCACTGTCGTCCAGTGATTTCTAGTAACCAGTACAAAGTAACCGAGACAAGCAATGGCGCAGGTACTGGTTCAAAAATAGCATGTTATTCGAATCTACTATCATCTAGTGATCGCTAGTCACCGGTGCAAAGTTAACAAAACAGACAGTGGCGTCAAATGTAGTATATAGCCGCTGAGGGATACTGCAAGTTCATTAAATCGTGGTACTCATCTGATGATGGCCACTGTACGAAATGTGTGCTAAAGAAGGAGGTAGCACAACACTGCATAAAACCCCAAAAACAACTAAAGGAAAAAAATTAAATACAGTTTAAAAAAATGTTTCCCTAACAACAATACAAAAATAAGGTTTATTTTAAGCATAACATGATTTGATTGAATTTGCTGAAGCCTTTTGAAGTAGGCTCAGAGTTTATAAAATGTACTAAGTAAAGCCCTTCACTCGGAATAATGTACGAAATAATGTAATGTGGAAAGGCACCTCACATCATACAAGGGTAAACCCTTTCAAATTGAGTTATCTAAGGTTTAGCAACTTACAAGTGGGGTCTTATTGGGACAATTTCCTACGAAGCGGCGCGACGTCATGCTAAATAAAAGGAATAACAGCATGCTCCTCAAGCCCTTTAGAATATGTGGAATTCGCAAAAGCTTTTTGCATTATAATATCTTTCTTATTTATGGAGAATACTTCTAGTTTTCCATTATTTGAAACTTGTCAGCATATGATGACAGAGGTAGGACAAGATTAAAAATTTCGTTGTGATCCGTCGCACAGTGGTTCCAAATTCCCCAAAAGTTGGAAACAATTCACAGGGAGGATTAACAGGGGAAAAAAAGTGATTTTATTTTTCGGAATGGTTAAAAAAATTATAATATTCGGTTTTAGTAAGTTTTACTGGATTTTATTAACGATTTCTGGATTTTATTATATTTTGATCAACGAAAAAATATATTTTTTTTTTCTTAAAATAGATATTATTTATGTCCATATCCATGTGAAAATAAAGGCCGAGTAATGTTTAATTTTGATTTTTAACATTCTGAGGCAGACGATGAACAATCATCATCATCGTCGGTGCTAAAGATATTTGAAGAATGAATATCCGGAGGAATTATTAAATCGAAAACTTCCTTAGGAAAACGATTTAATGGTTTCTTTGGGGGTTGCCTGTAACTAGTTATGATAGGATCAGATGTAACTAACATTAAATTAAAAATACCTTCATAAAATTTCTCACGAGAACATTTTCTAGAATAGTTCTCGCGATATTTTTAAAAAATCTTTGTTCCGAGCTTCCTGAGCCTCTTCTGATAATCTTAAACGGGTGGCAATATCTGATGGATGATGGGCAAGGATTCTGCCACACTACGTTTATATTGCCAGACTTCCCGCGAACTAATCGCAAAGGTAGATACAATTGAAGATTTAAAAATACTAGAATAATCCGCACCTCTCGTGTTCCAATGAACACCTGTTATTAAGAAGAGCGATTATCATCAAATATCTTGTACACTTGTCTGTTAATAGATGAGCGCCTGGAATAATGTCTTCTAATAATTTTGATGTTACCGATTGACCGAAAAATATACCTCTTTCTCAAACACTAAATGAGAAAGAGGTGCACTTTTCCGAAGATCTTTGGTTTTCAAGCGTTTGGATTGGTCTGAACTACATTCAAATTGTGTTTACGATCATCACGTGCCGTTTTCAGGATAAATCGCATACAATATAAAACCAATCGGAGTCTCAAGTCATTTTATTTTTATTTTCCATCACAAATCTAGCATCATCTCAACCAGCAACAGTCCATCTTGTATTAATGCGAAATTTAGTAAAGTCCGTGATTTTTTTACTGAATTTATCCAACCTCTCTTTAAGGCAATTGGTGAGGTTTATATAATTTTTTTTTTAAATATTACAATCTTTTTCCATCTTTTGACACTTCGAGTTCATCATTATGCGAAATAACTCCCGTTGTCTTAAGAACAAATCCTTTGAAACCGAACCTGTGACAAAAATAATGTTTATGAAGCACTCAAATTTTACAGTAAGTAAATTACATAAAAATTCCTGGGCCGTAGAACCGCAAAAATGCGCAAGATTTTTTTTTTAGATATGATACGTTAAGCTACAAAAATACATCAGCACACTTACTGAATATTACTGAATATCTAACTTTAACCTTAAGTATTCCAGAAATCTTCGTAAATTTGCAAATTTGTCGCATTAGGAAATGAAAAAAAAAACTTAACATCTCCTGAAGGTATTGAATCCAAGTAAAAAAAAAAAATTGCGAGCAAGCGGTGTAAAAAGTTATCAGTCCCTAAATGTTATACAATAAACATTGCATTTACACACAAATGTCCTGACTGCACGGGAAGTCAATCTTTGCTGACGTGTTTCGCAGTGACGAAACGTTTTGTTGAATTTTGTGGTATGGGGAAAGATGCGCTGGTATGTGGTGTCAAGATATAGAAACCAAATTTAGTGATCCTTGGAATTTGAAATTTCGAATTGTTTCCGACGCTCCCATACTAGTAAAACCACTGTGCGTCGCTTCGATCATAAAGTTATTTTTTCTCTGTAATAAAGTATAACTGAAATTAAAAATAATTCGAACTTTAACTAAAACGATAACTATTAGTGTAAGTGTAACTACAACTGGGAGTGTATCACAATCCCAGTCCCATAACTATAAAGCTGTATCCATAGCTTTTAACCATAACAGTTTCCATAACGCAATGTATCCATAAATATACCCATAACTGTACCATAAAAGTAACCTTAGCTGTAACCTTAACTGTGAACATAAATGTAACCATAACTGTAACCATAACTTTAATTATAACCGTAACTATAACCCTATTCATTTCTGTAACTATTACGTAAGGGTACGTTGGTTTTTCGACTGTAAATTGACTATTTTTAATAAACAATGAGCTATTTGCCAGCATTCACCCTGTTTTTCCGTTTTGTTTTTGTTTTTGTTTTTTTTTTGAAGGAGGGGAGAGTTCTGGGAAGTAAAAGGTTTGAAGGGGTGGGTAGGCTGGTCATCCACATCCCAGACCTAGACGAACCTCACCCCATGAACACGAGCACCCCTGCTAAATCACCAAACTTAGCGAACCACTTGGGGTGACCTATGGCAAAGTCGTTGGTTATCCAATAAAGGTTCCCGGGGCGGCGGTACCCATTCCCGCCTCCAAATTGAGAATGCCAGAATGTCCCTCTGAATTTCCTTCCATCTATCAATTTGCTAATTTTTGTCGTAATCCCAGACTTCAGGGAGTGAGACTTCTTATTTTCGTGAAAAATAAATGTTGTCGACTTAATTCACAATTTCCTACTTCGTTCCGAATTCATTTCACTCCAATCTAATTTAAAAATAATATCTACCATCGTTTCACTTGCTCCGGAATTATAATATATAATATTACTTGCGAGTTCCTGGCATGCGTTGCAATGCCACTAAGAAAGAATTTTTTTCTTCCTGCGCGTCTTTTCCCATTCGTCCCTTTCCCCTTCCATCTCCCCTTCCCCTCCCATGTTCCCTTTCCCTCATGCATTCCCTCTCCACCTTTTCCCCGCCTTCCCTCTTCCCTCTACTGCGAACCGACCTCCCGCGATCCCCTCCCCTTTCCCGCATTCAATATATTCAGTACCGGTACATTCAGATTATCAAACAGCTCGCGTGCTACCTATTGCAATTTTTTTTTGCAAATTTTCATTTTTCATATATTACAAACATTCATTTTTATATGTTACTAGCTTTTTCCCGCGGCTTCGCTCGCATGGTGTGGGGGGTTCCCACTCCGCCTCCTCCACCTCCCCCCTCCCCCCTATCCCCCACCCCTCGACCCCCCCTCCACCCACCCCTCTCCCCTCTCTCCCGCTTTCCATATGTTCAATCCCAGTACATTCAGTTTTTAAACAGCACGCGTGCCACCCATTACAATTTTTATTCAAATTTCCATTTTTCATGTATATTAAATTTGGTAGGTGTATCTAATATAGGTACCTATTTAAAATATCTGAAATTCTTGATTCGATTCAAACTATTAGGGGAGTACCTACTTTAAATAAATTTATCAACCTAAAGATTTTCAAAAATAGAATCCTGATTTAAAAATCATTGTTTTGCAAAATGTCATTCTCAAACAAGCGAACTGTCAAACGTGCGATAGTCGTTAGGTTTTCTGAAATTATCCAATTTTCTGCGCAATTTTCTTAATTTTTCTCTCCGTAAGAACCATCCTCGTACTTCAAGGAATATTCTAAAAAAATAATTAGCGGAATCGGTTCAGCTGCTCTCGAGATTTGCGCTTAGCAACACATTCAGCGATTCATTTTTATATATAAGAATAAGAACAATCAATAAAATCTTGTACCTAACATAATACCTATTTAAAATATATATATAATTTTTTATTAGATTCAAATTATTTTATTTTAGTTGGTACAAGTACCATAGCTGAGTACTTCGATTAAATTCATTAATTTAAAGAGTTTATTCGAAAATTGAATTTTGATTGAACAATCGATCTTTTGCAAAATGTCATTCTCAAATTGTGACATTTTTGACAGTTTTGTAAGAGTTTTTGTAATGATTAAAAAAAACTTTTCAGATATACTGTCATGTGATTGTAATAATCCAGAAACATTCACGAAGGTGTAAAGAATGTATTTTTCAAATGCTATGCTTAATATAGCAATTCGTAGACAACTCAAACTCACATACATAGAAGCAAATACACATTGATTTCTATATGAGTATATAGATATCACAGGTACAAAGACATTTTTTAAAGCAATATGTACCAGATTTTGTTTCAGACCTTTGTTCTACATTTCATATTTGAGAGTGTACTCCGATAGTCCTCCAGAACGGTCGAGCGAGATTATTAAATTTAGCCAGCTTTTGGTAAAGTGCCCCTTGAAGAAACACTTTCCATGATTTTTATTGTGACCAGGCAACATCTGTGCGGTGCGTAAGAACGCCATCCTATTTAGAAAAAGAGGTTGAGATAAAATTTCATTTAAACGTAGGTACGAGAAGTAATTTTGTGCTTTCTGTGCGGTTAACCTTAATTTTGATCTTCGGGTTTTAATGATTTTGATTAAAAATTGTAGAAAAAAAACCACAAACAAAATTATTATAATCATCCAATAAGAGCCAAACCACTTTTGAGACGTTATAAAATGCTCTTATGAAGAATAACGCTTTTGAGTATATGGACGTTGGACACGCTCCTCCAAAACAAGAGACAAGCTTCTTCATTATTTTACTGATCTCTCATAAACCAAACTTAATGACCACTTAGTAGCCGAGTTGTCCAAATTATTTAGAGTTAGAACCAATATTTTCTTTTAAAAAACTTCCGAAAGACTAAAACACCCACTTCCATGAAGGCTGGATTCTCAACTTCTTGTAAAGGCGCTCACAAAAAAGATTAATATCCAGGCGCAGAGTGAATAAAAACTTTCACGTCAAATGTTTCCTGTTGAGTTTGATATTTCAATGTTTAAGAGGGAATAACCAGACAATTCCGGAAAAATTTCATTTTTAAATCAAATTTTAGATGTATTGACTCTTTTCCACAAAAAAATTAAAATTGATTTCTAAAGACTGTTCTTTTATCTAGTAAAGCCATGTTTTAAATTTTGAGAAAATATGTTTATTTTTAGAAAAATAATTGTATTTTTTTTTAAAGAAAGAAAAACATTCCCGAGTTACGGATAACCCAACAATATTTGAAAATCTTCTACTACCATCACCGAAAGCCGAAAATTTTGCTTGTGTTGTGATGGAGGACTTAGCCAGCCGAGGAATCGAACACGCGACGCTCGGGTGGGACCAAGCGCTATGCCCACTCAGCCACTGACCGGTCAACGCACAATACAACGCACATTTCAAATCATATAATCATGCAGTAAAATAAATCAACAAATTATCTGGGAAAGCCATGTTTCAGAATTGTAATTTTAGCTTAAATAAAATCATTTAAAAAAAGATCCGCGCACGTTTTTTACGTTAATTCACGTAATTTTTCACGTAATTTTTGGGACGAAAATATTCCATTTTGTCTATATATTTACGGTCTTACAAAGTAATATATTTAATTAATTTTTTACATTCTTATTTTGCATAGATATTATTGAAAATAAATACTTACGAAAATAATTACAAAAAGTACATTATTTTAATAGTTTTATCATTACGTCTTTCAGCGTCTTTGAATGTCGGTATAAATTAAAGAAAATTTTAAATGAAATAAAATCGATGTTGAGTTATAATTTAAAAAAGCTGGTATGGAGAATAATTAATCTTTCTCATTGGAACCGCCCTGTATGATGGTAAGAACATCTTTCGACGAAATATGAATTCTCGACCGCTGGCTGGCTAATGGCCCTTAAGCCTCGATGACTTTGAGCGATTTTACAAGCTAGTAGCTGGTGAATTCACTATCTGCTAGTAAACTTGCTCAGTGTAATCGTACTACTAGTTAACTAGCAGTTTGTGAACAATCTACAAAAAAAGTTGAAAGGTGGTCAACTTTGCTCACTACCGCTAGCGTGTGCCACAAGATGGCGGCCCGCCAACAGCTGATTTCATAACTGTCAAACAGCTGCCAAGAATAAGTTTACGCGGGAGTTGCTATTCTCGCTACTAGATAGCGGTGGCGCTAGCTACGAACTCAGCTATCTACAAAATGTCGACAGAATTAGTTCGCGCGGGAGTCGTTATTTTAGCTCGTTTTATCAAAAAGGAGTTAAAAAGGAAAGCAAAACGGATATGATTTATGTTTCACTTCATTTTAACGCTAGAACACCCAGAAAAATAGCAACAAGTGGTTTCAACTCGCTCGCTAGTTCGCTACTGAGCGAGTGGACAGTTTTGTGTGTCTTCATTGACAATCTTACTTGCCGATTCGCCCGTAATATTTACTGTACAAATAAATAATAAAAAAGGTGTACATATTTGTAAAAAGCATTAACTTTGTGGCTCGCCATAATTTACAATAAAAATACATATAAATTTGTTACAGACCACTAAACAAATGTCATTACACCTTAAGTGAATACTTCACATAAATGAGTCACCTATTGTTGTATTTTTATTTGTATATTTGTATTTTTCTTATTTGTATAAACATTACAATATTCTTCTTTATATAAACATAATAATATAACATCTTTGTGGTTTGCTTTAAGAAATGGGATCCACCCATAAGCTACACCTTTTGTACAATAAAAAACACATATAAATTTGTCGTAGACCACTTTTATTTTATCACACTCTACCGGTTTCGGAAGCACACTTCCTTCGTCAGGAGAATATTATAACTGCTGGAAGAACTAGAAAGGGGTCGTCCATTAATCACGTGATGCTCGAAAGAGGGGGAGGGGTTCGGAAAAAATCACGAAATATCACGACGGGGGGGGGGGGGGTATAATGAGATATCACGTGTATTTATTTTTCGTGACAATATTCTGAAAATTTCAAATTTCTTTGCACTAAAAAAATACACGTGATTTCGGGGGGGGGGGGGGTTAGTCTAAAACCTCACCAAATATCACCAGGGGGGGGGGGTTAAAAAGTTGCTAAAAAAACATCACGTGATTAATGGACGACCCCAAAGTTATAATATTCTCCTGACGAAGGAAGGGTGCTTCCGAAACCGGTAGAGTGTGTATAAAATAAAAGTGGTCTACGACAAATTTATATATGTTTTTTATTGTACAAAAGGTGTAGCTTATGGGTGGATCCCATTTCTTAAAGCAAACCACAAAGATGTTATATTATTATGTTTATATAAAGAAGAATATTGTAATGTTTATACAAATAAGAAAAATACAAATATACAAATAAAAATACAACAATAGGTGACTCATTTATGTGAAGTATTCACTTAAGGTGTAATGACATTTGTTTATACGGAAAATGTTATAGGGCCAAGGGGTGGGGGATGTCTCTGCTATTTCTCGCCGTAAGTGCCGAAACAACCCTGATTAGGTTTATTTTATCGTCGATAGTTTCACCATTTTCAGATAAAGTGCGAACTTCAGGTCATTTGTCAGGTAAGCCTATTTTACAAATTTAAAATCTTGGGACCATCACAATAACTTTCAAAACGTTGTATGCTCACAAGGTGTGCAAGCAGATTTTTGAAAATTTACAAATTTGGACGAATGAAACATGTGATGAGATGTCATTCGGTATATTTATGGTAGACATATGATCATGACCAAAGCAAGAAGACACCGAAATTTTCCAGAACTACACCGAAATTGTTCAGGAACTAAGAGACCTACAAAACGCTTAATTGCAACCTGAGAATTGACAGGTCAGTGGTTGAGTGGGCATAGCGCTTGGGTCCCACCAGGGCGTCGCGTGTTCGATTCCTCGACTGGCTAAGTCCTCCATCACAACCCAAGCAACATTTTCGGCTTTCTGTGGTGGCAGTAGGAGATTTTCAAACATTGTTGGGTTATTCGTAACCCGGAAATGTTTGTCTTTCTTTTTTAAACAAAAACAATGAATTATTTAGGTGTATTTTTCCGATAGCTTTCTTTATTGTCTTCCCGCAAAATCTATCAGTGATAAAAAGCAGTCATTGATGAACAAGGTAAATGATTCTACCACTATTTGAAGGTCATAGTGGAACGGTACCAGGATAGATGGGATGAAAATATGATGGCTGAAATTTTTAGAGGGTCTGGTGAGACTGTCCACAGATTGAAACCTTCTGGAAAAGTTAAATGATCAGATTTTCAATTAAATTGCTACTACAGTAACAACATTTTGGCATCTGCATGAACAAAATAACTAAGCTAATTTGGGAGGCGGGAATGGGTACCGCCGCCCCGGGAACCTTTATTGGGTAACCAACACCTCTGCCGTAGGTCACCCCAAGTGGTTCGCTACGTTTGGTGATTTAGCAGGGGTGCCCGGGTTCACGGGGTGAGGTTTGTCTAGGTCTTGGAGGTGGATGACCAAGACACACTGAACCCCAGATTCCTACCCACCCCTTAAACCCTTTTCCTTCCCAGAACTCTCCTCTCCTTCCTTTCCTTAAAAAACCCTCCACACAGCATCCCCAAAGATGACATAGGCCCTGAGGTGAAATTATTTTCCTCAGGGCCTCCTGTGTGGAGCTCATGTAAAAAAAAAAAGAAGCTGAACTCCCCGGCATTAGACATAGACAATGACGTCATAATTAACCTGAGCTCCATATTTAATCCATATAATAATTTACCCCAGGACCTATTGGGGAATCTTATATATCTTTGGGGTGCTGTGTAAAGGGTATTTTTAATAAAATATGTTTTTAAGGAAAAGATATTGGAAGGAAAAACTATGAAGGGTGGGTAGGAACCTGAGATTCAGTGTGTCCAGAAGAGACGGATGTATGAATGCATCCCTCCCATCCCTTCCATTGGTGGAAGTCGATTAGTCGAGAGGGTCCGTCTCCCCCAATCTTTTGATACAGCGCGCCACGCAGTGAGTACGCGCAGACGCATCCGCCGCCAAAACCTAGACAAATCTCACCCCATGAACCCGCCACCCCTGCTAAGTCGCCAAACGTAGCGAACCACTGTGTTTGACTTGGATCGACGGTACACATTCCCCGCCCCTCAAATTGCTTTCTGATCTGATTGTGCCATATCTTCTTCTCGGGCGTCCCCAACTTTTTGTACCATCAAATTCCACTTCGTAATTCAATACCCCATTTCAGCTAAACGGACGGGACGGTGCAATCCTAGTCTGTCATATTACTTTCCAAAAATTTTATGCAATGCATTTCAAGAAAAGATTTACGTAAATGAAAAAATTTATCGTAATGAATGATTATGTAAAATATAGAAATAACTAAAATAAAGAAATAAATAAATTAAAATTGACGGATAGTTCCTTAAGATGGTCGCCGCATCATCCTGCATCCATCGTTCATTGATTGGAGAACTGAACCACGATAATAACGATTTTTTTACGCTTTGTTGAGTTTTGAGCTTTTAGCAATGAGTTTCGAACTTTGATCATAAACTTCAAGCTTTGGGCTTAGTGCTATAAGCATTAAAATTTAAGCTTTGAGATTCGAGCTTTGAGCTTCAAAATTTCAGCTTTGATCCTTGAAATTCAAGCTTTGAGCGGTCTGTTATAAACTTAGTGTTTTGAGCTTTAAGTTTCGAGCTTTGAGTTAAGAACTTTAGACTTTGATCAATGAGTTTCGAGAACACAGCTTTGAGCTTTGAGCTTCAAGCATAGAACTTTGAGCTTCAACCCTTGAGCTCTGAGTTTTAAGCTTTGATCGACTTTGTTTAGTTTTGAGCTTTTGGTCCAGAAAGTCGAAGAACGATTTAAGTCACCGGCGTTGCCCGGGCTTTACGCAGAGCTTTTCGATTTCCGATATATACAGTAATGATCCTCTTGAACGTCAAGTGATCAAAAATTCTTCACGGTGCGTCATGAAGAAATTTTGTACACTTTTTGATATAAGCCTTTAAAGGTGACGTCATAATCAAAGCGGTCAATGAGCGCAGTTGAAGTACCAGTAATCGTCATTTCCGTTTCATCCGAAATTCAAATCACAGCGGGGCTACAAAGGTTTCACTTCAAAAATAAGTCAGAAGTTATAAGTTAAGTTTCTTTTAGAAAAATACGGGAGTTTCCGGGAGTGGCTCAGATATCATTAAAAATATTAAATAGATATCAAGGGATAAAATTGAATGGCTTGAAATAAATATAATCATAAATAAGGACATGGCAACAATAAAAAAGCTGTTGCCTTGCCTTACCGGTATTCAGATGTGGAAGGACCTTATTATTGTCTACAGCGAGGCAATAAATATCCATCTCGTTAAAAAGAAACCGGAGTGCTTTTGGCCTGAAACGGATTGTTTTTCAGGACTCATGTTTCAGCGGAGATGTATTATACTTTTTGACGTCGAAAAATAATGGCTGGCATAATATGACTCTTTCCTTTGTTATATAATAATGTAACTAAGCGATGATACTTTCGTTGAGTTTAATCAAAAAAGTAGTAGAAGATGTTCTATTTTTAAGGAAAACATTATAATTAGGCAAATGAGTAGCTTTGACAAATTATTTAAGGAAAAACAATGTTTAGGGCGGGTTAAGCCCCTTTTCCCTTAAACAAATAAATTAGCACTAATCTTAAGGATGATTGAAGGAAAAACAGTGTTTAGGATGGTAGATTGAAAGTAGCAAGGAATTTAATTTGGACGGTAGTGGAGACTGGTGGAAAAAAACTTCAGAGAATTGTAAATAATAAAGGGAAAATAACAGGATATGGTAGGAGAAAGAGATGAAATTTGTGAAATGAAGGGAAAATACTTTTGAATTTCTTGGATACTTGAAAACCGCAACGGCTTTCGCAATAATACAAACACAAAAATCCTTGCAGAACATAATACTGACAAATGAAACAATTTTATTTTGTTTGAACGACTTATATATTTGAGTAAAGCCGATCGGTTTCGGGACGACCGTTCCTTCTTCAGGGCAAACGCATACTGATTTGACAGTTACAAAATATTGGATGGGAACATTGTATTATTATGGTAGGGGTGGAGCCGTTGCTAGGTATTAATAAAGAGTGGGTGGGTAAGGGAACATATCCATGATTGGGCTGTAAGACAATATTTTTTGCTTGTTGATATTAGATTCATTATTTTCAAGGGATTTTTTTTATTTCCAAGGCTTCTAAGTTATCTAAGCGTTTTTTATTATTTTTTAAATTAGGAACGGTCGTTCCGAAACCGGTCGGCTTTACTCAAATATATAAGTGGTTTAAACAAAGTAAAATTGTTTCATTTATCTATAATGGATAACCACAAAGTTGTAGCTACATTCAAAAATATAAAAAAAATGTAATAATGACAATTCTTTTTTTTATCTTCTTTAAGTAAATTAAATAAAGAAGATTGTAACTAAGCAGGGAATAGAAATAAAACAGTCAGGTTCGACAGAGATAATTATGGGAATGTAATTAGATTATCGCAGAGAAAAATAAGCTAGGGCAAAAACAGAGTAAGACATTGCTTGAGTTTGTATACACACGTATTTAGATGAAAATAAACAAGAGAGGAAGAAAATGTTGTGTTTTGTATTAATGTTGTTTATCTGCCCATGTCCGGTTCAATGAATTCTAAAAGTGTCATTTTCAAAAATTTAGAACTTATTGTTTTGATAAGTGATAAAGTAGGTATATCCAGCTAGTATCCTCCAGTAGAGATGTGAAGGTTTCTCTTCAAGATTGTTCTCTTCAGAGTTGTCTTCTCCGTGAGAAATTTTTCGAAGAAGAACTCTTTCGGGATGGAAAGGAAACATTCCTGATGCTCTGAATACCCTGCTGCCAAATTTCCGGGTCATAAAGTCCATTGATTTACTATTTGATAGTACTTGCCTATTTCTCATCTTGTAATCGATTCATTGTTTTCACCAAGCAATTGTAAGGATCGATTCCGTATTGTGCATTTAGGTACAGAATATTTTTTACTCACATCTCTAGTGGAATTTTTGTACCTTAGATACGGAGTAAATATAAATTGCAATACTTCACATATCCTACAATTATATTCTGCCCTATTCCGTCTGCGCTAGTATTAAAATCATAATTTGTGTGATATAAGTAGGGATGCAAGGTTTTTAAAAATATCGATATATTGATAACGATATATATCGAAGTAAGTCGATATTCATATATCGATATATTGGTCTAGCAGGCCGATACATCGATATATCGGTCTAGTAGGCCGATATACCGATATTTCTTCTTTTTTTTAAAGCTTATAGAAATCCAATGTAGTTGTAGTTATGTCAAACATTTATCGATTATGTATATATTTTTTTATTATCAGCTATTTGAATAATCACAAAACTTGGATAGGTATAAAAAATGAGTTTTTTTTATTCATAAATTTGTTTTAAAAAATTAATGCCGGTGTTTTGTATCAGTTATCGAACTTAAAAATAGTAACTTTGACAGTCTTCTTCCTTGTAGCCGGTTTCTGCTTTGAATTATAGTGGCTCCTGCCTTTGAAAAAAGACGTTCAGAAGGAACACTTGTTACCACAATTGGTAGATGACTTATTGCCACTTTAAAAAGACTGGGGTATTCACCTTGCATCTATTGCCATTTTTCAACAATGTTTACTTTTAGAGTATTTATAGGGAACAGAAAGATATAACGTAAGCTCGTCGTCGCCGCCAGTTTTTTCTTTTACCGGATTTTGTAAGTATTTTAATTTGGGCGAGTTTTTCGATATTTACATACGATATTTTGTGTTTTTCGATATTGATATATCGATATTTGTAGGGGTCGGTAGTAGTCATTTATCGGTTTTCCGATATATCGTTGCATCCCTAGATATAAGTGAATTAATTGAAAGTGGGAGTTGATCGAGGAACATGATACGGCATGTGAATCGATTATATTATTTACTCGTGAAGAACCAATCAATCAGTCGGATACTAACATGGGGCATTAAATAAACGCATTTAAAATATTACCTGACCGATAAACGTAGTAATTACGTAAGTCAATCCAAAACCTTTATTATATATTACTGTAGATTTGAACGCCCTCCGTAAGACTCTCGACTTGAAATCCGGAGATCGCAGGATTATATCCCGCCATGCACAAATAAATTTTATGTAGCATATTTGCGGCGCAATGCACAGTGGAAGACACTCTCAGTATTGCCCTGGTGTAATCAGAATGAATCGTTGCTTTTTTTTCATGAGTACCGCACAAGAGTCCCAACTGCTCCCGTCTGGAGCCAGTGGGACTATGGCATCCCCAATTGGGGTATGTTGTGAGGCTGAAAGTAGTGGGGAGGGGAAGGAGATAAGGAAAAGGAAGGTGGGGAAGTACCTGGCTATTCAGATCTGGTTACCAAACACGGCTAAAGCCATTTCAAGCCACGTTTCAATTCTGAATGGTGGTCTTACACCAGGGCGATACTAAGATTATCTTCCACTCTGGAACGTGCCGCAAATATACTATACATTTTAAATGAATAAATTGTGAAATAACACATATTAATCAAATAAAATTTATTTGCCACGCCGGGATTCGATCCCGCGACCTTCGGAGTGCTAGTCAAGAGTCTTACCGCTGGACTACGCTGGCCGTCAAATGCTTGAAACGACTTTAACCTATTTGGTGACCAGATCCAAATAGCCAGGTACTACCTCACCTTCCTCTCCCCCATCTCCTTCAACCTCACAACAAACCCCAATTAGGGATGCCATAGTATCTCTGGCTCAATTTGTACTATTGTGCGGAATTGACATTAAAAAAAGATCCATGTAATGTGTACCTATTGCAAGTAATGTGAACCAGTTGGGAGAAGGGATATTACATTATTTTATTTATATTAAAAGTTAATACATATTCTTCCAAATTTAGGAAAAAACAAAGTTATGATTGAAATCACACAGAGGGAAGTTTTTTATCTTCTTTGTACATTTCACTAAAGGGGTTGCTTCAAACGAGATTCTCTTTCTCATAAATAGTATCATCATTTTCGGAGCGTGCTTTGAGATTTTTTTTTCGATGGAATTTTATATAACTGCCTTTCCGGCGCGGCCGCGGCGTGGGGAATGTATAGAACTTAAAGTATTTAAGACAAGTATGTAATAAATCGGTAGAAATGCGGGAAGGGGGACCTTAACTCAAAAGTGAAAAAAAAACGCTACAGAAGACAAATAACCAACTAATATCGTTTCAAGAATTTTACTACGCCGAGATACCAAATCCATCATTATCTCCGGGCGTTGGTAAAAAAAAAGTTGAAAAAAAAGACTATCAAACGCCTCCTCGTGAATAAAATTAAACGGATTAACTTTCTTCAGAAACCAAAATAATCTTTAAAGGTATCATTTTTCTACTCCATCCTCATTATAAAACTTCGATTTATCATTTAACATTTTTGAAAGATTATGTTTAAAACTTAATGCCATTATTTTTATGACAATAATAATTATTAATGTCTAGCCACAAAGGGATTAGCGGTAAAGCCGAGAGACAGATCGATTAATGTAAAGTTTCTAATAATAAATAATTGGAAATAAAAGGAATAAAAAAACATATTTTAGAAAAGATTTAAATAATGTGATAGAATTATAATCGGTTGGCGCCCAAAGACCGGGTGACTATGGAGTCCCGTCAACCCTTCGTTGTTTCTTATTAATTAGAGACCGACCGAAGGTTCGGTTTCGGTTTTGGCCAGTTTCGGCAAAAAATCTAGTTTCGGCATCAGTTTCGGTTTCGGCAGTTTCGAAACATGTTTAAAAATCGATTGTCAACTGTCTGAAAAAGTGTAAAAAATAAGCCAAATAACAGTAAACAATAGATTTTTAATTTGTCTAAGAAAGTTTCGGTTTCGGCCAAAACTGAGACAGACACCGAAGATTCGGTTTCAGAAGTAGTTAACATGTTTTATTATTTTTATAAATTTTGTTGGTTTTATAGAAGTAATTGTTATTTTATAATACGGCCGGCAATAGACGAATTTGGATTTTCAAACTGAACTCTATGCCGTCCACCGAAGGGCTACATAACTAGTCACGTCCGTTTTTTTATCAGTTTGCCCCCAAACGGAGCGAGAAACGGACGTTAGGCTCTGCGTCGCTTTGTGAAATCGATTTTTAAATTCTGTTTTATTTCAATAAACAATACGTAAAAACTGAGTTAATGTTTTTACAGGCCTTTACGAAATCAACCTGTAAAAAAATTCTCAAATACCTTTTCCAACCTTTCCAAAAGCTTTTTCTCAAGTATTTTTAAACTCCTCCCATAAAAGGGCGTGAATTCCGATTTCGATTTTTTCCTGGACTATTGGATGAACGTGTTAACATGTCTGCTTGTTTAGGAACAAATACATCCCAAAACACGTAATCGTGTTATACTTTCATAAGACCAAAAACGTCCCGAGCGACCTTACATTTTAAAAGCTATATCTCTCTTCCTTTCATGCAAACATATGTTTTTATTTTCTTTTAACCAGAAAGAGAACGCAATAATGCTTTATATTGTCTTCGAAATATGAAAGCTATCTTGCATAGATATTTTACAATCTCAATCCAAAGGGACGGTTTCTAATTTTTCGCGCGAAACTGAGGCTCCCGGATTGTGAGGTACGAATATATTGAAGCAAGCAGACGGGTTTTAACTGTCTGAAATAGTGTAAAAAATAAGCCAAATAACAGTAAACAATCGATTTTTAACATGTCTAAAAAAGTTTCGGTTTCGCTTTCGGCCGAAACCGAGTGTGAATGTTGCAAAAACTCAGAAACGAGTACGATCAAGGGAGTTACATGGAGTGGTAGAGCTCTATCCCCCTCCAGGATGACAGTTCCCGTTTTTACCTAAATGGCGCACTTTTGAAGATATAAGGGCTGGAAGTTTCGCCCTCTTGAAATTTCTTAAACAGTCTTCTGGAAATTTCTAGAAGTTTCCATAGAGCTCTCGAAAGTTCTGGAAGGAGTGGCGGAGAATGTCCTGGAATGTTCCGGAATAGGGAAACAGGAACATTCCAGAACACTCTCGAACGTTATCCTGAGCGAAGCCGGGTAACCCAGCTGGTATTATGTAAAGAAATAGTGGTTTTTACGAACTTGTTTGACAGTAATTACATTATTTCACGAAGAATAAGATATGTTTATGTATTTTAATGTGTATCTAAAATTCAAATTGGTAAAATTTTGGTAATCAAAATACAACTACAAATTGTATTATGTATTTTGACAATCAAAATTTGACGAATTATTAATAACGTCTGGATACGCGCCATAAATATGCTATGAGACCATGAGGGCGCCATCTATGGTTTTTGTATTGTATTGAATTTACCTATGTGACTTGAGATTCAGTATATTCATGCATTTCCTTACCTCTGTGAATCAGGCAATTACTTCCGACGGGAGTGTGAGGCAAAGCCAAGAGATGTCTCTCCTAGTCAGTCATTATCGAATAATTCACCCAATAATTGGATTATTGTTGTACAAGATTTTTTGGCACGTATTATTAATATGCAAATTTATTCATTGTTGAAACTTCCTTGCTGTGCGAAACATCTGTTAAGATTATGCAATACCGCCTTGATAATTTTTAATGAAAAGAAGTGTCTTTTGTGTTGGACATCGTGGATGAGCTGCATTCTCTGAGTGAGTATTGTTTGTTTTCACTTTGGAATTTGGAATTGCTGGGTCAACTGTTTTTGTGTCACATAGGGAAGAATTCAATTTTCGTTAATTTACATAGGGTAGTCATTCCCTCGTGTCAGGGGCTATTTACACGCCCCTACATATTAAATGGTCCTTCGAGCCGGATTATTCATTCATTCATACATTCAATTCGAGATTATAGCTGATATTACATGGATGTTTGAATTTACGTATTTTTTTTGGTAAATTTGAAGTACCTCTCATTTTTTGAGAACTATAGCTGGTCTTGTTTTTTCTTTTGGATGACATATTTGGATGTTCGCAGAATTATTGTAATTTTGGATAATTATTCGTAACATTATTATTATTAATTCATTGTTAACATTGTTCGCAGAATTGTCGTAATTTTGGATAATTATTCGCAACATTATTATTAATTAATTATTAACATTGTAACATTATTGTAAAATTTTGTGGTAATCTTTTCGCATATATAAAAAATGCCAAGAATTACGGAGGAGGGTTTTGATGAGGCTCAAGACAGATCGCTTATTCTTTTAACCGCAAAAAAGGAAAATCTTTTTTTTCGTATGAACGATCTGTATAATGCAACAAATAATATATCTAATTTTGAGTCAAGAAATAACGAAGTGTTTATGGCCCAGTCAGAGATGATTGATCAAATGCGAAGTCAATTTGAAAATATTATAGATAGCATCAATGATCGTCAGTTAACTTTAAATCCAGAATTTAAACCAGATTTTCAAGCTTTAAATGCTTTTGATGATCTTTTTTTGAAGGTCAAACGAACTAGATCGAATATGAAAACTTCTGTAAGAGAATCACTGACGTCACAAAATAAGTCGCGGGAGCCGTGTATGATTAATCTTCCTGCAATAGATCTTCCAACCTTCGATGGTAAGAATGAAAGCTGGTCGAAATTTTTTGAGTCATTTAAAGCCAATATCCATAATAATAGACAGCTAACTGACTCACAGCGTGTGCAGTACTTAGTCGGAAAACTCACACACGGGGCTTTGAACGTAACCGCAGGCATTGTGCCTTCGGGTGATACATATCAGATCATTTGGGAGAGTTTAGTTAAAAAATATCAAGATAAACGTACACTAGGAACACATTATTTAAATAATATTCTCGATGCGAAAAACTGCACGAATACATCTGCCAGTCTCAATTCTTTCATTGAAAGATATTCTTCGTCAGTGTCGGCATTAAAGCAGTTAGGTATTGAAGATTTAACTGATTTTATTTTGTTTCACTGCGCGGTAAGAAAAATTGATTCACAGACGGCTCAGAACTTTGAGCTGACAGTTCGTAATAAAGAAATTCCTTCTTATAATGAGTTAGTTTCGTTTGTACAAGATCAAGTAAGGATTTTAGAACGAACGAGTAACTCGCATGGTGTCGTAAATAAAACGCATCCCATTTCGTCCTCCCGATCAAATAATACTAAATCGTTCGTCGCGAGTATTGCGAATATTCCGCGCTTCCCAGCTCCACCGAAAAGATGTATTCTGTGTAACAAAACTGATCATTTAGTCAACGTTTGCTCAAAGTTTAAATGTATGAGTTCCCCACAGGCTCGATTTGAATTTATAAAATCGAAAAATGCCTGTGTAAATTGCCTTAGTGGTTCACATACAATCAAGTCATGCAAATCGGGGTTAGTTTGTGATTTGTGCAATAAACGTCATCATACATTCTTACATTTCGGCAGTGTGAATAATATGAAAACCAATACTCATGTACATACGTCGCAAGTACCTACCAGTGAAGAACCGTCAGTCCCCCCTCCAGTGTCATCCAGCATCAATGGAACTGGCATTGGTGATAAGCAAGTGGAGGGGACTGCAAATGTCAATCCTTCGTGTTCGCTTTCTGCCAAAGTAACACCGAACTCTTCTATTTTACTTTCGACCGCACAAGTATACGCGAAGCTTAAAAACGGAAATAAAGTTATTGTTCGGTGCCTAATTGATAATGGCTCTCAAAATAATTTGATTACGGTCGATTGTTGTAAGACGCTGAATTTATCAATAATTCCTTTGAGTAATTCATTCGTCAAAGGAATTGGATCAACGTCTCGACCAATATTCGGTTACGTGTATTTGGACATTGAGTCTCGCGTATACCCAGAGAATAAATATAATATACATGCGCTTGTCGTTGACAGTATCACCGACCAATTACCTAATCACTATATAGCCAAGGGTGATATGAGGTACTTAGAGGGCATACCTCTCGCAGACTTAACGTGGAATATTCCTGGATGCGTGGATGTCGTCATCGGCGCACAACTGTTCCCATATATTTATTTAGGGAACAGGGTTGAATCGGGTACTAGTGCACCCCCCGCGTTATCGACCGCTTTCGGTTTCGTGTTGATGGGTGATTACCCCAATAATGTGCTCAACACAAACACATCATTTTCGGCACTCGCACTGAATGATTTAGTGCAAAAATTTTGGCTGTTAGAAGAGATACCTAATATAAAATTTCTAAGTCCGGAGGAGACAGAATGTGAGAATCTCTTTACTTCATCAATTTCTCGCACTGATGATGGTAGATATTCTGTTGCTTTACCTTTCTGTAAAGATCCAAGACAATTGGGTAATTCTCGTACTGCTGCCCAACGCCGATTTTTGGCATTGGAGCGAAAATTTAAACATTCCCTTGCTTTGCAAGAGAATTATAACAAGGTTATCAGTGAATATATTGAAAATAATTACCTATCAGAAGTCTCAGAGTCTGATATCACAGAAGATGGATATTACATCCCACATCATGCTGTCACTCGTCCAGTCAAACCAATGCCTCGTATTGTGCTCGATGCTAGTGCTAAAACACACACAGGGCTGTCACTGAATGACATTATTCATACTGGTCCCAATTTGCAAGCCGATTTGTTTCTGCTTTTGCTTGACTTTCGTCTTTTTCCCATCGCTATGACTGCGGATATAAAGCAAATGTATTTACAGATTGAAGTTCCTAGCAAGCATCGCAGATACCTGAGGATCTTATTTCGATTCTCAAATAATGGTCTCATACGAACTTTTCAGCTCAATCGAGTTCCTTTCGGCTTGACGGCAAGTCCGTACGTAGCAATGCGGACGGTTCGCCAGTTGGCCCAGGATATGAGACCACATTACCCGGACGCTGCCAAAGTGGCAGAGTCCAAGCTGTATATGGACGACCTGGTCTATTCTATTGCAGATGAGCCCAGCGCCATACGTCTTTCTCGAGAATTAATCTCATTGTTTAAGTCCGGTGCCTTTGATTTAGTGAAATGGACTAGTAATTCTCAAGTTGTACTTGAGAACCTCCCGGATTCTCACCGCAGCCCAGTGGACTTCACTGTTGGTTCTAACAATACCTCTAAGGTGTTGGGCCTTTCGTGGGAACCAGCTGATGACAGCTTCTTCTTTACGACATCTTATGTTCAGGAGAAGTGCACAAAGCGGAGCATACTCTCCATAGTCGCCCGCTTATTTGATGTCCTCGGCTTGGTCGCCCCTGTCATTCTGTACGCTAAATTACTTATCAAAGAGCTATGGCTGTGCAACATTGGTTGGGATGATACACCCCCTGATAGCGTTATTCGTCGGTTTTCGGCGCTTACACAGGAATTTCCTCTAATTTCAATGATGAAAACCCCTTGCCATGTTGGTGTCCTGAAAGACAGTACGGTGCTCGTTGTTGCTTTCTGCGATGCAAGCATGAATGGTTACGGCTGTGTGATTTATTTGCACACCACTGATATGTTTGGGAAAATTACAGTGAGATTGTTGTGCGCAAAATCAAAGGTTTCTCCCACCAAAGTGATGACCCTCGCTCGTTTGGAGCTCTGTGCCGCAGTATTGATGTCCAAATTAATACGGACGGTTCAAGATAATTATTCTGAGCGTCTTCCTATTGCAGGAACATATGCGTTTTCCGATTCTACTGTTGCGCTCTCTTGGATACATTCTTCACCGCATCGCTATTCGGTGTTTGTTAGTAATCGCGTAGCTCAGTGCCAAGAAAATTTGTCTGCAAAGAACTTTTACCATGTTGCTGGTAGTGAAAACCCGAGCGACTGCCTTTCTCGTGGCATGCTTCCTTCCCAACTCGTTTCACATGATTTATGGTGGAACGGCCCATCATGGATTCGCAGCCCACCTTTGGAATGGCCATTAAAACCGTTTCACCCTACCAATACTGGTGAAATGCCTGAAAACAATGCTAATGTGCTCATTGCAACATTTCAGGGTGAAAAATCGGTCCTGAGTGAACTGGCTCAGCGTATATCCACTTGGGATAAACTACTAAGGATTGTTGTTTATATCCTCCGATTCATAAAAAAGATATCACTTTCCTCTGGAACGGTCAATAATCTTATGACTGCTGAAAAGGCTGTGATTCGTGCTGTGCAGAGTATTCATTTTGCAGGAGATATTGCTGCACTCCAGAAAGGCAAATTTCATTCCAAAAGACTTCAGAGTTTATCTCTATTTCTTGATGGAGATAATCTGTTACGTATTGGGGGGCGGCTTTCTAAATCGGATTTACCTTTTGAGGTTAAACATCCGGTTTTACTTCCCAAACATGACTGTGTTGTCGATCTGATCATCGCTCACTTTCATGTCGTGAACTGTCATACAGGCCCAGGACTTCTTATGTCTATCTTACGTCAACGCTATTGTATATTAGATGCTAGGACTGTTATTAGGGCGATGGTGCGGAAATGCAATTGTTGCTTCCGCTTAAATCCATCGCATCCTACACCGAAGATGGCAGATTTACCGTCATATCGGGTTGCAGAAGCAAAGGCCTTCGTACATACCGGTGTAGATTACGCAGGTCCCCTCCGTATTACGCTGACTCGTCGGAGAGGACAACATTCTCAAAAGGCATATTATATATTATATATATTATTTGTCTATTCGGATGCCTTGTGACCAAGGCTATTCATATTGAGTTGGTCTCTGACTTAACTTCAAATGCTTTCCTGGCTGCTTTCAGCCGTTTTATTTCTCGGCGTGGCCCGGTAACATGCTTGTATTCAGATAATGGTACTAATTTTGTGGGTGCGAAGGCACAATTAGATGACCTCTACAAGTTTTTGGTTGAATCTGAATATGAGCCCTCATTAAAGCGCGAACTCGCTAAGCGTCGTATATAGTGGAAAATGATTCCACCACGCGCGCCTCATTTTGGGGGGTATGTGGGAGTCGAACATAAAAGAGTATGAAGACACACTTGTACCGTGTGATTGGAACTCAGCTTCTCACCTATGAGGAGTTACAGACTGTGCTAGTTCAAATTGAGTGCATAATGAATTCGCGTCCACTTACAGTTATGTCTTCTGACCCTTATCCAGAAGTCCTTACGCCTGCGCACTTTTTAATGTCGACACCATTGCAGTACTTGCCTGCTTCTGTCCTGGCAGACGGTAAAATTAATTTGACTCAGCGTAAGCAATTATTAGACAGCATGGTTCAGTCCTTCTGGAAGAAGTGGCGTTCAGAGTATCTGCACACCTTGCAAGTCAGGCAGAAGTGGACTACTTCTGATCATCCGATTGATATCGGAACTGTCGTACTAGTGGGACAGGAAGATTCCCCTCCGTTAAATTGGCCTTTAGGCGTGATAACTGAAATCCATCCCGGAATGGATAAAATTGTTCGCGTTGCGACGGTAAAGACACGATTTGGTTCTTTTAAACGTCCGGTTGTCAAATTATATCCCATTCCAACGCAATAATTTTATATTTTATCTATTTTTGTTTATTTTTATGTATTTATTTTTTGTTTTTAGTCATTGTTTCAATGATCTCTGACCCAGACATGGCATTACTTAATATCGGTTATCTTGGTCAATTGAACTTTATTACATTGTATTTTTTAGTTATTTTGTGAGATTCTGCGAATTTCCAATGTGTGTCATTCCTGAATATTACCGGTGAATACAGTCACTTTATTTCTATTTCATTTCTTGTTTCATTTGTATTTTTATACTCTTTCTTTTGTAAGTTCTACGAACTTCCAAGGCGGGGAATATGGATACGCGCCATAAATATGCTATGAGACCATGAGGGCGCCATCTATGGTTTTTGTATTGTATTGAATTTACCTATGTGACTTGAGATTCAGTATATTCATGCATTTCCTTACCTCTGTGAATCAGGCAATTACTTCCGACGGGAGTGTGAGGCAAAGCCAAGAGATGTCTCTCCTAGTCAGTCATTATCGAATAATTCACCCAATAATTGGATTATTGTTGTACAAGATTTTTTGGCACGTATTATTAATATGCAAATTTATTCATTGTTGAAACTTCCTTGCTGTGCGAAACATCTGTTAAGATTATGCAATACCGCCTTGATAATTTTTAATGAAAAGAAGTGTCTTTTGTGTTGGACATCGTGGATGAGCTGCATTCTCTGAGTGAGTATTGTTTGTTTTCACTTTGGAATTTGGAATTGCTGGGTCAACTGTTTTTGTGTCACATAGGGAAGAATTCAATTTTCGTTAATTTACATAGGGTAGTCATTCCCTCGTGTCAGGGGCTATTTACACGCCCCTACAACGTCTATCTCAAAATAAATGGAATTTTTTTCAAATATTCTTTTTCCCTATTTTCAATACATGAGCAACAATATACTTTAATTTTTGTTTCCAAAACAAAACAATCATGCAGTGAAGCTGAAGTTTGTGGGGATTTTGTACAGCGCCCTTGAGGTGATTTTTCACAAAAACGGCGCTATACAAATAATTCAAATACAATTATTATTTTTATTATGGGAAGGAGGTGATTTGTAGGGTTGCCTTTGTTTCTAGCTAACCTGTTTGTATTACGGACTTGGCGAAATTCAGAACGGCCATAAGTCCACTTCTAACAAAACTATATCTAAATATCTGGGATTATTCTGGCTTAAAAAAGTGTGTCTAGATGTTCCATACATCTTTATACATTTAAAAAAATATATTTGTTAAGAAAAAGATTACAATAACAACAAAACAATTACAATAATAACAATAACAACACCTAAATTTGGTGACCTAGCATAGTTTATCGGGTGAGGTATATTCAGGTCCTGGCGGTGGATGCACTTGCCCACCAACTACATGGCAAGCCAAATCGGAAAAAGCCGGTGTAAGGAGACCCATTGACATCTTTAGCTGGTTTATCTCGACCCATCGTCTTGCAGAGCAGTGGGCGGGATCCAAGTTAAGTAGGTACAAGTTAAACCATACAAAGGTTTCAATATTTGTCAGAGACTATTTTTTTTTGTGCTATGTTTATTTGCAAAGAGATTTTCTTTAAAATAAACAAGTACTTTATACAATAGCAAAAATTCTTATAAAATTGTGAAATTCATAACGTAAGTACAAAATAATATGAATAATTTTGTGTTAGAATAAATAAACATGTTGGACATAGGTATTTATGTATATTACGAATAGATAAAACGGAGTAGGTGTATTGGTCGAAATGAGGTTAGAGTGTTTTACAACGGGCAAAAAAAACTGAACTCATGAAAAACAAGTGGTGTTCATCAATTTCATGTTCGTTACTGGCTTTTCATTCGGGTATGAAATTTTGCCCCAAAGTGTTTATTACGTACCTATTCATGTGTGTCCATTGTTTCACAAATTATAACTATTTAATATTTGTTTTATTTACGTTAATTTACAAATGAAGTTAGATCGAATCCCTTACCGAAGGATTAAAAATCAAAAGTGTTGCCCACTTAGTAAAAAATGCTGTCCTTAATAAAGGAAATCAACGTCTTTGTATCCTTAAACTAATACTTTTCATTCATTCTACCATAGTGCTACATCCCAGGTTAGGATTGGTTCTCATCCACAAATATTCACTATTACCTTCGTTCCATTCATCTACAATTCCTCAGGAGTTCCCATCATGTTCCAGCTTCATCCGGTCAATAATTCCACCTCTTCTTCGATCTCCCACGTGTTTCTTTCCATCTTGTAATTTTTTTTTCAGTATTTTATCATCTGGTATGTCTTTGGGACCTAATAAATATTATTTTTCATGCAGGGGTGAACTCTTGATTTCGTAGTAAAATTATAAGGAATATTATTGGTAATTGATTCTTAAACATCGCACAAGAAGAAATTCAACAATACGTAGAAAATAAAAAGGTGACGGTCACAACTGGAATCGAACTTCAGATCTCTGTCTTACCGGGACAACGCCTTAGACCACGTTAATTCCAAATAAAAAATCCGTTATATAACCAACCACTTTATGAGGAATGTAATGTTTTGAGTGAAGCTGTATATAACACAAATACTTTGTAGATTTTTTTTATCAATAATATTTGCAGATAGAATTCAACAAATCCGTACCACTGTAATCATTGTCTCTTCGCAGAACTTTGTGGAACAGGTAGGTACTAAAACTAATTTTGGTCAAAGAAACTATTTGTACCAGGCTTCTTCCATATTATATGAAATCTTCCAATTTTTTGGTAAAATTTAAAAATATTTTTGACATATTTGTGTTGACAAAATATTGCCGCAATATTTGTTCTCCTTACCCTTCCTTAATAAGACTTTTTCTATCTTCCATTTGTTAAAAAACAGAAAGTCACCCTATTTGTTTTGTATGCTTTCATTATTTTAATATGGTTTAAACTTTTTTTTTATTAACACAACATAGGAGACCCTGAAGAAAATAATTACCCTTACGGCCATTGTCATCTTTGGGGACGTGTATGGAAGGTCTTTTTGTGGAAAGGAAGGAGCGAACCTGGGTCTTGAAGAGACCCATGTTGTAGGAGGAAAAAAACACATCCCGGCCATTGAAATCAAGAACCAGTCGTAGAAACGACCCGTTCTCAAGTGACAAACGTCAATTGTGTACAAATGCTGGTTGTGCGTTTGGCGTGTTTTCCGACTGTGCACCGGTGTCAAAAGAAAAAAATGATTCTAGTTTCTCGGAGCGTCATCTCGGATGCGAAAATTTGAAAATAAATTCTTCTTATCGACATCCTTGGTGTATCGTCACATTAGAAAAAAATAATGGCTACGTGGAAATGGTTAAAAGCATCTCAAATGTTATATTATAAGAAGATTTAGGAGCGAATCGTGCAAAATTGTGATAACTTAAACGATTCACGTAATTAGAATGATTCATTAAAGAAACATGTTTTTATGAAACCATATAATTGTTGTTGGAACAATTGGGTCAAGCGTTTCCTTCAAAGGGGATAACATCTAAATTAGTGCTCCGTAAACCTGGGACTCCCCAAGGCATTTATTAATTATAAACACTTTTAGTGGTGTTTTCTGGATGTTTTAAAAAGTGGTCTCCTGTTTAATATCATTAAATTTATTAAAATTGTAGACTCGCTTTATCCGACAAAGGACGTCACAAAAAAGATGGGTTTTTTTCGAAGCCCGTAGAAGGAATTATAATTTTACAGTGAAATGGAACAAAGAATGTTTATTTCTTTTATCTCGTTTAAAAAAATGTTTCAAAGGTCTTTGACAAACTCATTAATTGCAAAATATATACAGAGGCTAATCACAATAATTAATACAGAAATAAACTTTGCATATAAGCTTCAGATATCTACGTTTTTTTTTTACATTAACTCCACACAGGAGGACCTGAGGAAAATAATTTCCCTCAGGGCCTATGTCACCTGGGATGCTGTGTGGAGGGTCTTTTTGAGGAGAGGAAGGAATGAACATTGGTCTTGAAGAGACCCATGTTGTAGGAAGGAGGAAACACAGAGGCCGGCAAATCATTCCACAGCCGGGCTGTTGAACACAAGAACGAGTCGAAGAAACGACCTGTTCTCATGAGACAAATGTCACCTGTGTACAAATGTTGGGCACGCGTTTGGCGTGTTTCCCGACTATGCACCGGTGCCGAAGGGATCAATGATGCTAGTTCCTCGGAGCATCTTCCATTGTAATACCGGTAGAACTAGGATAGCATTCCCACCCGACGCCTGTGCTCTAAAGATTTCAATCCGTCTGTTAAGATGGGAGAATCTATCAAACGGACCGCCCGTTTCTGCACAGAGTCGAGAGTATTTTTCAGGTATTTTGGAGCTCCAGACCAGAGGTGGCTGCCAAATACACCAAGCATATCAATGGAGGGCCTGTTCGGAAGGTTGCTTCCGTTGAAAGAGACTAGATTTTCATTTCGATCCCTTTTAGACGTAATCAGACAAGACTTTGAAACATTAAATTCAACGAGATTACTTTTACCCCAAGAGAAAACACTCTCGAGGTACGAAAAAGCCCTACGAGCTGTTGGAGTTTGTGAGCCGTTTGGGGGCTTGTCAAACAAAAAGCTATCATGAACTGCACTGTCATCCGCGTAACAATGAATTGGTGCACATAACAAAAGGTCGTTGAAGTGCAACAAAAACAAAGTCGGAGACAGAACCGATTCCTGTGGGACCCCAGCATTTATCGAGTGTGAGGAAGAGGGGAAACCATCGTAAAAATAGAATGAAAACTATTTAAATTCTTAATGCTTTTGAATAGTTTTAATTTTAGTAGATAATGCGTGTACGAAGAAATTCACCGTAATGAAAAACAACGAGCTTTTCGAACTGAAAAGTACGCATGAAGTTTTAAATTTCAATAAGATTCCAAAATCTGTAGAAAGGCATCAAACGTAGATTAGAAAAATGGAGGCTATAAAATATCTTTATAAATTGGTTTCCATGAATAAATATAATTACAACACAAAAGCGGTATGATTAGTTTCTTAGAACTGGTATCTGCCTAGCTGGAAACTAATGTTGACTGGGGCTTAATGCAGTCCCAGCTGTATTGCAGATTATCCTCGTTTCTTGCACGTGTTCGGTGACCCAAATCATGATCCCCCGACAGTTCATCGCCGGTCAGTTGATCCCCACACAGTTGAGCCCCCGACTGTTGATCCCTGGACAATCGATCTCCCGGACTCCAGACAATTGATCCTCCCTATCTTTGCATATTATAAATTAAAGTCCTCCGACGCTTCTGTCTGTCTGTTTGCGATTAACTAAAAACTGATGAACGGATTTTTCTGCGGTTTTCACCAATAGATAGAGTGATTCATGAGTAAGGTTTAGGTAAGTATATAATTTGTCAAGGTTTTGTGTAAATTGGTTGGAATATATAAAGGGAGCGGGCTGGCAAGCGGGCGGTGTGAATTTGGTTTGTATGCAAATTAACAAATGGCGTTGGTTATAAAGGTTGGGTAACCGACCAGTAGATGGCGTTGCGTTCCATAAGCCACAGCAACGCGTGGCCGGGTCAGCTAGTAGTTGATATTTCTCTGCCAATTGACCCCTCAGATATTATTTGATCCCTTAAAGGATCAATGAAGTGGAAACTTCTTCAGCACCGTTGTGATTTGAAACTCGAAGAAACGAAAAAAACGACACTAAAAATAGACAAAGAGAATGAGATGGTCTTCTCTATGAGGTGCTTCGTAGCCTCCCCACTCTTGTCTATTGGAGTTTTCAGAAGGTTTAACTTCTACCCACTGGAGCGCTTTAGCCACAATATGGCATTATTTAAAATACCTCGCATTGCTTTACTGCCAATTTTGGCAAATTTTCCCTAATTAGTAAGAAATTAAGTAGAAGATTGTGATTTTATAATACTTTTTTTATAAGTCCTACGAATATGTGATAATTGACAAAATGTAGGTGAATTCATTGAATACATAGAACAATAATTAGTTTGTATGTCCCCATATTAACATTCGGAGGTATGATTCTTTTAATGTGGGCGGAAAATATTCAAAATATTACCAAAAAATTTCGACCAATCGGAGAAAAAAGTTTTAAATTGCGCTGTCGCTCCAGTGGCGACAGCATGTGAATTGCACACTCTGTTTTTTTTTTCTGTTGTGCTTCCTCCCACATAACATAAGTACGCAGAGAGGAAATACGGGAATTTCGTCGTGGTTGAACATAATTGGTGATAATCTTATAAGTCATAAAAAAAGGATTAAGAAAATAATTAAATCCCTGAATGTGTTTTTATAGGAGTACTTACTTATAGCTAACCAATGTTCAATTACAATTCAGATCTCAGAAAAAAATTCCAGAGTGAGTAAAAATTGCAATTGTTTTGTAAATTCGCTCGTTAGCCCCTCAGTTACATCACTTGTGTAATCATTGCCTCTTTCGCCATACTGAGACTGCCTCCGCGTAGGAACCTCGCCAGATTTCACAAATTCCGTCATGAAAATTTAATGGCAAGCATTTCAAGTTGAAATTTTCATCACCCCTCCTTTAGATTAGGTTCTGCCTCTTTAATGCGATCTTCAAAGAGAGTAGAGGAATGGTCGAGGTCGTCAACGTTCAAATATTTTAAGTGTAAAAGGGATTATCGTTTATGTCAATTGAATTTAACATTTGTTTTAAATTGAGGTTTTGTATCGCCATTTGCTTGAATACGAATTTACATTACCTAAGTCTGAACTAAAACTTTTAATTATTATAACATTTGATAATATTAGTTCATGTATTTAGACAGCTGTTTTAAAGAGAGCTCGTTCGAATGTACTAGGGGCAGTAAAAAAGAAATGCCTCTTATTTTTTTGTACTTAAATAAAGTTAGTTAAGTGAAAATTTTGAATTTGATGCAATTCCTCAAACCTTCTTCTAAAATCTGCTGCAGTAGTAACTTTTTTGCATCAATAGGTGGCACACTGCAGTCGCTTGCTAAATTGCCAACATCGATGTTCGTAGTAGATAGCGTTCTGTGATTGATTCTTCACTGTAGAAGGTTAAACGCCCATTCGCATTCATGAAATACTGAAAAATGTGTACCATAATGCAACAAAGGACGTCAGCATTGCTAGATGATGGGTTCGTCATTGTAACGAAGCTGAAGGACAAACACCGCTGGTTGAAGAAAAAAGTAACTGCACGCAACATTGAGCGAGTTGATGATATCATTCCTGGTGACCACAGATAACTACAGGTATCGCATTCTTTCCCTCAGTAAAGGCAGTGTGATGACGATTATTTGAAAACTGATTATTCAACAAAAGTTTGTGCAAGGTGGGTACCAAGAAAGTTAACGGGTCAGAGTAAAGAAACAACAAAAACAATAACCTCATAATACTTGCAGCGCTTAGTTTCTGGAAAAAATTGTGACCGGAGACGAAATATCGATTCATGCTTTTGATGCTGAATCAAAGAGGCATTGGAATGGAATTGCATTACACAAGTTCACCAAGGGCAAAAAAAATTTTAAGCTGTGTGATCGGTCGGGAAGGTTATGGCGATGGTGTTATGGATGTGACCTAGCTTTTTACAACACTGCGATTTATGCCCTTGTTAAAAGACGGGCCGAAGCTGTGGAAATGGACGGAGAATATATTGAAAAGTAACAAATTAATCTTCAGTAGTGTAGTTTTCAACCCGTGCAATTGCATTTTTTATATGTCGACAATTAAAGAAGAAAACAAATGGAGGCATTACTTTTTGACTGCTCCTAGTATTATGTGTATACCGATAGTATTCTAACTGGTTCGAATTAGTTTAGAATACCCACCCCCAGTCTCGTCTTACCCCGCAGTGGTCCCATCAAACAATACACCTCCACCCAAACAAGAATCTCTTTATTCTGATTTACCTGTAAATTTAAATGAATTTTTAACTGATAAAGCCTTTTTTGTTATTATTCTTGGTAATTTTTTTGCAGGACCATGTTGATATTTTTTTTTTGGTTTGATGTCGACTGTTGACAATATTTCAAACGTTTTTTATATATTTGTTAAAAAAATAGTCTTTAAATGTATTGTTTCGGGATCAGTAACAGAAATTCGTCAACCGTTTTTTGGAGCAAGAGCTGTAAAATAGTAAAAATTGTTTTAAATCTCCAAACATGTTTTTCAGAAATCTGAAAACCCACATCATATATGTCCAAAATGGTCTAAAGATGTCATAGTATATTTGGTGTGGACAGGTCTGAGTTTATTTTTCTTAGTTTTTAAGATAAGCCTCTCGACTAGCACTTCCGAGGTCACCTGAAGTAAATTTTATTTGATTAATTTGTAGTATTTAAAAATTAATTCGATTGAAAAAATACAAAGAATATTTTCGTCACGTTCCAGAGTTGTAGATACTGTCAGTATTGCCGTGGCATAAGATCACCATTCAAGATAGAGACGTTCCTTAAAATGGCTTTAGCCGTATTCGGTAACCAAATCTAAATTTCCGGATACTTCTCCACCTTCTGCTTCCACATATCTCTGCCCTCCATACTATCTTCAGACCCATAAAATACGCAGTCGGGGATGTCATGGTCTTATTGGCTCCAGAAGTTGGGAGCAGTTGGGACTCTTGTGCGGTAGTCATATAAAAAAAAAATGTTTTAAAAAACATTACGGGTATGCAGTTCACACGCGGTAGAATTGAAACCTTTAGAAAACTAAAGCAGACTAAAGTGGGGGAGGCTACGAAGCGCCGCAAAGAGGAGACCGATTATTCTATCTCATTCTCTCGCAGGCTAAACCCTACATAAAATATATAATATATGTTTGTGTTTGTCCCTTTTTAGTGTCGCTTTTTTGTTTCATCAAGTCTTATATTACAACGGTGCTAAAGGAGTTTTCACTTCAAAAAATTTCCTGCGCTCCACAAATTTATCTAAGGCTCTAAGGTGTAACATTCGGTTCACAGATATCAGTCTATTTAATAAGACGTTATTTAATTCCGTAACCCTAAACATAAACTTTAGAGTATCTACAAATAAACGCAAAGTTCTAGTATTACCCAAGTTCAATAGGGAAACATCTCAAAATTTCTGAGTTTAGAAACAAAATGGTAAAGAAACTTTCCTTTTTTTATAAAAAAATAAGTCAAATTTGTTTTAATTATGTGGTCAAATTAGAAGTTTTCTTGTGAACTAACGATGAAACCAGCGTATTATTAGTTCAATAGAGAAACGTGTCGAATGTAGGTATTTATATATTTCAATTTGGTAGGCGGGTACGGGTACCGCCGCCCCGGGAACCGTTTACTGGATAACCAACACCTTTGCCATTGGTCACCCCAAGTGGTTCGCTACTTTTGGGGACTTAGCAGGAGTGCCCGGTTTCATGGGGTGAGCTGCCCGGGTCTTGGGTGGATGCATCTCCTCACCAGCTGCATCCCTAATAATGATAAAGTACCCAAGGGGAATTATTTTCCTCACAAAGCTGCTAGATAATGTAAAAAATAAATAAACTAAGTTTGATCATAGCTATACGTATACAAACCTTGGATGTGTTTCTCTATTAAATAATTTAATGTTACTAAATTAAAACACTAAGTTCTTTAGAACTTCCGTGAAAAAACAAATCATTTAATCGTAACACTTGTTTCATTCAATAAATAATATGTTTATATAATTTATCAATGTAATATGAAATTATGATATTAACTAAATTTGTCAATTTGACTGGCCTAAAACAGGATCCATTCCTAGTTGGCTAGTCAAAGTTTCCACATATGTTTCATTGTATAATTTTATTTAATTTTATTATTATTATTATTATTATTTGGGCGGTCCAGAGGCGAGAACTTTGGATTACGCATTTTTTGGTTGTACCTCTCTAAACAAAAAATATCATTTCTTTTGTCAAGCCAAAAGTCCGCCTTCCACTACGAGCGGAGCGGACTCCGTACGGACCCCGCTCGACTAGCAAACGTTAACTGCATACAAGTGCTTCCATCAAGAACGAGGTGAGCGGAGGGGACAAAACGAGTTAAAATAGGTTCGAACTGTACGAACTCCGCTCGACTCACAATCGTTAACTGTATACAAGTGCTTCCATCAAGAACGAGGTGAGCGGAACGAACCGAACTAGATAAACTAGGTCCAAACGAGTCCGCTCACGCACACCATCGCCAACTAGTTTCTTGCGGACTCCGCTCAAAAACTGTCATCAATTCATTTGGCTCGACTGCATTTTTGTCGAGACGGAGGTGTTTATTGAAGAGGTTTGCCAATTTTGTTTATAGAATACGACTAGCAAAGATTGTCGCAATGTCGACAAAAAGAATTCGGCTTAGAAAACCACCATTGAGACGAAATTGGCGGAAATAAGAAAGTAAAAAAAGTTTTTAAATTTTTGAGATGAGATTCTTTTTCTAAATGTATATTTGCAAACATCTTCACTAGAATTAGTAATTGACATTACAAAAATTATTCCGTTCACTTCAAACGACAAAGCGATACTGACTCGTTTTCAATGGAAGGGCAAAATTATTCTAAGCGACTCTTTTTTGATGGAAGTCAAAACTATTTCGCTCAGCTCCCACTCCGCTCCGCTCTACTCTTTTCCGGTCGCAGTGGAAGGCGCCCTTAACGTAGAATTATTAATTTTTTAAATTAAAATTATTCACATTCATATTTTATTTTTTTAAATTAAATATATTTTTCCCATAAGTATTTTAAAAATAATCTATTTGTCCCTAGCGGAATCTACTATTAGATACGGAATAACATCTTGGAGAAACTCGTGCAAGACAAATATAGGTGACATTTAAACAATTCAAAACTCTATGACTAAGCTCTTTGTAAGCAAAAGCATTTATGAACAAATAAGAGAAATGAAATTATTGAGTCAGTTAATACATTACCCGTTCGAGGGATATTATAGTTTTAAATTGGATGCCGAAACCTATTTTCGGATTCAATATACAAAGAAAAAGCAGATCAGCGGATTATGGCACTAAATTTAGTAAAAATGAGTTTGAGGATTTTGTCCATTCCGAAAATTATAAATAAATACGGACAACGGACATTCACTTATCTTGTCCCTTGTTTCTACCATATTTTGATAAGATGCCAATGAACATAAAAATCAAATCAAATTGCACCACTGATCTCAAAAAAAGAATTAAAAAATGGCTAATTGATCAAGACTTTTTACATTGACATTGTTTGTTATTTTATGTGAAAATATGACTATGAGTAATTTGCCTATGATATAATCTGTTTGCCTGCGTATCTTATGCCTTTAAATGTAATTACTTAAAAGTTATTTTTCTGCATCTATTTTCTATTTAGTGGTTTCTTCTTATATGTGTGCTTTAGTTATATTGATCCAGTTAAACCGACCTGCTGACAAACTGCTTTGGCAGTATAGCGGGTGCTTAAAATTAATCAAAGGTTTTTGAAAAAGGTTTCGAACCCGCAACCTATGGATTACTAGTCGAGAGCTTTACCCCTCAACCACGAAGGCCGTCAGACTAACTATCCTTAATGCCGTATCTGGCAGGGGTACCAGAGAGCCGTGGCAGATGCGGGGTTGCAAAGAGGGAACGCACAAACATTTTTTTAATATCAGTATACCTACACCTACCTTTACCTAGGAAAAAAAAACCAATGGAACTATTACCTACGTCGAACTATAATAATGATTTTAAAATGCAAACACAGGATAGACCGTCAACTGCAAATTCGCTCTACTAAATTAATCCAAATAGCCCTATTCCGTAGGTACCTACTCTCGCGTGCTATACAAAACCAAACAAAACTTTGTCACTAGAATCGAAAATGATTGGTTCTACTTCGGAAGCGTTCTTTTTTTAAGGCGCGCCTCAAAACAAACAACGCCCGACTGTGTCGGCTACCATCCTGTTCAATTCTATATGACTTCCCCAGTCCCCTCCATCTACAAGAAATCAGCACTATCGGAGGCAGGCCCTTCTTCTGCCTCACTAAGGTATTATTGTACTGCATTGTGTAGTAGCTCGGCGCGGCGAGCGGAAATCCACCTACAAGCGGTCGCGTTGCACTGGCGTGATGAGTTACATAATAAACCAGTGAAATACGAAAATTTTCGAAAGTAATATTTAAATTGAAGTAACTTTAAGACTAACACAATTTATAAATTGGTGACATTTAAACTAAAGTTTTTCTAAGTTTTGATGCGTGGATACTGGATACGTGTATATTTTTCCCATTTTCTTCTCTATTATTTAGGGAGCCACGGCCTCTCCTGAGCTCTGCCTCCCCTGCCCCCCCCTGCCTCCTTGCCTCCCCTGCCTCCCCTGCCTCCCCTGCCTCTCCTGCCTCATCGAAGCACCAACCGCCACTGGCACAAACGATAATAAAAAAGCAACTCTGTTTTAGAACACACTCCTTGCTTCATTCACACTCTTACATCGCCTCATAAATACTTTCGTCCCTTTCTTAACCTCATCCACTTCGTTCACAAACCTTGCAAGAATTTACCTGATCTCCACATATACACGGTCATATATGTTTTTATCATATACTTGCCTCCGGGATTTCATTTCTACGGCCTTCGGTCTGCTTTCATCCTTCCACTGTCATTTCTATGCCTTACTGTTCGCGAAAAAACATGATTTCCTGAAGAAAATACGAGTTATTTCTCTGTACAAATGAGTTTCTCAACGTATTGTGAAAGTTTTGATGGAAATAATTAGCAGTTTAATTACTTATGTTAAAGATGGAGGTACTGCCTTTATTATTTATGTAAAAGCCCTCTGGGCGTAAAATAAAAGAAATAAATAAACAACTAAATACATTTTATTTTTTTTATACATGAGCTCCACACAGGAGGCCCTGAGGAAAATAATTTCCTTCCGGGCCTATGTCATCTTTGGGGATGCTGTGTGGAGGGTTTTTTTAAGGAAAGGAAGGAGAGGAGAGTTCTGGGAAGGAAAAGAGTTTAAGGGGTGGGTAGGAATCTGGGAACAAATTAATGATCTCCAAAACGAGCTTGAAAAAAAAATTTGTCATATATTTGGTTTATAATTGTGTAATTTATACTATTTTAGAAATTTTAAGAATTATAGTACTTTATTAAAATTAAATACTAATTAATACATTGGGAATTCGTATATCAAATATTGGTTTATAAATATGCAAATTCTACTGATGCATTGTAAATGTTCTTTAAAATGGCCTGGAAAGAATCTCCTATTTGTGATCTCACTAAAGAAACCACTCATTCACTCTGAATGCAATTATTAATGTTCTCCACAATGACCTTGAAAAAAAAATCACATCTTTGCGATTCTTTCAAAGACGTAAAGAAACCACTCCTTCATTCAGAATACAATTTTTTAATGTTCTCAAAAGTTGTCTTGACAGAAGCAAATTCCTGTGATATCTTGAACGAAACCATTCTTTTGTTAAGAATATTATAAACTAAATATACAATTTGACTGTTCTGAAACGGGTATCCTTCCCAGTTGGACAGAAAAAGTATCATTTTGTAATATATTGTAATATGTATGCATATATAAATAAATAAATAAATAAAAAGATAAAAATGATAAGTTGATGAATTGCTAAGATGTTGCGACTACTAGGTATTATGTAATAGATTCTCATAATAAGATTACATGGGAGCGATACATTTATTTTTGTGATATATTTTCAAATCAATTTTTTTCAAAATGAGGTAGGTATTTTTTATTTTTATTTTTTTATTTTTTTATTTTTTGAGTTGTTTTCTTGTGGAAATGAGTTATCGACAACAAATTTGGTTACGAGGGAGTCCAAGTATTTAATTATTTCCCACAGATTCTGAGAAGGGAAAGTGAGATTAGCTTAGTAACTTATTAAAAGAAGTATACAGTAAGTTCGCAGCACAATTAAGAATTGTGGAAAAATAAATCTTTTTAAATGTAAAAGACTTTTACGTTCTTTTTACTTCCCACTTCTTAAAAGAAAAAAATAGGGTAGGTACCTACTCATTTCCGTGCAGGATTTTAAAGAGTATGTAAGTTTGTAAAACTTGTTTAAGATATTTAAAGGAGATAGAGAAAAGTCAATTTGAATGAACATCGATGATTTTATATTACAAAAAACTATAGATATCAAATGAATGATTTATGCATGGAGAAATTTAAAAGTAATGTTATTAAATTATTTCAATGCGCCGCCCTTAATTATGACCATAACCCTCACTCTTTCACATATCGCTTGCCTTCCATAAGGAATAATCTATGCTAATATTATAAAGAGGAAAGATTTGATTGTCTGTTTGTTTGTTTGCTCCGAAACTACTGAACCGATTTGAAAAATTCTTTCACTGTTCCCACTATCCCCGGGTGACATAGGCAATAATTTATAAAGCTACCTAGAAAGGGTATACGGGAGGGGAACGGGGATGCACGGGAAAGTTGACTCAGAAAGGGGACCAGCTAGTGTTTTAATAAAATAATTGATTTAAAAAGGAGAGAAATCAAAGTTTCATTCAAAGAAAGATTTCAGGCCTGCTGTATTTGTTCTGAACAGCATTATAAATATTTTTAATTTTCAACTTTATGAGTAAAATATTAAATTGAAAACAAAAAAAATGTGGAGGCATAGATAGGCACTTCTGGGACTCTCACAATCATATGTAAAGATAGCAGCCAATAATATGTGCATTAAGAAAATGAAGATAATGTTGGTAGTTCTCAGTCGAAGTGTGATACAGTTAAAAGTGACCGAATTTGATATCGACAGCTTAGCCCAGTGATAGAGCTCTTGCCGTGTAAGCAAAGGATCCTGGGTTCGAGTCCCAGAGGTGCCAATATCTTTTTCTGATTTTTCTGTCTCCAAATTTTCGCAAATATTGTCTTCATTTAATTAAATAATAATAATTATTATTGTAAAATGAAATGTTTTATGTGAATGAATTGGGTAATGTTGGTAATTGTAAATATTAATAAGGTTATGTGGAAGTTCTTTTAAAGTATTGAATATATTCCCATGAGTGATTTTTCACAAAAACATCCAACAATAGGTAGGTAAGTACTGATAAAATACCGCGAAAGCGAATAAAACGTCTTATGTGTATAAAAATTTGAGTTATTTACCGGGGAATTATCAGGAAGTTTCGTTTTGTAATGGAAAGATATTGGTATTTTTGTGCAGACGTGTTTCATCTGCATGTTGAAATATTCGTAATTTATTAAAAGTTTATCAGTAAACCCTGATAATTCGAGTTCTAACATTTATTAGGCCACCTCCTCCTATTAATTTATTTATTAAGCCTACAATCCCATTTTTAACCGGAATTGCAAATAATTTGTAGAGAATCATCATTACATAGTATAAAATGAAATCGCTCAAAATGTGTGTGCGCATTGATCTTTTAAACTACACAACGCATTTTCATGCGGTTTTCACCAATAGATAGAGTGATTCAACAGGAAGGTTTATATGAATAATACGTGCTTATTATAGTAGAGCAAAGTCGAGAAATTCAAATATTCAATCCAGGCAGCGGGCAGCGGGTAGCAGGCAAGCGAGTGGTGTGGATTTTATAATAATGGCGTTGTGTTTCGTTAGCCGCAGCAACGTGTTGCCGAGTCTGCTAGTTCTTAATAAATTAGCAATGCATTTTTCTACATGCAATGTACAGTAAAATGTTATGTGTGGTCGGTCTTGCTCTATGGATGTGAAACATGGACCTTGAAAGTAAATACCATGAACAGGTTAGAGGCTTTTGAAATGTGGCTTCACCGGAGAATGCTCAAGGTCCCATGGACCGACATGATCACCAACACAGAAATTCTCAGGCGGGCTAGAGCAGATAGAGAACTGCTTACATTAATTAAAGTCAGGAAAATTTCATATCTGGGTCATATTCTTCGAGGGGAGAAGTATCACTTGCTCCATTTAATATTGAAAGGCAAGATAGAGGGTCGCCGAGGGCCTGGTAGGAGACAAATGTATTGGCTGCGTAATATACGAGAGTGTACCGGCATTAGAATTGTGGAGGAGCTATTCTGGGTAGTTGGGTAGGGCAAGACAGAGAGACATTTTCAAAAGTGATCGCTAACGTCGGAGGGATACGGCAGACAAAGAAGAATGTGCAGGAACGAGTAGGTACTTATAATTTTGGTAAAATTGATTGATTAAAATATTTCGACCACTCTACTTACACGAAAAATCCGTTATTACCTCAAGCTTTTTTAAACTCGTTGTTATAAAATTCTATTTTTCTTTTACGAATTCCACGTTCCAAGTGAGTTTTTTTTCTTGATTGTCACTGAAAATGTTGAGTGGGCGTTTATAATTAAAAAAAAACAAATCTCACCCGCTTAAACCAAATATTGCTCGTATTTCCCATAAACGTACTTACATAGAGTACTTACTTTGAGGAAAGAAAATATCCAAGGGAAAGACAAAGAGGAAGTGATTCTCATTTTTCGATTAGAGGTTTCTCATAACACAATGAATTACAAGTATTTCATAAATTTTATTCCTTGATCTTGCTTCATATATTGTTTCATCCGTTCTCAGTCGGTAATTCGAAAAACCTTTTGCCAATAGAGTGTAAATCAAATACTGTTTGTTTTCTTGAAAACAATACTTACAATTTTCAATTTTCCATTGCCGGAGGATTTATTTTGTAGGGAAGTAGCGCCTCGGAGAGAAACCGTTTTCAATTCCAGCGAGATCAAAAATATTGATGTTCTATAACTACACAATCGTTTAATCCGTTATTTCGGGACTTCAATCTACAAGCAAAAATACTTTCCAAATAATAGCTTTGAATAAATATTTCCCGTAAACCTTCATCATCATCATCATCTGTGGCTCTACAACCCAGGTCGGGTCTTGGCCTCCAGCAGAGCCTGCCTCCATGACTGTCGGTGTTGTGCTGCGTCGCGCCAGTTTCGGATGCCGATGGTGCTTGCATCCTTCACCACTCCATCCAGCCATCGAAGCTTTGGTCTTCCAACTCTTCTCCGACCCCCAGGTGCACCATCCATAATTCGCTTTGGGATATCTCCTTCGCTCATTCTCTGGATATGTCCAGCCCACCTGAGTCTTCCAGTTTTGATTTCCTTGGAGATATTAGGGTCCTCGTAAAGATCGTATAGCTCCTGGTTGTATCTGATACGCCATTCTCCATTATCACAGACTGGGCCGTAAATCCTTCGCAGCACCTTCCTTTCAAAACTTTCTAGGGCTCCTTCATCACCCTTACTGATTGTCCAGCATTCCGAACCATACATAAGAACAGGTCGTATAAGGGTCTTGTAAAGCAGGACTTTAGTTCTTCTGGTAAGGTGGCGAGATTTCATATGCTTCTGTAGCCCAAAGTAGTATCGATTTGCAGCTACTATTCTTCTTTTGATTTCGCTGGATACATTGTTGTCATTTGTCACCATAGTACCGAGATATACAAACTCGTTGACAGTTTCAAATGTATAATTATCTATCTGTATACTTGGTGGTTTCTGGCGTCCATGTACGGGCATATATTTTGTCCTTCCCCTCGTTGATGACCAATCCCATGTTCCTTGCCGACGTAGCTAAGCTTTTAAACGCCGATTTTAGTTCATATTCTGAGCGTGCGATGATATCTATATCGTCAGCATAAGCAAGGAGCTGAACAGACTTGTTAAAAATATGGCCTGTGGTTTGTATACCTGCATTTCGGATGGCCTTTTCCAGCGCTAAATTGAATAAAATGCAGGCAAGTGCATCTCCTTGTCTTAGTCCATTGAAGGTCTTTAGGGTGTCTGACAGATCCTGTTGTATTCTGACTCGGCACTCAACATTAGACATTGTGAGCTTTACTAAGTTTACCAGTTTTCTTGGGATATTAAATTCATCCAAGGCTCTGTACAGTCTTTCTCTATTTACCGTGTCATAGGCAGCCTTAAAATCTATGAAGAGATGGTATGTATCAACATTAAATTCTATTGTTTTTTCCAGTATCTGTCTCAGTGAAAAGATTTGATCAGTTGTAGATTTCCCCTTACGGAACCCAGTTTGATATTGGCCAATTATGCCATCCGAATATTTCATAAGCCTACCACACAGTACATTTGATAGGATCTTGTATGAGATATTCAGCAGCGTTATGCCCCTATAGTTAGAGCAGTTCATAGGGTCTCCTTTCTTGTGAAGAGGGCAAATTATTCCACAGTTCCATTCACTTGGCAGAGTCTCAGAGCACTAGATGGATTTAATGATATTATATATATGGACTTGAAGGTTCTCTCCGCCATATTTGAATAACTCTGCAGAGATGTTGTCAGTTCCAGGTGATTTATTGTTATGTAGACTTTTAATGGCACCCACTACTTCTTCTAATGTTGGTGGCGGCTCGACACTGTCATCATCATTAGTACCACCATCAGTGATGTTTCCATCCCTTATCAAATTTTCACCCACACTCTCATCTACACTTCCGTTTAGCAGAGCATCAAAATATTCCACCCATCTATTCAGAATTCTTGACTTTTCATTCAAAATATTTCCCTCGCTGTCGTAGCACATTGTAATTCTGGGCTTGTATTCTTTTCTTTGATGGTTTACCTTCTGATAGAAAAGTCGACTTCTGTTTTGGGCCTTGGCTAGTTCCACTTCCTTGATTTGGTTCTCGAGAAATACTCGTTTCTTCCTTCTGTGCAGTTTTTTCTCATGCTTTCTTAGTTCTCTGTATTCCATCTCTGCTTGCCGTGTACGATGTCGCTGTTGCATTCTTAGATATGCGTCATTCTTCACATTGGTTGCTTGTTGGCATTCTGCATCGAACCATAATTCTCTTGGTTGTGTTTGCCTGCTTCCCAGAACTTCGTCAGCTGCATTGGTAATCACAGACTTAACACCATCCCAGTATGAGTTAATATCATGTTGTTCCACATGGTCGCTGATGTCATCCAACTTATGATTTATGGTTGTAATGAACTTTTCTGCTGTTTCTGGTACTTTTAGGCTTTCAATATCAAATTTATTTGTGCGTTATCCCCTCTGTTTCTTCACGTTTGATATTCTACTCCGTATTTTGGAGATAACAAGGTAAACCTTAAGCAGGTTTATTATAAATATCTGACAGAGGCGAGACTAAATTTGTAACTTATTTTCGTGGTAATACCTATTTTCCACTTGCCGTAAATTTCACAAAAATATAATCTCTTTCTTTTTCTTTTCTTTTTCCATCAAAAATAGGGTCTAGAGCAGTTGTTCTTAATCTGGGTTCGATCGAACCCTAGGGATTCGGTGAGTCAGTCTCGCGGGTTCGGCGGGGGTCAAGACACACAGACGATTTATAAATATATGCACATGTTTTGAATTTTTAAAAATCATATCTTATTTTTTCCAATTAAGAAGGGTTCAGTGCATATGCGCATATGAAACTGCTGGGGATATAAAACTGGTGGGGATCAGTACCTCCAACAAAGTTAAAACCACTATTCTAGAGGATACTTTATATATTATTTAGTAGGTTTGAATCTACATTACAATGCCATCACACTAAGAGCAATGGAAGGGTCGTTGGTATTGGCCACTGGGACATTGCTAGGATCGTAACATGGCAGAAGACCATTTGAATTCCAACATCTAAGAGTGGCTTGCTTGACTGGGAAAAAGAAACAGCGGTTACTCGGACCTAAAAGACTCCAACAATTGAGAAAACTGAATACGTTTGACTGATGCCAAAACTGAACACTAGGAGGCTTACAAAGAAGATTACTATTATTTTATTAACGTTTTATTTCAGCATTCGTCCCAGTATTTTCATTTCAATGCATCAGTATTGTCCGATATTTTTCAATATAGCTGGTTAAAAAGGTATCCATTTTTTTATATTCAATGTACATTTAGGTTATTGTATTATTTAACAGAGTTTACATTTACGTTAATATGAATATTTGAATGTGTTATGCGTCTATTTTTGTACCTTAAATATAATTAATTTAAGGGGGTGTTCTTGTCTAGAAGCACGAATTGAGGGTACTTTTTCAGGTGCATTAAAAAAATTATAATAATTTTAATAGCCATTATTTTAACAAAATTTTATTTACATTTAAAAAAATCAACGAATAAATTAAAATTTCAAAAAGTTACAGGGTGTTGAACTGGGGGAGTCTCGAAAAAATGTCGCGCTCTGGTTGACACGATTGCAACCCTCCTAGTAATAGAAAAAAAAACCAAAGTCGTTCTTAATCCAAACAAATGCTGCTATGATCCGAACTAAGGAAAAGTAAAAAAAAAATCGCAAAATGGCGGCTGTTTTTTACTTTTTCGTTTTTTGAGTTATAATGTATAGAGAAGGTTTACATCAAATTTCAAGTAAATTGGTTCAGTAGAACTTAAGATATCGTGTCAATCGTCTTGAAAAAAGTAGTTTCATAGTTAATTTTGAGAAATCCCGTTAAAGAGATATTCTTGAATATCTAAACTATCGATATAAAAAGATTTTTTTCTAGACTAGAATACAATAAAAAAAGGTCCAACCCATTATTACACACAAAATTTTAAATAATTTTATTAATATTTATAACAACCCCATCAATGGTTAGAAGTTTAGAAGTCATCTTGGAACCAGGGAATCACATTAAATAACCAGCCACCTTAATTTATGGGATTGGCCTACTGTCTAAGAAATAAAGAGTAGACGGGAGAAGGAACAATGGACCTATGACCTAAATGCTTACTATGCAGACCGTAGCAATAAAAATTAATATATCCACCGTCAGTATCTATAAAAACCAAGAACTTCCAGTAGATGGAGATAACTAGACAGCTTATTGTAATACTAGCTCCTTGAACACTTCAATACCGTAAGAATAAACGAAATTCAAGGGGCGAACGCTAATATCCGACAAATACACGACTATTCAGATATTTGTTCTCGGTTTTCTAGCTTAGACATGTGCACTATCTACATATGATAAAATATTTGATTATTGTACTTTGAATGTACAAATGGATATTGAAAAAAGGTTATGAAAAATGAAAAAGGTTGTACAATGAGAACAAATAATTTTAATTCATTTGAAAAATCTGATTTCAAAATTTTCTTAAATATTTAAAATTTCTTCTTATTGGATATAAATTCAATTTTTGACATCATTTAAATTATTAAAAACATGGAAAATGATTATTTACAGAACGACATGAAAAACATCTATATTGTATTGTCACAAATATTTAGTTTTTTTTTTACATTAGCTGCTGAGGAAAACAATTACCCTCGAAACCTTTGTCATCTTTTTATTATTTTTTTTATTAATTATTGAGTTAGTTTATACTACATGAATATAAACTAATAAGCACAATGTAACATTTCATTTGATAAATTTAATTATTTTTACAGTAAGTATAACATTTCTTTTTAAATACGTTCATTCTTCATACTTTCAGGCATTTCATCATACATCTTTAGTCCTCTGTACATTAGGCTGTTCTGTGATTTTGATTTCTTCATTTGTGGCAATCGAACTCTGTTTATATTTCTTGTTTCGTAATTATGAATTTCTCTATTAAAAACAATTTCATCCTTAAAGTATTTTGGCATTTGGTTTTTCATAATTTTATGCACAAAAATTAACACGTTAAATAGTAGTCTCTTTTTTATTGGAATCCAATTTAACTCCTCTCTCATTTGATTAATCCTTGCGTATTTGCCCTTTTCCAGTATACATCTCATAGCTTTGTTTTGTATAACTTCTAGTTTGTTCAAACTTCCTTCATTGGCCAAATATAACATTGTAGAGCAGTAGTCCAAATGTGGAGCAACGATAGTTTTATAAATGAGCTCCGTAGTGTTTCTATTTAATTTACGTCTTAGTCTTCTAAGAAAATTTACCTTTTTTGATACCTTTTTTAGCACATATTCAAAGTCTTAGGGGATGCTGTGTGAAGAGTTCATTAAGGAAAGGAAGGAAAAAGGTATGAGGGGTGGGTAGGAATCTAGGTAGGGTCAGGGCATCCAGGAGTGAGGGACGTTTGAATCAATCCCTTCTACTGCGGTGTAAAGCGAAGAGTCGAAATCGAAGGATAACGTTTGGAGAGGTCAAAAGACCTCCTCAACCAGTCTCTTTCGATCCGGCCCGCCACGCAGCAGGTGGGTAGACACATCGGCCGCCAAGACCTTGACAAACCTCCCCCCATGAACCCGGGCACCCCTTATTAGGTCACCAAAAGTAGGGAATCAATTGGGGTGATATTTAAATGCACATTTATTAAAAATACTTGATTTAAAATTTATTTCAATGGTTTTGTCTTATAAAATATTATTTAGATTAGAAAATTTATGCAACAAATTTGTCAAATGGCATGCAATGTAATGTCTTACCTCAAAAAATACCGGTAAATCTCAGAAGATCACTCTTGAAACTTTACGAAAGATACATTCCACTCACTTCTTGAATGAAACGTCAAAGGATAATAACTCATAGATGAGTACAATAAAATTCACATCACTTTCGCGCCATATCATTCCAACACAATAGCAAGCCAAACAACGCGCCAAGAAATTATAAATATATTTTTAAACGTTTTATATTTTATTAATTTTTATATTTTTTTTATGTATTTTCAGTTTTACCGGAGAGTGGACATTGCCAGACTGAACCGGCTTTCCAACTAACAAGAGCGCGGAGAAGTTGATACGGAGCTCGGTAAAGTCCGGAGATGTTCGGCTGCGCTCGGTTTTCTTGCCTCTACGCCTCCAGCTACGAGGTAAATAGCTACGCCATACAATACTCAGATTATGCCAAGATAATAATGTTCTGTCTCGCAGGGAAATAATTGATAAGCGCCTACATTAGACGCTTTCCTGCCTGCCGGTTACTTACTACGCGATTCATGAGATATTTTAAAAGATTGCAATTTTTGTTCATCAGTAAATCTAACAATAAATAATACAGTATTTTTTCTTTCCAAAGTAGATAAAACTGGTCACCATTAAATTCTTTATTATGTTAACGCTAAATATTGTAAATTTTAGCAATGAAGTAGAGTCGCTTGCATTGCAGCAGAAACAGAAGGAACAGTTACGTCTTACTGCTACGTCCAACTGCATATCGATTTGGTTGGCGAGTATGGGTACCGCCACCCGAGAACCATTCATTAGACATACTGCCATAGGTCACCCCAAAAGATTCACTTGTTTGGTGACTTGGCAGGGGTGCCCGGGTTCATAGGGTGAGGTTTGTCTACGTCGGTACTAAGTCTTACAGGTGAATGCGTTTGCCCACCTACTGCTTGGCGGGCCGGATCGGGAGAGACTGGTTGAGGAAGACCTAACCAAGGCCTCTCTCGGTCTCTCTCGACCCATTGCCTTGCACCGCAGTGGGAGTGATGGATTTATACGTCCTTCACTCCTGGACACATCGACCCCCGGTTTCCTACCCACCCCTCTTATCAACAATTTGGGAGGCGGGTATGGGTGCCGCCGCCCCGGGAACCATTTATTGGATAACCAACACCTCTGCCATAGGTCACCCTAAGTGGTTCGCTACGTTTGGCGACTTAGTAGGGGTGCCCGGATTGAGGTTTGTCCGGTTCTGGCGGCGGTTACGTCTGCCTACCAGCTGCATGGCAGGCCGGATCGGGAGAGAATAATTGAGGGAGACCCTTTGACTTCTCCAGCTATAGTCTCTCGGAACATCGCCCGTGGGATGGATTCATACGTCCGTCACTCCTGGACACACTGACACCCAGATTCCTACCCACCCCTTATACCCTTTTCCTTCTCAGAACCTCCTCACCTTCCTATCCTAAAAAGACCCTCCACACAGCATCCCCAAAGATGACATGAGCTCTGAGGGGAATTATTTTCCCCAGGGCCTCCTGTGTGGAGCTAATGTAAAAAAAGAAAAAATCTTTTTCATTTCCAGAACTTCCTCTTCCTCCATTCCTTTAAAAGACCATCCAAACAGCATACACAAAGATGCAGAGATTTTTTTCCTCAGGGCTTCGTTTATGGTATCTAGTAGCCGTGGTTTCACTTGCTACGGGCAGAAATTCTTAGATCGCCTGCCACCTAACTAAATATGTTAAAATATAAAATTGCTCGATAATTTTATAAAAAAAAAATCCATTTATATTTACCCTAATTGAAAAACTACAGTTTCTGTTTTTCTTCTACAAGTACCCGATGTTATCGTAGGTTGGCTATCTTCTGGAAACTGCTCACCAAGCAGTCATATTTAGTTAAACATGAGATTCGGCGTCTGCTTCTAACACCTTGTTTCGCAAATCCTTTTTCGCATTTTTTTTACCAAAGTTTCGCATAGATTTCTCTCCCAAAATAAAAAAAGATCCTTTAAATTTAACAAAGACGCGTTTCATAAAAGAAACAGGTGTTTCAAAGAAACAATTTAATAACAATCTGTAAATCTCAGCTCGAGAGTTGACGCAACTGACGGATCTATCCTAACAACAATAATGCCTTAGGCTTAAAACATCAATCTTCGGCCAAGTGCCTTTGACCACTATAAGACGAATGATTTAATATAATTTAAGAACTGACGTGACGTCAACAATTATTTATATAATATCCATGTAAAAAGCAAGGTTAATTTACTAGAATTTTTGTTTTTCAAAATATCACTAGTCTACACGTATAAAGGTTATGCTTGATTGGAAATATATTTAATTTTTGTTTTAATACCACACACAGGTACAAACTGCCCGGATCCAGTAGAAATAATATGGCATTGCTAATTTGTAAAATATTGTGCGGTTCAAAGGAGTGGGTGTACCGAATGTAACAAATGTACCGAATTTACCGAATGTAGGTACGGATTTTATCAAATTTACCGAGTGCAGAACGTATCGAATGTGCCTCACAATGCTGAATGTACGGATGTAGCTAATAAATTCAATGTATGGAATACATGCTGAATGTACTGAATGTGCTGAATGCACTGAATGCACTGAATGTACTGAATGCACTGAATGTACTGAATGCACTGAATGTACTGAATACACTTAATGTACTAATGTACTGAATGTAAGGAATCTACTTAATTTATTGAATTTACTGAATGTACCGAATGTAAGGAATCTACTGAATCTACTGAATATACTGAATGTACAGAATGCACTGAATACACTGAATGCACTGAATGTTCTGAATTCAATGAATATACTGGATGCACTGAATGTACTGAATGTAAGGAATCTACTGAATAAACTGAATGTACTGAATGCACTGAGCGTACTGAATGTACTGAATGCACCAAATACACTAAATGCACTGAATGTTCTGAATGCACTGAATGTACTGAATGCACTGAATGTACTGAATGTAAGGAATCTACTGAATCTACTGAATAAACTGAATGTACTGAATGCATTGAACGTACTGAATGTACTGAATGCACCGAATACACTGAATGCACTGAATGTTCTGAATGCACTGAATGTACTGAATGCACTGAATGTACTGAATGTAAGGAATCTACTGAATCTACTGAATCTACTGAATCTACTGATTCTACTGAATATACTGAATTTACTGAATGTGCTGAATGTACTGAACGTAAGGAATCTACTGTATATAATGAATGTATACAAAGGTATTCTTCTGCCCAATCTAATTAGCATGGTACTTCACAATAGATACTTACGGGTAAGCAGTCTTACTTGTTGGATGCTGGTATCAATTGGTAGAAACTTGATTATTTCATAAGGAACTCGTGTTTTTTTTAATTATTTTACATTATTTATTTAATTTCAACGGTATACACATACCATAAGAACTGATTACATGTCACAAAATGAAAAATAGTAATATAGAAATAATAAAAAAAAAATTGTTTAACAAATGATTGTGGCATTTGAATTAGAAATGACACCAGAGAGACAATTACGTACAAAAATATATAGTACAAATAGAATTAATAATGACTAAAAAGATTTGATAGCATAGCCCTCTTGTACCTACATTAGCTCCACACAGGAGACCTCGAAGTAAATAATTTACCCAAGGGCCTCTGTAATCTTAGGGGATGATGTGTGGAGGGTCTGTTTAAGGAGGAGAAGGATGGACTTATGAATCCATCCCTCCAACGGTGCAAGGCGATGGGTCGAGAGAGTCCGACTGAAAAGGTCAAAAAGCCTCCTCAACCCAGTATCTTTCGATCAGGTCCATCACGAAGAAGGTGGGCATCCGCCGCCAAGATCTGGACGAACCTCATAATAAACCCCGCAGTTTTTTGCTGCTAGGGCCTGCGGGCCTATCTTATTTTTATAGTACTTCTATCATTATCTAGTATTTTCTATGATTAAAAATAAATATTTGTATAACAGTCCACCTGATGATGGTACGGAGGTACCGAAACCGGTGAACAGTGTAAATAAATGAAAAAGTGACTTAAAACCAAGTAGATAAGTTTTAAGATTTTCACGGCCAAAAGCATTTTCGTTATTTGTTTTTGGGGTGTTATGCCGTGTTCCGCTACCTCCTTCTTTATTCAACGTTTCGGACATCGCTGCAGTGTCCATCATCGGGGCAGATCCGGTAGATGATCACACATCTACAGGATCTGCCGGATCTGCCCTGATGATGGACACTGCAACAATGTCAGAAACGTTGGCTAAAGAAGGAGGTAGCGCAACACGGCATAACACCCCAAAAACAAATAGTCATAAATCCCAATACACGGAATAACAATCAAATTTATTCATCTCAATTGGATTTTGCTGTATCTAAGCAATATTTTCTTTTACTCTCTGCATAGGAGTTCCCGAGGAAAAAAAATCCCTCATGGCCTATGTCATCTTTGGGGATGCTGCGTTGGGATTTCTAAATAGATTATTTATCTACCATCTTCTATGTACCATCAGACGAGGGCACTCACCACTTTCCCGAACCGTCTTAAGGACCAGATGGATCCCTCTATCGGTTCTCACATTTTGTTTTGTTTTTTTTCTGTTCTCTCGTTTCTATTTTTATAAACTAAGCTACTGTTAAATGATTCTAAAAAGCCCCCGACCGTCCCTACAAGGCACAGCATACATATATATATATACCAAAAACTTTTAAGTGTTCTCATCCGAGGCAGTTTGTTACCGTTCTTGAAACTAGGGGAGAGACAGCATTTATATAGAGAAGCATACATAAGAAATTAAAAGCAATTTAAAAATAAAAGCAATTCAAAACACTTTCTCATGGCAGCGTACAACACAAGAACAGCATCTGATTCTGGTAAGCCACAAGTAGTAGTCCCGAGGACAGACAGTGAGCAGTCGGCCCGGGAGGTGATCTTTCGAACCCTTCAAACCGTCCTCGGCAGCACAGTGGCCAGACGTGATCCTATGAAGATGGTGGTCTACCATCATGCAGAATCACCTCCCGAAGTTCGTGCATTTTGCCCCCGGACACCATTTACATAATATATTTGAGAATAGATAATAATGAAATTTTATGAGCTACGTTATTTAATTTAATCTTTACACTTTCCAGAACACTACACATCGAAAAACACGACACTATCTACTCCTTATCTACCTAACAATAATAATGAAAAATAAAATATAAACATAACAACACCTCTTTATGATTCATTTTCGCAGTACGAGAAGTATTTATTATCCATCCTAGTGTACAGTGTATCAACGAGTGTGCACGTGCACGTGTACAGCCTCTATTGGAAGCACGAGCAGGTGGGGAGGTGGAGCAGGGATGAAATCTGTCAAAAACACCCCTCAATGATTGCCGTCACAATGTTCACCTGCTTAAAAATCACGTGGACCTACAACGTGAAGCCCGGCGTGGCGCGTGAGGCGTCGGCAATTTCGTAATCATGTTTATATTATGTACAGTTAAATATTTTATCAAATCAAAGCCGGCTTTTCATTAGGCAAGCATTTAAATGACTTATTATGTACATAAGCATAATTATTATTATTTTGTCCTTAATAATACTGATACCCTCCTTTGTGCCACTGTAACTTATAATCTTATCATTGTAATGTAAAAGTCTTTTTATGTCGTTAAATAAATAAATACAATATATACTTCACGTGGGTTATAATGCATTTTTTTAAATCAGCTCAACACTGGGGGCTGTGATGAAAATAATTCCGCTCAGGGCTTATATCATATTTTGAGATACTGTCTTGAGAGCCTTTTGAGTAAAGGAAGGAGAAGAAGTTCTGCGAAGGAAAAACATATGAGGGGTGGGCAAAAAATTTGAAGGTCAGGGTGTTCAGGAGTGACGCGTGTACGAATCCATCCCTCTCATTGCGGTGCAAGGCGGGAGTGTCCTGCTGGAGAGGACCAAATATCTCCCTCAACTTGTCTCTCCCTATCCGGCATGTTTGGCAAAGGTAATATTGCCAAGCAGATAGTGGGCAGGCGCAACAACCGTCAAAATCCGATAAACCTCACCCTGAGATTTGGTATATTATATTGGACTGAAGTAATGTCTCTCTAAGGAGTAATTGGATACAAACAATATGGATATTGCGATAGGGGAGGCCATGTATGCCAAATGTGGGTACCACCACCTCGGGAACCGTTTATTGGATAACCAACACCCCTACTATAGGTCACACCAAGTAATTCGCTATGCTTGTGATTTAGCAGGAGTTCATGGAGTGAGGTTTGTCCAGGTCTTGGTGGCGAATGCGTTTGCCCACCTACTGCATGGCGGGCCGGATTGGAAGAGTCTGGTTGAGGGAGACCTAACCTAGACATCTCTAGCCGGACTCACTCGACCATGGCCTTGCACCGGAGTGGGAAGGATGGATTCATACATCCATCGATCCTAATCGATGGATCATTGAGTGGAACGCGGAATGTTTATGGGAAATTGGGTGATTGGATGTATTATGAATTACGGTGTCCGTGAAGGTAGGTTTTCTAAGTCCAATAACTTTTAACAATAAAAACCTTAACCACGAATGGCGAAGAATTTTGTATATTTATAACCTGTCCTCTTCGTGTACAATTAAATTCCCACCAGAAATTAAACCGACATTTTATACAAATAACAACCTAGGAAAATGTTTAATTAATGCCAAGGACAAAGAGGACTACTAAGCCACTCGGGCGTTTATAAAATTAGTTGTAACGATTGTCCAGCGTTCTACATTGGGCAAACGTCACGCAATGTGGAAACTAGAGTAAACGAACACATAAGATGCCTAACCAGTTCAGGGTTTTCAGAATTCGCAGAGCACTTAATTAATAAAGATCACATTTTAACCGGGGTACGGGTATTAAAGTCCTACACAAAATGGGGATTAAATAATTTAGAGGCATTGGAAATAAAAAAATCAGTTAATACAAAGGCTGAAATCATTAATAATCAAATAAATTTAACTTTCAGCCCTATTATAAGTATGTTTCCCGTTATCCCACTCACTCCTCCCCCACTTCCCTCCCACAACTGACGCACTGTCCCACTCTAATTTACTATCTCTTTCTTTCACAATTTGTATATATATATGTGTATTTTCCTGTATTTGTCAGTATTTTCATATTCAGTCCTGATGATAGTACGGAAGTACCGAAACCGGTAGACGGAAAAAATAACAATCAAGTGACGTAAAAAAAGTATTTTATTTTTATTTATTTAAAATGTCAAGTCACAATGTGTTTGCTTCTTTTGAAAAATTGATAAATAATTTTTATTTAGAATACTGTACACGCTTGCAAAAATAACAGAACCTGGCCGCATTATCATACAAAGTTTTGCACTTTTTTCCTATGATGATTTTTTTGCATCAGCTCCACGAAGGAGCGGTATAACTGATGGACCATCAAATCGCAAAAAGTGCTGGAAGCAATGAAACAAATGAAGATTACCAGAAGATCAGGAATTCAAGCAGAAATAGAACGTATTGTGGAGCGAGACGTTTTGAACGCGAGAAAAATTCGAATGATTTTAGTTGCTGACGTTTTTAAAATTAAAAACTGTTACTAGGTAGATAATCTACTTTTTTACATATCCATTATACTTACGCGTAAAAGGAATATTGTGTCATTCACAATCAACATGATCGAGGTATCGACAGCCTAATCACCGATTTTTTTTAATTTATGTACGTAAATTATTACATTCTCTGGTTACATGTTCGTTTCATTATAATTTACACCTAATATAATTAATGTGCTTCAGCGAATTTAGTAAAGAAAAAAATATTTTAAAATCAATTTAATTTTATTAAATTCATGATTTATAGAAGTTTGACAAAGTCATATTTTCCTTTCTTAAACCTTCATCGAAAATATTACATTTAACACGTTCAGTACCACCACATTACAGATGATATTTTGTATTATATATAACATTTAGAAAATTACTTGTTTATTAACATGCACAATGCATTATGATAAAATATATAAATAATATTATTACATGGTTATCGTATCTATTACTTAAGGCTCTGCAACCGGGCCCGAAAAGAAGAAGATGGAGAGATACGAAATTACGAATGTTGGAGGAGTGCGCTCACATTCACAGCGACAAAATCGATGCGAAAATTGCGAAAATGTTTAATAAAACACGACTCGTTTAAAATAGAGCAAAAATCTCGCGGGCATTATCTTAAACAGCATTTAAAGAAATACTGTGAATTTTTTAATACATATAACTTGTAAAATAACTGAAACAAACGTGTTAATAATAATTTTTGAAGCATACTTTGCGATTTTTTCTATCGAGGGAATTTTATGTAATTTGCGTTTCGGTGCGGGCAAAGTCTAGATATTATCTTCAAGAATAACACATATTTTTGAAGAGCTTTAAAACGTACCGTGTTAAGGGAAATATGTAATAAATCGGTACAAATCCGGGTTGCGGGCCCTTAAGGCCATTGAATATTTAGTGTAATCAGTAAGGTTCGCTCGAGGTGAGAACTGTTCTTAAATCTGAACTAATTCACGTATGAGTAATATTAACAAAAGGTAAGAAAGCGTGTGAAGAGATAGAGAAGTTTTAAAATAAAGACTTTTATGCTCACAAATTGCAATTGACTGTTAATAATTTTTTTTTAAAATTAAGTAGTTCGAAAATGATTCGTTGAGTTCCAATATCCGCCCTAATGAATTTTGGTTCCATGCCAACTCAGAATGAAACCAACTCAGAAACACCTAAGAAAGGTCATTAAAAGCTACGAAAAAATAATTTTAAAATAGCCGGTAACCCTAACCTAACTTAACCTCTTTAACCATTTTTTATCATCACTCTTAATGACCTTTCTGAGGTGCTTCTGAGTTGGTTTCATTCTGAGTTGGCCAGTCACCTGAATTTTGGTAAAAAATTAGGTGTGAATGCCATCTGGTCTGGCTTCTCACAAGGAATGCGATGCCGTTGTTATTATTTCCAAAAGTCTTCTAGTTTCTTTTTAAATCGTGTTTTAATATGGGCCTATGATAATTAAAATACGTATTAAACATTTAAGATGAATATATACGTGAAATCCTATTTAGATACTATTTTGATTAATTTTTACGACGAATCGGCTTACAGTATAAACATCAAAAAATATGCTACGGATAAATCGAAGCTTTTACTAGCTTTTCTATGTATTGGAATTATAATAAAATTATTATTTACGTAACAAAAAATATAAGAGTAAACCACCAAAAAAATGTTTTTTCATGACTTAACTATGAAGAAACAATTTTTAAAAAATACCCCTTTATGGCTAAGACTATTTTTGAGGTTTTCCATGTTTTAACTTTTTTTCGTTCTTATGCACAAAATAAATAAAAAACATTTTTTCGCGTTCTTGCCTCGTGCAAAAAGACGCTCGATTTTAAAATTTTGCAGGCATGAGATTCGAAATATTTCTAGCGTTTATATTCCTCTTAAATAGAAAATAACAATTATACCAAGTTATCACAAGATCGTTCTAACATGCAAAAAAAAATAACTGGAATCATGAAAACTCATCAGTCTTCTATGCTTTTCTTGATTTACTACACTAATTTTTTTTATTTACCTGCTCGAAAGTAAGAAAATTAATTTGTGAGGGTTTTTTAACTCAACGATTCAAATAATTTATGTCACACAAAGAAATTTCAAAAAATACTTTTACGTGTTAGTAAGGAATCGTGAAAAATGGTTAAGTGTATTAAGTTTTCGTATTAGTTATATGTTGTGAGATTGCGCAAGTAATTGGTGAGTTATTTGTAGCCTTCGTAATGTTGGCTCCTAGAAGAAGCGAGCATGGTCCGCAAGTTGATACATTTAAACCAATGACGGACAGCACATCGGAACTATCTATTTTATTATTTAGGAGAATATATATGGAAACAATATATCTGACAATGTACGCCTATTTTTTTAAAGTTAACGTAATATTTGTATTTTAACCCTAGAGTGGGCGCGTCTTTCCGTAAAACGTCAGTGGGCGCTCGGGTGCATTTTGCCGCTCATTTTCGTGGACAATTTAAAGTAGGAATACTCCAATTTAATTAATTTATTTCCTCAGGAGTTAAGTAAAATACAAATAAGGAATGACAAATCAACATATTTATTGAACTCCGTTTAAAAGGATATAATCTTTCATAAAAAAATAGGCCGCATCACAATAAGACCAATCCGTTGTCTGGAGGTGACCGTACCAAGATGAAACCCGTTCGCTTCCAAAAAACAAATCAAAAGGAGCTTTGGTTTACAACCGACTTTAGAAAATTTAACATTTTGTTTTACTTTTTTAAGTTATCTTACATTATCTTCCTATAATATTTATAAAGACGAAAAAAATAACACAATTAGACATTTTATAAATCTACAGGAAATGCTTTGGCGAAATAGTTTTTACATAAGTATGTGCAATGTTCATTGCACAGTAATTTTGAGCATCCGCAACACACTTTTTACCCACAATACTATAATTTATTGGTGAACTAAGAGTGTCGGACTACTTATTAGGTTATTTATTTAGAAGTACCCACCTACCTTATTCATAAGTAATTCTTATACTTAGTTTTAAGTATGACGTGTGTTTTTCATTATAAGAGAATAGTTTTCTTTTTGAGAAAATAAATGTATTAAACCGTATATAATATATAGCAATTTTTACTTACGTGAGCGCGGTGAGCAAATCGCAGCCGGACGATGCTTGATGGTAAAAACCTCCTTCTCAACCGGCCCCCTACGCACTGATGACGTCGAGCCTTTCGAACGGGTTGCGAACTGGTGGGACCAGCTACAAAAAAGCTCAGTTCACGCGCAATATTTATTTTATCTTTATTTATTTATTACATAAGATACATTTATACAGCAAATATAACATAATAATAATATTTCAAAATAACTGTAAATATTAAAATGTATACAAGTGTTATTATGTCTTGTTTGTCTATATTAGTTCCTAGCTAGGCAGATTGCCCGTTCTAAGGAACCAAATGCTGGTGAAAAATGCCAAAAATATATTCTGTACCAAAAAAAAAAACAAAGTATTTTTTTTTTAGATTAAATACCTATAAGTATACTAAGATTTTACTGGTTGTGCCATTTAATAGTTAACCATGTAAAAGTTTAAGTTTTAAGTGACATTATTTAATAATTTTTCAGACTCAACCCTACCTAAGCCAATCAACCATTTATTTATTATTGAACCGATAGATGTCATTTTGCATGTTTTAATGTTTAATTCTGGGGGGATTTTATTGTATAATTTCGGTCCCAGATATGTATGTGTCATTTGGAACTTCGACGTATTGCTCCCTGAGACCACAAGATCCTTTCTGGTGTGACTTCTTGTGATGTATTTATGATCAATTTTATTAAGTTTTTCTAGATTTTTGTGTACGTGGATAATAACCTTTTTTATGTAGTTTTGGCGAACATCAAGTACATTAAATTTTTTGTAGAGCTGATCGCTAGAAAACCTATAGGGTTTACGCATAATGACTCTAATTATGGATTTCTGGGCCTTCACTAGAGGATCTAAAATTGTTCTACCTGACGCTCCCCAACCAATACAACCATACGTTAAGATGGGGTTGCATAATCCGAAATATATTTTTCTTAGGTCTTGCTGTTTGATTATATTTCGTAATACAAAGAATATGTGGATCAATTTTCTCACCCTTATTGTGAGGTTGTCGATGTGATATTTCCACTTAAGGTGATTGTCTATAATAACGCCTAGATATTTGATGTTTTTCACACCTTCCAAAACTTCACAATTGCAGATAGAATCAGTATTATCGGAATTACAGTTACGCTTATGTGTTTTTATTGTGTGTGATGTACTAGGTTGTCCTTTTATAGTTGAGCTGAATCTTATGTATTTAGTTTTTGCTATATTTAATGTAAGTAGATTTTTGTCAAGCCATTGTTTTATTGCTTTGATTCCACTTTCAGCATGTTTATGTGTTTGAGTCCAGTCGTCTCCTTCAAATATAGCTACCGTATCGTCAGCGAATGTAATAATTTTTCCGCCTACTTTTAGCTCGCATAACTCATTTATGTAGATTATAAATAGAAGAGGTCCCAATGTTCTTCCCTGCGGTACCCCAAAGTTAGTCTCTAGTGATTTACTCACTGTTTTGCCCATTTTGAGTTGCTGGCTTCTACCCGTTAAGTAACTCTTTAACCATTCGTAGGGCATACCTACAATGCCAATATTTTTTAATCTTTTGAGGAGTAATTTATGAGAAATTGTATCAAAAGCCTTGGCTAAGTCTAAGAACAGTGCAATGTTTTTCTTTCCGCGATCTATATTTCCAGAAATATGTTCTGTAAGTTGCGCTATCGCGTCGTCCGTTCCCCTCCCCGGCCGAAAGCCGAACTGATTTTTGCTTAAAAGTTTTCGGCTCTCTACATAGTTACTTAATCTGTTTTTAAAAATTTTTTCTATAATTTTTGAGATAGCACTCAACAGGGATATTGGCCTATAATTACCCACTTGGTTTTTGGGTCCATTTTTGTAGATTGGTACTACTAAAGACTTAAGATGGTCGGGGAAAACCCCTGAAGTAAAACTTTTATTAAAAATGTTCGATAAAGGTGATGCAATATTGTGTTTAATAATTTTTAGTATATGTGTGTTGAGACCGTCGGGACCTTTCGAATGTGTATTGTTAAGATTGTCAATAATTTTTAAAACCTCTTCTTTTGTCGTAGGTGAGAATTGAAATGAAAAAGAATTGTGTTTTGTTTCTATTGCAGATGCCAGTGAATCTTCAGTTTCCTTGGTGATACTTAAGATGTTTTCCGCAAGGTTAGACCCAACCGTTGTAAAGTATTGGTTAGTGTGGCAAGCAATTATTTCCGAATCAGTGGTGGCTGTGTTTCCAATTAGGAGTTCGGTAATATTAGGGTCAATTTTATGTTTAGAATTGGTAATTTGTTTAACGATGTTCCACATGTTTTTACTAGATGGATCTTGGTCGAGTTGATGCTTATAGTACCGTTCTTTTGCCTTACGCATAACATCTTTACAAATGTTACGATACCTACGGTAATTCTCTTGTTTAAGAGTGTTTTGTGGGTCTTTGGTCGCCACTTTGTGTAAATGATTTCTTTTGTGTATAGCTTTTACAATACCACTGCTAATCCAAGGAGTAAGTTGTATTTTTTTATGTGCAATGAGTTTCTCTTTTGAATTTTGTGTTATATGCATGTTGATTTTGTTAATAAATAAGTTGAGTGCGTTGTTAACATCAGTCACTCCACATACATCTGTCCATGTTTCATCATTTAGATCCCTAATTAATCCCTCATAGCAGATGGTTGATGTAAACTGATTATATTTTAGAATAATGAAATAATTTTATTTTGTATAAACCACTTATTTGATGTGCAAATCCGACCGGTTTCGGAACAAACGTTCCTTCGTCAGGGAAAGCTTATACTAATTTGACAGTTTCGAACAATGTTTTATTATGGTAGGGGTGGAGCTGTTGCTAGATAATAATGTAGATTGGGTAGGTAGGTATTAGTGTAGAGTGGGTGGGTAGGGGAACAAATCCATGATTGGGCTATATGACAATATTTTTTGTTTGTTGATAATAGATTAAATGTTTGTTAAATGATTGAACGTTTGTTCCGAAACCGGTCGGATTTGCACATCAAATAAGTGGTTTATACAAAGTAAAATTATTTCATTATTCTATAATGGATAACCACAAAGTAATAGCTACATTCAAAAATATGATTATATTTTACTTGCTTTTTGAGAGATATGTTTGGAATGCTTATTGCTGTTGTATAGTGATCAGTTATTGTATTGTGTATAACAAATGCATTGGAAGCCATAATATTTCTGGTATTTATGTGATCTAAACATGACATGCTATTATTTTGAACCCTGGTAGGAAGTGTAATATTTATTGCGAAGTTGTTTTCTGCCATGGCGCACATGTAATCGTGACACTGTCGGTGTATAATTCCAAATGTGTTAATATTTATATCTCCTATCACTATTTGTTGTTTAAAATCACTACATTTTTTGTGTTCAGATATGAGATTATCCAGAAATGGATGTATGTCGTGGAATGATGGTGATCTGTAAATGGCTAAAATACATAGATATCCATTAATTACTATTTTCAGACAATTTGATTGACTGATACAAATTTCTTGAACTCGAGAGTGGATGTCATCGCGAATGTACGTTACGACTCCACTGTTTTGATTTAATTGTTTTATTGTATGATATTCATGATATCCTGTAATTTGTTTTGCGAGATATGAGTCATTCAGTCTGCATTCTGTAAGGATTATTATATGAAATCTCGCAGTCGACTTAATGCTATCTAAAAATAAAAGAAAATCATCAAGATTTTCCATTGTACGGATATTTTGATGTATAATGTTAATTTTGTTACTCCAATTAAATTCTTTGAGTTCATCAATTTCTTCTATGATAAATTCATTGTTTGGCTCTCCTATGTTATCTACTTCCATATATGCGTTTAAACCCATTTTATTTTATTTATATTATTAAATGTTATCTTAGGATCGCTGAGTTTTACGCCTGTATTTAAAATTGCAAAGGGGGTGATTAGACAATATAAATATTTTAATTTAAGAAGTTTGTTATTTGTTGATGGAGATAATGCTAGTGTTTGGTTCAAAATGAGCGGTATTAATAATAGTTTGAAATACTTTGTGTATAATATGGTGATAAATGGGATGATATGATTGTGATCTTGATGTTTGGTGCTTGCTGTATGAAATAATAATAATAGTATAATAGAAAAAACAGTACCTTCTAGTCATTTAATGTCCGTTAGCTTTTGCTCCGAATCTATCAGTATCGGCCTCGAATTATCATCCCTTTTTGCAAAAATTCTCCCAGCCTTTGTCCAGACATACCTATAGCTGTGTTCCCGTGCTAACTGCCTGGCCAGGAACCATAATCGTTTAGCTTGAGAAGTTAGGTGTTCAGAAACATATATTGGGGTTTTGGGACCTGACATACCTATGACACTTGTATTCATTTTTTCCTCTATATTTTCACTTTGATTAAATTTTTTTATTGCAGAGTGCAAATGTTCTTTATGTGTTACTGAAGTTAGTTTCACAATAACTGTCCGTGGTTTGTTATCCCTGGCTTGAGTAGGATTTTCTCTTCGCGTAACTCGGTAGATTTCTTCGATGTCCTTTGATCCTAAACTGCAGTTTGTTGTTTTGCTTATATTATATATAATGTCTTTTAAGTTATCTGGTGTTTCATCTTGAGTTTCAGGAATTCCGCGAAATTCTAGGGACTTTAACTATTTTTTTGTTCCGCGTCAGTCTCCAATATCCGGATGCGGTTTTGTAAATCAGTGTAGACTTTCTTCTGTGATATTTCAACATCATTTATGCGTTTTCTCAGTTCGTCGTGTTGATCCGATATGAATTGTATTGATTTTATAATTTCTTTGTTTTGTGACATGATCAATTCATATTTTTGGGCATATTTGTCAAATTTTTCCTCAACAAAATTCATAAGAGCTGTTTTAAAGTTATTTAATTCCATTTTGAATAGATCGGAGGTCAACAGGTTTTGGATTCCGCCATCTATGGATGAAGTTTGTAAGTTTTCTGTGCCGTTAGACTGGGCGTTTGCAGATTTTGATGTTTGTATTGTCTGTTTAGCTTGTTGAACGATAGATGGCTCTTGATCATTTGTTACCTCAAACAAAGGTTTGGTTTTGTTATTTTTTATATTTTTTGGGCACTTTTTGCATCTCCACTGTGTATTCCTAGCGCCACGGCGTGGGTTATCCACTATCTCTGCGCATTTAAGATGGTAGTTATTATTACAAACACTACAAGAAATAAATTCAGATGGACTGTCAATATTTTTATCACATAAAATGCACTGTGTATTCATGTTGATTTTTAAATAAACAAGTGATTTCGAGATGGATATTTTGCTTATATGTTGTTGATAGTGGTAGTTTCACTTAAATTTTTTAAGGAAGGCACTTTTTGTTATTTTATATCGATTGACTCGTTTAGAAAATATTGACAGTTTGTGAAAGTTTTTAATAAAGACAAAAACACTGAAAATAGGCCACTTCGCAGCATAAAAATGCACTAGTTAGATGCGCGATCTTCGATTTAGTATATTTGAGTCATTTAAACTTGGTTCACTATTAATTTTTTGTTGATTTTTTAAATTAGTTTGATGTAGACATAAAATACGTCAACACTGGACTCTGTAGGTATTGTTGATGTAATGATTTAAGAATTATGAACGTTTTTTTGCAGAGGGCGGCAAAATACTCATAGCGCGCCCACTCTAGGGTTAAACAAATTGTTAGGTCAGATTTAGTATTGGTATGACTAGTAAATAATGCTAATATTTCTGATGATGTTAATGACACTAGATACATGCTAATCACACAGCACATGTGAATATTATAATAATGATGATTAGATTTTGATGTATTGATGGTTATCCAAATATCCTCAGTCATTTTCAAGAGCGAGGGATAAGATAATAATATGTGTAAGTCGACAGATTAATATCACATTCCCATTAGATTGATTTTCCGAACTACATCGTTGAAAAGAAAGCTATTAAAAGTTAAATATGCATAACGTAACACAGGGTCCAGCAATAAAAACTGTCATTTGGTTTGGTGGTGTCTGGAGATTTATGTACCAGTAATCCTGTAAATGAGAACAAATATAATTAAAAAAGAAGAAAAAATGGAATAAAATAGAAGTTTTTTTTGGTTTTTTTTTATTTTTAAAAAATTATTCATGAAGTTAGTTTGTACTACGTTAGAATATAAACTAATATGCACAAGGTAACATTTCATTTTATAAATTTAAATATTAGTACAGTAAGCTTAACATTTATTTTAGAATACATCCATTCTTCCTTCATTCTTCATACTTTCAGGCATTCCATCGTACATCTTTAGTTATCTATACCAGTAGTTTTCAACCTGTGGTACGCGTACCCAAATTGGGGGTACGCAATAACGTGGCATGCATGTAGAATCACTGGTTAAATTGCCTGAAGTCGTGTTACACTCTATATGTGTATAAAATTGCATTACTTAATTGTATTTGTGTGACTTGATTACTAAATTAATAATTATAGTGTTAAAAATTACAAATGAAACTCGTCTAACATTACATATGTAAAAAAGATATATAGAGTGTACGACGAACAACAAATTTGTAGTGAGGGACAAGGGGTACGCCGCCGGCTCAAAAAGGTTATACATTAGGCAGTTTTGTGATTTTTATTTTTTCATACGTGTCAATCTTACTCTATTTACATTTCTGGTTTTGTAATTTTGTCATCATCATCATCACTATTGGCTCTACAACTCAAGAGTCTTCCTCCACTCATATTGGTTTTGTGCCAGCTCTCTCCAGTTTAGAAGCTCCAAGATAGATATGTCTTTGAGAACGTTGTCGCTCCATCTTAATCTTGGTCTTCCCAGGCTCCTTCGCCCTATTGGTCTTGAGTTCAGCAGGGACTTTGGTGCTTGATGCTCGGTCATTCTCTCCACATGACCCAGCCACCGAAGTCTTCCCAGTTTTATCCAAGGCTTGTCTTGAGGGATGTAACATTTTGTTTTGTATGGGGTGCAATTTTGTACATCTCTATTAAAAACGATTTCATCCTTAAAGTATGTTATTTACAGACTTTAGTGTAGAGGTGAGTTCTTAATAATATACGCGTATACGAGATGAACATTTATTGGAGCTATACAGGTTATAAACTAACGAGCTGTCGGTAGGAAAAGAGAGCGAGCAGGTACATAAATCTCCTATTAAGGCGAGTTCTGCCGTCCCGCTCTGGCATATTCAAAAAGGCAGACGTGAACAAAACCACTCTTACATCCTCCCCTACTAAAATTGAAGGTACGTAGCTGCATATTATATTATTCCTATTTCTACATATTTTATTTCCAATAATACAATTTTATTTTATATAATACAAATTAATTCATATATTAAATTTCATAATCTTAAACTTTTTTGATACTTCATTTAGCACATCTTCAAAATTTACTGTGAAAGTTAGTTTTGAATCGAGTATTACACCCAGATTGTCAAATTTAACCCTGCGTTATGCGTTTTATTGCCTATTTTCAAATATTTTGTTTTGCTTACGTTCAGTTCAAGTTGTTTAATTTCACCCATTTGCTATATTTTGTAGGTATTTTGTAGGTCTTCGTTTATTTGGTTAATTGCATCTATGTATCTTCACACGAAATATATGAATTAATGTATCGTCTGAAAATAATCTAAATTGTCAATGTTTTATGGTTTTAATTATATCATTTAAGTAAAATTTTGAAAAATTCAATTTTTTACGCTAGCGGTCCATTTCTTTTTTAAATAAATCTTAAACGACTGAATAAGTTTTTATCAAATCTTCACCACTCACATGAGTTGAAGGTTTTTTCGGTAATCTGGATTAGATTCTTCTGATTTTAAATTTTAAATAATTTATCGTGCCTTCACCTATTATTACTTTGCCTCTAAGTCAATTAATGTGTTATTTTATTATTACGTTTAAGCACGTTAAGTTTATAATTACCTCCTACGTTTATTTATATTATTTGCTGAAATGTTACTATGTTTAGATTTTGATCTTGGCATTACTATGTGTTTTTAAAGTTTTAACGAAATTCTTGATTTTATGAAACTATAATATATATACATTCCATGAAAAACTTAAAACAATTTCCATTAATTCTATTAAGATTTTTGGTTTTATGATACTATGTTGTTTCCATGATAACGTGATAACAATTTTCAATAATTCTTTTTATATTTTTGGTTTTATGACATTATATACATCCCATGATAACCTTTTAGCAATTACCAATAATTCTTTTCAGAGTTTTGGTTTTATGATAACCATCAACAATTTCCAATAATTTTATCCAGATTCTATATTAGATTCTACATATGTTTTTATGACAATGAGCACGCATGCTTATACATATGTGTTACATATGGTTTGTAAGTATGCAATTTATTTTAAAATATTTAGTTTTAAAATTGAGGTCGATGTAGTTATATTTCTAGTCATGCGCATTGCGCTAAAAATATTTTATTTTTCTGTTTTACCATTTCACCATTCTCATTACAAGCATTTAAGTAACACGCAAAAACGAGATACGAGACCTTGGCGTGATTTTTGAAGCAAATCTCTATTTCAAATCCCACATAACTGACATTGTCTCCCGCGCCAAGGAAATGCTCAGATTTGTTCTTCGTAATTCGAGATCATTTACTAATGGAATTGCAATACGAAGAACATACAAAGCACTTGTCCGTAGCTCGTTGGCTCCGTATTCTCTTTCCGGCTTCACAAATATCAAATTAATTGTCTTAGAGGGAAAGTAATAATAGGAGAAAGCACAAGAAATTATTTTAAATTTAAATTCAGAAGAAACTAATCCAGATTGCCGAAAAAACCTTCATTTCATGTGCTTTACAAAATGTGATTTGAAGATGAGTGTTTCACTTACAATGAAATAATATGTATTTAATGTTGTAAAATGAAAGGTTCTTCTTCCTGCAATATGATTCGAATTACCATACTCGATATTCATTTTCCTTTTTTTTGTAATTTGTGTTCGATTGTTTTAACGGATTCGTCTTTATAAAACAAATAAATAAGTTCAATGTCTAATGTAATTGATTGCAATCCTGGAAATTTTTAAATGGTATGTTCGACAAATGATGTCTCCCATTTTCACAAAACCGACTTATTGATTTGATTATTGAGTTGCCGGACCCTGTATCAAATATACCCATTGATGACATTATATTTGTATTATGGAGCACATAGCGTACTTTGAGCACTTGTATTCAGTATGCCTACGAAGTAGGTACGCGTCTACGTGTAAAGCCTTTCTTATTTATTTAATTTCTCAAATAGTACGCAACCAAATCGTCAATCGAATAAAATAATGATCGTGTTGACATACATTTTAATTAGCCTAATTTGAAATTTTTGACTTTCTACATTAGTCTCCTAACAGTTTTGTCCTAAACAAGTGAAAACGGCAGTTATTTTTTTCACAATGATAATTATTACCTTGATATTGATTCTATTTGCCATCATAACAGTGAAAACTAATATCGTGGATATTTTGCTGCCCCAAATAGATATTAAAATTAAAATAGAAACCGCTACTTGTGTTTTGAAGATTGTTGAAAAATACACGGGACATTCTCCAGCGCAAGAGTTCAGAGGAAATATCTTTCAAATCAAAACAAGCCGTAAAGCACTAACGACTACTAAAATTCTTCTCCAACAAATACACAAAGGTGAAAACATGTCAATCGTTAATATGGTCACAAAAAATGAAACAATGGAAACTTCGAATTTCATAGATAAGATTACGTTATACGTCATCATCCTAGAAGAACCCGAAGATATTTCAGACGAAATCATTGCTTTGATGAAACATCCTACTTGGAATCCAGAAACAAGATTCTTCATTATTATTGATAATCCTGAGTCTGATATTTTAATGATATTCAATGTCCTAAGGAAATATAAAGTCTTCGATTCGTACGTTATATTGATAGATCCCGATGATAAAAAGGTAGAGTCGTTCACCTGGTTTCCATTTGAAGCTGGTAGCTGTGGAATTAGAGCGAAGACAGCAATCAAGCTAGACGTTTGCGTGAATGGAAAACTGAATCTACTAAATTCAGGACAAATGAAACTCCCAGACCGGTTACAGACACAATGCCCGCTTAAACTCCTAGCCATCGTCTCCCAACCGTATATTATGCCAGCTATTTACAATGAAACTTCTTCAGAAAATAAAGGTATAGAAATAAAATTGTTGCAGTTAATGGCAGATAATATAAATTTATCTCTCAAAATATATCCGATGTTTTCATATGATCAGGGTTTGATGGAAAATGAAAATCTTTCATTCGACTATGAAGAAACTGATGTTGTTGCTGGTAACTTATATCCTGAACTATTTAGCTCTGACTTCGATTTTTTATTCTATTATCTGCAGGAGCAACTCACTTGGTGCGTGCCCGTAGCTCGATCGTTGCCGTTTTGGGAGAATTCGAAATACATTTTTACATACGATTCATGGATACTCATAGGTGCTACAGCGGTACTAGTTTCTATAATTGATCAATATCTCAGTGCTCAAAGAAACGTATCAATATCTCCAATGCATCGTGTTCAAACATTTTTTGTTATTTGTTCAATGATGCTGGGAAATGTTACAAAATTCAAGGATGACATCTATTTGCTTAGGCTAACGTTTGTAGGGTGGCTTTTCGTATGTATGATTACAAATGTTATCATCCAAAGTTCCCTGCGATCTTTTATTGTTAATCCCCACACCCAGAAACAATTAGAAACTGTTGATGAAATTTCGCAATCTGCAATATCTTTTGGAGGGCATGTGGTTCACTTATCGAATTTCGATACATCAAATAAAATCAATGAAGTTTTCATCAGAAACTACCAGATATGTAAACCTCTGAAGATTTGCATAGACAGAGTTAGCCAAGGAGACTTCGCCATTGCTGCTCCGCTGAGTTTTATTAGGCTCTACCAGCAGGAACAACTGGCCAATATGTCTCGCACCGACATTCACTGCTTCCAGAAGTACCCGTGGAAGACTTACTCCCCAATAATGTTCTTATATAAACATCATCCTTATCGTGTCAGGATGCAGAACATCGCCATCAGAGTTTTCGAGAGCGGGCTATTATTTAAATGGTACTCGGAAATAATTACGCACAATTTTCAGATATCTGATGAAGGCATTCCAAGATCAAACAATAAACCTTTGGATTTTAATGAATTAAAGGCTGTTAGTCTATTTTATGCATCCTCAATCTCTATCTGTGTTCTTGTTTTTGTTTTAGAAATAGTTCATTCAATTTCCAAAAAAATCAAAATAAATCCAATTCTGAAAATTACAAACAAGATCTTTAACAAATAGTGTTGTATTTAAAATTATATCTCAATGAGAGATCAGAGAAAATATCTTTCAAATCAAAACAAGCCATACAACACCGACGACTTAAAGATATGTAATAATAAAAATACGCAAAACTGGAAACATGTCAGTAATTAATATGGCCACAAAAAAAAAATCATTAGACACCTCAAATTTCATAAATAAGATTACAATAAACATAATCATCCTAGAAGAACCCGAAGACATTTCGGACGAAATTATTGCTTTGATGAAACACCTCTTCCAGAAACCAGATTCTACATATTTATTGATGATCCGAGACTGATATTTTTATAGTATTCAATGTCTTGAGGAAATGCAGAATATTCGATTCGTTTGTTATCCTGACAGATTCCGATGATAAAAAGTTAAAGTCCTTCACCTGGTTTCCATTTGAATCTGTAGCTGTGGAAGAAGAGCTTAGGAATCAATCAAGCTGGACGTTTGTATAAATGGAGAATTGAGTCAACTAAATCCAGGGCAAACAAAACGCCCAATACGGTTTCAGACACAATGCCTGCTTAAGCTTCTGGCCATCGTCTCCCAATCGTTCATTATGCCTGCAATTTATAATGAAACTTCTTCACAAAATCAGTTAAGGTGAAAAAGAAGCGACAATTTTCATACAAACTGTTTTTCAGCCGCATTCGAAAACTACAGATAACATTTTATTTTTTGTTGTACTGAAAAATAATACTAATAATAAGATTAGCGCGAACGAAAATTTTACTTACAAAAACCAAGTTATAACCCTTAAAAAAGTAATTATTTTTCATGTGATTTACGCTAGACACGGGTAGCTAAAAGTCGCTACACCTGGCGCGGGTTGGCCGTATGTAAGAAGGCGACAAATTTGAGTGCGAGCGATCCTGATATGCACGTCTCGTGCACGCTTTCTATGCTATGCTTTCTATGTAGAAGGTTGATATATTTGTTGTAAAAATGATAAATTTATATTTAATTTATTAAATGATATATTTATGAGTTTTTCTTTTACCCTGTTTAATTTATCTTTATCTTACTAACCTATTTTTGCATTTTGTTTTTCCTGTTAAGCATTTGCATACTGCTTACTAACAACGTATGCAAGGAAACTGGAGGTCTAAGATGGGGTAAGAGGTGGATAACCTCCATTATTGTAAAAATGTCAAGTTGCTATTCTGATAGAATATTCGTTTTGCTTTTTTATGATTGTTTCTGTATTACTCAGCGCAAGGAATATTTTGTGGTTGTGGTTTTGGCACACAGTAAAAGAACATCCCAGATCATCCTGTCCTTCTTTACCTTTAAAATACCCTGCACACAGCATCCCCAAAGATGATGTAGGCCGTGGAAGGAATTATTTTCCTCGGGGCCTCCTGTGTGGGGCTATTGTAAAAATAAATAAATAAAAATATTTTCTTACAACATAGATTTGCGTTATTCTAAAACATTGAGGCATTCATTTTATAAAAATTACAAATATTCTAGGAAGAAATAAATCCCAGAATTAGTGAAATTCTTACATATTATTTTCACAAATATTTGCTAGGTAGGCAGGTAGGTACTGCAATTATCGCACTACTTGTATGTTAGGGATGTTGGTTTTTCAATAAATGGTTTCCTTTTTACTTGTCAGCAAATGAGACTACTGGTATTAAAAAAAATCAAGCGTTTGCAATCATATTTGAGGCTACTGGTACATTTGATCCGGCAAATTTTTAATTTTTAAAAACATATTTTTATTACCATTCTATTCTGAGTAACATCACAATAAAACTGCGTTGATTTTACCCAATACTCAGAGTTAGTGTAACTAATATCACTTAAATACAATGCTACAAAGCTATTCAATTCTCTTAGAAACACGCACACCAAAAGTTCATTTAAAAGTAAAATCATTGATTACCTCCAATAAACATATCTTTGAGGAGTACTTCATAACATATTTACATTTATGCCTACTGTATGTATATATATATGTAAACTATGTACCTCATATATTGAATAAGTTTCACTTGCCTTTTTTATTATCATTTATCAATATGCCTTTTTGTCAAATTGAAATTTAATGGCTAAGAAATTATTTTCACTTAATCTTCTAAATTGATACTTGAATTGTATAATGTGTTTTTTTCATTCACTTTCGTTTTACCAATTGGATTTTATTTTTATAACTGTCATTTTCATAATATTATGTAAACAAAAACCTAGATAACAACCACTCTGTAAATTGTCATCTTAACACTAGCGTTTTATACCCAGTGAGATGGGCAGTACGTAATTACTGTAAATATTAAAATAATTAAATAAATAAATATATTTTAAGTTGTTTAATTTCACGTTGATTACATGTAATATAACACTTATGTTTACTCATTGAGTACTATTATAGTAACTGAAATGTTTAAAATTCATTACAATTACTCCTTTTATTTGGAGACCTTTACGTGGGCAAGTACTTTAAATTATTAAAAAAATATTATTTGTACTACAACGTTCTTCATTGATCAAGTGATGCTACTGATTTATCTCGAATAATTTACGTGAAGGAAAGACGTAGAAAAACTATGAGAGGTGGTGCATTATTTAGAAAGAGAAACCACATACACATAAGAAAAAAATACCGTTGACGATTTTTTTATAGAAGCGATAGGTCGAAATTCGTGAATTTTACACGCTGAAGAGGGTTATTAAAACTCTAGGTTGCGTTGAAGGAGTGTGAAATTTTCGACAGCGGCACATAATATTCACGAAAACCTCCCATGAAACTTGGAACTTTTCGTTGGAAAAAATAAAAATCTCTTGTATAAAATACATACGTTTTCGGGAACCATGTAATACGATCTTATTTCGGTTGCCCGAAAAGTGTACATTGCAAAGTTAGTCTTTCAAGCGGTCTTTAAAAAAAAGTTCCAGTTAACGCCGGCAATCCCAACATATGCTCTTGTAACCCAGCCGGCCCTTTTTATAAATTATTCAATCTCCCTGGCAGGGCCGTATTTACACTTTTCATTGGTGTAGGCCACTTCATTTGCGCCGCCCCTTCCCCCTTCTTAGAAGTTGCCACCTATCATAATCATTCACTTGTAGGCTTTTATTAGGTGACATACAATTTTAAAAATAAATATTAGGTCCTTACATATGAAATTGGCGTTTTGTATGGGAGGAACATAAAGTCTTTTTTTTTTTAAATATAATATATTTATTTAATCAAAGTATGTACCATTGCTATCTATGCACTTTTGCCATCTCATAGGTAGTTCATCGATCCCTTTACTAAAAAAAACATTCGGACGGGAATCAACAAAATCTTTGAAGGCGGTTTGGACTGCCCCATCGGAGTTGAATTTTTTCCCTTGCAAGAAGTTATCCAAATTTCGAAAAAAATGGTAATCTGTTGGGGCAAGTTCCGGAGAGTACGGTGGATGTCTTAGACATTCCAATTGAAGCTCCTCTAATTTGGTAGCCGTCTGTTGTACAGTATTTGGTTTTGCAGTCAACGCGCGTTTGTTGATTTGCTTCACTCAATTCGTGAGGTACCCACCTTTCAAGCTTTTTCACCTTCCCAATTTGCTTCAAGTCGATTAAAAGTTTTATCACTAACACCGCAGTCTGTAGCTAACTCGGACGTGGTTTGCGATGGATCCGCTTCCAAAATAGCCTTCAATTCTTCATTATCAACTTTGGTGTCCGGCCGTCCACGGGGCTTGTTCTGCAGGTCGAAATTTCCAGAACGAAAACGTTGGAACCAAAATCGCACTGTGTTTTCTTTTGCGGCACCGTCGCCATACGCATCATTAATCCTTCGAGCCGATTCTGCAACACTGGTGCCACGGTGGAACTTGTACTCGTAAATAACGCGATATTTCAAGTTTTCCATTTTGTAAACTAAGTGACGTAAAGAAAAAAAAACAATTAAGGAAAAAACAAATTAATTATAATTTTCGAAACACAAATACATGAGTAAATAGCTGTATAAATTTGAATTTGGAATTCCTAACTAAAGAGAAGATATTTGAGATCAAAGTTTTTCATATGTAAGGACCTAATATTCAAATATAGGTTAAGTAGGAAAAAATAAACGAATGAATTATTCACAAAGAAAAAGTAACATGAAACTAGAATTACAATTTTTACAGGATTTTTTATTTGACTAAATAATTTATAGAAGCTTCATAGTTTATAGTATTCAGTCAGCTTGTAGCGGTAAGAACCGCCAAGGCACTTTAATGCTCTATGAATTCGACCGGTGTGGTTGGCAGCATTGCATACCGAATGCGCGACAGAGGGTAGAAGATGCTTCGTGAATTATCGGCGCGTTAGTTGGCGGAATTACCGCAGGCGGAGTGGTTGAGTGGCACGAGCTGTCATATGGCTGGACTCAAGACATTTTGGACCACGTGAAGTGAGATTTAAATTATTTATTTTTAACAGATCGAGATTGTGCTTTTAGATTATTTTTAGAGATTACTGATACATAAATATGTTTCGTTTTACGTTACAGGCGCCCATCAGTTAATTTCTTATGTCCTTACAATTTAATTTCATTCGTATTGACACGTGTCGAGAATTATTAAACATTTACAGCTGGGTACGATTCCTTCGTAACCAGCCACCCCTGATGATTAATTCATTTGTTAATTTAGAGTCTCATAGCTAATTCTTTTAGTATGTTCCCAAGGGCAGGGTTTGATTTTATAATAAATTGTACATTGTTCTCACATACCTTCTTCTTATTGCTACCTAACCTCATTGCTTGCTTGCTTGCTATGTATGAGATTAATCATTCTATACATGGATGGATGACTAACCTTGGAGGGAATGTATTATAAGTAAGTATTAAACGTCACAAGCTTCTATGCATAGAAAAGCCAAAGAGTAAAGTTTTTCTTGCGATTATCAAGACCTTTGGTATTTCTTCACTCGCTAACTCCTCTCTCCAGATCAGTTTGTGGCTGCAGTGCAAAGTGCCACGCGGAGAGCCATATCCAAATTTGGGTAAACGTTGCACAGATATTGTTTCCTCAAATACTTTCCTTAAAAGGATTCAGTAATGATTTAGATTCAGTTTTCTCTACAGTCTTATTAGAGGAAATGTGACCTTGAAAGTGTACACATTCCTGAACTAAATCTTATTCTAAATCATTGCATAATATTGAACAAGAGACTGAGCTTTTTCTGGGAATCTGTGTTGAAAGTTCACCCTTTTTTTTTAAATGAAATTTTTTCTTTGAAGTTTATGTACGCATTATGCATTCTCTCTAATTCAGCTCCCAGTCAGGATGTTGTTTCAACATTTAAACATTTTTTTCTCTTAGGGTCATCTAACTCTTATATTAACTATTATTGCTTAAGTGCGCTCATTTCAATTGCACTTTCTTCGAAATAATCATAGTTTTCTTGCTCTGGTATAATAAACTCGAGAAGAGATCCATAAAAATCAGACACCGGCAGTACATCAACAAATGAGCTCTGATTCTGAGCACTCTCGTTATTTAGTCTTTCCAAAATATCATTCCAAAATACGATTAGTAACCAAATAAAGGTAGCCCACTGTCCAAGCATTTTTTGTGAAATATTCGCACCATAATCGCACGACGCAATCCGCGGTCCCGTACGGGATCACAGGTCTGAAGGTTCCTTTGTGGGAAATAAGTGTATCTAGAGGCTTAAATTTTTTTTTCATAATCGCACAATTTGGGAGGCGGGAATGGGTACCGCCGCCCCGGGAACCTTTATTGGATAACCAACACCTCTGCCATAGGTCACCCCAAGTGGTTTGCTACGTTTGGTGATTTAGCAGGGGTGCCGGATTCATGGGGTGAGGTTTGTCTAGGTCTTGGAGGCGGATGACCAGTACACACTGAACCCCAGATTCCTACCCACCCCTTAAGCCCTTTTCCTTCCCAGAACTCTCCTCTCCTTCCTTACCTTAAAAAAACCCTCTACACCGCATCCCCAAAGATGACATAGGCCCTGAGGGAAATTATTTTACTCAGGGCCTCCTGGGTGGAGCTCACGTAAAAAAAAAAATCGACAGAACTATTCAAAAATATATCCTGAAAATTTTAAACCAATATACCACGCTTACCAAGGTTATATGCGTTAGAGTGAGTGTCTTTCGGTCAAACTACCACTATTTTACTGCCACTCTTATTTTCAAACGCATTTTTCTGAAAATTACTTTTTTCGAATTTGTGTAACCTCTAGCTCCTACAGTTTTTTGATCAATCGTTATTTATTTATTTAATTTACGCCCAGAGGGCTTTTACATAAATGTATAAAGACAGTACAATTTTAATGTAAAAAAGAAAAATATAATATAAATAAAAGTTACAATAGAAAACAAAAATACAAACATGAAATAAAAGTAACAAAAATTTAAAAGTACAGTGAGAAATAAAAACAATAAAGTTGCTATAAAAAAAAAAAAAAAATACATGCATGATATAAATATAAAAGGAACAAAAATTGTAAAGTAAGGTCATCAGATGTGTTTCAAAATTTACAACAATAATCATGAATAACAAACACCTAAGTACTTATTGGTCACTCATAGCGTGAAACCGCTATATTTATGTAGATGGTAGGTTCGTGAGTTGCAGGAGTTCAAAACTTTTCAATTTGAATTTCAATTAATTATAAAGTTGATGAAGTAAATTTACAAAAAAATCCTTAGTGAGCATTTAAATTATAGATAAATGATTTTATTATTTCATGTTTATAGTGTATCAGTGACATATTCCATATATCTATGTGCGAATACTTATTACCCAAGTTTTGAATTCTATATAGTGGTATATGAATTTGAATTCTATATAGTGGTATAAGAACGCCTTGCTGAAGTCAGTGTAAATTGAGTCAACTTGGAGCTTCTTCGCCATTGCATCGGAAATGAAATTTTGATATAAAATGTGGTTAGTTAGTGTTGACTTGCCGGCCATAAAACCATGCTGTTCAGGACATATATTATATTTAAATGAGCTAGTTATTTTATCCAAAATCAGCTTCTCAAACAGTTTTGAAATTGTTGATAGTATGCATATAGGTCTATAATTAGTTACTTCGTTTTTATCCCCTTTTTTGAAAATAGGTGTTATATAACTATGTTTCCAGAGATCAGGAAAATTACCTTTTGACAAAGAACGATTAAAGAGTGTGTATAGGGGATAAGCAAGAACGGCGACACACTGCTGCAAGATTAAAGGTGGAATGTTATCAGGACCGGCATTTTTATTGGGATCTAGAAGTTTAATTTGTTTTATAATTTCGTTTAGTTCGATGTGCACATGTGACAAGTTTATATTGAAACTGGGAGTATAGTTAGGTAAGGAGAACTGATTGGGTTGACTTTTATCGTAAACGTTCTTGAAGAAGTCGGCAAAAAGATTGACAATATTTTTGGTGCCATCAGCCTTTCTGCCTTCAAAATACATGGTATTTGGTATATCAGAGTCACCACTTCTTAATGTTTTACTGAATCGCCAAAAAATCGTTATAAAACTCAACACATATTTTCATTATATAAATGCTAAACAATATCTTTATTTTTTACTATTTTTATGGCACATAAAACGTACAAAAGAATGCTTAAAAATCATACTAAATTTTCATATTTCTCAAAAAAATATCAATTTCGCGATTTTTTGTAAGGAGGAGGTATAGAAGAAACAGTTATAGAAAAAGTAAATTCTTTTGAAAAATTGAGTTCGGATAAAAATTGTGACCTCCAGGAGTTACACAAATTGTCCAGCCGGATGGCGACTTACAATGCGCGGCAGCTGATATCTCCGTTATTTTTGGAGGAAAATAATTTAAAATACTGTTGTGTACGTGTAAAATGACCCCAAAGTATAAATAAATAAGTAAGTACCTTAAGTGTTAAAAAAATTCATGAAAATCACTAAAAATACGCCGTCCTACACCTATTTCCCCCTTAAAACCTATTTCGATCGGCGCGTGCAATAAAGATGAACTACTGCTAAAGCATTTTTGTGAAATATTTGCACCACAATCACCCGTCCCGTATTGGACGGTTGGGCATTGAACCCGTACGGGACCACTGGGTATATAAAGGTTTACAGATAGAAAACTTTATCTATCCACAGAGACTTTTTTATAATCGTACATAAACTTAACTGCTTACCAAAGCAAGTGAGTGCCGCCCCCTGAACTCTGCCGCCCCTAGGCCGCGGCCTATAAGGCCTATTGACAAATCCAGGACTGCTCCCTGGGTGTTGTTTTAATTTACTGAATTCAATAAACCTCCTGTATTCCGTCCCTTTTGGACTCTTACGTTATTCCGTTAAATTTATCAAATCCACTCTTTTTTGCAAATATGTTTTGGTTGGATAAAGAAAAGTTTAACCCTCAACTATGGACGTGAAATAAAAATCATTCTCCCATGGACGTCGGGACATAAAGACCCCTTCATAAAATTCTTCTAATTTTCATACCTAGACCAATCTGACTTTAGCAATGAGTTTATATGAATAAAGTATTTACAAATAAAAGATCGAGCAATAAAAATAATTAACTTTTTTATTTAATAAAATTAAATACTTTTTTGTTTCAAACCACGAGATTTATTAATTTATGAACCGACCGGTTTCGCTTACATAAGCATCTTCAGGGTACAAATTAATACTAAACAAGAAGTACATAATGTGTTCTTATATATAACAAAATATAAAGGGAGATAAGATGATACAAATATTACAAACAAATAGACGGTCATAAAATACATTAACATAAGTACTCAAGTAATGGGAAAAACCGAAAGATAATTAGGTAGACTAATGGGTTATAATAATAAATTTGGAGAAAGAAAGCATCAACTGGCATGGTGGTAAGGAGCACTGGGAATTTTTATTTTTAAGGGTTTATTGGAAACAGACCTAATATAGGACTACTTGATGTGTCTAATTGATTATTAAGTATTATGACTTTTGGTTTTTATAGCTTTTTTATTTCTAGCGCACCTAGATTGTTTAGTCTGTTACCATGCCCGTTTTTATGTAAGATGTTAGCACCGGTGCTATGACAGAACGTATGATCTTTATCGATCAAATGATTGGCGAATTCTGAAAAACCGTTATTATTGAGGCATCGGAGATGTGTCTTTATCCTAATATTGACGATAAGTGTTGTCTTACCGATATAGAAAGCCGAACAATTATTACAATTTAATTTATAATTCCCGAATGACTTAATTTGTCGTCCTTATCTTTAGAATTAATTAGAAATTTACCTAGATTGTTATTGGTATAAAAGGCCGGTCTGACTTCAGAAGGAAGGTTTTTTACACTTAAGGTAGAAAAATTATTAATGAATAAAATTCGCCGCCATTGATGATTAATATTATTATCGTTGATTTGAGGACAAGGACCAGCAAATAAGAAGCTATTAATGGCTATTTTTTATAGTTTTTTTATTTGAGATTAAATCTATAAAATGTGATTCAGAGCCATTATTTACCGCTATTCTTTTAATTATTTTTAGTTCATTAGCAAAATTATTATCGGACATTGGAATTGTGACTAAACGATGGACCATTGAATGGAATGCGGAGCGCTTATGTGAAATAGGGTGATTGGAGGTGGTTTGTATGATAATGTTAGTATAAGAGGGTTTACGAAAGATGTTAAAATTAATTTTATTATTAACGATCGATAGGGTAAGGTCTAAAAAATTTAAGGTTGAATTGTTGCCTATCTCTAATGTGAATTTAATCTGATTATGAAAAGGATTTATAAGATTGAGGAAGGAATTCAGCTCAGTCCCTGTCCATATTCAAAAAACATCATCAACGTATCTTTTCCAGTACAGCACATTTTTAATAAGAGGTGAGGTACTAGATAAAATTTTATTCTCTAGGTTATCCATGCATATATCAGCAATTAGAGAACTGGTAGGGCTGCCCATAGCCAGACCGTCCCGTTGCTGATATATAACATTATTAAATTGAAAATAATTTTGATTTAGGCACATATTAAACATGGAAGTTAAATCTTTTATAAAATCTATAGAGAGATTCGAGCTACTTAGAAAATCAGAAATTAAACATTTATTCTCTTCTATGGGAACACTGGGAAACAAATTTACAACGTCAAAAGAAATTAGTTTAGAATTACTAGGGAGAATCATATCTTTTAATTCTTCTACCAATGAAAAAGAGTTTTTAAGGGTATGTTAAGGGTTCATAAATTAATAAATCTCGTGGTTTTAAACAAAAAAGTATTTTATTTTATTAAATATTGTGAAGTTTAATACTTACTTATAATACATTCCCTCCAAGGTTAGTCATCCATCCATGTATAGAATGATTAATCTCATACATAGCAAGCAAGCAAGCAATGAGGTTAGGTAGCAATAAGAAGAAGATATGTGAGAACAATGTACAATTTATTATAAAATCAAACCCTGCCCTTGGGAACATACTAAAAGAATTAGCTATGAGACTCTAAATCATAGGTTCCCAACCTTTTTTTGCCCACCGCCCACTTTGAGAATATATTTTTTTCTAGCGCCCCCCAACTCGTAAATCTGAAAGAGCAATTGTCGTCACGATTATATCGGGGGCGGGGGGGGAGATAGGATGGGGCAAGATGCGTTTTTTTATTGTATATTTTATTTGGTGACCGGCCAACTCAGAATGAAACCAACTCAGAAGCACCTCATAAAGGTCATTAAAGAGTAAAGAGTGATGATAAAAAAATATTGATTAAGTTAGGTTAGGATTACCGGCAATTTTAAATGTATTTTTTCATAGCTTGTAATGACCTTTCTGAGGTGTTTCTGAGATGGTTTAATTCTGAGTTGGCATGGAACCGTTCTAAATTATTTTTATTTTTTTTACTTGTGTTTTATTGCTCAGAAAGATTACACTTGTGCAGTAATTCACGTGACACGCTACAGTGGTATTGTAGACCAATTTCCGTGTTTTGACGTCTAACTTTCCCTTTATCCTACTTTTCGTTTTCATTTTAATCTTTTCTGCAATTTTTTAATTTAACTTTTCAAAGTCAGTGTTTAGTTTTAATTTGTTATAGATTATGATTCCTGTCTATTTAATTTCTTCTACTTCTTCAATATTTTGATTTTTTATATTAAGGGTAGTAATTTTGTTGAGTTTCTTCTCTAATACCATGAATTTACTTTTAGTTACATTTATTTTCAGTTTATTCGAAGAAAAAAAAACTTTGATATATAATATAGAAGTGTTATTTAAAAAAAAGCTTTTTTTGACAATGCATCTTCGATATTATTTGGTATAATATATAAAAGTGTGTCATCAGCAAAAGTTTGATAGAACAGTACTTTAGGCACTTCACTATATCATTAATATACATACTTAATAAATAGGAGCGGTCCCAATACAGATCCTTGAGGAACTCCGAGGTGTACTTGTTGTTCTTCAGATATAGCATCTCCAATTTTGTTTTCTATTTATAATTTTATTATTAGTATTTCTCTGTCTATCGTTTTAAAAACACGTCTTAAATCCAAGAACACTACTATTGTATTTTTCTTCTGATCCATACTGGTTTTCCATTATGAATATTTGTTTCTAAACCGTGCTGTTTTACAAGAATGTTATTTTTTTCAATAAATTTTCTCATCTCTTCTTTAACTATGGATTCTAGTATTTGTTCATATGTAGGTTATCCATTTATTTTACTGAGGTCTTCGAAATTTTTAGCATTTATTATTTTGGGCACTGGTGTTATTATGGAAGTTTTCCACGACTGCGAAAAAAATCCCTTTAACACAGATTAATTTATTAGTGCAACTACTTAAATTTAATTATGCCTATAGTAATTCCAGACGTCGATGATTTTTGCGTCATTGTATTAAAAATTTTCATTAAATACTCACTGTTACCTGAAAATATTATTATTCTCTCTTCTTTCCGATGATTGAGAAGAAGTATCTGTGAATAATGAAATACTCTTATTTATGTTTTCGACACTTAGTATTAAATTTAGCCATTTTAGTTTTATCATCTTCAACTCCATCGGGAACCGAACTTCCTTAATGTTTTCCATCTGTTTGCCACTTATAATTTCTTTAAGTGTAGTCCACATTTTTCATGGATCTCTTTGAGAGGTAATAATTTTTAGCCTCGAATACGAATTTTTGATATGTTTTATTTCTGTACCTATACATGTTTCTAAGTTTCTTACATGTTTCCCACCTTTCTTCTGGAAATTGTATTTTACAGGCTTTATAAGCTCTATCCCTTTGTTTTTTTAGAAGATTTATTTATTTATTTGTATCTTTTAATATACTACTAGCTGGTTCCCGGCATGCGTTGATATACCATTTTTAAAGAAATAAATTGTTTCCCTGTTCCCCTCCCGCGTTCACTTTCCACCTTCCCCGCCTACCCCCTCCCCTCTTCCACTTTCCCGTCCCGCCAATCCCCCCTACAGCGTTCCATATAACAGTCCCAGTACATTCAGTTTTCAAACATTTCGCGTGCCTCCTATTACAATTTTTTTATTCAAATTTTCGCTTTTCATTCAAAACAAATATTCATTTTTATAAATTATAAGAACAGTCAATCAAATTTGGTACCTAACTTAGGTATCTATTTAAAATATCTATAATTTAAATAACCCATAGATAATTCTTTAAAAAAAAAAAAATGGTCGAAAACAAAATTCAATTTCGTCAAACGCGCGAACTGTCAAATGTGTGAAATTAAAATAGTCGTTAAGTTTTCTGAAATTATCCAATTTTCTGAGCAATTTTCTTAAATTTTCTTCCCGTAAGAACCTTCTACAAAGTATTGGGAAACTTTAAAAAAAAAGTGAAATGAAGGCGTGACCAAGGGAAACAGGAATTCATTTTATATATAAATACTATCTGGTCCCGGCATGCGTTGATATGCCATTTAATAAAGAAATTGTTTCTCCCCGAGTGTCCTTTTCCATTCGTCCCGTTTCCCTTCCGCCTCTCCTTCTTCTCCTGCGTCCTCTTCCCCTCTCGCGTTCCCACTCCATCAGCTCCACCTTCCCTCTCCCCACTCCACTCCCCCCCCCTTCCCCCGTCCCGCAAACCCTTCTCCCGAGTTCTCCTCCCTCTCCCAGGTTCCCCTCCCCCCTCTCGTCTTCGCCTTTCACCTTCCCCGCCTTCCGTCTTCCCGTTACCGGCCTCTCGTACCGCCAACCCTCCTCCCGCGTTCCATATATTCAATCCCAGTACATTCAGTTTTTAAACAGCCCGCATGCCACCATTTACAATTTTTATTCAAATTTCAATTTTTCATGTATATTAAATTTGGTACCTAACATAGGTACCTATTTAAAATATCTAAAATTCTTGATTCGATTCAAATTATTAGGGGAGTAACTACTTTAAATAAATTTATCAACTTAAAGATTTTCGAAAATAGAATTTTATTTAACAATCATTGTTTTGCAAAATATCCTTCTCAAACACGCGTACTGTCAAACGTGCGATAGACGTTTAGGTTAGTAATAGGTTTTCTAAAATTATCCAATTTTCTGCGCAATTTTCTTAATTTTTCTCTCCGTAAGAACCATCCTCGTACTTCAAGGAATATTCGAAAAAAAGAATTAGCGAAATAGGTTCACTGATCTCGAGATTTGCGCTTAGCAACACATTAAGCGATTCATTTTTATATATAAGAGAAGATATATTCGTTGTAGGCATTAGTTCATTTACTACTGTTTTCAGGTGTCCTATTAGTTCATTGGCTTTTCTGTCTAAATTTCCTTGGTTATCGCAGATCCACTTTTTGTTTTGTAATGCCGTACACAATTTATCCTTATTATAGTTCTTTTTATTCCTGTATAAATATTATACTTCGTGTTCCCTGAGACTTCTGACTATTATATCTAATTTTTGTAATAATTGTTTCATGATCAGATTGATTTTGAATTCTTCCGCAGCATTAACTTCCGCGTAAAAGTCATTTGAAATTACCAAATTAATCATGGATTTAGAGTTTTTTCATATTCTTGTATAATTTTTGACAAGTTGCTTCCTACCCAGGCAATTTATGATGATTTGTAATCATGTGCTTTTTATATTGAATATTAAAATCTCCACAGATGATTTTCAAGTCTCTTGTATTTATTTGCTAACGGCACCATTCTTCAAAAAAATCTAAGAATTTTGTATCATTTTGATTTGGGGAATGATAAATAGCTGCAAAGGTTCCCAGCTTAAAATCCTTCAATAGCCAGTTGGTATCCAGGTATTATTTTTATCTAGTACCGCATTTGTTGTGACTTTGTAAGAGATGTTGTTTACACACTCACACACATACACTACAGAATTAATGTGATAACTCCACCTGTATGCCTGCTGCTAAATGAGTCGCATCTAATTGTCGAATAGCCCTGAAATGTTGTTTCATTTTGGTTAATTTCTTCGGTAATACAGGTTTCGCTCATCATCACCATGTGCAGTTCGTATTCTTTTAGCATGTCTTTGACTTCTTCGATATGTGCTAGCAAACTAGCTATGGCTTTCTCAGGGTCTCCTACCGCCCCCCTGAAAGTCTGAAACGCCCCCCAATTTTCTCTTTGCCTTCTACCGCCCCCCTAGAGGTCTGAAACGCCCCCAAGGGGGCGTTATCGCCCACGTTGGGAACCTATGCTCTAAATTAACAAATGAATTAATCATCAGGGGTGGCTGGTACGAAGGAATCGTACCCAGCTGTAAATGTTTAATAATTCTCGACACGTGTCAATACGAATGAAATTAAATTGTAAGGACATAAGAAATTAACTGATGGGCGCCTGTAACGTAATACGAAACATATTTATGTATCAGTAATCTCTAAAAATAATCTAAAAGCACAATCTCGATCTGTTAAAAATAAATAATTTAAATCTCACTTCACGTGGTCCAAAATGTCTTGAGTCCAGCCATATGACAGCTCGTGCCACTTAACCACTCCGCCTGCGGTAACTCCGCCAACTACTGCGCCGATCATTCACGAAGCATCTCCCAACCTCTGTCGCGCATTCTGTGTGCAAGGCTGCCAACCACACCGGTCGAATTCATAGAGCATTAAAGTGCCTTGGCGGTTCTTACCGCTACATTACCCCTCCACCAAAAAGAAAATATTTCCTCCTGGAAATCAAGAGGTCCATTTGTCACTTCCTGAAGAGAACTGAATACTATGTGCGACTTGGTCGTAAATGTTAGACTTGGATGAACGCCAAACTTGAAAGATTGTCAGCCGGAAGGATCCTGGTGATTGAGGTACTCCCAATCCATATAATGAACCTCATGGAAGAAGCGGTGACCACCGTACTGCAATACTGTAGACATGACATAAAGCGATGAACAGAAAGTCGCATCAATCTATGCAGCATCTCTTCTATTATGATGCATTCAATAACTGATGACCCAAGATGGCCCAAGGTAGAGATGAAACATCTGGTCCGAAAACTCAAATTCAGCGTCTTCTGATATTAATTTCTTCCAAAACTGATGACCCAAGATGGCTCACTGTAGAGATGTAAAAAAAAAAACGCCGAAATCAGATCAATCCGCTATCTGCGTACTTCACCGCACTTATTGGATCTTGATTTGCGCTAATGCCGAATAATTCAAACTGGAGCAGAAGAAAGTCATTAAGTGAGGTTCTGTGTAGGTGATGAAAGTTTTCCCGCGCTGCTAGCTCTGCCAACTGTGATGAATTGCATTAATCAACAGTGAAAATTAGAAAATATCGTAGCCTACCCCTTTAATTTAAAAAAAAAATACCAATTACTTATAAAACGGACACACTTGCGACATCTATCGGTTCAAAGTAAATTGAATTCTTGTTGACGATAGGGATCTACAATTAAGTAGATTGAGATGAGTTTTAATAAAAAACCACAGATGGTATTAAAAATCGTCACGAGACAGGGAAAGACCCTTTCTTAGGCGCAATAATAAACACAAAGAATGATTAACCAATCACAAAAGTGGAGGGCGTATTCATATTTTGAACAAAGAAATGGACTTTGAACTAGGTAATTAATCAGAGATTTATGGAAAAAAATATCGTCATCGACCGAAAGATCAATACACTATAATGTAAACAGGGTCTCACGCCCGGTGCATCAGGTACAATGACCCTAGATTTAAGATATACAATCAGTGCAATGAAGGTGTTGACGACCGCCGTTAACGAGCAAATTAATCCATATTATGTTGGAAAAACTATGCAAGAAATAACAAAAAAATTTCAATAAGAGGAAAATTAAAGAAAAGACGTGCAAAACATAAGAAAAGCTACTGTAGGGATATTTAGTTGTATAACGAGTACATAGAAAGTCAAGGAGGCCAGATTAAGAGGAAAGCGTGCATTAAACATTTAAAAGGAAGAGAAACACTGGAAAATTAGGAATGTCACTTTTAGATGAAGCAATAGAGTCAGGAAAAACGATTGGTAAAGATAATCTAATGAAAAAAATGGACGTTTAAAAGGAAGTGTTTATTGAACAATATAAGATTTCGACTTAATTTTGCGTTTTCAGACGAGTTTAAATAGATATCGTTATATATTTGGAATAGGGAGGTCATACTAGTTACATTGCGTTAGGTAAATCAAACAAAAAGGGTTGTTTTACTCAATTGTTTGAAGAGAATTCTATGGGAGATAAGACAGACTGCAAGGAAAAATGAAACATTATTTGGGTTGACGACCTCACACGTGATTTTGTTGTTCAAACAATAAGAAAACGAACATGATTTTAGACGATTAAAACCATTTTAATGGCTTTTTGGACGATAAAAATTATCATTGGACATAGGGACTGTTTATTCAAAGTAAAAACCATTATATTTTATTACCCTCGAATAAACGCTGAGTTATCGGTCGGTACATCGAAGTCCAGACATAAACAAATGTCAAATTTTAAATTAATGTAGATTTAGGTAAGAAAGAGACGGAATTGTAGGATGAACCATATGAAGTAATAAAAATTGACATATATTTAAGGGCCGAAGTGGAAGTTTCTCCTATGAAAAAATGTGGAAAATAACATAAAAAGTAGTAGCATATAGAAAATGAAATTTTCTATGAGGTGACATACATCGAAGACGAAACGGGGGGTAGTAAAAAAGAAAATAAAAACAATTAAAAGATGATTCCGTAAGGAAAACTCATGAAAATTCAGAAGTATCGATGAAAACAATAAATTTGGCTTGGAATGTAACTAATCATATAGATGTGGATAATAACATAAGGATAAAAGAGGAAATTCGTAGGAAGAGTGTTGTGAATACAAGAAAATTGTAGGGGAAAGGGGAAAATTCAGATATACTACGTAAATAGAGAAAATACGGGTTTTAATGGAAAAATTCATACAATTAGCAGTGAGATAGAGTAGAATTTATAAAAATTGCAACTCGAAATTGCATAGTAAACATTTCGATATGGAGATAATCATGATTTGTGATAGGTACGGAAAAATCGAGACGTAAATATAGTTATCGAAGACGGACCTTTTACGAATTGAGAAAAAAAATAACTAAAAAATTATGAAATTCAAGCTAATTTTGTATGACCAACGGCACAAAAACGATAGGGCAATTTAAAACAAAGTAACTGAATCCGTACCTTGTAAGTATGAAAATAAGAGACAGAAAGCAATGAGACAATGGAAATAGGGCTTAAGGAACATTACTCGATAATAGTGAAAGAATTTCAAGAGTTTGCGCGTTGATAGACATGAGATTGTTTTGTAACAGGAAATTCAGATACAATCTTTTGGACCTGAGAGGGGTTTAAAAGACAGGACTTAGTGATTTTTCGGGAGTCATCGCGGGTTTTGAAAAGCGGAAGTTGGTGAGGCGTGACGATACGTTCGGTAATTTACTGGTGGAAAAATTCTAATTAGTTAGAATCACAGGACTTAGAAAAAATTTCATATTCGAGCCAGTGTCTTATAAAGATTTAAAGAAATTAAAATCAGTGGGAATAGAAATAAAGTTTACGTTTTATTTAATTGTGAAGAGTTAAAAAGTGCTACAATAAATACAATTTGTGTAGTGAAAAGTTCGGATTTTACAATCAGTTAATATAAACATTTTGAGAAAATTGTGAAAATCAAAAAAAAATCAGTGAAATAAATAAATAAAGTTATGTGATAATTGATGTAATGCAAATAAGTTATAATTAAATACGTGTGTCCAGTTTAAACGGAAAGAGTTCTATTAAATATCAAATATTTAAATCAATTAATTTAAAAATAGTGCAAATTGAAAAGAGATAATAAATAAATAAGTGCATCCAATTAAACGGAAAAGTTCAATGAAAATCTTTAATTAAACTGAGTGTTTTAAATAAAGTACTATAATCAAAGTGTTGTTGGTGTAGCGAAATAAAAAATAAAAACCAGTGTTAGTTATCATAACGGTGATAGTTCCTTTAAATGAAGTGCAAATCGAACGTAATAGCTTATCACAGAAGTAATCTAGTGTTAGATAAAGTAATAATAATAAATATGGACTTTGGAATACATAATACAAATTATTAAATTGTTGTTGAATGAGATTGTGGTAACTTATTAATAATTATTATTTCGGAAAGTTTAAATAAATAGTGAAATACGTTATCTTACTGCAAAATAGAAGAGTTCGGTGACAAACAAAAATAAAAATAATAAATCTCTTATTTCGTAAATAATCGTGAAGTGGTTATTGCTTAAAAAATTATAATTTAAACGGAGTGTTATTTTAACGATGGAATAATTATAATAATAAATCTGGAGGTTGAAATAAATAATAAATAAATAAGCATGATAATAATCTGTTCGGTATTTAGTTGTATAACGCTTTGTTGCGAAATAAAAGTACGGTGGGAAAACGAACACAAAATAAGTAATTAATTGTTAAATTTAATTTAAAAAGTGTTAATTTAATCAACGGGTTTTGAAATAAAATGCAGTTAGAACGATAAACATCATTTAATTTAGATAGATTAAACGGGAATAAAATAAAATTGAAGTCGGAAAATTTTTATTTGAATTTAGTTGATAACATAGGAGTAGGTATTAGGTAAGGAAACACAAAAAGGTCGGTCGTGTAGAACCCGACGGAGTAGACCTTTTGGGGTAAGTTTTATTAAAAATTAAAATAAAAAATTTTCAGGTTCCAAGGTGAGAGCGGTATGCAGCAGACAGTTGGTATTTGAATTAATTTTATAACAAAGTATTACTTGCTTAATATGTGATATGTACCTATATTAAAATATTATATATAAAATAGATATATTTATATATATGTATATATATATATATTCCAAGAAAGTTTAATCAAAAAGAAACACACTTATATTAAAAAGTAAAGGTATCGATCTCGAATACCCATCTTTGCATTTATCCGTAACTATTTAAAATAGTTATGTGTTTGACAAATTTCCAAGTCAAAGTTTTGTATTTATTTTAGTATATGTACTATTTATTATAACTTCAGCTAATATAAAATGATCAAAAAAATGAGTTATGATATTAGAATTTATTTCAATTATAATATAATTGTACATATATCAGTATATTTATTTATTGAGACAAAATATATATGTATATATATGTATGCATTATAATTATATTTATCGGGGAACAGACTGGACCTCTGCGAAAAGGAAATTATCACTATTAAATTCAAAAGAAAAAAAATTAGAACCATATAAGCTCGCGTTTAGGAATGTTCTAAAAAAAATAAACAAACATCTCATGTTTGGAATCTAGGTCACGAGGACAGTGGGAATGTTTACATAATTGAAATGGTTTATAAAACAATTCGGTCATTGGGGCACGGGGTCAGATGCCTTAAAGGAAGATGTCCTTGGGTATTAAATAGATAATTGACAAGTATTAATATTGTATTTAGATATAACTTTAGGATGGGACAAAACCATAACGTTGCGCAGTTATATATAAAAAGGGGGTTAAGCACAATCTTTAATTTGAACATGAAGAGATTATTTTAGGATTGGACAATTTGAAAATAAATAGATTTATTATAAGCTAGACAAATAATAGGAACATCAAACATTTGGAAAATCACGGGTTAGTTTAGGAGTGCATTGAAGAATTACATGGAATATTCGAGGAGAAATTTATAGAACAATTACTCTCGTAAGTATCAATCATTTACATGAAGCAGTTGACAAATCACGGGATAGTCAAATAGAAGAGTATTGAAGAATTACAAGGAAGATTCGAGTAAAATTTTGTGGAGTAATTACTTTCATACACATCAATCATCTACAAGAAGCAGTTGAAAAATCACGGGATAGCCTAATAAAAAGTATCAATCAGTTACATGAGACAACTGAAAAATCACGGGATAGTAAAGATTTTACCAAAAGTTGAACCTTGGGGGAAAATTTAGAAAACAGTTCAACAATAGGAGGCAGTGGTCGCTCCTTAAAAAACAAGGACCATTAACCAAACACATAATAGAGATGGCAATCTCTTAAATAAAATTGTCAACCAAACAAATCAAAAAGCTTGGAATTTTCGGCACTCCAGAACAAACCGAGATAATTTCTTAATCTATTAGTATCTATTAATATTTCCCACTCTTGGTATGTATATATTCGGTCATCGGCTAAGGTTTTGTGCAGAATTCCTTCCCACGAAATCCGAGCTCGGGATTTGAGACTAGCTAGCCTCAAAATTGCGAGTTATAATCCTACCCAAACGTATGTTTTTATATATATCTTTGTATGTACTGTACATTGGATAATGTGGACTCGCTTACAGCTAGCGTTTCAGACTCGACAGAGTTACTCTCACATCATTTCTTGTACGTGGAGGGAGGATTCACGACCCGTAACTCTGCAAAACACCGTGAGTATATGATTGCATATAGGACGAAACCGGTTCGCCCTAAGTAAATAGTAGACCTTGGAGGAGTAGGAATTTGGGGGTATCTGGGCTCGGATGACGACCTGAAGGCAGTGCATGATGGCATAAGGAAGGACGGTTAGGACGCGATAACTTAGGTATCAATTAACCGATCCGCGCCAGAAGATTGTGCGAATTTCTAGTAAGAATCTGATCACCTGGTTTACTTGTAGGAGGTTAGGAGCCAAATTTTCGGCAGACAAAGGATATTCTGAGTTCGTCTAATATGCAATATATTAATTGCATTAACCTACTAAATCCATCTTTATATGTACCTTATAGCAGCTGAATCGGATTGGAGGGATGACAAGCAGATACAAAACAATCATAATCAAATTTACTAACAATTAACCATTTGAGTCATACTTAATTATCTGTTCAATTAAACATGCGTGATTTCGATTAGTACAGTTATTTACGAGTTCGTTAGGATGTAGGGAATCATAATAAGCGACAAAGGAAAGTTAGATCATTTAGATGAATTATTTAAAGTTAGATTTGCAAGAGAGAGACCAATACAGTTTGAAACTCAACGCTCTGTCTAGAATCAAGAAGTTACCACAAAAATGAAAGTAATTAAAGTCCTATATCATAAATCAAAAAATTACACAACGTTTGATGGAGTTTAATTACAACATAAATACGAAAATATTTACGTTCAAGGTCGTAAATAACGTATTAATTAGTTAAGTACATATATCTCTAAAGGTATATAGTGCAAGGGAGCTTTAAGTAGCTTTCTGTAGTTATCAAAGAAAATAAGGGTCCAATTTTCATGAAGGCTTGTGTGACGTAAGGAAGGAATTTTCCATCCCTACTACACACATGCAAAGCCTTAAAAATTTAAATATCGATCAGAGCCAAAAGAAAAGTTCAAGAAAACAGGAAGGGTTGAAAGAATTCCAAAAATATTTAATATCAAGTCAAAAAAGGGGAGGAAAAGAGAATTATCACACGCCCAATAAGAATGAAAATGTATGATGATCACGACTGCATCTTGTGAAACTGAAGAAGATCCTTGAGTGTGGTTCTGCATATATTGAAGAAATTTCCCCGTGCTGATGAGGGTTGACAAAGCGACGCTGAAGAGTATTCAGAAGTGAGATTTCTAACTAACCGCTCCACTAAAGCTTACATAATGTTACTGAGTAAAAATTGCATGAAAAAGCTAAATTACAAAAGAATGAAATGTGCTTTACCTACTAAAGGAAATATTTCAAAAAAAATTTATATGAAGAGGAAGTAAATAACTCTCATAGATAACCTGCAAGACTGAATACCTAATTAACATTCTAAAGTTCAATTGAATGAGGAAGATATTACATAAAATACTAAGTCCAAATACAAACATTTATTTTTAAAGTTCAGTTTGAAAAAACACCCCTGACACCTGTCGGTCAAAAGATAAATTTAAAGCCGAGTATCAAACCATTAAACATCAAGCAAATAATGACCCTAGTTCCAGAATGGAGACATCTGTCGAAAAAATAAGTTACCCAAATAGAAGTTCACAATAAAAAATTGGATGTGAACATGAATAAACCTCATAGTAATAGAATTGTATAATTTGCATTGAAAACAGCAATTAAACGTATGACAATAATTGTAATACATATTAAACATTTTTATTAGAATTGATTTTCTCACACATTTGACAAGTTGTTCAAATTCGCTCGAGCTCTAAGCGAACTTCAACGACCAGTCGAATATGGAAATAAAATTGTAGAAATTTGTAGTAAACAAACTGAGTTCACAATCATTAGTATAAATAGAGGATAAAATGCACTCAGAAATTGACCATTGAATTAATAATTGTTTAACCAATATTGTAAAACAAAACAATTACAAAACCCTTTATAATAATCTTAAAAAAAAACACAGCGGAATTAACTTAGTAAATGGATTTATATTATGCTTACTCAACAAATATATGTACCGATATTATGTATTATCATAAAGAATAACTTAAGTATGATAGAATAGAACCTTAAGGAAAATGTTCACTATTGCGTGTGAAAAACAACCATCACCATAACCAGGGTAAACAATTTGGAACAATGCCCATGCCATACGTTTCCTAAAACGATATCAAAAATAGATAATTTTGAGCTTCTGAAGCTATAGCCTTTTTCATTTAAATATTTTTTTCTTCCATGGAAATTATCCCAAAAGTCACCAACATAATGTAAGTGAAACAATAAGGTATTCTAGGTTGCTACACACTCATAGCATTAATGATACTACACTAAACACCTCTATAAATCCGCAAAAAATACACAGAGAATAGTTCAATAAAAATTAAAATAAAAGGTTTTGAAAACTATGTAAAAACGGTTTTGCTACAGGGAAACAAACCGAAATAACAAGTAAATTCAATGTATGAAAATGATGATCAGTCACTTTCACACGTTGAACTTGATTTCCTTAAAAGTATACTCATTATACACTTGCAACGTACAACACATACGTGTAATATCTTAAAACACAAACACTCACAGGACAATGCAATCAACGTGAGGACGTAAAGATTAGTCACGTCACCACGCTGAATGATCCACATGCAATTGCTGGATATGCATGCAAATACTTAGAACACATTTAACATTAAAAAAAAAATGACAAAGAAAATCTCACAACGGAGATAAGAAAAACCCAACCCCTATTGAAATAACCCTAATGATCAACTGGAGTTTCAGATTTAATAATGTCTTTTAAATGATAAATACCCAGTTTTTTGCCATTCATGTCAGCTAACTGATATGCAACTGGAGAAATTTTCCCAATAATCTTGCTCCTAATGAATTTAGGTGCCAATTTTGCTGAAAAGTGTTTACTTGCATCTGATAATACGAATGATCGCCTCCATACGGTTTCCCCAACCCTAAATTGAATATCTCTACGACGCAAGTTGTAGTTTAGCTTGTTGCGTTCGTATGACTGCCTTAACGATGTTCGTACCTGTGAAAAAATGTCATTTAATTCTTCTAAACCTGACGCCCAAGAGTCACGCTTAGCAAACGTAATTTCTTCAGCATTGAAATCAGTGCCTAAATAATCTTTTCCTGAAATGATGATCTCTCTGCCAAAGTTGAGAAAGAACGGAGTGTAACCTGTGACTTCATGGACTGCAGTGTTAATGGCTAACTCAATTTCTGGAAGATGATTCGCCCAGGTTCTGTGGTCAGATCCAACATACGAACCAAGCGCTGCTACCAAAACCTTGTTAACACGTTCCACAGGATTGTTCTGAGGATGATATCTGCAGTTATAAAACAGGTGACGAATATGAAACTTATTGGCCAAAGCTTTCATATCACGTGAAATGTATTGAGGACCATTGTCCAACACAATGGTGTCCGGAACTCCAAACTTCAGGAAAATCTCATTCTCTAAAATGGAAGCAATATTCAACCCAGTAGCCTTCCTCAGCGGGAACAGCCTCGTGTACTTAGAAAAGAAATCAGAAACTACCAAGAGATAAGTATAACCTTTCTTGTATGAACTCGGATAAGGCCCAAGTAAATCAGTTGCAATCAATTGCCAAGGGCGCTGAACCAATTTGGGATTTCCCATAAGACCTGGCGGTAACAAATTAGTACTCTTGTAACCTAAGCATATATGACATTTACTGATGAAAGCTTTTACATCAGCAGACATTTTAGGCCAATAATATTTGTGTCTAATTCTGTTTAAGGTTTTTAATATCCCAAAGTGGGCGCAAGTAGGAGGAACATGGTGCTGTACAATTAAACTATTCCTGAGTTCCTTCGGAACTACCTCTTTCCAGTCGTAGGACCTATATAAAGCCTCCATACTCTGGATATGTTTATAGAGCCTATCGTTAGTAATTCTCCACGCCGGATACTTCTCAGGATTGGCCAAAATTTTCTCCTTTAATTTGACGTACCATTGGTCCGATGTAGAAAAATTTTGACTAATCGTATTAACCTGTAAAGGATCCCGTGATAACGCGTCAGGAATTACATTGTCCTTACCGTTCCTATGTATAATTTCAAAATTGAACTGTTGCAACCTGACTGCCCAACGCGCGAGACGTCCTGAAGGCGATTTCAAACTGGTCAACCACTTCAGCCTGTAGTGGTCTGTTATAATCTTTACCGGAATAGGCGAACCCTCAATATAACCCCTGAATTTTTCCAACGCGAAAATCATGGCATTTAACTCTCTTTCCGTGGTAGAGTGGTTCCTCTCTTGAGCAGAAAGTGTTCTTGAAATGAAAGAAATAGGGTGTTCTAACCCCTTATCATCCATTTGTGAAAGACATGCTCCGAGCCCTACATTTGAAGCGTCTACACTAATCGTGAACGGTTTCTTGAAATCAGGACATGCGAGAACCGGAGCGGTTACAAGAATGTTTTTAAGTCTTGAGAACGCTAATTGCGCTTGATCATTCTACACAAATTTCTTACCCGCGAATTCTTTCTTTGTTAAATTATACAAAGGTGACGCAATGCTAGAAAAATTGAAAATGAATCTCTTATACCACGAGAGTACCCCAATAAATCTACGTAAGCTCTTTTGTGATATAGGGGTGGGAAAATCAACAATTGCCTTGACTTTGTCCGGATCTGTGCGGAGACCTTTGTCATCAATGACAAAACCTAGGTATTTGAGTGAGTCCCTGCAGAAAACGGATTTCTGCACATTAATCGTAAGACCGGCGGCCTGTAGTCTCTGTTTAACCTTTCTCAAAAGATAAATATGTTCTTCGAAAGATGAACTAATAATGATGATGTCATCTAAGTAACAAAAGACTTTGCCATCAAATCCAGGCCCTAACACTTTATCCATCAACCGCATCATCCGGGAGCTAGCACCATGTAAACCGAACGGCATTGTGACGAAATGAAACAACCCTCGCTTGGGTATCGTGAACGCGGTTTTCTCCTTAGACCTTTCGTCTAGCGGAATTTGGAAAAAGGCATCATTTAAGTCCAAAGTTGATAGAAAACGAGCACCACCTAAGCTATTGAGAATGTCTGAGATTAACGGTAAATTGTAGGCGTCGCGTTTCGAGACGGCGTTTAAACGTCTGCTGTCGAGGCATAGCCTGAATGTGCCATTTTTCTTAGGTACCAGAACAATGGGATTATTCCACGAGCTGTTGCTCGGTTCTACCACACCTAACCCTAGGAGTCTGTCAAGCTCCCTATGTACTTCCGGAAGTAAGTGCGGAGAAATGGGATAAACCCTTTGTTTAATGGGAGGCACATCACCCGTGTCTATGACATGATGTTCTAACTCTGTCCTGCCTAACCGATCTCCTGAGTAATCCATGTACTCCTGAACTACATCGTTCAAGACGGAGCGTTGGGATTGAGATAAATTTTTCTCGCTATCAAGCCCAATACTACTCGATGCTCGAACACTACTATCAGAATCATTACAAGACATTAATTTTGAAATCTTAGGACAGATGTTGAAAATTTTCCAAAAGTCACAACCTAGAATAATGTCAGATTTAATGTCTGGCATAATAACAAAATTGAAAGTTCTAACAACATTTTCAAAACGCACCGGAAGAGCTATTTTGTAAGAACAGGTAACCGAATGACCAGTCGCCGATACTAGAGCGAAATCAGAGTCCAATTTTGACAAATTGAAACCTAAATCTAAAAATTTACGATGAAAGTTATTTCCTAAAATCGAAACGTGCGACCCAGAGTCTAGAAGACCAGAGTAACCTGTGCTCAAAACTTGGAAAGAGATGTAAGGACGGCTGTCCCTGTTGGCCGCTCGCACCTCCTTCAAAGTCCTTTAATTTTTATAAAAATCTCTTACGGTATCCAGCCACAAAACCCATTCCCGTGAAGTAATCTCGGCAAACGCAGACGTCATAGCGCCCACCGACAGGACCTCACGGGCCATTAGTTTTTTGAAGGACGGCAGCCGCAGAGAGGAGCCTTGACCCCTGGATGCCCGCAGCAAAAGCAGTGCACCTCCCTAGAATTCACATTTGACGGGTTAAGCAAAACATTCGAAAAATTACGACGGTTTTTCCTGAAATTGAAATTAGGATCGGCAGAATTTACATAACCATCTCTATTGTCAGAATAATTGTTTCTAGAAAAATTCAAATTGTTGCAATCTCTGTTATTATTTCTATTGCCAGCTTGGTTGTTCCTAGACAAATGCAAATCATTCGAATTCCTCTCATTGCCTCTATTACCAGAAAAGTTATTTCTAGAAAAATTTAATTTACTGTGATTCCTCTCATTGCCTCTGTTACTAGAATAATTAATAGGATGAGAATTACCAGTGTGTGATATGTCGTTTGAACGGCTGTCGGCCAACTCAATCATCCTACTTAATTTTTTTAAAGTTAACAAGTCAGGGATCTCAGAAAGAGAACGTTTCTGAATATATCTTGGCAACATATTACTCCGCAAAATTTCTAGGATCTCATCATCCGGCAACCTAGTGGACAAACGATTATTCAGCAATTGAACACGAGTGATAAAAGAACTAAAATTCTCTTTCTGACCTTGAAACGTCGATCTTAACTAACTAACTAACCATCACGCCGTTTCCCCGCAGGGGTAGGCAGAGAGGACGGACCGCCAAACAACTCGGTCTTGCCAATAACCTCTTTTCATGGTCTAAAAGTTCAAATTCGTTTTTTAACGCAACCACAATGTCCGCCCAAGATGAGAAAGCTGAGCGGTTTACTCCGAACCATTGTAGCGCCTGCCCTGAAAACAATTCGACTGCAGAAGAAAAAAGTGAAGCATAACTTACGTTTCTAGCGACAGCAAGTTCTTCTACCCGTTCTAAGAAATTTCTGACATCCACAGAGCCATCAAAGGTGAGGTTCCACTTGTGTACCGGAAACGACGGAGACGGAAATGACAAAGCCGAACTGGATCCCGCCGATGAGTCATCCTGATTAGCCATATTGATTTTTGCCGCAGCTCTACTCCTCGTTTCAACTCCTACATCCATAACCTAGCTTGATTGTAGGGTAGAAGGAAAATTATTAGTACCCATGCAACAACACGACAAGAAAAATGATAATGCCCATGCAATCACCAATTCTAAGAAAATAATAAATAATGTATGCTGACAGCGAACTGAACAGCAAAAATAAGTTAAAAGCGTAATAACGCTGGCGAGTTGACGGAAACCAAGCAACAAACTGTGTAAAACTATGAATTAATATTAACAGATCGGTTAGATGGTTTGTGGGACGAGCTGTCATAAACCCAAGGAAAAGTGAGAATTAAATTAATAACAGATCGAGATGTAAAAACCATTTGATAATCGTGAAAAAATAACTGCCCCACGTTGGGCGCCAATGTGACGTTTAATACTTACTTATAATACGTTCCCTCCAAGGTTAGTCATCCATCCATGTATAGAATGATTAATCTCATACATAGCAAGCAAGCAAGCAATGAGGTTAGGTAGCAATAAGAAGAAGGTATGTGAGAACAATGTACAATTTATTATAAAATCAAACCCTGCCCTTGGGAACATACTAAAAGAATTAGCTATGAGACTCTAAATTAACAAATGAATTAATCATCAGGGGTGGCTGGTACGAAGGAATCGTACACAGCTGTAAATGTTTAATAATTCTCGACACGTGTGAAATTAAATTGTAAGGACATAAGAAATTAACTGATGGGCGCCTGTAACGTAATACGAAACATATTTATGTATCAGTAATCTCTAAAAATAATCTAAAAGCACAATCTCGATCTGTTAAAAATAAATAATTTAAATCTCACTTCACGTGGTCCAAAATGTCTTGAGTCCAGCCATATGACAGCTCGTGCCACTCAACCACTCCGCCTGCGGTAACTCCGCCAACTACTGCGCCGATCATTCACGAAACATCTCCCAACCTCTGTCGCGCATTCTGTGTGCAAGGCTGTCAACCACACCGGTCGAATTCATAGAGCATTAAAGTGCCTTGGCGGTTCTTACCGCTACAATATGTCAAACCACAAAGCGATTGCTTTCTACTATAATAACTTTTTTTTATTTATTTTTAATTTAATAAAACATACAACGATGTTGCATTTCCATGAGTTATCAAAACTCATTAAGGGATCGCCAATTGGTACTTTTGAAAAGTTAAACCCAACCCAACCCAATATGCAGACACAATATTTGAAGAAAAAATTTACAAAACATTTCACAGAAGCAATATACAGACACAACATATGAAGAATCACTTTACAAATATTTCACAGAAACATGATAGCCATCAAAACAGGGTTTGTACCTACTTACGACTCGTTTTCCAAATAACATTTAAAAAAATAATATTTCAATATATTGTTTCGAGATTTGTTAGAGGCATATATACCTGTCTTAATTCTTCAGGCAATTTGTTATAGTTAGCGTAGGCAATGTATTCTAATGATTTCAGTCAGAACTTTGTTGAGTGTATTTTTGATATATGTGGTTTGTTGTTGTCGTGTATTATATTGGTGAACGTCGTTATTATAGTTCAGTTATATATTTGTGTGGGTGTTGCACTGAATAATATTTAAGATGGTGTTTGTTATCTCAAAGCTAGGAACAATCTTAAATGGCAATACAAGTGCGTGACGGTAAATATCTTTAACATGTGTGTATCCCAAGGCAAGCCAAAAATGTTACGTAGGGCTCTGATTTGGATTATTTGCACCTCCGATATCATTTTTTTGGTAGCAAAACCCAGATACTGAGAATGAGAAGAAGTGAGTGAGGCAAAGAGTGTGTGCCAAGACCGTGTTGTTTGGCGGTCCGTCTTCTCTGCCTACCCCTGCGGGGAAACGTCGTGATGGTTAGTCAGTTTTTTTTTTTTTAGTTAGTCATTTTTCAGTCTTAATTGACTTGAGATCATATTAAGGCTCCTTAATTATAGTAGGTATCACATAAATCAAAACAAACTAATAATTTTTTCTAGCTAATAAAGAAAACAGTAATAAAAACTCGTAAAAAAACTTCTGAAAGAAATAAAATAAAAAATTCTGAGTAGGATCAAACTTACGTAAAATTACTGGCACTCAGAACATAGAGGCTTGAAACACTGAAGACAAACTGGTTTTTGCAGTTAATTCAGGCACGGGTTGTCTTTCTAGAGAGCTTTGACGGGCAAAATCTAAATCTTTTACGATTTGTAGGGCCAACTTCTTTAGCCTGTATTGCCACTGGGGGCACATCTGCACCAAATATTCGAGTAATTGTTGTATGGAAATTATAGTCAGCGGGTCTCACAGACCCTAATCAAATTTTAAATGATTATTACTCATTTGATAAGTGCCAGACGATGCGACTTTCTCACTCCTTGGTCCAAACACAACTAAAACTGAAGCTACTGAGACGCGCGGGGGTGGCGCGCGCTCGGAAGGTGTTTATTCCGAGAAATTGAAGAAGGGGCTGGGCCTCTGAGACCGGTGTCCACAGTTAAATATTGAGTTGTGCGTTTTCAGCCCTTCTCTAAGATCATAAAATTCTGGGTACAAAAAACTATTTAAACAGATTTATTTATTTGTTTTGTATTGAAAGAATAGATAATACGTATAATCAACAAACAAGTCCTGCTAAGCCAATCGAATTGGCTTGTCAACAGGTGATATTGTTGCTGGCAACTTAATGCCTGAACTATTTAACCCTGGTTTAAATACTATAACCTACTACCTGCAGGATGAACTCCCTTGGTGCGTATCTGTAGCTCAAACGTTGTCATTTTGGGAGAATTCGAAATATATTTTTACATACGATTTGTGGATACTCATAGGTGCTACAACGGTACTAGTTTCTATAATCGTTCAATATCTCAATGCTGAAAGAAACGTTTTGATATCTCCAATGCAACGTATTCACACATTATTTGCAGTTTATTCAATGATGCTGGGAAGATTTACGAAATTCAAGGACGATAGCTGTTTTCTTCGGTTAACGTTTGCTGGTTGTATGTGTGATTAATAATGTTATAATCCAAAGCTCACTCCAAAGTTTTATTGTTCAACAATTGGAAACATTTTATAATATATCACAAACTACATTATCGTTTGGAGGCATGGTATTCACTTAATTAAAAATTTGTAATGAATTTTTAGTGGAATTTAAAAGGAAATTAAAAAAAATCTCTCTTCTTCAAACGGATAAACACTTAGTACCTCCCAAAACCACAATAAGATGTAATAACAAATATTCACCAATAAAAAATGTGTAGTCTACTTGAAGCATTACGTCAAAGAAAACTGTCACCAAATGACAAGTCAAAGAAATCTTTGGTAAGCTCAGCACAAGATTAAGTTAAACCTCTTGTCAATTAAACAGTCTCCCAAAGAAACGACAACACAACACTCCCAACGGGCAGAGGAAATTAACGATAAACTGTCAACTCCCCTCCTAGAAGGTGAACACTTGTCAGTCTTCATAAACGGCCTGTCTACAAAATACGAAAAAATCATTACTTCTTAAAAGATTACTTCAACTAAAGAATGCATGTCTTCTTCTTGAATCTTACCAAAATAGAAAAAAACGTCACTGACAACGCACCGGATTTTCCCAAACCCGGTCTCTCGTCTACTATAAGGCCGGATCACAATGAAAGAAAACATTGTTTCTTCTGCAAAAAAACTTGGTCATGAGTTATCAACCTGTTTTAAACACGCCAAAGTTAAGGAAAAACAGGAAAGGAGACCATCTAAACGTTCCAAGCTCATTCACCACCGAGTGACAACCTTAGGGAAATCTTCAAGAAGTCGAGGTATAACAATGAAAGAATTGGTGCCCTAGATAACAATTTTGTTAAACCACCTACGGATTTCTCTAGACCTCCAAACTGGACTAATAAAAGTAAAAAAAAAACTGACTCCCAACCTCTCCACTATTTATTCTGTGTCTAGGCCTAAAGAATGGACCGAGTGGTTGGCACATGTCAAATATTTCAACCAGACCTTACAACTCTCATAAGCTGTAAACAAGCTCTGGATGATCGACCATATGCACAATTTTCAATCAATGATGTACGCTTCTCTGAACTTTTAGACAGTGGTGTGTCCATTGCACTACTTTTAGATAGTTACCTCAGAGACAATGCTCATCTACCAGTCTTAATGGATTCATATTTAAAAAACACTCATCGCTCATCACGACTGCCGACAGTGCCACTCAGACTGTTGCCGGATATCTCACATTACCTGTAAAATATGGAAACTAATCAGTTTTAATTAAATTTTTAGTTACCCCCTGGACCTCACAAAAAATCGTCCTTGGTGTAGATTTTTAGAAGACTTTCGACGTTGCTCCACAAGTTTTTCTTTCGTGCGGTAACACTCCCTCTACGCCGCAAATCAGCGAAATTCGTACGATCATACCTTATGAAAACTTGGATCCCACACAAACACACCAATTAAAAGAAATGGTCTCCAAATTTGAATTCGATTGCATTTGAAAAATGAACATTAGACCAACCTGATCGAATACGCCTGGGTGGGACCCACACGCGATGCCGCTAACCGGTCACAATAAACATCAAAATCATAGATATTGAAGGTATTACACGAAACACTCATTTATTTGGTTATTTTAGACCCAACCAAATAAATGAGTGTTTCGTGTAATACCTTCAATATCTACGATTTTGTTGTTTATTGTGACCGGTTTGTGACATCTCGTTTGGGTCCCACCCGGGGTGGGTGGTTGGGTACTCAAGTGTCGTGGCTGATGATTGAATGAAGAAAACGGGTTTGCGTGTAAAATAAGTCTTTAATAAGTTCCCACAATAATTGCAATACACATACACAATTGTAACACGGTCACGTAACGGTGATAAATACTACAAACGAATTTACGCACTGGGTCAAGGTTGATCGCGGATAGACGAGGCAACTGCTCCGTGGTAAGTTGAATGAATACTAGACTTAAGACTGAGCCGTATGCGGCTCGCACTTGCTTTTATACTCTGCCGGCCCGGCAAGTAGATTCAATGACGGTAGGTAACGCCGGGTGAATTCACGTAAAGGCGAGATATCACCCGAACCTTCTGCGGGCACTTGAACTGTACAGCCGTACGTTCTAGCTCTTTCGCTTAGGTGGCAGAACTATTTCTCTAGTAATTTCGCATACAATTGAACACCGGCGACGCCTCTGGAAATATCGATACGTTTCGGGTGTAATCCAACACGTGACGTAGCAACAATGCGTGGTTGCTACAGGACTCCCTCCCCAGACAACGCAGATATGGCTGCGGTGGAAAGAGGAATAGTCAGATACCGAGGTGATCGGGAAATCGAACCCGCCTTCCAGAACGAGTGGTTGTGTGTGTCCGATCCTGACTGCCATCGAACAACGGAATGGTTGGTTGTGATGTGGCGGCTGGTGACTCTGATGCGGTTTGCGAGTGTGATGTGAAACTCTCAAGATCTTGAGCAATGTATGCTGGTTTGAGGCGGTCGATGCTCACGGTGATTTCCTTCCCTTTTACCAGTATGGTATATGTTCGTTCGTGCCGACGAACGACTTTATGAGGGCCGCTGTAGGGTTGTTGAAGCGGGCTCTTGACTGTGTCGTCCCTCAGAAAGACGTGAGAAGCTGTGGGAAGATTTTGGAAGACGAAATGATGTCCATCACCATGGCGGGTACCTTCAACTGGTCTCAGCTCGTTGAAATGTTTCCGTAGTTCCTTGAGGAAACTTCCAGTATCGTCGTTGACATTAGGTCGTGCTTTACATAGGAATTTGCCGGGTAATCGGAGCGATTCGCCGTATACTAGCTCGGCTGAGGTTGTAGCGAGATCATCTCTCCAAGCTGCTCTGATTCCCATGAGTACGGTGGGAAGTGTTTCCGTCCAACGGTTATTCTGATGGCACTTGATCGCTGCCTTCAGTTGACGATGAAATCGTTCCACCATGCCATTTGCTGCGGGGTGGTATGCAGTTGTATGGATTTGCGTCGTGCCTGCGCTAACTATAACAAATTGCCTGAAGAATTAAGACAGGTATATATGCCTCTAACAAATCTCGAAACAATATATTGAAATATTATTTTTTTAAATGTTATTTGGAAAACGAGTCGTAAGTAGGTACAAACCCTGTTTTGATGGCTATCATGTTTCTGTGAAATATTTGTAAAGTGATTCTTCATATGTTGTGTCTGTATATTGCTTCTGTGAAATGTTTTGTAAATTTTTTCTTCAAATATTGTGTCTGCATATTGGGTTGGGTTGGGTTTAACTTTTCAAAAGTACCAATTGCACTAAGGAACATATACTATCCAAATGTGAAAACAAAGAACAAACTCCAATCTGCAACAACTGCTGTGTCCAAAACAAAAGGTTTGATATGAACTATTCCACCGATCATAGAGTCGATAGCATAAAATGCCTTTACCGGCAAAAATTGCTTCGAATTGCCAAAGAACGCATTGACTACGAATAAATATTGTAAATTTTCATTTCCTCAAACTCTTATCTATAAATTAACAATGAATGATTTTTTATGTAACGCATTAGATAAAAAAATATGTATTGAAGAAAACTTATATCACTCTATAAGAGATTTCTATTTTATTTGCACTCAAAAAAGATTTACTCAATTTCATAAAAATATTAAAAGCGTAAAAATTTTTTTTGAAAAATTAATAATATCTTTAAAAGAAATATTTTTTTTCCCGGGCTTGATTGGGTTTACAAAGACCTACTCTACTGGCGAAACTAATTACTCCATTCCAGGGTACCAGGTAACAATAATAAGAATAAACAAAAACTCTGATATTGGAATATCTATTTCCAACCAGTATAATGTTCTCAATATTAATGAAGTAATTAATGATTATGATGTTAATATTTTAAATATAAAATTTAAAGACGTAAATAAATTATCGCATTATATTGCTATTTATCCTACACATAAGTCTACAGTACAACAATTTATAGTAGAATCAAAAAACGCTTTATTGAATTTTAGAAATATAAATAATATTATTTTACGAGATATGCATTTAAATATTGTAAATGATTATGCTAGTAATGATAAAGATGTGATCAATCAATATATGATCAATAAAAAACCGGAACATTCTTCAACAATCTCTACACATTATAAAATCCGTATTTGTATTACTAACTCTATGTCACACTCTACTTTGAAAATACTCTACATATTTAAAAGAAATCAATATCACATTAATATTTTTACTAAATGGATGACTTCATAGCTAATGAATTAGAAAATAATTTTAAAATACAAGAATATGAGTGTATATACACCGATTCATGTAATGACATAATCTCAAAGAATCTCAATAATATTTTCATTTTTCATAGTAATATACGAAGTATGGAACGAAATTGGGATGAATTAATTCTAAAATTAAACAATCTAAATAAAAAACCTGACATCATAATATTATCAGAAACTTTTACTAATGACGAATCACCCACCTATCATTTACCAGAATATAATTATGTTACAACCAAAATAAACATCAATAAAAATAGTGGTCTCGTCATATTCATTCACGATAAATTTAGTATTGTCAAAATAACTGAACATCCTATACACCTAGTAAACTGTATTGAAATACAATTAAAACTCGACAAAACAAACTACCACATAATAGCTGTTTACAGAACACACGGTTCGAATATCTCGTCATTTATAAATGAATTTAAACACATACTGTTAAAATTTAGTAATAAACTTTGCTTTATTGCTTTATTGCAGGAGACTTCAATTTAAACATTAATGAAAACGTAGAAAATAATTTCAAAAATGAATATATTAATTGTATGACTGAATTTAACTTCATATCGTGCATTAATAAAAATACGAGAGAGATAAAAAATCACACTCCATCTTGTTTAGACCATATATGGACTAACATAAATATTAAAGATATCGACAAAATCAAATCAATTGTTTGGAAAACGAATATAACTGACCACCATGCATGCATTCTTCTCTATGATAACAAAATTAAACATAAAAAAATTAATCTAACAAAGACAAAATCCTACACAAATATGACTATTTTATCCAAAAAACTAAGAAATGAACAATGGAACAACGTGTTAAATAGTTATGATACCGAGACTTGCTCAAAAAACTTTGAAAATATATTGTCTCAACACATAAAAAATTCAACTACTGAAACTACAGTCCGCATTAAATCTAAACTAAGAATTTTAAAGCCTTGGATAACACAAGGACTTATAATATCAATTAGAAACAAAGAAAAACTTTATAAAACAGCATTGAAAAATCCTCTAAATGAAAAAGCATACACTTTTTACAAAAAATTTAAAAATAAATTAACAAACTGTATCAAAAAAAATAAAGAAGACTATTTCAAAAATAAAATACTTTCTACAGACAATAACAATAAACAAATATGGAAAACAGTCAACTTAGCCATGGATAACACTAAAAAAACACAAAAAATAAAATACATTGAACATGAAAATAAAATAATAGATGCTAATATTCAACCTAAACAATGTGCAAACATCTTTAATTCTTTTTTTGCTAATGTAGGAAAAAATCTTGCGAAAAATATCAATAAATCTTTTAACCCGAAAAAACAAACGATTGAAAATGTACAAAATCAAAATAATTTATCAAAATTTGAAACAACCTCAGAAAGTGAAGTTTGAAAAATAATAGAAGGCATGAAAGGAGGTTCGTCTCCCGGATTTGACCTTATTACAGTACATTTTCTAAAATCCATGAAAATTCATTTGGTAAAACCAATTACTCATTTGATAAACTTAAGTTTAACAGAGGGAATATTTCCGACAAACTATAAAAATACAATTATTTCACCTATTTATAAATCTGGAGATCCTCAACAAGTAACTAACTACCGCCCAATTTGTCTAATCTCAAACATTGGAAAGATTTTTGAAAAAATTGTGAAAAACCAATTGGTCGGTTTCCTAGAAAGTAATAAAATTCTTCACCAAAACCAATTTGGTTTTATAAAGTCACTCAGCACACAAGATGCTATTGCTAATGTAACCTCATACATCAATGAATCATTGGATAAAGGTGAAAAATGTGCCGGTATATTTATTGATCTCAGAAAAGCTTTTGATAGTATATCCCATGAGATTCTACTAAAAAAACTAAACAATATAGGTATAAAAGACAATGCAATTAAATGGATTTCGAACTACCTAAAAAATCGACCGCAAGTCGTAAAAATAAATCAGATTAATAGCGATAAAGAAATATCAGACTTTGGAATCCCTCAAGGTACAGTAATCGGACCAATCCTTTTCACCATATATGTTAATGACATTTTTTTTCAACCACTACATGGCCAAATTACTTCATACGCCGATGATACGGTACTAATAATTAGCGATAAAACTTGGGAAAAAGTAACATTTAAAGCCACCGAAGACATAAATATTTTAAAGAATTTCTTCGACGTAAATTTACTATCACTAAATGGTGATAAAACATTTGTAATTCCATTTGCAATACACAAAAATGATACCCCTAAAAACATTGACATCATCATCCATGATAATTCCAAAACACATAGTAAAAATTATTGTATCCAAAACTGCACAATATTAAAAACAACAAACACAATCAAATATTTAGGAGTCATTATCGATAAAAATTTGAAATGGAAGGAACAAATTTGTCAAGTTGTAAAAAAAATTAGAAAATTGATTTATATATTTTTAAGAATCAGAAATTTTTTATCTGTAAAAAACTTATATCTAATATATTACGCTTTGGTTCAATCAACTTTACAATATGCTATCATTAGCTGGGGATCCGCATACAAAACTAATCTTTCCCCAATTGAAGTTGTGCAGAGGCTAATAATTAAAATCATATTAAAAAAACCTTCTGACTACCCAACGGATCAATTATTTAAGGAATTTCAAGTACCATCTTTCAAAGATCTATACAATAGAAATGCATTGATTCAAATTATAAAAGAAAAAGAAAAATATCAATTTATAACTGAAAACCGTACTAGACAAAAATATATTTTTTCATGCCCAAAATTAAACACTTCCTTTGCACAAAATTATTATACTTATCAAGGAAGACTTATTTTCAACCGATTACCGGATGAAATTAGAAAAATTAATGATAAAATCCAATTAATAAACACTGTAAAAAAATATTTTAAAGATAATCTCAAAAAAAAAAAAACAGTTTCCGACTAATCTAATCTACTTATAACTCAGTTTCCAAGTGATACTCCATTCTTCAAATAAGTTAAATTTTGTATTGTTTTTAGCAACTAATTACAATAATTCTGGACACATTATCCAAACAGTAAAATTGTTTTGATAGTAGATAAATACTTATAATTACATATCACCGAACTTACAACTTATTGTTTTTTACATTCACATTGTAATTTAAGAACTTAAATATAGCATTAAAAAATGTACACTACTCTTCCAGACACAAGCTAACGCTTCCATGGAAGAGTGGTATTAACATATTTGAATATGAACATGTAAGCAAATTAATACATCATCTAAATGTACATTATATTTTATATGCTATAATCAATAAACGTTGATATTACGAGAGTGATACTAATTGAAGCTGGGGACTCGCATCCAGGTTCACTCTTAATTTAAAACCAGTTTTTTTATGTTCAGAATGTAACGATCAAATTCCAGTTGTGGATTCATCTGCTGACACATTTTGAATGAAACCATTCTCTTATTCGAAGTGCTGTTATTAAATTCTTGTACTATGTAAGTGTTGCCAGAATCAAGGAAAACCCATTTTCATGTTCTGACTGTAGTTCTAATGCACCGCATACAGATTTAATTAAAACCAGTTTTGTGTTCAGAATATAACGATAAATTTAATAATAAGTTGCAGATTCAACAAAGGAAGCCATTCTCTTCTGCCGAGTGAAGTTTTAGATTTGTGTTGCACACCGTGCTGCAAATTCTGAGAAATAGACTGTTCCTTTTATAACGATTATTTCGGCTTGTGGATTCTTACACAGAATCAACCTTGTTAAAATCTGCCAAGTGTTCTAAACACAATGTAAAAATTCTAGACTCGAAATTTTCTACTGACGCAAGTCAAAGGATACCATTCTCGATTTCCAAGAACAGTTATAAATTTTTAGTTGCAGAATTTGAGTACATGATTTTCTGTATTGGGAGAATGTTCGTTACATGTGATACAAAAAAAGCGGTATAAAAAGCGGTATGAAAGCGGAGAGGTTTAATGTAAATACAAATCCGTCGAAATTTTTTTGCAAACTTCGGATGTTGTGGTGCAAAAAAATGAAACACTTGGGACTTTTTTAATAGTTCGTTACATTGTTTTGAATCTTCGCAAGTGTGTTGTGAAATATCTGTTAATTTATCAATTTCCTCGGTTAGACAATCATCCATTACTTATGCATAATCGATTCTTTGCTGTGCTATGATAGACATTATTTTCCGGTAAGTACATATTTGATTTTGAGGATCCGGTTCAAATGTACTTATCAGAAAAAAATTGCCGTGTAACTGTTGGATCATCAAATCGCAAAAAGTCCTGGAAACAATGAAACAAATGAAGATCGTTAGAAGAACAGGAATTCAAACAGAAATAGAACGTATAGCCGTGTGAGACGCTTTGAACGCGAGCAATATTCGAATGAATTTAGTTGCTGACGTTTTTAAAATTAAAAACTATTACTCTGTGGATAATCTATTTTTTTACGTATCCATTATACTAACACATAAAAGGAGTGTTATGTCATTCATAATCAACATGACTAAGGTACCGACAGCCTAATTGCCCACCAGGAATCTTCAAATTTTAGAAATAGAATCAAAGTAAATTTTTAATTTATGAACGTCCATTATTACGTTCTCCGGTTACACGTTCCTTGTATTATAATTTACACCAAAATAAATTATTGTAATTGGTGAAGTTAGTAAAGAAAAAAAAGTCATTATAAGGTTATTTAATTCATGATTTATTGTATTTTGACGATGTCATATTTTCCTTACAAACCTATTTTGAAAAAAGTAACTTTTAACCCGTTCAGCACTGCACTTTTGTTTCCACATTATAGTTGATATTTCATAATATGTATAACTCTTAGAAAATTACTTATTTATTAAGACAAGCACAATGCATTATGAAAAAGTATATAAATTAAATTATTACATGGTTATATTCGTAGTATCTATTTTTAAGGCCATTGAATATTCAGTGGTAATCAGTAAGGTTCGCCCGACTGTTCTTAAATCTTAACTAATGCGTGTTTGAGTAATATTGATAAAAGGTAAGAAAGTGTGTGACGACATGGAGAGAAGTTTTAAAATCAAGAATTTTGTGCTCACAAATTGTAATTGACAGTTAATAAAAGTTTTACGAAAAATTGAATTTTAAAATGTTTTAAGCGTGTATAAGGTTTTCGTATTAGTTATATATTGTCAGACTGTCAGGCCAACATAAAGTGAAACTGGTTCTTCAAAAAAAGGCGATAGATTACCAAAATGTCAGTATTAAAACCAAAAAAGACTTAACGTGGGTTCAGCGCCAAGAAATTCAAAAGGTTTGGAAGGAGTTAGAAAACCGGAAAAATAAGGGAGAAAATAATTTAACCATAAATTATATTAATAACTCACCTAAAATTGTCAATGCTCAACCAAAAAACTCCAGCTATATAAACGCTTCATCTACTACCAGAACGTCAGGGGCATCAGAACAAAACTAAAGGAGTTCAGAGTAAATGCTCCATCTCTCTCAAACGATGTCATCATACTCACTGAAACCTGGCTAACATCATCGATCTTCTCAGCGGAGCTTGGACTACATAGTCACCATGTCCACCGAGCAGACCGGAGTCAGAATACTAGCTCCAATACAAGAGGAGGTGGAGTCCTGATAGCGGTCCGCAAACACATTACTTCGAAAATACTTAAAATAAAAAATACCGATGTGGAACAAATGTTCGTATTGTTAAGTGGTGATTTTAAGAAAACTATTATTGGAACTGTTTATATCCCTCCTAATTCCAACATATCAATCTATAAAAAACACTGTGAAGATGTTGAGTTAGTAATAATAAAATAAGTTAGTAATACCCAAATCATAATTTTTTTTTTTTACATGAGCTCCACACAGGAGGCCCTGAGGAGAATAATTTCCCTCAGGGCCTATGTCATCTTTGGGGATGCTGTGTGGAGGGTTTTTTGGGGAAAGGAAGGAGAGGAGAGTTCTGGGAAGGAAAAGGGTTTAAGGGGTGAGTGGGAATCTGGGGTTCAGTGTGTCCTGGTCATCCGCCTCCAATAACTAGACAAACCTCACCCCATGAATTAATTATTTGCGGTGATTATAACCTACCTAATTGCAATTTCAACGTTTTAGACAGTAACTTTAATTCAATACCAGCAACCGCCTGCGAACGAGAAATTCTAGATATGTCTTTACTTTTTAATTTAACCCAATTTAACCATGTACGTAATACTAATAATCGTCTTCTTGATCTAGTTTTGTCAAATGAGAGCAACGTAATAATAAATGAATCATTGGAGTCTATTCTTCCGATAGACAACCACCATCCCCCACTAGCAATACTTATCCCTTGTAATAAAGAAGACAATCATAAAATTTTAACTCCTACATTTTGTTACATTGTCTATTATAGTATTGTACTGTCTATGCCGTTGCATTGTCTATTGTGGGATTCCGGTCGGAAGAACTCTCTCTCTTACCGACAGCTGGCAAGACAACAGGTCAAATGTTCAATCGTGTATCGCCATATTAAGAATACATATTAATCTGATTAATCTGGACTTGTTATTTAATAAAACCCGAGTCACAGAAAAACATGGTGTCAGAAGTGTTGTGATATAACTATTTGTCGAAATTACCTACATAATAGTGTCAAAAAATAGTGATTGCCAACGGAGACGAAAATACGTTCGAATAATGGCGGAAACACGTGAAAACTCCGGTACGAAATTAATGAATACCTTCATACCTACAGAATGGACGTCGTGGATTCAAAGTTTTGAAATATATTTAATGGCTACAGGAGCAGATCAAGAGGCAGAACACAAAAAGATTGCAAAATTACTGTACAATATGGGAAGAACTGGGTTACAAATTTACAATTCGTTTAACGTTGATATTAAGTCAATCACGTATAAAGAAGTTGTGGACCTGTTTAATAATCATTGTGTGCCGAAGAAAAATCTAACAATGGAAAGACACATTTTCTTTAATACGAAACAGAGTGAACACATGTCCATGGAAGACTTCATAGCGGAATTAAATAATAAAAGTCACAACTGTGAATTTGGCAATTTACGCTCGTCATTGGTATTAAATATATTTATTTCGAACATGCATTCAAGACACAATAGCATTAAAGAAAAATTATTACAAACGGATAAAATAACTCTGGACCAAGCCGTAGATATCGCGAAGACAATGGTGATTTCACAGAAGGATGCCGTACTATTGAGTGCTGAAGTACATGCCGTCGCAACCAGCAGTCATCACTTCGAAAGGCGAGGGAGGCCTTCAAGTCCATCTCTCCATCGTCAGCCGAGCAGTCAGTCGCCAAGGGGCAGAGAGCAGTACCACAGTCAACCACACGTCAGGTCGCCGTCGCAGAGGAGAAATACGTCCCCCAGCAACAAAATATGTCAAAGATGTGGTCAGATACACCGTCATTCATGTCCAGCGACGAAAGTTAAGTGTAACACTTGTCATAAAATAGGTCACTTCAGTCGTTATTGTTTTAAAAATAAATCAGTCGTCTCACATGTCAGTCAGACAAATAAAAATAAATATTCTAATGAAGTTTATAATATAGAATCAGTCAAAATGTCACAAAACAATAGAAAACAAAATGTCAATTCTCTACTGTCAGTATGGAATTTTAATTTAAAAATTAACGATAAAAATGTCACTTGTATTCTTGATACTGGAGCAATGGTGAATGTCATGTCTTATAATACTTTTAAGAATTTAAAAATATCCGATAATACTATCAATAATTACTGTCAAAAATTAGAGTCATTTTCTGGTAATAATATTCCTGTAAAAGGACATTGTATTTTATCTTGTCAATATAATGAAAATGAAATTTCAAATATAGATTTTGTAATAACACCCATGAACTGTCATACAATAATAGGTCTCCAAACATGTCAAGATCTGTGTCTAATACAAAGAGTATGTACCACTGCCAATGTCAATAATAATTATGTAAAAAATATGCTAAAAGTGTATAATGATGTTTTTCAGGGCCTTGGATGCCTGCCTCACAAATGTCACATCACCGTCGACCAAAACGCGATGCCTAAAATCAACGCCAGCAGACGCGTCCCGTTCAAACTACACACACGTCTAAAGGAGGAACTGGACCGCATGGAGGAGTTGATGGTTGTTCGAAAGGTCACAAAACCAACGTCATGGGTCAATTCAATGGTAATTGTTGAAAAACCTAATAAAAGTTTAAGAATTTGTTTAGATCCTAGAAATTTAAATCAAGCTATTAAACGCTCACATTTTCAATTTCCTACATTAGAAGAACTCAGATACAAACTGAACGGAGCCAATGTTTTTTCTAATTTAGATGCAAATTCAGGTTTTTGGATGCTGAAATTAGATGAAGAAAGCATAGATCTTTGTACTTTCCAAACTCCATTTGGGAGATATCAATTTTTACGTTTGCCATATGGTATAAACTCAGCACCAGAAATATTTTTTAGGGTCATGACAGAAATATTTTCAGACATAGAAGGAGTCCTAATATTTGTCGACGATTTTCTTGTTTTTGGAGAAAATGAGGAAATTCACAATCAACGTCTAGAAAAAGTTTTTCAGCGTGCTAGAGAAGTCAATTTAAAATTTAACGTTGATAAATGTCATTTTAGTCAGTCAGAAATAAAATTTTTAGGTCACATTTTTAATAATAAAGGAATCAAGCCAGATAATGCCAAAATTAAAGCCATTAAAGAAATGCCTAAACCTAGTTGTGTCAAAGATTTACAAAGATTCTTAGGAATGGTCAATTATCTAGGCTCTTTTATAAAAAATTTATCGATAGAATCAGAAATTTTTAGGAACCTTTTAAAAAAGGATTCGGTCTGGTCATGGGATGCGAACCATGATCTAGCATTCAAACGTCTACAAAATATTATTTGTACTGCGCCAGTCTTAGCTCACTATGACATGAACAAGCCGATAGTTCTGTCAGTTGATGCTAGCCAGTCAGCGGTCGGAGCGGTAATTATGCAAGAAAATAAACCGTTAGCTTTTGGTTCTAAATCGCTTACGCAATGTCAGCAGAATTACGCGCAGATTGAAAAAGAATTATATGCGATTCTTTTTGGTTGCCAAAAATTTCACCAATACTTGTACGGACAGCTTGTGCAGGTTGAAACGGATCATAAACCGTTAGTCAGTCTCTTTAAAAAATCACTTTCGGATGTACCAATACGATTACAACGAATGATGATGTCGTTACAAAAATATAACCTCAATGTCATCTATGTACCAGGCAAATATATGTATGTAGCAGACGCGTTATCTCGTGCACCCTTGCCAGAGACAGAGATAACGGAAGTAGAAAAAGAACTGCAGGTACATGTTAATTTACTGATTTCGAGTCTAGCAGTTTCCGACAATAAATTACAGGAAATAAAAGTAGCTACAGAACAAGATTTTACTTTAGGAATTTTAAAGAAATATTATGTAAATGGCTGGCCCGCAACAAAAAATAAATGTGAACCGTCAACAAAACCTTACTGGAACATGCAAGGTGAAATTCACGTCGTCAATAACTTAGTTTTCAAAGGATCTAGTCTTGTCATCCCAAATATATTACGTCCTGTCATGCTTAACAAAATACATGAAAGTCACCAAGGCATATCAAAATCAAAATATTTGGCTAGAAACATAATATACTGGCCAAATATGAATTCGGATATTCAAAATAAAGTGGATCAATGTAATATTTGCAATAAATTTAAACCAAACAATAGAAAGGAACCACTTATTCCATATTCTATAGCTTCATTTCCTTGGGAAAGGGTAGGTGTAGATTTGCTTCAATTTAATAATACCATTTATTTAGTCGTCATGGATTATTATTCTAAATATATAGAAATAGTCTCTTTACATTCAGGTTATACAGCTAACCTTGTCGTCACGCATTTAAAAGCGATATTTGCTCGTCATGGGATACCATTACAACTTGTCAGCGATAATGGTCCTCCATTCACTTCAGCTATATTTAAAAATTTCATATATGAGTGGGACATAGAACATATTACAACTAGTCCTAACTTTCCGCAGAGCAACGGTCAAGCTGAAAGTGGAGTTAAAATTGTAAAGAATATATTAAAAAAATGTCACGAATCAAAAACTGATATATATATTGCATTGTTACATTATCGAAATACTCCAAAAGATAATTTACCGTCACCGTCACAACTTCTTATGTCAAGACAACTTAGAGTAAATATTCCAATTAAGTCAAGTCAATTAAAACCTAGAACAGTTAGTTTCCAAAAATACCAACAGGGGATGAGGAAAAATCAAAATAAAATGGAAAAATCTTACAACTCTCATACGAAGGAGTTACCACCATTGAAAACTGGTGATCCAATTTTATTCAAAAAGACTCCTCAAAGTCATTGGATTCCAGCAACTGTTGTTGAATTATTAACTAACTGCCCGCGTTCATATGTAATTAAAACTTTAGATGGTGCAACATACCGCAGAAATAGGAAACATCTCATGTTAGATAAATCTAGATTAAGTCAAAATAATTTAAGATATAATGTAAAACCCTATGAAAGTATTTTAACACAAAATGGCGATGATGACATCGAACAACTACCAACTTCGTCCAATGCTCCAGATAAAAATTTGGTCCCGGTGTCTGCGACAAGTGATACAGGCATCCGACACCAAACAAAGTCTGGAAGACAAATAAATAAACCAAAAAGGTTTACATTTTCTGAATTTGATTGAAAATTTTGATGTCTATAAGTTATGTAAGTTGTATTATTTTTCTTTTTACAGTGTTAAATTAAATGTCATGAATAATATGTCTTAAAAAAAAAAAAAAGGAAGATGTTACATTGTCTATTATAGTATTGTACTGTCTATGCCGTTGCATTGTCTATTGTGGGATTCCGGTCGGAAGAACTCTCTCTCTTACCGACAGCTGGCAAGACAACAGGTCAAATGTTCAATCGTGTATCGCCATATTAAGAATACATATTAATCTGATTAATCTGGACTTGTTATTTAATAAAACCCGAGTCACAGAAAAACACATTTAACTTTAAAAATGCGAACTATCGGGACATAAATGATCGTCTCCACAAGGAAGATTGGTCATTTCTTAAAGAAGGTGATATTAATCAAAATATTGAATCATTTTATTATTTACTGAATAAAATTATTTCAGATCTCATCTCACTCATTCATTTTAAAGAATCGAAATATCCGAGATAGTTCAATAAAGAACTTATTCAATTAACTGCCCTTAAAAAAGTTTTACATAAGAAATATAAAGAAGATAGGTCTTTATCAAATTATATTGAATTTAAAAACGTTAGAAAAGATTGCAAAATCTTATCAAAAATATGCTACAATTCTTTTATTAATAATGTTGAAACTTCAATAAATCATAATGTAAAGTATTTCTGGAACTATGCAAAATCAATGAAAAATGACAACTTTGGTATACCCGCCAACTTGAAATATGCAGGTAAAAAGGCCAATGATACTCAAAGTATCGCTGACCTTATTGCTGATTTTTTTTTAAAGCGTTTATGAATGTGATACACCAGTTCCTGCTAGTACAGCATCAAAATTTACCACTGATCATAATCTTAATTTATCATGTATCCACATTGAATATAATGATATTCTGACTGAACTAAAATTACTAGATCAAAGCAAAAGCGGTGGACCAGATAATATACCTCCTGTATTTTTGAATAATTTATATTTGTTGTTTAATCAGTCTTTACGAACAGGATGTGTTCCTACTAAATGGAAATTCAGCTTCCTTACGCCTATTTTTAAAAAAGGTGATAAACACGAGGTGATTAACTACAGACCGGTGTGCCTTTTATCAACAATTCCTAAAGTTTTTGAAAAAATTCTTCTTAAAAAAATTATTTTCCAATTAAATCACGTCATTTCTGCCATATATTGTCAAATAACTTGTTGAGATTTATTATACGGTGTCACGATAACCGCTTGCAACTTAACACAAGCAAATGTCAAATTATGAGGTTTTATCGAATAAAGAATCCTATATTTTTCGATTATTCTATTAACAATATGTCGTTAGTATCTGTCTCGGAAATTAATGACTTAGGTATTTGGTTTGACACGAAACTAAACTTTATCAAGCATGTAGAAATAATAACCAATAAAGCTTTGAAAATGTTGGGATTTATTTTAAGGGTATCTAGTGATTTTAATACTGTAAAAACTTTATATATGTCAATAGTAAGGAGTCATATAGAATATAATTCCACGGTCTGGTCCCCAAATTATGAGGTTCATTCACATGCGATTGAAAGAATCCAAAATAAATTTTTAAGATATGTGAATTTTAAAATAAGCGTTCCTAGTGAATGCCTAAATTACGATAACCTACTTCGTTCATTAAATTTAATAAAATTATCGGATCGTAGAATCATTTTCGATTTAACCTGTTTGTATAAAATTGTGGCGACACATCATTATGAACTTCGCCACCAAAAGAGGAATCGAGAAACATCTCCTAATATCCGCGCGCATCGGCAAACCTACTTGCCTAGGTACCTTCGTACCTATACTGGTCGCGATGTACTTTCTCGCCTCCCGTGCCAGCCCGACGATAATAATATCGCCCCGCCTAGAAAGGTCTCGAGACAGCGCCGTACAATATCTGTACGGCGCCGAACATTCTCGTCAACTGCCGAGGTGGCTCGTATTACCTACCGCGAGGTAGTTACTCTACCGCGGCTATATAAGCAGCCGATCGCTCGCCCGCTGCAGTTCAGTCTCACACTTACATTCGGCCAACATCTCAGCATGTAACGATCTCTGCATGGCATCGCTACGCTCCAGGGCAGCTTCCTCGAGGTCCATCACCACGTCTCAGCTACAAGGCCCATCGTGTCTTCAGCTCCTGAGAACAGCTCCATCCCGCGACTTACAAGGCTTGCGTCACCTTCAGTCCAGGGATCAGCTCACCACTTCATGGCACCCCGAAGCCCACCGTGCTTCGCTGCCATGGAACGCGCTCCGCCTCGCCAGGACTACCTGCTGGTGGCTCAGCTCACCGAGCCACACACCGTTTACCTCCGCGACTTAAAGCGTCGAGCAACGGCCTGGAATATAGGTCATCTCCACCGCCATGGTGTCGAGCAACGCGCTGATCTTCACCACACCATCTCCATCTCCGTACGCCTGCAGCATCATCTACGGCACTCCGCATTACATCATGTTACCGACCACCGACCATCTGCTACGTAGCCCAATAAATGACTGACTCACTACTTCGACATGACGCCTTTCATTTCTGTCTCCCGCTCCCTCAACTGGTAACCCCGACGTGATATGGATACGCAGCATATAGCATCCTGACAAGAGTGTTACCACGACGCACCGGTAACACCGCAAAACGAGGGAATCGGTAGAGACGCATCAGCATGAACGCACCGACCAGCAGCATCAACCCGGCTTTCCTGCGACTCCTGGCATCATCTTTCAACCCTGTACTCCGTACACTGGGAAGGGGGTGTGTGGCGACACATCATTATGAACTTCGCCACCAAAAGAGGAATCGAGAAACATCTCCTAATATCCGCGCGCATCGGCAAACCTACTTGCCTAGGTACCTTCGTACCTGTACTGGTCGCGATGTACTTTCTCGCCTCCCGTGCCAGCCCGACGATAATAATATCGCCCCGCCTAGAAAGGTCTCGAGACAGCACCGTACAATATCTGTACGGCGCCGAATATTCTCGTCAACTGCCGAGGTGGCTCGTATTACCTACCGCGAGGTAGTTACTCTACCGCGGCTATATAAGCAGCCGATCGCTCGCCCGCTGCAGTTCAGTCTCACACTTACAGTCGGCCAACATCTCAGCATGTAACGATCTCTGCATGGCATCGCTACGCTCCAGGGCAGCTTCCTCGAGGTCCATCACCACGTCTCAGCTACAAGGCCCATCGTGTCTTCAGCTCCTGAGAACAGCTCCATCCCGCGACTTACAAGGCTTGCGTCACCTTCAGTCCAGGGATCAGCTCACCACTTCATGGCACCCCGAAGCCCCACCGTGCTTCGCTGCCATGGAAACACGCTCCGCCTCGCCAGGACTATCTGCTGGTGGCTCAGCTCACCGAGCCACACACCGTTTATCTCCGCGATTCAAAGCGTCGAGCAACGGCCTGGAAGATAGGTCATCTCCACCGCCATGGTGTCGAGCAACGCGCTGACCTTCACCACACCATCTCCATCACACCGCACGCCTGCGGCATTTCATCTACGGCACTCCGCCTTACATCTTGTTACCGCTTCACCGACCTTCGCTACGTAGCCAATAAACGACTGACTCACCACTTCAACATGACGCCTTTCATTTCTCTCTACCGATCTGTCTCCCGCTCCCTCAAAATCATTAATTCAATGTTTGACACCCCTGATTTATTATATGTAATCTCCTTTCATACTCCAGGCAGGTCAGTCACATGACAGTACCTACCATATTATTGTGGCAATTCTAAGTCAACATGCCAATATTATACTCCTATGCGACGGATTCAGCAGCTTGGAAACAAATACTCCGATGTTGTTGATATATTTAATACATCAATTTTAATATATAAGCATACCATTGAAGTTTTTTTCATCGAGTAGGGGAATGTGTTGATGAAACTGTTTGAATTGACTAGCATATTGGTGGTGTTTTGTCGGCTGAAGGAGAGAAGCTATTTTTGTATTTTTTTTGTTTTTATATTTTGTGCCTGCATCCTGTGCGGATCAAATTCTATTTTTATAGTATTTTTTTTGTTTTTATATTTTGTGCCTGCATACTGTGCGGATCAAATTCTATTTTTATAGTATTTTTTTTGTTTTTATATTTTGTGCCTGCATACTGTGTGGATCAAATTCAATAGTATTTTTGCTTTATATTTGTTTATGTGCAAGTGTTGTAAACAGTCATTTCCTGCACTATTTACTAGTATAATTTCGTAAATATTGTTAAGTGTACATATATATGTATGTAAAATCCTAAATGGGCGTAAATAAATGAATCATTATCATCATCATCATCATCATCATCATTTCATTTCATTATCATTATCATCATCATCATTATCATTATCATCATTATCATTATCATCATTATCATCATTACATAGTATAAAATGAAGTCGCTCAAAAGGGATGTGCGCGTTAATCTTTTAAACTACGCAACGGATTGTCATACAGTTTTCACCAATAGATAGAGTGATTGAAGAGGAATGTTTATATGTATAATACATGTAAATTATATCAGAGAAAAGCCGAGAAATTCAAAGAAAACATTTTTTTGTGCGATTTAAAACGGCTGGCGGGCCGTACCATAGTCACTTTTGAAATTCGTTCTACGCAAGAAATTGGAAAATAGATTTCCTAGAGTAAGTAGGTATTTGATTTTCTCTTTTCAAATATCCAGTGTTGCATTGCAAGCATTGTATAATTAGTGGCGAGTTAATTAGTTTATATGTATAATACATGCTTATTATAGTAAAGAAAAGTCGATAAATTCAAATATTCAATTCAGGCAGCGGGCAGCGGGCAGCTGGCAAGCGGGTGGTGTGGATTTTATAAAGATTGGGTAATGGCGTTGTGTTTCATTAGCCACAGCAACGTGTGGCCGGGTCTGCTATAAATAAATATTGTGATTGCGTGAGTAATTGGCGAGTTATTTGCAGCCTTAGTAATGTTGGCTCCTAGATGAAGAAGCGCAGTGTGCCTTGTATGCCTCGTTGGAACATTTAAACCAATGACGGACAGCAATAAGGAACTATCTATTAATTAGGAGAATATATTATGGAAACAATAGATCTGACAATGCACGCCTCTTTTGTGAAGTTAACATAACATTTTTAGCTTAAACGAATTGTTAGGTCAGAGATAGCATTGGTATGACTAGTAAATAATGTTTATATTTCTGATGATGTTAATGACACAAGATGTTAATGTTTATCAACACACACATGCTAATCACACAGCACATGTGAATGTTATAATAGTGATGATTAAGTTTTGATGTATTGACGGTTATCCAAATATCCTCTGCGTCATTTTCAAGAGCAAAGGAAAAAAAAATATTTTTCGGAGGATTTCGCCTCCGCCAGTTGATTTACAAGTGCGATGGATGTATATCATCCCTATCATTTCTGTAAACATAATAGCGATAAAAAAAATCACCTAGGATGCTAATAACCAACCAACTTTCGGTAATGAAGATTGTATCATAATTATGGAGAAAATATTTTTATAGAACTTGCAATTAAGAGTAAAATCATTTACGAATCAAGCATTAAGAAATTTTTTAACTACATTTTAAAGGTCAGTTTCTATAAAAAAAATCGTGTGCAGTTCACACGTGGTAGAAGCGAAACTTGCCATCATTATCGAAGCACTTGAAAGGTGACATCATAATCAAAGCGGCCTATGAGCGCAGTTTGATGCTTCGCAGGTGCTGTAATGCGTCATTTCAGTTTCATCCGAATTTCAAATCACAACGGGGCTAAAGAAGTTCCACTGTCACGATAATATTTGTTTTGATTAAATAAATATTGTCTTGACCTAGTTAATCTTAAACTCACCTGGCCGCTCACATTTTATTATGTTCGCCGTAACGATTAGTTCTTAACCGCTAGCGACTAGCGCCATCTATTTCGGGAGCCACGTTTTTGAATTCTCGTCGTGTAGGGAGCCGACGGTGATTCGACAAGTCGCCGAATTATTTAAGTTTCTTGTTAAATATGTGATAGTATCACCTTTACGGGTTTTACCCATTTAAAGAAGAATCATGGATTATTTTATAACCGCGAGACGTGTTGTTTCTGTGAGTGAAACGGGATTTTTAAAAGTTTAAATGGTGGAGTCGCCATATTGTCGATGTGCCTACCTTCACGCTCGAACTTGATTGTGGATAATCGGTGTAATTCTTTGTTTGGCGTTCATGATATTAACGTGGCCAAGGCTTTGAGAAGGGTTATCCTCGCGGAACTCGATATTTGAGGCGGATGGAGGCTTGGCGCTGATCTACAAGGCTTTGAGAAGGGTTATCCTCGCGGAACTTGATATTTGAGGCGGATGGAGGCCTGGCGCTGATCTATGAAGGGCGCGGTAAACGGAGTCTACCGAGATTTCACCGGTACGCACAACCGGGACTTTGAGCCTGATGCTGGTTCCTGTTCCCTGAGGAGGAGTCCTCATCCTCTGAGGCCTTTCCTGGTTCCTGTTCCCTGGTGAGGAGTCCCCATGTCCTGGGGCCTTCCTCGGTTCCTGTCCATGGAGACCCCGCGTGCTCCTGGTCGCCTATTAACAGTGATTCGCGTCAGCGTTAGAGTCAGGATAATTTAGATAAATTACGGTCCACAGGTATGCTCTCTTGCTTATGTGTTATTTTATTATTTCTTTAGGAAATGTGGAATTCTTGACCCCTTGGAGGGCACCCATGTATACACCATACCTTTAAAATATAGGTGATATTGTACTGCTAAATTATTTCTTTTATTTATCTAAAAATAAGATAAAGACTGAATTTTCCTTCCCACAAACTTGAGAGAGATTCTGATGCTCTACCAAGAAATACACGTTACACCACTTCAAAAGTACTTGAAAAATATTATATTTAAGCCTTATGATAATAGTCATAAATCTACGCAAAGCACAACTTACACTAATTATCAATCGAGATGGGTTAATATATTTAAAATTGTGTTATTGAATAGTGTTGGGGACTGACAGATGATACCCATAAAGCGGAAAAAATGGGGAAAGTAATGCCGACTAATCCTAGTTTCTTCTTCGCTTGTCTTAATTTTCCTGGTTCATCGCATTAACCACCGCTCGCGAGCTCACGATGGGTCTTATCTGTTTCGACATGATCGAACAAGGGCTGCGTGATTGACAAACTATGACACATGAAGGTATTTAGTCGGCATTAGGTAGATAGGGAAAAATAGAATTTGTAGGTAGGAATTACAATTTGGAAAATGTACAATGATGAATGCTAGGTACCAACAAACAGTGAGCGTAATTAAATGAGATAAAGTATAATGATTACTCTGCGGCCGATAGTCCACTGGGGTGAGAATATTTTTCAATTTGCGTATTTGAAAACTTATGATGGATATTTTTTTGTTTCAGTTTACATTTTTTCTAATTTGATTTTTATTGCTTTTTGATATAAAATGGTTTTTTTGGTTTTGGTTTTGAAAAAAACCACCAGTGCAACAATTGATTCATTTACATGAAAACATCTTTAACAGTGTAACGTGAACAAATAAAGATAGCAATAATGGAATCCCAGACTCCCACAGATCCCCAGAATTGCAACCAAGCAAAAAAATAAATGCCATAAGGAGTATCCTTCACATGCGTAGAATAATCTTTGTTCTAATATTTTCTCTATTCACGTGCCTTCGGGAGAACACTGATGTAGAAAGGGTTAAGAGCTTTCATACACTACATTGAACTAATGCTCAGCATTGATTAATATATATGGTAAGACAACTTTTGTATTTTAGTTGACAGATTAATATCACATTCCCAGTGGATTGATTTTCCGTACTACTTCGTTGAAAAGAAAGCTAGAAATTAAATATGCATGACGTAACACAGGGTCCAACAACAACAAACTATCATTTGGGTTGGTGGTGTGTGGAGATGTATGTACCAGTAATCCTGTAAATGAGAATAATACGTAAAATGTAATTAAAAAGGAGAAAGAAAATTTAAAATAAAATAATATTTTTTTAATAATTTTTATAGTCCAAGGTAACATTTCATTTTATAAATTTCAATATTTTTTCAGTAAGCTCATTTATTTAAAAATATATTCATTCTTCCTTCGTTCTTCATACTTGCAGTCATTTCATCACACATATTTAGTTCTCTATACAGTAGGCAGATCTGTGATTTTTAATTTAACTAACTATAGACTAATCACATTATTAAACTCGCTATCAAAGATTTTCGAAAAAGTCTTAAAAAACCAAATCATAAAATACCTGGAAGAAAACAAATTAATCTCTGATAAACAAAATGGATTTATAGAAATAATAGGTACAAAAGAAGCTTTGGCATGTACCATAGATTACATACACAGCAACTTAGATCAAGGATACAAATGCATAGCGATATATCTAGGTTTAGCTAAAGCCTTTGATTCAATCTGCCACAATACGTTTATAAAAAAAAAAAAACATGAGTATCAAAGACAAGGAACTCGAATTATTAAAATGTTATATGAGTAATAGAACATAACAAGTCAAAATTAACAACCGTATTAGCAAGCCACTTCCGATAACATACGGAGTTCCACAAGGAAGCATACTAGGGCCCGTTCTTTTCACTATTTACATATATGAACTTTGCAACATGGAAATAAAAGGTGAAATAATTAGTTATGCAGACGACACAGTTTTACTCTTTAAATATAAGGATTGGAATAATGTATATGACATAGCAAATTTAGAAATCACGAGAGTGAAAACATGGCTAGACTCAAACATACTTACACTAAACATATCGAAAACAAAATTTACAACGTACAGTATAAACAGCACGGGACAACCAAAAAACAACACAAACACCATACAAATACACGAATGTTTAAATAACAACATCTGCAATTGCCCTTCTCTAGAAAAAAAGAACAAATAAAGTATCTAGGAATCGTAATTGATCATAACCTAAAATGGACACATCATACCAAATAAATCACAAATAGACTCCTCAAAACAATACACATTTTCCTAAACATAAGGAACATATATAAAATAAAACAAATGAAAACAATATATTTTGCACTTTGTCAATCAATAATAGAATATAGCATAATTGTCTGGGGAGGAGCAACCAACTCAGCTATCGTTCACTTAGAAATCGCGCAGAAAACGATATTAAAGGTAATTCTTAAAAAACACAGACTAACTGATACAGACCAAATATTCAACAGTTTTGACGTACTAGATATACGCCAATTATTCGTTAAAACTCTAATAAACTACATTATCGACCAAAAAAACAAATTTCAAAAATATCAAAATTTCACTAACAGACCAGTAAGACAATCGTACAAAAATAACATAAAAACTCCGTTAGTGAATACAAGCTTTGGAAAAAGGCACTATAAATATCATGCTTTAAAAGCATTCAACAGTACAAATGGTGTCTCCTTTGTGTTAACTTTGCCTTTTTTTTAGTAATATTTATGTTCAATTGTTTTAACGGATTCGTCTTTATAAAAAAAAAATAGTTCAACGTCGAATGTAATTGTTTGCGAAACTGGAAATTTTTAAATGGTTTGTTCGACAAATGGTGTCTCCCGTTTCCACAACATCAACTTATTGATTTGATTATTGAGTTGCCGGACCCTGTATCAAATATACTCATAGACAACTTTTTAATTGTTATATGGAGCACATAGTGTACTTCAAGCATGTATTCAGTATGCCTACGAAGTAGGTACGTGTCTACTTTTAAAACCCTTCTTATTTATTTCATTTCTCAAATAATACGCAATCAAATTGTCAATCGAATAAAATAATGATCGCCTTGACATGAATGTTAACCCGTCTGCTTGGTTCAACATATTCGCACCTCACAATCCTGAAACCTCGGTTTCGCGCGTAATTTCTGAAACCGTCACTTTCGATCGAGATTGTAAAATATCTACGCAAGATAGCTTTCATATTTTAAAGACAATAAGAAGCATTATTTAGTTCTCTTTCTGGTTAAAAGAAAAATACATATGTTTGCATGAGAGGAAGAGAGATATATAGCTTTTAAAATGTAAGGTCGCTCGGGACGTTTTTGGTCTTAAGAAAGTATAACGCGATTACGTGTTATGGGATGTATTTATTCCTAAACAAGCAGACGGGTTAATTAGCCTTGTTTGAATTTTTGTGTTTTCGACTACATTAGTCTCCTTACTGTTTCGTCACAAACAAGTGAAAACGACAGTCATATTTTTTTCACAATGATAATAATTACCCATTAATTGATACTTTTATTCTCCACCATGATAGTGAAAACTAATGTAGTGGATATTTTGCTGCCCCAAATAGACATTAAAATTAAAATAGAAACCGCTAATTGTGTTTTGAAGATAATTGAAAAATACACGGGACATTTTCCAGTGCAAGAGTTCAGAGGAAATATCGTTCAAATCAAAACAAGCTGAAAAGCACCAACGACTACTAAATTTCTTCTCTAACGAACACACAAAAGGTGGAAACATGTCAATCATTAATATGGCCGAAAAAAATGAAGCAATGAATTCTTCGAACTTCATAGATTAGATTACGTTATACGTCATCATCCTAGAAGAAGCCGAAGACATTTCAGACGAAATTATTGCTTTGATGAAACATCCCGGTTGGAATCCAGAAGCAAGATTCTTCATAATTATTGATGATCCGGAGTGTGACATTTTAAGGGTATTCAATGGCTTGAGGAAATACAGAATATTCGATTCGAACGTTATTCTGACAGATCCCGATGATAAAAAGGTAGAGTCATTCACCTGGTTTCCATTTGAATCTGGTAGCTGTGGAAGAAGAGCTAAGAAAGCAATCAAACTGGACGTTTGTAGGAATGGAGAATTGAGTCAACTAAATCCATTTGCAAACTAAACGCCCAAAACTGTTTCAGACACAATGCCCGCTTAAACTTCTGGCCATCGTCTCCCAACCACACATTATGCCTGCAATTTACAATGAAACTTCTACAGAAAATAAAGGTATAGAAATAAAATTGTTGCAGTTAATGGCAGATATTATAAATTTATCTCTCAATATACATCCACTGTTTTCGTACGATCAAAGTTTAACGGATAATAACGTATATTCTTCTTTAGATCACGAAAGAGCTGATGTTATCGCTGGCAACTTAGTGCCTGACCTATTTAACCCTAATTTGGATACTATAATCTACTACCTGCAGGATGAACTCACTTGGTGCGTGCCTGTAGCTCGAACGTTGCCATTTTGGGAGAATTCGAAATACATTTGTACATACGATTCGTGGATACTCATAGGTGATACAATTGTGTTGCCAGATACAATTTGGGAGGCGGGAATGGGTACCGCCGCCCCGGGAACCTTTATTGGATAACCAACACCTCTGCCATAGATCATCCCAAGTGGTTCGCTACGTTTAGTGATTTAGCAGGGGTGCCCGGGTTCATGGGGTGAGGTTTGTCTAGGTCTTGGAGGCGGATGACCAGGACATACTGAACTCCAGATTCCTACCCACCCCTTAAACCCTTTTCCTTCCCAGAACTCTCCTCTCCTTCCTTTCCTTAAAAAAAAACCCCTCCACACAGCATCCCCAAAGATGACATAGGCCCTGAGGAAAATTATTTTCCTCAGGGCCTCCTGTGTGGAGCTCATGTAAAAAAAAAAAAAAAGGTGCTACAGCGATACTAGTTTCTATAATCGTTCAATATCTCATCCCTGAAAGAAACGTTTCGGTATCTCCAATGCAATGTATTTACACATTATTTGCGGTTTGTTCAATGATGCTGGGAAGAGTTACGAAATTCAAGGATGATAGCAGTTTTCTTCGATTAACATTTGTGGGGTGGCTGGTTTTATGTGTGATTACAAATGTTATAACCCAAAGCTCACTGCGAAGTTTTTTTTTTCAACCCCACACCGAGAAACAATTGGAAACATTTTATGATATATCACAAACTACATTATCGTATGGTGGGCATGGTATTCACGTAGTTAATTTCAAAACATCAGATAAAAATGGTAAAACATTCATTAGAAAATACCAAATGTGTAAAACTCTAAAGCTTTGCATAAACAGAGTCAGCCAAGGAGACTTCGCATTCGCTGCTCCGCTGAATTACATGAGGCTCTACCAGCAGAAACAACTGTCCAACATGTCTCGCACCGACATCCGCTGCTTATTGAAGGACCCGTGGAAGAATTACACCCCAACGATATCCGTTTGGAAACATTATCCATATCGTGTCAGGATGCAGAAAATCGCCAATAGAGTTTTCGAAAGCGGGCTATTATTTAAATGGTACTCAGAAATAATAACGCACAAGAAATCTGATGAACACATTCCAAGATCACGCAATAAACCTTTGGATGTGAATGAATTTGAGGCTTTAGGTGTATTTTATGCATCCTCAATTTCTCTCTGTGTTCTCATATTTGTTTTAGAAATGTTTGCTCAATTTAAAAAAATATCAAAATTAATCCAAATGATAAAATCACTAACACAACAAGAAGTATTTAGTTTACAATTTTGTTTTTTTTTAAGATAATTTTTTGGAGTCCGATTCGAGCCGCGGTCAACAGTGGTTGTGTGTACCTTACCTATCGCTTAGTGCCGTTCGCCCGTTCCTGAGCCTCATACAGATAAGATATTATTGTTACATTTCATTTAATTTTGTTTATCGTATACCTAGGTGTTTGCATTCCTTCTTACGGCTAATCCGTTTTTGTTTGTACAGTCAATGAAATAGACTGCTTATTATTTTTTCAGTTTAATTTTTAAAAGTTAAGTTTTTTTTAATATAATGGAAGAAGACGAAGATAGGCCTCCCGACCCAGGGTCGATATTGGATTTTTCTGATTCGGAATCTAATTCTAGTCAGGTTTCTATTACGCTCCCATCTCGTAAACGGCGTCCATCGCATAACCTTCACATTCCATCGAAAGTTAAATCTATTAAATCTATTTTGGTAGGCGGGTATGGGTACCGCCGCCCTGGGAACCATTTATTGGATGACCAACACCTCTGCCACAGGTCACCCCAAGTGGTTCGCTACGTTTGGTGACTTAGCAGTGGTGCCCGGGTTCTTGGGGTAATGTTTGTCTAGGCCTTGATGGCGGGTGCGTCGGCCCACCTTCTGCGTGGCGGGCCGGATCGGGAGATGCTGGTTGAGGGAGACCCTTTACAACCGGTTACCGCTGTCCGGGTCGCTCGGTAGTACAGGGGCCCGACCCTCAGGCTCACGACTGAGGGTGGGCTGCCCCATCAACGAGTGTAAAAACCCCGCCGCTGCTGTTGTGCCGGTTCGTGACCGGAGGGGACCCAGCAGTAGCGTTTGGGGCGCATTGGGCGACCTCTCCAGCCGGACTCTCCCTGCCCATCGCCTTGCACCGCAGTGGGTGGGTTGGATACATACGTCCGTCACTCCTGGAAACTCTGAATCCCAGCATCCTACCCACCCCTTTACCTTTTCCCTCCCTGACCTTCCTTCCCCTCATATCACACTTAAATAACCCTACAAATAAAATCATGAATATACAACCATCAACAAATAACGTCATTACAGCGGCGAGGAGTAGGCGTCCCCGGTGCGGGCCAAAACTGTTGGTGAATTACACCAACATTCGCGGCCTGCACACCAATTTAAATTCTGTCCACCACCACCTTTTTTCCCAACGCCCAAACCTACTTTTCCTGTCTGAAACCCAGATAGCTGAGCCTGTAGACACCTCCTATCTGAACTGCCCGGGCTTCACCCTCGCAGGCAAGTTCAGACCTAAAGGAGGTGTCTGTCTCTATAGTCGAGCTGACGTCAACTGTGTGCGACTGTTGAATCTGGAAAACTCCAGATTCGACGTAATGTGGGTACGCGTCAATCTTGCCAGTACGGTAAGATTCTACGCGTGTTTATACCGCTCACCGAACCTTAGCGAATCAGACACGTCCGAGCTCTTCAAACACTTAAGCGATACTATTGATGACCTCTTGCCCCGCTACCCTACGGCAGAGTTTGTGGTCCTGGGGGACTTCAATGTTCATAACGAACCTTGGTTGAAGTTCTCAGGATCAACAGACTCGGCTGGACGCCAAGCGGAATCCTTTGCCCTTTGCTACGGATTGGAACAAATGGTTCAGGAGCCTACAAGGGTTCCTGATGTCCAGACTCACCGTTCCAATCTGTTAGATCTATTTTTAACTACTGTGCCACACGGTTACAGGATTGAAGTCACAGCGCCTTTAGGATCGTCCGACCACTGCCTGGTGACGACATCAATCCCTGTAAACTTCAGACCACCAAACGAGAGGCTGAAGAGAAAAGTGTGGCACTATAGGTCAGCAGATTGGTTCGGTCTGCGGGCACATTTTAATGCTTTTCCGTGGTCAGCTGTCTGTTTTCGGACTTCGGATCCCTCAAGATGTGCCCAGGAAATTGGTGAAGTCATCACATCCGCGATGGATGGCTTCATCCATTCTACTGTTAAGGAAACTGGTGTGGGCTCAAAGCCGTGGTTCAGTCGACAATGCGCTGAAGCAGTGCGACGAAAAAACGCGGCTTACCGAGCCTACAACACATCTAGAACATCCGAAGACAGAACAGCTTACAACAAAATGGCAAAGGAAACCAAGAGAATCATAAATAGGTCGAAATTGGAGCACGACCTGCAGATCAGCAGAAAGCTGGCTGCATGCCCGCATGGCAGCAGGCAATTCTGGTCGCTTGCGAGCTCAATAGGTCGCAATTTCTGCAAATCCAGTTTGCCACCTCTCACCAGACCTGACGGCTCACTAGCAAACACCGCCACCGAAAAGGCAAACTTATTAGATAAAATGTTTGCGGATAACTCAACCCTCGATGACCAAGGTGCTGTCCCGACGTCGGTTCCTCACTGCGGTTTTCGTATGAAAAAGCTGAGGATTCGGCATCGGGAAGTACTCCATGTTTTACGAGGGCTTGATGTTAATAAAGCTAGTGGGCCTGACGGAATACCTGCCCTGGTACTGCAGAGGTGCGCTGCAGAAATAGCTCCAATTTTGACGAAGCTTTTTAAATTGTCCCTGAAGACTGGCTCTGTGCCCTCTGGTTGGAAAAAAGCGGTTATCCATCCTATTCCAAAGAAGGGTGACCGCTCCAACCCGGCCAACTACCGCCCCATAGCGATCACATCAGTTCTGTCTAAGGTGATGGAACGTGTGATCAACGACAAACTGCTCACATACCTCGAGAAGAACAAAATTATTAACGACCGTCAATACGGATTCCGGCGGAACCGCTCGTGCGGTGATCTTCTCGCGTATGTGACGCATGTTTGGGGGCGATGCCTGGAACGTTTCGGTGAGACCCAAACGGTTGCACTGGACATCTCCAAGGCCTTTGACCGGGTTTGGCACCGAGGACTTGTCAACAAACTGCATTCTTACGGACTTCCCGCATCCTTGTGTATGTGGATTGCCGACTTCTTGAGGGAGAGGTCGATTCAGACGGTAGTCGATGGTTTCACTTCTTCCTCACACTCGATAAATGCTGGCGTCCCGCAGGGATCGGTTCTGTCTCCGACTTTGTTTTTGTTGCACATCAACGACCTTTTGTCATGTGCACCAATTCACTGTTACGCGGATGACAGTACAGTTCATGATAGCTTTTTGTTTGACAAGCCCCCAAAGGGCTCACAAACTCCAACAGCTCGTAGGGCTTTGAAGCAAAGAATGGACGGTTACCTCGAGAGTGTTTTCTCTTGGGGTAAAAATAATCTCGTTGAATTTAATGTTTCAAAGACCCAATCTTGTCTGATTACGTCTAAAAGGGATCGAAATGAAAATCTAGTCTCTTTCAACGGAAGCAATCTTCCGAACAGGCCCTCCATTGATATGCTTGGTGTAACCCTAAGTGACCAGCTCAGGTATGGGGGCTCCATCGAAGCCAGAGTAAAGTTAGCCTCCCAAAAACTGGGCGTACTGTACAGGGCCCGCAGATACTTTAATAGTACACAACTGCTAACCTTGTACAAATCACAAGTACGCCCCACGGTTGAATTTGGCAGCCATCTCTGGTCTGGAGCTCCAAAATACCTGAAAAATACCCTCGACTCTGTGCAGAAACGGGCGGTCCGTTTGATAGATTCTCCCATCTTAACAGACGGATTGCAATCTTTAGAGCACAGGCGTCGGGTGGGAATGCTATCCTTGTTCTACCGGTATTACAATGGAAGATGCTCTGAAGAACTAGCATCATTGATCCCTTCGGCACCGGTGCATAGTCGGGAAACACGCCAAACGCGTGCCCAACATTTGTACACGGTTGACATTTGTCACATGAGAACGGGTCGTTTCTTCGACTCGTTCTTGTGTTCAACAGCTCGGCTGTGGAATGATTTGCCGGCCTCTGTGTTTCCTCCTTCCTACAACATGGGTCTCTTCAAGACCAATGTTCATTCCTTCCTCTCCTCAAAAAGACTCTCCACACAGCATCCCAGATGACATAGGCCCTGAGGGAAATTATTTTCCTCAGGGCCTCCTGTGTGGAGTTAATGTAAAAAAAAAAAAAAAAAAAAAAAAAAAAATTCCGCCAATTCAACAAACCTCGACCTCTAACGACCTTAACACCAATTGTAACATCCAGACCACTACTTTAACTAGCGGTAATACAAAAAGTACTGACTTACTTTATCCTGCTTCCGCTTCCGGTCCTTTTATCGTTATGGTGCAGAGAACTGAACAAGGAAAACTTATTCACCCTTTAGATTTTGGAAAATTTTTATTTAACTCAAAAAATAATAACCTTGGTATTGTTAACGGTTCAATTAAACCGGAAGGGCGATATAAATTATCTATCGAGTTTAATACTGCCGCTTCCGCTAATGGATTTGTAAAAAAAAATGACTCGCTCTCAATCCATAAATATAAATCGTTTATACCGACATTTAACCTTACGAGAATGGGTCTTGTGCGAGGAATTCCCGCGGAGATCACAGAGGCTGAAATTGTTGACGCTTTGAATAATTCTCACGGAACCCCGAAAGTATTAAAAGCACGTCGACTGAACTACAAGGATTCTTCTGATGGAAACACGATCTGGAAACCTTCTCAATCGGTTGTTATTACATTTGAAGGACAATCACTACCGTCTCGTGTCTTTATTTATTATACCTCGCTTCCCGTCGATGTTTATAAATTCCCAACTATTCAATGCTTCAATTGCTGCCGGTTTGGACATTCAAAACCCGTATGCCGCTCCCCTCCACGTTGTTACTTTTGCGGAGAAGGTCACCCATTTGATCAATGTCCGAAATTTTCCAATGATCCCATTTGCATTAACTGTTCGGGTGCACATACCGCGGTCAGTTTAGCCTGTCCGGAATTATCAAGACAGAAGAACATAAAACATAAAATGGCTACCAACAACATTTCGTACTTCCAGGCCTCTAAGTTATTCTCTCCTGCGAAAAAATCATTCGCAGAGATGACATCGTCCTCAGCACCTTTCCAAACATCCACCTTTTTAAAATCAACGTCATCTTCTCACAGAGAAACCATTCTCAAGCCAGTCAAACCCAACACAAAATATACTCCTTACCTTGATAAAAAAACAATTGAATAATATTTTGGCCAGCCCGAATGGGAATGCCAAATCCCAGTCGCCCAATGGGTGTGCCATTAAGGGTAATACTTCCCCTCCTTCTCTCCCTGAAATAATGAATAATAATTCTTTTATACAAACTTTAATTACTCTTTTAATTTCAATCCTTACAAACAACAATACTGTACCGTCCAACGCTGCTGATTACATTAAATCTTTATTATCTTGCCTCCCCAATGACTTCGAAACTGAACAAAATTCTTCAGTGGAACAGTAGAAGCCTCTCCGCTAACAAATCTGACCTAATTCAATTACTCGACGAACACGACGTTTCAGTAGCCGCCATTTCTGAAACGTGGTTAAAACCCTCCTTTCACTTAAGAATTCCAGGTTATTATTGTCTCAGACACGACAGACCGGATGGTAAAGGCGGCACGGCTCTGATAATCCATAATTCTATCCCGTTTAAACAAATTAATATTCATACTCCCTCCGACGATATCCAGATAATTGCAGCTGTCTTATCTGATATCACAATTTTATCAATATATATTCCTCCCTCTACGACTTTTATTGAAAACGAATGGGCACCAATCTTAACCCAGATTTGTTCCCCTTATATGATCCTTGGAGATTTTAATGCACATTCCCCTTCTTGGGGTAGCGAAATAACAAATCGTTCTGGCCGCAATCTTTTAAATTTTATTGATACCCATAACCTATGTTTTTTAAATGACGGATCTCCAACCAGATTCACCCCCCCTCATCAACGGAAAAGTGCTGTTGATTTATCTCTTTGTTCGTATTCGTTAGCATCTAAATGCTCTTGGGACATCCTAAACGATCCCCTCTCTAGTGATCATTTCCCAATTATAATCCGATTCCACCATCAATCTTACACTTATCCCCCCCCAGTTAAAAATAATCTCAAATTTAGAATAAAAGGTGCGAATTGGAGCACTTTCTCTTCTGAACTAGATAACCTTATTAATTTAACAAAATCGTCCCCGGGAGACATCAGAATGCAATGTGAGACGTTTTCTTCTATGGTTATAAATGCAGCAGAAAAATCCATCCCGAAATGCAATGCGAACATTAAAATAAAACACTCTACTCCGTGGTGGGACGAGGAATGCACTCGCTCCGTCAACTCTCGTAAAAAAGCAATTTCCTCTTTTCGTAAGTATATGTCACTAGAAAATTTTTTAGCAGTTAAAAAAGCCCAGGCGGAAACCAAACGAATTTTGAAAAATAAAAAAACGTGCTGGATGGCGGAAGTTCTGTGAGAACCTGTCTCCGGAAACTCCCCAGTCTTCAGTTTGGTCTAGCTTAAAAAAATTCGGATCATCGTATTCTCCGCCGAGAATCAAACATATATCAGAAGAAATTCTTATAGGATTTGCGGATAAAATAGCCCCCCCATCGGTGGCCGGATGTGAAGAAATGCCAACTGTTAAGCCATATCCATCTCATTCTAACTGGCTAGATGCTCCTTTCTCCATTGATGAGATGAAACGAGTAATAAGAGCCCTTTCTGACTCTGCTCCGGGTCCCGATGGAATACTTAATAGTTTCATTAAATCATTTTCTGATATGGCGGTTGAATATTTCTTATCTCTTATTAATAATATGTTTGAAACAGGACTAATTCCGGAGGATTGGAAAACTCAAAAAATCATTCCCATTTTAAAACCTGGAAAGAATCCATCTGAAATTTCGTCTTATCGGCCTATTGCTCTTTCATCATGTTTGATGAAAGTAGCGGAGCGTTTGATGAAGAACAGATTAGAGTGGTTTTGTTATAATGATATCGTATTTTTGTTTCATATCATAGTGTTTCCATACAAACGAAGTATTGAAAATCTGTAAGGCGCAGATGCCAATCAAATACTTCATCTCACCTCCGCTCACCCCAAATCAACTTTGATTCGAATGGAACCTTGGACGCCAATCTTCGACTATACAGTCGAAGAATGTCAATCTGCGGCAAGCATGAGACTCACCCTTCACGGCGTGGGCATTCCTAATGTATCATCCCTGGAAAGGAGTGGGGTGTTGGGCTATTGCCATTAAAACCCACTTTTAAATGAACATAAGCATAATATATTGTTTAAAGGAATAACTGTTAATAAATGACATATAAAAAGGACTCACCCGGGACCTTGAATCAACCTAATTCTAACTATCTACCAATTTACCCCCCCCCGGACTGCAGCTGCGAGTTGGAGGCCCTTGTGGCCTCTCCCGGAGACGCCTGGTGTGAATTTCTACCGATTGGGAGGCCCAAACTCTCTCCATCAATCGGTAAAACTCCGCTCGACTGTGGCAGGCGGAATCCTATGACCCTCCGCGGGATGCCGATCCTCCTGCTTCCTCTCCTGGCCTCGGCTCTGGAGCCGAACGATCACCGATGGTGGGGACCCATGAACCTCTCCAGACTATCGGTCCTATTGCAAATGGTGGCGACACTCTTACTCCTTTACGGCGCGAGTTCTCCAAAAATGGCGAGCACCACGGGATTGTCGGCCGCGGGAAAATGATTATTGCCAGCGTACACTACTTGTTACCGACAGGATGGCTCTGCTCACTCCCGATTACTCTTTGTGAGCCCCGGCCACAAGAACATGCCGCCGAATTATTCCCGACTCGATTAAACACGATCTCACTCGCGATTTTTGAGGGTTTTTCTTTGAAAACCATTAATAAGATTTCACTAAAAATCCATTGTCGCCCGCGTATACTTTCTTAAATTCTTTTTCGTACAATTAGCACATTTTACTCGCAATGTGTGACTCGTCGATTCCAAAGCGGGCCGCTCTTGTCGCTTCGAAATCAAAGTGTGCGGAACCGGAACAACGCCCTCTCACGCCTCGCCTAGACACCAAAAATCCTGAGAGTGTCGCCAACATTATCATTTTTTTTAAAGTACTTGACGGAATAATACATCTTTAAGAATTGCTTCATAACAATACCCCCCTTCCCTCGAAAATGTTTGCCCTCAAACAATATTGAAAAACACCTATATAAACCTATACTGGCTAGACTGGTCCCGAGGAGTAACAAAAACAAACATTCAACCATTATAAATGAGCATCATAATTTGGAAAATAAAACTTATTTACTAACGGATAACAAAACTTACGAATAATGGGTGTGCCGCAGCTCCAATCGCACCCATCGAGCGTGTAGCCGAATGGTTGAGCCTGCGATGCAGCCATTCTCGAACTTAAAGATAATTTAAGATAAAAGTAGCTTAATTACAAATTTAAGCAGATGTTACGTGAACGGAGTCAGCAAGCACCCACAGTATTGGAATACCGGGTGATGAGAAATTGACGAATGTCGAAGACTGCCGTTAGCGTTACATCTACAACAGAAAACATATTTGAACATAAATTGTATGAAAACTTATAGGTATAAAAATAAATATATATAATCTCCTTCTCAACACATCTATACAACTTAGCATTAAAGCTTCACTGACCCATAAATAGGGTGATTAGGCCAATCAGGCATCACTTTTTCTTTATTATTAGGGAGGCAAGCCAACCCTCACTTTTCACTGAGTCTACTTCTCCGTTGGAGATAACAACACACTTTGAATAAACTCTATCTATTCTAACTAACTCGGTCCTTGGGTGAATAATATTTAACCAACAACAATTATACATTGTAAAGGTAATTTTAAAAGTGTACAACCACCGCATCGGATGGTGCCAAATAATTTTTTTTTTTTTTTAGTATACAACCAACGCATCGGATGGTGCCAAATAATTTTTTTATAGTATACAACCAACGCATCGGATGGTGCCAAATAATTTTTTAATAGTATACAACCAACGCATCGGATGGTGCCAAATAATTTTTTAATAGTATACAACCAACTGTTTTAGAAGGTGTGATTTGTTAATAGATGTGCAGCTATATTATAGTGCAGTCATTTAATATACGTTCATCTGTGTAGAAGACGTTTCAGTAATTACAGAACAATATTTTAAGGCTTTCCCTATAAACCGTTGTTCATCCATATCGTACAAAATATCAATGGTACAAGTCTCTTAGGACAATACTAATAGTATACATTTTAATTCTGTACAAATATATATATAACTATTTCCAACATTGGCTTAAAATGTGGAAGGATATTTAGAACCACATCGTCCCACATTATAAGTTTTCTAAAATCTTATAAATAAAGAGTACATAACCAGTGTCAAAACATTTTTTTTTTGTATTATAAAGTGTTAATAGAATTAAAACGCTTTTTCAAAAGTAGAGGCTTAGCTGATGCAGCCCATGTTTAAAGAGTAAAAATAATAGTTAAATATTTTACTATGAAAACAAAACAAAAATTGTATTTACTCCCAAGTTTAGTAATAAGTTATGTAACCTTAATGATGAAACCAAGTCTAATAGTGTCAATGCACTCCAGGTAAATAACTAAATTCTTTATTTCGAATCCACTTTGAAAACAAAGAGTTACTACACTGGTATCTCTGTATTTACTAAGTAAGTACAAACATAAAAAAAAACGGCATGTAACATCTATGCACATAGTTAAAAATGATATACATGAAATACACGGAGATAGAGAGCGGATATGTCCGTGCATCCCATGATACAAAACTTACAACTAACAGAAAGAAAGTATGCCTGAAACACACGGAGATAGAGAGCGGACAAGTCCGTGTATCTCAGGATACAAAACTTACAACTAACAAAAAGAAAGTATGCCTGAAACACACGGAGATAGAGATCGGACAAGTCCGTGTATCTCAGGATACAAAACTTACAACTAACAAAAAGAAAGTATGCCTGAAACACACGGAGATAGAGAGCGGACAAGTCCGTGTATCTCAGGATACAAAACTTACAACTAACAAAACCTAAATAAATTCATCTGTTAAGCCGACATCCGAATTTGCGTCTGTTTTATCTTTAATACTATCGACAATTTATACATACACTCGCAGATATATAGTTTTAAATACATTCTCAACTCGAGCATTAGCACCAGAGTTGAGGATGTTATTGTAAGGAAACAAACCAGCATATCATTACCAACATCAAACTTATAAAACACCCCCCGCGAAGTAAATAACCCATTTCCGTAGAAATGAGCCTATGACAGGAGAAAAGACTGTCAGCATGTCGGGTCGTTTCAACTCGGTTGATCAGGCCGGGTTAAAACTCCCAAGCATCAAATATTAACTAACAGATATGATAATTTGCAGTACTCGGTAGGGATGGCCAGACCCTCCGAAGTATTGCCACAATAAGACTATACCGGTATATTATTTGATTTTACTATATCTTTCACATGAAAATCACCCGCAACTTTTCCGTTTAAGTCTGCAAGTGTATAAATTAAGTTGGATTTTTTCTTTACTACCACGTTCTGAACAAACCGGGGTGCCAATTTTTGTGCAAAATAATTCAATGCGTTAGATTGCGCAAAATTCCTCCGCCACACCACATCACCAACCTGATAGGTAATGTGTTTTCTGCGCAGGTTGTAATGGTCAGCTCCTTTTTGAAAAGCTTTAAGAAGAGCATTCGAGACTTGCTCATAAACCGACGACAACTCTTCCAATTTCTGTGCATAAACTTTAGGTTGAGCACCAATTTGCGAACTGGTTTCCTCATCCGCTATTGGATTACGGTGCAGATCACCGTCTAGTATCTGCTCCCGACCATGCATCAGAAAATAAGGTGTATAACCTGTAGCGCAGTTTACCGTGTTATTCATCGCTGATTGAACTTGCGGAAGAAATTTAGACCAGTTTCGGTGGTCTGATTCAACTAAGATGGATAACGCCGTGCCCAGGGTTTGATTATAACGTTCGACTACGTTGTTTTGAGGCGTATAAGATGAATTGTAAAATGGTGGCGGCATGTTATAACTATTAAGTAATTCTTTAAATTCTTTCGAAACAAATTGACGACCATTATCACAGACGATAGTTCGTGGTACGCCGTGAACAAGAAAGATGTTTTCTTCTAAGATTTTTATTATGCTTCTCGCGGTGCCATTGCGCAGCGGAAATAGCCATGTAAATTTAGAAAAAACGTCTACACATGATAGGATTACGGTAAAACCTGAGTAACTCCTAGGTAAAGGACCTACTAAATCTATCGACAACATTTGCATGGGTCTTGTGACCTTTTTTGGGTTTGAGGAGATTCCGTTAGGTGGGGCTGTACTTATTTTGTGGGCCTAACAGACTGTACAACGATTAACAAATTGCTTAACATCCTTGTACATATTAGGCCAATAGTAACGCAATTGCACCTTTTTGTAGGTTTTGAATACCCCAGGATGACAAGCTCGCGAAGATTCGTGTAAATTAGATAGAATTGCCTGTCTACCTTCTTGCGGAACTACTTTTTTCCAGGCAGTATCCTCGCACAGAGCTAGACGAGTCTTTGTGTGTCGGAACAATTCATTATTACGTATTTGAAAGTTCTGGAATCGTTGTGGGAATTCTTTGCATCCTTTCCAAGCTTTCAAATACCACGTATCCTTTATATTATCAATGTCCACACCTGATAATACGGCAAGGTCCATTCGTGAGAGTACGTCTGGAACAACATGCTGTGTCCCTTTGCGATGAACAACGTCAAAAGAAAATTGCGAAAGGCGAGAGCTCCACCGTGCAAGACGGCCACTAGGGTTAGACAAGGACCCTAGCCATTTCAAGCTTGAGTGGTCAGTAACTACCGTAAAATGAGCTCCTTCAATGTAGGGTCTAAAGTGCGTTACTGAATCCAGCACTGCCAAAAGTTCACGCTCCGTAATTCCGTAGTTGCGTTCGTGAGTGTTAAGGCAACGTGAATAGTACGCAATCGGGTGTTCGGCACCGTCTATATTCTGTATTAGGACACCCCCCACTCCTACGGAGCTTGCGTCGCAATGTATCGCGAACGGTTCTGAAAAGTTTGGGCAGCTTAAAACCGGAGCACTTATAAGGGCTTGTTTTAAATCGTTAAAAGCTTTTTCAGCTTCTGGTGTCCATTTGAAGTTACTGACACCGTTCTTTGAACCAGTAAGCTTCGTCAATGGAGCGGCTATACTCGAGAAGCCTTTGATAAAACGTCTAAAATACCCTGAAAGGCCAAGGAAAGCTCGGATTCCTTTCGCGTTTTTTGGAATTGGAAAATCCTTTATGCTTTCAATTTTCACCGGATCTGTGCGAAGTCCCTGTGAATCTACTAAGTATCCCAAATACTTAAGCTCTGATCTACAGAACTCAGATTTTTTTGATTTATAGTGAGGCCCGCATCTCTCAGTCTTTCAAAAACTTTGTTAAGTAGTTTAATGTGAGAATCAAAATCCTCCGAAATTAAAATTAAATCGTCTAGATAACAGAAGGCGTTATCATCAAATTCTGGTCCAAACAAGGCGTCAGCCAGTCTTTGGAGTTCACTGGGTGCATTTTTTAACCCAAACGGCATACGAGTAAATTCGAAGAGTCCACGGCCCGGAACGACGAATGCTGTTTTCTCGCAGGAGTCTTTATCCAGCGCTACCTGCCAAAACGCCTTACTCAAATCTATTGAAGATACGTATCTTGCGCCACCCAGTTTGTCTAAGATCCGTGCGATATGAGGTAATGGGTAACTGTCTCTGATCGTTACGTTATTTAATTTTCTGGAGTGGAGGCAAAATCTCCCCGTACCATCCTTCTTTTGTACTATAATCACGGGACTAGACCAAGGCGATCGAGAGGGGCGGATTACTCCTAAACTGAGCATCTCGTCCACTTCCGCGTCGAGTTGACGTTGTCTAGCCGGAGACAGAGGATAGTAGCGCTGCTTAATCGGAGGACCAGTTGTAATGATTTTATGCTTCACTAAATGTGTTAAACCCAAACCTTTTTTTTCATAGGAAATAGAGTCAAATTTACTAACAATTTTCGAAAGAGCTCTGCTTTCGGAAACCGATAATGAAGAAGCAGGGCGAATTGCTCGTAATTCATTAATGTGACCCGCATGGTCAGGTTCGTGCACGTCTGGAAACAGTTCCGGTGCGATTCGAAACTGCTTCCAAAAGTTGACCCCCAAAATAAAATTAGGTGATAATGATGGAATGACGTAAAAGACAACCTGCCTTGTGATTGTATTGTACGTCACCGGCAAAGTTATAGTACCCAGAACAGACTGACTCGAGCCGTCAGCTGTTGTAACGCTATAATCTACTTTAACTAATTCTACTCCTAAATCTAAAAATATCTTATAACTATCCCCCCCTAAACATGACAAAGAAGCACCGCTGTCTAGCAATGCTTTATAATTATTATTTAGAACAAAAATGTCGGCATAAGGACGCTCATCCTCTGTACTATCCTTCTCCTGTGGCAGTGCGTCCACCGCTTGAGGAGACGGGCTAGAAAGGAATTGTTGCACTAGGCGGAGCCAACGCTTCCACTCCCTCTTTCTTTGTGCACAAGAAGGGGCGCTGTAAGATTGACTCGTTTCTAGTTTTTTGGATCTTTAGTATATTTCTTATTGTTAATACTACTAACATGTGGTTTCCTATTATCGCTATCTTTTTTCCAACAATTTGTTATTGAATGACCTTTGATTTTGCAGTAAGTACAAACAAGAGATTTATTTTGTTGATTTATTGTATCCTGTTTAGAAAAATTATTCATATTGTTCGCCGTAGGTTTAGAATTCCTAGAAGGGTTAAAATTATTATTATTGTTATTATTATTGAATGTCTTGTAATTGTTTGTATTATTGAAAGGCTTATTGTAATTATTGGAGAACGAATTAAATTTTTTAAAGTTACCGGACTTATATTGAGTGTCTACTAATTTTGGAATTGCTGAGGACGTTGAGGCCTCAGTGTACGACTCGAGTTTAGCAGCGCACCTCGTAAGTTCCTCAAACGAACTAAAATCTCTGGATGACATCAAGTTAGCATACATAGGCAACAATGCTTTCATGGCTATCCGCAAAAGTTTAACCTCAGGAATTTTACAATCCAATTTATTGTTAAGCGCTTTAAGTCTCAAAGTGAATTCTAAAACTGACATTCCCTTGGGCTGTTTATAATTTAGAATCTCATTTTCCAGATCTAATTGCCTATCCTGTCCCTCAAATTGTTTTATTAATAAGCTGGATAGGTCATCCCATTCTAAGTCTGGACTATAAATTGACCTATACCATAGAAGTGCTAACCCGTCTAAAATTTCACTGAAAGATTTAACTAAGTCTTTATGAGAAATGTTGCGTGTCCTACAACGCTCTTCGACCAAAAGCAGAAAATCTCTCACGCAGCTTTTACCATCGTACTTGACATCCCAATTTGTAAGCCCCCGCGATGATGAGTCTTTATAAATAACCTTGGTATGTTTAATAACCGTGACCTTCTCCTCTGTTTCATTGTCAGAATCTAGATCCGAATCACTTTCCTCCAGAACCACATTTAATGATTTCTTCATAGTTTTGTTATAGGCGCGCGCTCGTGAACGCAACGCTTGGGCGGTGCCCTCCGGTTCGATGGATCGTGAAGTTAATTCCTTTATAAGATCATCCTTGGATGCATTATTTACATTTGGAATCGGAGTAGACATTGTAACGGTAATGTAAAAAGCTTGACACGAAAATACAATTGAAAAGAAATAGAAGAAAAGAAAATAAAATTACTATATTCTTTGTTTTTGATGTTGTTGTTATTGTTATTGCTGCTAATGTACGTTGTAATTGTACGGTGTTGTTGTTATTGCTATATTCTTTTTTTTTTTTAAATGTGTATGTTGCCCATTTAAATTAATTTTTTTTTTTCCGTTAAATTAATATGTAAGTAGCTCATAAAAAAAAAATTTCATTTAACTGAATATGTAAGTAGCTCATTTAAAAAAAAATAAAAATTTTCATTTAAATTAATATGTAAGTAGCTCATTTAAATGAAAATTTAAAACGTCAGTTAGACATTAGTAAATAAACATTTTACAAGTATAATTACAGTAGGTTTTGACAGGGCTTTAGACAAATTTTCTACTCGAAGCAAAAACAAATCACTCGCATTGTCATTAAAAATCTCAATAAATATTTTAAACAATTGAATAATCTCCAATAATAACCCTCCATTACTATTTAAACACCAAATAAATTGATTTGTTTTCGGCTATCAGGTATTTTAACATGTAAACACAGCTGTGTTTTGACATTAGCCCAAGCCATAGGTAAAAATGTCAACAAGAAACCGTCATAGACAATCCGAGGTATTCTTGTAGCAGCAAGCACTGATTGATTCCGAAATGAAAAAAAATTATGTAGCTCTATGTAGCACATTTTCCATTGTCTATGGCCGATTTCTATGCTTTAAACATACAAAATGAAAGTGACAATGCATTTTAGGTTATGGAATACAATAACATTGCGTTTCAATGAACATGCGAGTAAATGCAAACAGGAAATTCGGCTGAACAGATGAATATTATACAAAGCATAATTATACTACCCTGTGTACACCACGGACGACAAAAGAACAATCCAGGAATGTTACAAAATCGAGCCCAAAACAAACGCTTGAGGCGCCATTGTTATAATGATATCGTATTTTTGTTTCATATCATAGTGTCTCCATACAAACGAAGTATTGAAAATCTGTAAGGCGCAGATGCCAATCAAATACTTCATCTCACCTCCGCTCACCCCAAATCAACTTTGATTCGAATGGAACCTTGGACGCCAATCTTCGACTATACAGTCGAAGAATGTCAATCTGCGGCAAGCATGAGACTCACCCTTAACGGCGTGGGCATTCCTAATGTATCATCCCTGGAAAGGAGTGGGGTGTTGGGCTATTGCCATTAAAACCCACTTTTAAATGAACATAAGCATAATATATTGTTTAAAGGAATAACTGTTAATAAATGACATATAAAAAGGACTCACCCGGGACCTTGAATCAACCTAATTCTAACTATCTACCAATTTACCCCCCCCCGGACTGCAGCTGCGAGTTGGAGGCCCTTGTGGCCTCTCCCAGAGACGCCTGGTGTGAATTTCTACCGATTGGGAGGCCCAAACTCTCTCCATCAATCGGTAAAACTCCGCTCGACTGTGGCAGGCGGAATCCTATGACCCTCCGCGGGATGCCGATCCTCCTGCTTCCTCTCCTGGCCTCGGCTCTGGAGCCGAACGATCACCGATGGTGGGGACCCATGAACCTCTCCTGACTATCGGTCCTATTGCAAATGGTGGCGACACTCTTACTCCTTTACGGCGCGAGTTCTCCAAAAATGGCGAGCACCACGGGATTGTCGGCCGCGGGAAAATGATTATTGCCAGCGTACACTACTTGTTACCGACAGGATGGCTCTGCTCACTCCCGATTACTCTTTGTGAGCCCCGGCCACAATAACATGCCGCCGAATTATTCCCGACTCGATTAAACACGATCTCACTCGCGATTTTTGAGGGTTTTTCTTTGAAAACCATTAATAAGATTTCACTAAAAATCCATTGTCGCCCGCGTATACTTTCTTAAATTCTTTTTCGTACAATTAGCACATTTTACTCGCAATGTGTGACTCGTCGATTCCAAAGCGGGCCGCTCTTGTCGCTTCGAAATCAAAGTGTGCGGAACCGGAACAACGCCCTCTCGCGCCTCGCCTAGACACCAAAAATCCTGAGAGTGTCGCCAACATTATCATTTTTTTTAAAGTACTTGACGGAATAATACATCTTTAAGAATTGCTTCATAACAGTTTGTTGAAAGTCAAGATATTATCTCACCAAATCAGTATGGTTTTCGGAAAAAGAAATCTACAATGGATAATTTAAGTTTGTTCACAACTGATATCCGAGTTTCTCAATCCCTAAATTCTTATACATTGGCCACATTCCTTGACCTTTCATCAGCTTACGATGATGTTTTACTGAATGTTTTGAAAGAAAAGCTAATTAAAAAACAATTCCCCCCGAAATTAGTCCAATTTATTATTAATTTGCTCTCAGATAGGTCCATTATTATTGAGTCTTCCTCTAAATGCTTAAGGCGCAAACTATGGAGAGGTTTGCCACAGGGTTCTGTTATTAGTCCTCTGTTGTTTAATATTTATATAAGCGACCTAGACTCAGTAATTCCTTTTTCTATCAAGCGACTTTACTTTGCGGATGATATTCTTATATATTTGTTACAAAAAAATATTATTCTTGCAGCTAAGGAAATGAATTTGGCTTTACAATATATTAAAAGATGGTTGTCAATAAATGGGATGAATCTGGCGGCATTTAAAACAAGGGTCGTGGCTTTCACGCGCAAAAGAAAAATTCCCCACTTCTCAATCTCTTTTGATAATGTGCCTCTACAAACCGCTACTCAAATCAAATTCCTTGGTCTTCTTTTGAACCATAAACTTTCCTGGCTTCCACATATTCAGATAATTTCTACAAAGTGTGAAAAGGGACTTAATATGATGCGAGCAGTTTCCAGAGTATGGTGGGGATCTCATCCTACCACTCTTAAATTAATGTATAATTCCCTAGTTCGGAGCCACTTGGATTATGGCTCTTTCCTTTTTGATCCACTCCCTAAATATTTAGATAAGAAAATGGAAAGAATTCAATCAAAAGCCCTCAGAATGATTATCGGAGCTATGAAATCTTCTCCAATTAATGCGCTTCAGGTAGAATGTGGGGAGCCTCCATTATATTTCAGAAGGCAATTCCTTGCCAATAAATATATTTTCAAGGCTTTATCGTTATCACTTCATCCTATTAAACAAAGTCTTAATCGGTTAAGTGTTAATTTGAATTCTAACAAAAGATTGAGAGAAAAACAATGTTTTCCTCTCCTAATTAAAAGTTTTCATCTCTATAATTCTCTATCATCTTCCCTCCAATATCTTCAAGAAGTTCCCAATCTCCCTATATACAATATTCCATTTAAGGCTATCACTTTTATGCCGAAAACAATAACATCAGTCTTTCAGAAGAATATTTTATCTTCCCCAAATAAATTTCAAAATGTGGATGATTGTTTTAAATGCATTGTGGCTTCAAAATTCCCTGGATTTTCCATCCTTTACACTGATGGTTCCAAATTTGAAAATAAAAGATGTGAAGCATCGATATATAGTCCAGAATTCAACATCAATCTCACTAATAAATTACCGAAAGAAACTTCCATATTTACAGCTGAATGCTTTGCAATTGAACAAGCGCTAAATCAAATCCAGGTTCTCAACATTCATCGAGCCTTACTATGTACTGATTCGCTAAGTGCTCTAACTAAAATTAGGTCAAATATTCTATGTTATCCGGAAGACAATATTATATGTAAAATAAAAAATCTTCTCAATTCTCTAAGTGAATCTGGGTTTGAGACGATATTGGCCTGGGTCCCTGCCCATTTGGGTATCGAGGGTAATGAGATGGCCGATTTTCTCGCCAAATCTGGTTCAGATTCCGGAACTATCCCACTAAATTTTAGAATTCCTATCTCCGATGTCTTCCCGATTCTTAAATCCAACATGACTCGTGCCTGGGAAGAAAATAGGGCAGTCTCCAAAATAAGAACTGGATCTTTCTATGCTGGAATTCAAAACCATATCCCAGCTAAGCCATGGTTTCACGGTAAAAAACTTTCAAAACGATTCATTTCATGTATTTCGAGAATGAGAATTGGTCACTGTTCAATTGCATCTCACTTGTCTAGAATTAGAGTTTTAAATGATCCGGTTTGCCAGTGCGGTGTGGAATAGGAAACCCTCGACCACGTTTTCTTTAACTGTAAAAACCATTCATCTTTCAAGAACATATACCGCCGGCTTATTAAAATCACACACCAGTCCCCCCTTAACATTTCATACCTTTTATCTCTTAACAATTCTCGTGTTCATACAACTTTATGTAAGTTTATTAACCTGAATGAATTCAATATTTAATTTGTTTTAGTGATCTAAATGTGTCCAATATTTAATTTGTTTTATTATTTTCCCAATAGATTAACCGAATTTTTTTATCCATTTTAACTATTACCGGCACAAAGCACTCCTTTCAGGGTGAATTGCCTAAAACCAAAAAAAAAAAAAAAAAAGATAATTTTTTTTTATGAATAATAATAATAATTAATCTATCTGCTAAAAATTTAGTAAAAGCAATAAATACTTGGGCAATACCTCTACTAACGTACTCATTTGGCATAATTAAATGGTCCTATACAGATTTAGATAGTTTAGAACGATTAATTAGAACTACGTTAACAAACTTTAATTGCCATCATCCAAATTCAGCTATAGAACGAATTAATTTACCTAGAAATTTAGGAGGTAGAGGTGTAGTCAAAATAACATCTTTGAAACACAATCAGGTAGAAATGCTTAGAAATTTTTTTCCATAGGAAAGCTAATAGCTCAAAAATGCACAAAATAATTTGCAAGGCAGATAAAAATATTACACCTTTAAATTTATATGACGAGAATGCCAACATTCTTATAAATACTAAGCAGGAATTATTAGATTTCTGGTCAAATAGAATTATTCACGCAAAACACTTCAATTATCTCAACCAAACGTATGTTGACATACTTTCGTCAAACAAATGGTTGGGTATTGGAGAGTTGAGCGCAGAAATAGAAGGATTTATGCTTGCCATTCAAGATAGAGTCATTAATACTAAAAATTATAGAAAGCATATAATCAAAGATATAAATCAAATTGATGATTTATGTAGAAAATGTTTGGCTTTTCCGGAAACTATAGAACATATTGTATCGGGATGTTCTATATTAGCGCCGTCCGAGTATACATTTAGGCACAATCAGGTTTTAAAAATAATTCACCAAAGTTTGGTAATTAAACATAACTTGATTGATTGCCGTAATGTAGTACCATATTATGAATACGAACCAAATTCATTTATAGAAAATGAATTTTATAAAATATATTATGATAAAACTATACTAACAGACAGAACAATTAGTCATAATAGACCTGATATTGTTTTACATGACAAAATTAAAAAAAATAACTTATATCATTGATTTAGCTATTCCAAATTCCTGTAATATTCAAAAAACTGTTTCTGAAAAAATAAGAAAATACACAGATTTAGGAAATGAAATTAAAAGAATTTGGCATTCTCGGACTATAAAAATATTAGGTACCATTTGTTATTTCGGCCACTGGCATAATACCTAGGAATCTGATTCAAAATTTAAGCATATTAGATTTATCAAAGAATTTGTATATAAAAATGCAAAAATCAGTAATTTTAAATACATGTAGGATTACAAAAGATTTTTAAAATATTTATATTGAGGGATCAGTAGGATTTACAGGTTCAATTAGAAATGCCACAGAGCCGAACCCTCTGATATGAAAATATCTGGAGTCGGTGAATTATATTCCCATTTGGTCTCTAGTAGGTTGACATGTTGTTCTTGTATTATTTTGTATTTATAATACTTATATAGTGCAATTGCATACCATGGGTTGACTAGATGATCATTTGGGGAAGTGTGTGAAAGGGTTTAGTTTTTCCTGTGGGGAAAATTTAACCGGACATTTAAATCTGGTGCGTAAAAATTTGGATGATTTATATAGCGCCGTTTTTGTGAAAAATTCACACAAGGGCGCTGTACTAACTTATAATACATTTCAAAAATCTAGAAAACTACATCCTAGACAAACAATTAAAAACAACTTACGGCTAAAAATTTTATCCACCGGTTCTTTGGTCACCGATACGAAAATATATTATGTACAATGTTTTGACCAATGAACCCGATGCAGACCTGGGAGGTTACTTGAAATTAATACTGTATTTTGTCTATTTAAAGAAATTTAGATAGAGTTCGCACGCTGAGGACATAATTATGAACACATGTTATTTAATCCTGAAAAACATTTCAATATTAATATGTAAATTATTATTTATTTTGGAAAGTAAAAGCAACAGTTAATGGTGGGCGGTGCAGTAGTACAAGGATTTGATCTTCCTAAATGTGATATTGTCATAGCCAGGGATTGGTGATCCCCGTAAATTTATTACAACGTTTTCAACCTCTTTATCAGTTACTGTGGAAAACTTCTTTAATAGTTGAGTTTTGCTCTGGTTGGTCAGTTTGTTTGTTGTCTAGGATAATATTACGAGCAAGATTAGGGCCGACATTAGCAAAATAATCATTAATTCTTTTGGTAATTTTTTTTTGTGCTTTTGTTGGTTATTGTATTGATGATTTTCCAAAACTCTTTGCTGTCTTGACCAGCATATTTTATTTTATCACCAAAATACTTTTTTTGTCGGCATAATTAAAAGCGCAAGTTTGTTACTGTATTTCCTGTAGAAGGTGTTGATTTTTTCAACATTAGGGAATTTTTCAGATTGGTGGTAGTATTTTTCTTTATTTCTGAATGAAATCACAAGTCCATGGGTTTTTCCATGGCTTTAATAATATATGCTTAGATTTTGGTTTAGAAACAATTATTTGTGTAAATAAGTTTATGTGGTTTTTGGATTTTCCGATTCAAATAGTGTTGCCCAGGTTTCCATTTTAAGATTAGCTCTTAAAATTTCCATATTTAAATGCTTTATTTCATATTGTTTTTTTCAGTTATGTTAAGAGTTGTATCAATATTTGTAGGGGCGTGTAAATAGCCCCTGACACGAGGGAATGACTACCCTATGTAAATTAACGAAAATTGAATTCTTCCCTATGTGACACAAAAACAGTTGACCCAGCAATTCCAAATTCCAAAGTGAAAACAAACAATACTCACTTAGAGAATGCAGCTCATCCACGATGTCCAACACAAAAGACACTTCTTTTCATTAAAAAATATCAAGGCGGTATTGCATAATCTTAACAGATGTTTCGCACAGCAAGGAAGTTTCAACAATGAATAAATTTGCATATTAATAATACGTGCCAAAAAATCTTGTACAACAATAATTCAATTATGGGATGAATTATTCTTATGACTGACTAGGAGAGACATCTCTTAGCTTTGACTTACACTCCCGTCGGAAGTAATTGCCTGATTCACAGAGGTAAGGAAATGCATGAATATACTGAATTTCAAGTCACATAGGTAAATTAAATACAATCCAAAAACCATAGATGGCGCCCTCATGGTCTCATAGCATAAATTATTAATTGATTAAGAAAATGGATCCAAATATATTTATGGCGCGTATCCAATGTTGATAACGAATATACAGGTGTAGTGATCAGTTATGGTGGTTTTCCGTAATATTGACATGTTTTTTTCATGGTTATTTGAGTTGCACCATATGTGATCGATGCAGGAAGTAAATTGTCCGCTGACATTCCGTGTTGTATAAATAATGATAAATGATTTATAGTTTAGCGATGTCATTACATGTAATCATGTTTCGTTTTTCCTTTTACCTCTTGCCCAATATTAAGGTTAAAATCACCTGTTACGATGTTACTATACCTTTTACATTTAGCAATAATTGTTCCAATTATAATGAAACTGTTCAGATTTGATCCGTGTGTGCGGTAGATAGCTAAGATATTGTTTATAACTTTATTCACTTTTTAGTTCAGTTTTTGACAGTTTGCTAGCTTGATTTTAATTTCAGTGATTGTGACGTTATTGTATTTATTTAAGATAAAAACAGTAATACCACAGTTCTTTTTTATATGCGTTGTGGACGAATAATAGGTATAGTTCGGATATCGTAAAAGTCGGTAGCATTATTAATATTTAAGTATGCTTCTGTTAAAACAGGGGTGGGGAACCTGCGGCCTGCGAAGGTTTTTAGTGCGGCCCACGAGCACTTTTGGTGCGGTGAAAAGAGAGTGGGATAATCCCGCTATCCCACTCTCTCCTCACCCCCTTCCCTCCCATAACTGACGCACTGTCCGACTCTAATTACTGTCTCTTTCTTGCATAAATATTTCCGCACTGTCCCACTCTAATTTAATGTCTCTTTCTTTCACAATTTGTATAAATATATGTGTATTATTCTGTATTTGTTAGTATTTTTATATTCAGTCCTGATGAAGGTACGGAGGTACCGAAACCGGTAGACGGAAAAAATAACCATAAAGTGACTTAAAACAAAGCCCGATTATTGTTTAAACTCGCAGCAAATGCAAGCGAGAAACCTTGCGGGAGAGAGAGAGAGTTGGAAATTTGAGTAGAAAAGAAGCTAGGAGATGTTTATTAACCATGTTGCATTTACCATGTGCCCAAACTGTATATTGCTTTGTGGAATAAACCGGAATTGATTACCAAATACATTTTAGTTTGAATGGAATAACTAAGCCCTCCCGCTTTACAGAGTAATACTTGCCATTTGACCACACGACCCGAGAGAGAGGTATTGCAATGATTCCGCTGAGCTGGCTCTTGCATCACCTGGGAATATACTGCGAAAAGGTAGGTTTTGGCACCCCTTCTCGCACAGCGAGACCCTTTGGTTGAATACATATTTGACGCCGTACCACCGATGTTTTTCACGGTAGCTAAACTAGGCCGGTAGGCCCACGCAGCTTAACAACTATTACTCTGTGGATAATCTATTTTTTACGTATCCATTATACTTACACATAAAAGGAATGTTATGTCATTCATAATCAACATGATCAAGGTACCGACAGCCTAATCACCCACCAGGAATCTTCAAATTTTAGAAATAGAATCAAAGTAAATTTTTTATTTATGAACGTCCATTATTACGTTCTCCGGTTACACGTTCCTTGTATTATAATTTACACCACAATAAATTAATGTGCTACAGTGAAGATAGTAAAGAAAAAGCATTTTAAAGTCTTATAAGTTTATTAAATTCATGATTTATTGAATTTTGACAACGTTGTATTTTCCTTACTTAAACCTACTTTTAAAAAAATTACTTTTAACCCGTTCAACACTGCACCTTTGTTTCCACAATATAGATGATGTTTCATAATATATATAACCCTTAGAAAATTACTTATTTATTAAGACAAGCACAGTACATTATGAAAAAGTATATAAATTAAATTATTACATGGTTATATTCGTAGTATCTATTATTAAAGGCCATTGAATATTCAGTGATAATCAGTAAGGTTCGCCGGACTGTTTTTAAATCTTAACTAATGCGTGTATGAGTATTATTGATAAAAAGTAAAAAAGTGTGTGACGAGATAGAGAGAAGTTTTAAAATCAAGAATTTTGAGCTCACAAATTGCAATTGACTGTTAATAAAACTTTTATGAAAAATTTATTTTTAAAATGTTTTAAGTTATAAGGTTTTCTTCTCAGTTAAATGTTGTGATTGCGCGAGTAATTGGCGAGTTATTTGCAGCCTTAGCAATATTGGCTCCTATATGAAGAAGCGTAGTGTGCCTGGTACGCCTTGTTGGAACATTTGAACCAATAACGGACAGCAATAAGGAACTATCCATTAATTAGGAGAATACATTATGGTAACAATAGATCTGAAAATGCACGCCTCTTTTGAAAATTAAAATAACCTTTTTGGATTGTTAGGTCAGAGATAGTATTGGTATGACTAGTAAATAATGCTAATATTTCTGATTATGTTAATGACACTAGGTATATTTTAATCACACAGCACATGTGGATGTTATAATAGTGATGATTAGATTTTGATGTATTGACGGTTATCCAAATATCCTCTGCGTCATTTCCAAGGGCGAAGGATAATACTTTTTTTTTTAATTCAGAGAATTTCGCCTCCGCCAGTTGATTTATAGGTGCGATGGATATTAGCATGGAGTGAAATTTTATTTTTGAGAATTTCAAAAATCGGCATAGTTGGGAAAGGTGCTCCATATATTAACAATTGCAACAAAAATAAAAAATAAATATTCATAAAACCTGGACATCGCCAAAGCTTTATATTTTACCATTTTCACGATTTTAAAGTATTTATAGCTTATATACACATAAAATTAGTATTTTAACATTTATCTTACAGATAATACATTCATAGATTGGTAGAAAGGAACAAATAGTGAAATAAAATATGTACACATATTATTTACCGCATTGAAAAACTTGAAAATTGCAAAAGTTGCTATGAACGGTACTGCATTTTGGAGTCAAAAAGTAGCATAAGGTTTCGTGACTATAACCTTGTTTTTATTAAGTCATCTCGTCTCAAGGCTGACAGCAGCTGAAGCTTTTTTTTTATTTTTTTTATTTTTATTTATTTAATATAGTTATATAATTGTACAGTGGAGTTATGGAAATTGCATAGCGGTACAGAAATTATTTAAACATTGCAATCTCACCAAAGAAGAAGCTAGTTCTTGTGCTTGATGAGCGAGTTACACTAACTATAACTGAAATAGAACAACATTATGTAATAAGTAAGTATATAATAGGATAAATTGAGACTTCTGGATCATCTATATGTGTAGGTGTACATACATAGGATACGGTTACATACGGTTATTGTGCACTTAGGAGAAATTCGAAAAATCTAAATAAAATAGAGATGAATATGTATTAAAAATAAATAGAAAGAAAGAGAAAAACAGGTAATTATTTAGTTAATTATTCCTGATGAAGTATAGCTTCAGTTTGAGTTTCAGTTTATTGATGTCTTTGGTTTTTTTATTTCAATGGGAAGGTTGTTGAAAAACTTTATTCCTAAATAGATATAATTGTTTTGCATTAGTTTGGTATTAAATTTTGGTGTTTTGATGTTGTCTTCATATCTTTTTGATTGGTGAGTTTCAAATTTCTTGATGATATTATCTTTGTAAATTTGGATAATTGCATTTTTCTTGAAGATATTCTCAACTCGAGGCACCGTGAAATCTGCGAAAAGCGTTTCTTTTGGATAAGTGGAGGGTTTCTTTAGGATTACTTTAATGATTAGTTTCTGGATCACTTTGACAGGGGTTAGAATATTGTTGTATGACCCCCCATCCAATTATTCCATATTGAATTAAAGACTGGATTAGTGCATAGTATACTCTTTTTAGATTGTTGAGTTTTAAAATATTTCTTAATCTTATGAATATATATATACACTTTCTGATACGCTTAACCAATTCACAGATATGGCTCTTCCACTTCATATGTTGTTCTATTATCACTCCTATTACAATTTTCTCGCATCCCTCAATGCCTTGAGTGGGCAAGGAAAATTCTTTACCATGACATCGACAATTACAATTACGACTCATTTACATTATCCCAATTCATAACACCAATACAATTATCTACCGAAAAATCAAAAAAGCACTTTGAAGTTACTAATAAAGTCTGATTGCGTTTTCATTTGACGGGAGTCCAATATTCTTCTTAACGCCAACTCTCTTAACCATTTTTGGTTGTCGGGTAAAATGGTTAACAATATGTTTGTGATACTCAAAAAACCATTGCGCTCGATTACTGTGTTAATAATATATTTAAAATCATTGGACAAATATCGTGAAAGCAATATTGTTTCATGCAAATTTCTAACTCCGGAAATACATATTGGTTTGGTAACATAGTTATACATAGTTACATAATTGTCGTTAAAGTTAACAAATTTTCTGATGGTTTTAGGGTAGAAATGTAAAGCCGAAGAACCCGCTTCGTTTTAGTGAACCACCTGGAATGTATAATTTTACCGGTTTTTTTAACAAGTTTTCTTTGCGGAATCTGGAATCATCAATCTCATCAATCAATCAATGGTTTTACATATTTTCCATATATACAGCTGAGCTGTAATAAAATCCTGTTCATTTTTCGCACTTGCCAAATAACATTGAATGACTTTAAATTTCAGGATAGGAAGTTGTTCACACTTATTTAAGTATTTTCCAATAATGCCAGTGAAACTTTGCGGTCCAGTCGATGCAGTTAAAAAGTAGTCGTAAAATGAGCTCGTTTGCGTGTAACTGACAGACAATCCACTGTAAAGGCCGTTTGAGAAGTGATTCAAGACACCAAATCACAACTCTTTTGTAGCCCGTATTGACTGCAGTTTCTTTGCATCCAATTGCAACAAACTATACCGACGAATATTACTCCTGTGCACGACGTGTACCGTTCTGTGAAATTGAGCCAACATCTTGTAATACAGCAGAAAAAATATCTGCCTAACGTTCTGGCTACAACAGGGAAGGATTTCACTGCAGGATGGTCAGCATGATGCTGAATATTTTTTCGTTATGCTTCATTCACCTCGTAATACATCTTCACAAGTAGGCAAAACATTCAAAGGTAATTCTCATCCAGATGTCACATTGCCATTATGTTCAAAGTTCAAAGAAACTAACTAACTAACCATCACGCCGTTTCCCCGCAGGGGTAGGCAGAGAGGACGGATCGCCAAACAACTCGGTCTTGGCACACACTCTTTGCCTCACTCACATTCATACATCGTCTCATACATACTCTTCTATTATTCTGACTTTTGACATGGCCCGTCTCAAGTATCTGATTCACTTGATCGTGCCATGTCTTCCTCGGGCGTCCCCGACTTCTTCTACCATTCACATTTGCGTCATATATTCTTTTTACACTACTTTCTTCGCACATTCGCTCTACGTGCCCAAACCATCTGAGGGTCCCTTACCTGTACCCGTACCTGAAGGAAATTCAAAGAACAGTTAATATAAACTCTTAAATAGCCTATCGAAAAATAGTTGAATATTCTAATGCAGCACGCAATTAAAAATACTACGTAAACTGTAACTCCACCAACGCGCACTTGGATAAACATGATGAAATTCTTTGAGTATGAGTTTGCCCCATTTCCCTTGGCACTGTTCAATGAAAGTGGGATGCAAAAGACAAATAAATCTGTTCTGTATAGCTTATTCGAGCCTACCAAAAAAACTGTTCTACTGTCTCAGATGAACATAGTTGTGGACAGAGGATTTCTATCATATTATACATATTATCTATATTATACAGAGTAATTTGACAAAAAGATGCCTTCGTTGCCGCAATTTGTGATCGTTATATCACCTACGTCAACCACCACTATCCTGGAATGACTCGCACTGTGGTATTTGATAGGTACGCAAATCCAGTCAATAGTACGACATCACAAGAACAGATGCGACGATACAGACTGAGAAGGTCAGCCGACATCAATTTGACATGGAGCAAATCAATACCCGTTAAACAGGAAGATTTTTTTATCCAATCCTACCAACAAAAGTAACTTCATCTCCTTACTACAGACTAAATTTCGGGAGAATGGGATACAGACTCATCAGGCCACCGATGATGCTGACGTCCTTATCGTGAAGACTGCTGTGGAACTATCCTTTCACAACTCTGTGGCTGTCTTTGGTGAGGATGTGGACCTCACTGTCCTTTTGATTGCTTCCACTCCTCCCACCTAAGATATTCTGTTGCTGAAACCCGGACGAGGGAAAACCAAAACATTGGCACTGTCCACCCAAGAGATGCAGCATCGTGAATTTGAACACATCATATTTTTACATTCATTTACCGGATGCGATATAACGTCTGCAAATTTCAGGAGAAGCAAGGTGGGCTTTTCAAAATTGTACTTGGAGTTAGAAATGATCAAGCAAGCGGCAATGATCTTTTACAATCCCTCCTCTACTCACGACGAGGTTGAAGAGGCTGGAAATAAATGCTTCCTGAAATGGTATGCGGCGCCAAAAAGACAGACCTCCCTTAGCCAGTACCACTTCCAGTCGTTCACAAGGTCCGTGGCAAATATGAAGCCTGACATCAGCTCCCTCCCTCCAACAGAGAGTGCAGCTAAACAGCATTCCCGGCGGACATACCACCAAGATCAGCAGTGGCTCGGGATTGAGCTGTCCCCTGAAGAATGGGGGTGGAAACACGAAGGAGACACCCTGGCGCCAATTACAACAGAAGATCCTCCAGCACCGGAGGTCCTTCTGAAAATGATATTTTGCCTCTGCACCAAGGATTGTGCAATTGGCAAATGTGGATGCCGAAAATCAATGTTGACCTGTTCTGCAGCGTGCCTTCACTGCCAAGGGAGATGCCTCAATAGCGTGCCTGTTGCCGAGGACGACCATGAAGACGACGTAGAGCCCTTTCAACAAGAACATCCACCACTGATAATGACGATGCCATGGATGAACAACGCTTGCCAGGACCCTCACGTCCAAAGAGGAAATGAAAACGTGAATCCATATAAAGTTGAGAGTGTAACATGATGTTATTGAGAACAGTGCCAAGGGAAATGGGGCCAACTCATACTCAAAGAATTTCATCAAATCCTCATCTGATCGTTTGCTTATACACGTCCGCTGAAACAGCAATGTTGGGTCAACTGCAACCTTTTCATCGTGAATTTTTATCGACGAGCTAACAAAATACATTGGGAATGCCCGATCTTTGCGGGATAACTTGATGTCTGAGAATGTCAAGCCCAATATCACATTCATTGCCACCAACTCGAACAGCATGGTAGCACCTTATTGTAGCATCTCCGACGACTAACCTAATCACCCATCACAATAATAATGATTATAAAATGAATTCCACTAATCATCTGTTCGAGAACAACTTACTTGCTCTCTTGCGTGCAAAACTTAATAAGAAATTTCCCATGAAGAAAAAACCCGTCTTAATTAAAAAAACAGCTTTTTCTGAAAATGACGACATTTTACGAAAAAACTTAAAATTGCTGTAAATATTTACTGGTTGGAGATTTATTTACATATGTATATATATATATATATATATATTCTAAAAGGTTATTAAATTATTTACAACTTTTCCAAATAAATTTCTTTCTTGGATGAATATTTTAGACGATATGAAGGAATGTTTCATGAAAAATGTGAGGTAAAATGATTTTTTTCGAAAATATTGACATTTGTGGAGCGTATAACTCAAAAACGGCTGGGATTTCCAAAATTACGTAAAGAATAAAAATTTTAGATAACCTTATGAGCTTTTACTTATTCTAAAAAAGTTTTCCTCTGCGACGCACCGTTTTTGAGATATAAACGGAAACCCGAAAATCGGGCCCTCCCCCCCCCCCCCCCCCTCCGCTCCCTAGCTCACCACCTAGACGTCAGGACTTTTAGTATGTTCACACCCTAAGCATCCTAAACAAGTTCTGAAAGAATCGCTTAGGTTCCTGCTCACGCACTCTACAACTCCTTCCTTTACTGGACTATAAGTAAATACATATTCTTTTTTTACATAAATACAAGCATTTCTAAAAATCTGGAGAACATTTTTGTGTTATCAATATTTTTATAAAAAATTAAAAGTGGTAGCGATGTTCTAATTACAAATATTTATTTTTTATTTAAGATAAGTATATAACGGAGCACCAATCCCGCTTATGCCGAATTCTATATTACGAAAAAAAAATTCTCCATACTAGACCGCTCCACCCTAATGGATATCCCTTTCATTTCTTTAAACAAAACAGCGATAAAAATCATCTAGGATGCTATTAACCAACCAACTTTCGGTAATGAAGATTGTATCATAAATTTAGAGCAAAATATTTTTATAAAACTTGCGTTTTAATGTAAAATTATTTACGAATCATGCATTAGAAATTTTGTTAACTACATTTTAAAGGTCGGTTTCTATAAAAACAAAATAGAGTGCAGTTCACCAGTGCAATGCAACCAATAGGAGCCTTGAATCATAATCATAAAGAACCAATAGGATCATAATCAAAGCGGCCAATGAGCGCGCTTTGATGCTTCGCAGGCGCTGTTATGCGTCATTTCCGCTTCATCCTAATTTCAAATCACAACGGAGTTAAAGAAGTTCCACTTCAAAAGTACATGAAAAATATTATATTCAAGCGTTGTGTTAATTAATAGTCGTAAGTCCACGCAAAGCACAACTTACAATAATTATCAATTGAGATGGGTCAATATATTTTAAATTGTGTTATTGAACAGTGTTGGGTGTTGGGGACCAAAAGGAGGTACCCGCAAAGCGGAAAGAATGGGGAAAGTCAAGGAATGCCGACCCTAGTTTCTTCTTCGCTTGTCTTAATTTTGCTGGTTCATCACATTAACCACCGCTCGCGAGCTCACGATGGTTCTTATCTGTTTCGAATCGGTCGAACAAGGGCTCCGTGTTTGATACAATACGTGTAAACGGTATTATTATTATTTTCATACTATGACACATGATGGTATTTAGTCGGCATCAGGTAGGTAGGGAAAAATCGAATTTGTAGTTAGGAATTAAAGTTTGGAATAGGTACAAAGATGAATGGTACGGCAACAAGCGGTGAGCGTAATTATGTGAGATGGAGATATGATGATTACACTAGAAATATGATAGTCCACTGGGGTGAGCATATGTTTCAACTTGCGTATTTGAAAACTTATAATGGATATATTTTTTGTTTCAGTATTCATTTTTTCTAATTAAATTTTTATAACTTTTTGGCATCAAAGGGTTTTTTTTTTGGTTCATAAGGAAAAAAACCAACAGTACAACAATTGATTCGATTACATAAAAAATCGTTTACAAAAATGGAATCCCAGACTCCCAAAGATCCCAACAGAAAAAAAAGATGCCATAAGGAATATCCTTCACATGCATAGAAGAATCTTTGTTCTATGTTCAAAACTGGGCTATTTTATTAACAAATCAAGGGATAATATTTTCTTTATTCATGTGCCTTCGGGAGAACACTGGTGTTGAAAGGGTTAAGGGCTTGCATACAGTACATTGAACTAATGCTCCGCATTGATTAATATATATGGTAAGACAACTTTTGTATTTTATTTAACAGATTAATATCACATTCCCAATGGATTGATTTTCCGTACTACTTCGTTGACAAGAAAGCTATTAGAAATTAAATATGCATGACGTAACACAGTGTCCAGCAATAAAAACTATCACTTGGGTTGGAAGTGTCTGGAGATTTATGTACGAGTAATCCGGTAAATGAGAAAAATACGTAAAAGGTAATTAAAAAGGGATAAAGAAAATATTAAATTAAATAGATGTATTTTTATTTTTTATTACAATTTTTTTTATTATTTATTGAGTTAGTCTACTACAATTGAATATAAATTTATTTTCGCTAGGTAACATTTCATTTTATAAATTTCAATATTTTTACAGTAAACTTAACATTTTTTAAATAATATATTCTTTCTTCATACTTTCAGTCATTTCATAATACATCTTTGGTTCTCTATACATTAGGAAGTTCGGAGATTTTTATTTTTTCATATGCGGCAATCTAACTCTTTTTTAATTTTGTCATCATTAATTGTCAAATTTAACCCTGCGTTACGCATTTTATTGCCTATTTCCAAATATTTTGTTTTGTTTCCAAATATTTTGTTCGGTTTCAAGTTGTTTAATTTCAGCCATTTTGCCATATTTTTTAGGTATTTTGTAGATCTTCATTTATTTTGATAATTGCATCTATGTAATCTTCACACGAAAAACAGATTACCCTATCGTCTGCAAATAGTCTAATTTTGCAATGTTTTATGGTTTTAATTTTATCATTTATGTAAATTATGAATAGAATTGGACCTAATACCGACCCATGCGGAACACCAAGATTGTTTTCAATCGGTTCTGAAACTGAACTTTTCGTTACCTGTTTTTTTCCTGGAGATATTCTTTGAATAGATTCAGAGTTTCGTCTGAAAGAACTACGTCTTCTAATTTATCCAATAGTTTTTTTTCTTTCTAAATGCTTTTTTGAAATTTAAAAATGCTGCAATGGTGCTATTTTATTTCTTTCTTTGGTTATCTTCTGTATCAATTACTATGTTTATCGCCGCTTTGCAAGAGTTATTGTTCCGGAATTCTGATTTCTTGTCATATAACAAGTTATGAAAGAAAATATGAAATAACAAGGATATTATTTATTTTTTTTATTTATTAATTATTGAGTTAGTTTATACTACATGCATATAAACTAATAAGCACAATGTAACATTTCATTTGATAAATTTAAATATTTTTACAGTAAGCATAACATTTCTTTTTAAATACGTTCATTCTTTCTTCATTCTTCATACTTTCAGGCATTTCATCATACATCTTTAGTCCTCTGTACATTAGGCTGTTCTGTGATTTTGATTTCTTCATTTGTGGCAATCGAACTCTGTTTACATTTCTTGTTTCGTAATTATGAATGTCTCTATTAAAAACAATTTCATCCTTAAAATATTTTTTGCATTTGGTTTTTCATAATTTTATGCACAAAAATTAACACGTTAAATAGTAGTCTCTTTTTTATTGGAATCCAATTTAGCTCCTCTCTCATTTGATCAATCCTTGCGTATTTGCCTTTTCCCAGTATACATCTCATAGCTTTGTTTTGTATAACTTCTAGTTTGTTCAAACTTCCTTCATTGGCCAAATATAACATTGTAGAGCAGTAGTCCAAATGTGGAGCAACGATAGTTTTATAAATGAGCTCCGTAGTGTTTCTATTTAATTTACGTCTTAGTCTTCTAAGAAAATTTACCTTTTTTGATACCTTTTTTAGCACATATTCAAAGTTTGCTGTGAAAGTCAGTTTTGGGTCGAGTATTACACCCAGGTATTTGATTTCATTTACTTTTCCAATTTTTTCACCATTGATTGTCAAATTTAACCCTGTGTTACATGTTTTATTGCCTATTTCCATATATTTTGTTTTGTTTACGTTCAGTTTCAACTTGTTTAATTTCAGCCATTTTGCTATATTTTGTAGGTCTTCGTTTATTTTGTTAATTGCTTCTATGTAATCTTCACACGAAATATAGATTAAGGTATCGTCTGCAAATAGTCTAATTTTGCAATGTTTAATAGTTTTGATAATATCATTTATGTAAATTATAAATAGAATTGGACCTAATACCGACCCTTGCGGAACACCAAGGTTGTTTTCTATCGGTTCTGATTCTGAGCTTTCAACTTTCGTTACCTGTTTTCTTTCCTGGAGATATTCTTTGAATAGATTCAGAGCTACGTCAGAAAGACCTATGTCTTCTAGTTTTTCCAATAGTATTTTCCTTTCTATCGTTTCAAATGCTCTTTTGAAATCTAAGAATACTGCAATGGTTATTTTTTTTTTGTCTGTTTCTTTCTTCCATGTATCAATCACTATGTTTATCGCCGCTTCGCAAGAGTTGTTGTTCCGGAATCCTGATTGCTCCTCACATAATATGTTATGTTTTTCCAAATACTCAACGAGTTGTTTTTTTATTACAATTTCTAGTACCTGTTCGTATTTTGGTAACATATTTATTGGTCTAAATTCTTCACATTTTCTGGTATTAACAACTTTCGGAATCGGGATCACAGTAGATGTTCTCCATGTGTTTGGAAATTTTCCACTTCTTAATGATTCATTTATTATATCCAGTAGATGAGGTCCTATCACTGGCATTGCATCTTTCAAAACTGTAAAACTTATTCCATCTGGACTCGCTTTTGATTTGGTGCTGTTAAGAATCTGTAAAAGATATGTTTCATCAATCTCTTTAATCACAAATTTTTCTCGGTTTAGCCGATCATTTCTCGCGTAGATGTCTTTCTTCAGTATTGGTATACTCTGATGCAATTCTATTATGCTGTTTACGAAATATTTGTTGAAGCAGTTCTGTATGGTACCCTGTATCTGATGTGGGAATTCAATGTCGTATTTCATCTCTTTATCTTCGGTTTGTAGTAATCCTTTTATAGTTTTCCACATTTTTTTTAGTGTCTCCTTTTTCAGAGATAATTTTGTTTTTGAAGTAATCGTTCTTACAAGTTTTCAATTGTTTTGTGTATTTATTTCTCATATTTTTGAATGCTTTCCAGTCTTGAGAGTTTCTTGAGATTTTCGCAATTTTGTACAATCTATCTCTTTCATTTTGTATTGTTTGTAGTTCAATATTATACCATTTATTTGTTCCTCTTATTTTATTAGTTTTGATTGGTGTTAACTTATCAATTACTTCTTGTAGATTATTTATTAATGATTTAGACTTTTCATTGTATTCCATTTGATAAAGTTCATCCATATCACCCAGAAGTTCAATTAATCTTTCGCTGCTATATTTTTTATAGTTTCTGTATTTTATTATTTTGCTGGTTTTCGTCTTATTTCTTTTTATGTTATCTGTAATGTGGATAAGGTTATGATCGGTTATTTTTGGTTCATCAAGAACTTTTACGTTCAAATCCAATCTATTTGATATGACAAGGTCAATTAACGTACTGGATTTATCTGTTATTCGTGTCTCACTTTTAACAAGTTGTTTCATTCCCAAAGTTTGAATAATTTGTTTTAGTCTTTTAGTATATGTATCCTTAAAGTTTTTGAAATTTATATTGAAGTCACCAGTTAAGATATTATCTTCTTCTTCTTGGAGATTTAGGTTGCACCAGTTCTCTATAAATGATAGAAAGTCTTTGGTACTTGCATTTGGAGAATGGTAAATTACTCCATAAACACCTTTCTTATATCCCGAAATTATCCTTATTGCTAGTATCCAGCAATTCTTTTCGTACTGTGTGTTGGAAATTACTTCATATATTATGTCTTTTCTAATAATTATCACTGCTCCCCCTGTATGTCTACTATAGGAATCACAACGTACTGTAGAATATCCCTGAAAAGTTATTTCACTGTCTTCATTGTCGCATGTTACGTAAGTCTCGCTTAACATTATCATTGTGGGATTATTTCGTTCGATCAGCATCTGGACCTCCTCACTATTCGATATCAAACTTTGAATATTTAAACGTAGAATTCCTTGCAGCTGGTTGCTTTTTATAAAAAATTGACCTTTCTCTTATATACCGGACATTCAAAGCTCCACGCCGGATGATTTGACTCTAGGTTTATCTTCAATTTGTTTTTGGTATTGATACAATTTATACACCTTTCCGTTCCTCTAATAGAAGTACATGCTTCACTTCTGTGACCTCCTGTGCATTTAGGGCATACAAACGAGTCTTTCTTGCATTCACTTCCTTTATGGTTGAACCCGTAGCATTTGTAATCCCGTTTAATATCAAATGCATCAAATACTCGGACCCTTTCCCATCCAATATTTATTTTTTGCATTTGTAACATTGTTCCATGTGTTTGTGAATCTACTTCCAAATAAATTATGTATTCTTCTCCTGTTTTTGATTTTTTGTTTTTTATTGCGGATACTTCCATTTTTTGTGGTTCTTCTGGATATTTATAAGGAAAATAAGTTTTACGATATTGAATTGACAAGAGTACAGCTATTATAAAGGTTAGATTGTAACAGTCACATCTAAGTATGTGTTTTTTCAGTAGTTTGCAATCGTGTGTCGACTTTTTTTTTAACTATCTATTTCTTTATCTTTAAATTTAATCGTTTTTTGCTAGTTCGTAGTATTTTGAATTATTTTGAAAGCTTTGTAAAAAAATGTTTGTCCAAAGGTAGTGTTAGCAGATTGGTAGAAGTTCTTTATTTATTGTTTGTAGAATGTTGAAATATGTAACACGTAGGTCACATCTAACTATTTAAAAAAATTGACAAGTTAGATTTTATTAATGCTAGCGGTGAACTTCTTTTTTAAACAAATTTAACGACTGATTCAGTTTTTAACAAATCTTCACCACTTTTTTTGCATTAAATGATTTGTTAAAGCCTAACTTTCATAAAACGTACACTTTTTATCAGAATTTCTATTTTAACATTGTTTCACAAGCTCGTAAATGAACTTTTAAGAAAAATTTACCATCTCCGGAATATTTAGGAAAATATAATACATAACATTTTAAAGAAATTCATTTTTGGCACCTATAAATTTTAACATGACAATTAAAAAAAATAGTGTGCCCACAATGGTTTTGTAATCTTTCAGGAATAATAAAATTTTACTCCTTCCGTCAAAATAGCAAGTGAAATCGACTAAACTTACTTAATTAAATGCTTGTAATGAGAATGGTTACACTGAAAAATAAAATATTTTTAGCGCATTGCGTAAGATTAGAAATACGAATGTTTGAATGTTTTAAATACTTTAAAATAAATTCCATACCTACAATAATTAAATGCTTGAAATGAGAATGGTTACACTGAAAAATAAAATATTTTTAGCGCATTGCGTAAGATTAGAAATACGAATGTTTGAATGTTTTAAATACTTTAAAATAAATTCCATACCTACAATAATTAAATGCTTGAAATGAGAATGGTTACACTGAAAAATAAAATATTTTTAGCGCATTGCGTAAGATTAGAAATACGAATGTTTGAATGTTTTAAATACTTTAAAATAAATTCCATACCTACAATAATTAAATGCTTGAAATGAGAATGGTTACACTGAAAAATAAAATATTTTTAGCGCATTGCGTAAGATTAGAAATACGAATGTTTGAATGTTTTAAATACTTTAAAATAAATTCCATACCTACAATAATAAAATGCTTATAATGAGAATGGTTACACTGAAAAATAAAATATTTTTAGCGCATTGCGTAAGATTAGAAATACGAATGTTTGAATGTTTTAAATACTTTAAAATAAATTCCATACCTACAAACAATTTGTTTGTAACTCTTTTGATATTCACATCGTAACTTTATCTAAACTATTTGTTTTCTCATGTTAAAGATGGAGGTACTGCCTTTATTATTTATTATTTATGTAAAAGCCCTCTGGGCGTAAAATAAAAGAAATAAATAAACAACTAAATAAATTAATGTTCTCCAAAACGAGCTTGAAAAATCATTTTTCATATATTTGGATTATAATTGTGTAATTTCTACTATTTAAGAAATTCTAAAAATTATAGTACTTTATTAAAATTAAATAGTTATTTTTTTTTTTTACATGAGCTCCACACAGGAGGCCCTGAGGAAAATAATTTCCCTCAGGGCCTATGTCATCTATGGGGATGCTGTGTGGAGGGTTTTTTTTAAGGAAAGGAAGGAGAGGAGAGTTCTGGGAAGGAAAAGGGTTTAAGGGGTGGGTAGGAATCTGGGGTTCAGTATGTCCTGGTCATCCGCCTCCAAGACCTAGACAAACCTCACCCCATGAACCCGGGCACCCCTGCTAAATCACCAAACGTAGCGAACCACTTGGGGTGACCTATGGCAGAGGTGTTGGTTATCCAATAAAGGTTCCCGGGGCGGCGGTACCCATTTCCGCCTCCCAAATTGAAAAAGTTATAAAAACATTGGGAATTCATATGTCAAATATTGGTTTATAAAGGTGTAAATTCTGATTATGCAAATGTAAATGTTCTCTAAAATGGCCTGGAAAGAATCTCCTACTTGTGATCTCACTAAAGAAAACACTCACAGAACATTAATAAATGCATTCACTCCGAATGCATTTATTTATGTTCTCCAAATTGACCTTGAAAAAAATCACATCTTTGCGATTCTTTTAAAGACATAAAGAAACCATCCCTTAATTATATACAATTCTTAGTGTTCTCAAAAGTTGTCTCGACAGAAGCAAATTCCCGTGATATTTTGAACGAAACTATTTCTTTGTTAAGAATATTATGAACTAAATATACAATTTGGCTGTCCTGAAACGGGTATTCTGCCCAGTTGGACAGACAAATGATCACATTGTAATGTATTGTAATATATATGCATAAGTAAAAAAAAAAAAAATAAAAAAAAAAATAAAAAAAAAAAAAATAAAAAAAAAATAAAAAAAAAAAAAAAATAAAAAAAAAATAAAAAAAAAAAAAAAAAAAAAACGTTTTCAAATCGTTAATTTAAGAAACACATGCTAGGAGTACAAACAAAATAAATGTTTTTTTTTTTTTTTTTTGTGACAGAGACAGATAATGATATCTTCGTCAATATCACCCGTTCTGAGGATTTCATATATATATTAAAGTTTTATTTTGTGAATAATACAAAGTTTTTATGAAAACAATGTGTAGTGTTTTTTCCGCAATCATTATAAAATGTTGTCATTTTTTAATGTGAATCGGATTTTACAGTAGAGTGTAATACCATGGTATAAGAAGCTTTTCTGCCCAAATGTTGTATTGTAGTTACTTGTTGGATATGTTGATCACCATGAGATCTAGTGTTTCCAATACTTTTTATTTGAGATTTTAATTTGAAATGTTGTTGAATTTTTCTTTGAAATTTTGTTGATTTTTTTAATGTGAGTGGGATTTTACCAAAGATATTGAAATATAAGTAGATGTGCTATCTGCTGTTTTTACTATGTGGGTCTGCGCTTTCGGGTGTCGCCGATATTGTTTACAAATTAACAAATAAAGTAAAAGAACAAATAATTAACGAATAAACCAAACGAACGTTAAACTAAATGAACGAATTCTTTCATTATTCAAAATATATTGTTAACCAATATTAATGCACATTTTTAAAAAATCAACTAAATAAACAAATTCTTTTTGTATGAAAACTACGCTAATTAGCGCGTAGTCCGGCGACAGTTGCGCGGACACCATAGCATATCTCTTCTGAATTTGAATATCTTTGGATTTTACTGTAGATTTTAATACCGTGGTATATAAGCATATAAGCATTTCTGGCCAATCGTTTTTTGGAGTTACTTGTTGGATATGTTTAGTTTATGACCATGAGATCTATAGACAGATAGACAGACAGTGTTTCCAATACTTTTTATTTGAAATTTATATTCTGTAATATTGTTGTCATTTTTTAATGTGAGTACGATTTTACTGTAGAGTTTAGTACCGTGGTATAAGAAGCATTTCTGCCCAAATGTTGTTTTGTAGTCACTTGTTGGATATGTTTATGAACATGAGATCTAGTGTTAATCCGTTAGTTGTTATTTATTGTGTATTGTATTTATGCATATAGGTATGTAAAGGAGTGTAGTTTTATAAACTATTTTTTTTAAATATCTACATATATATTAATTGACTCGATGTTAAGATTATTGAAGATTTCATCAGTGCTAATTTCTACAGGGACTTCCAGTTAACTTTCCATTATGGCTTTTTGGGTTTTAATTAGTGGATTTAGTATATTGTTATTTGAACTGCCCCATCCGCTAATATAGTGTGGATAGTACCTAAGCACAGCAGTTAACAGCCACAAAAACATTATTCTAGGATGGCAACACTGACATTCTAAAGTCTTCCACCGGCCGCTGTCAGAAAGAAAAATTCTAAAATTCATTCTTGGTTATTCGTTGGTTCGGGCTGCTGTGCGAAGGGATTACTATCCTCATAGTTTACCCTCCGGTTTAAATTTATTTTCGTATAATATAATTTATAATTTTAAATATACCGGAGTCAGATAAAATTAAATTCAACTTATTATTTCAAAGAAACCCGTGACATTCCCAAATAACGTGGAGGATTGGAGGTACCTAAGTATTCGATCCCCCCACATTTGTTATAAATGGTGACCCCGACAATAGTATTCTAACAGTGATTTGCTTTGGAAAATCGTATGTGATTTCATAAAATAGGGTTTACACAAATATTTAACAAAGGTTTATTTAAAAAAGCAAGCATATACAAAAATAAACATAATAATGCACTTTTAATCCAAATATCGGACAAAAAGATTAATTTAAAATTAAGTGCTTAAATACGGTTAAATATATATCATATATTTTTCTATATCACCCAAAACAAAATTACGTTCGCTTGAAGAGACAATATGTTCAGAATCGTGGTCTGAATTGATGCTAAATGGATTTTGGATCGAGGACCGCACACCCGTAACACAAGCGGGCGAGATTTTGTCGCTCGTTTTGAACTCGCGGAGCCATTGGAGTTTTGGCACACTCGATGAGTTGGCTCGGCGTGGCCCATTGGCTCGTTGGCTCCGTATTCTCTTTCCAGCTTTTCAAATATAGCAATGAATATCTTATAGGCAGAGTAATAAAACGAGAGGGCACAAGAAATTATTTAAAAAGTTAAAAAAAATTTATAATTATAAGAATCTAATTCAGATTATCAAAAAAACCTTCATCTCACGTGCTTTAAAGATTATTCATTCATTTTCAATGAATTAAAATGTGTTTTAGGTTGTAAAATAAAAGGGTCTTCTTCCTGCAATATGATTCGATTTACCATACTCGATATTAACTTTTCCTTTTTTTAGCAATTTGTGATCAATTGTTTTAACGGATTCGACTTTATAAAACAAATAAATAAGTCTAATTTAATTGGTTGCAATCCTGGAAATTTTGAATGCTATGTTCGATAAGTGATGTCTCCCATTTTCACAAATCAAACTTATTGATTTGATTATTGAGTTGCCGGACCCTGTATCAAATATACTCATTGATGACTTTATAATTGTATTATGGAGCACATAGCGTACTTCAAGCACTTGTATTCAGTATGCGTAAGAATTAGATACGTGTCTACGTGTAAAGCCTATCTTATTTATTTCATTTCTCATATAATACGCAATCAAATTGTCATTCGAAGAAAATAATGATCGCGTTGTCATACATTTTATTAGCTTTATTTGAATTTATGCGTTTTCGAAGACATTATATATACTTCTAGTTTTGTCCCAAACAAGTGAAAACGGCTTTTATTTTTTCCGCAATGATAATTATTTCGCATTTATTGATACTATTATTTTCCACCATAATGGTGGAAACTAATGTAGTGGATATTTTGCCGCCCCAAATAAACATTAAAATTAAAATAGAAACCGCTTCTTGTGTTTTGAAGATTGTTGAAAAATACACGGGACATTCTCCAGCGCAAGAGTTCAGAGGAAATATATTTCAAATCAAAACAAGTCATAAAGCACTTACGACAACTAATTTTCTTCTCCAACGAACACACAAAGGTGGAAAAATGTCAATCATTAATATGGCCACAAAAAATGAAACAATGGATACTTCGAACTTCATAGATAAGATTACGTTATACGTCATCATCCTAGAAGAACCCGAAGATATTTCAGACGAAATCATTGCTTTGATGAAACATCCTACTTGGAATCCAGAAACAAGATTCTTCATTATTATTGACAATCCTGAGTCTGATATTTTAATGATATTCAATGTCCTGAGGAAATATAGAGCCTTTGATTCGTTTGTTATCCTGACAGATCCCGATGATAAAAAGGTAGAGTCGTTCACCTGGTTTCCATTTGAATCTGGTAGCTGTGGAAGAAGAGCTAAGAAAGCAATCAAGCTGGACGTTTGTGTGAATGGCGAATTAAGTCAACTAAATCCATTGCAAACAAAACTTCCAAAACGTTTTCAGACACAATGCCCGCTTAAACTTCTGGCCATCGTCTCCCAACCACACATTATGCCTGCAATTTACGATGAAACTTCTTCAGAAAATAAAGGTATAGAAATCAAATTGTTGCAGTTAATAGCAGATAATATAAATTTATCTCTCAATATACATCCACTGTTTTCGTATGATCAAGGTTTAATGGATGACGCATATTCTTCATTATTCCACGAAGGAGCTGATGTTGTTGCTGGAAACTTAGTGCCTGAACTATTTAACCCTAACTTAGATACTATATTCTACTACCTGCAGGATGAAATCACATGGTGCATGCCTGTAGCTCGAACGTTGTCATTTTGGGAGAATTCGAAATACATTTTTACATACGATTCGTTGATACTCATAGGTGCTACAGCGATACTAGTTTCTATAATCGTTCAGTTTCTCAATGCTGAAAGAAACGTTTCGATATCTCCAATGCAATGTATTTACACATTATTTGCAGTTTGTTCAATGATGCTGGGAAGAGTTACGAAATTCAAGGATGATAGCAGTTTTCTTCGGTTAACATTTGTGGGGTGGCTGGTTGTATGTCTGATTACAAATGTTATAATCCAAAGCTCACTGCGAAGTTTTATTGTTCAACCCCACACTGAGAAACAATTGGAAACGTTTTATGATATATTACAAGCTAAATTGCCGTATGGGGGGCACGGTGTTCACTTATTTAATTATAACGGTAAATCATTCATCAAAAACTACCAGATATGTAAACCTCTGAAGCTTTGCATAGACAGAGTCAGCCAAGGAGACTTCGCCATCGCTGCTCCGCTGAGTTACATGAGGCTCTACCAGCAGAAACAACTGTCCAACATGTCTCGCACCGACATCCACTGTTTGTTGAAGGACCCGTGGAAGACTTATACTCCAATGATACTCGTTTGGAAACATTATCCTTATCGTGTCAGGATGCAGAGAATTGCCAACAGAGTTTTCGAAAGCGGGCTATTATTTAAATGGTACTCGGAAATAATAACGCACAAGTTTCAGAAATCTGATGAAGACATTCCGAGATCACGCAATAAACCTTTAGATGTAAATGAATTTGAGGCTTTGGGTGTATTTTATGCATCCTCAATTTCTCTCTGTGTTCTCATATTTGTGTTAGAAATGTTTGCTCAATTAAAAAAAAAAAATCCAAATGATAAAATCACTAATACAACAACTATTTAGTTTAGAATTTTGTTTTTTTTTTTTTTTAAATTCTATGAATAATAAAAATAATATTTGGATGATTTATATAGCGCCGTTTTTATGAAAAATCACTTCAAGGGCGCTGTACTAACTTATAATACATTTCTAAAATCTAGAAAACTACAAGCCAGACAAACAATTAAAGTTTTGGATAAATACAATTGATGCAAACACTTACTTGCTGTAATGTCATATCGACCTGACGTAACTTAAAAAGTCGTTTGAATTGTAATTCAGTAAGCACTAATTTTATTTTTTATTTCTTTTTTTTTTTCTTTTTTTTTTTTTTATTAGGTTTGTCAACAGTGATTTACATCAAAGCTTTCACAGATACAACTACACTGAACATGGTTGATGTTATCACTAATTTAAGACAAACACAGCATTGATAATATAATACTTACATATACATTACATTCATTCACACAAACACATACTATCAGTAGCGTAGCGAGGGGGGGGCGGTGGGAGCGGACCGCCCCGGGTGCCACCCTAAGTGGGGTGCCACTCGACCAAGATATTGCATACACAATACACATGAACACGGTCTGTTATTTATATTTTTGTAACTCTATGGCTCCCCGAGGAGTGCCCCGTATTTTGTGTGTCCGTCGGTCTTTTATAGGCGGAGTAGCCTATATTCTGAAATTCTCTCCAGGATGGACCAATGATTTTATGGATTTATGAAGTCGAAATTAGCGTTTCATATGGGGGGGTGGGGGTGACACTACGCCCCGGGGGGGTGACTTCCGCCCCGGGTGCCACCCATGCTAGCTACGCTACTGCATACTATACATTACAAAATAATAATTAACAAGTTTTACAAGGAACAAGTTTTTAGAACAGTGAGTTTATAGGTTCATAAGTTTATAGAACAACGTAATAGGGAGCTTTAAAGCTTGTTAAGATTTGATTTGAAGTTGGCCAATGTTGACATTATCAAATTAATCGAATGTTTTTTATAAGCCTCATTGAAATTACGGCACATTCTCGATAAAGCTGAGTCATAACCCAGCTTAGTTCGATATTTTTTAATATTTAACGGAACATAATTTACCAGTCGTGAACCAATTCTAGGAACATTGAACCTGATTTGATGAAGTAGAAAAGGACAGTTTATTAAACCATTTACAATTTTGAATAGAAAGTTTAGATCTGTATTTAGTCTTCTCTGTTCAAGGGTGCGTACATTGTAGAATTTTAGTCTATCAGTGTAGTGAGGAAGTGATATAATGTACTTATGTATATGTATGAGTAAATTTTAACTGTTTTAAAAACACATAAGTATACCCACGAATTTAGGCGATGCCTATGTGGAATTTTTTTGGTTAATCTGCTAATTTGTATTACTCTCTACTTTTTAAATGTTTATATAAAAAAAGCCTGTATGTATTGTAAAATTAACAATGTATGTACCAAAAAAATAATTAATTAAAAAAAAAACTTACGGCTATCCACCGGTTCATTGATCACCGATACGAAAATATATGTACAATGTTTTAAGAGGGCATTACCAGAGAAAACCAGAAATATGTCATTTTCAAATCAGATTTTAGACATATTGACTCTTTTCCACAAAAAAATATAAATGGATTTCGAAAGATTGTTCTTTTATCTAGCATTCGCATGTAATAAATTCTGAGAAAATTATTTAATTTTTAGTATAATAAGGTTATTCCATAGGTCGTTGGCAGATTTGTTAAATTTTCAAAAAAGATTTTGTATTATACCACACCCATTTCAAATAATATAATCATGCAGTAAAATAAATCAACACATTATCTAGCAAACGCATGTTTTAGAATTTTAATTTTAGTTTCAATAAAATCATTAAAAAATATGTACGTACATGTGTTTCTTGACGAAAATTGGTCCATTTGTGTATTTATTTGCGCACTTACAAACTAATATATTTCAGATTTTTTTAACATTCTTATTAAATTTAGACATTATTGAAAAATGATAAATACTTATAATCAAAAAATAACTACAAAAAGTACATTATTTTAATAGTTTTATCATCACGCCTTTCAGCATTTTTGGATGAAGGTATAAATTAAAGCTAATTTGGATTGAAATAAATTCGATATTGAGTTATAATTTTAAAAAGCTGGTACGGAGAATAATTAATCTTTCTCATTGTAACCGCCCTGCACGATCGTAAGAACAACTTTCGACGAAATGTGGATTTTCGTCCGCTGGCTGGTTAAACGCTCTTAACCAATGAACGCGATGATGCCTAAAAATGTATGAATACAAGACCATACTGACCTGGGAGGTTGCTTGAAATTAATACTGTATTTTGTCTATTTAAAGAAATTTAGATAGAGTTCGCACCCACAGGACATTATTGTGAAGACATGTTATTTAATCCTGAAACATATTTTAATATTAATATGTAATATATTCTTTATTTTGGAAATTAAAAGCAACAGTTAATGGTGGGCGGTGCAGTAGTACAAGGATTTGATCTTCCTAAATGTGATATTGTCATAGCCAGGGATTGGTGATCCACGTAAATTTATTACAGCGTTTTTAACTTCTTTATCAGTTACTTAAAAAATTGTGTGGAAACCTTATTCAACAGTTGAGTTTTGCTTAGGTTCGTCAGTTTGTTTGTTGTCTAGGATAATATTACGAGCAAGATTAGGGCCGACATTAGCAAAATAATCATTATAAATGTTGCCACAGAGTTTTGGATTGTTTTCGGTGTCAGTGTTGATTCCCTGATGAGTAATTTCTTTTGGTAATTTTTTTTGTGCTTTTGTTGGTTATTGTATTGATGATTTTCCAAAACTCTTTCTTGGCCAGCATATTTTATTTTATCACGAAAAAACTTTTTTGTCGGTATAATTAAAAGCGCAAGTTTGTTACTGTATTTCTTGCAGAAGGTGTTGATTTTTTCAACATTAGGGAATTTTTCAGACTAGTAGTAGTTTTTTTCTTTATTTCTGAATAAAATCACTAGTCCATGGGTTTATCCATGGCTTTAATAATCTATGCTTGTATTTTGGTTTACAAACAATTATTTGTGTTGATAGGTTAATGTGGTTTTGGAAAACTATTTCGAAATTCTTAGCACAGGTATTTGGATTTTCCGATTCAAATAGTGTTGCCCAGGTTTCCATTTTAAGATTTGCTCTTAAAATATCCATATTTAAATGCTTTTTTTCGTATTGTTTTTCTCATATTGTTAAGAGTAGGTACTACTTTTATCAATGATGTTAAAGAATATACAGGTGTAGTGAACAGTTATGCTGGTTTTCCGTAATATTGACATGTTTTTTCATTGTTATTTGAGTTGCGCCATAGGTGATCGATGCAGAAAGGGATTTGTCCGCTGACATTCCGTGTTGTATAAATAATGATAAATGATTTATAGTTTAGCGACGTCATTACATATAATCATCTTTCGTTTTTCCTTTTACCTCTTGCCCAATGTTAAGGTTAAAATCACCTGTGACGATGTTACTAATACCTTTTACATTTAGCAATAATTGTTCCAATTCTATAATGAAACTGATGAATTCGATCCGTGTGTGCGGTAGATAGCTAAGATATTGTATATAACTTCATTCAGTATTTAGTTCAGCTTTTGACAGTTTGCTAGCTTGATTTTAATTTCAGTGGTTGTGACGTTATTGTATTTATTTAAGATGAAAACAGCAATATCAAAGTTCTTTTATTTATGCGTTGTGGATGAATAATAGGTATAGTTACGGATATCGTACAGTGCGGTAGCATTATTCATATTTAAGTGTGCTTCTGTTAAAACAGAGGTGGGGAACCTGCGGCCCGCGAAGCTTTTTAGTGCGGCCCACGAGCCCTTTTGGTGCGGCCAGCTGAAGAAAAAAAATACGCTCAGAATGCACCAGAAAAAAGTACACTCAGATATCGAAGACGGTTTTCTTTCACAGTGTTTCAATTACATTTTAAAGTTATGTTTACTAAACCCAGAGAAAGTTATAACACAGCTGACAGATGTGTGCTTACATATTCTAGAAATCAGATAGACATATATTTTTTTTTAATTTATTTTAATTTCTTAGTATTATACGATAGGGAAATTAATATCGAAAAAATATCTCAGTATTGATAAAAATTCTATTCAGGAAGGAAAAAATATGATGTGCTTTCTCTACACTGCTACACTTCTGCCATAAAAAAAATTATTCCATAAAAAATATTCTAGATAGTTAAATAAATATGAAATTTAAAAAAAAAATATTGCAGCCATTAATTTGCTGTAAAATGCAGGAAAACCATTCAAATGTTCTGAGTGCATAATTATTTAAGCTGGTGAACCATTCCTAAGTTAAAACCACTATTGTGTGCATAATGCAAATTCCTGTTACGGATTCATCTGCCGACGTGATTCGAAGGAAACCCTCCATTAGTTTTTGTGCGAAAATCGGAAGAAAACAATTTTCGTGTTCTGGGTGTTCCAAATGAGTTATCAAAATTCCAGTAGCAGATTAATCTGCTGACGCATTTGAAAAAAAAACCGTTCATACGTATTGAGTTGAGATAAAATTTTTATGAGAGTTTTATTTTCAAACCCTATCCTGCAAAATTTATAATTAGTATAAAAACCTTACGCACATTACAAAAGTTGTTCAGGACGGGACGATGTGGAAAAGACGATTCCCTTCAGGACGTCTTCTTCCTCTAATTTAAAATACACTACATTGTTTGCAAACGAAGACGAGGACGAGTTCCCTCACAGGCCGTCCTCGTCTTCTCAAATAACTTAGAATTAAGAACTGAGAACGAAGGCGGTATTAGGTTTTTTATATACTACAATGTACAATTTCTATTTAATAAAGATAAGTGTAATAAAACGGACCCTCTAGAGAGGTCGAAGGCGTGAGCGGGCTTTTTCTTTGGCGCTCCCGCTTTCGATCTCCCGCACGCCACTGGTGTCCACCCCGAGGGGCAAAAGCTACCCGCGGGGGAGGGGCGGGCCCCGCTTCCCTACCCTCCCCCGCGCCTACCCTCCGGGCGGACCAATAGGAACGCTCCGTCCGGCGAATTAAGTAATTTGGCCGCTGAATACAAAGAGAGTTTTTTGCGTTTAATTAAATTATGAGAGTTCGGTCTAATCTATCACCAAATAAATGATATGGATAGATAGACCGGACTCTCTTTTATGTAAACTTCTATAATCCATTCATGTACACTTAGAAATAAGAAAGTTATTTAAGTTTCCCCCGAATAATGTGGGTTCGGGGGGCCCACCAAATGCTGTATAAACCAATGTAATAAATCAAATAAATTAGCAGGAAAGGGGTCATGGGGGTCAGACAGAAGGGAAGGATAAGGAGAAGAGCTGAGACAATAGCCAACTCTGCTGTGTGGAACACAGCAGAGGTTACGACCCGCCAAAACTCGGACCGCCGGAAAAGTGGGCAAGAATTGGGCTCCGCCCCCGCCGGTGGCAAGAGTGGCGGGTCTGGCTATAAATAGAGTGGTACCCCGGGAACATTACGCATTCATACAACTCGATCTGGTACCGTCTCAAGCACTTCTTTGCCTCTCCTGTCTGGCCCCTGGACTTCTCTCCGGACTTGACCCGACCACTTGGATTTTCATTTCTGCCTCCCTTGGACCCTGCCTCTCCCCTTTGAGGGCCACAACTCCGGCGAATTTACAAGCACCTTGGCGGGCCACCACTCCGGGGAATTGGCAAGCATCTTGGCGGCTAACCAGGACTGACCGGCGCCCCTATCTACAGTCTATGTGAGTGACGGACACGTCCCTCACAAAAGTGATACCAATTGCAGCTGTAGACTCGCATCAAGATCCACTCTTAATTTAAAACCAGTTTTTTTGTTCAGAATATAACGATCAAAATCCAGTTGTGGATTTATCTGCTGACACATTTTGAATGAAACCATTCTCTTATTCGAAGTGCAGTTATTAAATTCTTGAACTATGTATGTGCTGCCAGAATCATGTTCATATTCTGTCTCTAGTTCTGATTCACCGCATACAGATTTAATTAAACCAGTTTTGTGTTCAGAATATAACGATAAATTTAATAATAAGTAGTAGATTCATCAAAGGAAGCCATTCTCATCTGCTGAATGAAGTTTTACATTTGTGTTGCATACCATGCTGCAAAATTCTGAGAAATTAACTGTCTCTTGTGTAACAATTATTTAGGCTTGTGGATTCTTACGCAGAATCAACCTTTTTAAAACCTGCCTAGTGTTCTTAACACAATTTAAAAATTTTAGACGCGAAATTTTCTACTGACGCAAGTCAAAAGATACCATTCTCGATTTCCAAGAGCAGTTATAAATTTTTAGTTGCAGAATTTGCGTGCATGATTTTTTGTTTTGAGAGAATGTTCATTACATGTGATATAAAAAAGCGGTATAAAATTAGCCCCTCCCTCCGGGTAATACCAGAGACATCCAAATGTCCCCCGACGCAAAAAGGTTCCCCGCCCCTGTGTTAAAACAATGAGGTCTGGTAAAGTTTCAAGGAGGTTTAATGTTAATACAAATCCGTCGAAATTTTTTTGCAACCTTCGGATGGTGCAGAACAATGAAAGCACTTGGGACTTTTTTTAATAGTTCGTTACGTTTGGAATCTTCACAAGTGTATTGTAAAATATCTGTTAATTTATCAATTTCCTCGGTTAGACAATCATCCATTACTTATTCATAATCGATTCTTTGCTGTGCTATGATAGACATTCTTTTCCGGTAAGTACATATTTGATTTTGAGGAAGCGGTTTAAAAGTATGGTATAACTGATGGATCATCAAATCGCAATAATCAAGTGCTGGAAGCAATGAAACAAATGAAAATGAAAAAGAAGAACAGGAATTCAAGCAGAAATAGAACGTGTAGCAGTGCGAGACGCTTTGAACGCGAGCGATATTCGAATGATTTTAGTTGCTGACGTTTTTAAAATTAAAAACGTTGTTAGGTAATACGATTTAACTATAGCGTATGAGAAGGAAGCTTTGTATGCAACCATGACGTCACACCTTCCATGCCATTCTGGAACACTCTAATTAGTTCCTCGGCCCACCGCATCAGCTTCTTCTTCTTCTTGTGCCCTGTCCATTCAACGGACGTTGGCTATCATGTTGGCTATGCGGACTTTGTTTACTGCGGCCCGGAACAGCTCCACGGTAAACTGGCCAAACCACTGTCTAAGGTTTTTCAGCCATGAGGTTCCCCTTCTTCCAGGGCTCCGCCTCCCGCAATCTTTCCCTGCATTATGAGATGCAAGATCTCATACTTCTCTGGATATCTCATCACATGTCCAAGATATTGAAGTGTTCGGATTTTTATAGTTTTAATTACTTCCTTTTCTTTATTCATCCGAACCATAACATCTTCGTTTGTAACCCTGTCCATCCAGCTTATTTTAAGTATTCTTCTGTAGATCCACATCTCGAATGCCTCAAGTCGCCTAATTAGTTCTTCAGTAAGTGTCTATGCTTCCATTCAAATTCATTTCATTCCAAAATAATATCGAAAACACGTAGCATCTGACCATTCGCATTCGTAATCCAAGGTTGAGATCATGACTGCAGAACATTTTTTCATGCGGATAAAGGTTGCACGAGCTTGCTCAATGCGGCATTTGCTTTCAACTGAAGGATTCCATCTATCATTTACATTTCAGCCCAAGTATACAATACTCTGTACCTTTTCTAGTTTTGTTCCAGCAATATAAAGATTTTCATCCAATGCGTTATTTTTGCTTATGAACATGTATTTTGACTTATTTATATTCAGTTCTAGTCCAAAATTCTCACAAGTCTTCACTACTTGATTCAGCAAAAGTTGTAAATCCTCAATGTTACTTGTTAGAAACCGCATCAGCGCCACCGGGCAAACAGCCGAGCAACGCCCGCTGTCAAAACAAGCCCGCATTTCCCGCCCACTCTCGCTTAAGATGGCCGATCCCGTTGCCGCCTAAAATTGGCATTTGTTTGTTGAAGTGAGGCCCCTTGTATGTGCCCCTTGTAGGTATTAACAAGTCAATCGGATTAATGTACATGTTGATAATGAGTTTGGCTGTGTTACTTAAATTGCCTGGTGTTACGAATCGCGACGGAAGCCGTGGTTCGACTTCACGAGATAGCTGACCAAGCATTAGAGACTAGCCCGTCTTTCCCGCAGCCCGTGTGAGTGCACATGTATTTACCCTCTTTTTACAAGTGTCCTAATATTGTTTAAACTCGCGGCAAACGGAAGCGACAAACCTTGCAAGAGAGAGTTGGAAATTTGAGTAGAAAAGAAGCTAGGAGATGTTTATTAACCATGTTGCATTTACCATGTGCCCAAACTGTATATTGCTTTGTGGAATAAACCGGAATTGATTACCAAATACATTTTAGTTTGAATGGAATAACTAAGCCCTCCCGCTTTACAGAGTAATACTTGCCATTTGACCACACGACCCGAGAGAGAGGTATTGCAATGATTCCGCTGAGCTGGCTCTTGCATCACCTGGGAATATACTGCGAAAAGGTAGGTTTTGGCACCCCTTCTCGCACAGCGAGACCCTTTGGTTGAATACATATTTGACGCCGTACCACCGATGCTTTTCACGGTAGCTAAACTAGGCCGGTAGGCCCACGCAGCTTAACAACTATTACTCTGTGGATAATCTATTTTTTACGTATCCATTATACTTACACATAAAAGGAATGTTATGTCATTCATAATCAACATGATCAAGGTACCGACAGCCTAATCACCCACCAGGAATCTTCAAATTTTAGAAATAGAATCAAAGTAAATTTTTAATTTATGAACGTCCATTATTACGCGTTCTGCGGTTACACGTTCCTTGTATTATAATTTACACCACAATAAATTAATGTGCTTTAGTGAAGATAGTAAAGAAAAAAATATTTTAAAGTCATTATAAGTTTATGAAATTCATGATTTATTGAATTTTGACAACGTCATATTTTCTTTAACGATGGATATATTTTTTGTTTAAGTTTACGTTTTTTCTGATTTTAGTTTTATTATTTTTTGGCTTCAAAGGGTTATTTTTGGTTCATAGGAAAAAAAACCACCAAACAATTGATTCGTTTACATAAAAAATGGTTTACAGTGCAACATGAACAAATATAAAGATAACTTAAAACAATAATGGAATCCCAGACTCCCAGAGATCCCCAGAATTGCAACCCAGCAGAAAAAATAGATGCCATAAGGAGTATCCTTCACCTGCATAGAATAATCGTTGTTCTGTGTTCACAAGCGATACGCAAAAACTGGGCTATTTAATTCACAAATCAAGGGATAATATTTTTTTTATTCATGTGCCTTCGGGAGAACACTGATGTAGAAAGGGTTAAGAGCTTTCATACACTACATTGAACTAATGCTCCGCATTGATTAATATATATGGTAAGACAACTTTCGTGTTTTAGTTAACAGATTAATATCACATTTCCAATGGATTGATTTTCCGTACTACTTTGTTGACAAGAAAGCTATCAGAAATTAAATATGCATGACGTAACACAGTGTCCAGCAATAAAAACTATCATTTGGGTTGGTGGTGTATGGATATTTATGTACGAGTATTCCTGTAAATGAGAATAATACCTAAAATGTTATTAAAAAAGGAAAATATTAAATTAAATAGATGTATTTTTATTTTTATTACTATTTTTTATTATCATTTATTGCGTTAGTTAGCTACGTTAGAATATAAATTTATATGCGCAAGGTAACATTTCATTACATAAATTTCAACATTTTTACAGCAAACTTAACATTTTTAAAGAATATATTCTTTGAAGAAGAAGATAACAATAATAATCTAAACGAAAATATGAAAAAGAACAAGACACAGAAAACAGAAAAAAGACAATGGTCGCAACTGGGACTCGAACCCAGACCTTTTGTCTAACTGGGACGTGCGCGTTAACCATGTAACTATTGATTAAATATGAATAAATTCGTATACTTATATCCGAGACGCTATCCAGGGTACAAACCAAGATACAAAATGATTGTTTCCAATAAAAATGATAGTTGCTCATAATATGGAAAAATAATTAATTAAAGATAATATTGTTAATTCTAAAATTTGAAATATGAGATTGACTACTATGACGGCTTGACAGAAGGTGGCAATAGCGAAATTGGTTAAAGCGCACGTTCCGGTTAGACGAGAGGTCTGGGTTTGAGTCCCATTTGCGACCATTGTCTTTTTTCTGTTTTCTGTGTCTTGTTCTCTTTCATATTTTCGTTTAGATTATTATTGTTATCTTCTTCTTCAATGATATATTACGTTGATGGGAATAACCTTCAAAAGTTATAAAAAGAGAGTTTTTCTTATAAAAAATTGAATACATTCTTTCTTCATACTTTCAGTCATTTCATCAAACATCTTTAGTTCTCTATACATTAGGAAGTTCGGTAATTTTTTTTTTCATATGCGGCAATCTAACTCTTTTTTCAATTTTGTTATCATTAATTGTCAAATTTAACCCTGCGTTACGCATTTTATTGCCTATTTCCAAATATTTTGTTTTGCTTACGTTCAGTTTCAAGTTGTTTAATTTCAGCCATTTTGCTTTATTGTTTAGGTATTTTGTAGGTCTTCATTTATTTTGTTAATTGCATCTATGTAATCTTCACACGAAATCAGATTACCGTATCGTCTACAAATAGTCTAATTTTGCAATGTTTTATGGTTTTAATTATATCATTCATGTAAATTATGAATAGAATTGGACCTAATCCCGTCCCTTGCGAAACACCAAGATTGTTTTCAATCGGTTCTGAATCTGACCTTTTAACTTTCGTTACCTGTTTTTTTCCCTGGAGATATTCTTTGAATAGATTCAGAGTTACGTCTTCTAATTTTTCCAATAGTTTTTTTTTTCTTTCTAAATGCTTTCTTGAAATCTAAAAATGCTGCAATGGTGCTATTTTATTTCTTTCCTTAGTTATCTTCTGTATCAATTACTGTGTTTATCGTCGCTTTGCAAGAGTTATTGTTCCGGAAATCTGATTTCTCGTCTTATAATACATTATGAAAGAATAGATGAAATAACAAGGATAATATTTATAAGAAAAATAAGTTTTGCGATATTGTATTGACAAGAGTAAAGCTATTGTACTCGTAGAGGTTAGATTGTAACAGTCACATCTAAGTAGGTGTTTTTTCAGTAGTTAGCAATCGTGTGTCAACTGTTTAACAATCTAATTTAATTGTTTAAGAGTTTTTTTACTAGTTCGTTGTGTATTGTATTATTTTGAAAGCTTTGTAAAAAAATGTTTGTCCAAAGGTAGTGTTTGCAGATTGGGAAAAGTTATTTATTTATTGTTTGTAGCATGTTGAAATATATAACACGTAGGTCACATGTAACTATTAAAAAAAAGTGACAAGATAGATTTTATTAATAATAATAGTAATATTATAATTATTTATTCCAGGATGTGGGGAAGATAGTGAAATCCCACAAGTCCCGTGTAGTTAAATATATTTATATATTTACATAGTAAAGTAACAAGAACATAAATAGAAAAAAAAATAATAATAACAAAAATAAATAATCCATTGTTATGCAGGACGTGGTCTTGAGTGCGCTAGGGCCCATCGCTCACTCGGGAGTGGCGCTTGGTGCAGGAAGGCTGCGGTCACCAACGTGTTTTCGGAGGCCATTAGCCACATCCTGGCTCCAGTGACCCGGTGTCTTATCAGGCTGGCGAATTCCTAGTCCTAATTCCGTGAACATTGTTGATGCGATGCTATACCTTCTGAATCCAAGTATGATTCTGCATCCATCATTATATTTTCAAAAAAAATATTTACTCAATTTTGGCATTAATATTCTAATAAATATAAATGTAAAACCAACAGTGGCAAAGGTAAAGTCATGCATTTTTCAGTATTTTGAGTTTTGAATATAATGTCCTCCACGTGCAAAGTCGTATGTTACCCTAATATTAACTTTCTTATAAAGTGGGTTTTATCGGAAGTGTCCTGCAGGTAATTATGTTTCTGAATCTATTTGTAAATAATAAAATTAGATAGAGCCTAAGATTCATAATAAATTGTAAAGCGCCCTTGAGATGATTTTTCACAAAAACGGCGCTCTAGAAATTATCCAATTATTATTATTATTGGATCCGGAGACGTTCCATTGAACCTCCTCGGTATTGACATCATGTTTCACATATATACAGGCTAGTCCAGAATGCATTGAATAATGTTTTTTAACATTATTGCTGTTTGGTAAGAATCTTCGGACAATCATATTTTACAAAACACTGATACTTCTCCTCTGTCGTTCAATATCACCATCATCCGAGAGGTTTTCAGTGATGATGTACCCCAAGTATTTTACATTCGTGGATGTGCTTATGATTTCCTCGGTTGTACGGGGAGCATCTTCTCGGGATTTTTTTCCATGGTGGAATGCAATTAGCTCCGTTTTCTTGAGGTTGAACATCATGTTGTGGTTATTTGCGTATTCCTCACAGATTTTTTGTAATATTCTCAACCCCTTGATTGACGGAGCTAGGAGAATCGTGTTGTCCGCATAACTAATGTGATTTAGACACAGATTATTGATACGACAGCCCGCTCTGGTGTCCAGGCGATTTGATAATTCGTCCATATATACATTGAACAGGATTGGGGACATACATCCTCCTTGCCTTACTCCTGATCGCAAGTATATAGGTTGGGAGTACGTACTTGCCGACCGTACAACATTTTTCTACGGGGAGTGCCATCGGATAGTGTGTTGATATACAGGGTAGGTATATTTCTAGCTTTCAATTTCTCCCATAAGGTTTTATGACAGACCCTGTCGAACGCTTTACATAGATCTAAAAAACATCCGTAAACAGTAGTTTTTCGTTTTCTGTAAAATTCAATTATTTTATAAACAGGGAGATGAATTAAACACTCGGCACTTTTAAACAGTTCGTGTATTCCAACAAACAATAAAATGGCTATCGATAGTTATGAACAGTTTATCTCAATGATCCGTCTTGCGTGCGTTGTTGAGACAGAAGAGGCGGAAGCAACAGGTGGGGTAGCTAGCCACCCTTCCAGGCCGGTCCAGTCTCGCCACCCGCAGGATATTGTCCTCTCCCATTCCTACCAACTGATATAGTGTCCGGGGTTGGTTGTCAAGTTTACACTCGACCATCCTGACTCTCCATTGTGACCTCACAAGAATAAAAAGAAAAACATATTAGTTACAAGCATTACAATCACATGGATAGTTTCTACTGAACGAATCCCGGATAGCTTCTACTGAGCGTACCCAATTATTCGGATTGTTTCTACTGAATTTAGTGTTCTTGATGGAAAAGCAAACACAAATTTGGAGAAAGCATCTGTAGCCACAAGTAAATAGCTATTACCTGACTTACTTTTAGAAAATGGTCCTAGGTGATCTATATGCAGGGTGTGCATTGATCTGTCGGGCTTCGGTAGAACGTTAAGCTTACCTTCCCTTTTCCCGTACTGGCCCTTAGCAAATGCACAATTTATGCATGCGGCTACGTACTTCCTGATGAAACGAGTCATCTTGGGGAACCAAACCTCACTCTTGATCAGTTTCTCACACCGCTCGAAACCTGGGTGACCAATGTCATCATGATATTTCCTTACTAACATCCATTTAGCATTATTTGGAACCATTACTCTTTCACCCGCCAACGTTTTGCGGTACAATCTATCATTTCTAATGCAGAAATCGTTTGTCAAGTCCTTATTAGCCTTGCCACTCTTAAGCTGCTCTACGATAGATATAATCTTTTGGTCCTGAAGCTGCAAGGAAAGTAACCAGTCGTCCGTTTCTATCATAGAAACATTCACCTCAAGGGGTGACGGATTACGACTCAGAGCATCTACATGCTTCATACGGTCTCCGGGACGTTATACTACATTCATATCGTACTCCTGTATGGTGAGCCACCATCTAGCTATCCTAGGAATCATATCCTTCTTAACCAGCGTTGCCCTTACAGCAGTGCAATCTGTCACAACAGTGAAATGTATGCCAAACAGATAGATGCGGAACCTTTTTACAGATTCAACTACCGCTAAAGTCTCTAACTCATAGCTGTGATAGAATTCTTCTTCCTTTGAAGTCACACGACTGAAATAAGCCACCGGTTTTATTTCACCGTCGCTCTGCTTCTGCATTAGAATTCCACCTAACCCTAATTTACTGGCATCCGTGTGCAATTCTGTCTCCAGTTCTCTATCATATATAGCTAGAACAGGGTGACTAACTAACTTCTCCTTTAGGGTTTCAAATGCATGTATCTGGGAATCTTCCCATTTCCACTCGACACCCTTCTTTGTCAACTCAGTCAACGGGCGACCTATGGTAGCAAAACCTTTAATGAATTTTCTGAAATAGCTCGCCAATCCCATAAATTGCCTAATTTCATGAATATTCCTATGTTGCCTAAAGTTCTGAACTGCCTCAATTTTGATATTGCCTGGTGCAATGCCTTTCTCGGACACCTCGTGTCCCAAATAAGTGATTTTAGTTTGCAGGAAAGAACATTTACTCAGGTTGACTCGAAGATCAGCTTCCGCTAATAAAGTCAAAACCGTCTTAAGTCTGGCTATGCCTTCGGGAATTGATTTAGATATGTATGTCATCCATGAACACTAGAATATCATCACCTGGTATTCTCGCTAAAGCCTTCTTAATAATTCGCATAAATGCACAGGGTGCATTAGCTAATCCGTAACTCATACGCAAATACTCAAACTGCCCATCTGGCGTTATAAATGCAGTTTTTCTGATGGAATCCTCAGCCATCGGTACCTGATGATAGCCTTGAGCTAAATCTAAGCTGGTAAAATAGATGTTCCCTGCCAGCTTGCATAATTGGTCATCAATATGCGGCGATGGAAATCTATCCTTGATAGTGATTGCATTAAGTGCTCTATAATCAACGCACATTCTAAAGTCTCCGTCCTTTTTCCTAGCGAGAATCACCGGACTAGCATAGTCTGAATCCGACTCTCGAATTATACCACTACCCAAAAGATCATCAATCTTTTCTTGTACTACCTTACGTTCTGCAAACGCCAACCTATACGGCTTGTAGTGAATCGGTTGTTCAGTAGTAGTTTTAATTGACATCTCTCCCAAGGTGGTGCAGCCTAGATCATTGGTGGAATTAGCAAAACAGAATTCATACTCATGAAGCACCTGCAGCAGATCCCGCTTCTCCGCTTCACTTATGTCTCCCACCTGCAGATCTGATGTCTCCATAAAACAAACAAAGTTGTCACTTACTTCTCCTCGGCTATGAGTCTGACCTGCTGGAGCTTCAGTGCTCCGTACAGCCTGAGTGATCAGCTCATCCTTCTTCCACCTCAAGGCTTCCCGCCCGAGGTTGTGCACCTTCATCGCTCCTTCAGCACCCAAAAACGTAGCTGGCAGCATGAAAGTGGTGGCCCCCAGTTCGAAACAGCGCGGGGCCGTGGAGTAGCTCTCCCCTAGCACAGCTCCTGTAATCCTCACCTTAACCACCTCCGTGGTTGATGGTGGAATCGTCACATCTCCGGCACATACAACTTGAAATGACTTATCTCCAATTATTGCAAGATCAATAGTTTGCACGGGATTGATTTCTACATCCTTTCTAAAAATCGCCTGCCCATCATTTACAATCAGGGTGATTCCAATCTGTGAAATAAAGGGTTGTCCTATTAAAACATCAATGCTGCCCATAATACAGTCAGTCACAAGTAGGGATTGCAATCCCGCAATCCCGCGGGATCCCGCAGCTTTTATTAATCCCGCAATCCCGCACCTTCAAAGCGCGGATCCGCGGATCCCGCAAGTTAAAAATTTGGCGCTAAAACTTTTGCATAAATCGAGAGTAGCACTAGCGCAATGTTACCGTTTAGCACAAGATAGCCCGCTTGCCGCCAACCGCTAGTGGCGCTAGTCGCCGGCCACTAGAGGATTGGCCGGAGTTTAATGTAAGTACCTAAATTTTAATGTTTTTGATTTAGTTTTGTTCTGTTTTAAAAGCAGATTGTGCCGTAAATAGCAATATAATGTCGTAATATAGCGTGAAACAGTATGACTTAAAGTGGTTTTTGTTAAAAAAGTTTTTTTGATATGGTTATCGATGATCGTAATCAATTTTAATGGTGTAAAAACGAAGTAAATGAATATAAATCTATAGCAATATAATGTCGTTCATGTGAAACATTATTTTGACTTAACGTGGTTTTTGTTAATAAAGTTTTTTGGATATGGTTATCGATGATCGTAATCAATTTTAATGGTGTAAAAACTAAATAAATGAAGATAAATCTATAGCAATATAACGTCGTTCGTGTGAAACACTATTATGACTTAAAAGTGGTTTTTGTGAAAAATGTTTTTTGAATATGGTTATCGATTATAATAATCAATTTTAACGGTATTAAAGTGAAATAAATTAATCTAAATCTATACTTACAATAAACTTTATTTATTATTTGCAGGTAACGAGTAAATAAATCATGTTGAAGTACATTGAAACTGGGAATCCTAGGAAAGAGAAAAAAGGTGACGGTGATGGCGATGGCAATATCAGCCAACTTGGAAAAAGTCTGTGGCGTTATTTCAAGAAAAATGACAAAGGCGGTAAATGTCTTCTGTGGTCAAATGAACTAAAAATTAGTCAACGTCCTATCAAAGGCTTGAAAATACATTTAAAGACTAAACACAATATCGATATCGATTCTCAAAACGATGACATTGGAGAGGAATCCTTACCTGTAGTACCAAAGAAGAAACCCAAAACAGTGGACAGTTTTCTTATTAAAAAAAACCCATGGACATGGACAAAATGTTTGTCATTTAATGATTTAATCATTTAATGATCTCTAGGATCGTATGTAATTGCTTAATGTAAGAAATGTTAAATAAAAGTTGATTTTTACCAAAAAATCTGTAGTTTTAATTTTATCTTATAACTTATAAAATCTGTAGTTTCAATTTGATTTTAAAACTTATAACATTATTTCAAAGATTGAGCAATCCCGCATATCAATCCCGCGGGATTGAATTAGCTGCGGGATTGAATTAGCTGCGGGATTGCAATCCCTAGTCACAAGTGCTGAGGTGACCAGATTCAAACCGTCCACCTCGAGAATAAACTCTACCACACCTTGTGCCATTACCGATCCACCGGTAAATCCTTTCAAAATGGTTGCAGAATGTGTCATCGTCAAGTTTAACTGCCTGGTGGCTTTTCCCGATATAATGTTGGATTGGCTTCCCGTGTCTATATAGGCACGGAAAGTCAACCCATTTACCTTTACCTCCTTGTTGAAAACATCTGTCCTGCCTGCCAGCTTAAGTAGGCTAACCGCCTTCTCCTGAGGCTTGGGCCTCTTGTAACATCTGGCAGGTAGATGTCCGCTCTTGCCGCAATGCGGACAATCCTCTGTCTTCTTCATGCAGTTGGCCGCATAATGGCCCTGCTTCCCGCACCGAAAGCAAGGCTTGTCTGCTTTGGCGCTGTCCCGCTGGTCACGCCTACGCCCCTGCTTTCCCCAGCGATGCGAGGATCCAGTCTGCGATGCTGGTGGGACACGCACAGTAGCCCTGTCCGTCTTCGATGCACTGCCTCCGGGGGGTTGATAATTTTCCTGGGACGCCAGGAATCCCACATATAGCTCTTCGGGGGTAGAACACCTGAAGCTCCTCGCGTGCGCCTGGAGCTCCACGGGTAGGCCCCGTATGATGAGGGAGATGGCTGCCTCATCGTCCAACCGGCACCTCTTCACCATCATCCGCTTCCCGTGGTAATAGTGCTTCATGGTCTCATTACCGCGCTTCTTCCGCTGCATCAGCTCCTCCATCATGTCCGCGTACTCTGTATGTCGCGGGAAGGCTCGCTCCAGCGACGACTTCCACTCGGGCCACGACATCTCGTAGTTGTCGAGGTGATCGTACCACTTTCGGGCCGATCCACGTAGTCGCGTCTGCATATAACACGCCTTTGCGTATTCGTCCCATCCATGGACTCTTCCCAGGACCTCGATCTTCTGCAGCCAAGACACTGCCGTGTCGGTCTTGTCCTCTGGATCGAAGAAAGGGATTATCTCCGCTTTCACCGTCGGACCGCCGCTTCGTGCCGACGAAGTACTCGGCCCATCACGGCTGGAACCGGAACTTCCACCCCTAGTCCTAAAGTATTTGGCTAGCATGCCCTCGAGCCTGGTTTCCAGTAATCTTTCGAACACTGCACGCGTAGGCTCCATTGCATCTTCCGAATTGCTCGGGCTTCTGCTACGGCCACTACGGCTTGGGCTTCGAGACATTTCGTATCTCCGCGCCAAATAAAACACAACAAAGATGGCGGCGGTAGCGTCCCTTCACTGAGTCCCGCGCACGAATATAATTTATCAAATTAATGGAAACGTCTCTCTCGTATACACAGTATATCACTAAACCGTAAAGCGTCAATTTCGCACGTGTTAACAATTAATAAAACGTCTCTATCGTAATTTTTATCCAGGTAAACAAAACACAAAACAATAACAAAGCGTCAATTTCGCGCGCAAATCTCACCAAAATAAACAAACAAACGTCACTGTCGTAATCACTTTGGATTTATCCCACTTCTGAATTTATAAACAGGGAGATGAATTAAACACTCGGCACTTTTAAACAGTTCGTGTATTCCAACAAACAACAAAATGGCTATCGATAGTTATGAACAGTTTATCTCAATGATCCGTCTTGCGTGCGTTGTTGAGACAGAAGAGGCGGAAGCAACAGGTGGGGTAGCTAGCCACCCTTCCAGGCCGGTCACGCCACCCGCAGGATATTGTCCTCTCCCATTCCTACCAACTGATATAGTGTCCGGGGTTGGTTGTCAAGTTTACTTTCGGAGTATATTGCCATATTTGTGGAAAATTTATACTTAAAGCCCATCATGTCTTTAGAAGTGAGTTTACCCTCTATATCATTTAGAATTACCCTTTCAAATAGTCTTGCAATTGTGAAGGGGAAATGGAAAAGGCTGAAAGTGCCAAAATATGTTGTAAGCGACATCGCCGATAACCTAGAGAAAGTTAAAAGTGCCGCGGTTTTTACACAAATATTCAACAAAGGTTTAATTAAAAAAAGCATGCATGTATAAAAATAAACGTAAAATACAGCAGTTTTTTAAACAAATATCCGACAAAAAGATTAATTTAAAATTAAGTTCTTAATTAAACATATGGTATATATTTTTCTAAATCACCCAGAACAAAATTACGTTCGCTTGAAGAGACCACATGTTCAGAATCGTGGTCAGAATTGAAACTAAATGGATTTTGGATCGAGGACCGCACACCCGCAGCACGAGCGGGTGAGCTTTTGTCGCTCGTTTTGGACCCGCGGAGCCATTGGAGTTTTTGCACACTCGATGAGTTGGCTCGGCATGGGCCATTGGCTCGTTGGCTCCGTATTCTCTTTCCAGCTTCACAAATATAGCAATGAATATCTTAGAGGCAGAGTAATTGAAACAAGAGGGTGCAAGAAATTATTTAAAAAGTTTTTAAAAATTTATAATCAGAAGAATCTAATTCAGATTACTGAAAAAACCTTCATGTTACGTGTTTTACAAATGTGTTTTGAAGAGATTCATTCATTTTGTGTCTCCCATTTTCATAAAACAAACTTATTGATTTGATTATTGAGTTGCCGGACCCTGTATCAAATATACTCATTGATGAATTGATAATTGTATTATGGAGCACAGCGTACTTCGAGCACTTGTATTCCGTATGCCTACGAAGTGGGTACGTGTCTACGTTTAAAGCCTTTCTTATTTATTTCATTTCTCAAAAAACACGCAATCAGATTGTCAATCGAATACATTTTAATTAGCCTTATTTGATTTTTTGCGTTTTCGAATACATTATATATATTTACAGTTGTCCCAAACAAGTGAAAACGGTGGTTATTTTTTTCACAATGATAATTATTAACTATTTATTGATACTATTATTTTCCACCTTAATGGTGAAAACTAATGTAGTGGATATTTTGCCGCCCCAAATAAACATTAAAATTAAAATAGAAACCGCTACTTGTGTTTTGAAGATTGTTGAAAAATACACGGGACATTCTCCAGCGCAAGAGTTCAGAGGAAATATATTTCAAATCAAAACAAGTCATAAAGCACTTACGACAACTAATTTTCTTCTCCAACGAACACACAAAGGTGGAAAAATGTCAATCATTAATATGGCCACAAAAAAGGAAACAATGGATATTTCGAACTTCATAGATAAGATTACGTTATACGTCATCATCCTAGAAGAACCCGAAGATATTTCAGACGAAATTATTGCTTTGATGAAACATCCTACTTGGAATCCAGAAACAAGATTCTTCATTATTATTGACAATCCTGATTCTGATATTTTAATGATATTCAATGTCCTGAGGAAATATAGAGTCTTCGATTCGTACGTTATCCTGACAGATCCCGATGATAAAAAGGTAGAGTCGTTCACTTGGTTTCCATTTGAATCTGGTAACTGTGGTAGAAGAGCTAAGAAAGCAATCAAGCTGGACGTTTGTGTGAATGGCGAATTAAGTCAACTAAATCCAGTGCAAAAAAAACGCCCAAAACGATTTCAGACACAATGCCCGCTTGAACTTCTGGCCATCGTCTCTCAACCATATATCATGCCAGCTATTTACAATGAAACTTCTTCAGAAAACAAAGGTATAGAAATCAAATTGTTGCAGTTAATGGCAGATAATATAAATTTATCTCTCAATATACATCCACTGTTTTCATATGATCAAGGTGTAATGGATGACGCATATTCTTCATTATTCCACGAAGGAGCTGATGTTGTTGCTGGCAATTTAGTGCCTGAACTATTTAACCCTAACTTAGATACTATAATCTACTACCTACAGGAAGAAATCACATGGTGCATGCCTGTAGCTGCAACGTTGTCATTTTGGGAGAATTCGAAATACATTTTTACATACGACTCGTGGATACTCATAGGTGCTACAGCGATACTAGTTTCTATAATCGTTCAGTATCTTAATGCTGAAAGAAACGTTTCGATATCTCCAATGCAATGTATTTACACAATATTTGCAGTTTGTTCAATGATGCTGGGAAGAGTTACTAAATTTAAGGATGATAGCAGTTTTCTTCGGTTAACGTTTGTGGGGTGGCTGGTGCTATGTCTGATTACAAATGTTATAATACAAAGCTCACTGCGAAGTTTTATTGTTCAACCCCGTACTGAGAAACAATTGGAAACATTTTATGATATATCACAAGCTAAATTACCGTATGGGGGGCATGGTGTTCACTTATTTAATTTCAACACATCGAGTAAAGACGGTAAAGCATTCATCAGAAACTACCAGATATGTAAACCTCTGAAGCTTTGCATAGACAGAGTCAGCCAAGGAGACTTCGCCATCGCTGCTCCACTGAGTTACATGAGGCTCTACCAGCAAATACAACTGTCCAACATGTCTCGCACCGACATCCACTGCGTGTTAAAGGACCCGTGGAAGACTTACACTCCAATGATACTCGTTTGGAAACATTATCCTTATCGTAGGAGGATGCAGAGCATCGCCAACAGAGTTTTCGAAAGCGGGCTATTATTTAAATGGTACTCGGAAATAATAACGCATAAGTTTCAGAAATCTGATGAAGACATTCCAAGATCAAGCAATAAACCTTTGGATGTGAATGAATTTGAGGCTTTAGGTGTATTTTATGCATCCTCAATTTCTCTCTGTGTTCTCATATTTGTTTTAGAAATGTTTGTTCAATTTTACAAAAAATCCAAATGATAAAATCACTAACACAACAAAAAGTATTTACTCGTTGTTTAAAATTATGTATCGGCAGACCACTAACGCCAGTGATTCTTTGCCATAGGCTCTAAAAACTCTTAAACTTCGACTTAGAAAGTCTCAAAATGTTTATTTTTGGTTTAAAACAATAAAATGTAGGAATTTACTACGGCCTAGCTCTGAAATAACGTTCCAATCCCTATTAGGTATCTCTTCGTGGAAATATTTTTACAGAAAGAGGAATTTCAATCTATGTACGTCCTATTTTTATTGAAATTTCCATCAATGTTTATTAATCATAAATGGTACCTAGTCTATTGGACTTATCAGCCACGATGGAATGCGCATTGATACCTTAAACTTTCGCGTAGCAAAGACTGAAGAATTCTAGTGTTTTCAGGTGCGTAATAGTTCGTGCTCTTCTCATTGGTATTTGGGAACTTCTATAACCGATTTTATTTTACGGTATTGTATAATTTATTTATTTTTTATTTTATTTATTTATTTTCATTCCTGAACAAACACTTTACAAATTATTACATTGGTTTTCAGAGATATTAAGTTTAATAATAAGAAAAAAATGTTTATGCTCGTAACTGTATGTAAATAGGTTAGTAGTAGTATTTTGTGAACACCTCACTAGGCGAATCTGTGCTGAGGTGTTCCCATGTCTGGGATTAAGTGCTATTCTATCAACATAAGTAGAAACACCGTATCCTTCTTGTTATTGTCAAGAAGGGCACTGTGGGACCCATGGCGGCAGTAACGTATACATAAATTAAAGATTAGTTGCAGTTAAGATCTATACATAGTTATTCTCTCTAGATTATGATTGTCTTGATAAACCGGTAGATGCAAATATTTTTCTATGGGCCACATGCTTCTGGTATAAATAATATTGTGGTAATATTTTCGGTCATGACAATTTTTTTTTAATTTTGGGGTTGGGTTATGTTTGGTTGGGTGTTGGAATGTTTTGAGAAAATTGAATACCTTGTTGTTTGATCCAGTCTGTGATGTACTCGTATTTTCTGTGAAGAATTATAGATGCACTTGTAATTAGCAGTTGATTCAGTGTGGTGGGAATGAAGTTATATATTTTGGTTGCGTAGTAAGTTTCTTCGCCCGTGTGAGGTGCGGAGTTATCGTTATATTTAATGTTTTTTTTGTAGAGGCCCTGGTTTTAATTGATATTTGAGGTTGCATTGGAATGTGGCGTTTATGTTGGAAGAAGTATAGTAGTACAGATGTAGCATAGAGTTGTTTTATTATATCTTACACCCTGCTACCTGTCCTGGGGAAGATCCTGGAGAAACTGATTAGGCAGCGTTTACGTCAAACCTTACCCCCACCCTGCGAGCGGCAGTTTGGTTTTGCCCCCGGTATGTCCACTGAGCACGCCATCACGTATGCGCTTGACTGGGTGAAGGCTTGCCAAAAGAGGTACGTAATAGGAATTTTCCTCGATATCACTGGTGCCTTCGATCATGCGTGGTGGCCGATGATACTTGTCAAGCTCAAAAATAGGAAATGTCCACAAAATCTGTTCAAGATCTGCGCTGATTACCTCTGCGACAGAACGGTTATCCTTTCTTTTGGAGACTACCTGATTGAACGAATAGTTGACATGGGTTGTCCTCAGGGTTCAATCCTTGGACCTGAGTTTTGGAACATTTTGTTTGACGATTCCTCCAGGCTGCCCTTGCCTGAAGGATGTATCTCGGTAGATTACGCTGATGACAAATTGTATCTGGTCTCGGGGAACAGCAGAAAGGAAGTTGAGAGTAAAGCTGAAGAGGTTTTAAGTGTGACTTTAGAATGGGGAAAGAGAAATCGGCTGACCTTCGCTCCCCACAAGACCATGGGACTCCTGATGAAGGGTAACCTCAATAGAAGTAGAAATCCCACCATCAAAATGGGAGATACCAACATCCGGTTCGTTGAGAACACTAAATACTTAGGCGTCACTTTGGATCGAACGTCCTCATTCTTGACCCATGTTAAAAGCGTATCAAGTAAGGCCCAGGCCCTCTTTTTGAAATTGAGAAGAATCTCTACTGCCGAGTGGGGACTGCGCTCTCCAGCGCTCCGTCTCCTGTACAGGGGGGCTTACGTAGCGCAAGTCTCGTATGCGGCCTCCGTGTGGGAGCACCGCCTAGAGAATGCACTCATACTCTCGGTTCTCAAGAGAGGCCAGCGAGTCCCCTTGCTGGCGCTTTCGGGTGCATACAGAACAGTCGCTTCGGACGCTTTGCCAGTTTTGGCCGGCATTTTGCCTATCGATCTTGAAATTAGGGAGGTGTTAACAAAGAAGCTTCTAACAAGAGGAAGAACTGCCACACATCATGGTATTGAGCTAATACCAGGTGGAGCGGTTTCCCTCCCAGGACTTCTTAGAGAGATGCGAGAAAGAACTTTGAGAGAATGGCAGGAACGTTGGGATAGGTCAAATACGGGAAGGTGGACTTTCTCCTTCTTCCCGTCAGTTAAACTCAGAATGGAAGGGGCTTACATCACTAGGGATCATCATGTGACCCAACTTCTGTCCGGTCATGGGGAGTTCAGAGGGAGACTTCATAGTCTCTCTCTATCACCCCATTCTAACTGCGCTTGCGGTAATACTGATCAAACAGCCGAGCACATTCTGTGGCACTGCGAGATTTTGACGGATGCCCGAGAGGAAATGCTTGATGGCTTGCAAGTTACTACGAGACCAGCTTGGAACGCGGATCTCGTTTCGAATAAGGTGAACTTTGAGTGTTTGAGGAAATTTACGAAAGTCTGGGTCGAGAGATGGCCTGATCTTAGAGTCGCTGACTAGCTGTAAAATCATGTAGGTACCAGGTGTATCTGCTCTTGAATCCACGGACATTCTCTTTACTTTATTACATCTACTGCTAGAATTTTATGTTTTATGCTTTATATCTGTACACATTTATATTTTTTTGTTATAATATCATCTCTATCTTAGGTATCTTTATCCTATTCTATTGCATAAATTTTGTTCCTATTTCTTTTATATTTCTGTGACTAACCTTTTTTTGCTTATTTTATTTCTTTTCACATGGTTTATTCTAGATTTCACTAAGCTGTGCTACACGGTGTTTTATCGGTGTTTATTGTTTTCATTATTTTTCATCAATTTTTTGGGATTTTCTCTTTTTTCCAGCTTCATATTCCAAGGAACACTATTGATTCAACTAACATACTCGACTTTGCTTTTTTTTTAGGTTTGTTTTGGTTTCTTTGTTCTCTTTTTCTTTTTAGTCTCGCAATGCTACTTTGCTTCGCTCAGAAGGCTGAACTGAACTGCATCTATTTATTTTGTTATGTCTCTTTTTCCCCTTCTGGGGGTGCGTTAGACCTCGTCCTTGCATCAACAGGCATCGGTCGACGATGGCACGGTGCCCTCTAAAATTAATTGCGCCACCCCCAGCAACATGTGCAGGCTTTAGGTTTGTGGGGGCGACCTCGGCTCTCCTTCGCCTTGCCTCCGGCTACTCGACGCTGAATTCCTTAGGGTCTTCGGGTATTTCCCCCCAATCTCCGATTTACTTTTCTTTGAGGCATCACCGAGGAACCGGCTAAGGGGCGCGGAAGCTGAGTGTGGTTCACGACTAGACCGAATGTCATGCGCATTCTTACTGGGACTGCCAATCGATTGAAGAGGACTCCCAACCGTTTGCCATTCCCTTATTACTTATCTATTGTGTCTTCTTCCCAAACAGGTGCTTGTAGGATACGCTGTATACAATCACCCAGCGCTTGCCACCTCGTGGACTTTCACCAACCTGTCCCATTGTCTTGTCTATATTTTGTCATACTAACACATATTGTATCTGTATTTCCCGCTAAGCACTTGCATACTGCTTACTAACAACGTATGCAGGGACATTGGAGGTCTAGTTTCGTTATCAAATGTAGAGTCGTTTTTACCCAAAAAATTAGAGTCCTTGCAAGAGCCTTGAAGGGGTAACCATCTGTTACCTATACCAGGGCGGGTAAGTGATGGGTCCTCCAATGTCTTATTGTCATGACGTCTAGTGTTTCGTAAATTATATTCGAGCTTGTGTAGAAAGGAATTTGGAGGAGGAATTTAATTGTTGCCTTTTGAATTTTTTCTATTGGGTCTATCGCTATATTCATTGCTCTTCCCCAAGCCAGTATGCCATATTTGATAATGGATTGACAAAGAATATGGTTCTGAGGATTGTTCTTGGCAATATATTTTTAATTGACTTTATGAGATGCATGATTCGTTTCAGTTTGCTTGTGATGTAAGTTATGTGGCCAATCCAGCGTATGTTGGCATCTATCATAACTCATTGATATCTTGTGTGCTTAACCCTTTTGTTATGCTCGCATTGAAATGTGCGAGAAGTTTATTAGCAGTTGTGTAAGATAAGATCTGTATGCGGTGGAGGTGGCCTCTTTGTGTTATGCTGTGTGTAATATAATTCATTTTTGTTGTATTTAGAGTAAGAATGTTGCTGTTTAGCCAATTTTTGACGACCGATAAACTTTTTTCGGCCTTTATATGGTACTTCATTCCATGTTTCTACCTGGCAGAGAAGTACTGTATCGTCAGCAAACGTCACACAGGTTGTTTATGTAAATAAGGAACATTAGGGGACCAAGAAAGCTTCCCTGTGGTACTCCGTATCTAGGTAGAAGTGGCTCGCTTGACATGTTATTAACATTAACATGATGCATTCTACCCGACATGAAGCTTTTCAGTAAGTCTAGTTCTATGAAAACTAACACCTACAGTTTTTTTAGTTTTTTGAAGAATTTTTCATGAGAAATTGCGTCAAGAGCTTAATTTGTCTCCGTAGAACATGAAATCAAATAATATTGTATAGCTAGATCGAATATTGATTAAATACCTGGAAATTACTATCATACACTGTATTCATAAACATCATATTTGTAACCGACGTGTTACGCACCCTCATTTTTTAATTTTAAATTTATCATTTTTATATCTTCTTTTTCATGTACAATTCCCCGGTGCAACAAATAAAGCTTGTGTGCCAGGTTGCCACCGGGAGACATTTTAGACTCCTATTTTTAATGATTTATGACTTTTTCGCCTCAAAGGCGACTAGGCTGACTAGCCTCCTTTTTATTTTAATTTTTAATTATACCCCTGAGAAGGGCCATTTTTCCGGCTCCAAGCCAGAGCCAGTATCAGGACCCTGAGAAGGGCCATTTTTCCGGCTCAAAGGAAGCGGCTGCTCCGCCAAGCGGACTGCCCTTCCTCCATTGCCGTTCTGCTTTTATGTCACAGCAGGAAGCGGCTGCTCCGCCAAGCAGGCTGCCTTACCTCCTTTTTATTTTTTAATTACGCCCCTTTGAAGGGCCTTAATTTCTGGCCACTAAGCTCGTTAGTACCGTGCCGCCAGCAACGATCTGTCGCCAAAACATTTTATCATTTTTAATATGTCTTTTCCTTTATGTACAATGCCCCGGTGCAACAAATAAAGCTTGTGTGCCACCGGGAGACATTCTAAACTCATTATTATTTATGATTATTTCCGCCTCCAAGGCGACCAGGCTGCCTTGCCTCCTTTTTTAATTACGCCCCTGAGAAGGGCCATCATTTTGGCTCACAGGAAGCGGCTGCTCCGCCAAGCAGACTGCCTTTCCGCACTCACCTTACAAATACATTTTTTAACATTACTCAACTCACACACCCCGTAGGACAATAAAACAAAGACGTTTTATTACAGAGTCCTGACGGGCATTCAGGGAAACAAATTTAAACCTCTAACTCTTAAACTGCCAACGCTATATGCATTTGCGCAAAAATTTTGGACTTTGGACTGGAAAATTTCCAATCAAAAAACAGTCTTTTCCCATTTAAAAAATCCAGGAACCTCGTAAGACAACGAAACAAACAGGTTTCGGTAGCCAGTCTTACGAGGGACCTGGGAAAAATACTAACTTCTTTACATCACTTCTCAAACTTAACTTAACATCAAATACCTACCAACAAATTGTAAACATTTCTAAAAACATCTCCAATTGCATCGAACAAAAAATCTACGGGTAAAGAATACCCGTACAAACATGTTAGAATTAAGAAATCTATTATAAAAACTGTATTATAACCTGTATAATTATTATAAAATAACAATTTTAAGCGACCAGTTTCAAGGAAACGGTCGACAAAATAGGCGGCCCACAGAAAACCGGCGCTTATATACTTGCGGGCGAGGTCAAACCCTCCACCACAAATATGTACCATGTGACCACTTTTCATCCCAAATTTGGGTATAAAAGCAGGCACATTTTTGGGAATAAATTAGTTCTTCTTCAACAGTCAACGCGTGTTTTATTCCTTCGGAAGTTTTTATCACCCAAGCTGCCTCCCGCCGACCTCTGCCTGTCTTCAGTCCTAGTGCCACACTCTTCTAGAAAGCCGGCCCTACTTTGGCAACCGCCAAGCACCAGGATCAGGCAGAGGATTAGGCACATCCAGTGTCCTACACTCATCAGGCACTGGGTGCTGGGAGGTCAGTTTTTATTATTTTTATTTTATCACCATCCTGTTCGTGCACTGAAACCCGGTAATATTTTTCAGTTCTTGTGAAGACGCTGATACGTCTGGTACAATATTCATAAACAAGAAATACACTTATTACTATGTAGTATTTTAAAATTAAGTTTTATACTTAGTAATAAGGAACTACTGTGAAAAATATTATGGCTTTAAAAAAATATGTTCATATAGACCAATGACCCCTGGTTCTGAATATATAAGTTTTATTTCATAATATTAAACGCAGAGTTTTAAAAAAATATTAAAAAGTGCATTTTTAAACCTCTCGTTAAAACACAGCGTCAGGTTGGTATCATTGAATGGTTAGTAATGACGTCACGCCCCACCAGTCATTTTATTGAAATCTTTGATTATGAAGGTATGACAAAAGCCATCAGTATTAACAACATTTCATGTTATTCGTTATTTCATACTGTTTATAGAAATTTAGTTGTTGTGTTTATTGAAACAATATTTAAGCCTAAATAATTCAGTATCAAAAATAGAGGTAACTCTATTACTAAAAATATTGAAAAACTTTAAACTGTACGAAAAAATTGTAAAATATGCTACATCATAATGCCTAGAGACGGGCAAAGCGGCTCAGTTGAACGATAATGAAAATATCCGGTTCAGTGAATCGGCTCAATTGAACGACTGAATTAAGCTACGGTAACACTTGCTCATTAGAAGCCAAAGAGCATACTACCTAGTAGCAATTGCTACCCGCTCACTCGTTCGCAAAGATCCGCAAACTGCGAGCAAGTGTGTCCGTAGCTTTGAAGATCGGTCTTACGGAACCGGATCTTACGGATCTGTATGAAGATCCGGGTCACTGAGCCGACTCGTTCGCGAACGACTCACTTCTCTACGAGCTTCTAATTCAAAATGGCCGTCACCGATCAGCTGGTAGGTGCTTTATCTTATTTGCCTTCAATTTTCGCAGTGTGCAGGTGATGCTTCGTTTGAGATAGTATTGATTTTAAAAGCTAAAAAAATAAAAATTTCAAACAATTTCTATACCACTCTAAAATATAATAACATAATAAATATAATATAATTCCACCTAAATAAAGTTTTAACTTATCGAACAGTACCATACTTTGTTCTGTATAACTGTCATACAAAATGAACACCTGTTGATAAACTTTTCAGGAGTGATGACGTCACACGATTCATTACGCGTGCGGAGTTTTTCGGGGATCTTGAAAAATTAAAACTTTGAAATTTTTTTTAACTATTAAAACAAACTCTATAAAAAAATATGCAGTTATTTAAGTCAGAAAGTCATCATTCATTAAAAAATATAAAAAATTGGACTGGAGTTCTCTATTACTATGTAAAACCAAAAAGTATAATAGTATTAAGAAAATAGGAAAAATGAGAGATTTCTTACAATCAAACTGATTGATCAGTTTTGTAAGATTTGTAAGATAAATATTGTAAAATTAAAAAAACTGAATAAACAAACTAAAAAAAAAATCGACTTGCTGAATAATAACTTACTTTGATCTTCACCAACTGTTCCCAACAACATTAAGAAGATAATAATAATTCGGTGTGCAACTCTGCGATGCGAATGCTAGGCTTTGTAATCTGCAACGCAAAATCTTTTTCCAACACAGCAGTCATAAAAATGCTCTACTTCTCTCTGGTTCGCAGCATTCTCGAAAGTGGATCAGTAATATGGGGACCCGAAGATGCCCTATACACAAATGATGTTGAAAAGGTGCAAAAAAAGTTCATGCGGTACCTGTACATGCGAGAGTTTGGGTACTACCCTTTGTTGTATCCCTCTGATTTTCTCGCGGGAATGCTGGGACTAAATCGTCTCGACGTTAGAAGAAAAATTGCAATGGTATTGGTAGCACACAAGCTGCTAAACGGGCACATTTGTAATCCTGATGTCCTGGAAAGGACATCAGGATTACAAATATGTCTACAAATTACAAATTACAAATATAACTACTAATATATGTCCCCGACAACTTCACCAGAGCAAGGCAACACAGACTTTTTACTTTTCCTAGAGGCAGGACCAACCTACCAATGGTTATGCCTCTGGGGAGAATGACCTCACTATTAAACTTTTCTTCTGAAATTGACATTTTTCGATTGAACTACAATAATTTCAAGAGCGAAATAAAGGTATCCTTTAGCACCTGTCATTATTAATGTACCTATATAATTAATGTTTTACACTATTAACTAAAAATTGTGAAATGTAATTGGACATACATGTTAACTGTTTTTCACAATAAATAAATAAATAAATAAATATTACTGCCACTAGATCTATTTATTTCAATACAAATTCAATAAAGACGATTTTCTTGTAATTTAATCATATTGCGACATTCAACCAAACCATAAAAATTCAAAGCAGGTAGATATTATCTCTTACGTAAAGGTATAGATAAAATCAGCTATGAATCGAGGATATCCATCGCTCCCAAGGGAACGTCCTCTGAATCGATACGTTTATAAATCTAGAAGTTTCAAAAGAATATATGGATATAAGGTAACATAACTGCGTGCTATTTTTGGGCGATTTACAGCTTAGATCGTTGATTGAATCTTAGAAATCATGATAAATTTAGAAGATTTTGGTCACTAATGTGAAGGCTCGTTAAAGTTATGAGAACCATACAGGAGGCCACGAGGAAAATAATTTCCCTTAGGGCCTATGTCATCTTCGGGGATGCTGTGTAGGGGGTTTTTAAGGAAAGGAAGGAGAGAAGAGTTCTGGGAAGGAAAAGGGTTTAAGGGATGGGCAGGAATCTGGGGTTCAGTGTGTCCTGGTCATCCGCCTCCAAGACCTAGACAAACCTCACCCCGTGAACCCGGACACCCCTGCTTAGTCACCAAACGTAGCGAACCACTTGGGGTGACCTATGGCAGAGGTGTTGGTTATCCAATTAAGGTTCCCGGGGCGGCGGTAAGGCCCTCCCAAATTTAAGGTGAAGCTGAAGGTAATGCGCATTTCAATCCCGCGACAAAATATCCCCGACAAAATATCCTACGGACAAAACATCCTTGGACAAAATATCTATTAAAACATAACTTTACCAACCTAACCTAACCTTGTTTTACATTTTACCATTTTTTAACAATAATTTAGTGTCTTTACAGGAAGTCTGTAATATTATGTCCAATTTTTCTTTTTTCGAACAATAATTTATTGTCTTTACAAGATTATCTGTATTATTTTTATCCCATTTTTTTGTTATGTTAGTTTAGGTTTTAGTAGATATTTCGTTGGGGGGTGTTTTGTCCGTAGGATATTTTGTCGGAGGATATTTTGTTGGGGATATTTTGTCGGGGATATTTTGTCAGAGGATATTTTGTCGGAGGATATTTTGTCGGGGATATTTTGTCAGAGGATATTTTGTCGGGGATATTTTGTCAGAGGATATTTTGTCGGGAATATTTTACCAGAGGATATTTTGTCGGGGGATATTTTGTTGGGGATATTTTGTCGGGGATATTTTGTCAGAGGATATTTTGTCGGAGGATATTTTGTCGGGGATATTTTGTCGGAGGATATTTTGTCGGGGATATTTTGTCAGAGGATATTTTGTCGGGGATATTTTGTCAGAGGATATTTTGTCGGGAATATTTTACCAGAGGATATTTTGTCGGGGGATATTTTGTTGGGGATATTTTGTCGGGGATATTTTGTCAGAGGATATTTTGTCGGAGGATATTTTGTCGGGGATATTTTGTCGGAGGATATTTTGTCGGGGATATTTTGTCAGAGGATATTTTGTCGGGGATATTTTGTCAGAGGATATTTTGTCGGGAATATTTTACCAGAGGATATTTTGTCGGGGGATATTTTGTCGGGGATATTTTGTCAGAGGATATTTTGTCGGGGATATTTTGTCGGGGATATTTTATCAGAAGATATTTTGTCGGAGGATATTTTGTTGGAGGATATTTTGTCGAGGATATATTGTCGTGGGATGAAAAGTCGCAAACCGAATCTGAACGAGGTGGGGAAGGAAAGGAGATTGGGAAGAGGAAGACCGGACAGACCTGTCTATTCAAAACTAAAAAACTTACATTTCAGCGTACGATTCTGAATGGTTGTCTTCACCAGAGCGATACTGAGAGGATCTATTGTCTACCACATTGTTTCTATACTTATTCAGAAAGACAAATAATAATTATTATTATCATAAATGGTACAAAGCGTTTCACTAGAACATGCAAAACAAAATGATCTAGTTTCCTATAAATGTGTGAAGAACCACGTGTGTGTATTGCACGAGTTGCATAGCATATCCGCTATCCCCATGTTAACGAGAAAAGCTAGTATCAGGAGCTCATAGCTCTGTGAGGCTTGTTTGCAGCCAACATTTTCAGGCGCATTATATACCGCGAGCTTTTCTCGATGAACACGTGAAAATGGTAAACGGTGTAAGGTAAATTTTTATTTTATTATTTTTATCCTTTATGTTTTTTTTTGTTTTTGAGAAAGAAACGGTTACACATATTTCATTAAAAGTATATTACATGGTTGCAAGAACCAGTGAGGTTTTTGCATATAAGATATATTTATTGATAATTATTAATCTTTAAAAAAAGAAGTAAGAACACAGATTAAAAGATAAAAGTACATTGATAGATAACGTAAAATTAAACTTCGTAAGATTATACATAGGTACTTACGAGTTACGAGTATATCGTAAAATAATGTTAACAAAATGATTTACAGTAAACTAAACAAAGAAAGAAAAATAACACAATGAAAATGAGAAAAAATACCCTAAGGATCTTACAAAAGCAGGGGTAGAAGGTTCGTAATTATCCTCTTCATTTATTTTTTTCTCAGATTTATTTAGCAAATGGAGCTGAGAACAAATGGAAATATCAGCGTCTAAAAGACGTTATTGTATTGTGTGTACGTCCTTCTTAAAAATTAATGTTGTGTGTAGTTAGTTTTTGAGTGTGGGATATGTGGTTTGATCGTGTGTTTCGTACTGACTTTTACAAATAAAAACACTATTTTTATTTTATTTGGAAAACCAATAGTTTATACAAAAAAACATGTGTAAATTAATTATTTCACCAAAATAATGTACCTAAGTAGAAGACGAATAAAATTTATTTCGGAAATGAAGTAAATAATAAAATCACATTGAATAATAATTTCTTCCGAAATAAAATAAAAAATAAATAAAAAATAAATAAACCGAAATAACTAATCATATTTCCTCGCTCACATCACATCACGTTTTTCTGGTTGTCACCTTGTTCCTCTTCTCTTGCAAATCCCACTTTCTACTAATTATTATTTCTTATTCTCAACAAACCAAGATTAATTTATGAATTTAATTATAGTAATGAATGTAATAATTGTATGTTATTGTGGTACCTATGTACCACTGAAGTTATAAGAGATGCTCACCTAGTGATAAGATGATAAGAATGTAACGGTATGATACTTGAAAATGTTTATAAAGACCACATAATTTGATACTCGAATATTCGTTTCGTGTTGTAAGCGCAGCCTTCTATATACCCACACATTTTCATATAATTTATAGAGGAAACCTACCACCGAGCAAACGATACATAACAATAATAATATACACCTGTTCCAAGGAAATAACACACACTCGCTACCGAGTCTCCCTCGTTCTTCTGTTCCCCGGGCAGCAGATAGTCGACAGAACACCACTCACGTTGCATATACGTGAGTCAGACATTGTGCAAACGTTACTTCTTTGGAACTATGTTGGTGTTGTTTAGCTCTCGAAGGAAAGCAGGTAACGCATTTTCACCGAACACTCCTACTTCTGCGCTCCGCGTAGTTTTCTTTGAGTAATCTCTTCACGAGTGTTGGTTTTGCAGTATATGAGAAGATTTGTGGGAACATGCACAATTTTTTAAGCATAATTCGTAAATGTTGGTTATATTTTTAATCGAATTAGTTGATAAGAAAATATAAAATCTGTCTTAAAAAGAATGTTGCCGAATATCGCTTTAACACTGTGGTTATGTTTATTATTATATTTAACCAGCTGATATTCCCAGCGTTGTCACGGCTTTATTCTAAATGTCACGAATGTGGACAGTGACCTTTCTCTTACTTTTAAAAATAAATTCTTCAGATTTCATCAATCTGGAATAATACCTACTATTGATTTGTTTAAAAAATAACCCACGGACACCCGTTTTTATAAATTACGTCTATACTACGTATCAGAGATGTTATTGGGACTAATAAGTCTTAGTGCAAGCGACGGTACATCACGTTGATATTTCCCGTAAAAAACATTGATTTCTATGCTAATTTACAGAAGAGATAAGACATTTTTACTCCATCCAGATGACCTGCACAAATCACATGCCTTTATGATCAACATACATACTCGTAAATTGTTTGAGCGAAAATTCTATGCAGGTTACACTGTCTATCTATGTGATATGGTGCGCGGGTGCACTGTATCCCATCATTAGGTCAGTAGACTCAGCACTTTCAGTATAGGTTCGACTGACCCATTTAACTAATAGACCGGCCGGGAGGCGTTTTTACAAAGCCAATACCATCTCGGTATCGGTGACAATTTAATAGAGTAGCTTTTGTTTGTTTAGAATCATTTTGTTACAAATTTACATTTCAGTTCATATACTTTATATTGGAAGATACATAATGATATCAAAGTTTGATCTGACGCGGTATGTATATTTGATTAGATGTGCACAAACAATAGCAAATCTAGTTTTAGTCACCATGACTAAAGTGGTCAAGGTGTACACAAACAAAAGCTAGATACCCACTCCATTACTTCGTTGCTGTGACTGAAATGGTATAGGCTTTGTAAATATGCGGCTTGGTATGCTGAAGACATTGATTTTTTTTTAAATAGGTATCGGTATTATAGGTTGTAACATTTGCTGCTAGCGTCGTGAGCGATTCGCAAATTTCGCATGATTTGGTTGGCAGCATTGCACTCCGAAGGGGCGGCAGATGTTTCGAGATGCTTCGGAAAAGTTCGGGCGCTTCAGTTTGGATCGAGCAAGCCCAAGTAGCGGAGCGGATACCTGCGACGGATTGAAACCAACATCACCATGGCGCATCGAATTCGTAACGTTAATCTAAATCCTAATATATTATTTATTTTAGTCAGATATTCAAGGTTACCATTTTGGTTTTACTATTTAATACTTGGGTGTTGCTGTTTAAACACTCTGGCGTCCAACTTTGCTTGTTTTCCACATAACTTAAATTCTTATCGCACGTAGTTTGATTGTTGTAAAACTCTTCGAGTTTTACAAACACCCCTTGAGATCAAATAATCTTTATAGAGTCTTTAATAATTGCTTCGTAAATGTCATGTCAATATTAATTCAATAAATCTTATTATAATATTTAATTTCCTCTTTTATTTCATAGACTTGACATTTATCATGTTCTACTTCCAGACTGTAGCTAGCCATTTTATTACATACATAATACCAATTTAATTAGGTAACTCATTTTAAACCATTACAGTGGCGAGCCCAACGTGGTAGTTCCAGTCAAACTATGTTTTGCAAGTTTTATGTGGATATGATTTAAATTCTCCGCGATATGTCATTTTAGGTTAGATTGAGGTTACAATTCGTTGGTGTGTTGCTTTTACCGTCGTGGGTATGTATTCATTTTACTTTTGTTAATTGCATATTTTATATTTACTTGGGCTTGTTCATCCACAACTCATTTTATTTTGTGTTATTTGTTTGTCTTGTACTAATCATATTTATTTCTCCTACTAATTATTTAGGTAGGTACACATTGTTTTTATAGCAGATGGGATGGATTTAATTTCTGCAGATGGAATTAATAATATTTCGGCAAATTTAATAATATCACTTTGTACAAAACTCGTGCTGGTCATCCGTTAATAATTGAAACTTGTAAGTATATTTTATTACAAGCTAATTTATTTACACTGTGTTATGAGTGGCTGTTTAATCTCATTGCATTTATTTTGTGATATTTTTCGTGCTTATATTTTGCAATAATGTGTAAATTTCATTAATTACCTACCTACCTGATGCAATAATTATTATTGACATCATTGCACACATGAATTTCTTCACATGTTATAAACTTAATACAAATAGTTATCCTACCTGCAATTGATATGTTCTGTTACATTGTGAACTTTTACAATCTTACTTTGGGAATTTTGATTTCATTTTTGTTCCCCTTATACAAATTTTATTTTTCATAATAATAAATGTAACCAAACGTGCATTTCAGACGCGGACCAAATTTTGCTGGACATCCGGGTGGAGATAAGACGTCATCAAAGCCTTCGTCTACAGAATTCGGGCTGTCCTGTTATGCAAAGCGACTAAAGCTAGTTTCACGTAAATTAATTTTTATAATTTATTATCCGGGTTATATTGATTTGATCGATGATTTTTTTTATTCTTTCCTCATGTAGGGCTTTCAAAAGAAATTAAATTTCCTTGCAATATATCATTATGTTCTTTCGGTTTAATATTTTATACAAATTTTTTTTGTGAGGGTTTGATAAATTTCATTAAATTCCGATTTTAGTACATAACAGGGATTTGTATTCAAATCATTATTTTAATAGATTTTTATCGAGTTTTAATTTCTCTTTAGTCGGCGGGATTAGTTTTTCTTTTAAAATAAAATAAATTCCTTATAGTTTTCGGGTTTGATGAATAACTGTTATTTTGAAATCATCATTTTGTAGGTGAATGCAAAATGTTGCTTATCACTATATTATTTGTTCATCGGCTATTATCTAATTAATCTTTTGGGTTTTGATTCCAATAAATGGATAATTCAATAAATTAGTATAGAAGATTGTATAATATTTTGCGATCAGTTGGCTGAACCTTAAATTTGTTTTGCATATCTTCCTTTAATAGGGTTATTAGAGATTATGCGAAGTAACTTTCGGAGCAACTAATATGATTGTTATGAAATTACAACTATTTAAATTGATATATAATGTAGAGTTTTATCACATGTTTACATACGTAAAAATTCACAGGTATAAGGATTCTTTATAGTTCTGGTCGGAATTATTAATTTTTTTTTTCTTCAGTTTAGATTGTTATTATATTAATTGATCTATAATTTTTTTTTGGCGATCTATTGCCTGTTCCTTGAAGTACTTGCATATCTTCCTTTTCATAGGGTTTTCAGAGTTTGCAAGGTATTTTTTCGGAGCGATTAGTAGATTGTTGAACAAATAAATGGTTTATTGAATTTACATCTTTAAACTTTATCTAATAAGGTTTTTCAAATAACTTTCATTAACTTAACAGCACGCAATATTTTAGGTCATTTAATAGATCTCGTAATTATAAATATGCAAGTTTGACATAAGTTATAATTTAGTCAGTTTCTCAATAACGCCATCTACATATTATTGTTTGACATAACACATACAACAACTGCTATTGGGGTTTGCGTCTTCACTTTCAGAACGGAAAACTTTAAATATTCTGTTATCAATCGGTCATAGGACATATCAAAGATCCTGGTGTTGCTAGTTAATATAGCATATGATGTGCGGTGCAATTTTGGGGAAAAATTTATCTGTTTTTGGTGCGTCAACAAAAGCAGATGAATTTTGTTAACAATACATTCAGCTCTCAAAGAGTAAATGAGTTTTGAGCATTGAATGTTTTTGGGTTGTTTTGTCTTCTATTGTTGTCTTGTGTACGGATGTGTCTTATGTACTGTGGTTTCGATTATATTGTCTTGTGTACGGATTGTTGGTCCTTGAGTGAAGGAAACAGACAAGTTTTGTTTTAAACAAAACAGTTGGAGCTTCGCTTCAATGCAGTGGATATATCTCACACTGATTCGATTACTGCCACCGTTTAAAACGGCAGTTAAGGGGCATAACATGATCTCCGTTGAGATCCTCTGAGTATGTCAACCTTCCTTGTTTTGCATTCTATAAATAGGATATAAAATATTTTCCTATCACTGTAGCGCAAACACGTTTTTAACCGAACATAGAAGGCGTCGGTTTGCCTGTTCACTTTCATTCGCGAGATACGGAGGAATCTTTGGCGTAATCTGTGAACTTACGATGAGGATATGTCCGTCTCTTTTGATTTCAGAATATGAAGTTAATTATCTTCATATAAAGATTAATTTGTTGAGTTGTAAGAAGCTCATGGCATTCATCTCTTTCGAGAGGATTTCAGTGAAGCCATGTGTGTCAATAATTCAGGCAGAAAGTTTTGGTCTAAGAACTTTTATAGAAAGAGATAGTAATGATAACTGTCCTTTATGTGCGATTACCGTATTCATATTGCATATTTATAGGTTAAATCTTTTAAGAAAACTATTAAGTTTGTGTGTGTTTGTAGTTTTTGTTAAATATTGTGTCGTCTGATATTTCCTCCTAAGAATTCTGTCTTGGAAATTTTAGGATGAATTATTAATAAATTCCAGTATAATGAAATGGAGTTAATTCAATCGGGAAGTTGGAACCTTCATTATACCGATGATGCCTTGAAATACAATTAATACTTAGTTAACCAAGGCTTTATAATATAACAACTGTTCAGTTGGTCCTTAAAATTATTTTAATTGATTATTATGAGAATAGAGCTATGACATCTGTTGCTAATTTGTAGTAACATTATTATTAAATATTTTTATTTTATTACGAACATAATTGGGCCGATACTAGAGCCATCTATCAACATTTGATTACATTTATCATTAATTATTATTTTACCATCCTAGGTATTGTTTATTGACTATCTCGAAGTTATTATTTGCTACATGGGGTTTTTTAAATTACTTTCAAACAAATTAAGTATTTCATTTTTCAGATTTTATACTCAGCTCAGCATAATACAGGCTGTTTTATTTTATTTTGGGAATTTAAGAAAAGGAATAAATTAAAAATATCTCAGTAAAAATTTTATTTTCATATGTTTTGATTTTTTTGTATTTTGATATCTACCGGGTATTAGATTAATTGAATAATAAATTTTTTTTATCATATTTAATCTCAATTTAAAACACTTTTATTTATAAAACATTTACATCGCTGGGTAATATTATTTCAAACTTCAGTAAATCCCGTGCATTCTAATTTTGTAATTGCATATCAATTCATTGTTTCTTTTGTGTAAGACATGAAGTTTTACAATTATTAAATCTTTAATTTAGGGTTCTTTAATATGTTATGTGGAAAAATTTCAATTTCAGCTTTGAGCATACATTTACATAATCATTTTTTAAATATTTCATCTTGAATTTTTCTTTCCTTTTATATCTTACTTTGTTGCTGGTAACCTTATTTAGGCAGTTTAGTGTAGGGAACTTCAAGATAATCTCAAGAAAATTTAAATAGCAAGACTAAGAAGAAAGCATCCTTCATGTTCATTGTCGCTGGTTTCAAAATGTGGGTCAAGGCATTCATCTGACTTCAAGCCACGTCGCATCATTATCCCGCTTGAAGACATCATCATAGGAAGATTCTTTCAAAATCATCAACGCTGGACTTCAAGATGTTGTACCAGAGCTTCTATCTCTACCGTGGGCCATCTTGGGTCATCAGTTTTGGAAGAAAGTAATATCAGAAGACGCTGAATTTGAGATTTCGGACCAAATGTTTCATCGCTACCTTGGGCCATCTTGGGTCATCAGTTTTGGAAGAAATAAATAGCAAAAGAAGCTGAATTTGAGATTCCAGACCAGATATTTCATCTCTACCTTGGGCCATCTTGGGTCATCAGTTATTGAATGCATCATAATTGGAGAGAAGCTGCATAGATTGATGCGTCTTTCTGTTCATCGCATTATGTCATGGCTTCAGTATTGCAGTACGGTGGTCACCGCTTCTTCCATGAGGTACATTATATGGATTGGGAGTACTTCTATCACCAGGATCCTTCCGGCTGACAATCCTTATATTTTGGCTTCTTCCATGACTAACATTTACGACCAAGGCTCATATAGTATGCAGTTCTCTTCAGGAAGTGACACATGGACCTCTTGATTTCCAGGAGGAAATATTTTCTTTTTGGTGGAGGGGTAATGTAACATTTGCTGCTAGCGTCGTGAGCGATTCGCAAATTTCGCATGATTTGGTTGGCAGCATTGCACTCCGAAGGGGCGGCAGATGTTTCGAGATGCTTCGGAAAAGTTCGGGCGCTTCAGTTTGGATCGAGCAAGCCCAAGTAGCGGAGCGGATACCTGCGACGGATTGAAACCAACATCACCATGGCGCATCGAATTCGTAACGTTAATCTAAATCCTAATATATTATTTATTTTAGTCAGATATTCAAGGTTACCATTTTGGTTTTACTATTTAATACTTGGGTGTTGCTGTTTAAACACTCTGGCGTCCAACTTTGCTTGTTTTCCACATAACTTAAATTCTTATCGCACGTAGTTTGATTGTTGTAAAACTCTTCGAGTTTTACAAACACCCCTTGAGATCAAATAATCTTTATAGAGTCTTTAATAATTGCTTCGTAAATGTCATGTCAATATTAATTCAATAAATCTTATTATAATATTTAATTTCCTCTTTTATTTCATAGACTTGACATTTATCATGTTCTACTTCCAGACTGTAGCTAGCCATTTTATTACATACATAATACCAATTTAATTAGGTAACTCATTTTAAACCATTACAAGGTGAATATGATTTATTGATCTCTCGAGGATGCATGCATCTAGGTCATTCAAGATAGTTGATGATATAGGACAGAAACGCATTTCTAACGTCTAAAATGTTGAATGTTTTAAAGCAGTGAAATTCTGACGTAAACATGTTTTTAAGGTAGGTATTTTTTTCTTTTGAAAGGGTAGATAAACATTCCCGGATTGCGAATAACCTAACAATATTTTTAAATCTCTTACTACCACTGCAGTAAGCCGAAAATGTTGCTCGAGTCGTGATAGAGGACTTTGCCAGTCGAGGAATCGAATTCTGAACGCCTGGATGGGACCCATACGCGATGCCCATTCAACCACTGACCGGTCACAAATAATATAATTCGATTAGTAAAATCACAAATCTTTGTGGGATAAATCTATTGGATAAGCATTCAAAAATATTATGGGTACATAGGATACCTATTTGATAAGAAATTTGCAGTACGAAGATAAGTTTAAATAAATGGCATATTCCATTATGCTTTGTTCATCTGTGGGATGTTTATTTAATTAGATAAAGTAAGTATAAGTATGTTTATGCTTGGATTGCAATTATTGTCCAAATAGTTCCAAGAGGTTGTCAAAACCAATAAACATCAATTCAATGTTCATTTCCAAGGAAATACATTCATAATCATAGCTTGGAGATTTTGCTGTAAAACAAATATCGACCATGTTCAATCATTGCAAAATTCATTGGTTAAATTATTAGCTGAAAAAAATTCATTCAAAGAAAGACATAATATCCCATACTTTTATCAGAGTCTTAAAATTCTTTCAATAAGAGCAATTCTGTGGTATAAAATTATATTTCAGCACATAAATAACCCTTTATAATACTCGTTTTAACTTTAATGACGCACCTAAGCATACAAATAAATATGGACAAAGAACGTTAAATTACATGACTCCCAGTTGTTTAAATATGTTACCAGCTGAAATTAAAAACTGTGCCCAAAACAAACAATTGGTAAGTTTACTGAATACTTGGCTTACTGAAAGAATTAATTTGTATTAGCTTACAATGACATATTATTAGAAAGACTTTAAAATTGTTATTTAAGTTTTCATAATTTTTCTTTTCTTAAATTGTAAAAATGTAACTATTAACTCACAATAATGAGATCTTTAATGTAAAGAACCCGTTAGACAAACTGCTAAAAAGTAGTTTATCGGGATTGTTTCTCTTATATTTGTAAAGTGTGTAAAAAAAAAGAACAGTTTTCCTTTATCAAATTTTGACAAAAAAGAAAAGATTAGGAATACATCTATGATTTTCACATAATAAAATTGTGCCATTTCCCTGATATGCAGATATTGTTTCCAATAACATACGTAGAAAAAAACGATAATATTCTTTTTCACATACCTACAAACAACTGAACAAATTAATCGATATAAGATATTATTGCCATTTAGCATGCAATATGTGGGTACCATTTACGCGACAAAAAAAAAACAAATGTTTTAATATTCAAGAATACACCACCAAAAATTCCTGTATGCGTATTATGTATATGAACGCTAGAAGCATCAGAAACAAAATTGACGAAATTGAAGAAACCCTAAAAAACATTACAGAAAAGGTACATATTCTCGTGATAACGGAAACCTGGCTGCGAAAAGGAGAAGAACCTTTTTTCAATATTACTGACTACGCTGGAATTTTTGCTTCCCGTGAGCTCGACCGAGGAGGAGGAGTCGCCATCTACATGCATAACACACTAAGCAATAAGAAAATAGAAAAATGTTGCAGTGAAAATACTTTTCTTGGAATTACGATCACGGCAAAAAATATTAAACCTCTCAATTTGTATGTTTTTTACCGTAAGCCCAACATAACAGATTTTTTTGACTCTTTAGAAATAATATTAAATAAAAACAAACAAGACACATTACTTTTTGGAGATTTTAACATCGATATTTCAAAAGAAACTGATATTGCACGGAAATATGTTCACACCTTAAAATCGTACAATTTTTATGTGTGTAACACGATGTTTCCCACAAGGGTAACAAATAACACCAGCTCGTTGATAGATCATATTATCACAAATAGAACAAATGTTTCTGGGATAATTTCAAATATTGATGATCCCCTTAGTGACCATAACATACTGATATTGGATTACGAAAACTCTCTGAAAAACCTCCCCAATAACAGATCCCCAAAAAACCTCTCAAACGCTTACAAAATAAATTATCAAAAATTTAATACGTCACTTAAAACTTGTAAGTTTACCCATTCGTCTGACGACGTAAACCAAAATTATAATAATTTCGCTGACTATCTTCAAAATGCTGTAAATTCATGCCAAACAAAAGTAAAAACTAATATAGGAGACAAAAGACTGAACAATACTCCATGGTTTGATGCCCAACTCGATTCACTTATTAAAGAACGAAATAGCATATTTAAACTTTGGAAACAAAATCAAGGAAGTATTTCTTTGACAATAGAAAAAAATAAAGCTCGTAATACTGTCACAAATTACAGAAGATATATTAAATCTATATATTATACAAAATTGCTTAATGAAAACATAAATAAGCCACAACGAAACTGGAAAACAATCAACTCCATTCTCTCAAATAGCTCGCGAAACCCAAAAATAACTTGTAAATCTCTAGTCATAAATGACGAAGAAGTAAAGGGACCAAAGGAGATTGCATCTGCATTTAATGCATTTTTTCTCTCAGTTGGGGAAAGTCTAGCATCAGTAATAAAAACTTCAAAAACTGATGTGAACACGATCTACACGGAACCTCAAGCAAAACAATCTTTTAACATGATCAGGACAAATAAAAATGAAATCCTACGTATCATATCTAACCTTAAGTCCAAAGCGGCAGCTGGTTCCGATGGGATAACCTCTCTCCTTCTCAAAAATTGCAAGGAGGAACTGGCGGATGACCTTGTATTCTTAATAAATCTCTCTATATCAAAAGGTATCTTTCCAGACAAACTAAAAATTGCGAAAATAATTCCTATTCATAAAGACGAATGCAAAAAAATGTCCAAAATTATCGTCCAATCTCTATACTTCCAGCTATCTCTAAAATATTTGAATGTATCATTAAAGAAATACTACTGAAATATCTCGAACACAACAAAATTCTCACGTCAAAACAATACGGTTTCAGACGACGATCTAACACTAAATGTGCAGCTTTTGATTTTATATCAAATATACAGAAACATATTGATCATGGGGATTTTACGGCGGCAATATTTATTGATCTACAGAAGGAGTTTGACACGGTGGATCATAACGTATTGATCGAAAAACTGAAACATTTGGGTATTGTTGGTACTCCTCTGGAACTTCTCCGATCTTACCTATCAAATCGCTTTTCGGCAGTAGAACTGGGAGGAGAAACGAGTGAGTTGGGTAAAATAACATGTGGAGTGCCATAGGGATCAATTCTTGGACCGTTGCTATTTCTTATCTATGTGAATGACATAACAAAGTGGGGTATTAAAGGAACTCTACAACTCTATGCGGATGATACAGTAATTTTTTACAACAAACTGAACCTAGCGGAGCTTGAAACGGAAATGAATGCTGATATTTCTAAACTCACAAGCTGGTTAAGAATAAACAAACTAACTCTTAACGTAAAAAAAACTCATTATATACTTTTTGGCAACAAGAAAAATATCAGCCTCAATATCAAAGTTGGTGATAACTGCCTCGAAAAGAAAATGAGCACAAAATATTTGGGCCTGATCGTAGATTCCCAACTTTCGTGGGATCTCCACATAAATCATGTAAAGGAGAAAATTACACCCATAACTGGTGTACTTTATAGACTCCAAGGATTACTACCCGTAACTTTATTAACATCAGTGTACTACGCCATGGTACATTCACACCTTTCTTATCTCTGCTGTATCTGGGGATTTGCCTCAAAGAAATTGATAGCTGATCTGCAGGTGGTTCAAAACCGAGCTCTCAGAAATGTTTTTGGACTTCCATGGGACACCCATGTCAGAGACATCTATTCAGTTTCCGGTATTCTTCCAATCACAGTCCTTCCTAAACATGAAATCACAAGCACCATCCTACAAATTACGCAACAATCAACTCACACTAACATCAAGCCACTTTACAATCAAGACATCCACACTCACAATACTCGAAATAGCAATAAAATCCGCATACCTCAAACACACACTACAAAATATGGGATAAAATCTCTGAACTATGTTGCCTATACACTATATAATTCGCTACCAGATATGTACAAGCGAATTCAGAAAAATAAAAATAAAATCAGAGTAATGCTTTAAAAGAATATTTTTTAAGTATGTATAAGGATGAAACTTCGTAATTTTCTTGTCATGTTCAATTGTCTTGTTTCTTTTCTCTTCTTTTCTTTTCCATTAAGTTGTAATCATCCATATCTGTATAACCTTGTTCCCTTTTTCTTTAATTGTTTTCCATTGCTGTTTATTCTACTCAACCTGTCTTTTATTTTTCTTCTATATTGTATGTGAATCTTATATTTTAATATCCAAATCCCTATGTAAAATTTTAACTATTTCCTCCCACCCATGATTTGTATGTTCCTCCTGTCCTAAAATGAGTTCTGTAACTCATCGGGATTGCTATAGCAAGAAATAAAAACAATAAAAAAAAATAAAAAATAAATTACACATGTGAAAAACAACGACAGATTCGCGGATACGTCCTTGGAAATCACATACGCCGTATTAAATCATATAATTATTATCCTTGGAAATCACAAAGGTTGTAGGTATTGCAACGTACAAAGATCATTTTAACAAATATTCGGTTTTTGTTTTGAAAAGTTTTATTTTTCGATGTACATTTGTTACTTTAATTTTAAATTTTTTTGCGACCGGTTTCGACATGTCCGTATCATTAACGAGCAAACTTTAAACTTACTTAAAAATTCTATACAAGTACACAATTAATTAGGCGGGGGTAGTGGGAGGGGGGAATTTGGTGGAGGGGGAGGACGGTGGGAGGAGTCAAAATTACATGGAAACATCGTAAGCAGAGGTAATTTACATGGTGCTATTATTTTATTAACTAAATTAATTTTAGATTTAATTTTTTTGTTGATTTCTAAAGTTTCTAACGCGCACAAATTAAAATATGAATTTACATTGCAATGTTTAAAATTAGTTTTTTCTTTTTTGAAGCTATGACCTGTCTCTTTGAGATGGTTAGCAAACTCTGAGTAGTTATAATTTCGAAATTAATCACAAAACAGTTTGATCCTCTTGCATATGTTTTAAGATTTATTCGCGGGTTCCGGAAACTAGTAGATAGTATCTACTAGCCGAAAACGGTGATCTGAATATCAAATTCGGAGTCAATTTGGTAGCTTAACTTTTTTTTATTACAATTGGGAGTTCAAAGTTGGGAGTTTTTTGGAGAAATTAGAATTTTTTTTAATTGATGAATAATTAATTGAATTGCACAGTGCACAACTGTGCAATAGAAGTGGAAGTTCAACACGCAATAAAAGTGAAACCTTCAGAAAACTAAAGTAGACAAGGGTGGGGAGGCTCCGAAGCATCTGATGATTATTAACATGATTAAATTTATAAAATTTGCATTATCCACATACCTAAACCTGTCTCACGATAAAATTATAAACATTACATTGACTAATTTCGCCCACCATAACACGGACACGCGCCTAGCATGGTGGTCAAAAAATACCAAATGATATAACCATTCAAAGTAATAAATAAAGAAAAATTAAAAAAATAAATAAAATACTTAGCTTCATTTTTGTGAAATTTCATCACGAAGGCCCCAAGTAAAGCAGTGATTTACTTTTGATAATACGGGTCTTGTAATATTAATATTTAATGATCGGTCTCTTGAAATTTAAAGGTTCAATGAATTCCGAAAAGGTACTTATTTTCACTAGAAATATTATTCCACTTTGATCTTTAAAACAGCATTGAGTAAAAGACCACTTCAATATTAATTGGGTTGATTTTTTACATCATTGAAAGAGAACGTCGGATTTTGCCCACTGTAAAGTGTGGAGGTCAACCAACTAGAATTTTTTAATTTATTTATTTACGGATAAATAGTCCATTAACAATATAACAATAACACAAATAAAAAAACAGAGATGACAATAAAGGAGAGTACATATACGTAGATGAAGAGCATTGACAAAATACATATAATACAAGATAACTACAAGTAGCCTGAAGATGGATTTAAGAGACTTCAAAAAATCACATTGCGTATCGACTGCCGAAAGTCATTTAGGCTTACACCAAAAAATTCAATGCTTTGATGCAATATTCTGGATGAAGGAGAATGATATCCATAATAAGTAGAATGTTGATTGAGGAACAGCAGTTCATTATTTCGGAGTCTACGGAAAGGGATGTTGGACTGGATGAGTTGTAACAAAGCAGGTGTGTCAGTAACACTTTATAATTTTGAAAATGCATATTAGATCAAAGTCCTTTCTACGTTTTTATAAAGAAGAACAGCCTTACTAAAAAAAAACCACAGCGCGACCTGTGTTATTGCAATAACATAATTATCCCTTGTATACACTAAATCACGTTTTATTACCAATAACGTTTCTTGCGTGCTCACGCTGTTAAAATGCTTAAAGATCTGACAACGTCGCAAATGGTTATAATTTAGTAGGAAAAAATGTTGTTTTAATTATTCTCCGCCAGGAGCATTATTGGCGCGCGTGTGCATCAACGGCCCGCGATGAACACACAGCTTGAAAACCAAGCCCAGGTGTGTTTATGGCCGGATCAGGCGGGATGTCGAAAATTTTGTTAGATGTTGTGATTTTACTTAATAATTTCTATTGTAGTAACGAAATAACTGTTCTATTCATATAATTAATATATATACCGTATTATTTGTGTGGTTTACATAAGTTTAATCAAGTTATTGTACAAACGCCGTACTATCAAAGTTGAACTGTCAGAATACTGTTTTATAGGTTACATAAAAGATAAAATTAACATTTTAAGATCTTTATTTTAAGAGAATTCCTTAAAAAAGATAATAATTTATTAAAATAATTATATCTAATACATGTGTTCGTAAACGTATAAAAAGAAATTAACGTCTTTAGAGATGCAATAAATCTGTTTTAAAAGTCAGTATTATTTCTAAGTTATTTTTTTGGCAATAAAAAAACCTTAGAAATTTTTTATTATTCTTTTATTGTATGCACGAGGAAAAAGTGAGGTGATAGTTTCCTTTCAAATTTATTACATAAAAGGACTGTGTTTTTTAAATTTTGATTTTTTTTAAATTTCTCTACATTTTGGTCAAACATGTTTTGGTAAGTATTTTTTTTACATTTTTTTCCGAGTTTGAATCTTAAAATATGTCAGTTTTTGAAAACTAAAGTGTATTTCAAATATACAAATCTAAAAGGTAATTTTATCTAGTTTTCATAAATGGTATTTGTTTTTACGACACCTTCAAAAATAATATCTATTAGAACATTCAAAATAATTTGCAAAAATTTCTAATTTCGTTCAAAGATCATTGATAAAACAGAGATAAACTACCCCCTCAAGCCGTGTAAACCAAGTGTATTTTTTTCCATGAACAATTTTTTAATTAGTAATGTTTTCACATCCGCGGCCGTTTGTCAATTGAATAAAATTTTCACTGAGTTTTTTAGTAAGGCTGGAAATGTTTAAAGTTTGTTCGATTTCATCATACGAGTGCTCGCCTCTTTCAAGTTCTAACCTCCAAGAAATTTCTCGTAGGAAACGATGTTGTACAGATTCGATGTGACAAATGTGGACAGCATAGAAAGGAGACCAAATAACACTAGCATATTCAAGGTGAGGGCGAACCAGCGAACAGTAAAGAGTTTTAAGTGTACTTATATATTTAAAATCAGAGGATTTCCATTTTTCAAAAAAAAATTTCCATCATTCGAAATCTCGAATTAATAGGGAAAAATTGAAATTGTGCAAACAAAAATGTTTTCTTCTTGTAACGCCATTTTCACAATGAGCGAAGAAACTCTTAAAGAACAACATAAAGAAATTTTTCATTGTTTATTGTTTCCTAAAGTAAGCATTAGAAGAAAAAGAGAAGCTGACATTGAGGGAGGTAGGGTTATATGTAAATATGTTTACCAATAACCTCTATAAATAATAACGCACTCTTTATGATTTTTTTTCTAATTATAGTATATTTATACGCCTATACTTTACATTATTTATGTACGTTCGAGTACATTAATTTATTATTCATAATTTGGACGACCAAAATATAGGCATGTTCTCTTATGGCCGAAAAAATACATATCTCTAAAATACAAAAAATGTTCGATTCTAGAAAGTTTCGTGCAAAAGCCATTTTAACCACCGTTTAATCTGTGGTACATAATAAATAATATACGTATTATTTAATCATAGGTAAGTTTGTCAATGATAAAACTTCAACCAGCACACAAAAATTGGCTGCAACCAAAAACGGAATGGAACGTCCCGGTGTCCCAGACAGGCACATTGCACTCAGCGACATTTCAGGTGCGTCCCATTTACTGGGCCCGCGGACCAGGGGCCGCTAGAGGGGGTAACCCGGTCACAGGGCGACAGCCCCTAAGTGGGGCACGGGGCCACCACTGCGAGGGAACCGCGGGCCGGGGCTGACACGCCCTGCTACTCCTCTGGATGGGGGTTCCTGCCTAGTATCCCCGTTTTCCAGGGAAACTGTGTTGGGCATTTTTGTACTTTATTTCATCAATGAGCTGAAACTCTTTTTAATGCTGATTTCAATAGAGCTGAATTTTGGATGTACATGATGTGTGATATAAGGCAAACATTTTATAAATACTTCAATCATAACATGAGGTAAATTTACCTTCGGTTTACGCTACTTTTTGATGGTTTAATTTAGAAATCCGTTTTTGACGTAAAATACATATTTAAAAAGACTTTTCGAAATATGAGTAAATGTAAATTAAAATGCCAAAATGATTTTATCTTGAACAACTGACACTGGCAATGACACGAGTTTGACACCAAAGAATGGGATTTTTTGACCTACTTCAATTTATCAAATTTTAACATATTACATTTCTAGCATTAACCCTCTATTTAGGTTTTTATTTATTTATTTTGTTTTATAATTATTATTTTTTTTATATAAATATCGCATAAAAGTTCCAATTGCTCCCGTCTGGAGCCAGTGAGACTGTCGCTTCCCCAACTGGGGTATAATAATAATAATAATAATGATTTATTGTCTTCATTTCTTAATAACAAATAGAGATAATGATATCCTCACTGGGATCTCCCGTGCTGAGGATTTCATTTACATTTTATAATTTAATTATAAGAATAATATGAATTCGACATAACATAATATATCATGTAGTATTTTTTTTTTATAATTATAAAGTAAATAAGATAAGTGTTTTTTTATAATTCAGTTCATTAGATTCGGTTTTAGTCTGTATTTGATTTCAGTATATTTTCTATTTCTGATCTCCCTATATTTAGTATCCAGTTTTTTATTTGAAATTTAAATGTTATAATGTCGAGGTTTTTGAGTGAGAGTGGTATTTTATTGTAGAGTTTAATGCCATAATATAAGAAGCTTTTTTGCCCAAATGTTGTGTTAGCAGTTACTTGTTGGATATGTTTTTGACCATGAGATCTAGTGTTTCTAATGTACGTGTCAGTTGTTATTTCTTGGGTTTTGTACTTATGAATGTAAATGAGTATAGTTTTAGAATATAGTTGTTTAATTGACATTATGTTAAGATTGTTGAAGATTTCGTCAGTGCTAGTTCTTACAGGAACTTTCAGTATAATTTTCATTATGGCTTTTTGAGTTTTAATTAGTGGATTTAGTATGTTTTTATTTGCACTGCCCCATCCGATAATACCGTATTCTAACAGTGATTGGCAGAGAGCCATGTAAATCTTGATTAAGTCTTTTTTAATGAGGACATTCCTGATAGATTTGAAAAAATAACTTAGTTTTTTAATTTTATTATTTAAATAGGTAATGTGTTCGGTCCATTTTAAGTTTTGGTCAATTTTTAAACCCAGATACGTTATATGGTCAACGTTTTCTAATGAGGGACAATTACAATTCTCATTTAAGTGATGCGGGCTATGAATTTTCAAGTTCAGGTTTTCTTCAGAGTTTTTCTTATTTTTTATTTTGAAAGTAATGAATTTGGTTTTATTAGCATTAAGTGTAAGTGAATGGTAGTCTAGCCATTTTTTAATCCTATTAAGTGTGTCTTCTGCTTTCTTAAATGTTTCTGTCCAATTATTCCCATTTATTAGGAGAACAGTATCATCCGCAAAACTGATGATTTCTCCTTCACATTCTATGTGGCATAGGTCATTAATGTAAATAAGGAACAGAATCGGACCCAGAATACTTCCTTGGGGCACCCCGAATTTGACATCAATACACTCACTGGTTATATTGTTAAGTTTCACAGTTTGCTTTCTATTTCCCATGTAACTTTTAAAAAATATCAGTTCATTATCAGCAATCCCTATGTTCTCTAGTTTTTCAAAAAGATGTGTGTGATTTATTGTGTCAAAGGCTTTAGAAAGGTCGAGAAATATGCCAATGCATTTTTTATGTGAGTCTAGAGAATTTTTAATATATTCAATTACTAAGGCTATAACTATAGGCTATAAGGTATAACGTGTGGCTGAAGGCAGTAGGGAGGGGAAGAATATAGGAAGATGAACGTGGGGAAGTACGTGGTTATTCATATCTTGGTCCCCAAACACGGCTAAAGCCATTTCAAGCAACGTTTCAATTCTGAATAGTGGTCTTACACCAGGGCGATGCTGAAAGTATCTTCCACTCTGGAACGTGCCGCAAATAGACTAAATATTATTTTAAATGAATAACTTGTGAAATAACACAAATTTATTTGCCACGCTGGGATTCGATCCCGCGACCTTCCGATTGCTAGTCAAAGTGCCTTACCGCTCGACCACGCCGGCCGTCGGGTTCTTGCTGGGTGGTAATTTCATACAAACAATTCAATTTTTTATTGGAATTTTTAAAATAGTTATGCATTTTTCATACAGTGTGCATAGTAACCAAATAGTATAATTGTGATAATGATGTCGTTTCTTCACGATGGGAAGGGTTTATTGTGTTTTTTTTAGTTTTTTTTTTTAAAGTTATTTTTACTTATTTAAGTAGATATTTAAAACAGAGATGAAGTTGGAAATGCAAGAATTAATTTTGGAGGTAGAAACAGAAATAATTATATTATTACCTTAACTTTCGCGAAGCTAATGCATAATTATTGCATCTAATAAATACTAAGCAATACCAAATCAAATCACATGAAGTGTGAGCGGAAGAAGAAGATAATGGTTGAGAATCATCAGGAGGTCTATAGCTCAAAAATTGATAAAACCTTATATCATTACGATAATGACTAAATCCCACATCTATAGTCAGTTAATATCGTACGACCGAAGATAATGTATCTATCTATCTATCTATTCTATCTATCTATCTTCTATCTATCTATCTATATAAATAAAAATGAATGGCCGAAATGTATGTACGCGCATAACTTCCGAACCTCTGCACCAAATTGGATGATTCTTTTTTTGTTGTGTTCGTTATGGTCAGGACAAGGTTTGAATCAAACTACTGGTGAGCTCTGGCATTATCATTTTATACGACTCCTTCATGAGTTCAAAAGCTCAACTGTGGAACGATTTTTCGGCCTCTGTGTTTTTTCCCTCTCAAGAACCACGCTCCCTCTTTTCAAGGTTGATGTAAACTTATTCCTCTCCCCAAAGAGACCCTCCACCCAGCATCTCCAAACATATAGATGTAAAAATATTTTCTTCACGGCCACCGTGTTGGAGTTAATGTATGTAAAGAGACAGTTAAAAATGAGGATAAAAAACCCTTTTTAAAAATTGTTCTTCCCGAAAGCCTTAAAAATGTAACGTTAAACTGTATTCTTCATCAATTTAACAATGCTTTTAAAAATGATGCGATTAATCATCATTAACGCTCCTACGAGTCGTCCTTTTTATAAAATGTATTTCAAAGTCTTCAAGGCGAGTCTAAATCCTTGTAAAGCAACACTTTTCACGAAAGTTAAATTAAACTTTTCAATTTTCTTCAGCTGTTTATTGTTACAATTTCGTAAAATTACACCCACAAAATTTTCGCCCACAGAAAAATACATCGGCCCACACTTAAGAAAAAAACGATTTTTTTCTTTGTAACACCCACCAACAAGCTCCCTGCATAAAGTTTTATAAAATTACTAGCAGACCCGGCCACACGTTGCTGTGGCTAACGAAACACAACGCCATTACCAAACCTTTATAAAATCCACACCACCCGCTTGCCAGCTGCCCGCTGCCCGCTGCCCGCTGCCCGCTGCCCGCTGCCTGAATTGAATATTTGAATTTCTCGACTTTTCTCTACTATAATAAGCATGTTTCTATACATGTCAACCTTCCTCTTGAATCACTCTATCTATTGGTGAAAACCGCATGAATATCCGTTGCGTAGTTTAAAAGATCTATGCGCACATACATTTTGAGCGACTTCATCAAATAAAATAATTCAAATCAAATACCTACTTACTCTAGGACATCTATTTTCCAATTTCTTCCGTAGAACGAATTTCAAAAGTGGCTAGTACGGCCCGCCAGCCGTTTTAAATCACACAAAAATATGTTTTCTTTAAATTTCTCGGCTTTTCTCCAATATAATTTACATGTATTATATATATAAACATTTCTCTTCAATCACTCTACCTATTGGTAAAAATCGTATGAAAATCCGTTGCGTAGTTTAAAAGATTAACGCGCACATACATTTTGAGCGACTTCATTTTATACTATGTAATGATAATGATGATAATGATAATGATAATGATGATAGACAAACACCATTTTTCCTCGAAATTGTGGAAGTTACTAATGAATAGATAATAATACACCCCAGAAATGCCTTCCAAGATTTGGTGATTTTAAAGGAAACGAATGTCGTCACTGGTTCTCACCCATTTGACACACGCCCTGCCTCTTTCAGACTTGCCTGACATCGTACGTCACCACCCCGTCTGATCGAAATGAAAATAACAATCACTTCTTCTAATAATTTATATTGCCCCTCGTTTCCTACACATTATTTTCTTTCAAATTATATTATTGTTTATGTCTATTATTTTTCTCTATTACCTATGTATGTCTATTTTTAAAATTAGTTCTGTCAAAACCCTGAAGAAGTCAGCTTTGCTGACGAAACATGTCGGTTTTTGTAAATAATTAAGTGGTTAATACAAAGTTATCTATTAATTTGAAAATAACAATGATGAAACCCAGATCTGCATTTAAAATTTAAGAACCTTTGACCAGCCAGCGGCCGAGAATCCAAATTTCGTCGAAAGATGTTCATACGATCATACAGGGCGGTTCCAATGTGAAAGATTTAATATTCCCCGTACCAGCTTTTTAATATTATAACTCAATATCGATTTTATTTTATTCCAAATTTGCTTTAATTTACACCTACATCCAAAAATGCTGAAAGGCGTGATGATAAAACTATTGAAATTATGCACTTTTTGTAATTATTTTTTTATCATAAGTACCTACCTATTCATAATTTTTCAATAATGTCTAATAAAAATAAGAATGTAAAAAGATCTTAAATATATTAGTTAATTATTAGATAAACTGAAGTATTTTCGTCACAAAAAACGTGCGCGGATTTTTTTTTAATGATGTTATTTGATCAAAAATTAAAATTCTGAAACAAAGCTTTTCCAGATAATTTATTGATTTATTTTACTGAATGATTATATGACTTTAAATTGTGTTGTATAATACAAAATTGTGTTTGAAAATTTAACAAACTGCCTACGACCTATGGTGTAACCGTATTATACTAAAAATAAACGTTTTTTCTCAAAATTTGAATTACCTTTACTAGATAAAAGAACAATCCATCGAAATCAATTTATATTTTTGTGGAAAAGAGTCAATACGTCTAAACTTTGATTTAAAAATGACATATTTCCGGATTTTTCTGGTTATTCTCTCTTAAGTGAAGAATGGTCAGTCTTTTGGTTCACGAAACACGCCCTCATCGCACTTCTCGTATTCTTATTTATATTATGGTACTTCTTCTAAGCTAAACTAAAATTATGTTATCGAGTAGTATGTTTTATGTCGCAAAACATCTTTGGAAAAGTCATTGCGAATTTTTCAAAAATTGCCGTCAAAAGAGGAGAATTATTCCAATCTTTTTTTTTCATTTGGTAACAACCCGTTTTTAGCGGCATGGAAATTTCAAATATTTTACGGTTTTGTGTACGCTATTGTTACTTGGAAACGAGCTTTGGTGGTTTTACTTAATAAAGTGAAAATTTTAAGATCTATAACACTGCACCGAAAACGGTATGGAGCTAGTCTATGGCATCCCTAATTGGGGAATGTTATTAATAAATTTTTAATTGTTGATACTGACAATTTATATAAATTGAATAAAATGGATATAGCAACAAATATGGGGAAAACCCTTATAAATTGAATAAGATCCTTGAAACTACACCCCTCCCTCTCTCACATATGTTGTGTATATAAACCGTAGATTAAGAAACAACTGTACCAATCTGACGATAACCTTAACACGCTGAAACCGGTTACGGTCACAAACAAAGTAAGTAGAAGTACGTTATATATGTTTTAATATATTATCAGAATCTTATGAAGTCCAATGGAGAAAGAGGGGTAAGTAGGTAAAGAGACATGGAAGAGAAAACACTGGGAAAAATGTGGATGTTCAGATCTGGTCACCAAAGATGGCCTAAGCCTTAAAACAACGTTTCGATTCTGAAAATTTGTCTTTCGAGGGTACACTATAAAAAGTTTGCAAGTCAAATATAACATCTTTATAACGTATATAATTATTTTGATCGTATTTGAGAAGTGTTCCTCGCTCGAATACTTTCTCTGTCTAGCATTGCTGTCTCTTAGAGACGAGGGATTCTATTGGCCAGAGGTGGCATCCCGCTGCTAGGGTTTTTTCACTTAAGGATCGACCCATAAAAGGTCGTGCGTGATCCTAAAAGTTTAAGTCTGCCTTCCGAGATCAACTCGCGCGGCTTCAAGGCACTCATGAACCTTTTGTATAAAGTGACGAGTGGGTAATTAAGGATAATTAGGATCCTTTGGTGATATAATAATAATAATAACCATAAAGCTACTGTTGTAGTTGGTACGTTTAAGTTACTACTGTTTTTTACGATTATTGAACTGGCTACTTGTGTAATTGATTGTTCCCGCCCAATAAAATACTAATTGTGTTTATAGAATTTATTTAAATACCCCGCTATATCTTTACTTTTAGTTAATGGATTTGTGTTTCATCACTTTGTGTACCTACGCTTGTGATAATGATGACAGATCAGATTACTAATAGTCGAATGGAAAATGGCGATGCTGTGAAATGTGTTCAATATGCAGGTACTTCTCTGAAAAGGCAGCTGGGCGATCGACCAAAGCAAAAGTTCATGAAGTGAAAACTTCTTTAGCACTGTTGTGATTCTAAACTCGATGAAACGGAAACGAGAGATACTAAAAAGAGACAATCACATACATCTACAGGATTTAGTCTGCGAGAGAATGAGAAAGCAATAAAATACTTATTTATTTCACGGGTACTCGGTTCCAATATAGTACGATAAATCAGTGATCCCTTGCAAGCCTCCTTTGGTCTAGTGGTATGAAGCGCCTGACGAACCTTAGTGGCCAGACATTCAGTGGAGTAAGGGTCGAATCCTACGAAATCCAAAAACAAATTACTTATTTTTATTTTTTTTTAAATCAATATACAATCTTCAAACCACTCCAAAATGAACAGGCAAAGAAAACACAAAAGATAACGACATCTAGCGACTCCGAAGAAGAAAATACAAACACTGATTAGATGATCAAGTGTATAGAAAAAGGTGAACTGGAATTCGACGGCAAGAATATGAAAAAAATCATCCTTCACATTGATAAAAAAATGCTTCGTAGTCTGCCCAATCTTGTCTCTGTTTTCTGAAGGTTTCACTTCTACCGCGTGTGAATTGCACATTCTAATTTGTTTATACTCACGTGAAGCTCCTTCTTGGTAATTTTAAACCATGAATGGCGCATTATAAAATTGACAAGATCTTACTTCAATTATTATTTTCAATTTTCTTAAAAAAATCACTTACCTTAAAATTTTTTTTGGAATATGCACCAACAGCTGAAGCGTGTCCGTAAAATCTTTATTTTTAACTATTAACAATTATTGTTAATCTCATCTATTCACTCCAAAATAAAGCTTATTTTAAATTAATGTTATGCAAAGTAAGGCAAAATCACAAAGAACCTAGGATGTGTTTTGGGTTTGGAAATTTGATTGCCTGGAATTATTAAATTTTATTTTATTTTATTTATTAGCGTTATAAACAGTCTGTACAAAATTCATAAATGACAGTGATAAAAATAAGTATATCATAGACCAATAAAATAACGACAAATAATTTAGAACCGTAATGCAAAAATACACAATACCTATACCTGATATAAATTATTCTGATAAAGTGTATCTTCTTACTTATATCTACAAAAAGTAAATAACTGAGGTTTTTCAAGGGTTTACATTTAAATTTTGATTGATATAAATAATATATTTCAGGAAGTGATTTTATTTGAATTCCAACTGCAAAAAGTTGGAGAGAAAATGGTGTGATACTAAAAATAAAAAAAGAGAAATACAGAAATCAATGAAATATTAAGTTATTAGTTAAACATGTGGCATCAATAGTGTTATTTTTTCATGCATGCTGTGAATTTATCAAGGTTTGTATTAAACACATCGATATTTACTTTTTACAAATACATTTTCAAGATAATTTGTCTTGCTCTTAGGGATATAAAAGGTGTCTGGAGATCGAGTAACTCTTAATGGACATCTGAAATGAATATTTTGTAGTAAGTACGGGCTATCAATGAAGTTATGAATAATCTTATAGAGCATTAATAGGTCTCTTAATTTACATTAATACATCGAACCTTATTAATACCGTAGCGTCTGCGTAGTTAACCCAGCTACGAGTGCATGTCGGACGCCACGCCATACGCGCCGCGCCACAAATAACATCTGTGTACATGGAATTTCACACAAAGCTACTGTTATAATTCGGTTTCGAATTCAAGAATTAGATACAATATATAGCTACTTAGCTATACTTAGCTACTTAGTTATACTCAGTAGGTCGGACGGGGAGGTCTCCCTCCCCCTTAGGTATGTATAACTGCTACGAATTTGTGAATATGTGGTATCTCTCCGGATATCATAAGATTGACGGTAATACATGGACACATATTGTTATCAAGTGACTGTATATTACATATGACGTCATTGCTCTGTCTCGGTTACGTTGACTAGCTACAGTGGATCCGAGGAACGGACTGTTTTTAGAATCAGTTCGTATTGGATCTATAAAATGGTCACCAACACTAACAGGGCGAAGTCGAACCAAAAGCCGCCCGCAAGGCCTAGCATTAAAAAATTGCGGAGCGTATTTTTCACAGCTAGTTTTAATTTAATATCGCGAAAACATTCTTAAATTTGGAATTTTTTTGTACGCCAAGAAAAAAATTTTGTACCAGGAATATAAAAAAGGCAAATAATTTTAAATCTCCTACACACAAACCCCCTTTTCAAATTTAGTTTTACTGTGTCAAATTAATTTCTTAAGAAGATTACTAGAAAACATTTAAATAATTATTGTCGTGTCTGAACACCTAAAAATAAAATAAAATGTACATTTTGGCTGCGTTTTATAAATAAATCGAATGAGGCGGTCCCGGCCGCGTATTTACAAAACCTATACCGATTCAGTCGCTGTAACGACAATTTACATTTTAAATACACCTCTATATTGGTTATTTTTTATCACATTGCAAAAACAAAAATTGTTCTAAAATCTAGATAAAATAATCTTTCTGATGTGTATATTAGAAATTAATAATTTTATTTCTAAATATTTAAATTTTAATATTTTTCCCATATATTGTAAATACATCTCTATATTGATAATTTTTTATCACTTTGCAAAAACAAATATTGTTCTAAAATCTAGATAAAATAATCTTTCCAATGTGTATATTAGAAATTAATAATTTTATTTCTAAATATTAAAATTTTGATATTGAAAATTTAAAGCGACTGAAACGCGGTAGGGATTGTAAATACGCGTCCCGGCCGGTGGTAAGTGGAAATGTCGACGTTAATACCACATGTGTGATTTAGTTCGAATTTTACGAATTACGAAGCCTAATAAAAAATTAAAATTAAGTAAAATTATCTGATTAATTTTCCAAAGCCGCACCAATTGAAAAATACGGGACTATAAGCGGCCGGGAGCTCCCACAGATCCTAACAAATTAGGCAAGATAAACAAGCCTTCTGGGTTGACACAAGTTTAGCCCGCTTTTAGGCATCCTCGGTTGGTCTTGAAAAATACGTTGTATGAATAAACTTCAAATACATAAAGTACATTATTCGTGGTTCGGTTCGTAGTGGCTCAGATCACAAATGTGTACTCAGCATATAATAAGATACTGTAAAATGGAGTTAAGGTGATGATTCAAAATCTGCTCTTCCACAGATGATTTAATTGTTAATCCCGTACGTATGCAATACGAATATGAGTAAATAGCTTTGTCCATTAATTATTTTTGAAGTGAAACTTCTATAGCCCCACTATGATTTGGATTTCGGGTGAAACGGAAATGACGATTACTGCTTTGATTATGATATCACTTTTAAAGGCTCCTATTATGAGATATGAAACGGAAATTACGCTGGTCTGTGCTCATTCGTCGCTTTGTTTATGACCTCACTTTTCAAGTATTGGTTGAGATTGTTTTGGTAAACTTTCACTTTTACCGCGTGTAAACTGCACTAGAATTTTTTTTATCCTTCGTTCAAACACGAGCTACACTTTTTTCTAATTACAGGTGAAGCTATCAGGAGTTTTCCTGACCACCGCAAGGATACTTTTAAGGAGTCTCCGGAAACCAGGTCCCATCAGTTGAGTTTTTCGAATTTTTGGATGAAGACTTAAAATTTCTAACCTTTGAAACCCATGTAACCCCTTAAATAAATAAATGATTCAAGCGAAGAAGACTAAGTTATTTAGTGTAGGTAACCTCCGCAGGTTTTTGGTGCTAGGCCCTGCGGTTGGCTTTTAGTTTGGCTTCGCCCAGTATGAGTAGGAACTGGTTCCAAAAATAGCCAATTCCTCGGTCCACTGTGATCCAGTGTCAGCTAGTCACCGAGACAAAGTAGCCGTGACAAAGTAACCGAAATACGCAATGACGCCATAATATATAATGCACTCGTATACCTAGGTAATACGGTCCATATGCGAGCTGCTTACGGAAGTAGCGACATCTTTTGGCAGATTCTTGAACTAAAACTCGAATTACAACAGTAGCTTTGCTTGAAATTTCACGAATACAGATGTTATTTGTGGCGCGGCATATAAGGCGTGACGTCGGACATGCAATGGAAGTCGGGTTCTGGAATTCAACCACACGCAGATCCTTGCTATTAATATTGTTTGATGATTATGTACTAAGAACGTAATTCAATTTATTAATTAATTTATTTTTGAACCCTTATTGTTTCGCTTAATCTAAAAGTTTTTTAAAGGCCTTAAAATTACTGTGGGTAACTCATATTATTGTAGTCGTAATAAAAAACATTCAACAAAAAAAAATTGTGACATCTACGAATGCGAAATACAAGTTCATTTATAATAATGTGGAATAACTTAGCATCATTTCACTTACTTTGAAACATTTTGGAAAATAGGGTAGGTTTCCAGGCTGAAATCTAAAATGAAAGCTACGAAGCGCTTTAGTTTTCCAAACATAGATGTCGTTCGAGGGAGGTCTAAATTTCGGTTCGGAGAAAAGGGTGAGTTTTTTTTATCACATGAAAAATTCGTATGACAAAAAAATATTGTTGACTAAGTAGAGCTAGAAAAGTAATAAACTAGTTAATGTAAAACATTTTTCGGTACTGAAATTGAATGGTTATCCCTAGTAATTTACAATCTGAATATATCCGTAAAAAGTTACAATTATTGGGGAGTTGTAAGAAGGAGGAAACATAGCAGATCATTCGTTTTCCATTTGGGAGGCGGGTATGGATACCGCCGCCCCGGAAACCATTTATTGGATAACCAACACCCCTGCCCATAGTCGCCCAAAGTACTTCGCATTCGTTCGGTTTCTAAGCAGGGGTGCCTGGGTTCAAAGGGTTAGGTTTATCTAGATATTGGCGGCAGATGCGGTTGTCCATCTGCTGCGTGGCAGCCCAGATATGGAGACCGGTCAGGGGATATATTTTCAGGACCTCACCAGCCATCTCTAGACACATCGCCTTGCACTTTCTTTTTCATCTTTAAAAATGTACCACTAATCTCAGACCATTTTACCTATTTAATAAGAATTTTAATGTCATGGATATATAATGTTCAGTGACCAGTCGGTGACCATAATCATGTATTAAATAAAATACAAATATTCTTATGAATAAATGTATCGTGTTGCTGCTATGAATCCTGTCTAGTTGCATGCCATTCATTTTGAAAACATTTGTTCAGTTTGAGATGTAGGTATATATTAATGAATATTGCTGTTGTTAGTGTAGTGGTTCTTTAGTTTTTTGTTAAAATATTATTAGGCTCAAGTGAAAATCAATCGCTAGATTTTATTTGTAGTGTTTATAAGTTTATTATATACATATGTATAAGTAATAAATATGTTGATTTTCCAAAATAAATAAATGTTCACGCATTGCAGCGGCAGGAACGGGTTTATACGTCCGTCACTTCTGGAATACACCGACCCCCAGAATCCTACCCACCGTTGTCGTCTTTGGGGATGCTGTGTGGAGGGTATATTTAGGGAAAGGAAGTAGAGGAAGGAAAGGAAATGGGTATGAAAGGTGGATAGGATTCTAGGGGACAATGTGCCCAGAAGTGAGATCTAGGCTTCTTAACCAGTTTCTCCCGGACTGACCCACCATAGTGTAGCTGGGCAAACGCGTTCGCTGCCAAGATGTAGACCAACCTCACCCCATGAACCCGGCCAAATCACCAAACCCAGCGAACCACTTGGGTTGACTTAAGGCAGGGGTGTCGGTTATCCAATAAATGGTACCCTGGGCGACCGTACGCATACCCGCCTCCTCAAATTGATAATTACAAATATCACAAGTCTTGTTATTTGTGAGCCTTCTGGCGTTCAGTTATGGAAATAGGCTTCCATCGTACGTCATTTCTTTATGGCATCACACTCATCACGAGCAGGCATTTCTCTTCAACTCGTCAGTCGATCTCATATTTAGGTGAACACTGTTCCCATCCAGGATCGCACATCCGATGGAATACAATTGTATTTCTAATAGTCCAATGGTATAATTCAGTCATGCTACGTGCCAAGCATTCAACTATTAAACTTTATTGTCGTTTAGACTATGTGAAAGAGGGACTATAATATCGTAAGATGTTAACAGACTGTGGGAAAAAAGAGAGGCCATCCAAATCCCTCCAAGGAATGTAGCACCATGTTGAAAATGACGTGTCTCAGTACAACGCTCTTCGTTACCAGTAAAAATTAAACATTATGTCATCCCATGCCCCATCAAACGTGCCATAACATAATGCTTTCAATGACGTGGAAAAACTCAGCAAAAAACACACGTCTATCAACGTGCGAAACACACCCACGCTAATTGAGCCACAGTGTATTATTTGATGCTAATGATTCTGTGTGATTATCAGTAGACTTGTCGCGCACTACCCTAGTCATAATTAATGGGTGAAGCCCCGCCGACACCACCTACCCACTTCACCACCCACTTCACCACCCACACGTCTGGGGGTTGGCGGGTGCTCTTGGGGTAGGAACCATCCCAGGGTAATAATTTGTCGCTCAACTAGTCTCATCAGGGAGAATGACTAACGAGACCGGTCTAGACGAAGTTATAGGGAACTATGAGGCCGCACTTGCTAATTTCTAAGTACGGCTGATGACATGTATAAAGTGCTAATTATAATTTCATAGATTTGTTTGAAATTTAGTCAACGAAGAAGGTATCATATAGAAATGTGATTACAATTCGAGTAAATATTTCTTCACATACCTGAGATAACTTTATATAATTACTAAAAATAACTTAGATCATGCTCCTATGACTGTATTCTTTGAGAAGCACTATAAAAGTGTGGAATGAATTGTAATTCATACATCTACCGAATACGATTGTGTACGAGGCATGTTTAGAAAGAAAGTATATTGAATTTTTTTTTCGAAAAAGTGTATTAGAAAATATTTACAGGATAAGGTTGATACACAAGTTGACTATTTATACAAATAATCGCCAACCCGTTCAATGCATGTGGTGAGCCGTGGCACAAGTTTCTTTATGCCTTCCTTGAAGAATTCTCCCGCCGGCCGCTTCCCCACTTCAGGACCACTTTCTGCACCTCCTCGTCGGTTGAAAATTCATACATGCCTTCAAGAAAGTGAAAAAATGATAATCTGAAGACGCAGACGCAAGTCAGGGGAATACGGGGGGTGGTTCAAAACATCCCAACCAAATGAGTCCAAAAGCGTATTGGTGGCTAAGGCTGTGTGAGGACGGACGTTTTCGTGAAACAAGCACATTTCTCGGGTCAGCATTCCTCTCCTTTTGTTTTGAATGGTCCTTTTGAGTTTTTTCAAGGTATCAGAATATTGGTGTGCATTGATGGTCTCAACCTGAGGTAGAAATTCGACCAAAATGATGCCTTTTCGGTCCCAAAACAATGAGGTCATGATTTTTTTGCCGGAGATTGTGGTTTTCAATTTTTCGCAAATGTGGAATTGGTGTGACGATGACCCGACGACTTTTTTTTCCAGGCATGTAATAAGTCACCCACTATCATCTCCAGCCACAATAGAGCTCAGAAATACTCACCTTTTTTTCTTCTAGGTGTTATTCCTTCTGTAAGTAAAAAGAGCACTTGGCGGGATTTTTTGCCGACATCTTTCACGCAACTGGACATTACAACGTGAGTTTATGTACTACAATGTTGCTGCGACGCTTGTTCTGGTCAGGAGACCCCCTTCTACCACTCAGCGTTACCAACTCTCAAAAAATTTAAAACTACCGCCCGTTATGGTCGCAGTACTTACTTTCTGAACATGCTAAGAATTACAGAAACGAACACGGTATTTTGATATCTAATGTACCATATACCTACACTTCTTCAATGATTTTATTGGGAATATATATTTTTTAATATATATTTTTTTAAATTCTAAATGTCTCGCTAATCTTTAATATTATTTTTAATGTATGTATAAAACTTATGGTCGGCACGAGGAACCCAGCACTTGGTTTTTTGGTCTGTTAGATTCATTCACATTAATAAATGACTGATGACTTTCGTTTCATTATAAAACATGGCAGGTGTCATCAACAAAAGGGAAAACCAAAATTTTGAACAGCAAGCACCTCACAGAATTGTTTTTATAAGTAAATCGGTTTTATCGAAAATATGTGAATAACCTTTTTTTTTTTTTTACAGTGAATACCGCACAAGAATCTCAACTGCTCCCGTCTGGAGCCAGTGAGACTATGGCATCCCCAATTGGGGAATGTTGTGAGGCTGAAGGTAGTGGGGAGGGGAAGGAGGTGGGGAAGAGGAAGGTTGGGAAGTACCTGGCTATTCAGATCTGGTCACTAAACACGGCTAAAGCCATTTTCAAGCAACGTTTCAATTCTGAATGGTGGTCTTACACCAGGGCGATACTATTGATACTAATAGTATCTTCCACTCTGGAACATGCCGCAAATATACTATATATTATTTTAAATGAATTAATTGTGAAATAACACAAATTAATCAAATAAAATTTATTTGCGCATGCCGGGTTCGAACCCGCGACCTCCGGAATGTGAGTCAAGAGTCTTAGCCACTGGACTACGGAGGTCGTCAGACCTCAAACTTCGTGCAAATAAAAATATGTAGAAAATATGTAAAAATATGTATAAATAGTGTTAATAAAACCATGCAAATAAGTCGTCTCAATGAGATATAACTGCAGTTTGATAACAGCCTTGAACGTAAGAGCTGTCACAATAATGAAAACTAAACTACTTGCAGAACTTGATTTACTCTAAAATGAACAGTAAATAAATGAGGTTGAAAAAAACACATTAAAAACATGTGACAGGTTATCATAATAACTATTTACAATATAAAAATGCCTGTTTCTGGCGGCGAGAATTTGATTTGTATGCAAATTTTAAATTTTTTGCACTTCGCTTTCAAAATAAGAGGATAGGTACTGTCTACATAATATTTTGAAAACCTCTGTGTAAAGCCCGGTCAACCCCGGGGACTTCAGCCAGCTCACATAAAGTATCGGAAAAATATTTATACAGACAGAAATATCTACAAAAGCAGTTCAAATAAATGCAATTTTATATTGAGTTTTTTCTTAGACAACTCGTCAGGTAAGGCAGCTGTATTATGCAGCTCGGAGGTGAAAAACTCAAACCAGGCTCCTCCCTTGGGGATAAACCGTCATAGCTAACAAGATACAATAATGATAAAGGAATATAACTGTTTTTCTTTAAGATCATCCCACGTCGCTGCCTGCGGATTACATTGGAAATAAAGAACTTACCATCTACCATACTCCGGCCGTGCTTACTTACAGTTGGTTATATCTGCTCTAGACGACATGGGCATGACGATATATGGGCAGGGGTTATCAAACTTTCTAAGTTAAAATGTTTACTTTAAAAAAAAAAAAATTTTTTTAAGAGTGAACATTTTATGAGGTTCGAATGCTACCTCATTGATGGCAAAAATCTGAGAAGTTTTCAACAATCGACTAAAATTCGGTAATAATTATTTTATTTTATTTTATTTATTCATCACATTTGTTTGAAGACTATTATCCAATAATAACATAGTACAAAACATATAATACGAAATGTAAAAAACAATAGAAATAAAGGAAGAGAATGGAAGGTACCTATCCTGGTGGAATTAAATTAAACTTCAATTTTTACTTTTTTTTAAGTGAAACTTCTTTAGCCCCGGTAGAGTGATTTGAAATTCCGATGAAACATAAATGACGCACTACGGCACCTGCAAAGCCTCAAACTGCGCTCAAGGCTCCTAGGCGATAGATCTGCGCTCAATGGCCACTTTGTTTTTTTACGGGTCGTCGGAATATAACGCGTAAATTCGCGCCTCGCCGAGCGCATCTCATAGCGCAGCGGTATAGTGCTTCGCAAATCTCAGCGGCCAGAGAAACCCAGCGGACGGAGGTTCGAATCCTACGAAATCTAAAAAAAAAAAAAATTGTTTTTGTAAATCAATATCCAATTTTCAAACCACTTTAAAGTAAACAGGCAAAAGAAAGCGACATCTAGCGACTTTCTAGTTTCACTTCTATTGCATGTGAATTACACACCCTAATTTTTTTTCGTCTTTCATTTGGTGTATTTTTCTATCGTAGAATGGGTGACGTATATTTAACTCTGCAATGTAACGGCATCTTTGAGCTGATTTTACACAGAAATAGCGCTGTACACATTATCCAACATTTTTTTTTAAATTTCACACAGTCCTGAACGACTAAGTTGAATCGCACACGTAGAAGTCACGTAAACCAATAAAATTCCATGAGATAAATGCAACAGACAAAAAAATACAGATGTTTAAATAACCAGGTAACGTTTGCATGTCATCTTAGCATTAATAACATGGATGATTTGAATTGGTTTGAATTGTTTGAACTTGCTTACTGGAAAGTTTAAAGAAGATATATTATAATTATTTATTTTTAAATAATTGTGTCGGTTTAAATCGCATTGAATTAAAGCCACATTATTAATAGTATTAATAGGCTTGCGTCTGCGTGGTTGAATTTTAGAACCCGCCTTCGAATGCATGTCTGACGGCACACCATACGCGCCGCGCCACAAATAACATCTGTGTACGTGGAATTTCAAATAAAGCTACCGTGGTAATTCAGTTTAGAATTTAATAATTTGTCACAAGATGTCACCACTTCCGTCAGCAGGTCGGATGGGGACGTTTCCCCCCTATGTATAACTGCTAAGAATTTATGAATATGTAGTGTCTCTCCGGATATGGAAAGATTGACGTTAATACATGGTTGTATCAAGCGGCTATATATTACATATCACGTCATGCCTGTCTCGGTTACTTTGTCCCGGTGACTAGCTACACTGGATGACAGTGGATCTGAGGAACGGGCTACTTTTGGAACCAGTTCCTATTGGATTTATAAAATTGTCACCATCACTAACTGGGCGAGGCCTAACCAATCGCCCGCAGGGCCTAGCAGTAAAAAACCTGCGGAGCGGGTTGGTATATTCTGCTAGTATACAGTATACATAAATACCACCGTTTAGCGAAGGTTTTTTGTGCTAATCTAAAACACACTTACAAATTTAAAAAAAAGATTAACAAAAGAAAAATCTCTTGGGTCGTTTATTGTGGATCTCTGTCAACCATCGTAAAATATATAAACGCTGTAACCAGACGCGTGTAATGGCCTCACGAGGGGAGTTCAGCAATACCGGGTGGTGAGTTGTGACGTAAGACGACCGTACAAGTGAATTGCTTAATTAAATATTTGTTCACGTAATCTGTGCTTCTTGTTAAATTTTGAACAATATTACAAATATGCAGTTTTTTGTGCGATATTTTGAACAAAGGAAAATAAACAAAAAAAGCGAATCTCTTTCGATGAATTATTGGAATTTATTTAATTCAATATACGAATATTAAAACTTAGGATTATTTTTCCCACACTACAAAGTTATTTTCCAAAAACACGTAACTTTCTTCAATTGGATTCATGCTCTTTCTTCCAAAACGTACTAAACGTATCAAAACGTACTAAAATATAATATGATATACCTCATCAAACCATTTAAAAAAAGGTTTGTCTCATTGAATAAAACTCACATATTCTACATTTAAATTAACACCTCCACTTGTGATGGAGTTCTGGTAAAGATTTTGTTTTTACATCAAATTCCCATTATATTCGAAATCTAGGAACATATGTGCCAACAATATCCACACGATCCCTCTTCCAACTCAGAGGTTGGCAGAGGGATCGTGTGGATATTAGATAAATAGATACAGCACTTCCGTTTGTATCTATTTGTGAATAGAGTGTGTACTCAGTCGCAAGGCTAATAATACCGTTTGATGATGATTATATTACATTTTTTTTAACTTCTTTTGCCAAAAAGCATGTTACCTCATCTACAGTGGCCCAAAAGCTCAAACAAAACGGACGTGAAGCCACAGCGGAGTACAGATGGCAGACCGCAGAGACAAAAGTTGGGCAAACTTAAAGAGGCTTACATCATATTATTACTGGCAGAAAAGCGCTAAATATTATTTTATTACTTTACAACTTCAATCGTTTTTCACGAAAATGCCGGAGAGTGAGCTGGTCGGCGTGTTCTCCGTAGCGTAGTGGCCAATGTATTTGACGTTGAACACGATTTCAAATTTATAATAAAGGGCGCTGTGTATTAGGTCAATCGTATATATTATCAAATCTTATCCTTACGTACGCGTAGTTCCTATGTTCGTGACTTAGCATGGATGTCCGGATTTAAGGGGGGAGGAATGTCTAGGCCTCGGATATGTTTGACCACCTACTGCGCAGCGGGCAGGATTGAGAGAGAATGGTTGAGGGAGACCTTTGAACTCTTCAGCCTGACCCATCGACTCACCGCCTTGCATCGCCTTGACGGATGTGTAAATCCACCTTCCCACAGTGGTGGGAAGGTGGATTCATACATCCGTCCCTCCTGGACACATTAACAGATTCCTACCCATCTTTCACGCCTTTTTCCTTCCATGAACTTCCTCTCTTTCCTTTTCATAAAAATACTGTCCACACAGCATCACCAAAGATGACGTAAGCCCTAAGGGAGTCTTTCTTCAAGGTCTCCTGTGTGAAACTAATGTAAAAAAAAAACAATAGGACGCTTTGGTCATAAACTGTTTTCCTTGAGATACGTTTTAAGATTTTCACGGCCAAAAGCATTTTCGTTATTTGTTTTTGGGGTGTTATGCCGTGTTGCGCATCTACCGGATCTGCCGGATCTGCCCTGATGATGGACACTGCAACGCTGTTCGAAACGTTAGCTAAGGAAGGAGGTAGCGCAACACGGCATAACACCCCAAAAACAAATAACGAAAATGTACACTTTACACGACAACACGATAACACGATAACATACTCACTAAGGTGAGCAATCCATTGGTTGCGAGGAAGGCAATTTATATTAATTGATTTCTTCCAGACATCATTATGATTTAAAAAGTCTAGGTAAGTACCTTCGTTTTAAAAAAGTAATCATTTTATGCTCTATCAACACAATAATTTGAAAAATGTTTGTATTTTTGTTTTTTCTACTTCAATAAGTGAAAATGTAATTTAAATTTTTCTGAAATTAAAACTTTAAAAAAATAATCATACACAAAGCCTTTTTTTCACATTATCCCTACATTATGAAAAAAATATATTAGGAAATATTAGGTCCTTATATATGAAATTGGCGTTCTGCCGTACTGGCAACTATGATCTCAAATATCTTCTCTTTGGTTGGGAATTCCAAATTCTAATTTATATAGCTATTTACTCATGTATTTGTGTTTCGAAAATTATAATTCATTTGTTTTTTCTTTAATTGTTTTTTTTCTTTGCGTCACTTAGTTTACAAAATGGAAAACTTGAAATATCGCGTTATTTACGAGTACGAGTTCCACCGTGGCACCAGTGCTGCAGAAACGGCTCGAAGGATTGATGATGTGTATGGCGACGGTGCCGCTAAAGAAAACACAGTGCGTTTTTGGTTCCAACGTTTTCGTTCTGGAAATTTCGACCTGCAGAACAAACCCCGTGGACCGCCGGGGACCAAAGTTGATAATGAAGAATTGAAGGCTATTGTGGAAGCGGATCCATCGCAAACCACGTCCGAGTTAGCTGCAGGCTGCGGTGTTAGTGATAAAACTGTTTTAATCCACTTGAAGCAAATTCGGAAGGTGAAAAAGCTTGAAAGGTGGGTACCTCACGAATTGAGTGAAGCAAATCAACAAACGCGCGTTAGAACGCTAGACCACACACTGCACAAAAAACGGCTACCAAATTAGAGGAGCTTCAATTGGAATGTCTAAGACATCCACCGTACTCTCCGGACCTTGCCCCAACAGATTACCATTTTTTTCGAAATTTTGGTAACTTCTTGCAAGGGAAAAAATTCAACTCCGATGGGGCAGTCCAAACCGCCTTCAAAGATTTCATTGATTCCCGTCCGAATGGTTTTTTTAGTAAAGGGATCGTTGAACTACTTATAAGATGGCAAAAGTGCATAGAAAGCAATGGTACATACTTTGATTAAATACATATATTATATTAAAAAAAATCGACTTTATGTTCCTCCCATACCAAACGCCAATTTCATATGTAAGGACCTAATATTAGGAAAAAACTCCCTCGGGGCCAATATCATCTTTGGGGATGCTGTGTGGTGAGTGTTTTTAGGGAAAGATGGGAGAGGAAGTTCTGGGAATGGTAAAGGTAAGATGGATAATGTATGGTGGGTCGGTATCTGGGGGTCAGTGTGTCCAGGAGTGACGGACGTATGAATCCATCCCTCCCACTGCGGCCCAAGGCTATGGGTCGAGACAGTCCAACTGGAGAGGTCTAGGTTAGGTCTCTCTCACCCAGTCTCTCCCGACCCGGCCCGCCACGCAGTAGGTGGGCAAAAGCATTCGCCACTAAGACCTAAACAAACCTCACCTCGTGAACCCGAGTATCTACCCCTGCTAAATCACCAAGTGTAGCGAACCACTTGGGGTGACCTATGGCTGGGTGTTGATTATCCAAAAAATGGTTCCTGGGGCGGAAATACCCATATCTGCCTCCCAAAGATTAAATTAAGTGCCTCCGTTCACGGAGATACTTAAAGATACACGGTCGTCGTGAGCGTATCTTACGCGCCGATCATAATTACCCCCCTACGATTTTGCTGGTGCCCGTTCGCGTATTTCCAATCCCTAACGCGGTTGAGTCACTCTAGCGACTGAGCCGCGTTAGGGATTGGAAGGCGTAAATCGCCTTACAAACACTACCGCATTTCAGTCGCGCTAGTGACTGAACCGCGTTAGGGATTGTTATGCATAAATCACCTTACAAAAGCTATACCGATTCAGTCACCTACGCGCTTCGTTGGTCTATCAGTTTCTGTAAGGGTGACGACCGTAATTATAGAGAGGTTAGCAGAGAGGATGGACAGTGTTTTTTTAGTTAGCATTTTTTTTACATTGAAAATTTATTACTATTGTTTGTAAGGCGATTTACGCCTTCCAATCCCTAACGCGGCTCAGTCGCTAGAGTGACTTGTGATGAATGCCAACCTTCAACCTACGATAAGCCTACAAGAAATTTTTTTTTCCCTCTAAATATTATGTAGAGAAAATGGTACATTCGGCGACATCTGTCCGAGCAGTTGGGAGCTATTATCTGCATAGAGACTGAAGCGAGGGAACACCATATCATAGTTATATCGAAAACAAAGGAAGTTTAAATTCTACCAATAAGAGAGTGGACTTTGATCATTTTGGGCGGCCTTGAATTAATTCTCACAGGGACTTAGGTTGAATGAACTGTATTAAAAACAATACTGAGGACAAAGAGTTGAAAGATTATCGACTCCGGGTCGTGTTTACATTAGACGCGATCGGGAACTGGGGGTTTTGGGTACCTACAATTTTAAACGTAAACACAAAAAAATCTTAGACGGGAATGTTGGAAATAAATAAATGAAAAATTATCAATAAGGGCACGGAAAACGTAACATGAATGGTCCCAGGGGTCGATTTAATTAAAACCGATCTGGAATGATCACAAAAAACGGGTAGAATCTCGAAAATTTTCACAAACTGAATATAATAACCTGAAAAAGTGGGAAAATCTATTGATATGGAAATGGAATGGTGAAACGAAGTTATTAGAGCCAAATATCTCAAAAGAAAACTGATTGGAACTACTTGAATTTACTTTAATAGGTACCGATATAAGGATTACTCTGATCTGACAACACTATTCACGATGAACAGGATATTGAAAATATTGCATATCAAAGGCCACGGTACATTTTGGTCACTCTACAATTAAATCAAATCACAGGAAAAGATGCTTAACGTAGCCTGACACTGGGAAATGCGTGTGAACCGTCGAAGGAATCGCTAACCGTTTGACTAGAGAAAAAAGGTTGGCTATCACTTTGTTGATATGACTTTATCCAAATAAAATTATAGAACATGATTTCAAGCAATTAAGGGTATCATTAACACGAAACGACCTAAACAAAATTATACAAGTTAAATACGAATATTTACTCTAAAATAAAAACATTACTTTTATGGGGTAGGCATTAAAAAATGAATTACGAGCAAGTACATGAAATTTTTAAAATAAATACCTGTCAATGAGAAAATTTATGTGATTTTTTACGAGAGAGAGACACTAAACTAATTTGGTTCTAAGACATGAGATAGAAGATTAACAGAGATTTGACAAAAGGTCACATACGGAGGAACCGAATTTGGTCCTTTTTCCTATGAAAGTCTGGGCGGTCAGGAGTGATTTTCCTATGAAAGGAGAGCTCTAAAAGGTCTTTAAAAGACCATGGTTTGATAAAGAAGGGAATTCGTTGGGAGATTGAGGGAGAGTTCGGATGAAATAACGGGAAGTGCGCGATCAAGAAAAATGTAAAGGTGCGCGAAGAAGACTAGTAAACTAGTGCTTCTAGTAGAGTTGAAAAATGTCTACAAGTGTTTGCAAAAAAATAGTAAATTCAGTGTTTTATTTTCCCTTTAAAATTGAGGAATAAAAATTTCAAAGACGATCAACGGAGAGTCCGGAAAAGTGCCTAAATAATACTTCGTGAAAGTTCGGGTGTTTTATAATGAAAGTGTTTAAAGTCAGTAAATAAGAGCTGAATGACATTCGGGGTTCTTTCTTACAACTTATATTTAGTGGTTTTATAACATTTAACAAAAATCCAGTGTCTTAAAATAAATCAAATTACCGGATAAAGGAAAATATAACACGCGATTTTAAAATTAACTATGGGTGATATAATAATTAAAACTTTAACCTTACTTTAAATAACATGACATATGTAAAATAAATAACAATAACGAATTGTTCGAGTCACGTTTAAACTACAGTGGTTCAATAATAAAGCGGTTAAAAATCCTTTGTGAATTGAATAACGAAATTGTAATAAACAGTGGTGATAATAATTCGTACACTTGGAAAACGTGCGTATCTACGGTTATTGATTCTAAAGTGATATTAAAATATTGTGAATAAATAATAATTTACCTAATTCCGGACAATAAAATTAAACATCTGATTTGTTATTTGATGAATCACCTCTCGAAGGCGAATGAAATAAAACAGTAATTAATACGAGGTTGAGGAACTAAGCGAAATGCCGAAGTGAATTTTAAATGGACAGATATTTGAAGAGTTTTTCATCATCAGAGTCTTTTCTCAAAAGGGGCCGATAGGAGTCCATTAGCTAGGAAACGAAAAAAAGGGAAAACCTCGATCACAATGTCGAAGTTATGAAGGTTCCGACTGGGAAAAATTGTAAACGATCGAGGGCGGTAAGATAAAACCAATTATTAATTATTTTCAGAGACAAAGAAGAGAGGGACGAGCGTGCATCACCAATAAATCAATCGGACCTTTGAAGTTTGTCACTAACACACTAATAACAATTTTCACTTGCTCGAAAGTGGGTCAAACAGGAAATACCTGCTTTAGAGTTAGGATACATATGTAGGTATTTACTTCAGTTAGGTGAATGCGCTAATTTATTATAACTCATATGAAACGAATCGAGGCGCGTAGAACGTAATAAGTGACTATCGTGGAAGCTCTTTATTCTATATTTCGTGTGCGGGGGTATACAAGCGTCTCAAAATTAGGTCAAACAAACAAATACCTACTTATAAATTAGGTCATACAAGTACTTGTTTTAGTTAGGTAGGTCTATTGTATATTTAAGCGCGTATAAGAATAGGCGTCATACGATATCAGTTCGATTCGTAACCGAAATACCTATATTTCTCAGAACTATGTAGGTCAAGCAAATTATACCTTAGTTGAAACTAGGTCATCCAGATACCTCTAGGTTAGCAAGGTACCTATTTAAATGATCAGTGTTTAAGCAAATCTAGGTCAAATAAATAAGAAATAATTAGTTAAACGATGAATCGTGCTTCAAAAGGACAATGACCGTAGAAATAAACAATCTCCAAAGTAGGTCAGTATACCGAAGGTCGTCTGTGTGAAGAGTAAACAAACAAACCATAAAAAATGATGTACCTATTTAATATCGGTCTTTCGTTCATCGGAGTTAATTAACTATTGGCACAGTTTAATTAGGTATTACAAGATGTGATAGGAGTGTGCCTCTTAATCATTCTAGGTAATTACATTGGCGTACTTGAATAATAATAATAATAATAAGACGAGGGAAAATAATTAACGACAACACATAAATTAAATAAACAAATAACCATGAGAAATGAAATACGTAACGCTAAAATCGATAGAAATAGCAAATTGATAGGTATAGCTAATACCTACCGAATCCTTTCACCGACGAGATTAGGGTATGTTATATGACCTTCGATAGTGTATCTAAAAATTCGATTAGAGTTCAATGACACGGTCACCTAGATTCCATCAACGAATAAACAAAACAAAAGCACAAATGTCAAGGGGCAGGTTTATCAATCATAGCTTACGACGGAAACTTCGCCCAATATGTGAAGGTAAAATCGACGTTAAATTCAATCAATTCTAAACAACTGATTATACTAGAGCGATCGCCAATAGGTAGCATTGATTCCGCGCGCAAAATTTCGCAAAGTAAAGTACTGCGACTAGCTTCAAACTCAAAGAGAGCTCATCACAATTATTCAGGAGGTCATTACTTCAATGACAACTTGACTTATCTCGTTTTAAATCTTTCTTATAGCAAGTAGGTATCCAAGAACCCATAAATACCCATAATCCTAAAACCTAATACACGAGGAGCTAGTGACCTCATTTAAAAACACTGGTGTTCAAATACTCATACAGTCCTGAATCCTAACTTTTCTCGAACGTAAGTTTCAAGGCTACGGTATGTGTTTATGAGCCATCCGGAAATGTAAGTGTCAACCTTTCCCGAACGGAGAGAGCTTTGATCTTGTGGCGGTATTGTCGAGGTGAGGCATACGGGGAAGAGGAAGGACGTGTGCGGACAATACGCAGACGCGGCATTAAAGCTACAGGTTATTCGCATACCGGAAGTTCTTGTCAAACCTGAAAGCAAACATAAGGTTCACGAGGTGAGTTTTATGTCAGCTAGTCAGAGGTGGAGTGTAACGCTGGGTCGGTCACGTGGGAGGAAGGATCTGCCCGTCACAAGCTTACGCCACATTTAACGGATAGAGACATGATAAGGGAAGACATGAAATACCCCTTCTAGACTCAGTAGAGTTAAATTCAATCCGGAGGAGTCGGAAGTCGGAGTAAGACAGAAAAACGGCATGAAGACTTGGTATTCTCCCTGCTGGCGTGAAGGGCCCCTTTCATAGCATGAGACGCTCGTCGAAGAGAGTAAAACTCGGATCTAAGGATAAGCCTAGCAAACGTACTGGAAGAATCCGGGTTTGTAATTGTTGTTCATCGGTTTTCACTTGGTTAGCGGAGGAGCCGACTTTTCAGCAAACATATTATCCCCCTCCCCATATCCATCCATTCCTGCTCTTTCAACAATTTTGCGAATACTAACCAATAACACTAACTATGACTACAAACACATTATGTTAGGAGGTTGCAGACAAGGACTTCAATTGAGAAAACTGGACCCTCGAGTACGATCCCCGGTAAGGTAAGGTTTGCTTTCTTGAAATGTTAAATTTATTAACTGTTGTTTTATGTTATCGATGTATCCGCGGTGATAGGAAGAATTAAATAAACACACTAAATTCCTACAGAAATCAGATAGACACAAAGTTTAAGGCGGGGTTAGTTTATCAAACTCGGTAAAAGATACTCAAATAATAATAATTAATAAATCGGAAGATTCTCACCCTTTCTCTAAAAGAATCTATGGGTTACCACACGTAATACATTATCTTCTCTACATATGTGTGCATATTAAGTATGCAAACAGATGTAAAATCTAAAACAAAAAAATACACAACGCAGATTATAGAAATAATGTGAACTAAAATCTTAAATCTTGATTACTGTGAAAAAATCGCAGGGATTTAAGAAGATAGGGTAGGTTTAGCTAGATTATAAAGTATAGGGGTTTAGAAATCACGAGCCTGAGGTAGAAATAAACCGAAAGGAGGGTTGAGTCAGGCCATCATACCTAGTGGTGTGATCAGTAGGACATAAGGGTAGAATTATGAGCGTGGCTACGAGACAGGAGCTACGAGATTTAAACTACGAGGTAGAAGCTTAGAAAAGTAAATCAGCTAGGTAGGGTTCATCACAATTGGTGTCAAAAGCCAAGGGTGGCGGACCATTACAGACTCAACCGCGTTAGGGATTGGAAATACGCTGCCCGTTCACGGCAGTACGCGGTGACTGTCGGTTTCCAATCAGTATCATGATACCGACAGTGCTGATCGCATGCGACGCGTCGCATCATTTGTGTCTGATACTGAACATGAAAGTAATGTTAGATTTGTTCTGTGTAAAAAAGGAAGTGGAAAAAATGCATGTTTATGTAACTATACGTTACCAGAATATGTAAGAACGGATTTAGTGGAGAAGGCGTGGATTGATGTTGGAAAAAAAGTCATATGACATCGCTTGACAGCGTGTTAACTCCACGGCAGCACGTGAAAAATGATCAAGTTTAGTATATTTCGGATAGCGCCGTGTACGGAGACTAGCATTAAAAAGTTGTATATCAGCAGGGTACTCGTGGTTTCGTCACAATTACCTAGATTGTAAGTATCTCCATGAACGGAGGGCCTGAGCCTCTGCCATTTCAGTTCATAGACTTTATTTTATTAATCTAGGACTGTATGATGAGGCTGCGTAAATGATTTTGCGCTAACAAAACCTAATCTATTACAGCAGTCATCATCACGACTGAAATGGTATATTATACAGGCATTGTACATTCAGTACCTAAGCTATTACAGTCGCCACCGAGTCTGAATATACATACGCATATAAATATGCAGCTCTGATCCAGTACTTAGCGAACTGAAACGTAGGTCATTGATGTCTGAAAATGTTTTTGGTAATAAAAAATGATGGTGAAATTAAAAAAAGTTCCGTTGTGGCTTAAGAGCTTCGCCCAAGCTGTTGATTTTTTTAAAGCTAAATTTATGTGAACAGGTTTTTTAAATATTATTTAAATTCTTAGTCAGTCGCGATGCTTTATCATAATAAGAATTTATTAAGCCACGGACATCCGTGACAGTAAAAAACGTGCTTTGGGCTAGGAGCTGGCATGCTAACTTCTCGCGTGCTTGTAAGTCAGTGTACCCATGCTAGATAAAGGCATGTTAGCTACTAACAACTTTAGTTTCATGCGCGTAGATGGACGTCCTGGCTGAGATGGACGTTCCGGAAGAAATGGGAAATTAACTGCGATTTTATTTTTGTAAAGTGGTGAACCTGTATTCCACAAACACTGGTAGTGGTGCATAATGAAGTTTATAGTATTTTTATTGCCCTACCGAACCATTTTCGTATGTCAACTTGCAAAAAAGTGACAAAACACTCCACGAAAACGCACGTGTTCACTCTGCTAGAGAGTTCTACTGGCTACGCTACGCGTCTCCCACCACTCTCCTCACCTAATACCACGTGCCACTGGCGTACGAAAAATCAAACGCAGTGCGATTGAAAGGCATACGACTTACAAACAGCGACACCATAGATATGCCTTTGGAATTTTGAACCGCTGTAAGTTACTAGCATGTATATTTGCGGCTTTAATAATACTCTAGCTTAACGTTGTACCATCCGACTCTTTTTTCGTTGAAATATATTTTTAGCAGGTTAACATGGTCGAGTGGTTAGAGGCGTTGTTCCAGTAAGACAGAGAACCTGGATTCCATTCCCAGTTGCGACCGTTACCTATTGTTTTCTATCCCATTTAGACCTCTCTGCAAACGTTGCCCTTAGATTCTTACCCAGGAGTGGGTAAGAATCTGAGGCTTTACCTTTTTCTTCCCAGAACTTCCACTCCTTCCTTTCCCTAAAAAGACTCTCCACACCACATCCTTAAAGATGAAATAGGCCTTTAAGTTTTTTTTCTCAGGGAAAAGCCAATATAAAAAAAAAATATTAAATTTAAAACATACCAAAATGAAAAATGTATTATATATAACTGTTATATTACCTAATTTAGGTAGGTATCCAATTAATAATAATGAATACTTCGGCTCTCTCATTGTTTGAAATTTGCGCGAGAAATAAATTATATTTGATTTGTTGTTGAGATGTTGAGAGTTGAATTCAATAAATAATTACATTAGTGAAAAGGTATTATTCCTTCGTTCTTACTTCTTTTGTGCAAGTTAATAAATGAATAAAATTATTGCGGGGGATCCGGCGTGTGAATACGGAGAATAATGGATTACGTAAAAATACTCATTGGAAAGATTTTTCAACCTTAAAAGTTCATCAACCATCCTTTGATGGATCAAAAATGGGACCTGAAATACAAACCCGTCACTCAAAAAATAATGATAATTAAAATCTTTTAAAATTTTTTACCCCTTTACCCATTCTACCAGTGGCGGTCCTTCCTCTAGGTCAATTGGTCAATAACCTCCCAAAATTATAAAATGACAGTAAAACGTAATAAATGTATTATGAAATATTATGCAAATCAAAACAACTGGTATTTTTCTAATGTGTTTAAAATGCACCGCGAGATAGCAGGCAGCGACAAGCAATGACATCTAACATCTTAAATGGAAACATTCTAACCCGCACTATGATTGGCTGGGTAAATTTTTCAAATGTCCCGATATCATGACTTCTGTCTCTTTACGCACCATACAGTAAACGAGATGGCACTATGCTGCCTAGTAAAAATGTTTTCGGATTCAGAAGACTGTTTGGGTCATTGCCGTAAGGGAGAGATGGTGTGATAAAATTTGATTTTGCGTATCGTAGCTTGAATCTTGTAGCATGAAATAATTTAATATTAAATGTAATTTTACTCTCAAACTCGTGAGGTAATTACAAATGAATATTGATGGCACGATCAAGTGAATCAGATAATTGAGTTGGGCCATGTCAAAAGTCAGAATAATAGAAGAGTATGTATGAGACGATATGATATGAGTGTGAGTGAGGCAAAAAGTATGGGCCAAGACCGAGTTGTTTGGCGGTACGTCCTCTCTACGTACCCCTGCGGGGAAACGGCGTGATGGTTAGTTAGTTAGTTGTATCAAAATACATATTTTTTTAAATGACCTTCCACTTCTGGACCCTTAGAACCATCTCTGCATTCTACAGATAATGTTCTAGGTACAAATCTGGCTTACCTTTCGGTACGGTCAAACAAAAAATAAAGACGCCATGTATGGTATGGTATGACTTCTTTGATTAAAAACTAATATAAATTTTTCCGGCGAGTGAAAAAAAGTTTCATGGTAAAGTCAATAGTAAAGCAATAATAAAATGAAACTCCACCGCATTTCACCGTTTCAATAAAAAATATATATACCAATTTAAAAGGCGCCATATTTGTTTGTAAATTTAAATAATAATTCAGTTTCATCAAAGAATATAAAGGTTGAACAATGATTCGATAAATATTCATTAAAAGTTTCATCAATGATTCAAAAATATTTATCAAAGAATCATTAAGGATTCATCAAAGATTCATCAAAGTTTCATCAAAGATTCGTCAAAGATCCATCAAAGATTCATCAAAGATTCATCAATGATTCATCAAAGATTCATCAAAGATTCATCAAAGATTCAACAAATATTCATCAAAAATTCATCAAAGATTCAAAAAGATTAATCAATCTTTCATCAAAAATTCATCAAAGATTTAAAAAAGATTAATCAATGATTCATCAAAGATTCATCAAAGATTTTAAAAAGATTAATCAATGATTCATCAAAGATTCAACAGGGATTCATCAAAGATTTATCATGCCGTCATAGGTCAACCCAAGTGGTTCGCTCCGTTTGATGACTCAGAAGAGGTGACCGGTGACCGGGCTCATGGGGGTAAGGTTTGTCCAGGTCTTGGCGGCGGATGCATCTGCCCACCTGCTGCGTGGCGGGCCGGATCGAGAGAGACTAGTTGAGAGAGGCCATCTGACCATTGCAGCCAGACTTTCTCGATCCACCGCCTCCTCATTCCTAGACACACTGACCCCCAGATTCTCACACACTCCTCATATCTTTTTCCTCCCCTTCCTTAAAAAGACCCTCCATGCAACATCCCCTAAGATGACATAAAAAATCACTGACTTATTATTATATAAAATACGATAAAAAAAATATATTCACCAAAAAACCCACGTGTATTGCTTCTATACTACGAGTACTTGTCCTCCCTCCCGTAATACGTACGCCGACTGTGAGGACAGATTTTACGTACCAGAGACGAGTATATCTCCCATCGTGGACACAAAACTAGCCATTGCATCCTTCCCACCAGCTCCTGATAACCCGGATATCAGAGCGCCAAAATAAAAATCTTTAATATTTGTTTATATAATGTTCGCATATGAGATACCCGACCTCATTCAAGCCAGGCTAAGAGTGTCTATGGACAATGTAGTGGGTGTGTACATATTGTACGTAACTACTAAAGCATGCATTTTATGGGATAAGATTGCGCTTTGTATTTCACTTAGAACTTTTATACCATATGATGCACGCTTTCTAAGCCCCATTAAATAACACTCGGATTTGTCGGGAAAGCTCTCGGTCATCATGTGGGCTGAATATAAAATAAGCCATAGAGAGTGTGGAGAGAATGTAGCAAAATTTACCAACAATGCATACATCGTTGTAATATTCAGTAAAGTTTAAGAAAAACCTAACATTCATTTGAGAAAAAAACAAATACAATTACAAACTAAAGTTATGAATGTTTGATACGATTTTGGAAACCAAGGACAAGGTTTATGTAGGCCAAACGGAGCGGACGATCTCCAAAAGGATATCAGAACCCTTTCGTGCCTGTAAACTTGGCCACCCTGACAAATCGACAATCGCCGAGCACTTAATCGAAACCGGCCATTACTTCGGATTTGTCTCTGAGATCCTGGGTAGACCCAAAACTCATAGAGCACGCCTGATTAAGGAGGCAATTGAAATTCACAAAAATCCTATAAATATTAATAGGGACGACGGAGCTAAGCTCAATAGTTCTTGGTATCCGGTAATTGACGGCTACATCAAGGCTAAACGCAAAACAACATGTTGAAGTATATTGCCAGCTCGTAGAGGAGTGGAACTGGCGACACGGTATCGCTCCTAAGTAGATAGTACAAACATCACCCCTAACTATTACACATCTGACCTGATGATGGACACTGTAACGCTGTCCGAAACGTTGGCTAAAGAAGGAGGCATAATATCCCAAAAACTAATAACAAAAAAATTTATGAATGTTTGTTTGTCCTCCTTTCACGTCAAAACAGAGCAACCGATTGGCGTGATTTTTTGCGTTGAGATAGTTGAAGGACTAAGAAGTGACATAGGAAGCGAGTTTTCATCCCTAAAAATATTTCATTCCCGGGGAAAAATTCTTTATACAATAATTTCTCCCTACAATCATGTTAGATAAGCCGCGGGTAAAAGTTGGTAAACTATGAAAATAAAATTTAAAGTGCTTTCAATTTAATTGCTTTTACATAAGCACAACAGTGGCGGTCCGTGAGTTTTCAGTGAGCTAGAATGCTAAGATTGATAAATACGACGTTATTGATGTTGTTTTAGCTGTAAACGATTTTTTTTTCATAATTCAACTTTTTGTATGAAGCTATACCGAAATATGGATGCGGCGCATCCCCAAACTCAAAGAATCCTGAAAATCTTGATACAAAGTACAGAAATTTTGAAAAAAAATAAAATTCATTTTCAGCTACAGCAACATCGATAATGTCGTATTTTTCCATCTTAGCACTCTTGCTGACTAAAAACTCACGGACCGCCACTAAAACACAACTATATAATAATTTGTCCAAAGAATAAACATTTGACGTAATAATATTTACATTCGTCAATGTTTTAATCCGGGAAGAAAGAGAACATCATGGCTGAAAAACCTGAGACAGTGGTTAGGCCAGTCTACTGCAGTGTGTCTAATGTCCGCATAAACAACATCATAACCAACGTTCGTTGAACGGACAGGGCACGAGAAGAATAAGATGTTTTCCGGAACCGCGCTACTGTTATTGTTATATAATTGCCAGACAAATCCTTAATAAGTACAAAGTAAAGCTAGACTCACACTACAGTCAGACATTTTCGTTGGATACATTGTTTACAAATGTAGGTTCAATCTTTTCACATTTTTTATTAAAACTTTCATCCATTTACCAGAGATTGACATTTTCAGAATCGACTGTAAATGAGAAGTACTGAAGACCAGGCATTCCGAATTTCTCCCGAAGTACAACACAATTACCTTAAACATTTTAAGTTAATTAAACTCTGAAAAAATTTTTGTTATTTTTGAGGATAATGTCTATACATACATTTGCCTAGCTGAAAAAATAATTAGAAGTATTTGAAATTCTCTCGTTAGAAAAAAATCGCCAAGCGTGCTCCGAAAAAAAAACACATCTGGATCTGTTATTTAACCCGTCTGCTTGGTTCAATATATTCGCACCTCACAATCTGAAAGCCTCAGTATCGCTCGTAAATTCTGAAACCGTCTTTTTGGATCGAGATTGTAAAATATCTATACAAAATAGCTTTCACATTTCAAAGACAATAAGAAGCATTATTTCTTTCTCTTTCTGGTTAAAAGAAAAAATCATTTGTTTGCATGAGAGGAAGAGAGATTTAGGTTTAGCTTTTAAAATGTAAGGTCGCACGGGACGTTTTTGGTCTTATACGCGATTACGTATTTTGGGATGTATTTATTCCTAAACAATGACACGTACCTTTCTCAGTTAGCTAATAGATTCTGTTAGCATGAGCTCTCATCATCATCTCAGGGTCCTGCGTGGGATAAAAGAAAGCTACTATCTGATGTAAATAAAAGAACTCACATTAAACTAAATGTACTTGTTATTATTGACAAGCAAAAACATAATCTACATAAATACCTTTGTAAACACAAAAAATGTAGAGAGAGAGAGAGAGAGAGAGAGATAATTCAGTTATGGCTAAAGTTCGGTGTTTGGGAGAAATTCCTAAAAAATAAAACTAGTTATTTTTATACTAATTTGGGGTCGGGGAATCCGAATCTGAAAGAATTATGCGGCGGCAAGCAATATTAACTGAATTACACGACTTTAAAAATTTTTATACACATACAGGAAAATAGCCATTTTGGAAGTATTCTGATTCCTATAAAATCAAACTAGTTATTTTTATACTAACTATGGGCCGGGGAATCCGAATCTGAAAGAATTAGGCGGCGGCAAGCAATATTAACTGAATTACAAGACTTTGAAATTTTCTATACACACACACATGAAAATATTCATTTCGGAAACATCTTGACACACGTAGTACAAAAATCATAGAAAAACAAGAAATGTAGAAAAACATATGCCGGCAGTGTTACCAGCTCTCAAAAATATTTATCCCTATATCAATAAAGTAAAACTTTCCGACACGATAATTCCTCACATTAACCTGATGAATCACGACTATCTCAATGGCCGTATTCTTAAACCAAAAGTATGAAAATTCGTAGTCTTAAAAATACGTAGCCTAACCTAACCTAACGCTAGGTTTGTGTAACATGGTTTGTGCCCCTTTATACCGCCTGCTCGCGTCCCTAACCTAACCTAACCTAACGCTAGGTTTGTGTAACATGGTTTGTGCCCCTTTATACCGCCTGCTCGCGTCACGGCAAAAAAACATCCCTGTTTTCAAGTAGTTAAGCGGCTACGCTAGGTTTGTGTAACATGGTTTGTGCCCCTTTATACCGCCTGCTCGCGTCACGGCAAAAAAACATCCCTGTTTTCAAGTAGTTTAGCGGCTACGCTAGGTTTGTGTAACATGGTTTGTGCCCATAGTTAGTATAAGAATAACTAGTTTGATTTTCTAGGAATCAGAATACTTCCAAAATGGCTATTTTCCTGTATGTGTATAAAAATTTTTAAAGTCGTGTAATTCTGTTAATATTGCTTGCCGCCGCATAATTCTTTCAGATTCGGATTCCCCGACCCCAAATTAGTATAAAAATAACTAGTTTTATTTTTTAGGAATTTCTCCCAAACACCGAACTTTTTCCTCAGTTATTTTAGTAGAATCCACTCCAAATGATCATTCATAGCTTGCGATAGTTAATATGGCGCACCTCTTCTAACCTCAGCGATAGGGGCTACAGATAGCTGGAGAAGAGCCCCAGAGCTGCCGCTTCGCAAGCCCATGACACCGTGAAGCATCCAAGATTCCAGTCCATCCACAAAGGCCCGCTGATCACAATGCGTCCAATGGCCATCTTTGAGCATTGAAAGGATATAACCCGCAGATCTAGATTGTTGATGTCATTTAAGAAGCGCCTGCAATCTTCATCAAAGTTGTCCTCGGTGATATTGGATTGTACGTGGCTGTAAACACGCCCGACCAAAACATCAATGTACCAAGCTGTGATCAGTAAATCCCGATGGCTATTTATCGGTGGGTTGTTTGCCGCGAAATTATGAGCGTCAAGCAAAATTTCTTCACAGCACTAATTTGAAGGTGTAGTCGCATAATATTGCAAATTTACACAATCATTTACGAGTATAAAAACTCCTTACAAATCAAACTTCCGACCAGTCCATTGTTATGTCATGACGTCCCCTTACAAACGTTTTTCTGCTTTCCTTTCCAAAAACAATCGAGCAACGTCCAGGCAATTTGAATATGTTATCAGTCGTTCCACGGCACGCCGAAATTAATAATACTCATTCTGAGCAAGAACCGACTGAATGACTACCATGAAAATAATTACGTTACAACAAGCAGACGGGGAATGTTATAGGTGTCAAAAAAATTCATAGTGTTTCCTATAATTCTATTTAATACATTTGTCTGGAGATTTTTACCCTCTTTTAAATGAGTCACGTTTTATTAAATATTTTCACTTACGCCCATTATATAAACTTACTACGGAGCCTTAAGTAAATAATGATAATAACCTATTTCGCGTATTCACGTAGAAAATACAGTTCCATACTTTAGAAGCACGTCCAAATCCCAAGCGAGCCAGGAAATATACATGCATAGAAACTTACTGCAGGAGCAAGCGTAGCTATACGAAATGGAAAACACCACAGAAAGAGGATGAAGAATTGCCAATTCATCTTCGGTATTCCAACTTGCCGGCAAGAATATCTACTTAGATACCTAGGGATTTATGCTGTGAAACACAAGGAGACATCGCCAAAAACCGTACGTCAACCCTTCCATACTACCAAAAGTAAAAAATAGTATAATTGTGTGGAAAGCACGAGAAATCCATGATCCGACAGCTTGTAGGAGCTGTGGAGACCGTCTCCGAAATAATTATAAATACCATAGCATCACTTTTTTGCAAAGTCCTCATCGCTGGCGAAAAATAATTAGTATTCAACCGAAGATTTAAGTTGTAAATCACAAAAAAATCGAGAATTAAGCTAAACCATTTCAAAATAAATACATTTTTCCACCGATTTCAATCAATGTTATTTATTGTGACGTCTTAACCGGCTGAATTATTAGTTAAATACCTTCTAATGATTGTCTTAACCGACTGACCTAGGTATTGTGCAATATTAATTGAGCGAGTAAAAAAATCAGAAAAAAAACACAAAAATTACTTGAAAAATGTATGTAGGTATGATGGGTAGTTGACCTCCAATAACGTTTGTCATATTAATTTCTCTGTACAGAATGTAATGTCACCGTTTTAATGTATCTATGTTCGAAATAGACAGGTGTTCAACACTCATCAGTACACACTTTTTATATTTTTACTTTCTTCTCAAGTCACATAATCGTTGTGACCACTATACCAATTTCCATTGTGGACTAGGCTCCTACACTTCTAGCGATCCTACGCAGCGTGGAGAGCTCGGACGCCAATAATACTTGGTTACTTCCGCGAATTGGTGACCTTCCTCTGCTTCTTCTGCCTTCCACTTTGCCAGTGACCAGGAGTTTCTCCAAGTTGGAGTCCTCAGTTTGGCGAGCAACGTGTCCAAAGTATCTTAAGGCAAGTTGGAGGCAGATAGTTGAAAGCCTTTGTGGTTGCCTTGCTCTTCCAGAATGAACCTATTTGTACGTCTGGCTGTCCATAGAATCCCGAGCATTTTTCTCCACCACCACATTTCGGGGATTCTACCTACTGACCTCAAAACCATTGAAAAAATTGTATGTTTAATCCAAGTTTACAACAAATAATAAGTAAAGCATCTCACGCTGCGAGTTGCGAGTATATTCTCTACGGGTAAACAGTGTGGATGGGAAGAACATTTATCTTCATTAATTTTACGTTGCATTCCGACTTTTCATTTCACTTCCCTTAGTGCTGATACGAGATACGTCGTGACGGGTTATATAGCATTTTTTCTGTGGCTCAGGGACATTTTTCAGATCCGGAAAATGTCAGAAATGGTCCAAAAAAAGTTTAACTTGCGGTAGTTTTTACTTTTGAGCCGCAGGTTTTTCATACTGAAAGATTGTTGAATCATGATAACATGCGAATAACGCTATACGTACCTACAAGTACATATATTTCTTAGGTCATAAACGTCGACTTCTATCAATCTACGCTCCAGATATCAATGAAAAAGTCAAACAGTTTTTATTTTATTTTTCGCAACATTTTGTAAAAAATATTACTCATCTTTAAAACACATACAGGTATTTGTAAAATAAAAACATAATTGGTTTATTTTTGTATGAGTTTTTTATGCCTTTTATGTTTTTCACTGTAGAGGAAAACATTATTTCACTGGGTGTATAATATCGTTAGTTGCGATGTATTTTTTGCGAGTTAACCGGGCAGTAATTTTACTAATAGGCCTTAAAAGTTTTTCCGGTGGGGCAGCGGGTGAAAAATCGCCTATAGGTACTGTTAAAAAATTACCCATTGAGTCAACATCGATTCTCAAATGAAAGAAAAAACCTGGACTGAAAACTAATGCGAAGCTCATATTTATAAACAAAACTTTTAAGGATTAACTTTCCCTACAATAGTTATCATGGTGATTTATGTTTGGGGTATTATACCGCATTACGCCACCTTCTTTTTTAGGCAACTTTTCGGAGAGCTTTACAGTATCCATCATCAGGGAAGATGTGTAATTTCATTTCACATCAGCCGTGATGATTCTATCTAAAATCTCAAATCATACCTTTCTGTCAATATGTTTTCAAATAATTATATCGGTTTCTGTCATTGATTACGGTACCTTTATTATTTTTTGAATCATGATTGTATTGAGGTTTAGGATTAGGAGACTGAGGATTGAATGGATTGATTAATTTGGGAGGCGGGAACGCCCCGGGAACCTTTATTGGATAACCAACACCTCTGCCACAGGTCACCCCAAGTGGTTCGTTACGTTTGGTGATTTAGCAGGGGTGCCCGGGTCCATGGGCTGAGGTTTTTCTAGGTCTTGGAGGCGGATGATCTGGACACACTGAACCCCATATTCCTACCCACCCCTTAAACCCTTTTCCTTCCCAGAACTCTCCTCTCCTTCCTTTCCTTAAAAAAACCCTCCACACAGCATTTCCAAAGATGACATAGGCCCTGAGGGAAATTATTTTCCTCTGGGCTTCCTGTGTGGAGCTCATATAAAAATAAAAACAAGGCAGAAAGAAGATGGCAAATAATAAGGTTGTTTAGTTTTCAGATCCGGTTACTACTTAACCTATCTCTACCTTCCTCTTCCTATTATCTATCCTCCCCCACTTCTTCAGCCTTCTTTAGTCCCAAAGAGAAACCATAGACCCACTAGCAACGAGCAAATAGAGTTTTTTGAGCCATCTGCGTATAAAAGCAGATTACACAACAACAATTACACGACGGCCGGCGTGGTCCAGCGGTAAGGCTTTTGACTTGCAATCCGAAGGTCGCGGGATCAAATCCCGACGTGGGCAAATAAATTTTATTTGATTAATTTGTGTTATTTCACAATTAATACATTAAAAATAATGTATTGTATATTTGCGACACGTTCAGGAGTGGAAGATACTTATATTATCGCCCTGGTGTAAGGCCACCATTCAGAATTGAAACGTTGCTTGAATTGGCTTTAGCCGTGTTTGGGAACCAGATCTGGATAGCCAGGTACTTCCCTACCTTCCTCGTCCCCATCTCCTTCCCTTCCCCACTACCTTTAGCCTCACAACGTACCCCATTTGGGGATGCAATAGACTCACTGGCTCCAGACTGAGACTCTTGTGAGAGCAGCTGGGACTCTTGTGAGATATCAATATAAAAAAATAAAATAAAAATCTACAACCTTCCCTTTTCGTAGTTCTTTCAACAAAGAAAGAAATGCATGGTGCACTGTCCAGTCTGCGAACTCTACGTAGATATGAAACGCTTTTCATTTCTTTCAGGTTTTGACGATCTGCGCCTAAGCTCAATTAATCATTTTACAAGTGTTCCCATCTGATTTTTTCCAAAATATTACTAAAAAGGGTTGTTGACTTTTTTATGAATGCTTAAAACCGGTTTTAAAAAAATACGTCCCATGATCAAGCCTAATTCATTTGTCGCAGGGCTAATAACGGCGAGATTACACCGGGATAAAGGTCACATTTGGCGTAATACATTAATAATAAAAGCAGACAAAGAAGGTACATTTTAGTTCAGATTTGCCAAAATAAACACCATCATTCAATTCATTTTTAAAAATGCTCCTTTTGCTGAAAATGAAGAATGGAAACTAGTGCAAACGAAATTAAATGAAGTATTAGTTTCATTTGAAAGATAATTAGGTTAATATTGAAACCTTTGGAGTCTGAAACAATAATTATTAATTATCAAAGGGTAATTATATTTTAAAAAAATTTAAAGGACATTTTTTGTTTGCTTAGGTATCTACTGCAGCAGCCATTGCAATAATAAGTGGCGAATTTGAAAACGTATTACTGTGTTTAGAATTCCGTAGGCATAAAATATTTTTAGTTTTAAGATTATTTGTGGGTAAAAGTAAAATTTAGTAAGCAATTTTAGAAGAAAAAAGTTTAGTCCAAAATACGTATACATCATAGGAGATGGTGGATATAATGGCCGAAAGATTATTCCTTATTTATTCGCCAATATTTCTTTTTTAGTCATCTGCATTTAAATTACATTCATATTATTGAAAAAAAATCAATAAATTTACACATTTCTAACCCTAAAGCTTTATTTTGGTTATAATATAACTGTAGAATACTAGTAGTAGTAAAAAATACTAGTAGAACCGTCGAAGTCTCAAAATAAAATGAATCAATTAATTTTTTATGACGAGGTTTACCTATGTGATAAGTGATATCGAATAAAACGTTTTCAATGTTTTAACTACGTAATTATAACCAAACGGTTAATTTATAAAAAAGCTTTTTTTAAATAAAACCATTCCAGTTTTCCACACTTGGCCGATAGATGCCTCTGCCTGACCGGCCGCCATTTTATTTCGGCGCCTGCGCGGACGGGACTTCCCTCCCTTGCGCATTGTAACACTTTTAACCCCCACGCGTACTCCAAAGCTACGATACCAACACCAACCATTATGGATCCGAGATTCGTTCGCGACGCGTTGCACTCCGATCAAATGCCTCAGTTCCCTAATCATGTGTACCATTAACTTGATAAACGAACATTCCATCTACGGGGAATGTGACCAGGCAGGATTTGTGCCCATCGAGACGATCCTGTGTGTTCAATTTGTGACATAGACTTGGCTGACTTTTGGGACTTGCATTAAGGCAGTGTTGTGTGTTGGTGGCGTTTGTAAAGTGATAATGTTCTGTGGAAACATATAACTGATGCACTTTTGAAAGAATTGGACGAGACACAGCATTTCTCTTCTCAGGTTAGTACAATTTTAAAATAAATCTTTCATGTTATGAACCAATTAATCATTTTTGACGTCGATTTTTGTAATGCGGTTTTTCTATGCTACATTGTAAGAGAATCGATGAAATTCAGTACCCTCGTATGCGCTTATACGCTCCGTTGGTTTGGCAAAGCCTGCATTCCGGAGGTTGTTTCCATTGTTTTCGAGAAATCGTTGGATTGAATGAGTCTATTGTCTGACGAGGATTACACTTGTGTCAAGGGTTTGGTCCTGATTTGATTGTCCCATAGAAATCTAAGGGAATTGTCTCGCTCTGCCGGGGAGGTTGTGTTGTGAAAAGGCTCTGTATCGATAATAGTCTGAGGCATATCCGATCACAATTAATTACAGAATTTGCCGAATGAGTCTGTAGAACATTATTAATCTCCATTGCATTTTTTTTGTTTATTCAAAAGGTAATATTTAAAACAAATAAATTAAAAGTACTCAAGGAACAAAATTTACTGGAACAACTATTTCTATACTTAGATGTTGAACTTAAATATTTTGCGAAAAGGTTAAAAATACCTAAAATATATAATCGCAATTTTGTTGATTATTAGGAAGACTCGGCATCAAATATTGGAGTCGGGTCATGTCAAGAGTCGGAATAACATAAGTGTATCTACGAGACAATGCATGAATGTGAAGAAAGCAAGAAGTGTGTGCTGAGACGGAGTTATGTAGCAATCCATTCTCTCCGTCTACCCCTGCCGGAAAATGCAATAGTAACATGGTTAGTTATTAGTGAAATTATATAACGTTTCTATTTCAGCGTTTTATATTTGGAATGACCATTACTAAAAGCCCGATATTTTCGATTCTTGGTTTATTAATGTGTCACGAACCGGACATAAAGTTCCTTTCATATAATGTACTGTTAGGTAAGTACCTGCACGAGTACTTGGTACAAAGGCTTATGCATATTTAAACGTTACACTTCCCAACTTAAATTGCACGAAAAAAGAAAAAGTTGAAACGAAAGTACTGATTTTCTTCTACATTTCATTTGTTTGTATTTTTATTTAAAAATTGAGCATTTTTTCTTACTTTATTTTATCATATTATACCAAAACAGTATGCAGCCCGAGAATATTCCTTTGCCAATAAACTGTGGGCTTACGTAGGTATAACCTATGACGTTACATACTATTAGACGAGGGGTAGAAATCTCAAAGTGGGAAGACAAGAGCAAGACAATTGCACCTGTCTCGATATCTAGTACTTTAGTACTAAACTGCTACGCGTCGAGTAAGGTTGCGTCTTACCAGCACTTACCAGTAAGTAAATTGCATTTTAAAAAGTGCCAAAATACCCTCCTGTGTGATAAGAAAATATTTCAATTACTCGGCAAATAATAGTAAAGGTGAAGGAATGACATTTCATTTGTAAGTACACGCAAATTACGTATTAATATCGATTTCCATGTTTCATGTTTCCCGCCCGCGGTTTTACACGTTATTAGAGAAAATTCAAGTCCTACTAAAGTAAAGGGTCTGGACGCGTAACAGCCAAATTTCTGTTGCTAAGTAAACTTTACTGTTTTAAAGTAGACTAATTAGCCTAAACACTCTGTTTATTTGTTTGCTTGCGGTAAAACAACACATAAATCAGAAGTTCCAACAAGTATTGATGACAATCGCCACCATTTGAAAACTGTCGTTGCCCTATTGTATTTATTGTATAGCTCGACATATCAAACTCTGACAGGCAGCCGGACCTTTTATTCTAGTGGACCTCGAGAAAAGGAGACAACGAACGTTGCATCAAAAAGTGACAAGCAATACGCCGCCCGCTCATGTATCCATGCCATTCATACACACACATTATTAAATTTGATTGTCTATCTTTATCACACAGGAATAAACTTTTGAATTAAGAAATTATACTGAAAATCGCTGAAAACAAAAGAGTGTTCCTAACTTTCCACATTATATTGTGAGTATATGAGACTATGGCGAGTCTATTTATTTATATAACGTCATTGGGTATAACCGAATATTTAATAGCGACCAGCTGCGAATCCTATTCACATCTCAAAAAGATACGTAGAAATGAATTGGGGAATCATCTGGAAGACTATCTACACCGTTTGCATACCTGCATGAATCTCTGCGAAGGCGGACGTTTAGTCTGGTTCGGTTGCCATTTCTAATGCACCAATCTACGCTATGGTATTTTGCGATATTTCAATGAAGCCTGATCAAAGAAACATGGCGGACAATAGTGGAACTCACATCTATAGTTGATTTCGGCTACATGAAACGATCTATTAAAAGAAAAATGAGTACAAGATTGAAGAAAAGGCTCAAGTTATATGCTTCTTCATTTAATTTAAACCACTTCAAGACCAATAATATTAACTGGGAAACTAAGTACAGACTGTTCAGCTATATCCCTATAAACTATTATAGAGATATATAAACTATTATAGGGATATAGCTGTACAGTCTTTTTTTAGTGGTCTCAATTATCGAAATTTTTAAAATCATAAAAACTTTGACTACCCATGCAAATCTTTCTCAAAACAACAAAAACTCATGAACGGTAGGTTCCAATTTTACGAAAATCTACGAAATCTAAGCAATTTGATGCCCTCCATCGTCGAAGAGTAAGGATCTCGGTTAGCAGTCCCGGGTTTACGGGTTCAAATCCCGCGGTGCGCAAGTAAATTTTATTTAATAAACTTGTACTCTTTCACAATTATTTCTATTAAAATTTTGTGCATTGTATTTGCTTCATGTTTCAGAGTAAAAGATACTCTCATCCTGGTGTAAAAAGAAGGGAATTGAAACGTTGATTGGAATGCATTTATCCGATTGGTGACTAGATATGAATGGCCATGTACTTCTTCCGCTTTCTCTCCTCCATTTTCCTTCGCCTCCACACTTTCTTCAGCCTCACAACATACCCATAATTGTCTCACAGGCTCTAGACGATTGGGAGTAGTTGGGACTCTTGTGCGGTATTAATAACTAGGTTCAGTTGAGAATGTCTTACTCATTCAATTATAAACTCCACTGGCCATAAAATAGAAACATCGCTAGCATGGCGGGTGAAATAATACAAAAAAATGTATTTAACCATTAAAACGAAAAATGATTCTTTCCACGGTTTAAGGCATGAGTTTTGTTTTTGCTATACCCAGGGGGTGAAACTTGTTAGTTATTATTAGTTTGATGTTAGATAATATATGAAGGAAGGAGGGAGGAGAGAATCCGTATTACATGCAGCGCACCTATGTGTGTAGGTAAATAAAATGTTATTCTCCACCAAAGGTTACCCAGCAAAATAACATTTTCGAACATTTTGTACCATCGTCAAACGTACTAATTTCGGTTGTCTGTGATGATCTAGGTGATATGAAATATCCCCGCGTAATGTATAGTGTAAGGCGTAAAACTATTCAAGTTCAATTAAATTTTTCTTTTTAAAATTGGATCTGTTTGTGGGATATAATATACATGATTTTAGATTTTGCCACAAATCTGCCCTGATGACAGACACTGTAACGCTGTCCAAAACGTTGGCTAAAGATGAAGGTAGCGCAACACCGCATAATACCCGAAAAATAAATAACGACAATACACGATATAACCATTCATTGGATAACCAACATCTTTGCCATAAGTTACCTCAAGTGGGTCACTACGTTCGGGTTCATCGGGTGAGATATGTTCAGGTCTTGGCGGCTGATGCGCATGCCCACTAGCTGCGTGATGGGCAGGATCGTGAGAGGCCGGTTTGGGGAGACCCTTTGACCTCTCCAGCTGGTCTCTATCGACACATTGCCTTGTAACGCGGCAGAAAGGATGGATTCATACGTCCGTCACTCCTGGACACACTGACCACCAGATTCCTACCCACCCTTCATATCTTTATCCTTCCTTTCCTTCAAAATACCCTCCACACGTCATCCCAAAAGATTTCGAGATTTCTCTTCAATTATTATTTTATCTCGTAATTTTTCAAGAGTCTGCGCTAGTATTAATATAAAATTTTCAAAATTCTAGGCAAAGGACAACCCACTTTAATGTTCGAATTGAGATCGATAAGGATCTGGTAGTTCCAGCATAAAGTTTTTGCAAGGTTATCGCTTTCATTTTATGCGCACCGGTTCAGCTCAAAATAACGAATTTTAGATATGTAAGGTCAAGTTGGGTTAGATTGTCAGATGTTATCTTAAATTGTTATTTAGATAAATATAATATATGAGGAAGAAGAAAGTCGATAATTACCCTTTCCTTTCCATCCAATATTTTGCATAGTTACAATTTCAAGGAGACCGTGTCACTTGTAGCGAAATATTGAAGCGAAATATGTAAGGGCGTCGAAGGATAGATATACAAAGGCAAAAAATTTCATGTTTGAGTTAAATCTCAGATGTTATTGTGACAAGGGCCTCACAATGCACTTTAGAGTGGCCCTTCAATTTTTTTAATCGGAGTTGCATATTGTTTAATATATTCCATACCCCTTTTCGTCCTGTCTATATCCATCTCCATCACCCGCATAAATAAAAAATGTAGTATTGGCCGTAGAATAATCGATTTAATAGCGCCGCCCTGTAAACATTTTTTGGATAACCAACACCTCTGCCGTAGGTCACCCCAAGTGATTCGCTAAGTTTGGTGATTCAACGGGTTCACAGATGAGGTTTTTCTGGGTCTTGGCTGCGGACGAGAGAACGGCTAATGGAGTCCTTTTGACATCTCCAAAAGGACTCTTTCGACCCATCGCCCGGCACCGCAGTGGTAGAAATGGATTCATTCATCCGTCACTCCTGATCACACACTCCGTTTCCTACCCACCCTCATACCTTTTCATTTCCAAGATCTTTCTCTCCTTCCTTTCATGAAAAGACCTTCCATGTGACATCCCCAAAGATGACGTAGGCCTGAGGAGAATTATTTTCCCAGGACGTCCCGTGTGGAGCTAATTAAAAAAAAGAAAAGTTATATTTTTAAACCAAGTAAAATGTAAGAATAAGAATTTATATAATGATAATAAATAATGACAATTCAAAAAATTATACTTACCATAGTATTCATTTTCAAGCCTCTAAAAAATTAAAACGATAAAATAGCTATAATCTATATAATTAACATATTAATAAAATAAACGTGTTAGGTATTAAATAAAAATATTAACTTAAATATGCCGCATCAAATACCAGCCACCCTATATAATTCTAACCTGCACGCAGTTTTGTTGCGTATCTTGTTTTGCCAGCAATCATCCTAAGATATTTGGCTGGTGCTGTAACCACCGGCTGCAGAGGGTTACTTTGGTACCCAAACTCAAAATGTACTAACCAGAAATGTACTAACATGAAAAGTACTGCAGATATCTGCTTAGGACAGGTGTGTACAAAAGAGAAAAAGCTTGTACAAGCCACGTAATATTTACAGCGACAATTTGAAACTAAGGGATTTTGATCGCTTTTTATGCTTATCGAATTCGGACCTTTTCTATTACCTCCCCAAACTTTCGCACCTTTATATTTCCAAAGAATTTAAGAGGAACGGATGCGCGGCCTTTTCTAGTATGGATCTGTCCTAATTTAATTTTTAGTGTTTTAAATTATAAAACAAAGGCCATTAACGAAATCAACTGTTCGGGATTTTAAAGGTTACTTTGACAATTATTTGTGAGTTAATGATAGTTATTAAAAAAAATAAAACTTTTAGGCTGATTATCCAAAGTGTAACACGAGCTGCGGACAAAGTTATTTATTTAATTTTAATTTTATGCCTACTTACAATCATTTTTTGTTCGGAACCAAAATATATTTAGCTACCTGCGTTAAGCGGTATTTTCAAGCCCCATCTCTCCAAGCTTCTCTAAATAGAAATTGAAAACATATTTTAGAAAAATAATCACGAAATCTCGAGGCAGACTCTGTCCGCAAAAAAAAAAATACGACAATTTTTTCCAAGAAGTAAAAGTCTATTTATTCCGATCTCAATTCGTTTTAATACTTGCTTATCTTTCGCCGGCGCGTGGGTACCTCTGTACTGGGTAGTAGGGATCTGGATTGTAGGCGGCCTTGTCGCAACCCTTCAACAAGGGTATAACTACAACCCTTCGTGGAAACTTTCCCGAAAAAACCACCCACCTGACTTAACTGGCTGGCACTCGTGGCGATGCGGATTCACGTAGAGCAGATTAACTCTGCGTAAACCGCGTTATTTCAATGCTCCGTGGGCAGGACTAAAACGATATCGAAAATGCGTAGACCGGCAGTTAAAAGAATAATAACATTAAAAATGTAGTTACGTTTTAGTTCAGTTTTTTCGTTTAGCTAGTTAAGACAAAACCCTTTTGTTTTTTTTTTTATTTTCTTATTTTAAAAGCAATAAAATCGTTGCTAATTAAAGAATTTTTTCCATACTTGCATTATTTTCTGAAATTATTTTGAATTTCAAACTATAAATCACTTTAAACGTTTCGAAAGATTCCTGGATAATTTGAAGGTAGCATTAAAATTAGTTTTCTTGTTGTAGTGATTTCGGAAAACAATTTTCAGTTACAATTTTTCAAACATTCTTAAAATCGTTATTGCCAATGTATAATGATAATATTTATAATCATTGGAAAAATTAATTTAACAGCACTACACTCAGTGAAAGATTTAAATTATACAGTTCAGATATAACAGATATAATCTGGGACAATTATTTCATGAATAATCATTTTAAGAATTTCAATTAATTCCAGTCGATCGATGAAACTTTATATCAACGCGATATTGACCAAATCCGTCATCTGTAGTTAGTTTTCGATATTTGCGAGCACGGTCTACGATTGTTAACACATATTCCGGCCGACGATTGTTAAATTTTAGCGCGGTTTCCATAATATCAGATAAGTATCAGTTATACCCATATTTTTAAATTATGTCATTTGTTACGCAAAATTACTGATTTATGTAATGAACGTATTGAATTAACGAAACTCTTAAAAATAAAACATGTCGTATACGCCTTCGATGGACTTAAATAACGCATCTAAGAGGCAATTAATTTTTCCCATCGATATTTGAGAAACGAAAATAGTTGAAATTTGAATGGAGGCCTCATTGGCTAATTAACTCCCGTCTAGCATCAAAAAATTAAATTGGGACTGCCAATGCATATTTACATTAGTATTTAAAATCAACTTTGCCAATTTATTATAATTCTTTTTTGTAGTTGCTATTTTAACTTGTAATTGCTATTTTTGCTTGTAATTGCTTGGCGTATGACATTTCGTTGGCTCAATTCATAGAAAATGCCTTCCTACTCGCCAGCGTATATCGATTTCTTATTTGTTCCCTGTCAATACCATTTCGACTATCAACGATTAAAACGTGCTCGGGACTTCATTACACCTTACATCGTATTGTATCGTAAAGTCGATTTCAACCAACTAGAGTTCCTGGATGTATTAATTTCGAGAAATAATTATTTAATAACGTTCTTACGTCTTAATATCTACGTGTATCAATATAAAAATACTGGAGTTGATTAGTTGTAAGCTTTTCATTAGTTTACGCTTAATTATAAATAATTGTACCTACATCATATCATGTGTAGATAGCACAACCTCACCTCGAATTATTAACAATTTATTATTTTTTTGTAGCTGACTTATTAGTTGCTAAGAGGAAGCTCGAAGAAAAGCATTACTTCTTGTAGTTTCCCGAACCCAGCTGCATTGGAGACTAACGTAAGGCGAGGATCTACCTACGGATACGAAAGTGCTATTACGAATATTAATGACCTGCAGCAATTGCGAACTAATGGAATATAGTAGCTTGTAAAGTTAACACATTTTAAAACAATGGAGACTCCCTCGCTTTTATGTTGTTAAAACTAAATGTTTTTATTCCTCTCAGTTTTATCATATTTGTTGGATGTTGGGTAGCATCCAAACTGTTGGAAGTAATATCTCTTGAGTAGTTATAAAGTTTTAAAACAAATCTTTTTTTCTGAAAACTGTATTCGCAAAAACTTGAATGTTGGAAATATTGTGCTTAAATACGAGGAATCCGTTTATAATGACATCGAAGGCATATGACAAACACGTCATACTAAGCAGACGTCACACAAAGCATTTTGTAGAAAATAGACAACCTACCGTTTTTATTATGTATTTATAGAAACACGGCATGTTACCCCAATTACTAAATCACCTAAGTTTGGTGATTTAGCAGGGGTGCACGGGTTCATGGGATGATATTTGTCGGGTCTTGGACACTGAACCCCATATTCCTGCCCACCCCTTAAACCCTTTTCCTTCCCAGACCTCTCCTCTCCTTCCTTTCCCTAAAAAAAACCCTCCACACAGCATCCCCAAAGACGACATAGGTCCTCAGGGAAATTATTTTCCTCAGGGCCTTCTGTGTGGAGCTCATGTAAAAAAAAAAATTAAATCAACATAAAAATTTAATGTAATAAGTACATTATATATTTATTTTTTTATTTTTTGAGAGAGATGAGTTTGATTCTCCATTTTCTAATCTGCAAAATATTATTGCACCTTTCTCCTCAATCGTAAATGCTTTACGACGACGTTGAGATGTAATTTTTTCACAAATCACTGACAAACAATCAATCAACTATCAATTACTCACTGAGACTCTAAGCAAAAACAAGCCACCTGACCCTCCCGAACACTGCCGAATCATATCGGTCACTTTAACCGGACTTAATTTATTAAAATGTGTCATAATAAGCAACATGTCACTATAAGCGAAGTCATTATATCCGACTTTGTTATAAAGAATTTTATGTGAAAACCAAACTTCGCTGTATAATTACTACATATTAAGCGGTATCAATACAGGCAGAGTCATAATAAATGGATTTTACTGTGCATTGTGCTAGAACATACGATTTTCAAATTAATTACAAAAATGTAACATTTTTAATAAAAAACGTCAGTTCATTTAGATTCTCTGAAATCTCAAGTTCCAATTAAAAGCAACCCACAAATCAAATTGAAGGGCATTTACTCAACGTTTCCACCGTTATATATTTTTTTCTGTAAAATAACTAGTTGTAGTGTTCTTTACCCATGAGGCTTTTATTCCTATTCGAATTTTTCTACTGATTTATAAAAAAATAAGTAAAGTGAAATTTTTATTTTTTAATTTTTTCTTTGAACTGGTTTCAGCAGTACTTTTGTAACAGAAACATTGTGTTTTGAGGATTAACCCATTATTTATTTAATGCGGCATTTATATTGACCAGCAAAATTTTCAATTTTGCGTAAACATAAAACAATGTACAAAAAAGTGTTAATTAGTTACATGGAACATTCTAGGATTAAATACTTTGTTGAGAAACGAAAAAAAATGTTGGTAAACTTTAAGTATTATTATTTCCTTGAGAGTGAGGAGCCATAATGAATTATTTATAACTGCCGCTTAAAGATGTTTAATAGCCATTTCTGCCGAAATAAAGTTGTTCTGCTAAGGCAAGATTCAATCTTGTTTGATGGGATATATTAAAAACGTGACAAAACACTCTCCATTAAATTTTACGTCTTCCCCTCCCTCAACACCCAGAACCCAGTACCTACCCGAAACACACCACCTAACAAGAGTACTTGTAAGCAATTTTATCGTATGGATCATGAAGCTTTTATTGAAACCATTATTTTCAGCTTCTTTGCATTATTTAAAATTTCTCTTGGAAATTCTTTTGGGGTTTGAAATTGTCCAGAAATGTGATTTTGTTCAGCAATAATTTTTCAAAGGCGGAAAAAATTCATGATTTTAACGGTACCATGTTGTAGATTGGCTCTTCTCCTGATGGTTTCTTGTTGAGTTTGGTTTTTTATTGTGGTGAATTATTGAGATTGGTGGTTCTTCTTTTGGTTTGTCGTTGTGATTTATTTTTTTCTTCTAGTTTCTTGTTGAGTTTGTTCATCTTCTTCTGGTTTTTTTGTAGATATTGGTTCCCCTGTACTTGGTTAATCTTCTTCTGTTTTTTTGTTGTTGATATTGGTTCCCCCTGTACTTGGTTCATCTTCTTCTGTTTTTTTGTCGATATTGGTTTTTTTTTGGTGATATTGGTTCCCCCTGTACTTGGTTCATCTTCTTCTGGTTTTTTTGTTGAAATTGGTTCCCCCCGTCCTTATTTCATCTTCATCTGGTTTTTGTTGATATTGGTTCCTCTATACTTGGTTCATCTTCTTCTAGTTTTTTTGTTGATATTGGTTCCCCCTGTACTTGGTTCATCTTCTTCTAGTTTTTTGTTGATATTGGTTCCCCCTGTAGGTACTTGGTTCATCTTCTTCTGTTTTTTTTTTGTTGATATCGGTTACCCCTGTACTTTGCACTAAACATTTATTTTATTGTATAGTTATATGAAATCCTGGAACGGAACATAAACTTGTCGTAACACAAGGATATCCAGATTACCGTAGAATAAAATACCCCAAAATTGTGAATTAAAGTAAAAATAATTGCCACCTAACCGATTGACTGGAAAACATGACGCCATCGAATTAAAAACTGGATCGCTCTCGCTACCGTTATACTTGTACCTGTTGGCAAGTTAATCATATAGACAGAGATAAAAAACACAAAAATACAGGAAAATCACTGATGCAATGAAACACTGAAAAAAATTGTTGAATTTTTGGTAATGTGTTGTTTCCGATTTACTTACCTAAAGGTTTGTTGAATGAGTGTAGCTTGGAAAATAAATGCAGAAAAAAAATTGCATTGCCCAATGAGTTGTTTTAAAGGAAAAGTACGTATCTTTTTTTTTACATGAGCTCCACACAGGAGGTCCTGAGGAAAATAATTTTTTGGGGTGACCTTTGGCAGAGATGTTGGTTACTCAATATAGGTTGCCGAGGTGGCGGTATCCATTCCCGCCTACCAAATTGAAAATATTCAAATTGAATGTATCTTACTTAAAAAAAAAACTACATGCTTAGTTTTCTCATTAAGTGCAAACTAGTGGTTCGATAAACAGTGTACCCAGTATACTTCGTGTTCAAACTAGTGGTTCGATAAACAGTGTACCCAGTATACTTCGTGTTCAAACTAGTGGTTCGATAAACAGTGTACCCAGTATACTTCGTGTTCAAACTAGTGGTTCGATAAACAGTGTACCCAGTATACTTCGTGTTCAAAAGAATATTTTTCTAATTTTATCTTACTGTAAATTAAAACCAAAATTTGCTCTGAAATCATTAGATTTGTAAGTAGGTAGGACTTAATTATCTAATTTTTTAATAAACTTGACGATTTCACCTTAGAAAAATAATCTTTACCAGACTATTAAAACGGCAACCATCTTGATGCCATTACTGGAACGTAACAAACAAATGTATAAACAGATGTAATACCAAATAGTCGAGTTAAAACAAGACTTCGCCACGCTCACTCGAATATTCAGAAAATGTTGTAGCTTTTTATTTACATCAGAAATAAATTAATTTTCGAACATCGTACTTTAATTCGAGAGATTCGGAGCAAAAGCTAACGGACATTAAATGACTAGAAGGTACTGTTTTTTCTATTATACTATTATTATTATTTCATACAGCAAGCACCAAACATCAAGATCACTATCATATCATCCCATTTATCACCATATTATACACAAAGTATTTCAAACTATTATTAATACCGCTCATTATGAACCAAACACTAGCATTATCTCCATCAACAAATACCAAACTTCTTAAATTAAAATATTTATATTGTCTAATCACCCCCTTTGCAATTTTAAATACAGGCGTAAAACTCAGCGATCCTAAGATAACATTTAATAATACAAATAAAATAAAATGGGTTTAAACGCATATATGGAAGTAGATAGCATAGGAGAGCCAAACAATGAATTTATCATAGAAGAAATTGATGAACTCAAAGAATTTAATTGGAGTAACAAAATTAACATTATACATCAAAATATCCGTACAATGGAAAATCTTGATGACTTTCTTTTATTTTTAGATAGCATTAAGTCGACTGCGAGATTTCATATAATAATCCTTACAGAATGCAGACTGAATGACTAATATCTCGCAAAACAAATTATAGGATATCATGAATATCATACAATAAAACAATTAAATCAAAACAGTGGAGTTGTAACTTACATTGGCGATGACATCCACTCTCAAGTTCAAGAAATTTGTATCAGTCAATCGAATTCTCTGAAAATAGTAATTAATGGATATCTATGTATCTTAGCCATTTACAGATCACCATCATTCCACGACATACATCCATTTCTGGATAATCTCATATCTGAGCTCAAAAAATGTAGTGATTTTAAACAACAAATAGTGATACGAGATATAAATATTAACACATTTGGAATTATACGCCGACAATGTCAAGATTACATGTGCGCCATGGCAGAAAACAACTTCGCAATAAATATTACACTTCCTACCAGGGTTCAAAGTAATAGCATGTCATGTTTAGATCACATAAATACCAGAAATATTATGGCTTCCAATGCATTTGTTATACACAATACAATAACTGATCACTATACAACAGCAATAAGCATTCCAAACATATCTCTCAAAAAGCAAGTAAAATATAATCAGTTTGCATCAACCATCTGCTATGAGGGATTAATTAGGGATCTAAATGATGAAACATGGACAGATGTATGTGGAGTGACTGATGTTAACAACGCACTCAACTTATTTATTAACACGATCAACATGCATATAATACAAAATTCAAAAGAGAAACTCATTGCACATAAAAAAATACAACTTACTCCTTGGATTAGCAGTGGTATTGTAAAAGCTATACACAAAAGAAATCATTTACACAAAGTGGCGACCAAAGACCCACAAAACACTTTTAAACAAGAGAATTACCGTAGGTATCGTAACATTTGTAAAGATGTTATGCGTAAGGCAAAAGAACGGTACTATAAGCATCAACTCGACCAAGATCCATCTAGTAAAAACATGTGGAACATCGTTAAACAAATTACCAATACTAAACATAAAATTGACCCTAATATTAACAAACTCCTAATTGGAAACACAGCCACCACTGATTCGGACATAATTGCTTGCCACACTAACCAATACTTTACGACGGTTGGGTCTAACCTTGCGGAAAACAACTTAAGTATCACCAAGGAAACTGAAGATTCATTGGCATCTGCAATAGAAACAAAACACAATTCTTTTTAATTTCAATTCTCACCTACGACAAACGAAGAGGTTTTAAAAATTATTGACAATCCTAACAATACACATTCGAAAGGTCCTGACGGTCTTAACATACACATACTAAAAATTATTAAACACAATATTGCATCACCTTTATCGAACATTTTTAATAAAAGTTTTACTTCAGGGGTTTTCCCCGACCATCTTAAAAAGTCTTTAGTAGTACCAATCTACAAAAATGGACCCAAAAACCAAGTGGGTAATTATAGGCCAATATCCCTGTTGAGTGCTATCTCAAAAATTATAGAAAATTTTTTTAAAAACAGATTAAGTAACTATGTAGAGAGCCGAAAACTTTTAAGCAAAAATCAGTTCGGCTTTCGGCCGGGGAGGGGAACGGACGACGCGATAGCGCAACTTACAGAACATATTTCTGGAAACATAGATCGCGGAAAGAAAAACATTGCACTGTTCTTAGACTTAGCCAAGGCTTTTGATACAATTTCTCATAAATTACTCCTCAAAAGATTATAAAATATTGGCATTGTAGGTATGCCCTACGAATGGTTAAAGAGTTACTTAACGGGTAGAAGCCAGCAACTCAAAATGGGCAAAACAGTGAGTAAATCACTAGAGACTAACTTTGGGGTACCGCAGGGAAGCACATTGGGACCTCTTCTATTTATAATCTACATAAATGAGTTATGCGAGCTAAAAGTAGGCGGAAAAATTATTACATTCGCTGACGATACTATAGCTATATTTGAAGGAGACGACTGGACTCAAACACATAAACATGCTGAAAGTGGAATCAAAGCAATAAAACAATGGCTTGACAAAAATCTACTTACACTAAATATAGCAAAAACTAAATACATAAGATTCAGCTCAACTATAAAAGGACAACCTAGTACATCACACACAATAAAATCACACAAGCGTAACTGTAATTCCGATAATACTGATTCTATCTGCAATTGTGAAATTTTGGAAAGTGTGAAAAACATCAAATATCTAGACGTTATTATAGACAATCACCTTAAGTGGAAATATCACATCGACAACCTCACAATAAGGGTAAGAAAATTGATTCACATATTCTTTGTATTACGAAATATAATCAAACAGCAAGACCTAAGAAAAATATATTTCGGATTATGCAACCCCATCTTAACGTATGGTTGTATTGGTTGGGGAGCGTCAGGTAAAACAATTTTAGATCCTCTAGTGAAGGCCCAGAAATCCATAATTAGAGTCATTATGCGTAAACCCTATAGGTTTTCTAGCGATCAGCTCTACAAAAAATGTAATGTACTTGATGTTCGTCAAAACTACATAAAAAAGGTTATTATCCACGTACACAAAAATCTAGAAAACTTAATAAAATTGATCACAAATACATCACAAGAAGTCACACCAGAAAGGATCTTGTGGTCCCAGGGAGCAATACGTCGAAGTTCCAAATGACATATACATATCTGGGACCGAAATTATACAATAAAATCCCCCCAGAATTAAACATTAAAACATGCAAAATGACATGTATCGGTTCAATAAAAAATAAATGGTTGATTGGCTTAGGTAGGGTTGAGTCTGAAAAATTATTAAATAATGTCACTTAAAACTTAAACTTTTACATGGTCAACTATTAAATGGCACAACCAGTAAAAACTTAGTATACTTATAGGTATTTAATCTACAAAAAAAAACACTTTTTTTTTTTTTGGTTCAGAATACATTTTTGGAATTTTTCACCAGCATTTGGTTCCTTAGAACGGGCAATCTGCCTAGCTAGGAACTAATAAAGACAAACAAGACATAATAACACTTGTATATATTTTAATATTTACTTTGAAATATTATTATTATGTTATATTTGCTGTATAAATGTATCTTATGTAATAAATAAATAAAATAAATAAATAAAAAAAATCACTAAAAATAAGCGAGATACTATCGTATTTGCAGCGAAAATGGTTTGTTTGTATATTTTTAATACTCATTTTAAAAGTACCTAGCCATTATTCACGTTATATTAAAATAAGTGTTATATAACCTAACCTAACCTAACATAACGTATGAGGTGATTTTCTCACGAAAATGGCGCTATAATAATTATTATGTATATATGGCACACAACAAAAAAAAACAGAAAGGACAACTTTATAATCTCACATCGCGCTTACCTGCCAGCAATAATTTTATTACACCTCGGTATTGCCATCGGAAAAAAATTTCTGCTTTTAATTGCTCAACTGTAAATATTTTAGTGTTTCAATGTGTGATTTTATGAAATATCTAGCATATAAACATAAACCCTATCCGCTAATGACTATTTGGCATTCTTGCCAAAGTACCTAATTCTAAAAATATGCCAGTAAAATATTCTGAGTATTAACAATAAAAAAGTGATACAAACACGCAAACCACACCCGTCAAACAAGTACCCCGATATCAATACTTTCATGAGACCGTTGAACCCAGTTGAGGTTCAACATAAATTTTGTGGTTTGGTAACAGTATTTTGGTTTGTGACCAATACGGGAAATTTATACTGGAATTTACACGGGAAATTTATTGAATGTTCATTGCAAAAACTTATCGGTTTTAATATTATTTCTATCATCGCTCTTAAAACTTATAACATTAAATTAATTATGCTATTGAAAAGCCTACCCAGAAATATTTTATAGATATTTAGTTTTCAACTAATGTGAATTCACATTTTTAGTTTAGAAGACATAGTGGCATGTTTATATATGTGATATGTTAACATAAAAAGGTGTACAGTAATGTGTTTTAACCCCTGAGTGACATTTTTGATATTCATTATTGTAAATTGTGGTGTAACAACACGTACCCAAAGGATTGTAATCAGCGATTTCTGAGCAATGTCCGAGGATTTTTTTTACTATGAATGATTTTTTTTGAGTTAAAAACATATTTTTCCATCACTTGTCGCAACCGAATAGTCATGAGAGTAATACGTTTACAGCCAAGGGGTCACTTAATAAGCATTGGGTCCCGTTCCAGCATCACGGCAACACACGAAACAGCGCGAGACCCGTCATGACGTACAGGAATGGGATCAGTAGCGACGTGCGATTGAAAATATATTTTTTGGTTTTTAAAAGAGAAAAAAAAATCATCGGACAACAAAATGATATCTTCATTACTTTCTCCAAATATGCTCAGGAAGCTCTGGTTAAAATCCTTTGCTGTGGGTGTTAATGGACATGCTCGATTCTCTTTAACCAGTGATTCCTGACATGTGACTTTTGCGATGTATTTTTTTTTCTTCCAATAAAAAGAAAAAAAAATCATTCACATGTCGCGCGTCGTCACCAGTCACTCAGCCTAGTAACAGCCCAATCCCTCAATCCGTCCCTAATTGTTCAATTGACGATTTTTTTTTTTTTTTGGATGATAACAAAACATCTTAAATGTTACCGGTTAACATCGAAAATTTCTTTGACATATTTTTAACTTTAATGTAGTCAGGAATCACTGTTTAGAGTAATCAAGTACGTCCCTTAACACGGTGTATATATATCATCGGTCAATGGTATATATGTACATACTTTATAATTTATAATGATGAATATTAAAAAAACACCAATCAGAAGAAAAAAATAACTTTTACACCTTAAAGACGGAAATTGCCTATTTCGAGCCGGAAAGCAAATTGATATTGTTAGGAATACATGGCAATTCAGATCTAGTCAATCTATTAAATATACGGTCCCCGCGATCTACGCATTTGACTGTAACTGTAATGGGGTCCGGAGATGATCAATGTGAATTATGAAGGTGTTTACGTCCAATGACGTCATCACAATGTGCACTGAAGTGCGATTGACGATTCCAATCGACCCGTCAATTCTTTCGCCCCAGTTACTTCGTGGACGTCTAATATGCTAATTATATAAATGTGCTAATACATTGATAACCTTTGGATTTTCCTTTCATATCTCTGGACAATCGTGATATAATGTATTTAGTTTAGTTTAATGTGTTTAGATATTTCTAGTTAAATAAGCGAAAATGTAATTTTATGAAAAAAAAAAATTATTTTATTAAAAAAATAAAATTATTAGTAAAACGATTTATTTATTATAAGACAAAATACGGGATGTGCAAGGTGCCTTTGTGAGTGAAAGGGGTTGCATGGACCAGATTTTCTCCTTGCGTATGCTCACTGCGAAGTTTCTGGCGAAAAACAAGAAACTTTTCTGCGCCTTTGTAGATCTACAAAAAACATACGACCGAGTCGACAGGAAAATGCTATGGAAGGTGTTATCCAAGTATGGAGTGAATACAAATCTCATACAGGCAATTGCGTCTCTGTATGAGGGAAGCGTTGCATGTGTTAAAGTGAACGGTGATTTTACGGGGTGGTTTGACATCACAAAAGGTGCTAAGCAAGGCTGCGTGATGTCACCATGGTTATTCAATCTATACATGGATTTGTATGCAAGAATTGAAAGATGTAGGATTTGGCGCGAAATTGAGTAGTCTGCAAGTATGTTGCCTGTTGTATGCTGATGATGCAGTGCTGATTTCTAACACTTTGAAGATCTACACTCTCTAGTGTCCGGGTTGAATGAAGTATGTATAAAGAATGAGTTAATGATGAATGTAAGTAGGTCTAAAGTCATGGTGTTTGAAAGAGAGAGTACGAAAACAGTATGCGATATAGTTGTGAATGAAGAATACTTAGAGCAGGTGGATGAGTTTGTGTATCTGGGTAGTATTAAAGGAAGATTTTTACGAGAGATGCGAAGGCTGATAGAGATATTGAAAGAAGGGTGAATGCCTGTAACTCCATTAATGGAGGACTGAATGCCCTAGGCCCTAGGCGCTAATAAAAAAAATGTCAAAAGAGGCGAAGCTAGCAGTCCATAATGGAGTCCCGGTACCTACCCTGATGTAGGATGAAAGTAAACTGAATGCTGTTGAAATGAGATCCCTGAGGCGTATGTGTGGTAAAATTATGTATGATCGTGTGCGAAATGTGGATATCCGTAAAGGTTGACGTAAGCATAATGAGTAAGATTAAGAAAAGATGGTTTGGGCATGTAGAGCGAATGAACGAAGAAAGTGGTGTAAAAAGAATATATGACGCAAATGTGAATGGTAGAAGAAGTCTGGGACGCCCGAGGAAGACATGACACGATCAAGTGAATCAGATACTTGTGACGGGCCATGTCAAAAGTCAGAATAATAGAAGAGTATGTATGAGACGATGTATGAATGTGAGTGAGGCAAAGAGTGTGTGCCAACACCGAGTTGTTTGGCGGTCCGTCCTCTCTGCCTACCCCTGCGGTGAAACGGCGTGATGGTTGGTTAGTTAGATAGTTAGTTAGTTTTCCATAACTCCAAAACTCACCGTTTACCTTCAATCGTTTTTCATTCCTCGTGTACCAATGGTTTTCTGTTTTAGAGTAACGAATCTACTTACTAATGATAGTAATGTATTTTATTATCAAAGGGTGGTTTCTAATACAGAAAATATATTTCCACTTGACATAAACTTCACCCATAAAAAATCACTGCAAGTACCATAAATAATAATGGTGGCTCGGTACACGCATATTAATTTTGAATATAGTTAATAAGAAATTACAAGTTTCCTGTTGATTTAAGGTTTCATGGTGTTGTTTTGCTATCGTGGAAAACTTAATGGTTTTTGTTCTTATATTTTTAGCATTAGTTTGATTGTTTTTGTAGCTCGTTCGCGCGAGCGGCCATTAAATTAAACCCCTTTAATACTCGGAATTGTTTGGAAATGTTGTGTGATATTGGACGATATTGTGTGGCGAACGGAAAGCTTTTGTAAACGCGATTTCATCGTTCAGTATCAGCAGATAAAATTGATGAAAAGTCAATATTTTTATTGTTATGTGCAGGCACTGGTAGAAAGCTCTCGTTATTTCACAGACACGCTTTAAATTTTAGGTAAATTAAAAAAAAAATATATATTTTTTAGAAATTCAAATGAAATACAAAACGATTTAATGAAAATAGTTGGACTTACATTGTATTGCACGTAGAGGTTAAATACTTTCATAAATAATGCATGTTTTTTTAAGAATTTGATTTCTGAATTGATTCTGGGAAACAGCTTACTTGTTACGTGTGGTTCAGGTGAAGGAACAAAAAAAAATATGGCATTCGGTCGTTGTTTTTACAGTGTGGGAGGAAACCACGCCATTAGAATTGTGACATCATTTGGGGAAAGTTTATTTAGGGCGGTTTGGGAGAGAACTATGGTATTCGTTCTATGGCATCATTTGGGAAATATTTTGAGTTTTTTGAAGTGAAATTTCTTAAGCGCCGTTAGTGATTTGAAATTTGGATGAAACGGACATGCGTCACAACTCAGTTCTACACAAATACTCGGTTCTAATATAATGCGGTAAATTCGGCGCGTGTCTCCCATAGCGCAGTGGGCAAGACGCCGGACAAGTCTCACCGCCCAGAGGGGCACACATCAAGCGAACGGAGGTTCAAATCCAACGAAATCAAAAAAAATATATATATTTTTGTGAAATCATTATCCAATCTTCAAACCACTTTAAAAGAAACTGGCAAAAGAAAAGAAAGCGGCTTTTAGCGATCTTTTAGTTTCACTTCTACCACGTGTGAATTACACACTCTGATAATTTTTTTATGGGAGGAATACGTTACATGGAATGATTTCAAGGGGTACGGAGGTAATGTGACATCATTTGAAGAATATTTTGAGGTTTCTTGTGGGGGAAATGGGACGTAACCATTAGGGAATATTTTTAAGGGGTACTGGGGTAATGGTGACATCATTCGAAGAATATTTTGAGATTGAATAAGAGAGAAATAGGACGTCATCATTAGGGAATGTTTTTAAGGGGTACTGGGGTAAAGGTGACATCATTTGAAGAATATTTTGAGATTTTATGAAAGGGAAATGTGACGTCACTTTTATGGAATATTTTCGAGAGGTACGAAAGTAGTGGTGACATCATTTGAAGAATATATTGAGGATTTATAGGAGGGAAATGTGACGTCATTAATAGGGAATGTTTTTAAGGGGTACAGGGGTAATAGCAACATCATTTGAAAAACATTTTGAAGTTTTAAACGAGGAAATTATCGTATCACTGGCAAAGTTAAAGAGCTGTATGATACTGTAACTACGGCAACAATTGGGAAGAGGTTAGAGGCTATGGAGTAGAGAAAGAGTTTGCCTTGTTGCCCAAAAGAGCGTCATAATTCATTTATCATTATTCAAGAACTACGTTGCATAGATCTCATTAGCAGTCGTTACACCATTTAAATACCCACCACTGATTATAGAATCTGAAAACCGTCTTTACCACTCCCTACACCTACACTTATACAATCTGTATACCTACAGGGTGTAACAAGACGTACCTGACAGACCTTAACCGACGATTCCTGAGCTTGTGTTTCAAAGAATTAGTTTTCCCGTGTGACCTTTGACTTAAATGTAATTAATCGCAGTTTTCTTCTATGACCAAACTATATTTTACAATTAATTAATTACTTTGCCTTAGTTTCATCATTACTAAAGGTCGTGATCCCTACGCAAAACGCATACTCGACAAAACGGATTCTTTGCATACTTATTAGAGAGGTATTATAGATGTGTGACGTGAGAATCATGAATATGGAAGGCGGGTATACGTACGGCCGCCCTTGGAATCATTTATTGGTCACCCCAAGTGGTTCGCTACGTTTAATGACTTAGTAGGGATGCCTGGGGGTCATGGTTTTAGGTTTGTCTAGGTTTTGGTTGGCCAATACGTATGCTTACTGCATAGCGGGCCCTTAGAGATTTGTTGTGGGAGACCTAACCTAGACTTCTCCAGCCGGTCTTTCTCGACCCTTTGCCTTGTACCGCAGTTGGAGGGATGGATTCATACGCCCGTTACGCATGGTCACACTAACCCCCAGATTCCATCTACCCCTCATACCTATTTCCTTTCCGGAACTTCCTCTCCTTCCTTTCCTTAAAAAAATCCTTACAGCATCCCCTAAATGACATAGGCCCTGAGGATATTTTTTTCCTCAGAGCCTCCTGTGTGGAGCTAACTTTAAAAAAATCTAGATATTCCCTTCATGTTTAAGTTTTTGGTATTGAGGATACGAGAACATTTGTTAGGTATACGTGTATATACTGACTAAATACCTAATTTAAAGAAATGCAAATAATGAATCAATTTCCACACAAGATCACTTAAACCGCCCAAGAGTCCAACTGCCCGAAACAGGATATTTTGCATTTCAGGGTGAGCTTTTTGAGCAAGTGGAAGGAGTTGCGATGGGCAGTCCGTTGTCGCCAGTTCTAGCTAACTTCTTTATGGAGAAGTTTGAAGAAGTGGCACTTGACACAGCTTCGGCTGTTCCAAAGGTATGGTGGCGTTATGTCGATGATGTTTTCGCCATTTGGCCTCATGGAATAGAGAAACTGAACGAATTCCTAGACCATTTTAACTCACTTCACAGTAAAATTAAGTTCACAATGGAGTTGGAAAATAACCACAAAATCCTGCCTTTTCTAGATGTGGAAGTGATGCGAAAAGAAGATGGTACCCTAGGACACACAGTGTATAGGAAACCAACTCATACGAATCGGTATCTACATGCTGATTCGCATCACCACCCAGCGCAGAAGAGAGGACTTATCCATACGCTGGTAACCCGAGCGACCAGAATATGTGAAGAAACAAAAATCGGAGCGGAACTTACTAAGCTCACCGATGCACTGGAGCGTAACGGTTACCCGGCAAGGCAAACAAGGCAAATAATAAGAGCCAAATCTACACCAAACGAAGACAGAATTGAACAAGAGTCTAAAAGCTGTGCTTTCCTACCTTATGTTCACAATGTGACAGACAGAATTGCCAGACTGTTGAGGAAAGAAAGCATCAAGACTGTCTTCGGAACCACGACCAAAATACAAGACCTACTGAGGTCTGCAAAGACCAAGTTTCCTCTGGAAACAGATGGAGTATATAAACTCAGCTGTTCCGGATGTGATAAGGTCTATGTTGGCCAGACAGAGCGGACCATCTCCAAAAGGATATCGGAACACTTTCGAGCATGTAAACTTGGCCACCCTGACAAGTCGGCAATCGCCGAGCATTTAATTGAAACCGGCCATTACTTCGGATTTGTTCCTGAAGTCCTGGAAAGACCCAAAACCTATAGAGCACGCTTAATTACAGAGGCAATTGAAATTTCATAAAAATCCTATTAACATTAATAGAGACGACGGAGCTAAGCTCAATAGTTCTTGGTATCCGGTAATTGACGGCTACACCAAAGCTAAATGCAAAAAAACCATCATGCAAAAATGGTGCTGGCAACACGGTATTGCTTCGAAGTACTTAAGCACACATTTCATCTCTAACATTTACACATCTGCCCTGATGATGGACACTGTAACGCTGTCCGAAACGTTGGCTAAAGGAGGAGGTAGCGCAACACGGCATAACACCCCAAAAGGAAATAACCATACAAGTGTCTAGCTATTCAGAACCGGCCACTGTACACGGCTACGGCCGACAGTGAAACAAAAAAAATATTCCTTCAAATTTTGCAAATTCACTTTGTGGCACCATTTTATTAATGAAATAATTAAAAACATTTTTTTTCTACCACGATAATCTTTATTTAAAAAATCAACATGTTTCTAGAACGATGTTCTCTTCATCAGGACATTATCCATTATAAAATTTTACACACAATATTAGAAATTAGGAAAAATGTCAATAGAAATTTAAATATAATTAATAATCAAATTAATTTTGTGAATAAACCTATCTTAAACATATTTTCATTGTAATTTTTTATCTTTGTTCTTCTAATCACCCCCCTTTCCACCTCTCCCCCCCACCCCTCTGTTGATCTTCTAAGCTCCACCCCTTTCCACCTCTCTCCTCCCCCACTACTTCCATTTCTACCCACGCTTGTCTTTCTATACTTGATCATTTAGTTTTAGTACATAATATAATGTCCTGATGAAGAGAACATCGTTCTCGAAACATGTTGATTTTTTAAATAAAGATTATCGTGGTAAAAACAAAGTGTTTTTAATTATTTCAATAATAAAAATATCATTAAATCTCATATGTAGCTTAAGTAATTCGTCACCGGTGTTCATTGTGCCTGATTGGATATCTGAGGTTTTTACTCCGTCGCGTCGCATTGCAATGTGTACTACAGGTGCTTTTGCGAGGTACAAACTACCATACACGCATGTTTAGTCTGATATGAATGAAGTAAACTTTAAAGCTGTTCATGCAAAGCTTCACGTCTCTTTCTTAAAATCATTTACATACACTTTTTCTTATAATTAATAGCATGCTTGAAACAGCTGGAGTTTTCCTTGAACCTTTGATAATTATTGCTGCCTTCTAGTCTAATTCATTTGAATTAATTAATTAATTCTCCTTAATACTCCGGTAGGTACTTCTCAAGGGTTGGACATTGCGTGTTCACGTACTGTGGCGTGTGATTGGCGCGTTCACAGGTAGCTGCTGACCACTGACGTCACGAGACCACCTTTGCGGTTTAATGGCTTAAATTTTCATTGCTACTGGCAGGTTCTTTCAGAACATGCAGGTATTATAAAAGAAATACAATTTTCTCTTTCAAAATTATAATAAAAAATCCATCGGTTCATTAATCAAGCTAAAGTGCCTATATATTAAATCTTTTTTGCCTACTTATTGTATAATTTAATTTTTTTTCTTCATTCACATTCGCACATCGTCAAGTGTTATCAACTGAGAAAACGAAAATACTTCTGATTCATGTTTATTTTACATATTCGTACTTTTAGAAAAATTGTCTTTTTATTGAATTTTTTTATTGTTGTGAAAGTGACAAAGAATTTGAGTATTTTTCTCGGGTATTTTTTCTCATTAATCCTTAATTATTTTATTTATTTCTTCACAGGTACTACCTATTTTTTTTAATGGCATTTTTTTTGTGTGTGTAAAATTTGTTTATCATAGGTATTTATATACTTACTGGCTGGTACCCGGCATGCGTTGCTACGCCATTTAATAAAGAAATTGTTTCTCCCTGCGTGTCCTTTCCCATTCGTCCCGTTCCCCTTCCTCCTCCCCTTCCCATCTCGCGTTCCCATTCCGCCTCCTCCACCTTCCCTCTCCCCACTACACTCCTCTCTTCCCCCCTCCCGCGAACCCTCCTCCCGAGTTCCCCTCCCAGGTTCCCCTCCCCTCTCCCTGGTTCCCCTCCCCTCCTCCCCCCCTCCCGCGTACCCCCTACCCGAGTTCCCCTCCCCCCTCCGTCCTCCCGCATTCCATACATTCAGTTTTCAAACAGTTGCACCTACAGCAAATTTCATAATACCAGAGTTCATCAGTAGTTTTATATAAAAAAAGACACGAATTTGATGTAGTCGTTCGGAAGTTATGCGCGTACATACATTTCGGCGATTCCCTTTTATTTATATAGATAGATAGATTGATATTACCTACGACGCCTGAAATAAAATTTCCCGTAAATATATCAATATATTTACCAAGACAACGATTTGTTTTGCTTTTCGTCTGACGTTATTAATAACTCGCTTTTTGTAAGGGGCAATAAACGTATAATAAATTATTATTATTTTTTATTATTTCATAAATGATTAAATGTTACATTTTTGGCCATTTTTGACTACCATACTAGGCTATTGCCCGTGTTGTGGTAGTCATACATGTAATATAATTTTATATAAACAGATAATAAAATATAAGAAGAGAAAAGAAAAAAATAACATATTTAGGGATAAATAAAACTAAAAACAGATAAAAATATAAGAATTGCAAGTTATCTAAGAAATAAAGAAAATTTAAAGAAGATGAAATAAACATTGGTAAGTAATCTTCTGCACGAGAGTACATGTTTGTAGTCATTTTTGATATTTGTTCTATGGAAGAAATTGGAAAGAGTGTTAGAGAAAGTAATTTTTTGTTTGATTTTTTTTAAATGTAATATTAAGTTAAAGTAATTGATTAATTAAATTTGTAATATTTTTTTAATTAATATTAATATTATTTGTTTTTTATTGTAATATTAAGCTCTCATGTGTTGTTTGAAGAAATCTCTTCCCTTTTCATATATCCAATAAGTATCTACTAATATTTATAATTTCATAACACTAGAGCTTACCATTATAAACAACCTATTTTACTCGCATATAATGTAGCTTTCTATTGTTGAAAGAATATTTAAAATCGGCTTAGTGGTTTAGGCGTGATTGCGTAACTAAGAAACTATAATGCGTAAATAGAAACTAACTAATGTATGTAGCGATTGCAAATACCTACCTTAAATTAATAACAGAATTTGGATTAATGCACGAAGTTGCAGGGGTATACGAAGCGAAAGAGATTAAGTAATGTACATGGTTAAATGTCGCATTATTTCATTTAAATTGGCTGGTGCCTGACTCAAGATGGCGAGTGCCCTTGTCACGCTGTTTTTGTTTCTAGTGTTGTTATTGCGGTCAATAATATTTGTCATGTTCATCGTTTAACCTCCTAAATAATACCAACTATTCCATAATGTGAACATTTAAAAATAGATTTTTTTATCTTTGAAGAAGAAGACAATAATAATAATCTAAACGAAAATATGAAAGAGAACAAGCCACAGAAAAACAGAAAAAGATGATGGTCGCAAATAGATTTTTTGCCAGAAAATGTCCTATTCGTCTGTTGGGTCTGTTTTATCTTGACAGGGTAAAATCCTTTCCTGCGACCATTTGCCCACCTCAAAACGTCACCCAACCGCGCGATGACACCTCACAAAGATCCCCTGGCTTAATCGCTGTCGAAACAGGTGGTATCTTGCAAGTATTAATTTATTTTTATAAATATACAACCCAATAGAGTATATTCTAGGAAATTCATAGGTCATGGAATGCGCTTGGAGTCGTTAAACTAGGATAAAATCACTACTTAGTTTCAGATGCCGGTGTGCTGCTCCTGCAGGGTCTAGTTTTCTCGCGAAATAGAAAAGTTTGGAATCATACGATATGATTTATGCTATATAACTTTAAACTTTTTAAATCATTTTGCTCTGCTTTTATTTTTATTTTTATTTTTATTTTTTTTTTTTATTTCATACAATTTTTGAAAATACACTTTTATGTTTTTTTCTTGATTACCATACTAGGCTAATGCCCGTGTTAAGGTAATCATACATGATATAAATTATACAATGTGTGAACTAGAACAAAATATAGGTTTGAAATAGAAATTATAAGATATTAGAAACAAGAGAAAAAAAAAAGATAAAAATATTTAAGGTAAAATATAACAAGATATATGTATATGTATGCACATACAAATACATACAAACACACATACATACATATATATACATACATATATAAATATATATATATATACACTTACATACACATACACATATATACATATATATATAATTATAAAAAAGAAAATGTTTGAAAGAAGTTAAAAATAAAATACTATATAAAATATACATAAAAAATAAAATACTAAAATATAAACTTATAACTATATAAAATACTAAAATATAACTATATAAAAATATAAAATACTAAGAAGTAAGATTTAAATATGTTAATCTATAATTTTTTTTTTTTTTTATGAAAGCTAAATTTTTTTTCTGGAGGTTTGTCAAGGTAGGTAATTAATCACCTAGAAGAGTATATATTTAGGTTAGATTAGATTTCAGTGAAGTCAGGTTAGAAAAAGATGTGAAGTATGATATTTTATTTAGTTAATTTAATTATTTTCTTATCCTTTATAATGGTTAGGAAGTCAGATATTCTTTAAAGAAATCTCGTCCCCTTTCGAATATCCAATTTTGAACACGAATAGTAAAAAGAGGTATGGTAATACTTGATTTTATATCGGTGCTCAATGCATTGTATATTTTGGGGGCAATGAACCAAAATTGTCGGTGAGCGAATGTGGTTCTAGTTTTTGGAACCATGCATCCCAGATTTGATGAAAAGCGGGTTTTGGCTTGATGTTGTGGAGCCACCAGTAGGTTATTTTTCCGTACGTAGGATAGGCTTGTCTTAGTGAATAGTTGGCGAATATCTAAGACCTTAAATTTAGTAAATAGCACATTAGAGGGGTGGGTAGGTTGGCATTTAAATGTGATTCTCAGTATTAGTTTTTGAACTGTAATTATTGGATTAATGACGGATTCTGTGCAACCACCCCATCCCAAAATACCGTAAGTTGCAATGGATTGAAAAAGGGCAAAATATACGCTTCTAAGGGTTTTTAGGTCTAAGATGGATCTAAGAGAGCAGAATATATGGCAGAGCTTACGGAGTCTTTTCACTGTGTCACTTATGTGTGCTTCCCAACGTAGTTGGTCATCTATGATTATGCCCAGATATTTAACTTCCTTAGATGATTTAAGGGTAGGACACGTGCAATTTGTAATAGGTGGGGTTCCGGGTGGGTGTGGGTGCATGTTTAGTGAACACGAGTGAATTATTGGTTTAGGGCAGTTGTTGGGAAAATTATGTTTGCGTATGGAAAACGTCATATATTGTGTTTTGTCAATATTGAGTGTAAGGAGATTTGTGTCAAGCCAATGCCTCACTTTTATTAGGCCATTATTAGTTTTATTAATAACTGCTTGCCATGTTTCATCTTCGAATATTAAGACTGTATCGTCGGCAAATGATAAAATCTTACCTCCAATATCCATGGTACATAGTGTGTTGATGTATAAAAGAAATAAGAGTGGTCCTAGTACACTGCCTTACGGTACACCGTTAGACATGGATAATTTTTTGCTTTTATTTATTTTGTCAGACTGGATAAGAGTTTGTTGAGTTCGGTTTGTTAGGTAGTTTTCGAACCATGTGTAGGGTATCCCAGTTATTCCGATCTGTTGAAGTTTTTTAAGCAGTAAGGGATGGGAGACCGTATCAAATGCTTTTGAGAGATCGAGGAAAACAGCAAGCGGTTTTCGACCAAGGTCAAGATTAAAAGAAACTATTTTTGTGAGGGCGGCTATTGCATCTGAGGTACTCCTACCTTTGCGGAAACCATATTGGTTGTCCGATAATATTTTGTTCTCTTCAAGGAACTTGTAGAGTCTATTCTTCACCGCTTTTTCTATGATTTTAGATATTGTGCTAAGTAAAGATATCGGTCGATAGTTATTTACAGATAGTTTGTCTCCTGATTTGAATATTGGGATTATTGTGGCCTGTTTTAAGGAGTTAGGAAATACACCAGTTTTAAAGCTTAGATTGATTATATGTTTCAGAGGTGAGGCTATATATTTTTGGATATGTTTGATGATTTTTGTTGAAATGTGATCTATACCTACAGAGTTACTGTTTTTAAGGGATGAGATTAGTTCTAAAATTTCTGTGTCAGTAGTGGGAGTGAATTGGAAAGGGTTATAGCTAAGATTAGTGAGGGGTATATTGTTTGCAAGATCTTTGTCCGAGACGTTGTGTCTGTCTAAAATATTTTTTGCTAAGTTAGATCCAATATTGGAGAAAAATTGATTGAAATGGTCGAAAATTTTTTCGGGGTCGGAATTGACATGTAATATTTGATCTTCGATGTTAATCTTAACAATGGGTGTATTGGTTTTATTAATATTGGCTATATCTTTAACGATATTCCAAATTTTTTTATTATCACCGGTAGCTTCACTGATTTGTTTATGGTAGTAATCTCTTTTAACACTGTCAATTATTTTTTTGCAGTTATTTCTGTAACGTTTGTAGAATAAGAGAGATTCATAATCGTGGGGATTTTTTCTACAGAAGTTATGAATCTTATCGCGCTTTCTGATACAGTAGAGAATTCCTGCAGTGATCCATGGTTTGAGTTTTGTGTCAGATCGTTTATTTTTACTTTTTGTGTATGATGTAGCATCGGTTAAGTGGTTACGTAGGGTATTTATAAATAATTCACATGCAGAGGTGACATCGGTACAAGAATAGATAAGTTTCCAGTTTTCTTTAGAGACACTGTTTAGGAGAGTTTCATATGAGATCTTTTCTTGAGGGGAAGTATTTTGTGGTGATTTATGATTTTTATGCGAGAGAGAAGTGATGATTGAATAGTGATCTGTAACAGTTGATTGATAGACAATGGATTTGGTGTCTAATTCACTCTTAACAAATACATGATCTATACAACTGCTAGTGTTTGAGTCTGATTCTCTAGTTGGTGCTGTAACAGCTGGAAAATATCCTAATAAAGTTAGTGCGTTTAGGTATTCATTTGCTTGAGGGTGCATTTTATTAATTATATTTATGTTAAGATCACCTATTATAAAGGTGTTTTGGCGGTGTTCAATGTTTGATAAAATTTCTTGCAGTGAATGTATGAATGGGGCTATGTTATGTGTATTCGGAGATCTGTACATTGTAAGAAGTGTTATATGATTATCAATTTGAATTTGTAGACAGTTTGCATATTTAATTTTGATCTCTTTTACTGAGTGAGAGATATGATTTTTAATGTATACAATGACTTCGTCGTTCTGAGTTTGGTTGTGTAGAGTATTATAGTGATTGTAGTTTCTTATCGTTTTAGGGATGAAATTTCCTTGAATCCAGCATTCACTCAAGACAATTATATCAAAATCTGAGACAAGATTAGTGAGGAGAATAAGAAGTTCATCAAAATTTTTGTTTATACTTCTTATGTTCATAGAGAATATCGTAAGGGTTGAATTAGTTAATAATAATTGACGTACTACTTCGGAATCATTGGTAGATATACATGGGATTTGTGTTGTGTTATCTATTAAATCTGCTATGTCTTCCATTTTCTGGTTTTTTGTTTTGCATAAATTATTAACAACCAAGTTGTAGTGACATTGGTACGTTTATGAGATAGAGATTTAGTTGATATAAATATATAAAATATACATAAATATATAAAGTGTAAATATAGTTGTTGTGAATATATAATATAAGCACATAATGAATATATGACATAAGCATAAGAATATAGTGTAAGCTTTGTGAAATAAGGTTTTTGTTGTTGTGAATTTATAATATAAGCATATATAGTATATATAACACAATAGGTATATAAGGTATACAAATAGTTGTTACGAAAAATATAATATAAGCGTATAGATAATATATGATACGAGCGTATATAGAATATAAAATAAAAGTATGTATGTAAAGTATGTATAGTATGTACAACATAAACATAGGTATATAAGGTACACATATAGTTGTTGCGAAAATATAACATCAGCGTATACAAAATATGTAGCACAAGCATATATAGAACATAAAATATAGGCATATAAAGAATATTAAGTAAATAAAACATAGGCTTATAAATAGTATAAAACATCAGCATAAGCAAAAAAAGTATGTAAGTGATATAAGAATTTAGTTGTTGAGAATGTTTAACATAAGCATATAAAGTATTTATAGTATAAGTATAGGTGTATAAAGTGTACTTATAGTTTCTGCGAATGTATGACATAAACATATAAATAATAAATAACATAAGAATATGAAATATGAGCATACAAAGAAAATAAAACATAAGCTTAAAAAGATTATAAAACGCAAGCATATAAAGAAAATAAAACATAAGCATATAAAGTATACCAGTGATATATGTATTTGGTCGTTGCGGATATTTAACATGTATAACACAAGCATAAGTATACAAAGTATGCATATATTTGTTGCGAGTATATATCACGAGCATATAGAGCATAAGCATATAAGGAGTATAAAACATAAGAATATAAAACATAAGCACAAGCATGTAAAGTACACAAGTGCTATAAGGATTTAGTTGTTGCAAGTATTTTATATAATTATAGCAGGTATATATTGTAACTACGAATTGAAGATACATAGTACAAGATTTATATTTGTTAATGTTAAAACTAAATGGAGTGTTTGTGTAAAGATATAAAAGAAAACTAGAAAAATACAAATTAAATAATTTAAATTCCCCTGTCGCCATATACCTGTGCCCTTCTGGTTCATATAATAGGTTGAGTTTAATAGATAAAATAGTGATGTTAATGATTTTTGGGTAAAATAAAAAATTTATAAACATAAGTACAATAGTTACAGTTTTTTTACAAGTTATTGAGTGAGGGAGATAAGAGGTGTTTGTTTTTGTCATTGATAATAATGACTGGTGTCCCAATTTCTTTGCGGACGTACACTTGCCCTCCACGGGTCCAGGCGAATTTAAATAAGTTTTCCCGTGTAGCCTTACGTGCAAGGAACCACAAGTGTTTCGCACGAAACGTAAGGTGTTCCGAGACGTATATGTGGGAGCGAGGTCCTGCAATTCCGACGAGGGTGGTGTTGAGTTTTTCCTCTCTATTGTTTGCTTCTTTGTTGAACTTTTTTATGTCTGTCAGGAAAACATCACGGTCGATACTGGTTTTAAATGATATGATTATGGGCCTGCATTGATCTTTAGGTATTTTTTGGGAGATGCGGTAAGCTGCGTCAATCTTGTTCATTTCCACGTTTGAATTAGTAGTTTTTTTGATGTTGGATATAAGATTTTTCAAGTTTTCCCCGTTATTTTCTGGGACCCCCCTGATTTCTACGTTTTTAGACCTATTTTGCCTATCGATTTGCTCCATGTGATTTTCTAACACTTCAATTCTTGCTTCGAGGCTGGTGTTTTTTTTCTCCAGTTTGTTATTAGTGTCCTCAAGCTCATGGACGCGAAGGAGAATCTCCTCATATTGCTTGCTCATCCCCGCTAGAGTGGCAAGAATCTGCGTGTTTTGTTCGAGGAGTTTAGAGAGTAGTTCACTATCAATAAGTGAACTGCCGCTGGGTTTGACAGTCGGTGTGACACAAATGCATTGTTTACATTTTATGAGGGCACGCCGCTCCTTAGAGAGGCGACGGTAGGTAGTTTCCGCTACACCTCCACATTGCAGATGAAATGTCTCCTTGCAGGTTATGCACACAAAAATAGACTCTGCAGAAAGTGTAGGTTCGGAACATTCTTGGCATATGTTGTTCATGTTGATGATGTTTCACTGTTATTTGGAATAGGCAGTGAAAGTTTTGTAATAAGCAGTCACAGTTCTTAACACAAATAAACACTGGAGTTCACAGCAACTGTCACTTTATCGAAAAGACACTTGAAATCACTGTAGAATTAATGAATCAAAGCCAAGTTTGCAGTTTGTACACTAAATGTGACCCAAGGAATTACCTCCAATATATTTAATTTTCAATATGATGGTTTTAGATATAGATTTTGTGATTTTATTGGTAGAGCAAAATATCGTGGTACACACTGTTTATTGTTGTATTGTTGATTGATTGATATTATTGTCTTAAACTACTGGAGCAACAGCGCAATTTATAACTGTTTTCTCCTATTGCTTGAGAATTTTTGGTAAATATTTTGAACATTTTCCGACCACGTAAAAAAATCAACCAGCAAATTTTAATATGAAAACAAACAAATTGATTATAGTCCAATATACCTAATGGATTTATCTATCTTTTGTGTTGTTCAGGATTTTTAGAAAATCGTAGGATTTATAAAAAAATATTATACTCGTATACTTCCACTTAATTACTTACAAATAAGGGAAAATTAGCCAAAATTGGCATCAAAGCAATCCGAGGTATTTTAAATAGTGTCAGATTGTGGCGAAAAGCGCTCCAGTGGATTACTGCATTTTATTGAATGAATTTTTTAATTTTTGAAGTTATCGCTCTGGTAATATAAAATGGATTATAAGTTCTTCAATTTCTTTGCTTTAATTTTTTATTAGAATAACCATCGTTTAAAAAAACGTTTGAAGGTTATTCCCATCAATGTGACTTATCATTGAAGAACAAGATACTACTAATAAATCTAACTGAATATATGAAAAGAACAAGAAAGAAGTTGAAGGTGGGAGATTACCTGGATTTTCAGATCCAGTAATCAAATAAGTTAAAGAAAATTTCCGATTCTGAATAGTTGGCCTTCACCAGGAACATGCTGAAACACGTCGCAAGTAGTAGGGACACTCTTTTAATATTTTTTAAGAATTGAGTTCGCAATATGGCATTTTATTTAATTAAATCAAATTTTCTCGAATCCGGAACCTCGTAATCGAGGACTTTACCCCTTGACCTCGTAGGCCATCTGGTTGATCATATTTCTGATTAAAACAATCGGACAAATCAAAATTCCAAGAACGGGATTTATAGGAAAGATCGTCAAAATAGATTATAAGATCGCCAAATGATACGCTCGGCGCGATGAACAGAAAACCAGCCTTGGATTTCAAACAAAGATATTGAAATACAAAGAGATGTGCTATGATGGCAGCCCGACTGTCGGCGGACTACTACCTAATGGGCGTAGTTTGAATACGGAAACAATTCGTTCATTTTGTTGATTTTTTTGAAGGTATGCAGATTGTTGATCACTCCGACCCATAAGCTTGTTCACACGACAATATAACAATAGCAATCAAGTAAAATAAGTTTGTTTTCAAGCTAACGCATATGTTCCCACAGAAATCGTTATAACTCCGTTATTGTTCTAGTGACGACCTTGAAACAAAAATTGTAAGATCCATATTAACAAGCTACACATCTTTATGCAAAGTTGTTAATAAAAAACACATAAAAAACTTATTTTGTAGAAACAGTTTTCACCCACCAAATCGCCTACGCAACGTTAGGCATTGTTATTTTTTTATTAAATATTCTTGTATGAAATGGAAACAAATGAGGTGATTATTATACATTTATACGATAGAACAAGTGTTTTTCAAAGATATTCAAATAGAAAAGAGATATGCTATGGTGTCCGCGCAACTATCGGCGGACTACGACATAATTAGAGTAGTTTGCTTACGAAAAGAATTTGTTCATTTTTTGAAGGTATATGCATTAGTATTGGTTAACAATATAGTTTGAATACGGAAAGAATTGGTTCATTTAGTTTAACGTTCGTTTGCTTTATTCGTTAATTATTCGTTCTTTTAGTTTATTTGTTAATTGGTAAACAATATCGGTGACACCCGGAGGCGCAGTCCTACCTAGATCCAAGATCCACCTAGATACTAGTCCCAACTGCAGGTAGCACGTCTACTAATATGTCAATATCTTTGGTTTTTTTTATATAATCCGTGATTTTAGTACCGTTTTCACATAAAAACGTCACGTGAGTCATTTTTATAATTTGTTTTTATCTTTGCATTCTAAATTTTAATATTTATAAATGTTTATATTTATTTTTAATAATTTGAAAGCCTATTTCATAACCTCTCAAAAACAATTTTTAGTGTTCGGCTACATTCAGAAATATTTCATTTATAGAGCTTCAATTGTGAAGTGGAAATAAAACAAAGTGTTTATAAATCTGACAGTTCGTTTAAGACAAAAAAACTTGCACAATGGCAAAATACCTGAGTGGTTAACAATATAGTTTGGACACGGAAAGAATTCGATCAATTAGTTTAACGTTCGTTTAGTTTATTCGTTAATAGGTTAACAATATCGGCGACACCAGGAAGCACAGTCCCACCCAGTAAAAACGGTGGATAGCACATCTCTTATATTTCAAAATCTTTGATTTCAGCCATCAGCCAGCGATGTCACATTGTTTCGAGGCGATGTTGACGTAGGAACGCCTTATCGATTGAAACTCGTACGTTAAAGACGAAATGAAATAATACAGGCAATAAAAAGGAATGACGTCAGGATTACGCAAAGATTGCCATTTCGGGAATAGATGGGGTTGAAATATCGTTTTTTTTATCTGATGGCGACACCATAAATTAGATACACTTGGATGAATCTACGGTTCAAATTCGTTTGTTTATGAGAGATATAAATACTAATGGTTTAGCACATTCTGGTTGAATTCAATTTTTATTTGCATTTATACTCGGCACCATCGTCCAGTTGATTAGTCAGAATTAGTTACTGTATACGTGCATCTTGGTGTTACAGTAGATTATTTTTTAAAATGGGACAAACATATTTTAAAAAAACCTGTAAAAGACTCAGATCAATTGCTGGCAGAATGTACACATTATATATTTTTTTATCAATTGAAACACTTAAAATAATTTATATGTCACCGGCAGAATCTATTATAAGATATGGATTTACAATATGGAGAAATACTACTACTTATAACCAATCTTAAAAAAGTCCAAGTTGTACAAAACGTAATTGTAAAATTATTAGTCGTCCCTAAAATTTTCAAACAGAGACATAATACGCCGTTGCTGTTTCAGAGTGCCAAAATTTTACCTGTTAAGGCAATACTATGGCACAAAATTATAATTCAGCTTATATTTACCCCGCAGCATAAAGAGAAATTAGAACATAAATACAGCTCTAGATTCAAGCGCAACGACGGGTTAATAGTTCCGAAATTTAAAAATAAGTACGGACGGAGAACGTTTAAATACATCATACCGAAGATATTTAATTTATTACCTGACACTATAAAGCAATGTAATTCTATGAATAAGGTTAAATATATGGTGAAAAATTGGCTATCGGAAAAACAATATTTATATTGATATTGATCAATGAAAAAACATTGAATCTGTAGATATAAGATGTAAATTTTAAATTTTAAATATGTACATGAAACTAAAATATAAGCACCTGTTGACAAGCCAATTCAATTGGCTTAGCAGGACTTGTTTGTTGATTATATTATGTATTATCTATTCTTTCAATAAAAAAAAATAAAAAAAGACTTCTCCAAATACCAAGTTTTGAGATAATGAGGAAAGCAGTATCGAATGCTCACCATAAATCAAATATTATTTGCACGTGTCTGTATTTTCCATCCACTGGAGCGCTTTTTGCCACAATATGTCACTATTTAAAATACCTCGGATTGCTTTGCCGCCAATTTTGGCAAATTTTCCCTTATTTGTAAGTAATTAAATAGAAGTTTACGATTTTATATTTTTTTATAAATCCTACAATATGTGATAATCGACAAAAGATAGGTGAATTCTTTGACTATACAGAACAATAATCAGTTTGAATGCCTCCGAATTAAAATTCGGAGGTATAATTTTTTTAATGTGGGCGGAAAAAATAACACGAAAAATCTCGAGGAATCTGAGAAAAAAGTTATAAATTGCGCTTTCGCTCCAGTGGATATTGAATAATATGCTCTTATTTTTATTTTTTATAACACCGGGAGGTTTATAGCAACTAGTTTTGAATATTTTACTAGTGACTCAGAAAAGGTAATTGCTCTGATTATTTCACTAGTTTTTCTGCATTATAATTGATTTGGTTGCTTTTGTGGGTATTTTGAGTATTGTACCAGATGGAGGTACACTTTTACATAAAAACGCATACTAGACTAAAATTTCGATTTTTCGAGATGTTTGACTAATCAACCGGATAATCGATATATATTGAATATTTGAACTTCTTAACAGTTATGCTTGGAATCAAATCTTGTTATTTAGAATTCTGAAGAATGACCTGAACTCGCCAGAGTTTACCAACTTAATAAAAATTCATATTACGTCAAGATCAACATGACAATTCAATTTATTTCATTTGCCCACATACAGAAATAACACCAGAAAAAAATCCCAATTCCCCGTATATGTGCGCAATACAACACAAAATTTATCGATGTCGACAGTATTTTTCCTCTTTCATTGAAGGAATCAAAATACTCTTTAAGGGTATGGAAATTAGGATGGGGTGGTTTTTTGAAATCCCACGTAGACAGTGACCTTCCTGTAGTATTTTAGGTCAAATGTGCAAAATTTCATCAACCTCGGGATAAAACCGTAGATCTGCAAACAAATTAAATCCACGTCGCCCGTCCGCCTGTCTGACCAAATTTACTTTATATATTAGAAGAAGAAAATTTTTACGTGAGTTGGGAAGGCTGATAGAGATATTAAAAGAAGGGTAAATGCTGGTAACTCCATTAATGGAGGATTGAATGCCATTGGCGCTAATAAAAAAAATGTCAAAAGAAGCGAAGCTAGCAGTCTACAATGGAGTCCTGGTACCTACCCTGATGTATGGCAGTGAGCCATGGAACTGGCAGAGGAAGGATGAAAGTAAACTGAATGCTGTTGAAAAGAGATCCCTTAGGCGTATGTGTGGTAAAACCATGTATGATCGTGTGCGAAATGTGGATATCCGTAAAGGATATAAGGCTGACGTAAGCATAATGAGTTAGATTAAGAAAGGGACCGTCAGATGGTTTGGGCGTGTAGAGCGAATGAACGAAGAAAGTAGTGTAAAAAGAATATATGACGCAATTGTGAGAATGGTAGAAGAAGTCGGGACGCCCGAGGAAGACATGGCACGATAAAGTGAGTCAGATACTTGTGACGGGCCATGTCAAAAGTCAGAATAATAGAAGAGTATGTATGAGACGATGTATGAATGTGAGTGAGGCAAAGAGTGTGTGCCAAGATCGAGTTGTTTGGCGGTCCGTCCTCTCTGCCTACCCCTGAGGGCAAACGGCGTGATGATTAGTTAGTTAGTTAGAAGATTTTTATTTATTTCAAGAATACAAACCGAAGTTTCTATTGGAGGTATATTTCTCAAGGTTAATAAACAAAGTAGCTTTTTAGTAACCACTTTTTCTAACAACTGACTTCGGTAAGATAAACATCTCTTCTGTTGTATAAAAACTGTTACTTTTATCGCTTTACATAATTGAAAGAATAACAAAATAATATTATCTTTCGTCGGTGTACAGAAAAGGAAGCTTTGTTGAGAGATATTCGAACAAATAATGTGCCCTTGCCATTAAATTGTAAGTGTTCTCTTGGGTAAGTAGGCGGGAGGTACAAGTACAAAAGCAAGTACGGGGAGTGACAAGGAGGCAATGGAGGAAATGGAGAAGAAGAAACGGAGCGGAAGGAACAGAGGGGAAGAATCACGGAAACAAAAGAACAGATGAAATTAACTACAGAAACGAAGACTGAAGATTTTGAGAGAAAGTGTTTTTTCTTGTGAGCGAACTTGAAGACATTTTCTTATTCAGGTTTCGTGAAATATTGAAATTTGGATTTTATTTCAAAATACTTAACAAACACTTGAATATTTGGTATTCATGTACCGACCTCCAAGACGATTAATACATTAATTAACCTAGGAATACCGTAGCCATCATTTTGATGGTTCTCGATTTCATGTGAAGTTATATTTGGTTTAATATTCATTAAATTAATTTGATTTTTGTTTTTCATCCACGATTCATATTTGTGATGACCGTGGCCGGTTATCCACATGATATTCTGGACTCTGTTATGTGGATCCAGTTTCCTCTGATAGTGATGATCTCTGTTCTGGAATAATGCCAATAATAATACGTAGGTAGTATAGTTACGTTTATTCCGAGATGGGTTACAATGGTGCTTCGTAGGAAGTCTGATGGCAAAGAGAACAATGAACAACAATCACACCCTTTTATGTGTTCCTCATGCTGTCTCACTCATACACCATGTCTCTTTCATACCGCAAGACACACGTTCACCGCAATAATTTATGGTAAATAAATAGGTAGGTTTGTGTCTTTTTTCATTTTTTGAAAAAATATGGTAACTTACACCTACATAGACCAACACAGTCAATGCGACGGGTAGGGCCACTAAACCGAGTTAGTTTGCATTAAACCCATTCTCTCGCCTACGTTATCTTTAAGGATGCTGTAAGAAGGATCTTTTTGGGGAAAGGAAGGAGATGAAGTTCCGTGAAGGAAAAAGGTGTGAGGAGGGGGTAGGCTTTGACGGTCAATGAGTCCAGGAGTATGAATCCATACCTCCCTCTGCGGTACAAGGTGACAGATTGAGAGAGTCAGACTGAAGAGGTTTAAGTTCGGTCTTTCTCAACCAGTACGCCACACAGTAAGGGGGCAAACGCATTCACCGCCAAGGCCTAGACAAACCTCACCCCGTGAACCCGGGCAACCGTGCTAAATCACCAAACGTAGCAAGCCGCTTGAGGTCACCCATAGTAGAGGTGTTGGTTAGCCAATGAATTGCAGAGTTTCAAGTTAAAATATCCAATTGCTCAATTTTACGTTCCTTTCTAACCATAATAACTAACCTCAGGTTAGGTTCGGTCAGGTTAGGTCAGGTTAGGTCAGGTTAGGTTAGGTCAGGTTAGGTTAATCTTGACGTGAGGTTCCGTGAATCTCACGTCCCAAATGCATGTTTCTAATTTTCTTTTATAATAAATCAAAAACAAAATTTCTTCTGAAATCATAGAATATACTGAAAAAGGCACCTTAAACCTGCCTACTACGTAAACTGTAAATATTTTCGTAATTGAAACAACTAATTATACAAGTTGATGAAAAAAATATCACTATCTCGATGAGATTTCTTTTTTAGAACTTTCATCAGGCCGGTAGGCACCATTATATTTATTATTCAAATTTGACAGCTCGTAATAGACCACGCTCATGCGAACTTTGGAAGGATAAAAAGGTAGGATCCAACACGGCTGCCATCTTGAACCGGAAATGGAACGTAACACACAAATCATCACACGAAATGCCGAACGGTAGAGTTAAACAAGATTTCGCTACGATCAAGTATTAAAGTTACTCCCGTACTCTACGGTAATACAGATGACTTCGCTACGCTCAGTCAACAATTTATTTAGTACGTGGAAAAAAGGTTGTCTCTTTCAATTTCTTTTTACTTGGTCATTATCCATTCAATACATTGAGGAAAAAAATAGCGGCCACCAAAATAAAATTGACATTTCATCGATCAATAATCCATCATGTCATTTATCGACTGGAAGGCTTCGGCTCCATGATCGAACTTTAAAATACTCGTACAAGCTTTACTCTAGCAAACTCCCTACGCCACAGGGCGGTGTATCATCTAGAGTGGAAGTAATGTTTTCACGGAACATCCATTAATCAAACATCCATCGGGTTGAAATGGACACTTTCACCATATACATTGACATCATTGTTTTAATTAGCTATAATGCTAAAGAAGAAATCTGTTAGTTTTCTGGGTCAATACAACCAATTTAGTACTCTGATGTAATTTTCATCACGAGTAATTAATTTATTTATCTATAAAAAGTATATTTACATTGGTTTTTTATGCTTGTCTCACTAGGATATACCTGTGTCAAAACAATAAATGAATATTGAAGTTACAAGAATATTTAAGGTAAAATACATATCATTTTGAATAGAAATAAAACAGAAACGTGATTGGAAGGATGGGTAAATCTTTTAAAGAGAGACATCTTATAAATTTTGGAGATGAAGTAGAGTAGCAAATTCTACCTAATCTATTTATGGAGTTAAATTTGACAGGATTCTGTTATTTTCATTTATTTTATATGGGTTAGGTCATATGAAAATAGTTATTTCTGTCTGTTTGTGATTTATTTTACAGATGTTTGTAATAGTGTGGCGTCCAATACTTTTTTTTTATACTTTCCTTGTTTGAATTTTGTCAAATAGTCAGTTTATCGGATGATGAATCTTTGAAAAATGATTTAATTGAAAAATATAAGACGCACAAAGATTGCATCAGCACTTAACTATCACTTCAAATATTCAACAGAAATAAAGATTTACATTTAAAAAATAGGTAATAATGAATAATCTCTGTTTAAGGAGCTAAACGTCACAAAATTTATAAAACTGGGAAGACTTCGGTGGCTGGGTCATGTGGAGAGAAAGACCGACCATCAAGCACCAAAGTCCCTGCTGAACTCAAGACCGATAGGGCGAAGGAGCCTGGGAATACCAAGATTAAGATGGAGCTACAAACGACATATCTACCTTGGAGCTTCTAAACTGGAGAGAACTGGCACAAAACCGAGATGAGTGGAGGAAGACTCTTGAGTAGGCCAAGACCCACCAGGGGCTGTAGAGCCAAGAGTGATGATGATGTTGAATAATGGACAGAAAACAATTTATTTCTAACGTGCATTTCACACGACGCCTAATCCAAATACACATTTTATTCTTCTTGGGCCTTCTCATATTCGAAGTCAGCTTTCGTCAGAGCAAAATTACATCCCGCAGGTGCTGGCTAGAACAACCATCTTCACTTCTACTCACTTTTTAACTTGTAACTTTATAATGATAAAATAAAATAAAAGTATTTGTACCATGCGTTCATATGCAATATATGAGTTCAGCAACCAAGATAAAGTGGCACATCATATGACTATTCGTATTCGCTGGCAAACAATAATCATGCATGGACAGTATATTTGACAAAATATTTTCTATATTTGCCGAATAGGTAAGTATAGCCAATACCAAACAAGCGTTACTGTGCTGTTGTCGGTTCTCTACGCACTTCGAAAAAAACATATAAACCATCTACGCCAGAAATGATCAACCTTTTTAACCGGAGGGCCAATTTATCCTTTTTAATATGTTCACGGGCCGCAGGGAGTAGGATATACACAGGTTGGCATGGTTTACTTTGCAGTCGATGGTGTGCAAACGCATTTATTATGTCAAGAGTTTTATAACTCCAAGGCCAAACTAACAAACGCTTTCAATTTTTATTCTGAAATGTTGAAAAGCATATTGTAAAATATTTGCCTTTTTGGCAGCTAATTCAATAAGTATAGACAAAAGTTTGTCACGAAACCATGTGGTATTTTGTAATACAAATTTAAGTGCGTAAAATATTTGATCATAATTTTTTTTTTTTAAATAGAAAGACAAACATTCCCGGGTTACGAATAACCCGACATTATTAGGTTTAGGTACTTTTTTACTTTAAATTACTAATTTACTTTAATACTATCGATTTTTTTTAATCCCTTATTAAGAGGCTTCATTATTTTTAGGCGCCATGTTCGCGGTTTTTTTAAGCACATTTCACCCCCCATTTCAGCGCGTAGAACTTTGGGGGCAGAATTAGGAAGCGATACGTGTGAAGCGAGGAGAGTGATTTTCTTTGTAGGCCATTAATGGAAGAATTTGGCGAATTTCGGAGACGTGAGTTCGCACTAAATATATTTATACAAACTTTACCCGGGTAGCTTTGCCGGGGAAGAAACCAGAGAATTCGCTCCAAGTTTATTTCATAATTGGCACATGTACTTTGCGATAAAGATTTACTGATGAAAACTAAGAAAAATGCCAATTAATTCAAAGAGAATTTCTTTTTATCTGAAAAACACGTTACAACTAATATTTAGGCTTTCTGAAACTGAATGCAAATTAGTAGGTAACATTTTTGTTTTCAATAAACAATGAATTTTTTAATTTTTTTTTATTTAGTAACTATATATTTATTATTTTTTACATTTTTATTTGAAACATGTTAGGTATGTATATATATATAATAGAAAATATATTCGTAGTCCTCCTCACTAGGAGATCCTGTGCTGAGGGGGACTATGTTTTGGATAAGTTTTCAGCGACTTCTATGGTTTAACTTTATGATTTTGGATAAGGTTTTCCAGAAACTTCTATGACGATGTTTTAAGTAACTGATCGTGGATCTAAAAAATAATGGAGTTGTTAAAATATTTCTGTTTTTGAAGTTGCAAAGTACGATGAAAATCCGTTATTATATTATTATGACCAAGAATGGTAGAAAATGTATAAAAGAATTGTTATTTATATTATGGAGTATATCCGTCACCCTTTTTATCCGGAATTTTGGTTATTTATAATCTTCCCAACAGACCCATATGGCCTTTTACCTCTTGAAAGGTCACATCTGTAACCCAGAGATTATAGAAAAATATCTCTTAATGTCCATGACATTTTTACAACGGCCCTTGGAAAAATGATCATGCTCTTAGATAATTATTGTTCGATACAAAATGCTAACAATTCAGTAACAAGTATTAACTAACAACGTGATGTAAATTTATTATTGGAATGTAATTTATAGTAAAATTAAATAAATAAAACATTTCTAAACATTATAAGTAGGTATCTAACATACTCTACATGTGTATGTATCCTGAAGATGCCTTTAGCAAGATGAAATTACTGTGGTGTCGTTTAGGCTGGTATAATAATAATAATAATAATTGCAGAAGTGCAATGCAATACATTCCATATTATTTAGGTATTGTACAGGCGAGTGTATTTAAAAAAAATAAACTATTGTGAGATCCTTCGCAAAAAGTTTTTTTTAATGTAAATGCCGCTTAGGCGTCGCAATACTTGCTCCCATTTATCCGGAGTCAGGTAGGACCATGTAATTATATAACACAATATACATTCAAACATATGTATATACAGAGTATAACATTCATGTACATATATTCAGTTAATTGGGATGTTTTGGATTGAATGGAGTGGAGAGGGGAAAGAAATGGAGAAGACAAAGGTTGGTTACTTGGGTATAAACAGATTTAAAAAAAGACTATATAATTGAAGAATTTTTCCTAAATATGTATAAAAAGATATACAAACGTTAGAGAGTTCCAAATAAAGATTGTGTCACTTGTTTAAAGCTGCTGAGAAAATATTCTTTAAGAGCCGATGTGTTATTATTTGTCGCTGGAAGATTATATATATAATTAGTATTTTTAGCATACAGTAACATTCAATAGTAACTCTGTCAAGTTTTGTAATCATAATTTAACGCAATAAAATATCATATACGTAGGACTAATATACGCAGGACTATGACAAAAAAGTCAATAAAACTTATACAAAACGTCTAAAATTTCAAAGACACAATTCATATATTGACGATCATTTCGTTTTATATCATCATTTGAATGTAGTTCCAATTCATTGCATCGTTAAGTAAGTTTGAATGGGGTCTGACCTAGTTTATTCAAATTATAGAGAAAGTTTATTGTTTCTTCTACTGTAAATCGTTCAAAAGACCTTCGACATATGTGCACGTGTTTCAACGATATTTAAAACCTTCAATATTGTTCATATCTTTCTTCTATCAAAACAACCAAAATATGTAATTCACATAAAAGTCGTTCATAAATTATGTTCCTTTTAGCCGGATAACTAACTATTTTGGTGAATAGCCAACAAGACGTCTGGAGGCAGTGTGACTATGCCATCCCCATTTGGAGTGTGTTGTGAGGATTAAGGTGGTGGGGAGAAGCAGTATATATGTAGAATAGGTAATAGGGACATGTGAATGTACTTGCTTATTCATATCTTGTGAAAAAATATGGCTAAAACTATTTGAAGCAACTTTTCGATTTTGAATGGTTGTCCTTCACCTGGGTCATACTGAAGGTATCTTCTACTTTATTCCTTCGCTAACTCTGTATGTCTACTTTATTAATATTTTTATTTTAAAAATAAAGTATGATGAATTCTTTATAACATTCCTCACGTTTTTAAAATATTTAACAAAAAAGAACCAAATCTTGATCCCCGTGGAATCCTATATGTACCAAATAATATGGAACTTGACAGGATTATGGATTAATCCGTAAAAATAACATGGCTGTACCATAAAAATTCTCATAAAGATATGAAAAGCTCATTTTTAATGCTAAGAGAAACCAAAGTTAAATATTATTAGCCAGACGCATTCTGAATTCTTAAAATAACTTTGTAGTAGGTCATTTGTAAGATTTAATAATTATGAAGAGGCAGCTTCAACCTTTTTATAGATAATTTCGAATTTTAATAAAAATTGACGACACGACAAGCATCGTCAACATTAAGATGAAAACTGACGACACACAAAATAGAATTGAAAAATCGTATGTGTTCAAAGAAAAAATGGTGTTATTTAAATATTTTTAAAACATAAGATTCAAAATGATAAAATGGAATTCTTTGCAGCGAAATCAGGGCAGGTTTGATAAAATGGAACGGAGCATTTGGTAGAGCTGGTCGCAAGGCATAACGCCATCAGCGTAACTCAAAAACGATGACTTTGATATTAAAACAAGATAGAACTGGGGTGACAAAATATAAAAGTCCATGAAAAGTTGTTTAAACAATTCTGTTATGAAATTAATTTGTTTTATGGACATTCTGTCTTCATATTATATTAAAATATTATGCTTTTAGTTTTTTTTTATAAACTTTTATTATGTTAATTATTTTCATTTATTAACACAAGAAGGAAATTTATAACTATTTAAAAAAAATATCACAAAGAATAATAAATAAAAAAAGTTAATATTTTAACAGAACATAATAATTAATAATATCTTCTCCAAACTCTCCAACAGTGTAAACTGGCTATATTAGCACAGTTATTTCAGTTTGGCTCTAACATTTTCTAGGTACACATTACCACACACATTTCAAGTTGGTTTATTTGTCGGTGTGAAGTCTGGAGCTTTGAAATTGCCATAGACATACATATTGTTATTTCGATCGTTTTTGTCTCTATCAAATATCTGGCTAAACTTTAAAATAAAGCTTGTACATGTTTTAAATTTCAACCGTCTAATAATGAATTCGCATCTCCAGCTCTGGTTCAGATTTCTACTTGCAAAGTCACCATCATTGTTCAATACACTTTTTCGCTTATTGTGGTAGCATGGTAGTAGCAGGATTTAAAATAGTGTTAGGTTGTTTGGAACAAGGGAATTTGCGTATTTCTTTTATTTAAAGTAAATAACCAGTGTACCTTTGTCAGGTACATACATAATAACACGTGTGGGAGTTCGAAGAAATACTTTTCTTCTATCGGAAATTTTTCCTTTGTAACGTTATTTTGTTTTTGTACATTCACATTCAGAACATTTTGTTATTACAAGCTACCAACTCGAAGATAATAATACGAGCCACGAGCTTGAATGACTATCAAAAGATGAAAATAGACGATACCTTTTACGACTTTGTACTTGAATCTTCAGCTTTGTTTTCGCAAGAAATACTACTATCAAATATACCTTTGTGAGAATTTAACCTTTCGTTTATCCTTGCGATTTGTTTGAATATATTATATTCAAAAGATTTTTATCAGTTCATTAGCTTTACCAAAACTGAAGGAGTCTTATTTTTATTATTTTTTGGTACAATCTATTTTAGTATCACATTTGTTGGAAAATCAAAACCCAAATACATTTTTTGGTCTCAGTAATTCGACAAAATTAGTTATATTACTAATGTATGTAATGTTATATGACTAATGTATCTTGTAGTTTTCAAACTACTCGATTTAAGGCAAACCTAGGTTAAATGAGGAGATTAATCTACCTACCTACTAATACATATTTTTTCTTATTTTTTTTTGTACGACAGACAGGTAAGTCCAATTATGGTACAATTTTCTTAAACTAACAATACATCTACAATTTTTTTTAACACATGATACAGTGATATTACACACGTATCTGCTGGTATGGCATTAAGCAATGTCATACCTCTTGCCATGCTATGTTGAGCCATGACATCTGTCCGACCCTGCGGTATGCAGAATAGGGCGTGGCTTCTTGTTCGACAGTATTACAGGAGATATGGACAATCGATAAGGTTTTTTAGTAACTTTAATTCAAATACCACGAATCCGGCATTACGCCTGGTCTCCAGGCTTTGATACTTTGTCTACACGTATTTGATCCACGTGATGCACGAATTTCGGATATATTCCGTATGATCGCATGTAAACATACCTTAGGATTTTTTTTGAATTTGTTCAATCATATTTATGTATTTAAGTTGATAAGCTATCCAGACAGTACTAGCGTACTCCAGCTTGCTTCTGACCACTCCGTTGAACATGGTGGTCATTGCTTCTACATTCATGAAAGGACGTGATAATGGCATAAAAATATAAAGCAGGTTGTAATACGCGTTCAGAATGGCAAGACTTGTTTCAACAATCATTGAGGAAACCTGAAATTTGATTAAAAGGCAACATTGACGGTAGGCGTATTACATTTTGGAAATGTGAAATGAGAAGAAAATATTGTGTCAACTGCTTCAAGACAAAAGGATATAAGCGACAAATTACAACTTTTCAGAAGAGTGAAAAGGGTGACTTTTTTATAGTTAATAAATTACACACTTAAACGTTATACCCGTCAACGTAATATATTTTTGAAGAAGAAGATAATACTAAAAAATATAAACAAAAATATGACAAAGAACAAGACACTATATTAAGACATTTTTTTATGTATAAGCTGTTTATCTCTCTTTTTTTTTTTACATGAGCTCCACACAGGAGGCCCTGAGGAAAATAATTTCCCTCAGGGCCTATGTCACCTTTGGGGATGCTGTGTGGAGGGTTTTTTTTTAAGGAAAGGAAGGAGAGGAGAGTTCTGGGAAGGAAAAGGGTTTAAGGGGTGGGTAGGAATCTGGGGTTCAGTATGTCCTGGTCATCCGCCTCCAAGACCTAGACAAACCTCACCCCATGCACCCGGGCACCCCTGCTAAATCACCAAACGTAGCGAACCACTTGGGGTGACCTATGGCAGAGGTGTTGGTTATCCAAGGTTCCCGGGGCGGCGGTACCCATTCCCGCCTCCCAAATTGAGGAAAATCTCTTACAAATAATAAATAAACTATCTTCTTCTCCAATGTGAATTAATATTTTTGAAACGCAATCGGTTAAAATAGCGAATAATCTACTGAATTTGTAATAGAAAAAACAGTTTTTTTTCGGTTCAGATAAACGATGGTGTGCAATCTTCGCGTCGCTTAATGAAGCCTCCAAAACATTTCTGGTATTCACGCGAACCGTTCATGATTGAAGCTTAAGTAATACCCTTTTTCCACTCAGCATTTTATCCCGCCGTGCCTGAGCAGGGGAAGGTGGGGGGAATGTTTAGACTAGGTTTATTTAACCCCATGGGCCGTACTAATCGATTTAAGGGGGAGGACCGGGCAAAGGCTCCTGCCGACAACCTCCAACCTCCGCTAACATTGCGGCCAGTGACGTACCGCCCACTGGGGGCAATCAAAGGATTGGTTACAACCTCCGGGGTCCCAACGGTTTAGTGGGTGGGCGGGAGGTGGTTGCGCGATGGGGCGGAAGGGGTTGATTGACTATTTCGTGGTAACGGATTGTGAAATCACTAAAACACTGCGGGCTAATGATTTTATTGCCGGGATAAACTGAATAAACGCCTTTCTGAAGAAAATAAACAGCTTTTATTTGGATAATGTTTGTAATAATTACTTTTAGGCAAAATAAGCACTTGTAATACGAATGTTGTAAAAGATTTAATGTATTTTACTTGATTTTTCTAATAGAAGGATATCATTCTAATAATCAAGTACCTATCTACCTAATTAATTTAAATTGCAATCTTTAGAGCACAGGCGTCGGGTGGGAATGCTCTCCTTGTTCTACCCGTAGATGCTCCGAGGAACTAGCGTCATTGATCCCTTCGACAACGGTGCGTAGTCGGGAAACACGCCAAACGCGTGCCCAACATTTGCACACGGTTGACATTTGTCATATGAGAACAGGTCGCTTCTTCGACTCATTCTTGTGTTCAACAGCTCGCTGTGGAATGATTTCCCGCCGTCTGTGTTTCCTCCTTTCTACAACATGGGTCTCTTCAAGACCAATGTTCATTCCTTTCTCTCCTCAAAAAGACCCTCCACACAACATCCCAGGTGACATAGGCCCTGAGGGAAATTATTTTCCTGGGGGCCTCCTGTGTCGAGCTAATGTAAAAAAAATATATATTAGGTACACTTGTCGTCCCTCACATTATAACACCACGTATCTCAAAATATACGATTTTTTTCGAGTTTATTTTAAAAATATGCACGCGCCATGGTTTGAATCGACAAACAAATATTTTGACCAATCACCGATCCTTTTATACAAAGTTTTGCAACAAAATAATACGTAATTATTAGCAGCAAATGTTTATACAATAGTTTTATTTTAGTAATGAGAATAAATAATTATTTAATAATAATAAATTAATAATTATTTTTGCTTTGTTATTTGAGAAAAGTTGAATAAAATATTATATGTATATTTAAATGAAACAATTAAACTTTGTTTGAACCACTTATATAATGAGTAAATCCGATCGGTTTCAGAACAAACGTTCCTTCTCAGGGTAAGCGTATACTAATTTGACAGTTTCGAAATATGGATGGGAACAATGTTTTATTATGGTAGGGGTGGAGCCGTTACTAGTTATTAATGTAGAGTGGGTGGGTAGGTATTAATGTAGATTGGGTGGGTAGGTATTAATGTAGATTGGGTGGGTAGGTATTAATGTAGATTGGGTGGGTAGGTATTAATGTAGAGTGGGTGGGTAGGTATTAATGTAGATTGGGTGGGTAGGTATTAATGTAGATTTGGTGGGTAGGTATTAATGTAGAGTGGGTGGGTAGGGGAACAAATCCATGATTGGGCTATAAAACAATATTTTTTGTTTGTTGATAATAGATTCATTATTTTTAAAAGGGATTTTTTAATTTCCAAGGCTTCTAAGTTATCTAAACGTTTTCCTTGCATAAGAATAACTCATAACTCATTATTTGTAGGCGTTTTTGTGTGTTACATCGCGAAAGTCATTTAAAATACCTTTTTAATGAAAAAATATACTTCTTCAAAGAACTGAATATTATTTTACTCTTTTTTCCAAAGATGTACTATTTTCATTTTAAACCAAACGGTTTTTTTTTATTCTTCATTTTGAGCATTCGCTAAACTGCCAAAGCAGTTTGTCAGCACATCTTTTTTAAAATATGAATATAGTACTAAAGCACACATATAAAAAGGAAACCACAATATAAAAAATAGATACGGAAAAAGTTCAACTTTAAGTGAATGAACTCCCGCATTTATTTATAATTTTCGGAATGGACAAACCCTCATTTTTACTAAATCTTATGCAATATGCGTGATTTACTTTTTCTTTGCTTATTGAATCCGATCCTCCTGGAAACCTGTTTAAAATGAGATACCTACGCGGTGTTAAAATATGAGCGACGTTACGAGTATGTTACTTTGCCTGAGCATCGCGGCATCACATTAAATACGCAATGTATGTTTTGGCACGGTTATAGCGAAACCGTTTAACGGGTTTTCTAAAAATTTACATTAACAAATAGAAATCATAAAAACTTCCGCAATTTTCACTGGCTAAACTAAAACCTCGTGCATTTCAATTTAGTGCATCTGGGGTAAACGATCTCAGATCAGATAATGCGTTATTGCCCATTTCTGTATATCAGGACGATTCCAGCCAGTCCTTTAGTCCATTGCAATAAATAAGGGTAATGTATCAGGCAGATAAGTGGCGCAATGGGCCGCTATGGTCATTGTACCAGAAAGCGTTGCGGGTCTCGGGTTCTTATCGCGTCTTGGCCGACGCGTAACTGTGAATGAGCTCCACGAGCCATCGGACTGAAAGAAATAAGAAGGAAGCGATTACGGAGAAGTGAAAATATATTAGAGGTATATACTGTGAAAGAAATTGAATCATTATATCCTTTTGATATTTATCACTCAAAATTCTTAATGCGTAGGTGTAGGTACTTCTTTCCATTTTTTATGTTAGTTTGTCTTTGCCTTGATGAAGGAAGTGTTCTCTCAAAACCAGTGGAAACATATATTCAGACACATGACTTATCTAGAACAAACATCAAACAGTATTAATAGCCTTGCATCTGCGTAGTTGAATTCCAGAACCCGACTTCCATTGCATGTCCGACGCCACAAACAACATCTGTGTTCGTGAAATCTCAATTAAAGCTACCGTTGTAAATCGGTTTTTAATTCAAGAATCTGCCAAAAGATGTCGCTACTTCAGTCAGTTGCTCGCATATGGATTGGTAATAGGATTTATAGGCGGCGATATACAATATATATTACATATAGCGTCATTTGCGTGTCTCGGTTACGTTGTCACGGTTACTTTGTCTCGGTGACTAGCTGACACTGGACCACGGTGGATCCGAGGAACTGGCTATTTTTGGTCCTATCGGATATATAAAATGGTCACCAACACTCAAACTAGGCGAAGCCCATCTTAAACCCGCCTGCAGGGCCTAGAAGTAAAAACCTGCGGAGCGGGTTTTTAAATGCTAGTCAATGGTTTAACATTTGGTTCTCTTCGACAAGTACGTCAACATTTTTCTTAAAAAAACAACATTTTAGCAATCTACCACAGGGATTTGTAGTGTGACCTACTGTGATGCATCTAATAATGAAACCGTTGAATGTGTGATATTACAACACACGTAAGACATCACAGTGCCGAAATAAAAAAAATCTCTTCTGCGTGTTCTTCTTATTTGACATTAGAATCGTATTTTACTTGGTTCGTAGAAACTTTATAAAGATTATAAATGTTGTCCTGCGGCTAAAATACCTTCAGAGATTAGGTTCTTGAAATGAACCATTTGCAGCGTGTTGAATTTCGTTTGCAGCGTGTCTTTTCCTGCATTATTAACAAAAGGTTTTATGTCAATCTTCGCTTTCTTGCCAAAGTTTTAAAATACATTATCCGTTATATTTTGGCTTACTCCAATTTAATTTAATTTAATTTTGTATAAATATTATATGTACATTTGCTACCAGTTTTCCAACACATCGGGTTTGCGCATCGGGCTGTGAATTCTTAACTTTCGGCAAGCTACCTACATAAGTACACTTCGCAGAAGCAACAATTTTCGTATTCAGATATTAAGTAGGGATTTAAATATTTCAGGTTTTTCTTTGCAACCCGGAAATATCTGTAACTGTTTAAAAAATATAATCTTAATCTTAATATATAAAACAAAGTCGGGTTAGTTACACTATTTATAACTCGAGATCGGCTGGACCGATTTTGTTGATTTTTGATTTGTTGGATTTGTCTCCGCCCCGGATAACAGAATAACTACTAAAACATCGCAAAAATTCACGAAAAAGAAAGTTATGAAGAAAATTAATTTTTTCATACATTTTGTATGGAACGAATTCTTATCTTTGAAAAAGCTGCAGGAATATTGTGATAAGTGTAATATTGAATAGTGATTGAATTCTAAAAATTCAAAAACGTCAAATATCAAATGTCAATGCGCTGATTGTTTTGCCTTTGTTCTTAAACATATAATGCTGTCCCTCTTTCTTATACACTAAAAGTCATCAGCCGAAAATGAAACAAACGGTCAACGTATGTCTGCACTCCTCCAAAGGAAAAATACAATAATTATAATAAATCTCCCTCACACGTATAAATAAAATGAATCGCCATTCCCGTAAGTAAGTGGAATAGTAAAAAAAACAAAAATATAAATCATTGCCAACCCTGATACTGACAAAAACAAAATACGGACAGTTGCGCATCGATAATTGCTTCATTGTGTAATTTTTAACTTTTTTTTACATAAGCTTCACACAGGAGGCCCTGAGGAAAATAATTCCCCTCGGGGTCTATGTCATCTTTGGGGATGCTGTGTGGAGGGTCTTTTAAGGTAAGGAAGAGGAGGAAGTTCTGGGAAGGAACTTAATAAAAAACTGAATTTAATTTAACAAATAAGTTAACACAACAGTGATTCTGAGGCGGTACGAAGTTTTCCGGGTCAGCTAGTATAATATAAAACTTATAATACAATAATACAAAAGGTTTCTGTCAGGTGCAAGTCAATTTTGAAGTAGAGTGGTTGTAGTATTTTCCATTGTTTGTTGGCATTGTCAGTAAAGTTTTTAAGGCAAGAGAATGAAATAATATGATAAACAACACTCCATCATATTTCAGTCTCCCAATAAAATGATTTTTTTTTAAAGTAGAATACATTCTTATGAAGTAATGTAAAATATAACATAAATAAATAAACCTTCGATAAATAAACAAACAAAATTTCCCTTCACCAATTTGAATATTTTATAATCCAGTTAATGGTTGATTGCCATTTTGTTTGAAATGTTGTGAAGTATTTAATCAATCGATCGGTTGGAGAAGCCTTGTCACCCATTTGATTGATTAATAAAAGCAAACATAATATTCAGCTTTTAACCACGTTGAATAGTTTCGTTGTCAAATGATTTAGCCTTAATGGCATCCGTAAGTTCGTAACTGGCTTTCTAACGAAAATAGCCGTTAGAACGCGCCGTAAACGTGAAATTTGTCGTCGTTACGCCGCTTTATAGCTTTATTGTTTGACCCGCTAAGCCTAACTATAATTTCGTAAAATACTAATTGATCACGAAAATTTCATGTCACATAGAGGAATTAGTGGTAGTAAATAGTTTACATTTCAGAATCATAATATATAAAGACTGGTGTCTGTTCGGACAACGGGCGGGTGCCGTGGTTTTGATTAAATACAGATTTATTTCGAGATTGATAATTTTTTATAAAACACGAGAAGGGGCACTGTATATTAAGGTAGATTATTTAAAAAATGTTATTTTTTAATTCTAAGAGCGATGGGTGCCAAATGGGTTCAAAACGACGTGTTTAAAATTTTTCAAATTTCGGATACGATCTTCTTCCTCCGGATTCACTTCAAAGTTTTGAAAATTTTCATTTTAAGGGGTTATTTATAGTGTATATAAAAGTTACTATGAATCCTTTACACCATATTTTTGTAATGCTATGGATAACAAGTATAGTATATTTTTACGAAATCATTTACAAAAAGTCCCAAAATTGAGTCTCGCAAAATAATGCCGAAATTTGAGAGTACGAAGGATTTTTCTGGTATTTGAATACACTGCCTTGAGATAATTTGCATTATATTCATATATATTTTTTTAATAAATAAATCAAAATATTCTCTCTATTTTGTGTTTCATTAAAAATGGTTTATCTAAAAAAATTAAGATTTAACAAGGTTAGGTTTTTCTCTATTATGTGAAATTTCAAAGTCAATCCGGAGGAATAAGATATTCAAATAATTTTTAAAAAATTGCGTGATTTTATATCTCCATGTAACACCATTTTATCACTATTAGACAAATCAAAATAAGAACTTTTCCCCATGCAGTCGTGACCCACACTACTGTATATATAAGATTTCGAAGAACTCTGCGTAAAGCCCGGGCAACGCCCAGGACTTCAGACATTTTTTGCTAAAATGCTAAAATTTTGTTGAAATGTCCTACAAATATGCTAGATGTTTTATTTAGAACTTAAAAACTTGCAATCTTTTTAACAAATAATGGGTCGATTCTTATATTTTGTTGAATACTTTTGGTTCTTTTAACCATGTTAATAACATAACATTAAAATAATGAAAACTATTTAATTTATGATTCTGTAAAAATGTTAATTCTATCTTATCTTCTGTACTTTAGCTAAAGATTTTCTTCTTCTTTTTGTGGTATTGTTTTTTGGTTTAATTTTTTTCTCTTTTTTTTAATGTTTTAATATAATATATGTAATGATATCAAAAATAAAACAAAACGAAACGAAAATGAATTACTTATTGTCTTTTTTTACTTCGATTCCATTATTTTTTAAGGATTGCTAGAAATGATTCTTATATCGACAAAAAATATTTCATCACATTTTGCTGCCAAGAATAAGTATAAATTTGTCGAAACGAGAATTTCTCGACCAACGAATGTCTTAATCTGCAGATAATTTTATAATCACTCAATAATTTTTCCTATTAATTTAAAAATTAATAAAGCGTAACATACATACGAGTTTATAATAATTTAAAATAAGTCAAATTTGGTACAGCGAAAATCCGCGAATTAATCATTCCTTTTGCGCCAGTTTCATGAAGATCTGAGAAGGTGATAGGTATGTTACAGTCGTTACGCGTGCAAATAAACATTCCTGAAAACAATAACACGGCAATGTTTATAAAATAAACCACTTCACTAAAAAAATGCTTGTAAGTTTGCACATATACTTCCAGACCGATATTATATAAAGAAAAAAAACAAACAAAAATAATACACCACTACCTGAAAAATAATACTGCTGAAAAGTTATAATATAATAAAAATAATTATAAAATCGTAAAATCATCATCACTTACGGAGTTAATAGCCAGACAGGCGGAAAAATCTGTTACTCCCTTGTCGGCCGAAAAAAGTGGCCTAACCCTTTCCACACCGCCCCGGCCGCAAATCCTCTTAACGTCCGCTCTTTAGGCCGGCCTTAATGGTTTCAGCACGGCTGTTTTAAATGCTAGATAGTGGTGCAGCATCATTTGAGGGTAAAGGCAAATGGCGACTTTATCTAGTTGATAACGATATGGGACGAAAAAAATTTATAAATAGTAGGTATTTAAGGATTAATAAGTATTTTTTATCGGTTTATCGTCATATTATCGAAGGTGATTTTATTATTTTAAGTATTTCGTCAGACGGTTTGAGGTTTTTTCTTTCCGTAGGTTTTACTTGAAATCACTGAAGATAATCCTTGTACATAGATGAATTCACCATGAATATGTTATGTGTCTATGTTTCTTATGTTTCTATCGTTTATACTTATAATTCTCTTATGATTTGATTTATATGTACAACCTGGATTTTTACGGTTATCAATGTATTGATATTTTTATGTTTTATGTAAATTTTATTTTTATATACTTAATCTTTTGTTTTATAAACTTTTTGGTCTCATACTCCTTTATTATAAATTTTATAATTTCTAATTTTTTATTATCCTGTTTAATCAGAGGTAAAGTCACAAGAAGGAAATCCATAATTGGTTTTATTTTGGCTAAACAAACATGTACAAACTGGAAAAATGTAAACTGTCGATTTCCCGAAAATAAATAAATACAGGAATTTAACAATTAAGTGTGTTTTTGGAGTGTTCGCGGGCCTAAAGTAAAATAAAATTGACATTACATCTGGTGAAATCGATCAAACCTTTTCAAATATCGAAATTATGTCTCGAACAGATAATCAATTTCATTGACTGTTACACTTCTAGAAATTATTTATTCAGTGTGTGGAATTTCTATTCAGGTTACTAGTTTCACGAGATCCATTCGTAGGTGATTTTAGAAATGCTTGTTAATGATAGTTGCTTTATAGCAAATATAACAATTATTTAATCTAGTCTCCTTCAACGGACGCAATCTTCCGAACAGGCCCTCCATTGATATGCTTGGTAGTAAGTGACCAGCTCAGATATGGGGACTCCATCGAAGCCAGAGTAAAGTTAGTTTTCAAAAAGTTCTCAAAAACTGGGCATACTGTACAGGGCCCGCAGATACCTTAATAGTACACAACTGCTAACCCTGTACTAATCGCAAGTGCGCACACGGTTGAATTTGGAAGCCACATCTGGTCTGGAGCTCCAAAATACCTGAAAAATACCCTGACTCTGTGCAAAATCGGGAGGTCCATTTGATAGATTCTCCCATCTTAACAGACGGATTGCAATCTTTAGAGCACAGGCATCGGGTGGGAATGCTATCTTTGTTCTACCGGTATTTCAACGGAAGATGCTCCGAGGAATTAGCGCCATTGATCCCTTCGGTACTGGTGCATAGTCGGGAAACATGCCAAACGCGTGCCCAACATATGTACAGGGTTGACATTTGTCACATGAGAACGGGTCGCGTCTTGACTCGTTCTTGTGTTCAACAGCTCGGCTGTAGAACGATTTGCCGGCCTTTGTGTTTCCTCCTTCCTACAACATAGGTCTCTTCAAGACCAATGTTCATTCCTTCCTCTCCTCAAAAAGACCCTCCACACAACATCTCTGGCCCTGAGGGAAATTATTTTCCTCAGGGCCTCCTGAGGAGTTGAGGAGTTAATCTAAAAAAAAAAATAACGAAAATTTTCCAATCATAAGAAACCAAAAGACACTGTTAGTGAGGTTCTGTTGGAGGTATGATTTATAATAAACTTGCTTTATAATTGTGGTAAAATATTGTTCTAAAACCGACCAAAAATATGTTTATTTTTGCTCTTAAGCCTATGGTTGCAAACTCCTGTCCTAGATACTTCCATTAGACCGTTGGATTGTCACCGCCCAATTGGATTTTAACAAATGTCGCGACTCGTAAAAGTTATAAAAGTCGTAAAACTCGCAAATACGGACAAAGTCGGCATTTTCCCGGTAAGAGTTAGGCTTAACGAAGCTCGGGTTATCTTTATTGCATTCATAACACCGCCCAACTAAATATGTTTTTTGGGTGCAGTAGAAACGACACCTGACTTTTTACACATTTGGGAGACTGGTTCCATAAATATTACTTGTAGAAAAAACAGCCTGCAGAACCGACAAATGGTTAATATTTTGATTCTCAAAAATACGTGTTGGTTGATGAAACTAATTAAATGTAAGTATTTGGAAATTCACACATAAACTGGCTAAAATGCCGTCTAAAAAGCAGTACATATGCAATTTCTTTTTATATACAATTAGCATAAAAAATCAGATATGATTTGAGATTTTCGCGCCCAAAAGAACGAGTATTATAGTGATTTATTTTTGGGTTACTAAGCCGTGTTGCGCTGCCTTCTTCTTTGGCCAACAGCAATACAGAATCATCATCAGGGCAGATGTGTAATTAAACTGCAATGTTGTTCACAATGTAGTCCAGCGGTAAGGCTCTTGACTAGCATTCCGTAGGTCGCGGGATCGAATCCCGGCGTGGCAAATAAATTTTATTTGTGATATTTCACAATTTATTTATTTAAAATAATATGTAGTATATTTGCGGAACGTTCCAGAGTGGAAGATACTCTCAGTATCGCCCTGGTGTAAGACCACCATTCAGAATTGAAACGTTGCTTGAAATGGCATTAGCCGTGGTTTGTGACCAGATCTGAATAAATAGGTACTTCTTCACCCTTCTCTTCTCTATCTCCTTCCCCTCCCCACTACCTTCAGCCTCACAACATACCCCAATTGGGGATGCCATAGTCTTACTGGCTCCAGACGGGAGCAGCTGAGACTCTTGTGAGGTATCACTACAAAAAAAAAAAAAAGGCCATAATAACCTAAAAATAAATCATGATAAAGCATAAAAAGGCAATTTATAAAAATTGAATAGCTTCCGATGAAATATTGTAGATTTTCTTTTAGAGCCCTCTCTCTAAAACACACAAATCAAGCTTAGATTATGAGCTATTGATATAGTGAAAGAAAATGGAATTTATGAAAGACTCGCTGGTTCCCGGTATGCGTTGCAATGCCATACTCAAAGAAATAAATTGTTTCTTCCTGCATGTCCTTTACCGTGCATCTCCGTTCCCTTCCCGCATCCCCTACCCTCGCGCTTTCCCCTTCCACCTTCCCCGCCCATCCTCTCCCCTCTCCCGCTCCCCCGTCCCGCAAACTCCCCTCCTGCATTACGTATATTCAGTACCAGTATATCCAGTTTTCAATCAGCTCGCGTGCCACCCATTACAATTTTTTAATTCAAAATTTCATTTTTCGTATATTACAATTATTCATTTTTGCATATTATAAGAACAAATTCTCAAATTTGGTACCTAACATTAGTACTTATATCAATAATTTAAAAAATCCATAGACAATTATTTTAATATAAAAAACAGCTGCCTTTTAAAATCAATTTCATCAAACGCGTGAACTGTCAAACGTGCGAAGTTAAAATAGTCGTTAAGTTTTCTGAAATTATTAAATTTTCTGCGCAATTTTCTTAATTTTTCTTTCCTTAAAACTTTAAAAAAAGATGAATGAAATAGGTAAAGTCGTTCTGAAGTTATAGCGTGACCAAGGGAAACAGGGATTCATTTTTATATGTATAGATGAGATTGAGAGAAGTAGAGAAAGAATTAAGATAATTGACTATTTCATGTACTTGATTCTTTATTGTGGTACCTATTTAAAATACCTATAATTTAAAAAATCCATAGACAATTATTTTTTAGCTAAAAAAAATAGCTGCCTTTTTCAATATCAATATCATCAAACGCGCGAACTGTCAAACGTGCGAAATTAAAATAGTCGTTAAGTTTTCTGTTATGTATTGTTTAAATTTTCTACGCAATTTATTAATTTTTCTTTCCTTATATCCTTCTATTAATTTAACTTTTCTTTATCTCAAATTGCATAATTAAGGACTTAAATTTTTAAAAATATTTAGAGAATGGCAACAATTTACCTTTGGAACTGATTGCAATAATCGTAATTCCCCTAAGACAATTTTTCAAACAGGGATCTGTGAGTGACAGACTTTACGACAAGTTAAAATCTACCGTGTTGTAGTCTACGTCTGTAAACTGTAGCCAAAAAGAAAGACAACATAATAAAAGGTTAGATCCATGCTTTTACTCGTATAAAGTTATGATGATGAATACTTTTTATGAATATTTGTACTGGAACTTTGGTTACTTTGGAATGATAAATTGTGCTCATCTAAAGACGTAAGGGTTCGCATTGAGTCGGATAAGAACACCTGTATTAGATATTACATTTAGAAAGAATTCAGTTTTTAACAACGACAAAATATACCGATTTTTTTGTTTAAAAGGTGGTCGTTGCTTTGTTTTTTCTTGTAGCGGTTCCTAAATTCGACCAATTTCTACGCTGGTTTCACTAAACCATCGCACCCACGCAACGGCGTGCTAATCCTTTGCTGACCCGGGCGCGTATTTACAAAACCTAGACCGATTCAGTCGCGGTAACGACAATTTACATTTTAAATATACCTCTATATTGGTTATTTCTTGTCACATTGCAAAAAAAAAAATTGTTCTAAAATCTAGATAAAATAATCTTTTTGATGTGTATATTAGAAATTCATAATTTTATTTCTAAATATTTAAATTTTAATATTATTCTCATATATTGTAAATACACCTCTATATTGATAATTTTTTATCACCTTGCAAAAACAAAAATTGTTCTAAAATCTAGATAAAGTAATCTTTCCAATGTGTATTTTAGAAATTAATAATTTTAATTATAAATATTTAAATTTTGATATTGAAAATTTAAAGCGACTGAAACGCGGTAGGGATTGTAAATACGCGACCCGGGCTCGTTACCTTTTATTTCCAGTCGCCGCACACAAGATCGAATTATCAATTTACGATGCCAAAAACATTTTTATTTGATATTCCGATTAGAATGAGGAGACTACCTGTAATGTCTGTGTGAATTTGTATGAGTGCAAGCGAGATAGCATGCTTGCGTGAATCTATATAAAAGGCGATGCATGCGAGATTCGTCCTCTTTTGGCTCAAGGCAGCTCCCTAATAAATACTAGTACAGAATAGAGTTACGCTCTTCATTTAAGTGTACTACCCACTACAATACACTTCGTCTTCCACATCTGTAAGTCCGCATCTGATTTAGCTCTGCCATAATGGGCTCAGACGGACATTACACTACCTAAAAACATTTATTAGGGTCAGTTCGGGTCAGGCGGTCGTGGTATTCTATTTAAAAAAATAATAATTGTTTCTGCATTTATAATTAGTGATAAAGGTTGTCACGTAAATAATTATCAATTTGTGATATAATTATTTACCTGACCACTAACCTGATAATTTGAACAGCACGGAATGGATTGGCAACACTTTTTTTTTTTTTCCATGCACTTTTTGAATGGGCACCGTACGGGAAGCCGGTGTTGATTCGACTTGTCACTTTAGTGATAGTTTTGGATTTAAAAATGGGACGATTTTAATCGCGAGCCGGGCGATGTACATTTTGCGAACGCTTCTTTCTGATGTGATCGGAACGCTATTTCTAATGTGATTGGTCGCCGCCATTGGGACCGATATTTGTCCGCGACATAACGGTATTGTTAATTACCTACATAATCGCGACTGGCATATTGAAAAGCTTTGCGAGGGAGAGTCCTTATGACCTGGTACGGTCATTGCTGCTCATATTTGTGACGGATGGTTACTCGGCGTTCATTTCCTGATGAGGTGTGTTGACGGAAATCGTGTTTCATCCGGTGGGCTCAACCGGAGCACTGGTGCTGATCTTGGATACTACTCCCTAGCGGGGAGTCCTCATTCTCTGGCCTTCCTGGGGGTCTTTCCTGGTTCCCATCCTGGAGATTGCGAGAGAATATGGCCCGCGGTTCATCAACGCGCTATATTCAAGTAAATTAAGAGTTCGTGTCAGTGTAGAATTAGATAAAAATCCATGGTCCGCAGGTACGATATTTCTTTCTGCTTAATTATATTCCTGTCAAATCTGTTATGAATCTGTTATGTTTCAGAATCTGTTATGTTTTTGGGGATGTGAAACCCGGCCCCTCAAAAGGGCAACATTGTTATGTTCTTTATAAAATTATACTGGGCTTTGGTTGTTTTGGAAATGAACTCTTTTATTACTGAAACCAATTTAACCTCACAAGTAGAAACCTGTTTTCGTTTATTCCCAAACAATCTTGTTCCTTTTTTTATTCTGGAACAAAAAACAAAAAAGCAGAACCTTCCTACATTACGGATCGCTAGGTCCCACATAACCTGAGAGAGAGAGAGAGATAACCTTATAAGGTACATACGAGTACAACATATAATTATTATTTTGAAATGACGAAAACTTGTAAAGCGTTTAATTTTTTAAAATTTCACATACGTATTTATTTTCTCTTAATCATCATTTACTTTAGAGCAGGGTCGCCAAGACTCTTTGAAAAGAATGCTCTCGATTTAACAAAAAGGGAAAAGAGATCATATATTCAATGTTTTGTATTAGTTATGATATGGAAAAGACTGTCCGATAGAATACAAATTGAAAACATTAAGAAACAAACAAGAATGAAAGATGTCATTAAAACAATAAAATCACAATCAGAGGAAGTGAAAAATGGTCAAAATTAGTCTTGAATTGGTTCACAAGTGACAAGAAGAGAAAACGAGGTAGACCATTTAGATGGTGGGTTAACCACATCAAGGCCAAAGCCATAGGTGGTACATGGATAAGAGTAGGTAATGATAGAGAGAAATGACGACAGTTGGAGGAGGCCTTTGTCAACTAGTGACATACAGACAGGAAGTCAGTGCATGATTAGTTTTATAAATGTGAAAAGTTTATTATAAATATTGTAATGTAATTTATTGTCTGAATAAAGGTTATTATTATTATTAGTCATGAGATTTTTTTTAACTTGGAAAAAAAGAGTAGCGGAACTCCGTGAAACTTTGTTATAATTCTAGCTGAAGTAAAATATATTTTAATGTATTTAAACAAAAATAGTACTCGTATATCATAAAATATATACATATCTACATCAGATACAACTGTTATTTTAACAATAATTGCCAATATCCACCCGCTTCAATATCCATTTTGAAAACTTTCTGATATTATAATAGGAAAAATAGGACGAGCGCTCCGCCAAATTATTCATTCAGGCGAAACAAACCAGTATTGGCCGCGAGAAAGATAACTCAACTTTGGGCACATATGCAGGCAATTGGTGTGCGTTTATAAACTAAATTCTTGAGATTCATTTTAAACTGTTTTATAGATAACATTTTAAAGGTATTTTTGATTAGTTTAGAAACAATACTTTTACCTATTTTTGGCACCGTAATTTACCTTGGCCGTCCTTGTGTGCGCCGCGCGCCGCTCCTGTCAAAATCCACTATTCAGTGTTATTACATAGCGTCCTTCTGATATTGTAATCGATGAAGAAAGTTTGTTGTATTAAGTATTAAGTAAATCAATCAGTGAACATTCGATTTTTTTTCAGCATCTCCCTTCACAAGGTAATTGAGTTATTTACACATACACGTTACGCACCATTATTTTGATACTTATTACAATTGTAGATGCAATTTTACCACTGGCAAGTTCGTGACCACAAGTTCGTATCAATAAATCAAGGCTTTCGCTTCATTACGAATTTCCGAATTTAATATTAAATCTTGAAATAATAGTTTATTTAGAGAAATTACCTTCGGTGTCTTATTTCTCTTTCATTACAAAGTTCGAAATTTGAAATTAATAGACTTGTTTTAAGTATCATTTTAACCTGCTACCTGGGACGCACAAACTCACATTAAAATTTATGGAGTTTAATTTTCAAAACAGGCTTGATTCCTTTACTGCCACTACCCTATCCTATACATTAATAACTTGACAGTTTTCATTGAAATGCACATTTTTTAAATAGGTACTAATTTTATCACTCAATAATCAACTTGTTTTTTAACAATATATCAGAACATCGTTCTGTTTAACCCGCAGGAAGCGCTCTAAAAAATATTAAAAAAAGGTGAGCTTCTTATTGTTCTTATATTTTTTTTTAAACAAAAGGCTTACTTTCCCCATTCACGATTAAACTAACAATATTTGGAATACTCCCACTTACATCTCTTTGAGAGGAAAATGGTGCAAATACAATGATGGAGGACATATGACAGCAGTCTTGAATCTGCGACACCTGATTGGAAACCAGCAGAAAAATTAAAAGATGATTGCAACGTTTTTCTTTCAGGATTTTTTTGATCAGTGAAACTATTTTAACAATACCGCTTTCACGAGGTTTGTAGCTTTTAAGTTTACATTTTTGTCTATTACATTACCATTTGTCTATTTCATCAAATTTTTCAATGTTAAATGTATGAATAATAATTCTCATATAAAATTAACGAGACAAAAGTGATTTCTCTCGCGCTTGTCTTGAAGTAAGTGCACGTTGTGTGGGTGCCCCCGGAGTCCAGGATTGCGTGGGTTATTGTAAGTTTTACTGCCTACATCGCCCGGCGACTAAAGCTCGCGAGTAAAGTTTCAGACACAATCTTGAGAAACCCCATGATTGACGACTGCCTCCTTACTGCTGTGGTATTTAATACATTTTGTGGAAATTGAATTGTACGCACTGCGATAAGGGTCGAGTTAAATCGTCTATTTTGATTAACTGCCCCCATTTTTGAAAATTCGAAAGCTATAAGTTTTCTGTAAGTTCTAGATCTAAATCTTAGATCCCAACACCCCAGTAGATACTTATTCTGCTTATATTTACTGTTATTTATGTAAGTGATTCTGCATAACAACTATCAACCCCATACCGATAATCCCAAGAATTTCCAAGTTATAGAATTTTGAGAGGCTGAAGTTAGTGGAAGAGAACTGGTCAGTGGTTGAGTGGGCATAGCGCTTGGTTCCCACCTGGGCGTCGCGTGTTTGATTCCTAGGCTGGCTAAGTCCTCCATCACAACACAAGCAACATTTTCGGCTTGCTGTGGTGGTAGTAGGAGATTTTCAAATTGTTGGGTTATTCGTAACCCGGGAATGTTTGTCTTTCTTTTTTAAAAAAAAGGAAGTAAAAAAGGATTAGGCAAAATCAGATGCCACTGTAACTTTAATAGGGCAATGTCTATTAGTCACCGGAGAGATAAACGGACATAAGTATGAGGGACACACTATAAGGTCAACTTTATTTTACTTACATTATACATAACATTTCATCCCTGTAACGTGTTTCAGTAGTTTCGTTTTTAATCCTTCTTATTGGTATAAGTACCTATTACTCATATGTTTTTAAAACTAAAAGGAATAATACGGAGTGCTTCAATCAATTTAATTGGGGTTGATAGACCAAATTATATAAATTACTAAGAAATCCTCCTACAATATATACATCCGAATGCCCTATAGGCACGAAAAATAATATTTTCGTTGGAATTGTTGTAATATATCATGTAGATATTATAATATAAATTAAAAAAGTTCCAACATTAATGTTAACAGATATAAAAAGTCTCACCCGTTTCACAGAACGTACACATATGATTTCAGATTGTATAATTTATTTAAATAAGTACCTGTATATCCAAAGAAATGCCTTGTTTGCAATCAGAATGTAGAGTCCATTTCTTACCAATTAGTAACAGCTTTATAAAGTCTTGCCAAGATTATTGGGGAAAAAAATTCGCCAAGAATCTTTTACTTCCAGTTCGAATGCGGCATAATTTGAAGTATTTTTTGGGATTCTCTAGCAAAAGAATCGAAGAATGTTAATCAGGTAAACGAGCTAGTATAATTAAAGTCTAAACGACCAATTCAACGACCATAAAAGCACGATTCGAGATAATCGCAAACGACTGTTGCAAAATGGGAAGGTGCCCCACCCCACTGAAAGATTAATGTGTTCAAAAATACCATCGCAAAGAAGTTAACGGTTCCAACACCAGCGACCAAATTCTAACGATAGATACATTATGATTTCTTACATACAATTGAATATCTAAGTCGTAGATATATGGCAAAAACAGAAAATCACTTCTGCTACATACGCGACGTGAATTTAGATTAATATTAAAATAAAATTTAATTTAACATATATATGTTAAAATAAAATTAATAAAAATATATTCAGACACTATCTAGATAGCATTTAGTTCGGGTTTAAATCTTGCAATCATACATCAGGTATGGGGGCTCCATCGAAGCCAGAGTAAAGTTAGCCTCACAGAAACTGGGCGTACTGTACAGGGCCCGCAGATACTTTAATAGTACACAACTGCTAACCCTGTGCAAATCACAAGTGCGCCCCACGGTTGAATTTAGCAGCCACCTCTGGTCTGGAGCTCCAAAATACCTGAAAAATACCCTCGACTCTGTGCAGAAACGGGCGGTCTGTTTGATGGATTCTCCCATCTTAACAGACGGATTGCAATCTTTAGAGCACAGGCGTCGGGTGGGAATGCTATCCTTGTTCTACCGGTATTACAATGGAAGATGCTCCGAGGAACTAGCATCATTGATCCCTTCGGCACCGGTGCATAGTCGGGAAACACGCCAAACGCGTGCCCAACATTTGTACACGGTTGACATTTGCCACATGAGAACGGGTCGTTTCTTCGACTCGTTCTTGTGTTCAACAGCTCGGCTGTGGAATGATTTGCCGGCCTCTGTGTTTCCTCCTTCCTACAACATGGGTCTCTTCAAGACCAATGTGCATTCCTTCCTCTCCTCAAAAAGACCCTCCACACAGCATCCCAGATGACATAGGCCCTGAGGGAAATTATTTTCCTCAGGGCCTCCTGCGTGGTGTTAACGTAAAAAAATAAAAATAAAGATAGCAGTAAATAAAATATGCGTTAAGAAAATGAAGATAATATTGGTAGTTCTTAGTCGAAGTATGATACAGTTAAAAATTACCGAATCGTATAATCGAACCTTAGCTCAGTTGGGTAGAGCTGCGGTCCGGAAAGCCGAAGGTCCTGGGTTTGAGTCCCAGAGGTGCCAATATTTTTTTCTGTTTCCAGATTTTCGATTGAGTTTCGCTAATATTGTCTTCATTTAATTAAATAATCTTCTCATCATCAAATCATCTTCTGTGGTGATTTGAGCTTCTAATGTAAAAAAAAACAAATAGTAAATCTTAGTGTGTTGCTTCTGTTAATAATGATGTGTATGGTTCGTGCCAATATTATTCTTTATTTTCCCGTTTATTTTTTATGAAATCTCTTAAAGTTTTTTTTGTTTGTATTTTTATTTTTTTATTTGAAAGCAAATTGCTTATTTTGAATTTTAATTACGACAGGAATAATATTACATTAACGGTCCTAGATGATATCCTTTGTCCTATATAGAATTGTAGTATGAAACTCGGACTTTGAAAAACTTTACAAAAAATTAACGGGAATTATAATAATATTTGTAGCAGATTTTCAAGGTTAGGCCCGCTCTTCTGGGTTGTTATCGTCGTGAACCAAGGCCTTATGGTTATTACATTATGCAATTCCATTTGAGATAGTTCCGTGATACATATTCGTTACATTAACGGCCGCTTTATCGGCACAAGCCTGTTATCAAATGTAGGAGCAATTTGCTGTCACATAAACGCAGGTCACAAAATCTTGTCACAGAATTTATGACGGCGACTGTACCAGTTATCTTTGTGTAACATCGTATAAGTTAATCTTGAGATATAATGGGTGTTGGTAAGCATAATGCATGTGGAACGATAAAATGTGTGAAGTGTATTAGTTATTTTCATAGGCATTTCAAATTATTCGACACAATGAATTCACAAATTGATATTAATTTATTGGTATATGGTGTGAGTAAGACAGAAAGTGTTTGAGTACTCGGTTTCGAAAAAAAAATTACATAAAAATAAAAAAAATTAATATATTGTTTCTCTTCATTGTTTTTGGAATTTTCACAAACAAATGAATTGACCAAAAAAACAAAATAAAAACGTTACTTTTTTGTTTTGAAAAGTTTTATTTTTCGATGTAAATTTGTTACTTTTAATTTTAAATTTTTTTGCTACCGGTTTCGACACGTTCGTATCATTAACGAGCAAACTTAAAACTATCTTAAAAATTCTATACAAGTACACAATTAATTAGGCGGGGGTAGTGGGAGGGGGGAATTTGGTGGAGGGGGAGGACGGTGGGAGGAGTCAAAATTACATGGAAACATCGTAAGCAGAGGTGATTTACATGGTGCTATTATTTTATTAACTAAATTAATTTTAGATTTAATTTTTTTGTTGATTTCTAAAGTTTCTAACGCGCACAAATTAAAATATGAATTTACATTGCAATTTATTCTGCAATTTATTTTGCAATGTAAATTCATATTTTAATTTGTGCGCGTTAGAAACTTTAGAAATCAACAAAAAAATTAAATCTAAAATTAATTTAGTTAATAAAATAATAGCACCATGTAAATCACCTCTGCTTACGATGTTTCCATGTAATTTTGACTCCTCCCACCGTCCTCCCCCTCCACCAAATTCCCCCCTCCCACTACCCCCGCCTAATTAATTGTGTACTTGTATAGAATTTTTAAGATAGTTTTAAGTTTGCTCGTTAATGATACGAACGTGTCGAAACCGGTAGCAAAAAAATTTAAAATTAAAAGTAACAAATGTACATCGAAAAATAAAACTTTTCAAAACAAAAATGTCTAGAAATTGTTACATAGTCAGTGCCCAAGAAATACAAAAAATTAAAAAGGTTACGTTTGAGAACTTTTCCGGTACGTATTTTTAATTATAAAATTGGTTACTTTCCCCTTGCTTATAAATGTGTTTTAAATTTCACAAGCATTTACCATACATTATTTTATACCAGCGTTATTTTTCAGTTTAAGCAAAGAGAAAGTTCAAAATTTCCCGTTATATATTGCAATGCCATATTCAAAGAAATACATTTTTTCTCCCTGAATCACCTTTCCCGTGCGTCCCCGTTCCCCTCCCACGTCCCCTTCCTAGCTAAGCTTTATAAATTATAGCCTATATGTTATTCTGATGTATAAACTATATTATAAAAAAGTTCCATTAAAATCCATTCTGTAGTTTTTGCGTGAAAGAGTAACAAACCCACATACATCCATAAATACATACGTCCACAGTTGTTTAGAATATAATTCAATAAAAGCTTTATTTGTTATTTCTGAACTATAATATCATCATAGTTGTTTTTGTTTGAACGTTGTTTACAAACATTTATATTATTTTGAACTTTAACAATTACTAAGATTACCCATTATTTCTATTATCAATCAGTTTTTACACAAATGAAATAATAGCAAAGCAAACTAAGAAAAATATTCTATTCATATATTTTAGGAAATAATGTTAGAATTCGAAAATTATTTTCATGTGGTACAATGTTATTGTACAATTATATCCACTCCCATCGATTTTTATGAAATTTCTAATATCAAATAATAATATCTAATTTTTCGAAGAAAACTTCTTCTAAAAGGTTGTTACTTTGTGATGTCATTATTTATTTATTAAAAGAAAATAACTTAGTTTACATCACTTTATTTTTTATATTTTATACTATCAACATGTTTCGTGAACCATGTTCACTTCTTCAGGAATAAAAGTATACTAAAGTTAAAAAATTAATTATAGATTAGATATGGAGAGAAGAAATTGAAGGAGGGGGAAGGGTTGACAATGGTGGGAGTTTCGAAAAATTGGGGATTACCAAGCTATTAGAAAGGCCGGTTAAGAGGGCATTACCAGAGAAAGCCGGAAATACGTCATTTTCAAAAAAGTTTTTAGACGTATTGACTCTTTTCCACAAAAAATTATAAATGGATTTCGAAAGATTGTTTTTTTATCTAGCATAGTTATGTAATAAATTTATAGAATTTTTTTAAATTTTTAGTATAATAAGGTTATTCCATAGGTCGTTGGCAGATTTGTTTAATTTTCAAAAAAGTTTTTGTATTATACCACACCCATTTCAAATAATGTAATCATGCAGTAAAATAAATCAATACATTATCTAGCAAAGTTATGTATTAGAATTTTAATTTTAGTTTCAATAAAATCATTAAAAAATATGTACGTACATGTGTTTCTTGACGAAAATTGGTCCATTTGTGTATTTATTTGCGCACTTACAAACTAATATATTTCAGATTTTTTTAACATTCTTATTAAATTTAGACATTATTGAAAAATGATAAATACTTATAATCAAAAAATAACTACAAAAGTACACTATTTTAATAGTTTTATCATCACGCCTTTCAGCATTTTTGGATGAAGGTATAAATTAAAGCTAATTTGGATTGAAATAAATTCGATATTGAGTTATAATTTAAAAAAGCTGGTGCGGAGAATAATCAATCTTTCTCATTGTAACCGCCCTGCACGATCGGAAGAACAACTTTCGACGAAATGTGGATTTTCGTCCGCTGGCTGGTTAAACGCTCTTAAGTGGGAAGATATTTAAAACAGGGTTAACAAAAAATTTTTGCTTATTAATTATGTCAGCTTTGGAATTAACATTTTTTCTTATTTCTAAAATTTCTAAATTATTGATTTGCGATGTTTTATATCCTGTATGTAATATTTGAAGACCTGAATTTATGTCAAAGCTATGATCATATTTTAATAAATGGTCTGAGAACTCAGAATCGCTATTGCCATTTAGTGCTCTGAGGTGCTCTTTAACCCTAATCTCAAAGTTTCTATAAGTTCTACCTATATAAAACGAACTACAATCATTACAATTGAGTTTGTAAACCCCTGATTTTTTGGTTTTAATTTCGCTATCTTTATTGTTGAGTATATATTTCTTCAATTTGTTATTTGTGTAAAACGCTGGTTGAATAGTACCGGGAATATTTTTACTAATAATTTTTGACGTATCGTTGTCGACAAATAAAATTCTACGCCAATGTTTATTGTTATCTTTAGAAAAAGGGTAAATATATAATTTGAAAAAATTCTGTTTAATTTTTTTATTTAGTATTTCATCTATCAAATTAGAAGAATAGCCATTATTAATTGCTATTTGCTTTATGAGATTTAATTCAAAATTATAGTTAAGAGCTGACAAAGGAATTGTAATTGGTCTATTAATCATAGAGTGGAAAGCCGCTAGTTTTTGAGAAAAGGGATGATTTGAAGAATTATGTATAACAATATCAGTATACGTATCTTTACGGAAAATATTGAAATCTATTTTTGTACCTGTTAATGTTAAATTTAAATCCAAGAAATTTAAACTCTTATCTTTACCAATTTCCAGCGTAAATTTAATGTTTTTATGTAATTTATTTAAAAAATTTAAGAACATGTTCAATTGTCTTTCTGAACCTAACCAAATGCAAAATATATCGTCAACATATCCTTTCCAACAATACACATTTTTGAGTAATAACGCACCGCTATTAAAAATCTTATTTTCTAAATTATTAACAAAAATATCTGCAATCAAAGGACTCGTACTACTTCCCATAGCTAAGCCATCCTTTTGTTTAAATATTGTATTATTAAATTGAAAGTAATTCTGTTTAAAAATAACATCAAATAATAAAGTTAAATCATGAATTAGGTCTTTCGGCAAAGTTGAAGAATTTAACAAATTATTAATAATGGTTTTACTCTCTTCTATTGGAATACTAGGAAATAAATTAACCATATCGAAAAAAACCAACATAGCATGGTTAGGGATTTCCAAATCCTTTAAATAATTAACCAATTCTATCGAATTCTTAACGGTGTATGTTGGTTGGAATACCTACATTAGTATTAATAATTACATTATTTAATGTTGATGCTACTTTGAAAGTTGGGGCATTACAATTAGAAACGACTGGCCTAATTGGTTTATTCAATTTATGTATTTTTAACAGACTATAAAGCTTAGGAATCTGTGGGTTACTTAAAATTAATTTTTTATCATTTTTCAACTTTACAAAAATGTCACTTTTACAATTTTTTAGTGCTTGTTTCAACAGGTCTTGACACTTATTAATTGGGTTAATATGGATAATTTCGAAATTGTCTCCTTGCAGAAAGTCCATAGTCTTGGTTATGTAATCACCTCTATCCATAATAATAACACTGTTCCCTTTATCAGCCTTTGAAACGATTAAAAAAAAAAAAAAAAAAAAAAATTGTGAAGGAAGAAAATTTTCGTCAATTCGTGAGAAATAGTTTGGATGCAGGTGAATTCTCTAGTTGATGTTTTGTATATTCTTGCCAATTAATATCTGTATCTGTATTTTCTCCTAAATAAATAAAAAAAAAAAAAAAAAAAAAAAAAAAAAAAAAAAAAAAAAAAAAAAAAAAACATGATTTTCCACAAGTTTGCTTCGCTTTGAAAAATAAAAAATACTTAACCGATTCAACTTCCGATGATAGCATCCTAAAAGTGGCTGCCTAGTAATATATTTGTGAAAGTTCAAAGCTTTCCTAAAAAGCTAAGGTTAAGTTCAAAGTCGTAACTGTCATGAAAGTATGGATTTTACGCGCTCCATTTCTCGGTTTAATTCTATTGTAAGATATCAGTCACGACAAGTTCTGAGGTCAAATTTTAAACGGATAAGTACAGAAATTAAAATATTTGTTCAATTTTTCAATAAAATGTTCGTTTGTTTAACATCTCTCAAAAACCTTCAAATTTTTTACTTAAATTATAAGCATATTTGAACTAAATGATTCAGTACCGATCGTTCAGTTTATTGGTGAGAAAAATCAAAATTTGAGTTGGGTATGCAGTTATACGTAAAGGTGGAATTTATTTATTTTGTTCAATATTCAGATTACTCATAAGCACTATTAAATCAATTATAATTCCGAAATACATGAGGTGTATTAAACAAAATGTTGATGTCCTGGGTCACTAGTAGAATATTTAAAAATATCGTACGTACTAACAATCCGGACCGTTATGCCTTCAGGTGTTATTTTATAGCCTATGACGTGTAAATACTATTTGATTTATAGTGAGCATCAGAATATTGCTTTCTTCATTATCTCAAAACTTAACATTTGGAGATGTCTGACTAATCAATTGGACGACCGATATACCTACGCATGTTATGAGAAATACACTGAGGCTGAGAGATTTTTTTTTAAAAGTGATCAAATTTAATTGATATCTTTCAATGAGGCCCATAATAATAATAATAATATATAATATCGGTAATTTTTTGAGAAATACTAAAGATAAAGACCATACATTGACTAATTCCGGAATATATAAACTCAAATGCAATGATTGTTCCTCATGGAAAAACATCTCGTAATGTTGAAATCAGAATCAAAGAACATTTAAGGTGTCTTAATAATAATAATTTTTCTGAGTTCGCTAACCATATCATTGAAAATAACCATAGTTTTGAAAAAAGTACAGCGATAAATATTCTTCATATTAATAATAAAGGAAAACGTTTGGATAACTTAGAAGCCTTGGAAATTAAAAAATCTCTTAAAAATAATGAATCTATTATCAACAAACAAAAAATATTATCTTACAGCCCAATCATGGATTTGTTCCCCTACCCACCCACTCTACATTAATACATACCCACCCAATCTACATTATTATCTAGCAACGGCTCCACCCCTACCATAGTAAAACATTGTTCGAAACTGTCAAATTATTATAAGCTTTCCTTGAAGAAGGAACGTTTGTTCTGAAACCGGTAGGATTTACGCATTATGTAAGTGGTTTATACAAAGTTGAATTGTTTCATTTTTCAGTAATTGATTACTTCATTATCATTAAGGTAAGGTGGAAAATTAAAATAGAAATCAATCCATAAAATTAATTATAATCGAACGTTATTATTGCCCCAGCTTCTGTGTGGTTGAATTTCAGAACCCAGTTTCAAGTGCATGTTGACAAATAACATCTGTATACGTGGAATTTCAAACAAAACTAAGGTGTAATTCGGTTGTGAATTCAAAAATTCGTAGCAAGATGTCGCCACTTACATCAGCGGCTTGCATGTGAACGTTTCTTCCCTAGGCATAAGTACCCTAGGCATTTCAAGTGCATGTTGACAAATAACATCTGTATACGTGGAATTTCAAACAAAACTAAGGTGTAATTCGGTTGTGAATTCAAGAATTCGTAGCAAGATGTCGCCACTTACATCAGCGGCTTGCATGTGAACGTTTCTTCCCTAGGCATAAGTACTACGGATTAATAGAATTTAAGTATCTTTCCGGATATGGAAATACGGATATGGATACGGATATGGATTACATACCTTCATTGGATAACCAACACCTCTGCCATAGGTCAACCCAAGTAGCTCGCTACGTTTGGTGATTTAGCAGGGGTGCCCTGGTTCTTGGGGTGAGGTTTGTCTAGGTCTTGGAGGCGGATGACCAGGACACACTGAACCCCAGATTCCTACCCACCCCTTAAACCCTCTTTCTTCCCAGAACTCTCCCCTCTTTCCTTCCCTTAAAAAAAACTCTCCACATAGCATCCCCAAAGATGACATAGGCCCTGAAGGAAATTATTTTCCTCAGGGCCTCCTGTGTGAAGCTCACGTAAAAAAAAATATGGCGTCATTGCCTGTCACAGTTACTTTAACTCAGTGACTGGCTGTCATTGGATCTCAGTGGATCCGAGGATCTGGCTATTTTTGGAACCAGTAAAACCAGTTCTTATCGGATTTACAAAATGATCACCAACACTAACTGGCCAAAGTCGAACCAAAATCCGCCCGCAGGACCTAGCAGTAAAAACTGTGAAGCGGGTTTTTAACTGCTAGTGTTGTATTATTACTCGTATGTTCAATAGAAGTAAAATCGATGTAATTTTATAAGCCACGATTTTATAATAATGCCATTAAAATCCCCTTGGTAATGCGTATAATTCTGAATAATTTAATACCTTCCCCACCTCCTTCCCAAGTGTATGTTTGACTTATTTATTAAATCAGGGTATAATCGAATATCTGAATAATTTCGTTATTAAATTTGTGTTGGAATTTCATTGGCTTGAGAGGATTATTATTCAAAGTTTGTTTAAAAAAAAATACAAATTTAAAATTAAATTAACGTTTGGTAAAATAAAAACTTATTTTCGATGAAAACAAATAACGTTCAATTCGTTAATTATTTAATTTTTTATCCACTCCATCATTGAAGCGTAAAATCGTGTAAATTCAAAAGCTTTTACCATATTAAAAACTCAATTACCAGCGATGATTGTTAAAAGCTTAGCAGGTACATAAAAACTGGACCCTCAAACTGACCAATAATTTTGACTTGCCAGTATATTATACTCCATTGAACGCTTGTAAATTTGATTTTTTAATTGGATTTTTCACATTTCAATTGTGTTTATCCAACCATATGGAATCATTAATGATTTTCATATTCGCTCTGTTGCAATAATAAAATGGAAAACGAATGAAGCCTTGTGAACGAATTTGGAATTTAGCAGGTTCCAGAAACCGATTGGCCGGATATAGGTGGTATTCTATTTCCAATTTGAATTGAAAACTCTGCAATTTGAACATTTTGGAATCACGACGGCATCTGTGGATGGCGAAAATGGTATTTTGTGTTTTATCGGTTCATTCCAAAGTCATCATATATCGTTATTATTAACCACATTTTGTGCGCTAAAATTTCATTGGCTTAATTTAATTTATTTACTTATATTGTGTCATCTTCACGTCGACGTATATGTATTATGTTTTTGTAAACGACACTATGTGCGCAAACTCTTATTATATAGAAACTAGCAGAACCGGCCACACGTTGCTGTGGCTAACGAAACACAACGCAATTACCCAACCTTTATAAAATCCACACCACCCACTTGCCAGCTGCCCGCTGCCCGCTGCCTGAAAGAATATTTGAATTTCTCGGCTTTTCTCTACTATAACAAGAATATATTATACATATAAACCTTCCCCTTGAATCACTCTATCTATTGGTGAAAACCGCATGAAAATCTGTTTCGTAGTTTAAAAGATCTATGCGCACATACATTTTGGGCGACTTCATCTATGTAATGCAATTCGAGAGATCGCCACTAATTATACAATGCTTGCAATGCAACACTGGCTATTTGAAAAGAGAAAATCAAATACCTACTTACTCTAGGACATCTATTTTCCAATTTCTTCCGTAGAACGAATTTCAAAAGTGACTATAGTACGGCCCGCCAGCCGTTTTAAATCGCACAAAAATATGTTTTCTTTGAATTTTTCGGCTTTTCTCTAATATAATTTACTTGTATTATACATATAAACATTCCTCTTCAATCACTCTACCTATTGGTGAAAACCGCATGAAAATCCGTTGCGTAGTTTAAAAGATTAACGCGCACATACATTTTGAGCGACTTCATTTTATACTATGTAATATAATATATACATATAAACATTCCTCTTCAATCACTCTACCTATTGGTGAAAACCGCATGAAAATCCGTTGCGTAGTTTAAAAGATCAACGCGCACATACATTTTGAGCGACTTCATTTTATACTATGTAATGATGATAACTAGCTGAGCTCAGAATCAATAACTGTTGTGTTTAAATTCACTTCTTTTATTAAGTTGAAAATTATACTCAGTGAAGTAATTATCGATGCGCAACTGGCCGTGTTTTGTACAATACTAGCGAGTTCCCAGCATGCGTTGCTATGCCACAATAAAGAAATTGTTTCTCCCTGCGTGTCCTTTCCCATTCGTCCCGTTCCCCTTCAGCCTTCCCTTTCTCTCCCGCATCCCTTTCACCTACGCGTTCCCACTCTGCCTTTCCGTCTTCCCTCTCCCCCTTCCCCTCTGCCGCTTCCCCCGTTCCGCGAACCCCCCTCTCAAGTTTCCCTCCCCCTCCCGCATTCCATACGTTCAGTCCCGGTACATTCAATTTTCAAACAGCTCGCGTGCCACCTATTGCAATTTATTTATAAAAATTTCATTATGCCAGAGCTCACCGCTTCTTTCATACAAACCTTGTCCTGACAATAACGAACACATAAAAGAAAGACTTTGGTGCAATCATTCAGAAATTACGCGCGTACATACATTTCGGCGAAGCGTTTTTATTTATATAAAATATAATAATGTAATAATAATCAAATAATTATTGTTATGTTGAGGGATCAGTAGGATTTATATTGTCAAATTAGTTTAGTCCAAGGATTTCCACCGAGCTGAACCCTCTGATACGAAAATATCTGGAGTCGGCGAATTATTTTCCCATTTGGTCTCTTTGATACGTTATTCTTGTATTATTTTGTATTTATTATACTTATATAGTGCTATTGCATAGCGTGGATTGACTAGATGATCATTTGTGGAAAAGTGTGTGAAAGGGTTAGGTTTTTCCTGTGGGAAAGATTTAACCCGGACGTAAAATCTGAAGCGATGAAGATAATACGCACGTAATTTTTTTAATGAAAAATTTTGAATGTAAACTTTAAATGCGGCTCACCTTACGTTTTGTTTAACTAAAATTACTGATATTGAAAAAATATAAAAACAAACATTTACTTTATTAGACAAATGAATTATAAAATTTACTGCCGCTTCCTTTTTTTATCATTTCATGAAACAACTATGCCTAAAACTTGCAAATTTTCTTTATCCTCAAATTACGGAATATTTGGTTTCATAAAGGTATACATTTTAATTATTTTGTGGTTGATTTTTGAATTTGTATAAATTGCGTGTTGTTTTCTCTTTCCAATACCGTTTAGATCATATTTGAGAAATATTTGATCAGATTTCAGGGAGTATCTATGATGGTAAGAGAGGTTCATCGATTTCTACGAGACCCATGTGAGGTGGGACAAATATGGTGTCTTGTGATTAAACGGGTTAAAATTTCCTTCGACAAATAAATAAATTTTTGAATTGTTATTTGATGAATAAAATAAAATTGTATCGTCATTTTATAAATATATTTATTAGAAGTAGTGGTCGATGCCATAACTCCGTATAAAAATTAAATAGAGCACTTCCTCGGGTAATGGAAGGTTCTGAGTTCGAGTCCCGATGGCATCAAAAACCATTTAATTTTAAAATGTAATTTGAAAAATTATGTTTAATTTGCATATTTAATTGTTTGAAAATGTGTTATTTTGTAACGCAACAACGTGTCGTAATGCAAAGGGTGCAGTTGAAAAATCTTCTAACGAATATTAATTTAACGTCAATTATACGTACCTACTTCAATTGATTGTCTTAAAAATGTCTGAAAATATCTCATTGTAGTTTTTTTACGTTATCTCCACCCAGGAGGCCATGAGGAAAATAATGTCCCTTAGAGCCTATGTAGGAGATGCTGTGTGGAGAGTCTTTTTAAGGAAAGGAAGGAGAGAACTTTCTGGGAAAGAAAAGGGTATGACGGTTGGGTAGGCAAGGGGTCAGTGTCCATGAGTGACAGACTTGTGAATCCATCCCTTCAATTGCAATGCACGGCGATGGGTTGAGAGAGTCCGACTGGAGAAGACAAAAGGCTTCCCTCGATCAGTCTCCCTTGAGCAGGTGGGCAGACGCATCCGCCGCTAAGACCTGGACAAACCTCACCCCATGACCTCGGGCACCCCTGCTTAGTCACCAAACGCAGCGAACCACTTGGGGTGACCTATGGCAATAATGTTATTATTAAGTTCCGCAAGTATTTTAGTGTTCATTTTTGTTACAGGTGTTTCGGCTTACAAGGCAATTTAGAAACTGTGGTTAAACCACTTTGAGACGACTTATTTATGCGATTTTAAATTTCAAATTTTGAATATGTCTAAATTGATTTATTTGCTTATTAAATTAATTTTTAAAAGTTAAATCGAGTAATATTAATAATGGAGTAAAATTAATAAAACATAAACAATTAGTAGATAGATGTAATCATTCTATGAATATAGTAATGTACTAAAAAGGAGGGTATTTTTCATAATTAAAAACTTCAAAAAAAACCTTTAAGGTAACAAAATTTTCTGAATGTTTATGTTAGTATTTTTTCCAAAAGAAAGCCAAATTCCCCGATCGATTCTGACAAGTCTCGTGTAAAAACGGGGCAAGTGAAACGGCCACTGAGTACACATACCTCCCGTAATGGTAAAAACAAAATAATACTCGGCAATATCGCGTGCGGCGCTGTTCATAGCGTTCCTTGGTACAACATCAATGAGTATATTGCGTGCGATAGTCCCGCTACGTGATTGCTGCCCAATACAAGGGTTGATCAACTATACGATGTGGGGACTGTATCACTCTCGAAAAATGTTATATTATTATTGTTATTTAAAGTGTAAACAGAATTCGTTGATAATTTACATTAACTATTAACATTTAGTGTGTAAGAAAGAGGGGCAGAATTATATATTTAAAAACAAAAGCAAAACAAACAGCGCATTAATATTTTTCGTTTTTCAATTTTTGGAAATCTCTCGCTGTTCAATACAATATTTATTGCAATATTGATGCAGATCTTCCAAAAGATGAGAATTCGTTCGATACAAAATGTATGAGGAAAGGAATTTTCTTCATAATTTATTTTTCGTGAATTTTTCCGAAGTTTTAATAGCTATTCTGCTTATTCGGGGCGGTGACAACAAATCAAAAATCCAACAAATCAAAGATCATAAAAATCAGCAACATATTAGAAATGACGTCTTAAATAATTAATCCTTACTGTAGCTACAATAAGTATACCAATTTCTAAATCCACCGTATCAACTTTCACTGATTCGGAGAAAACCGCAAAAAACTGTCACATCTCTAGCGTACATAAATAATTGCATTTTAATTTTTTTATATAATGAATTGGAGTAATATAAATTCGAAAAGTGTGCATTTTTCATTGTATATCTAGCAAAATTTAAATAATTTCGGTAACAGATAAACTGATAACTAATGGATATAGCGGATTTTGATACTCAATGACCTGGCGCGCGTGTTTCCAAACCCGCCATCTTGGCAAAATAACTGCTCGTGATTGGTTGAATTCCGATATAGCGGGTTTTGATAGTAACTTTTTGAATGATATAGCGGGGTTTGTTTCTCACTCGCAGTTTTAATAAGGTTTTTGATCGTGATAAGGGAAGTTTTGAAACTCAATTTTAGGTTCATGTTGTTCCTCGCAAAAATGTAAACACGATGTCATACTCAGGTCAATTTGGCAAAAAATCGGATATAGCGGGTATTGAAATTAAAGTAAGTACTTTATTTATTTATTTATTGATACATGCATATATATTACAAAACATTACACAATGAAACATTACTTAATATTATGATTTACATAATAAATTATATGGATGTAATGGATGCTTTTAAGAAAAGAACTAAGCAATTCAAATCTGTACATCTTCCATTTTTAAACATGGCGCTTGTTCATAACTTCAGAAAAAAAAAGATATTTGGGACCTCCATAGACGATCAGAATGTAATGTCATGTAAATGACGAGTTTAAAACAGCTGCATTGCACAAGAATTTCCTTGCGGAAATTTTGTTAAAAGAGATGACATCAGATCAAACACGACCATAGTTTTTTTTCTGTTTTACTTGAATATGCATTACTTCTCATTACTTCGTTAATAAAAGAAACAAGGAAAATTTTCATGTCGATTTAGTGCTACCTAAAAACCCTGTTGTTTGATATCCCTGTTTTTTGTGGGTGTTGTATATATTTTCATAACGTGTGAAGCGTATACCTGTAAAAACCGGAATCTTGTGATATTATGTCTTCATCAAAGATAACAAAGAATGTAATGATAGGTTTTTAGTGGCTTTCTCAGAAGCCATCAAACCCTAAATAATTTTAGGAAAATTATTTACTTTGATTTTCTCTCAGACCAGCATATTTGTACCCGATACAATCGAGACTAATCGCATATTTACGGTCATTAAATTCATGCATGCCTTTCCAAAAAAATACGTAATGGAAATTATACAGAATTAGGTTTAAACTTAGCTTTCCGAGGACGGTGTGCCTTTTAAAGTGAGAAATATTTATTTAGCATTACCTATTTCATGTGTGTTTTGTGAAATGCGCAATAGTTTTCTGAAAACTTTGTGCAACCGCAATGGAATCAAGTAATATATCTATGCGTGAGGTGAACAATAACATAAGTCACAAAATGCGTTTTTATAATTAGTGCATATTTTAGTCCAAATTAAACCACACATGTTACCCTTACAATAGTAAAAAGTCGCCGTTAAGTGGTTCATAATGAGAATCACATAAAATATTTTGGATTTGATAAAGGAGGAAATAAACACATAAGTCAAATTTAGTCAATGCTAACTGTTTTTTTTTGTAGCTGGCAATGTTATGTGACTTATTTTTTTATCTGTACAAAATATGTTAACATTGGGTTTTTCTATTCCTACCTGTCTCACTAGGATATACCTGAATCGAGATGTCTGCGGCCATTCTCTTATTTAAAATTCACTGCCATTGCTGTGATTCTTTTAAGGGGGCATTACCAGAGAATACCAGAAATATGTCATTTTCAAATCAGCTTTTAGACGTATTGACTCTTTTCCACAAAAAATTATTAATGGATTTCTAAAGATTGTTCTTTTATCTAGCATTCGCATGTAATAAATTTTGAGAAAATTTTTTAATTTTTAGTATAATAAGGTTATTCGATAGGTCGTTGGCAGATAATTTTCAAAAAATATTTTGAATTATTAACTAACTAACTAACCATCACGCCGTTTTCCCGCAGGGGTAGGCAGAGAGGACGGACCGCCAAACCACTCGGTCTTGGCAAACACTCTTTGCCTCACTCTCATTCATACATCGTCTCATACATACTCTTTTATTATTCTGACTTTTGACAAGGCCCGTCTCAAGTATCTGATTCACTTGATCGTGCCATGTCTTCCTCGGGCGTCCCGACTTCTTCTACCATTCACATTTGCATCATATATTCTTTTTACACCTACACATTTTGTATTATACCACACCCATTTCAAATAATATAATCATGCAGTAAAATAAATCAATACATTATCTAGCAAACACATGTTTTAGAATTTTAATTTTAGTTTCAATAAAATCATTAAAAAATATGTACGTACATGTGTTTCTTGACGAAAATTGGTCCATTTGTGTATTTATTTGCGCACTTATAAACTAATATATTTCAGATTTTTTTAACATTCTTATTAAATTTAGACATTATTTAAAAATTATAAATATATATAATGAAAAAATTATTACAAAAAGTACATTATTTTAATAGTTTTATCATCACGCCTTTCAGCATTTTTGGATGAAGGTATAAATTAAAGCTAATTTGGATTGAAATAAATTCGATATTGAGTTATAATTTAAAAAAGCTGTTATAGAGAATAATTAATCTTTCTCATTGTAACCGCCCTGCACGATTGTAAGAACAACTTTCGACGAAATGTGGATTTTCGTCCGCTGGCTGGTTAAACGCTCTTAGCGATTCTACTTATTATTTGAGATAGTTATATCAATTTGTTTAGAAAAATGGAAAGCAGATGTAAGCGTAGCTATGCAACAAAATCAACAAACACACTTAAGTTAATTGGGCCTATTTAAGGTAATAGGGTTCATCGTCAAAATGACTAAATCGATTTGAATGCGCAAATTAAATGATTTTTTTAAATGTTCTGTAGAAGTGGGCATGCATGTATTTAACTATTAATATGTGCTGGAATGTTTTCAATAACTATGACTTTGATCTTTTATACATTATTCTACAAAATCATGAAAGCTTTACATACATGAAATCTTCTTCTCCAGTATCATTCTGAGAAACACGATTATTAGGTTCACAGAAGGTGTCCAAGGACGATAGTCCTACATTTCACTTTTGATATCATCAGCTACTGGATTATTAATCTATTCTTTTTTTCTTTTCAGATTAAACGATCAGCGAATTGGAAGTACGAGTATTTCGAATCATGAAAATCCGTAAAGTGTTCGCTTATCCGATTAGATGACTTTAAAATAATAATTTTGAATCAGTGTTCAAAACTCATTAAAAATCTAACGTAGAACAATTATAAATTTGCCCGCAGAAGCATCGTGTTTTAAACAGTGTTACGTAATTTTAAAGTGTTTTTCATTAAAAGTTTTAATTAATATGAACAGTGTAGTTTCGGGTGTATGGTGCACTGAAAAATTGTCCTTGTTCTTCTGCTGCAGTTGATAAATCGTGCTTCCAAAACCATGTCTCACTCCGGAGTGATGGTTCCATTGCTGGGGATTATGGTTTCCTTGGGTTTCCACTTCCATCAGGTGACCGGTTTCGCCTTGGACGGGGGGCAGAACTCCTACTCCCAGTTCCGGAAGTGGAATGCGGCGGCAAACGGAAGTTTGGAACTGGAGTTCAAAACGGACCAGCCTAATGGACTTCTACTGTATACCGACGACGGTGGAACTTATGATTTTTTTGAGCTGAAGCTAGTTGAAGGAGCCCTGAGACTGCGGTATAACCTCGGCGGAGGAGCGCAGATCATTACCGTGGGAAGGGACCTCAACGATAGTCATTGGCACAAAATATTGGTAAGTTATCTATTTATTAACACATTTTAGTAAAAGTACTACAATACAAATCATCACCATTTAGGCAAAAGTCACCAGCCACATGCACTGCACTAGTTTTGAGATATCTATATTTGAATTAAAAGAAATAAACAATAATATATTTAAAGAAATATAAAACTTTTTTTCACTTAATTTATTGTGACCGCAACCGGTTTCAGCCTGTTAATGCCATCTTCAGACCAGTACGATCGTTTCTTAATTTTGATTTATATAAATAACATGGGAAGAGGAAGGAAGGGTGGTCTACGAGGATTTTATTCGAACTGTTACCCATATAATTCGAATAAAATACTCATAGACCACCCCCTCCCCCCACATGTTATGTATGTAAACAGTAGATTAAGAAATAACTGCACTAGTCTGAAGATGGTCTCAGTCACAAATAAATTAATGGAAAAAAGTTGCATACTATTAAGGATATATTATTATAATGGAAATATGGCCTGTTGTGGCCTTCTGCAGACATTACCGAACTAAAAAGTATTATTAAAAACAAATAATAATTACACGGCAGAACTGGTTTACAATAAACTGTTTTACAAATTGAATGATAACATTATTGAATATAAAAAAAGACATTGGAGTTCTAAAAATTAAACTCGATAATAATAAATGAGAGAAATAATTACGTTTAAAATTAGGTTTTAAATTTTTTTATTACTATGCGGGTAGATAAAATTTTTAACTTTAAATTATAAACAATAATTTTAACAAAACAAAAAAACGACTTCAAAAAATGCACTAAAAAGTAATAAAATAATTTCGTATTCTTCTACAACTTCATAATCAACTTACTTTTTCTACTCATCAATATGTAGGTGCGATTGATATTTTTGGAGTCGGTGTCAGTCAAGGTAGGTTTGTAACTACATACATAGTTATAGGTGAGATGTGCTTGTGTCGCACAAGCGACTTGACGAGGCGAGAGCGGGGCCGCGGCGTGAGGGTAGCTGTCAAGTGAACACGCCGGGACACCGACTCCAAAAATAACAATCGTACCTACATATTGATGAGCAGAAAAAGTAAGTTGATTATGAAGTTGTAGAAGAATACGAAATTATTTTTATACTTTTTAGTGCATTTTTTTAAGTCGTTTTTTTGTTTTGTTAAAATTTTTGTTTATTTTTTGATTTTTAGTGAATCTGAAGTACACTAATTTGTCTGAATATGGGTAGGTAGACCTACTAAACGTGCTGCTCATATGAGACAGACATAATTTGACCATAACGACGTTAGGGTCAAATTAAGAGATTCGGCCGAGTTTCGTTAATTTGCTCCTAAGAATTGAAGAGTTCCGTTACTTAGTCATGGATCCGATAATCAGAACCTAACCAAACTCTCATCAAACTACCCCTGAAGTACATCTTTTCAAATAAAAAAAGAATCATCGAAATCGGTTGGCGTGATATTGAGTTATTCGTCCATTTGTCGTGCACACACTTAACGCAAATTTAAGACTTATATGGTTTTCTCAGGGATGCCATTGTCGGAACTGGACCAAATTAAAATGGGACCACACGGAAAGCACCAGCTTTTAAATAAAAAAAGTAATCATCAATATCAGTTCACCCAGTCGAAAGTTCTGAAGTAACAAACATAAAAAAAAATAAAAAAAATACAGTCGAATTGAGAACCTCCTCCTTTTTGAAGTCGTTTAAAAATAGTTAAAAACCCTAATATAATATATTTTATTTTTCAAGTTTGCAGATGTTCAAAAATGTATGTTGTGGTTTTGAAACGTTTGCCTGAACGGCGACGAGGTAGTATTTCACTAGTCGTGGCGGAGTAGTTAGTTTCTAGAGGGCGTGCGGTATTGCACAATAAGAAAATCATTGTGGGAGTTTTCGACCATGGAATTGAAAATTGATTTATTAATTCTATAACACAAATATATTAATTTCTCATTGAAGAAGAAGATATTAATAATAATCTAACCGAAAATATGAAAGAGAACAAGACACAGAAAAATAGAAACAGATAATAGTCACAACTGGGACTCGAACCCAGAAATTCTCGTCTATCCGGGACGTGCGTTTACCATTCCGCCATTGCGCCCTACTGTCAAACCGACATAAAAGCCAATCTGATATTTAAAATTTTAGAATTAACAATATTATCTACACTCATCAGACGATGTATGAATGTGAGTGAGGCAAAGAGTGTGTGCCAAGACCGAGTTGTTTGGCGGTCCGTTCTCTCTGTCTACTCCTGCGGAGAAACAGCTTGATGGTTAGTTAGTTAGTTAGTTTCAACAAATTTATTTTCCATATCATAGGCAACTACCCTTTTTATTGGAAACAATCATTCTAAGAATTGGTTTGTAACCTGGATAGCGTCACGGATAAATATATCCGATTTTATTTATGTGGAACCATTGACTTTTTATAAAAGTCTAGATGAATATTCAATTTTTATAAGAAAAACTCTCTTTTCATAACTTTTGAAGGTTATTCCCATCAATGGAATTGGTAAACGCACAGATAGACGAGAGGTTCTGGGTTCGACTCCCAGTTGCGACCATTATCTTTTTCTGTGCCTTGTTCTCTTTCATATTTTCGTTTAGATTATTATTATTATCTTCTTCTTCAATGATATATTACGTGATGGGAATAACCTTTAAAAGTTATAAAAAGAGACTTTTTCTTATATAATTGTATATAAATTTCATTGCAAAACAACTAAACTATAAAATTGGTGATCGTGTGAAGCTGGAAAAGCAGTCTTAAAGATCTCAAAGTTTATAAATGAGTGGTGCAATATTTTCAAATTATACCACTTTAAAATTTTAAGATAAACACAACTGTTTTTAAAACAGTTTTAAGTGGAACTTTAACTGTGAAAAATGGATCTCTGAAAAAACCATTTTACAGTTGAAAATAAAACTGATCTCAAAAGCTTTATTCCATCCTCATAAATTGTTCACATAATAAAAACAATGCTATAAAATACATTTTTTTTTCATATTGTCAGGTAGTCAAACTATCACACGGATTCGTTGGTCAAATAAAACAAATATTATTTTATAATCTTCCATGAATATTAATTTAGAAGACAAAATAATTAAAATAACATTATTAATTATATCACGACCTTACATTTTATCCACGAATTTCCTTGAACAAACAATATTCTCCCGAACACATAACAAAGAGTAATTTTATTTGGAAAATTCGAAGGCTTCATTTATCAAATCAAATTAACTGTGGTTTGAGAATAAAGTTATCTTGTTGTTTATATTATTAAATAGGTATATTAATTTGAACGTTTTCCTTTGTCAAATCTGCGAAATTTCCTCAAAAACAATTTGAAATGCTATAAAATTGCGATCGGATAATTTCGAAGGTCGAGAAATATAATTATTTAAACTACCTTAATTATTTTTTTAATGTTATCATTTTACGTTGAGTTATAATGAAGAGTTCGTGATGTTTTAAAAACCTTGAAAGCTTTTTTACTTGTAACCCAAGTATTTATAAGAATAAAGCTTTTCTTAACTTAAACTTATTTATTTCACATTCATAACAGCAGCACTTGCGTGTTCAATTTATTGTCCTGAAATAAAAATAATTACTGTTGAAAAGATTATTGCTTGATAGGTAATTGTAACGACCTTCACCCGAAAAACCGTCCATACTTAAGTTTTGTAAGTTAAAATTAGGGCAACCTTTCAACTGAAACCAATCCGCTATAAAATCGTTTTAAAAAAGCTCTTTGGAGCTTTTTCGAAAATAGAACGAAAAGGTTCCCCGGGAGGAAATCGGCTGCAGAATATTCTTCATGGCAATCGATGTGGCTTGCAGCTTCCTGTCAAACAGGATGTGGTTGTACCGCTCTCATTCCTCACTTCCTTCTCCCGGGGGTTTTTGCAACGCGGATTTTATTCAATAAATTCCTCATGCAGCCAACGTATATAATGATTGAGTGAAATCTTTGGAAACTTTTGTAATTCATACCAAACGTATTTTTACAGAATCTATGCGTCTGGATATCGAAATTGTCACATAAATATTATGTGACTAAGTGCAGTTCTTGCCTATTTGGTTATTTTGTCTATAGGGTTTTTTTTTTTGGAGACTGGTAATTTTTTGGGGAAGAGAGATTGTTGTTTTTGTTTATGGTCACTTCCTTCCGGTCAGCAATGGGCTAGCTGCGTTGGAAGGAAGTGACCATAAACAAAAACAACAATCTCTCTTCCCCAAAAAATTACCAGTCTCCAAAAAAAAACACCATAGACAAAATAACCAAATAGGCAAGAACTGCACTTAGTCACATAATATTTATGTGACAAAATATCAATTTAATTTTTGAAAACTTTCGTAAAGCATCAATGATAACTTGACGTCCAGAGGTACTTAATAATAACAGAACGTGGCTAAAACGGCGTCATTTTTGTGAACCATCAGCTTTAGGGAGCTTAAGAAAGCTGGAAAATTATGAATAAAACTTATCGTACTTTGGTACCTGGCGGAAGAATTAATAATATTAACAGAACATGGCTAAAATAGGGTTGATTTTGCGAATATCAGCTTTAGGACGCTAAAGTAAGATGGAAAATAACCAAAAGTATGAATAAAACTTGTCGTCCTGAGGTACCTATCGGAAGAACTAATAATTATAGAACATGGCTAAAACAGGATCATTTTTGAGAAACATCAGCTTTAGGGTACTTAAGAAAGTTAGAAAATAACTAAAAGTATGAATAAAACTTGTCGTCCTGAGGGACCTGTCGGAAGAACTAATAATTATAGAACATGGCTAAAACCGAGTCATTTTTGTGAAACATCGTAAAAGTATGATTAAAACTTGTCCTGAGTTACCTGTCGGAAAAACTAATAATTATTATAGAACATGGCTAAAACAGGATCATTTATGTGAAACATCGGCTTTAGGGCGCTTAAGAAAGTTGGAAAATAACTAAAAGTTTGATTAAAACTTGTCCTGAGGTACCTGTCGGAAGAACTAATAATTATAGAACATGGCTAAAACAGGATCATTTTTGTGAAACATCGGCTTTAGGGCGCTTAAGAAAGTTGGAAAAAACTAAAAGTTTGATTAAAACTTGTCCTGAGGTACCTGTCGGAAGAATTAATAATTATATAAAAATAAAAGAGAAAATACAAAAAATCAAAATATCGCAGTTGGGAATTCGAGTAAGTGAATTTAAAAAAACAAAAAAAAACATTATAATAACATGCCCAGAAAAAGAAGACGCAAAAAAATTAAAAGATAAGATAAATGAAGTCGACAAAACCATAATAGCGGAGCTACTTGTGAAAACGGATCCATGCGTAATATTCAAAGGACTTGACAAAGACTATACCGAAAAAGAATTCTTAGAAGACATAATTGAACAAAACAACGACATCAAAATGATATGTGAAAAATACCAAGATAAAAATATATTACAAGTTAAAGCCATCATTACGAACAAAAAAACTAACAGCAAAAACTTAATTCTCCAAACAAATCCAGAATTGAGACTACATCTTATAAATAGAAAAAAAATTCATCTAGGATTCATGAGAATCTATGTAACCGATTGTAACGTTCTTACCCAATGTTTCCATTGTCAAAGATTCGGACACACAGCACAAAAATGCTACAATAAAATGAATAAACCAACATGCAAGCACTGTTCAGAAGATCATCCCATCTCCGAGTGTAAATCCCTGGAACTGCCGCCCAAATGCGCTAACTGTCACTCAGCTAACAAGAAGAAAGAAATAAACTCCTTCAACAGTAAAATGAATGAAATAGACCACCGAACAAACAGCGAAACATGTAAGTTCCGTTCTTACATGCTTAAATTAGCCAAAGAAAGAATAAACTACGACATTGAATAAAAAAAAAAATAAAAAATTATATATAATTTTGCAAAATACATTAATTAAATGGATGATTTCTTAAATAGCGAATTAGAATTAAATATTAAAATTCAAGAATATGAATGTATTTGTACTGATTCATGTAACAAAATTATTTCTAAAAACATCAATGATATAATTATTATGCACATAAACATCCGTAGCATTCAGAAAAATTTAGATGAACTAATTCTAAAAATAAATAATTTAATTAAAAAGCCGGACATCATAGTGTTAACTGAAACATTTACAAACGCTGAGTCACCGTCTTATCACTTACCGGAGTACAATTATATTTCTACCAAAGTAGATATCAACAAAAATTCGGGAATAATAATATTTGCAAATAATAAATTTAGTATTGTTAACATTATAGAACACCCAATACATTTGGTAAACTGCATCGAAGTACATTTCAAACTCGGCAAATCAATATATCATTTAATAGCTATCTATAGAACGCATGGCTCAAGTATTATTACGTTTATTAATGACCTCAAATACATATTATTAAAATTAAAAAATAAACTCTGCTTCGTGGTGGGTGATTTTAATGTGAACATTAATGAAAAAATAGAAAATAGTAACAAAACTGAATACATCAATTGTATGACTGAACAAAATTTCATATCTTGCATAAATAAAAATACTAGAGAAATAAAAGAACATACTCCATCTTGTTTAGATCACATTTGGGCAAACGTAAACATTAAAGATCTTCACAAACTAAAATCAATTGTTTGGAAAACTAACATAACTGATCATCATTCATGCTTACTTCTGTATAATAATAATATTAAACATAAAAAACATAATTTAGTACCCAAAAAATCAACAATAGACATGACTATTCTCTCTGAAAAACTAAAAATGGAAAATTGGAACAATGTTTTAAAGAGTGATGATACCGAAATATGTTCGAAAAACTTTGAAAAAATCCTGTCACAACACATTAAAAATTCGACAACTGAAATAATAATACACATAAAATCAAAATTAAGATGTTTAAAACCTTGGATTACCAAAGGACTTATAATATCTATCAGAAACAAAGAAAAACTTTATAAAACAACTTTAAAAAATCCCCATGATGAAAAAGCATATATTTTTTATAAAAAATATAAAAATAAATTAACATCTTATATTAAAAAAAGTAAGGAAGAGTTCTTTAAAAATAAAATATTATCTTCAGAAAATAACCATAAACAAATGTGGAAAACTGTGAATTTGGCCATAGACAATACAAAAAAAACACAAAATATTAAGTACATTGAACATGATAAAAAAATTATAGATGCCAATTTACAGCCTAAACAATGTGCAAACATATTTAATTCCTTCTTTGCAAATGTTGGAAAAAATCTTGCGAAAAATATTCATAAGCCTTCTAACCCAGAAAAACAAAAAAATAAAAAATTACAGAAACGTAATATACTTTCAACATTTGAAATAACAACAGAATGTGAAATCTTAAAAATAATAGAAAATATGAAAGGAGGTTCGTCTCCCGGTTTTGATTCTATTACGGCACAAATGTTAAAATCTATGAAATCTTACTTAATAAAACCCATCACTCATTTAATAAACTTGAGTTTAACGAAAGGAATATTTCCAATGAATTACAAAAACACAATAATCTCACCTATTTACAAATCTGGTGATCCGCAACAAGTAACGAATTATCGCCCAATTTGTCTAATTTCTAACATAGGAAAGATATTTGAAAAAATAGTAAAAAAACAATTGGTAAATTTCCTAGATAGTAATAAAATACTACACAAAAACCAGTTTGGTTTTATTAAATCGCTCAGCACACAAGATGCCATTGCTAACGTAACTTCATACATTTACGAATCATTAGATAAAGGTAAAAAATGTGCGGGTATATTTATTGACCTCAGAAAGGCATTCGATAGCATATCCCATGAGAAGCTATTAAAAAAATTAAATGATATTGGCATTAAAGGCAACGCGATTAAATGGATCACAAACTACTTAAAAAACCGCCCTCAAGTGGTAAAAATCAATCATGTTAATAGTGATCAAGAGATTTCAAGCTTTGGAATCCCGCAAGGTACAGTGCTTGGACCAATTTTTTTTACCATATATGTAAATGATATTTTTTTTCAACATTTAAATGGTAAAATTACATCATACGCCGACGATACAGTATTAATAATAAGTGAAAAGACTTGGGAAAATGTAGAATTAAAGGCCACAGAAGACATCAACACGCTTAAGAATTTTTTCGACACTAATTTACTATCACTAAATAGTGAAAAGACATTTGTAATTCCATTTGCAATCCATCCAAACGATGCTCCCAAAAATTTTAACATTGTCATACACGATAATACTAAAATTCATAGCCAAAATTATTGCAAATCAAACTGTACAATATTAAAAACAACAAATAAAATTAAATATCTCGGAGTAATTATCGACAAAAATCTGAAATGGAAGGAACAAATATGTCAAGTAGTAAACAAAATCAGAAAATTAATATATATATTTTTAAGAATTAGAAATTTTCTGTCGATAAAAAATCTATATTTAATCTACTATGCCTTAGTTCAATCCACTCTACAATACGCTATTATTAGTTGGGGATCCGCGTATAAATGTAACCTTCTTCCAATAGAAATTGTACAAAGGACAATTATTAAAATTATATTAAAAAAATCCTTAGACTACCCAACAGAACGCCTGTTTGAAGAATTTCAAGTACCCACATTTAAAGATTTATATATTAAAAATTCATTGATTCAAATTATAAAGGAAAAAGTTAAATATCCATTTTTAAATGAAAACAGAACTCGACTTAAACATGTTTTTCTATGCCCAAAACTAAATACGTCTTTTGCACAGCATCATTATACTTACCAGGGAAGAACTTTTTTCAATCGTCTACCAGAAGAAATCAGAAGCATTAATGATAAAACCCGAATACTGCTCTCTGTCAAGAGACATTTTAAAAATATTCTTAAGAAAAAAATTACTGTCAATTAATCTTACAAATATCCTTAGTTTTCCATTACATTCTTTCTTTTTTTAAAAAAATTCACACCATTATCAAACAAATACTGCAGCTCACATATATTTATGTACAATTAATTATTTAAGTACTAACTTATATAACTAATAGCATTTATGTACACTCCCCTTCCATACACAAGCAAATGCTTTAAATGGAAGGGTAGTAAAAAAAAAAATACCTGTAAAAAAAAGATTATATATTTGTTGTAAAATTGTAATTATAATAAATGTTGCAAAAATAAAAAAAAAAAAAATAAAAAAAAAAAAAAAAAAAAAAAAAATTATAGAACATGGCTAAAGCAGGATCATTTTTGTGAAACATTGGCTTTAGGGCGCTTAAGAAAGTTGGATAATAACTAAAAGTATGATTAAAACTTGTCCTGAGGTACCTGTCGGAAGAACTAATAAATATTATAGAACATGGCTAAAACAGGATCATTTTTGTGAAACATCGGCTTTAGGGCGCTTAAGAAAGTTGGAAAATAACTAAAAGTATGAATAAAACTTGCCGTCCTAAGGTACATGTCGTAAGAATTAATAATAATAATAGAAAATGGCTAAACCAGCGTCATTTTTGTGAAACATCGGCTTTAGGGCGCTTAAGAAAGTTGGAAAATAACTAAAAGTATGAATAAAACTTGTCCTGGGGTACTTGTCAGGAGAACTAATAATAATAATAATAGAACATGACTAAAATTACCCTTAGAGGGTTCTTCTTCTTCTTCTTCTTGTGTCCTGTCCGTTCAACGGGCGTTGGCTATCATGTTGGCTATGCAGACTTGGTTTACTGCGGCCCGGAACAGCTCTGCAGTAGAGCGCTACAGAAAGCTGGAAACTAAATAAAAACTATATATTTAATTACCTGACAAGTTCACAAAGATTTTAATTCGCCTTAAGAAAAGATAGAAATATGATAAACAATAACAGGTTTGACGGACTGTGAACAGTTTCAGATTTTTGATGTTGTAGATATAAAACCACATAATCTTAGGTCTATAAATTACATCAAGGTGTTTGAAAGACAAAAAACCAATCACTTACCTATGGTAATGATTAAACTGTATTTCGCAATAACCACATGTGGTTTGCTAACTAATTTACATGTATTTATTACAATTTCATCCAGACGAAAATGAGTTCTAAGAAGTCATCGTGCTGTTAAATTCTTTAAGCTTATCCTTTAATAACACTAATTTCTATTTGTCATTTATTTTCAATGCTAACAAAATGATTTATTCGTTATCTAGGTCCCTCAAAAGTTCTAAAAATTATACAAAATCTTCGGGTCAAGAGACAAATATTCGAATGATTATTCAAATTACTACAAAAGGTTATTTATTATTCAAAACACTATAGTTAAATCAACAATTCAGTGTCTGAAAAGGCCCTGTTCACAAATAAATTAAATCTCAATCCAATTAAATAATGTTATTATCTTCTTTGGACCTTTATTATTTAAAACACTACAGATTGGAGAATTTGACGTGCCGTGCGGGATGATTACAAGGAGAGGCGTTTATTATTAACGTACGGAAGGGTTCAGTACTGGTGATTTTGGAAATTTAATAAAGAAGTTTGAAAATTGAACAACCTATGAATTCGTAATGATAAATTTCGAAAGGATCGTGTTATATTTCACACGGAATTCTCTCAGTGAGTAGTTGTTTTCATAAATACTTTCCACTCCCCGTCCCAGTTTTATAACGGAAGAAAAAATTAAACGAAATTTAGAAGTAATCTGCTTCCAAACCAAATCACTATTTGAGTAATTAATATCAATTACGCACAAACTCATTAAATTGGTTTTCTTACTGGCAAATCTAGTTTTTCTTTATAATTTATTTTCCCTGGTCGTCTTATAGAAATTTATAGCAAACTTCTTCTTTAGTCAGCTCTTCAAACTAGCCGGGTTATTGTTCATTTTAAGCTATTCTGACACGGTCGCTATACTTTCATAATACAATACCTGTGGGATATTTCACCACATCGCTGGCCGTACCTTATTATTGAGAATATTGAAGAGAGTAAAGCGTTCTCGAGACATAACATTAGGTTATTTAGATAATATTGATTAAAAAATTTAAAAAAATTCTTACATGAACTCCACACTGGAGGCCCTGAGAAAAATAATTTACTTCAGGGCATGGAATCTTTGAAGATGGAGGGTCTTTTTGGAGAGGAAGGAGTGAACACGGGTCTCGAATAGATCAATGTTGTGGGAAGGAGGAAACACAGGGACCGGCAAATCGTTTCACATTCGAGCTGTTGAACTGAAAAACGAGTCGCAAAAGCGACCTGTTCTCGTGTGAAAATTTGTCAACCTTAACCATATGCTTTTGACGTGTTTCGCGACTAAGCACCGGTGACGAAGGGATCAATGACGCTAGTTCCTCGGAGCATCTTCCAGAAGCGGTAGATTAAGGACGACGTACCTACCTGACGCCTGATCTCTGAAGATTTCAATCGACTTGTTAAGATAGAGGAATCTATCAAAAGGAACACTCATTTCTGCACACAGTATAGGGTTTTGACAGGTTTTCTTTTGACTCTTAAAGTATTTGGGGACCCTTTACAGAACACCCAGTTTCTCAGAGAGGCTTGCTTGACTCCGGCTTCGATGTGAAACTTCTGGATAAACGTAGAAATTGATTGACAAATTAATGTATTTATGTTAGGGAAGCAGAGCCGCAATCTCAATCACTTTATGATTTATAGCTAATGGACCTTCCATTGAATCTAAAAAATCATCACACACCATTAAAAAATAGGTCGCTGGTAACAGGAAACAGTCCCGGGAAGACATCGTATTTGGTGTTCTTTGGTTTATCTCTACCCATGTGGTGAAACGGCGTGATGAATCGTTAGCTTGTTAGCTTAAGGCGCCGCAACCGGGCTCAAAAAGAAGAAGATAGAGAAATGAAATTACGAATGTTAGAGGAGCGCGCTAGTATTTAAAGTGACAAAATCGATGCGAAAATTGTGAAAATGTTTAATAAAATACGACTTGTTTAAAATAGAGCAAAAATCTCGCGGGGGTTGTCTTAAAGAAACACTTTGATTTTTTTCATACATATAACTTGTAAAATAACTGAAACAAACGTGTTTATAATAAGTTTTGGAGCGTACTCTGCGATTTTTTTCTATCGAGGGAATTTTATATTATTTGAGTTTCGGCGCGGGCAATGTCTAGATATTATCTTCAAGAATAACATGTTTTTTAAGAGCTTTAAAACTTACCGTGTTTAAGGGAGATATGTAAGAAATCGGTAGAAATTTGGGTTGCGGGCCCTTGACGGGTCAGAGTAAAGAAACAAGAAAAAACATTTGCTTCACAACACTTGCAGCGCTTAGTTTCTGAAAAAAAATGTGACCAGAGACGAAATACGAATTCTTTTTTTTGATCCTGAATCAAATGAACCTTTGATTTCAGCCATTGGAATTGCATCACACAAACTCACCAAGAGTAAAATAACTGAAACAAACGTGTATTTAATAATTTTTGGAGCATACTTAGCGTTTTTTTTTTCTATCGAGGGAATTTTATATAATTTACTTTTCGGCGCGGGAAATGTGTAAATATTTATTATCTCCAAAAATAACATATAAGAATAAGAGCTTTAAAATTTAACGTGTTTAGGGGAGGTATGTAAGAAATCGGTTGAAAATCAGGTAGCGGCGGCTTAACTAATTGCAAGCAATGTTATTATGGCAATTTGGCTAGCCCCTGCAGCCGTAAGCTTATGGTTAACAGTTAATTAATATTCAATACGTTGTAACCATGTTGTACTAACATATTATTATTAATATCAGACACGTTCCACACTTCAAACAAATATCCTACCGACATTATAATTTTAACAGACATTTTTTTTAATAATAATATTGACTTGACTTTTCTTCCACCTTACGCTATTTTCAAATAAGTCATATTGATTAATATTTAATATTTACCAAGTTTTATGTATCCTTTTATCCGGCTATTAAGTTCAGTTGCGCAAAAGTGTTGAGCCATTTTAACGGCTTGTTGAAATTATGGGGATGATTTTATTACTCCGTTGAACCTGCAAACCATTTTTTATCTTTATTTAATGTTTTATTTTTAATGCCATGCAAACATTTTTCTTTTCTTTATCACCAATTACTTTTATATTGGTCTCCACCTTACAAAATTCACATTAATAGCATTGACCGAATGCAAAAACAAATTCTGCGTTTTATAAATTTGAAATTAAATATCCCACTAGAAGACCTTAAATATAATTTCTTATTAAATATTCTTAAAATACACACGTTAGAAGGCAGTCGTAAAATAAACGACTTGATCTTTTAATTCAAAATACTAAACAAAATAAAAACTTACGAATACCGACAGTAATTACACGATGAAATACACTTTTCTACTACAGCATTTATAAGCGGAACTACATTGCCCACTCTCCATACAACGATTTCACACTACTAGAAATCAGTACTTAGGTGATGTTGACATATTTAATATCAACTTGGTGAGTTTTGTGGATCTTGTAAAAAACACTATTCCTAAACACATCTGTATTTTTATAAACCTTAACAAATCGCTGTATTTTTGTATTTTTTGTATTTTTATGACTTTTGTGCATTTATTATCTAATTTTATTTTATAAAAATAAAACAAACACTTTCCTGAAGAAGCTAGGTTATAGCGAAACCGGTTGATATATAAAATAATAAATTCGTGGTTAAATACAAAGTGTTTGTTTTATTTTTATAATATAATGTCTAACCACAAAGTAATTGCTTCTTATGAAATAATTTTATTTTAATTATTTCTTGACTTGTTTCAAAATTATTTGTCATGAATTAATAGTACTACCAAACATGTAAAAGCCCTCTGGGCGTTAAATAAATAAATAAATATATATCAAGCTGACATAACTCAAATTATTTTAATTGCAATCAAACTGAGTTGAAAATAATTGTTGAAGGCGTTTTCCCGGCAATGAACTTTATTTCCACTTATGTATTGGTAGTAATAACGGATTTCAGTCCCCATTGCATTGGTATATGGAGCATAAATATGTGCAAACAATCAATACATAATTTATGTTACGGTTTCTATGCACATAAAAATGACATATAAAATATTGTATAAACATCAAGAACCTCGATTGATCTCCATGAAATTGAAACGAGGTGAAGACAGAAATCCGTTCCGCTATACAAATCTGGTGAAACGGTCTTTAAAAGAGCGCTCATTCATGTTATAATGTACCCCAGAAGATTTGTGTATATTTAAACATAAATCCAGCTTTTTATTAGAAGAACCTCCAATGAACGTTATTGTGACACCGAAAAAATACTTCTGACATCCCCGATCGCAGCGGCACTGCCAAGCGTTATGGAGGGAAGGTTGAAATCTTCAGAGCTTCAAATCGGACTCGTTTTCACTGTTCAAAGATGATTTTTTGAATTTACGACCTTAATAAGAAATTGCATTTTATTTGAACAGTGAATATCGGATAAAGGGGATTAGAGTTTCTCTACCCCTGGGTCTTTTGTCAAATTTATGATTTACATAGTTAGAAATATTCCCGGTTGAGGTTGTTTGTCCAATAGTTCGCTGATTTTGAACATTTCCCAAAACGAAATCCTGATTTTTTAAGCAGATTAAACACTCTCATGGATTTGAATATTAGAAATGAAAATATTATATTAAAATTTTGATTTAAAAAATTGAGGAATTTTTTAAACATTTTTCGGCGCTTACCAATTTGTCATCTTTCCTTTAAAAATATCACTCTATAGGAAACTAAAAAGCTGTGATTATACAAACATATAATTTGATTATACAAACGTATTGTAAAGGTTACTGTCACTTCACCTTTTTATAAATTCATATAAAAAAATTATTGATGAAAAAATCCCAAACTTTGCAAAGGTGCAAGCAATAGCGGTCGATGACTTTTTGGAACATACTACAAGTATTTGAAAGGGGTCTACGGTAAACTTTTAAAAAGCAAATATTATAGCGCGGTGTTTCCACTTTACACATTTTAAATTACACTCGTGTATCTCACAATAATATAAAAGTAGATTAAACTACTTTTACGAATCCATCTCAGTTTGATTTATAAAACACACATAAATACTCTACACCCGTCGATGTACCGTCTACTAAAATCTTCTTTTTTTCATTGTTTATTATTATCAAATTTGTTTGGTAGAACTTCATTTTAATTTTTATTTCTTTTTAATATTCAATAATAATTTTTTTTAATTTATAAAAGCAGTTTATTTGTAAACAAGTTCTGCTTTAATAACTCAACGACCTTCAGTCAAATTTAAACAATGCAATAATTGGAGAAACTTTAAAAGGTAATAACCATTAATAATTTCCGTCATTTTACTCGGTAGGTTATACAAATAAAAGCAATAAGTTTCTTATTATTTCATCTTGACATATTATAAATACATCGTCTGTATGTGGCTTAACCACTGTCAGATAATGCCTTGCGAAGGCGAAACAGCTGTCACACATAATAATAATTACGTGACAGAACTTGTCTATAAATCAACTATTTTTATAAATTAAATAACAATATTATTGACTATGAAAAAAAAAAGAATACAAAATATTTTTTATTTTAATGATAAGTACGAAAAGCGTTATACATAGAGACGTGGAAGACGAAACAATGGAACGCCGGTTTTGCAGAAAACCGCACAGTTGTCGTTATTAACACGTGTTTTATCTTGTCTTTGTTTCCAGGTGTCACGAAGAGATGAGCACACGTCTCTGGGGGTGGACGGAATCACACAGACCAAGACGTCAAGGGGAAAGGAGTTTGATTTCGGGAAGTTCCCTTCTAACTCTGATGTTTTCATTGGTGGAATGCCTCCATGGTAAGTTTATTTTTTACATTTCGGAAAACTATTCACTGTACAAAAAATAAACGTGAGGTAAGAATGATGAAAAAATCTACACTAATATTATAAATACGAAAGTGCGTGTGTTTGTTTGGTACGCTTTCACGCCTAAGTCACTAAAAAGATTTTTTAAATTCTTCAACAAATAGAAAGCTACATTATATGCGAGAAAATATAGGCCCTATATGATGGTAAGCTCCGTCGTTATGAAATTATAAATATTAATATATTATATTTATTATACGTTTTCTGTCCCTAACAAAATTGCTAACGTCAGAAGAAAGGCAAAACAATCGTTGTCGTGGAAACGAAGTTCACATATTTTTGGGAAATTTTATTTCAGGCGTCGTAGTTAATATCTATACAGGGTGTCCGGGGGTAAAGTGCATTAACTTCGGGAGGTGATTCTACATGATGGTAGGAGTAAAAAAAGATTAATAACTTTTTCCTAAATTCCAACATTTTTTTCCCGTACAAAAAGACGTACCTACTAAAAATCCTTAGTGTGAGGTACGATATTACTTGCTGAGAGCCTGCCGGGCGCCCGACTCGATTGTGATTGGCCCGTATCGTAACAGCGGAAAATAATAAATCTGGCCGCACACGCCGGACTAATTTTATCTTTTTACCTCAAAACTACCCCTAAAAGTTGGAATTTCGTAAAAAGTTATATATCTTTTTTACTTCTACTATCATGTAGAATCGCCTCTCGAAGTTAATGCACTTTACCCCCGGACACCCTGTATATATAAACAGAAATTAATCACTCAAACATGTTTATTCTTTTTTTTTGGGTTCGCTATTGTTAGGACAAGGTTTGTATAAAACTACTGGTGACCTCTGGCATAACGAAATTTGCAATAGGTGGCACGCGAACTGTTTGAAAACTGACTGTAGCGGTACTGAATGTGTGGAATGCGGGAGGAGGGAGAGTGAGTGGAACTCGTGCAGGGGGTTCGCGGGAGGGGGGGAAGGGAACCAGGGAGGGGGAAGGCGGAGTGGGAACGCGAGAGGGGAAGGGAAGGCGGAAGGGAAACGGGACAAATGGAAAAAGACATGCTGGGAGAAACAATATCTTTTTAAAATAGCATATGAACCAATGCCGGGTACTAAATAAAGTTAAGAATTTTAAAAAATATCTTCAAGCGTACCACTGGCTTATTTAAAAATATTTCATATATCAAATCAGCGGCGATAAAAAATATTTTATTTATTTTTCTCTGTTCATTGGTTATACACCAATACATCAAGGAGAAGATTACAAATTTGAGATATACGTAAGCATTGTAAGTTGCATTACTATTTTGTGACATGAGTCTAATAGTTGCTGAATTGTATATAAGTAACGTTGAAGATGTCAATTGTCGAAGCAGAATCGTTAAGTAGTTGAGTTGTTCTGTTGAATGGCGAGTTCTGATAGGCAGAAGTCCTCGCTTTCGGAGCATAACAAATTCCTGAGATCTTACGAGTGAGGTAAGGGTGCTTGTTAGGGATATTTAATTTAACCTCTTTCTATAGAGGTAGATTCAATATAGTATCTAACGAAGGTCTCGATAGATGCCAAAACCAGCTAACATTTAAGTTGTTATGATTGACGGCTGACAATGTTTGATCAAAAACTGAGTATGTTCGAGAGTCTGCTTTTAACGTAAAGCTTTCAAATGTCCATATGGCGCTGGCTGATCGTCAATGTGAACGTCAATAAAATAGATCGAAGATTGAAGCACCGCATCCTTCCAAGTTTTGTTTTACTAGGGGCAGTCAAGGCCTCCTATTTTTTCTCCTTTAATTTTAAGATTTAAAAAATGCATTTAAGTACATTGGTTGAAAACTACACTGTTGACGATTTTTTTACTTTTCAATATAATCTCCGTCCATTTCCACAGCTTTGGCCCGCCTTTTGACAAGGGCATGTATCACGGTGTTGTAAAAAGCAAGGTAAAATCCAGAACACCATCGCCATAACTTTCCCGGCAGATCACACAGTTTTGATTTTTTTTGCTCTTGGTGAAAAAATTAATCTATATTTCGTCTCCGGTCACAATTTTTTCCAGAAACTAAGCGCTGCAAGTGTTGTGAGGCTAATGTTTTTTTCTTGTTTCTTTACTCTAGTCCGTTTACTTTCTTGGTACCCACCTTGCACAAACTTTTGTTGAATAATAATCAGTTGTCGAATAATCGTCCACTGCCTTTACTAAGGGAAAGAATGCGACATCTGTAGTTATCTGGGGTCACCACGAATGATGTCATCAACTCGCTCAATGTTGCGTGCAGTCATTTTTTCGCCAACGAGCTTTTCGTCAACCAGCGATGTTTGTCCTTCAGCTTCATTACAGTGACGAACCCATCATCCAGCAGTGCTGACGTCTACTTTTGTATCACCTTCACATCATTATCAAATAAGCTAATAGCAAAAAAAAAACAAAACGTGCTTTCTCGAACTGTCAGGGTTTGTTTTAATGTTGATTATTCTAATGTTTAACGGCTAGACCAACAGCTAATAAAATCGGTGGTTAACATGAACTTTTCAAAAAATGCATTACGTAAAAATCTTCGGTTCCAAATAAATTATGAATAACTGTATTTAACCTTAGTTTTTGTGTACGCTTGTATTTATGTACATTTGATATCTATCACGATACATGTATATCCCAGTGGAGCAGGCATTGAAAAATAATTTATATATATATACATAAATACGGTATACGAATAAAAAAATTTAAATAACCGCATTGAACGACGATCAAATAATAATCTTTCTCAGACAACACTATATTGTATACTGCTTTATTTATTGATATTTATGACACCCGATACATTTATCCCCCTGAAGGTCTGCGACATGGTATTTTTAAAAACGTGTTTTTTTATGACAAAGTGATAAAGCTTAATTTAAAAGCCGTGCCAAGAGATGGTAATAGGGAGGTTGCTCGGGGTTAAAGGCCACTTTTGGAGTAATAAACTAATAATGTAGTGGTGTAAAATACGTCATCACAAAGGTTCGCAGAAAGAGACACCCTAATTCTATGTATACTGTCTTTCATAAAACTTTTCATTTTATTAAGTATTTTGCGACCTTTCGGTTTGAATAACGTCTAAGGATGGTATTTCCAATGGAAGAAATCACCTACATACAACACATTCGAACCACGGCCTACGTGGTCGAGGGGTAAGGCTCTTGACTCGCAATCGAAGATTGCTGGATCGAATCCCGGCGTGGCAAATAAATTTTATTTGATTGATTTGTGTAATTTCACAATCAATTTTAAAAAATAATATATACAATATATGCGGTACGTTTTAGAGTGGAAGATACTCTCAGTATCGCCCTGGTGTAAGACCACCATTCAGAATTGAAACATTGCTTGAAATGGCTTTAGCCGTGTTTGGTGACCAGATCTGAATACCCAGCCATCCTCTTCCTCTTCTCCTTCCCCTCCTCATTACCTTCAGCCTCACAACACACCCCAATTGGAGATGCCATTGAATGAAACACTAGTACATATTGAATTATTTGGCGGGCAGGAGATAAGCCGACGTAATTCAGTGGTCAGAGCATTTGACCGGAAATCAGAAGGACACGGGTTCGATTCCGTCGGCGTGTATCTTTTCTCGGAAGATTTTTTCAATGTAGATGAGTGTTTCAGGCTGATAATTACCGCTTAAAATAATTGTTACCCTTACTACCGCACAAGAGTCCCAACTGCTCCCGTCTGGAGCCAGTGGCACTATGGCATCCCCAATTGGGGTATGTTGTGAGACTGAAGGCAGTGGGGAGGGGAAGGAGATAGGGAAGAGGAACGTGGGGAAGTACCTGGCTATTCAGATCTGTCAGATCTCGTCACCAAACATGGTTTAAAAATAAATAGTGTTTATAATAATTTTCGGAGCATACTTTGCAAATTTTTTTCTATCGAGGGAATTTTACATAATTTGCGTTTCGGCGGGAAACGCGTCTAGATACTATCTTCAAAAATAAGATGTGTTTTTTAAGAGCTTAAAAACTTCAAATGTTTAAGGGAGATACGTAAGAAATCGGTAGAAATCCGGGTAGCGGCCGGGTAACCTTAAATACCGATCGTTGTTAGTGAAATAAAAATAAAATTATTGTTTGCAATTTTTTTTATAACTTGTCTAGTATTCCTATTCTTAGGCGTAACACAATTCTTGACTTTGGTTTTGTTCAATTTTATTATTATTATGTAATGAGCAGGCAGCATTCTGCTGATGAGCTCATATTTAATTTCACAAAAGTTTGACAGTAATTTACAAGAGGTTTTTAGATGTTTCACAGATAGGAAAATATTATTATTTTTTATTGCACATTCAAGGTGCATTAACCGAATCAATGTATGTAGCTGATGATTTACTATAATTTATTAGAAACTATGAAAATAAAAAACTAGAATCTGTCACTTCATTAAGAGCAATGCGGTAAAAACACCCTTCCACATAATGTTTTTAACGGAGAAATAAGCAAAACAAACCACTCGTTCAATTCCAACAGTCTCACGAGATTGGTCCAATTAAACAAAAGATCGCATTGTTACGTGGCAAGGCGGGAAAAGAGAATGGTTTGGTGAAGAGGGGGTGGGTTCTACTTCCCCCCATTTTAAACCTTTTCTGTTGCCAAAATTCAGATAGGCAGATGATTATGGCGGCGTAACAAACGATGTGTATGTAAAGCCATATTTACATAGATTTTGCAGCGGGGATTATTTTGTTGGCAAGTTTTGTTTATTCGTGGAGATATGTTTTTATTCAGCAAGAACTTGGCTTGTGTATTTTTTGGATTACGGGCTTAGTAAGTAACGCTTTAGGTGGACTATATTATATACTATAAATTGACCTACTAACAGCACTTTGTTAAAGGGGAAATGAAAAGAAAAGGTTCTGTGGCAAAAAGGTTTCTTTTGTTTAACAATGTGCTATGCAGGTAAGGCAAACCAGCACATAAAAAAACGATCGTTGGACTAAAACGCAAATATATTCCAAAACAACGAGGTATACTAGATATTATTACTAGATCTAGCAGTTAATTTCTCCAAACCTTTTTAATTAAATTTCGTCTTTTATTTGTCGATCGTGAATTGTTATTAACGCTTAAAAAGTTAAAAATTGACCCACAGAAAAAAAAATAGCACTCCTGTTTATAAAAGTATTAAAATAAATATCTATACAAGTTCGGTGAAAATGTGGCCAATTTCATTAATTTGTCTATTGAATTATAAATATACAGGTTATGCCAGTGTTTCTTAACCGTTTTGAAAAATCACCCGTTTTATTACAGTAAAATTATCCAGCGACCCCCCTTTTTTAAATAAAAAATGACAAAAAGTACAAATAAAACACATTATTATTACGTTGACATCGGGTAATATGCCTCAGTTAAATTTTTGTGCGTGAAAGTGTAGTATACAGAACTTGTCAATACGTTGCACCTAAATAAAGTGTGTCAATATTTCAGTGTGTATAACTTGAGAATGAGCTTATTTTCAATTATGTCACAATGCCTACTCGAACTTCTGCAGCGCCCCCTAAATGCTAAAAATTTTAAAACGCCCCCCAGACCTCAAAACGCCCATGAGGGGGCGCTGGCGCCCCCGTTAAGAATCACTGAGTTAGGCCGTCAAACAATTCGATTTTTCATTATTTTAGAAGCAACTTTGGCAATAATTTGTAGGTTAATAACAATTATTCAATAAATTAATTTTACATTACCGTATCAATCAATACGTTTGAAATACACTGTGTCCGGAAACTCGTAGTACAAGCGGGAAACTGGTAAATCTACATCACATTCGGAGTCGATTTGTAATAAAACTTTTTTGATTTGAGCTTTCGTTTTCGAGTAAATCGGGTCCGAAGTTGGAATTTTTTTGGTTAAATTTGAAAAAATTGTTCACTTGGGGGTTGATTTCAGCTGTGTAATGTCTTATAAAATGCATCGAAGGGTAAACCGGGCTCAAAAGTTTTTTTTAACCCTTTAGTTGCCGAAATATTGGAAAAAATAGAAAAAAATAATATTAAAATCGAAATGCTCAGAACGAAAAAAATTAGTTCTTGGGGTTCTCTACGTGATGTAGATTCACCAGTTTCCCGCTTTTACTTTGAGTTTTCGGACACGTTGTATAAAGAAAACATTTAAAACGAAAATAATAACTTTTTTCATACCATTCAAAAAGAAACTTCATCTTTATTGAAATCTTCATAACCATGTTAGGAACAAACAAAAAATTCCTACTTTTATTTCAACCTTAAAAAAACTTTTAAAACATACAAAAAACCTTTTTTTACTACTTACCCAAAAAAAAACCATCCTTTCGTCGGAGGGCAAAATCGCAAAAAAATCTTGTTATTTTGGCTTACTTTCAACATACATAAAAACGGTAACTTTTCATTCGAGTAAGCGCAAAACCAGTCTCCAATAATTTCACTTCTCGTACGGCACATGTTATTTCTGCCGGCTTACCGTATTATTATATTGAAACCTCCCCGCCAGAGAAGATATAATCTAATTAAAGTGCTCTCCTGATTAACACCCTCTGCAGTTATTGCTACCCTGTTACATTCTCCCAATTATCCTTGTTTTCTCTCCGCATTGCGTCCGCGACCTACTTTCTATACACTTCCTGCTTCCTGCTTCCCACTTCATACCCCTAACCAGCCTTTACTTCTTGCTTCCAGGTCATTCTCTATAACTACGTATCCTACAGTGTACACTTTCCGCTCTCGGTTTCTCACGCCCTACCTTCGCTGTAATTTACAGACAACATTAAAACATTAAGCGGTTATAATTTGACACCAACTTTAGCTGTTGGTTGTCAGATACCACGGATGCTGTTACGAGTATGTTGTTATTTTTATTTTATACAAAACCAAAAAAAAAACACAGACTATTTCATTTTGACAGTACCTCTTAAACATTAGATATTATATATAAAAAAAATACATGGCGTCAAACATAATGAATCTTCATTACATACATAGTATAAAATGAAGTCGCTCAAAATGTATGTGCGCATAGATCTTTTAAACTACGCAACGGATTTTCATGCGATTTTCACCAATAGATAGAGTGATTCAAGTGGAAAGTTTATATGTATAACAAATGCTTATTATAGTAGAGAAAAACCGAGAAATTCAAATATTCAATTCAGGCAGCGGGCAGCTGGCAAGCGGGTGGTGTGGATTTTATTTTAAGGTTGGGTAATGGCGTTGTGTTTCGTTAGCCACAGCAACGTGTGGCCGGGTCTGCTAGTAATATATAAAACAAAGTCGGGTTCGTTACACCATTTATAACTCAAGAATGGCTGAACCGATTTTTATGTTCTTTGATTTGTTGGATTTGTCTCCACCCCGAATAGCAGAATAGCTATTAAAAAATTATGAAGAAAATTCTTTTCCTCATACGTTTTACATAGTACGAATTCTCATCTTTTGAAAGAGTTGCAGCAATATTGTGATAATATAATATCGAATAGTGAGTGAATTCAAAAAATTCAAAAACGTCATATGTTAATGCGCTGATTGTTTTGCTTTTGTTCTTAAACATAATACTGCCCCTCTTTCTTACACACTAAATGTCAATAGTCGATAATGAGACAAACGGTGAACGTATGTCTGCACCCCTCCAAAGAAAAATACAAGAATTATAATAAATCTCCTTCACACATAAACATAAACAAAATGAAAATGAACCGCAAATGCCGGAAGTAAGGGGAAAAAAAGAAAATCACAAAAATGTAAATCCGTTCACAACGCGATCTCTGTTACTGATAAAAACAAAACACAGACAGTTGCGCTTAGATAATTACTTCATTGTGTAATTTTTAACTTACTAATTAAAGAACTGAATTTAATTCAGCTAATAAGTTAACACAACAGTTATAGATTCCGAGGTGGTATGAAGTTCGTCGGGTCAGCTAGTAGTAATATAAAGAACGTAACAACGCACACGTTCCGGTTAGACGAAACGTCTGTGTTCGAGTCCCGTTTGCGACCATTGTTTTTCAGGGTCTTGTTCTCTTTCATATTTTCGTTTAGATTATTAATGTTATCTTCTTCTTCAATGATATATTATTAGTTTATCATTTCAATCCTCAAATAATATAGCTTTTACCTCCCAAAAAAAATTTTTATGAACGAGAGAATGATTTTTATATAGAGAATGATACCTTGGTAAGGGAAAATATTGTATAATTTAAAATACCCTATTCATAATATCACACCTTCAGCGCTTACGAAAATTGACCGCAATAATTATTCAGTACACTGCTGGGATTATTTGCATTTGCAGAATCCGACGTGGTTTGTTGTGCTTTCAAAGAACTCAAAGCTTATTTGTATAAATTAAGAAGGACCCGAATTCACCCGAAAGTCATGAAAGGGCATAATCCGATTTCATCAGTTATTTTGTACAAACTCGCGTTATATGATTAGATTTTTTATTTAAAATCTGCGATGTGTGATTCTTCTTTGTTTTAAACTTGCGGTGTGTGATTTTCCTTTGTTTCAAATCTGTGGTGTGTGATTTTGTTGTTCTTTTTTCGTTTTTTTAGCGAATAATCAGATTGTAGCCTGTTTGGGATGCGTGGACACGTTCCGAGTACAATGTACATAGTGTTGAGTCCGCGAGGAATAGAGAATGGAAAACACGTGGGCTCATCGGACATAACCATGTACCTACACTGAGTGTAAGTCATTTATTTTGTATGGACTACAGAAACCTAGCACTCTTTCATGGATGCTAATAAAGTTTGTTGCGAAAATAACTTTGTTGATACTAATTATCTGAACCGTAGCAAATTATATACAATGAAGAAAAATATAAAACTCATCGATCAATCAGATTGATAATACACTATTTAAGTAGTTTTGTCCAAATTAATTAAACTTCACAGCACGGTAGAATGAGTAAGAAGCCATTTTCTTTTGCAAAATCAAAGAAGAAGCCAAGCCAGAAAGCTGTTTTTTTTTTATATAAACAATGATTGATTGATATCAAACACGTCACTTATAAACTAGATAAAGGTAAACTTTTCACTTAAATGTACTCTGCTTGACTTTTTTTTTAAATTTCTGTATTTCAAATTCTGCTTATGTCCACCCCTTCATTGTTTCTAAAACTCATTCCAAAATTTGTTGCTTTCGTCCAGGAATATAATATTATTACATTTGTTGAGATAAGGCATGATTGAAAACAAGCATATTTCAATTGAAACTATATTTGAAAACACTTGCACAATAACATAAAGTTTTCTATAAATTTATCTTGTTCCCTTCAAAAATTTGGCTTTTTTTTCGGATGGTCAAAATATTTTCGCTTTTCAATAAAATGCAAATATTTGGAATATTTCTGAACACATTCAAAAACCAAAAACTGTTTTAGAAAGGTGATAAAATACGCTTTCAAATTATAGAATTCGAAAAATATATATATTTTTTTAAATTATAAAATGTTTGCATACAAACATAAAAAAGTTTTCAAAATGGCTCACCTTATGTTTTTTCTAACTAAAGTTACTGATAGATAATAAAAAAATAAAAACACATGCATATTTTATTAGACAAATGTATAACAAACACATATTGTAACCTCAATTTTTTGTCGCTCTATGAATTTTTTTTTTTTAAATTCCCGAAGTTTCAAATTATTTTTTCAATTTGCGTTTCAAAACTTTGTGTACATAAAAGTGTACATTTTACTTTTTTGGTGGCTTTTTTTTTTAAATTGGAATATAAAGCATGATGTTTTTCCTTTCTAACACCGATTAGAACATATTTCTAACTATGATAGTAAGGGAGTTACGGCGTCTTATGTGAGACCTATGTGTGTTGGGACAAATCTGGTCTCCTGTGATTAAACGAGTTAACTAACTTAATTTAAAAACTTAAAGAGTTTTTAAAGAAAATTTTCTGTTTAATAATTGAAATTAGAAAAGCACTGGGGGCTTTTACATACATATAGGTAGTACGACTTTAACACGAGAACGAAAGAAGTGAAATCAGAAAGAAGTAATAAAATTACAAGTGTGCAGATCAAACGCGGTAGGAATAAAACCTTCAGAAAACTAAAGTAGACAAGAGTGGAGAGGCTGCGAAGCACCGCACAAAGAGGAGACCGATTATTCTATCTTATTATCTCGCTGGTTAAATCCTATAGCTGAATGTGTTTGTCCCTTTTTCGTGTCTTTGTAAAGGTTTTTCGTTTCATCGAGTTTTAAATCACAACGGTGCTAAAGAAGTTTTCACTTCAAAACTAAATTTACAGTAGAAAAGGTAAATAATCAGAGTGTGCATTTCACATCCGATAGAAGTGACACCTTCCGAAAACTAAAGTAGACCAGAGTGTGGAGGCTACGAAGCACCGCACAAAAAGGAGACCGATTATACTATCTCATTCTCTGGCAGGTTAAAACCTTTTTTATTTATTTAAATACCGCACAAGAGTCCTAACGGCTCCCGTCTGAAGCCAGGGAGACTATGACATTCCCAATTTGGGTATGTTGTGAGGTTTAAAGTAGTGGGGAGGGGAAGGAGATAGGAAAGAGACAGGTGGGAAAGTACCTGGCTATTCAGATCTGGTCACCAAACACGGCTAATGCCATTTCAAGCAACGTTCCAATTCTGAATGGTGGTCTCTATCTGGCGATACTGAGAGCATCTTCCAGTCTGGAACATGCGGCAAATATACTATATATTATTTTAAATTAATAAATTTTGAAATAACACAAATTTTGCCACGCTGAGATTCGATCCCGCGACCTTCGGTGTGCTAGTCGAGAGCCTTACCGCTGGACTACGCCGGCCGTCAAACCTACAGGTGTATATGTTTTAAAAGTACGTTGGTTAGTTAGGTTTACAAAGAGACAAACGAAGATTTAGATTATTTTAGAAGAATAGGATTGGAATAGATTTTTAATAATGTGATCCACAAAATTCACCAAGCTAATATTAAATATGTCAATATCACCTAAGTATTTTTTCCCATATCGCGAAACCGCCGTATCGGAGAAGTAGATTACTAAACTTTGTGTATTTTTTTATTACTATTTTATATACTTACTAGCTGATCCGGCGAACTTCTTACCGCCTTAGAATCAAAAACTGTTGTCAACTTATTAGCTGAATTGATCTAAATTGTTTCTCCCTGCGTATACCATACCTTGATCTAAATTGTTTCTCCCTGCTTATCCTTTCCCCTCTCGCGTTCCCTCTCCCTCTCCCCACTCCACTTCTCCCCTTCCCCCGTCCCGCTAACCCCCCTTCCTGAGTTCCTTTCCCCCTCCCCCCTCCCCCTCCCTCTCCCCCCTTCCCCCTTCCCCCCCCTCCCCCCTCCCCCGGTTCACAGTTCAATATTATACCCCTTACAATATTGCTGCAGTTCTTTCAAAATAGGAGAATTCGTTCCGTACAAAATGTATGGGGAAAATAATTTTATTCGGAGTGGAACACCCTTCACTTTTAGGGGTATGTAAAATAGATGTTGGTCGATTCTCAGACCTACCAGATAAGCACACAAAATTTCATCAAAATTGGTCCAGCCGTTTCGGAGGAGTATGGTAACAAACACCGTGACACGAGAATTTTATATATTAGATTTTGATTATCCCTGATGATGTAACGGTAAGTAACAAAATTATTAATTAGGAATGTACTAAAAAAATTACTACAAAGAAAAGTATTACTTACTATTCAGAAACTACAGTTATCATTTTTACTAGCCAGTAAAAGCACTTAACATTTCTACATGACAAAGTAAACGGCAATTTAAATTTTTAAATCTGATCAAATTATTTTGGCGGCATTTAAGCGAAGCAAAAAATGCTTAAGAGGGTTAAAAACTCGCTCTAACGACCTAGAGGGGGCAGATGCATCCACTGAGATCACCTTTGATGCCAGGGGAGGGTTAGACAGTTAGACGGGTTCACTTAAGCGAGATAAGCACCCGGGTAGCAGAGGGTTAAGGGTCAAAACTTGGCGGGGTCGAAACCACCCTCATCCCACCCAACCCACAATCAGCGGTACGTAATCGTTTGCCACCACGTAATTTAAAATATGATTGAAAAAAAAAAACAAATAATTTATTTACTTTTGAATGTAGCTATAACTTTGTGGCTATCCATTATAGATAAATGAAACACTGTTACTTTGTTTGAACCACTTGTATATTTGAGTAAAGCCGACCGGTTTCGGAACAACTGTTCCTTCTTCAGGGCAATCGTATACTGATTTGACATTTACAAAATAGTGGATGGGAACAATGTATTATTACTAAATCAGTATATGTTTACCCTGAAGAAGGAACGGTCGTTCCGAAACCGGTTGGCTGTACTCAAATATACAAGTGGTTCAAACAAAGGAACATTGTTTCATTTATATTAATTTATTTTATTATTTCGTGTATCTCACATTATTTCGTAGCAGAATTTAAACACGTAAATTTGAATGGATAAACTATGTACAATATAAACTACATTTGCGGCACGTTCCTGAGTGGCACCTAATCGTACTTTCAATATCGCCTTGGTGATAGATCACCATTCAAAATCGAAACTTTGCTTGCATTGGCTTTAACGGTTGATGATAAGTTCTTCTTAATCTTCATCTTCCCCACTTCCTTCCCCTCCCCCTTTAGCCTCCAAATAAACCACAAGTGGGAATGCTAAGTGATGTGTGTTTTATGCGGCTGTGGATGTCGAAGGACCTTGAAGTGTGTTTTTAATGTGTTTTGACCACTGCACAATGTAGAAAGAATGCACAAAGGAAAGGAGAAAATGACTTACTGCGCTGGCACTTCTCTTTTTTTTTTTTTTTTTATTGTTGATACAGTATTATTTTACAAATTTTTATAGTACAAACCAGTAATGTTGGCCTCACTGGGTTGTTTACCCGTGCTGAGGCCCCCATTTTATAATATAATACTTTATACATTATAGTTTGAAAAAAAAGAAATATACAAAGTTGGTGATAAAACAAACAAAAAAATCATTTAAAATAAAGATAATTTTAAACTAAAAATAGAGATCAAAAATTTAAATTATTTTAAATTAATAAACTAAAAAAATAAAGTAATTAAATGAAAATCGGCGTATATTATGTTTTATGTGTTTGTGAGTGTTACGTGTTTTATATTGGTTTTGTGTGTTGGGAGAATACGTTTTATTCTTTTATGTTATGAAATTTTGGTAAAATTGTCTATTTTGTTCTTTAATCCATTTTTTTATTTTGTGTCTGAAATTATTTTTATTTTCCTCAATTTTTGTTTCAAGTGAAAGACTGTTGAATGCTTTTATAGCTTGGTATTTATGGTGTCTTTTTCCAAAGGTAGTGTTTACCGTCGGAGTTTTTATGTTTTCTTTGTACGCTTGTCTAACTGGTCTATTAGTGATATTTGGGGTTTGTTGGAGTGTGTTTTTTTGGTCAAAAATGTAGTTCAGTAGTGTTTTTACATATAATTGGCGTATATCTAGTACGTCACAACTTTTATATATTTGATCTGTATCGGTTAGTCTATGTTTTTTAAGTATTACTTTTAAGATCGTTTTCTGTGCGATTTCTATTTGAGCGATAGCTGCGTTTGTTGCTCCTCCCCAAGCAATTAATCCATATTCTATTATTGATTGACAAAGTGCGAAATATATTGTTTTCATTTGTTTTATTTTATATATGTTTCTTATGTTTAGGAAAATGTGTATTGTTCTGAGGAGTTTATTTGTGATTTGTTTAATATGATGTGTCCATCTAAGGTTATGGTCAATTACGATACCTAGATACTTTATTTGTTCCGTTTTTTCTAGAGGAGGGCAATCGCAGATGTTTGTGTTAATGCATTCGTGTATTTTTATGGTATTTGTATCGTTTTTTGGCTGTCCCGTGTTAGTTATACTGTACGTTGAGAATTTTGTTTTCGATATGTTTAGTGTAAGTGTGTTAGAGTCCAGCCATGTTTTCACTTGCGTGATTCCTAGATTTGCTTTGTTATATACCTTTTTCCAATCCTTAGCTTTAAAGAGTAAAACTGTGTCGTCTGCGTAACTGATTATTTCACCGTCTATTTCCATGCTGCAAAGTTCATTTATATAAATGGTGAAAAGAATGGGCCCTAGTATGCTTCCTTGTGGAACTCCGTATGTAATCGGCAGTGGTTTGCTAGTATGGTTATTAATTTTGACTTGTTGTGTTCTGTCGCTCATATAACTTTTCAATAGTTGGAGTTCTTTATCTTTGATACCCATATTTTCTAATTTTTTAAGAAGTGTTTTGTGGCAGATTGAATCAAACGCTTTAGCTAAATCTAGATATATCGCTATGCATTTATACCCTTGATCTAAGTTGCTATGTATATAATCTATTGTACTTGCCAAAGCTTCTTTTGTGCTTCTTTTTTCTCTAAATCCATATTGTTTATCCGAGATTAATTTGTTTTCTTCCAGGTATTTTATAATTTGGATTTTTAATACTCTTTCGTAAATCTTTGATAGCGAGTTTAACAATGTGATTGGCCTATAGTTAGTTATTTCCATTTTGTCTCCGGATTTATAAATAGGTATCACCAGTCCTTTTTTAAGAGTACTAGGAAAGTAGGCGTGTGTTATGCTAAGGTTGATTAAGTGTGTTATAGGTTTTAATATTTCATTTTTTATTATTTTAATGCAATCCGTTGTTATCTCATCTAATCCAGGAGCAATCCGGTTTTTTAATGTGTTTATTATTTTGTCAATTTCTTTTTCCGAAGTTGTTTTTATTATAAATCTGTGTTGTGTCGGTTGAGAATTGATGTTTGAAATGTTTGTTTGTGTTATTTTGTTTGTGCTATGTTTTTTACGGTTCACTAAAACTTTCCCTATAGTTGCGAAGAAGTTATTGACATGGTTTGCCATAAATTCTGTATTTGTTTTGGCATCAATTTTGTTTGAGTTAATATTTAGATGTTCAATAGTATTTTTCTGTTTGTATTTTTGTGTGTATGTAACTTCTTTTAAAATTCTCCATATTTCCTTCGGGTTATTATTTTCTTTAAGTTTTTCTCTGTAGTATAACTCCTTAGCTACTCTAATAATTTTCGTGCAGATGTTTCTATATCTTTTATAGTAATTAAGTTGTTCCATGTCATACGGTGTGTGTTTAATTTGTTTGTGAATTTTGTCTCGTTTACGAATACAGTTTAATATTCCTTGTGTTATCCATAGTTTAATTTTCTTCTTCTTCTCTTCTATCTTGGTTGGGTTTATTATGCACTGGTATGACTATATTAGTCGCGGTTACTTGCGGTATGCGGGTTCGGTTTCCGGATACGGTAAGCGGTATATTAGAGATGTTCATGCGGCGAGTTTCGATTAAAGACTGACATGGGTAATGAAAAATGACAGGTATATGGGGAACTTACAAGTACAGGGTCTACGATGTATAGAGATGTATGTAGTTAAGTGTAGCTATTGTATTGTGTAAATGCCCAACTACTGACTCAAGACAGTTTCGTGCCTTTTTCAGAGTACTTAGTAGTTAGTACTGAAAGGCTTTGTTTGATTTTAAATTAATTTGATTTAGACTAATGAAATATGAGTACGAAGAAGAACTAAAAAAAAATAGAATCAGAAATTCGTAATTGAAAACCGGGTATTTCATGGAAAATATTTACACTCCCACGAATTAATTTTCAAAACTATTTTTTCGAGAAGACAAGACAAAAAATATACGGAACCCGACATTTAAAATGTACATAATATAATATTATGTGTTATACAAAAATTACATTACTGCTACCTGAATTTTCTCGTACGTACTTAGCGAATCTATTGTAAGTGTAAACTCGACATTTATAAAATACATTAATTTAACCACTTTTATTTGTTTAAAAAAACAACATATTTCGTAAGCAATGCTTACTTCAACCGGGTTTATTTAAAACGGAACATTAATTACATAACATGTTGGTTTTTTACACAATAAAAGTGGTTAAAACCAAAGATATTGGAATATGTTAAAACTTAGTATTTTATTAATTTTGAATTAAAATTTCGCCAATTAAGGGGCCATTCATTTATTACGTATGACGATTTAGGGGGGGCGACCATGTCTTATTTTGTCTTGCAAAGGGGGTGGGAGGGAGTCTTGATAGTTCTTACGTAAGATCACAAAAATGCGCAAATTTTTAACAAAGTACCGTATTATATTAGTACCGTTGTAAGTACAAATAAACATTTCTAAAAATTTTTACTTTGAAAAATAAACATTAAAACAAACCAAACATGTATTCATTTTTTCTCCTTTAGGTTCTTACGTAATAAATATTAAATAGGGCGGGTGGGGGTTCAGCTTATTCTTATTTTTTTCTTATAATAGGGGGGAAGGGGGTCGAAAACTAGCAAAATTCGTCTTACGTAATATATGAATGCCCCGTAATAAGTTTGCTGTATTTGAAGACGTAAAATAGAATACACCGTTTTATTGCGAAATAACAGAAGGAGTTGTTTTTTACGAATTAATTTAAAGGAATATCGAAATTTTGTCATGGGTTATGAAAAATAAATGCAGTTTTATAAGATGGATTAGATGTTTGTCAAGATTAAAACACCATCGGAAACTCGTATGTACAGGGTTTTCCAATAAGAGGTGTTATTTTGATATTCAAAGAAAAATGCCATTTTTTAATTTAAATGATCGGATGTTTATTTCATTATAAAGAGGAAGGTATGCCGTTAATGGTGAAAAATAACATCAGGCAAATGACCACCACGACCACGCTTACAGGACCATATCCTTTTCATGAAATTTTCCATAACCAAATCGCAAAGTGGCTGCCCTATGTCCTCGATAGCCTCACGAATTCCATCTTTGAGGTCTTGAATCGACGCTGGGCTGTTGGCGTAGACCTTCTCTTTCACGTGGCTCCAAAGGAAGAAGTCGCAAGGTGTTAAATCACAAGATCTCGGTGGCCAATTGTGATCACCTCTTCGAGAGATAACACGGTCCGGAAACTTTTCCCGTAAAAGATCAATGGCTTCGTTGCTTGTGTGGCACGTAGCGCCGTCTTGTTGAAATTAAACGTTGTCCAGACTAATACCATCTAATTCCGGCCATAAAAAATCATTAACCATCTCTCGATAGCGCAATCCATTCACCGTAACTGTTGCTCCAGCCTCATTTTCATAGTGAATTTTAATAATTTCAATGCGTTGTTGAAGCATGTATCGTTCCATTTTTATTAATGGCGTAGTTTCTTCTTGTCAAATGTCAAAAAATGACAGCTTTAAAAGTGACATCTACCGAAATAGCGGGCTATTCAAAATAACACCTCTTATTGGAAAACCCTTTACAATATTTTATTATAACAAATTATTCTTCTTTGAAACATAAAATAATGTATCTCAGTTCAACTAATTCTCGATTAATAATATTTATTTTCCGTGAGAGTTCAAAGATTTACACAAACATCAAGAAAATACCGTAAACAGATTTAAAATTACTCTTCTGCAACAAGTTTTGCAACCAAAAAATGGGAAAAAGGGGGTTGCTACAAACGAAATTTATAATACTAGTAACAATAAAACCACTCGTAAACTAAAAACAGCTCTCGAAAGCAAAGGGTTGGGGGCTCCTGACCGAAGTCTGCCAGTGGATGTAATTAGCCAAGGTTACATAAGTTAAAAAAATCCAAATTTAATTTGCCTGATTTGAATTTTAATGTTTGCTTTGATCGGTAAAAAAAATATTGGCTTTGTTCCAGACTTCAATAAAAGTTTATGTAATTGATCTTTTTATTCTTATTATTTTTTATATTGATTCTTATTCTTGAATTGTTTCTTCATTGCTGAGGATCGTTACCCACATTCTTATTTCACAGGTAGATGAAAGTTTATAAAACCATTCTTGTCAAATATCAATCAAATCAATTCGTTTTATCATTCAGGCATGTTTTAGCGTACGACGTCTAATTATGTTGTTAGTTAATATTAATAACAAAGTAGCTGACCCCCTTTAAAAATAAACATCGTCGAAGGTTATGTTATATTTTATAAAATATTATATTATTTGATCATTGAAATGGGCAGCCGTCATATAAATATTTGCTAAGTACAATAAGAACACAGGGTTTTAGCGAAAATACCGTACCGTCCGGGGTTAATGTATTTGATATTTACGATTTTTTTTATTATATCAATGACAATATGTATTATGAAACCTAGATATTAACATTCATCGATATATTATTTACAAACAATTTAATAATATATCGTATCCTGGAAATTTATATTTAAGACTGTTGAGAAATTAGTTTAGTTATAAAAAGAAAATCATTTTCTTTTATTTAAGAATGGAATGTTAGGAAATCACTATTCCGACCGTTGCTGAAATATCTTACCTAAGTTGCGAGATGATTTGTTTTATGTAATACCTTCCATTTTCCTATGTATACAACATGTTTGTGATATAAGTACACTTTTCAGGTTTTCGTAGCAGCCCGAAAAAAGGTTATTCAAAACTACGCGATCTAAGGATGGGGGTTGGAAGCCAACCAAGAAATTTTCTGTGTTAAAAACATTTTGAGGAACGTTTTTCCAACAGAAGATTGAAAATTACTCGATAGATGAAACACAACATTATATTTATGTACTAGCTGACCCGGCCACGCGTTGCTGTGGCTAATAAAACACAACGTCATCTACCGGATGGTTATACAACCTTTATAACCACCGCCGTCTTTGAATTTATCGCGAAGAGACAGCCAGATGCCGCAGGGGACTTTAATTTATAATACGTAGAGATGGTGTGAAAGATTATAATAATGTGCATGAATTGCTTGGGGTAACTAACGTATTTAAGTTAATAAGGATTAATACTGTATCCGTCTAAATAACTTTTCAATTACCGTAATGTAAATGACCATTTTTTTAGAAGATAGAATGAGTATAGTAAGCTATCCGTAAAAGATAGATGTATGCCTTCGCGGACTTTTTTGTAGATCTATAAAAGAGGAATATCCCACCATGCATTGGTCTGTTATATCCCAAAAGGATTAAGCAGCGTTTTCGATGAAAGCTACCAGGCGGTTCGACTTTTTCCGACACTTCTAACAATTATCATTGTATTTCAACCAATTTACACAAATCCTTGACAAATTAAATACCTAAACCTTCCTCAAGAAACACTCTGTCTATTGGTGAAAACCGTATGAAAATCCGTTCAGTAGTTTTCGAGTTTATCGCGAACAGACAGACAGACGACCCGGAGGACTTTAATTTATAATATGTAGAGATAATTAAATGAAGACAATATTAGCGAAACTCAGTCGAAAATCTGGAAACAACAAAAACAGAAAAGGATATTGGCACCTTTTTCAGATTTTTCTGTTTCCAGATTGTTTTACTTAGTTTCGCAATTATTATCTTCATTTAATTAAATATTTCAAGTTGAGGTTTTACTCATAAAGTTAAAAATATTTGTATTTTTCTAAATTTTATTTTTATTAATCATTAACGCCTTCATGGGCTTTTACATACGTTTACATTTTTTTATGTTTTAGTGCGTACAGGTGTGTTTAGATGACAAAAAAAGAAGTAAGGTGTTATGTATAGTTATATATACTATATCATTAAATTCACTAAAAGGTATTTATTTTGCACTTGCCCATTCTGTACTACAATATGGAATCGTGGCTTAGGGATCCATATAAATCATCCCCACTTCCACATGAGATAATTAAAAAAATATTAATTAGAATTATCTTAAAGCATTGTTTAATAAAAATATTATCCCACAATTAATTATTAGCATAGAATTAGTTCCGTTAGAGGACTGACCGTACCACTAGTATGAACTATAATAGCACAAGATCACTGTACGAGTTTAAACATAAGGGAATAAAATTAATCATTAAATTACCCCTTGATACACGATCGGAAGAAAACTACGACAATTACAACAAAAAATTTGTAGTTCCAACTTATAACTTTTACTTATTGTTCGATATATGTTTTTCTTATCATGCCTACGTATCATTTATAACTTCTCTATACTTTTTTATTACTTTTATAAATTGCTAACAACTTTATTCATATTCTATTTTCAAATATTTTCGTTAGTTGTTTTTGGGGTGTTATGCCGTATTGCGCTACCCCCTACTCCATCATCAGGGCAGATGACAGTTATACATGTAAAATATATAACTATTCTCTCCTGAAGGTATATGAAATAATATGTTATGTTATTCAAAATGTGTAAACACCAAAAATGTTTCAAACAATAAATAAATACAAAAAATTAAAAAGTAGGTATTACATTTGTTAGGTCATGGAGTTGATTATTATTTTATTGATATTTATCACAGTGTAATAGACTTGTCAGAAAAATAATTATGATTAAATGTAGTGCTGCATAAATAAAAATGTTTTTTTTTTATCTGTGTGATTGGTAATAAAGAATTGTTATTGCCTACTAATCTTAACCAAACGTCGAGTCTCTGAATAATAACCACAGAGACTAACTAACTAACTAACTAACCAACACGCCGCTTCCCCGCAGGGGTAGGCAGAGAGGACGGACCGCCAAACAACTCGGTCTTGGCACACACTCTTTGCCTCACTCACATTCATACATCGTCTCACACATTCTCTTCTACTATTCTGACTTTTGACATGGCCCGACTCAAGTATTTGATTCACTTGATCGTGCCATGTCTTCCTCGGGCGTCCCCGACTTCTTCTACCATTCACATTCGCGTCGTATATTCTTCTTACACTACTTTCTTTCTTTGCGAAATGGCCATCTAGACACAATTAATATTTATTAGCAATAATTATCAGCCTGAAACACTCATCTACATTGAAAAAATCTTCCGAGAAAAGATACATGCCGCCAACGGGACTTGAACCCGTATCCTTCTGATTGCCGGTCAGATGCTCTACCACTGAGCTATGTCGGCTTATCTAATACCCGCCAAATAATTCAATATATACTAGTGTTTCATTCAACAATTGCTGCTTATTACGATTTTTCACCTGAAAACAACCTACTTTATTTTTGTGAGAGAGGCATTGTTAGTGCTAAATCTCTCGCTAGTTGGCAGAGAAAAATTATGTCTACATTTTTTTGGTGAAATACTTTAACTTGTCAAATATTAATTATTATTTTTAATTGATAAACTAACGTTTAAGACAAGATTTTTATGCATAGCACAAATGGCCATCTAGCCCGTCATTACTGTCCTATTGTTTGGACAGAATGTTTTGTTGGCAAGCCAAGTACTCTCTTAGGCATTTTATATGGTCGTTAACTTTATCTAAAACCTTCATAGATCATTTATTTGTTTGAAATTTTAGTAGATTTTACTTTACTCTACTTAATCCTTTTATCAAATCTAGGCGCAGTAACAAATTAGTATTATCTTTACTTTATCAAACTATACATCGTTTTAATAAAGCAATCAATCATGTTCATATGACTTGGGATTAGCGAAATGGCTTTGCTTAAGGCAAATATTTGCGAAATTACTTCTTATCATAAAGTCAGTCAAGGTAATGTTAGGTAGGTCACGTGAGGGGGGATTTTGTTAGCACGTAATAAAATTTCTAATCGATTACACCACTTTTAAGAGATTATTAGTTTATTCTTAGAAAGCTTAGAATATTAACGCTAGCGAGGCATTTCACTAATTTATTATGATAGCGTTTGCGGGAACAGAGGCAATACCATAAAATATGTAGTTGTCACTTCATAGATTGCTAGGTATGTCTTAAATTATTTCGCTACGCTCAGTCAATAAATAGCCCAGAAGGCATGTCCATAGTATCCCACGGCAAATTGCCAATCGTCAAATAGCCAAAAATCGTCTTAGTCTCAATTGGTGGAGTGCTAGTCCCGGTAAACCTAGAGGATCTGGATTCGAGTCCAGGTACGACTGTTATGTTTAACCACTCCGACCCCTAAGCTTGCTTATGTTCACACGACAATATAACAATAGCAGTCAAGTAAAATCAGCTTGTTTTCAAGCTAACGTGTGTGTCCCCATAGAAATCGTTATTGATCTAGTGACAATCATAAAACCAAAAGTAGAAGATCCACATTAAATCAAGATTCACATCTCTATTCAAAATTGTCCATAGAAATACATAAAAAATACTTATTTTGTAGAAACAGTTTTCACCCGCTAAATCGCCTACCTGCCGTTACATGACATTGTAAATTTTTTATTAAATTTTCTTGTATGAAATGGTTAAAAAGTGAGGTGACAAAATTGTTTTTTATACATTTACAGGATGGATTGTTTTTTTTACATAATCCACGATTTTAGTACATTTTTCACATAAAATCATCACGTTAGTCATTTTTATATTTTTCTTTATGTTTCCATTCTAAATTTCAATATTTGTTTGTAATAAAAGCAGTTTTTAGTATTCGGCTGCGTTCAGAAATATTTCATATATAGAGTTTTAATGGCGAAGCGGAAATAACACAAAGTTTTTATAAATCTGACAGTTCGTTTAAGACAAAAAAAATTGCACAGTGGCAAAATAGCTGAGTGGTTAATTTTATTTTCGTTGCCTTATTCTATTTTCATTGTATTTTTAGTGAACAACATTAATGATTTATTCAATTTCTTTTTTCCAGGTACAATTCCAAGCTGACCCAACTTGCCCTGCCTTCGGTGGTGTTCGAGCCCCGGTACCGCGGCTCCGTCAGGAACCTGGTGTACGCGGACCAGCCCGGGTCTGCTCCCAGGAGGCAGGAAGCCCGCCAGCCCAGGGACATCAAGGTGAGTTCTTTATCTTACTCTTAACTCTGTCAGACGGTTTTATTCTCGAAGACCAGTGGAAAACATGTATTTGTCGTGTTGTTCTTTCTAGTTTCTTCGAATCGATTCATTTTTACTGCTGTTGAGTCTAAAATCGGTGAGTTTGAGTCTACCTACCAATTACAACGGTAGTTACGTGTAGCCTTGATGAAAGACAACCTTTCACACACTCTTTAAATGGCTTCACCCCTTTAAAGTGACCAGATCTACACAGCCAGGTACTTCTCAATTTTCCTTTTTTCCAATTTCTTCCCTTCCCCATTCCCGCATTTGAGGATATCTTGTTCTCATTGGCATTGAACTGTTGGGACTCTTGTGCGTTCTCTCCGTTTGAAAAAAATGAGTTTGTGCCAATATCTTGCAACCCGATTGCAAATCTTACCCTGGTGAAAGGCCACGACTTAGAAATTACGCGTATAAGGTCAATCAAAGATGTTAGATAATTTCAATACACTATTATTAATGAAAATTTGAATTTTGTCAACAAAAGTGTAATAGAAAATATTTTACTTATTCTCTTTTTAAGAAGAATTCGTATTTGTACAGACACCTACACGAAAATTCGCAAGATAAAAAGATGTTGGAAGTAATCTAATTTATGAAAAATCGTTTAGATACACGATATTTTGTGTATTCTGACGATAACGGTCAAAATTTCTTTTTGTTTATGTAAAGATAATAGTATATTGTATTGTTGTCGTAGAAAATAAATATTGCGGTGGATTTAATAATTGAATTGGTTCTTCCACAAAACTTTTAGCGGTAAATGAATATAGAACAAAGTTGTTTTTTTAACGTTTCTTGCGGAAAACAGAAATTCTTCTCATCGTTTAATAATTTTCTTTGAATCTCGCAGCTAAGTACAATCATATCGCAACAAATAAGGCTAGCAGTTAAAAACCCGCTTCGCAGATTTTTGTCTTTAGAGTTTGAGTGTTGGTGTCCATGTTATAAATCCGATAGGAACTGGTTCCAAAAATAGCAGGTTCCTCGGATCCACTGTGATCTAGTGACATTTAGTCACCGAGACAAAGTAACCAAGTGTCAATCTTTCCATATCCGGAAAAATACTTAAATTCTTAAATCTGTAGTACTTATACCTAGGGAGGAAACTTTCACATGCGAGCTGCTGACGGAAGTAGCGAGTAGTTTGACAGATTCTTGAGTTAAAAACCGAATAAGGCCTGGCGTCAGACATGCAATCGAAGTCGGGTTCTGAAATTCAACCACGCAGTTGCAAGGGTATTAATACTGTTTGATGATGATTACAATGCATATTATTGAAAAAAAAAATTCGCTTCGTAAAAAAGTTTTTCTACTTTGACCAGTAATTACGTAGTCCAATTATTATTATCTACCGCGATTAATTGATGTGATATGCGAACCTAATTTATTAAAGTTAGTCTCTGTGAAAATAAGTTAGTCTTCAATTTTGTTATTACATTTGATCTTATATTAGATAGATTCGAACTCAATTGAGCAAAAACGCGTTATGTTAAACATGTTTTTATTTGAAAATGGATGTTATGATTTCATCAACTTAGGCGTTGCTATTTTGGGTAATTTTTCAAATATAAGAAAAACCCATAAAAAATTGCTTTACCAAGACATAAAAGGAACAGCAATAAATCGAATCTCAAAAATTATTTGGTAAGCTCTAAGAGTAACAAGTAGGTTTATATTTTTGTTTGATTTTTATTTCCGGGTAAAATATAAAGTTTCGCAAACAACATTAAAAAAACATATTAGAAAACCTCTTTACGGGTCCTATCCATCAAGTACGTATTACCCTATTCAAAAGAAAATCATTCGAATTTCTCGCCGATGCGATGGAGGGAAGGAAGTCCAAATCCATTCACCAAATATTTTCCAATTTATGAAATGAAAATGGCTGAGAAGGCGAAATCGAATGCGGGTTTCTCTAGGCGGGGTAGTTTTTCTGCGCCCCCGAACCCCCCTTCGCCCGCTGTCCCCCTCCAACCCATATCACCTACAAGTCCCAAACTTGGGGTGGTTTAACCCAAAGACGACTAAGTTATAAAAAAATATTATTATTTGTGAAATCTTAAGATTTTATTTTCATGAATTGTAAATAATATGGTAAGTTTAGGTTTGCAATCATCTAGCGTAGGCAAAGCGGAAGGAACATCATGAAAAAATCGTAGGTATTCTTACACCTACTCCTTTCTTTTAAAGTGAAACTTCCTCAGCCCCGTTAGAGTGATTTGAAATTCGGAAGAAACGGAAATGACGCACTACGGCACCTACAAAACATCAAACTGCTCTCAAATTGGTTGAGATATAAAACGGAAATGACGATAGGTCTGCGCTCATTGGCCGCTTTGTTTTTTTTACGGGTAGACGGAATTTAATGCGTAAATTCGTGCCTCGCCGAGCGCGTCCCGTAGCGCAGCGGTATAGTGCCTCGCAAATCTCAGCGGCTAGAGAAATCCAGCGGACGTAGGATCGAATCCTACGAAATCCAAAAAAAAAAATTGTTTTTGTGAATTTGTCCAATTTTCAAACCACTTTAAAATTAACAGGCAAAAGAAAGCGACATCTAGCGACTTTCTGGTTTCACGTCTATCGCGTGTGAATTACTTTCGATAATGCGTTTCTTGGAATGACTTGTTTATCATAATAAATATTTTTAATGTAGATGTATCACAACGACACGGGCAACTGCCTAGCATGGTGGTGGAAAAATACTCAAATCATGTAATTAACAAAGCCATGAATAAAGAAAAAAAAATTACAAAGTTCTTTCATATTTAAGGTAAACTTAAAATTATCCATAAAATGTCCATAACAACACATACATAAATAGGATTTAGCCTGCGAGAGAATGAGATAGTATAATCGGCCTCCTCAGTGTGTGGTGCTCCGAAGCCTATCATATTTTCTGGCGGTTTTCAGGTTTAAAAAATCTTTTGCCTCACCGTCGACACTTCAAAGGTTGAGGATTCAAAAGACGTGACCTACAATTATTCAAATTGTCTTTGTATAAACTTCAAGGGAAAGTCCACCCCGGTTCTTTGTGGCGCCCACAGCACGGGGCGGGCGGTGAATAAATTTTAATTTATTTATTCCCATCATCAACGTCATGTTTTCATTTCGCAATAAAATTAATCGAACACGTTGCATTGTGGCACTTTGTGTAATAGTGTTTTGACCACCGGCACTGTTAAAAATGTGTTTAATATGAAACAAGTTATTTCACAAATATGAAAATTGGTTCCTACCTATTTATTTTTATCCGCACATTCTACAATATTTTTTAGTTTATTAAAGCTAAAATAACAATACTGAACACCACGATGAATTTACTATTTACTTCACACGGTTATTGGTTATTCTTATTATCTATGTCATTATTGACCTATTGTTGCACATAATTGAAATATTTTGGTCTCCGGTGACATTTTTGATTTTTTTTCTACTTAAAACAAAAAATAATCAATAGGCGTTGGAAAGATAGGGTCGGGATGAGAGGTTGGGCTGAATATGGAAAAAATTGTTTGGTTTTGGGCACCAAAGACCAAAATTTAATTTACACTTTTGCTCCAAATAATATCAGGAATCACTTGTTGTACATTAAGCACTTCAAGGGGGGTATTCTAGTTTAGAAGCCCTAATGCGTTTTTGACGGCTGATCAAAAATAAATTGACACTTTAACTACCTATACGTTTTTTTAATGTATTTATTTATATTTTAAGAAGTTATAAAAAATATATATTAATACACATTTCACAAAGTTACATGAAAAAAATTCTCGCAAAATGGCGGCTACTCAAAAAAAATTCTGAATTTTTTAATAAAATAAAAATTTAAAAAAGGTTTTTTGTTGATTCTTACTATAGAGGAATATTTAAAGAAAATTCGTGCCAAATTTCAAGAAAATCGGTCTATTAGAACTTGAGATTTTGTGACAAACGTTTCGAAAAAAGTGGTTTTGAGAAAAACGCGTTTAAAGTTTTGAAGTTAAGTTTCAGGCAGTCTAACTGATAGAAAAGTACATATAGCATACATTTCTTCGTAGAGAGGGGTAAGTACTCATTTTCAGGTAGTCGGAGCCTGTTAACAGCTTATTTATTTATTCACCGTCTTTTCTATTTAGATTCTATTTACAGCCACGACACTAAAATGGCTATAACTTTTAAAATAATTCTAATTTCGTTCAATCCTTAAGGAGATATTCTTAAATATCTAAACTATCGAAAAATGAATAATAAAAAAAATCTAGACTAGAATACCGCCAACACCCTGAAAAATTTAAAATCTGTCCCCTCAGAAAATCGCCAATATGCACTTTTAATGTCTTTAACGAAATGACATTTTACGAAAACTCTGTATTATTACAGCTTCACAATTAAAGCTCTATAAATGAAACATTTCTGAACGTAGCCGAATAGTAAAAACTGTTTTCGACAGGTTACAAAATAAGCTTTCGAATTATTATATTACAAATAAATATTAATATTTGTAAATATTAAAATTTAGAATGCAAACATTAAAAAAATGTAAAAATGACTCAGGTGATGTTTTTATGTGAAAACGGTACTAAAATCACAGATTATGTAAACAACAATACTTATTCTATTGTATAAATGTGTAATAAACACTTTTGTAACCTCACTTTTATATCATTTCATATAAAAATATTTAATAAAAATTAACAATGTCGGGCGCGGTCGGCCCGCCCGTAGGAAATTTGACGGGATAAATTATGTGTCAGACTGCGCGTCTGACAGAATGTTCTTTTTATGTATTTCTATGGACAACTTGAATAGAGATGTGCCGCATGATTCACTATCGACCTTTCACTTTTTATTTTAGGGATGTCACTAAAACAATAACGGAGTCTGAACGATTTCTATGGAGACACATGCGCTGACGTATAAACACGCTGATTGTACTTGACTGCTGTCGTATTTTTAACTAATATATCTGCTTAAGTTGCGGAGGGGTTGCATGTAAGTATTTGTTAACTTTTAATCTTGCCAGTGCTTTATTTCAGGTAGGTATCGCTTTTTCCACGAAATCAATAATTCCCAATAAAAATTCGAACTAAATATCTCTTTATATTCGATCTTTGATGTTATTTCTTTGAGATGTGTACGTCGCGATGTGAACAAGACAGAATTTTTAATTTCGTCGACGACGGATTGAACTTTTTGTCAAAGTGTTTGTGAATTGTTACGAGTATAACATATAATTTTAATTACACGTAACATTTGTACGCCATTACCCTGAATAGATCGAACGTGTTTTAATTTTATTTTTTCACGTGGAAACGAACTGTTCAAATGAAAATAGTTTAGTCAAAAACCTCTCTAAAAACCTATTTTGCATACTAGGTGTGACATTGCAAACTGTCAATTAAGTGGTAATACAAAACATTTTTTGTTAATATTTCGTTGTTTTATGCATGATAACTTTGATGACACACATCAGTCAACTGTCACTTGAGTTTAAAACTATTTTCTAAACGGTCCACAAGAGGACAGTCACATTTCAATGTTTATAAAAGTTGGACAACGGGAGAAAAGAGAGCCGCTTTGCCCTCTGAGCGCCTAAAGCACCCTCTCCCTTAGGAATAATTACATGCTCATCGAAAGGCTTTCATTTTGAGTCGTCGTGCTTTTAAGCGTGTCTCAAGAATTATAATATTGATTACTTCTGAATTACATAATAATGTATTTTGTTTATCTATATATACACATAAAAATGAATCCCTGTTTCCCTTGGTCACGCCATAACTTCAGAACGATTTTACCTATTTCATTCAAACATTGGGGATTTGATGTGTGCATGCCCGCGATGGTTTTTATATTCAATGGTGAGTTCTGGCAGCATGAAATTATGAATTGCTAACCGCTAATCCGATTGCGATGAAACTTTGATGAGTTGTTGTGAGCGCGCCCACGAAGGTTTCTATACATACTGGTGAGCTCTGACATTATGAAATTTGTAAAAAAGAATTGCAATATGTGGCACGCGAGCTGTTTGAAAACTGAACGTACCGGGACTAAATGTATGAAATGCGGGAGGGAAAGGGGGGAGGGGAACACGGGAGGAGGGTTCGCGGGACGGGGAACGCTGGCGAGGGGAGTGGGGAGAGGGAAGGCGAAGGGGGAAGGGGACGCGGGAGAACAAGGGAAGGCGAAAGGGGAACTTGACGAATGGGAAAGGAAACGCAGGGGGAAACAATTGTATCAAAAAGCATTACAATAAACAATATGCTCTGAAATAATATTTTTTCATTGTTATTTATTTCAGATCGAATTGAATATTCATAGCTAAGGCAGGACAACGTCTGTCGGGTCAGCTAGTCATAAATATATTTTTTAAACTTTCTTAGGCTTAGGGGTCGTACATTAATCACGTGATGTTTTTTTAGCAATTTTTAACCCCCACCCCCCTGGTGATATAGTGATATGTGGTGAGGTTTTAGATTAACCCCCCCCCCCCAAAATCACGTGTATTTTTTTTTAAAGTATTTTGAAATTTTCAGTCTATTTTTACGAAAAATAAATACTCTGATATCTCATTTTACCCCCCCCCCCCCCCTCGTGATATTACGTGATTTTTCCGAACCCCCCCCCCCCCCCCCCCCCCTTTCGAGCCTCACGTGATTAATGGACGACCCCTTAGTAGTTTTGTAGATTATTTTTAATTTATAGTATCTTGCACTAGGGGCACCAAATGTAGAAAACCTACTACATTCAGTGCGATTATGACATATTCACTAGGAGGAGTTGAGAAAGACGAACATGCTATTTATTTTTAGGTAACCACAATTTGTTTTCAAATATTGGTCTCCCATCAGGGCAATACTGAGAGTATACAGTTTCTCTATACGTAATATTATCGAAAGCATATTTTCTATCAAAAGAAGACAAATGAAGTACTGTTATTATCTCAGGAATCATTCAACATTTTAACGGCGTTTTTTCATCTCACCCCCAGCTTTTTAGTTCAACTTACTAAACTTCGAATAATTTAAAGCAAAATGAAGCGCCCAAATTATTATAACAATTTAATTAGAAACAAGCAAAATTTGTTTAAAACACCGCCCGTTTTAACAAATTACCTTTTCAAAATTGTTTGGTAAATATTTCGGCCACATTTCAGAATTTATAAAGCGTGCAGTATGTTGAAATAATTTTTAATAATAGACTTAGGCGAGATGAATCCATTTACACGATCGGTCGCTTTTTCAGAAAAGGTTAAAATGTACACCCCTCGAATGGGAACCTTTTGTTGAAAATACTTGTATCGAGGTTCATTTTATAAAAAATAATGATTTGACACGTTATATGGGTAAAATGATTTTACAACCCTTTAAATCGGTAACTTCTGGTTTACATATATTTCACATGACTTAAGCATCATGTTTTAGTGAAGTCATTAAAAATTTTCTATCTGAAATCACAATTACTTTTATGATATTTGAAACTGCATAAAATTTAATTATTTTTGCATTGAACCGCTTACTCGTTAATACGGATTATTTTATATTCAGTCAGATTTAGCTTTATTATTACGAAAAGTGAGTATTTATGTCGGGGGAGACAAAAAACATGCAAAAATATGCATTTTAATTTTGTTAAAATTAATTCACTTACGCGGTAATGCCATTTTTATATATATCGTTTGTATATAACATTTCACAGACTATCAATCAATGCTGCCAATCATAGAAAAAATATTATTGCCATGTAAAACAATAATTTATTCACATTATTAAGTAAATGCATTATTGACAAGTTTGTACCTTTATTTATAACAGCAGAACATGGAAAAAATGTATTAGAATAATTACACATACCCACTAGACAAACTCTGCTTTGCCAAAAAAACCATTCAAAACCTGGGATGTATATCTAAATTATGATGACATGCAGCTTTCGTAGTTTAAACCTCAATCCAATAATTCGAAGTTGGTACTTTTTTTATTTTGACGAGAATTTATTTGTCGGTACTTCCGAGAAATGTCATATTTGATTGTCTATTAGTTAAAAAATGAATATTCCGTATTATCCGTGCATCAAACTTCGACAACACGAACGTTCCGTGTTATCAGTGAGGTGGACTCTATGCATATTTACCCCTGTTGCAATCGATGTAGTAAACTTTTAATAAAAAATATCAAAAAAACATCCTCAAGATGATATGACACAAAAGCAAAATATATTCTTTAGACAAAAAAAAACAAAACAGGAAAGAACGGCAGCTGAAAACTCTTGTAGAAACCATATTTTACCAAACATCAATAATAAAAGTTCGCATCTTTGAATACGTGTAATATTCAATATGTAGATCTATATACATATAAATCTCGTGTCGCGGTGTTTGTGGTCGCACTCCTCCGACACGGCTAGACCGATTTTTATGTAATTTTTTATGTATATTTGGTAGGTACGAGAATAGGCCGTAAAGTATATTTCATACCACTAGGTGATTAGAGTGTCCCTATCCAGATTTTTTTTTCGATTTTTTGACAAAAAAAAAATTGAGTTTTTTTTGCATTAAAAATACATATAATCATTTTCACCCTCCTACCCCCAACCTTCTATTTTTTAATCGCGATTATAGCATTTTTGCATGAACAAATTTAACCGTCGTTCATGTTTTAAACAGAACAAAATTATTTATGTTGTTGAATGACAAATGGCGCTACATCCGCCTCATCGAACTTTCATCCACACATGCGCAAGTCATTCACGAGAAACGACGCGTTATTTTGACATTTCATTCGGCATTTGTTATGTATCACAACGCTTTGCGTTGGTGTTTTTTTTTTGTTTTTATCGGCGGTCATCGTCTACCGCGCTCCATTCCTATTTCTGTCATAGATCCCATCCCCACACACTTACAATACATTCGTTTTTTTTTACAAACCAAAATATTCACTAAAAATCATTTATATGGCAGTACAAAGTTTTCCGGGTCAGCTAGTAGATACATAATATTTTCAAACGAAACCCTTCAAGGTTTTTCTTGCCGCTAACTATGCAGGCCTAAATTACGCCTAAGCGATGTTCATACTTCTCCCAATAAAAAATCGTTTTACTTGATCGCCTGCGAAAGTATCCCCTTGAATAATGCGGCCCCCACCGAAGAGATAAACTTCTAGAAATGTGTTTTAGGTGTGTCGGTGTTCTTGAAGTTGTTCAAAGCTCAATTTTTCCTTAATTGTAAACTGATCAAACATTTTCAAATATCGAACTTCTTTCTTAAGCAGATAATTAATCAAATCTCATTTGATTAATTATCTGTATAATTATCTATCTGTGACGTCAGATTTATTTCGAATGGATGTAGATCGCACTTCTAGGGATTTTATGTTCATTGGCAGCCTAAATGGTGATGGATGCATGCTTGTTTGCCAAACGCAGAGTAACGAGATCGATTCGCTTTGTGCGTGAAAATAAATCATGATTTTAGGCAGAAAAAAGTTTGTATTAGGTGCTGTATCGATAAAAGCATCTGTATAGTACATAATGTTATAGTCTTTGTATTGACAATATTCTTAAACTAATATCAACAATTGTTTAGAAATAATAGTAATGAAATTTGATATGTGACTGTAACAACATATATCAAAAAGCACATTTTTACACTGCATACGTTGTTAGAAAGCAGTATGCAAGTGCTTAACGGGGAAAAAACATTATACAATAAATCAGGTTAGTAATACAAGCAACGATAATAGTTCAAGCAATATAAAACTGTTCAAGAAGCTCGTGAGGCAGCATTGCATCATGTGAAAACCTTGTAAGCACCTGTATAAACAGATAGAGAACATACGATGAACGATTAAATCTCAAATCATTTGGCAAGCACCAATAAAAAATGTAAATTGCATTCAACCTGATATAAACCACATCCAGCATCCGTGTCCCTTAGCCAACCACCCAAAGAAAGTTAGTAATTAGTTTACACAGATGAGTTCTATTAGTTCTGCATCGTGGAATACCATATTTCTTCACTACAGGTTCTGAAATTAATTTGTAATTATCGTTTTCGGCCATTGATGTTTAAAGCATCCATTTTATAATTTTTAAAAGTTGTTATGACTCGTGTCCCACCGATTATCAGTGGAAAATTTTGGTGTCGCCAATAACAAAGTTTAAGCTTCAATCTTCGGATGTATGATGGCACGCCCGACTGCCATTTAAATATAGACCACCTACTTTTCTAATTTTTCTTCTAGTAATACTGGAATCTTTTTTGAAAGTAATCAGAAATTTGGCGTATTGACTAATAATGATATGTTTGTGATTTTGTATCATTAACGTTATTTTACCTCACTTTTTGTCGTTCTATGTGAAAATAATTGATAAAAATTCCCAAAGGTCCAAAAATGTTTTCCAAATTGCGATTTGAAAATTTGGTTTTCTAAAGGTGTACGTTTTACTTTGGTGGTTATTTTTTTAGACTTAAATATAAAGCATGGTGTTTTGTCTTTATAATACCGTTTAGAATATATTTCTTACTATGATAGTAAGGGAGTTACAGCAATTTATGAGATCTACGTAAGCTGGGACAAATTTGGTCTTCTGTGATTAAACGGGTTGTTTACTGATTATCTAACTGGTAAGAATTTTAGTGCTTCTTCGTCTGTATCTCTTACACCCTCCCCATAAGGGGATGTTATAGTCCCTTATCCCTGCCTGGCACGGATGGTGCGTTTATTTTCTGTCTTTGGTAAGCGCTTAGTTCCCTGCATTGTTCACTGCACCATGTTCATAGCACATCTACTTATTAACCAATTTTAATGCACATTTTCAAAAAATCAACGAAATGAACAAATTATTTTTGTATGAAAACTACGTTAATTAGCGCGTAGTCCGGCGACAGTTACGCGGACACCATAGCATATCTCTTCTGTATTTTAATATCTTTGGGGCTGCCTAAGTCATGCCAGAAGCTATAGATGCTGTTCTTATATTGTACGCTGCCATATGAGCGTGTTTGAATTTTGCCTTTCCTTTCTTAATGCATGTTCCTCTATATAAATGTTGTCTCTCCACTAGCTTCAAGAACGAGAACAAAATGCCTCGGAGAACCATTAAAAGTTTTTGGCATGTATAAATTTATATTGTGCCTTGTAGGGACAGTCAGGGGCTTTTAGAATCGTTTAAAAGTAGCTTCGTTTTAAATACAAAAGTACGTGACGTGAAACCGGTAGAGGAACTTATCTGGTCCTTAAAAGGAAAGTGGTGGGTGCCCTCGACTATTCTTATGTGAATAACTAATGACTTAAGCCGAAGTCCCTCTACCGAAAATTTTGTCTTATTCATTGACACTAATGCAGACCATTATAGATATATCTTAGTTTCTCCAAAGAGCCCCTACGGCCTACATTCATAGTAAAACACATTTGGTCAAATTAAGCGAGGCTCACCGCCAAAACGAACTCTTTCAACTTTATTAAAATTGTTAAAAAAAAAATTCTTGTTTCTCCAGTCGATCATCGAAATTAGTTAAAACTGCAATGAAAGACGTTTTCAATCACTAAATTGTTCAATTAATCGCCTGCAAAGGAACGTTAGCTGAAATATTAAAATTATGTCACGCGAATTATACCTGTTGAATCGAAAAATTTGACAAATTTCTGTATTTTTTAGTCTCGAAATCACGCTAAACTTTTGTATTTTGCTATCGCGGCACACCTTCATAAAGGAAGGTTTGGATTTATTTTGCCCTAATGATGTAAACAAAGCTATTCCAATCGAACAGTGGATTTATGAATGTACTTAATATTAATGTTTGCCTCGTAGTAGTTCTTACTTCAAGGATAATATAAAACTACAATCACCCCCAATGTATAGATAGGTACCTATCTACTTATCACATTTTTTTTTTTTACAATTACACGTTCATCAGTTTTTTATTACATAAAATATGAAACAGATATCATTTTAAGCAACTGAAGATTTCAAAATATTAATATTATCCAAGGTTCGGTTAAATTTTACAAGTGGGATAATATTCATTTTATATTGTATATAATTATGTACACGTTAGGAAGTCTTGTAAAGTTATAAAATAAATAATTAATAGTCGGGTGATTCCAGTATCGCGGGTGCAACATTTAGACGCATATAAAGCTTCCTAATAATAAAACAAAAAACATTTTTAATGAAATTATTATTGGAAGAGCTACATTTTAACATGTTTACTTTTTATTGGTTTATAAGAATTTAATTAAAATATCAAAATAGTCAGGAGGGAGGTTCAAAGTGCGATCGCGGGTGCAACCAATTTGGCCCACCCTTTCCAGATCATAAGACAAAAACACAAAAGTCTGTTAATTGTGATACATCTATTATGTTATGCCTTGATATTTCGTAAGGCGTTAAACTAATCTACTAAAAAAATAAACAAATATATAGAAAACAAAAACAACCAATGAATTATTAGCTTTTTAAACAATCGCGGGTGCAACATCAAATTATCGCGGGTGCAACTCGTCTAGTTTAAGTGTATATAAACTTCAATAAACCCTGATAGAGGACCGTAATAACAAATCCAACAATGCGTATTACTAATCAGTACACTTCTTTGTCATTTATGTGAATTATTTCTTTTCGGTTACGTCCAAATTTGCCGAAAATTCTATGAACATATTACATCCATCAATCCTTTTCAAAAACAAAAATTTGTTTTTTTCTTATTTTCTAGAATTTCTTTTTATATTTTGTAATTTGTAAGAGGTTCCAGATTGTTATCATCTCAATCACTTTCTGTTTCAGTTGTGGTTTTCGGAGATTTCAAAACCAATGTGAATTGGAGACGAGACACTGAGGTTCGCGCCACGGAAATGGTATCGCCGTCTTCAGATTGAAAGAAATGTTTTGATTGAATGCCTGATTTATTTTTCAGCCCTTCCTATTTATCATCCAACGTGAACATCTTTTTTTTAACTGCTTTTTTTTAATAAAAAGAAGATTTTTCAGGGAATTTCTATAAAAAAAGCTGAAAATAATATAAACACACCTATTAAATATAAATCACTAGTAATACAGAGCATATATTATTATTGAAGGCATAAAAAACAATAAAATATATGATAAATCACACAATAAGGGTAGTTGTCAAAGAGTTGCACCCGCGATTCTAACAACACAATCGCGGGTGCAACCGATTTGAGTCAACGTTTATTTCAATTCAGCTAACATTATACTCTTAAAAACGTTTAATTCAAGTTTGCCTTTAATTTCTTCTTACTTTTACAAAGTTTCAAAACTTTGGCACTTTATTTCTGTGAAAAACACAAACTTTTATATCTTTTGTATCGCGGGTGCAACAAGCAAAGAGTGACTTCTTGTAGTCAACGATGCTTAAAAAATAACAACAAGTACTTACATCTTTCGGCACATAAGAATAAATTAATATTGTCACTACACGTTTAGCAGTAAAATATAACTTCAAACCATCGGTAACAGCTGTTTCGCGCCAGTGTTGCACGGTGTGATTTTACAGTTTATATACCGATTCTTCGAATGATAATGTTTCCAAGCGCGCCAAAAATTTCAACATGAAGTAAAATCAAATATTTTTTTTTTATTATTAAATATTGACCTTCTTCTTTGAACTGATATCAAAAAAGTAACAAATACTGCGATTTAAAAATTACTGTCGAGAATCGTCTATAGCGGAATCGCCCAGTCACAGTTTTAATGGTACAATCAGAAACCCAATGATATATTTGATATATTTTAACCGATTGATAGAAGAAATAAAGTTTTTGTGGTGGCCTAAAAAAATTTGTAGTCTAGATTGGCATAATTAATTATAATATTATTGAAGTCTGAATAATGTATGGGTACCAACCCTACAACTGCTGAATTCAAATTGTTGAAATTTCCGATAAACGATATGTATTTTTTTTACCTGCTGGGAAAACCAAGATGGTTCATGTACGTTCATATAAAGTACTAAAATTTTTGAAGGCATTGACATAATAAATTTTATAAAAATCCAAGAACGTAACTCAATTTTGTAGAAACAAGTAAATTTGCATTTTAAAACCAACCAATCAAAACTTTAAAAAGTATATAGGTATGTAAAGATTTTATCATTGCGTTATTTTTTAAGGTAAAATGAATAGTAGATATTACAAAAAAAGTTCATGTAGGTATACAGGTAATCAGAACACAGTGTCATTTTAAACAAACAATTCTTGAACACCAGAAAGTTTTGTAATTTCCGCATGATGTTCGCGGGGCACGAAAATAAATTCTGTCACAACTTTACCCTCAATAGCTGACGGATATTCAAAAAGTTGGAGAATCTCATTAGATGAAGTGTTTAACTGGAGTAACTTTTTAAAAACAATGCTTTATCTAGTCACTTGTCGGAAGCATAGTTTTCGACGTAAAAAGGGGTTTACCACAAAGTTTTCAGAAATTATTTCTTTATTCCATAGTAAAAACGAAATTATAAACATAATCAAAGAATCATCATCAAAATAATATTTTAAAAAATCTACCTTCTCAACTGAATCACTTTTTAAATTTTTATTTTTATTTTAACTTTATGAGTAAAACCTCAAATTGTAATATTTAATTAAACGAAGACAATATAAGCGAAAGTCAGTCGAAAATCTGAGAACAGAAAAATCAGAAAAAGATATTGACACCTTTTTCTGATTTTTCTGTTCTCAGATTTTCGACTGACTTTCGCTTATATTGTCTTCGTTTAATTAAATATTACTTTTTAAATTGTTTGGGGGCATACATTAATGACGTTAGCAGTTTTTCATCCAAACTAGACCGCTCCCCCCCCCCCCTCTTTGGTGCGATAAATATGGGCCACGGCGTATATTATTTTCAAGTAACGTGAGATTTTGCTGGACCCCCCCCCCCCATTTTGAGTTCACGTAATTAATGTATGCCCCCTTTCCAGTACTAAATGTCGATGACATATTCAAGCAAGCTTAGGTACATTATAAAAATGTGTAAAGAAAAAATAACAAAGAATACCAAGAATTTTACAAACTAATGAGAAATGGAAACCAATTTATTACACCTAATTTTAAAACAACTCAAATGCAAAATCATTATATTTTCCAAGCCATAAAAAACTATTATAACCTTCCTTCTGAAAAAAAATATTTAATATGGTATTCTAAATTGTGTACAATGGTAAATGCATAATGAATTTCAAGTTAAATTGTTACTTACATTGGGTCTCTGATTGATGTTAAAATGGGTAAAGTTAGTAACCGTGAAATAGTAGTTAACTAACATAGGAAGTAACTTTTCAGTAATTACGGTGTCACTCCGTGTTGTGTCCAAGGCGGTTCAACGTCTCAAGGAGGTGGAGTTTCCAACATTCTTTCTTTTTGTTATTATTATTATTTTTATTATTAAATATGATCATAATATTATAAATAATATTTTATTTTGCAGGGGGTTAGAGACTTTCTTGACTTACTTTTACATTATTTGGAGTAAATTTCGTTCTCCGGTAACCTTTCGATGTCTTTTTTTTTTCTTTGGAATCAATTAAAAAATCTCTCGCTTGTCGTCACTGATCACTCAGCCAAGTAAAAGACCAACAACTCATCCCGCCCAAAACTGTTGAATACCTACTGATTATTTAATGTGTTTAATTGAAAAAAAAACTTAAAAAATCCATCACCGGAAACCAAAATTTCATTTTCATTTTTACTGGAAATAATCACTGGTTAAAGTAGATATTATTTTACTTCTTCAAACTTCGCAAATCGTCATTATTGATTTAATGAAAACAATTAATTCTGTAAACACCACGATATTATTAATATTATCTAAATACAGTGTTTACAACGTTATTTGTTTTCATTAAATTAAATTTTAAAAAATATTTACAAAGATATTATTTTAGTTGAAACGATGATATCTACTATAAATCTGTCCAAAGTGTTTGCTAAAAAAGGAGGTAGCGCAACGCGGCATAGTACCCAAAAAATAAATCACTATAATACTGATTAAATTAAGACATGTATGTCCCTAACATATTGTATTTATTAAGAATACAGTGTACCTACCCACCGCGAATGTTTTGTTTTTGTTGATAGTGTTTCGTGAACACCTCACTAAAGAAAAATGTTTTGAGATTTTTCTGATGTAGTTTTATTGTTAGGAATTATTATGTTCAACATTATGAAAATAAGGATTTTTTTAATGGTAGTAGGAGATTTTCAAATATTGTCAGGTTATTCGTAACCCGGGAATGTTTGTCTTTCTTAAAAAAAATATTACCTTTATGGATTTTTTTAATAATATAATATCATATTATATTATCATATTATATTATTAAAAAAATCCATAAACGTAATATTTTTTTTTAAGAAAGACGAACATTTCCGGGATACGAATAACCTGACAATATTTGAAAATCTCCTACTACCACCACAGTAAGCGGAAAATGTTGCTTGTGTCTTGATGGAAGACTTAACCAGCCGAGGAATCAAACACGGGACGCCTGAGTGGGACCCAAACGCGATACCAACTCATCCACCGACCGGTCAGTGTAGTAAGTTTAGTAAATTTATCTTCAAATATTTGTATTTTTGAAGAAAAATGGTTGAAATTATTTGCAGTACTAAATATATTACCTGAGAAGCAATATGATTAAAGATAGTAGTTGTTAAAATTTGTAAAAATATATTATTATTTGGTAAAATAAAACGCAAGTTGTCAATTACAACATGACTAAAATATGTTTCATATTTTTAATTTCCCTCAAAACCTGACCCAGTTACACGCAATATAACTCAGTAATGAAAGAGTTCTTAAAAAAACTACGTTTTATTATGTAGGTATGGTAGCTACCCGTTTCAACCCCTTTTCAACCCTTTGTAATTAATTTAATTTAAAAAACTGGAGCACTTTAGTGAAGTGTTTTTATTGAGGGGAACATGGCTCCTAATAAGTAACAACTTCTTTTTTATGAAATTATCGGAGTTTTTGGCTCAGGAGAGATACTCTGTATTGTAATTTATAAAACTAATAACATAAAAAAATATGATAAGAACCTACGTTAGCAATAAACACTAATTTATGTAAAAAAAATTATTAGTTCGCGTATTTTAGCACTCATAGATTATTTAATACTTTATTTGTTTAGTTCTGAAACAATTATAAAACTGAAATCCATTTTCCCAAGTCCTTGCATTGTTATTTTCTCCCTTTATTTCTGTCCTCCCTTGAAAGGCCCTACTTATTTACTACAAGAAGAAGATGTTAACTACCTACTTGGTACACATCCACAATATCGCACAAAAATCGAAAAATACCCACATTAATTCAGTTGAAAAATCGTCGCGAAATCGTTCACACCTCGTTATTAGAATCTCGTGTGACCACCTTTGTGCCATCATCGTGGAAAAGCAGCCACCATCAAGATTGGCCCATGACAACATATGAACCCAGCAAGGTAGGGGCAATTCCAATTGGCATTTCCGGTTATTTGACTTAAATAACGCCGTCAATTATTGTCTTCTCTCGTTCATAAGATTTACAGTCCATCCTAAGAAAATAAGTAAAGACATTGGAAGAAATATATTTAAAAAATTTAGTTCTGTTTTTATTGATTGATGATTATTGACTAAACGCCTGAAAGATTCGCATCATAAATATACAAACCACCCACATTCGCATTCAATGACTTACTTTTTGTACACATAATTTCATACATATATTATACGGCAAACAATTTTTTAATTAAAATATAAGAAGCACGAACACATTGTCTCATAGCGAAATTGAAGATATGGAACTAACGAAAGTATCAACACGGTAAGAAACAGTATTTTATTATGGTGGAAAGAAAAAGGACAGTTAAAAATTTATCAAAGAGTACTTGAATCTAATTTTGAGTTATTTACGGTCTATTCGCGGTCTGCTGAAAATATTTGATTAGTGTATCGGTGTATGCATGTGAGACACCATGATGTTTTTTACAAGTAATTTAGATACATTGAATTTGAAATACAGATATGTCGATTTAATCTTTTCGCAATCAGTAATAAGCATAGAATAGAGAACCATTATTCTAAGTCAAATTAATATATTTTCTTGATGCCTGAAACTCACTCATAACGCAATTCCAATTACATAGAACCGGCCAGTGGTTGAGTGGGCATAGCGCTTGGGTCCCACCCGAGCGGCGCGTGTTGCATGGATTTTTTTAATAATATAATATCATATTATATTATTAAAAAAATCCATAAAGGTAATATTTTTTTTAAGAAAGACAAACATTCCCGGGTTACGAATAATCCAACAATGTTTGAAAATCTCCTACTACCACCACAGAAAGCCGAAAATGTTGCTTGTGTTGTGATGGAGGACTTAGCCAGCCTAGGAATCGAATAATAATATGTTTTTACAAATTTTAACAACTACTGTCTTTAATCATATTGCTTCTCAGGTAATATATTTAGTACTGCAAATAATTTCAACCATTTTTCTTCAAAAATACAAATATTTGAAGATAAATTTACTAAACTTACTACACTGACCGGTCGGTGGATGAGTTGGTATCGCGTTTGGGTCCCACTCAGGCGTCCCGTGTTTGATTCCTCGGCTGGTTAAGTCTTCCATCAAGACACAAGCAACATTTTCCGCTTACTGTGGTGGTAGTAGGAGATTTTCGAATATTGTCAGGTTGTTCGTATCCCGGAAATGTTCGTCTTTCTTTAAAAAAAAAACTATACACACAAAATAAATTAGAAATTTGGAAGGTAAGGGATATAGGGGACGGTTGAAACAATTTTACTTTGGTATTTACCAAAATAAATTTAACGGATGGTAACAATTCGTACGGAAAAGCTACAATACGCACAAATATACTTATTTGAAATTTGGAAGGTAAATGACGTGAAAGTGAATAAAAACGGAAGGAAGAGAGGTTTCAGGAAAGCATGGTACGGTCAAGTGAAACAATACTTATATGAGATGTTGTCAAGATTCGTAATAACAGAACGTTATAATCGAAATAATCTACGAAGATTAATAATACGGAATTAATTTTATGTCCCAACTGCTTTGCCTGCGTGTGCGAGGAAATGTCGCGAGAGTTTTCCGATCATTTTTCTGGTTTTATTTTTCAATTCATGTATTTCAAGTTACACCGGCGTGTGCAACATCAAATAATTCATAATTCAAAACAATGGCACAATAATTATTTATAATTACCAATAATTATTTACATTTAATACTTTTGTACGTGTCAAAATATGCAAATCCGTGTGAATAATATTATCATGTTTAATTTTCAAATCAGATATTCGAAAAATACATATAATATTAAATGAGCACAATTAAATTTGTTTATTAAGTTTAAATCATAATGTTGAAATTATGTGTGAAAATAAGCATGATACACACAACATGATAAACCATTTAGCCATACAAAACCCCCAAAATAATTATTAAATTTATCAGGTTCTGGGAAGGCACAAGCAAAACCAATACCTTTGCATCGGTCAGTGCAGCGATCCCATACACGGATAAAAAGTAAAATTATAACAATTTTTGCTTAAATAATTTATATTCCTACAGAATGGATGACCAATACATTAAACAACAATTTGTCAGAAATAGTCACATTTCATAATTAATATCGCAATCAGTTGATCTAATCACGATCTGTCATGGACAATGGGAGCAATTATTAAGGAGCCGGTTTTACACTTATTTAGCTAAACGCAGCACATTTATTTGATAATCAGTGGAAAGAAATAAACAAATTTCATTAAACTCTTTTTTCATTTTCATTGTAACTTTTCAAATGTGAAAATTTTAAAACCACCTAAATTTGAATTTGTGTTTCAAATGTTAACGGACACGGCAGCTAACTAATAATACTTCGTAGCCGTTAGGAAGTAAAACAATTTTCAATGAATTTTACTTTTACTGAAATAAACTGAAACAGGTCACGTTTCATAATTAATTATTTGTCTCGGGTAACCTTTAACCAAACACGAGCTTCGAAACCCTGGTTCAAAAGTGTTGAACCTTTTGAGCAACGTGACAACTATTTACAGAATGCATTCGCGACGTCACCAGTGCCATTAATGAATGCAATTTGCCAACACTTCTGTGCAACTCCAAACTTTCGAAAGGTTTCGCTACCCAGTTACAATTGCAACCAAAACTAGAATAAGCTCGACGCTCATTTGCCTAGACAAGTTAAAATGTGCATTATGGCCGCTTCCCATAGGGGTTCTTCTTGTTTGAATTCGGTTATGGTATTAATGGGCTTAATGCAACTGCGGTTCGTTGCAGATTTTGCACGATATCTAATACTTTCGAAGCCGTTATATTGGAGTCAAATTTTATGATGAAAATCCAATGAATTAATGTCGAAGATATGCTATTAACTTCGCTGGAAATGTATGACTTGGAAATGAATTTGGGTAACTTAATTCTCGTGCAGTTTGTTAACCAACTGAGACCCAAGAATGAATTATTTTGCGATAAAAATTCCACAAAAATTATAATTCCTCTGTACATAACTTACAACTGTCCATTTTTATATTGCGTATGCCAATTTATAGCCAAATATGAGAAAAATGTTTTATTTGCCCTATAATTTGCAATAGGTACAAATAAAAGTAAATTGTTCGTGGATTCGATTCCTGCCAACGGGCAAAAATAAATTAAATGATTGGTGCGAGTAGGTACGTGTTATTATAATGGTGTTTTAATTCGAATATTTTTAAATTGTATGTAAAAAAACATTCTAAAATATGTCCACCAGATGCTATTCTAAAGAAAAGTAAAGATTATTTATTTATTTTCTAAATGAATTTTCACACTTTACGCAGAGCTATGATTTATGGTTAATGGAGTGAAATTTCATCAACGTCTCACGATATTAATTATTTGTAAAGTAAAACAATTTACTAAACTTCATCTCAGAAGACTTGAGAAGAAATTTAATTTGGAAATAGAGGTCACTTTCATGGAAATGTTTTAATCAGTGTTTTCGGCGAAGGTCTGTTATAATATAAAATATAAAGTTATTTTTCTGAAATCTGTTAAATTTAACAATTAACTTCTTAATTATAATAATGATGCTAATGTCTCTATTTATTATTTTCTGGACAAAATTCATCTCACATACCAATTAATCATGATAATCTATAATCTATGTATATACATAAAAAATCGGAAAAAATTCGGTTTATGGGCGAAATTCCTAAAAAATAAAACTAGTTATTTTTATACTAATTTTGGGTCGGGGAATCCGAATCTGAAAGAATTAGGTGGGGGCAAGCAAATATAAACTGAATAACACGACTTAAAAATTTTCAATTCATACCCAGTTTACAGGCCATTTTGACGTTTTTGAATGCCATAGAAAAAACCAAAAATATTTTATGTTCAACCACACAAAATTAAGTGTTGCCATAAGCAATAATATCCACAACGTAAAACTTTCAGACACGATACTTCCATATGAATCAATGTGAATAGATAACAGCAGAAAAACATACCTTATAAATCGAACAAGTCTTCTTCGTCATGGTGTAACATGGTAACATGGTAACATGGTTTGTGTAGAAAAGAAAGTGCCCCCTTCGTAGCGCCTACTCGCGTCACGGCAAAAAAACATCCCAGTTTTCAAGTAGTTTAGCGGCTACGCTAGGTTTGTGTAACATGGTTTGTGATAGAAAAGAAAGTGCCCCCTTCGTAGCGCCTACTCGCGTCACGGCAAAAAAAATTCCAGTTTTCAAGTAGTTTAGCGGCTACGCTAGGTTTGTGTAACATGGTTTGTGATACAAAAGTGAATAAAATTTATAAAAAATAATTACTGAAATTATAAACATGTTTTTTTACGTTTTTGATATTATTGCTTAATGGCAACACTTAATTTTATGTGGTAATATGTTATCTTTAGTTTTTTTCTATGATCTTTATTCTAAAAAAAAATGGCCTGTTGGATTGTGTGTAACTTCAAAATTGTACAGTCGTGTAACCCAATTCTTTCAGATTCGGATTTTCCAGCCCAAAGTTAGTATAAAGATAATTAAATTTCTTCTTTTGGAGTATCGCCCATAAAAAGATGTGTCATTAATTTATTGAAGATTGTTTGTGTATCGAAAATTTTTAAGTCGTATTATTCAGTTTATATTTGCTTGCCCCCATCTAATTCTTTCAGATTCGGATTCCCCGACCCAAAATTAGTATAAAAATAACTAGTTTTATTTTTTAGGAATTTCGCCCATAAACCGAACTTTACCCAAAAAATCTATTGCTGTTCGTTTGTCCCGCTAAAACTCGAGAACGACTGGGCCGATTTAGCTGATTTTGGTTTTGAAATATTTGTCGTAGTCCAGGAAAGGTTTAAACGGTGAGAAAATATGAAAAAATTACGAGAAAGATAGTCAAAACAACAATTTCATTTTCCCATACGAACAGTTTTACCTACTTTTCTGTCAATCATTAGACGTTCGTCCCTTCGGTACGGTAGACTCGATTCCACTCGAATTGAAGCACGTAATTAAATTAATTTTTTTTTTTTTTTTTTTATTTATTAGAGAGATAATATATTACAAAATTATTACATAAAATTTATAATACATTACTCCCAATGAGTTTAATAAAACTCATTTCGGGAAGGACAACATTATACATCTAAAGGAAAATTATTTTTACATAAGAACACGGAAATCAATGAACAATACATAGATTTTTAAATGGACTAGACACACTTGATACAGGTAATTGAAGAATATACAAGAGTTACAAAGGGAGACAGCTAAATTCGTCACTGGTTAATAAAGTTACTGAGAAAATATCCTTTTAGAGCCTTTGCCAATATTTTTTTTTTTTGATTCTGGTAGTTTTAGGACATTAGGTAATGCGTTGTATTGCGTATGTGCGATGTATTGTAAGGAGTTAATTCCAAATTAAGGGTTTTGAATCGACAATATATATCCACATTACTCGGATTATCGCGTATTTAAATTTAATATTTTGATGGTTGTCATTGTTGGTTCGTTCAGAATAACAAAATTGCAAATGTCAGAAGAAAAGCAAACAAATTGTTGCCTTGGAAACGTGGTTTTTTTTTTAATTAGGCAATTCAACCTAAAAAGAGTGCTTTGTTGGGATCGTAGTTAATATCTATCTCTAAAAATGAATCGCCGAAATGTATGTATGCGCGCGCATTACTTCCGAACGACTGCACCAAAGTGGATAAATCCTTTTTTTTAACCACATATCTATCTCTAAAAATATCTCTAAATTTGCAAAGGCACTGTAAATAGGATGGAAAAACATCAGGGGCAATTTGAGCAGTTTCTTTCTGGATAATTACTTATGTAAAATCGATTTATCAATGTTGTACAAAACCTTATATTCAAAATAATGAGAGTATTTAATGTTCGACAGATCTATGTAAAAACTATCCTCATGCATCTCTTTAAAAACAAACATGTGCTTTACGAAAAAAAAATAAACTTAAGATTTACACGTAACTCCAACAAAGACATATTGCAAGTTCCAGCACTCTCTTCCACCTTTGGTCAACGTAGCTGTAGATACTTTGCCACAAAAATATTCAACATTCTCCCAGAAAATATCAAACTGAGTCAAACACAGAGAGAGTTTAAAAAATATGTTAAAATATGGATACATTCTAATGATCGAGCCTATACTGGTGCCCTCACCCAAACGCCCAGCCATTGACAGTTGTTATTGTAGTAATAACCTTGCAGTTTATGAATTGTGTAGGTATATGCAAACAATAATGTTAACTAAAATAAAGTTTTTGCTGTATGGAAACCTACTTTACACATTTATAAAAAAACCATAGATAAAATTGCAAGAAACAATTAACAAAAATTCTGCCTCAATATAGGTTCACCTAGTGAGGCAGGCTATGCACAATTAAAAATACTGTATAACTATACTACTCCTGTGTAACCTTTCTTACGTTACTTCCTATTTGTTAATTTTTCTGTACTGATTGATGTAATCTATTTGTAAACTACTTTGAGCATGTAATTTTTTTAGTTATATTGTTGTTATTTCATTGAATAAAGATTATTATTATTATTATTATATTATTACTAGCTGATCCGGCGAACTTCGTACCGCCTCAGAATCAAAAAAACTGTTGTCAACTTATTAGCTGAATTGATCTAAATTGTTTCTCCCTGCGTATACCATACCTTGATCTAAATTGTTTCTCCCTGCGTATCCTTTCCCCTCTCGCGTTCCCTCTCCCTCTCCCCACTCGACTTCTCCCCTTCCCCCGTCCCGCTAACCCCCCTTCCTGAGTTCCTTTCCCCCCTCTCCCCTCCCCCGGTTCACAGTTCAATATTATACCCCTTACAATATTGCTGCAGTTCTTTCAAAATGGGAGAATTCGTTCCATACAAAATGTATGTATGGAACGAATTCTCTAAATTGAAAATAATTTCTTCGGAGTGGAACACCCTTTACTTTTAGGGGTATGAAAAATAGATGTTGGTCGATTCTCAGACCTACCAGATAAGCACACAAAATTTCATCAAAATTGGTCCAGCCGTTTCGGAGGAGTATGGTAACAAACACCGTGACACGAGAATTTTATATATTAGATTATTATTATACTTACAAAAAAAATTCAAAAATTTTTTCGGAGGAGTTCCTTATGGTGTATGAGTCTATTGTATATATGTATTATGTGTGCAAGTTTATGTATTTAAATAGATTAGCCAAATAGGTACTCCCAAATATTCCTCATCAGATAGAGCCTCCCTCCCTTCCCGCTAATAATTTTGGCCTCACAACTTTCCCCAATTTGGTGTGCCACGCGTAGTGCTACACAATATAAATCTCCCTTTAACCGCTGAAGGCAGTGCACGCCCTCCCAAGGCTGCTTCCACACTTGCGTGACAACAGACTCCTGTTCAGATGACCTCTTTGGATCCTTGAATACGTCACTAGGTCACTAGAACTCAACGAGCGAAAAATTTGTTTTTATATAGCAAAAAATAAATAATTACCGGTGTATTTGAGGCATGTTTTATAGTGGTAAATATTGGTAAATACTCTTAGTACCACTCTGGTGAAAAACCATATTTCAGCATCAAAAATGATGCATTAAACGCCTTTAGTCATGTTTAGCAATTAAATCTCATTCTGTGAGGCGAATATGAGCACCGCCGCATCGGAAACCAATTATTGCATTACCAAAACTTCTTCCATAGGTCACCTAAGTAGTTTGCTACGTTTGGTGATTTAGCAGGGGTGCCCGGGTTAATGGGGTGATCTGCCCACCTACTGCGTTGTGGACCGGATCGGGAGAGGCTGAGGGCGACCTTTCGACCTCTCCAGCAGGACTCTCTCGACCCATTGTCTTGCACCGCAGTGGGAGGGTTGTATTCATGTGTCCGTCACTGCTAGACGCATTGACTCCCAGATTTCTACCATCCAGCTTACATTTTTCCTTCTCAGGACTTCCACTGCTTCCTCCCTTAAAAAGACCCTCCACACAGCATCCTCAAAGATGGTATAGAGTAGATAATATTATATTATCTTCCTCAAGGCTTCCTATTGGTCTCTTTAAGTTCAACTATTTATTTACGTCCCCACAGCAAGAAGGAACCAAACTTACTATTTCCATTTCCTCTAATTATTTCCACCTCAACTATGGTAGCTCAGTGTACTCAGTATTCACATAAAAAGAGATTTTATTTATACTTTTCCATGCATTGTTAAAAATGTGAAAAAGTCATGCAGCCTTTTCCTTTGACAGTTTAGAGGTTGTTCAGTGTTCGTGTCATACGAATTGACCCAATTTCCCGGGGGATGTATTTCTGTTGACAGTTTTATGAAGCTTGAATGACTGTGGGAACGTTGCACGTAAACTCTAGTATCGTAGTAGATTATTATTTACACTAGAACTCTATTAAACGTTTATAGCCTTCGTAGTCGAGAGGTAAGACTGCTGAGACTCTTGACAATGTATCCTGAGGTTGCGGATTCAAAACCCAGCGAATGCAAGCATTTTTACACTAACAATAAGTATTTGCGGAAGAAGACTAAAAATATAAACATTTTTTTCTTAAACGACCAAAATTTTAACGGATGTTTTTTTTTTTTTTTTTTTTTTTTTTTTTTTTATTTAATGAAAAGATACATGATTTTTGAAATTCTACGCCAATGAAGAGTACTAGCTCTTGAGCTTGGCGTAGGAGTTATTTTACAGCTAGTTCATTTTTATAACATACATTTTAATTACATTTTCCAATAAATATAAACTATATATAAATTAAATATATAAACTACTATTTTTCACTTTTATAACATACATTTTAATTAGTATATACAATAAATATAAACTATGTTGTGATGTTAATTTTTGATATGCTAGGAATTGAAGTTATAACATTTTGATTGGTGTTGTAATGGTTGTTGATTTTTTTTAAAGATTAATTTGACCTTTTTCTTGAATGTTACGAAATCTGTTATTTTTTTAATTTCTTCGGGAAGATTATTAAAATATTTTATGCCTTTGTAAATATAATTGTTGTGCATTTGTTGTGTTGAAAATAGGGGAATTTGGAAGTCAAATTTATGCCTTAATGATGAGTTGAGTTTAAATTTTTTAGTTACATTTTCTTTGAATATTTGTAGTATTGAATCTTTTTTGTAGAGGTCTTCAATTTTTGGTACTTCGAAAATTTTGAACAATGATGCTGAAGGGAATGTTGGTGGTTTTTTTAAAATTACTTTAATAATTAGTTTTTGTACCACTTTTACAGGACTTATAATTTTTTCATATGCACCTCCCCATCCAATGATTCCATACTGAATTAGTGATTGGACTAGTGCATAATAGACTTTTTTTAGGTTGTTTAATTTGAGAATATTTCTTAATCTAATGAATATATAGATACATTTCCTAATGCGTTTAACAAGTTCACATATGTGTCTGTTCCATTTCATATGTTGGTCTACAATTACACCCAGGTACTTTATTTCAGTTGCATGGTTTAATATGGTACATAAATTATTACAGACATCTTTGTTACATTTTGTGTTGTGTATAGTTATATTAATGTTGGGATAAGTTTTGGATTTATTTATTGAGAAAGGGATATAAACTGTTTTTTTTTGCATTGATTGTAAGAAGGTTTGTATCGAACCAGGTTTTTAGGATATGGATGTCATTATTTGCATTTTCGTTTACAATTTTCCAGTCACTACCCTTAATTATGATAATCGTGTCGTCCGCATAAGATATAACGGTTCCACTGAGGTTTTGTTTAAAAATATCGTTTACGTACATGATAAAAAGTAATGGTCCCAAAACAGTACCTTGCGGTATCCCAAAATCACTTGTGAGTGGTAGACTTGGTGTGTGATTAATTTTTACAATTTGTGTTCTTTTGTGAAGATAACTTTTTAGCCAATTTAGTGCTCTGTCATTAAAACCCACAACCTTTAATTTTTGTATTAATTTGACATGTGATATACTGTCGAAAGCTTTTTGGAGATCTACAAAAATACCAACACATTTTAATGATTTGTCTAAAGCGTCTTGTATAGTACTAGATAATTTAGCAATGGCGTCTTTTGTGCTTTTGTTTTCCATGAATCCAAACTGGTTTTTGTGAATTATGTTATTGATCTTAATGAAATGAGTTATTCTTTTTTTAGCAATTTTTTCAAATATTTTTGCAATGTTTGATAGTAATGAAATAGGACGGTAATTGGTTGGTTCTTCCGGATTGCCGGTTTTAAATATTGGTACGATTATTATGTACTACACAAAAATCCACAATACAAATAATATGATAGGCAGATAGTTATTTTTTATGACGTAGACTTACCCTGAATGCAAGTTTTTTTCTTTGTCGTTTATAGATTCATATAAGTTTTGTTTATGATTAAATGTTGTTCCGTTTTTACTTCATAAATATTAAAATGGGATTTATCAATTTAAATGTTGAACTTAGGTAAAATCAGATTTTTTAGCATGCAGAAAAACCAAAACACCAATGTCCATGGCGTTTTTGTGACATTGTCCAATTCAAAAATAAGCTTTTAACTTTTTATACGAATTTGAAATAGTTTAAGTATTAGGGGTTGTTTATTTAATGATGGCTTAGAACACTTTTAAGGGTGAAATTCAGAAACATTAGTTAAAAATATCTCATCCCATTTTACTACATTAAAAGTTAGTCAAGGTATTTATTGGCCTGAGAACTTCTTTTCGCTAGACGCACAGTTTCGATTATTTGCTACTGACTACGTTTCCATCTCTGCTAATTTAGAACTTGGCCATTTAAAATCTAACATTCATAGCACATGCCCTTTAAGCAAATATAAAGTGTGTTGAAAAGGGGTATACCTTCGTCGCATATACATACATAAATTTCAAATTCCATTGGGCGGTACATTCAATTGTATTCGATTTCGACCCACCCGTCTTGCCGTGCTTGCCTCAATTACCTCAACTTCAGTCAAAACTTCATTATTGGGAAAATTTACATTTAAAAGAATGTAATTCAGTAGCGCTGAGCGATTAGATCTAGACTCCTACCTACCACCTGATTATCAAGGCTGTTGATGCAACTATACGCATCTCCCTCTAACAAATGCTCCTGCATACCTCCATCCAAACTATCATACAATCACCTGTCCCTGTCCGACAGTATGGAGTATATATGGTGAGCAACGTGTTATAAAATGAAACGGTTTCAACCCGCATGGGTACAAATTTACGTTTGTAATAAAAAATGGGCACATTTATTGATCACATACTCACGTATCTCCACTCTAGTTTAATCGGGAGATCTCGTGTTTGCAGTTCGATGATGGTCGACTCGAGAAGATCATATCTCCAAAGGGATTAAGAAATAATAGGTTCATCATATACAGGAACTTTTATAATAAAACAATCTCTTTTGCGTCTACTCTTGCGTCTACGCTCTAGGAAAAGCTACCAATCTCTCTTTGGACACGTTTTACTGATTTTAAGTCCACTTCCGGTAAAGCGAATCGGAGAATAAAAATAAATAATAATAATTATATGTATCTTACCAATCACATTGGTGGATCGTATCTTGGATGAGGGACGTTAATAATAAGTTGATTTGTAATCAATTTATATTTGTTTGATTATATTTTTAGGATACGTTTTCGAGTGTCGCGATTCGAATTCAAAGTGCGCAGGAGAGCTCATGGGTCATGACCGACAGTTAAACCAAGAAGAGATATCTATAAAACCTCAGGCTGAGCTCCTTCATCTCCCCGCCCTCTACAGTCTTAACCATTGAAAATGCACGTCGGTATTGCCATCTTTCAAGGGGCCAATTTGAAATATTCAGTACCTGACGCAAATCATCTTACAGGGGTTGGAAGTTAAACATTCATGAATTTATTATTATAACAGAATTTATAAAATAAATTATTGTACAAATCGGTCGGTTTTGAAAGCCTGTGCAGTGAACATAGTAAGTGCTCCCTCATTGCGTGTAATATCGACTGTATTACGTAAACTTGTGCAGTGATTACCAGCCACGGTGTCCCTCTACGCCATAATATCGATTCGCAAAAAGATAGTACCGTAAGACTAGGGGTAAGTCAGAATCTCTTTCCAATTCTGACAATTAACAAGCTATCCCTTGTTGTTGCTTCAATTTGAAAAGTTATACAGAAAAATTATAAGAAAGCAATACCGCTGCAACCGACACTACCTACGAAAATACTTTTTATATACCATTTTGCCGGTTTTTTTTCTGCATCGATCTATCTGGCCCCGTGACTCTACGACGATAAATAATAACTGTATGACGTAGGAAAAAACTAGCTGTTTTGTCAACAATACGTATTTGAACTGATGTATCACCTCAAAATCCTGTGTTTTTTTGCGTTTGGCGGTTACGACAATATTCGATATTTAAAAGAAACGACAAAATCATTTACACGGAAATATTACACGTTCGGTTGATGCTTACAGCATTTTCAAAGAATGCATTTAAGCGTTCGCGGCGGTTACTACATTTTATTTGTTTGCTTTCTAATAACACTTGTCATTTACTACAACTTGTCAGTACCCATAACCATGCGTGTTAAAAGAATTATCACGAGGTTCTGTTTTCTTTCTTTACTTACTTACTGTTGCATCCGAGACTGTCTCGAACTTACAGCCTCAAATGCAACTGACGAAAAATGGACTGTAAAGGCAAAACAAAAGCGAAAATGTTTCTGAAGTTGGATGATTGACTGTGTGGTAAATAATTGGAATGTAAGGACAAGGGAAACCAAAGGCACTTACCAAAATACGAAGGGCGAAACACCAAAAAACACAACTAGTTGATTGCAAAATGTCAGGCCATCTCACTGTACAGTATTGAATGTTATTGTTTCACCATGGTGACATTGGTTGGGGAGGGTAGGAAGGATAAAATGACATTCCGGTAGGAACTGTGCATATTGTCATTATTTCAAAATCAAACATTCCCGCCCCCGAGAAGAGATTGAAATCTATCTACGACCGATGGCAAATCACACATTTCCGAATACTGACAACAAACAAATGAATCTAATAACAACCAATTAACAAAACGACAAACAATTATTCAATCTTTGTGCAACAAACAATTTTAACGAAATTAAAAAAAAATTTAAAAAATAATTGAAACGTAAGTCTAAAATAACGCTAAAATTAGTACATACGAATATATTCCTAAAATAATTTATCGAAGAACTATCTTTCATAGCAACCGACACCGCGGTAAATCGAACAAAATGTAAGGAAAAAACAAACGAAAATAAAAACGATAAATATAAAATTAAAAATCAAATTACGAGTAAATGTTTCATAGTGGCAATGGATAAAGTTTGACAACTGGCCGACGAAATATTCCTTGTGCAGTTTTAACTGTCACAACCCGTACGATTTGATCAGGACCCGGATGACATTCCTCGATGCGTCCCAATGGCCAATGCATAGATGGAATTTTTCCATCATTTAATAACACCTAATCTCCAACATTAAGATTAGGTGATGAAGTTATCCACTTTCCACGTTGTTGAAGGGTGTGTAAATATTCTTTTCTCCATCGATTCCAAAATGCCTGAGTTATTTTTTGCAACAATTGCCACCGTGATAACCTATTCATAGGTACTTCAGACCAATCAGGTTCAGGAACCGATGTAAGATGGTTTTTCTTGGGCAAAAGTTCAAGATGTTGGACATTAGAGGTGATATGGACATGTTGCAAACGCCCACCACCTCTGAATAAACCAACCGAATTCAAAAAATGTATAAACTGTCGAATGTGAGACACAGTTTGACAAGTTTTGCCTGTAACTGGATGAAAATGCACGAATTGCACTTTCATAAACCATAATTTCAGAGATGAATGCAACTCCTCGACGGTTAATATTCCAAATATATGATCCTCTTTCTTTTTTCGAATGTTAACAGCAAATCTCAAAATCCATGCTGTAACACGTTGCAATCTTGTTAATGAAGAAAATCTATTTAACGTCTCCTCATTCCACGAATCAGTTGTTGTCAATACATGAATATTTTTGGCCTTTAGCTCAGGAACAACATCAAGTTTTACAATGGAAGAATGCAAAAATCCTCTGCTCGATAAGTCAGCTGGGTTCAAATGAGTACGTATATGAAACCATTTGATCAAAGAATTAACTTCATTGATTTGTCCTATTCGATTGGCAACAAAGGTTTGCAAATTATATGTAGGTGTATGAATCCATGATAAGACTATTGTAGAATCCGTAAATGCGAACACTTTATCAATATGTAAAGTTGTACTGAAAGATTTAAAAACATAATCCAAAAATCGAGCAAGCAACAAAGCACCACATAATTCTAAACGTGGAATAGAAAGAGTTTTCACAGGAGCCACCTTTGACTTGGCAACCAAAAGTCTAATGTTAAATTCTTGCTTCGAATGTTGGGACCGAATGTACATAACACACGCATAACCCTTTTCGGATGCATCTGCAAATCCCACTAATTGATATGTATTATCACTACTCTCCCCTATGTAACGCGGAATTTGAATATTGGCTAAAGTTGACAATGACGATACTATTGCCGTCCAATGAGATTGAACCTCGACAGGAACTGGATCGTCCCAGTTCAATCCAAGCTTTCACAACTATTGTAACAAACATTTAGCCAAAAACGTGACGGGGGAAATCCATCCAAGGGGATCAAAAATCTTTGCAACTGTTGATAAGATTGACCTTTTAGAAAATATTATTTGTGATGTTTTTACTCGATACGAGAATGAATCGGTTTGCGAATCCCAAACAATACCTAAAATCTTAATGTTATTGGCATGATCTAAATCAATTTCTATAGGTGCTTCCTGGTGTGAGATTGGAATATCAGAAAGCAGTTCACGACAATTACTCGACCACTTGCTCAATTCAAAACTGCCAAGGTTAAGTAGTTCCACCAAGTCTCGCTGCAATTTACGTGCCGATTCGAGTGTGGATGCTCCAGTTAAAATATCGTCAACGTATGTATTTTCTAATAAAACTTTTGATGCTGTCGAAAATTTGGCATCTGCATCCGATGCGAGTTGATGTAAAGTACATATAAACGGTGCGGAAGCTGTTCCGTACGTAACAGTTTGCAGTTCAAATTCTTTGATCATTTGTTCCGGTGATTCACGCCATAAAATATGTTTATAGGATCTATCCTCTGGTCGAACCAATATTTGTCTATACATTTTGCAAATATCTGTTGTAAAGACAATTTTATGCGTTCTGAAAATGGAAATTAACTTCACAATATCTTGTCGAAGTTTAGGTCCTACTAAAAGTATGTCATTTAACGACTGGTTAGAAGATGTTTTTGAACTTGCATCAAAAACAACTCTAAGTTTTTTAATGGATCCAGTATCCTTAATCACACAACGATGAGGAATGAAATATTTTCCAGTCGAAACTGATGAACTTGTCACATCTATCATGTGGCCCAAAGATTCATATTCTCTCATGAATTGAATGTAATCAGATTTTATATCTGGATGCCGAGAGAAACGGCGCTCGAGGTGATGCAGACGAGATACTGCCGAATGATATAAATCACCAAGAGCTAGAGAGAGATTTCCCTGAATGGAAGTGGAACAACGTAACGTCCCGAATCATTTCTATAATGCTGCGTTGAAAATATTTCCTCACAAAGCAACTCTTCTATAGATAACGGTGAAGGATGATTTGGAAGGTCTTCGATTTCCCAAAACGTTTTCAGAACAGTCTCAATTGTCGATTCTGACGTCGTCAAAAACGAATTCATGGGAGGAGACACGCTGTGATTGACATTTCCCATTAAAATCCAACCAAAAGCCGTGTTCAAAGCTATCGGTTCACTAGATTTTCCTACCACCCGTCCTGAATGAAAACAACCCAGCACCCAATAAAATATCGATTGCAGAGGGTTTATCGAAATTTGGATCCGCCAAAGTTAAATTTCTCAAATGATCCCAGTCTCCCCGACGAATGGGAGAACTAGGCAACTGTGCACAAATGCTTGATAACACGACGAAATCCGCATCAAAAAGCTCATTCGAACATAGAGGACGGATCCGACACTTGACCAGTTCCTTCTGCACGATGGCCGACAACTGTCCAATTCCTCGAATAGGAATTTGTTTATTAGAACAGTCGAGGCCCAAACGAATTGCACAATCTTTTGAAATAAAATTTGCCTGACTGGCACAATCCAATAATACACGAACCTTGTGAAAATTACCCTTTTTATCACGAGCTTCTACGATGGCCGTAGCTAACAAAACTGATGATTGGATAGAGCTCGATAAAACGTTGGGATTATTAAGCCTCTCCGAATGAGATGTGGTTGCCGCGATGGCCGATACGATTGGGTCAATTGTCTCAGGTGGCGAATCGAGTACTTCTTGTCTAGAAGTGTTATCGAAATTGTTGCTGTTTGACGCCTGTACTTGCCTATTTACGTCACGAGAAAAATGCAACAAAGAATGATGATTTTTATGGCACTGAAAACAATTAAAACGCGACGAACAGTTCTTGACCAAATGCTGAGGGGAAAGACAATTCGGACAACATCGAATCTAGCAGGTGGTTGTAGTTTTAAAAATTGGTCACACTTTGAGAGAAAATGTCCACCTTTGCATATTAAGCACACCGACTTTTGTGTACTGACAAAAGAATTTAATAAACGATTTGTTTTTGCTTTTGGCGCTTCATTTTTCACACCGTACCCATGAACCGATTCATAAATTTTAGATTGTGATTCTAAAAACGACAATAATTGCGAAAATGATGGAATTTCGTCCTTATGACCCATTAACTCGAAGTTAGTTCTTAGGTCATCAGGAGTTTTCTTCAAAACGATATGTAATAATAAAAATGACCACTGATCTGTTGGAAAATGTAACGCTTCTAATGCCTGAATATTTTCCTTCAAAACATTAATGACAGATGTAAGCGAATCCTTTTTAATTATGGGGCACGAGATAATGTTCTCTACGTGTCTGTCCGCAATTATCCGTTTGTTATGAAAACGATCTCTCAACAAATTGTAAGCAATTGGATAATTGATTGCGGAAACAGGAAGATGTTTTATAATTTTCAACGCGTCACCCGATAGTGCTCCTAACAAATAATTTAATTTATGTATGTCACTTAGAGATTCATTATCATGGATTATAGCGTCAAAAGTATTTATAAAGTTGATCCATTCAGTGATACCACCCGAAAAAGTTGGCAAACTAATTTTTGGAAGTGAAAAACCGAGACTATTTGATGTTTTTATAGAATCTTCCTTTGGTGGAAAAACTGCCAGATAATTCGTTTGAATTTCAAAATACATATTCATAAAAGTTTTATATTTATTTTCCAAATCGGTTAAGTCTAATTCTGTACTTTTTGATGTTTCTAGAATCACATAAGATTCAACAAAGTCATTCCTTTGTTTTTCGATATCCTTAATTCTAACCAGTAAGCTATTTCTATCTATTAAATTATCAGAAATAACTGCTCTGATCGACGAATCATGAATTTCCCGGAGACCTAGAATTGCCAATTTATTTCGAACAACAGCAGAAGCAGCCATTTTTAATTACAATAATCAATTAAAATCAACACAACTATTGTGACAATCGAAAATTAGTATTATTTAAATATATTAGTATTCTATTTTATAAGCAAAGATTGAATAATAGTAATATTTTGCTAATATTTGAATAGAATTCAACAAACGAAAATGCGAAATTTACCACGAATTTTAACCCCTTTGAAAGTGACAAAATGCCCAATTCGAAGGCCGAAATGCCAGGAATATTAGGAACAAGGGATCAAGGTTATTGGAAAACACATGCAAGCATCCAACTCCATAAAACTCAAGAGATCTGGCACGATTGGACCAAAAATGTTGCATCCGAGACTGTCTCGAACTTACAGCCTCAAATGCAACTGACAAAAAATGGACTGTAAAGGCAAAACAAAAACGAAAATGTTTCTGAAGTTGGATGATTGACTGTATGGTAAATAATTGGAATGTAAGGACAAGGGAAACCAAAGGCACTTACCAAAATACGAAGGGCGAAACACCAAAAAACACAACTAGTTGATTGCAAAATGTCAGGCCATCTCACTGTACAGTATTGAATGTTATTGTTTCACCATGGTGACATTGGTTGGGGAGGGTAGAAAGGATAAAATGACATTCCGGTAGGAACTGTGCATATTGTCATTATTTCAAAATCAAACACTTACTGTATTTGTTTTCTTAACGAAAGATTAGAAAAATTCGAATGTTTTGTTTTATCTCATTTTAATAAGTACATATTTGTCTTCTGTGGTATAATTCAAATACAATTTTTTTGTATGTTGTAAACCAAACAAATTTAGACCCAAAAAATAACGACACACAGCTATTCAAAATTTAAATATTGATATACTTTGGCGCTTACAGCAATTTATGCAGCTAAAAACCAAGTTGATTTTTGGTATCATACATTTAGCAGCAGTGTTTACAAAATTTTTGACGTACAAAAAAAAAGTCCACTGCTATAAGCGCCAAAAATATTATCCTTCTTCATTTAAAAAAGATTTATATTATACTATTTGATAGATCATATATTTTCAGCTAAGCATTTTAAAAATGGCATTTACGTAATCACTGGTTTAAAAGTTACGATTCTTTTTCCAAAATCTGAAAAAGTTTTTTGACTCTTGTCAACAATTCGGTTTTTGGCTGTTACAGCAGTATTGCTTTCTTGCAACGAAATATTGATTTCAGTATACTTTATAAATAAAAGCACACATTGATTTGCAGGCAATATTTTTGAACACAGACTATTGTGACTTTTTTGGTTTTCCCGTTAAAAAAAGAAATGTTAGCTACTATATGTAATTACATCATGAAAACAGTTAAATTTTTCCTGAAAGCATCATCACTATAAATTCGTATCACTGTGATAAAAATAACATAATTTTTTTAGCCCCGTGAAATCGGTTGGAAAATAACTGCATGGAACTTATTAACAAGATAACATCCATAAATTTCTCTTTTAACACATTTCAACGGATGGCATAGCGTGGTGTGGCAGCATTTCGTTAAAATGTTGCCAGATACGTGAATTATTACCGGAGATTCCAGTGTTTAAATTTTAAGTAATAACAGTCATTCTCGCTACTTAATGAAAGCCGTCTGAAAAGAATTGAAAAATTTGTTGTGCCGGTTTAAAATTGCAGCCATTTGGGGTTGTAAAATTTGAACTCGGTTTAGTGGTGGCGAGATTCATTTATTCAAGTACCTACGTCATTTATTTCGAAAGGGAGAAATGTTATCGTGTTTTTAACCGACCACAAAAAGAATAGAGTTCGTTATGATTACCTTTTTTCGTAAGTTTTTTAATTGTTGAATTATGACCCGGCAATAATATGGGGAAAAATGTAACAAGAAGTATGTTGCAGGGTGTGACATACCCGTTTATAAATTTGACTGTAAAACTTAATTCTTAAGAAACAGAATTATATTACTTATTTTTTATATTATCATATAATGTATTACAAATAAAACATCTGTACCATTTAAACAATTTTACTTAAATGGAAACAAGTCACTATGAATTTTCAACAAAAAATTCACTCTCAAAAAAAAAACTACAAAGGAACTAAAGAAAACAAGTTTTATGAAAAAAAAAACTTTAAAATATGATAGAACATGAAACAAGTAACGGTATAAACTAAAAAACGAGTGTGCTTTAAACCACACGATTGAAGTAAAACTTCACTAACTTATATCTCCCTCACAACTTTCATTCGCCTCGACCAATCACACTTTTCATAACGATCTCGTCACGCATTCACCAGCTTACTGCCCAAATCAAGCGTGCGTAAAGGCCCGACCGTTCGCCTCGCCCGATCACACTTTTCGTAACGCTCTCGTCGCAATGCATCTCTCTCTAACGCATTCACCAGCTTACTCCCCAAGTCAGTAAAGAAGTTTTACTTAAAAAAATAACCAAAAATATTTGGAACATCTTAGGAACTGGAGTTCAAATCAGTGCAGTTTTTACTTCCGATGAACTCGCCTCATCGGATGTATTTTCTAATACTTCTTCCAGCATTGATCGAAGTCGGGTTTCTTCACTGCCAACGTCCACATTCTATTTAAATTTACTATGCAATAAAGAAAGTAAATTAAAAAAGCAGAAAAAATAATGTTAGTTTTAGTCACAAAATATATACACCAGCTACGTGGCAGGGCATCACATACCCGAACGCAGTTTGCAAGCGTTACAACTCGAGCGAAGGCTGCCGCGACACTGCGATTACGCCACTATCCCCTCCCACACCCCTTTAACTCCAGCTACCCAAAGCAACAACAGGTTTGAAGGTGACAAACAAAAAATACATGCAAATAAGTAACATGGTGGGTACGACATACCCTGCCACACTCCCGCCGGCTTAGTATGATCGAAATGGTGCGATGTGTCTTGATTTGGTTGGGACAATTCACATCGTGTAAATGCATAACGCTAGTACGTAAAATTTGTAATCCAACGTGTTAACTGAGCCACGTAAGCTATTGTAAAAGTTGTACGTTTGTGTGAAAGTTTCAGCGTTGGAAAAACTTGTTTTTTATTGATTTAAAACTAACTAACTAACTAACCATCACGCCGATTCTCCGCAGGGGTAGGCAGAGAGGACGGACCAAAAAACAACTCGGTCTTGGCACACACTCTTTGCCTCACTCACATTCATACATCGTCTCATACATTCTCTTCTATTATTCTGACTTTTGACATGGCCCGACTCAAGTATCAGATTCACTTGATCGTGCCATGTCTTCCTCGGGCGTCCCCGACTTCTTCTACCATTCACATTCGCGTCGTATATTCTTCTTACCTACTTTCTTCGTTCATTCGCTCTATTTTTCCAAACCATCTGATGGTCCCTTTCTTAATTTTACTCATTATGCTTACATCAGCCTTACGTTCTTTGCGGATATCCACAGTTCTCACATGATCATACATTGTTTTACCACACATATGTCTTTAATGAGATTGTCGATTTAATGAGAAATTAAAGCCATTGACAATAATTAAAAGTCAATGTACAACATTAACTTTGAATTATTTCTCACGGATTAACATTAGCACAAATTAATAAATCTTAACAAATACTTTATTAATTTGCTTACGTTTTTTAAATGAGAAATATTAGATTTCATGGCGCAAAACTATATAATGGCCTACCAAATCAAAATAAAATAATAGTTCATTAATATTTAAAACTAAATTCAAGAGATTGCCGAGAGATTTGAATGATAATCAACTTGGAATCATTAGAAAGTAATGTAAATAAAAGTTAATAATTAAATGTTAATAAATGACTGAAGGTTATTTATTTTCATTTAATTATAATGTTTTCAGCTGTATTAGTAAATAACAAATTTGTAAAATCTATTTCTACTTTCTTTAATTATCGGGGAAGAACAAAAGATAATGCACCAAGTGCCTTAGAGCCTGATTCTTCGCAAGAAAAAAAAATACTGTCTGAAATGCTTTTTTGTTCATTTAACCCCTCTGGCCTCGTACATATTTGTCAGAGGATCAAAATATTTTGCTTTGCAATAAATCAGATAGTTCTGAACATTTCCGAAAACTAAAAAGTGCTTTTGAAAGGAACGCTTTAAAATTTTATAAATCGAAATTTTTGAATTATAAAAATTTCATGCCAACATAATTATTTTTTTAAATAGCTCACTTTACTGTTTTTCTAACTTAAATTAAATATAACGAAACAAAATAAAAACACATGTATATTTTATTAGACAAATGTATTATAAACGTTATTGCACCTCACGTTTTTGTCGTTCCATACGAAAATATATATTTTTTAAATCTCTAAGTTTCAACCTTTTTTTCACATTGCGATCCGAAACGCAGATTCGATAAATGTGTACAATTTACTTCTTTCGAGGTTGACTTTTAAATTTTAATATAAAGCGGGATGTTTTCTCTCTCTAATACCGTTTAGATCTTATTTCTCGCTATGATAGTAAGGGAGTCACTGCGATTTCTATGAGACCTGTATGAGTTGTTCCGAAAAGCGAACAAATTCACCTGAGGGGTTAAATGTACGATAGATGATGACGTCGCACCTTAAAAAAGTGATAATTTGCATCACGAGTACCAGTTACAAAGATTGATTAGTCGCAACTAATAAAATTTGACCATTTTTTTTAATACACATCTACCGGACCTGCCTGATGGACACTGCAACGCTGTCCGAAACGTTGGTCTAAAGAAGGAGGTAGCGCAACACGGCATAACACCCCAAAAACAAATAACACAATTTTTTTAATAGTCTATTTTGGTATAAATATTGAATCACTGGCGAATCTAAAGGTTTCCTCGATTGATCAAACATTTAAATCATTCACCTGAATTTATTTATGGACGATCCAGCCTTTAAAAAAACCCACACTGGTTATTTGTAAAATCATAATGAATTTAGAGAATTTAAATAATTTCAATCGACTTCTTTTCTACACTATTGAATAAAATAAAACACCGAGTTTGGTGGTGTAAAAACAGGTATTGAATGGAATTAAATGCGTCGTACAAACATTAATCTCCTGCCACGGGTCAGTTAGCTTCCATCGAAACATTAAAAGAATCAATGAAATATGACTTTTCCACCGTCGTTTATCATTTTTCATAGAGCTATTCACATTCCCATGTCACTCTCGCTTGACCGCCCCTCTGGCGCGCCGATAAGAATGTGACAGGACATGGGGGAAGTTTTGGTCGCAAAACGGAGATTTTAGTCTGTAATTTGTTCCTTGAATTACATTGGATAAACCAACGCCTTAGCTTCACCAGAAATTGTTGAAAAATTTTTTATGGGTGTTTTTTCCAGGGTTTTATTACAGTATTATTAAGACGTCGTTTCCCGAATTTCTATCGATTTTTTGCAAACCTCCCTTAAACGTTTGTAGTTTTTAAACTGATAAAAAAATATACGTTATTTTTTAAGATAATATCTAGACATTCGTGGCACCGAAACGCAAATTATATAAAATTCCCTCGATAGAAAAAAAAAATGCAAAGTATGCTCCAAAAGTTATTATGAACACGTTTGTTTCAGTTATTTTACAAGTTATATGTATGAAAAAATTCACAGTGTGTCTTTAAGTGCTGTTTAAGACAACCCTCGCAAGATTTTTGCTTTTTTTTTTGAACCAGTCGTGTTTTATTAAACATTTTCACAATTTTCGCATAGATTTTGTCACTTTAAATACTAGAACTCTCCTCTAACATTCGTCATTTCATATCTCTCCATCTTTATCTTTATGTGCGCGGTTGCGGGGCCTTAAACTGTTATAAAATTACAAAACATTTACACAAAATGAAATAAGTTGTTTAAAACCACTTTATTTTTCATTTTGAGGGGCGGGTATGGGTACCGCCGCCCCGGGATTCATTTATTGGATAACCAACACCTCTGCCGTAGGTCACTCCAAGTGGTTCGCTACGTTTGGTGACTTAGCAGGAGTGCCCAGGTTCATGGGGTGAGGTTTGTCCAGGTATGCGTCAAGAGACTGGTTAAGGGAGGTCTTTTGACCTCTCCAGCCAGAATCCCTCGACCAATCACGTTGCATCCCAGGAACGGATACGTACGTCTATCACTCCTGGACACACTGACCAGTCCCCCAGTTTCCTCCCCGCTCCTCATATATATTTCCTTCTCTGAACTTCATCTGCTTCCTTTCCTTAAAACTACCCTCCACACAGCATCCCCAAAGATGACAAAGGCCCTAATGGAAATTATTTTCCTCAAAGCCTCCTGAGTGGAGCTAATGTAAAAAAAAATAGGATTTATCCTCCGGTTTCAGTTAAACTTAACCTTCTTCAGGACTAACTTAACTTAACTTAACGTAAACATAATAGAAAAAGAGAGCATAACAGAGCCTTCAAAAGCCTTTAACAGAAATACAGGAGTCCAAATAATACACAAAAATGGATTAGGCATACGCCTGAATAATTTAGAAGCCTAAGAGATATTAAAAACAAAAAAGTGCTGCCAATTTTAAACCAACAGATAGAATTAACCGACAGACCAGTTTTAAACTTGTTTCCTTTCTCCCTATGTATGACACCCCCCCTCCCCCTCCACCAACCAGTCTCTGATGTTATCTCCCTCTCACATGCTCTCTCTTTTTCTATTATGGTTACTTCCTCTGTACTATAACTTAGTTTATTTTTTTTATTTTTTTTTTTTTATATTATCTTTAAAATATTTTTTAACAGTGTTTATTAATTGGATTTTATCATTAATTTTTCTAATTTCATCCGGTAATCGGTTGAAAATAAGTCTTCCTTGATAAGTATAATAATTTTGTGCAAAGGAAGTGTTTAATTTTGTGCATGAGAAAATATATTTATGTCTAGTACGGTTTTCAGTTATAAATTGATATTTTTCTTTTTCTTTTATAGTTTGAATCAATTCATTTCTATTGTATAGATCTTTGAAAGATGGTACTTGGAATTCCTTAAATAATTGATCCGTTGGGTAGTCCGAAGGTTTTTTCAATATGATTTTAATTATTAGCCTCTGCACAACTTCAATTGGGGAAAGATTAGTTTTGTATGCGGATCCCCAGCTAATGATAGCATATTGTAAAGTTGATTGAACCAAAGCGTAATATATTAGATATAAGTTTTTTACAGATAAAAAATTTCTGATTCTTAAAAATATATAAATCAATTTTCTAATTTTTTTTACAACTTGACAAATTTGTTCCTTCCATTTCAAATTTTTATCGATAATGACTCCTAAATATTTGATTGTGTTTGTTGTTTTTAATATTGTGCAGTTTTGGATACAATAATTTTTACTATGTGTTTTGGAATTATCATGGATGATGATGTCAATGTTTTTAGGGGTATCATTTTTGTGTATTGCAAATGGAATTACAAATGTTTTATCACCATTTAGTGATAGTAAATTTACGTCGAAGAAATTCTTTAAAATATTTATGTCTTCGGTGGCTTTAAATGTTACTTTTTCCCAAGTTTTATCGCTAATTATTAATACCGTATCATCGGCATATGAAGTAATTTGGCCATGTAGTGGTTGAAAAAAAATGTCATTAACATATATGGTGAAAAGGATTGGTCCTATTACTGTACCTTGAGGGATTCCAAAGTCTGATATTTCTTTATCGCTATTAATCTGATTTATTTTTACGACTTGCGGTCGATTTTTTAGGTAGTTCGAAATCCATTTAATTGCATTGTCTTTTATACCTATATTGTTTAGTTTTTTTAGTAGAATCTCATGGGATATACTATCAAAAGCTTTTCTGAGATCAATAAATATACCGGCACATTTTTCACCTTTATCCAATGATTCGTTGATGTATGAGGTTACATTAGCAATAGCATCTTGTGTGCTGAGTGACTTTATAAAACCAAACTGGTTTTTGTGAAGAATTTTATTACTTTCTAGGAAACTGACTAATTGATTTTTCACAATTTTTTCAAAAATCTTTCCAATGTTTGAGATTAGACAAATTGGGCGATAGTTAGTTACTTGTTGAGGATCTCCAGATTTATAAATAGGTGAAATAATTGTATTTTTATAGTTTGTCGGAAATATTCCCTCTGTTAAACTTAAGTTTATCAAATGAGTAATTGGTTTCACCAAATGAATTTTCATGGATTTTAGAAAATGTACTGTAATAAGGTCAAATCCGGGAGACGAACCTCCTTTCATGCCTTCTATTATTTTTAAAACTTCACTTTCTGAGGTTTTTTCAAATTTTGATAAATTACTATGATTTTGTACATTTTCAATCGTTTGTGTTTTCGGGTTAAAAGATTTATTGATATTTTTCGCAAGATTTTTTCCTACATTAGCAAAAAAAGAATTAAAGATGTTTGCACATTGTTTAGGTTGATTATTAGCATCTATGATTTTATTTTCATGTTCAATGTATTTTATTTTTTGTGTTTTTTTAGTGTTATCCATGGCTAAGTTAACTGTTTTCCATATTTGTTTATTGTTATTGTCTGTAGAAAGTATTTTATTTTTTAAATAGTCTTCTTTATTTTGTTTGATACAGTTTGTTAATTTATTTTTAAATTTTTTGTAAAAAGTGTATGCTTTTTCATTTAGAGGATTTTTCAATGTTGTTTTGTAAAGTTTTTCTTTGTTTCTAATTGATATTATAAGTCCTTGTGTTATCCAAGGCTTTAAAATTCTTAGTTTAGATTTAATGCGGACTGTAGTTTCAGTAGTTGAATTTTTTATGTGTTGAGACAATATATTTTCAAAGTTTTTTGAGCAAGTCTCGGTATCATAACTATTTAACACGTTGTTCCATTGTTCATTTCTTAGTTTTTTGGATAAAATAGTCATATTTGTGTAGGATTTTGTCTTTGTTAGATTAAATTTTTTATGTTTAATTTTGTTATCATAGAAAAGAATGCATGCATGGTGGTCAGTTATATTCGTTTTCCAAACAATTGATTTCATTTTGTCGATATCTTTAATATTTATGTTAGTCCATATATGGTCTAAACAAGATGGAGTGTGATTTTTTATCTCTCTCGTATTTTTGTTAATGCACGATATGAAGTTAAATTCAGTCATACAATTAATATATTCATTTTTGAAATTATTTTCTACGTTTTCATTAATGTTTATATTAAAATCTCCTGCAACAAAGCAAAGTTTATTTCTAAATTTTAACAGTATGTGTTTAAATTCATTTATAAATGACGAGATATTCGAACCGTGTGTTCTGTAAACAGCTATTATGTGGTAGTTTGTTTTGTCGAGTTTTAATTGTATTTCAATACAGTTTACTAGATGTATAGGATGTTCAGTTAGTTTGACAATACTAAATTTATCGTGAATGAATATGACGAGACCACTATTTTTATTGATGTTTATTTTGGTTGTAACATAATTATATTCTGGTAAATGATAGGTGGGTGATTCGTCATTAGTAAAAGTTTCTGATAATATTAGGATGTCAGGTTTTTTATTTAGATTGTTTAATTTTAGAATTAATTCATCCCAATTTCGTTCCATACTTCGTATGTTAATATGAAAAATGAAAATATTGTCCTGAAGAAGGTTGAGTACAACTGAAACCGGTTGACGAATATATATAAATTCAAAAAAGTGGTTTTAAACAAAGAACTTGTTTCATTTTGTATAATGATGTCAAGCCACGAAGTGTTGTCTTTGTTCAATAATATAAAACAATTGTTGATTTCACGGATTTATCGTTAAACTTACAAATATTAATTTATTGTATATATCGTCTGTATAGTCTATCGTACGTTTTATAAGTTAATTTAAATCTTCGTAGAATTATAAAGAAAACTGATCAGAATTCTTCGTTAAAGTCTTGATGGAGGATTAATTACTATTGGTTCTGGGAAATTCTTGAAGTAAAAACCTTTTACATTATTTTCTCTTGAAAGTATCGATCTAAATTACTTTAGTAGCTGTTGAAATGTTTTATTCTCAAAGATAACGCCATTTTACCCGAAGGAAGAGGACCTACCTCTTTGCAAATATTTTCTCAGAGCTAATATTTATACGTATCAAAATGATGTGTAAGTTCCGCTGATTGAGAAAGTGTCCAGGATGTAAACCTTTTATTACTTATAATTTGGTTGCTATAAGACGAACCTTTTTGTATTGATCAGTACTGATTAGCCTTATTGTAACCAAATCATCGGAAGGGAAAAATTGTCGTGTAAAACGAATTACCTTGTAGAGTTTTCTTTATTATCAAACCCTCTTAAAAATGCGAGTAAAATAAAATAATCTTTTTTGCCTTGAATTTTCGATAGAACTTTGTTTAATGCTATAAAGGAGAAAATCCTTCAAATTCTTGACAAACTTCTACTATTTAGCAAAGCTTGAGAAATTTATGAAGATTTTAGGAAATGGTTGAAATATTTCGACCCTACGTAAAATGGTTCATCCAGAATTAAAATGTTATAAGCATGTTGAAAACATCGCAAGATAACATAAACTTGATCTGCTGTTGTGGAAATAAGTAAGTTTTCTGAAAATCGTTAGTCAAGGCACAGTTTTTTGGATCGCCGAAAAATTCAAAAGGCGGGTTTTTCACAGAATTTGAACAATTCATCAAATTTCAAGGTTAATATTAATGTTCTGTGAAAGTCCCAATCGAGTTCTGTTATTGTTCAAGTATGGTGAAATAAGCGGACCTTGATGAAAAATAACAGAACTTGAATATAACTTTCACAGAACTTGGATTCTAATTGAAATGTGATGAATTATTCAAGTTCTGTGGAACGGCCCGTCCTTGTTAATTAGTTCAAATTAATTTAGAGTTAAATGGAAGGAAGATATAAAAAAAGGTAGTGAATTGAGATTCTAGAGCGTAAGGTTAGAATGATCCCTTATATATTCTGTACTGTGTTTCGTGAACACCTCACTTCGAGAACCTATTCTGAGATATTCACGCGTTTTGGTTCAAATGGCAGGGGGTTCAAATAACTAGGGCTTAGTAAGTTATTTCTCAATTAAAGGAGTAATACAGACAGGCCGAGGAAGAGATAGTATGACTGTTTTGAGGAAGATGATAATATACACTTTTACTAAGTGCCGTTGTACCTAAAATGCATAGAAAGATAACTGATAAATTTTGGATACAATGTATCGTTTTTCGAAGAGATTCAGTCTAGGGTAGAATGAAAGCCGTTTTACGAAATCTTTAATATAAACGGACCACAGAATATCCCGAGGGAAACTTTACGCTAGTTCTACAGAGAACTTTCCGATAAAATAGGGATATATCAAACGGTTACCCCGTTTTCGCAGAGAGGCAGAGGTTATTCGGCTGTCAAGGAGCACTATATACCTATTTAACGAACTCAATAACTAGTTTCGATTAACACGAAAAGAGTATCGGTGGAATCTACATATGTAGTTTATATTGACAACTGGAAGCATTTTAAATTGCACAATTTAATATTTTTAATTTTGTGAACAACACTTATATATCGCATTTATTCCCTAATTACAGTTAAATCCTTAAGACACAAACTCGATTAAGAGATTCCAATCTCATTATTAATTCAAAAGGTTTATCTTGCGTAATTTAGCGTTCGGAAAGCGGGTGATAATTTCCCAATCACGCTGATGGAGGTATCATCAATTAGAGGAGAGTGTTTTCCCGGGTATAGGGGAGGACAACAATACTCGATTCACGTTCGTGGTGAACTGAATTATCTCGAGAGATACGGAAAAGGTAAACCTAGCACGGTCTAGAAATACAGAGCCGTAAATCGGTACCTCTCAAAGCAAAAATATCAATAAAAGAAAATCAAAATATTTTGTGCCAATTCACACATTCATGTATAGTTTATCAGAAACTAGCTGACCTGGTCACGCTTTGCTGTGGCTAACTAAACACGACGAAATCTACTGAATGGTTATCCAACCTTTATAACTATTGCCATCTTTGAGTTCATCGCGAAGAGACAGACAGACGCCGCGGAGGACTTTAATTTATAATTAAGAGGTAACTAACATATTTAAGTTGATAAGGATTAATACTGTATCCGTCTAAATAACTTTCCAGTTTCCGCGTAAATAGATAGAATGGATATAGTAAGCTATTCGTAAAAGATAGATGTATGCCATTGCGGACTTTTTGTAGATCTATAAAAGAGGAATATCCCACGGCCACCATGCATTGTTTTGAATGGAATACGGCATTATTGCCTGGGGCTGTGACAGTAAAAAATACATTAATACAGTGTTTAAAGCTCAGAAAACCCTAATAAAAGTAATACTTAAGTTACCAATACTAACACCCACTTCAATCATATTCGAAAAATTCCCAGTGCTGAAAATTCTAAAATTATATTCAAAACAAATACTTACTTTCCTTTGCAAGAACTTATCCACATTTAACACTTCACAAAATTCTCGCAATACTAGAACAAGACATGCTCACCAACTGCAAATACCAAAAACAAGCACATCCTTTGGATAAAAACACTACAGATACCAGGATTTAAAACTATACAATTCTCTTCCTACACAATATAAAACAACTAATATCATTGAATACAAAAAAAACATAAGAAACTGGCTACAATCTTTTTAACTTTTAATTTATAATTTTTGTCGAATTGAAGTCGATTTTATATTTTGATTTTTATTGTTTCTCTTTTTGTATTAGCTATTAACACTCTTTTGTTTTACTATTCACAATTTATAATTTACAACTGAAAAATGTCCTCTACAACACAGGTGAACTCCTATTGTGGAGGACAATATATTATACCTTTGTAATGTAAATGTACTACGAATAAAAAAATAAATAAATAAAATAAAGGGATTAGGCAGTGTTTTTGATGTAAGCTCCCAGGCGACTTGACTTTTTCCGACACTTCTAACGATTATCGTTACGTTTCAACCAATTTACACAAATCCTTGACAAAATATATACTTAAACCTTCCTCACAAATCACTCTATCTACCTGTGAAAACCGCATGTAAATCCGTTGAGTAGTTTTTGAGTTTATCGCGAACAGACAGACAGACGACGTGTAGAATTTTAATTTCTAATATTTAGAGATTACTCTGCAAGATACCTCGCTGTTAGGTCGCAATTCAAGCCCACACTCAAGCGCAGTTCCTGCGTGAATTATTAATGATTATTTTCGATAGAAAATCAAAAATCCTCCATTGTCGCCGCAAATACAAAAAGGCGCTGAGAGTTTTTTGACTTGGAATTAACAGAGCCTGCTATTTACAACGTACGAACCATTTGCCCGTCTATTGATTTAGGCACATTTCACTAGTGATTCCGCACACGATTCATTAACCTCCAAATTATTCGATAACCATTTAATCAAACAATGCATATTATACTCAATAGGCATGAACCTGAATTAATATTGTTAATTCCGTGAATTGTAATAATTATTTCAGTTAATTATGTGGCTAAGAGATTAATCATTAATCATCAATCCTGGTTCCATTGTGTGTTTATTATTATTTAATGTATTGCACAATTTGGTATTTTTCTCTGCAAATTTGCATAAAAATTATGCTGTCGGTAAAATGTAGGTGCCTAGATTTATACGCACCGGTAAGTCATGTCAAAATGTGTTTCCAATCTCTACATATTATAAATTAAAGTCCCCGCGCCGTCTGTCTGTCTGTCTGTTCGCGATAAACTCGAAAACTACTGAACGGATTTTCATGCGGTTTTCACCAATAGACTGAGTGTTTTGTGAGGAAGGTTTAAGTGTGTAATTTGTCAAGGATTTGTGTAAATTGGTTGAAACATAACGATAATTGTTAGAAGTGTCGGAAAAAGCCAAGCCGCCTGGTGGATTTCATCGAAAACGCTGCCTAATCCTTTTGGGATATAACAAAAGAATTCATGGTGCGATATTTCTCTTTTATAGATCTACAAAAAAGTCCTTGAAGGCATATATCTATCTTTTACGGATAGCTTACCATACCCATTCTATCTTCTAAAAAAATGGTCACGTACATTGCGGTAATCGAAAAGTTATTTAGACGGATACAGTATTAATCCTTATTAACTTAAATACGTTAGTTACCTTGCATTTCATGCACATTATTATAATCTTTCACACCATCTCTACGTATTATAAATTAAAGTCCTCCGCGGCATCTGTCTGTCTCTTCGCGATAAACTCAAAGACGGCGGTGTTTACAAAGGTTGGATTTTACAAAGTATTTTATTAGCCACAGCAACGCGTGGCCAGCTAGTAACCACATACAATGTGGTTACTACACATTGGAAAAATAAAATTAAAAATAAAAATAAAATCTTGTTTCTTTTTCTCTTCTTTTCTTTTCCATTTAGTTGTAATCATCCATATAATGGTTTTCTATTGCTGTTTGTTCTACTCAACCTGTCTTTTATTTTTCGTCTAAATTGTATGAGAAACTTATATTTTTAATTTCTTAATTCCTATGTAAAATTGTAACTATTTCCTCCCACCCATGAATTGTATGTTCTTCCTGTTCTAATATGAGTTCTGTAATTCATCAGGATTGCTCTAGCAAGAAATAAAAAACAATTTTTAAAAAACGTGACTTTAGCTTCTAGGACCACGAGAGATCCTGGGTTGTATCCCAATTGTGAATGTTGCCTCTTTATTTTTCTGTGTCTTGTTGTCTTTCATATTTTCGTATAGATTTATTAGTGTTATCTTATTCTTCAATGATATATTAAATTGATGGGAAGACCCTTCAAAAGTAATAATAAAGAGAGTTATTCAATTAAATAAATAACAGGGCGTACTGTACAGGGCCCGCAGATAAATAGTACACAACTGCTAACCCTTTAAAAATCACAAGTGCGCCCCACGGTTGAATTTGGCAGCCACCTTTGGTCTGGAACTCCACAATACCTGAAAAATACCCTCGATTCTGTGCAGAAACGGGCGGTCCGTTTAATAGATTCTCCCATCTTAACAGACGGATTGCAATCTTTAGAGCATAGGCGTCTGGTGGGAATGCTATCCTTGTTCTACTGATATTACAATGGAAGATTTGGGAAACACGCCATACGTGTGTCCAACATTTGTATACGGTTGACATTTGTCACATGAGAACAGGTCGTTTCTTCGACTCGTTCTTGTGTTCAACAGCTCGGCTGTGGAATGATTTGCCGGCCTCTGTGTTTCCTCCTTCCTATTTTTATTGAATTAACAATCAATATCCAGTTATCCACGATTCAAAAGAGGAAGACAAATCTTTAAAATATAATTTTTCGTCCCGATGATTAAAGTTTTTTGGTAAACAAGATAATATTTATCGCTTTATTTAGGTAAATAGCCCAGCGTAAAGTAAATATTAATTAAAAATGAACCGATTAATAAATTCCTGAGTCGGAAATGTTTAAATAGAAATATATTTATTGATACCCTTCAAAACTTTAGAGCTCTGCGAACTCGAAACACCGAACTTCTTAATTAATATATTGATACAATTAGTTTAATAAGCTAATAAGATTTCAGGATGAATGCGAATTAAGAGTTGAGGTCAAAATAAAAGGTCTCTTTACTTTCACTTTGTAAAACTGTTTAAGGCTCCAGATGTCAAGCTTTTGGGATGGTGTTGTTATTTCGGAAAACCGCTGTTAATATTAATATATTAAAATAAGGAAAGAAAATTCGTTTACAACACTATATAAAAATTAACGACATGTTTTAAAATTAATAGTTTCTTCATCAGGATACAAAATAAACAAAAGATTAATGCACATGAAATGGACATAACATAAATTTGTATAATTAAATTTGTATTACTTATTCTTATTATGCCGTCTCAGTTGAAGTTAATTCACAAGGAGGAAATCCATAATTGGTTTTATTTTGGCTATTTAATACTAGGTATGTACAAACTGAAATAAATGTAAACTGTCGATTTCCGGAAAATTTATAATAAAAAATAAAAATAAATTATAACCAGAATCAAGGGGCAAGATGTTAATCTAATTGTTTTCCCATTGAACGCGACATTTTGAAACCTTTATTTATGTAGTTCTTCTCCGTAGATATAAAAGTTTCACAATCTTTTGATTCAGAAACATAAAAAATCAATCCTTAAAAAAAGTTTTCTCGCTTTTCGTTTTAAAATGTCTTTTAAAGCTTAAAAAACATTTTTCTTTGTCTAAGTATTGAACGTTTCTGCCCAGGAACTGGAGCAATCACTCTACCAACTGGGCTAAATACCGATTCGATGAGACCGACATTTATTTTATATATTAACTGTAATACCATTGAATTTCAGAGAAATGCCTATATGTCCACGAGTGAGTGCGTGATTACCACCATAAGTTGATAGAATGCATGTCATTTTTTATGTATACATTTTTTTTCATTTTGGGTTATACTTAACTGGTAAATAGGTTAGAAGCAGATATACTTAATTTATTAAAATAATTACACGTTACATGGAATGTGAATAAACCAGCGAAGTTTCAGCAAAAAAAATCATATTATAGACACAAAACAAGTAGTGGAGTTGTGAAAATATTAAATCTTTAAAAAAATAACACATATCAAAGTAAGCAGGATAGTTAAAATATGTACCTATTCCACTGCATCCAAGAGTTCATTGAATCAAGAAAGCAAAAGTTAAATGTAAATATTATATGTATTTAAAAATATAGGTAGCAAATTACTAGTTTAGAGCTTTCACACGTATTAATTACACAAATGTACTATTTCAATTATTATCGCAGGAAATCTAAATGGGCACATGAATGTAGTGGGGGTACGAAAAAATCACACTGAAATATAAAATATTCTTTTTTTAAGATGATTATTGTAGGCGTTGCTAAGTACACCTACATGAGGTGCCTACCTTCTGCCGACAGACTAGCTCAGAATGGTCAGCATAGCGGAGGAGACTATCATCAGGGTGTTAGGATCTCTGAGGCGTTTGTGTGGCATCCCTGAAATAAGCTCAAATCCTATGGGCTGGGGGAGACAGTGAAACAAGTGGCTACGGTAAATAACAGTTGTATTGGGTAGAATTCTTTCGTAAACACAATGATACAATAATGCAAGCAGAGTAGTACAGGGTAGCAACAGTAATTCTATCTAAATCGGGTGAATTTGGCCCTAAAATCTCTCTGGGGGCGGTCATTTATCTTCGCGTTGAATTTACAAGGAACACACGCAATAAAGAGGGGTTAAATAGCTCATGGTACTCACAGCAGCAGGCTGGTCTCTTGGAGATTCGGTTATGTGGAGGGGAATTTAGCCGTTCTTGGCATTCCCGCCAGTCACTAGGCAAAATAACAACCGCCATAGCGGCGTTGTGGAATGTTCCGGAACAGTGCAGCGTGGTTCACGATACACGTGCGCCCAGAGCGGGCTCGGGAGGAGAATGGCGGGCTCGCTAGTCGGCCGACCGAGGCTGGCGTTCCGCCGCCGTCAGCGCGCGGCGCACTTGCGGCGAGGGAGCGAAACTGTTTGTCCGTACAGTGGCGTGCGCTCCAATTTGAGAGGAGGCGTTACGTACATCGTAACAGCGTTTAAATTTTAATTGGATTCTGGGAACTTTTGTTTATAAGAAGGTTATTGCAGGTACATTACGTTATTTGTAATCTGGGAACTTTGATTTTAAATGGTTTAAACAAGCGAGTTTCCGGTGTGCATTGCTATGCCACTTAATAAAGAATATGTTTCTCCCTGCGTGTCCTTTCCCATTTGCCCCGTTCCCCATCCACCTCCCCTTCCTCTTCCACATCCCCCTCCCCTGATGCGTTCCCACTCCGCCTTCCCACTCCCCACTCCCCTCTCCCGCTTCCACCGTCCCGCGAACCCCCTCTCGAGTTCACCTCCCCCTCCCGAATACCCCTTCGTCCTCCCGCATTCCATACATTCAGTCCCGGTACATTCAGTTCTCAAACATCTCGCGTGTAACCTATTGCATTTTTTAATACAAATTTCATTATGCCAGAGCGCACCGCTTCTTTTATACAAACCTTGTCCTGACAATAATAAACACAAAAAAAATAATTATCAAATTTGGAGCAGTCGTTCGGAAGTTATGCGCGTACATACATTTCGGCGATTTATTTTTGTTTATAAGATATTCTCACCTATCCTAAGAATAACGATTGATCGCTATTTGGCGTTCAGGAGTTTAAGGCTAAGGTTCAATTATTTTAAGGCTATATTATTTTAGTGGGCGGCGAATTGTGGGCGGCTGAGGGCGGATTCCTGGAACGGTATAATACGGCAAATGATAAAAGAAAAGGTTTTTTATAAGCATTTTTCATGCCATGCGAACAATAAACTTCCAAGAAAAATAATTTTTCCATGATAGATATTTTATGAATGTTCCATTAAATTCAAAATATCATAAGAATTAAACCGGGAAAATGTCTAAAAATATCTTCATAATATCATTGACCGACCTTTATATATTTTTGGGATTGATCGCTGATATTGGTAACATAAATAAATCATAGATTTAGTACTCGTTAGTATAATACTTTGTTATGATGCAGTACAAATCCGTATTACTTTAAATATAATTATTAACATCTTTATTATTTGTACTGCATCCTAACAACTCTACCCGTCGAAATCGTAATTAGGTAGGAACTTGTTATTAATTATTAGAGTGCCAGCTCTGACTTTATCGACGGCTTGGGGCGACCTCTGGAGCGGTTCCGCGGTAATACTCACTTCTTGTGTAGGTAGATTTGGGAGAGTTGGGCCCCGAATCTAACTACGCGACATTCCATGGAGTTTTTGTGAGAATTTAGTATTTGAACGGGAAAATAATTCCTTTTTACTTGAGATAATGCCGGGCGGTAAAAGTGATTACGTGAACGTATTGTGTGATCGAGAGTTTGCATTCCTTTGGTGGGATTAGTTGAGATTCCGCAGCGTAAACTTGTATGGCGGCCAGGCGTTCCAGATCCTCGAAAGATTTAATCCATGAGAAATAAAGCCCGGAGCCCCGTTTTGACGGATGATTGGGGTACCGTTAGCCCGCGATGCTATTTGCCGTTCTTTGTGGCGGAAAAGTAAATTTACGCCGACCTTGACTCTCGTCTAAACCGAGGGCGGCCTCTCTACATGCTAATCCTTCTAAGCGAAAGACCCCCTGATGATTTCCCCTTGGCGGCGGGATGACTTGCTAATTTTGATCGCGGCGAAAGGCCCCCTGATGATTTCCCTTTGGCGGCGGGATGACTTGCTAATTTGATCGCGGCGAAAGGCCGCTTGATGATTTCCCTTTGGCGGCGGAACTGTCTCCAGATCTCGGCTTCGGTGAGGGCTTACCGGATCCTGCATAGGGAAATGCTGCCTGTGGACAGTATATTAGTTAGCTAGCGAAAGTATTCATAATAAAAGAGGTCGGTTCATGGGGGTAAGTGAAATGACATATTTAAAACCTTGATTGCTACTGTTTTTTTAAATTATATGCTTGTTCTCACAACTCTGCCTTTTAAATTACTGTACCTGGCATACCATCCCTTGGAGAGCGACACATATCGTGGTTTAAGATCCACCCCTGAGCATATTTGGGAACCACAGGTATTCTTGACGGGATCCATAACCCGTCCAGAATTGGCGCTTCCTACGGGATAAAATCTGTGGATACCTGATCAGCATTACAACACTAAAGTTGTTTTACGAAATGTATACTTGGCTTTGCCTCTTGGCGAAAAACCCACGTAGCAACTTTTTGAAAAGATTACGACCTATTTATATTTATATACTTATGATGAATATTTTTTTGACCCAGGAAAACAGTGAGAAATTTTAGACATAATTTTCATAAAGGTTTATGCCAACTTGTCTCCTTCAGTAGTTCTCGTTTGGCGTGTTCGTTTTATTCGTACATATAACAATCAGTTATTATACAAAGCTACAAAGTTCAATTTAATATAATGTTTGTTAATTTATCACAATTTTGGTAATTTAGTTCGTTTGTTTATTTCGTTATATATATTATTATTCATTTGTCAAATTTGTGTTCTTTTAATATTTTAGATTTTATTTATTTGGTCGTGCCTAATAGATTTAAAAATATCTTTTTGTATTTCATTAAAAAAAAAAAAAAAAATTTAATTTTTTACTATTTTATATGACCTACAAAATAAAAGTTTGAAATAATTAAGAAATCAAAAAATTTAAAATTACAATTTTTTTTTTTTGTTATTAAGTTTAGTTTATAGAGTTCCATTTTAATTTTTATTTCTTTTATGTATTCAATAATACCTATTATAATTCAATTTATAAAAAAAGTTTATTTATAAACAAGTTCTGCTATATAACTATTAATACGCGTAGCAGACCTTCAGTCGAATTTAAGCGATGCTGTAATTGGGAAAACTTTCAAAGTATAATAAATAACCTTTAATAATTTCAATAATTTTTTTTACTCAGAAATTAATAAGGGCGTAGATAATTTAAGCAATAAATTTTTTTCATTCCTAACTATAAATACTATAAATACATCGTCTGTAATTGGTTTGACCACTAATACATTCAGTAGGCGAATCAGCTATTACGCTTAATAATAATTACATAGCAGAACTTGTTTATAAATAAACTGTTTTTATAAATTGAACATAATAATCATCATCATCATCATCACTACTGGCTCTTCAACCTCTGGTGGGTGTTTCCTCCTCGAGAGTCTTCCTCCACTCATCTCAGTTCTGTGCCAGCTCTCTCCAGTTTAGAAGCTCCAAGGTAGATATATCTTTGATGGCGCTCCATCTTAATCTTTGTCTTCCCAGGCTCCTTCGCCATATCGGTCTTGAGTTCAGCAGGGACTTTGGTGCTTGATGCTCGGTCATTCTCTCCATATGACCCAGTCACAATATTATTGAATATATGTATAAAAGAAATACAAAATTCTGAAATCCATTTCAGAAATAAAAACTACACCAAAACCTAAGTACTTAAATCAAACTCAGAAGTATCTAATGGAGCAACCTTTTCTTTAATTTACGTATGTAATCAAAAATTATTTTTGTCTTTTTGTTGAAGTCACATAAGAATAATTTGGGATTTGAACGAGAGGACAAAGAACAGACTACTGCGTGGGCGGATTGGTGGGCGGATAGAGTGGGCGGAATCGAACTTCCCCAACTTCCCCAGCTGAAGAAATAAATGCTCCGCATTAATAACCGCGCAAAATGTCTGCGATATTTCAGCAATTGGAATTATTGTACTTTATCGACTTGCTGGAATATTTTTTGAAAGTTATTGATATCTGCTTCTTGTTCATGTACTCGTAATTGACACGTTAACAAATTTGTTTGCAACTAATTAGGATATCCAAAGCGGAAGAAATCGAAGTCAACATTAGAATAATTTTACAAATATTGTAATCTCATATTTATATATGTAATTGCTGTGTACCTTTTATATATACTAGCTGACCCAGCGAACTTCGTATCCCCCAGAATCTATAAATGTTGTGTTAATTTATTAGCTGAATTAAATTCAGTTTTTTTATTAAGTTAAACATCACACAATTAAGCAATTATCAATCTGCAACTGTCCGTGTTTTGTATCAGAGATGACCTTGTGTACGAATTTTTATTTTTGTGATTTTTCTTACTTTTCTACTTACTTAGGAGCCGTCTATAAATTACGTCACACGAATTTCATGATTTTTTTTTACCCCCCCCCCCCCCCCCCCCCGTCCCTGTCACACATCGTCACATTTATGAGACCCCTCTCCTCTAGTGTGACATCTAAAAATAATCAAAACAGAAAAAAAAAATTACATGTGACGTCACAGAGCTGATGACCGCCCCATACCCCCTGTCACATTTCCTACTCCCCCCCCCCCCCCCTTAATGTGTGACATAATTTATGGATGGCCCCTTACGGGAATTGCGTTTCATTTACTTTATACGTATGAGGGAAATTTATTATAATTATTGTATTTTTCCTTTGGAAGGGTGAAGACACACGTTAACCGTTTGTCTCATTTTCGACTGTTGACATTTAGTGTGTAAGAAAAAGACGCAGCATTATAAGTTAAAGAACAAAAGAGAAACAATCAGCGCATTGACATTTGACGTTTTTGAATTTTTGCAATTCACGCAAACTTTAACTAACACCGCATTGCTACAGCTCTTTCAAAAGATGAAATTTCGTTCCATACAAAATTTATGAGGAAATGAATTTTCTTCATAACTTTCTTTTTCGTAAATTTCGATGTTTTAATAGTTATTCTGTTATCCGGGGCGGAGACAAATCCAGCAAATTAAAGATCATCAAATTCGTTTCAGCCGTTCTCGAGTTATAAATAATGTAATTAACCCGACTTTGTTTTATATATTAAGATATAGATATATATATATATATATATATATATATATATATATATATATATATATATATATATATATATATATATATTTATGTCATACCACATTTTGTGGCTCATCTTAGAAGAAGCCACTTAAGTTGCTCATCCTTTCGCATGTAATATATACTTACGTAGATGAAGTACCAACATGCTGTCTTTTAAATTTTGTTTAAAATATGGTCAGCTATAATATGTAATCAAAAATTATGTTTATTTATTAAAAAAAAATATCTTAAAATAACGTGCATTCCTTGATCTATTTTAAGAACACACTTACCGCATCACGCTACGTTGCCAAGTTTAATGTTACCAATATAGTCACATATGTAGGTAGGTTGACAGAACAGTTTGGATGTTGCTTGTTGATTATTCACACATATTTATCATTTCTAGCGGCCGTTTTTGATTATTGGCGCGTTTTTTTAAAATTGTAGTATGATTTGCTAATTAATATTGTTATTTATTTGGTGTTTACGGTTGTTTTTTTTTGTGTTAAGGTTTATTTTATTATTATCATAAATAAAATTAGGTATTTAAATACATATTGGTGTAGGTAGTTTCTTTTATTTGCTACATAATTATTTTATCTTAGTTTTACTAGTGTTTTCGAAAAATTATGAATAAACTTATTAGAAATATATTACATAATTTACTTTATTCATTGATTCGTACGTTTCTTTAAGTTGTCACCTCCGATCTATATGGATAAAATCGATCTAAAAGAAACTAACTAACTAACCATCACGCCGTTTCCCCGCAGGGGTAGGCAGAGAGGACGGACCGCCAAACAACTCGGTCTTGGCACACACTCTTTGCCTCACTCACATTCATACATCGTATCATACATTCTCTTCTATTATTCTGACTTTTGACACGGCCCGACTCAAGTATCTGATTCACTTGATCGTGCCATGTCTTCCTCGGGCGTCCCCGACTTCTTCTACCATTCACATTTGCATCATATATTCTTTTTACACTACTTTCTTCGCTCATTCGCTCTACGTGCCCAAACCATCTGAGGGTCCCTTTCTTAATTTTGCTCATTATTAAATTATTATTATTATACTTAGTTGCTATCATATTTTACAATTTACAAATAGAGACGGACCGCCAAATAATATTAATTGGTTAAATTGTATTTTTTCTCGCATTAGCACAACACCTGATAAAAAATCCCTCAGTGTCTTTGTCATCTTTGGGGATGCTGTGTGGAGGGTTTTTTTTAGGTAAAGGAAGAAGAGGAAGTTCTGTAATGAAATAATTTGGTATCTTAACCGTAAATCCAGAACTAAATTTTGTATGAAATAGGCCGCGAAGAAGTTTCTCTTTTCAAGAGCAATTATAATACTCTTAGAAGAAGTCGGGGACGCCCGAGGAAGACATGGCACGATCAAGTGAATCAGATACTTGAGTCGGGTCATGTCAAAAGTCAGAATAATAGAAGAGAATGTATGAGACGATGTATGAATGTGAGTGAGGCAAAGAGTGTGTGCCAAGACCGAGTTGTTTGGCGGTCCGTCCTCTCTGCCTACCCCTGCGGGGAAACGGCGTGATGGTCGTCTCATACATACTCTTCTATTATTCTGACTTTTGACATGGCCCGTCTCAAGTATCTGATTCACTTGATCGTGCCATGTCTTCCTCGGGCGTCCCCGACTTCTTCTACCATTCACATTTGCATCATATATTCTTTTTATACTACTTTCTTCGCTCATTCGCTCTACGTGCCCAAACCATCTGAGGGTCCCTTTCTTAATTTTGCTCATTATTAAATTATTATTATACTTAGTTGCTATCATATTTTACAATTTACAAATAGAGACGGACCGCCAAACAACTCGATCTTGGCACACACTCCTTGCCTCGTTCACATGCATACTTCGTCTCATACATGCTCTTTTATTATTCTGACTCTTGAAATGGCTCGACTCAAGTATCTGATTCACTTGGTCGTGCCATGTCTTCCTCGGGCGTCCCCGACTTCTTCTAGCATTCACATTTGCGTCATCATATATTCTCCTTACACTATTTTTCTCGTTCATTTGCTTTACATGCCCAACCAATCTAAGCGTCTCTTTCTTAATCTTACTCGTTACGCTTACATCAGGCTTACATTATGTGCGGATCATTATTATTCATTTCGGTCTACTTTCATCATTTCTCTACCAGTTCCGAGCCTCACAGCGAAGCATTAGGGTAGGTACCAGCACTCCATTATGGACGGCTAGCTTCGCTTCTTTCGATAGTTTTTTAGACCGGGGTAATATAATTACACTAAGAACAGTTTTACTCTGTATCTCAGTTGTCTTTTACACCATATACTCAATAATTTTGGTAATCATAGAAAAACTATTTGGTTATCGATCTGTTTTTAAAAATGTATATTGCATTGCTAATTTTTTTAATATAAAATAATTTCTATCAAATTCCGGCAAAGTATCTGTAGCCCTCCCCCCCTCCGCCACGCATCGCATAGCGTTACCCCGTGCCTACAAACTGAAGATTCCACGGACTGGTAGCGGATCGGTAATAGTTGCATTTTAATAAAAAGGGAAGTGTCATAATAATTGAATCACGCTAGCTTCCTTAATATCGCTTTTACTTTTTTACTTTACTTAAGTTGAAAATGGGCGTTGGCGTAACTTGACAATTCAAGCAATAATAAGCAATTTCTAAGTTATTAATGGAAAGGACTACATCCCGTTCGCTTACACTTTGCATTTCATATGATCTTTTTACAATGCTTAAATATTTGCGTGCCGGTACTAGATGATTCCGTCTGGGACATTTCCGGTAAAATATTGAATTTACCATTTTTAGAAACATCACTCCAATTATACCCGTCTCTGTTTGTCGTGTGAAATAAAAATATATCAGAAAGAGACAATCATTATTGTTTAATTGGTTGAAGGAATTTGTAAAAATGAACTCCAACATTGTACAGGTGGTTTAAGTCTACATTGTATAAATAGTCTTAAATTGGGTTTTCGGTTTTAATTGCTAACTTGTTTAGATTAGGTGGTAATATTCATCTGGGAGGCGGATATGTGTACCGCCGCCCCGAGAACCATTATTGGATAATCAACACCTTTGCCATAGAGGCAGGGCTGGGCAAAATACATGCATTACTGTAATTAAAATACAAATTACAAAAAACTTTTTCGCATGTATTTAAAATACGAAATACAAAATACTTTCAAGTCGTGTATTTGAAATACAAAATACAGTATTTTAACCATTTTTAAATTTCAAATACAAAATACAAAATACAAATTACAAAATACATTTGGTTTAGGTAGAACCTTTGGTTGCAATAAATTGTCGTAAGTGCCCATATCTAAGAGTGCGTTTCCATAGAAGCAAAGCAGAGCATAGTGAAACAGAGACGTGCTAAAATTGACTAATCATATTGCTCAGGACACACATCTCGTCTCCGCTCCACTTGTAAAGATTTGTGGTATAGGACTTAGGTGTTAGATTATAATAATTATTATTATAATAACACTAGCTGGTTCCCGGTATGCGTTGCACTGCAATATTCAAAGAAATAAATTGTTTCTCCCTGCATGTCCTTTCCCGTGCGTCCCCGTTCCCCTACCGCTTCCCTTTACCCTCTTGCATTCCTCGTACACCTTCCCTGCCTACCCTCACCCCTCTTCCGCTCCCCCATCCCGCCAACCCCTCCCGCGTTCCATATATTTAGTCCCAGAACATTTTTCTATATTATAAAAACAATCAATAAAATCTGGTACCTGGTAACATAGGTACCTATTTAAAATATCTATAATTTTAAAAATCCAATGAAAATTCTTTGGTTACAAAAAAACAGCTGCCTGCTAAATTTATTTTCATCAAACGCGCGAACTGTCAAACGTGCGTAGTTAAAATAGTCGTTAAGTTTTCTGAAATTATCCCATTTTCTGCGTAATTTTCTTAATTTTTCTTTCCGTAAGAACCTTCTAAAAGTATAAGAAAACTTTAAAAAAATGAATGAAATAGGTAAAGTCATTTTGAAGTTATGGCGTGACCAAGGGAAACAAGGATTCATTTTTATATATAAATGGATGACATTTGTGTAGCGAAGTTTTGTGTTATTTCACTTCAAGTGCGCTCTACAGTAGTTAACTTAAAAACATTCTAGTATTCAGTCCAATATTTTATTTCTAGTATTCAGTCCATTATTTAATTATTCCAATAGTGCTCGATCAAAAACTGGGCGTACTGTACAAGGCCCGCAGATACTTTAATAGTACACAACTGCTAACCCTGTACAAATCACAAGTGCGCCCCACGGTTGAATTTGGCAGCCACCTCTGGTCTGGAGCTCCAAAATACCTGAAAAATACCCTCGACTCTATGCAGAAACGGGCGGTCCGTTTAATAGATTCTCCCATCTTAAAAGACGGATTGCAATCTTTAGAGCACAGGCGTCGAGTTGGAATGCTATCCTGGTTCTACCGGTATTACAATGGAAGATGCTCCGAGGAACTAGCATCATTGATCCTTTCGGCACCGGTGCATAGTCGGGAAACACATTGTACACGGTTGACATTTGTCACATGAGAACGGGTCATTTCTTCGACTCGTTCTTGTGTTCAACAGCTCGGCTGTGGAATGATTTGCCGGCCTCTGTGTTTCCTCCTTCCTACAACATGGGTCTCTTCAAGACCAATGTTCATTCCTTTCTCTCCTCAAAAAGACCCTCCACACAGCATCCCAGATGACATAGGCCCTGAGGGAAATTATTTTCCTCAGGGCCTCCTGTGTGGAGTTAATGAAAAAAAAATCTAATACTATGATACAAGAGTGTACAATACAAAGCAATGACAAGTATGATACAAAATGTACAATAACAGTGCTATTATAGCACAGGACAATAATAATAACTAGCATGAAGTAAAAAAAAATACAGTACAGTACATTATAAAGCAATTATAAGGGGGCATACATTAACTTGGTGAGATAATTTGGACCACTTCGTTTATTCTTTTCAAGTACCGTGAGATTTTGCTGGACCCCCCCCCCCCCTCCTTTTTTGAGCTCACATAATTAATGTATGCCCCCTAAGAGAACTACAAATAATCATTAATAAAGAGTCCTATAGCAAAGGACAATAGTAGGTACAGGATTCTAGCGTTTTTAGTCTATGTATTATCTATGTGTGGTTATTTTTAATTATCATTATTAAGATCACTAAATGTATTTGAAAATGTATTTTGAAGCCTTAAGTATTTGAAATACAAATTACAAAATACCTCAGCAGCAGGTAATTGAAATACCAATTACCAAATACATTGTATTTGTATATATTTGTATTTCAAATACGTATTTCAATTACAAGTTTTTCAAATACTGCCCAGCCCTGGCCATAGGTCACTCCAAGTGGTAAGCTATGTCTGGTGACTTAGCAGGGGTGTCCGGGTTCATGGGATGAGGTTTGTCCGGGTCTTGTTGGCGGATGCGTCTACCCACCAGCTGCATGGCAGGACGGATCGGGATAGACTGTTTTTTTTTACATTAGGTAAAATAATTTCCCACAGGGCCTATGTCATCTTTGGGGATGCTGTGTGAAGGGTCTTTTTAGGAAAGGAAGGAGAGCAAGTTCTGAAAAGGAAAAGGGATGAAGGGTAGGTAGGAATCTGGGAGTCAGTGTGTCCAGGAATCTATCCCTCCCACTGCGGTGAAAGGCTATGTTCCGAGAGAGTACGGCTGGAGAAATCAAAGGGACTCCCTCAACACTCTCTCCCAATCCATCCTGCCATGCAGCTGGTGGGCAGAGATGCATCCGCCGCCAAGACCCGGATAATCCTCACCCCATGAACCCGGGCACCCCTGCTAAGTCACCAAACGTAGCGAACGACTTGGGGTGACCTATCGCAGAGGTGATTTTAGATTTTCACGGCCATAAGTATTTTTGTTATTAGTTTTTGGGGTATTATGCCGTGTATACCTCCTTCTTTAGCCAAAGTTTCGGACAGCGTTGCAGTGTCCATCATCAGGGCAGATGTGTAATCTCTTTCAACCCATCGCCTTGCAATGCAGTGGGAGAGATGGATTCATATGTCTCTCACCCGCGACCTCCGGATTCGTAGTCGAAGTTCGCAATCTCATTTTTTTTACAGTAGCTCCACATAGGAGGCCCTGAGAAAAATAATTTCCCTCAGGGCCTATGTCATCTAAGGGGATGCTGTGTGGAGGGTCTTTTTAAGGAAGGGAAGGATAGGAAGTTCTGGGAAGGAAAAAGGTATGTGGGGTGGATAGGAATCTGGGGTCAATGTGTCTAGGAGTGACGAACCTAAAATTCCATCCCTCCAAATGCGGTGCAAGGCGATGGGTCGAGAGAGTCCGGCTGGAAAGGACAAAAGGCCTCCCTCAACCAAACTCTCTTATCCGGCCCGCCACGCAGCAGGGCAGACCAATCCGCCGCCACGTCCTGGACAAACCTGATACCATGAACCCGGGCACCCCTGCTTAGTCACCAAACGTAGCAAACTGCTTGCAGAGGTGTTGGTTATACAGTAATGGTTCCCGGGGCGGCGGTACCCATACCCGCTTCCCAAATTGGAATACCTCGTTTACAATTAGTCCTTACTCAAGTCATCTTAGGTATGATTAGTCTATTGTATATTTATCGGCGTAGTCCAGCGGTAAGGCTCTTGACTCGCACTCCGAAGGTCGCGGGATTATAATTTGTGTTATTTGACAATTTATTTAGTAAAAATAATACATATATTTTATATTTGCAGCACTTTCCAGAGTGGAAGATACTCTCAGTATCGCCCTGGTGTAAGACCACCATTCAGAATTGAAATGTTGCGTGATATGGCTTTAGCCGTGTTTGGTGACCAGATCTGAATAGTCAGGAACTTCCCAACCTTCCTCTTCCCTATCTCCTTCCCCTATCCACTACGTTGTGCGATATTCATGTAAAAACAAAATAATCAAGATTTTTGAACCCTACCCTAAATCCAAAATCAAATCTAAAATCAAATTCAAAATCAAATTCAAAATCAAATTCAAAATCATGAGAACTGGTCGCTTCTTCGATTCGTTTTTGTGCTCAACAGCTCGGCTATGGAACGATTTGCCGGCCTCTGGGTTTTCCCCTTCCTACAACATGGGTCTCTTCAAGACCAATGTTGACTCCCTCTTCTCCTCAAAAAGACCCTCCACACAGCATATTAGATGACATAGGCCTTGAGGGAAATCGTTTTCTTAAGGGCCTCCTGTGTGGAGTTTTTTTTACAGTGAATACCGCACAAGAATCTCAACTGCTCCCGTCTGGAGCCAGTGACACCATGGAATCCCCAATTGGGGTATGTTGTGAGGCTGAAGGTAGTGGGGAGGGGAAGGAGGTGGGGAAGAGGAAGGTTGGGAAGTACCTGGCGATTCAGATCTGGACACCAAACACGGCCAAAGCCATTTTCAAGCAACGTTTCAATTTTGAATGGTGGTCTTACTTACACCAGGGCGATATTGATAGTATCTTCCACTCTGGAACGTGCCGCAAATATACTATTTATTATTTTAAATGAATTAATTGTGAAATAACACAAATTAATCAAATAAAATTTGAGACCTGCGGTTTGCGAGTCAAGGGTCTCACTCCTGGACTATGTAGGCCGTATATTGTAATTTATTTTTAAATTATTGTTTATTTTTGTTCATAACTTTTTTTTATAAAATACACCAAAACAACAATAAAACATATTTTAATTACTTCAATACAACTAGAGACAATGCTTTTGAAAAATTGTCACGCGTAAAGTAATTACCTAGGTACAGAACATTTTTTAAAATGAAAAACTTGTTAGATTTCTTAAATATGATAATATAATCCATTATAAAAATTACGTTCTACTAAAAAAACATTTAAAAAAAATAATATAACTGTATGAAAAAACATATTACATGAGTACCTAATATATTTCTGAAATTTTTAGAAAACCCTGTATAGATATCATTACATTACAACTGACTATGCTTTCGGAACGCAAAAGACAAATACAGAATGACGTGGCAAATATTTTATTTATTAAAGAAAAAACTACATAAATGTGTATTAAAATACGTAATAATATCAACCTTGTAATAAACACAAAAACAATTAACACAAAATTAATAACGATATTATAAAAGCAATTCGTAAATCAATCTTCAATTTTAAAAAAGCGCGCGAATAGCCGCTAAATATTACTCGTATAATATAATGTCTGTTCTAAAACAACTAACAGTCCACAGCGAGCGCTTGGCAGTCTGGCTACCTATGTAGATAGAATACAACATAACATACCGGCAAACATATAACATATCGCAAAAGATTCAATCTGACATAGCAATGTCATGCGATAATAGATTTTGAGGAATTTAACCATTGAGTTCAATATCGCAAAGCATTGATAAACGACTTGGAGTTTGAATGATATTGTATGACGAGAACATCCGGCAACGTCGCATGCCGTGATGGTTATAGATGCGATAAAAAGTGTACCCAGTTGATGTTCTAAGTATTGATGAATATTTACTGATAAAAAACGCATTCCGGAGCATTAACGGTCCACGTAAAAATGTCATTTATTCACTCAAAAATTTTTTTTACACCGTTCGACTCGTCTCATCGAGTTTGATATGATGGACTTAAAAAAAAAAAAACGATGAGCCACTAAGTGCCCAAATGAGCCAGTAAGTCGAAATGATCAAGAAGTTCCGGTAATTAAAGGACGCTTTGAGCCACTAAATGCCGTAACATAAACTTATATATATATATATATATATATATATATATATATATATATATATATATATATTTATGTCATACCACATTTTGTGGCTCATCTTAGAAGAAGCCACTTAAGTTGCTCATCCTTTCGCATGTAATATATACTTACGTAGATGAAGTACCAACATGCTGTCTTTTAAATTTTGTTTAAAATATGGTCAGCTATAATATGTAATCAAAAATTATGTTTATTTATTAAAAAAAAATATCTTAAAATAACGTGCATTCCTTGATCTATTTTAAGAACACACTTACCGCATCACGCTACGTTGCCAAGTTTAATGTTACCAATATAGTCACATATGTAGGTAGGTTGACAGAACAGTTTGGATGTTGCTTGTTGATTATTCACACATATTTATCATTTCTAGCGGCCGTTTTTGATTATTGGCGCGTTTTTTTAAAATTGTAGTATGATTTGCTAATTAATATTGTTATTTATTTGGTGTTTACGGTTGTTTTTTTTTGTGTTAAGGTTTATTTTATTATTATCATAAATAAAATTAGGTATTTAAATACATATTGGTGTAGGTAGTTTCTTTTATTTGCTACATAATTATTTTATCTTAGTTTTACTAGTGTTTTCGAAAAATTATGAATAAACTTATTAGAAATATATTACATAATTTACTTTATTCATTGATTCGTACGTTTCTTTAAGTTGTCACCTCCGATCTATATGGATAAAATCGATCTAAAAGAAACTAACTAACTAACCATCACGCCGTTTCCCCGCAGGGGTAGGCAGAGAGGACGGACCGCCAAACAACTCGGTCTTGGCACACACTCTTTGCCTCACTCACATTCATACATCGTATCATACATTCTCTTCTATTATTCTGACTTTTGACACGGCCCGACTCAAGTATCTGATTCACTTGATCGTGCCATGTCTTCCTCGGGCGTCCCCGACTTCTTCTACCATTCACATTTGCATCATATATTCTTTTTACACTACTTTCTTCGCTCATTCGCTCTACGTGCCCAAACCATCTGAGGGTCCCTTTCTTAATTTTGCTCATTATTAAATTATTATTATTATACTTAGTTGCTATCATATTTTACAATTTACAAATAGAGACGGACCGCCAAATAATATTAATTGGTTAAATTGTATTTTTTCTCGCATTAGCACAACACCTGATAAAAAATCCCTCAGTGTCTTTGTCATCTTTGGGGATGCTGTGTGGAGGGTTTTTTTTTAGGTAAAGGAAGAAGAGGAAGTTCTGTAATGAAATAATTTGGTATCTTAACCGTAAATCCAGAACTAAATTTTGTATGAAATAGGCCGCGAAGAAGTTTCTCTTTTCAAGAGCAATTATAATACTCTTAGAAGAAGTCGGGGACGCCCGAGGAAGACATGGCACGATCAAGTGAATCAGATACTTGAGTCGGGTCATGTCAAAAGTCAGAATAATAGAAGAGAATGTATGAGACGATGTATGAATGTGAGTGAGGCAAAGAGTGTGTGCCAAGACCGAGTTGTTTGGCGGTCCGTCCTCTCTGCCTACCCCTGCGGGGAAACGGCGTGATGGTCGTCTCATACATACTCTTCTATTATTCTGACTTTTGACATGGCCCGTCTCAAGTATCTGATTCACTTGATCGTGCCATGTCTTCCTCGGGCGTCCCCGACTTCTTCTACCATTCACATTTGCATCATATATTCTTTTTATACTACTTTCTTCGCTCATTCGCTCTACGTGCCCAAACCATCTGAGGGTCCCTTTCTTAATTTTGCTCATTATTAAATTATTATTATACTTAGTTGCTATCATATTTTACAATTTACAAATAGAGACGGACCGCCAAACAACTCGATCTTGGCACACACTCCTTGCCTCGTTCACATGCATACTTCGTCTCATACATGCTCTTTTATTATTCTGACTCTTGAAATGGCTCGACTCAAGTATCTGATTCACTTGGTCGTGCCATGTCTTCCTCGGGCGTCCCCGACTTCTTCTAGCATTCACATTTGCGTCATCATATATTCTCCTTACACTATTTTTCTCGTTCATTTGCTTTACATGCCCAACCAATCTAAGCGTCTCTTTCTTAATCTTACTCGTTACGCTTACATCAGGCTTACATTATGTGCGGATCATTATTATTCATTTCGGTCTACTTTCATCATTTCTCTACCAGTTCCGAGCCTCACAGCGAAGCATTAGGGTAGGTACCAGCACTCCATTATGGACGGCTAGCTTCGCTTCTTTCGATAGTTTTTTAGACCGGGGTAATATAATTACACTAAGAACAGTTTTACTCTGTATCTCAGTTGTCTTTTACACCATATACTCAATAATTTTGGTAATCATAGAAAAACTATTTGGTTATCGATCTGTTTTTAAAAATGTATATTGCATTGCTAATTTTTTTAATATAAAATAATTTCTATCAAATTCCGGTAAAGTATCTGTAGCCCTCCCCCCCTCCGCCACGCATCGCATAGCGTTACCCCGTGCCTACAAACTGAAGATTCCATGGACTGGTAGCGGATCGGTAATAGTTGCATTTTAATAAAAAGGGAAGTGTCATAATAATTGAATCACGCTAGCTTCCTTAATATCGCTTTTACTTTTTTACTTTACTTAAGTTGAAAATGGGCGTTGGCGTAACTTGACAATTCAAGCAATAATAAGCAATTTCTAAGTTATTAATGGAAAGGGCTACATCCCGTTCGCTTACACTTTGCATTTCATATGATCTTTTTACAATGCTTAAATATTTGCGTGCCGGTACTAGATGATTCCGTCTGGGACATTTCCGGTAAAATATTGAATTTACCATTTTTAGAAACATCACTCCAATTATACCCGTCTCTGTTTGTCGTGTGAAATAAAAATATATCAGAAAGAGACAATCATTATTGTTTAATTGGTTGAAGGAATTTGTAAAAATGAACTCCAACATTGTACAGGTGGTTTAAGTCTACATTGTATAAATAGTCTTAAATTGGGTTTTCGGTTTTAATTGCTAACTTGTTTAGATTAGGTGGTAATATTCATCTGGGAGGCGGATATGTGTACCGCCGCCCCGAGAACCATTATTGGATAATCAACACCTTTGCCATAGAGGCAGGGCTGGGCAAAATACATGCATTACTGTAATTAAAATACAAATTACAAAAAACTTTTTCGCATGTATTTAAAATACGAAATACAAAATACTTTCAAGTCGTGTATTTGAAATACAAAATACAGTATTTTAACCATTTTTAAATTTCAAATACAAAATACAAAATACAAATTACAAAATACATTTGGTTTAGGTAGAACCTTTGGTTGCAATAAATTGTCGTAAGTGCCCATATCTAAGAGTGCGTTTCCATAGAAGCAAAGCAGAGCATAGTGAAACAGAGACGTGCTAAAATTGACTAATCATATTGCTCAGGACACACATCTCGTCTCCGCTCCACTTGTAAAGATTTGTGTTATAGGACTTAGGTGTTAGATTATAATAATTATTATTATAATAACACTAGCTGGTTCCCGGTATGCGTTGCACTGCAATATTCAAAGAAATAAATTGTTTCTCCCTGCATGTCCTTTCCCGTGCGTCCCCGTTCCCCTACCGCTTCCCTTTACCCTCTTGCATTCCTCGTACACCTTCCCTGCCTACCCTCACCCCTCTTCCGCTCCCCCATCCCGCCAACCCCTCCCGCGTTCCATATATTTAGTCCCAGAACATTTTTCTATATTATAAAAACAATCAATAAAATCTGGTACCTGGTAACATAGGTACCTATTTAAAATATCTATAATTTTAAAAATCCAATGAAAATTCTTTGGTTACAAAAAAACAGCTGCCTGCTAAATTTATTTTCATCAAACGCGCGAACTGTCAAACGTGCGTAGTTAAAATAGTCGTTAAGTTTTCTGAAATTATCCCATTTTCTGCGTAATTTTCTTAATTTTTCTTTCCGTAAGAACCTTCTAAAAGTATAAGAAAACTTTAAAAAAATGAATGAAATAGGTAAAGTCATTTTGAAGTTATGGCGTGACCAAGGGAAACAAGGATTCATTTTTATATATAAATGGATGACATTTGTGTAGCGAAGTTTTGTGTTATTTCACTTCAAGTGCGCTCTACAGTAGTTAACTTAAAAACATTCTAGTATTCAGTCCAATATTTTATTTCTAGTATTCAGTCCATTATTTAATTATTCCAATAGTGCTCGATCAAAAACTGGGCGTACTGTACAAGGCCCGCAGATACTTTAATAGTACACAACTGCTAACCCTGTACAAATCACAAGTGCGCCCCACGGTTGAATTTGGCAGCCACCTCTGGTCTGGAGCTCCAAAATACCTGAAAAATACCCTCGACTCTATGCAGAAACGGGCGGTCCGTTTAATAGATTCTTCCATCTTAAAAGACGGATTGCAATCTTTAGAGCACAGGCGTCGAGTTGGAATGCTATCCTGGTTCTACCGGTATTACAATGGAAGATGCTCCGAGGAACTAGCATCATTGATCCTTTCGGCACCGGTGCATAGTCGGGAAACACATTGTACACGGTTGACATTTGTCACATGAGAACGGGTCATTTCTTCGACTCGTTCTTGTGTTCAACAGCTCGGCTGTGGAATGATTTGCCGGCCTCTGTGTTTCCTCCTTCCTACAACATGGGTCTCTTCAAGACCAATGTTCATTCCTTTCTCTCCTCAAAAAGACCCTCCACACAGCATCCCAGATGACATAGGCCCTGAGGGAAATTATTTTCCTCAGGGCCTCCTGTGTGGAGTTAATGAAAAAAAAATCTAATACTATGATACAAGAGTGTACAATACAAAGCAATGACAAGTATGATACAAAATGTACAATAACAGTGCTATTATAGCACAGGACAATAATAATAACTAGCATGAAGTAAAAAAAAATACAGTACAGTACATTATAAAGCAATTATAAGGGGGCATACATTAATTAGGTGAGCAGTTTTTCTTCCAAACTAGACTCCCCCCGCCCCTTGGTGAGATAATTTGGACCACTTCGTTTATTCTTTTCAAGTACCGTGAGATTTTGCTGGACCCCCCCCCCCCTCCTTTTTTGAGCTCACATAATTAATGTATGCCCCCTAAGAGAACTACAAATAATCATTAATAAAGAGTCCTATAGCAAAGGACAATAGTAGGTACAGGATTCTAGCGTTTTTAGTCTATGTATTATCTATGTGTGGTTATTTTTAATTATCATTATTAAGATCACTAAATGTATTTGAAAATGTATTTTGAAGCCTTAAGTATTTGAAATACAAATTACAAAATACCTCAGCAGCAGGTAATTGAAATACCAATTACCAAATACATTGTATTTGTATATATTTGTATTTCAAATACGTATTTCAATTACAAGTTTTTCAAATACTGCCCAGCCCTGGCCATAGGTCACTCCAAGTGGTAAGCTATGTCTGGTGACTTAGCAGGGGTGTCCGGGTTCATGGGATGAGGTTTGTCCGGGTCTTGTTGGCGGATGCGTCTACCCACCAGCTGCATGGCAGGACGGATCGGGATAGACTGTTTTTTTTTACATTAGGTAAAATAATTTCCCACAGGGCCTATGTCATCTTTGGGGATGCTGTGTGAAGGGTCTTTTTAGGAAAGGAAGGAGAGCAAGTTCTGAAAAGGAAAAGGGATGAAGGGTAGGTAGGAATCTGGGAGTCAGTGTGTCCAGGAATCTATCCCTCCCACTGCGGTGAAAGGCTATGTTCCGAGAGAGTACGGCTGGAGAAATCAAAGGGACTCCCTCAACACTCTCTCCCAATCCATCCTGCCATGCAGCTGGTGGGCAGAGATGCATCCGCCGCCAAGACCCGGATAATCCTCACCCCATGAACCCGGGCACCCCTGCTAAGTCACCAAACGTAGCGAACGACTTGGGGTGACCTATCGCAGAGGTGATTTTAGATTTTCACGGCCATAAGTATTTTTGTTATTAGTTTTTGGGGTATTATGCCGTGTATACCTCCTTCTTTAGCCAAAGTTTCGGACAGCGTTGCAGTGTCCATCATCAGGGCAGATGTGTAATCTCTTTCAACCCATCGCCTTGCAATGCAGTGGGAGAGATGGATTCATATGTCTCTCACCCGCGACCTCCGGATTCGTAGTCGAAGTTCGCAATCTCATTTTTTTTACAGTAGCTCCACATAGGAGGCCCTGAGAAAAATAATTTCCCTCAGGGCCTATGTCATCTAAGGGGATGCTGTGTGGAGGGTCTTTTTAAGGAAGGGAAGGATAGGAAGTTCTGGGAAGGAAAAAGGTATGTGGGGTGGATAGGAATCTGGGGTCAATGTGTCTAGGAGTGACGAACCTAAAATTCCATCCCTCCAAATGCGGTGCAAGGCGATGGGTCGAGAGAGTCCGGCTGGAAAGGACAAAAGGCCTCCCTCAACCAAACTCTCTTATCCGGCCCGTCACGCAGCAGGGCAGACCTATCCGCCGCCACGTCCTGGACAAACCTGATACCATGAACCCGGGCACCCCTGCTTAGTCACCAAACGTAGCAAACTGCTTGCAGAGGTGTTGGTTATACAGTAATGGTTCCCGGGGCGGCGGTACCCATACCCGCTTCCCAAATTGGAATACCTCGTTTACAATTAGTCCTTACTCAAGTCATCTTAGGTATGATTAGTCTATTGTATATTTATCGGCGTAGTCCAGCGGTAAGGCTCTTGACTCGCACTCCGAAGGTCGCGGGATTATAATTTGTGTTATTTGACAATTTATTTAGTAAAAATAATACATATATTTTATATTTGCAGCACTTTCCAGAGTGGAAGATACTCTCAGTATCGCCCTGGTGTAAGACCACCATTCAGAATTGAAATGTTGCGTGATATGGCTTTAGCCGTGTTTGGTGACCAGATCTGAATAGTCAGGAACTTCCCAACCTTCCTCTTCCCTATCTCCTTCCCCTATCCACTACGTTGTGCGATATTCATGTAAAAACAAAATAATCAAGATTTTTGAACCCTACCCTAAATCCAAAATCAAATCTAAAATCAAATTCAAAATCAAATTCAAAATCAAATTCAAAATCATGAGAACTGGTCGCTTCTTCGATTCGTTTTTGTGCTCAACAGCTCGGCTATGGAACGATTTGCCGGCCTCTGGGTTTTCCCCTTCCTACAACATGGGTCTCTTCAAGACCAATGTTGACTCCCTCTTCTCCTCAAAAAGACCCTCCACACAGCATATTAGATGACATAGGCCTTGAGGGAAATCGTTTTCTTAAGGGCCTCCTGTGTGGAGTTTTTTTTACAGTGAATACCGCACAAGAATCTCAACTGCTCCCGTCTGGAGCCAGTGACACCATGGAATCCCCAATTGGGGTATGTTGTGAGGCTGAAGGTAGTGGGGAGGGGAAGGAGGTGGGGAAGAGGAAGGTTGGGAAGTACCTGGCGATTCAGATCTGGACACCAAACACGGCCAAAGCCATTTTCAAGCAACGTTTCAATTTTGAATGGTGGTCTTACTTACACCAGGGCGATATTGATAGTATCTTCCACTCTGGAACGTGCCGCAAATATACTATTTATTATTTTAAATGAATTAATTGTGAAATAACACAAATTAATCAAATAAAATTTGAGACCTGCGGTTTGCGAGTCAAGGGTCTCACTCCTGGACTATGTAGGCCGTATATTGTAATTTATTTTTAAATTATTGTTTATTTTTGTTCATAACTTTTTTTTATAAAATACACCAAAACAACAATAAAACATATTTTAATTACTTCAATACAACTAGAGACAATGCTTTTGAAAAATTGTCACGCGTAAAGTAATTACCTAGGTACAGAACATTTTTAAAAATGAAAAACTTGTTAGATTTCTTAAATATGATAATATAATCCATTATAAAAATTACGTTCTACTAAAAAAACATTTAAAAAAAATAATATAACTGTATGAAAAAACATATTACATGAGTACCTAATATATTTCTGAAATTTTTAGAAAACCCTGTATAGATATCATTACATTACAACTGACTATGCTTTCGGAACGCAAAAGACAAATACAGAATGACGTGGCAAATATTTTATTTATTAAAGAAAAAACTACATAAATGTGTATTAAAATACGTAATAATATCAACCTTGTAATAAACACAAAAACAATTAACACAAAATTAATAACGATATTATAAAAGCAATTCGTAAATCAATCTTCAATTTTAAAAAAGCGCGCGAATAGCCGCTAAATATTACTCGTATAATATAATGTCTGTTCTAAAACAACTAACAGTCCACAGCGAGCGCTTGGCAGTCTGGCTACCTATGTAGATAGAATACAACATAACATACCGGCAAACATATAACATATCGCAAAAGATTCAATCTGACATAGCAATGTCATGCGATAATAGATTTTGAGGAATTTAACCATTGAGTTCAATATCGCAAAGCATTGATAAACGACTTGGAGTTTGAATGATATTGTATGACGAGAACATCCGGCAACGTCGCATGCCGTGATGGTTTAGATGCGATAAAAAGTGTACCCAGTTGATGTTCTAAGTATTGATGAATATTTACTGATAAAAAACGCATTCCGGAGCATTAACGGTCCACGTAAAAATGTCATTTATTCACTCAAAAATTTTTTTTACACCGTTCGACTCGTCTCATCGAGTTTGATATGATGGACTTAAAAAAAAAAAAACGATGAGCCACTAAGTGCCCAAATGAGCCAGTAAGTCGAAATGATCAAGAAGTTCCGGTAATTAAAGGACGCTTTGAGCCACTAAATGCCGTAACATAAACTTATATATATATATATATATATATATATATATATATATATATATATATATCTATATATATATATATATATATATATATATATATATATATATATATATATTTTTTTTTTTTCATAATAATAACAAACTTGCATAAAAATTCTTTAATGTTTCAAATTGTTAAGAGCAAAAAAAATAATACACACTGCTCTGTAACTACTTTCAGAGTAGGTACCTAATTCCTTCTTAATATATGTAATTGCTGTGTACCTTTTATTTTTTTTCATAATAATAACTTTTAATAACAAACTTACCTACATTTATAATAGCACAAAAATAAAAATAAATTACAAGAAATTTACCTATTTTTATATTAATTGCAAAAAAAATGTTTTACACCTCTACCAACCGGTTTGCTTCGAGTATGTTTGTAATCATGTTTTGTGTAATATTGTGACAATAATTTCAGAAACTACTATTATAGCCTGAGCCCAGATACGAATATGCTGGTTGTACTCCTTTGTTAACAAATAACTTATCGAATACTCATACCTAGTTGTGTTGTGCCAACTTATGTCTGTCATGCTCTGTTTATACCTACTTGTGTTGTGCCAACTTATGTCTGTCATGCTCTGTTTATATTTACTTATGTTGTGCCAACTTATGTCTGTCATGCTCTGTTTATACCTACTTGGGTTGTGCCAACTTATGTCTGTCATGCTCTGTTTATACCTACTTGTGTTGTGCCAACTTATGTCTGTCATGCTTTGTTTATTATTTCATGTACTATATACTTGTTATGATTCTATGTATATACTTGTTATAATGCTCCTGCACAATTTACCTTACATGTAAAAGCCATCAAGGCGTAAACAAATAAATAAACAAATAAATGTCTGATACGACGTGAGATGTTCACAACCGACGTATTATTGAAATGAAAATTTCTTTAGTATCATTGTGATTTAAAACTCGGTGAAACGAAAAATGGCGAAACTGAAACGAAAAAACGCATATTACATCTGTAGGATTTAGCCTGCGAGATTATTTTTTTTACATGGGCTTCACACAGGAGGCCCTGAGGAAAATAATTTTCCTCAGGGCGTATGTCATCGTATGCTGTGTGGAGTATTTTTTAAGGGAAAGGAAGGAGATGAGAGTTCTGGGAAGGAAAAGGGTTTAAGGGGTGGGTATGAATCTGGGGTTTAGTGTATTTAGTGTATGAACCCAGGCACCCCTGTTAAATCACCAAACGTAGCGAACCACTTGGGCATGTATTATCTATGGCAGAGGTGTTGGTTATCCAATAAAGGTTCCCGGGGCGGCGGGACCCATTCCCGCCTCCCAAATTGAGATTTATAATAGTTTAATCGGTCTTCTCTTTGTACGGTACTTCGTAACTTATCGGTCTCCTCTGCGGTGCTCCGTAGTCCCCACTCTTGTCTACTTTAGTATCCTGAAGGTTTTACTTCAGGTTTATTCTTTTTAGGTTTTAGCGTTACAAGTGCATCAAATAAATTACGTTACTACCACATGTTCTTAGAATAAAATTAAATAAATTGATTAGACATAGTTTAAAAAATAATTCAGAAGTATACACGAGATCCCTACTGGCCAGATCGCATTCAATTCTCAACAATTATTCAGCTTCGCGATATACTCGTAGAAGAAATATTGTGATGTTGGAGGTAGTAGGGGTCGAAGGAGATGGGGAAGAGCAAGAATAAACCTTCATCATTCCTCCAGCATTTTTCTCGAATTAAGTTGAATGTTGTTTTATCATCAGGGTTTGTTTCGTTTGTCCTTCGCCGCAAAAGAATAATATTCATTTTAATACAAAGATCTTACCAAACGTGGTTTCTTCATTAAATTTCAAATGATTTATAGCCCTCAAAAGCTGTTCTCCTGATATTATTTTCTGCCCAAAACGCATTAACGAGCCATCTATTTCATAAGATATAAAATTGTGTCGGTTACAATCATAAAATAAATAAGAAAACAAAAATTCCATGTGGTCTTGTTTCGTAATCCAAAATTCCGAGGATTCTTAAATTTCATATGCAGAATTGTGTTTCACCATCATAACGCAATTCTAATAGGACGGCGATATACGATGGCAGGCAAGTGTTAGAGAGGTGGAGCGCGTGCTAAATGGGCTAAAATCATCCACAGATCACCGCTGCCCTGGAACCATTTATTGAATGACCAATACCCCTGCCATAGGTCACCCAAATAATTCGCTAGATTTGGTGACTTAAGGATAAGGTTTGTTCAGGTCTTAGCGGCGGATGCTTTTTTTGCCCAACTCTCTCGACCCATTGCCTTGCACCGCGTTGGGAAGGATGGATTCATACGTTCGTCACTCCTGAACAAATTGACCCCCCAGATTCCTTTCCAGAATTTCCTCTCCTTCCTTTCCCTAAATAGACCTTTTACACAGTATCCCCAAAGATGACATACGCTCTGAGGGATTTTTTTCCGCAGGGCCTCCTGTGTGGAGATAATGTAAAAAAAAGATAACAAAACATTCATTTTTTTTTGTTCATATGAAGCGGAAACTTTGTGAAGTGACATTATTAATTTAAAATTATTATTCATATTTTTATTCATTTCAAAATTCTTCTTTTCGTTTCAAGTGATCTTTTAGAAGGGCACAATACACTGACATAATAATTTCAATTTCGAAATGTATAAAATTATAATATTGTTTAAGTACATATTTTATAAAGATAATTTTTAGCCCAACACAGGATTTCCCTAGTGAAATTAAAAATTGAAATGTAAACAATAGGCCACTTGCATGGATTTCATAACGACTTGGAAAAAATCGTGTGGATAGACCTTTTTATTAAGATTACGAAAATGTTAGTGAAATTTTTAGAAATGTACATTTTTTAAATAAATAAATCCATTAATTGGGCTCGTGACGTCCTATTAATTCTAATTTATTTTGTAAAATTCTTCACTGATTTTTTTTTTTATATGGCATCACTTTGGTTTCAGGCGATTTTTTGAATTTGACATTTAATTTAACGTTCACTAGATTTATTTATTTGTTCTCTGCGAACTTATCATTTGGTTTGACTTTTTGACAGATGTTTTAAAGAGAACCCCGTACATTTTTGATGTTGGTAAGTGTTTTAGAAGTATAATGGTTGTGGTGCTAATTTTAACCAAATAAAATTTTATAATATTCTTATCATTATTATAATTTACAAGTACAAGTATATGACATTGGATTTAGTAATATAGACGTTGTACATTATAATGATTTATGATCAATAAGATGGATCAAGGAAAAAAATATTTATGAGATGTAGTATTTTTGGTATGCCTCGTTATTCTCCTGTGCCATTCGTGTGGAAAACGTTATTTTTTTTTAAACTGATTTTCGGCTATGTAATTATCGTTTTTTGCACCCATAAAATTATGTCCCGTCTGTCCGATTTATAAAAAATGGTCTGATTTTTCAGATTGAAATTTTCAAATAAAATCCAGGGTTTCAAAAATGCGATTAAAAAAAATATAGGATGTCTTAGAATATTTGCCTAAACCGGAAAAAAAATTAAAAAATGTGATGCAAGTGGCCTATCGTAATCCAAAACGTTTTGAATATTCTCCTTCAAAGTAAGTTGGTTGTACACAGTACACAGAAAATGGAGGTAAATAAATGAATTAGCGTCAAACAGTGAATCTACGTCACAAAGAACGCATATACTGCTTTATTTTTTCGGAATCTGAAGGGATGAAACTTTGCATCTCTTTAATGTATTTTAAATGTTAATTGTCAGCTGGTGACCCCGCAGAGACTGATTTTATTTCAACTTTGACCTAAAAATTCAAATTTTGGACTCGTTTCACTCGAAAACGAAAGCTCAAATCAAACATTACCCGTCTCAGAAATGACATTGTATAGTGAGGCAGGTAACGTACTTGCATTCTCGTATTATTTCATCTCAATAAATGTCCGGATTACCGGCAAATAATAATAATAAAAAATAATACATTAAGTTATACCACAAAATCGTAATTAAACAAAGTTATACGGCGTTACAAAGTTATATCTCAGGCGGGCTGGAGCAGATAGAGAGCTGCCAACATTGGTGAAAGTCAGGAAAATTTCATATCTGGCTCACTTACTTCGAGGGGAGAAGTATCACTTGCTCCAATTGGTATTGAAAGGCAAGATAGAGAGTCGCCGAAAGCCTGGTAGGAGACAAATGTCTTGGCTGCGAAATGTACGAGAGTGGACCGGCATTAGAAGTGTGGAGGAGCTATTCCGGGCAGCGCAAAACAGAGAGACATTTTCCAGAGTGATCACCAACGTCGGGGGACCTGATAGGGCACACCAAGAAGAAGATATCACAAAACTGTAATTAAACGAAGTTGTGGGGACGCATTATCTTTCGCTATCAGAAAGAACGATCGAAAAACATCTTCTACGATTCGCGCGGCGCTAACACTTGCCTAGGTACCTACATATTATGCCGGCCGCGATGTACTTTGCTCACCTGCCGAGGCCGTCTCGATGAATGATAATATCGCCACCGCCTAGAAAGGTCTAGATTTTACAAGCCGCCTGAATATTCGGCACCGCGTATGTTCCAGTACCTTCCAGTGTGCACATTGCCGGCGAATGGAACATTACTCCACCGGTCGCGCTGGTATATATAAAGCGACTAAACTCGGCGCTAGCTCAGTCAGTCTCACACTTACAGTCGGCCAACATCTCAGCATGTAACGATCTCCGCACAAGTGCTCCTACAGGCATCAACTCACATCCAGGGCAGCTTCCCGAGGTCCATCACCACGTCTCAGCTATAAGGCCCATCGTGCCTTCAGCTCCGCAAGACAGCTACATCCCGCGACTTACAAGGTTTGACGCCACCTTCAGTCCAGGGATCAGCTCACCATTTCATGGCACCCCAAAACCCACCGTGCTTCGCTGCCATGGAAACACGCTCCGCCTCGCCAGGACTACCTGCTGGTGGCTCAGCACACCGAGCCACTCACCGATCATCTCCGCGACTTAAAGCGTCGAGCAACGGCCTGGAAGATAAGTCATTTCCACCGCCATGGTGTCGAGCAACTCGCTGACCTTCACCGAACCATCTCCATCACCTCTGTACGCCTGCAGCTTTTCATCTACGGCACTCTGCCTTACATCTTTTTACGGCTTTACCGACCTCGCTACGTAGCCCAATAAACGACTGACTCATACTTCGACTTGACGCCTTTTATTTCTCGTTCTGTCTCCCGCTCCCTCAAAGTTATTCCACAAAATCGTAATTTAACAAAGTTATATCACTAAATGGATTCCAAGTTTGATATAGATTCACCAGTTTGCCGCTTATACTACTAGTTTGTGGTCCTATATGTACAAAATTCACGTGTATTTTTTTTTAAATAAATATAGTAACCTTACAATGTGTTCTTGACACGGTTGGTCTAAGGTCCGAACCCAAAATAATAATGTATTTGGATTACGTAATATATAAAAAGGGAAAACTTTCCCCTTACAAATGACCGGATTTCCCACTGTGAAATCTGTTTAAATTTCACCGTTGTCGCATGTAAGAGACATAAAGTATTTTCGTTATAAATACGGCAGTCATATGGGGCGAGACCGAGCTGGTGACTACAGGGTGGTTCAATGGAAGATAAGGGTAGTTTTGGTTCCCTCACTTAGTTACAGATGCTACCTACCCCCCACGGAATCTGTACCCAGCTTCGGTATTTGTGCGACCTTTGTTCCAACTGTTGGGATAATATGCTAATTCGTGCTACAACGAGCAACCGATAGCTACAAGAGTATTACTGGATTGGTTAGAAGAATTTAGTAATATTTTATCGGCTGCAACGTTAGCTTGAACATAATCGACAGATATACGAATGGTTTATTAGACTCGCGCTTTGACAGCGAGATGTTTGGCACTCCATCTGTTTGTTTTAATGTTCCTTTTTTTTCACATTAATTTTATCGTGTCACCTACAACATAGCGGAGGGCTGTCATGTTAACTTTGTTAAAGTTTTAGGAATATTGATTTTTAAATCAATGAATTACCATTAGCACCTTAACGACGAATAAAAAGTTTTCTAATTTGGTTAATAAAACAATAAAAAGTATGCTTATACCTACCTATAATTTTAACTGTAATAATTAACCCACTGAAAAATCAATTCAATGGTTTCTAACTACCTTACTTATTTCTCTGATAGGCAAAATAAATTCTAATTACGTATGAAAAAGAAAATATGTATTGTAATTACTGGATAAACTTTATTATACCGATATATCATATAATAATAATAATGCTTAATCCAAGACGATGGGAGAATAGTGCAATACCACATAACCCATATAGTTGAGGTTGTATATCATGTCTCGGTCATTTGCACATTCTTCACAGATTTTTAATAATATTCTCAACCCCTTGATCGACGGAGCTAGAAGAATCATGTCTTCCGCATAGCTTTTGTGATTTATGCATAAATTATTAATACGACAGCCCGCTCAGGTGTCCAGGCGATTTAATGACTCGTCCATGTATACGTTGAACAGGATTGGGGATATACTCGTATTCCTCCTTACCTCACTCCTGATCGCAAGCGTATTGGCTGGGAGTGCGTTGTATTGATGAATAATACACGTTAATATAGAGTATTCGCTAATACTACGTAAAGAGGTATTAGAGTGATTTTTGGTGAGTATTTTTTTTTTAAATCAATACATCTATATAACCTATCTATCTATCTATCTATATATCTGTCAGTCTATCTATCTATCTATCTATATATCTATCTATCTATCTACTTGCATAAAACTGCTGGTGAGTCTGGCATTATGAAATTTGTGTAAAAAAATTACAAGAGGTGGCTGTTTGAAAACAGAACGTACCGGGACTGAATGTATGGAACGCGGGAGGGGGGAGGGGAAATCAGGTAGGGGGTTCGCGGGAAGGGGTAGGCGGGCGAGTGGAGTTGGGAGAGGGAAGGTGGAGGAGGCGGAGTGGGAACGCGAGAGGGGAAGGGGACGCGGGAAAGGAAGGGAAGACGGTAGGGGAGTGGGACAAATGGGAAAGGACACGCAGGGAGAAACATTTTCTTTATTAAATGTCATAACAACGCATTCCGCGAACCCGCTTTAATAATATAAATGGAGCGACCGATCAACGTGATTTTTTTAAACAGTGAAATTTGAGGACTGGGAAATAACATAGGTTACTTTTTATCCCGGAAAAAACTTTTTTTTCCCGTGGGAAAATTCTTATATAGTAATTTCCCCCTAGTACCATGCGAGCGGAGCCGCGGGTAAAAGCTAGAAATTTATAAATATTTGGATTTCACAAAAAACTTTCACATAGCTCATTCCATAAAACAAAATCATTCAGGGATACTGCTTTATGCTCGAAAAAACCGTTATTCAAGTACACCGTCGAATTCGCTCTGAATTGGTATTTATATTTTGCATCGGATTTCACAGATAAAATTTATTCACTAAACTTATTCACGGAATGTCTAAACTGTCTGACACGTAATAATATATTAAGCCGAATCCGTTTCGCCAACAATAGAGTCACTTACAAATAATAATAATAATACTAAATGAATATAAGGCCGGGCTTGAAGCGTCGCGCGGGACTAAAATGAGAATAAACTGCCTAGTGTTACTATGGTCTGACAGACCCACAATACCAGGTGGTGGATTATACCATGGCCTACCCTGTTCCGGTTCCCCACGACTGCTATAGCGGGATTACACTGGTTTTAATTCGGGCTTGGACCGGCATTACTTGTGAAATTGCTTAAGTACGAAGAAAAATCCTCACTACATTTTACAATCATGCATTACATTTAAAAACTTACTTACCTTAAATTTTAATCACTTAATTGGATGTTTGTAGTTGTAGTTGACGGGTTTCGGGTTCATTCCTGTAAGAACACGAAATTCTTTAAATTTTCAACTGCATTTACCTGTTCCTCGGCGAGGAAAATGTCAATAACTTTTAATGGGTGTGAACAAACACAGAAAATAAAAAAAACGTTAAGATCGCAACTAGTAACCCGAACCCAGGACTGGCACACTACCAACTAAATTATTGTCACCTAATTATGTACATACCATCGTTTTTATCAATCTCACACTTAAATTTTTTTAATTTCTAATAACGTCAATTATTACCCATTGGCTGCTGTATTTTTTGGTGTGATTGCAAAATTTTACCCATTAACAATCCACATAGATAGTGTCTTGGATGTATATCTATCCGATATTATTTTTAAGTGACATCTATGGGCTTTTTCGATAAGTCTGGAATGATTATTGAATTGTATTGGGGATAACTTGTTGAAGCTTATAAACATCATTGTAATATTTAATCGCCGACGAAGATATTATATCCACAACTCTTCACGAAAATATAAAACATAATTGATAGTTGTTGACATTATCTTCGTCAATGTGGGCATGATGTGAACATTTGTTATTGGGTTGTAACCTAATTATTATAATTTATTGTTTGTTTAATGCATGTAATGTTATTTTTTTTTTTTTTAAATTATTTATTGAAACATTTATTATAATTACAATTTTACAACAAATATATATTTTTTTTTACAGGTATTTTTTTTTTACTACCCTTCCATTTAAAGCATTTGCTTGTATATGGAAGGGGAGTGTACATAAATGCTATTAGTTATTAGTTATAAGTTAGTACTTAAATAATTAATTGTACATAAATATATGTGAGCTGCAGTATTTATTTGATAATGGTGTGAATTTTTTTAAAAAAAGAAAGAATATAATGGGAAACTAAGGATATTTGTAAGATTAATTGATAGTAGTTTTTTTCTTAAGAATATTTTTAAAATGTCTCTTGACAGAGAGCAGTATTCGGGTTTTATCATTAATGCTTCTGATTTCTTCTGGTAGACGATTGAAAAAAGTTCTTCCCTGGTAAGTATAATGATGCTGTGCAAAAGGCGTATTTAGTTTTGGGCATAGAAAAACATGCTTAAGTCGAGTTCTGTTTTCATTTAAAAATGGATATTTATCTTTTTCCTTTATAATTTGAATCAATGAATTTTTAATATATAAATCTTTAAATGTGGGTACTTGAAATTCTTCAAACAGGCGTTCTGTTGGGTAGTCTAAGGATTTTTTTAATATAATTTTAATAATTGTCCTTTGTAAAATTTCTATTGGAAGAAGGTTACATTTATACGCGGATCCCCAACTAATAATAGCGTATTGTAGAGTGTATTGAACTAAGGCATAGTAGATTAAAGTATATTAACCTGTAAATGTTCCTAATAAAATAAAATAAAAATGAATAAATATTACAATCAGGTTTGTAAGTTTTAAAATTTTGTTTATCCGTGAGAAATTGTCAGGATGCAGGCGAAATTTTTAGTTAGTGTTTTACATCATCATGTTAATTACTGTCTGTATCTGCGTTTTTTGGTAATTCTTTTTTTAAAGCTTCAATAAATTATGCCTAATAGCAAAAAATATTCTATAACCTAAAATGAAAAGCTTTTTACAGATAACGTACTAGCGTGAGTTACAATTTGGGAGCTAGTGAAAAGCTCGACTATCTGAAATGCGAGATAGTTACTTTAAAAAAATGGCAGGTGAGGTGCCTTGGACGTGCAGAAGCCTACTTGAGAAGCCATAAGATCGATTTTGAAGAGAATTAAACTTAAGAAGAATTCCAGTTGGCCGCCCAAAACAAGGTTAGGGAAAACTATCCGAGAGAATGTGCGAGGAGAGATTCTGCCTACAACGGACGGAGGCCGAAGAAGTATCACGGAAAAGTGACGCCGAGTGACACCTCGTTGAAGCGACGCACGGGTTCTCAAGCCTAATAGTTATGGGGGAAAAATGATGGTCATAATGTACTAGCATAACCATCAGATCTAAATCATGGCAGGCATTAAAAATATTCCTCATAGGATGGTTTTGCTCAAAACTACTGTTCACAAATTAATTTCACGATGCTTGTCAATCGTTGTAAATTTTTATTATTTAATTTACATTTACAATTAATTATTTATAAACTTAATTACAAGAGTACATTTAAAAAAAATGTCAAACTCAATATTGTGAATTTATTTCTCGTGTTTGAATTGGGGTGAAGTATTACAAGATTGTGTTGCTACTTGTTCAGTTGTGATGAAGGAAGAAAATATGAAAACTAACTTCTTAGAAAACCGATTTCTAAGAAAACTAAGCTAGAACTAATTTCTAAGAACAATTTAAATCAGCAGTAGTCTGTGACCGCCACGGTTCTGCGAAATATGTGCAGATTATTATTTTAAACTGTTCTAGGGCCACTGTTGTCGATATTCGTTGGTGGTTTTCTCGATCACACGAAAAAACGACGCAGGACCAAACGTTGTGGCGACGTAAGACGCGACAGAAGCACACGTATTTTTTAAATCTCAATTTAAGTAAGGCGACGCAAAGCGAGGAGAGGCGAGCACGTAAACTAGACTGCTCGTGTAGTTTTGCTGCAATCGTGGAGCTGGTTTTACTAATATAGTTATTAGACTTAGGCACTACCAAAATTCAAATAAAAGAACACAAGTTATCAAAAGATTAAAGATTGAATCCTTAGCTTGATAACTTTCAAGGGTCTTATTTGACGAATTCTGTTTAATTTTTATGTATTTCTTCGTAAAGTCCCAAGCTTCTAACGGACGTTCAACGATTTATGTTATAAATTTCAACATACATTCATGATCATAATATAACTAGAGACGAGAATTTTATTAGTGCTTTAAAAAGTTAGATTTTCTTTTTTAAATTGTTCCGGCAGCAAATAACTCTAGGAACATCAATTTTATACTAAAATGCATCTAAACTAAATTGGGCGAACACAATGAAGAATGCAGCACTTTCTACCTGGAAATAATGTCGACTGATTGAACCGTAGTTCCTGAAATTTACAGTTCCTAGTATTATGTTTAGTATAAATCTATTGTTGAGCACATAGATTCAATTGTTGGGCATACAGCCTTCAGTTAGCGAGGAATGTTTTAGTTAGTGGCATTTACTGGATTCCAATTTCAACGATAATGTTCAATCAGGGAGCGCCATTCTACTTTCGACAAGTAGTGCAAATTTGTCGAAAGCTTTGTTGTTCGTAAAGACTTGAACATTTCTCGATAGCGTGGATCTATTGATTTCGAAAACTTGAAATGTTATTTTTTTTTCGCAAGTTTCAACAATATATTTTTTTTAAATTGTAAATCCTGTAATCATACTTACATTACTTTATGGTAACTAGCTGGTCACCCCCAAGATTCAATACTCTTAATTCGAAAGAAAGGTTCTGTAACGCGAATTTTAGAAGAAGTCTGTCATGCCAGGGCACTATCAGATGAACCAAATGTTTTAATCGGGCCATTTCAAGAGTTAGAAAAACAGTAGGGTTTGTGTGAGACGCAGGCGCGGTCCCTCTCCGGATACATGCTATTATAATAGTATAATAAATATTATAATAATTGTTATTTCTTTATTCAGTATTAAAAAAGCTTTCAGCTTATTTTTTCTAGCCGTAAACAGTAAAAAAATAACGGAATTCAACGACACCGTCCCAACAACAAAACAACAAAACACGACGCGCAGACCCGACCGAAATCATAATAACAACACCTAGTGTATCGTATGTCGCGTTAACCCACCAATACCAGCAATAGTGGATTCTCTACTCCATTCCACATTCACGATATTAGAAAAAGTTTGATATTTGCGCATGCGCGTTTAGTTCTGCCTGCCAAGTTTTGCCTGAAGCAGTATACGCATTCGATGGGAGCATCCAACGCGCAGAAAATGACTTTAAATCGCGTAGGCATAGTGCACAGAATAGCATAACAAAGCGCGTGGATAAATTCGGTTCGTTCGCGCGACCATTCTGACAATTTGACTTCAATAACGGATGCCGGTTGACAGCCCCGGATCTAATGGGGGGCAAGCCGGGGCCCATGCCCCGGGCGGCAAGTTCAGAGGGCGGCCAAACTCAACTTTGACCACGGAATAAATAATAGTACAAGTAGAGAAATTTCACGGCCATATTAACTCGACTGATACCCAGAGCCCTGAGTGAGACGTGCTGCACGAACATTTATTATTCGCGAGGCGCGTAGGCATAGTTCAAAATACGCACCCGACCCGCTCGCCCGCAGGAACCACAGATCGCGGCAGCACGCGTCTGCTCTGGTTACCGTGCGTGCGAAAGAGATGAAGCTATATTCGAAAACTCCCTCGTCGATCTCTCTCCACGACAGTGTTTTGTTTTAAAAATGTGTCAAAAGTGTGTTGTTTATTTTTACTCTTTAGTACTTGTTGATCAACCGAAGGTACAATACTGATGTCATTAGTGTCGCATCAATAAATCTATCACAGTTCATCGATCGCTTTTCTGGGTAAGTATTTTATATAACTATCTTATGCTTTTTAAGTTACTATATTTATTTTTTAAACTCAATTTAATACGTGCAATCACTTACGTCGTCAATTCGTCATTATTCAAACTTACTTAAAATTTTTACGTCGTTATGCGTGTCATGATTTGTTTATTACACGATGGCAGCCATCATATGACTGAGAAGTAAAACAGCCTTTTTATTTCAGCTTTTATTTAAATACAATGCAATGTAGCAGTTTAAAACGAATAAGCAGCCAGCAAGATAAATTTCAGTTGTGATTTCATCTGCTGAAGCATTTTGATGGAAACCATTCTCGTGTTCAAAGTGCAGTTTTAAAATTCTGGTTGCAGACTATATGCAGCCAGAATTTAAGGAAAACCATTTGCATGTTCTGGGTGTAGCTATAATTAAATTTCTTAATTAGTTACAGTAAAACCAGTTCTTTGATTGGAATATGGCCCACCCCCCCCCCCCCCCCCCAGCAAGGTTAAAATAAATATAGATACTTAAGTGGGCGGGGGCGGCATTTTTCAGTTTTTGCCCCGCCTAAAAAAAAACGAAGATCCGGGGCTGCCGGTTGATACTTTAAATAACTTTCGAATATCTATTTAATTTTAGAACTGTAATACGAGTAATTTATGTGAAGCATAACGGATTTATAGAGCTAATTTGACATACTATTTTTGTCCGTAATTGCATCTTGTTCGTGGGCTAGTCTGTAGGTATTTAAATTTGATATTAGGTAGGTATGTACTTCAGCATCCCGTATACAAAAAGTCACCGACCGACAATGGTGAGAGGATGTATAAATGTGAATGAAGCAAGGAGTGCATACCAGAACCGAGTTGTTTGGAGGTGCGTTTTATCTGTCTATTCAAACTAAGATGTTACCCCAAAATCGATAAAAATAATTAATAAGCTTTCACTTGAATGTTCACAGCTTTTATTTACGTTACTTTTGCTATATACTCAATCATTCAAAGAGTAATTAATTTTAACATCAACCGAAGTACCTTCTTATATTCGCGTACCTCAACAAAACATAACGGATAGCTTGAAACACGAAGTTTATCATAATAACGAAGAGGCGGTGCTGGCGTCGTTAGCCCGCCAACGTCGCGTCGGCGTCGTTGGTTTCCCGTTAACCGTTAGTCGTTACCCGTTAGTTGTTCTCCTTATTCCATTACAACCTCGCTACTGATTTTGCAAACAATCTCAGCAACGCTTAATGTGTTCGACATAAGAAGTCTAATCTCCTTTACTTCAAATTACATCAATGTAGTAAGCCTTAACATCTAATTTTTATAGAGAGAGAGAATTGTTTTAGACGTGAATTGGGAAATTGTTAAAAGCCTGTGCGATATCGGGAAATAATGCAAATAAGGAAACTATGCTAAATTTATTTAAAATTGTGATAATTTTGCACAAGATATTAAGGTATTTTATCCATAGTTAGAACTACACACCAGTTGGGCTATTTATAGTTTATTTGATGATTTTAATGAGGAAGCAGGAAATGAATTTAAAATTGTGATAGATCGAGATGATAAACGGATTTATTTCGATTGAGAATGTAGGTTTAATGGTTAATATACAGTTAGTTTTAAAAGACCATTTTTTAGAGAATCGTAAATATAATGAAGTATTCTTATCTCTTTAATGCGTAGGTATTCTATAAATAGAAGATAAGACAAGTCAAAAAGAATCACACGAAACGTTTATTTAAGTGCTTATTAAGGAAATATGATATCTTAAAAAAACATATTTTTAAATGCAGTTTTTTTTTTAAATTCCAATCTAACCACACCGACCCCAAAACTGATGACCATTCAAGAAACAATCACACTATTTCGTTTTCAAGTTGAAATATTTGCCTTAGATAAGGTTTTGTGTGCAGGTAGTATTTCAAACACGATTGTTACCATCCATCACCTCCGAATGGGTTGCTACGGACTTCTTATGGGGGAGGAATGGCTTCTATCACCTCTACAAAGCAGGTGGAGTTGAGATATTATATTTCCTAACATTATTCAAGTGTAAATAGAACCCTTTAATACTTAAAACCCTAAAAAACTGTTAGATATCAACTATTGTGAAAAATATTTAACTAACTAGCTTTTACCCGCCGCTTCGTTCACATGGTATTAGGGGGAAATCACTGTATAAATTTTCCCACTGGAATGCAATGTTTTTTCCGTGATGAAAAGTAGCCTATTTCCCAGTCCTCCAATTATCTCTGTGTAAAAAAATCATCACGTTTTCATCACGTCAATCGATCGCTCCATTTATACTATTACAGCGAGTTCCCGGTATGAGTTGCTATGCCACTTAATAAAGAAATTGTTTTTGCCTGCGTGTCCTTTCCCAATCGTCCTGTTACCCTTCTGCCTCCCCTTCCCCTCTCGCGCTCCTACTCCGTCTTCCCTCTCCCCACTCCCCTCGCCCGCGTCCCGCGTCCCGCGAACCCCCCTCCCGAACTCCCCTCTCCCCTCCTGGGTTCCCCTCTCTCCCCTCCCGGGTTCCCCTCTCCCCCCTCCCAAGTTCCCCTCCCCCCTCCCGAGTTCCCCTCCTCCTTCCCGGCTTCCCCTCCGCCTCCCGCATTCCATTAATTTAGTCCCGGTACATTCAGTTTTCAAACAGTTCGCGTGCTACCTATTGCAATTATTTTTACAAATTCCATAATGCCAGAGCTCATCAGTATACAAAGAAATGTCGTTCGGAAGTTATGCGCATACATACGTTTAAGCGATTCATTTTTATTTATATAAATAGATAGAAGAATAGAAGGTAGAAGATAGATATATAGATATAAGAAGAAGAAGAAGATAGAAGATGGATGATGGATGATTATCAACATTATTTGCATTTTATTACACACCTACTTGCCACCCGTCTTAATATTTATTGGTAGACGTTTTTCTTGATAACCATTAATTTTTCAAACATTGTTTCCTCATTAAAGATTTACTGTCAGCAAAAAATAACAAACTTTTTTTAATGAACACTTTTTTGAAGGAATTTACAATGGGAAATTTATTTTCATTTTTCTTTAGAAAAACTTGATGCCTGAAGTTGATAATTAATTCACGCAAGATTTAGTGCTGATAAAGTGTCACTTTTTCATCAAATATCAAGTACTTATAAGTAATTTTAAAAAGTAATAGGCACTTAAAGTAATTTCACGGCGGTATTGTTTTTACGACAATGTAAAAGATGAAGTATTCCGTCGCGGAGAAAAAATTTCTTTGGGTCCAACCCCAGAGATAGTGTTAGTTATTATTTAATTTACATAATTAAAGGTGTATAAAACCCTCAATTACAATTACAAAACAGTGGGTGAGTAGTACATTACTTAGTGTTGTGGCAGGGGTGGGGGCAAGGAACTAATAAAAAGTGGGGGGAGGAACAGTAAGGGCATTGAAAGGGAACATATCTAATATAGGATTATAAGATAACATTTTTGTTTATTGATATTGCACTCTATATTATTAAGAGGCTTTTTTCTAAGGCTTATCTAAGCTTTTTCCTTTATTATTAATGTGAAGAAAATTTATCTCTGTAATTTCTGTAATCGGAAAAAAATTATGAAGACACCTTAAATGTTCTTTGATTCTAATTTCGAAATTACTAGTTGTTTACCCGATATAAACCGGTCGCTGTTAATAAAATATGTAATTGGTTCTAACAAAGAAATATTAGGTCATTTATTTATTTTTATTTTTTTTATTTATTTTTTTTTTTTTGCAGAAACAAACAGTACATTATTACATAATGGGAAATATTTACACAGTTATAGAATTAATACAATAATTGGTACCAATGACATGTCGCTGTTATATACTTAAATTTTTATGTGATAAATAATACATTTTACCTAAATTTAGTTAGTAACTTATTGAAGGAGAGGGGTGTGGGAGAGTGTTTGTATGTGTGTAAATGAGGGTGTGAGAGGGTGTGTGGATGTGTGTGTTATGTGTGCGAGTTCAGTGTGCTAAAAATGTTTTTCTTAAATAGAGGGAGGGAATCAAAAAATATATCTGTATTTGTGGTTTTTTGAATAGAGTTGAAACTTTGAAGGATGCGGGAAATGGGGGAGTTGGCTGCAGCGTTCGTATTATTACTGGTTGTGTAAAAAAGGTTGGCGTGGCGAGTTCTTTTAGATGGGATGTTAAAATTTATTTGGGATAGAAGTTCTGGGCAGTCTATTTCGTTATGTATAATTTTATGGAGAAATGTCATGTCAGCTACCGTTCGCCTGGATTTCAGGGATTGGAGAGTGCAGATGTAATTATTGTTGTATTTATAACCGAGATACTTAATAAATTTATTTTGTATGCGCTCTATGTTGTTGACGTATTGGATGTATTTGGGATTCCAGACAGGCGATGCAAATTCCAGTGGACTTCTGACTAGTGAGGAGTAAAGCATTACTAGAGTATGTGGATTTCTAAATAATTTACTCAGACGTAGTATAAAACCCAACATTTTGTAAGATCTATCGGTGATTGAATCAATATGCGTTTTAAATATAAGTTTACTATCTAAATAGACTTCAAGGTCCTTACATTCATTTTTTGAGATCACGGGTTCATCGCAGAGTGAATATGAGAAGTTAATTTGATGCTTGTTTCTAGTAAAGGACATAGTGTGGCATTTAGAAACATTGAGGTCTAAATAATTAGCTGTGCAATAGTTGCAGAGCCTATCTAAGTCACTTTGTAGCTCTTTACAGTCCGATAGAGAGCGAACCGTTTTGTAAATTTTCATGTCATCTGCAAACAATAAAAATTTAGAGTATTGGAAACATGAGCCTATGTCGTTTAAGTATATATTAAAGAAGAGCGGACCAAGGTGGGAACCCTGAGGGACTCCCGAGGTTACGTTGATTATTTTAGATAAAACTCCATTTATTGAGATAACTTGACTACGATTGCTAATGTATGATTTAATCCATCTAAACAAGTCACCGTGTATTCCAAGACGAGTGAGTTTATTTAACAGAATTGAGTGGATAACGCGGTCGAAGGCCTTTGAGAAGTCGGTGTACATAGCATCGACCTGCACCCTTTCGTCCATATTGCTCTGCAAATAGTTGACAAATAGGGCAAGGTTAGATGTTGTAGACCGATTTTTCATGAATCCGTGTTGGTTCTGTGAAATTGTTGTGGTGATAGTCGGGTAAAGTTGGTCGTAAACGATTTTTTCAAGAATTTTACTTAAGATGGAAAGTTGAGAGATAGGTCTGTAGTTTGTTACGTCATGTTTTTCACCCTTTTTGAAAATGGGGGTTATTACGGCAGACTTCCACTTATGAGGAAACGTACCTTCACTTAGTGATTTTTTGAAAATTGCACTGACCGGAGGAGTGATATATTTACTACAAAGGGTACTATTTATAACGGGTAACCACAAAGTTACATCTACAATCAAAAGTATAGAATCAAAAGAGTAAAAAATGAGCTTAGTTTTTAGAGCAGAACAAAATTACTTTCTAACATTAATTTTCCTCATATCATTCTTAAACTTACCATATCCTAGCTATAATCCTCAAATGATGTTTCCGTAGTTCAACAGGCCCAAGGCAATTAAAACTCTTGTATAGATGACACTGAAAACTTCAAGGTAAAAAAGGCTATGGGCCCCAATACGAAAATAAGGTGCTCGCTTAAATCTAAGAAATATTCGTGGTGTTCCGGGAAAGGGGCAGAGTTTTTAAGAACACTTATTATTATTAATATGATGTTAAAAATTGTTTTTTTACTATTTTCGATAAAAACCGATTAACTTAAAAATTAATCGTGATAATTTTAATTTCTCCTTCTCTGGTGCACTTAGTAATGCAATCTGTTTCCCCCCTCTTACGATTACAGGTTTCTTTAAATGTTTTATAATCCATAGTAATATTATAAATGCGAAAGTGTGTTTGTTTGTTTGTTAAGCTTTCACGCCTGAACCACTTCATGCGTGAAAACTGATTTTAAAATTCTTTCACCAATAAAAAGCTATATTATTAGCGAGTAACATCATCATCATCATCACTCTTGGCTCTACAACCTATGGTGGGTCTTGACCTCCTCAAGAGTCTTCCTCAAATGGCATTGCGACGCATGCTGCGTACCAGCTAGTACAATATATCTAATAATAAAAAAAAATAAAAACCGACTAAATTAATAAAATACTAGAGTCGAGCGGTTTTTCCCCTCCGAAAATCGCAAATATTCACTTATAATGTCTCAAACGAAATATCCGTTTTAAGAAAACTTTGTGTTATTACCGCTTCACAATTAAAGCTCTATAAATGAAACAATTCTGAACGTAGCTGAATATTAAAAACTGTTTTAGAAAGGATACAAAATAAGCATTCAAATTGTTTTATTACAAATAAATATTAACATTTGTAAATATTAAAATTTAGAATGCAAACATCAAAAAATGTAAAACTGACTCACGTGATGTTTTTATGTGAAAACGGTACTAAAATCACAGATTATGTAAACAACAATACTTATTCTATTGTATAAATGTATAATTAACACTTCAGTTACCTCACTTTTTTATCATTTCATATAAAAATATTTAATAAAAATTAACAATGTCGAGTGGCCCGTAAGCAATTTGGCGGGTAAAAATATGTGTCAACCGCGCGACTGACAGAATATTCTTGTTATATATTTCTATGGACTACTTGATAGGGATGTACAGCTTGATCTACTATCGACCTTTTACTTTTTGTTTTAGGGATGTCACTAAAATAATAATGGAGTCAGAACGATTTCTATGGAGACACACGCGTTGACGTATAAACACGCTTATCGTACTTGACTGCCATCGTATTCTTAACTAATATATCTGCTTACGTTGCTGACCGGCACAGGAATGGTTTCATTCAAGAGATCACAGGAATGGGCTTCTGTCAAGACAACTTTTGAGAACATTAAACATTGTATTCTGAACGAAGGAATGGTTTCTTTATTTCTTTGAAAGAATCGTAAAGATGTGATTATTTTTTTTAAGGTCATTTTGGAGAACATTAATAATTGCATTAAGTGAGAATAAGTGGTTTCTTCAGTGAGATCACAAGTAGGAGATTCTTTCCAGGCCATTTTAGAGAAAATTAACAATTGTATAATTAGAATTTACACATTTATAAACCAATTTATGACATATGATTTGCCAATGTATTTATGAATATTTAATTTTAATAAAGTGCTATAATTTTTAGAATTTCTTAAGTAGTAGAAATTACACATTTATAAACCAAATATATGACATGATTTTTTTTAAGCTCGTTTTGGAGAACACTAATTTATTTAGTTCTTTATTTATTTATTTTATTATATTCCCGAGGGTTTTTACATAAATAATAAAGGCAGTAATCTTTAACATGAGAAAAAAATAGTATAAATAAAGTTACGATAGAAATAAAAAGTATATAAACGAAATAAAAATATAAGCAACAAAAATTTTAAGCACAGTAAGATATATAATAACAATAAGTTATGATAAAAAAATACATACATAATATAAAAATACAAACAACAAAAATTAGTTATTAGTCAGTTGGCAAGTTAAAAATCGAAAATTTCAATTTGTTGTTTTCCGTTTTTACTACAAACCTACCTACTATGAACAAATAAAATTACATTGATTTTCCTTCAATTATCTCGCCAGCTGATGGATTCCCTAAATGACCGCAAAAGGCGAGTTTCCTCCGGTCCAACAAAGCCAGCGAATTTCTGTGGAACGGGGAAACGAAATGAGCTTTTGGCAGCTTTATTACACAAGACGACATTCCATTCCGGTAATCTAAGAGTCCATTCACACTCCAAATAAAGCTTTTACTGCTTCACCCAGTTAACCGCCGGGGTATTTTGATTTCATCGTGTGGTCACCGGGAATTTTATTGAAACGTTTCTGGTTAACGTGGTAACTATTTAAAATTAAAGTAACTACCTAATCAATTATTCTAATCACTTCGATAAAACTTTGAAAATACTGTTACGTGGCTATTCTTGAGCGGAAAGGGTGGGACAGATAAAAGACAGATTTTCGAAGTAAAAACTTCTATGGCACCGTTGTGATTTGAAACTCGATGAAATGGAAGCGAGCGACACTAAAAAGAGACAAACAAACACATCTATAGGATTTAGCCCGCGAGAGAATGATAATATCCAATCTTCAAACCACTCCAAAATGAACAGGCAAAGAAAACACTAAAATAAGGCGACATCTAGTGACTCCGAAGAAAACAAACACAAATACTAATAAGATAATCAAAAGTATAGGAATAGGTGCACTGGAATTCGACTACAAAAATATGGAAAAAATCATCCTTCAAATTGATTAAAAAGTTCTCCGTAGTCTCCCCACTCTTGTCAATTTTAGATTTCTGAAAGTTTCACTTCTACCGCGCGTGAATTGCATGCTCTTAATTTTTTTTTACATTAGCTCCACAAATTGACGAAAATAATTCCCATCAGGTGTGTAAAAATAATGCACTATCCTTGTGATAATACATTTAATATAGGTATTTAACTATAAAGACCCTTTACAGTAGCAGGCAAATGCATGTGAAATGCAATTTTGCAAATTCCTTTTATCTCAAACTTATTTTTCCCACCGCCCACTTTCAGAATATATTTTTTTCTAGAGCCCCCAATTTTTTTTACTTACCATCTATCGCGAATCTGAATCAGCTACTGCTACGATTATATTTACCACAATTTTAATGTGGGGGGGGGGGCAATTGTCACGGAAACAATAATTCGATAAAAAAATATATAACATTATTTGCCACACCTTTTTGTTTAGCAAATTGAAAAGGCAATTCTTTTGTATTTTAAGTACCGGGTTTCTATCTCGTTCCCGCTTGTATTTATGATATAGTGTCAATTCTTATTAATAATCATACACGTAAAATATTTTTTGTCTTTTTTAAACGGTACTTTTTTACTTGCCCACGCCCTCACTGTGCCATCTCAACGCCCTCTAATTTTCTCTGAGTCTTCTACTGTCCTCCTGAAAGTCTCAAATGCCCACATCTAGAACATATGATCTAGACCAGTGATTCTCAAAGTGGTCCAGGTGGACCCCAGGGGTCCACGGGAGATCCGACGGAGGTCTACGTTGGCATAGTAAAAAAAATAGAGTTCACAGGTTGTAAGTGGGGGTCTACGAAAATTTATCTGGTTTCGATAATAAAGAACAAAAACTGAAGCCAAATATTGATAATTTGCCGTCAACCCATCAAGTACATGCCTCCCATTAAAATTTGATTATTTTTTTTTAATTGTTGATTTGCATTGTTGAAGTTACGGTGGGTTATTAAAGTTTCATTTTAATTCCATTAAGTCTGTAATCTTATTATTTTGATAAATTGAACTTAAGAAAATAAACTGTTTTTCTTTTTATTTATCACTCCGAATTAAGGGTTGGAACTCAAGCGTCCGTCGTTAAGATATAATCTTCACATTTTTTGACGAGTTTTGGGAGTATGATAGAAATGTAGCAGCAGGGGGTCCACCGAAGCCAGTAAAATTTTGAAAGTGGTCTACGAGAAAAAGAAGTTTGAGAACCTCTGATCAACCTTTGGACGATAAAACACAAAAAACTAAAATGCAGATGTACCACCCTAGAAATAATACATTTTTCGACAATGTTTTCATTTAAATTTTAAATCTGTCTTGGGGTAGGAAAGATGTATTTACTTAGGGTAGCAAATCAAATTTAAAAAAATGTTTCAAGACGAAGTTAGGCTGTTAGTGTGGAGGGCTGTCAATAGGGCAATATCAGAAAGCAAAAGTTGACATGGCTATAGAAAAAAAACAAAAGAAAAAAAATTAAGGCGCCCAATAGTTACCTACCCCACACAATCCTTTTTAGCATTACCGCTTGAGATAAGTTTTATTATGTTTAGTTTTATGAAAGCCATTATAAATCTCACCTGCACAATGTTCCGGTATTCAATTTCAGGCACGTTTTTCCCACATGGCTTCCTGCGGGCAAATGATAAAAGTTGCGCTCGTGCCGGTGAATATTAATATTCATGTAACTTTTTCTAGTGAGGTGTAATTTACGGCACCAGCTTCTACGAGAGCAAACCTATTATAAATTCATTAAAACAATACTTAGTTTACTACTCCGAGAACATTGCTGCCGATACGAATTAAAAATGTGTAAAAAATCTAATTGGCGCAAGAGTTTTTTTTGCTGATGTGCAGAAAATATTCTGCATGTAAGTCAAATTAAAAAAAAAACATGTACATATATATTTTTATAATTGTGTTAATTGTCTGGAGTCTGTGGGAATATGGCAACCTAAATTAAGTTATAATTTATAAAGTGGGGCTGGAGAGTTGAAGAGTGCGAGGAAGAGACAGAGATACATAGGAGAGGATGGTTGAGAAGTACCTGCCTCTTCATATTTGGTCACAAAATACGTCCAATACCATTTCTAACAACTTTTCGATTCTTAATGGTAGTCCTTCGCCAGGGCGATATTAAGAATTATCTATTTACCATGAAAAAACTAAAAAGTATCATAAATGAGTCAGAAATGGATATACGGGAAGTAGTTTTAGAAGAAACTTAAAGTTTTTCAGGTAGGTACACAGTTTAAGGCAAAGCACACAAAGCAATGCAAAATCATAAGTTTTTGGTTTCAAAATTAGATCGTTTAGACGTATTTTAGATGCTTTAATTAAATACAAAGAAAAAAACACATTTTGGCTTTAGAAACATTCGAAGAATTTTTTAATAATTATTTTTTAAGCTCAGTATTAGGCCTACAAAAACTGCTTTAACCCTTCAGAAATTTGGCGTATTTTTCAGATAGTCAAAATATTTCTGCTTTACAATAAAATGCAAATAAATGAAATATTTCTGAACATATCCGAAAACTAAAAACTATTTTTGAAAGGTGATAAAATACACTTTTTAATTTTAGAATTTGAAATAAACATATAATTTTTTAAATATAAAATTTTTTGCATAGAAACCTAAAAAACGTTTTAAAAATGGCCCACAGTTACAAAGTTCTCTTTAGAAAATGATCGTGAAACAATTATTAAAAGCAATAATTATTAGCCTGAAACACTCATCTACATTGAAAAAATCTCCCGAGAAAAGATACATGCCGCCGACGGGACTCGAACCCGCGTCCTTCTGATATCCGGTCAACTGCTCTTTAACCACTGAGCTGCGTCGGCTTATCTCTTACCCGCCAAATAATTCAATATATTGTACTAGTGTTTCATTCAACAATTACTGCTAATTACATTTTTCCACCTGCAAACAACCAACTTTATTTTTATACGGGAAAGGCATTGTAAGTGCTATATCTCCCACTAGGTGGCGTCGAGACAAATTATGTCAACATTTTTTGCTGAAATACTTTAACTTGTCAAACATTAATTATTATTTTTTAATTGATAAACTAATGTTTAAAACAAGATTTTTATGCATAGCACAAAGGGTAACAATTATTATAAACCTGAAACACTCATCTACATTGAAAAAATTTCCCGAGAAAAGATACATGCCGCCGATGGGACTCGAACCCGCGCCCTTCTGATATCCGGTCAGCTGCTCTTTAACCACTGAGCTTCGTCGGCTTATCTCCTACCCGCCAAATAATTCAATATATACTAGTGTTTCATTCAACATTTACTGCTTATTATATTTGGCGGCATGTACCTTTTCCAGGAGATTTCTTTCAATGCAGATGAGTGTTTCAGGCTAATAATTTTTGCTTATAATAATTATTACCCTTTTGTGTTACTTGTTACCCTTTGTTAATTGTTACCATTTGTGCTATGCATAAAAATCTTGTCTTAAACATTAGTTTATCAATTAAAAAATAATAATTGATCATAAAACATTTAAATATCTGTACCTGAACTTCACTAAACAAAATAAAACGCGCTTTTTGGCGATGTTTTTTTCGTGCATAAATCGAAACAGGCGGCAGGTGTTAAGCGGGAATTTAAACCTTGTCGCCATCCGCATAAGGAGACTTATTGTTAGCACCCGATTCTAAATGTTACACGACATTGTACATGTACATCGCCTTAAAATGTAATTCGAATGGTGGGTCATAGAGACAAATTGTGATAAATAATGAAACAAATTAAACAAATTTCGTAGTATTTAAAATGTCATTGAAATTTAACTTCGTTGAAAATGGTTCAACACATTTCAAAGCTCTTAGCGACACAGATAGTCGCTTCCATAAAAAATTTTAATTATATTAAAAGTTTGCACTTAGTTGCTTCTGTGAAATGTGTCCATTCAACCTATAAATAAATTTAGAAAGCTAGCTCGCACTCCGGTCAGAACTGTTTGTTTTAGCCCTAGTGCTACGTACGTTCTATTTTCCGGTATGCAAGTTTGCGAAAGTTGGCCAGTATTCCGAGGAAATATTGAATTGTCGAGTAAAGAAAATCGGGAAAGCGTACATGGAACTTTGCAGAGTCGTTGACATAGAAAGAAAATGAAACAAAAGCAAACACTGGCGCCATGGGAATTCGTTTTCAGTTCATTTAACGTCAACATTTATTTTCAAGAAAGCCACTATACATCCGTGTACTAGGTAAAGAAGAATGGAATATCTATTAATTTATTGTCAATAGCATGCTTTCTATTACGAACCGCTCTTGCAGTATTGTCTCATGCAGATAAACGGTAACAGCATTGAAATAATAATTGTTTTTTTAAATCTATTTTAAGGATTGCTTACTGAAAACATTGTATAAATTATAAAAGCTATTAATGGCGTGCTTTGATTCCATAATAAGCCAAAACATTTCTCGGAATTTAAGAACATTAATTCCGTCTCAGTTCAGATTCCAGCATTACAGCATACATGAAAATTTGCCCATCGGAGTAAAGAAATACCTGGAATGCCTTAGAACGAGTAATTCGGTGTACTGCGATTAAATGTTTATTTTTGTGACAGTTTATCCAAAATCTCAAGATTTTATCAAAATAGACAAATATTTGCCATGGAATAGAAAACCGTCAATTTTGCTCAGCTCTCGAAAAGTGAAATTTGCACAGATTGCTTTGATAAAATTTTCATGCAAACGCATTTTTGTCGTAACGTCAAAAGTAATCAGATAATCACTTATTACTTATTATTAATATTCGTAGGATAGTTTCCAAGTTAAAATTCATTTGGCTTAATTCGTGGAATGCGTAACTACCACTTGCCAAATTTTACAAGAGGCTTTACAAAGCACATAGTTAAAAAAAAATGAAAGATAGGTAATTATTTTTAAATGTTGAGAATATACCTTTTTTTGTTTTATTTTCGATTATTAAACATTTGAACGTTAAGGCTTTCTATTTTAAAATGGAGTTGGGAAGTTTATTTAATTTCCATAAGAACAGAGAATGTGGATAGGTATTTTACTGAAGATATTTAGTTTTCTGTAAACATTTTTGTGAACAACTACCAGAAAATTTGAGAAACAGGAATTTTACATTCGCATAACAAAACACAAACCAATGTTTTATATTATCGCACTCATATTAAACTATTGCAAACAGTAGTAGTACACAAAGCATAACAACATACCGATTCTAACAGTATAATTAATATTGAATTTGAATAACAAAACACGAAATGGAAAATACAACAAAGAAGGTATAAAATATAAAAGCAAGTATTTTCGTTTGCGTTAAATTATTTACGTTATATTACAAACGGTACCATCAAACAAAAAAAATGTAAATATAATATAATTTACTCGTAATATACAGAATAATTAGTGATATTTTAAAAGAATTAAGAATAATGATAAAGTAAATGTTTTGCAAAGAGGATGATAAAATAATTATTCGACAAGATGTGGTCTAATGAGGAACCTCCCTTTTTGATGATCTTAATGGTACCTAAGTTTATCGTAGAAGTAATGGTAATCCTCGTGTAAATGTTCGTTTTAAATCTTGTGGATTTTGGAACGTTTCCTTCTTTATTTTAGTTCTATCGAATTTCAGGTGCATTTGGGACTTGCACCCAATCTTCCGCTTACCTGGAAAAGACATTATCCAATAACAAAGTCACCCCTTGTTCAACGCCTAATAATTTTTTGAGATATATTGTTTTAGATCACATCAAAATGTGACTCTGAGTATACAGGAATCAATTATATTACTAAAACGATTAATTTGTTTCTTTTTCCAGAACCTCCGCGGAAACCAGACGGATGCCTGTGAGAGGCAGGACCCCTGCCAGCATGGTGGCATCTGCATCTCAACAGACTCTGGGCCGATATGTGAATGCAGAAATCTGGAGTACGAGGGAGCCTATTGCGAGAAAGGTCAGTACTGAGAGAATTAATTAATTCGATGAGACCTGCAAACAAATGACTAGGTACCAACGCAATACTGAAGTAGTAAAATTTATTATTATCTGTTAAAATACTTTGATACTAGAACTGAACTGCCATGTGCAATGTTTCGGTCATTACGGCTAAAGTATCAGCGAACTTTATAGTTTAGTTATGATGACTCTGTGCTTACTATCGTAATACCATTAGTAAAGTAGTAAATCATAAAAGACACTTTTGGCTTCACCTTGCTTCTTCCGCTTCGATGCGCGTGAATTATTCTGTTATAGTGCAGGTTTTAGATGTGGTTTCATTGATCAAACCTAACTGGTTCGCTTCGTTGGTTACATAGCAGGGGTGCCCGGGTTCATGGAGTGATGTTTGTCTAGGTCTTGGCGGCGAATGCATTTGCCTAGATACTGCGTGGCGAGCCGGATCGAGAGAGACTGCTTGAGGGAGGCCTCACGTAGACCTATCCAGCAAGACTCTCTCGCCACATCGCTTTTCCGCGTAGTGTGGGATGGATTCATACATCTATTACTCCTAGACACATTGATTCTAAGATTCCTTCCCAGTTTTCATACCTGTTTCTTCCCAGAACTTCTTCTCCTTCTTTTCCCTAAAAAGACCCTCTGCACAGCATCCCTAAATATGGTATAGGCCCTGAGGGATTTTTTCTTCTCCGTGACTCGGTGGAGCTAATGTAAAAACAATTATTATAACCAATAATTACCAGCTTTTAACACTCATCTACATTGAAAAAATCTTCCGAGAAAAGATACTTGCCGCCAACGGGACTTGAACCCGTGTCCTTCTGATTGCCAATCAGGTGCTCTCGTCAGGTGCAGGTGTTCGGAAGATTTTTTCAATGAAGATGAGTGTTTCAGGCTTATAATTATTGCTAATAATAATTGTTACCCTTCGTGCGATGCATAAAAATCTTGTCTTAAACGTTAGTTTATCAATTAAAAAATAATAATTAATATTTGACAAGTTAAAGTATTTCCCCAAAAAATGTAGACATACGACGCCACCTAACGAGAGATTTAGCACTAACAATGTCTCTCTCACAAAAATAAAGTTGGTTGTTTTCAGGTGGAAAAATGTAATAAGCAGTAATTGTTGAATGAAACACAAGTATAATATTGAATTATTTGGCGGGTATTAGATAAGCCGCCATAGCTCAGTGGTGAGACGTTAAACGTCAATTTATCAATTAAAAAATAGTAATAAAGACAATTAGTTTTTTATTATGTTAATTATTTTAGTACCTTAACGATTTAAACCCCCTAAACATATGATTCTTTAACAATAAATATTTTTAATTAAATGAAGACAATATTAGCGAAACTCAATCGAAATCTGGAGACAGAAAAATCGGAAAAGATATTGGCTACGCTGGGACACGAACCCAGAACCCTTTTCTTACATGGAAACAGCTCTACCGATTAAGCTACGGAACCCATATTAATTCGGTCACTTTTAACTGTATCATACTTCGACTAAGAACTACCAGCATTATCTTCATTTACTTAACGCACATATTATTGGCTGCTATCTTTATATATGATTACAAGATTCAACTCGAACTAAATGCAATCTAGATAGTGTCTGGATAAATTTTTTATCCATTTTATTTGTAATACGCGACATCTATTGACTTTTTCTGCAAGTCTAGGATGAATATTTATTATTAATTTTTTAAACTTTATGAGTAAAATCTCAAATTATAATATTTAATTAAATGAAGACAATATTAGCGAAACTCAATCGAAATCTGGAGACAGAAAAATCGGAAAAGATATTGGCTACGCTGGGTAGAGCTGTTTCCATGTAAGAAAAGGGTTCTGGGTTCGTGTCCCAGCGGAGCCAATATCTTTTCCGATTTTTCTGTCTCCAGATTTCGATTGAGTTTCGCTAATATTGTCTTCATTTAATTAAATATTATAATTTGAGATTTTACTCATAAAGTTTAAAAAATTAATAATAAATAAATATTTTAACGAAGGTGATTTTCCATCTAGTGTAATTTTAGAACATGAAATTTTTTACCTACAGTTTTTACAATTTTTGCCTTTGTAATTTCATCCTGACACCGTCCAAATAAAAGAAATTTTGATTGTATTGTATTATGATTAAATTCTTCTATTGGCATAGTCTGCGCAAATAAGTGCTCTGCACTCGTCCCTTCGGGAACATTTCCGAAGAGCTGCACTATCTAGGTATAGTGGCGATAAGCGATAATGTTGGCGACATTTACCATACATTGGGATTCAGTATAATCTATTCACAGTTCTGACATATATAGCTATGTGCAGAAAGCGTTGAATGGTATTTTTTAAAGTTAAAAACATATTGCATTATAAACCAAATCCTTAACCCAAACTGTTGGGACAACCGCAGTAAAACTATTCCACGATTTGCTGAAATGAATTGTTTATCACTAAATATGATTTCCCAGGGAAATAGCTGTGCGGTATTCAATCCACAGGAGATTTCAAGTATTTCTCTATCTACGATTACTATTAGTTTGAGCTTTTGGAAGACGTTGCATATAATAAATTAGAAGCGAGGGATTTGGGGAGGCGAATGAGACTGAATTCTAGATACATGCATTGGTTAGAATAACGCTATGATCACGCGATTTAAACGGACATACTCTGCTTTGGAGAAGAAACGTGTTGAACAAGAGTATAGTATTTAAAGGAAAAAACAAATGTCCAAAATGATACCTATTGATATATTATATATAATCAGCCTTATCAGAAAAGGTGGTGAATATTTATCCAATTGATAAACGACCGTGAATGTGAAACCTTACTAAATTAAAACTGGCAAAAAATTGTTCATGGAAAAATACATACATTGTTTATCCAGCCATAGGGGCTTTTTTATCTGTTGTATACACTGCTTCATCATCATCAACATTACATAGTATAAAATGAAGTCGCTCAAAATGTACGTGCGCGTTATTCTTTTAAACTACGCAACGGATTTTCACACGGTTTTCACCAATAGCTAGAGTGATTGAAGAGGAATGTTTATATGTATAATACATGTAAATTACATTAGAGAAAAGCCGAGAAATTCAAAGAAAACATATTTTTGTGCGATTTAAAACGGCTGGCATGCCGTACTATAGTCAGTTTTGAAATTTGTTCTACGGAAGAAATTGGAAAATAGATATCCTAGAGTAAGTAGGTATTTGATTTGAATTATTTTACCTGATGAAGTCGCTCAAAATGTATGTGCGCATAGATCTTTTAAACTACGCAACGGATATTCATGCGGTTTTCACCAATAGATAGAGTGATTTAAGAGGAAGGTTTATATGTATAATACACGGTTAGTATAGTAGAGAAAAGCCGAGAAATTCAAATATTCAATTCAGGCAGCGGGCAGCGGCAGTTGGCAGCGGGCAGCAGGCAAGCGGGTGGTGTAGATTTTATAAAGGTTGGGTAATGGCGTTGTGTTTCGTTAGCCACAGCAACGTGTGGCCGGGTCTGCTAGTTTAAAAATAATTCGTTTAAACATCGGATTTTGGAATTTTCCATGTATTTTATATTTCTTATTTTTGAAAATGTATTAAAACAAATACCATTTTAGAAATTAGATAAAATTACCATGTATTTTATTATTTTTTTTATATGATTACCGCACAAGAGTCCCAACTGCTCCCGTCTGGAGCCAGCGGGACTATTGTATCCCCAATTGGGGTATGTTGTGAGGCTGGGTAGTGGGGAGGGAAAGCAGATAGGAAAGAGGAAGGTGGGGAAGTACCTGGCTATTCAGATCTGGTCACCAAACTCGGCTAAAGCCATTTCACGCCACGTTTCAATTTTGAATGGTGGTCTTACATCAGGGCGATACTGAGAGTATCTTCCACTCTGGAACGTGCTGCAAATATACTATATATTATTTTAAATGAATAAATAGTGAAATTACACAAATTAATCAAATAAAATTTATTTGCCACGCCGGGTTCGATCCCGCGATCTTCGGAGTGCGAGTCAAGAGCCTTAACGCTGAACTACGCCGGATTATTTGTATTTGAAATGTACTTTATTTTAGGGATTTGCAAGAAAACTATCCTCCCTTTTCCTTGTTCATACAATAAAAAAAAATCTTTTTAAATTTTAAATTGCTTCCCAAAAAAATACCACAAAAATAATCTGATATTTTTAACGATTCTAAAGATTCATTTCGATCGCTCAAAAACGTTCATCTCTTTGATACGTTTACCAACACATGTATTAGACCGTTTTGATAAAAAAAACATCATTTTCAATAAATACTCTATTAAATAGACCATAAAATTTAACAATGAATATTGATATAACGGTATAACCCCACTTATGACACCACGAAAATTCAATTTACAACACGCAATTAGTGTATATGTAATTGCTTAGCTAAAACTAATGAAATATAACACAAATAAGTTGTCAATATAATCGACTGTACAAATAATAAATTGACCGTTTTTTTTAATAAAAACACGATTCACGTAGAGGTTAGTCTGGCCAGCGTACGATCGAAATAATCATAACTGCGCAAGCGCAATTCGGTGGTGTCCCATCTGAATAATAATGTTGAATAATTTTTTATTAGTAACAAATCGAATCTATAATTTCACGGCTTTTGTACAATGGACCAACTAAATCTTATTACAAATACTTAGTAACTTCATGACATTATTTTAAAAATATTTAATTTGTTTTGCAGAGAAAGATTTTTAAACCACTAGATAAGTCGATAGGTTCAGATCATAGCTGGAAGAAATTCCCCATGGTTATCTGGTAGCTTTTTAGTGATGCTAAATTCTTCCCTTTTCATGTTCATAGTAAGGCAAGTTTGTCGCTGAAGCTGTGCATCTATTTGATATTACCTTCTAAAGATTTTACTTTAAAAACATAATTAAATCATAAATAAATGTAACTTAGCTAAAAGCTTTAACCCACGCGACTTAAGTAAACGTGGAATTTAACCTTTGTTCACATTTTAAACGAATAAAACAACGTTAGTTTTTCACCAAATTTCGTGGACGTCAGAATTTTCGCGTGGGTTGACGGTTTAAAATATGTTTTCTAATATACGTCGTCTTTCTAGATGCGCGTTGGATGATAGAAGTACTCGTAGATTGGGTTTCTCTTTTCCACGTTAGTTTTAAAATTGGCTATACATGTAAAAAAAAAAATAACAATATTTTTTGATAAAATTTCCAAAGATTTTTTATAACGAAACATTTGATACGGAATTGATCTGATCAAAATAGATAAAAGCAATAAGAGATACCTAATTTTTTGAAAAAGAACGCTATTGCGTTTTGTTCCAAAGAAATTCCTACACCAGGCTCTGAGGGATAATTTTCCTCAGAGCCTCGTGTTTTGAGGTAAATGAACTCGGAGAAATATTAGGACTTAGTGGAATTTAAAAATAAAGTCTTTTGATTAAGAAAAGCGTTTGTCCATTATACTTTTGGTCAATTGCAAAGGTAAGTGGGTCAAGTCATTCACCAATAATTTATTTTACTAGTGGTTTTATTTATTATTTTGGTGACACCAATTAGGGAGACATAACACTGTTCCAAAGAATTACGTGTGTGATCGTTGAATTAATGTGAAACGTTCAGTGGGAAGCTTAAATATTTAACTTAAGCTTTTTTCGACAGATTTCATGTGTGAAGATTGAAATTTTGAATAATTTATAATAGGTTCTTATCGACCGGTTGCAAATTTACCCTTCTTATCAAAAATTCTGGAAAAAATTACTGAGTCACAAATAACCAGAGAATTCAAAGAAATTATTCACAAATCGTCAATCCATATATTGGGTTCATGGGATCAGGTTTGTCTAGGTATTGGTGGCGGATACGTTTGCCCAAACACTGCGTAGCGGGCTGGATCGGAGGATACTGATTGAGGGAGGCCTTTTAACCTCTTCAGCCGGATTCTCCCGACCCTTCGCCTTGCACCGCAGTGTGAGGAATAGATTCATACGTCCGTCACTCCTAGCCACACTGACCCCAGATTCCTACCCACCCCTCATACCTTTTTCCTTTCCATGTCTTCTTCTCCTTCCTTTCCCTTAAAAAACCCTCCACACAGCATCCTCAAAGATGACATAGGCCCCTAGGGAAATTGTTTTCCTCGGTGCCACATGTGTGGAGCTAATGTAAAAAAAAGAGGGTTCCACTCAACAGAAACCGGACTACTTCGTACGCTGTCAGATATACATATAAATCTTTCCAAAGTCAGGCATGTTAGCACTTATCTCACTCCTAGACGTCCAGTGTTTGACACGATTGATCACAACTTCCTTATTAACAGATTAAAGGAAGCATTTGGTTTGAGTTCCGATATCAAAAATTGGCTAGCATCCTGTAGCCAGGTACTCGAAACTGTATTATTTCGGATGACCACACCGCTGGGGTAGTGTACTTGTATTATCGCCGCTAGGCGGCGCGGCCCTCGCAACATTCACATTACTTGCAATTTTGAATCTCTCACGACAGGACGCTTATAAATATTTGTATTCATTGTGAACTACCGTGCAATAAATTAACAAAGTTTATAACTGCCCTCCTTGTTATTTAAAATCCGTGTATTTGACGTAGTGCTAATGAAGTCAGATTAAATCATCAATAGTAATATTTACAACTAAAGCAACACGTTAAAAATGGTGACCCCGACGTGATCAGTTATTTATTTAATTGCTTATAAGTTATAAGCCATGAAGTTTGGAAATGTACTCTCTATCGTGTGACCTAAAATAATCCGGTACAAACTGTGCTTGGTGGTGTTTAAATCAATCAATGAAACGGCCCCATCTTACTATCTTACTTTAATCTGAAGTATGCGCCCCGGAAAATACTGGTCCAAGGCTGTTAACCCTTTTTATTGATTTATTTTACTGCATGATTATATGATTTGAAATGTGTTTTGTATAAATACAAAATTTTGTTTGGAAATTTAACAAATCTGCCAACGACCTACGGTAAAACCTTATTGTACTAAAAATGAACATATATTCTCAAAATTTAAAGCATAGCTTTACAAGATAAAAAAAAAAACAGTCTTTCGAAACCAATTTATAATTTTTTGTGGAAAAAAGACAATACGTCTAAAATTTGATTTAAAAATGACACATTTTCGGTTTTTTCTGGTTATACCTCATAAGGAAGTAAACATTCTAATCAAATCTTTGTACTATTGTACCGCCCATCATAAGGTTTTACTTTTGCTTTCCCAAGCATGTTCATTAATTAATATACATTTTTATTTTTAATATATTTTTATAAAAATATATATTATTACTAAAATATATACCGGTATTAAATAATGGCTTATTGTGGTTCGCAATTATGTCCTGAATTTCTCTAAATAAACGGTAAGTATGGTCCTATGTATATTCTGCCTGTACATATTACAAATAAAAATATACATATTTACATAAACGTACATTTTTACGTAGCGTCGCGTTAATTTGTCAAATGCATTTTTTATTTTTTTATTTAAGTTTTTATTCCAGCAGGGCTGGGAGGGTAGTGCAATCCCATTCTGCCATATTACATAAACTATAGTATAATATATTTTAAAGAGCAAATAAAAATCTAAACGACATAAAATATGGTAGCGTATTAGGTTAGGTACCTAACGAAAACAAAAAAACTAAAAATTAATATAAAATTCGAACATAAATAATAATAATAAAAATTAATCACAAAATTAAAAACTGTTTAATTTTTGTTTAATTTAATATTATTTTGTTTTTAATTCACAAAATTAAAAACAAAATAATATTAAATTAAACAAAAATTAAACAGAAATTAAAATTAAAAAAAGAAATATTAGTTTTTGTTTATCGTCCATCAGGGAGGTCGCCTCATCATTTGCATCCATCGCTCATTTAGTGGGGAACTGAGCCACCCGGATGCAGCCACGACAATGATGTTGTTTGACCTCCGTGTCCTGCTCCAGAAGCTGGCTAGCCGGTGGCGAAGTAATGCTGGGAATGAGTGCACCCTCCCTTCGGTGAACATCGTGGAGGCGCTGCAGAACTTCGGTAGTTACATAAGTTGCCTGTACGCATTGTTGTAGCACACCCTCAGTTTTTCCCATTGCGCTGCTGGGTATTGCGTCCACAGTTCAGACGTGTATAGGGCAGTGCAGTAAGTCTTGAAGAGTAATTTTCTGACGTCGTCGCTACAGTGGTAGAACCGCCTTGAGAGCATTCCCGCCCGTATGTTAATTGCTCTTCTTTGTCGTTTCATATCTTCTATATCCTTCATGTCTTCGGTTAGGATATGTCCCAGATACTTAACCTGTGAGGCCACAAGCAGTTCGTTTCCTTCTAGATATATTGGAGGAATATTTAATGGCTCCTTGTTGTGTTTGAAAGCGACGATGACTGACTTTTTAGAATTGTACAGCAAGTTATGAGAGTTTGCGTACTCTTCGCATATTTGCACAAGTCGTCTCATCGCTTTAATCGAAGGTGCAAGCAGCACCATGTCATCCGCGTAATTAATGTTATTACTGCCTTGTCCGCAGATATGACAACCGATTCGTGTATAGTTCAACTCTTGTAAGAGGTCGTTAATGTACACATTAAATAGAGTTGGAGACATATTTCCCCCTTGCCTGACTCCGCTTTTAAGAAATAAAGGCCTTGAAGAAGCTCCTGCCTATTGTATGTGATTTTCCTGTTGTCCGTACCAAATAGCCATTGAACATGTAGTTTTGCATCAGTGATCGAAGAACCGGTGGATGCAATATTTTAGCTATGTGTTAAGTTATTAATGATTTACCTTAATCATATGTAGTTTAAAGTAAAATCATAAAAATCTTAATTCACTTACATATATAAAAATAAATGTTTATTTGTATGTCCCTTATGCGGTCCCTAAACCATTCATCCGATTGTAATGAAACTTTGGTGAGTTGTTGTGCGCACGCCCGCTAAGGTTTTTACATGTACTGTTTCTACACATGATGAGCTCCGGCATAATGAAATTTGTATACAAAAATTACAATAGTTAGTACGCGAGCTGTTTAAAAACTGAATGTACTGGAACTGGCGAACGCGGAAGGGAGGCTCTCGGGGCGGGGGGAGCGGGAAAGGGGGGAGAGAGTGTGCGGGAGATGGGGACGCGGAAAGGGAAGGGGTGGCAGAAGGGAAATGGGACGATTGGGAAAGGACACGCAGTGAGAAACAAATTCTGTATTAAGTGGGATTGCATCGCATGCCGGGAACTCCCTAGTATATTAAAAATTTGTACAGCGCCCTTGAGGTGATTTTTCAAAAAAAGCGGCGCTATACAAATCATCAAATTATAATTAATATTATTTAATTTCAAAAATGTGAACGGAAATATATATTCCAATAGTGGTATCACGAATTTCGTTACCGTTTTTTTTACACTCTCTAGCCTTCCATCTCATTAGAAGTGCTTAGAAGAGCTTCGTGTATTTTTCCACAAAGCCCACTCTTTGGAGCTTTAGACATTCAAAATAATATTATAATGTGTTTTGCCGAAATCTTATGTGTAAAAAGTGTAAATCTTCCCTAGGCCGCAGGCGCTTTAGATTTTTCAGGCATGAAAATTCACATGGCAGACAAAAACAGAAAGATAAAGATTCAAAAAATAACGTAACTTCTGAAAAACTCGAATAGTTGGAAATTATTTTCAGAGAACAAGCTCAACTAGAACACGTCAAGTAATATTCTTAAAAAGATGAAGACACAAAATAAAAACGTCAAAGCATTTTCATTGCAGTGATAGAATAACACACAAATAAAAATACTTTTTTAACCAGGTGTCGTAGCTTATTTGAACACAAATGATATTTTTATCTGATTGTGTGAGTTTTATAAAGGTACCGTAATAAAATGATATTATGATAGCATTTTGCACATTTCTTTTATTCTTTATTTTAGATAGAAGATGTTTGTTTGGGGAGTGTAATGTAGATATTTCGGGTAAGTAATATTTTTGTTTAATATGTCAAATCCTGTTTTCTATACATTCTATTATCTAAGAATTCCAAGAAGCAGATTAACGAGAACAAAAACTGGAATTGTTAACACCGGTTTTAAGAAACTTATGTATTTAAATCCAGGTTAATTAAATATTTCCTTTTATCACCATTATGAGCTATTGAGCTTTAATATACTCCATTAAAAATAGACAAGACGCCATTATTATATGGGAGGTCGCTGGTTGAAATCCTGGACCGTGCAAATAAATTGTATGGGCTTAATTTGTGTTATTTCACAATTTATCCATTAAAAATAATATATTGTGAATTCGCGTTCCAGAATGGAAAATATTTTCGCCGCGGTGAAAGGCCACCATTCAGAATCGAAAACGTGGCTTGAAATGGTAATAGCTATGTTTGGTGACCAGATATGAATAGCTAGGTGCTTCTTCACCTTCCTACTCCTCGCCTTCCTCCTCCCTACCTTCTTTCCCTTCCCACTAAACTGAAGCCTCAGACATTGGTGATGTCATAGTTTCACTGATTCCAGATGGTTCGGACCAATGGCAGCTCGTGAGTTTTGAGTGCGCAAGGTGCTAATATTAAAAATAAATGGCACCCAACAGTTACGAGCCGCCACTGGTTGGGACTCTTGTGCGGTACCTACTCGCATAAGAAGGGAATTTTTCAAACTGATTAAAAAACAGCAATTAAAAAAAATCATAGCTAAATCCCACCGTCCTCTACCCAGTCTACCTCATCCCATTTCCCTTCCCAGTCCCTTCAGTTGGAGACGCGATAGTCCCACTTACTCCGTATAACTGGGGGCAGTTGGGACTCTTGCACATCACATAAAAAAAAGTTTTTCAGAAAAATATCTCTTATATAACTCAAAATAAATCGCGATTTTTAATTAAAAATACAGAAATATCCGTGAATTCATCAAATTGTATAAAAAGTCCACTTCAGTTCATAATATTATGATTGATGATTATCCCGTCCTAAACTATGATCGTGATTTGTTCTTGGGTATTATGCCGTGTGGCGCTACCTCTTATTATCAATATCATTTTATGGAATGGAAGCATGGACGCTTACTGAAGAACTAACTAGGCGACTTGAGGTATTCGAGATGTGGATATACAGAAGAATACTTAAAATAAGCTGGATGGCCATTGGTTACGAATGAAGATGTTATGGTTCGGATGAATAAAGAAAAATAAGTTATTAAAACTATAAAAATCCAAAAACTTCAATATCTTGGACATATATGATGAGACATCCAGAGAAGTATGAGATCTTGCATCTCATAATAATAATAATAATAAGTCTATTCCAAAATGTATGCAGGGGAAGTGCAATGCAATACATTCCATAATGTAAAATAACAAAAAAAGATAAATAATAAGTTAAGGTAAAAAGTAAATAACACATAAATTAAATTAAATAAACGAATAAGCATGAAAAATTAAACTGCGAAAAAAAAATTATGTATGTATCAAACACTAAAATGAATGTAAATAGCCGTTTACGGGGGGTATTTCATCGTCTCCCGTCTCCAGAGGGTCATCAGAGGAGATTGCATCCAGGCAGTCATGGCGGTGATGATCGCATTCTTCGAATGGCGCAGTCTGCGCCATAAACTTTCCATGCGGTGGCGGAGAAGTGCATGGAAAGTATGTACTCGTCCCTCCAGGAACATTTCCGTAGCACTGCAGTATCTCGGTAGGCGGAATAGTTGGCGATAAGCGTTATTGTAAACAACCTTTAACTTATGCCATTGGGTTGCGGTGTAGTCAACCCACAGTTCTGATGTGTACAACGAGGTGCAGAAAGCGTTGAACAGTATTCTTTTTACTTTGGGGCTGCAGGAGTAAAAACGTCTTGACAGCATACCCGCTCTAACTGATATTGCTCTTCTCTGCCTTTCCATGTCCTCGATATCCTTAAGGTCGTCTGTGATGACATGTCCCAGGTATTTAACGCTGTGATTAACATTCATTTTCCTTTCATCTAGCCATATAGAGGGTGTTTGGACGATTTCGTTTTTCGGTTTAAAAACCATAACTATTGATTTGGTGGTATTATACAAAAGGTTATGGTTTTTGCAAAGTCTTCACAAATTTTTAGTAATGCGCTTAGTGACGGTGCAAGAAGAACCATGTCATCTGCGTAATTAATGTTATTTACACACACTCCATTGAAATGGCAGCCTATTTTCGTGGCATTAAGTCTTTGAATAAGCTCATCGGTGTACAGATTGAACAGAACCGGAGACATGTTTCCTTAATTCCGGCATTTTTTTCCTACATAATGTAGGGAAAAATTGCCGGAAGACGGAGCCTTGGAAGAAGGAGAACCTCATGGCTGAAAAACCTGAGATAGTGGTTTGGCCAGTCTACTGTAGAGCTGTTCCGGGCCGCAGTAAACAAAGTCCGCATAGCCAACATGATAGCCAACGTCCATTGAACGAAAAGGGGATAAGAAGAAGAAGAAGCGCTATCTCTTATTTAGCCAACGTTTTGGACAGCGTTACGGTGTCCATTTTCAAGGCAGATACAACGCTGTCTGGAATTTTGGTTAAAGAAGAAGGTAGCACAATAAGGCACGATATCCCAAAAACAAATCACGTTTATCCACATCTGCTGATTATTTAATTTCATATATTTTATTACATAATTATCTGAAGATAACGATGAATGTACATGTTACGTACTTTTTCAAATAAAACAAATTGAATGAATTTTGCAAATCAAATTTTCATGAAAAAAATTACAAAATCTTTTATCCTAAATAAAGAATACAACGTGTGTTGCTTGATCTTTTTTGATAAATATTTTTAAATTTATCAAAAACAATCTTCCGAGATCGTTTTCTCAAAATACGAGAAATGTAGATAATTTTATTTTTGCATTACATGGGCGATACGATTCATATTAAACATTCCGATAAGAGAACATTACAAGGGGGAAGTTACATTGGGAGGATTGAAACAGATTTGAGATTGCAAAGGGCCTGAGGTTATATATCTTGAGAGATTGAATGGAGGCATTCGTCGGAACTTTTGTAGCAGTTGACTCTGGTGGTTAGTTTTCTAGTAGAAAGTTTAAACATAACTCAACGGTTGTTGAACTGCTTGTTCGCCTGATGACTTGGAAAAACAACTTCAGGAAAAGCTTTTTTTCAACCAGAAAGTTTGCGGGGATTTTAAAACTTTTTTATTTACAATGTCATACACATGAATATTTTTTCCAATGGCTTGGTCTATTGTGACAAGTGAAAAAATCGAGAGTTACCAAATAAAAATCTTGTGGAAGTTTGATGAAAGACGTTGCATAAGAAGGCCCCTCATATCATGGATTTGAAATCTGAATCACTTTTGAAAAATATTCCGGGATAGAGCCCGCAGGGTGAAAGTTTCCCTGATGATGGCCAACCTCTGATGGGAGAGAGTATCAGAGAAAACTCATCAAATATTTTCTGTTTGGGAGCATGGGTATGGGTATTGGTACCGCTGTCCCGGAAACCATTTATTGGATAACCAACACTCCTGCCATAGATCACCCCGAATGGTTCGCTACGTTTGGTGATTTAACAGGGGTGCCCGGCTTTATGGGGTGAGGTTTGTCTATGTCTTGGCAGTGAATGCATTTGCTCACTAGCACTATGTGGCGCCCGGATTGAGAGAGAGTGATTAAGGTAGATCTAGCCTAGAACTTTCCAGTCAGATTCTCTCTACCATTGACTTGCAGCGTAGTTGGAGGGATGGATTCGTACGTCGCTCCTAGACACATTGACCCCCAGATTCCTACCCACCCCTAATACCCTTTTTCCTTCCCAGATCTTCCTCTCCTTCCTTTCCCTAAAAAGATCCTCCACATAGAATCCCCTAAGATGACTTAACCTTGTAGCGGTAGGAACCGCCAAGGCACTGTGATGCTCTATGGATTCGACCGGTGTGGTTGGCAGCATTGCACACCGAATGGGCGACAGAGGTTGGAAGATGCTTCGGGAATCATCGGCGCGCGAGTTGACGGAATTACCGAAGGAGGAGTGGTTGGTTGGCACGGGCTGTCATATGGCTGCCCGTGCCAACCAACCACTCCGACTGCGGTAATTCCGTCAACTCACGCGCCGATGATTCCCGAAGCATCTTCCAACCTCTGTCGCCCATTCGGTGTGCAATGCTGCCAACCACACCGGTCGAATCCATAGAGCATCACAGTGCCTTGGCGGTTCCTACCGCTACAACCTCAGGGATTTTTTCCTGGGGGCCTGCTGTGTGAAGCTTTGTTATATAAAAAATGATTATGACATTCTTACTTTCTCTACTTATGTATATATGTACTACCGTTATTCAGATCTAATACCTTGACGGCTGAACCAAGTTTAAGCACCTTAAAATATTTCCAAACCATAGTATGTAATTAATTATCCACGTATCTAAAAGCCGTACAATTTCAGACATGAGAAAAGGGCGAAAATGCACGAATAATCGATCTATGAAAGTCACCAAGTAATGTTGATTAGCGGGCCCATGATAAAATAATAAAATAACTTGAACAGATCTTTCACAGAGCTTGAATTTTGATTCGTAATTTGATGAATTGTTCAAGTTTTGAGAAAGAAGAATTAAAAAATTCCCAAGATCGTAATAAGATTTTTTTAGTGTGGCACTATTCCAAGTTTCAATTACGACAAAGTGCCTGTCAAATATTGAACCAGACGGAATTCTCAGCATTTTGCAAACATGGCAACTTCTTCATCTTTTTCTCTGAGTACCTGAACATAATGTTGCCATGCATTTATTATTCTACCTTACCATTTGTCTACCATTTTCTCCCAATAAATCATATTTTTACGTCAAAAGTGCTTGTAAATACAGTCAAACATTTTATTTTTCTGATGTTTTAACCATATGTTGTGCAAAAGCGCGGGCTTTTAATAATAGAGGTCGCGCGTAGCCTAATCGACCTATAGTGTATTAAAGCTTTAATTCGTGCCTTGTGATCAATATAATGGTCTATGAAACTTGAGAATTAATGAATTCTAAGGAAATGCTATCACGATCTGCACTCACACTCACACAAACGGAAGTGGCATGATCGGGCGGATAATTATTGTTCAGAATGCGTAATGGGTTTTCAATTGTCTCCATGTTGTAGCATGATAATTTTACAGAACATTCCCAATGTTTCCCCGTCGGTTTCTTTCTGCCTTCTTAGGAATCTAAGTTAGACAATTAAAGTCAATTGGGCTATTTTTACTCGACTGGACTTTGAATCCTACGCACAGCGCGGAAATGGAAGTGAGAGGGATAAATAGTAGACTTTTTGTTTCGTTATACCTTTCGGTTAGTTTTCACCAGATAAATATAATGCAAAACAAGACCGTAACAGACGGAATGGGACATGCGCGGTTGTTTCGGCGCCCTGCGACTGCTTGAAGTTTAAAACGAAAAGTTAACGAAAAAAATATATGTAGGTATAAGAAATCATACAGAAAGAATAAAGAGAGTTACACGGTAGTTAATGATGTATTTCTACATCGGATACATAATGCAAAGTTTATTTTAAAAGTTTTCGATAATTTTATATTCTACCTGAAAATCTCAACAGACATTACTCAATTCAAAGCTATTACTCAATACATAACTGTTTGTTTTTGTTTACAGCATCTTAAAGTAACATTAGTTATTATTTAGGTTTAATACGAAAAAAAACCATGCAAATTATAGAAAATATAAGCAGGTGAGTAAATGACAAATTGACATTAGGAAGATATTGTTGACTTAACACATAGTCATCGTCTGATTAAGGTTTTTGATGGAGACCATTATTAAGTCATATCAATGTAAGATGCTACTTATCTAATATGGCATCTCTGACTATTCAATTTTTAAGTTATTTTTCTTCAAATTGAATATCTTCCTGTAATATTACAATAAATGTTCAATTACCTTTTTTTTTTTTTTTTTACATTAACTCCACACAGGAGGCCCTGAGGAAAATAATTTCCCTCAGGGCCTATGTCATCTGGGATGCTGTGTGGAGGGTCTTTTTGAGGAGAGGAAGGAATGAACATTGGTCTTGAAGAGACCCATGTTGTAGGAAGGAGGAAACACAGAGGCCGGCAAATCATTCCACAGCCGAGCTGTTGAACACAAGAACGAGTCGAAGAAACGACCCGTTCTCATGTGACAAATGTCAACCGTGTACAAATGTTGGGCACGCGTTTGGCGTGTTTCCCGACTATGCACCGGTGCCGAAGGGATCAATGATGCTAGTTCCTCGGAGCATCTTCCATTGTAATACCGATAGAACAAGGATAGCATTCCCACCCGACGCCTGTGCTCTAAAGATTGCAATCCGTCTGTTAAGATGGGAGAATCTATCAAACGGACCGCCCGTTTCTGCACAGAGTCGAGGGTATTTTTCAGGTATTTTGGAGCTCCAGACCAGAGATGGCTGCCAAATTCAACCGTGGGGCGTACTTGTGATTTGTACAAGGTTAGCAGTTGTGTACTATTAAAGTATCTGCGGGCCCTGTACAGTACGCCCAGTTTTTGGGAGGCTAGCCTTACTCTGGCTTCAATGGAGCCCCCATACCTGAGCTGGTCACTTAGGGTTACACCAAGCATACCTTAGTTCCAGAAAAGCTATCTGAATAGGTGGGTACTGATATAGCTTATAATAGCGGGACTGTCTGAACTGACTCCATTTTGGGGCGAAATGGCAAAATGGCCAAATGGTGAAGAAAACATAATATCGATCTGCAGCGGAGGGGGACCATGTGATGGAAAATTTATGAAGGATGCGTTGCTTTTGTCTACAGTCAAACTCTCTTGTTGATTGTTGTTGTTGTTGTGGGTTTTTGCCACTCACTCCTTTCGGGCAAGCGTTTCAAAATTCAAAATAACAAAGTTACACGAGCGCACATCACTAAAGCTAAATAATATGATCGGTTGCGGAAAGGTTTTTTGGCTGTCGTTTTTCCTCCCTTCTACAACTTACATGGGCCTTTTGCAAAGAGTTAGCCTCTTATTCTGTTCAAAAAGAAAGACTCTCCGTAAGGCATCCCGAAGTGACACATCATGCAAACTGGGAGGCAATATATTTATTTAAAAGAAAAAATGAAGGATATCGAGTCATAGGAATTACTGCGCTTAACATACCTCCCCACTAATAGCAAAAATCTTAAAATGTGTTCTTCTTCTTGTGCCCTGTCCATTCAACGGACGTTGGTTATCATGTTGGCTATGCGGACTTTGCTTACTGCGGCACGGAACAGCTCTACAATAGACTGACCAAAGCACTGCCTCAGGTTTTTCAGCCATGAGGTTCTCCTTCTTCCGGCAATCTTTCCCTGCATTATGAGGTGCAAGATCTCGTACTTCTCTGGGTGTGTTACTAATTCTAATTCAAAATTAATTAATTAAAATTTCGCTATTGATAAAAAGTCTTTTAAGTACCCGAGTAATGTTAAAATTTTTCGGATGTTATTTATTTATTAATCAAAAAAGGTAATCGATAGAAAATGAATAGGATAGAAGATCTGGAGTATCGATTTTATAGGATGTAGTATATTATCTTAGGTTGAATACTAGAAATTTGGGAGGCCGGTACGGGTGCCACTGCCCCGGGAACCATTTATTGGATAACCAACACCTCTACCATAGGTCACACCAAGTGCTTCGCTACGTTTGGTGACGAGCATGGGGTGCCCGGATTAATGCAACATTCGTAACATCGCCTTGCACCGCAGTGGGAAGGATGGATTCAAGAATCCGTCACTCTTGGACACACTGACCCCCAGATTCCCATCCACCCTGATACCATTTTCCTTCCAAGAACTTCATTTCTTACCTTTCTTAAAAAGACCGTCTACACAGCATCCCCAAAGATGACATAGGTCTTAAGGGAATTATTTTCTTTCTGAGTGGTGCTAATTTAAAAAAAAATCGAGTGGAATTTACATGCGGTACAAGCGAAACTGTGCCAAAACGATCTCAACCAATTCTTGAAAAAAATCATACATAATCAAAGCGACCAATGAGTGCAGACCTAGCGTAATTTCCGTTTCGTGTCTCAACCAATAGAAGCCTTTAAAAGTGACATCATTATCAAAACGGCCAATGAGCGCAGTTGATACGTCGCAGGTGCAGTAACCGTCATTTCCATTTCATCCGAAATACAAATCACAGTGGGGCTATAGAAACCTCCAAAAAAATGGTCTCGAAAAACTGATAATATTTTTAAGGACCCTAGGGTCGTTAAAATAAAACATTTCTTCCAAATTATTCGTGAAAAGAAAACTTCATAGTCTACGAACGTATGTACATAAGAAGTTTTCATATAAATAAACATTTATCATAGTTCCAAAAATTCTTCGAGTCTACACAATCCACGGGGGGAGTGAGCTCGGGCACTAACCTCGTTTGGAGATCTGAGGTGCAATGCACCAAGTCGATTCGCAGATACCGCGGGTACTAACGCGACTGGGTTTTCGCTGGGATCTTGTATGCTCCTGCCAGCGAGAGCTCCGCCGTTACTTCTCTTTCTGTTACTCGCGCGATTCCAAGAAAGAGTGAGAAGTTAGAATAGAGCGGTATCATCTCTATAGTATCTCGGGTTATCTCCCTTATACGCGAGCGCCATTTTGGAATTGTCCCATAAATGCCACCTTGGATATGGCGCCCACTGAAAAATAATGTTGCATGTCTATGGGTATTTTACTCGCTTTGTTTCAAAATCCCAAGGGTGCGATTGAACTCTCTCTCCGGGAATATTAACTCTCGAGAAGTGTAAACAAAATAATTGTGTATCACGTAGCATTCAAACAAGAAACATAATTTCGATTAAAATGTTTACAAACGTAAAAAGAGTTATTTTGTTTAATTAATGAAAAGACAAATAACTTTGTTTACATCACTTTTATTTGTACACAATCTGATTGATTGTGTACAAATAAAAGTGATGTAAACAAAGTTATTTTACTTTTCATTAAAATAAATAATGCCATCGTGAAAACCTTTCCGAAGAAGTTTTGCTGCTTTTTTATGCGGTTTTCTAGAAATTCTACTTTAGCATTTGTTTTGCAAGAGCTTACGAATCACAAATTAATATTTTAAGAGCACGAAAAAAACTTTTCATTGGAAAATAAAGAAAAATTTTATTGGAAAGTAAAGAGTGTAATGTGTAAGCAAGTTCGTCCACCATTAACACAGAGACATTCCTAGTAAGACGGTTAAGATACACTAAAAAAATGTGTGTACCAATCTGAACATTAATTTAACAAGAAGATTTTAAAAGGAGAGTTCAGTGTTTGCACTCCAAATAATTAAAAGGTTGATATCATTGACCGCTTTTGTTTCACGTAGGGGCTGTTAGCCTTTTACAAAAAAAAACTGTAATGTTTTTAATTTAATACAGTTCTTAAGTGATTTTTTCAACTACCAAACTAACCAACTACCTACGGACTAATGCCCGTCAATGTTTGTCATAGATGATTAAAATAATAATGTTAGAACTAGAAAAATACCATTATGTAGAAAAAAAATAATGAAATACAAGGAAGAAAAAAATAAGCAAACATATTTAAGAATAAATAAAAATAAATCTATATATATATATGTATAAAAATGAATCCCTGGGTCCCTTGGTCACGCCATAACTTCAGAACGACTTTACCTATTTCATTCATATTTTTTTAGAGTTTTCTAATACTTTGTAGAAGGTTCTAACGGAAAGAAAAATTAAGAAAATTTTCCAGAAAATTTGATAATTTCAGCTAAAAAACAGCTGCCTGTTAAATTCACATTCATCAAATGTGAATTTAACAGGCAGCTGTTTTTTTGTAACAAAAGAATTGTTTATGGATTTTTAAAATTATAGATATTTTAAATAGGTACCTATGTTAGTTACCAAATTTGATACCTAGATTTTTCTTATAATGTACAAAAATGAATTGTTGTAATATATGAAAAATGAAAATTAGATTAAAAAAATTGTAATAGGTGACATGCGAGCTGTTTGAAAACTGAATGTACTGGAACTGAATACATGGAACGCGGGAGGGAGGTTGGCGGGTCGGGAGAGCGGGAGAGAGGAGAGGGTAGGCGGGGAAAGTGGAAGGGGAAGCGGGAAAGGAAGGGGATACGAGAGGGGAACGGGGAAACATGGGAAAGGACATGTAGGAAGAATCAATTTATTTCTTTGAACATGTCATTGCAACGAATGCCGGGAGCCAGCTAGTATACATATAAAAATTAATAATAAACAGACTAATAATTTTTTTTTTTTAAGTGAGTATTAAAAATTTAAAACATTAAAAAGTAAGATTAGAATACATGACAAATTACATGAATTATTTTGTACAAGGTTAAGGTTTTGACGCAGTTTAATCTTGGTGAAAGAGTACCTACATGTTTAGTTTATGGTCGACAAATCGTTTTATCTATCATTGGCCAAGCAATAAAATGTAGGTAATACATCAATTTCCCACCATGTACACATTATTAGAATGAGTTAAGCTACTCAACAGCAAACGATTACATCAATATTATGTAGTCACATGAAACACATTGATGAAACGCGATATTATATTGTCACACATATTGGATTCTTCTACTTGTACTTTGTATTTTCAGCGAATAAGTTTCATGTAACTATATTGATTTAGGGCACATACCGACTTACGAGTAAAGCAATGTACTCTTAGCTCGTAGGCACTTACGTATATAGTTACTAGTTACTAGACTTGGGCAAAATTGAATTTTTTTTTTTTATTTATTTATTTTATACATTTTACAAATATAAGACAAAAAGTCCCGATAAACTACTTTTTAGTAGTTTGTCTAACGGGTTCTTTACATTAAAGATCTTATTATAGTGATTTAAATAGTTACATTTTTACAGTTAAAGATATAAAATTAAATAAATTTTTTTTTTTTACAGAAATATACTTAGATACATTTTTACAATTATAGATATAAGATAAAATTAAATTTTTTACAGAAATATACTTACATAAAAAAAAAATTATGAAAACATGAATAACAATTTTCTTAGAAAAGTCTTTAGAATAAGTAATATGTTATTGTAAGCTAATACAAATGAATTCTTTCCGTAAGCCAAGTCTTCAGTAAGTTCACCAATTGTTTGTTTTGGGTACAGTTTTTTTTTTTTTAAATGACTGAATTAAATGAATAAATTCAATCTTGTGACACACTCAATCTGATTCTCAATTTCAAAAGGAATTGATTCTTCATTCCTTACCTTTGGCCTTGCATCCTATGATTTCTAACGGCATCATAAATTTATAACCCGTTTTTTTCAACTATAAAGTTAGCGGTAAACACCAGATTTTATATTTCTAGACGATGAATTAATAACTTCGGGGGGGACAACATGGAGACACACTTGTAATAGAGATACTTTTAAATGTTTGTAACACTTTCTTCAGAATTAATTAAAATGAACGCGGCGAAAAGGTCCGATCTCCAGTCTTGCTAGGGTGAGTTTGACCGTATGTTCGTTCAATACGCTGTGCCGCGGCGTATATTTGTTTACACGCTTTTTTCACTTACGTCGTTAAGATTCTCACATTATTTTTCTTCTTCTTCTTTTCTGTGATACGGCAAATTCGACAGTAGTTCCGTCCAATACACGGGTAGCGAGTCGCAATTTGTTTACACGGCTTCTTTACTTACGTCGTTAACATTCTGAATATATTTTAGGGTATAGGTATTGTCGTTTTAAATTAAATGAAATAAATTGGAATTATTGTCGAAATCCTTACAAAATTGAAGGAAAACGCGCGGATTGGAGGCAGCCAGCAACAACATCGTATTACAAAGACCAAGCAAGATGATTTCGACACAAATCTCATAAATCACGTATTTGCCAAACTCAATGCTGAAAGAATTTTAGACAGGCCAAAAAGATCTTGAGCCGTATCTACATAACCTGAGATTGGAGGATTTTCTTGCCTCGTATAAATAAGTAACTCTACCCTCCGCGCGGTACTCCAGTACGGACACTTTCAAGCTTGTTTGGTGGTAAGATGGCAGAATTATGAGGTCAAATATGAAATATTACCCGCCCCCACTGCGAATTCTGGTCACGGACGGTTCCAATTATCTTCGGCGCCGCCACTGGCAAAGATTTTCATACTGCTGAAATAATATTGTAGGCCGTCAATTGGTTTTATGCAGGGGCGTCCTGGGATTTTTTTTTAATTTTAACGAAGTTGCTGACTTAACTAACTACCAATCATTAATTTGGAGCACCTATTATATTAATTAAGAGGACATTACCAGAGAAAACCAGAAATATGTCATTTTCAAATCAGATTTTAGACGTATTGACTCTTTTCCACAAAAAATTATAAATGGATTTCGAAAGATTGTTCTTTTATCTAGCATTCGCATGTAATAAATTTTGAAAAAATTTTTTAATTTTTAGTATAATAAGGTATATACTAAAAATTAAAAAGGTCCAATCATAGGTCGTTGGCAGATTTGTTCAATTTTCAAAAAAGTTTTTCTATTATACCACACCCATTTCAAATAATATAATCATTTAGTAAAATAAATCAATGTATTATCTAGCAAACGCATGTTTTAGGATTTTAATTTTAGTTTCAATAAAATCATTAAAAAATATGTACGTACATGTGTTTATTGACGAAAATTGGTCCATTTGTGTATTTATTTGCGCACTTACAAACTAATATATTTCAGATTTTTTTAACATTCTTATTAAATATAGACATTATTGAAAAATGATAAATACTTATAATCAAAAAATAACTACAAAAAGTACATTATTTTAATAGTTTTATCATCACGCCTTTCAGCATTTTTGGATGAAGGTATAAATTAAAGCTAATTTGAATTGAAATAAATTCGATATTGAGTTATAATTTTAAAAAGCTGGTACGGAGAATAATTAACCTTTCTCGTTGTAACCGCCCTGCACGGTCGTAAGAACAACTTTCGACGAAATGTGGATTTTCGTCCGCTGGCTGGTTAAACGCTCTTAATAGGGAGTATTTATGAACACTTCAGACGCGTATTATGAAACTAATTTGTATTGTGACCTTTTTATTTACAAAACAATATAAGTGTGGCTATTGAAATAATAAAAAAAATAAACCAATATCCTCTAAGTAAAAAAAAATTCGAGTGCACTTTACGCGTGGTAGAAGCGAAATTTTTTTTTTCGACCTCCGTAGTCCAGTGGCTAAGACTCTTGACTCACATTCCGGAGGTCGCGGGTTCGAACCCGGCATGCGCAAATAAATTTTATTTGATTAATTTGTGTTATTTCACAATTAATTCTTTTAAAATAATATATAGTATATTTGCGGCATGTTCCAGAGTGGAAGATACAATCAGTATCGCCCTGGTGTAAGACCACCATTCAGAATTGAAACGTTGCTTGAAAATGGCTTTAGCCGTGTTTAGTGACCAGATCTGAATAGCCAGGTACTTCCAAACCTTCCTCTTCTCCACCTCCTTCCCCTCCCCACTACCTTCAGCCTCACAACATACCCCAATTGGGGATGCCATAGTCTCACTGGCTCCAGACGGGAGCAGTTGAGATTCTTGTGCGGTATTCACTGTAAAAAAAAAAAAAAATCAATACTTGAAAAGTGAGGTTATAATCAAAGCTACCAATGAGCGCAGACCTAGCGTAATTAACAATACAATAGGAGCCTTTAAAAGCCTTCAAATTATCAAAGCGGCCGATGAGCACAGGTGATGCGTCGCAGGTGCTGTAATGGTCATTTTCATGTCATCCGAAATCCAAATCACAGCGGTGCTATAGAAGTTTCATTTCAATAAACAATATTTTCAAGAAGAAATGGAATGGGCAGTAAGGCTAAAACATCCAAACACACACAAATGGAGGAGCGTTTTAACTAAGAAACATATTTATCTACCTCTAATATTTTTTTTATCTAATTTCCTGTGTTGATAGGTGTCTACGAAATGACAAATTCAGATTTTCAAAAATCAATCTATTTACCTACTTTATGTGTGATAGAAAGTGATAATTTTTCACCATGTGTAACATCTACATACCCACGTTTATATAATAGTTAAATAAGTAAGCGAGTCATTATGTAATGAAAAATTGTTATCGTAATTTAAAAAAGCTTTATTTATGTTTTACTATCAAAATTCGTGCCTAGGTATTACTTATGTATGTGTAACCGACAGGTAGGATTTTTAAATGAAACTTTAATAGCCCCGTTGTGATTTGGAATTCGGATGAAACGGAAATGACGCATAACAGCACCTGCGAAGCATCAAGCTCCTGTCAAAGCTCCTTTTTTTTAGATACAAAACGGAAATGACGCTAGGTCTGCGCTCATTGACCGCATTGATTATGACCTCACTTTTCAAGGCTCCTTGGTTCTTCATTGGTTGAGATTGTTTTGGTAAAGTTTCGTTTCTACCGCGTGTTAACTGCACTCGATTTTTTTTTAAATTTTAATCGGAAATTCATAATTTTTAGGCATAGGTAGGAATGTACTTTATTATTTATTTTTGAAAAATTGCAGTTTTTTACATCTATGTATAATAAACTTAACAATACAAATAAAATCTGTATCAGATTTTCTCATGAACATCAAATTATAACAACCAACTGAGTGTCCAGTACCGGTGGGCCAAAATATTTACCAAAAATAAGAAAAATAGGAAATATTTAATGAAAAATAAAATAAAGAAATAAACGACAATTCACAAGGTAACTAATAAACTGCGTTGTTACCATTAAAGTGTAATGACATATTGTTATGTGTTAGTGTTATAAGATTAAAGGGAGATGTAATAATGAGCCTTTGTCGGGCTCGGGTGTAATCTGCTAGTCAACTTTGATTTCCTCACAGGAAACCTTGGACGCCAAACCCAGCCTAATGTCTGGGTATGTCAACCAGCGGAGAACACGGTACTCAATTCTCAGAGTGTGGGCCATTAGTTTTCATAGCATTCCTGAAAAGGCTGCACAAGGAATCTACTTAATAAAACAAAATGTGGAGTATAGAATCGGTTCACTGTATTGTTTTCGTAAGACATAATAAAATAAATGGTATGGACTCACCCCCGGGACCAATATCGTAATTTTATGCTATTCCTAGCTACCCTAATTAAATTTACTGCCGCCGAACTCCCGATGTCGGGAGAACCAACCCCAGCTCCTGGTGGCAAGGGTGATCCCAACCTCTGCGGCTCAGCTTGGCCCTGCGACCTCCTCAGCAGTCGCATGGAAGTGATGTTAGACCTGGACCCTCAGGAGAAGGAAGGAGTACCCAGACCCAGACATTGCCAATTCACTCGTGGTCACTGGGACCCTCGCGAAACTCACATTTTACGTGAATAAATCTTCGGTTAGATGCACCGCGCACCATGATAAGCGTGGCGGGTTATTATATACACCGATGGCTCGGATAAAGAGGTACATTAATCGTAACACACGTACATCGCCATTAAACTCGTGCTCCCTTTTGGGACCCGCGCGAAAACTCGCATTTTACGCGAATAAATCTTTGATTTTTATATTTAAAAAAACACAACGTGTTTCCGTCCCCCGAATGCAGATGCCCAAAGCTTGGATTACAATCACATCGTATTAAAACTTAAGATTAATTGACCGTTGTTTTCACGGCGTACCGCACGTCACGCCGTGAAAACCAGAGTGCGGATCCGGAAACCAAACCCAAAAAATGCCGCCTACCGACACGTTGAACGAAACTCCCCCAGGTTTGCCAACCTAACCAATTAAAATGCATTTAAAAAAAATAGTACCTAACTTACGATAAATACAATCGCTTCATAACAGCGTAATAAATTTCAAAAATCACCTGACGTGACCTATGGGAGAAGTGCTGTTTATCCAATAAAAGACTCCCGGGGTAGCGGTACCTATACCTGCCTCCTAAATAATGTCTTAATTTACTTATTAATCTTATTACCGACTTGGCAAAAGTGATGTGAAAATGTAACACTCCCACGCAAAACTACAGAGCAACAATTAATTTATTGAAAAACTCACCAAGCTGAAAACATGGAAAGATGTTCAACAGAACTTCCATCCAAAATCGATAAATTAACCTTCCAATTCTCCCCTGTCAGCGCACTGAAAAGCAAAGGTTTGGTTGGAAAATGGCGAGGAAATTAAGAAGCTTTTTCATCTGAAGCTTCGATGGGGTGGCTCTCGTTAGGGGTGATCAGACCCCCCCACGAAGACTGTATGCTCTAGGGGGAAGAGGGGGAGTGGACCACCCCTGGCTGGAGGTGCTACCCTCCTAGTGTCTGAGTGGTGTTCCGGGAACACATCGACACCTAAACTAGTAGTGATGTGATTTTCGGAAGTATAGGTGAGATGTTTTCTTCGTGAAAAATAGACATAACTCAAGTGCGTGTTATGTTACCCACATTTTTTTTATAACACCATCTATCAGTTTTTTGTGTGTGAAGGACTGGGAAAATGTTCCAATTTATAATGGTTTTCATTATCTTAGGTCAAGAGTCCAATAATTTTATTTCCCGATTTATTAACACTTGTATTGTCAAGGACCACCGTTATAAGTCACGGCAATGAACGTTAAAGTAACTTTTAACACAACTACTGTCCTTAAAAAAAGTTAAGTTGGTACCTTATTATTTTATCATTGTCTAACCTAATTGCAAAAGTAAGATAATCGGTATGTTAATATAACATTATTGAATATACAATTTAAATTTGTACGAAACACAATGTATAAACATTTTTCGATGAATATACATAGGAAATAGATCATATAAAATCTAGCAGGCAGGTACCTACTCGAAATTCTTTCGAATATTTTTTTTTTCGTATGCCTCGTTTTTTGTTTGTTTTTGGTATTAATAAATTATATAATCTTGGTACTTTGGCCAGTGAAATTTCTCAACCCCGGAATTTTTTATGATGCGGTATTTACACAGAAAAATCTCAGAAATTCGTTCTTTAGCTATAAAGAATTCTCAGATTTAAATATTTGTATCTGCATCGCGAATGATAGTAATTCATATAATATTAGAACAGACATTACATTCACAATTTGGGAGGCGGGTATGGGTACCGCCCCTCCGGGAACCATTTATTGGGTAACCAACACGTCTGTCATTGGTCACCCAAAGTGGTTTGCTACGTTTGATGACTTAGCAGGGTTCATGGGGTGAGGTTTGTCCGGGTCTTGGCGGCGGATGCGTCTGCCCACCAGCTGCGTGGAAGGTCAGATCGGGAGAGAGTGGTTGACGGAGTCCCTTCGACTTCTCCAGCCGTACTCTCGTAAAGGTCGCCTTGCACCGCAGTCAGAGGGATGGGTTCATACGTCCGTCACTCCTGGACACACTCACCCCCAGATTCCCACCCAACCCTAATATCCCTTTCCTTCCCAGAGCTTCCTCTCCTTCCTTTCTTAAAAAGACCCTCAGCACAGCATCCCAAATTAGAGGCCCCAGGGCTTCCTGTGTAGAGCTAATGTAAAAAAAAACCCTGAAAAATCGCTGGATGTCTGAATCAGTTCACAGTTCACAAATCAGTTGACATTTAAATCATTTTCTTTCAATAATATTATAATACAGGTAGGTACTTTATCGCTTGTCCGAATCCGTCAAATAACCAGGTAAAATTAAAAAAAAAAAAAACGAGTGTGCTTTAGACCACACGACTGAAGTAAAACTTCACTAACTTATATCTCCCTCTCAAGTTGCATTCTCCTCGCCCAACCGTTCGCCTCGCCCGATCAAACTTTTCATAACGCTCTCGTCACGCATTCCCAGCTTACTCCCCAAGTCAAGCGTGCGTAAAGAAGTTTTACTTCAAATATTAGACTTAAATTCAAAGCAAATCCGAGTTCTGGAGTCCATTTAAACAGAGTTATGCAGGACGTATTCACGACCGAAATAAGTATTTATAATTAGAAACTTTTGACGGCGTATTACGTAATAATAACCGTTTTCTATTACAACATCAGCATTGATTAATGTGTCACAAAGGAGGGAATACCTTCCAAGGCAATGAATGGGCAATGCTTCAGTCGTACCGTCCTGTTCAAGAAACCTATTTGGTTTTCATAGAAATCTCCCACGCGTTAAAATTTATTTCAACTCTAATTCATGATATCACTAAATAAATCTAAATACGACTAAAATAGATATTACTTGGTTCCTTCAGTGACGAACGTAGAACGAGATCAATTATGTACATTTTCTTGGAAGAATTTTTGAAGAGTAAAACTTCTTTGCGCACGCTTGACTTGGGGAATAAACTGGTGAATGCATGACGAGAGCGTTACGAAAAGTGTGATCGGGCGAGGCGAACGGAAGTTGATAGGGAGATATAATAAGTTAGTGAAGATAGAAACAGAGAGAGAGTTACGTTTCGCATATTACTGTAGGGGCAAGAGAGAGAGGTGCGAGCACACAATTTCTTTCTCTCTTTCTCTCATAGCCAGTTACGTTTCGTATATCTAAGTCGCAGTGCAGGTCTATTGTCTGATTCACACTGTAGGAGCAAGAGAGAGCAGTGCGCGCGCACTTATACTTTCTCTCTTTCTATCACATAGATGGTGTACTAGACGTTTGTACATAAACTAAATATAATAGGGAGCTGGCCACAATGCCACGACAATGGAGTTTGGTACGCCAGTGGATTTTGGAACGCCACTGGTCTTTTAAATGAATTTACTACTTTGACAAATGCTTCTAGGTATAATGGCAAAAAACTGATTTGAGTACTGGATTAAAACACTTGAAAATAGGTTTGAACTGGAAGACTTTGGTTGTAGAAGACTGTTACTTCGTTGGTGGTAGATTTTTAACTGACTTGTGGCGGGAGAAAGGGCCCTATTTATAGGACCGACCCGTATTGAACTTTTGTTCTAAGAAAACTCCCTGTTTTTTTTGCAGGGTGTGTAAGTTAGGCAGTTTTCCTGGTCGCTATATTCGGCGATCAGATGTTGCACAATTATACGCAATAGTTCTCACCAAGTCGGATCAGTCCGTCCAAACCATCGTCTCCCATTATTTTTATTATATTTATAAGAAAATGTACAATGTTTACATATTAGAACCAAATCACAATATTTTGGAATAACATTTTTTCAAAGTGCGGAAAACACAGATAGGTTTCAGTTTTTAGGTTATTATTTTAGCACATACTTATTTTTTGGCGCTGATATTTATGTATTGGTCGTAAATGTGACCATTTTCTCGTAATTTAGTTCATCGTTTTCGAGAAGGTGAATTTGGTTACGTAATTATTTACGACTCGGAGATTTCCTTTATTCAGCGTTGACCAATTAGAGCTCGGCAAGTCGCGTGGTGGGGGACATGTAAATAGCGGAACATTTCCTTGGTTGTGTTTATTGCTTCGCGTAGTCTCCGGCAGAAGAGTTACGTGGTTGTTTAGATGTGTTTAGGAGTCCAATTTTGATGCTGCACGTATTCATTACCAATTGCGTCTATGTTTTCAATTGATAAGTTAATTGAAGAACGTAATGGTGTTGTAGACACCGTTTGGAAGATTGACAAAGCAGCTCTCCCATTCTTTAGTGAAGGCGCTGGCGGCATGGTGTAGCGGTAAGAACCGCTAAGACACTATAATGCTCAATGGATTCGACCTGTGTGGTTGGCAGCATTACAAGCCATCTGTATTCCGAGGTTGGTGCCCATGCTTCGCAAGTTCGAGAGCGCCGCGGAGAGAGTAGTACTTCAGTTTGATTCCAGGCGACTTGTGAGACGGCCGACGGCATGTGGATCCTGACAGAAACTCGACGGGCAGAAGATCTCACAGATTCACAGACCTCATGGGAATTATCAATCACGTATCGTTATTATATTTTCATTGGTTTTTCTCATACATAATTTAACAGACTATTTGTCGTTTAATAGTTCTAGGGCAATTTTAATAAACGACTGGCGCCTTCCATCTTTCAATTTTAGAAGCAACTTATGATACAATATGCACTGTTTTCTTGGAGCAGTCACCATACCCTGAGGATAATCATTTAATTTATTTAGAGTCTCTTTTGTTGATCAAACCTTGTATTTATGATTAAATATTATATTCCCTTTATAGCCTTTAATTTCATTAGTATTGATTACCATATTCACATGTCTTACCTACCCTGAGCTTAGCATTACCTTACTACAAGATTTAACTTTCATAACCTCAATATTCCATTCTGACAGTTAAGATGTCGATTCACACATTTAAATACCACGAGGTGAACCAAATACGATTAATTACGTTATATATTTTGGCACCAACGTGACGTATAACGTTTCAGTGGCGACCCAACGTGCTTTGAACTATTTTATCATATTTTGTTTCGTTTAAAATATATTATTTTGTGGGTATACATTTTTTTTTGACGGTGGAATTCTGTGAGGTCATCTGCGTTTCTAGATGGATTTACATGTAAGTCTTTTTGAACATTTATTGTTAATTTATTATTGCATATTCTCTTTGTCAGCCTGGATCAAACTCATTATTTTATTCAATTCCCTTTGATACTTTTATTGTAGCCGTGAATAATTAATTAATGCTCAAATATTGTTCGCTTCTCGCAGATTAATTATGACAAACTTTGTAACCACTATTTGACTATTTGAATCTTAATTGTTCGTTGAATTTGAACGATCTATTTGATCATATTCCTTGTTGTGTTCAATATATAAAATACAAAAATCGTCTAATTATTTTTTCCGATTTTTTTTCAGAAAATGTAGGTACTTTTAGCCTCAGTTTGTCACAATGTAGCATTCATGGCTTCAGGAATCACATGGCGTTAATCTGGGATTATAGGTTATAATGCTGAGTACAATTTAAATTGGACCACAATAATAATTAAATTATGTAAGTTAATAATTATTTAAAAATTCTTTCTTGTGTTTTAAATCGGTTTCAGATTGAAATTTTGTTTCAGATTGTTAAGCGTCATTTTCGAATTATTGATGTTCTTTAAAAATTATTAGGTAAATCCTTACAACTAAATTTTATTTTTCATTTATGAATAGGGACCTGGGTGATTCTGCGCCCCATACACTTTTACTGGAAATTATCTGAGCTTCTTCATTATTTCTTAAAGATTATCGTATTTTTGAACATTTACATCCTGGTGATTTAGGGTATTGACAAAAAAAAAAAATTTTTTTTTTCATGCGACCCAAGTGAATTTTTGTCACGAACAAGGCTATCTTTGTCAGCCGTTTGTTGTTTTTCTTCCTTTAACCATGTTTCAAATATTTTATTTCTTTAAATAACTTTTCATAAATATGTTTTCAGTATGGCCAGCATTTTTCTAATGATAAGCGGTGGAAATCATTTTAGACGTCAGATTTCTTCACGCAGATCTGCGGAGGTATTGCTGGGACCAGTTCTTCGCAACAAGCGGGTTTAATTTTTTTTTCATTTATTTTATTACTAGTGGATATAATTGTATTGACAGATTTTGACTTTTGGGAAGTTTTTAAATCATTAATTCTGTTATTATCTTCTTTTGGTAATTTTTTAAATTATTAGATCCGTTTTGCAGTTGATGGTTTTTCAAATTTGATGAGCTGACATGAAGATCGATGTTTTAGCTCATTCCTTTTGACAAATCTATCGTTTAGTTAATGGGGATTTAAAATCTTTTTGGTTTAATTATCGATATATATCTAATTTTATTGGGGGTTGATAAACTTTTCCTATATTCTGATAGCAGTGTATCTGTACAGTATGCTGTAGAATCACAATATATTAAACTTTATCAGCGTAGATTCGTTCATTTTGTTAGCATCGGATGACATTTTTGATATGTGTCTCGATTGAAAATTGCTGGTTTTAATCGGGATTTACAGATCACAATGATTACTTTGATCTCTCAAATATTTAGTTTTATTGTTCTGTTGGATTTATATAATTGGGTCATTTTCTTAAATTTTTTTTTAACTTCAGATCTTTTGCACATTTAACTTTGTTCTCAGGTTTTCTACTAAAAATGGGCATACGTATTGATTTCATCGGGATTTTTCATATGTACGTTTCAGGAGTTTAATTTACGGTTCATTCTGGGATTGTTATTACATCCTTTTAGGGTTCTACATGTGATAACATATTGTTAGTTCGTGCTGTGTTTTTTCTCTTAGTACGGATTTTACAAAAATTTATTTTTTATTTTTTTACTGGAATTTTTTTTTCTCATAGTGACATCTGTGGTCAGTTAGTAGTACTTTCTAGCATTGAGTTGTGAGGCCTCGCTTATTAAAAGCATAGTAATATTCAGGTTACATAGTTTGACGATAGATGTCAGTAGTGGCATTTCTGAATTAATATAAATATAAATCGAACAATTTTTGTCATGATTTACTGCGATACTTAAATTGGTTTTTGCGTGATATCAGATAAAATTTGAGCGCACATCAAATTACACTTCCATAAGTACCATGTCTCTTTTGAGGGATTATTTTATGATTTATTAATTGTTATTAAATATTTTATTTGATAAATACAGCGTTGGTTTGTTCCGTCACAAATAAATGCTCATATTTTTCAATTGTGTTCGTGTACGTTTTGTCTGTCTGTAATTTGTCTTGTGTTCGTAATACATAGTCAGGTTGTTTTCTCGGGGTGGTGTAGTAAGTACCTGCATAAAACAGGTCATTCTTGCGGTGGTACCATATAACTGGTGTCGCAGTTTAATATTCTGATCAGGTATTACCTCGTCAGGTTTTCGCGGAAAATGCGAACGTTTAGCTCATGAATATACACATGGGGCGTGGCTACGCTTATTTTATTGATCAATATTTGGAAGTTGGTTTCATATCATCTCTTCGGAGGATTTTTAAATGATGTGTAAACAGACTCTTGGTTATTGTTGATTTTGATGATAAGATTTGCATATTTTATCTGGTTCTGGTTAGTTCTGGATAATGGGAACAATTCATTTCGCATCTCCTCGGAGGTTATAGCGGAATTACATTATGGCATAGGGCCTTAGGTGGTGTTTTAACACAAGTGGCACATCGTAATTGGTGTATTGAGATTACATTAAATGGTGATAAATTTTCACTACAACTCTATCTCTTTGAGGATTTACACGAGATTATGTGTACGTTTAATGTTTTGTGGTTGTTTAGGTTTAACAGATATATTTTTATGCGTGTTATTTAATTGTTCAGGAAAATATTTCGGAAGATAGTATAATTTTTTTTTCAAATTTATCTTTCACATTATAAACGGGGTCATTTTACAATGAAGATATTTTTACATTATTTTTTATAAGAATTTTAAATAGTAATAAAAGATATTTCTTTTGTTTTAAAATAACAATTAACTTTCATTAATTTTCTACGTTGAGTGTGATGTGTTCACTTTGTTCCTGATCTCTGTTTCAGTTTGATTTTATGAGTTCATATTTGATTATTAATTTTGATCTTTTTACTGCACTTCGACCATGATTATCTTTTTACATTTGGAATTAGAGAGACAAAATTTTTTTTTTTAAGTCTGAAGTTAGACATTGTTAAACATTTAATAAATTTGGAATTATTTTCTGGGCGAATTCAGCGACATCTATGTTCTCAAATTATAATCAACACTATATTCTTGGGAAATGATTTAATATTTATTGATATAAATTTTACTTGCTGTTTTTGTGAAGTCTAATTGAATATAATCATATTGGCATTTTTCATTTTTGAATTTGATCGATTAATATTTATAATTTGAATATTGCGTTGTGCTTCTGTGGTGATTAACATTATAACATACATAGAATTAAATGATGCATTCCATATGTTTTTCAAGGTTATTTTCAATATGGTCAGGGTGACTTTTTGCCTTTTAGGATCTCAGTCGATGAAGTTTTTTGGTACTTTGGCACTGTTTTAATGTAATATAATATTTTAAAGTTTCATCTTTAATTAGATTTTGTTTTGAGAAAACCATTTGTAGGCAGGTTCAGTTTTAGGGAACGACAAGAAACTGGATTATTTGGGTCTCACAATCTGGACTACATCTTCAACTATTCGAACTACTTCACATCGGAAGTTCATCATCTTACTCGGATGGCGCATTTCATTGCAGTTTTCTGATCTCCACTCTATATGGAACTTCTTGCACTTTCTGTCACTCAAGGATTTTCTTCAGCTTTCACAAGATGTAGTCTTGATCATCATACATCTTCATTCATATTGGGCGGCAGAGCTAGCAGCGCGGGAAAATTTTCATCACCTACACAGAACCTCACTTAATGACTTTCTTCTGCTCCAGTTTGGATTATTAATCATAAACGCAAATCAAGATCCAATTAGTGCGGCGATGTACGCAGACGGAAGAATGGTCTGATTTCGGCGTTTTTTTTTTTTCCATCTCTACCTTGGGCCATCTGGGGTCATCAGTTATTGAATGCATCATAATAGGAGAGATGCTGCATAGTTTGACGCGACTTTCTTTTCATCGCTTTACATTGAAGTCATGCCTACAGTATTGCAGTACGGTGGTCACCGCTTCCTCCATGAAGTACATTATATGGATTGGGAGTACTTCTATCACCAGGATCCTTCCGGCTAACAATCATTATATTTTGGCGTCTTCCAAGACTAAAATTTACGACCAAGGCTCACATAGTATGCAGTTCTCTTCAGGAAGTGACACATGGACCTCATGATTTCCAGGAGGAAATATTTTCTCTTTGGTGGAGGGGTAATGTAGCGGTAAGAACCGCTAAGACACTATAATGCTCAATGGATTCGACCTGTGTGGTTGGCAGCATTACAAGCCATCTGTATTCCGAGGTTGGTGCCCATGCTTCGCAAGTTCGAGAGCGCCGCGGAGAGAGTAGTACTTCAGTTTGATTCCAGGCGACTTGTGAGACGGCCGACGGCATGTGGATCCTGACAGAAACTCGACGGGCAGAAGATCTCACAGATTCACAGACCTCATGGGAATTATCAATCACGTATCGTTATTATATTTTCATTGGTTTTTCTCATACATAATTTAACAGACTATTTGTCGTTTAATAGTTCTAGGGCAATTTTAATAAACGACTGGCGCCTTCCATCTTTCAATTTTAGAAGCAACTTATGATACAATATGCACTGTTTTCTTGGAGCAGTCACCATACCCTGAGGATAATCATTTAATTTATTTAGAGTCTCTTTTGTTGATCAAACCTTGTATTTATGATTAAATATTATATTCCCTTTATAGCCTTTAATTTCATTAGTATTGATTACCATATTCACATGTCTTACCTACCCTGAGCTTAGCATTACCTTACTACAAGATTTAACTTTCATAACCTCAATATTCCATTCTGACAGTTAAGATGTCGATTCACACATTTAAATACCACGAGGTGAACCAAATACGATTAATTACGTTATATATTTTGGCACCAACTTGACGTAAAACGTTTCAATGGTATTGTGTGATTGTGTGCGTTGGCGGCATGGTACTGTGTGGGGACGTAAATTTCAATGTCGATGTTTTTAGTTGTCTCATTAGCTTATGTGCAATCATTCGTTACACACCTATTTCGTTGACACGTTCCATACAGATGGAGCAGAAGTTTTACTTCAGTTGTGTGGTCTAAAGCATACTCGTTTTTTTTTGTATCTCACATTTTTTTAGTATTATTTCACCCGCCATGGAAGGGATGTCCCTATGATACGGTGGGTGCAATTTTCATACTGAAAATTTTCATAAAATGCTTGATAATAATTGCGACCGATCAGTGGTTGAGTTGGCATGGGATTCGTATCCCACCCAGGTGTCGCGTGTTCGAGTCCTCCATTACGACACAAGTAAAAAATTTCCGCTTTCCGTGGTGGTAGTGGGAGATTTACAAATATTGTTAGGTTATTTGTAACCCAGGAATGTAAGTCTTTAATAAAAAAAATGTATTAATGATTTTTATTGAACTATACAGTTTAGATGAAGTAATAAATATTTTGTGTCGTAATTAATTTTCGAAAATTGGTTAGATTAGGTTAGGTTAGGTTAGGTTACAATTCAAATTAAATTAGTAATATTTTTTGTCGAATGAAATTAGGAAAATTGGTTAAGGAACTAAACAAATGGATTGCAATCTTTAGAGAACAGGCGTCGGGTGGGAATGCTATCCTTGTTCTACCGGTATTTCAATGGAAGGAGCGTCATTTATACCTTTATACCTTTTGCACCGGTGCATAGTCAGGAAACACGCCAAAAGCGCGCCCAACGTATTCATACGGTTGACATTTGTCATATGAGAATGATTCGCTTCTTCAACTCATTTTTGTGTTCAAGAGCTCAACTATGGAAAGATTTGTTGGCCTCTGAGTTTCCTCCTTCCTACAGCATGGGTCTCTTCAAGACCAATATTTATTCCTTCCTCTCCTCAAAAAAACCATCCACACGGCATCTCAGATGACACAGGCACTGAGGGAAATTATTTTCTTCGGTGCCTCCTGTATGGAGTTAACATGTAAAAACAGGAAAATGAGAAACCTTAATTTAGACAGTATAAATATGGGTTCTGGGAACTAGAGCTTTGTTTGACTAAACCATTCAAATTTACCAGACGTAACTGTTATTTAACCACCCTCAATAATTAATCGGAGCAAGTTGAATGAATGGACGAATTCAAGGAATGTTGAAAGGCCTTCTATTTTTATACCTAATGTTAAATGTAATAAACGTACGTTAAAAATAAATTAGATTTGTGTGTTATTTAACATAATTTTGTACCTACCTGAAGAATTAATTTGTCAACAAACAGTATGTTAATGACGTTTTCGACTTACTTTAAGGGCCTTGAACTGGAAATCGCCTGAAAATCCACGTTTCGTCGAAAAATGTTCTTACGATCGTACAGGGCGGTTCCAATAGGAAAGATTTATTTATTCAATACCAATTTTATTTCATTCCAAATTTGCTTTAATTTATACCTATATCCAAAAATGCTTACAGGCGTGAAGATAAAACTATTAAAATTATGTACTTTTTGCAAGTGTTTTATGATTATAAGTATTAATCATTTTTCAATAATGTCTAAGCAAAATAAGAATGTAAAAAAATCTTAAATATATTTATTTGTAAGACCGTAAATAGACAGACAAAGTACAGAAATTTTCGTCATAAATAAGTGTTCGGATATATTTTTTAATGATTTTATTTAAACTAAAATTAAAATTTCGAAACATCCATTTACTAGATAACGTATTAATTAACAATAATGTATGATTATATGGTATGAAATATGTCTTGTAAAATAAGATTTTTCGTTTGAAAATTTAACAAATCTGCCAACGAACTACGGTGTAACCTTATTATACTAAAAACAAACATTTTTTCTCAAAATTTAAAACATGCGTTTACCAGATAAAAGAACAATCTTTCTAGATCAATTTACGATTTTCGTGGAAAAGAGTCAATAGTCTGAAATTTGTTTTAAAAATGACATAGTTCCGGTTTTCTCTGGTTATACCCTCTTAACCAGTAATCACTGACATTATTAAGTTATTATTAGTAAATCAAGCGCGTCCCTTAACGCTCTGTAAAACAAGAGTAATTTAAAATTCATAGATCCTAATCATAAACATTTTAGCCCAACAACATAAAAAGATATGTACGCAGTGAATACGCTATATATCTTAGTGAACTGAGAAACAAGTTAGGTTTTTAGAACTGAGAAATAAGATTTAAAAGGTTTATTTTGGTGAGAACAGACTCTAATACAAGAAAAGCAAGGCGGTAGCTACTCCCAGTATCGCATCGTGAAAGACCACCTTAAAGAATCGAAACGTTGTTTGAAATGGCTTTAGCCATGTTTGGTACCCATATCTGAATAGCCAGTTAGCCTTCCTAGCCTTCCTATTTCACACATCCTCCCCTTCTCCACTCCTTTTGGCTTCATCCCCAATTGGAGATAGATTTATTCCATCTCTTTCCGGACAGTTGAAAGCAGTATGGACTGTCGTAAAACGCAGTAAAATATTAATAAAAACTACTTTATTAAGTTTATATTATTCTACATAAAATATGAATAGATACAATAAAACTTATACATTTGAATGCTAATCTTCGTTGTTTCTCAAAGTACCTAATCGAGAAACAAGGCAAAACATATTATTCTGCAACAATAATTCTAAAACCAACTTCCACATACATGCACCTATTTCTCGACTTCACACACTAGGGAATAAATTCACCTCAAACATCGATGTATTTAATACAAGTTTACCATTATTTAAGAAATACCTGAACAACATTTTTATTTAGAATATTTTGATATTTTGGGAGCATCACAGGATCTATTGCATATATTTTTGTATTTCTATATTAATCTGCAATGTAAAAACTTGTTACCGTTTTCTTTTTTTGCATTTGGTCGTGTATTTATTCATCACAATTAATCACCTGTAAATTTTGTTATTATTAACATATCTACTAGTTTATTTCTATGCCATTTACAACTTAGAAACTTTCTCTTTTATTGTAGTGCACTATTTTTCCTTAAATTTATCTGTATACCTACCTTTCATATGATGTTTACTAGTTATCTTTTTATAGTTTATCTTTTTTATTTGAAAACTGTCTCTGAATTATAAACTTGTCATGTAAAAGCCCATCAGGGCGTTGAAAAAAATTAATACATAAATATTAGTTTGGCAAAATAAATTTAATAAAATTCTATTTTGGTAGAAAGCAGTCACTTTGTGGTTTGACATATTAATTAAAGGAAAACAATCACTTTGTTTGAAACCACGATTTATTGATTTAATTTTTATTTACCGACCGGTTTCGCTTAATACAAGCATCTTCAGGGTATAAATTAAAACTGATGAAAAAATACATTGTGTGAGCTTATATATACATACAAACAGAGACAAAACAATTTTTTTTTTTTATTTTTTTTTATTTTGCAGAAACAAACAGTACATTACTACATAATGGGAAATATTTACAAAGTTATAGAATTAATACAATAATTGGTACCAATGACATGTCGCTGTTATATACTTAAATTTTTATGTGATAAATAATACATTTTACCTAAATTTAGTTAGTAACTTATTGAAGGAGAGGGGTGTGGGAGAGTGTTTGTATGTGTGTAAATGAGGGTGTGAGAGGGTGTGTGGATGTGTGTGTTATGTGTGCGAGTTCAGTGTGCTAAAAATGTTTTTCTTAAATAGAGGGAGGGAATCAAAAAATATATCTGTATTTGTGGTTTTTTGAATAGAGTTGAAACTTTGAAGGATGCGGGAAATGGGGGAGTTGGCTGCAGCGTTCGTATTATTACTGGTTGTGTAAAAAAGGTTGGCGTGGCGAGTTCTTTTAGATGGGATGTTAAAATTTATTTGGGATAGAAGTTCTGGGCAGTCTATTTCGTTATGTATAATTTTATGGAGAAATGTCATGTCAGCTACGGTTCGCCTGGATTTCAGGGATTGGAGAGTGCAGATGTAATTATTGTTGTATTTATAACCGAGATACTTAATAAATTTATTTTGTATGCGCTCTATGTTGTTGACGTATTGGGTGTATTTGGGATTCCAGACAGGCGATGCAAATTCCAGTGGACTTCTGACTAGTGAGGAGTAAAGCATTACTAGAGTATGTGGATTTCTAAATAATTTACTCAGACGTAGTATAAAACCCAACATTTTGTAAGATCTATCGGTGATTGAATCAATATGCGTTTTAAATATAAGTTTACTATCTAAATAGACTCCAAGGCCCTTACATTCATTTTTTGAGATCACGGGTTCATCGCAGAGTGAATATGAGAAGTTAATTTGATGCTTGTTTCTAGTAAAGGACATAGTGTGGCATTTAGAAACATTGAGGTCTAAATAATTAGCTGTGCAATAGTTGCAGAGCCTATCTAAGTCACTTTGTAGCTCTTTACAGTCCGATAGAGAGCGAACCGTTTTGTAAATTTTCATGTCATCTGCAAACAATAAAAATTTAGAGTATTGGAAACATGAGCCTATGTCGTTTAAGTATATATTAAAGAAGAGCGGACCAAGGTGGGAACCCTGAGGGACTCCCGAGGTTACGTTGATTATTTTAGATAAAACTCCATTTATTGAGATAACTTGACCACGATTGCTAATGTATGATTTAATCCATCTAAACAAGTCACCGTGTATTCCAAGACGAGTGAGTTTATTTAACAGAATTGAGTGGATAACGCGGTCGAAGGCCTTTGAGAAGTCGGTGTACATAGCATCGACCTGCACCCTTTCGTCCATATTGCTCTGCAAATAGTTGACAAATAGGGCAAGGTTAGATGTTGTAGACCGATTTTTCATGAATCCGTTTTGGTTCTGTGAAATTGTTGTGGTGATAGTCGGGTAAAGTTGGTCGTAAACGATTTTTTCAAGAATTTTACTTAAGATGGGAAGTTGAGAGATAGGTCTGTAGTTTGTTACGTCATGTTTGTCACCCTTTTTAAAAATGGGGGTTATTACGGCAGACTTCCACTTATGAGGAAACGTACCTTCACTTAGTGATTTTTTGAAAATTGCACTGACCGGAGGAGTGATATATTTACTACAGTTACGTATGAAGATACCAGGCAAACTATCTAAACCAGGTCCTTTGTTAATGTCAATGGATGATAGATATTTGTAGGTAATGTCGTCGTTGATTGTAATTGAGGACATAGATATGTTATTCAGCCGATCAGGTTCATGAATATCAGATGCTAAATTTTGGGTGTGATCAGTGAAGACGGTAGAGAAATAGTCAGCAAATAGATCGGTAATCTCCTTACTATTGTGTGCGATTCTCGAGCCATATGTTAGGTGTTCGGGTATGGAAGGAGATTTTCTTTGCGTTTTGACAAAGCTCCATATTTTTTTTACATTATTTTGTATTTTTTTTGCGATTTTCTTTTGTCGTTTTCGGAGCAGTGAAAAAGTTTGGTAATCTAGTGGGTTCTTGTGGCGTTTCCAGGCTCGAAAAAATTTGAGCTTTTCTTTTGTAATATTGATAAGAGCCGATGAGTACCACGTTGGGAATGTGTTTGTTTTCAGAATTTTCTTTGGAACAAAGTTATCAATTACGGCCTCAATGATTAAGTAAAAACTGTTAACCGCCGTGTTGACGTCTTGTGCGTTTAAGACAGAAGACCAGTCAGTTTTTGACAGAGCGTCGTTGACTAGGTCATAGTTGACTTTATTGAATAATTTGATCGTTTGGGGCTGGGAAGTAGAAGTAGTGGCGTAAATATTAAGTTCGACTATTAGGGATATGTGATGTGTGTCCTCCTGAACCAGAGGGGAGTCGGCAGGAGAGACGCAGACTGTGGTGTTACAGAGCACTAAGTCAAGTGTTCTACCATGCCTATTTGGAATGTGGTTATATTGTTTTAAATCCGAATAAGATAGGCAGTTAAGGAGGGTGGTGGAGCAAAGGTCAGTACCGCGGGGATGATGTGTGGTGTTCCAGCTGATATTAGGCATGTTGTAGTCTCCAATTAAAAGGAAGATATCATTTGGATAGTTTGTGGTTAGATCGGATATTCTGGACGTATGACTGTTGAGAAGAGATAATCGCTGAGTGTTTGAGAGCTTTGGACTGATTCCGGGTAAGTACGAACAACAGATGTGAATATTAAATATACGACGTTTTGGGTCTCTTAGTACTATTGAAATCCAAATGTCCTCAGCTTCCGAGCTCCATGACTCGTGTGAATGTGCAGTAAATTTTTTTTTAATACCAATTGCGACACCACCTCCTTTGGTTTTACCCGTGAGGGACGTGTCTCTGTCTTTTCTGTAAACATTGTACCTGGAGTCGAAGAGCTCGTTATCAGATATACTGTCTACTAACCAAGTTTCAGTAATTAAAATTATATCGAATTCATTTATCAGAACATTGTGATAAAACTCGTTCGTTTTAGTACAAAGGTCACGTGCATTTTGGTAGAAAATTATTATTTTTTCAGACATTGGAGAATGAAGTAAATTACCGATTTATTATTGTCTGCCACAAGTCCACTGGAATATGCATTCGGCGAGTGTATCGCTGGATAATGATAATATACTGAATGAGCAAGTATGTAGGTATGGTTGTGAACATTTTAGCTGTTGATACCGATATAATGAATGTGTTGTTATGATGTGATGTGTGCGCTGGAGTAAAGGGTAGGTAATTATGATTTAAAGAAACATAAGTGAATTGGATAGGAAGGGTAGAAGTTTTTATAGTTATACCAGGTTTGATAATTGCACAGAGCCAGATATCAGGATTGCAGGAGAGGTTTCGTTCCTTCTTAGGTATATCTTGGAGTTTCGCACCCATAAAAAACTAAAGTTGTTAGCGATTTTAAACTCTTTCGCGGACCATAATAAATATTTATTTTTTCGTGTGAGATGGTCGTTAATAAATATTTTTCCTCCGACTAAACCTATACTACTGCAATTGAGTCCCTTCTTCTTTTTGATGGCAGCAATCAATTCGTCCTTCAATTTCTTGCTAGCAAATTTGGCCACAATGTTTCGGGGGCGGGGGTCACGGGGGGTAACAGGTCCAGGACCATCGGGTAGAGGATGTTGGCGTATTTTCACCCTGCTGGCGTAAAGAATATCTTCTCTGTTTATTGTATATCCCACGTTAGTTGCAACTTTCAAGATGATGTCAGCAGGATCCTCGTTGGTTTTTTCTGGGATTCCGAAGATTTCAATATTATTTTCGAGCAGCTGTTGGTCGTGGTTACTATTCCTTATGTCGAGGTGATCTACAATTTTCTTGAGATCAGCAATCTCGCCTTCAAGCCTAACTGACTTTGTTTTTTCTTCTTTTAGATGAAGGTCCATAGTTTTTAGTTTTCCTTCGTAATCGTCGATTTTTTTTGACATAAAATCTATTGTCTTTATGAGGTCTCGGATTTCAGATTTAAAAGACATTTGAAAGCTGTCGAATTTTAGATCGATATGCTTTAATAATTCGGAGTCATCAGACTGCAACTTCTTAGAAGGCATTTCAAATTGTTAAAATATTTTAGAAGTTGTTTACGTTATCACGGCCAATAAGAATGGGCGGTGACAGCAATAAGCCAATGACAAGGCTGCGAGAAGAAATGGCGGCGATTACAACCAATCACAGCTGTCAAAACGAGGATGACAAGTAAATATGCAGGAGTCACTGATATAAGGTTAAAAACTGTGATTTTGTGTTTGAATTTAAATCAAGTTATTCTGCACAGAGAACGTGGATAACAGTTTCACTTATGGATTCCACTAAGCTCTATTCGTTTTACTGGAACTGGATTGAGATGATATAGAAATGAACGGTTTTAACGGTTAACACAAGAAGCGTAATTTGAACAGGTAAATGTATTATACTTAGATGTATGTATCTAAGTATAATATAAAGTAAGAGTGAGAGAGTGTAATTAACATCCTACATAGTGATAGAGAGAAAGAGACGGGTATATCTAATGAATAATTACATTATATCTACCGGGACAAAACGTCATTTGAACAGGTGATTAAGGAATAAAGTGGCTACGGGTTTTTTTAGTTTATGGGAAATATTCCTAATATCGGACTGTTGGACACATTTAACTGATTATTAAGGATTTGGGTTTTTGTTTTAACGGCTTTCTTTATTTCGAGTGCTTCTAAATTATTAAGCCTGTTACCATGACCATTTCTATGTAAAATCTTAACACCGGTGTTTTGATTGAAGGTATGATCTTTATCAATAAGGTGATTAGCGAATTCCGAAAATCCACTATTATTTAATAAATCGGTAAATAAAAATTAAATCAATAAATCGTGGTTTCAAACAAAGTGATTGTTTTTTTAATTAATAAAATTATTTTAACAAAAACATTAGGTATGTATTTATTACATTACGTTAGCAAATTTCTTCGGACGTACAGTTTTCCATCACAAAAATACTAAGCTTGAGTTTGTCACTTAAACGTCAGTCACCCCTTTCTGTTCGCGCTGGATAAAAAGGGTTGAAATCACCAAATAATGACTTTCTTTCATCGGCTGAGAATCGTTTAATCAACAAAATGTCACTTTAACGATGTTCTAGTAACTGATTTTCAATCACATTTATTATATAACAGACTGAATTATTAATTAAAGGGCTAAAATACCCATCACAAAAGATTGACTGGCGTAATTCAATAATTTAGTCGATTAATTAATTAATCGAGACTAGATTAATTCAGTCGGTGTACACAATATATTCTTCTGATGACATATAAAGCATAAAAATGTTTTAAAAAATACTAGAGAAAAAAACTATGTTTTAACATTTTACCGTATCGATGATCGATTTGATAGCAATAAGTATATTTTTAAGTAGTATAAAATCCTGTTGCTAACATAAAATATATATTATATTGGAATCAAGTATTAATAAAAGTAGGTATATACCTACGTAGAACTTTGAATGGCTTCTTCTAGTATTTTATTAAAAAATACTCGTACTGTGCAAATTCTTTGGCTTCTTTCAAAAACTCGGCACTACAAAGGAATTTCGAAAAAATTAAAAAAAAAAAAAATCTTCACACAGTTTGTCTGCGTTGCAGAAAAAAAAAACAGTTTTGTTTTTCTTTTGTTTTCTGCGCAAGACTCCTAAATACTTCCGTATTGAGCCAGTGAGACTATGGCATCCCCAATCGGGGTGTGTTGGGCAGCTGAAGGTGGAGGTATGGGAAGGAGATAGAGGATAGAAGGTAGGAAGTACCTGACTATTCAGATCCGGTCTACGAACAGGGCTAAAGCCATTTCAAGCAACGTTTTAATTCTGAATGGTGGGCTTACACCGTAGCGATACTGAGAGTATATTTCACTCTGGTACGTGCCGCAAATGTACTATATTACATTTGTAAATAATTAATTGTGAAATAACACAAATTAAGATTCGAGACCTTCGGATTGCTAGTTGAGAGCCTTACTTACCATTTGACTTAAATAAATTACGTTAATATTATATATTCGTATGCGCCGATTACTTATTGTTGTGTATCTAAAAAGCTTCCGGTTCTTAGACATAGATGGCGGTGATAAGAACTGTCAGTAGATGCCGCTAGATGGCAGGTAACTTAGTCCTAAGTTGTCCAACAGAAGGCAAGGGGGCTGAAAGTGGGTGATTTCTATAACACACGGTTTAGAACCAATTTAGCTAGCTCCAAGTTAGGACGACTGACGAGGTCCATATTGTACACGAGAAGTATTAATAAAACCAGATAAACGAACCAGAATCTATTTATTCCCAAAGTAATCTTCAGACTAAGTATTTGGAGAATCTGTTAGTGTTGCTACAGATAACAGAACACTACACTTATGGTGGGTTTCTTCATTTACCGATAATGCTAAATACAATGCTAATTGTAAAAGTAAACGGTCAAATGCATAGAAATTTTTAAATTTCGATCGTTTAATTTTACAATTAGCATTGCATTTAGCATTCTCAATGAAGAAACCCACCCTTATGGTGGGTTTCTTCATGAGAATGCTAAATGCAAAGCTAATTGTAAAAGTAAGTGATCGAAATTTAAAAATATCTATGCATTTCACCGTTTACTTTTACAATTAGCATTGCATTTAGCATTCTCGGTAAATGAAGAAACCCACCATTAGAGTAATATTCCTAACCTTGGCAAGGGAGATAACAGGGTTCTAATTTTCAATCAAAGATTTAAACTTTTTTGGCGATAGTAGTTGTTGAGATCTAAATTCTAAAATTCGTAAAACTTCCACAAGTATTATGTATGACATATTCGCCAAGAGCCGTTAAGCCGTTACCTGCATAATAACATTTTATCAATTCTGTTTATTTTTTATTATTTATCTGAATGGTAGAAATATCGTAGACCGATCGTAAACTCGGGCGGATCAGATGCACCTCGCCGTATCATGATATGCGTCAATTCATGATTTGCCTAACTAACATCAGGCTCATCGTCCGAAAATAACCATTTGCCTGATTGTAAATCTGCCTTTTCACGATTTGCCTGACTAATATCTGGATGTACCTCACTTTCTCATAATCTGCGTCTTCTCATGACGTGCCTAACCTACATCAACCGCATCATTCAACAATCACCATTAAATTTGCTTGGTTGTAAATCTGCCTTTTCACGATTTGCCTGACTTGTATCTGGATCATGATGCATCTCGCTTCATCATAATCTGTGCCACTTCATGATATACCTAACTTATATCAAGAGCATCGTTCGAAAATCACCATTTGCCTCATTGTAAATCTGCCTTTTCACGATTTGCCAGACTTATATCTGGCACAACGTGAAATGGCTGCAGATCATGATGTAGTGAGGCCCAACATGATCTGTCCGATTTTATTTTTGGCCTGTAGCAGAAATATAAGTTACCTATATTGTTAAACTGACCTTACGATACATAGGCAATTCCGCCGGATCGTACCGCAACAGATTGAATAAGGTAATAATACCTTAAGAGCGTTTAACCAGCCAGCGGTCGAAAATCCACATTTCGTCGAAAGTTGTTCTTACGATCGTGCAGGGCGGTTACAATGAGAAAGATTAATTATTCTCCGTACCAGCTTTTTTAAATTATAACTCAATATCGAATTTATTTCAATTCAAATTAGCTTTAATTTATACCTTCATCCAGAAATGCTGAAAGGCGTGATGATAAAACTATTAAAATAATGTACTTTTTGTAGTTATTTTTTGATCATAAGTATTTATCATTTTTCAATAATGTCTAAATTTAATAAGAATGTTAAAAAAATCTGAAATATATTAGTATGTAAGTGCGCAAATAAATACACAAACGGACCAATTTTCGCCAAGAAACACATGTACGTACATATTTTTTAATGATTTTATTGAAACTAAAATTAAAATTCTAAAACATACGTTTGCTAGATAATGTATTGATTTATTTTACTGCATGATTTTATTATTTGAAATGGGTGTTGAAAAACTTTTTTGAAAATTGAACAAATCTGCCAACGACCTATGGAATAACCTTATTATACTAAAAATTAAAAAAATTTCTCAAAATTTATTACATACGAATGCTAGAAGATAAAAGAACAATCTTTCGAAATCCATTTATAATTTTTTGTGGAAAAGAGTCAAAACGTCTAAAAACTTTTTTGAAAATGACGTATTTCCGGTTTTCTCTGGTAATGCCCTCTTAATGTGCTCGTGTTCATAAATCATTATCTAGTAATAACATTTAATGCTGTGTAGTGCTATCAAGTTTCGTGTAATGACGGTTGATAATCAAGGATTTAACTCAATCGATTTGAATGGTTTTAGTTATGATAATTTTACAATCCACTGAACAAAACCAAAATCTTGTTTGATTTATGTCTATGACAAAATATAATGGCATTAATTAGCCTGACTAGTGTCTTCGCATACATAATAAATGCACTCAAAATGTAGGTGACTCTAAGCATAAAAATCAATAATTACTTAATATTAATGAAGGTTTATAAAAATAGATAGATACAAATAAGATATAGGTACAGAATATAGATAAAATCACATGTAGATAAAATTTGAGATTGAAGGAAGTCAGGAAAGGTGAGGAGAATTGGGTCAAGGTTGGGAGGAGTTTGGCTATTGAGATCTGATCACGAAAAGTTTGGATGACTCTAAGCGGAATAACGAAGAGGAAAAACTGGAAAAAATATAAAAATATGTTTTTTTTCCTTTATTTTTTCCCATTATACATTTCAAAAGTAATTTTTACACATTTTCTAAATATATATAACATAACACAAGATAAAAAAGTAAAAAATATATATAAGACAAAAGTATACAATGGGAACCCACTAAGGCAATGCCTGTGCGTGGGTAATATTAACTAAAGTGCTAAATTACACCAATAAGTTGGCGGAACAAGTAAAAAAATTTCAAAGTGAAAGTTTAAAAATATAGGTAATGTATCTTTGAAAATATAGTAGTAACAAAGTGACACATACAAGTAAATTGATTTTTTGTTACGCTTTCAAGAAGATAAGTTAAGTTAGTCTTGAAGTTACAGTAGAATCGTAAAAGTGAAGCATGAAGAGTAGAGTTAGTAAAAAGAGCACATAGAGTTTATAAAAAAAGTGTTTCAACATCTGCATCATTTAGCCATAATTTTAATTCTTTTATGTAAAGTGATATTTAACTGTCATTCGAATGTGTTTTGGTAGAAGATTAAATTTACGAGGACCAATAAAACTGTCATGTGTTTGCATTAATTTGGTTTTGATTTGGGGAACTTGAAACACATTATTAGTCCTTTCGCTAATTCTATTTTCGTTTTTTACGAAACAATTTTTGCTTTTAAATACATATTTTATTGTTTGCAATATAAATAATTTACGGATATTGAATATTTTTGTCTCTTTGAATAATAACTCAGTCGGGAATGTTTTATTTCTATTATACATAATTTTAATGGTGCGCTTTTGAGCATTTTGTAAAGGCTTAATAAATGCATCAAGCGCACCACCCCATCCTACAATGCCGTAGATTATTAAAGTATGTTTAAAAGAGAAGTTTTTAATAAGTCAAGTACGCCTCGTTCGTCATGCATTAGTCTGGTAATGTTATATTATCGTGAAAATAAGCTTATGGGTCCGAGTGGTTAAACTAAAATAATCATAAAAATACGGCTAGACTTGCAGAAAAGTCAATAGATGTCGCATTTTAAAAATAAAATGGATAAAAATTTATCCAGACACTATGTAGATAGCATTTAGTTCGGGTTTGAATCTTGCAATCATATATAAATGTAGCAGCCAAAAATATGTGCGTTAAGAAAATGAAGATAATATTGGTAGTTCTTAGTTGAAATATGATACAGTTAAAAGTAACCTAATTGGATATATACACCTTAGCTAGTTGGTAGAGCTGTTGCCATGTAAGCAGAAGTTCCTGGGTTCGAGTCCCAGAGGTGCCAATATCTTTTTCCGATTTTTCTGTCTCCAGATTTTTTATTTAAACATTTATTGAAAAAAGAATTAGAAGCGGAAAATTATGTATTATTTACCCTATTCAGAGTTTTAACCCTTAAAATTGGCCCAGAGCTTGTATTTCTGCCATGTAGGTCATCCTTAATAATAATAATTAATTTATTTCAAAATATATATAAGGAATTATGTGAAAGATAGATATTCAAGCTAATTTCCACAGGCGCAGACTGAAAACATAGTTCAAAATAATCGAATGACGAATTTCGTTCCTTTTGGGATTTGAAAAAAATCTGAATAAAAATGAGTCTCATTTATAACACAAATCCGAAGTAGTAATCTTAAATTCTAAACATTTTCCATAAGCAATAACCGGGACTATGGTACCGTCGTGGCTCGGATGTTCTTCGGGGATTATCCCTTTCCTTCCGCCTTATCATTCCTTGTCAGTGTTTTGTCATAATATTCCTTCCATTCCGTTCCCGGTCCGTCCCTTCCCCGCACCGTCCGTTCCCCGTTCCCGTTTCGTCGAACGAACACAGAAACCCGCAACCCTAATTTATTTTACCCAATACAGTTTCCCCGCCCCATCGGCCGCGGCCGGCGGTGTATCTGTAATATATTGAGGGTCATCACAAATCAGAAATATAGATTTTGTAATAAAATCGATTAGTTTCGTTTTCACTATCGAGATTTGAGATTTTCGTTTTATTTCGTTGAAGTTGATATAACTGTCATGGTTACGTTAGCGAGTCGAACAAGTCGTCGTCTTAGTTCTTAATTGTCCAAACGACCATTTTAGTTTTTTGAAGTAAAACGTCGTTACGCACGTTTGATTTGGGGAATAAGCTGGTGAATGCGTGACGAGAGCGTTACGAAAAGCGAGGCGAACGGTAGTTGAGAGGGAGATATAAGTTAGTGAAGATAGAAAGAGAGAGAGTTACGTTTCGTATATTACTGCAGGGGCAAGATAGAGAGGTGCGAGCACACATTTTATTTCTCTCTTTCTCTCGTAGCCAGTTCCGTTTCGTATATCTAAGACACAGTGCAGGCCTAATGTCTGTATCACACTGTAGGAGCAAGAGAGAGCAGTGCGCGTGCAAATTTTCTTTCTCTCTTCCTATCATCTAGATGGAGCTAAAGAAGTTTTACTTCAGTCGTGTGGTCTAAAGCACACTCGTTTTTTTTTCAATCTCCATTTTAAAATTGAAAATAAAGTTAAAACAATTATAGCTAATCACTTAACTAAGAATTATTTAAACTAATTAAACACATATCATAATGTTTCTTTGAAATAATGAAAGAAAACCTTCCCCTCATCGTCGCCTCAGTTCTTATTTGTCCAATAGACCATTTTAGTTTGTGTTCAATCTCCACTTTAAAACTAAAAATAAAGTATAAAAAATTAATTAAAAGGTTAATCGCTTAACTAAGAATTATTCAAACTAATGAGACCTTTACCTTTACGGAAATAGCTTTATCTTAAACACCTATCATAATTTTTTATTAAAATAATGAAAAAAAAACTCATCCTCTTGTAAAATTTTCTAATGGTCTATTGGACAAATACAAACTAAGGCTACGTCATGTAAAATTTTCTAATGGTCGTTTGGACAATGAAGAATTATGGAGACGAAGTCTCGAAAAACAACATACATGAATTGTTAACAGATTTAAGTAATATTTAGAGCCATTTTACACTATTAACAAGACTATTTTAACATGGAATTCCGTTATGTGAGTGCTTCACCATATTTAATGCTTACGCTTACTCCCCAACAAGCAAAATTCATAACCTCGGGAATAAAAATGGGCATTTAATTGAAATTCATTACTGACTACCCTCCTCAAACATAAATCTGAGGTATGCGGTTACTGTAGGTGTAGGAACCTACCTAACGAAGTATTTTTATCAGGCCTCTTAATATATAAAATCGATATTTCATTTGATTGGATGGCCTTCACAAAATTGCAAGCCTTAAAAACGAAGTCCTGATATAAATATTTATTTCATTGTTTTATATATTTTTAAACGACTTCGAAAAAGAGGAGGTTCTCAATTCGACTGTATTTTTTTTATTTTTTTATATGTTACCTCAGAACTTTCGACTGGGTGAACCGGTATTGATGATTTTTTTTTATTTAAAAGCTGGTGCTTCCCGTGTGGTCCTGTTTTAATTTGATCCAGTTCTGACAATGGCATCCTTGAGAAAATCATATAAGTCTAAAATTTGCATCAAGTATGTGCGCGACAAATGGCCGAATAACTCAATATCACGCCAACCGATTTTGATCATTGTTTTTTATTGGAAAGGATGTACTTCAAGGGTAGTTTGACGAGAGTTTGGTTAGGTTCTGATTATGGGATTCAAGAAAAAGTAACGGAACTCTCCAATTCTTAAGAGCAAATTTACGATACTCGGCCGAATCTTAATCGAATTAGTTAGTGTACTTCAGATTCACTAAAAATCAAAAAATAAACAAAAATTTTAACAAAAAAAAAACGACTTCAAAAAATGCACTAAAAAGTAAAAAAATAATTTCGTATTCTTCTACAACTTAATAATCAACTTTCTTTTTCTACTCATCAATATGTAGGTACGATTGTTATTTTTGGAGTCGGTGTCAGCCAAGGTACCCGGCCGGCGTGTCCACAAGTCGCGCGTGCGACACAAGCACATCTCACCTATAACTACGTATGTAGTTACAAACCTACCTTGGCTGACACCGACTCTAAAAATAAAAATCGTACCTACATATTGATGAGTAGAAAAAGTAAGTTGAGTTGTATTAAGTTGTAGAAGAATACGCAATTATTTTTTTACTTTTTAGTGCATTTTTGAAGTCGTTTTTTTGTTTTGTTAAAATTTTTGTTTATCATTTGTAATTTATATTCGCCATGTACCTCATTAAAATCATAAATTACTCGGCTTTCCAAGAATGCTAGAAAATGAGATGTTCATTATAATGAAGTTAGTGAAAAACAAATTAGAATTTTAGTCAGGAGAAATGTATGTTAAAATGTATGTTAGAGTAGGTTGGCTGCATCTTCGTTTTAAGCATTGGATAGCTTAGGTCTTGTATTGAATCGTAGTAATCGTAATATTTATTATAATCCTAGAATTGCTTACTAATGAAGTTATTATAATTTACTAGCTGGTTCCGGGCATGCGTTGCTAGGCCATTTAATAAATAAATTGTTTTCCCTGCGTGTCCCTTTCCATTCGTCCCGTTTCCCTTCCGCCTCCCATTCCCCCGTACCGCTAACCCCCCACCCGAGTTCCCCTCCCCCCTCCCAGGTTCCCCTCCCTCCTCTCGGGTTCCCGCCACACCCGCGAACCCCCTTTCTCGAGTTCTCTCACCCCTCCCCCCTCCCACATTCCATACATTCAGTCCCGGTACAATCAGTTTTCAAACAGTTCGCGTGCCACCTATTGCAATTTTTTATTCAAATTTCATAATGCCAGAGCTCACCAGTAGTTTTATATAAGCTGTTTCCTGACAATAACAAACACAAAAAAAAATAATGATCCCATTTGGTGCAGTCCTTCGGAAGTTATGCACATACATTTCGGTGATTCATTTTTATTTATATAGATAGATAGAAGAATAGATAGATAGATAGATTATAGATTATAGATTTATAAAGATTTGTTCCTTTCACCCAAAACGCTAGCTTCCTTCTTTTCTATCTTCTCTAAAACTCAATAAGTTTTAGTGTAGATGGAAAAACTTTTAGGTATGCAAAAGTAACATTTTGAATGTAATGATAAATCCCTGAATAATATTATCATTAAAATTGTTGAAATAAAATTTAAAACGTGCGACTTACTATACATTAACATTTGTATTCATGACAATGTTAATTTTGAAAAAGGTGCGGTTTTCCTTTATTATTTTGGATCGCTGTACGAGAGGAAATATCCGATTCCCGAATGCGACAATTGGTGAAAATAGTTTTTTCGAGAGAGTGATTGAACCCAATCATATTACCCAGTAAGTGACAGTCGGACACAAAGCTCTTTCCCGGAACTCGGTTTAAATCAGGATTTGTGTAAAAATAAAACGATATATCTGGAAAAGTCAGTCAGTCTTCGCAATTTAGAAAAAGGGTGAGGAAGATAATAATGAAAGTATCTTATACAAGCAGAATTACAGTCGCCCGCGAAAGAGAAGGCATAATCGAGCAAATTACTGAGTTTGAGAGATGTGTGAACTCGAATGAAGCAAGGAGTATGAACGTCAAAGATACCCAAGAAATTGTAGCCAGTGAACGGTATTTATTACATACTACCAGTTAAAAACCCGCTCCGCTTTTTTTGGTTCGGCTTCACCCAGCTTGAAAGTTAGTAACCATTTTAAGATTCCTATAGGAACTGGTTTCAAAAATAACCCGTTCCTCGAATCCACTGTGATCCAGTGACAGCTAGTCACCAGGACAAATTAACCGCGAAGGTAATGACCTCATATAAAAATGAAACGTCAAATAAAAAAGAAACCTTTCAATTTGACTGTCCTGGAACGGGAGACCTTCCTAGTTGGACAGTCAAAGCTTCTTTAAACTGTTAATGTATTATTTATAACAAAATAAAATAAATATGTAATATATAGCCGCGTGATATTATTATTCATATCTGCCAGTTACAATAATAATTACAAATTCGTAGTACTGACGCCTGCCAAGGGATGCTAATCACGCGATCTTTTAACAAATGGCGCATCTTTTGGCATTGCTTTAATTCAGTTATATTACTAAAGTAGATTTGTATACAAGCTCCACGTACGAAATCGGTTTCAGAGTTGCATTCTTAGCCGGATTCTTAATTTTTAACCGTACAGTCTCTAGCTTATTAATAATGATGATGATTTTAGGCAAGTCATGTAAAGATGTAAAGAATCGCAATAACAAATAATGTGCAAATTTGGGTAAAGGGAGGAGTGTGTACAAAACCGGAGTTGTTTGGTAAAGCATTTAATTAATTCTCTCTGACTACCCTTGCTAAGTAACGACGTCTTGGTCAGCTAGTTATATGTGTAAAATTGTTTTGGCTGTAAAGGGTAGCGGGAGTTTGAGTGTCTTCGACAGCGTAATAAAAGAACTACTCACGGTTGTAAGTTATTGAGGTCTAACCAAAGCAATTTCACAACATCAAAATCGATGTTGTCTAGTTTGTTTCCCGCCCTCTGCGCCAGAAGTGAAAAATGATCAAGTGAGATTGGATCTGGAGTTTTTATTATCATGGCCGAATTTGAATACCAATTTGACGGCGGGTTTACAGCGCGGAATCGGTTCCAAACACACATACGTTTTTCCGCACACACTTCGTATATGTATTATAAGACACATGAGAAATAAATAAGCCGCAGCCTTCGGGATGCGCACAGTCACATTCAATTGAAAGTAAATACACAAAAAAATATTTAGATTTAAAACGCCATTTTGATTGTGTCATACCCCTTCCCTTCTTTTCAGAGCCCAGATTTATTGTGACCCGTTTTAATACGGCGCAAGAGTTCAAAATAACGAGTGATTTTTCACGGTATAGGTATATTGTTACTTGCATATAAGTAGTAGTTGTGATAATGAATTCTTTCGAAGAACTAACTTTTAATTAAATGAAGACAATATTTGCGAAACTCAATGGAAAATCTGGAGTAAGAAAAATCAGAAAAAGAAATTGGCACCTCTGGGACTAGAACCCAGAACCTTCTGCTATCATGGCAACAGCTCTACCAACTGAGCTAAGGTTTCTAAATTCAATTTGGTCACTTTTAACTGTAATATAATAATAATAAAAAAAAATCATACTTCGACTAAGATATACCAACATTATCTTCATTTTCTTAACGCAAATATTATTGGCTGCTATCTGTATATATGATTGCAAGATTCAAACCCGAACTAAATGCTATCTAGACAGCGTCTGGATAAGTTTTTAGATTTTATTTTTAATATGCGAAAGCAGAAGGTCCTGGGTTCGAGTCCCAGAGGTGCCAATATCTTTTTCTGATTTTTCTGTCCCCAGATTTTCCATAGAGTTTCGCTAATATTGTCTTCATTTAAATAAATATTACAATTTGAGGTTTTACTCATAAAGTTAAAGATAAAAATAAATATTCATCCTAGACTCGCAGAAAAGTCATTGGTTGTCGCATATTGAAAGTAAAATGGATAAATATTTATCCAGACACTATCTAGACAGCATTGAGTTCGGGTTTGAATCTTGCAATCATATATACAGAAAGCAGCCAATAATACGTGCGTTATGAAAATGATGATAATGTTGGTAGTGAGTCGAAGTATGATACAGTTAAAGGTGACCGAATTGGATATAGACACCTTAGCTCAGTTGGTAGAGCTGAATTCATGAAAGCAGATGGTCCTGGGTTCGAGTCCCAGAGTTGCCAATATCTTTTTCTGATTTCTCTGTCTCCATATTTTCGATTGAGTTTCGGTAATATTATCATCATTTAAATAAATATTACAATTTGATGTTTTACTCATATAGTTAAAAATCAAAATAAAAAAGGTAACTTTTAGATAATTAATCACAAAAAAATTATAAATTTTTTTTTTTAAATTATTTTATTGATGGGTATTCATATTAGCGGTTTCAAATATTTGAAACTCAAAGACACACGCTGTGCTAAATACATATTATGTATGTCTACTTTTAAAAGGTTATTACGGAGTACATTTTTGTAATACAATCGACTTAAGTGCAGGTAGAAGCGCTATCGTGTTGAATTTCTCAAGAGCTTCTCGCTTCATAGTCAGCTCTAGTTACTAGCCACATAGTTACTTCAACTCGGTCTTAACTACAACATCCTAACTAAGATATCTTAACTTCATCTGTGTGTGGTTTAACTTGTTTTGCGAATTTTTGTCAGGAGATCATTTAGAATACAAAAAAATTTTTTTTTTAAGTTGTGAAATAATTATTAAACTGCTACGTTACATACTATCATCAATAATAATAACAAGCAAGTTCCGACCTACGTTCCAGTAGATTGCTACCTGATGTCGTGCATACGAGTTCTGCCTGGGAATACTATACTTTGTACTCTGATGAAGAAACTTTAAGAGGGAATAACCAGACAAAACCGGAAATACGACATTTTTAAGTAAAATTTTGGACGTATTGAATCTTTTCCACAAAAAATTATAAATTGATTTCGAAAGACAATTCTTTCATCTACATAGTAAAGCTTTGTTTTAAATTTTGAGAAAATATGTTTATTTTTAGTACAACAAGGATTTACCGTAGGTCGTTGGTAGTTTTGTTAAATATTCAAACAAAATTTTGTGTTTTACAACGCACCTTTCAAATCATATAATCATGCAGTAAAATAAATCAATTAATTATCTGGGAAAGCTATGTTTCAGATTTTTTTAAATAAAATAATAGTTTAAATAAAATAATTATAAAAAAGATCCGCCAACGTGTTTTGTGATGAAAATACTTCATTTTGTCTATTTATTTACAGTCTTACAAAGTTTTTACATTTTATTTTACTTAGACGTTATTGAAAAATTATAAATACTTTTAATCAAAAAATAATAACAAAAAGTACATAATTTGAATAGTTTTATCATCACGCCTTTCAGCATTTTTGAACGTAAGTAGAATTTATCAGAGCAAATTTTGAATGACGTAATATCGATGTTGAGTTATTATTTTAAAAAACTGGTACAGAGAATAATAATTCATCTTTCTCATTTGACCACCCTGTACGATCGTAAGAACATCTTTCGACGAAATTATTTTGAATTCTCGACCGCTGGCTGCACTAACAGATTTGGTCATTTTCATTTTGAATGCAAAATCGTTCAAGCTCAACATTTCTGGGAATATTTTAGATCGAATTTAGATCTAAAATATCGAAATTAGATTTAATGATTTTAAATCGAATTTAGTTTAATATCGTTGTAGTTATAATCGGGTCATACATTAACATTGTTGAAAATTTTTATGTGCATCTGGATTTGAATTTAATTCTTCCACTGCCTTGGAAGAGGCATGGTTTTGACCCAAACATTTTTAATTCTCCTGCTTTTCCAAGATTAATTTCTCCAAAACCACCTACCTATATATTAAACTAGCTGAAGTCCCGTTGCATTAAAATAACCAAATCTGTTTACAGCACTATTTTTATATAATTAAGGGCCATTAATTTTATTTTATTTATTTTAGTTTTTATTCCAGCAGGACTGGGAGGGTAGTGCAATCCCAGTCTGCCATATTACATAAACAACACTATAAACTATAAAAGAAAATAAAAAGTTTACATATTAGGTAGTACCTAATTAAAACATAAAATGAAAACAAAATTCATCACATAAATAAAAATTAAATATGCATAAAATTAAAATAAATAATAATTAAACAGAATTAAAAAATAAAAAGATATTTTTGGATTGTCCATCAGGGTGGTCGCCTCATCATTTGCATCCATCGCTCATTTACTGGGGAACTGAGCCACTCGGATGCAGCCACGACAATGATATTGGTTGAAGTCCGTGTCCTGCTCCAGAAGCTGGCTAGTCGGTGGCGAAGTAAGGCTGGGAATGAGTGCACCCTCCCCTCGGTGAACATCGCGGAGGCACTGCAGAACCTCGGTAGTTGCATAAGTTGCCTATATGCATTGTTGTAGCACACCCTCAGTTTGTCCCATGCGCTGCTGGGTATTGTGTCCACAGTTCAGATGTATACAGGGCAGTGCAGTATGTCTTGAAGAGCAGTTTTCTGACATCATCGCTACAGTGGTAGAACCGCCTTGAGAGCATTCCGGCCCGTATGTTAATTGCTCGTCTTTGTCGTTCCATATCTTCTATATCCTTCATGTCTTCGGTTAGGATATGTCCCAGATACTTAACCTGTGAGGGCACAAGCAACTCATTTCTTTCTAGATATATTGGAGGAATATTTGATGGCTCCTTATTGTGTTTGAAAGCGACGATGACTGACTTTTTAGAATTGAAGCAGAATTAAGCAGCCAGCGGTCGAGAATTCAAATTAATTTCGTCGAAAGATTCTTACGATCGTACAGGGTGGTCAAAGGAGAAATATGAATTATTATTCTCCGTACCAGCTTTTAAAATAATAACTCAACATCGATTTTATTTCATTCAAAATTTGCTCTGATAAATTCTACCTTCATTTAAAAATGCTGAAAGGCGTGATGATACAACTATTCAAATTATGTACTTTTTGTTATTATTTTTCGCAGAGTTTTTTAGACATTTCATGTAGTCAGTGACTTTCATCTTGTTTTGGAGGTTAAGTGTTGTGCAAAATTTCGTCAATCTCGGAATAAAACAACTGTAGATTTGTATAAAAATCAAATGAAACTCTCATTTATATGAATAACTAGCTGGTATCCGGCATGCGTTGTTATGCCATTTAATAAATAAATTGTTTCTTCCTGCATGTCCTTTCCCATTCGACCGATTCCCTTTCCGCCTCCCCTTCCTCTCCTGCGTTCCCTTCCCCTTTCGCGTTCTCCCTCCGCCTCCTCCACCTTCCCGCATTTTACACATTCAATGCCAGAGTGCACCAGTAGTTTTTTACAAAAAAATAACGAACACAAACAAAATCTATCCAAATTGGTGCAGTCGTTCGGAAGTTATGCACGTTCATAAATTTCAGCGATTCATTTTTATTTACATAGAAGATAGATATTAGGGAACGTACCCATAACTACGTGACCAACTTTTTGCAATTTTTAACCCCCCCCCCCCCCCCCCGGTGACCAAAATCCTAAGCAACCCGCCGCTCATTTGTATGGAGCGTGACATTTAGAACCCCCCCCCCCCCTAAACGTGTCACGTAGTATGGGTACGTTCCCTTAACTACGATGCCTGAAATAAAATTTCCCGTAAATATATCGGCATAGTTACCAAGATAACGATTTGTTTTGCTTTCCGTCTGACGTTATCAATAACTCGCTTTTGTAAGAGACAAAAAACATATACTAAATAAAATATATTAATATTTATAATTTCATAACGCCGGAGCTTACCATTATATACGTCTCAACATAGTAAAACTGCCCCCTTGACCTTTTTTCTCTTATATTTTGTAATCTTCTCCGTAATAATTTGATGTATAACTGTTTTTTGGAGACCTGAAAAAATAAATAAATAAATAAATATTTTACTATTAGCCTATTTTACTCATATAATGTAGCTTTCCATTGGTGAAAGAATTTTGAAAATCGGTTTAGTGGTTTAGGCGAGATTGCCTTACAACAAACTCGCGCACTTTCGCATTTATAATATTAGGATAGAAAATAAATAATAACAATAGATGTTCCTCGCATTTTTGAATTTCATCAAAATCTTTCTCATCTATTAATAATACACATATTCATATCGCCTTTAAGAGTTTTTTTTTCAGAATATTTGCTAATATATCGCATAAAATAACAATATATTCTGACGGTTTCCCCTGCGTGCTTAGAATCCACCCCTCGTGTTAATATCCATCTCTTATGGCCAACACTTGAAATGTCGGCGAGTTAAATAATATTGAAGGTCAGATATAATTATTTGGGGTCAAAGCTTGATATACCCTTCATCGCAATAACTGACCTTCCGTTTTAGTTTTTGCTGTTATGTTATATTATAAGGATTTCAAATAACGACGTGCTCTAGAGGGGTTGGTGTTTGTGCCGTAATGTAACACGCGGTTAATAACGTTGCGGTTCGTTATAATTTATTACCTATTATTACGTCACACTACGAGTAGGAAGATATCCAACGCTTTGATAAGACCGATACAGAAATCCATTAACTCGGTTCGGCTGAAATCAAATGACTATCACCTAATAAAGAATTGGAAATATTTTTTCACTTGCGTCAAGAGACCTTAAAACAGCCGCTGTGAGAGGCCTTTCATTGTGAATACTTTACTGATTAATTTTTATGTTTCTTTCTGATATTTTCAAGTGTTTATTGTCATTTATTCACTCGAACGATTTTTGGCAAGATTACAAAAAATAGAATATTCCGGAATGTTGCGGAATGTTCGGGAATAGGATGGAACGTTCAAGAACATACCGGAATATCCCAGATCATTGTGGAACATTCCAGGTCATCCAGGAATATTGTGGAATGATCTGGAACATTATTCTGGAACATTTGAAATCTTTTTGTACTGGGCTACCATATGGGGTATATAAAGCAAGATCCATCGTGGATTCGAACGTCAATTGTAACGTATTAATTTTTGAGAGTTTAACGACGCGAGTAGGTACTGTTTAATTTAATTTATTTTCATTATTCAGTTTGACAGTCCGTCGACCCTGTCAACGGTGAAGTTGGTAGCTCGCGCCGGGAAAGATGGCGGCGGACGTAAATTTGGGTTTTCTGGCGGGAAATCTTTTTATTTTTTGGTTCATGTAAGAACGAGGTCTGCCTTATTTTTTTGATTGACGAAGGGGAGTGTTATTGGCGAAGGCGATGCAGTAGCATCAAGCTATTTTGCCAGTGATTTGTCCGTGTTCATTGGCCTCACATTTGAGATACGGAGGGATTAATGGAAATGTGCCGGTCATGGTGGTCCGGATACTGAAGTAAATGTGACTTTACTTTTGGATTTGTCCCGATACGGGTTTCAGCGAAGACTGGTTGCGGAGGTCTTCGGATGTGGCTGGAAAGTGTAATTTACTATGCTCCACCATCCTGTCTGTCAAGGCGCGCGTGCTGTTTGGGGATGAAAATTCTCGGTTTGAGGCATCTTTACGCGGTTGCGGAAGAGCTCCCACACCTGGATGCTCGAGGGTTTCCTGAGAAAGAAGCCCGTATGTCCGGAATCCTGGCCACGGATAGGAAGATGTCCAAGACGTTCTTTATGTGCAAGGAGTTCTCACGTGAGTTTTGCGGATAGTTTAGTCCAGCTCTCTTTCTCTCACTTGTTACCGTTTTCACCGAGTAGCATAAGGTATTTACACGTGTTTGTTTATTTTACTATAAATAAGAACTGCACTCTAACAAAATCTTTCATTTGAGATGAACCCTACAATTTTTCCCACTAACTTGAGATGGATCGACATTGCTCTGCCTTTACCTACTTAAATTTACATTACACAATTCAATCTCATATCAACTCCCTGAGCGAAGCCGGACACCCTAGTTAGAGTATTTGAGAGTATTCCACAATGTTTCAGAATATCCTGGAACATTCTGGAAAATTGTGGAATATTCGGGAATAGGTAATCGGGAACATCAATGTGAAACATTCCAGAACATACTCTCGAATGTTGTCCTGAGCGAAGCAAAAAACATGTATTCATCAATAGACTTTTACAGTTTTATACATTTTATTCATTGATATTATTCTATTGGCGAAAAGTTTAGTGCTCAGTTATACATTCAGGATTTCTCCTGGAATGTTGCTGGTTTTCAGCAGTGCTTCTAATAACGTCTTCATTTAATTAAAATGTTCATAGTTTAGTTAAACCATAGCCGAGATAGTTAAAAAAGAATTTATAAATAGCTGGGTTATAACGAGAAACATTTTCGAAGATTTATCATTTACGAAGTAAACTGAACTACACCTTTTTAAATCCCATGAAAAGGTTTTGTACAAAGATTTCACGGAAACATTAAGTAATCAGCCGAGAGATACATTTGGATCCGTCCGAGCGCGAAAGCATATCTGGTCGGAGAGGTAAAATAAATTATTCTGCAGTTTTTTCCACTTCTCTAGGTATTAGGATGGAACTAGGTTGCCAATATCGTGATTGCTTCGTGAGCCTCGGATCGTATCGCTTTACAAACGACCCTCACACCATTCGAGTGATATCTGTAGGTCGGGAATAAAATTCCAACATAATAATGTGGGGTCGATTTGCATGCATAAATTTCGTAACAGAAATTGTGTGCACCTAACAGATGACCATCGCGTTTTTAAACGAAATTCTGCAGTGTTACTGGTTTTCTTTTAAAAATGTACATATACGAGGATGTATGTAAATTGGTGATCACGGCCACCCGGCAAGTGGTAGAACCGGATTCGTAACCAGGTGGCAACTAAAAAAATTTTCCGTGCCTGTTTTTACATTCTTTGAACATTACTAATATTAATTTTATTAATAATATATTTAACTATCACCCCGTTTCCCACTCGGTCTTGGCACACATTCCTTCGCTCTTCGCTCACACACATCAGCTCATACATGCACTTCAATTATTCTGACTCTTGACGTGGCCCAACTCAAGTATCTGATTCACTTGGCCGTGCCATGTCTTTCTTGGGTGTCCTCGACTTCTTCAACCGTTTATATTTGAGTCACGTACCTAATCTCATTACGCTCAACATGCCCAAACCATCGGACCTTTCTTAATCTTACTCATTACGCTTACATCAGCCTTGCATTCTTTTTACCACACATTCGCCTCAGGGATCTCATTTCGACAGCATTCAGTCTAGTTTCATCCTTCCTCTGCTAGTTCCATGCGGCGGCACCAGTTCTCCATTATGGACGGCTAGCTTCGCTTCTTTGGACAGTTTTTGTTGGCGCCTACGGTGTTCAGTTCTCCGGAGTTCCAGCTCCAGTTCTTCAGTTGGAGTTACCTGCATTAATATCCATTAATAATATTTAAATACAAGTAAGCAAGATGTTTTCAGTCATGGTCTCATATCGATAGTCAATTTTCAATGAGTGTTTTTGTACTAGATAAATATACTATATAGATAAACATACGTACACATATTTTTTAACGTTTTTAATTTGTATCAATCTTAGTAATGGCTTTCCAACTTATCATCTTTGAAATTTTATTTTAACAGTAGTGTAAATCCTTCCTCAACTTCCTCTCCCTCGTTTCCTTGCCCTCTCCACTACCTTCAGCCTCACAACGTAGCCCAATTTAGGAATGGCATAGTCTCACTGGCTCCAGGCGGGAGCAGTTGGGTCTCTCGTGCGGTACTCCCATAAAATAAAATTAGAGTGTGCAATTCACACGCGGTGAAACCTTCAAAAAACTAAAGTAGACAAGAGTGGAGAGGCTACGAAGCACCGCACAAAGGGGAGACAGATCATACTATCTCATTCTCTCGCAGGCTAAATCCTATGGATGTATGTGTTTGTCTCTTTTTAGTGTAATTTGGGAAGCGGGTATCGGTACCGCCGCCCCAGGAACGATTTTTTGGATAAGCAACACCTCTGCCATAGATCACCTCAAGTGATTCGTTATGTTTGGTGACTTAGTAGGGGTGCCCGGGTTAACCAGCTGCGTGGTGGGCTGAAACGGAAGAGGCCGGTTTGCGGAAACCTTGTGACCTCTGTAGCTGGTCTTTCACCGTAGCGGGAGGAATGGATTCGTACATCCGTCACTTCTGAACACACTGATCCCTAGATTCCTACCCACCCCTCATACTCTTTTCCTTCCCAGAATTTCCTTTCCTTAGCCACCTCCACAAAGCAACTTAGCACTTAGCAACCCCAAAGATGACTTAGACCCTGATGGAAATTATTTTCCTCATGGCCTCTTGTGTGGGGTTAATGTGAAAAAAAAAATTCGCTATTTTTCGTTTCATCGAAAAAATTCAAGTGCAGTTTACAAGTGCGGTAAAAGCGAATCTTTACCAAAACAATCTCAAGCAATACTTGAAAAGTGAGGTAATAATCAAAGCGATCAATGAGCGCAGACCTAGCGTAATTTCCGTTTCATATCTCAATCAAAAGGAGCCTTTAAAAGTGAAATCATAATCAAAGCGGTCAATGAGCGCAGTTGATGCGTCGCAGTTGCAGTAATCGTCATTTCAACAATAATTTAATTACACATCTGCCAGATCTGCCCTGATGATGAACACTGCAACGCTGTCCGAAACGTTGGCTAAAGAAGGAGGTAGCGCAATACGGCACAACACCCCAAAAACAAATAACGAAAATAATTCATGTAGTTTATATGAATCATATTTTAAGTTAGGTTTATTGTGGAGAATAAAGGAAACCACAATGCAAGTCACGTGGGCGTATTTCGTGATCCAAAGGTCTGACCAATATTGGCTTAAATTATTTCATGTGCAGAACTGAGTTTCACAATAATATAAAATTTAAAATGGGTTGACGATATACCATACAACGATGACAGTACTAAGTCAGTGGCGACACTGGTTTCCATTCAAATATATACTGAAGGAATTTCTAGAGTTCTTCATTATTCTATGGTTCATTGTATCTCTGCAAAAAACAGCAAATATTTTGATGAATTTGATGAATAAAAACAAAACCCCTGTTCGTGTCTTTGAGCAGTTATAGTAAAATTTCTCTGCGCTACCACGCTAAACAATTTTTAAGCTGTTATCGCAGTAGTCTTGTTATGTTAGTGGTATTTTAGATTGTATTTCTGACAGCTTTAGAAATAAACTTATTACGTGTCGGAGAAATTATCCCTTTTTGCATTGCAGCAAACGTGAATATCAGGTGATATAGATAGGTATGAAATAAATTCTTTAAATAGTTTAGTGTGTGGAAGGTACCGAGTCAGCGACGGCTGACAGACCACCGCCCCAGCGCCAGCGTCTCTGATACTGTTACTTAGATGCTGGATGCTTAAAAATAATGTTTTTTGTATTTCCTATGTTCGTTTTTCGTAAATAGATCAACTACACTTATATGAAATTAACTCGGCTTACGGAATCAATTAACAGATCTGCAAAGGCTTCTGTGTAAACGAATGATTTTTTGCACGGTAGCCAAAATACCTACAGTGGTGACACGACACACGTCGATGAACGTTTGCCTACTTGTTTTCAACGAAATTAAAAATATATTTTTGAATGTAGCTATTACTTTGTGGTTATCCATTATAGAAAAATGAAATAATTCAACTTTGTATAAACCACTTATTTGATGTGAAAATCCGACCGGTTTCGGAACAAACGTTCCTTCGTCAGGGAAAGCTTATACTAATTTGACAGTTTCGAACAATGTTTTATTATGGTAGGGGTGGAGCCGTTGCTAGATAATAATCCGAAATTAAAAATAATCCGAAAATATGCCTTATTTGACTTTGTTGCCACGTACACGTTATTAAATAGCGTAGGAGTCCCTTGATCTAATTAAATATTATATTGTAGGTATGTCAAGCTGATGCATCAGTGTGTTGCCATTAAACTTCAAACGATATAGTTAAATCATATTCATAACCTTTAAAGTTTTCTCTTCCAAAAAGAAAATACCAAAAAAATTGCCTCATCATTGTCAGCATTTTACAAAAAAAAAACCACCAACAAAAAAATTCATTGCAGTTTTCCTTCCGTTCATGAATCCATCACCCATTATGCATTTGCCGTTTTCATCAACAGCGTGACATCTAGCGGGAATACTAAAAAGTGCAATCGTGTTTGGTTTATGCCGTGAAATCACTTGAAAGGCTCTACATTCCGCATGAGAGAATACGGGATACGTACGGGGGCTCCACTCTTCAATAGATTTCGCTACTTCGGCGTTGTGGCCTCAATACGAAGGTTATTGGGTAGCGGAAATGATTTCAGGGTTGGTGCGTCCTTTCGAAAGCTGAATGTTTTATTGAAAGTTCTGGAGAATTGTTGAATATCGTCCAGTGAATATCGAAATCTGAGGCATGCTTTTCTTTATCTATTATCACGTTTTTAGTAAGATAGATATCAGTTGATAATTCAATGAGTATCTACAAAATCGAAACTTTTAAACCGGATTACTTTACTACAAGTTTATTCAATAAGATTAAGCGAAAGTCATACAGATCATACCTATTTTTAACTTTGTCACAAAATTTGTTGGTTTTTTTATGTCCTATGTCTTATTTTATTTAATGTATATATATCTACATTGTAATAATATATTGATTGTGTTTTTATTTGAAATAAAACTATTTAATAGCATTTGCTATTTACATCACGATAAGTCTTAGCTCTGATAGTCGGTTCCGCGACTTTTTATCCCGCGACAAAATATCCCACAACAAAATATCTACTAAAACCTAACCTAACCCAAGCTAACAAAAGATGGGACATAAATAATAAAGTCATCCTGTAAAGACAATAAATTAATGTTATCTGTATTACTTTTGTCACATTTTACTATTGTCAAACTATTATTTATTATCTTTACAGGATGTCTGTATTATGTTTGTCCCATTTTTTGTTCAGGATCAGTTTGGTTATGTTAGGGTAAGTTTTAATGGATATTTTGTTGGGGGATGTTTAGTTTGTAGTATATTTTGTCGGGGATATTTTGTCGCGGGATGAAAGCGCGCATTACCCTGAAAGTCGCTCACTCATGTGTGTATACGATAATCGTTTTTTTTTGATTCTCAAAAGAAATATATATGTTCAAAAAACTTATAATTGATTCGAAGTAATAACGAGTTTGGAGGTATTTTAACATTTCATTCTTGCTATATAATTAAGTAGGTTCTTTATTAGATTTTTTTTTTAAATTATACACCATAAAAAGCTTGTATGTATTATGTACGGGAGTGTTATTAATTATTTAGTTATCAAGAAGTTTTTTACTATTATTATTTACCCGCATATCTACCTCCCAAATTCCAAAATATTATTCTTTTGAAAAATTGAAAAAATCATTAAAACTTATTATCCTTTTCTTTAACGAATTCATTTGGCAGCCAGGTTGACATAGTCGGACTACGGCAGTCACAGCCAGCAAAATACTAGTAGCTTAAGAATCAACCAGTTTTGTCACTATTTCCACTGGCTGCCTCGACGGATGCATGAGGAATGAGGCAACCGCATACATTCACCCTAGTCGTATTTGGCTGAGCGCAGCCGCGGCTGCGTATACAAAGTGCGCAATCGGCATGTTTTGACTGGCTTACGCGGCTGACATTTTTGGCTACACGGTGCTTTTGCTTGAATACATTTTAGAACAAATAGATTACGTAAGCCGCGCTGCGCGACCTGCCTCGAGAACGTGCTATCACTACTCGTTCCTAAGTGGTAGGTGCTTAGTAAATCCCTAGTGAGAGCATTCTCAATAGCAATTGAAATGGTTATAGGTACCACCATTGGAGAATAGATGTAAAAGTCAAATTATTCCCAACTCTCCTTCCCTCCTGTTCTTCACACATAAAAACTTCTTTCAGTGTTATATTATTTTTAAATATCACCGGGGAAACTATAGTTGCATTGGCTGAGGGTAGTTGAAGTAGAACTGGTGTTATTGCAGTATTATACGCAGGTATATAATATATAGGTTTTTCGTGAGTTTCCGTGCGAATTATTCTGTTTTTTGTTTCAATCATTTAAGATTTAAGTTTTTTCTAAGTGAAATTAAATTAATTGCATTGTACCTACTACACAAATTTCACGAAAAAACACACGAACTTTAGGTAAATTTGGCATATTACAGCAACGAATCGCTCAAGATATTTAAAAAAGCGCTTTTGTATGCCATAAATCGCTTGAGTGGAAATAGATTTTACACCATGACTTACTGAAAGTATATTCGACAGTGGTACGAAGTCAAACAGTTTGAATAAGAAAATTTGAATTCTGTGATTCGCAGATAGGTTTTTTCTTTGACGGGTTATATCTAAACCAGTGTACCGTAGTGGTTGTGAAGTAGTATTTCTAAAAGTCATGATAATTTGATAGTATTATATAATTTTTTATCTTCATTTATAATACAATCTTTTTTATGATGTCCGTACACGGCCATGAACAAAATAACCTCACTTACCGACATCGATAGCTACAAAAAACACCCTGCACTTTATTAAAACTTATCGGAGGGGTTTTCAGCAATGTTCCATTGTATTAACCCCCTTTTTCCTTCCCAACCCTCCCCAACAGCACCTCCCCCTATTCTATACAATCCTTAGTCTGAATTTTCTCAACTATTGAACCGCTTCCGGCCGCCAATTTGAATATCCGGGCTCGGATTTAGGCGGGCACCGGAAACCCACCTGAAACCTGAATTTCAGTATTTCAGTCATTAAGGGGGAAACAAAACGATGGATTTGCAGACATTAATCGCCCGCTGAACTCGAATCGTCAAGTTGCTGAATTGTAGCCGAGGTGTTATGGGAGGCTCTCAGTGAATTATGAATTGGATTCATTATTCAAATATCTACCAAGGGTTTTAAAATTTTGTTCTCTTGTCCGTGAGGCTAGATTTTGAAAATGTTTGTCATCGGTACTATCGAGGACGGTTATTGGGTTTATTCGTGTTTCCATACGAATAAAGTTAAAGGAAGTGGTATGTTGGGAACTACCGGGATAAGGGACTATTATGAATCTATACTTTTGAATGTAGCTATAACTTTGTGGTTATCCATTATAGATAAATGAAACAATTGAACTTCGTTTCAACCACTTTTATATTTGAGTAAATCCGACCGGTTACAGAATGACCGTTCCTACTTCAGGGCAAATGTATACTGATTTGACAATTTTGAAATATGGATGGGAACAATGTATTATTATGGTAGGGGTGAAGCCGTTGCTAGGTACTAATGAAGAGTGGGTGTGTAGGGGGACATATCCATGATTGGGCAATAGAGACAATATTTTCTGTTTGTTGATAATAGATTCATTATTTTTAAGGGTTTTTTTTTAATTTCCAAGGCTTCTAAGTTATCTAAACGTTTTCCTTTATGATTAATATGAAGAATATTTATCCCTGTATTTTTTCAAAACTATGGTTATTTTCAATGATATGGTTAGCGAAAAATTATTATTATTATGACACCTTAAATGTTCTTTGATTCTGATTTCAAAATTACGAGTTGTTTTTTCAATATAAAATGAGGGACAATCATTACATTTGAGTTTATATATTCCGGAAGTAGTCCATTTATGGTCTTTATCTTTAGCATTTCTCAAAAAATTACCGATATTATTTCCGGTCGGATTTTCTCAAATATAAAAGTGGTTCAAACAAAGTTAAATTGTTTTATTTATCTATTATGAATCTTTTTGTTTTTGGGGTATTATGCCGTGTTGCGCTACCTCCTTCTTTAGCCAACGTTTCGGAAAGCGTTGCAGTGTCCATCATCAGGACAGATGTGTAGACATCTACCCTGATAATGGACACAGCAACGCTGTCCGAAACGTTGGCTAAAGAAGGAGGTAGCGCAACACGGCATAATACCCCAAAAACTAATAACAAAAATACTTTTGGCCGTGAAAATCTAAAATGGTATATTATGAATCTATTTAAAGCGGTAAACGGAAAAACATAATTTTTGGATGACTTTACCCTAGATTACAATACCTGGCTATTCCGACCTTTTTTTACAATAGCTCCTCACAGAAGGCCCCGAGTGAAATAATTCCCTTCAGAGCCAATGTCATCTGTGGGAATTCTGTGTGGAGGGTATTTTTAGGAAAGAAAGGAGAGAAAATTCTGGAAAGGAAATAGATATGAGAGGTCGGTAGTAATCTGGGAGTCAGTGTGTCCAGGAGAGACACGACGTGTGAATCCATCCCTCCCACTGCAGGGCAAGACGATGTTTCGATAGAGACTAGCTGGAGAGGTCAAAAGATCTACCTTAACCAGTCTCCGCCAATCTTTCCCGCCACGCAGTAGCTGGGCAGGCGCAACTACAGCAAAAACGCGGACAAACCTCACTCCATAAACCCGGCGACCCCTGCTAAACCACCGAATGTGGCGAACCACATTGGGTGACCTACGGCAGAGGTGTTGGTTATCATAGATACATACCCGCCTCCCAAAATTTTAATTGACCCGATTGCTAAACACGGCTAAAGCGACATTTCAAATATGAATGATGGTCTTTTTTTACGAGTGCCGTATTACAAAGTTGATCTTGGTTGGTACTTAGAAAAGCATCATTATACAATTTGGTTTTGGTTGTTTTCCTTTTTGATTGTACAAGAAGATCTTTTATTTTTTTTAATGTTTTTTTAACATTATTACTTCTATCCAATGAGTTATTGTTTTTACATTTAACAATCAAAATCGACGTCGAACGATTGTTGTTTATTTTAATCCAATTATCCGATCAACAAGTTTGTTAAAACAAACATTTGTAATTTACATTTTTCATGTCAAGTTAAATAACTTTAATGAAAATCAATCACTTTGTATACAACATTATTTAATGAATATAATCGACATGTTTCGAAACCAATGGTCGAGATAATGAAACAACATTGATAAATAAAAAGGAATAAACATTGCTTATTTATATTTGTCGAAGTGTAAATTACGCTACATTTAATTTTGATAATATTATTCTCGGGATCATAAATCCTTGAAGGCAGTTAATTCAAATCACTTCCTTTCTGACTTCAACAGTTTTCAGAATTTTGCCAATGTAAATGAAGGAGTTAATACGCGAAACATAACATCCTGTTAATATTAAATTTGAACTGAAGTATGCATAATATTAATTTATTGTTATTAAATACATCAAAATTAATAATTAACAAGAATTAACAAACAGGAATACGGCTGAAGAGTCTAAACACCGAAAATGTTATAAATCGTATACGTATTTTTTTAAGTGAATGCCTTCTTACGAGTCCCAACTGCTCCCAACCATATTAGTCTCACAGGAGCCAGTGAGACTTTGGCATCTCCAAATGGGTATGTTGTGAGTTGTATGGTAGTGGGGAGGGGAATGAGATGGGGAATAGAAAGGTGTAAGAGTACCTGACTTTTCAGATCTGGTCACCAAACACGGCTAAAATCATTTCAGCAATGTTTCAGTTCTGAACGGGGATCTTACACCAGGTCAGTACTGGTAGAATATTTTAGTCTGGAAACGTTTGAGCACTCTGTAATTATTTAAACTTTTACGCTTCGGATTTTATATCTGGGTTAAATCTTTCCCACAGGAAAAACTTAACCCTTTCACACACTTTTACACAAATAATCATCCAATCAATCCACGCTATGTAAGTGCACTATATAAGTAAAATAAATACAAAATAATACAGGAACAACATGTCAAAGAGACCAAATGGGAAAATAATTCACCGACTCCAGATATTTTCATATCAGAGGGTTTGGCTCGGTGGACCTATAAATCCTACTGATGCCTCAATATAAATATTTAAAAAATCTTTTGTAATCCTACATGTATTTAAAATGAATGCTTTTTGCATTTTTATATGTAAATTCGAGAGAACGAGAGAACTAGGTATAATGCCAGTAGCCGAAAAATTAAATGGTAATATTTTTATAGTCTGAGAATGCCAAATTCTTTTAATCTCATTTCCTAAATCTGTACATTTTATTATTTAATATTATTTTGCCGTAAATATTTATTATTTTAACCTTTATAAATTTAACTACATCAAATAAAATGCTTTTGCGCACACCAGGATTTGAACCTATGACCTTCGGATTGCTAGTCGAGAGACTTATCATTTTTGTTTTGAAGAGCTTTAATTTTCAATGTACATTAACAAATACCATTTATGAAAACTAGATAAAATTACCTTTTGGATTTGTGTATTTGAAATACACTTTAGTTTTAAAAAACTGCTATATTTTAAGATTCAAACGCGGAAAAAAATGAAAAAAAAATTCTGACCAAAACATTTTTGATGAAAGTGTAGAGAAATTTATAAAAAAAAAAAACAAATTAAAAAAATAGAGTCCTTTTATATAATGAATTTGGAACGAAACTGTCACCTCACTTTTTCCTCGTGCATGCAATAAAAAATTATAAAAAATTTTAAAGTTTTTTTATTGCGAAAAAACTAATCTAAAAAATAATACCGACTTTTATAACAGATTCCTTGCATCTCTAAAATTGTTAATTTCTTTGATTCGTTTAGGAAAACATGTATTAGACATTAATATTTAAAAAAAAAACACCACTTTTATGAAATTCTCATAAAATAAAATCCTTTAAATGTAAATTTGCATTTTCATGTTATATATACAATACTTTTTACATTTTAATTTTCAAAGTATGATTATTGTTATTATAACTTGACAAAAAAACTTATTAAAAACCACAAAAACACGGCAAATATATCAATTATATAGGCGCCGCCACCTAGGGTTGTGTAGGAAAACAAACAATTTATTATGTACACTATAAAAAATTACATTGTTGCCAGATTTAAAATACATTTTAAGAACAAATCTTATTGGTAATATTTCGTGTTTTAGTGTATTTTTGTTTTATTCATGTTGCGGCAGCAACACAGGTTACCGGCCGTGTTGTGGTTTTTTTTTTAGTAAGGCTGTCAAAGTTGTTTTAGGTCAAAAATAAGGGTCATATATAATGTTAAAATTATATGCATTTTCCCACCCTAGTTGCATTGTTATATTTCATATTCTTAGCATAATAGGATTTACTCTACATATATTTTAAGGTGTTTATTATATCTTTGGGGCGAGGAGCGTGATGAACCTTTGATGGATGTCGTAAGACTGTCTGAAACTTTGGCTAAAGGAGGAGGCACAATATGGCATAATACCCCGAAAATCAATAACAATATAACTTTCCACAAATAGCATTAAAATTTCTGAACCTACGTAATAATTAATTAAAAACAACATCATCTGACAATACGTCAACACTTATATACAATGCTTACATTGAACATGTTGTAAACACATTGATATGAGATAATAAACATGCAGATTAGCATTGAAAATATACGATTACATTGAGTGAAGACTTATCATTAATTATTTTTGGGGTTTTATTGTTTGAAGACGTTTCATTGACATTTTTTTAATTTGTGTTAATATGTAAACCATTGTTGAAAGCGGAAAAATCAGTTTTTATATCAAGGCAAAAATATGTGTTATACAATCTGTTTTCGTAAATAAAATAGCTTAGGTAACGTATTCAAAAGCAATATAAACATATCCCAACGTTCAATTTAGTATAGAGTGCTCAAAGTCCGAGGAGACGTATCGATATATCTATGACATCTATGTCAACACATAATACCTTTACAGGGGAAATTTATCCAATAGCCCTCGTCCCCAACCTTCCCCCCACCTCCCTTAAACTCGTAGAGCCTTATTATAGGGGTTTGAAACATTTATTCGTCAAGAGATCAGACGTTCTTTTTATTCCATTAATATTTTCTTTTGACAGCTCTCAAAATTATTGAGAACCAAGAACGGCTGGAACCAATTTATGATCTTTGATTTGTTGGATTTGTCTCCGCCCCGAATAGCAGAATAGCTATTAAAACATGAGAAAAATTTTCGAAAAAAAAATTATGAATAAAATTCTTTTCCTAGTACATTATGGATGGAACAAATTTTCATCTTTTGAGAGAACTGTTGGAATATTGTGATAAATATAATACTGAATAATGAGTGAATTCCAATAATTCAAAAACGTCAGATTTCAATGCGCTGATTGTTTTGCTTTTGTTTTTAAACATATTATAATGCTGCCCCTCTTTTTTACACACTGAATGTCAACAGTCAAAAATGAGACAAACGGTGAACGTACGAGCGTGAACGTCTGCACCCCTCCAAAGGAAAAATACAATAATTAAGTAAGTAATTGGAAAAGTAAGAAAATCACAAAAAATGTAAATCCATACACAACGCCTTCTCTGATACTAATAAAAAAAAAAAAAATAAAAAAAAAATCTATAATATCCCCTATCTTTAAAACCGGCGACCCGCAAAATGTTTCAAATTATCGACCGATATCACTAATATCGAATATAGCAAAAATATTTGAAAAGATTGTGAAGAAAAGGGTTGTTAATTTTCTAGAAAACAATAAAATATTACATTCCCATCAATTCGGATTCTTAAAAACAAAAAGCACACAAGATGCAATAGCAAATGTAACATCATTTATATACTCCGCACTTGATGAAGGAAATAAATGCGCAGGAATATTCATAGACCTAAGAAAAGCATTCGATAGTATCTCACACGCAAAGCTTATCAAAAAACTGAAATTAAATAACATCAATGATAATGCCGTTCAATGGATAGAAAGTTATTTAAACAATCGTGCACAATTTGTTAAAATAAATGACCAAACTAGCGACCAAGAAACATCAAATTTTGGTATCCCACAGGGCACCGTGCTTGGACCAATACTGTTCATTTTGTATGTAAACGACATATTTATTCAACCATTGCATGGCCAAATTATCTCTTACGCCGATGATACAGTTCTTTTAATAAAAGAAAAAACTTGGGAAAAAATTAATCTAAAAGCTACAGAAGACATAAATAATCTAAAAATATGGTTTGACAATAACCTCTTGTCGTTAAATAGTGATAAAACATATGTCATTCCTTTCGAAATTAACACTAACATTGTACCTCCAAATCTTCAAATATTCTTACATAATCATTCAACAAAAATGTTCACTTCTGAAAATAGCGGATAAAATTACATATCTTGGAATAATCATAGATAAAAACCTAAAATGGAAAGATCACATCGGCCATACAATAAAAAGAGTTAGGAAGTTAATTCATATATTCTTACGGATAAGAAACTTCTTATCAACGAAAAATCTATACTCAATATACTACGCATTAGTACAGTCTATTCTTCAGTATGCCATTATCAGTTGGGGAGCAGCTTACAAAACTAGTCTGACCCCCATAGAAATTGTTCAAAAACTAATAATAAAAATTATACTAAAAAAACCTCTAGACTTCCCAACTGATCGCATATTCGAAAAATTCAAAGTTCCAACATTTAAAAACTTATTTATAAAAAATTCAATTGTACAAATTATAAAAGAAAAAGATAAATACGCATTCATAACTGAAAATCGTACTAGACTTAAACATGTATTTGTGTGCCCCAAATTAAACACTTCTTTTGCCCAACACCATTATACTCACCAAGGAAAATTATTTTTCAATAACCTACCAATAGAAATCAGAAGCATTAGGAACAAAGTTCAATTGTTGAACTCCATCAAAAAGTATTTTAGAGAATGTCACACTAAAAATCATACTTGTTTTTCTTCTTACTGAATACATATTATATGTTTGCATATTTTAGTTAACGGGTCTGATTGCCATGTGTCTGTATTAACTGCATCTACATATATATATATATTGAAATACATGACTATAGTAAATAGTGATTGTACTTATATGAAATGTATTAACTGTATTAACTGCATTGTATTAACTGTACACGTGACTGTATTTGTACATAATATATGAAATGTCAACTCTTCTTCCATCCACAAGCTAAGGCTTTTAATGGAAGACCAGTAAAATTATAATATGTAGCAATTCTAAGATAAACAAATAATAAAAAAAATAAAAAAATAAATAAAAAAATAAAATAAAAACAAAACACGGACAGTTGCGCATCGATAATTGCTTCATTGCGTAATTTTTAACTCAATGAAAAAACTGAATTTAATTCGGCTAATAAGTTAACACAACAGTTATTGATTGTGAGGTGGTACGAAGTTCGCCAGGACAGCTAGTTTAGGATAAAACGTTACCACAACGAGCAATATATTATGCCGGAAAACTATTATCATTATCTGGCACCGAATAGCTTATTTCTAGAAGGGGTCTGCCCCCTTAAGGTGTAAACAAGAGACAGAGTTTTTATTATATGCCTATGTTACTCGCTGATAATGTAGCTTTCTATTGATGAAAGAATTTTTCAAATCGGTTCAGTAGTTTCGGAGCCTATTCAATGCAAACAAACAATCAAATCTTTCCTCTTTATAGTATTAGAAAGATGTACGTCTGCATAAAAAAGGTTTGAAAACGGCTCACCTTAATTTTTTCTAAATCACAGATAACGAAAAAAAAATAAAACACATACTTTTTTATTAGATTAATGTATTATATCCCATAAAAAATGAGTAATGAAAAATTGCGGTCGGAGTGTTTCTATAGAGGAGTACATTTTAATTACAACACCCGCACGACATGACAGTAAGGAAGATACGTCAATTTGTGTGAGACCTATGTGAGCTGTTCCCAAAAGCGAACAATTAGCCCGAAGGGTTAAGTTGCTAAACCAATTACAGACATTTTCCGCGATGCATTGCATTTTGATTGACCTGTTTACATGAAAATACAGATTTTAGTAGGGTTCTACATTAGTTCACACCACCAGATGGGGGTTTTCTATCCGTATTTCTTTCTAGTACCTGTATACCATAGAATTCTCACAACAATTGAATTCTCCGCACTCTCTTTCTATTGTTAAACAGGCGAGTTCAACATAAACATTCTTCTTCGGTCTAAAAGGACTGACAATGTTATTTTTACACGTCATAAAGAGCATTCCGAGGTGCTGGGAAAGCAGAAGGAGTGAGAAGAGAATTACCTGACAAATGGTTGGCTATCTCTTCCCTTATAGCCTTGTTTACCTTCCGCGGGAGGAGCACAAGTACACAGGATGTCGTCAAGGCGATTCACACTTCCTCGCTACAAAAGAGTGTTTCCGTTCAATCTCAACTCAATATAACGTTTCCTTTATTGCGTTTTTTCTACCCGTGTACACACACAAACTAACGCAATATTCTACTGGGAAATCGTGTACATAACGTTTATATTATTGGAGAGTTTATGATAATAACACTTTCTGGATTCTTAGATATTATGATTTCTGTCATCAAAATGTGACAAGAAAATTCAACACGATATTAATAAAATATAATCTTTATTCAACCAAGCAACAATTCTAGCTCAGCTCCATTGTTATCAAAATATGGCAATCTGAAAAATACGTATTTAATTTTTAGGGAGGAGTTTTTGTGTTTTCATTACTTATAGGAATGGATGTATTATAAACTTTAGTCCAAATTATTAAATTTATTTTATTAGTGTTGTTTGTTCTGAAACAAGAATATTAATGTCATCTAGTGTTTAGATTTATAATTAACTGTGTTCAACTTCAGTTTAGAAAAATTTAAAAATAAAAAATGGGTTCATCTAAGAAGAATATAGTCTTACTAATAAACGTGGTGAAAATTTTATTCAAATGATAAACAACCGTGTATCAGTGGCGGTCAGTTAGTTTTCAGTGAGCTAGAGTGCTAAGATTGAAAAATACGACGTTATTGAGTTGTTGTAGCTGAAAAAAAAATTATTTTTTTTAATTTAACATTTTTTATGAAGATTTTTAGTATTCTACTTAAATGTGAATGCGCCGCACCTACCTTTTAGTATATTTTCATACATAAAGTTGAAATTTAAAAAAAAGTCGTTTTCAGCTACAATAACATCCATAACATCGTATTTTGCAATCTTAGCACTCTAGCTCACTAAAAACTTACGAACCGCCACTGCCGTGTATGTGAAAACATTACTAACAGAAAAATATTTAACAGCCATAAAACAGTTCATGGAAAGATATACTTTGTATAATAATAATTATAGTTAACATATTTGAATTTACTAATATTATTGTGAATAGAAATTATTTTTAAAATATATGATTTGTACCACATATCACAAATCATAACTGTGATTTTGTTGGAAAACTCACGTGCATGGAGCATGCGCCCATCTGCCAAATTCAATGTTGCCAGTTCTTTCACAGCCCAGTTAAAGACATTTTTTATTAGTATCTAATAATTCGAAATAGGAATTGTACAGCCTTTATTCAATGTGTAACTAAAATACCGTTTAGCGGTTGAGAAGAGGTTTTTTTAATAGTAAGGCTGTTGTTGGTTACAAAGACTTGGTTTATTGGGGTGTAAGATTGAGACGTGGAATTTTATTCGAATGTATACCATTAAATTTGCTTATCTCGAAACAGCCGATTGTCTAATGTTGGCGAGTTACGAACAACCAAGAATTGCAATGTTTTTAAAATAATAATTTTATTGAAAGGCTTCACGGCTCACATGCCCTACTACAATAAATTAGTAGTTAAATCAATCTTGTTTTACTACCCAGCTATTCTCGGGTTTGATACTCTTCTATCAAAATACTTATCTCATTGAAGTATTGGATAATATGAAAGAAACAATATTGCGTCTTGTATAACTGTGAGTCTTTTAAAAGAACAAACACAGTTTTTCTGCATTATTTCTAAGTTTGTGCGTAGGTAAATTTTTAGAAAAGAAATCCATCTTATGAGTTTAGCCAAATAAATTGGTAGGTCAAAAGCACGAGATGCTTATCGTACCGCTGATGACCACGAATTTGAATAAAGGGGGGTTAAAATTTTAGTGGAATACCCACATAGCCAAGTAATTTATCACCTAAGCCCCTGTACGGGGGAGGGACATTACCTAGGGTACTTTATACGAAACGATTGCGAATGAAATTATTCAAATTTATTGATGGCAATCGCAAAAGCTTTTCATATTGGTATATACGTAGTGTGTACTTTGGCTTAGACGGTTTATTTGAGCACCTGCCTAATAAATCCGTAGACGGCGTAGACCGATCGAATCATAACTATTATATAAATCAGATAATCTGTGATATGAGCAGTAAAAACGTTCGACCGATGAGGTCTGTCAACATGATTCCATTTTTTTAATAACTTAACCTGTATAACCTCAAATTGTCAAACGTAATCGTTGAAGACAACATTAGCGACACTTAATGGAAAATTTAAAATATAAAAATCAGATAAAGATATTAAAATATTCATCCCAGCCTCAAAATATTCATTTATTTATTGTTATCAAGTTTAATTTGTAGAACAGTACAGTTTGATAATGCCTTCAGAAGGCGAAACAGCTGTCACGCGTAATAATAATTACACAGCAGAACTTTTTTTTAAATATACTGTTTTTATTAATTTAACAATAATATTATTGTTATACAATAAAAAAATTAAAATTAAAATATTCTTCCCAGATTTGCCGAAAATTCAATAGATGTCGCACAAAAAATAAAAATTCACATATTTATTCAAGACACTATCTAGATTGCACTTAGTTCGAGAAGAATTTTGCAATGATACATAAAGATAGCAGCCAATAAAAATATGCGCTAAGAAAAGGAAGGCGAGGGGAGGCGTCAACTAATACCTACAGGAATTCCAAAAACTGAACAAATCGGACTAATATCTATGAGAACCAAAGTGAGGACGAATATCTACAGCTCAAACTTCTGACTAATATCTATGAGAACCAAAGTGAGGACGAATATCTACAGCACTGGCAGAGGTTGGGTTAGGTTAGATTAGGTTAGTTATTACGTAATTGAAGTAATTTATGCTTTTCCGTACAACCTCTTGCTCAGTTACCCTCTGTAGATATTAGTCCAACCTACGCTCCATAGATATTAGTTACCACTGGGAACGTCATAGATATTCGTCGGACCTTAGCTCTGTAAGTTCATAGATATTAGTCCAACATATGAGCTGTAGATATTCGTCCGACATGCAGGCTGTAGATATTAGTATCTGGAGTCGTTCTTAGTTGTAGTATGATACAGTTAAATGTGACTGAAGGGGATAGGGTCGAATTAGTGGTTATGAGCACGGCTAGGCTAAATTCCACTCGAGTTATAAGTGTTCAGTTTTTGATTTGGCCATTTGATTTAATTAATATCATTCCTCAAAATATTAATATGGAAACATATAAACTGCTTACTGCGGTTTAAAGTTAATGAATCCACCTAGATTTCACCGTTTATCTCATATTTAAAAGTTCGTTACATGTGATCCAATTTTGGACCGATATCAATCGCTAAAAAATAAAAGCCGTCCAAATTTGGACCTAAATAGCTCCAGTGGTTAAATGCAACCAAATCTCTCTCTGATTTTCTGTTTCAATTTTTTTTTCTGCTGCTTAGTTTTAACTCGATTTATTTGCACGTTTCGCCACACTCAACAAAACCAATATAATATTCAAATGCGACTTACGTTGCTCCATCTGAAAATATGCTTCGCTGGAGATCTATATCACGATTTTTATTCTGCAATCAGTTTATTATTGCGACTATTGTATGTGTTTTCTTCCATCGTAGTTACGATTCATTTCCAGCATTTAACGCGAAACCTTATCACCGCAATCCTCGATCGTTATCAATAAAAAGGTTTTACAAACTTCAACCATTAAAATAAGTTAGTCTATGTAGTTCGAACACTTCAATTACTTAAGTACGCCTTCAATCAGTGATTGAGGATTGTAAGTTTCGGTTACATGATATAGGTAATTAAGAGGAATTGCTAATAATATATTATTATCTTTTGCATGTACTTCCTGCTGTCAAACCCTGACTGAATTACATAACGAAAAAAAAAACAAATTTCTCGGTAAAAAAATTTAATGTTTCAACGTTTTTCTTTATATTTACAGCTGCAGAAATGTCAGTCATTCATGTTTTCATGTATTATTTCAAGTATTATTTTTCAAGTAGTATTATATTAAACAAGTGTATTATTGGGAGGCCATTAACTTGTTAATAATAAAACACAAATTTCTGTCAATTCTGCAGACGTTTAAGAAAATCATACCCACTTCAGGCCTTTACCACGTTAATATTATTAATGAGCCAGGTAAGCCTCATACGTCATTACATACATATGTTCGGCAATGTTGCAGGTAGCTTGAAGACAAGCTTATAACAATATAATTTTGGTTGTGTGTTCGTCACATTCTAAAACACAAAAGTACAAAATTCTTATTAAAAAATTAATAATTCTTATTTTCAGTAAACATAATGAATTTACGAGACCGATCTTAAAATAGTTAGCGTTGCAATTATCAGCATAGTTGCAAGCAGTTAATCTGAAATTAAAAAAAAACTTTTATTGTAAAAAAATGGATTTTTCACGGGTCCCGTGATTATTCACGGATCTTTACTAACGGAAGAATATTTTGTTTTGTTTCTTAGTAGAACACATTGAGTTCCACTAAGAAAATAATTCTGTGGAATGGTTTATTCATAAAATATTTATACACAATTAAGAATGCCAACAAGACCGTGGATACGTTTCCCATATACCTAATACTTTATACTTCGAGTTGATAGCTCCAAAGCATGTTTACCGTAAATTATTTAAAGATAAATTAAACGTCTGAAATTGACATTTTAACGTGAATTGGAGTTCTTGAGGCAGAGCCGAGATATTCGACCGAGTTAAATTGGTTTCGAGGCAAATAAAACATGGCCCTGGGCAAATTGGGAGTCTCATTTTAGAAAAAACTTGAGAATATTATGGAGGATTATGTAATGTACATTATTTAGGAATACATGGCAGATTTAAAAAGATTTCTATGGAATAACTGGTGATTGCCATAATTTAAATCTTATATATAAAAATTTCGTGTCACGGTGTTTGTGGTCTCACTCCTCATTTTTTATGTATATTTGGTAGGTATGAGAATAGGTTTTAAAGTATATTCCATGCCGCTAGATAATTACGGTGTCCCTATCCAGAAAAAAAAGTTTTTTTTTTTTTTTTGTGTGTTTTTTATTTGTTTGGCATTAAAAAATACCTTATAGGTAAATACCCCAAATAGGTAATACCCCAAATTTTAACCCTCCTACCCCCACCCACCCATTTTTTGATCGCGATTTTATTATTTTGGTATGAAAAAATTTAACGTTTTTCGTATTTCAAACAGAACGAATTTATTTATGTTGTTGAATCAGGTGGCGCTACGTCCATCTCATCGAACTTTCATCATCACATGCGCAAGACGTCGCGTCATTTTGATATTTCTATTATTAATTACGTCATTTTATTATTTTTAAGTTCTCGCGTGGTCAAACCATCGTGCTTATTTGTGTTGGCTAAAGACGGACAGGCAAAAAATACCGTACACTCAATTGCTCTTCGAAATTCATATTGATTTTCTTTATTTCATTTTCTTACTTTAGTTGGTGTATTTTATATTATTATCGGTGGTCATCGTCTACAGCGCTCCATTCCTCTTTCTGTCATAGACCCCATCCCCACACACTTACAATACATTCGTTATTTTTTATTTAACAACCAAAATTTTCACTAGAAATAATTTTTATGGCAGAACAACGTTTTTCGGGTCCGCTAGTGTTATTATACTTTTATTTATTTTTATATAGTACGTTCCAAGTTGTAAATTATATTTAGGTTGACATAATTTTGAGTTACAGATTATATTGCGACAGACATATTTTTCTTAGTTATAAAGTATATTGTGGTTGATATATTTTCCTACGCGTTTGTGTGTAGATAAATAAAACCCCGACTAAAGAATGGTATAAATAACAATACACACATACATTATTTTATTACAAACAAAATTTTGATGTATAATGACAAAAACGTTAAATTAAATGGACTGAGTATTTTTTTTGTTGATAAAATAAATATCTTGCATACAAAGCCAAAAGGCAAATGAAGCAGTAAAACATAACGGTGAGATCCTGGGTTATGAAATTAGAAACTCGCTTTTTAAACATCGATCGCAGTTATGTTAATCAACTTTTTAAGAACCTGTAATTTTGTAAAATACATACTTCCCAAAAATTCAACAAGATACTTATATTTTTCAATGGTTTAATATGAAAGAAATTTCTTTAAAAAAACTAAAAACGGATCTTTGAAAACCTGTAACAAATTTTTTTAGTAATTGAAGGCTCTTTGGTATTTTTCTAGTAAAGTGCAGCTTTTGCATTAAAAAATAATTGATTAATTCACTCAAGAAAACAGCGTTTTCTCGCAGAGATCTTTCAAGAAATCGATTCCATTGGACTTTAATCTCCCGTATAAAGCACCTAAGCCTCCGGGCGTGCGGTAGGGTAGCGCCGGGGACTTAAGGACTATATTCAGGTGGATTGAGGCAGCCTTCGGGCTCAGACTTCCGCCGGAGAAGGCGGCGGGAAATGAAAACGGATTCAAGGAAAAATGAGACTTGGGAGCGTAAAATTTATAATCATTTTAAAGGAAATTTCCATCACTTCATTATTTTCGCTTGGAAAGTTAGTTTGAAATAAAAGATAGTTTTTCTGTCTGATATTTCGAACTGCTGTTTTAATAGCATTTATTGGAACGTGAACTTGGATGAATCTTCAAAATACAAATTATAATTTTTTTTTAAATAAAACACATTCTCGGGGAATAAGTTTTCATTATTTTAATTCCTCCTACAACCGTCGTACCTATGGCACTTTTCTGGAATCCCAATGCGTTTGTCCACTCAGCTAGTAACCTGTCAACACTAATGAAAATTATGTCTTTAAAGTTCTGGAAAACGTGCATACAAGCGATGAAAATGTATGTGACTTAGCCCGCTTCCTTACGGGTCGGTAAGGAATAAAAATAAACAGGATGCAGCAAGAAAGGGTTTTACTGAGAACTCCGTTCCATTTATATTGCCGCCTGTACACGGGTCGATGCGGCGCGGTATGATCTTATGTACTTCCGTCATCCACATTTTTGTTGAATGCGGGCGATGTTGATTTCATAGCGACCTGTGAGGGAGCGAGATAAAGCTTAATATTTACTACTTGTAATACAGTGGTATATTGACGATAAAACTGCGTATCCCTTCCTCTCCCACGTTCCCTTCCCCTCTCGCGTTCCCACTCCGCCTCCTCCACCTTCCCTCCCCCCAACCCCCTCCCCCGTCCAGCGTTCCATTCATTCATTCCCGGTACATTCAGTTTTCAAACAGCTCGCGTACCACCTATAGCAAATTTCATAATGCCAAAGCTCACCAGTAGTGTTATACAAACCAATAAAGAACACAAAAAAAATAACCAATTTGGTGCAGTCGTTCGGAAGTACATACATTTCGGCGATTCATTTGATACGTAATTAACTTCGACGCCTGAAATAAAATTTCCCGCAAATATATCAACTTCGTCTTGTTTTGCTTTTCTTCTGACGTTAGCAATTTTGTTAGAAAACAGATGATAATAAATATAAGATATAAATATTTATAATTATATAACGCCAGAGCTTACCATCATACACAGCCTATTTTACTTGCATACAATGTTGCTTTCTATTGGTGAAAGAATTTTTTTAATTTTTTAGTGGTTCGTGCGTGAAGGCGTAACAAACAAACACACGCATTTTCGTGTTAATAGATTAATCCCGCACTTTGTCACGATGTTTCAATTACTCACTACAATAAAATTAACATTTTGACATTTTCTGTATACAGTCTACTGAATTAAGTTATTCATTGTCAAAATTAAAACACTGAAATCGGTAGAAATATTTTCTTGGTTCCATGACAACTCAGAATCATGCAATTTCAATACATCCAAAAGCCATTATCATTTGTGAAAAAAACATATTAAAAATAACCCGTAACTTAACATAACGTAACCTATTTAACCACTTTAATCACTCTTAACGACTTTTCAAAGGTGTTGAAGTTTCACGATTCTGAGGAGTCCGGTTACCATATTTTTAAGGAAGAAAAACTGCGACTCTGATTTCAAAACAATTTATAGCTTAAATTTTCGATGAATTCATACATTTCTTCACCCTCAAGTGAATTTTGTCGCTTGTACGGAGCGCCGTTAACACCCAAGATGCACAATATGACACGCGCCAACACGCCTCGTGGAACATTTCCAAGATGTGATAAAAAATAAAGTTTTCCGATAATCATTTAACCCGAGTCACACCATAACACGTGAACCCGCTCAGCGCGCACCCGCTCCATTGTGGGAGCAGACGACATCGAGTTTGGAATCCATTAAAGCTCCCGTTAAAGCTGCGATCCGTAAAAGTATTACCAACATAGATTTATGTAAGTTGAATGGGACAATACGACAGCGATGAAAAATATGCATTCTAAAGGGTGAGTCATTTTGATACGAGATTTTGTTTAAAGAACACATAAATTATGAATAGATAATAGGAAAATCGTTGAATAACTTATTTTGGATGTGGCCGGTGGTAAGAATATATTGATATCACATCCAAAGTTAGCAGTATTATACTAAACTACAGTTTTATTCCGAGATGGGTTGAATTTTTAAACTGTCAATGTCCCTTTGAGATTTCGCAAAATAACCCCCACGCCCGTTTCTTACCGGTTAAAGCAGAATATTGATACTTCTTGAAGAAATTTTACACACTTGACTTTCAAAATAAAGAGAAAATTACTCTCTTAATCTAACTAACTAACTAATCATCACGCCGTTTCCCGCAGGGGTAAGCAGAGAGGACGGACCGCCAAACACTCGATCTTGGCGTTTGCGTCATACATTCTCCTTACACTCTTTTCCTCGTTCATTCGCTCTACATGCCCAAACCAGCTGAGCGTCCCTTTCTTAATCTTAGTCATGACGCTTACATCAGCCTTTCATTCTTCGCGGATCTCCACATTTCTCACACGATCGTACATGGTTTTACCACACATCGCCTAAGGGATCTCTGGTTTTGAAAAGAATGATTTTTGAAGTAAAAACTTTTTTAGAACCGTTGTGATTTAAAACTCGACGAAATGCAAAAGCGACACTAAAAAAAGACAAACACATAGGTACATCTATAGAATTTAGCCTGCGAGAGAATAATACTCGATCTCCTCTTTGTGAGGTGCTTCGCAACCTCCCCATATTGTCTGCTTTATTTTCTGAAGGTTTCTTCTACCGCTTGTGAAATGCACACTTGTAATTTTTTTCGGAATTAGAAAGATAAATAATATTTCTTCTCGGGTTGTTTCAAATATTACATGCACGGGATGACATGAAAAAAATCTTAAAAATAGCATTAGTGAAGAATTCACAATTCTCGCCAGTAATGTAATATTTGGATTCTTATAAAGAAAATTATCTTATGAACGCGGTAAAAAACAATATGTTTTCGAAGTATCGCGTTCTGATAATTTTATCTAAGTTTGGAATAAACATAAAAGTAAAAATCGTAAATATCGTAAGCGTGTTTGATAATATTGTTAATGTTTAACTTTTTTTTAATTTTTCTTTATTCATTGACTTGTTCATTACATAATTTGTGGATTTTTCGACCACCATGCTAGGACAAGCAACATCAGATTACAAATTAATACTAAACAAGAAATACATATTTTGTGCTTACGTATAAATGTAGAGGGAGACAACAAGATAAAAATATAACAAACAGAGACAAAGTTTTGACTGGGAAATTTTGAATGGTTATCAGAGGAGATATTCCATGGCCGCCCCATAGCCCGGAACTAACTAACTGGTTTTTTTTATGGGATACATTTGTTATCTTACATGTCGAGTCTACGTAAATAAACCAGCGACTATACTCCAATTAAGGAGAACATCCATCAAGAAATGGTCAACATACCCCGAGATTTGTGTCGGAAAGTTTTCGAAAATCTAAGGGCCTGATTTGAGGAATGCCAGCGGCGAGATGGCGGCCATTTTGACGAAATTATTTTTACGAAATGATTTTCCAGCAAATTTTTGTTCTTATCAATAATCATTTATTTAAATAAATACTGTATTTTTTTCATGATTACATCCATCAAGAAATGGTCAACATATCCCGAGATTTGTGTCGGAAAGTTTTCGAAAATCTAAGGGCCTAATTTGAGGAATACCAGCGGCATTGCCAGCGAAATGATTTTCCACCATATTTTTGTTCTTATTAATAATCATTTATTTAAATAAAATTAAATTGGGAGGCGGGAATGGGTACCGCCGCCCCGGGGACCTTTATTGGATAACCAACACCTCTGCCATAGGTCACCCCAAGTGGTTCGCTACCTTTGGTGATTTAGCAGGGGTGCCCGGGTTCATGGGGTGAGGTTTGTCTAGGTCTTGGATACGGATGACTAAGAACCCCAGATTCCTACCCAGCCCTTAAACCCTTTTCCTTCCCAGATAAATAAATAAATCGGGAACATTGTAAACTCAAAAATATTGAAAAGCTGGAGAGGTTAGAATGTAATGTAATGTAGGGATGGATAAAAAAAGTAAAATAAACATTTAAAAAGTATCTACCCGTCTATTTAGATCTAATTCCCTATTAAAAAGGTTCCATGGTAGAAACGTGAATGGTGTAGTCTCCTCGAGCGGTACTGCCAGTTTTCTACTAAAAATATCTTTCTTTCATCTTTGAATCGCATACTTTTCACAAATAATATTATGATGTTTGGAATAAAATGGCGGTAGGTAGATACTGGGTATGTTTGACAAGCGCATTATTATTGAGGTCGGGAATTTCCGCTAGAGATCGTTTTAGGTCGGATCCGTCGTTACCCGCGCGTCACGTGATTTATGCAAGTTTTGAATTTGAAATATGGAACGTGCAAGACTCGTTCTGAATTCGAATGATTCAAATGCGACGTTTTGAATAAATTTAAAAATAAATCTCAGTTCCTTTTAAACTTATAAAGTTATTTATTTGCGAATGGCTTTATCCGATAGTTTGTGGGACTTTTTAATTAAAATTAACATTTTTACCAATCGTACCAATAAAAAGTTGGATTTTAAAATGTAGAGCTGTGGTGGGCTTTTTCTGATATTTTACCCAGCGCATTTATTTATTCGTGTCTTGTCAGACTATAGACACTCTTACACTACACAGAGTGGTAAATATTTTATGTACATCGATATAACAATATCAGTTTCATGGGTCTAGAATAGACGATCGATAAAACCCTATATCAATATGATATTGACCAAATCCTTGGTCAGTTATCAATATTTTCGAGCACGGTCAGCGATTGGTAACCGACCGACGCGACGCGACGGTTGGTAAATTTTAGCTCGGCCTCCATAGTATCAGATAAATTTCAGTTAACTGTCAATCTATGCATATTTTTGAATGATGCCATTCTATATGCAAAATTACTAGCTTATTTAATGGATGGATTGAACTAACGACGCTCTTAAAATTGAAATTAGTCATATACGCCACGAACATTATACTAGACAACACAATAAATTGTACACAAATACTGTCAAGACTGAAAGTGGCAAGAGAAGTATTGGCCACGAGGGAGTTAACATTTATTTATTATTTATTTATTTATTTATTTTTTCAGGTTCTCCATAAAATAGTTATACACCAAATTATTACGGAGAAGATTACAAAATATAAGAAAAAAAAGGCCAAGGGGGCAGTTTCACTATGTTGAGACATATGTCAAAAGATAGTTACTGAACTCTCTATAGGTAACATTGAAGATGTCAATACTCAATGCAGAATCATTAAGCAGTTGAATTGCTCTATAATGTTGGTGCATTCTGAAAGGAAGAAATTCTCGTATTCGGAGCATAAAAATGTGTGTGGGATCTCCCATGAGTATACGCGTTAGGGACATATAGGTCAATCTCCTTCAACATAGGTGGATTCAGTACAGTACCGGAGATCAGCTTAAAAAAATGTTTCCCCAAAAATATTTTTCGGCGGGCTTCTAAGGTATTAAGATCGAGCATTCCTGTTAAGAACAATGATGGATACAGGAATGGGTAGTATGTATATTCCTTCATACACAAGTAACGCATAAACCTTTTTTGTACTTTTCTATTTCTAGGATATGGTTTTGTTCAGAGGGTGCCCAAATAATGGAGCTGTATTCCAGGATGCTGCGGACAAGTGCTTCATATGTTCTTCGTATTGCACATATATAATCTCCTTCCAGATAACCTAAAAACGGAAAAGAATATAAAAAAAACCTTTAAAAAAACTATTTAAATTTAAGATGTTGGAACAAAATAAAAAATATTACTACTATACTTGTACTACTATACTTTATATGCTGTGTACTTAAGTTAAGAAAGCGAAATATTATATTTCTTTTAACTTAATAATAATAAAAAAATAAAATAATTCATAATCATTAGCCATAAACTTAAACATGGCTCAATGATCAATTTATTCCGTTGTTTTGACGTTTCGGAATGTTAATTCGTAGACAGATCCGCCAGGTTGCCAGCGTAGATCGATTTCATATTTATTCCTATCAAAACCATTTCGGCTGTCAACAGTAAAACCGTGCTCGGTATATCGATATAAAATCAGCGGAAGTTACTTCCATCGATCCAATATTTTAAAGTTATCGATTTCTCTGTGCCTGACCATTGTATCGTTTTGGATAATGACTACCTTTCAAAACCAAAACTTTGCCCAGCCGACGATAGTTACCAGATCTAAATAGCCAGGTACTTCTCAAGTCATCTTCCCGTTCTTCCTCCCTACCCAATCTATTTAGCCTTAGAATGCACTCCCATTTCTGAGATTTCTATACACGAGGGAATGTGGCTATTAGCTGGGGCTCTATCCTACCGACTTTCTTTAGGGCATGCACGGAATTGAACCATCTAAGGGTCAGAAGGGACGTACATATTGCTACGCATTTCTTCAGATTGATCCGCGGATGGTTTGAAAATTCAGCTATCATGGAGAGTATTCATTTCTATGTTCCCGATGGAAATCTTCGCCACCGACAGCATAGACTGTTCCGTCTTTCAACCTGCAGGACTAACTTGCCAATCATGCCGGTCGGGAGAGCAATTTCGATGTTAAACAAAATTAATTCGGATATCGACATATTTAGCGTTAGTGAAGCTGACTTTAAAAGACAAGCTCTATTAATGCTTATATGGTTTGAATGCCTACCCGTTCAATGTTGTTACAAACGTATTTTAAAAACGCATTAAAATGTAAAAGTTTGTAATTATTTTGAAATAATAATTAAATTAAATTAAATTGAATACCATTCCCGCAGGCTCCAGACTGCTGGGTTCTTTGTACGGCATTCACTTACGTAATACACAAAATTATACCTAGTTAAAATTAGAAACGGATACTTTCACTTCGACCGGGTTTCACTTTGATGCAAGCTTTAATAGAGCTTCGTAACTATTTACTATTAGCCAAAACCTTTAAGCCGCACCAGGGCTTGATATTAACACAACCAAAACTTTACCAGGAACATTATTATATTTTAATGTTACCCAATACTTCGTTTGAAGTCCTAATGAAGCTCGAGTAATAGCCAAACACTGCGCTGTTGGAATTAATAGTTATTTGGAGATACTATAAAATAAAGTTACAACAAAGAGCTTATTTTTCAATGTGTATGAACATGCAGGTGCATTGCTTGGATGAGATCAGATAAAAAATTTACACTAAAATTTAAAAAAAAATTATAATAATTGTGAATACCGCACAAGCGTCCCAACTGTTCCCAACCGTCTAGAACCAGTGAGACTAATGTATCTCCAAACGAGGTCTTTTGAGGCTGAAGGAAGTGGGGATGGTTAGGAGATGGCGAAGAGGAAGGTAGGGGTACCTGGCTTTTCAGGTACTTTTTAAATTAACTTCACACAGATGGCCCTGAGGAAAAAAATTCTCTCAAGGCCAATGTCATCTTTAAAGATTCTGTACGAGGGTCTTTTTGAGGAGAGGAAGGAGTAACATGGATCTTGAAGAGACTCATGTTATAGGAGGGAGATCTGGTCACCAAACACGGCTTAAGCCATTTCAAGCAAAGTTTCAATTCTGAATGGTGATCTTACACCAAGGCGATACTGAGAGTATCTTCCTCTCTAGAACATGCCGTAAATATACAATAATTCATTATTTTAGATAAAAAATTGTGAAATTACACAAATTAATCAAATAAAATTTACATGCGCACGCCTGAATTTGAAACCGCCACCTTCGGATTGCAAGTCGAGAGCCTTACTCCTCGACCACGGAGGACGTCAAAAATGTAAAATTTAATAACTGAAAATACTTTCAGAACACTCAAATTCGGTGATCGTACACTTGTTATCCCTTTATCTAAAATAACAGTAAGTAGATGTAAGCATGAAAAGCATAAGCCCTTTTTTATATAAATTACCGGAAGAGTACTAACTAACCGAAGCTATTTAGACTATGTCATCTGCAACAGCAAAGTGTTAGCTTCCCTTTAAAAGACAGTAATGAATCAATTTCCTTGATTGCAGATAAAGCACCTTCTGAGGCCACCTTCCGAGGCACCGAATTCCTGTCCTACGACCTCACACAGACCGGTGGTGAACCCATCGTCAGCACGCAGGATGCCATCTCCATCTACTTCAAGACAAGGCAGTCCAACGGTCTACTGTTCTACACAGGTATGTCTTATTTTTTAATCTGTACATCGGAAGCCAAAGGTGAATTATCCATTTTTTGTGAAAATACACGGCAGGAACTAAAAGCAACAGATGCGTGGTCTTTTTCACTCAAAAATGAATTTTGTTTTTGGGGCCAGAATACGCAACCAAACTAAATTTTAATTTAACTTGGTTGTGATAAACAAAAATCAAAGGGTGTCCGGGGGTAAAGTGCATTAACTTCGGGGGTTATTCCACACGATATTATAAGTAAAAAAGATAAATAACTTTTTCGAAATTTGTGGTAAAAAGATAAAATTAGACCGGCATGTGCGGTCAGCTTCATTATTTTCCGCTGTTACGATACGGGCCTATCACAACAATGCAACGTTGCCACAATCGTGCCCGGCAGGCTCTCAGCAAGTAAGATCGTACCTCACACTAAGGATTTTTAGTAGGTACGTATGGGAAAAAAATGTTTCGGAAAAAGGAAAAAAAAACTAAGGATTTTTAGTAGGTACGTATGGAAAAAAATGTTTCGGAAAAAGTTGTTAATCTTTTTTACTCCTACCATCATGTAGAAACACCTCAATGCGCTTTACCCCCGGACACCCGCAAGTATCTAGTAATTCTTGTAATATATATTAATTTTTTAAATGTATCACAAAAAATTGAAATGTGTGCAGTTTACACGCGGTAGAAGAAAAACCTTCAGAAAACTAAAGTAGATAAGAGTGGGGAGGCTACGAAGCACCGCACAAAGTGGAATCCGATTATTCTATCTCATTCTCTTGCAGGCTCAATCCTACATTTTTACCGTCGCTTATTTCGTTTCATCGAGTTTCAACTCACAACGGTGCTAAAGAAGTTTTCACTTCAATGTTGGCTTTAAAAGGAAACGGTTTTTCACAATTTTTTATGCAGTTTTAGCAATTATTTGAGATCGAAATGTATGGTCAACTTGTTGCCTTTGTCTCTTCATACAAACCCATACATTTTTTAATCCTCTTAATACCGTCGTGCCGTGCCATGCCGTACCTTTGCCGTTGCCGTAGTAATTAATAAAAAACGCCCATTCGATCGAATTCACATTAACATCTTCCATTAAAAAATCTTAAAGGTGTTACCTAAATATGGAAAATTATGTTATTGATTTTTTCGTTCCCATATTTTAAATTTCTTAAATTTTAAATTTCTTAAATTTAAACATCTCACAATGAACATCTTAGACGTCTATCTCAAGTAATTTTAAAATTAAAATATAAAAGAGGTTAGTAAAAGTCAAGGTAGACCACTGAAAAGTGCCTGTATTTAAAAAAAATAAACTGCTAAGATCACATTTTAGATATGGAGTTTCGTATTCTTTTAAGTTGTTGTAATGAGATATATTAAAGGAATTTTCCCTTTTTCTTAGAAATATAATTTACAGGGTACATACGTAGGTACTTACATATTAGCTTAACAAAAGAACATTTTTATAAAATGAGCCGAAATTGACTTCGCAGAAGTAACGTGAATTTTACATGAGTAGGCATATTTTCACGAAAAAGATGGAATAACGTCGTTACTTATTAGTTTCAAATGTGACACTGAAGGGCGGACAATTGTGTTAAATTCAGTTACGCAAAACAAAAATCACCTAAATTTATTCATCTACGAAAGTAGTCTTCAAAAAACAATAATTGTAGCACTTAAATTAGATGTTTTAAAAAAGTATTATGGACTGAAGTTCTTTATTAATTTATTAAGGTAATTGAAGAAGGTCGCCTATTTAAGTATTTAAACGGATATTGCAGACACGCAGCAAGCCACTTATTAAGTCAATTTATTTGGATAACGTGTTTTTTATTCTTCCACGCCATCTGCAGAGCGTGAACATCCCCATATATTATGTGTAACGTTTCAAATAAATTCCCTTCAAAGTACTCGAACAATTCCTCCGAGTCCGGTAAATCTAGCATCACTACATTTATACATATATATTCCTACTTAGTGGCACATGGAATGGATGTATCTATGCCATGGAATACAATAGGAACAAGGATCAGTTTTGTGGAGTTTCGATATCCCGATATCAAAGAGTCTAGTTTGTTTATTGACCAGACTATCAACCAGTTACTTCTTTCTACGTTTCTTTGCTTACAAATTGGTGTCTTGTTTGTTCAGTTACTTACGCAGATATTTTTTACGGATGGTAAAATGGTAAAATGTTAAAGTAAAGAAAAACTGAATGTCTGTAGTGAAAAAAATCATCTTATTCCTGAGTCGGTCATTTTGGAGATAAAAAACACTATTGAAGAATATTAGGACACACGAATATAAAATAACAAAATCTAGTATCATCTCCCAGCCACAAGTACTAGTTAATATATGATTTTAGGTTCAATGCCAACTCAGATTCAACTCAACTCAACACTTCTTTGAAAGCCATTAAAAGCTATGAAAAAAAAAGAAAAATAGTTCATAACTAAACCTAACGTAACCCGTAAAACCTACAAAGACTTTTTTATGCCGTTTTTCAACACTTTTAACGACTTTTAAAAGGATGTGTTGAGTTGGGTTGTCCGGTTACCATGATTTTATGATGTTAGCAGTCCGATGGCAATTTCTCCGTAAACAATTTAAGCATCCTTCATTACCTAACTCTTCGGCTAAACTTAATCAAAGGGTCCGGGTCCGTCGGAAAAGCTCGGTAAAAAGCTATAAAAGATGGTAGATACCTACTACAAACCATTTTTAATATTACCTACCTAGGCACTTCGAAGATTTTTTGAAAAAAATAGTACCTAACCCTAATTGTTTATTGCAAAATGAAAAATTGCTGGCAAAATCTGAGGGAAATATCGCCCACCTATTATGAAATTACAATATTATTTAGTTAACTACATAATTTTTTTTCTAGGCAACAATATTTCGGAAAGCAAGAACGCTTTACGCATCAACCCGTTATATTCATAAATAAAATTAGCCTTTAGCTTCTGGGACGAATTTATTGAGGTCTCCCTCTCTCGTTTACCCACGTCATTCCTTTAATGATGTTTCTTATGGGACCTTTACGTATTAATTTACATACTCATCTCCATGATTTAGTCATTCATTGTTCTTAGTGTTTTAATTATTTTCTGAATACTGGCATTTGATAATGGTGGTATTATTTGACTCAGCGATATTAATAGATGTCTGCACACGTCTCAGAGCAATTCTATATTATGTGGAACATAAAAAAATCGAAATCATATTATCTATACATACATATCTAACTACAATTCGTAAATATATCTGAATTAGTTTTTAAGAATTTAAAATGTAATTGATATTCGGCAAATTAATGCTTTATACAAAACTAGCGGACCCGGCCACACGTTGCTGTGGCTAACGAAACACAACGCCATTACCCAACCTTTATATAATCTTTATTAAAAGAAAATAACTTAGTTTACATCACTTTATTTTTTTATTATATTTTATACTATCAACATGTTTCGTGAACCATGTTCACTTCTTCAGGAATAAAAGTATACTAAAGTTAAAAAATTAATTATAGATTACATATGGAAAGAAGAAATTGAAGGAGGGGGAAGGGTTGACAATGATGGGAGTTTCGAAGAATTGGGGATTACCAAGCTATTAGAAGTAAAAGGCCGGTTAAGTGGGAAGATATTTAAAACAGGGTTAACAAAAAATTTTTGCTTATTAATTATGTCAGCTTTGGAATTTACATTTTTTCTTATTTCTAAAATTTCTAAATTATTGATTTGCGATGTTTTATATCCTGTATGTAATATTTGAAGACCTGAATTTATGTCAAAGCTATGATCATATTTTAATAAATGGTCTGCGAACTCAGAATCGCTATTGCCATTTAGTGCTCTGAGGTGCTCTTTAACCCTAATCTCAAAGTTTCTATAAGTTCTACCTATATAAAACGAACTACAATCATTACAATTGAGTTTGTAAACCCCTGATTTTTTTTGTTTTAACTTCGCTATCTTTATTGTTGAGTATATATTTCTTCAATTTGTTATTTGTGTAAAACGCTGGTTGAATAGTACCGGGAATATTTTTACTAATATTTTTTTGTCAAAAATTATTAGTAAAAATATTCCAAAAATTATTAATAAAATTATTAATAAGCAAAAAATTTTTGTTAACCCTGTTTTAAATATCTTCCCACTTAACCGGCCTTTTACTTCTAATAGCTTGGTAATCCCCAATTCTTCGAAACTCCCATCATTGTCAACCCTTCCCCCTCCTTCAATTTCTTCTCTCCATATTTAATCTATAATTATTTTTTTAACTTTAGTATACTTTTATTCCTGAAGAAGTGAACATGGTTCACGAAACATGTTGATAGTATAAAATATAAAAAATAAAGTGATGTAAACTAAGTTATTTTCTTTTAATAAATAAATAATGACATCACAAAGTAACAACCTTTTAGAAGAAGTTTTCTTCGAAAAAAAAAAAATTTATATAATCCATACCACCCGCTTGCCTGCTGCCCGCTGCCTGAATTGAATATTTGAATTTCTCGGCTTTTTTATACTATAATAAGCATGTATTATACATATAAACCTTATTCTTGAATCACTCTATCTATTGGTGAAAACCGCATGAAAATTCGTTGCGCAGTTTAAAAGATCTATGCGCACATACAAATTGAGCGACTTCATTTTATACCATGTAATGATGATGATGAGCGAATTTCCCGATCACTTAAGAGAACCAATCGAATGAATGTGCAGGTATTAACATTTAACAAGTACCTGCAAATTATAATAGAAATGTGAAAACCGAAAGATTAATATATTATAATAATACAAAAATATAACTAATGTAATACATTGTGGTAACGTTATATCGTGGTAAGAGTTGCATTTTCGATTTATAGTTTAGTATTTGAAATACTTTAAACATGAATTAAATTATTATTCTCGTTTTGTACTAAATAATACACAATTGCTAATTGTAAACTACTAGTTTCAACTAAAAGGCGCACATCGTATGAAATATAAAATTAAATGAAGTGAAAATAACTGACTTTGTTTAAACCACAATTGAAATAGTGGCACAGAGTTAATTAGCATCACTACTTCAAACACAGTAAATATTTTGAACTAATTAGAATCATTTAATTAAAACTTTTACACAAAGTTAATTTTGAATTAATTAGTATCATTTAATTAAAACTTCTGTGCAAAGTCAATTTACAATAGTTGCAAATGTTATAAACGAAGCAAAAAAATTAAAATTCATATTATTTTATTATCATCAATTTGAGCCGTTTTCTGGATATAAGGAAATTGATCATTGGTGTGGGAGCCGTAAAAGGGTTTCATCTAGCGATTCTTATATCAAAGTGTGAACTATGTCTATTCACATTCAGAGTTGCGTTGAAAGCTTCCGACTGGAGTTTTGTAAATTATTCCTTACAGGGCGAAACGGAAGGGAAGGGATGTTTCCGACTGGTGAAAAGTGTTATTTTACATGTTTCTACATTTAATATGTGCGCCGCTCGTGAACTCTTTGGAGAGAAATAAATTTCGGCCAATGTGGACTAACCGCAAAAGACTTGAAAGTTAAACCTGAAAATAATGTGCTCGGAGTTTATTTTACTTCCATAACAGTTTTTTATATCCTTTTTAGCAACCGTCAAACAAGAAACTGAATATTTTGAACGGATGAAACCACCCAAAATTTGTCAAATTAATTTTACAAAAGGACTTTGAACAAAAGAACAATTTAACTAAAAAAGAATCCACAAAATCAGTTGTGACAGTTAATACTAATTTTGACAATACAATTTTTATCGGTTATTATAATTTATACTTGGATTTATTTAATATATTTCATTTTATCATTTTCACCACCATCAAAGACAATAAAATTCTTCTTTCGTATGGTGGGGGGTCAATCTACAATAAAATTAACTAAAATATTTAGTCATCATGGTGTTTAAATGCTAGTCATTTAGTTATCATGGTGCTCTCTTTACATAGTAGGGTAGATTACCAATTAACGCTAGATAAATTCTGGAACACAGAATTCAAAAAACCTTTAAACCACAACTACCCCACTAGGCATAGAGAAGCAGAAATGTTTATTATTAATATATCTCAAAATGTATACGGTGATAGAACAAAAAGGCATAAAATTCCGGAAATATTTAACGCATTACCGGAAAATATTAGGAATGAGATATCTTATTCAAATATCAAAACAAAAGTTAAATCATTCTACCGTAGTAGAACTTGAAACAAATAATATTGTATACAAATACCTAGAATAATATTGTGTACAAGTATCTAGAAACTGCTATCATACATTATGTTCATAAACTGAATTTTATCATAATTAATTTTTTAATATTAAGTATTATACATTTAAGTAATTACTGTGAAAAACTTAAAGTATATAGTATCAATTAAATAGAAAAAATGAGAGATTTCGTACAATCAAACTGATTGATCAGTTTTGTAAGATTTGTAACATGAAATATTGTAAATTTAAAAAACTGGATAAACGTATTTAAAAAAAAAATCTAAATGAAAACAATCTGTCGGGTATAACCGAATAGCGCAATATGGACGAGTATGTATTTGTTATATGTTCAGATGCACGGATATGTTTAAAATAGAACAATTCTACTTTGACCATTAACACCTCGTTGGTAATATAACTGTAGATCACAAGCCTATAGTAAAATGTTAATTTTTTATTCATTTTTTGCAATACATTAACTAAAATACTTTCTAAAGCATCAAAAAATCATGTTACATTAATTAATACTCAAGTAGTAAAATAGATTGAAGTGGTAGGATAAAATAACATTTTCATCTACTTGCAAAAAGAACGAAATTTCCATCTCTTTTAAAATCATATCATGCAGTCGAACATCGCAACGATATCGTCCAACATTGAAATTCATATTTTTTCACAGAATAAATTTTGTGTAACATTCAGGTCAAGGTCATTCCAAACCGGCCGGGCCGGGCGCTTCCACAGTTCCACAGTTGCAGCCTCTTGAGTTACACAAGCGTGCTTTAGTGGGAGATAATGGAATTTAATAAAATGAGATACTTCATAATATCCGTACTGCCAAAACAAAAGGAATTTGAAATGTAGTTTCGGTGTTTTAAAAAGGGTTTGCAATGTATTTGTTCGAGCATATTTATACCTACACCCATGTATTCCTCCCGTCTTACCTACCTATCCTCATATATCCATCTTTCCATTGTCACCGATTAAAGATTGATTCTAACCGCAAACATCAGTGCAATTTCAACACCTGCGCGGTACTGACAGCCAAGTACTTTGGTTATTATTTTTAATTGTAAAACTAACGTTTTTAAGACAAGATTTTTTATGCATAGCACAAAGGGTAACAATTATTATAAGCAATAATTATCAGCCTGAAACACTCATCCACATTGAAAAATCTTCCGAGAAAAGATACATGACGCCAACGGGACTTGAACCCGTGTCCTCTCGATTGCCGGTCGATTGCTCTTGACCACTGAGCTATGGCGGCTTATCTCGTACCCGCCAAATGATTCAATATATGCTAGTGTTTCATTCAACAATTACTGCTTATTATATTTTTTCCACCTGAAAACAACCAACTTTATTTTTGCGAGAGAAACATTGTAAGTGTTAAGTCCCTCGATAATTATTGCTTATAATAATTGTTACCCTTTGTGCTATGCATAAAAAATCTTGTCTTAAAAACGTTAGTTTTACAATTAAAAATAATAATTAATATTTGACAAGTTTAAGTATTTCCCCAATAAATGAAGACATAATTTGTCTCGACGCCACCTAGCGAGGGACTTAACACTTACAATGTTTCTCTCGCAAAAATAAAGTTGGTTGTTTTCAGGTGGAAAAAATATAATAAGCAGTAATTGTTGAATGAAACACTAGCATATATTGAATCATTTGGCGGGTACGAGATAAGCCGCCATAGCTCAGTGGTCAAGAGCAATCGACCGGCAATCGAGAGGACACGGGTTCAAGTCCCGTTGGCGTCATGTATCTTTTCTCGGAAGATTTTTCAATGTGGATGAGTGTTTCAGGCTGATAATTATTGCTTATAATAATAAGTACTTTGGTCTCGTCGCCATATATTCGAAACCTGGATCCGCGCAAGATACGTGTTTTCAACCTCGGAGTTTTCTTGAGTGCATGAGTGTGGGACCCCTGGTGATAAGCAAGGTAGGATCATCTTGTTTTCGGTCGACATCCCATTTTTTCCTCTTCATCTTTTCGTTCCAATAGTGGTAGGTAGAGATTTCAGACTCCGCGGAAGAAAATAACAAGTTCCAATAGCTATCGAAACAGTATTATTTAACAGTATTAATACACTTAACTTCTGTCGTTACAAATGTTGAAGTATATCGAAAATAATCAGGATCTGTACCCAGTCGGAACGCACACCTACTATAACATTTTATAAAAACTTTAAAATTTATCCATGGAAATTATAGACGCAGCACTTCCGTTCGTAGCTGTGCGTAGAGCGCCAGACTTGTTAATTCAATTTGATGCTTTTTTTAGTGAAAATATCGACTACTTCTTTTAAAAGTTGAAACTCGATGAAACGGAAACGAGCGTTAAGTAAAAAGAGACAAACGCATATATCTGTAGGAATTAGCCTTAGAGAGAATAAGATTACCGAGTAACCGTGAATTAAAGCAATAAAATATTGATTTAATTCACGGTTACTCGGTTCCAATATAATACGATAAATCCACAGTCCAACGCAAGTCTCCTTTGGTGTAGTGGTATAAAGCGCCTGACGAACCTCCGCAGACATTTAGCGAACCAAGGATCAAAAAAATCCTACATTATCAAAAAAAATATTGTAAAATCAATATCTAATCTTCAAACCACTCCAAATCGAACAGGCAAAAGAAAACACAAAATAAAACGACATTTAGCGACTCCGAAGAAGAAAACACAAATACTAATAAGATGACCAAGTGGTAGGAAAAGGTGCACTGGAATTCGACAACAAAAATATGGAAAAATATCCTGCACATTGATAAAAAGGTGCTTCGTAGTCTTCCTACTTTTGTCTTCGTTGTTTTCTGGATGTTTCACTTCTACCGCGTGTGAATTGCACACTCTGATTTTTTTCAATAGAAATTTCTAGGTTTGATAGCTCTGGATTAAAAAAGTAATTTTAGCTGAAAATTCACTGATCTGTCAATTTATTTAGGAGTTTAATTTACCGACTAGTTTAATTTGCGTATTTTAGTGGGTTAAACAATATAAACAAAAGGAAGAGCTTTCAATAGATGTATTATTCATACTGCGTGCCCATCTGATGTAATATAAAGAGATAAAATCCAGTATTCCTACAAATGAAAACATTGCAGACATTTTCCTCTTAATTTTAACAAAATTTAGAACATATTTCGTTATACAATGGGGTATGTTAAGAATTTCATGTTAAAATTTAACATTTAAAAATTAAGCCTTAAACTTTTGTCATTAAAAAATTCCGACGGGAATTCAATATAGAAGTAAGCATATACCTCCACCTATGTTATGTGAGTTTTCTAACGATATTAAATCGCAATTTTCAATCATTCACATAAAATGTTTCTCAAAGCTTGTGAGTAAAATCATGTTTTGTTTGAAAATTTAATAAATATTGTTTTTTAAAACTTTATCGTTTCAATGAAATGTAGGCTACCTTGACGACAGATGCGTCGCTACCCTAAAGCTGATGCCTAGTATTCACCAGCAAACATGATGTCACAGGCCGAGCGACGAGAATTTCCAGGAGTGTGCCGGACAGATTCATCCACATCCGTAGAAATGGCTCAATGCCGTCATTCTCGGCCAGACATGTCCGTTCGTGAATACTAGGCTTATGGTAGCAATCTTCCGATATTTGTTGCTATTGTAGTCCGGTCAATATAAACATTTCAAAAAGCAAAAATTCACACAGAGCTGAAATTTGGTAGAGACCTTGGGTTCACCATTAAAAATTCCAAAAGTCCCCATCGATACCATGTGTGCTAAAAAAGTTATTCAAGGTCAGAGGGCAACATTTTCGGTTTTTTGCATTTTTCTCGTAAACGGAATTTGCCTATTAATTTCTATTATATTGTAAGATTATTGTTATCATAAAAATATAATGCTGTTTCAAGGATAGATATAACTTCATTTCGTGGCCTTAGTTCTTTATTGTCCAAACAACTATTATAAAATTTTATAAGAGGAGCAGGTTTTCTTTCATTACGTCAATGATAGGTTTTTAAGAAAAAACTATTTCCGTAAAGGTAAAGGACTCATTAATTTAAATAATAATTAGTTAAGTGATTAGCTATCATTTTTTTAACTTTATTTTTAACTAGCTGACCCGGCCACCCGTTATGTGGCTAATAAAACACAACTTCATCTACTGGATCGTTATCCAGCCTTTATAACCACCGCCGTCTTTGAGTTTATCGCGAAGAGACAGACAAATGCCGCGGAGGACTTTAATTTATAATGCGTAGAGATGGTGTAAAAGATTATAATAATGTGCATGAAATGCTTGGGGTAACTAACGTATTTAAGTTAATAAGGATTAATACTGTATTCGTCTAAATAACTTTTGAATTACCGCAATGTACGTGACCATTTTTTTAGAAGATATAATGGGTATAGTAAGCTATCCGTAAAAGATAGATATATGCCTTCGCGGACTTTTTTGTAAATCTATAAAAAGGGAAAATCCTACCACGCATTGTTTTGTTATATCCCAAAACAAAGATATTATATATTTGAATATCTTTGTCCCAAAAGGATTAGGCAGCGTTTTCGATGAAAGCTACCAGGCGGCTTGACTTTTTCAGACACTTCTAACAATTATCGTTATGTTTCAACCAATTTATACAAATCCTTGACAAATTACATACCTAAACCTTCCTCACTCTATCTATTGGTAAAAACCGCATGATAACCCGTTCAGTAGTTTTCGAGTTTATCGCTAACAGACAGACACACAGACAGACAGACGACGCGGGGGACTTTAATTTATAATATGTAGAGATAGAGTTGTAGAGATTTAAACGTCGAGATTGAACAAAAACTAATATGGTCATTTGGACAATTTTTATTTTTATTTTTTTATTTACATGAGCTCCACACAGGAGGCCCTGAGGAAAATAATTTCCCTCAGGGCCTATGTCATCTTTGAGGATGCTGTGTGGAGGGTTTTTTTAAGGAAAGGAAGGAGAGGAGAGTTCTGGGAAGGAAAAGGGTTTAAGAATGAACCCGGGCACCCCTGCTAAATCACCAAACGTAGCGAACCATTTGGAGTGACCTATGGCAGAGGTGTTGGTTATCCAATAAAGGTTCCCGGGGCGGCGGTACCCATTCCCGCCTCCCAAATTGAGAACTAAGAACTAAGGCGACGATTTATTAAAATGTTTCGAATATTTCATTAATAATGTCGCTCAAAGTGCATAGTGTTTGTCTTACATAAAAATAAATCTCTGATATCATCGCAAAAACATAAAATTTTATGTTGAAAGTTTTAACTTTATAGTACTATTTCAATCCGAAAGTCCGCAAAAGCACGTGTTAAATAATTTGTGATCAAACGACTTTTTAAAGGCAATCTAATTAGCCTGAGCTACCCCGGGGCTTCTTTTACTATTAGCGTTTCTAACTCCCACCCACTGTCACTCGCCCTTCCTCATCAGTCATCTGATGTGATGATGATGGATGCTTTCTGGATTTCGGGGAATTGCTCCCTGTGCGATGAATCAAAAAAGGGTTCCGAGAATACCTCTACAATCATTATTATGACGTGGTTAGTTGGAAGAAATATTAACTCAGAAATTACGTGACTAAATTATATTAACCTAGGTAACTAATTATTCATCTAGACATTTCTCCGCTGGTATAAGTACTAGATATAGAGCGTAGAACGCCGTATGAATTGGCGTACATATCATGCATAGATGAACTTTTTGAAAGTGAAACTTCTATAACAACGCTGTGATTTGGATTTCGGGTGAAACGGAAATGACGATTACTGCATCTGCGACGCATCAACTGCGCTCATCGACCGCTTTGATAATGCTGTCACTTTTAAAGGCTCCTATTGGTTAAGATATGAAAAGTAAATTACGCTAGGTCTCCGTTCATTGGTCGCTTTGATTATGACATCACTTTTCAAGTACTGTTTTGGTAAAGTTGCGCTTCTACCGCGTGTAAACTGCACTCGAATTTTAAATTAAACACAGTAATTAAAAATTATTTTGCACCTTTTGTTTTCAAATCTAAGAATATAATTACCTAACTAATTTAGATGTTTTTTTTTTTGAAAAAATATATAGATATGTATCTCACGCCTGGTGACCCGACATTTGATCCGGCGACATTTGGTCCGGCGACAGTTGGTCCGGCGACATTTGATCCGGCCGACATTTGATCCGGCCGACACTTGATCCGGCGGACAGTTGATCCGGCGGACATTTGATCCGGCGACAATTGATCCGGCCTGATCCTTTAGAAGATTTTTTCTTCAAAGGAAGTATGTAAAGAGGATATTCGGCCGTACTACCAAAGTCGATGTATTTTATTTATATCTGAAGGCATCTTGAGTGAAAATCCACTCTAAAAATATTTTTACTAACAATTATTTCGACTCAGTTTAACAAAAAAACCGTAAAAGATTCCTACTTGCGTATAACTTTTTTATCTGAAAATTACACTAGAGTCCCAACTGCTCTCAACCGTCTCGAGCCAGTGAGTGCCAATGGCATCCCCAATTTTGGTATGGTGTGATACTGAGGGTAGTGAGGAGGGGAAGGAGATGTGGAAAACGTACCTGGCTATTCAGATCTGGTCAAGTCATTTCAAGTAATCCGATTAAACCTACATACACTATACACCAGCGAACAAATTACAAAAATCGTGGTATATAATTTTTTAAATTTTTTTTTAAATTTTTTAGAAATTTTATCAAAACACAAGAGTCCCAACTGCTTGCAACCGTCTGGAGCCAGTGAGACTATGTCATTCCTAATTTTGATATGTTGTGAGGCTGAATATAGTGGGGAGGAGAAGGATTTGTGAAAAATTTTCCTGGCTATTCAGATCTAGTCACCAAACACGCCTAGAGCCATTTCAAGTAAAGTTTCAATTCTGAATGAATACTGATGATCTTATAATATGTGCAACATCTACTTAAGATTAAGGGGGCGGATATGTTTAGCGTCGCACCGGGAACCATTTTACCGAAGTGGTTCGCTACGTTTAGTGAATTAACAGGGGTGCTTGGGTTCTTGAAGTGAGGTTTGTCTAGGTCTTTGTGGCAAATGCTTTTCCTCATCCACTGCGTGGCGGTCCGGATCGGGAGAGGCTGCTTGAGGCAGACATAATCTAGCTCTCTCCAGCCTGACACTCTTGACCCATCACCTTGCACCGGAGCGGGGGAGGTGGATTCATACGTCTCTCATTCCTGGACACATTGAGCCTAAGATTCCTACCCACCCCTAATAATTTTTTCTTTCTCAGAACTTCCTCTCCTTCTTTTTATTAAAAAGACCCTCCACACAGCGTCCCCAAAGATGACATAGACCCTGAGTGATTTTTTTTCCTCAGGGTCTCGTGCATGGAGCGGAGCTATTGTAAAATTTAAAAAATGCAGTCGGCTTGGGAAAAATAAGCTTTTGTACCCATACTACATGACCTGTTCAGGGGGGGAGGGTCTTCAAAATACCACGCTTGGTACAAATGAGCGGCGGCGGGCTTAGGTTTTTTTAATCACCGAGGGGGAGGGTAAAAAATTGCTAAAAGTTGGTCACGTAGTATTGATACGTGACCTATGACAAGCGTGTTGGTTATCCAAGAAATGATTCCCGGGTCGGTGGTAAGCATATCCGCCTTCTAAATTGTAAGTATTAACACACTGCACATATACCTAAGTACGTCGTATTTCGGCGTTGTATTCATTCAGAATTGAAACGTTATTTGAAATGACCTTTGCCGTGTAGATCTAAATAGCCAGGTAAATTTTCCACACTACAGTGCAAAGCGATGGGTCGAGAGAGAAAGGCTGGAGAGATCAGAAGGTCTCTCTCAACCGGTCTCTCCTGATCCGAACCGCCTTGCATAGAGTGGGCAAAGGCATCCCCCGCGAAGACATAAACAAACCACGGTTTGTTAATGTCTTATAAACAAACCACGGTTTGTTAATGTCTTATCTTATGTATACCTGGTTACCAAACGTAGCGAACCACTTGGGATGACCTATGGCAGGAATGTTGGTTATCCAATAAATGGTTCCCGGGGCGACGGTAAACATGTCCGCCTCCTAAATCTTAAGTAGATGTTGCACATATAAGAATGTCGTATTTTGCTATTCGTCAGTATTCATTCAGAATTGAAACTTTACTTGAAATGGCTCTAGGCGTGTTTGGTGACTAGATCTGAATAGGCAGGAAAATTTTTCACACATCCTTCTCTTCCCCATTATCTTCAGCCTCACAACTTATCAAAATTAGGAATGCCATAATCTCACTGGCTCCAGACGGTTGGGAGCAGTAGGGACTCTTGTGTTTTGATAAAAGTTCTAAAAAATAAAATAAAAATATAAAAAAATTTTAATCATATGATTTTTGTAATTTGTTCGCTGGTGTACAGTGTATGTAGGTTTAATCGGATTACTTGAAATGACGTGACTAGATCTGAATAGCCAGGTACGTTTTCCACATCTCCTTCCCCTCTCCACTAACCTCATTATAACACCATACCAAAATTGGGGATACCATTGGCACTCACTGGCTCGAGATGGTTGAGAGCAGTTGGGACTCTAGTGTAATTTTCAGATAAAAAAGTTATTCGCAAGTAGGAATCTTTTACGGTTTTTTTGTTAAACTGACTGCACGTATAAGTATGTCGTATTTTGTATTGCCGCATGCTTCTTCGGAGAGTCGAAATTATTGTTAGTAAAAATATTTTTCAGCGGATTTTCACACAAGATGCCTTCAGATATAAAATACATCGACTTTGGTTGTACGGCCGTATATCCTCTTTACATACTTACTTGAAGAAAAAATCTTCTAAAGGATCAGGCCGGATCAATTGTCGCTGGATCAAATGTCCGCCGGATCAACTGTCCGCCGGATCAAGTGTCGGCCGGATCAAATGTCGGCCGGATCAAATGTCGCCGGACCAACTGTCGCCGGACCAAATGTCGCCGGATCAACTGTCATGGAACCCTCACGCCTATAAGAGCGCCCCTGTCTAGACATTTAAAAGACAGGAGAACTACACGCAACCCAGTTTGGCAGTGTTGTGAGGCGGACAAATGCGATATATATCTATATACATTTATATTTTTTATGCACAAAAAGATACATAAATTACAATACATTTTATACAATAATTAACTACATGATATATGTATTTGATTTACCCCCATAAATAAGCAATGCTTGTGTGTATGGGGGGTGTTATTATATTGGTTTAATTTATTTATTTTTTTTATTCAGTTTAAATTTTCGGTAAAATTTTTAAGCTGAGTTTCAAATTTTTTTATGTTACTGTTCATGTTTCTGATTTTTTCAGGTAGTGAATTAAAAAATTTAACTCCGAGATATTTATAATGTAACTGTCCTATGGTTTTTTACATTTTGGAGTAGAAAGTATTAACGTTTGTCTAAGATTTCTGTTATTTTTAAAGGGTGCAACTTTATTTTGAATATTATCTTTATAAATTTGTAATGTTGCATGATAAAAGTATAATGCACTTAATTTTCTGACCTTAAATTGTTTGAATAACAGTTCTGATGAATATGAGTAGGGTTTTTTAAAAATTATTTTTATAATTAGTTTTTGTGATATGTAAATTTTTTGTGTTTGATTTGTGTATGTACCACCCCATCCTATAATGCCGTATTGTATAATTGATTGACAGAAAGCGAAGTATGTGGTTCTAAGTAATTTTTCGTTTAAAATATCTCTTAAACATCTAAATTTATATGTTAGTTTCCTTATTCTGTTGTTCAGAATATTTATGTGTGGGGACCATTTTAAACGCTGGTATATTATTATGCCCAGGTACTTAATATCGGTCTTGCTTTCTTTTCTTTTCTTTTTGATATACTTTAGGAAGGGATTGATTAATGCAAGCCTTGGAGTGGCCCGTTATTGTTTAACTGTTTTCAAGAAAAGATCTTCCGTAATAAGGTCTTGCATGGTTTACCACACACGCCTTAGTGATTGCATTGGATCAGTGAAATAATTATATCGAACAATATTAATACAGTAACGTCTGCGAGGTTGAATTTCAGAACCCAGCTTCGAGTGCATGTCACAAATATCATCTGTGTACGTGGAATTTCACACAAAGCTACCGTTATAATTCGGTTTCGAATTCAAGAATTCGTCACAAGATGTCGCTACTTCCGTCAGCAGATCGAATGGGGACGTCTCCCCCTAGGTGTAACTATGTAGTACCTATCTCTCCGGATATGGAAAGATTGATGGTAATACATGTTGTATCAAGCGACTATATATTAAATATGACGTCATTGCCTGTCTCGGTTACTTTGTCCCGAAGCAAAATCCGCCCATAGGGCCTAGCGGTAAAAACCTGTGGAGCGGATTTTTAACAGCTAGTTTTATATGAATACAAGGATCACAACCGCCTGGAGCTAGTACGATATTGAAATGCATAATGATTGGGATATGATAGTTATTAGACTCAAGGGAGAGATGAGGGGAATCAGCGTCGAGAAGGAGGTTTGGGAAGATCATCGGTTTTCAAATCTTGTACTCTGAACACGACTGAATATATTCAGGCAACATTTTGACTCCGAATCATCGTACATCTTACAGGGCTACACTGAGAACATCTACCACAGTTATTTATTTATTTTTATTTCATAATATTTTATTTGTTACAGATTTCTGTTTTTTTTTTGCTACCACACTAGGGTAATGCCCGTCTTGTTGTAGTAATACATTTAATATTTTATATAGGAATTAAAAAAATACAATTCTATTGAAACAGATAATAAACATTCTGAATAAAAATTAAGAAATACATAAAATTAAGTGAAAAATAAAGAAAAAAAAATCATATTTTATAGAAAAATTGAAGTCAAAATTTTGAAATGCAAAAATTAATAATTAAAATGTAGTGTTAAGAACTCGTATATTCTTTGAAGCACGCTCGTCCCCTTTCAAATATCTAGTGTTGTACACGTGCTGTATACAGTGATTTGGAGTCATACATTAATTACGTGAGCTCAAAACGGAGGAGGGGTGGGGTCCAGCAAAATCTCACGTCCACTTAAAGAATATACGAAGTGGCCCAAATTTATCTCACCAAGGGGGGAAGGGGTCTACATTGGAAGAAAAACTTGTCTGCCCCTTTTAGAATTACTTGACTTTATGTTAGTACTCAGGGCATTATGTTTACATAACATTGAATAATGTTATGTAAACATACCTTTTATAGATAAATAAATAAATAAATAAATAAATAATTAAATATTTTAGGAGCGAAGAACCAGAATTATCGTTAAGTGAATGAGGTATTAGTTTTTGGGACCACACAACGCAGGTTTGATGAAAAGCGGGTGTGTGCTTGATGTTACATATTTCCCCGAAATCATCATAATATTATGATTATGTGCCTGTTGTTTATCATAAATAACTGCTCATCAGTTAATTTCCTTCCCCTTACATATACCCTCCACCACAATCGTACATCTTGTCTAGATTTGAGATGGCATTTCTCTGAACGTGAACGTGTTAACACGGCGCGCGGCGCTCGCCTAGCGGGTGCGGGTGTACCAGTGCTACTTTACGTGTATAGCAGCCGACGTGTATCCACGACACGAGTAAGCTTAGCTTTTCCGTAACGTTAGCATGTTTGACGCAAATCCAGTTTCCGAAGCGGAAATGTTTTCAAGAATATTCAAGCGTTAACTAAATTTACGATTGGAGCTCACATTAGACGTTAAGTATCTCATAAATTTACTCTATTTATAATTACCTACTTAATTATTCGTTTTTCTTTGGGAAAACGTACAATTGTGTACAGATTATAATGTTTTAACGGTGGTTGCTTCGACCGATCGTCGCCTTAGTTCTTAATTATCCAAACGACCCTTTTAGTTTTAGTTTTACACTATTTATATTTACCTACATACATAAATTTTTGTTTTTCTTTGGGAAAACGTACAATTGTGTACAGATTATAACGTATTAACGGTGGTTGCTTCGACGAATTGAATGTCAATGATAAAAGGAAAAAGTACAGCATATTGACAGTGAAAATATAATAAATGATCCATTTTCTGAGAATTAAGAATTACATTTATTTTTCCAAGAAATAATTAACATTATTAATAATCCTAGTTACGAGTATCTTTGTGTATTTAATAATAGTTATTAAATATTAAAGAATATTTTTTTTATATTTAACAAATGGTATTACGTATTTTTAAAACAAGGTTCGTATAAAAAAAGGTAGAGAAACGTATGTAAATAACATTTTAACATAAAATTTTCAGAAATAATAAAAGAACGAAAAAAAAACAGATATTAGGGAGAACATAAAAAACCGAGGAGAAAAAAAATAGACGACTAATATTCTTAGATAAATATTATGTTATATAGGGCTGTCCGTAAAATAAGGTCTCCAAGGCGCTCCGGTCGCGAGAAATGATTCTACGCGGAATCCTGTAACACTGGCGTGTAGCTTGGTTTTCCCTTGTGGAATCCTCACCTCGTTGCACCCTCTGTGACGCACACCCGTATGCATAGTCGGTTCCTCGAGATTTCCTCCACTCGACTCAACCTCAAGGATAAATTCGGTATGCAGAACTGAAAAAACTATCCTCGACTTGAGCAAATTCCTCAGTCGAGTCGAGTAATGAACTGTCAAACTCAAGGTACGTCGCGATCTACCTTGAGGTCTCCTCGAAGCTTGTTAACAGCGCCGAAGACAGCCCATAGATGAAAAAAGTGAACCATAAATATATTATTTACAAATATTTAAATATTTAATTAAACCTTCTCTACAGTTTACCAGCATAATAATAAGAAATTTAATGTCATTCCTTCACTCAACCTCAACTCGACTTACTGGAGGTTCCTCACTGGAGGGTGAAGCCGTAACTGAGCATACTGATTTCAAGGAAGTTTTTAAGATTTCCTTGAGGTGACCTCGACTAAGGTCGAGTGGAGGAGGTCTCGAGGAACCGACTATGCATACGGGTGTAAGTCTCGGTGTAGCAACCATTCGCGATGGAGCTTCCACTCGCCGCACCCGCCAGGTATGAGTTACGCTCTGTAATTCGTTTTTAAACTTTGCTTCGGCGAATCTGACTGATGCCACTGGGATTGTTCCTTGTCTCTGGGGTCGTGTAATGTATCCGGGTCTCGTTCCCAGTCACAATTGAGTTCAAGAATTCTTCGCCATCTTTACAATTGTCCTATTGTCTACGCTAGAAATCTGTACAATTGTCCTATTGTCTTATGCTATAGCACTCTTACTAATGATTATTTGTAGTTCTCTTATCATAGCTTTATAATGTACTTACTGTACATTTTTTTATATGCTAGTTATTATTATTGTCCTGTGCTATGATAGCACTATTATTGTACATTTTGTATCATATTATAATATTATACTTGTCATTGCTTTGTATTGTACATTTTTTTATCATAGTATTAGATCAAGCACTATATGAATAATTTGACTGAATCCTAGATTGTTTTCAAGTTAATTACTGTAGAGCGCACTTGAAGTGAAATAACACAAAACTGCGCTATACAAATATTATCTATATATATATATATATATATCTTTGTCGTAGCACTCAATGAATTTGAGGGCTGCTTCAACCCGTGGTCTTCGATGAGCATTTAGGGACCCACCTTGGGCAGACTTTGTGGTCTCCCAAATTTTTTGTCAATATCTTGTCAAATTCTTACTGACATCAGGGATCATATCACAGAGCTCCCGAACCGTCACCCGTCGATTTGCAATCATTGTTTTTTCCACTTTGGCAATTTTTTCATCTGAAACCGATGGCAGTCCGGCATGCTTTTAAATTCTCTGCACCATTTGCGCACGTTTTAGCACTCATACACTGTTTTCCGTACACTTCAAATAGCTGAGAGTCAATTTCTAGCGGGGTTTGGTTCTTCGCACAAAAAATCTATTTATAGAGCGTAATTCACACCTGGCGGGTGCGGCGAGCAGAAGCTTCATCGCGAACGGCTGCTACGCCGAGACTAAGTGTTGCAGAGAGTTCAGCTTTGTGGGGATTTGGTGTAATTTGTTTCTAATCTTATGTTAACGGGTAACTGGTTAAATCGTTTCACTCCAATATTTTTGTAAAATTGTTGGGCTGTGGAAGTATTGCAGCGGGGGATATTATAGAGCCAAGAATACACTTGTATTGTTCGAAAAAAGGGTTAAGTTTTCATTTTTTACACAATTTTTCTTTTTTTTTATATAAAAATAATTTGCAGGAAGACACTTTAAACTCATAAAATAAATGGTGGGGTGATAGTGAGATTAAAAATATATAGATTTTTTAATAGTATTTTTTGGATGTTTTCTAAAGGCAAGAAAGAAGTTTTGAATGCACGACCCCAGTTGGCTGGGGTAAAAACCCCAGCCAACAATTCCATATTGTAATGCAGATTGGATTAGGAAAAAATTCACAGATAACATAATGAATTAAAATAGTAAGAACACATTTTTTTAAATGACAAGGGCGTGATCTAAATATAAGAAAAGAAAGATATAACATTTATAAAAAATTTTAGAATGTAAATAACACATAAAGCAGGGGTGGGGCATAAATATTTATGATTGTGATAATTTCATCTTACGTGTACTTAGTAAATGGACATGATATAATGTAATGATACGTGAAATTATATTTAAAACATAAATATTACTATTATAACAACCATAAAAAAGCAACCTTTAATTATCATTATAGTTGGGTTACGTTTAAGCCTCAAAATAATTTTCGTTAAAAATTCAACATTCCAAGTTAAAATTTAATCAAAAATTACACCACGTCCTCCATCACTTATTAACTTTTTCTGAAAGGAAAAATAAATTTCAGCCTGCTGAAAATCACATTTATCTAGAGTAGCTTCGTTTTCCGCGCTGTTTTCACACTAATCCGCCTTAATCCCGCGGCTCAAGCGCTAATACGAGGATTAATTTGGCGGCGGTGGTGACGCGGGTTAGCACATATTATTATTATTTGTGGCTGTGTAATGCATCTGACACGCCGGAAGTCGGCTGTGGCGGATGCTTGGCGCTTTTTGCGGCCTTAAATGGAAACTAATTCTGGTTTGAACTGAAAAGGTGTTCCAAATTTATTATGAAAGTGAAAACTTCTTTAGCACCGTTGTGATTTGAAACTCCATGACACGAAAAATAGCGACACCAAAAAGTATATAATAATCGATCTCCTCTTTGTACGATACTTTGTAGCCTCTCCACTCTTGCCTATTTTAGTTTTCTGAAGGTTTGGCTTCTACCGCGTGTAGCCGTACATAAAGGTGGATAACCACAGCTTATTTTTTTTTAAATTATATTATAATAGCATTTAATGGATTTATATTGATTTATTCGATCGTCATTATTCCAGGATAGGAATAATGTTTGATTGTGTGATAACCACACGGCCTCCGTGGTCAAGGGGTAAGGCTCTTGGCTTGCAATCCGAAGGTCACGTATTTGCAACGATGGTGACGATGGTAACGATATTTGCAAGTGGCTAAAGATATGTTTATTAATATTTGGGTTTAGAAATATTTTTATTTAAATTTCTTCAACAATAATAATTATTTTTGAAATAACAAGTGTATATATAAATAACACGTAAACACCTCAGCACAGGTTCTCCTAGTGAGGTATTCACGAAACATACAATATTACCCACACACAATTTTACCTTCTCAAACCTATCTTACACCCAATAGTGGAATAATATATAAGCCTAATGGAATATAACTCGGTAGTTTGGTCTCCATCTTACAAAATTCACATTAATAACATTGAGCGAATACAAAAAAAATTTCTGCGTTTTATAAATTTTAAATTAAATATCCCACTACAAGACTTGAAATATAATTTATTATTAAATATTTTAAAAATACACACACTAGAAGACAGACGTAAAATAAACGACTTAACATTTTTATTCAAAATACTTAACTCTAAATTTGACTGTTGCGAACTACTGCAACTCATAAACTTACGAATACCGACAGTAACTACACGACAAAATACACTATTCTACTGTAGCATTCATAAGCGGAACTACATTGCCCACTCTCCGATACAACGATTTCACACTATTGGAAATCAGTACTTAGGTGATATTGACATATTTAGCATAAACTTGGCAAAATTTGTTGATCTTGTGAAAAACTTATTCCAAAATAATTCCTAAACCTATCTGTTTTTTCTGAAAACCTATGAAATCGCTGTATTTTTGTATTTTTATGAATTGTGTGCTTTTTTATCAAATTTTATTTTTATTATTTCTGTATATGTTTAAAAATAATCTGTCATGAATTATTTGTACTACCAAAATGTAAAAGCCCTTTGGGCGTTAAATAAATAAATAAAAAAATAAAAATATAATAAAAAAGATCTTTTCACATGCAGCTACTGAATATTAACGTTTTTTTGTACTACTTTATAAACCATTGTTATCATTTGTAAAATATGTGTTCAAGAAGAGTCATAAATAAATAAAATATATGTATGTATATATACACTTATATGAAGTAAAGAAGAAACGATACTGTCCGTAATATGGAAAAAAATGAAAGTGTGAAAAGTGATGGTATTTGTACTGTTTGTTGTAGCTTTGTTCTGCTTGCAATATCTTCGTTTGTTCGGCAATCGTGCAAGTCACTTACTACTACTGTCTAGGTACCTATCAGTTTAATTTCAAAATGCCCAAGGATAAACAACCTTTGCGTATCAAGTAAAGTATATTTCAGACAAAAATAAAGGATTTGACACCCTAAAAACAATTAATAAAGTTCTGAGCGGAAGCTTTGAGGGTACTGCAGACGTGCCTTACACAAATTTAGGAATCAGGCGTCTTTAAGTACGCTCCCATTACATCATGCGACGTGGAAAGATCTTTCAGCCAATATAAGGCTATATTTAGACCAAATCGACAAAGTTTTAATTTCGATAATTTAAAAAAGCATGTGATTGCGTACTGCAATCAATTTAATAAGACAGATTTAGAGATAGATGAATAAAACTTCTTTTTTTATTTGAATTACCTGAACATTTCGCTATCTTTTTATATTTTTTTTAATGTAACTGTTACTGCATAGTAATTTTTCACAATAAAGATTGTTTAATATGAAAGATATTCTTATTTTATATTCCATATTTTTTCCATATTTTAAATTTTTTAGTCCATATTATATTTACATATTTTGAATTTTTTAATACATATTTATCCGAGCCCTAATCATAATATATGCTATATCGTGTTGCACCGAGTTTCACGGAAAAATTTGTTATAAATCGGTAAATATTCGAAATGCGGGGGCTTATTTATCTAGTAGCTGTCTTATCTATATAGCTTATGTACAATTATGGGCGTAATAATCCGAGAACCATTTTTGCAATGCAGCTGAAAATGAATCCGCAACGTCTCAACTTTCAATATAAAAGCTCCCACACGTTCATGAGAACATTTATCAAGTTTATGGCTGAATGTAGTGCGAGCGCACAACACGTAAAACGTAGAACTGTTTATTTGCAACGTGCAACCTTGACCCTGAGAATTCAAATAAATCTCTGAACGTACGAAACGCAATAACTTGAAGTTCACTTCCTCTGACGGCATACCTACCACAATAATAGAAAATTACTGGGAAATTGGGTTGCGCAATTAATTATTCTACTAAGGGGGTATTTCACCATCCTCCTCATAGCTAACATAACAAATAATAATAAATAAACAAATAAATACTCGCAACTGGTAAAAAACTCCGTTAAATTAACCTACCTACATATATGTAGCTATTATTATTTAGAGGTTCAAGTGTCAAATAGTAAACTCAGACTTTTTAAATAAATAAATCCTGTATAATTAATCTAAATTGTATGTTGCCTATGAATAATCTATGGAGAGGATGGTGAAATACCCTCTAAGTGTATAAGTTGTACAAAGAGTTGTGTACCACCCATCAGAATTTGGTTTTAAAATACTTTAGTCAAGTTTAATGACGAGATACGTACTTCCCAACCACGTTCAATTTGGGAGGCGGGTATAGGTAACAACGACGCCCCGGTAGACGTTATTGTGTAACCATCGGTCATCCACTTCGTCGTAGGTCACCCCAAATGGTTCGCTGTGTTTGGTGACTAAGCAAGGGTGCCCGGTTTCATGGTGAAGGTTTATCGTGGTTTTGGCGGCAGATGCATCTGCCCACCTGCTGCGTGGCGGGTCGAATCGAGAGAAACTGGTTGAAGGAGGCCTTTAGACCTCTAGCCGTACACTCTCGACCCATCGCTTTGCAGTGCAGTTGGAGGGATGGATTCATACGTCCGCCCTTCCTGGACACCCTGCCCCCAAATTCTTACCCACTCCGCCTACCCTTTTCCTTCACAGATCTTCCTCTCCTTCCTTTCCAAAAAGACCCTCCACACAGCGTCCCCTAATATGAGATAGGCCGTGGTGGAAATTATCTTCCTCATTGCCTATATATAACAATAAGAATAGTTTATGAATTTGATTGTACGATCAAATTTTTCAGGCAAAGCAATAAATTTTCTAAAAATACCTACTGAAACCAAAGCAAGTTTGCATGAAGGTATAAACCGCGTGGCAATCTGAATAAACTCGGAACCCAACCATTGTTTTTACTGTTCTAGTGCCCTTAACAAAATTTTATGATAAGCAAGGGATATAAATTTTACGTTCTATTTTTTCAAGGCTTTCCAATCACGCAGTTCTTAAATATAATTTTTACTACTCTACCTTTACCACAAAGCGTAATATTATTGATGAAGTTACGTCATGTGTAAATAATGCCGATTATTTTTATTCCGAAACCCAACACGTTTAAAAATGCCAAACAATATTTTTTTAAGATTTTTTTTTTCATTTATAAATTTTGCTTAACGATACATTTTTTTCATACACCAAGGCATAATATCATAACATGTTTCACTTTTAAATACCCTTGTAACCAATCAGCTTTATTTGTCGGGTTCTGGTGTTCTTTTTTTCTTTATTCTTTAAATAATTTGTACATCTTCAATTTTTACAGGTTTTTCGACTAACGCGCTAGGCACATGCCCGTTTTATGGTACCAATTTTGGTATTGAGGCCTGAAACTGGCAGATGAAGTAGGAGTGTAGACTAAAGTAACAACTGCAAAACTGAATTAACACCAACTGACAACAAACATGAAGATGGGGGAATCAACAAACACGAAGATGAAGAAATCAAAAAAGATGAGGAAATCATGATGTAGCACCAACACAACTATCTACAGTCCGCTTAGGAACAGCAAACCCTAGAGAGAAGGACTGTGATTAAACTGCTACCCTTTGTATTTAAACAGACAATCATAAATAAATAAAAAAATAACTAAATGCAGTGTATTTTAAATAAGTAGAGATATAGAGATATTGAAGTATATTTTAAATTTGTAAGATAAAACTATGTCTATTTACGCAAGGCACAAAGGACACGATTGGGGGAAGGAGTTTGGTACAACGCATTACAGATTGGTAGCACTTGTAGATGGGCGCACAAACGGAAAGATCGTCGAGAAGAATATTCGATGCTTAAGTTGATGAAATAAATAGTTGTGGACACCCAGAAAGATATAACATGATCGAGTAAAACAAATTTTTGACTCGGGTCATCTCAAGGGGCGAAATAATGGAAGATTGCAGGGTACGAGACGATGAATGATTGATTGATAATGAAGCAAGCCGCAGGTTCCTGTTTTGTGGTATTTCACCGTATGGAGAAAGGGCAACCTTAAAAAACTTCTGTGGAGAACTAGCAATCTTAATAAACACCGCCTAGTTTTTAATATACGTAGCACAGAGACTACCCTCTAATACTTTCAATCTATCTATCTCTATCTTCTATCTTCTTCTTCTATCTATCTTCTATGTATCTATCTATCTATCTTCTATTAGCTTCTTCTATCTTCTTATTCTATATAAATAAAAATGAATCACCGAAATGTGTGTACGCGCATTACTTCCGAACGATTGCACCAAATTGGATAATTTTTTTTTTTGTGTTCGTTATTGTCAGGACAAGGTTTGTATAAGAGATGAGCTATAGCATTACGAAATTTGTTTAAAAAAATTGCAATAGGTGGCACACGAGCTGTTTGAAAACTGAATGTACCGGGACCGAATGTATGGAATGCGGGTGGGGAGAGGGGGAGAAGAACATGGGTAGGAGGTTCGCTGGAGGTGAACCAGGGAGAGGGAGGGGAACCCGGGAGGGGGTAGGGAACTCGGGAGGCGGGTTCGTGAGACAAGGGAGAGGGAATGTGGAGGAGGCGGAGTGGAAACGCGAGAGGGGAAGGGGATGCGGGAGAGGAAGGGGAGGCGGAAGGGGAAGGGGAACGGAACGAATGAGAAAGTACACTCAGGGAGGAACAATTTATTTATAAAGTGGCATAGCAACGCATGCCGCGTACCAGCTAGTATTTTGATAATCTTAACTTAAATATTGGGAGGTTTACAGTTGACTGAGCGTAGGGAAGTTCTGTTTAACTTTTGCGTTTTGCATTTCTTCTTTCTATAAAATCCATTTCAAGATGATGGACGTTTTAATGATTAATTTTCCATATTTCCTTGTTCCAGGTCACGGGCAAGACTACCTGAACCTCGCGGTAAGGGATGGGGGTGTCTCCCTGACGATGGGGCTGTCAAACGGAAAACAGGAGATGCATATCAAACCTGCGAAGGTTCGCTTCGATGACCATCAGTGGCACAAGGTCACAGTGCACAGGAGAATACAAGAGGTAAGATGGATGCGATTTAATTCAACCTTTCAGATGGTGCAAGTGTTTGCTCAAATTATCCTTACTTTTATAGATAATACTGATCACTTAGTTTTAAACATTTTTGTGACCGACATGTTTCTTGAGCAATGCTCGCCTCATCAGAGAAATTCAGCAAGTAATTAAAAAAATTGAGTTATGAGATTGATAAAAATGTCGGAATGTAATTAGGTAACATATTTTTTTTTACGTTAGCTTCACATCAAAGGCCCTGATGAAAATATTACCTAAGGGCATGTGTCATCTTTAGAGATGCTGTGAGAAGGGTGTTTTAAGGAAGGGGAGGAAGTTCTGGGAAGGAAACAGTAAAACAGAGGGGTGGGCAGTAATCTGGGGGTCAACGTGTCTAGGAGTGACGGACGTATGAATCCACCCTCCCACTGCGGTCGAGAATCCAGCTGGAGAGGTCAAAAGGTCTCCCTCACCCATTCTCTCACGACCCGGCCCGCCACACAGTAGGTCGATCAACGCATCCGTCGCCAAGACCTGGACAACCTCAACCCGTGCCCCTGTGAAGGCTCGATGACACTGAGCGAGTTTACAAGCTACTATCTACTAAGTTTAAAAGCGGGTTAATCGGCGAGTGAGATTGTCACGATGACACACAAAACTGTCCACTCGCTCAACAGCCTAGGAAACTGAGGTCGCTGCTAGCGCCAGTAACAAGAATAACGATTTCAACTTTTTGCGTAGATTGTCAACTATCTGCTAGTTAGCAAGTAACACGATGACACTGAGCGAGTTTACTAAGAGATAGTGAATTTCCCAGATAGTAAGTAGCTTGTAAACTCGCTCAGTGTCATCGACGCTTTAGACTGGAGCAGCGGTCGGAAAGTCGGTAGCAGCTAGTATAGCGCTCACCCCCCCCCCTCCTAACTGAACTAACATAAAAATGATGTGAAAATTATATGTTTTGAAATATCACGACCGACCAGGCGGTAGCGTGGTATTTATTGGTTCCAGTTCGGGCGCTGCTAATTGGATCTCTACGTTTTGGTCCTAAAACATTGCAGTAGCCACATTTTCCACTTATAATGATGGAAGTGGGTGGATTTTCAACACTCTGAGATTATTTGTACACAGGAAAGCAGGTTTATTAGCGCAAGCGGAAAAAGTTCCAGTTTTGAAGTAGTCATTATATTTATGAAATATCACGACCAACTAGATACAGGTTTTACATGTACATAGTTGTTGGATCGAAATTTGGCATTGCTCGTTCTTAAAAAAACAAATTTATGTTTTTTTAACTAGAACCAGAACTAGATATGAAAAAAAATATATGATTGTTACCGACGGTGCCAAGAATGGTGGGAAGGAATAAACATCCCTTCAAAGACTCTCCCTTCTGGCACCGCGGGCCAGAAAGGAGCACTTCGTGGGCCACATCTGGCCCGCAGGCCGCCAATTGCTGATCGCTGGACTAGAGGGTTTTTTTTACATTAACTCCACACAGTAAAATTATTTCTCTCAGATGCTGTGTGGAGGGCCTTTTTGAGGAGAGGAAGGAACGCCAAATAAATTGGATAACACCTGGTATTAAAATATTTATTACACAAAAAAGACATCTATACATAAAACAAAAAAAACACAATGACCTTTCAATCATAAACCATTACAAACAATACAAAAAAGTTATCAGTAAAGTAAAACAAGTAGCTAAACGAAATTACAATAGTAAATGTATTCAAAATGCGCAGAATAAAACCAAAACATCATGGAACATAATAAAAGAGAACTCAAATAATTTAAAATCTAAAATAAAGCCAAAAATCTGTCTGAAAATAAATGATACCATGGTATCAGAACCAGAAAACATTGCAAATGAATTTAATACTTTCTTTGCACCTTCGCTACCACCACAAAATACATCTCAACGTACAAAATCTGCTAACACAGTCACAAACAAACAGTCTCAATCATTCTTTATAACGCCTGTAAGCAAGGAGGAAATTATCAGAATTATCGTAAAACTGAAAGATAAAAGCAGTGTCGGCACTGACAAAGTCCCTATAAAAATTATAAAAGCAAGTGCAGAAGCGTTGAGTTACCCGTTGGAAATATTAATTAACAAATCTTTTGAATCAGGAACCTTCCCAGAACACCTAAAACAATCTATTATTGTGCCTTTATATAAAAAGGGTCCCAAACAGGAAATCTCAAATTATAGACCAATATCCTTATTACAAAATTTTTCAAAAATATTTGAAAGAGCAACGTACAATCGCATTTACAACTTTCTTGAAAACTTTAAGAAAATATGTCCACAACAATTTGGATTCCGTAAAGGCCGTTCGACAACACAAGCAGTCTTCAATTTCATGAACAAAATTCTGGAAAGTATTAATGTTAGCAAAAAAACCGTAGGTATTTTTCTCGACCTCTCAAAAGCATTCGACAATGTTGATCATAAGCTTCTTCTAATTAAACTTGAACACGTCGGTATAAGAGGTTTAATAGTGGATTCTTAACTCCATTCCGCATCCACGATGTTAGAAAAAGTCTGATATTTCCCTTTGTTTTCGTTCATTTCGTTACATTTCGTTCTGCCTGCCAAGTTTTGCCAGAAGCAGTACATTCGATGGGAGCATCAAACGCGCAGAAAACACTTTAATGCGCGTAGGCATAGTGCACAGAATAGCATAACAAAGCGCGTGGATTTATTCGGAACGTTTTAGAGAATTTGTTCGCGCGACCATTTTGACAATTTGGCTTGAATAACGAATGCGGATTGAAACGTTAAATATATTTTGAAAATCCATTTAATTAATTTAATTTTAGAACTGTAATAATTTATCTGAAGCATAAAGGATTTAAACAACTAATTTGACATTCTATTTTTGTCAGTAATCGCATCTTGTTCGTGGGCTAGTGTGTAGGTTTTTGTATTTGATACTAGTTGCTCCCGGCATGCGTTGCTACGCCATTTAATAAAGAAATTGTTTCTCCCTGAGTATCCTTTCCCATTCGTCCCGTTCCCCTTCCGCCTCCCCTTTTTTCTCCCACTCCATCCCCTCCACCTTCCCTCTCCCCATTCCACTCCCCCCCCCCCTTCCCCCGTCCCGCGAACCCCCCTCTCGAGTTCCCCTCACCCCTCACACGTCCCCTTCCCCTCCCTCGTTCCCCTTCCACCTTCCCTCTTCCATTTCCCGCTCCCTCATCCCGCCAACCCTCCTCCCGCGTTCCATATATTCAATCCCAGTACATTCAGTTTTTAAACAGCCCGCGTGCCACCTTTTACAATTTTTTTTCAAATTTCCATTTTTCATGTACCTATATTAAATTTGGTACCTAACATAGGTACCTATTTAAAATATCTAAAACTTAAAGATTTTCAAAAATAGAATCCTGATTTAACAATCATTGTTTTGCAAAATGTCATTCTCAAACACGCGAACTGTCAAACGTGCGATAGTCGTTAGGTTTCTAAAATTATCTAATTTTCTGCTCAATTTTCTTAATTTTTTTCTCCGTAAAAACCATCCTCGTACTTCAAGGAATATTCTAAAAAAAGAATTCGGAATCGGTTCAGCTGCTCTCGAGATTTGCGCTTAGCAACACATTCAGCGATTCATTTTTATATACAGTCGACTCTCGATAATTCGAAACTCGATGGACTCTTAAAATATTACGAATTATCGAGTGTTTGAAATATCAAATGGTTCGAAATTTGTGAGAGTAAATAAATAAAACTTCGAATTCTTAAGTGTTGATCAATTATTATTATCGTTAGAGTGTGTGTCACAAACTAATCATAACAAAAACAATACACGTTTGAACTTGTCGCAAAATTGTATTTGTACTAACGTGTGTGTAACAATCTTTCCGCCTCTTTCTCTCTGCAACTTTGAATTGTCGAATGTTGAACGCCGATGAGTTCGAATTAACGCGTCGTTTTGTTATACATATAGCAATGATTTTTTCGTTTGAATTACCAAGTGTACAAAAATGTATGGATTTAGTTCGAAATATAAAGAGATTTCGTAGGGAACTCGTGATAACTTTGAATTATAGAGAGGTTTGAATTATCGCAGGTTTGAATTAACGAGAGTCGACTGTATATGATGATAAGGTAGGTAGTAGGAACATACTTCAGCATCCCTTATACAAAAAGCCACCGACCGCCACTGCAACCTCCTACATACATCATACACCTAAGCTGCCAGTGTATGTTGTTAGGTTTGCTCAGATATCAAAGTTCTGTTATCAAACTTAATACCTCTGGCCTTTGAGAGATGAATTGTTTGATAAAACGGGGTGTTCTCAAAGCACTGCATTGCCGAAGGCACGGAACTGGAAAATCTATTTGCTTCGAGAATTCTGTACACCAATTATACCGTGTCGATAACATACTATAGAAATGGACATTTATTTACCCTACCGTCCTTTTATTTATTGGCTCGCCAACAATTATAATTATTACATTAATTTACATTTTCAATATTGTTACACCGATAATTCCAATGATAGGTGAGCACACCATTCATCTCAACTTTCTTAGTATGACCATAAATTGTAATACATAATAATAAATTAAATTAAAAGTAAAACAAGAAGGATCAAAATCAAATATTAGTAAATACACATATCAGCGGCGGTCGGTGACTTTTTGTATAAGGGATGCTGGAGTGTATACCTAATATCAATTATAAAATTCTATGGACTAGCCCACGAAAAAGGTGCAATTATCGACAATAGTAGTCTGTCAAATTATCTCTGTACAACCTTTATGCTTCACATTAAATATTACAATTTCCTAATTAAACGAATTAAATAGGCATTCCGAAAGATATTCAATGTATCCATCGAATTCGGCTATTCACGGCAACAAATAGCTGTCGAAAGGTAGTCAGGCAAACAAATCTCTAATGGTACTAAATCCGCTCGCTTCGCGTAAGCTATTTTGTGCACTACGCCTATAAGCATTAAAGTCGTTTTCTGTGCGTTGGAAGCTCTTATGGAATCCGTATTCGGCCTTACTTCTACCATCGAAGGCTTGACTAAACGCGCATGCAAGAATATCAAAAATATCACTTCGTTTTTGCTTCGTGGATGCGGAATTAACGGAGCACCCAGTGTTTTGCTGGTGTTAGTGAGTTTACGCGAGGTTCGAGCATTGAGAATGTATAACTATTTAAACGTACCTGCATAGTACAAACGTGTGTGTGCACGTGTGTACTAGTTATCCAAGAATTAGAGGCCGTTCCTCATCTTTGACGACGTGGACATTATTTCTCAAAATGTGGTGACACCAGCGTGTAGCTCAGACTTTCTCCTAAAAAACGAGCAGTGATCCTGCTTGGCAGCTGCTTCAGTGCGATATTTGCGTCCATTTGCGATCGACGCTCCGCTGACGAATCCCACCGCCTGCGGGGTGCGCTTAATTATTCGCTTTCTCAACTAAGAGGGAGACTGCCGTTTTGAAGTTCGTAAGATCACAATATCAATCCCAAGCGTCAATAAGTCTACCATACAAATGATTTTGAGGAAAAAATGGTGTATGCAATTTGCGTGCTCCTTGGATTCCCAAAATTCTGAAGAGCAAAATCGTATGGAAAGCGCTCGGATCTCTTCGAACCGTGTTTTCCAACCGAGGGGAAGCTTTTTTGGGTTAAAACATGGGTTCACCACCTAACCCGGTATCTAAAAGGCTATCATTGACATGACTTGCATCTTTTTCTTCATCTGAGGCAAAATTTAGTACGAAAACCTTTGGACACCGACTAGGACGCAGAAGGAGAGGTGATAGCATATTTGGCGGCGGAGTTCTGCGATAAGGGAGTCAAGGACCTTGTGCCACGGCTCACCGATCACAACGGGAACTATATCTAAAATTAGTGGGGATATGTACCTGTATTGTTATATGATTTTTTTGTAAACATAAATTCTTCCTGATGTTTTAAATTAGAACGGTCTTTAATTCTTGGACAACCCTTGTACTTGTACAATGTACAGGAGTATTATTTGCGTGTACAAAATAATACTCATTATTTATCTTGTGATGTGTTGAGAAATGTCACCCAAAATGTGTTTATTAAAAATGCCAGCTGCCTCGAGAACGCCTTGACCTTAAACGACAAAAGAATTGGCTTTTACGGCTGTCGGCAAAACCTAAAAAATGCCATCCGTGAATAAAAGCCAATGAAAACTGTCGTGTGTTGTTGAAATTACTAAATTGCCCTTCTTTTGAAAGTAATACCTATCGAATAATAGAACCAATTCCATCTGATATGGCACAGAAAGTTTTTAAGACTTGCAAAAATATTTACGTTTTTGCATACAAATTATTATATTTAAAATTTTTGAATGTAGCTATTACTTTGTGGTTATCCATTATAGAAAAATGAAACAATACAATTTTAATTTCTATTATGTTTAAAAATAATAATTGATGATCATGACTTCTTCTTCTTCCTTGCACTGTCCCAACTTATTGCCTAGGTAGGCTATTGGGGTCGGTTCTTAACGTTCTCAGGCTATATCTTCCTTGGTTTTGGGTATCGCTTTCATCCAAGCCTGTAATATTTCCATACAGGCCTCTGTAATATTTTGAAAGATTGAGTCATCCTGGATGAATGATCTTCTTCTTCAGAATAGACAATCGTGTAATGCATCAATGATAATGAAGCCCTTTTTTCAACATACTATTTTCTTGTATAAACATTAAAACAAAAATATCACACTGCTAGATCTAGAAATTCTGTGTAAGTAAGCACAACAGCTTGCGATATAATGTACATTAAGATCAAGGTGCTTTTAAATACCCATTAGGTATACTCAAAAGAAGTCGATGGCTGATAGCAATATGAAGACTATGAAGAAGTGATTGCACAATAGTCCCAACTGCTCCCAGCCGTCTGCGTGAGACTATGAAATTAACCAGACTATGGCGTATAGTGAGATTACGGCATCCCCATTAGGTTATGTTGTAAGGCTGATGTTAGTGGAGAGGGGGAAAAGCTGGAGATGAGGTCGATCGGGTAGTACCTGGCTATTCGGATCTGGTAACCACACACAGTTAAGCCATTTCATGCAACGTTTCAATTCTGAATGGTGTCTTGATTCCATGACAATTCAGAATCATGCAATTTTAACAAGAAATTTGGCTAAAGAAGGAGGTAACACGGCATAATAACCCAAAAATAGAACAGTATCTTCGACAAAACATTAGATAGTTTACTCATCCTACATCATTATAACATCGAAACTATTCATTATTATCAATGATCACCCAATAAAATTTAACTTTTTACAACGGAATCCTGACCCTTACATTTTTATACATTTACCTACTCGAACAATCTGTATAATTTCGATAAATATTATAGTGCTGATTTTTATTACTATGGATTACTATGTTTGGAATTTCGTTAACTGGCAAATAATTAATTAAGTTTTTTTAATAAAAAGGTAAATGAGAGAATCGATCCATCAAACGGTAATAATTGAAAACAACTATGTGTATTTCAATTTGGGTCTATTGTGGCGTGTATTAATCTTCATTAGGCGAACAATCGATACTTTACTGGCTTTTTGAGGGGAGAAGTAGGGTAGGATTGTGGGGAGGGCACGGGGAGGGGCGCCTCTTAAAATAGGAAACACCGGAAATGAACCCTCATCCTTCCGATTCCCGCGGTTAAGGCAGGAATGGGGGGTTCAATGGGAAGTATCCGATTATAACAAGTAGAATTGGTAATATTTTATTATTCAATGGATGGTAATTATTTCAAATTCAGCCGTAATAAACCTAACACAATATTGTTTATTAATGTAACAGTTGTTTAATACTTGAAAATTACCAACTATAGCAGTAAAGCTTGGGTCATAAAATATACTGTAATGATTTATTTAAATGATTATAAAAAGGTACAAAAATATTAGAAGTATTAAATATATTTTATTTTGTTACTATGTAAAAACAGGTGAACATAAAAAAATATGTAAGTACAAAAATGTTTTTTTTCGTTCTCCTCTCTAAGCGTCCAGTTCTGAAGCACACCAGTGTTATTTAATTTTACAAAATGTCAAACCACAAAGTGACTGCTTTCTTCCACAATATTATTTAATATCATTTAATTAGGGACGTCTTCCAATTTTTGTTTTTATTTCATTGACCTCTTTCAGACAGAATTTTGTTGGATTCAAAACACATGTATGTGTAATACCTACATTTATTATTAATAATAATAATATTTTGGTGATTTGTACAGCTGGTTTTTGTGAAAAATCACCTCAAGTAACAATGAAATGATTTTATTACCAGCTTTGTTCGCGGATTTTATAACAATAAAATAAATCACCACGTTTCCTTGAAATCAGCCTGTGTTTCTGAAATTATGGTATTACTTGGTATTATTACGTAAATCAATAAACATTAAAAACATACAAATAGGTACAAGTATTTAAATATTATTCTTATTTTTAAATAATTGTGTATCAGTTAATGAATTGCGTTGTGTAATCGAGGATAAGTGATACATATTGAAGAACAACTCTGTTTTTCGCAAACCATGAAGTTTTAGGAATTTTATAAAAATGACGTTCTGAGTAATAGTAAGGACAGGGCCCGAGCAGTTTACGACATGTCCGAAACAAATCCTAAATGCCTCTTTCTTAAGACGCTTTGGTATTGGAGATGACAGCAGAGAAACATGTTGTGGTTGAAGGGTTTAAGGTAGACCCTAAGCTAGACGAAGGTCTGCATCCAGTCGGACACCGGAGATCAAAACCACAACCGGCGTAGTACACCTCAATTGTGTCAACACTTAACGGATGTGAGTGACGTAATATTATGATCATCGAGCAGTGAGAAAGAAACTCTGAACAATTTGGCGAAGCTCTTCCTAAATGTCCTTGGAATTCGAACCCAAATCCAAATCACATGATCCTTGTGTTTGTGGCGTAAAGATAAATCAGCGCCTGTCACAATTTACACAAAAAAAAACTTCATCGAAAACAGTGTTTTATATTATTTTGAGAATACACATTTGCCCTGATGATGGACACTGTAACGCTATCCGAAACTTTGACTAAAAAGGAGGTATTCATAGCACAACACGGCATAACACTCCAAAAATAAATTATGAAAAACTTTTGGCTGTGAAAATAATATCATATCAGTATAACACATGCTTGAACGAAGGTTTAAAAAAAATTATATTTGAAATTTTACATGGCTTTAACGTACCTACTGAAAATTGTAGGTACCGTTTTTCATACAATTCTGACAAAAATTCATTTTTTTATCCTTCGACCAAGCACGATTTAATCTTCTATCAAATTTTTTTTTTCAATTTCAGATGAACCCATGAATTATCCTATGACACTTTTCTTCAAAGGAAACTCCGAAAACCAAAAATGTTGTGTAAATATTATGCTTTTATAGGCTCAAAGTTTGCAATTATATAATTTATCTGTTATATTTAAGAAAAAAAAAATTAACCCAGATTCATATTACCCCTACAAATATATTAGACAGATATATTTTCAGAGGATCAAGAAAATTTCAAGGCTATCAATAATAATTATTTCTTAAACAAGAATATGATTTTGGAGACTTGACATTTTCCTTCCCACCTATTCTCACAACTTTTTCTAATTAAATGTCATGAAACAGATTTTTCCTAGCAACTGGAATATGCATAACTACTCTTACTAATGCATTAAAATATATAGCACAATGCTATTCAAGGAGGTCTGCGAGCCTGAGAAGCCTCAGTGAGATCAAACTAAACTTGTGGTACATCATTGCATTTATCTCTGCGCAAACTGAGTTTTATTATTTCAATCCATTATTTGTTTTGTCTCCTGCCATTGTCCGGCTGACCATTTGGTAAATTGTGTTCTCTTTCACCCGTGCCCTATATAAAGCCTGGCATTTGCGATATACGTGAACGACATAAACTTATTGGGTTTGTTTTTTTGTTGCAGATTTCGACAATCACCAGCTTCTGCAGGGTAAGTAACATTACTAAGTATAATATTATTTACAAATTAGCAGTGATTCTAAATTAATATTATGTCAGTTGAAATGACCGGGAACTATTCTTTCACACGATCCTGACTAACATCATCAATTTTTTTCTACGGCGATATTAATGTGTCATGGAAGAGATGATTACGATGGCGAATTTCATTCAGATTTCCCAGACAAAGGGATAAACATAATATTATGTACGCCTTTCAAAATAATTGATAATAAAAAATATATATTTATATAATTAAAAACAGTGGTAGGTATGCTTTGTATTTTGAGGCATCGGAAAGCAATTAAATGAGATCCAATCACGCAAAGGCAGTCTAACCACTCGAGCGACAGACCAATTTAAAACCTTTTCCTCGGATTGCTCGTGATTTTTTGGTTATCATTTTGAATATTTTCTGCCCACATAAAAAATCATATCTTAACTTATTAATTCAAATTAAGTACAAATGCATCTACGGAAAATTTGCCTAAAACTGGCAGCAAAGCAATCCAAGGTATTTTAAATAGTGCCATATAGCGGCAAAAAGCGCTACAGTGGCCAAAGAAAGTAATTTATTCGATAAAACACGATGAGAAGAAGTGAAATAATGTTTACGTATGAGAAGGTACCCTGTTGCATTTTAATATAATACCATTGAAAAATTACTTAAAATGTAAAGGTATTTTGATATATTCGTCGTTTACTGGCTTCGTTCATACCTATGAAATATTCTTCCTGAGTATTCTTACGTAACAGGGTATGTGTTTCCCGATGAAACTTCTATTATGTCAATGATTTTTTTTTTAATTCCGGTTTTGGATGATAAATCCAGATATATTAAAAAAAATTCTGACACAAACCAATATAAATAAAACAATGATGATTCGTAAGCTGTCAAAGTTTTGTCGATAAAGAATAGAAGAGAATTTTGTGGACTGTTTGAAAATTGCGAAATTGGTATGAAATTGTTTTCTGGGTTGAATTTTGCACTATTTTTCCCAGTCGCAGATAAATGAACCGATTATCGGACGATTGTATTTGATTTCATTCAATTTCATATCGTTTTGTTAGACTCGGCCCCAATAAAAATAATGTCGGACGATAAGAAAGGGCATTACTGATTCGGCTGTTAGTCTGGCGAAAATTTGTGTGATTCATCAATTGGAGTTATTATTTTGTTTGATTCCCGAATATTACCGTTACCAATTTTATTGTTTATTATTTGCTAATTAATCAAATTTCTATCAGCAATGATGATTGGAAATGATAAGTTAAATTTTATCCTTCACCCATAAAATAAGCGAGTTTGAACACTAGGTACATAGGTCAGTAAAATAATATTTCGACGGACCCCGCTACTAATGTTTAGCCGTTTAATCTCCTTTATGTGTGGGTAGATAAAAAGTTTTTATTTTATTAAATTACTATATGTCTTATCCATGTATATGAATGTAGCTATGTATGATACATTCACATGGTATGAACACCAAAATATAGCTTGCGTATATCTCTGTCAAGCACCCAATTTAAAGACAATCGTACAAGTCATGTACGCTACATAATGCTTTGTGAATCATTTCAATTTTTCAATTCAACCTTTATTTAATTTTCACATTTACATACTCGTACTTGTTTTGAATTGTAATTTGAATAAACAGGAAACAATATCATTAACCGTATGGCGAAAATCAACACATGGAAGTCGGATACGTTTTTAGATTTTCACGGCAAAAGTATTTTCGTTATATTATTTCATTTGTGAAGCCACTGCCTGTCTCAGTTACTTTGTACCGGTGACTAGCGATCACTAGATGACAGTGGATTCGAGGAACAGGCTATTTTGGAACCAGTTCCTACGCCATTGCCTGTCTCGGTTACTTTGAGCCGGTGACTAGCGATCACTGGATAGCAGTGGATTCGAACAGTTTTTGTGGAACCAGTTCCTATTAGAGCACGCCTGATTACGGAGGCAATAGAAATCTACAACCATTTTGAAGTATACTGTAATACGACCTCGTAGTGTAACGGAACTGGCAACACGGTATCGCTTCCAAGAACATAGGGGAACGTACCCATACTACGTGACCAACTTTTTGCAATTTTTAACCCCCCCCCCCCTCCCCGCCCCCGGTGACCAAAAACCTAAGCAACCAGCCGCTCATTTGTACCAAGCGTGACATTTTGAAGACCCCCCCCCCCCCCAAACGTGTATGGGTACGTTCCCTAAGCACACATTTCACCACTTACAATTACACATCTGCCCTGATGACGTACATTGTGACGCTGTCCGAAACATTGGCTAAAGAAGGAGGTAGTGCAACACGGCATAACACCCCAAAAACAAATAACGAAAAAACATGGAATCGATTTGAAAAAAACACCCACAATGACAATTTTTGCAAAGAAAATGGTGGACCATTTTTTTTCCTTTGAGGTCTTCATAATTATAATTCCGTTGAATTCCTAACAACACCACCATCGTATTGGAAGTTTCATATTTTCATAAATGCAAGCAAATTGTGGAAGTCCTTCAAAGGAAAAGAAAAATCATTTTTCGCAAAAAAATAAAATGCCAAGAACACGGAATAACTTTTAACGTTCTAAGAGCACAATGGGTAACTTCTCACAATTGCAAAGAACTAATTTGTTAAATTCCCAAGTGGTGGAAAAAATAAAACTCTTGACACTTTATATTTTTCTTTTCTGTTGGTTTTGTATATTCTCGACACGTCTACAGCAGTTATTTTTTGTCATCGAGAAAAATGTTTTAGACTCGTTTTCATTTCAATGATGACAGACTGAGCTAACTTAATAATTATTTTTTCCATGAAAATCGACAGGGGTAGCAAAATTGAAATATGTTTTTTATAAACTCGTGCACAATCCCTTTACATTGAAAAAACTAATAAGTAAAATAATCATCTTAGGGAAATAATTTTTATATCATTGAGAACTGATAAACAATTTAAAGTTAGAAAGTAAAATACTCTGTTTCTGGTGTCGCGAAACTGCAACTCCACTGTTAATTGGCGGTAAATTCTGCAGAGCAAGCCTATGCAGCCCACGAAGGACCAGTCCCGAAACTACGTGAAATCGCTAAGTTATACGGGACGATTAGATAGCATACACTCGCAAAACCTGATGGATAGTCAGTCGATAGTTCAGATCTGGGCTTTTGGAAAATTAGATAAGCCCAGATTGGAATAAGGAAAATAGGACTCACCGTTGCAGATGGGGCCTCGCTGATCTCCAGTTTTGGTGTACACTTCTCACTGTTTAAAATTCGCGATATTCTTATAACAAGAGGTTACAATACATGCGCCCTGTCTGAGATGTTATTTTGTTCTGAGCAGGAAAGCACACTGTCACCTCTCCAAAGTTGAGTATTTCTTGCAACAATTTTTATGGTGAAATTTGGGAAGGAAAGATTAGGTAGGTGGGATAAATTCAGGATTTTGACATATCTACCCACCAAGTCTGCGAATGCAATACCCAATCAATCCCATATAAAAACGCGCGAACAGTTTCCTTACCTCGCAACTTTACATGTATGTAAAGAAGATCATTTAAATAAAACCGCACCTTTCAGAAACACAAAATCTCTCGTGTTACCGGTCACCCCATACGGCTAAACCATTTCAAGGAGCAATCATAAAGCAGAATTCATGGTAAATCTTTCACTAGAACGATACTGAGTGACTACCGCTATATCATATTATAGTTAGTGAGCTATCTGCCACGAAAAAGTATGTGTAGGTCCTTTGAAAGAGTGCACTCGCTAAAAGTTTGAAAGTTGCACACGTACAATCGACCCACAATTCTGTGGTACAGAGAGATGTGCAAAATACTGCATAATATATTGAACCGTATTCTTTTGACATTTGCGCTCCAAAATTGAAACTCCTTGAAAGTATTCCTGTTTCAGGGAATATCTACCGCTGTTCTCTGACATTCCGGAGCCGCGATGTTCTCCAGGATGTACGTGGCAAATGTAGCAGATATTTTTCCGCCCTTCTTTTGTTTAGCCACTTTGGTTATATGTCCATTTCAACACTAGAGTCGATTTGCTTGCATAACATAAAAGAATACATTTATTAGCAAACCTAACATTGGCGAAATGATTTGGTGCACCGTTTAATGACTATTATAGATTAATCATGCGATAGGTTTTAACATTGATTTAAATAGTTTTAATGTAAAGTAAAAGGGTACCACAAGATTGTTAAAAAATGTGGTCACTGAGTTAGATCGGTAAGGATATTATTTTAGATTACATTTTAAAAATTTCCTCGTATTGCAATATTCATAAAAAAGGTAACTATTTGCCAAAAATATTCGAGCGACAAACAATTTTTTAAGATAAAAAATACTACGGTACTGGGTATTATTTGAACCTCCGGGCACTTTCGAAACGTTGTTTTTTTTATTAATAATATCTACATACATAATACGCCTTACTAAATTAAGTTTTAAAAATTGTTTCTTTAAACTTTGCAAATACACTTTGTGACTTCATTTTTATTTAAATGAAAACAAATAACTTTGTAAAAACCCCACTTTGTACCTAATCCAAAAATATTGAAATATAAGAGATGTGCTAACCGCAGTTTTTACTGGGTGGGACTGCGATTCCGAGTGTCGCCGATATTGTTTACTAATTAACGAATAAACTAAATGATATAAAAATATGGCCATGTGCCTAGTGTGGTAGTCGAAAAACTTGTAAAACTGTATACCTAAGATATTTATTTGAATAAAGAATAAAAAAAATTAACGAATAAATGAACCAATTCCTCCCGTGAGATACGTTTTTAGATTTTCACAGTCAAAAGTATTTTCGTTATTTGTTTTTGGGGTGTTATGCCGTATTGCGCTACCACCTTCTTTAGTCAACGTTTCGGACAGCGTTACAGTGTCAATCATCATCATCATCTGCCGTGATGATGGACACTGTACACCCCAAAATCAAATAACGAAAAGAATTCTTTCCGCATTCTAACTATATTTACACTTGTCAACGCAAATCAAAGCATTGAATTTTTTGGTGAAAGCCTAAATGACTTTCGGCAGTCGTTACGCAATGTGATTTTTTAAAGTCTTTTAAATCCATCTTCAAGCTACTTGTAGAACTTCTACATGTACTTTTATATTATATGTATTATGTCAATGCTCATCATCTATATGTACTCTCCTTTCATTTTCATCTCTTTTTTATTGGTGTTATTGTTATATTATTAATGGAATCTTTGTCCGTCAATAAATAAATGAATTAAAAAAAATATATATTAATGCTCACCTTAAAAAAATCAACGAAATGAACAAATTCTTTTCGAATGCAAACTACACCGATTGGGTAGTCCGCCGACAGTCACGCGGACATCATAGCATATCTATTTTGTATTTCAATATCTTTGATATAATCAATATTATAATATAAGTATTTTATAGTAATTATTTTATAATGGTGTTTTTACGAAGATATTTGTTTTCATTTAATTTTAAAATTGTGTTCCAGGATTGGTAATGATATTTACTAATTTACCAAAAGTCGTATTGCCAGTGCAAAGTCTTATTGTAACACTTCGAATTTTAGTTCGTAATTCACATTTCTGCCACAATAGACACAATAAATATGTGTAACTTCATCTGGTATTTTCAATATTATATTGAATTATCGACCTATCTCTTCGTGTATATTGAGTTTCTGTTCAGCAAGTCCAACATCATTTAACGGAGAGAATTATTTACAAATTCTATATTAGATCGAGCTGCGACTAATTCAATACTGAAAATGTATAAATTTCTTTCAGTTTCATGAAATTCATCCCCATCCGTCACCAATTATTTCGTCACGTAGACTGCTGCGTGATCCATTATACTTTATTTGTAGCCGATCCTGGTATCCTGCTAAATATATTTCAGAGAGTAAAACGTAAAACATAAAATATTTAGGAATAGCGATATTCTCGATAATTGAATTTTTTTTAAGTCTCCGCGTATAATTCAGAACGGACCGGATCAAAATTATTTTTAGCGAAAGTTGCGGCTGAAAGACAAAGATGGTATTTAAAGTTAGACATTATTAACTTAAAGCCGAGTAACAAATGGTTTTAAAAGGTATTTCTCACCAGAGAATTGTTCTCGCAGGAGTCGCAGGGTTATGTTAGGTTAGGTTGTTGACGTTGGAATGCCGTCCACCTCTATGCTTGCTCACATTCCTTGTTTCAACTAAACCCGTCTATTATGCCATACTTTGTCACTAACTTGACTTGATATATTGTCTTCCTGGAGAGTTCATGACTTCTCATTTCGTCTACATCCTCGTAATGTATTCTAGTGACATTCCGTTTTAAAATAATACTAGGTTTATTTAAAAAATATTTGTAACTAGCTGGCTCCCGGCATGCGTTGCAATTACATTATTCAACGAAATAAATTATTTCTCCCCGCATGTCCTTTCCCGTGTGTTCCCGTTCCCCTCCCGCATCCCCTTCCCCTACCACGTTCCCCTTCACCCTTTTCCGCTCCCCCGTCCCGCCAACTCCTCTCCCGCGTTCCATATTTTCAGTCCCAGTGTATTCAGTTTTCAAATAGCTCGCGTGCTACCTGTTACATTTTTTAAATTCAAATTTTCATTTTTCATATATGACAAACATTCATTTATGTATATTTTAAGAACAGTCAATCTAATTTGGTACCTAAAATAGGTAGCCATTTAAAATTTCTATAATTTAAATAATCCAAAGACAATTCTTTCGTTACAAAAAAAACAGCTGCCTGCTAAATTCACATTCATCAAACGTGCGAACTGTCAAACCTGCGAAGTTAAAATAGTCGTTAAGTTTTCTGAAATTAACCAATTTTCTGCACAATTTTCTTTCCGTAAAAACCTTCAACAAAGTATTAGAAAACTTTAAAAAAAAGATGTATGAAATAGGTAAAGTCGTTCTGAAGTTATGGCGTGACCAAGGAAAACAGGGATTCATTTTTATAAATATAGATAGCTAATTTTAGCAAATACCAAAATCAAAGAAAATATCCCGTGGTTATGAAGCCATGTTATTTTAAGTAATCAATTACAAGTTATTTTATTCAGAATTTAACCTTGCTATAAGAAAAACTGTAATGTAACCAGTATTTTGATTACCTTTTGAAATTAATGGCTCGTAACCAACTTTCTGGGTTTATATGATTAATTAGAAAAGTAATTATTTGGTACCGCGCATATTAAATTATTGTAGATAATAGAAAAACGGAATTGGTGAAAATATAATCTCTGTAATATTTTTTTTGTAAAGAAAATCGAAACTGCGATCACGTAGTGCAATTAATACATGTAATACATATCGTTAATACAGGTAGTTATATCGTGTCTCGTATAACGTGTCTCAACAGAGTTCAGTAGTTGTACTATATGAGGGGGACAGCTGTCGCCCATTTGGGACTAATACCCGAACGGTCACGAAAGAAGCCGATCGTATTCGATCTACAGGTGGGCACCTTCAGTGAGCCTTTCCCCTGCTACAGAATATTACAGCTCATCAGTTTGAACGGACGTTACGTCCAGTTAGATATTCATTGTAAATAAGACGATAATAAACAAAGTATTATTGGAACTCCCGATCAACAGATCAACTCCAGATCAGTATACCACAAACATTTAAGAGTAATATTAAAAACATACAACCTAAAATTTTTATTATTTTCTTTCTGAAGAGTGTTTTAAAAGTAGTTTTAGAGGCGTTTAGAATAGCTAGCAATTATCTCCTAAATATTGAAAGAGATCTGAAATCATGTAGCGAATAAGATCATCTGACCCCAAATTCACGGAACTTTCCCAAAAATATATATATATATATATATAATAACTTGCACAATTACTTTGTGAATTTGACAACTTGCCGTTAGGTAACAAATAACAGATTTCTATGATGGCACTACTGGCAGAAGGCTTCTTAGGGAATCGCTCGCGCCCTGGCGATTAGTTTAAATAATAGAGTCATCTTATGCAGACGACACTATAGTTATCACTAAAGGGAAATCATGGGAGGAAATAATGAGTATAGCAAATATCAATATAAACATACTCAAAACATGGTTTGACCATAGAGATATACAATAGAGGCGCCATGCCTTACAAATATTTTCAAGATTCGTGTTCATCTCAGGCTTGCGGAGGCATACGGCAGGGGTAGTTCGACACTTTCCGTTATCTACCGAACTGAAACATGTGGTACTGAAACGGCACGAATGCGATTGCAAAGCAGGGGTTTACAGACTTTTCAAGTAGAGGGCCGCATACAACCAGTGCCGTAAATTGCCTTTTCTGCGCCCTGTGCGAGCTTCTATAACTGTGCCCTATTTAAGTGGATCCTTCGCCTATTATGCGCCATTCTTGCGCCCCCCAGAGTCTACGCCCTGTGCCTGGGCACCAGTGGCACCGCCCTATTTACGGCACTGCATACAACGACATCAAAGTTCATCAATTATTTTAATCAACCTAGTTATTTTTTACTGTTGCAGCGCCTATTTTTGGTAAACTTTCGAAATCACTGGTTACGCTTAATACAAATATTTTTTAGAAAAATCTTTATATTCACCTTAATTACCATAAAAGAAAAAAAAATGCGATGGAAAATATTGCATTCAAAGTTTCAATTACGAGTATGACATCGCGCCATTCGCGGTCGCGAGTTCTGGAACGAGTTGAACTGAGCTCTGAAGCCGGGTATTGAAACATTTAATAAAGGGACTTACAATAGACTCCACACCGAGCGCGAGCCGCCATGTAAATATACCTGCAAAAATGTACAAGAATGCAGGTGTCCTTAGACTGAGGGCACAGCGTAGGAAGACTCGAACGTTCAACAGTCTGAATGGTCCGTTCCATACATTGCACGAACGCCTTTTACACATACGCTTGCCAGATGTATTTCAAATGACCAACACGACACGATGGTTTTTGGTCCACTAAATGCGTGAAATAGAGAATTGGAGGTACTACCTTCAAATCCGTCGAACCAATTTATTCGCTTATTGTCTCATCTATTTGTATATATCAATGGGTTTGACCTAAATTGTCTCTCACTTAATACAGAGAAAACTTATTTTATTCCATTCTCTTTGAAAGAAAAAAATGTCGAGAACAATATAACTATTAAAATCCATTCATTACAGTGTGAAAATAAAAAGGAATGCAAAGTTGAAAATTGCCTACCAATAACATGCAAAAATTGTATAAAGTATGTGGGTGTCATAGTAAATAGACACTTAAAATGGAAAGAACAAGTCCAAAATACAGTAACCAGAATAAGAAAACTTATATACATATTTATTAGACTGAGAAACATCTTATCATCCAGTATGATCAAAACTATTTATTTCTCTCTTGCCCAACCTATTCTACAATATGGTATAATCGGGTGGGGTGGGACTTTCAAAACTAACCTCTTACCTGTAGAAAGGGTACAGAGGTTGATTTTAAAAGTCATCTTACGAAAACCATCTGTATTTCCAACAACACAGCTATTTGACTCTTTTAGGGTTCTCAGTCTTAATAAAATTTTCAAAAAGAACTCATTATTACAAACTCATAAATATCATTTCAATCCATCAACAACAACATTCACAAACATAAACAACCGACCACGATCACGTGGCAATTTAGAAATTCCAAAATTTAAAACGAGTGCTTCCCAACACCATTATGCTTATCAAGGTATAAAATTTTTTAATGCTCTCCCTTATAAAATCAAGTCTGAAAAAAATTATAAAGTTCTTAAATCCCAAATAAAACAACTAATAGACCAACCCAACAATAATTATAAGTTTTAAATTCATCATCACAATAATAACAACAACAAAAAAACTAGAACATATCCTCTAAAAATATTTCATCAGCATGTCAAATTGAAAGCAAAATACATACGCGTTATTTGCAGGCAACAAATTGTTACAACTTTATTATATATACCTACTTTCACAATACTGTTAACCCATCCATTTCAAATAGACGTGGGCAGAATGATTCCCAGGAGTGAATCGATTCAGTCTGATTCCCATGGCCTTTTGAATTGATTCCTTTTATTCATTCCTTTAATTCAATTAAATTAAAAAAAAAAAAAAAAAAAAAAAAAAAAAAAAAAAAAAAAAAAAAATTGAAAATTAAATGAATGGGGAGGCTAACACCGCACCGCACAGACCGGGAGGCCACGGAGTACCGCAAAAGAGGAGACTGATAGGCTACCAAGCATCGCACAAAGAGGAGACCGATTATTCTATCTCATTATCTCGCAGGCTAAAACCTATAGATTAATGTGTTTGACTCTTTTTAGTGTCGCTTTTTCGTTTCATCGATTTTCAAATCACAATGAGTGGGGAGGCTACGAAGCACCGCACAAAGAGGAGACCAATAGGCTACGGAACACCGCACAAAGAGGAGACCGATTATTCTATCTCATTATCTCGCACGCTAAAACCGACTCTTTTTAGTGTCGCTTTTTCGTTTCATCGGTTTTCAAAATCACAATGAGTGGGAAGGCTACGAAGCACCGCACAAAGAGGAGACCAATAGGCTACGAAACACCACACAAAGAGGAGACCGATTATTCTATCTCATTATCTCGCATGCTAAATCCTATATTGTTTGTCTTTTTTTAGTGTCGTAATTTTTCGTATGTAAAATGTATTTATTGCTAGCAATTATATCTTAAAATTATACAAATTTTCGTTTCACCCTTAAAATTTTATTGATTTTATTTTATTTATTAAACTTATAATTTCGTTCCATTTTACGTGATCTAATATAAACATCATTTTAACAATAAGATGAGTATTTTATGACAGCTAACCACAGCTAATTGGCCTTATAATATCTGCAAATTTACATATTATATCGACCCAAGATCTACGTCTAAAAGTAGGTAGGTACAATATCTTTCGTACGTAGCAAAAAACCGATAAGCATCGCTTCTCACTTTTCTAGCTGATGTTCAGATTCAAAGTCGAAAGTTTTCGACTAACTATGTAATGAAATTGACGGCTTGGCGCGCGGGGGAATAAATGAACCGCGCGGACGGATTAAGGGCTGGCATTGACGAATGAATTAGTAACTTTTGATTAATGTTTTGTGTCTTACCTAGCAGTGACTTGATTTACTCGCGAGCTGCGGACCTAGGACTGGGATGCGTTTGGGACATATCGTGACATTGACGTGACGATGACGCCTGACGTCATTTTTAGGTCTAAGAATTACAAAAGACCATGACGTCACAAGTGAAAAAGACTTTTGTTTTAATTCCTCTGTCTGTCGGAATCGGACAATCTCGATTTCGACAGACTAGGTACCTGGGACGCGGACATTGAACACGGACCTGGGACGGCGGGGAACTTAGGACAATGTCAGGACTATTGTTTAGGATAAATGATTAATTCCTTGCGTGAAAGAGATGCTCGGGCAACCCGGATGAATCGCGGCCGCGTTTTGGCCATTTTGGGACATGGACTTATGATGTTCGGGTGTTTTTAGAATAGCGGCGCGGCGGTAGCGGAATACAATCGTAATAGGCGAGTCGTTCACAATACCGTCCGTCGAAAACTTCGCGGCGCGCGGCCCGTTTAATAATATTTAAATACCTATGAAACAATATAATATTTAAATCGTTTACAGAACACATTATTCATTGAAATAATTTAACAGTAAAATAAATGGAAATTAAAAATGTATGGTGTCGTTAAAAATCGTAGGATGCAAGGCCAAAGATAAGGAATGAAGAATCAATTCCTTTTGAAATTGAGAATTAGATTGAGTGTGTCACAAGATTGAATTTATTCATTTAATTCGGTCATTCAATTTTGCCCACGTCTAATTTCAAATATCAATGTTTTCTTAACCAACGCTATGTACCTACTACCTACTTATACATATTGAGTAAATACAATAATATTATTTTTATTTCTGATATATCTATGCCTGTATTATCTTAAATTGCATCTTATTCCAATTTTAACTCTTATTTACTACAAGTTCATTATGTCCACTTGTCTTCATGTATATATATTTAGTACTTGTAATAACATACTCTCTGTACCTATGCATTTTACAATGGCACTCCAAAATTTAAGCACGAGAAATGTTTTCTCTTTTGAATTGGGTAGTTTCATTAAAAATAAATTTATATATTGTAATTAGTTTTAAGAAGCAAATGTTTTACTATGAATCTATATGTATGTAAATGAAGACATAATTTGTCTCGACGCCACCTAGCGAGGGATTTAACACTAACAGTGTCTCTCTCGCAAAAATAAAGTTGGTTGTTTTCAGGTGGAAAAAATATAATAAGCAGTAATTGTTGAACGAAACACTAGTATATATTGAATCATTTGGCGGGTATAAGATAAGCCGCCATAGCTCAATTGGGAGAGCAGCCGACCGGCAATCAGAAGGGCACGGGTTCAAGTCCCGTTGGCGTCATGTATCTTTTCTTGGAAGATTTTTCAATGTGGATTAGTGTTTCAGGCTGATAATTATTGTTTATAATAATTGTTACCCTATATGTATATATTTTCTATGAATCTATATGTATAAAATACGTATGTATTTTTTTAAATAAAATAAAAAATAAAAATGCAATCCTAACTGGAAACTGATTAACTTCATGTAAATAAATAAATTATTATTATTTAAGCTAACCTCTTATTTTTATTTCATTTATTGAATTGTTTCATTACTCTTGCTACATAACATACCTATTAACTTAATCTTAGTTGTTGATAATGACAAAAAATTTTCAATTGGGAGGCGGGAATGGGTACCGCCGCCCCGGGAACCTTTATTGGATAACCAACACCTCTGCCATAGGTCACCCCAAGTGGTTCGCTATGTTTGGTGATTTAGCAGGGGTGCCCGGGTTCATGGGGTGAGGTTTGTCTAGGTCTTGGAGGCGGATGACCAGGACATACTAAACCCCAGATTCCTACCCACCCCTTAAACCCTTTTCCTTCCCAGAACTCTCCTCTCCTTCCTTTCCTTAAAAAACCCTCCACAGCATCGCCAAAGATGACATGGGCCCTGAGGGAAATTATTTTCCTCAGAACATCCTGTGTGGAGCTCATGTAAAAAAAAAAATTAAAAAAATAGGAACAAAATCGAATACCACTGAGACGATAAAATGAATCGCCTCTTATACAAATTGTGAGCTGTTTATACCAGTCAAGCGAAACACTTATAGAGACAACAATATGCATGGGAACAATGATATAACTGACGTTACACTGATGAAAAGATAAAATTCTCAAAGGTAACAAGAGACACCGGAATAACATCAAAACAAAGTACTAGTTATTCCAGATTCTTTCTCATTTACGAAGACGGAAAAATATGCGGAACCAATGACATTTTTCAGCAGATCAATCAACCAGCAACCAAACGGGAAAGCTTTTTTATAATAGCTCCACAGAAGGCCCTGAAAAAAAAATCCCCCAAGACCTGTGTCGTCTTTGTGTGTAGGGTCTTTTTAGGGATCGGATGGAGAGTAAGTTCTGTGAAGGAAAAAGGTACGCAGGGTGGCTAGGAATCTGGCGATCAACGTTTCCAGGAGTGGTGGACGTATGAATCGATCCTTCCCAACGCGATGCTAGGCAATGTGAGAGTCCGGCTGGAGAGGTCTATGTTAGGTTTCGTTAAACAGTCCCTCCCAATCCAGCCAACAACGCAGTAGGTGGGCAAACGCTTTCACCGCCAAGACCAAGACAAACCTCACCCATGAACCCGGGCATCCCTGCTAAGTAAACGTAGCGAACCACTTGGGGTGATTTTTAACAGGGGAGTTGGTTATCCAATAAATGGTTGACAGAGCGGCGGTACCCACCTCTGAGATGAGAAAACAAAAACTAAAACAAAAGATCAGTCTAGCAAATCAAATCCAATATTTTCATCAACAGCTTTGAAATTTATCACCCAACTTTTTAAACACTGGGTTATGTTAATATTTTGTAAAACATTTTAAGAATATTGCGTATCACAAATTCAGCAATATCGGTTTAATAATTAATTACGGCACCCCTCGTTTAATTTTTAAATTGAACAGGTTTATTTTCGTTTACACAAACGATATTTAGGACTTCATAGGTAATTAACGAGCCAGTCACCCGAGAAGCACCCTTGGCGAATAAGGGCTGGAGGCTCTATTTATAGCAGGCAAGGGCACTCCATTTAACAACTCAACTGAATGCAGCTTTCCTTTGAGGCTCCGTAGCTTGGACTTTTTGAAAAAATCATACTACCTCTCATGAGATTTACATTATTTTGTATGTAAAGCATAAATAAACATTAATAAATCTTTTCCTCGAAAACATATTTTTGGTGTATTTGTGGGCTTCGTATTAATACGTGGCTTTTTCTGTTTAAAATATACTCATATCTTAATGTTGCAGGTATGTGTTTTCTGAAGCTGTAAAAATCCACGAATTAATTTTAATGACGCTTGAATTGCCATCGTTTGTAAAGATTTTCTCTCTGTAATCATTTCAACAACATAACTATTAATTTTATCTAGCTTATAATGTCACTAAGAAACAGCGGAATAAAAATAAAAAATTATTTTATTATTCAACGCAATATATTTTTCCACCAAGAGGTATTTTCAAATTAAATTTTATTTTTACTTAGAATACCAATGAAACAGATTTTTTTTCTAGAATTAAAAAAAAATCAGTGTTGAAGCTAGGGCGAAACTGATTACTCTGATTAGTAACCACTAATGGAATTATTTTGAAATTGATCATTTAAATTTATATTTTTTTATTAGAATAACTCTTGTTAATAACATTTTGTAGTTATAATATATCTATCATTTTAATGGTTTTCTAGGTTCCCTGAGTCCCTTTAGTTACCTTTTGATTTTTTATGTCTTGTTTTTTTCATGTTTTTGTTCATTTAAAGATTTGTTCAATTGTAGTTCTTTCTTCGCTCATTACATTTTTTAAGGTTTTTGTTTTACTTTATTGCAAACCTGACTATTTGTCCCCTTTTTTATTAGCTACTAAAGTAAAATTTTTGATGCTAATCTCCACATGTCAGGTATCTAAGTGCTTAATGGTTGCTTAATATCTTTTTTATTTTATTTTTAAAATGGTGTCCAAGTATACAAAGTTGAAATTCAATAATGTTGCATCAAAGTTTATTCACTTTTCTCTTCAGCAACTTATACGATTATTATATTACTTAACGATTAATTCATATTATATTCCATTTATGTCGTGTTTTCGCTCAGAAATTGCGCAAGTAAATCCAAAACCAAAGTTTGTTTATTAGTTGCACACTACCTTTAAGTATTTGAAAATTGCATCGTAAATCATTCCACAAATCGTTTTTACATTTCATTTTCCAAAATTTAAGTTTAGTTCATATGTTTACTTTCTTTCCTCAAATTCTATCTTGGTATCGCCGTTTTATTGTTATAACAAAAAAAAACAAAATGTTTTTTTTTGTTATTTTTTAGGAACGTATTTTACTTGATAACAAGTATCTACATAATAATCATTTTTATTATGTAGATACTTGTTATTTTATTTTAAATCTTGTTATTAGCTTGGCTTGTAGCTGCACGGTCCATCGCAGTGGCTTTCAAGGTGAGAGTCGCGAGATATCAATAAAGAAAATTAGATTTTTTTTTTAACATTCATACAATATATATTGAAGTGTGTTTTATGCGGCTGTGTCGATGGATGTCGAACGACCTTGAAATGTGTTTTATACTTATGTGTTTGTAAACTGTGTGAAATATGTGTGAAAGACCACTGCACATGTAGATAGATTTATATTAACGAAAGGAGAAAATTCCTTCCTTCTGTCTCGGCTGGGTTTATTCATGCACTGATATGACTAAATTAGTCGCGGTTACTTGCGGTATGCGGATTCGGTTTGCAGATGCGGTAATAACGCAGTAAGCGGTATATTAGAGATGTTCATGCGGCGAAAAAGAATATATGATGCAAATGTGAATGGTAGAAGAAGTCGGGGACGCCCGAGGAAGACATGGCACGATCAAGTGAATCAGATACTTGAGACGGGCCATGTCAAAAGTCAGAATAATAGAAGAGTATGTATGAGAGGATGTATGAATGTGAGTGAGGCAAAGAGTGTGTGCCAAGACCGAGTTGTTTGGCGGTCCGTCCTCTCTGCCTACCCCTGCGGGGAAACGGCGTGATGGTTAGTTAGTTAGTTAGTTAGTTTTTCATGCGGCGATGGTCGATCAAAGACTGAAGGGTTACAAAAATGACAGTTATATAGGGATGGGTAGGAAGGAACATGTGACAATACTAACTACAAGTACAAAGTATATGGTATATAGTTGAATGTAAGTAAGTGTAGATGTGTATTGTGTAAATGCCCAACCACGTATAATTTACATAAGAAGTATGTAAATAATAGAAATAAAAAAAATTATACAGTTGACGCAACTACATGTACATCTACCTTCCTCCATCTAACCTACTATGGCAATAGTATATGGCCATACTACTTTCCATACCTATCCTATCTGACAATATGTGCCAATTTTACCTACATGTGACATTTGATATAATAACTCAGAGGAACTTATCAGTCTGAGTAAAGCGTGCAAGGAGATGATTCTACTTATTGATCTCTCAGTACTTTGATATCGAATATATTAAAGAAGCCTCTGTGCAATTATCACCAATATAGTGGTATCTCACTGGTTTGATTGGAGTCATTGAAGTAACTCGTGCAGTTATCAGCTTCTATGATATGTCGATCACTTTGATATCGATTCTTACGGAAATTTGTGCAGTGCTTAATATTGGGTATTGCTCGGTGCCGTAATATTTAACCTCAAAATAACGTGCTGTGGAAAATTAAAGTAAGTCGGATTCCTTCCCAATATCCACTGTTCACCAAGCTAGTTGTGTCATTTTGAAAACCCATATTTTTTATTACAGTCAATTAATTTGTAGTCAGTATAACTGCGACTATTTGTGTTAATTTATCAACTAATTTATCGAACCCTGGTTTTGTGTTCGAGACACAGATTATGAATTCATCTTCCAAATTATAGTTGGTTTCTGTAATTCATTTTTATCGCATCCATGGAATAAAAGTACACTTTTGCAGATACTAATAATTTTTGAAAAGTTAACACTATTTAATACACAAAGTCGCATGGATGTACGAGTAATTTTTTTTTTCTAAAAGAGTTTGGTTTGAGGTTTGAGTTCACCCCCAAGCATCGCAGGTTCAATACTCAGCAAGCTAAGTTCTCCATCATTGCACAAACAATTATTCGTTCTAACTCATGTTACAGAACTATATTTTATAAAACTTATCTTATCTTGTCGGAGAGATTAAAAAAAAGTACTTTATTTTGATGCAAAAATAAATTTAAAGCGGAGAGCTTTTGTTGTGATCCAAAAATTAATTTACTTCTTAATGATAATGATTATAGATAAATACTGCAAGGCCTATTCAAATTACTTATTTTACTCAAATTCCATGTCAGGCAAAAGGTTGAACATCCATGAATACCCTTCAATAACATTTCATGAATACAAGCCACCCCATTAAGTTTGACGGGGTAGTTTCGGGGGTGAGTCGGCTGTGAGCCTTTGGCGGCAACTGTCCACCGTACACTGTTCATGTCAATATGTCCTCCCTCACAGGCTATAAGAGGCTTACCGTATGAAAGGACTCGGGTCGGTATGTCATAACTTACGGAGCATTACGTTATGAATGGCGTTAGCGAGAAAAAGCAGGTGAGAAGAACGGGTAAATGCGATTGAAAAGGGGAAATAAAGCACTCAAAATTAAAATTATTTAGCGTTCAATACCTTTTTTTTATGTCATCGTTTGTTATTTACGCAATGTCCATTAGCTATTTTGAATGTTTCGTTAGTAACATTATAACAATAAACATCGACCTCCAAAGTATTAATATATTTTTTTCGAATTTTGTATGAGATTTAACTAGTTCATGGTGTTTAGTTTTTGCTTTCAATAGAAACTTCAAACGATCACACTACGTCAAGCCGCTACATAATCAATACATCCACAACACAACATCGAAATAACAATAAAAGCCTTCAAAACACACTCTAAAATATGTGATAGATTCTATAAATTAAAAAATATCATAAGTTTAATTTTTTCAATTTTATATATGCATTTAAAAACCAAAATAACCTAATTTTCTTCTCCTGTTTTATTTTGACTTGTTTCTTCTTTCTATCATTTTCCTTTAACTTTATTTGTAATCATCAATAATTTATTTTTACCTATTGAATGAGTATGTTTCTGTTAGTTCCTAAGTTTTATAACCCATCAATATTGCGTTGAAGCAAGATAAAATTAATAAAAAAGGTATTAAGTGCAAATCGTTGAATCCATACTCTGTAAATTTAAATAAAAACGTTCAGAAAAAAGATTAATGTAGGTATATAATATTGTGGATATTATGAGTATTCCGTTCATAACTTTTAATAAGTTTTTTTTAATTTTTCAAAAGAAGCAAACACATTGTGACTTGACATTTTAAATAAATAAAAAGAAAACACTTTGTTTACGTCACTTTATTGATATTTCTTCCGTCTACCGGTTTCGGTACCTCCGTACCATCATCAGGACTGAATATAAAATACTGACAAATACAGGGAAACATACATATATATATACAAATTGTAAAAGAAAGAGACAGTAAATTAGAGCGGGACAGGGCGTCAGTTGTGGGAGAGAAGTGGGGGAGGAGCGAGCGGGATAACGGGAAACATACTTATAATCAGGCGCGGCTGGCTCAAACGTTCAATAGTGCGCCGAACCGCCAACAAAATTGAACATTTCACAACTCAACGTGTTCCTACTTAATATTTTTTAATTTAAATCATGCACAATGTTGAAAATAAAAAGTAATTACGTGTTTAAATGCATGAATTTTGCCAGAGATAATAATTATTGCAGCCGACTGGAGTTCTTTTCCCGCGCGCTAAGAACTAGGAACCTACGTACATACCATTCGGCGCGTTCCGGTCAAACGCCCCGTTTGGGAATTGTCATTTTGTATGGTGCTCCTACAAACATGTCCAGACCGTCAGAATAACGAAATGTACCAAAAATCTGCTTCTGGCGACGCGGCGCACGGAGCTACGAAGTGCGTCGAAAACATCCGACGTATTCCGAGGGGCTCCAGCAAAATAGGTTTAGGAACGGGATAGTAATATTTAGCTTGCAAAATTCAACCAAAAGTCAACGGCTCTTGTTATGTTTGGGATTTAGGGAACCTATTTGACAACTACATTAGTTTTTCAGTTAAAAATGACTTTTTATGTGTGTGCGTTTTAAATGCGCTACACCGGGTACTGGGAAGAAGTTTGAAGTTTATTTATTTGATTATTAAGGACCGAAGAAGTTTATTTATTTATTCTCTATAAATATGGTAGCTACGGTAGCTAGCTGTGTGACCTACCAATAATTAAATTACATTATACGTGTTTGATTTATTGATAGGTGAACCACCAAACATATTAGGCACCAGCCGCGCCTGCTTATAATAGGGCTGAATGTTAAATTAAGTTGATTATTAATGATTTCAGCCTTTGCATTAACTGATTTTTTTGATTTCTAAAGCTTCTAAGTTATTTAATCGTAAGCCTATCCTATTTTTGTGTGGATACGGGTATTAAAGTCCTACACAAAAATGGGATAGGCTTACGATTAAATAACTTAGAAGCTTTAGAAATAAAAAAAAATCAGTTAATGCAAAGGCTGAAATCATTAATAATCAACTTAATTTAACATTCAGCCCTATTATAAGTATGTTTCCCGTTATCCCGCTCGCTCCTCCCCCACTTCCCTCCCACAACTGACGCCCTGTCCCGCTCTAATTTACTGTCTCTTTCTTTTACAATTTGTATATATATATGTATATTTCCCTGTATTTGTCAGTATTTTATATTCAGTCCTGATGATGGTACGGAGGTACCGAAACCGGTAGACGGAAGAAATATCAATAAAGTGACGTAAACAAAGTGTTTTCTTTTTATTTATTTATAATTTTTTTTGTCTTTCATTAAAGTAAATTTGCAATCACCAGACAAGTTGCATTTATTGCTAAGAATTTATGAAAGAAATAATTATTTAACCTAATTTCAGAACTATCTAACCATCACCTCATTTCCTCAGAATGTTGTGTGGATCGCTACACAACATTGTCTCGGCACATACTCCTTAATTCATTCATATTCATACATCATCTCATACACACTATTCTGTTATTCTGACTTTTGACATCTCCTGACTTAAGTATTTTATTCTCTCTAGGTCTAGATCATGTCACTTCTTCCTCGGGCGTCCCCAACTACTAACTTTTTTTTTATATTCTCCTTTCATTTAGATATTTGTTCTTCCACTCGGTATCGACTTGCCCAAACTATCGGAGGGTCTCTTAATTAATCTTAACCACTACGCTTACTCTAGCAGGATCTCCATTTATTCGGATAATTCACAAGTAATTTTGAGAATTTAAGGATGTAACGTTTTTAGCATTGAAATATAATTTTCACATGATTTGGGAAAACAGCTTTACCACCAGCTATTATCACAATCACGATGGCTATACCTAAAAGATTACCGTTATTATTATATTTTGCAAGCAACGGGTTGTAGGGAAATATTTAAGCTTTTGCAGTTCATTCGCATTTGGTTTAAATCAAAATAATGGAATACACTGCGGTGCCCTAACTTTTACTTCATTTTTTATATTCTTCCATTGCGAAATATTTGCTAATCTTATACCTGAAGAAAATGTAATATTTATCGACGTATTTAATTTTTTATCGTCATTCCTTTTTTTAGTAAATAGCAGTTTTTTCAAATGTAAAATTTATGGCAGCACGCCCCAAGTTGACTGGAATTCAAAGGCTTCAGCGCAAATTACGACCAGTAAGATTTCGTCTGACGAAGTGATTGATTCAAGTTGAAACCTTATTTTTTAATTGTGAGATGTGAAACATTATTTTTGGATGAAGATTTAAAAAAAAATTAAAACTCCGCTAATAGGTAAATATTATAATAACTCAATAATTCGTAGGTAGGATAATATTGGTGTTATCAACCATACATGAAATAAAATATCTGAATTTAGCCGACTCGCACACAAAATTAATTGTTGTTTGATGCAAATCTTTGTTACACTTTGTAATGTTCCTCCCTTTCGTGTATTATTTTTCTTTTATACGTAAGTAACCTTATGGTCACCAGCATCGAAATCTCCTATAATATATTTTCATGGAAGGTCCTGTTTGTATAACGAAAATGGGGTGTGAAATACCACCTAACCGGTCTATATGGACCCTTTTAGATAACTGCTTTTCTTCCTCCTACTTTAGCCAATGTTTCATAGCGACGCAGTGTCCATCGTCGGGGCAGATGTATAGCGCAACACATCACATCACCCCAAAAATAAATAACGAAAATGAACAGATGATTTAGAACGTTACTGCTGCTGTTGAAATCTACATGATCCCAGATACACCAAATAATAGGCAGGCATAGAAAGCTTAATTAAAGTATAGCAATAGTCCCAAACTAAAACCCTGTGGAACCCCAGCTGTAAGCCGATTCTTCCCATTAGCCAACATACGGTGCATCATTATCTCAGCTTCAAAAGCCTTTTATCGCGAAAGCTCTTTCAAGAAGCTAGCACAACAGCTCGCAGCTTATTCCGGGGATAAAACTGTCACTGGATTGTATTTCTAATAAAGAGGACTGTCTAAGCAGCCTGTTTATACGTAGGTACATAATAATAATGGCGCTTCACGTTTGACGGGCCGCTTTTATAATAAAGGTTTGTCTTGATATTACATTGTTATTATGATATCTTAGTTTATGAAACCTTATCCGAGATTTTCTTAATTGTAATTAGTTTAAACATTAATCATGTTTTTACTGTGAAAAACGTTTGATAAGATAACTCGGTGTAATTACATTTTTTGTAATATATATATTTTTTAATTTGTTTGATCGCTCTTTCCTTGTATAGTTACATTAACAAACAAATTTATAAAAAGGACATTGTTATTACAAAAAGATAAATTTAAATCTTTTATGAAAGCTTTTATACAAGCACTTCAAACTAAAATAATGTGCACTGTTGTAGGTTTTTGTGTTTTGACAAAACTTCTAATTTTCAAAATGATTTTTACAAAGTATTTGGATGTGTGTTGTTTAAATTTGTTTATGCCTAATTTTGAAAGAAAAATTAAGAAAATTGCGCAGAAAATTGGATAATTTCAGAAAACTTAACGACTATTTTAACTTCGCACGTTTGACAGTTCGCGCGTTTGATGAATTTAGCAGGCAGCAGTTTTTTGTAACAAACGAATTGTCTCTGGATTTTTTAAATTATAAATATTTTAAATAGATACCTATGTTGGGTACCAAATTTGATAGATTGTTCTTATAATTTACAAAATATGAATAGATGTAATACATGAAAAACGAAAATTAAAAAAATAATGTAATAGGTGGCACGCGAGCTGTTTGAAAACTGAATGTACCGGAATGCGGAATATATGGAACGCGGGAGTGGGGTTGACGGGACGAGTGAGCAGGAGAGGGGAGAGCGTAGGCGGGAAGGTGGAAAGATAACGCGGGAGGGGAAGGAGATGCGGGAGGGGAACGGGGACGCACGTGAAAGGACATGCCGGGAGAAACAATTTATTTCTTTGAATATGGCATTGCAACGCATGCCGGGAGGTAGCTAGTCATAAATAATTAATTTTGAATAAGTGGATCTTACAGAGTGACACTATTTTCCAGGGAAATATAATTTTACCATTACCTGTTACCATTCGACGTATTGATAAAGGTCTTTAGTATCGGTTGGCAATAAGCCTATTGTGAAGAAGGATTATCAGTAGCACGATTACTTTCTGTTTAAATAAAATACGTAATCAAAATCTATGATATTGCCAAAGGCCGACATCAACAAAACCAGAATCAGTGGCTTAACGAATATCGAAGACACGATTCAGTATATAACTTTAACGTTGAAGAAATCCATTATTGTTGAACAAATCAGCCACAAAGATATTGGGTTTTGTCATACACAATTCAAAGGAATTGACCAACCTTACAGTTATAAGTCTGCTTTACTTTAGCTTGGTGCGTAGCATTCTCGAGAGTGGATCTCAGATATGGGGGCCAGAGGTCATCGTCTATGTACTAATGGTCGAGAAAATACAAAAGAAATTTTTACGATACCTCTATGTGAGAGAATTAAGTTTTTACCCATGGCTGTTTCCAACAGCATTTATCTCGGGAATGCTGGGTATCTGAAGCCTTAGTTCCAGAGATGTCGCATTACTGCTGATGGCTTATAAGCTTCTAAATGTTTTTTATATCGGTACTAGATATTCTGGCTGAAATAGGATTCTATATCCCGGATAATTTCAAGCGAGGTCGCCAACACAGGCTTTTGATTATTCCCAGATGCAGAACTAACTTACCAATAGTGATACCGCTGGGAAGAATCACTAGGTTAATTAACAGCCTCGCAGGAAATGTTGATATTTTTCACATTTCGTACAACGATTTAAAACGTGTAATAGTACTTATGTTTTAACTAGATGTTTTACTTTAAATGTATTTATTATGTATTTTTTCTAGCCGCTTTTGCAATGTATTGACTTTACGCTATTTTTTTCAAATGAATAAATTGAAAATTAATTTGCATTGCTGGAAAACTTTAAATTAATCACATAGAAAGACGACACAGATAAGGAAAAGTATATGAAAAAATTTTAATTGATTTGAGATCTACCTAATTTCTGTTTATAAATCAAACATTTGTCACGTGAGCAATTTGGGAGGCGGTATGGATACCGAACACCTGTGCCATAGGTCACCCGTCTCAAAGTGGTTTGCTATGTTTGTGACTTAGTAGGGGGAAAAAAAAAATAATAATTGTGTTGATTGCAAATAAAAAAAATGCTATCAAATACTATGCGATTTAGTAGAGGTGCACGGGTTCATAGGGGTGAGGTTTGTCCGGGTCTTGGGGGCGGATGCATCTGCCTACCAACTAGGTGGCAGGTCAGATCAACCTGGAGAGACTGGTTGAGGAAGACATTTTGATGACACTCTCGGAACGTCGCTTTGCAACCGTGGTGGGGAGGATTCATACGTCCGTCACTCCTGGACACTCTGACCCCCGGAATTTTTTTTTCAGGTTCTCCATAAAATAGTTATATACCAAATTATTACGGAGAAGATTATTATTTATTTAATTTAATTTAATTGTACCCACCTTCATACCTTTTTCCTTCCAGAACTTCCTCTTCTAAAAAGAACCTTCACACAGCATCCCCAAAGATGACATAAGCCTAGAAGGGAATTATTTCCCTCACGGCCTCCTGTGTGCAGCTAATGAAATTTAAAATGATTCTACGACTTATTCTTGATTTTATAAAAAAATAACGATTTGCCGGCCTCTGCGTTTCCTTCCTCTCTTCAAGACCCATGTTTACTCCTTCCTCTTCTCAAAAAGACCCTACACACAGCATTTTCATAAATGACATTAGCCCTGAGGGAAATTATTTTCTTTGGGGCCTCCTGTGTGGAGTTAATGTAAAAAAATATTTTTTAAGAATCAATCAATTTCGACAAATTGTTGACGTTGTCCAAACAAAATTCCTACTGTTTTCAATCTTATATATTATGGTTTATTATACTTACTGGGTTTATATAAGCAGATATACATGCCTAAGTAAGAATATTTAGTTCTTTAAAAAAATAAATTGAAATATTTCTATTTATTTGGCATCCTCTCAACAAATTGTAAACTAGTAGTTTTTACTATCAAAGCATAATTAAGTGAATGATAGATTTCATATTGAATGTTTGCTACCCCTAGAGTACACAATTTAAAAAAAAATAAAACCGCGATGAGCCACAACGTAATTGAACAAGACAACGTGAGTACATAATATCAGTTTTTGTATGGCCTTCGAATGGGACCGTAAGGACATGTAACGTTTGATTGTATCACACAATTTTGTAAAATCTTTGATTAAGACAAAATCTACCTAGGAATTTGTAACGATGCTATCGTTTTTGGCTCATTTGGATAAAAAATAAATAAAATTTCAACGAAATTATTCAAAATATATATTTCAATAATTCTGACGGGATGTTTTAAAGACTAACCAGCTAACGATTCCACTTAATACTTCAAGTTCCAACCAATACAAAAATGAATTTAATCTTCATTTCCCTCCCATTGTTTCAAAAATTAATTCCTCAGGTAGGTCTCTGCCAGTGTCTTGACTCAAAGATAAGGGTTTTCTTAATTTCTATTCATCTTTGAAATAGGTTTCTTAATTTATAATACGGACGCTAAACAACTAATCTCCGTCAAATTGTTAGAAACAGGGAACAAAGGGAATACAAAGGACAAAGCATCTCTGAGACGCTGGAATGTATGATAAAAAGATAATCATTTTGTTTAATTATTTGCGAATTTTAGAACAAATGGTTTTCGAAATTGCTATTTTAACAATTTGATATTAAGAGGGATTAGACAGAATTTGGGATCAAAACTGTAAATGATGCTAATTTGGAATTTAGAAACATTGAAAAAAATCCACCTTCATTACCCTTCTCCAACAGCTTCATCGTCAGTACAATAACAGAATAATAACGATTTCATAGATCGTGACCATTGGCCTGAACGACTCACGCGCAATATAAAAAATTTATACACTTTAAAATTGTCCACGACCTTTTTAATTCCTAGTATGCTGATGATGCGGTGCTGATTTCAAACAGTATGGAAGATCTACACCTACAGTGTCTCGTGTCTAGGATGAACGAAGTATATTTGAAGAATGAGTTAATGATGAATGTAAGTAAGTCTGAAGTCATGGTGTTTGAAATAGAGAGTAAGAAAACAGAGTGCAATAAAGTTGTGAATGATGAATACTTGAAGCAGGTGAATGAGTTTGTGTGTATTTGGGAAGTATGTTAACGAGAGATGGGAAGGCTGAAAGAGATATTGAAAGAAGGGTAAATGCAGGTAACTCAATTAATGGAGGACTGAATGCCGTTGGCGCTAATAAAAAACTGACAAAAGAAGCGAAGCTAGCAGCCCACAATGCAGTCCTGGTACCTACCCTGATGTATGGCAGTGAGGCATGGAACTGGCAGACGAAGGATGAAAGTAAACTGAATGCTGTTGAAATGAGATCCTTAAGGCGGATGTGTGATAAACCATGTACGATCGTTTGACAAATTTGGAGATCCACAAAGAATGTAAGGCTGATGTAAACATAATGAGTAAGATTAAGATGGTTTGGGCATGTAGTGCGAATGAAAGAAGAAAATAGTATGAGAAGCATGTATGACCCAAATGTGAATGGAAGAAGAAGTTGGGGACGCCCGAGGAAGACATGATCAAGTGAATCAGATACTCGAGTCGGGCCATGTCAAAAGTCAGAGTATGTATGAGACGATGTATGAATGTGAGTGAAGCAAAGAGTGTGTGCCAAGACTGACTTGTTTGGCGGTCCATCCTCTCTACTAAACAGCGTGATGGTTATTTAGTTTATACAAAATACAAAAAACGCTTATAAAAGCTCGTTTGTAAAGCCGAACCTTTGAAACGTTATCTATGTAAGTCGAATGTAGATATTGATGAATTATTATTAGGTATTCCCAGAATCTTTGATGTTTGTTCCGAGGAAATTGATAAAAGTGTTCCCCAAGTTTTTCGTTTATCCAACTAAAGTGTGTGGTTTTCTCTAGGTAATATTTGATGGAATAAACTTTTGCTCGTCGTTTGTTATGTTATCCAGACTCTTGAATTTTTGCTAAACTAGGTTAAAATCGTTCTGTACGTCAAAAGCAATATCCAGTAACCGCCTTGAAACTTGCTTGGCTTGTTTTATTTTGCATAAGGGTATTGTCAAAACAAGACCAATTTTTCCTGGAATTGATGCCGTGTAAGATTAATGAGTTGTACGATTTGTGAACTTAAAATAAACCCTTAAGAGGGTATAACCAGGTAAAACCGGAAAATGTCATTATTAAATCAAATATAAGAAGTATTGACTCTTTTCCACCAAAAATTATAAATTGATTTCGAAAGATTGTTCTTTTATCTAGTAAATGCATGTTTTAAATTTTGAGATTTTTAATTTTATTTTGAGTGTTTTAAGGTTACACCATAGGTAGTTGGCAGATTGGTTAAATTTTCAAACGAAAAATCTTATTTTACAAGACATATTCCATATCATGTAATCATACATTATTGTAAATCAATACGTTTTCTAGTAAACGCGTGTTTAAAAATTTTAGTTTTAGTTCAAATAAAAGCTAAAAAATAGATCCAAACACTTATTTATGACGAAAATTTCTCTATTTTGTCTATCTATTTACGGTCTTTACAAATTAATATATTTCAGATTTTTGCATATTTATTCTGCTTAGACATTATTGAAAAATTATAAATACTAATGATCAAAAAAATTACAAAAAGTACGTTATTTTAATAGTTTTATCATCACGTCTTTCAGCATTTTTGGATGTAGGTATAATTAAATCACATTTGGAATGAAATAAAATCGATATTGATTTATGATTTTAAAAGGCTGGTACGGAGAATAATTAACCTTTCTCATTGGAACCGCCCTAAATTTCTGGGCGCTGTGATTTCGTTGTTATTAAAGTTGTTACATAAGAAAAAATCGAAAATAAAGTGGAATCTCATATCGCACTGGCGTCATCAAAACAATTAAATCGTTAAATAATTCAGCTAATTGGTACTAAACTAACTGATCCATTTGGAGCAATTGAAGGAAGATTAAAAAATATATATTTTGTGCTGGAAATTTTCAATCATTTTGAGAAGGCAAAAAAACTTAAAACTCTCGACGTTTTCATGTTACCTAATAAATGTTATGAAAGAAACCCTTTCTTAAGATAAATTATAAACATTCTTAACACTTCTTTCAGTAACATTCCTAATGAAAAAAAATCTTGAGTGACATTTTTCACAACATGAAGATGTTCACATTTTAACGTATTCTCATAAATTCAACGCTTGTACGACGTCAAATGTCACGTCACTTGTAATCATTTTCAGGCAATTGAATTTACCCTTCCGAAAAAAATATCAATCTGAGAAGCAAATTTATGAAAACTGTTAGATTCTTAGACAAGATGATGTAGAAGTTGATATTCATATCCAAATGCACACATAAATTACGAAAATCGAAAATGAAAAAACATCCTATTTGCCTACATTAAGTTTGTCTAAAACGTGGGTAGTTGCGTGTGTTTTGGTGCGAGTATATAAACGGCAAATTGCGAAAAGTACCTATATTACGAAAGGGTACAATAATTAACCACTAAGAAAGCCGTGCATTTTTCCAACGAGAGGTGGTAGAGAACAAGCCACATTTCGCAAGAGAGGTTTTCAGGTCAGGAGAAAAGGAATATTCCACGACTGTGAGCTTTATTTTATTACTCTAAGAAAATTGTGAATAGGTACATACTCTAAGAAGCGCCCTATTAATTCTCGTGGTTTTTCTAACTTAACTCGAAACCATCCCACAATCTCAGCACAATCTTAAAAAATAATTAGGATTCACATTAATTAAGTACAGGGTTCCCAACCGTTCATTTATTTAATTTTTTATGAGAAAAACTCTCTTTTTATAAATTTTGAAGGTTATTCTTTGTTAGTCAATTTCGACCACAAAATATATGTTCATCATAACACTGGGTTTTATCTTTACCATGTGTTTTAGCAAGGAGTATGATAATGTACGGCAAAATTTCTTTCGTGTACTTATAATGTCATTGATTATATATTTAAAAGGAATTACTCACAGGGATGCACAATTAGATGGATTTTTTTATTTTTTTTTACATTAACTACCCACAGGCGGCCCTGAGGAAAATAATTTCCCTCAGGGCCTATGTCATCTGAGATGCTGTGTGGAGGGTCTTTTTGAGGAGAGGAAGGAATGAACATTGGTCTTGAAGAGACCCATGTTGTAGGAAGGAGGAAATACAGAGGCCGGCAAATCATTCCACAGCCGAGCTGTTGAACACAAAAACGAGTCGAAGAAACGACCTGTTCTCATGTGACAAATGTCAACTGTGTACAAATGTTGGGCACGCGTTTGGCGTGTTTCCCGACTACGCACCGATTAATTCCTCTCAGCGTTCTTTACTATGGGTTTTGTTATTTTCACTTGGTTTTAACTCGTTTCAATATGAACTTTGCGTATTATGTTTTGTGTATTATATTATGCGATGATTGCTGTTCACACCTCGAGCACTGATACATGCGAGTTGTTATAAATAATGACATGAGGGAACAAAAAACGGAGAGCGGGGAACGGGAGATAATCATTGCCATAGGACATAATATTTTAAATCCAAAATAAACACAAAAACAATCCGCCGAGCGCAGCCATTTATACTTGGCGCTAACACCATGATAAGCAAAAATTCCAATACAATTCAATAGAAATGTGAACAATTTGCACAAGCACTCTTTGTGAATCATAACATGTCATATATTATGAATCACTCGTTATTCAGTAAAGACCCAAAATATTCTCCAAATGGACAAAGTACAAAAAAGAAACCGATACGAATCTCTCCACAAGCTGTTTTTTCGTGAATAAAATTGAATGTTTCCAATAGAGCCACCCCACCCCGCACAAAACAAATATGTTTACAGAGGTATCAACCCTACTTGTCCCCGTTATGTTTTGGAAGCCAAAACATGGAGGTATTTTATCTGAAGGGTCGTTCTAAAAAGCAATGATAATATTATTTGAGACCCAATAAATATACGCGGAATTTCTTTTCATATATAAGATCACATCTGCTTCAGGTCGTTCAGAGGCATTTTAATGTTGTTTTGATAAATTTGTACAACATCCCACTCAAGTTATTCTATCGTAGTACCTTTACATTATAAAGATTGTGAGGGCGTCTTGAAATGTTTCATATATTAATTTATTTTGAATTTTATGATTTGTTATTTATAATATTACGAGCTGGTACCCGGCATGCGTTGTTATGCCATTTAATAAAGAAATTGTTTCTCCCTGCGTGTCCTTTCCAATTCGTCCCGTTCCCCTTCCGAATCCCCTCCCTGTCCCGCGTCCCCTTTCCTTCTCGCTTTCCCACTCCACCTCCTCCACCTTCCCTCTCCCCATTCCACTCTCCCCTTCCTCCCCGAGTTCCCGTCCCCCCTACCAGAGGTCCCCTCCCCCCTTCCCCTTCCGCATTCTATACATTCATTCCCGGTCCATTCAGTTTTCAAACAGCTCGCGGGCCACCTATTGCATTTTTTTATACAAATTTTATAATGCCAGAGCTCACCAGTAGTTTTATACAAACCTTGTCCTGACAATAACGAACACAGAAAAAAAAGAATTATCCAATTTGGTGCAGTCGTTTGGAAGTTATGCGCGTACATACATTTCGGCGATTCATTTTTATTTATATAGAAGATAGATAGATAGATAGATAGATACTCGTTTAATGTATTTTATTTATTTAATGTTGCTAAGACCTAACCTAAACCCAACGGTTCGGAGCCAGTGGAAGAAAGACATCACCGAGCTGGAAGGCGGAAGAAATTGTAAACGGAATGATAATGGAAAGAGGAAGGATAGAAGCCCTGACACTTTTCTGAGAAATATTACTTTTATGTCAGTGGCTGAGTGGGCATCGCGTTTGGGTTCCACCCGGGCGTCGCGTGTTTGATCCCTCGGCTGGTTAAATCCTCCATCACGACATAATCAACATTTTCCGCTTAGTTAGAATGTAGTAGGAGATTTTCAAACATTGTTGTCTTATTCGTAACCCGCGAATGTTTGTCTTTCTTTAAAAAAAAGTTAATAAAATGATAATTTAAAAATAAATAAATTTAAAAAAAATGTGAGGAGTCCCAACTACTCCCAACCGTCTGGAGCCAGTCAGACTATGGTATCCCTAATTTTGGGTATGTTGTGAAGCTCAAGGGGAGGAGAAGGAATTCATTTCTAAATAGTGAGCTTTTAAACAACCTTATTTACATTGTGGGTAAAAAGGAGCCTAATGAAACATAATGTTTATTATCGTAATATAACTTACTTTTCACCTATATTTGTGTTAATGTGCATAGATAAACCGGTACCTGCATATTTTATCATTATTGGTAATAAAAAAACGAGTGTGCTTTAGACCACACGACTGAAGTAAAACTTCTTCAGCTCCATCTTCTATATTATAGAAAGAGAGAAAGAAAATGTGTGCTAGCACCTCTCTCTCTTGCCCCTACAGTAATATACGAAACGTAACTCTCTCTCTTTCTATCTTCACTAAATTATATCTCCCTCTCAACTACCGTTCGCCTCGCTTTTCGTAACGCTCTCGTCACGCATTCACCATCTTACTCCCCAAGTCAAGTGTGCGTAAAGAAATTTTACTTCAAAAACAGTTACCATAGTAAGGGAAGAAACTTTTGCTTTGCTGTAATTTATTGAACCACCGTTAACAATATAAAAAGTCGCTTTAAGACCGTAACGTTCAAAATTCGTCGAAAACACTAACTTTCGTGGATTAATACAAAGTAATTATATTTTCTAAATATTTTTTTTATTTTTTATTTAGTACAATATTATAGATTATTTATAAAATGTTTTGACTAGGAGGATTCCCATTTTATGACGTCTTTATACGTTTAGGGAATTCTTAGTTTAGTTGAAATTCAATATTTAATTTAATTATTTAATTATTTATTGTTTCTTTACACTGTAGGTAAAAATGTTTACAATACAATTTGTTACCTCACTAGGACAAGCCTGTGTTGAGGTTAACAATAATTATACAAGTTAACAAAATAACACAAAATTATACAGATTTTGAAAGAACAATATTGTTGTATTTCTTACAGATTGAGATTATGGGTACCCAGTACCCACTAAACTGATGGCGCTAGGTAGTACATTAATGTAGACTTTTAGGGTGACCATAGTTTTGAGATCTGATTCAAAATAAAATAAAGTATTTTTTTGTTTTGTTTTTAAGATTAAGTTGTAAATAATAAATATATGTATATGTATATAATTTAACATGCTATAGATTTGGCAGGAGGAAGATGAAAAAAAAAACAGTTTAAACAAAAATAAAAATTATTTTAGCTTATTTTATAAACATACTCATTTAGCTAATAATTTAGAAAGGACAAAGTAGAGAAAATTAATTGGCAATCCTCGACTAACACAAATAATTTAAGATTCTTTTTAAAAGTGTACAAGGAATTAGATGACTTTATATGTTCTGGAAGGCTATTAAATATGAATGGAGCTTGATAAAAATAATTTCTTTGACCAAAGGAAGATTTAGTTTGAATTGCCATAAAATTCAGACCAGAGCCAATTCTCGTAGTACGAATTTGCTGTGTTCTTTCTGCAATATTAATATTATTAAAAAATCTACAAAGCGTTTGTGTAATATATAACTGTTTTACGTTCATTACATTACATTCCTTAAAAAGTAAATGAGTTGGATATTTAATTTTTTTCTTGAACATAACTTTAAGAATCATTTTTTGGGCAATATTAAGTGGTTCTATATAAGTCTTTGCGCAGGATCCCCAGCACACTATATTATAAGAAAGCAGAGACTGGATTATTGCAAAATAAACAGTTTTAATAAAATTGAATCTAACTCTTAACGTAATGCTTCCTATCTTTTTATTATCTCATAATGACTTGCTTTTTGTATCTTTTTGAATTGATAGTTAAATCCCCCAGCAAAAATAATTTATACGAAATATTTTTGCGTAATCATGCAACTTTCCTTTGCATGAATAATATAACAGGATCTTCACATAATGGACAAAACTCCTGGCATATTCTCTTAGGGGAAGCATGTCGTGAAATTTTGATGAAGAATTTCATAAGCTCAAGAGAAAGGCAGATGGAAAAAGTCAAGCCTTCTAAGATGTCCCATACGAACGTAGTTAATTATTGTTGTCCTACAAAATATTACCTACGTTCTATGAGATATTTTAGGACAAGTCAACACTTCTCACAGAAGACGAGGAAGACTAGGAAGACAAAGATGAAGATAATAGAAGAGTGTGCTTATATTTCTCTGTTCTTTTTATTTGAGCTTTACTTACTTTTTAAAACTTTTTATCTGCATTCTTATTATAAGGGATGTTGTATTATATACAGGTTGCGCAATAAGAGTTGATGCTAAAAATACTTTTCTAGGATTGTGTGTATTGGTGGATATGGATCTACTTCCCGACAGCGATGTCATTGAAAAGTATCACTGAAGAAAAGCGCTGTTTGATTTTGCCTACTTACTGTTTTTAGTGAGAAATAACAACAAGACACAATAACAACAAGAAAAATCGACAAAATTTTCACATTTGTTCGAAATGTTTTACAGTGTTTTATTTTTACTAGAGTACTTGTTTTCCTAAAATTCTCTTTTCTGAAAAAAACTTACGATTTAGAAATGTGCCGCATGCAGGTGATGCGTCTGTGTGAGTGGTGTGTTCACTGTAATACCTAATATATTAAAATTTGTATCTATTATTTCGTTGGTGAGGAGCGTTGTTATATTAAGTATGATTTTTAAAACCTTAAAACTTTGTTACACTTATTTATTACACGATTCACACTACTGCTGGCACCTTCCGACTAGTACATTTAAACCTTAGCAACATTCGCTATTTTCAGCCTACAACACATTCACTTGTGGGGGACCTAGGTCCCCCCATGAATTTATGCTTCATAAAAAATAGAAATAAGCACTTTTTGGGATTTTTTTATTTAAAATTAATGAAAAACATATAATAAATCCAAGAAAACTAGTTTATTACATTTTTTAAGCAAACGTGTGACATTTATAGGAATTTATATAAAAAAGGCGTTTTCAAGCTAAGAACTGAAAATGAAAAAGTATTGAAATGAAAAGGAAAAATAAACTCAAATGGTAAATATGTCTTTTTTCTTATTAGACATGTACTCGTAACTAAAAATAAAAATATATTCAATAGAATCATGAAAGAGCAGACCATGATTTTTTTAATGCTTACACTTAACTCTCGACAGACCAAGATGCCAATCCGTGACCAAATGGGTCAGTCGACGACCCTTTGATTATTTTATTGCATTTTAACCATAGAAATCCCTTTTTCTTTATTTTCTTCTATTTTTATTAGTTTATTTATATATTCGACAAAATATTTTTTTCCTGATCAACGATTTTTCACTTTTTTTTAAACGGCACTTTATGTATTAATCCTTTGCGCAGGAATACCTAATTACTTAAAAATTAATTCATGTATTTAAGTAGATATAAGAAGGATAGTGATTTTGGGGTCTACCTTCGGCCCCAGTTGGCTGCGGGAGAGTTAAGTTCTTATTTCATTTGCAATATTATTTAACCAATTTCTATTGTTATATCAGTAAGATGATAGGTACTAACCAGAAACCGTTAACTAGAAAATTAACTTTATAAAATAATTAAAGTAGAAAGAAAGTAGTGTAAAAAGAATATGTGACGCAAATGTGAATGGTCGAAGAAGTTGGGGACGCCCGAGGAAGACGTGGCACGATCAAGTGAATCAGATACTTGAGTCGGGCCATGTCAAGAGTCAGAATAATAGAAGAGTGTGTATAAGACGATGTATGAATGTAAATGAGGCAAAGAGTGTGCCAAGACCGATTTGTATGGCGGTCCGTCCTATCTGCCTACCCCTGCGGGGAAACGCCTTATGGTTACTTGGTTAGTTAGTTGGTTAAAATAATTAATTCCTTTAAAATGTTATTGTTGTCTATATAATGTAGAATAAAATAATTTTGTATCATTTAAACCCCCACCTACATATGTCATGTTCTAAATTTGTTTTGTTTAATAAATGTTCGTGAGTAGAACGTAATAATATTTTAAAACAATTCAACTTTATAAAGCAACCTGAAATATTTTAACATTTCGTTGATTTTAAGCTCTTGGCTAATTTTTCGAAATATTCAACTACCTATGCAGGAAGATGGCGACATCTGTGGAAGATGTCGAAGACAGTTGCGCCCAGAAAACTTGACGACCGAAGTTAGACCAACTTGCCTGTAGACAGGCCGTTATGATCGAGTTTCTAAGCGATATCATTATTTTTACTCTTTCCTAACAACAAACTGACGCCTAATTGCAAAATTATGGCAGTGATCTATCTTGAAACATAATATTAGATATTAAAACATATTTTATTTGCGTAACGCCATACAATAATTCTGGTATGTTCTTTGTGTTGTGATATTAAGAGCATTGTTCGACTTATGAAAATAACTAACGAAGATTTTACTTTGTTTTTAACGGAAAAGCTGAAATCAGTTTTTTTAAACTTCTATTGGTGTTTTTTTCCAAATCGTTCATCAATTATTTTTATTTATTTATGTATTATTATGGGATGTTTTGATAACTCTTTAAATTACCCCGCAATGGTGGTGAAAGTTAAAGTACAAAAAGACGTTCGTCTGTAATATTATAAGTAAACCGTGTGGAAACAAAATAACAGATATGTATATTTACTATTATATAATCATAGAAGTACAAATATATACTAATTTGTTTAGTTTGTTATATTACGTTATTTAGTTTGTTATATTACGTTTTTTTAAATTTAAAACATCTTATTTAAAATTATAATAAAATTCGGTAATTATTTTATTATTGTGAAAGCTTTTTTGGCATTCATGGCACAGTTGCACACTTATGTACCTAATGATTTTAATTCTTGTTTTGAAGTAATCCTCTTAATAGTTCTAATGATTCGCCAGAAATTAGTAGGTAGGTATAACTTACTCATTAATTTATTCATCATCGAGCAGTTTAGCTTTCTTTCAGAAAGCTTTTTATCTTTATTCAAAGTGGTTCTGCAATTAAGGGGGGATGTTCAGAAGCTTTTTTAACCACTGGAATGCTTTTTGCCACAATATAGCACCATTTAAATTTTCACGGAATGGTTAGCTGCCAATTTTAGGCAATTTTTCTCTAGATACATTAAACGTTTTTTGAAATATTTTCGAACACGCCCGTTGTGCAATTTTGTCATTTTTTAGAAGGTGAAAGATACTATTTATATTCATAGTCAAGAGATGGCAGTGTACTCTAGTTTTTTACGAATTATTATATTTTTTAAAATCGTTATAAGTAGATTTGTTTAAAACGATCAACTGTCAAAATGCCTCTGTAAAATGCGGCTTTTTATCGTGTTTTAGTGGACTTTTCTAACATATTTATATACCAGTGTAATAATGATTGAATTAGTAATGTATTCATTTGTAAATTCAGTGTATATTTGAATAACAAAATTTTTGTAGTTATGTTTGCGTATTTTTTTGCCGATCGGACTGTGAAATACAATGCAGTATTTTCAATACATAAACCAATAATCGAGTTAATTGGTACTGTGGATTTAAGATAATTAATGTATCTGTTTGAGGTGCTGCAGTTATTTTAGGTAAGTACCTTATAAATTCCATTTTAGTCCATTTTTCAACAAAAAATTGTGTCAAAAAACATAAACATTTCATAACTTATCAAAATTCAGTTTTGTAGTAAATATTTGTAGATTGTGAAAATCAATTAGACCATTTTAAAGGAACTTCATGGAAAATATTTACTGCGAACGCAAAATTGAACTTCTTACGAGAGTTTGTAGTTAAATAATCCTGAGAATATTTCTGTTTCAAATGTTTACGATTTTGTAATATTTTTTTTTGTAATCGTCAAAAGTTTGTATGTCTACGTATTAAAATTCAGAGGTACGATTTTTTTAAGGTGGGCGGAAAATATTCAAAACGGTCACAAAAAATTTCGAGTAATCCGAGATAAAAGTTTCAATTTCGGCTGTCGCTCCAGTGGTTAATACCGACGATCAAATTAACATAGAAAAGTTATCCAAAACGGTTGAATTGTTTATAAATTAAATGCACAGAACGCAGACAAAAGATCTCATAGCTCGGTGCGATGAATGTAGCAAGTTTACGAGCAAAATGCAATATAAACTTTGACCTCCGAAGTTCGCTGCAAGTTTTCTTATGGGCTGCTTCTGGAGACGGGTACTGTGAAGGATGCTTCATAAAAGCCCTCAAGAGGCGCTACACTCCTATTTCTACCCCTTCCCCCCAAAGTATATACATCCATACAGCTGTACAACCTTATAACCATACAGCCTCCAGAACCTTCTGAAGCTTAACTCTATACGGTGGAAAGAAAATGCCTTGTATTTTTTTACTTTAATTCATGTGAACATAAAAACCGCATGTCACCTTCTATTTTGAGATCTTGCTCAGTAGTTAGTGTTGTCCGGTTTGAGATTCTGAGTTTTATCCCCAGTTGCGACCATTATTTTTTTCTTTCTTTTGTTCCGTTTCATGTTATATTAAGTAAGTCTAAAGTCATGGAGGTAACTCTCTTAATGGAGGACTGAACGCCGTTGGCACCAACACAAACCGTCCAAAGACGCGAAACTAGCCGTCCATAGTGGAGTACTGGTACCTACCCTGATGTATGGAACTGGCAGAGGAAGGATCAAAGTAGACTGAACGCTGTAGAAATGAGATCCCTGAGACGTATGTGTGGTAAAACCACGTATGATCGTGTGAGAAATGTGGAAATCCGCAAAGAATGCAAGGCTGATGTAAGCGTGATGAGTAAGATCAAGAAAGGAACGCTCCGATGGTTTGGGCATGTAGAGCGAATGAACGAGGAAAAGAGTGTTAGGAGAATATATGACGCAAATGTGAATGGTAGAAGAAGTCGAGGACGCCCAAGAAAGACACGGCACGACCAAGTGAATCAGATACTTGAGTCGGGCCATGTCAAGAGTCAGAATAATAGAAGAGAATGTATGAGACATTGTATGAATGTAAACGAGGCAAGGAATGTGTGCCAAGACCGGGATGTTTGGCGGTCCGTCCTCTCTGCCTACCCCTGCGGGGAAACGGCGTGATGGTTAGTAAGTTAATTAGTTAGTTAGTATCTTCTTCTTAAATGATTAAATACAACTTCTTCAACAATTATTGTGGAATCTCCTCGTTGCATCAAGAATGAATTAATTCAATCGAACATTGTATTATGTACAAGACCGTAGGGAATACTTTTGAACGTTTCAATATTGACTCATGCCTTTAAATATGTAAACTGAATGAAAAATAAATTACAATGACTATTGAATTGGACTTGGTATTTATGTTTCTGTATTTCTGTATTTAGTAATGATTAGCCCTTACGACGATGTAAGCTAACTTAAGCTTGATAAATAAATAAACAATATTGAAAAATTAATGTCTAAAGCTGGGTCCACACATGTTCTTTTGTCCGTTCCGTTCCTCCGTTCCGTATCAAAAACTCTGGACGCAAGTAAAAATAGCCCGTACCTCCGTAACGTCGCTGCGATCATCGGCGTCCGCGTGTTCATTCCAGCGACAGAAAGGACGACCTGCGCTGCGCATGCCGCGATCGCGTCCAGACTGGCGCATAGCCGTATCGTATCGCCTTTGAACGGGCCGAATAAACCGACTCCCGATGGATCGGGGCGTACCTCGACCCGTATCGTCCCGCCGTAACACCGTACCGTTCCGAACGGGCGTCCAAACTAGCGTTCTTGATCGCGACGCTGATACGGAACGGAGGAACGGAACGGACAAAAGAACATGTGTGGACCCAGCTTAGACCCCAGTGTTCATTCCTCCATCACATTTTTGATGGCCATCAAATAGTCGATCAGCATCATTTTGAATAGAGAACTCCCAGTTCATTTTTTTGTTTTTTTAATGACCTTCAAACTTGAATAACTGCAATTTTATTTTTATTTTTAATGTTAGTTTTAATAGTTAAAATAATTGTCAAAGTTTTAATTTTTTAAGACCCCCCGAGAACCACCGCGATGAATCGTGTGATGTCATCACTCCTGAAAAATTACTATAGGATCGGGCAATCAGCTGATTTTGAATTCCGTTGTTCAAAGTATTTTCCCTATAAATAGCATTAATATTTTTTTGTGCAGTAGTTTTTGAATATTTTCAATAATAGAGGAAAACTAATAAGAGATACCTTTATTTTTGAAACATTATTTAGGCCTAAATAATGTTTCAATAAATACAACAACTAAATCTCCATAAACAGTATGTAAATAAACGAATAAATTAATACGATGACTTGGGTCATATCATACATTCCCATACAATGACTTTACGGTGACGTCACGACACGTCGAACAGTGACGTCACCTTGACGGCGTGTTTTTACGACCCGATTAATAATTGACATTTTAATATTTTTTTAAAAGCTCTGCGTTTAATATTATCAAATAAAACATTTATATTCAGAATCAGCGTTTATTGGTCTATATGAACATATTTTTTTAGGGCCAGAATATTTTTCACTGGAGTTCCTTATTGTTGACATTGTAATGGTCCCGTTTAATTCCGGTGGGTTTTAACTATTGATCAAATTGAGATTCTCTGATATGCCTGTCAGTATGCCCATTAATGCTTTACAGCTAATCACAACTTGACTCAAATGCTAAATGGGCTTAGAATCGGCATTTAATAGGAACTTTTAAAATGTCAACAAAACAAAATGGCGCGGATTATCGATTTGATGGTCATCTAACCATCTATTGATATAGAATTTGAAACATCCCAACCTTAATAATAGATCAGGAGTCCAAAACACAAAGTAACGTAAAGAGAAATGGAAGTATGCATTATAGATATCACCCCCTCAGATCGGGAAAGAAACGAGAAAGGGATCAAACAAAAGAGGCTGGAGTAAGTCTATCAGCATGACCATCATGCTTTATAGCTAATCACAACTTGATACAAATGCTGAAACTGGCTTAAATCGGTATTTAACAGGAACTTTTTAAATGTCAACAAATCAAAATGGCGCAGATTGTAGATTTGATGGTCATTTAACCATCTAATGTCATAGAATTAGAAACACCTTAATCTTAATATAAGACCAGATGTCCTAAACACAAAGTAACGTAAAGAGGAAAGAAAATACGCATTATAGATATCACCCCGCCAGATCGGGAAAGAAACAGAAAGGGGCTCAAGCAAAAGAGGCTGGCATAATTGAAAGCGCCTAAAAAGCTAAAATCTTCGGGAAAGACGGATGTGGCAAGTTCCATCGTTCAGCAATTTCCACCGAACCTGTTTCCGAAAAAGTATTTTTGTAATATTTATCAGAAATAATGACACTGTTAATGACAGTTATAAAATTTTAGTAAGTAGATATAGTGTTGACTATTTTATTAATTATTGTTTTACCGGTTTCGGAAGGGACCGTCCTTCATCAGGAAGATATTTAAACTAAAAAAATACAAGGTGCCGGCTGTAGTTAGTTATTGTAGTGGGAGTTCAACAAAAAAAACAATAAGAGGGATTATTTCTATATTAAGACTAGTTATAAGATACATTTAATTAGTTATTCAATATTCTTGACTTAACTATTCACTGAACTATAACAACCAACAGGAAAACTCAATAGGTACATGGATCAATTTAGGGACATCATCGATACCTGGTATTTGTATTATACAAGGTTGTGTTTTCGAAAAGGATTCGCCTATTGATTGTTTCAAAAGGAACAAAGTTTCAATAAATATCCGGTAGCGGTTTATCTTTTTGAGGTTCAAATAGAAATTAAGAAAACAATATTTAATAAAAGTTTTGCCTGCATTTTTTATCACTGAAAGCAGGATGAGAATTATTATGTTTTTAATCACTAGATAAAACGATTTTTTATTGTTATGTTCTTGTTTACAATGATTAATGTAGGTCATTTAATACTACAGTATGTATTCTTTTTTATGGTACCTACATAAATTAGTAAATAACTGTTTTCGGATGTTCGCAAAACCCACATTCACAAAATCGAAAATATTTTATTTACGCGTCTGGCAAAGTCCGAAAGTATTTGCCATTGTTATGCAAACAAACTCCATTCCGCTATCGATTGCCGATTATAACGAAATTCCCCAACAAATGAATAAATGCATCTGTTTGAACACAAAGCCTGAACACTATTCGTTTGCTGACTCGGAAACTCAAACAATAATTAAATGGCGTTGTTGCAAACAATTTATCGGATGTATATTAAAAAAAACAACGAAAAATATAACAAAACTTGTATAAATAATTTTCTGAAATAGCTACAGTGTTACTCATTGTAATTGTTTTACTAAGGGATGGTACATAAAGTCCTGCGGTAACTAATATTTTTAGTGCATTGAATTCAAATCTCTAGTAAATTTTCGTTATTTGTTTTTGGGGTGTTATGCCGTGTTGCGCTACCTCCTTCTTTAGCCAACGTTTCGGACATCGTTGCAGTGTCCATCATCAGGGCAGATCAGGTAGATGTGTCGAATCTGCCCTGATGATGGACACTGAAACGATGTCCGAAACGTTGGCTAAAGAAGGAGGTAGCGCAACACGGCATAACACCCCCAAAACAAATAACGAAAATGCTTTTGGTGTGAAAATCTTAAAACGTATCCTCTATTAAATTGTACTATCGTTATCGAATAAAGAAAAATATATGTCTAACCTACTTTACTAATAAAAGTATTTGAAATTTTACAAAACAGATTTACAATTTATTAAAGCCGTTTTTCAATTGTGATAAATTTCAATCGTGACAAAAAAAACTATTTACTATAAATTAATGCTTGTTTATCAATTGTGAAAATTTTCAATTGTGACAAAATAACCAATTACCATACATTAATGCTTGTTTATAAGCTGTGAAAAATTTCTAGGGTAACCAAACAACCATTTACTATACATTAATGCTTGTTTATCAATTGTGAAAAATTTCAATGACAAAACAACCATTTACCATACATTAATGCTTTTTTATCAACAGTGAAAAATTTCAATGTTGTCCAAACAACCATTCACCATACATTAATGCTTGTTTATCAACTGTGAAAAATTTCAATTGTGACAAAACAACCATTTACCATTCATTAATGCTTGTTTATCAATTGTGAAAAATTTCAATTGTGACAAAACAACCATTTACCATACATAAATGCTTGTTTATCAACAGTGAAAAATTTCAATGGTGTTCAAATAACCATTTACCATACATTAATGCTTGTTTATCAACTATGAAAATTTTCAATTGTGACAAAACAACCATTTACCATTCATTAATGCTTGTTTATCAATTGTGAAAAATTTCAATTGTGACAAAACAACCATTTACCATACATTAATGCTGGTTTATCAATTGTGAAAATTTTCAATTGTGTCCAAACAACCATTCACCATACATTAATAATAATAATTGGCTAATTTATCAACTATGAAAATTTTCAGTTGTGACAAAACAACCATTTACCATTCATTCATGCTTGGTTATCAACAGTGAAAAATTTCAATGGTGTTCAAATAACCATTTACCATACATTAATGCTTGTTTATCAACTATGAAAATTTTCAATTGTGACAAAACAACCATTTACCATACATTAATGCTGGTTTATCAATTGTGAAAATTTTCAATTGTAACAAAAAAACCATTTCCCATACATTAATGCTTCTTGATCAATTGTGAAAATTTTAAATTTTGGCAAAATAACCATTTACCATACATTAATGCTTGTTTATCAACTGTGAAAAATTTAAATGGTGACAAAACAACCATTTACGATATATTATGCTTTTTTATCAATTGTGAAAAAATTTAAGACAAAAACCATTTACCATACATACATTCGTTATGAAAAATGATAATGCCTGTTGATCAGTTGTGAAAATTTTGAATTGTGACAAAATAACCATTTTCCATAAATTAATGTTTGTTTATCAATTTGTGAAAAAAAAACTCATTTATCAGTAAGACTTGGTATCTAAGTTTAAAAAGTCTTTTTATCTTCTGTACTGGCTTGTTTCTCATTACATTATCATATAGTTATTTTTGTAAAATTATTTATTTAAGTGCTGTTTTACAGCGTCGCGTACATTAGTTTATTTTTATCAGTTGTGTAACCCAGTGAGATAAGGGAAGATACCTTCATGAGGTTACCATTTTCTTTTCCATTGTCCTGATTAAGATAATAACTTCCTTTGTAGCGCTCCTTCCTCCCCTGTAATGTTGTAGGTAACATTGTGTACATAAACAGTAACTGCGGACTGTAAAGATGTTGTAAAACGTAACATTGTTGTAAAACGTGGCACTATGATTTCGGGTAACTTATCCGACCTCTGCTCGGTCCCCCAAAGTCAGAGTTTCTCAAAAGCGCCCTTTGTTTTCAGAATTGTGAAGTTTCTGGGGTAAATGTGCAATATTTAAAGCAGTGGAAATGGGAACAAACATGTGAATTATATAACTCAGTTTCGGACAATACATTTGCAATCATTTTGAACGAGAAAGAGGAAAAACATTTTGAGAGGTCACGGATTGTTCCAACGCATGTCATTATTATAATACTTACTTAAAATATACTAGCTGAAGATCCCAAAGTCGCCCGGGTTTCACGCAGAGTTTTTCGAAATCAGATGTAGACAATAATTTTCCTCTAATGAAATTCAATAATGGTGTAAAATTTCGTGGACAAAAATTGTGAACTCTAGTACAGCATACCAAGGGAAATATTATTTAAAACTTACGAGTATGTGCAAGTACAGAATTGTGTCTCCAAATATATATTTTTAATCAAATGTGTGAAAAATAACGTATGCCTAAAGATACATTAATATAAAAACTAAGGACAACAGTTTATCAGCTTCCAAATCGATTATTTTTGCTGAGGACATGTGGTTAAAGGAAGAAATAAAATCGTGGTTCCACATCAGAGATAACATACAAAACGATATTCCCATGTATTGTTGACTCCTCTCACCGTTCTTTCCCTCCCCCAAAATCATCCCTCCCACTACCCCCACCTAATTAAATTTAATCATTTTTTGTACTTGTATAGTCTTTTTAAGTTTGTTAGTGAAATTTATATTCAAAACAAAATATCAAAATTCTGCATTACGGGATGGAAAAACGATGTGGATAGTTTGTTTAGACTTTAGACAATGACTTTCATCTTATTTTAAAAGTCAAGTGAGCAAACTTTCATCAATATATCTCTTGTGCAGTCAGTATTGCAGTACGGCATAATCGCATGGGGAAGCATCTATAAGAATAATCTGTATCCGATAGTAACAACAAAAAAATTGATCATCAAAGTTATTATTAAAAAACCAAGAATTTTCCCAACCAACGAACTTTTTGAAAAATTTAATGTCCTACCGGTTACCTATTTAAAAAAAATTGCTATTTTAACAGTTTTTAAAGAATCTGAAGTGTCCTCAACACGAAGTATAATACCTAAAACATCTGGGAAATATATGAACCTAGATGCATCACGACAGCTGCACAAACCATTATGAATATGTAGACCCAAAGCTATATAACGAATTACCCGATGCAATAAAAAGTGAGAAAAACTATCTTAAATTAAAAAAAAAACTCGCATTGTATTTTTACAGATAAACAACAGATTATTTTATTTTTATCGATGATTTTCAGATATATTCTATTGCCAATATTTTGTTGATATTCTATTTCTATAGTTATATGTATTTTTATAATTGTACAATATTTTGTAATATCTTACAGTATTTTTGAAAGTATTTTATTTTCATTTTTTGTAACTGTTCTAAATATGTAACAAAGTACTTTTCACGTTTCATAGTTCAGTGAATCGAAAAAAAACCTAGAATCGCTTCGGTGGAAGGACGCCATTCATAATCGAAACCGTGTTTGGTAACCAGATAATTTGAGGAGCCTGGTACTTCCGAACATTTCACTTGCTCATCTTATTTGCCTCTTCACTTTCTTAGTCTTACAAAATATCTCAATTGGGGGTGACACAGTCTCACTGGCTTCGGGCAGTATTTGAAGTGAAAACTTCTTTAGCACCGTTGTGATTTGAAACTCGATGAAACGGAAACGAGTTATTAAAAATGTGACCAACACATATATCTATAAGATTAAGCCTGCGATATAATGAGACAGACTAATCGGTGTCCTCTTTGTGCGGTGCTTCGTAGCATATCGGCCTCCACTTTGGGCGGTGCTTCGTAGAATAAAATATACAATATTTTTTAAAGTTGGTAACAGTATTATAATAATTTCTCTCAGGACCTGTGTCATTTTTAGGGATGTTGTACGGAGTGTTTTTTTAAGTAAAGGAAGGAGAAGAGTTCTGGTAAGGAAAAAGGCATTAGGGGTCAAGGAGAAACGTATGAATCCATTCTTCCCACTGCGTTGCAAGGCGTTGGGGTCGAGGGTGTCCGGCTGGAGAGGTCGGAGGGTCACCCATATCGGCCTCCCCGACCCAACCTGCTACGTAGCTGATAAACAGATGCATCTGCCTCCAAGCCATGGACAAACCTCACCCTATGTACTCGGATAGCCCTGCTAAGTCACTAAACGTAGCGAAACATTTAAGGTAACCCATGGCAGAGGTGTTGGTTACAACAACATGCGACTTCATCACCTCCTTTAAAAAGTCATTAAAAGTGATGAAAAATAATAAAAAAAAATAAATACGTTAAGGTAGGTTAGGTTAAGAGCTGTTTATCAAAAAATAATCAAGAAAATTTAATGATTTTACAAAGGAGTGTTGAAAGTTCACTTTGGTGAGCTGTCGTGAAACTTTCATGTTTATAAAGGATATAGTAATTAATAAGATTGCCACATAACTAAAATTACACAATATTTTTAGAAAATCAATAAATATGTTGTCAAATGAGGTCTTATTTATTGATGACAAACAATGCTTATTTATTTAGGATATTTAAATCCAAACACAAACAAATCAGATTGATCTCCGAAAAAGTCATTCTTTATTCAAGTTTTTTAACAAATATTTTGAGAATCGGCTCCCATCATAATTTTCCGGATTAATTTTATTTTCATCGTTCCACGGCGTCGATATGACTACGCAACCCGCCGCGGCGAGTCGTACCTTTAGTAATAATTTTCCACACAAATCATATTTATGTATGGTTTAAAAAATATTCAAATTTCGACATCAAAGAACGAAAAATATCGACCCGCCATTTCCAACCAATGGTCGAGAACCAACGGATAACGTTCTGACTTGGAAAAACGCCAAAAAGCCGTACAAAATTGTTAAAAATACGCCTCACTTCCTTGCTAACCACATCACATACACATTTGGATGGATGGAAATACATGAAATATAAATAACTAGCTGGTTCCCGGCATGCGTTGCTATGCCATTTAATAAAGAAATTGTTTCTCCCTGTGTGTCTTTTCCCACTCGTCCCGTTCCCCTTCCGCCTCCCCTTCCTCTCCCGCGTCCCCTTCCCCCTCTCGCGTTCCCACACCGCCCTCCCTCTCCCCCCTCCTCTCGCCCGTTTCCCCCGTCCCGCGAACCCTCCTCCCGAGTTCCACCCTCCCGCATTCCATTCATTTAGTTCAGGTACATTGAGTTTTCAAACAGCTCGCGTGCCACCTATTGCAATTTTTTATACAAATTTCGTAATACCAGAGCTCACCAGTAGTTTTATACAAACCTTGTCCTGACCATAACGAAGACAACAAAAAAATAGTTATCTAATTTGGTGCACTCGTTCAGAAGTTATGCGCGTACATGCATTTCGGCGATTCATTTTTATTTATATAGAGATAGAGATAGAGAAGATAGATAGATAGATTTACTTTAATATTTGAAAAGCTCTATCACCATTGCAAGCGAAATTTGTTTCTTGTGAAATGATGGAGGACTTAATGAGGAGAGGAATTTAATTCACGATTCTTGGATGGGAACTAACTGGTTATAAAAATTATAGTCCATTCCTTCCTGGACTGATATTGTTTTTTTGTGCCAAACAATTACCGTCAATGGCGACACCATAATTATCTGTGTGTTCTTCATGCAGATAGAATACGATGGCTCAGCAATCATGGCGTAATGAAGGTCTATGACTATTGACTTCTTCTACATAAAAACTTGAAGGTTTCAGGGAGACATAAAAAAGATCTTAAATTTGTCTAATATAAATACTATTGATATTGTCCATTGTCCATGTGACATTGGATGGGGTCAAGTTAATAATCGAAATAACAGAAGTATTTATGAAGGTGCGTGTGCCAAGGCAGAGTTGTAAGGCAGTCTTAACTCTCTCCATAGCCCTGCGGAGAAAAGGCATTGAATATAACTGTATAACGTCTCCACAAAATATTTATTTTTATTTTATTTATTTCATAATTTTTGTTTATACATTACAAATGATAATATATGCAAGGTTATAAAATGATTCATTTTTTATTCTACTACTCCATAAGTTGAGCTCTAGGAGCTCGTGTTTATGGGAGGAGTATTTTACATGCAAAAAAATAATAATAATGTTCATTGTGTAAACAATTATCAAAGAACTTATGTAATAAATATCTTAAATAGGTACGCAATTTATTATACAAAAATAGTTATATAAGAACAATAACAATACATTTTTTTTTAATACTAAATATTGCAGTTTAAGTAAAAGTAAATTAATAAAATAATTAATTAATTAATTAAATCATTTATAATGAATAACAGATCACTTTGTGTAAACCACTATATTATAAACAATATCTACATGTTTCGATAACAATGTTATCTTCATATTAACATATCCTGATGAAGATAACATTGTTATCGAAACATGTAGATATTGTTTATAATATAGTGGTTTACACAAAGTGATCTGTTATTCATTATATATTATATGATGCCACAAAGTAATTTTGCAAAGTTTGAAGAAGTAATTAAATAATTAATTAATTACATTAAGGGTACAATATGTCATTATCCAATTTCAGGGACTTAATTTGTTTTTTGAATAATTCATATTTCAGTGTTTCTGTTATATTAATTATGTTTTTGGATAATAATATATTGTACCATCTTACAACTAAATACAAATAGTGGTGCTGAGGCGTTGAATATAACTGTATAACGTCTCCACAAAATATATACCATAACACCCACTATAATACCCACCAGGTAATTTAAGTAAACCTGCAAGAACACGAAGATAAATTAATTTTTCTAATAGATTTCAAAGCCAAAAGGCAAAACACCCCCGGGCATAGATATTCCAACGACCTACACGCTTGGCTCATAAGCTTGAATTATAACAATTTATGTATTATTCTTACCCACGTAGGCAATTTAGACACCTCCTAGGTAAATTGGGATAGGTAAACTCATAAAATTATAATTTGGTGTGAGAATAGAATCGATTAATACTTACTATTATCATGTTACAAAATTTAATAAAACGAGTTCTCGAACTGCGTTACCAAAGTAGGCTCAGTTGTTTTGCAGCAATAGGCCCCTTGCGTCACATTTTTAAATTTTTTTCCTGTTTAAGCAAATATTCTAAGATATTCTCTATTTTTTTTAATCGTATTTTTGAAACCCTGGCGATTTTTTGAAAATTTCAATCCGAAAAATCAGACCATTTTTTATAAACCGGAAAGCCGGGACATAATTTTATGGGTGCGAAAAAAAGATAATTACATAATCATTTTAAAAAAATAAAGTTTTCCACACGAATGGCACAGGAGAATAACGAGGCATACCAAAAATATTACATCTCACAAATATTTTTTTCCTTGATCCATCTTATTGATCATAAATCATTATAATGTTCAACGTCTATATTACTAAATCCAAAGTAATATACTTGTACATATTATAATAATAATAAGAATATTATAAAATTTGATTTTGTTAAAATCAGCACCATTACCATTACACCTCTAAAACAGGTACAGGCAGCAAAAAATGTACGGGGTTCTCTTCATAACATCTGTCAAAAAGTCAAACCAAATGATAAGTATGCAGACAATAAACAATAAATCTAGTGAAGTTAAATGTCAAATTCAACAAATTCGCCCGAAATCGAAGTGCTGCCATATAAAAAAAAATCAGTTTGGAATTTTACAAAATTAATAGGAACATTTTCGGATACGAGACATTTCCATGTAGTGACGTCACGAGCCCAAATAATGGATTTATTTATTTAAAATTAAAAAACTGTACATTTCTAAAAAATTTACTAACATTTTCGTAATCTTAGTAAAAAAATCTATCAACACGATTTTTTCCAAGTCCTTATGAAATCCATGCAAATGGCCTATTCAAATGTAATTTCATCAAATGGCCATTCCTCGCTTTTTTTTACTTGAAAGGTCCCCGTTAAAAGAATACTTGAAAGAATTCATTGAAATAGTTTTCGAACTGTCGCCACAACTAAAGTGTCTCGTTTGCTGCCGCTCTTAGCCTTGGTGTAATAAAAAATGGACAAGTTTCTTCGAATGGCTTTAGTGCTTGATGATAAAATCTAAATAGTCAGGTACTTATCAATCTTCCTTTACCCATCTCCTTCCCTTTTCCACACCTTTCAGCCTTACAAAATAACCCCAATTGCGAATGCCACAATCCCGATGACTCCACACAGTTGGGGCTCTTGTCTGGTATTGACATTTTACAAAGAGCATAAATATATTATTCCAATCTAAAAATATGCAGTGTTTCCAAGCATTCATTTCCATGGTGTAATATCAAATAGGTTATAAAGCAATTCGATAAAAAGTACCCCAACCCTCGTATAAAGTTATACAAATTTTCTGTATTATTGTGTGAATATGCTTCGTTCTAAAACATAAAATTACATTTTCATCGTGTTCCCACAATGAACTAAAATCCCACGTGTGAAAAATCATTTGTTATAAATTTACATGTTTTCCATTCAAAAGTTTCCAAAAACATAGAACACGGTAGTGGGTAACTTGCCCATAGAAAATATACAAAGCCAACAATATTGCTTTAAAAACATTACCTGCACGCAGGGGGAAATCCCATTTACAAGGCCATTAAATAATAATACTATGTTTAAAGGGCACTTGAAAATTTTAAGGATTTTCCCAATAGCTTATACCCTATCGGATGCCTACAAAATATTCTATTGAAAGTAGAATTGTATATACTTTTTGGGAGGCGAGTATGGGTACCGCCGTCCCGGGAACCGTTTATTGGATAACCAACACCCCTGCCTTAAGTCATCGCGTGATTCGCTACATTTGGTGGCTTATAAGGGGTGCCTCCGTTCGTTGGATGAGGTTTGTCTAGGTCTCGGCGGCAGAAGTATTTTTCCACCTACTGTGTGATAGGCGGGATCGTAACAGATTGGTTCGGACTCTCTCGATCCATCGCCTTGCCGGACAGTGGGACGAATGGATTCATACTGACCCACAGATTCCTACCCACTCCGGTAACTTTTCCTTTGCAAAACTTCCTCTCCTTTTTTACATGAGATCCACACAGGAGGCCCTGAGGAAAATAATTTCCCTCAGGGCCTATGTCATCTTTGGGGATGCTGTGTGGAGGGTTTTTATAAGGAAAGGAGGGAGAGGAGAGTTCTAGGAAGGAAAAGGGTTTAAAGGGTGGGTAGGAATCTGGGGTTCAGTATGTCCTGGTCATCCGCCTCCAAGACCTAGACAAACCTCACCCCATGAACCCGGGCACCCCTGCTTAATCACTAAACGTGGTGAATCACTTGGGGTGACCTATGGCGGAGGTGTTGGTTATCCAATAAAGGTTCCCGGGGTGGCGGTACCCATTCCCGCCAACCAAATTGAATCTAACCTTCCTTTCCCTAAAGAGACTCTCCACACAACCCCTCAGGAAATTGTTTTCCTTGGACACTCCCATGAGGAACTGTGGAATTTTTTTTGTTTTCATAAAGATAGTCAATGAAAATTCGTTGGTTTATCAAACGATTAATTCCATGAAGTGTTAGCATCACAATATTCTTTATTGAGCATTTTGAAAGTGTTTACTTGTTCTTCATTACTTGAAAATGTACAAAAAAACATATTACATATATGGTAATAATGTTAGGTATTTTCTGCCTTTTTTACATGCTTCTCAATATTTTTGTTAAGTAACTATAATAATGAGATACTCTTTACCCAATTGGGGAAAAACAATGTTTTTGGTTAATGAAATAGTTACGTACATGGCTGGTAAAAGTGTGTTAGAATAAGTAATGTGTTCAGCTTTTAATTAACCCAACATTTCAATGTCTATATGTCAGAGGAAGTCAAAAATATTGATTGGCTTTGTAAAAATGATGCGGCATTTTGTAAAACACCCCTGGAATGCCAACTGAAAACAATCACTGCAAACCGCGTAACGTGTGAGTGAAAGTGACCTCGCTCTCGACCAATGGGCACTGGGCAGTAATTGGATTCATCATGAACGTTGTAGAAGTGGACCCTTACCTGTCAAAATGTTGTATTTCTACGTATTAAACGAGAATGTATTCGATATACGCTCTTTGGTACAGATACGAGTGCTAACTGATAACTTTTTTATATGATGATTATTGCTCTGTATTTTTTTTTATATTGAGCTGTATTACAGAGCTAATTTTCGTGAAAATTTTTATATCATAATTTAGATTTTCTTATTTTAGATTTTCTTCTTTAATTACCAGACAAAACCGGAAATATGTCATTTTAAAATAAATTTTAGACATATTGACTCTTTTCCACAAAAAAACTATAAATTGATTTCCAAAGACTGTTCTTTTATCTAGCAAAGCTATGTTTTAAATTTTGAGAAAATTTATTTATTTTCAGTACAAAAAGGTCTTACCGTAGGTCGTTGGCAGATTTGTTAAATTTTCAAACAAATTTTTGTATTATACAACATACATTTCAAATCATATATTCATGCAGTAAAATAAATTAATAATTTATTTGGGAAAGCTATTTTTCAAAATTTTAATTTTAGTTCAAATAAAATCATAAAAAAAAAGATCCGCGCCCTTGTTTTGTGACGAAAATATTTCAGTTTGTCTATTTATTTGCGGTCCTACAAAATTAACATATTAAAAAAAAATTACATAATTATTTTGCTTAGACATTATTGAAAAATTATAAATACTTATGATCAAAAAATAATTACAAAAAGCACATATTTTTAATAGTTTTATCATCACTAGTTTGAGCATTTTTGAATGTAGGTAATTATCAAACAAATTTAAAATAAAATAAAATCGATGTTGAGTTACTATGTTAAAATTCTGGTATGGAGAATAATTAATCTTTCTCATCGGAACCGCCCTGTACAGTTGCGAGGGTACGATCGCAAGATCATCGTTCGACGAAATTTAAATTCTCGGCCGCTGGCCAATGGCTCCTAAATGTGCCAAATCATCCCTTTATTAAAACAAACATAATTTGCTTTTTATCAATTATTCTCATGGCATGATAGCTGAGTAGTAATACTTGCTCACAGATAGAGCGAAAAATGAACCAGTAACTTCATGTACTAAGTAAAGTACCTAAACCTTTTGCTTCAACAAAATGTATAAATATTTTTTTTATTTGTCAGAAAACCGAAGCGCATCAAAACGACAATACGTTAAAAATTTATTTTAAGTTTTCCTCGTTCGTCCGTACCTATTTCTATAAATAATATGGGGAATGACTAAGCTATTCACTAAAACGCGCTGTTAGTTTAAAATGAAGGTCGGTCTTTATATCGTAGCGACTCCACGTCGCGCCGGCGTAGCAACGTAGCCTTTTCTTTCATTCGTAGCTCGTAGCAATTTAGGTTCGTGACGTTTTATTATAGTGACCTTGTAAGCGTAAACATTTGTCAAGTTGAAACAATTTAAATGATGTTGTTAGACACGTTATTGATAAAACGCTTAGCACCATTACCTATATTGAGTCATTGAAAATGAAAAACATATTTAGAGGTTAGTAGAATCGAAGGTAACATGGAAAAAGAAGTGATTTTTTGTAGGCATTACCAAAGAACAAAACGTTTCCAACTTTTTTCTTTCAGTCTGTAATATAATATGGATCTTTAGCCTCCTCCATTGCTTTAAATTCTATTTTATTTGTTGAAAAAGTGTGTGCTCGTGACACTGGCTATAAGTTTCATGTTGCTTGCATAATATAACTCAATACTTTGCGTTCAAGAAATATATCAACATGTTATGTATTGATTAAAACATCAGCGTCAGAAGAAAATAAACGTTATCCTTCATTTTTTTGCCTTTTAAGATAAAGTACAATATCAACCTCAGTTACGCGTGTTTTCTATAAAGCTATCCAGTAACACAGCTCTGCCAAAAATATGGGTCTCGTAGTAAAACAGCAAAAGACCAAATACATGGCTGTAGGATGCACCCAACAAATCCCAACTCTCTCATGTGGAAACCAAAATTTCGAAACGGTACCAAGATTCACATACCTAGGCTCCCTGATAACAAACGACAATAATACCACAGAGGAAATCCAGAAGCGCAAAGTGAACGCAAATCGCTGTTATTTCCGCCTACAAAGCCAATTAAAGTCCAGACTGCTGTCCAGAAACACGAAGATATTAGTGTACAAAACACTTATCAGACCAGTACTTACATATGCAGCTGAGATTTGGGTACTAACTAAGAGGAATGAGCGAGCACTGGACGTTTTTGAAAGAAAAATTTTGAGGCGCATCTTCGAACCGGTTCTAGAAAATGGATTTTGGCGCAGACGTTATAACAATGAGCTCTATACTTTGTTTAAGGAGCTAAACGTCGCAAAATTTATAAAATTGGGAAGACTTCGGTGGCTGGGTCATGTGGAGAGAATGACCGAGCATCAAGCACCAAAGTCCCTGCTGAACTCAAGACCAATAGGGCGAAGGAGCCTGGGAAGGCCAAGACTAAGATGGAGCGACAACGTCCTCAAAGACATATCTATCTTGGAGCTTCCAAACTGGAGAGAGCTGACACAAAACCGAGATGAGTGGAGGAAGACTCTTGAGGAGGCCAAGACCCACCAGGGATTGTAGAGCCAATAGTGATGATGATACACACCATCATAATTAAAAAAATTACAGATCATGTCTTCTAAATTTCTAGTTTCCAGAAAGATCATATCTCTTCCCTTAGAACAGAGACGAGGCTGAAAATCTCACGTACTTGCGTAAAATCATAAATTGTCATCCTTGAATAAACAATCTCACGATTTATTTATGTACATATATATCCGTAATAACAATTCAGGTTTTAATAACAATTACACCATATAAAAAGAATTGCTTTAAATTTTACCAAAAATAAGTATTTTTATTAATGGCTTCCTTGGCTAATTTTTACATTATTATGATAAAGAAATATTTTGTTCAACCTAAAAAATAATAATTTGTATAATTTAATATCCGGCAACCCGGGCCTTTATTGAAATAATATTATTATATACAAACAAGTAAGTAACTCGCCTCAATAGACCTTGTCTGTTCTGAATATATTTTCTTCTAATATTGTTTCAAAATATTTTTTCGGCAAAATAATATTATTTTCCAAGTCCTATAAAGAAGATATTCTTAATTATCAGCTTTTTCCTTACGTATTTTCCTCCAATATGGTTTATTGACAGTTTCCGTAGCGTTACAGTCTACGTAATCTTAGTCAGGATTACTGTCGCAAGGCAAATATGTTTGGCGTTTTTTCAGTTCTTGTACGGGCGCTGCCAGTCTGTGATTTAGTATCATGATTACAGACTAAGATTGGTCGGCCTTGCAAAAATTACGCTCCATCAGATTTTTAGTAAAAAAATCTTTCGTTGACTTTACCCTACCTTTTATGTAAAATTAACGAGTTTTTTATGACTCTGTAAAATATTGTCGAAATAATTTTTTGAATCAGTTTAATTTAGTTTTGATATTAATGGATTTCATAAATCATCCAATATTCCCATTAAAATGGGTGATAAACGTGTAATCACTTAGTGATTGGAATTTATATTTTCAAAATATTTTTTTATACACGTGTAGTAGTTATATAAGAGCAATAATAAATGTTTTATTATCTTCCCCTTTTGTTAAAAGTACCTAAACAAAATAATATCCTCTGAAATATCCCGTGCTGAGAATTTCATTAAGAGTTAATTATATTATGAATGATGTGAAGTTACAGAAAAAATTATGAAATGTATTACGTACTTATTGATATTTTAGTGCGGTTGAGTGGTGTTTGTTTCAATGTGTATTTGGTGTCGGAAATTTTTCTATTTCTGTTCTGCTTTTTTTCGGATTTTAATAAGTCAGTTATGCCTCATACGTCATGCATATGACTGTTATCGTGAAAACAAGCTTGTGGGTCCGAGTGGTTATGTGTTATAATAATATCGTTGCAAGAAAGCAATACTGCTGTAACCGCCACCACCTGCGAAAATACTTTTGAGGATTTTGAGGTGTGTACATCAGTTAAAAAATTTATTGTTGACAAAACGGCTAGTTTTTCCAACGTCGTACAGTTCTTATTTATCATCGTAGAGTCACGGGACCCAGATAGATAGATGCAGAAAAAATTGTGATTTTTGAATGAGAGTGAACTGGGTTCATAATTGGTAGATTTTCTCTATTTTAAAGATAAGCAACGCTTGGAAATGATTTTAATTATTGATTTATTAATCCACATTTACGGAGGGGGGAACAGCTTTGTTGGAGAAGAAAGTGTGACTGATTCGAAAATAGAATATGTAATGTGTTTTGTGATTCTCACAGCCAAATAGATCATCAATTGATTTTTGAGATAATGAGTAGTATTGTTCTTGCTCCCCGTTAGTGTGCCAACATTTAGAGCAGCCTTGCATTATCCATCTACTTGATTATGAATACCGCAAGGCTGTCCAAAACGTTAGCTAAAAAAGGGAAAGGAAAAGCAATATGGTTCATGAGTTCCCAAAATACATTTTTCAATTAACAATATCGTGACACGTGAGAGGATGGACTGTAAATCTTTATTTGTAAGAGACAAGATAATTGACGACGTTTTTTAAAGTCAAATCATAGGAAATGGCAATTGGAAAGGGGGGGCAACAGCAAGGGGCAAAAGAATCAAAAGCTATTGGTTACTGTTTACCATCAGTTTTTGAATCAACTAGTATTTTTACGACTTTTGAGCGAGGTGTAAACTTATCCGAGGTGTAAACGATTTCACGACAATTTTTGACTGAATTAAATGTGGGTGATTTTCGATTTTTGTGCAATATTGTGTATGTGTATCAGGTAGGTAGTCAACATCTTCTTCTTCTTGTAGTAAGTAAGTAGGGCCTTTCAAGTAAGGAGAGGGACAAAGGGAGAAAATAACAAGGCAGGGAAAATGTGAACATGGGTTTCAGTTCGTAAGCTGTTTCAGAACTAAACAACATTTAATAGTTTGGCGTGAGAAACTTATTACAATTTCTAACAAGTCTAATTAATTTATATCTAACTAGCAGACCAGGCCACATCTTGCTGTGGCTAACGAAACCTTTATAACCAACGCCATCTATTAAATCAAATCCACACCACATTGCCCGCTGCCGTATCTATATATTATGTATTTCAACCAATTTACACAAAACCTTGACAAATTATATACCTAAAAACCTTCCTCATAAATCACTCTATCTATTGGTGAAAACCGCGTGAAAATCCGTTGCGTAGTTTAAAAGATCTAAGCGCACATACAGCGTAAGTGACTTCATTTTATACTTAGTAAAGATAAAGATAAAGAAGATAAAGATTTTTGTGATGTAAGCGCTAGTGCCGTTTGCCAAGAAAAAATTCTAGTGAAGCTTGGTTACAAATAATACTAATTTCAAAGTAAAATATTCAAAAGTGATTCCAATATAACATACGACGTGTCATTTTGTACATATTTCATTATAATAATAATAATTTAAAGAGTTTAAAAAAGCGTTAGGTATTTGTCGGATATAAATTAGGGGGTTTGATTTTGGCTCACAGTGAAAAAAGGATTTATAGTTTTTGAAATGTTTACAATACAAATTTAATGAAAAAAGAATCATAAATGCATACAAATAAATAAAAAAGAGATTAAGTATCACCGGGACCCACCAGAACCCACCAGGCATAACCAGTGGTAAAATTTCACCAGGTTAAAGTCACAAATTCATTGTTCCAGATTAACCGGTTCGGGCAGCCGTGATATTTTTGTAAAGGAAAGCCTCACGTGTTACATTACTGCAATCCTCTTCTGGACTCCTGGCGCGGAGAATTAATTCTGCAATTAAAACTTGGCTCAAGGATTTGTGCGCAGGGTCCCTTATGGCCAGTGCCGGTGCAGTCCCATGCCAGGTGCACATTCGTCAGGATCACAACTTTAGATGGCCAAAAATTCAATTTTTGCCAGAGTAAAATCTCAATGAAATTTTGACTTGATAGAAGAATAACCAAATTTTATAAACAATAAATAAATAATAAATATTTGAAGGAAAAACAGCGTACTTTAAATCGCAGTATTTAGAAATGGCACCGTAAACATGCTACTCCTTCTGCCTTATGTATATCAATGGCCAAGAGGATGATCGAATTTTCTGTATCTGAACACTGAAGATATAAACCTATAGAGTATGGGTGTGTTGGTGTGAAAGCTCTACTGTTCCTTGCTGCTGCCGAAATTGGTGAACATTTATAAAATACCGATTTTTTTTAACACATGAACCATTTCATTGCCTGTCTGAGGCCTAGCAGCCGATCAGTTTTCTGTCTAATAGGTTCAGATTAGATTTATTTTGATTTTCTGTTGAGTGAGTTAAATAGATGTTCAAGCACTGCTATGTTTTAAACTGCACAGTAACGTTCGCGTTATTTTTTCAGCCAAAATAATACATTTATGTTATTACAAAATGTGTAATTAATTTTGGTTTACGCATTTAACCACAATAAAATAAGACTTTCTTTCTCCGTGATATTGATATATAGAGTGGAAGATTCTCTCAGTATTGCTCTGGTGTAAGACCACCATCTTGAAACGTTAATTGAAATGACTTTAGCGATGTTTCGTGACTAGATCTCAATAGCAAGGTACTTTGGCACAAGCAATTTTGCCTTTTTATCATACTTACCAATTTACCAATGGGTAATGCTAGCCAAGGTGTGTCGGCGAGTAATATAATAAAAAACAGGTTAAAATCACAAACTTTAAGTTTATTAAATAAAGATTTACAAATTGAATACTCGAACACAACACGACAAGATATATCAGAAGAAATTTATTAAGATGGCAATAATGAGAAGGCGAATGATTTTTCATGCCAGTCGACCAAAATCATCGGGGGCTGTCATGTACCTAGTTATACCATTATAAAAAATAATTTATATGGCTATAAAGTGAACTCGCTGACATTCTCTACATTACTTACCTGCCTTCCTCTTTCCTCTATCCTTCCCCTCCCTACTACCTTCAGCCTCATAACATACCCTAATTGGGGATACCATAGTCTCACTGGCTCCCGACGGGAGCAGCTGGGACTGTAGCTGAGGTGTTCATTTAAATATATATATATATATATACTAGCTGACCCGGCCACGCGTTGCTGTGGCTAATAAAACACTTTGTAAAATCCAACCTTTGTAACCACCGCCGTCTTTGAGTTCATCGCGATCGATCGAGATCATCAGTGCGGTTTGCACGTGAGCTAGCTCGTCGCCCATTTGATTGACTTCGACGATCTATGTCAGCTCGTCTTTTCCTTGGTATATTAAAACAGTAAATAAAATTCTCACGCACTGACAAACTGATAATAGAAGATTGTAAATGGTAGCAGAATGACAGGTAACGTTTGACAGCGACTGAAATATGACAATCAGAATTCTTTTTTTTTTGCATTCCAATTCTAGATTACGTTGTGCTTCTGAAAGTAGGTAGGAACAGTAGAACTGTTTATATGAGAAAATTGAATTGTTGTTTTTACTATCTTCCTCACAATTTTTTCATATTATCTCACCGTTTAAACCTTCCCTGGACTACGACAAACATTTCAAAACCAAAATCACCTAAATCGGCCCAGCCACTCTCGAGTTTTAGCGAGACAAACGAACAGCTATTGATAAGAATAATGAGATAAGAAGATATAATGTGTATAGTAAGCTATCCGTAGAAGATAGATATATGCCTTCGCGGACTTTTTTGTAGATCTATAAGAGGAATATCCCACCATTAATTGTTTTGTTATATCCCAAAAGAATTAGGCAGCGTTTTCGATGAAAGCTACCAGGCAGCTGGACTTTTTTCCGACACTTCTAACAATTATCCTTATGTTTCAACCAATTTACATAAATCCTTGACAAATTACATACCTAAACCTTCCTCACAAAACCGCATGAAAATCCGTTTAGTAGTTTTCGAGTTTATCGCGAACAAACAGACAGACAGACAGACGGCGCGGGGGACTTTACTTTATAATATGTAGAGATATACCGGTAAGTTCAATGATCTGAAACAACCGCACGTTTATTTGCCTGATTTATGAACAGCGACGTCAGTTTTCAAGGTACAAAAGTTCTTTTTTCTTACGAATTGCTTCTCACAACTTAGTCTGGGGTGGTCCTCTAGACCTAGACGTCCTCCTTCTAAAATCGCACTCATGAAAACATATATTATGACAATGTTAGAAATTCAATTTCTATACAGTTATGTTTGGCCAGCTAAAGTTGCGATTTAAACCATTGTGCGGCGAACGTAATAACAACTACACGACGGGTCTGCGAGTCTACTAGACTACTGTTGTACGTGACTACACGTTGGTTGGCGTGATATCACGTACAGCTAGTGGCTCGCGACTCTTTTCCGATCCGGGGAGCCAAATAAAACTCCGAGGAAAACTATTTTTCCAACCATTTTCGTTATTTACTGGGTCACAACGAACTTCTTACGAACGAGTGGGTGACGCATTAAGCTTGGGTAATGGAGAAAACGTTTCGGAATCTGATTGATATCAGAACATTCCGGAGAAATTCGGTGTTATCTAGGATTAAAAATAATGTTGGCAGGCTTAACTTAGTAGCTGAATGGTGTGGAAACCGACACAGCACATACTTACTTGGGCACAAGGAACTGGAGGGAGGCAGGGTGGGAGAACGGGGGAAGAGGAGGCGCTTCCTAGAGATGCCTTCCCGGGACGAGTGGCTAAGATCCTTGGATCTGCCAGAGGACCATGGCTCGGAATCCACGAAGAAATTTAGTTTTCTTCATATGCTAAATTTCACACAAAAATAACACAAAATAAAATGTAGCTCCTACATTTATGACACGTTTCAAAGAGGAGGATCACTCGGAACCAGTGGGACTATGTCATTTAAGGCAGTGGGGAATGGAATATTGAGAAGTACCTTCCTGACTATTCAAATCTAGCGCTTAAACGTACTATTACTTAGGTTCCAAGGAACATTTTTAATCTAAATGTTTGTCTTTCACCAGGGCTATTTTGATAACAAGTTAAACTTTTCACGATTTTAAAGCTTCTAATATAGATTTCTCCAGCACAGATACAGTGTTACTTAAAGGGAGTAATCCTGAGCTCTTGTCCCTAAATCCTAATGAATTATACGCCACTATTTCTAAGGAAGAATATTGGCCAGGCCCCGGAGTACTGTTTTGACCTAATCACTTAGATATTAGAAGTTTTAAAGTTATTCCCTTACTTTCTCACGATCGGAAAGCATTAATAAACATCTCTCATTTAAGGAATATCTCTCATATATATACATATACCATAAATACTAATTACATGCCACAAAATCACAGAAAACAATATTAGTGATAATATAAAAGTATAATATGTAATAGTATAACATTAATTGTGGCGTTAATGATAAATAATGTATGCAAAAATCAGTAAAACAAATACAATTAATATTGATTAAAAAAATGTGATTGCATAGCCTTCTTTCATGCAGTTAAATAGATCTGCCACATCTGCAAATCTATTAGTAACTTTATGCAACCTAGGTGCAAGCGAGTGTTTCCTATACACAGTCCTGGTATTGTTGCATTTAAACAGGATTTTAGAACGAGTGGCTCTTGTGGGTATATGGTATTCAATGAGGTTAACTAAATCATGGCTGTCTGTTTTACCATTTACAATTTTGAATATAAATATTACGTCGGATACAATTCTTCGATCTGAGAGTCTTATGGTGGATTTCTTCATTTACCGAGAATGCTAAATGCAATACTAATTGTAAAAGTAAACGGTCAAATGCATAGAAATTTCGTTTAAATTTTAAATTTCGATCGTTTACTTTTTCAATTAGCATTGCATTTAGCATTCTCGGTAAATGAAGAAACCCACCCTTTAATAAATTTAATTATTTCATCAAGTAATTATAATTTATATTTTAAAAAGGAATACTGAGTTTAAAATTAATATGCCTTAAGAATTTGTGTTGAATTTTTTCGATTGAATCTGAATGTATTTTAAAATGGGGGGACCAGATCGAGAAGTTATATTCGACTTGACTACGTACTGAGGATGTGTACAAAATTTTTAAAGTTGAAATATTTTGACTTATACGTCTTGCAGTATGATTACCTAACCTGCAAACTAACAAAAGCCCCGCTGTACGTCCACATTAAATAATCCTACGAGTTCACTTTTGTTTTGGTATACTAATTTATTCTTGTTTGTAATTACGTGGTTACAAGCATTTACAAAAATAGGTAGAATATTCCAAATTACTTGCCTGAAATAATTATGTAAAAATATTAAACTATTTACCATTTCTGATTTTGAAAATAACAAACCACCCACAAATTTATGTAAAATAACAATTTACCACGATAGGATTCCTGTAGGTAGTTGATGTAATATAAAAGATTACTTTTTACGTTTTATTACAGCAGTCTATTCCTGGAAGCTTATAAAATTCTAAAATTGTAATAAAATCAATATTCCGAAATTCGGAATTCCATGCAACTATTTGCTCCGCTTCAAAGCTAGGGTTGGCATAAACCCAAAGCAATTTCTACCTCAGATGCGGCATGCGGGACCCGGTATCATTATCTTATGATAGATGGCGCTATCTATCTAATATTATTCCGGATGCATTCTCTCACAAGATCCGTTTGTAAATTCACAATTCACTCGTTATTGTTAGAGGTAATGCTGCGAATTGTAAATAAATCCTTTCAAATACGTAAGTAATTTAGATTTCCGTTTCGAGCGTCACGGTGGAATTGAGGTTGAATTCCGAATCTATTTTGGTTTGTGGTTTATTAACAGTTCTCGGCTTGGATTGTTTTGAGGAATAGTTATTGAACTGAACTTAATTAACTATTTAATGGAAGGTTGACAAAACGTCGAAATGGTGTACAATTTAATGGATGTACTTACTTCAGATTCTTAAGTTCCGTAAAACTTTTAAATTAATCAAAGTATTATGATGTCTGCCATATAAATATTGAATCGTGGATTAAGGAAGATGGAATAAAGGATGTCATAGATATGATCGACTTGGTTAACTTGAAATGGTTGACTTAGTATTCGAAGGTTTCCTTCTAACTTATAAACAATATTTTTTTTGCGAAATTTATTGATATTTCACGTCGTGTGCAATAAGTCCACAGATGGTAGATATTTTTGGAGGTAAATATATTTTATAATATTGTACCTAATTATAAGTAAGGTAACTTCGCATTCTTACTAAACACAATTATTGTGAAAAATTTTCCTACTCAAAATTGACCGATATACATCCTTGTGTATAAAATATCATCAGCAGGTTAAATCGAGGATACAACGATCGCTTTCACTGAAAAAAAATCAGAAAGAAGAAGCTGAGTAATTTCTTCACGCCAGAGTACACATGGGGAGTTTTTCTTCTTCGGAAACATATTTCTACCTTTACGTTTATTTAACAAAGCTTACGGTGTTTGAGTGCATGCACACCATGTTTTTATATTTTACTAGCTGGTACCCGGCATGCGTTGCTATGCCATTTAATAAAGAAATTGTTTCTCCCTGCGTGTTCTTTCCCATTCGTCCCGTTCCCCTACCGCCCCCCTCATTCCTCTCCCGCGTCCTCTACCCCTATCGCGTTTCCACTCCGCCTCCTCCACCTTCCCTCTCCCCACTCCACCTCCCCTCCTTCCTACGTCCCGCAAACCCCCCTCCCGAGTTCCCCTCCCCCTCCCAGGTTCCGCTCTCCCCTCCCTGGTTCCCCTCCCAACCCCCCCTCCCGCGTTCCATAAATTAATTCCCAGTACATTTAGTTTTCAAACAGCTCACGTACCACCTATTTCAATTTTGTATACAAATTTCATAATGCCGGAGCTCACCAGTAGTTTTATACAAACCTTATCCTGACAATAACGAACACAACAAAAAAAGAATTATCCAATTTAGTGCAGTTGTTCAGAAGTTATGTGGGAACATACATTTCGGCGATTCATTTTTATTAATATAGAAGAGAAGATGGATAGATGGATAGATAGACTTTAGATTAACTCAGCACAGGAGTCCATGAGTAAAATAATTCCCTCAGGGCCTATGACACGTTTGAGGAAGATGTGTGGAATATTTTTTAAAGTACAGGAAGGAGAGTAAGTTCTGGAAAGGAAAAGTATGGGTAAGAATCTGGGGGTCAGTATGTCCAGGAGTGACGTATGGATCTATCCTCCTAAAGTCCTCAATATCTTCCCTCAACCGGCCTCTCCAGATCCGGCCTGCCACACAGATATTGGGCAGACGCATCCACGACCTGGACGTACCTCACCCCATGAAACGAGAGCACCCCTGCTTATAAAGTTGTGTAACACCGTAACCAAACATTGGAACCTCTTGGGGTGACCTACCACGGCTGAAACGTTGTTTATCCTATGATTGCGGGCGGTGGTGTACCTCCTTCTCAAATTTTAAATGATTCTATGATATGAGGCTGTTTTGTCTAGCCGCACAAATCTCATTACTTAAATACCAACCGACCCACTTCAAAATCAACGCAAACATTTGAACTAAAATATAAGTGGCTTAATGTTTTCTAAGCCCTGCTCCCAGCGAACACAGATTTGACTGTTCCATACATAAGTATTATACGTAACATTTGGCCCGACTTTGGCATAACTCGTATTCAATGAGATTCCGTATAAAATATGCAGAACGCCTATTCGAGCCTAGAGCGATTCACGTGCTTACATTAATACCGTACAACAGCGGTGAAGAAACTTTCCCAAAATTTGCCTTTTATTTGGAATTCTTCGATTGCTAAAATGTTTCCATGCATTTATTGAACCTACTCGCATTACTTCCCTCAAACATTTGTGGAATATTATTAAAGTTGGGATTAAAAAACCGAATTTCAAAATCCTACCAACAACAGCAACATACAAAGGCTGAAATACCGCCAAACCACGGTATGCATACGAGTATACACTGCAAAAAAAATTGTTCGTTGAATTTTTTTTAGCGTGATGGTGGAACTTTTTGTGAGTCTTTTTCAGCTGCTAATGTTAGCTACTGTTTTTAAGTATTTTCTGGGTTTAGTATTTTTACTTTAATTTAGCTCTGCTTTCAGATATTTACTGTCTTTATTTTTAACGTAATTTAGCTATACTTTTTAAGGGTAAAGCTCTCGACTAGAAATCCGAATGTCGAGAGTTCAAACCCCGGAAAAAGATGAAATGTGTTATCTATAGCACAATTTATTCTCAGTATCGCCCTGGTGTAATATCACCGTTCAGAATTTGATGACAGTTACTTCCCCACCTCTTCTCCTACCCCCCCCCCCCCCCCCACTATCTTCAGCATCACAACATACCCCTGTTGGGGAAGCCGTTTTCAGGTATTTTGTAGCTCTAGTATTTTTACTGTAATTTTTGCAATGTGTAGTTTTTTCTATAATTACTTGCTCTGGTATTTTTCTGCCATATTAGCAATAGTTTTTAGATATTTTAAAACTTTGATTTTTTACTGTAATTTTTGCTACAGTTTTATTGATTCTAAAGCGTTGAGTCAAGTATTGCTATTAATATTTTTTTAATAGGCTCTCTAATAAACTGGGTGGGATGGGGGTGGGAAAGGGGAGGGGAAAGTAAAAGAAGTACCTAGATATTCTAAACAGATCAGATCCGGTAACTAAAGCGGTGAATCTGAGAAAATAAACCATTCTATATTATTTTCGTTATTCAAAACGCCGTTGTTAGGTGGGTCTGTTAACCTGCTGGCAATGATTTCTGATCAATCTATGTATATATGCGGGAATGAAATTACATAATAAATATTAAATTTGCATTTGGCAAACGTACGTCATCGTTGATATAAATGTGTTTAGGTGCATTTTACAAGTGTGTAAGTAATAACTTCGTTACATCTGACGTGCTTTTACAATAATTAACGTTTTATTCAAAGAGCAGGCTTCATCACCGAATCGTACCGAAGTAGCTGCCAATTCACACTAAGTTTAACGCCCGCATAGAATTAGGCGGCATTAACTCCTGTGCCGCTTTACGTACCCCTGACTTGCGAAATACGACCTCGCCGCCAAATTAGGGTTGGAATTAAACTATTGTTTGCGTTAATAACGCCACGGCTGATTGTGGAAGTAACGGTTTTGCTGCGGCAATCATTGACGAGGTTTATTTGCCTAACACCTTTGTGGATCTGTTTAGCTGTTCAAATAACCTGATTATACCGGCTTTTATTAACGCAAAACTATTTCATGTTATGCAAACTCTTTCTGTTAGTTTTATAGTGATTCTCCGTCGAACGGCAGCGCTACCTGTGTTATATCGTGGCGGTTAGGCTTTGGAATGGGGTATTTATTTAACTTGTGTTAAACGCAAAGCGATGCGATCTAAAATATTAGATTGTTTCAGGGAGATATTTTTAACTAAAAATGCTTTTGTTTGAAGCAATTTTCCGGTTTAAATTCAAATAAATCTATTTCTTCACACGAAATGTTGATTTACTAAGTTATAAACTGTTCGTCTTTCCCACTACGCTCAGTGATAATGCGGGTTGTACAGGATAGACTCGTGAATATGAAAATATACGATGAGTTATAAAATAATATAAGATGATTTTTTTTATTAACGGTTTCAAATTTTGAAATACGCTTCTTCAAATACAGTTCATTGTGTAATATGATTACTCGTACATTACGTGCATCGATTTTCAACAATTAAAAAACCAAGGTCTTAAAAAGATTTTGATGTAATTCGATCTCGATCGTTGCTAAGCATTATGAAGAAGCAGATTTAGGACAGTTATGACTAGATCTGCATTAAAAACCTTTGAAGCTGTTAAGCCTCAATTAAATTAGGCTAGTTTACAAGCTACTATCCGGGAAATTCACTATCTGTTAGTAAACTCGCTCAGCGTAATCGTATTACTTGCTAACTAGCAGATTGTTGATTATCTACGAAAAAAGTTGAAAGGTCGTCAACTTAACTTGCTACCCGCTTACTCGTGATTGGTTTATTTATGTTTTCAATATGGCGGCCAATAAACAGCTGATTTCGACTGTCAAACATCTGACAGAATTAGTTCATGCAGGCGTCGTTATTCTCGCTACTAGCGCTAGCAGTGACCAACGACCTCAGCTTCCTACGTTACTGAGCGAGTGGACAGTTTTGTGTGTAATCACGACAATCTCACTCGCCGATTCTCCCGCTTTTAAACTTAGTGAGTAGCTTGTAAACTAGCTCAATGTAATTGAGGCTTTATACTAATAATTTGGGAGGAGGGTGTGGGAAATGCTGCCCCGGGGACCATTTATTGGATAACCAACACCTAGGTCACCCGTTTGGTGACTTAGTAGGGGTGTCCGGGTTCATCGGGTGAAGTGTGTTCAGGTTTAGGCGGCGGTTTTTTTTTACATTAACTCCACACAGGAGGCCCTGAGGAAAATAATTTCCCTCAATAATTTCCCATTGTAATACCGGTAGAACAAGGATAGCATTCCCACCCGACGCCTGTACTCTAAAGATTGCAATCCGTCTGTTAAGATGGGAGGATCTATCAAACGGACCGAACGGATTTGCTTGCCCACTAGCTGCTTGGTGGGCTGAAATGGAAGAGGACGGTATGCGGTGACCTTATGACCTCTGTAGCTGGTCTTGCACCGCAGCAAGAGGAGTAGATTCGTATACATCCGTCACTCCTGAACACACTTTTTTTTTTAAGTTTCTTTATTCATTGAAATTTTTTTTTTTTAACAAAAGTTGGGGATTTTTCGACCACCATGCTAGGCACATGCCCGCGTTGTGGTGGTCGATTTTTATACAGTAAATTAACATATGCAATATAAATAATGTGTGAGAGTATTGAGAAAATATACACATAAAATAATATAATATTAAAGAAAATTATAGAATACAAAATAGTATAAAAGAATTTAATTTAAAAGAGTTACGAGTATAAAATCAAAGTGAGTACTATATGGTAAGCACATGATCACACTGATCCCTAGTTTCCTACCCACCGCTTAAACCTTTTTCCTTCCCCAGATCTTTCTCTCCCTCCTTTCCTTATAAAGACCCTCCAAACAGCATTCCCAAAGATGACTGATACTGGCATCTAAGTTAAACAATGAATATCGAATGACATGGCGTCTGACATGCACTCATAGCTGGGTTCTGAAATTCAACCACGCAGACGCTACGGTAAGGGAACGTACCCATACTACGTGACCTGTTCAGGGGGGGGGCTTCAAAGTACCACGCTTGGTACAAATGAGAGGCGGGTTGCTTAGGTTTTTGGTCACTGGGGGGGCCGGGTTAAAAATTGCAAAAAGTTGGTCACGTAGTATGGGTACGTTCCCTAATAATACTGTTCGATTATTTTTTTTAAATGCTGATGAGAATTCCAGCCGTCAGTAAAAAATATATGGAAAATTTAATTAGGAAGGTAAGAAGCTTTTTTTAAATTTTCTATGAACTAAGAGTCAATTAATTTCAACCCAAAAAACTTTGGAAAATACTTTGAAAATCTACGCTATAGGTATTCTTTTTCTGCCTATTTAGTTTCGTTATTAAACGGGTTGTATCAGCACATACCTGCTAAACTTTAATCAGAGACATTTCATCACTGGTTAGTCAGTAAGCAGTGCTTTATTTATTTATTTATTATTATTATTGTACAACAGAATAATTCCAATTACAGTACAATTTAGTTACCCTATCAGCATTTAGGCAAGTGACTCTTCAATAATATTTTTAAGGCATATAAAGAACAATCACTTACATCCAAATGGTTTGCAATTTCATTTAACAGCACCACTCCCCTCGTCATGCTATGCTTTGCCAAGACGTCTGTTCTGCCGTTCGGTACTTTACATAAGTCATAATGTCAACTTCGGCTGTAGTGGTCTGGTACATATAAATCATAGCATCCCAAGAGAAATGGGCTATCGATGAAATTGTTCCAAATTTTGAAAGACAAAATAGCAAGACTTGCTTTCCGTCTAGTTTCTAGACTCACAGAATCAGTTTCCTCAAGTTAGTCAATATGGTGCATGAACCTTGGATAGGTTCCATGCTTCCGCATATAAACATACCTGAGGAATTTCTTCTGGATTTGCTCTAACATATCAATGTACTTCTGGTGGTACGGTGCCCAAACATCGCTCGCATACTCCAGCTTGCTTCTCAGTATGTCATAAATAACGCTACCTCGTGATGTAATTACTAGTATCAGCCCGATCCTAACTGCTCAAAACCTACGTTTTTTTTATGTTTTTAGGGGAAAAAATTAAAATAAAAGTCACGGGATACCAAAAAAAATCTATATTTTTTACTCTAAATCAGTTCTGGAATCACCGTCGGAAACCTGACATTGCGTAGAATTTAAGGTTGTGTGCATATTGACGTATTCATATTCATATTAACCTATTACTACATTTATATATTGTACAATACAGATAATCTCTTTTGTATTTAACATGCATATTATAGTGATGTGGCAAACTGTATACAAAATTCACGATCATTAATCAAATCCACTGCATACATAATTTTCTATTTGTGATTGATTGGTCGGTAGAATATGTTATTGAAAAGTCATTAGTTATACTTTGATGTTGAATAGGTTGTTGGTTTTCAACATTTATTTGTTAGTTTATTTAGTACGAAAACAACATTTAGTGCAACATAGTTGTGAATGATGAATACTTGGAGCAGGTGGATGAATTCGTGTATTTGGGAACTATATTTACGAGAGATATGAAGGCTGACAGAGATATTGAAAGAAGAGTGAATGCAGCTAACTCTGTTAATGGAGGACTGAACGCCATTGGCGCCAATAAAAAACGGTCCAAAGAAGCGAAGCTAGCCGTCTATAATGGAGTACTGGTACTTACACTGATGGCAGTGAGGCATGGAACTGGCAGAGGAAGGATGAAAGAAGACTGAATACTGAATAAATGAGATCTCTGAGGCGTTTGTGCTGCAGAATCATGCACGATCGTGTGAGAAACGTGGAGATCCGCAAAGAATGCAAGGCTGATGTAAGCGTAATGAGTAAGATTAAGAAAGGAACGCTCAGATGGTTTGGGCATGAAGAACGAATGAACGAGGAAAGGAGTGTAAGGAGAATATATGACACAAATGTGAATGGTAGAAGAAGTCGAGGACGTTCGAGAAAGACATGGCACGACCAAGTGAATCAGATACTTGAGTCGGTTCACATCAAGAGTCAGAATAATAGAAGAGCATGTATGAATGTGAACGAGGCAAGGAGTGTATGCCAAGACCGAGTTGTTTGGCGGTCCGTCCACTCTGCCTACCCCTGCGGGGAAACGGCGTGATGGTTAGTTAGTTAGTTAGACAAGCATGATTTTAACTGTGCATGTATTAGGTGCTAACTGACGATTCCAGCCCGGCATTGCCCGAGGTTTGCATAGAGTTTTTCGGAATCAAAATCTGTAGACAGAAAATTTTGAATGTCAAGTGTGCCAAATTTGATCGAGAAATTTCAGAATTCTGCTTTAAGGGATGAGAAAAAAGGGGGGGGGGGTTCCAAAGCACATTTAGAGAGTGACCTTATATCTAACAAGAGTCCCAGCCGTCTGGAGCCAGTGAGACTATGGCATCCCCAATTGGGATATGTTGTGATGCTGTAGATAGTGGGGAGGGGAAGAAGATGGGGAAGAGTGAGGTAGAAAAGTACCTGGATATTCAGATCTAGTCACCAGACACGTCTAAAGCCTTTCAAGCAACGTTTCAATTCTGAACGGTGGTCTTACACCAGGGCGATACTGAGAGTATCTTCCACTCTGGGACGTGTCGTATGTTAAATGAATTAATTGTGAAATAACACAAAGAAATCAAAAAAAAATATTTTCCCACGCCGGGATTCGATCCCGCGACCTTTGGATTGCGATTCAAGAGCCTTACCCCTCGACCACGGAGGCCGTGTGAAAGTGTTATATCTAAAGAATTAATGTAGACGACTTCATTGTAGCCTAATTATTTCATTTATTTTTGTTGGTTTTAATTGAGTTATTAACTGTGCTAAAACCATTATACAAATAATATTTTCAGAATCGACGTTTGTTAGTCTACAATCTATGTGAATTTTATTTCCGTCAGATTATTTTTCACTGCTATGTTTGCACCGTTAACTTTACCCTCATATCAATATCCCACCTATGTATTTGTAATGGTGTATTTACCCAACATTTGCTTACAAAATACTCTATCGTTGCTTAAATCAAGTTCCCCACGACCTAGACTTATTAAGCCCTGATATGAAGTTAATATTAAGCTCATTACCGCACCACATGAGCTTACAGCGGGCGGCAACCTTCGACCGCTTCCTTTGAAGTTCAGTTGGCCGATTCAACCTTGCAAAGGTTATTTTTTCAGCATATCTCTTCCAATCTTTACACACTCACGATTGATTAAATTCCTGTTAGCCGGATAGATGTATTTTAAGCGTGCGGCTTAGATTAATATACGTTCGAAAACGAAAGAGAAAAAACAATATTACGTGGAATTTTTTCAACTTTTACGCAGAATGTAACCCCGGGTCTTATCTCACAAACTCTTTGAATAAAACACTTTGGACATTTATTTTGTGGTACATGACAATGAACTTGTTTTGGCTTTATCAGGAGGTAGGAAAAATTCTGGGATTCGACCTTGAGGATGGAATAGTATTTTTAACCAGAAAGCAAGAAGCGGTGTTATAAGTTTGACTTTCTGTGTGTGTGTCTGTCTGTGTGTGGCATCGTAGCTTCTAAACGAATGGACCGATTGTGATGCGGTTTTTTGTTTGTTTGAAAGCTGACGTGATCGAGATGGTTCTTAGCTACAATTCATGAAAATCTGTTCAGGCGTTTCAAGGACATCAGCTCTTTTTTTGTGTCGGGGGTTGCTTAAAATTTTGAAAATTTTTAATAGTCTCAAACCCTGCATTATCGACAGTCATTTTCCAATTATGGGTAACTACTTAACCACTCCGACCCATAAGCTTGTTAACACAATAGTATAACAGAAGCAGTCAAGTACAATTAGTTTGTTTTTAAGCTGACGCGTGTGTTCCCACAGAAATCGTTATAACTCAATTATTGATCTAGTTACAACCCTAAAACAAAAAGTAGAAGATCCATATTAAATCAAGATTCACATCTTTATTCAAAATTGTCCGTAGAAATATATAAAAATACTTATTTTGTAGAAACAGTTTTCACCCGCCAAATCGTTTAATGGTTAAAAACGTAGGTGACAAAATTGTTTATTATACATTTACACGACAGATTTTTTTTTTACATAATCCGTGATTTTAGTACCTTTTTTACATAAAATCATCACCTGAGTCATTTTTACAATTTTTTGTGTGTTTGCATTCTAAATTTTAATATTTACAATTGTTAATATTTATTTGTAATAATGCAATTTGAAAGCTTATTTCATATCCTTTCAAAAACAGTTTTTAGTATTCGGCTACGTTCATAAATATTTCATTTATAGAGGTTTAATTGCGAAGCGGACATAACAAAAAGTTTTTATAAATCTGACAGTTCGTTTAACAAAAAACTTGCACAGTGGCAAAATACCCGAGTGGTTAAATTACTATAAAGTGCCATCTACGTCTTAAACTACTCTCAATGATTTTACGCATTTTTTTACTACAACTCAAGACTTTTCGAGCCAGTGTGACTGGGATATAATCAGTTTTCCGTATGTTTGAGGCTTAACAAGTAGGGAGAGGATGGAGATTTGGAGATTTGAGAGAGGAAGGTTAAAATAGTTTGAAAGTGACTGGAAGGCATCCCAAATTAGGGAATATCCAAAGAAGGTTGTGAGGCTCCAGGAAGTGCTTAGGGAAAGGGAGTTGGAGGAAAGTTGGGAATTGCCTGACTATTCAGATCTAGTTACTTAACATGGCTTCATCCATTCCATGCAACGTTTCGATTCTAAATGGCGGTCTTTATCAAGGGTGACTAATGTGTAAACGTAGCGCAAATCTTAATGTTAAGCAGAAAAATCGTTGAATAAACTAAAAGTGCGCTCTGGCGTTATGAAATTTGTGTTGATTTTCCAGTTCGGTATCTTTATTTCAATGCTACAATTTAAAGGTTGTCATGCTAGTTTCTTCACAAGGTATTCATTGTAAAATTTATTTATTTATTAAGAAATCAGACAGGTGTCATTTTTATTTCCATTTTTATGTCATTCATTTAGTCAAAATTTTAGAGCAGATTATTAAATAAGCATTAATAATATCCTAACTATATGAATGTTTCAAGAACCAGTGGGAATAATTAGTGGCTTGATGCCTACCCAAAACACTAATAACGTAATAATGAATACCTGAGAACCTTGTAATTTCATTGAATCAACAAAACAGTCTATTTAACAATCACCATTCACAATAATATTAATCTTTACTTAGTACCTATAAAGCAAAATTGCTCACGCTGTCTGTACGCTTAGATCTTTTAAACTACGCAACGGATTTTCATGCGGTTTTCACCAAGAGCTAGAGTAATTTATGAGGAAGGTTTTGGTATACATATATTTGGTTATACATATAAGGGAGCGGGCTGGCAAGCGGGCGGTGTGAATTTGATATTTTTTATTTATTTATTTATTTACGCCCTGGTGGTCTTTTACATGAATAGAAGGAAATTTATGCTCACAATAGTAATTATGTGTGTTACTAAACCAATAAATAAGAATGCAATCATCATCGCAAGGTATAGAACATCATAACAAAGATTAAAAGAAATGAAATAATATGAGTACCTAGTACTCATAAAAATCTAATACAATTTAGCTTAAAATATATATACATATATAATAAATAATAAGATCTGAAATAAAATAAAGTGCAGCTAGTTAGTAGGTATAAACAAACAATTGTATGTGTATATCATAGTAGGATAATTAGACAGAACTAAATAGAACAGAAAAATAAAATAAGCATATAAGTTACTGGTAAGGTTTTAGATGAGAGAAGGTTTTATGAAAAGAACAAAAATAATAAATTGTTAATTATTAGCAGATAAAATCGAGATTAGTTGCTTCTTGAAAATTGCAAAACTGTCAATACCAAATATATCTAAGAATGTAAATTAACAGATGGCGTTGGTTATAAAGGTTGGATAATGGCGTTGTCAGTAGATGGCCTTGTGTTTCGTTAGTCACAGCAACGTGTGTTCGGGTCTGCTAGTATAATATATATTTAATGTCGTATATACTTTTTACCCAAATGTATTCGTACAGTTATTTACCTAAAGCCTGATCTAAGTCAAGCAACTCGTCCGCACTGCAATTCCCGACCGCCTGAAGGCAAATGAACTACGGTATCTCCTTTTGACGTATATTGTAAGGTTGACGGGACGAGTCAATGGAGGATGTGAAAGAGAAGTGAAAGAGGAAGGTTAGCATTAGACTATTCAGATCTGAGCACTAAATACAATTTATATTAAGGCATTTTAAGTGGCGTTTAAATTCAAAATGGAGGTTTTTCACATTTAATTTCGGAAGTTGCGAGTCGTTTCACAATGCACAAGAGTCCCAACTACAGTGTCACAATGTCGTCTCTATTTTCGTAATGCTGTGAGGCTGTATGTGTGAGAGGAGTGGAAAGAGATAAGGTAGTGGAAGGTTGGGAATTACATGGATATTCATATCACTAAACATGCCTGAAGCTTTTTCAAGCAATGACGATTATCTATGTGGCTAATCTGAAGCATGCTAAAATTTTTCTGTATTATGTATGATATTCTGTAAAACAACCGGCATAAAATTAATTTTGCACAAACTGGGCTTCGAACCCGTAAACTCTAAATCCGTGGCCAACCATCTTAATCACTCGGTTACGCAGCCATATATTTTTAAAAAGATTGATATAAGGGCATGCCAAATAATTCAATTCAGCGATGATAAGTTATAAAAACCAAGGTAAGTTACAACCTTTGTATTTCTTGACATTAAAAATCGATTCTTCTTCTTCTTTCGTATGGTGGGGGGTCAGAGGGGGACATCTAGGTCTGCGAGCCAGCCTAGGGCCTCAGGCGTTGCCCTGTGAACCTCATAAATCCCGCTGGGGAATGAATGGAGCGGGCATTCGTTGACCACATGTTCGGTGGTCTGGACCGCACCGCATTCACACGTCGCCGACTCTTTAAGGCTCCATCTATGCATCATGTGAGCACAACGGCTATGAGAGCTCCTTATTCTCTTGATGGCAGTCCAGAGTTTGCGAGGCAATGAGAACCCAGGCTGTCTCTCAGTGGGGTCTTGCACGACATCGGCGTTTTTGACGTTGGCTGATTGCCACTCAAGCTTCCACCTATCTTCTGGGGTGAGAGGTGTTCGAAGGAGTTTTTCTCCTTCAGTCCAGAAGGGTTTTCGAGACTTTAAGCGGCATGCCGGGTGAGAAACGACATCATCGTGCAAGGGTATTTCGCTTTTTTGCAGCGCCTTCTTGTATTCCCTCAGTGTTGCAATCTCTCGCCTGATATTTGGCGGGGTTATATTTGCAAGTACGGGGAGCCAAGGAAGAGGAGTCGATTTTAAGGTTCCGCTGATGGTTCGCATTGTGGCATTAAGCTGAACGTCGACCATGGAAGTGTGGGCGCTTCTGGCCCATACTGGAGCACAGTATTCAGCTGCTGAGAAAACCAGGGCAATGGATGCCGTTCTGAGCGTGTTGGCGTCGCATCCCCAGCTAGTACCAGCCAGCTTATTGACTAAGTTTAGTCTTGTCCTGGTTTTTTTGCCCACTGTTTCCATGTGTTTCCGGTAATCCAGGCTCCTGTCCAAAGTTATTCCAAGATAGCGGGGATGGGGGTCATGGTAAATATTTTTTCCATCAAACTGAACACAGAGTTTTGCGTTTGCCTGTGAATTACTGAGATGGAAAGCTGTCACAACTGTTTTCGACCCATTTGGCTTTAGTCGCCAATTGAGAAAAAATTCTTCCATAGCCTTGAGGTCAGAATTAAGGATCTCTTCTGCTGCATTGAGGGTTTTGGCTTGGACTGTGATGGCGAAGTCATCTGCGTAAGCAAATTTTCTGCCTTCAGTGTGAGGAAAATCTCGAGTATAGACGTTGAAGAGTGATGGGGCCAGCACTGAGCCTTGGGCAAGGCCATTATTCAGCCTAGAAAAACCCTGAAAGTACGGCCAGTTAGTAGTTGCTCAATAAGTCGCACTGTGTTGCCATCCTCTATGGTGTCGTAGAGCTTGACAAGGAGGCCTTTGTGCCACACCGTGTCGTAAGCCGCAGAGAGATCAATGAACGCTGCCGCAGTCTTAAGCCGTTTCTGGAATCCAGATTCGATGTGTGTTGTCAGAGCTAGCACCTGGTCACAGCAGTTACGGCCTGGTCTGAAGCCAGCTTGCTCTTGTGGAACCACTTTCTCCAGAATTGGGGTAAGTCTGCGGAGCACCACTCGCTCTAGGAATTTATACATGGTACTTAAGAGCGAGATGGGCCGATAGCTGTTTGGATCTTCTGGTGGCTTGTTGGGTTTGAGGATCGCAATAACTTTAGTTTTTTTCCAGATATTTGGAATTACTCCAGTTTTAAAAATTTCAGTAAACAGTTTTGCGATCCATAACTTTGTCCGTGGCCCAGCATGTTTCAAAAAGTCTGGAAGAACTCCGTCGCATCCAGCTGCTTTCCCAGCTTTTGTTGAAGTGAGGGCGATGTCTACATCATCAGCTGTAACGGCGACCACATCGTTAGGGTTCACCGGCCATTTTAGCCGCGCCGCTTTCAGAGATTTTTTGATCTGGTGGCTTATGTTAGACCTTGTTGTCGTTTTTGAACTGCGGAGTAGTTGGTGAGTAACAGCATTTGGGGACACTTTGGGGGTTGTCTTAATTGGCTGATTTGCAGCTCCGAGTCGCCTGAGTGTTTGCCACGCTTTTCTGCTCGAGTGTTCGAAACTCATTTCTTCCATTAGTTCGTTCCACCTGTTCATGCGCCCTTCATCCAGAGACTGGAGAAGGTCAGAAGCAGTGTCTGGGTCGTTATTCCTCTCGTATTCAGCTAGAAGGCGTTTGCTTTCTGAGCTCCATGTTGGGATATACACTTTTCTGTAACCTCTAGGGATGAATTTCTTCGCAGCTACAAACAAAAGGTTCGAAAATCGGTCGTAGAAATTCGGCTTAAAAATCGATAATTTGTATGAAAGCGTTTTGGTGTTCTGTAAACATAGATAGAAATTGTTCACTTTAATGTGTTCATAAGTACTTTGCGGTAAATCAATAATATATTGCCTTTCATTAGGAAATTAAGGCATTAATAAATTGAAGTGTGTTGTGTGCTCATACGCATATATTTTACAGGCTTAAGTGGAGGTTGTGTTTGAATAGAATCTTCTATTATAATAATAAACTTAAAATAATGCATCTTTTATGGTTTTCATGATTTAAATTATCTACTTTTGGTAAATTTTTAGTGTTTTTCCTTTCGATAAAATTGTCTAACTGTGCTGAAACCACGAAGAGATCAATTGAGAAAATTATAAAAATTATTTATTCCATTGGTTGTATACTTTCATCAAAACTTTAAGATGGCAAATCCATTTTGCATTACTCATACGTTTCTAGAAGTATCTTACATGTGGATAGGTAAGTTGATGTAAAGTTGATTATTCGCAAAGAAATGAATTAGACCACCTACGTTACATTTTTTTATGCAGAAATTCTAAGACAACAAAACATATTTATATCTTGCTGTTTGCGCGTAGTTCTCCGGTAAGTTAAATATTTCAAAGAAATCGCGTTTAAATATTTGAAAATATTAAAAGGTCTTAAAAATCGTTTTATTTGAGAGTTGTAATGCTAATAACATTCCAATAAAACAGTTATTTCCACAAACCTTCCCAGTGTCCCGGCGAGTCCTCACAATCATCCGGGGAATCCCGGTCTTGAATTTCACCGACCTATACATTCCCAGCTAGCTCATTCCACAGTCTGCTCGTACCATTTGTTTGTGGAAATCCGCATTCCGGAGCCCCTTTGTCTCGGTAGAGCGGCCTGGTTTACTGCACGAGTTCCGCATTCCACAAAAAGCCTTCGCTTTCAATCTTTCCACAGTTTTTTTCAGTTTTTCCACAGTTGCCGCTGCCATACTGTCGCTCGGCTTAAAGGCTGAGTGCTCTAAATATTCAGGAAATTGAGCTGACTGTTGCAAAGAGGCTCGTAATATTTGTGACAAGGTTTTTTGTTTTGTTTATCGCGATGTTCATGCTACACTTTTCTGTTGCAATTCGTGAGCGTTTTGTCTTCTTATCAAGATGACAATGTAGACTTTTGTGGTAAGGTAAATTGTCATAAATCAGAATCAGGTTAATTATATGGGTTACTGTAGGTAGAGACAATGGATGATGTTATGTAGTATCAGTGTATTTTTAGTGTCAGTTGTGTGTATGTATCACAATGGGATAGATAACACGTAGATCACATCACAACGGGGGTGCGAAGACGCTGGCTTCAGATAATGTTGCACTTTTTCATGCATCACGATGGGATGGATATCATGTAGATCTCATCACAGCGGGATGTGGATGTTGAGGCGGGGGCTTCTGTGTTGATGTTGTAATCAGCTGGTGGTGAAGATTACGGATCTTCCTGGTCCCCTCCATTACTGTCATGGTGAGAAGTGTGATCTAAACAGTGTCAGAGAGAAAAGTCCATATTATATTTTAATCTGGAATTAAACCATAAAAAAAATTAAATGTGCACCTCATTGAAACCAAAGTTTTCGATAGCAATAGGAGAAAAATGTATAAATTTGGAGATTTTTTTATTCATTACTAGTTGGTACCCGGCATGCATTGCAATGCCATTCTAAGAAATAGGGCTTCCCCGCCGTCCCCCTCCCTCGTCATCCCTCCCGCAAACCCCACCCCTCCCCCCATTCCCTCTCCCCCTCCTTTCTTTCCTCCCTGCCGCTAGAATAAATTAAATTCACACATTTTCATTTATACAAAATTCATAACGCCAGAGCTTACCATTGTATATAGCCTATAACCTTCGCGGGTGTCCGCACAACTAATCACAAAAAGTTTCATCGCAATTGGATGAGAAATACGAACAAACAAATATTGATTTTTATATACAAGATTTTTTTATGAACCCTCAAAAAGGTGAGGTGATAATACATTTGCCTAGTAAAATATGTGTTTTTTTTTCAATTTTTTCGTTAACAGTAATATTATATTTCGTTATAATAAATAGAAAAAACGTAAGGCGAGCCATTTTTATGTTGGCATTAAAAAAGTAATATTTCATTATTATTTTTTAATTTATAAACTAACGTTAGGCAAGATTTTTATGCATAGCACAAAGTGTAAAAATTATTATAATTGTCAGCCTGAAACACTCATTTACATTGAAAAATCTTCCGAGAAAAGATACTTGCCGCCAACGGGACTTGAACCCGTGTCCTTCTGATTGCCGGTCGGATGCTCTGACCACTGAATATTTCAGAAATTAGGTATATGTTTATTTCACATAATAACATTTGAAAACATTTTCTATCGCCTGAAAAAATATTTTTAGTTTTCAGATACACTCAGATATTTTCCATTTATTTAGATTTTATTGAAAAGAGGAAATTTTCTGACCTTCGGACAAAATATGCCCGAGGACTGATGGGTTTTAAAAAAATCACTTGGTGTTGATTAAATAACATTAATAAATATCTATTTCAATCTCCGGAGAAGCCACTTAAAGTATTTAAACAGCTGTTTCATTCAAATTATTTAACCTGTTTGTTTAAGCCTTATTTTTACGTACCTGTGAAGTAGGTTTTTTTAAGTTAGTTTTTTTTTAAGTTCTTAGTATGAGTTAAATAAAGAAAAAAAAACGAATGTCGGAAAATTTCATTTCCATAGTAATAATGGATGATGGCCGCCAAATGAATGCAACGAATTAGTCTATTTTAATTTCGACGGATTGGACTTGCTTCTCCGGAAACTGAAATATTTATTTATTTATTGACGCCCTGCTGGGCTTTTATACATTGAATACAAAATTTCATTTATAACAACAGTATAACATAAATAAATAAAAAATTACAAAATATATAAATAAAGCATACCTAAACTCAGTATAATATCTAAGAATATATCTAATGCTAAATCCGCATGGATCACTTTTGGTACAATTCATATACCTACGAGCAACAAAAATAAAAAAAAAACCAAACAAAATAAAATCGAAATAAAATAAAATGATTTGCCATTCATTATTTACATCTGGTGGTAGATTAATTTTGCTTTAAATGTATCGAAGTTTAAATTAAATATGACATCGACATCAGTAAGTTCATTGCCGAACCAGTGTATTCTTTCTATCACAAAATTCATAGCAAAGTTATTGTTGTAGAATAAATATTTCTCCTTATTATTTTGGAGATATATGTATAGATAACAAGTTTATAGCGTCAGGGCAGTCCAACCTTGAACGAACAATTTTATATAATAAGGAGATCAAATATTTTTTGCCCTTGAGATAATTTCGATTAGTTAAGTTTACTGCGTAAATTGTCATAATTGATTTCAATAATAGGAGTACCAATTTTGAAATTAATAAAACGTAAAAATTTATTTTGAATTTTTTAATTTGTACATAATGAGAGTTGAATTGAGGAGACCAAATGTTTGAATTGTATTCAACTTGACTTCTAACAGAGATGTGTATAGTAATTTTATGGTATTAAAGTCTTTAGCGATTCTGAGAATAAATGGAAGCATTTGTAATGCCTTACTGGTAATGATAATAATGTGATTCAAGAAGCGTAATTTGGCGTCAAAGAAAACGCCAAGGCCATTGAAATATATGCTCTTCATTCTAATTGAACTTTTTCCAAAGGGAAAATAAAGTAACAAATGCGCTTCAAGAATGTAAAAAAAATGTAAAAAGACGTTTGAAATTATCAATTATTAATAATTCTGGTAGATAGCCAATTCAGGAGCTCAATGACTCACACATACTCGCTCAATTTCGTAATGAGAAATATGTATCTTAAGACTATACACTGCACACAAAATTTCTTTAATTTTAACTTCCCCTTCGTGAAAAAGCACAAAAAATACAAGCAGACCAGTAAACGTGAATTATTATTCATTACCAATTATTCGCTTTAGCTTCAACCTTCAATCGACTGGTCACCGATCGCATTTATACAAAAATGTATCCGTTCGTGCTTCGCTCGATTGTCAGGGCAATCAAATGAAGTGTATAATTTAACCATGAGAGGGTCATCGACAAAATCAATTATTTCCTAGAACCGTTTGAATGGCGGAGCGGTTCTGCGAATGAATTTAGTGTAACCTATTGTGGTGCACAACCTATTTCTGGTAATGAGGGCAGTGGCGGCTACGTTGTCGTGCAATTGTAGAACAATTGTAAATAATTTACCCTTGAACGAAGAGACTAAATTTTGGTGCAGGTCGCAAAATTAGAGTTAAAGCAAACTACTTAGGATGCGTATATTCACTTAGTGAATTTCCTGCCAAATCTCAGTAATTTTTGAACTTCGCTGGAATTTTATTTTGTGAAGTCGAATAACTCAAGCAATCAGATGAAAATAATTCCGCTCTAGGCCTATGTCATCTTTTGATATGCTGTGTGGAAGGTATTTTTAGGAATAGAACGGTAGGAAATTTTGGGAAGTAAAAGGGTATTAGGGGTGGTAGTGGTCAGTGTGTCCAGGCGTGATGTGTGCATCCATCCCTCCCACTACGGTGCAAGGCAATGTTCCGAGACAGTACGGCTGGAGAAGTTAAAGGGACTCTCTCCAGATCCCAAGACCCGGACAAACCTCACCCCATGAATCCGGGTACCCCTGCTAAGTAGCTAAACGTAGCGAACCACTTGGGATGACCTATGGCAGAGGTGTTGGTTATCCAATAATTGGTTCCCGGGATGGCGGTACCAATACCCGCCTCCCAAATTGAAACCTATAAATGTATTCCGAATTCTTAGAACTACACCCTAAATCGCTAAATTTAAAAAATGCAGTCCTGCTGCCCTAACGCAAATACACTTTTATGACGATTTTCATTTTTAAATTTCCAATTAATATTCGCTAAATAGAACCTAACAATGAGAAACTCACAGCTCCCGATTCTCTTAGAGGTCTGGCAGAATTAAGTGATTAACTACTATGTATTTAGCGAATATATATCAAAAAATGTTAACCCATTTAATCACAGGAGACCATATTCGTCCCAACTAGGGCTTCCAATCCCGGAATACCGAGATCTCGGTATTGCGGGATCCCGCGCCATTTTCCAATCCCGCGTGATGAGGGATTACGGGCGTGGGATCCGCGGGATTTTCGGGACTGAAAAAAAGCGTGCATGTGACCTCTTTTTTTACTACGAAAAGAAATTTAAGATTTTGTAACGAGAATAAACTTCAGCCTTTTAAATTCATCTGAGAGCAATGATGACGAAGAGGCTGATCAAGTAAGAAAAGTCACAGTAGATGTTCCGTCATCGGGTTCCGGTCTTGATCTTACATTGCAACAGGAGTTAGAGTTAACTATATCGTCAGCATGTAATGTACTTTGTCCGTTACCATCTCGAGCTAATACTCTTGACTCCATTATAAAAAAATAAATGACTCTCTATGAATCTGGGGGGTCAATGGGAAAATATCTTTCATTCACTTACAAATCCTTAAAAGGAATACCGCCCACAAGTGTGGAAGCAGTAAGGGCATTTTCTGCTGCTGGCTATATTGCATCTAAAACACGCAATAGTTTGGCAGACGACAGTTTGGACATGCTGTGTTTCCTTCGGAAACATTTTCAGTTAAAAGCTGACAAACCATGGACATATGAATATATCTGGATGTCTACGTGACAAACTTAATAATTAAAGTTACATTAAAATATCCTATATAAATTTTCAGTTAAAAATGTGGTTTTTTTATTTGTTGATTTTTTAATTTTCTTTGTGTATATTTTGAAGAAGATTTGTTTTGTTTTTTATTCAGTATTTGTTACTGTTTTTTATGAATAAAAAACGGTGTAATTTGATTGATCTCATACTAATAGTAATACGTAAATAATGTGGAGTTATTTGATTAAATCACTATTTTTGTGTGATAAATAAACAGTGTAATTTGATTGATCTTATACTAGTAGGTAGTAATACTTAAATAAATGTGTAGTTAGTTGATTAATTCATTCTTTTTTGTTACAAATAAACGGTGTAATTTGATTGATCTCATATTAATAGTTATTAATAGTTATTATTGTAGGTAAATAAATTATTAAATGAATTGATAAATTCATTGCTTTATTTGCCTTATATAAATGTGAATATTTTCAACATGCGGGATCCCGCAAATATTGAGATACCGCGGGATTGAAAATTCGTAGTCCCGCAAATACCGATATTGAATTCAGGCTGCGGGATTGGAAGCCCTAGTCCCAACGCACACAGGTCTCATATAAAACGCTGTAACTCCCTTACTATCATAGTTAGAAATATGTTCTAATCGGTGTTAGAAAGGAAAAACACCACGCTTTATATTCCATTTTAAAATATAGCTACCAAAAAAGTAAAATGTAAAAGTACACTTTTATGTACACAAAGTTTTGAATCGCAAATTGAAAAAAAAATTTGAAACTTCGGGAATTTTTTATAAATTATTTTTACATAGAGCGACAAAAAAGTGAGGCTACATTATGTTTTTGTACATTTGTGTAATAAAATATGTATGTGTTTTTATTTTTTTTTTTATCAGTAACTTTAGTTAGAAAAAACGTACGATGAAACTTTTTTATGTTTTATGCATTTTTTTTATAATAAAAAAATATGTTTATTTCGAATTCTATAATTTAAAACAGTTTTTGGTTTTTGAATGTGCTCAGAAATATTACAAATATTTGCATTTTATTGAAAAGCGAAAATATTTTGACCATCTGAAAAAAATGCCAATTTTTTAAGGGAACATAAAAACATAAGGGAATTAAAAGAAACGTGCTTGACGCTAAAAGCACCAACAGAAAATATTTTATTTGGAAATTTCTGCTCAACTCTACCAAATGTAGGCATTTTTCATTTTGGAATTTCTAATTAATGTTAACTTTCACAGAGATGACATCTATAGAATTTTTCTCTAAATGGTTTATGACTCGTAACAATTTAATGCTAAAAGTTTTGGCCATTTCGCGAAACTTCACTCACATCAACAATGACAGAGAAAACAAACAAATGTTTTTGGGCGATGATTCACCTCATAATGTTAGGCTTGAAAAATCACACAGCAGATGCCTCAATAGGGTTCCACGACAATGCGCCACAACACCTTTTCGAGAAGTGATTAAAATTGATTAAAAAAATCAATTTACATTCAACCTCACCTAAATAAATAACAATAATTTGTAGAGCGCTGTTTTGTGAAAAATCAACTCAAGGGCACTGTAATATAATCCTGTCAAACCTTACTTATTATCATAATTATTATCACAATATTTATTTTCCACCTTTCCTAATATTTATTTATTTAAAAAATATTTATTTATTTATTTCTTCTTCTTCTTCTTCGATGGCGCTACAGCCCATATCGAGCTTTGGCCCCCCGCAACAGTCGCCTCCAACTCCTCCTGTCCTCAGCGTCTGACTTCCAATTTGGTACCTGGAGAAGCTGTGCTGCATCCCCTCTTACGTCGTCTTCCCACCTCAGTCTGGGTCTTCCCACTTTTCTCTTTCCACCTGGGTGTGGAGTCAAAATTCTTTTTGGGACGCGTGTATCCGGCATTTTCTGTACATGCCCAGCCCATCTCAGCCTGAGGAGTCTCATATGTGTTGAGATGCTAGGTGCCTTATATATATCATTTTATTTATTTATTATCGAAACAAAACAATACAGTGGTTTACAGTGATGGAACAATGTACAGGTACAGATATTTTTGTGAAAACTGCACAAGAGTTCCAACTGCTTCCAACCGCCTGAAGTAAGTGAGACTATGGCATCCCCAATTGGGGTATGTTGTGGGGCTGAAGGTAGTTGGGAGGTGATGGAGATGGTGAAAATGAAGGTGAGAACGTTCTGAATATTTAGATCTGGTCACCAAACACGGCTAAAACCATCTCAAACAAGGTTTCAATTCTGAATGGTGGTTTTACACCAGTGCGATACTGAAACTATCTTCCACTCTGGAAAGTGCCGCAAATATTCCTTATATATTATTTTAAATGATTAAATTGTGAAATAACACAAATCAAACAAATTAAATTTACTTGCTGTCGGGGATTTGAACCCGTGACCTACGGATTACTAGTCGAGAGCCTTACGCCTCGACCACGGAGGCTGTCGTGAATGTCACATATATTATTATTTAGTGAATACCGCGGATGACGTGTTGCGTATATGTTTGTGAGAGAATGTGTGTATATATAATTGACATGATGCTCCTTTTAAATTTGGACAATGAATAAATAAAAATAACGATGTTAGAGTTTAGAAAATATTAGATATTAAATGTTTGAAAAGCACGGTTAATTAGCGAATTACATGCTTGTATTTGTTATTTAAATAAGCATGTGATATTAATAGCGCTGTACGGCGTGTACGTATATAAAAAATAATTAATGACAGAAGTTTGCTACAGTTGATGTTATTGTGATAATAAAATAATAATCCCCCCCCCCCCCCACCCCTCCCTATTCCCAAAATGAATACATATCTGTAACTCGGGTTATTGATGGCCGTGACAGGCTGAAACAGACACCGTCTATAGATGAACGCGTAAAGGGGTATGTTTTAATCTTGATTTAATTAAATCATTACAATGAATTATTGACGGTTCCAAAAAAGAAAATAAGAAAACAATCATTTAGAAAAGCTTTGAAACTTTTAATTTATTTATTTATTTATAAGTACAAGTTACATAATTAATACATTTACTTGAGAAGATACATTAGATCACCATACTAGGCAACTGCCTGTTACATGGTGACCAACAAATTTGCTTATTTACATTTATGCTTCGATATTAAATGAAACAAAAATGTACGTTTTAATAATTATTAAAAAATGTACGATTTATAAACAACATTGCCGAGAGCGTTTACCAACTTAAGAGCTTCCTTAAAATAAAGTGATGTTCCCACTTCGTTATTCAACTAAGTGAGTATTTAGTCTTTAAAAACTTGCCTTTAATTACTGTTCTTGGTGGGTACATAATTAACTTTTAAACTACAAAGCTTGTGATGAATGGTAACTTCCAATTTACGAGAAAGCCCACGGGAATTTTTTTTTAAGATGAAAAGTGCAGTACTACGACATCTGTATGGTCAAATTCAAACTTGCTCGAAAATAGAGGTATTTTTAAGTTGTTTGATGTATTATAGTTACCTTAAATATACACAGATGGTGATGAGATCGATATTTAACGGGAACCCCAGGTTTAGGGACGATTTTAAACGCGAGAGTTGAGACAACCAATTAAATAGCAGGGAAAGCAATTAAAAATCAACTCAGCCTATCAGCAAGAAGGGGGTCGTGCCCATTTTGAACACAAAGGATTGTACTTTGACCCTAGTGATTAGTGAAGAAATTTATGGTCTAGACGTTCCCACAGAGATCAGGGTTGAATGAACTAAGAAATAAATATCGAATTATTCAAGGTTTTTAGTACAACGAACCCAAGTAATGTTATTAATAAAGGGTACCTTCAAGGGGTCGGGAGACCTTAGTTTCGAGTGCATTAGGGCGTTTTTAGTTGCGGAAAACACACTTGGATAACGATAAAAAAATTTATCAGTAATATATTGAGGGGAAAACGCGGGGACAACGGGGCATGCAATGCGGGGGGATTTTCAATTATAGAATAAGTACATATGACGGCTGAGAGGCAAAATTCGAGGAAAAACGTACTAGAGGAAAATGAATACACATAACACAATGGAAAATTATTGTTATCAATTCTAGACGGAACGGAGTGATTAGGAAAGCGAATTGGGAAGGAAAATTCAAAAAAATTTTAGAGTTTAAGGATTGAACCAGAGGACGAAACAAGGGTTTGGTGCAGTAGCAGATGCTTGGAAAGGAGTTGGAATAACATACCTAGGGGGGGGGGTGGAAATACTGCAAACATTGCGATAGATTAATTCATAAAAAGGAGTCATTTTACGTAATTAAAGTAGGGATCATAACATAAAGTTACACGAGACTGCGAGGGAAAGTGACACATTACAACGGTTGTCGACTCCATATGTATATTGTTGATATAAACAAGGAATATTCGAACATGCCTTTTGTTTATTTAAGGCCCATTATCCATTAAAAAGGGTCATAAAAATTAACGTTGCTCTTACCTAGTATTTAGATTATAGAATTTCCGTAAAATTTAATTATAAACACATTAAAATGGATTTATCGCCAGGTATGTAGAAATCGTAACGTATACACACGTCAGGGCTTGCAGTTTATGGGATTTTGAGCGAGAGAGAGATGGAAAATTGGGCGGAATTTGATCGAAGTAGTTAACTTGACAGATATTCCAGGATAGGAATAGTTAGTGGGCCGGGAAAACACCATAAATAATATATCAAAAAAGGAAAAAAGGGTTTTAGCGGGAGATGGAATCACGGCAAAAAGGCAAACGTCAAATTTCAATAAGGGATCATTGGGTTAGGAGTGGGGGGAGAGAACGAAAAACCGACATAACCAGAGAACTCAGATAAGGAAATGGGAAAAACTCAAAACGTTATAAGTAGAGTAGATACGGAACCAGGATATGATTCCTTATTAACAACGAAGGGAAAATCATCTAAGAATAGTTGCTAAAAACACCGTTATTTGAAGGAAATTTAGGCGGGAAAAGCGAAAAGTCAAATATGCCACATAAATAATGAAAATACGGTTCTGAGACATAATTGCTTACGTAGACTAGGGGAAAAGAAATAATTTTCGTGGAAATTTATACAGGACAACTAGCGTTTAAAACTAGGAGACTGAAGAATCTACGTTTTCCCTAATATTTATGCCAATTAAAACACAGTTTTAGCAGATCACTTATGGGCATGTTCAAATTGAAAAAAAAAAACAAGATTAAAACCATGTTTATAAAACATATTATGAAGACAGAAGACATGTGGGAAAATGGGCAAACTGGATGGCAGCTTACTAAGTCCGGGACTAAAAACCTTAGAAAAGCGAGACAAAGTTGTGGGACGAACCGAGATTTAAGAAGAGGAAAAATCGAAAGAGCTTATGTAGGGACAAACGATAGCGAGATGGGGTTTTCAAAAAATTTCGAGTGATTACAGATTATAATTCCTCGTCAAGGAATATACGATTATGCCCTTTTGGAGCTGTGATGGGTATAAATAAGCGTGTTTGGGATTATTCGGGAAGTCCTTCGACAACTGGCAAGGTTGCTTAAAACGTCGCGCGTGTCGTGAGAATTACCCTGGTGATTAATTAATAGAGTTTAGAATCAGTTCATACTTTGAAAATACAGTGGAAAAATAGCATCAGTTTTACACTTTAAAAATACAGTGGAAAAATAGCATCAGTTTTACACTTTAAAAATACAGTGGAAAAATAGCGTCAGTTTTATACTTTAAAAATTCAGTGGTAAAATAGAGTCTACAATCAGTTTTATACTTTGATAAAACAGAGAGTGGAGTGTCCGGATACTGATAATTGATTTATAATAATAATAATTTAACGGAGTGTATGATCTTATAATAAATCTAAAAAATCAGTGTTTGCAATAGCCTCCGATTCAAAAAAAAATCTAATAATTAATTAATTAATTAAAAATTCAATGCGGAAGGAGAGTTTAATAGAGTGTTTGAATTGATTTAAATTTGTTCTAATAAGGTTAAAATAAAGTTATTTATTCCGAGGTTATATAAAGAAAATTACAGTCTAATAAGTTTTATTAAATAAAAATTTACGTTAAGTCGAAAGTTGGAAATTTTATTACGAGATATTAATTATCGTTAGGTGACAATGCAATAATAATAATTGATTTATAATAATAATAATTTAACGGAGTGTATGATCTTATAATAAATCTAAAAATCAGTGTTTTCAATAGCCTCCGATTCAATAAAATCTAATAATTAATTAATTAATAAAAAATTCAATGCGGAAGGAATTTAATAGAGTGTTTGAATTGATTTAAATTTGTTCTATGAAGGTTAAAATAAAGTTATTTAGTCCGAGGTTATATAAAGAAAATTACAGTCTAATAAGTTTCATTAAATAAAAATTTACGTTAAGTCGAAAGTTGGAAATTTTATTACGAGATATTAATTATCGTTAGGTGACAACGCAATAATAATAATTGATCCGAAATCTGGAAAATACTTAGCCGAAGTTTAAATGAATAATCCAAGTGATTAATTTGCTGCTAAACGAAAGTGTTATAAAATAAAGTGGAAGTGGTTCTTTCAGTTCTGTTGTAATTTGAGTGACGAATAATATTTAGTTATTCGTTATAAAAGGATTCTAATTAAATTGGAAAAATAAATAAAACTTAACTTTGTCCTTAATTGAAATAATTCAAACTTAAAGAAAATCTTTAGTTGTTATGAAAAAAAAAATATATAATTTAAATTGAGAGAAAAAATAAATAAAACTTAAATATTTTATAAAGTGGAATAATACAAATTTAAAGAAAATTCAAATTAATAAATTAATTTATTAAAGAGTAAATAGGTATAGATATATATCGAATAATAAAATAATATTCGAGCGAACGATTATTAAGAATCGATTCCCTTCTTTAGATTGAAATCAAATATGGGAGAAGAGGGGGGGGGGAGGTATGGATTGTCGGGGTTAATTAGGTAGCATCGTTCTTCTTCGATAATAACGGCAGATAATAAAGGAAAATGTGAGGATTTTTACATCAGAGATCTATTCAAAGGAGAAAGGAAGGAGATGAATTCCGGATCTTGTAGGATTAAATCGTTAAAAGTGGGAAACCGAAATAAAAGTGCGATAAGTTACACAGGTAGTCTGGATGCTCTAATAAAATTCATATCGATGATATTACCCGATGGAGCTGAATTTAAGACATTAGAGCTTTGGTGAGTCCTTACAATATTTAAGCTTTTACAGGTTCCTGTGGATATCCTGACACTGATGAACGTAACGCCAAGTAAGGGTAAGTTAATAACTAACCAATTTATTAGCATTCGCATGTCACACCTCCCATACAGAATGAAATGTTGCTAAACAAATACTTAACACAAAATTAGATAAGTAAATACCTATTTGCCTCCTTTCACTAGCATGATTAGGGTAAGTTTATATGACCTTCGATAGTGTACCAAAAATTTCGATTTGAGTTCAACGTCTTCCATTGACCCAGTCACCTAAATTCCATTAACGAATAAACATAACAAAACTTAACGTCAGGGACAAGTTTATCAATTATAGCTTGCGATGAAATCTGCGGTAAAAATGTGACGACGACATTGACGCTAAATTCACTCAATCCTAAACGACTTAACTGTACTAGAACGATCAATAGGTAGCATTGTTTTAGCATGCAAAATTTTCGCAAAGTAAGGTACTGCGACTAGCTTCAAACTCTAAGAGAGCTCATCACAATTATTCAGGAGGTCATTGATTCAATGACAACTTGATTTATCTCATTTTTAAATCTTTCTTATAGGAAGTAGGTATCCAAGAACCCATAAATACCCATTATCCTAAATACCTAACACACGAGGAGCTAGTGACCTCATTTAAACAACACTGGTGTTCAAATACTCATACAGTCCTGAATCCTAACTTGTCTTCGAATGTAAGCTTCAAGGCTTCTGTATGTAGGTATAAGCCATCTGGAAATGTAAGTGTCAACCTTTCTCGAACGGACGGCTTTGATCTTGTGGCGGTATTGTCGAGGTGGGCATGCGGGGAAGAGGAAGGACGTATGCGGACAGTACGCTGACGCGGCATTAAAGCCACAGGTTATTTGCATACCGTGAGTCTTGTCGAACCTGAAAGCAAACATAAGGTTCACGAGGTGAGTTTTATGTCAGCTAGTCAGAGGTGGAGTGTAACGCTGGGTCGGTCACGTGGGAGGAAGGATCTGCCCGTCACAAGCTTACGCCACATTTAACGGATAGAGGCATGATAAGGGAAGACATGAAATACCCCTTCTAGACTCAGTAGAGTTAAATTCAATCCGGAGGAGTCGGAAGTCGGAGTAAGACAGAAAAACGGCATGAAGACTTGGTATTCTCCCTGCTGGCGTGAAGGGCCCCTTTCATAGCATGAGACGCTCGTCGAAGAGAGTAAAACTCGGATCTAAGGATAAGTCTAGCAAACGTACTGGGAGAATCCGGGTTTGTAATTGTTGTTCATCGGTTTTCACTTGGTTAGCGGAGGAGCCGACTTTTCAGCAAACATATTATCCCCCTCCCCATATCCATCCATTCCTGCTCTTTCAACAATTTTGCGAATACTAACCAATAACACTAACTATGACTACAAACACATTATGTTAGGAGGTTGCAGACAAGGACTTCAATTGAGAAAACTGGACCCTCGAGTACGATCCCCGGTAAGGTAAGGTTTGCTTTCTTGAAATGTTAAATTTATTAACTGTTGTTTTATGTTATCGATGTATCCGCGGTGATAGGAAGAATTAAATAAACACACTAAATTCCTACAGAAATCAGATAGACACAAAGTTTAAGGCGGGGTTAGTTTATCAAACTCGGTAAAAGATACTCAAATAATAATAATTAATAAATCGGAAGATTCTCACCCTTTCTCTAAAAGAATCTATGGGTTACCACACGTAATACATTATCTTCTCTACATATGTGTGCATATTAAGTATGCAAACAGATGTAAAATCTAAAACAAAAAATACACAACGCAGATTATAGAAATAATGTGAACTAAAATCTTAAATCTTGATTACTGTGAGAAAATCGCGGGGATTTAAGAAGATAGGGTAGGTTTAGCTAGATTATAAAGTATAGGGGTTTAGAAATCACGAGCCTGAGGTAGAAATAAACCGAAAGGAGGGTTGAGTCAGGCCATCATACCTAGTGGTGAGATCAGTAGGACATAAGGGTAGAATTATGAGCGTGGCTACGAGACAGGAGCTACGAGATTTAAACTACGAGGTAGAAGCTTAGAAAAGTAAATCAGCTAGGTAGGGTTCATCACAATTGGTGTCAAAAGCAAGGGTGGCGGACCATTACAAGCTCAAGTATACGCAAAGTTGAGAAAATTCACGTCCGGCACAATTTTGTATCTCAAACTATAATTAAGTAGGTATATTAAGTTTACACAATTAGTATTTTTCTTGCAAGATAGGTAGGTAAGTATTATATTTAATGCTGTAGTTAATAAAAATGTTTCGGCTTGATAAATCGGTTTCTCGGCGTAATAACTTCGAAATTAAGTAGGAAAACTTTAAAGTCAAGTTAAAGTAGTAGCAATAAAACCGTCGAGTTTGCCAACAATTTATGTAGGTACGTTCAAATAATGTTATGAAATTACTCGTTGTGTCTAATATATTCCGTACTTTGCTCAAAAAGCACGTTAAATATTTCTTGTTGGGTTAAATCAGTGAGTAAATACGACACCGCATAATGTTTAAAGTACCTAAATTTATACTAAAATTTACACACGGGGATGTTTAGTATAAAATCGTGCGATATCGTATTTTGCTTGTTTGTAGATTGTTTTATTGAAAATGAATTCGTCAAGGTGAATAAGATTGTTCATGGTCTTTATTGGATATTAATAATTGAGCCCTTGTCTGGAAGAATGTTGTATCCAACAATATTGTTGTTAAGAGAAAAATTGAGAAAACGAAACCAGTTATGTTTCATAACATTTTATGTTCAAAATACATAAAACGAACAATTCTGAAGAGTTTTAAATGAAAAGTCGTCTGGAAAGGCGACTAAATTAGAGTTTAACGGTGACTTGTTTAGATGGATTAAATCATACATTAGCAATCGTAGTCAAGTTATCTCAATAAATGGAGTTTTATCTAAAATATTCAACGTAACCTCGGATGTCCCTCAGGGTTCCCACCTTGGTCCGCTCTTCTTTAATATATACTTAAACGACATAGGCTCATGTTTCCAATACTCTAAATTTTTATTGTTTGCAGATGATATGAAAATTTACAAAACGGTTCGCTCTCTATCGGACTGTAAAGAGCTACAAAGTGACTTAGATAGGCTCTACAACTATTGCACAGCTAATTATTTAGACCTCAATGTTTCTAAATGCCACACTATGTCCTTTACTAGAAACAAGCATCTAATTAACTTTTCATATTCACTCTGCGATGAACCCGTGATCTCAAAAAATGAATGTAAGGACCTTGGAGTCTATTTAGACAGTAAACTTATATTTAAAACGCACATTGATTCAATCACTGATAGATCTTACAAAATGTTGGGTTTTATACTACGTCTGAGTAAATTATTTAGAAATCCACATACTCTAGTAATGCTTTACTCCTCACTAGTCAGAAGTACACTGGAATTTGCATCGCCTGTCTGGAATCCCAAATACACCCAATACGTCAATAACACAGAGCGCATACAAAATAAATTTATTGAGTACCTCGGTTATAAATACAACAATAATTACATCTGCACTCTCCAATCCCTGAAATCCAGGCGAACGGTAGCTGACATGACATTTCTCCATAAAATTATACATAACGAAATAGACTGCCAAGAACTTCTATCCCAAATAAATTTTAACATCCCATCTAAAAGAACTCACCACACCAACCTTTTTTACACAACCAGTAATAATGCGAACGCTGCAGCCAACTCCCCCAATTTCCCGCATCCTTCAAAGATTCAACTCAATTCAAAAAATCACAAATACCGATATAATTTTTGATTCCCTCCCTCTATTTAAGAAAAACATTTTTAGCACACTGAATTCGCACACATAACACACATATCCACACCCTCACAAGCGCATTTACACACATACAAACACTCTCACACACCCCTCTCCTTCAATAAGTTACTAACTTAATTTAGGTATAATGTATTATTTATCTCACAAAAATATAAGTATATAACAGCGACATGTCATTGGTACCAATTATTGTATTAATTCTATAACTTTGTAACTATTTTCCATTATGTAATAATGTACTGTTTGTTACTGCAAAATAAAAAATTAAAATAGAAGAAATTACTAGAATTAACGTTGAATTTGTGGAATAATCTTGTATATAAAAATTTCACACACTTCGTTGTTCCACAAAACCTTATTTTACTGTTCGTACCTTACAGAAAGCAACATGCTCTTTGTTAAAAAGGCTGCCACAGGCCTAAAAAAAATTTCATTACCATAATCCCTACCTTAAAAGAAGCATATTAATATGCCAATACTATTTCATCAATATCTCAACATTGATAGTTTTGTTGGATACAACATTACTCCGAGCAATGGTTCAATTATTATTCTGCGATTGGCCGCGATGAATCGTAATAATATCAAGATTGTGCAAATTGTTCAAATACGTATACGGATTGCGTCATAAACAAAATAATTAATTGAATTGCCTAATGTGCATTAGGAGAGCAAAGGTTGGGAAGAAGGCCACAGACTCACCTGGTGTCTTCTTTGGTATGTTCCTAATGGTAACAACCTCTGGTCACTTGTTACATTATTGTCTCTCGTAAAATACATAAACAATTCATTTGAATGATTATAACACCATAAAGACCTAGCTAAAACCTTCAACCGATTATTAACTGCGGCGGGCATAATTGACATTTCTTAAGATTGAAATATCACAAGATTGAAATAACACAACTTGATGCAATATTCACATAGCGGTGCGCAACGGTCAAAAAACAAACGACGAACAAGGATTGTTGTCTGTGGCTAAGGTCAAGGAAAGAAATAGAAGGAATGTAGAATTCGGTTGTAAAATCGGCTACACAGAAATGCAATTTATAATGCTATAATTAGTGACTTGCTGTCTGTGTTTAAGCCACATAGCGTCCACAGGAAAACCAAAGTAACCATATATAAGACCATTGTTGTAACTGTATTGGCGTATGGATGTGAGGCGCTGACACTGACGGCAAAGATGGCTGAAATGCTGGGAACTATTTAAAGAAAAGTGTTGAGAAGAATATGTGGACCCGTGAAAGAGGAGGAACAGTGGCGCTTCCGGCACAACAAAGAACTGTATGATATATGAGGCCCCTAACATCTCAACCTGAGGAATATAAAGGTTGAGAATGCCGGACACACGCGTCTCAAAAATAAATATGACTGGACACCCACGTGGAAGGAGAAAAGTGGGAAGACCCATGCTGAGGTGAGAAGACGAGATGATGCAGAGGGGGATGCAGCACAGCTTCTCCAGGTAACAACCTGGAAGTCAGCCGCTGAGAACAGGAGGAGTTGCAGGCGAATGTTGCGGAGGCCAAAGCTCGATGTGAACTTTTGCGCCATCGCATAGAGAGAGAAAGAAAGAGAGAGGTAATTAGTGGCGTCCAGAGAGTTTTTATTCAGGGTAGGCAGCAGAAAAAATGGTGTTAATTTACTATCTTACTACAGACAGTGGCAAGTTTTCTCTAATTGCAAAGCTGCAGGCTTTAGCCGATGTTATTTCAAATTAACAATCAAAATTGCCAATCGAAACCGCTTTATTTGTTCATATTACCAGCCAAACATTAAAGCCAACATAACATGTTTAATTTCGTTAGTAAAATTTTAATGAAAAATAGAGGTACCAGCAGATGGCACCGATTGCTTCATTTGGGATTTGTACCGAGAGGCACAGCCTTTTTCAACACTAACACAAACGAGTCGTACCTTGAATACGCATTGCTCACACATCAACATTTTGTGTAAATTACAGTAAACATTTGAATTAATATGTCATTTGCGTTATATTTAGTGCCTGCTTTCGACAAAGTCGTAGAGCGGTCGTAGAGGCTTGGCAGCGCTTATGAATTCGTAGCTGGAACATCGCGCGTATTTTTAATGCGTATATTGATTTTTTGCAATAATTTCATACATTTTAGTAATATTTATTTTTTATGTACCTAAATAGTGTAGGGTAGGTAATGCTTTAGGGTTACGCGACTTTTCATCCCGCGAGAAAATATCCTCGAAAAAATATCCTCCAACAAAATATCTACTAAAACCTATTATATTAAAATTGAAATTAAAACACTTTTTAACTTATTTCCACTTATTTATTTCACCAGTACCGGTTTCATCCTATTATGGACATCTTCAGGCTGGCAATTTACATTCTTTTGTTACAGAATAATAGGATGAAACCGGTACTTGTGAAATAAATAAGTGGAAATAAGTTAAAAAGTGTTTTAATTTCAATTTTAATACAATATAATTCCACCACGTATAACAGAACAATAAATAAACTCATACTAAAACCTAACCTAACCTAGGTTAGGTTAAGTTTTTGTAGTAGTTTTTGTCCGTGGGATATCTTGTAGGAAGATATTTTGTCGGAGATATTTGGTCGAGGGATGAAAAAGCGCATTACCATGCAAGTGACTACGTGGATTGAATGACTCTCGACATAATTATTTTTACAATTTATGGCTTATTCAAACAAATCATAAGATTTTATTCTTTACAATCCGATGATTTGAAACATATCTTTAAAGATAAGTATCTATTAATTTTCGTTGTCTGTGATAATGTGTTGGTTATTCCCGCATGGATTATTCCTACGAAATTTTTTTGACACTCAATGAACTAAAATTTAATTTTAATTAAAATCCCATTTTCGAAATGGGAACTGATTATTGAGACAAGAGTTAAAGTAAATAGTACCTACCTATAATCATAGTTTGTGTTAATATTTTATTAATTAATAATAAACTATACATTGGAATGAAACATGTATATCTTTTGTTTAACTTTTAGACAGTTTTCGTGTGTTTTCAAGTTTACTAATATGGGCAAAAGGTAATTTTCGAAAGAATCTGATGAAAAATTGACAGTAAGTGTTAGTCTTTTGAAAGGCAAATATTTTATAAATACTTTCTCGCAATTCCTACAATCCTCGGCTGGCTAAGCGGCGTAAGCAACATTTTCTGCTTACTGTAGTGGACGGCCGGCGTGGTCTAGCGGCAAGGCTTTTGACTCGCAATCCGAAGGACACGGGATCGAATCCCGTCGTGGGCAAATAAATTTGATGTGATTAATTTGTGTTTTTCACGATTAATTTATAATAATTTAAAATAATTTATACTACATTTGCGGCATGTTCCAGAGTGGAAGATACCTACTCTTAGTATCGGAGTGGTGTAAGACCACCGTTCAGAATTAAACGTTGCTTCAAATGGCTTTAGTCGTGTTTGGTGACCAGATCTGAATAGTCAGGTACTTCCCTACCTTCCTCTTCCTCATCTCCTTCCCTTCAGCCTCACAACATACCCCAATTGTGGACGCAAAGACTCACTGGCTCCAGACGGAAGCAGCTGGGACTCTTATGAGGCATTCATATTTAAAAAAACGTTAAAAGTGAGAGATTTTTAAATATTGTTATTCGTAACCAGAGAATTTTTGTCTTTATTTGAAAAAAAAAATTGTAATTTTCCCTCGATTTTTCACGGGTTTGCGCCGTGTATTTTACATAATCGGTTGTAGTGATGCGTAATTCGGATTTCCCGTGAATAATACATGATATCCATGACTTTTTCATGTGTGGGTATTTTCCGCCCCAATTGTAAAATGTAATCTGATGGAGGTCATGGGGGAGGGGAAATAAAGAGGTAAGAAGAAGATACCGAAGTGAGTACCTGACATTCAGAAATTGAAAGAGAGAATTTACCTCTTATCAAAGTAATTTGATTACGTGACTTTTCTAGAAAATTATTGTTAAACAGGATTTTTTGAAACCTGAATCCAATTGGATTCTATAAATAAAGTATTCTAATCAAAAATTGGATTTTTGAAGTAAAACTTCTTTACGCACGCTCGAATTGGGGGGTAACCTGGTGAATGCGTTACGAAAAGTGGTGATGTGTTACGAAAAGTGTGATTTTACGAAAAGTGTGATGCGAACAGTATTCTAAGCGAACGGTGATCGATGGCGAGACGAACGATCGGGCTTTTACGCACGCTTGACTTGGGAAGTGATAAGGATAAGGATAAGGATGGTCATCCCAAGGTCGTAGGTCACCCCAAGGTCGTAGGTCACCCCAAGGTCGTAGGTCACCCCAAGGACGTAGGTCACCCCAAGGTCGTAAGTCACCCCAAGATCGTAGGTCACCCCAATGTCGTAGGTCACCCCAAGGTCGTATGTCACCCCAAGGTCGTAAGTCACCCCAAGATCGTAGGTCACCCCAAGGTCGTAGGTCACCCCAAGGTTGTATGTCACCCCAAGGTCGTAGATCACCCCAAGGTCGTAGGTCACCCCAAGGTCGTAAGTCACCCCAATGTCATATGTCACCCCAATGTCAATGTCATATGTTCTTTTATAAGTTTAATTCGTGTGGTCTAAAGCACACTCGTTTTTTTCTTTGGTAAAGGAATAATAAAAACTGTAAGTAGGTCCTCTGCGTGGGTCACACTTGTCTTTATTCTCTATCCAAAGGGTGATCTAATCTGAGCACCCGTAAAACGTGAAACTCATAACAAATTGAAAGCTTTCCTAAAACCGGCTTACAGGAATTGCAGCACCTTGGGAAGTTAGACTAAAACTGGCAGACCGGCTCAAGGGAGAGGTAGATGCTATACATACACTCATAATTTTTTTTTTTTTTTTACACACTTTACAAATATAAGACAAAAAAGTCCCGATAAACTACTTTTTAGCAGTTTGTCTAACGGGTTCTTTACATTAAAGATCTTTTTATAGTGCGTTAATAATTACATTTTCACAATTATATAAAATAAAAATTAAAAATTTTACAGAAATACAGAGAAAAGAAAAATTATGAAAACATAAATAACAATTTTAAAGTTTTTAGAATAATATGTCATTGTGAACTAATAGAAATTAATTTTCCAGTAAGCCATGTCTTCAGTAAATTCACCAATTGTTTGTTTTGGGCACAGTTTTTAATTTCAGCAGGTAACTTGTTTAAACAACTGGGAATCATGTAATATAACGTTCTTTGTCCGTATTTATTTGTATGCTTAGGTACAATTAGTCCTTCTACATATGTTTAATTATGTTCCAGCCTGTTTATATGTAAAGGGTTAATGTGATGAAATATAATTTTGTACCACAGAATTGCTGTTACTGAAAGAATTTTTAGACTTTGATAAAAGTACGGAATATTATGCCTTTCTTTGTATACATTTTTTGCAGCTAATAATTTAACCAATTTATACTATTACGGTTCTGACCGTTGTGTATGATATGTATGTAAATAAGTATAAATATATAACTAGTAGTTCTGTGAACAAAGGACCTCATATTTTCTTTTCTTTAATAAATCAAAATTAAAATTCTGTAAGTAGCTTTCTACTTAACTATAAACCATAATATTATTATACTCTGTAGAATTTTATTTCATAATTTTTCCGAAGAAACGTCACTGTCCCAAAGGCAATTCTTTTTTCGAACTTTCCAGAGACAGCTAGGTACCATAATATTGCAAAAATGCTAATTAGAAGGTCCAAATAAAGAAAACGATTTCAGATGTATAAAATAATTTTTAAAACGGTCAACATTTTAAGTCAGAAACTACAAAATATTTTACAGACAGACGAAATGAAAAACAGACATGTTAAAACAAGGCTTCCCTACGCTCATTCAAAAAGCTTGTTTATTTTGATTTCCGCAAACAATCAACTTCAACAAATCAAAATTATGCATGATAATGGGCACCATGTGAACATTTTTTATTGGTTTATAACCTAATTATTATCTCTAGTTTATCGTTTTCTTTAATGCATGTAATGTTATTAACCTGTAAATGTTCCGAATAAAATAAAAATAAATATTTTGGACACTCGATCACCAAAATAAAATTATTAGCGTTTTGACATCCTGTCAACAGTGAACTCTGGCGACATGTAATTTTCACAACTTTTCCAAGAAATGAACAACAGCTTGCAAAAATAACATCTTAACATGATAATAAATCACGTAAAAAAACCGATATGAGTGATGTAAGTACCTTTTATGTTGATTTTTTCTCATTATTACTTCTATCCTGATGATGGACACTGCAAGACTGTCTAAAGTAATCCCAGGGAGAGGTCGTACGTGACGTCATCGTACTAGTATCTTAAGTCTTTTTCGTTTTCATACAAGTTGTGCGAGAAGGAACCACCCTTTTCTAATATGAAGGATAATTGGGGTACATAAAAATTGGGGTATGTTGTAACGCTGAAGGGAAGAGAAAGAGATGAAAAAGAGGTGAGGAAGAAAAATTGGGTTAGAAAAAGGTTGGAAAGTACCTGGCTAGTCACACCTGGCCACCAAATGCGGATAAAGTCAAGCAAGCTTTCGAATCTGAATGGTGGTCTTTCACCAGGTCAATACTAATAGTAACGATCGACGCGTCCAGTTGATTAGTCAGACATCTCCGAAAAATCGAAATTTGACTTCAGTACGCAGTTGTGTGTAAAAGTGTACCCTCTATCTGGTACAATACTCAGATTACTCACTAAAACAATGAATTATTATGCAGAAAAACCTGTAGTGAAATAAACACAAAACTGATGTTTTCTGGAATACTAGTGGGATATTTTAAAATTTAATGCTAATGCATTAAATTTTTGCTTCCTTGTGATATTTTAAAGCAAGTAAAAACTAACTAACTAACTAACCATCACGCCGTTTCCCCGCAGGGGTAGGCAGAGAGGACGGACCGCCAAACAACTCGATCTTGGCACACACTCCTTGCCTCGTTCACATTCATACATCGTCTCATACATGCTCTTCTATTATTCCGACTTTTCACATGGCCCGACAGATTCACTTGCTCGTGCCATATTTTCCTCGGGCGTCCTCGACTTCTTCTACTGTTCACATTTGCGTCACATATACTCCTTACACTCCTTTCCTCGTTCATTCGCTCTACATCGTCCCTTTCTTAATCTTACTCATTACGCTTACATCAGCCTTGCATTCTTCGCGGATCTCCACATTTCTCACACGATCGTACATGGTTTTACCACACATACGCCTCAGGGATCTCATCTCTTTAGCATTCAGTCTACTTTCGTAGTTGCCAGTTCCATGCCTCACTGCCGTACATCAGGATAGGTACCAGCACTCCGTTATGGACGACTAACTTCGCTTCTTTGGACAGTTTTTTGTTGGCGCCAACGGCGTTCAGTCCACAATTAATAGAGTTGCCTGCATTTACCCTTCTTTCGATATCTCTGTCAGCCCTCCCATCTATTCATCTATACTATAAAGCATGTAAACACATACATATACGTTTATACAATATTTGATTTATGGAGATCGTTCGAATATCGCTTTCATTATTATCTCAAAACTTAGTATATGTATATTTTATTTTTTATTTTTTTTTTTATTTATAACATTACATTTGATACATTTGTATGGCAAAAATAACATAATAATAACATTGAAAAATAACTATAAAATGTGTACAAGTGTTATTATGTCTTGTGGGTCGATATTAGTTCCTAGCTAGGCAGATTGCCCGTTCTAAGGAACCAAATGCTGGTGAGAATGCAAAAAAAAAAAAATTTACAAAATGTTCATTTTAATTTTTTCAATTAAATATACATCAATAAAAATGCCTGAAAATTTATTCTGTAACAAAGAAAGAAAAAGAAAAGAAAAATGTTTTTTTATTTTTTATTTAAATAATATACGTACTGAATTTTTACTAAATGTGCCGTTAATAGGCCGTGTAAAATTTTAAGTGACATTATTTAATAGTTCTTCAGATTCCACCCTACCTAAGCCAATCAACCATTTTGTTATTATTGAACTGACGTGGGACATTTTGCTAGCTTTAATATTTAATTCTAGGGGAATTTTATTATATATTTTTGGTCCAAGATATGTACATGTTTTTTGATACTTTGCTGTATTGCTCCCTGGGATCACAAGATCCTTTCTGGTGTGACTTCTAATATGATATGTCTGACTAATCAACTGAACGATCGTTGTATCAACCACCATGGCTCTCCGAAACGTTGGCTCAAGAAGGAGAAGGAAGCACGGCGAATATCTCCAAAAATCACTCAACATATTTCACACGAATGTTATAATTGTGCAAAATATAATTTTCACGCCATTGTATAAATATAATTGTCACTTCGCATCAATTACAAATGCTTGTTCTATTCTCCAGGTGTCGGCGGTGGTGGATGACGTGTACGCGGAGCACTCGCACGTGGCGGGCCAGTTCAGCATGCTGGCCTCCAGCCGCGCGCACGTGGCCGGCTCTCTCAACCCGCGAGCTCTGCTCGGCGCCCGGGTTCACAGCAACTTCATCGGCTGCCTCAAAAAGGTAAATATTGTGCTTTTATTTTTACTAATAATTAAGCCGCAGATTTGACTGGATGGTCGAAAAATTGACCATTTTTAATTTTCTGCGATTGAAATCGGTCCAAAATTGGACCGCATTTTCCTACCATTCGTAAAACATTTATTGTAATTATTTAAAACTTTCCATTACCAGCCATTTATTTTAAGACGAAGCTATTGAAATGCTTTATTTATTATGACCATAGTTGTCGCAAATCAGAACTTCGTAGACTATTTTAGAACGATGTTAAAAATGAATTTTTTAAATATTTTTTTTTCCGCCGAATTTTGATAAGCTGGACGGTTAAAACCCCTGGGAGGCCAAGGGGACACCGATGTCCCCTACGATTTAAAAAAAAACTTTTTCTATGCGATTTTGACCCTTATGTATAAAGAAACTGTATGAAAACAAGGTCAAAATCGCTTGCACCAATATCTCTATAGGGTAAAAATTTTCATTCATATGGCAACTCTAGAATTTTTGTAATTACATACTTTATCTGTGACTTCAGACCGCTGTCAAAACCGAAAAGTCGTGAGTTTTAGCATTTTTGTTCCTTTTTCAAATGCACATAAAGGTATTTATTTATTATTACCTTTGAAATGTGTTTTTTCACGTAGGATGTCTATTCAGGTTTATGTAAAAATCAAAATATCACAAAGGGTAACAATTATTATAAGCAATAATTATCAGCCTGAAACACTCATCCACATTGAAAAATCTTCCGAGAAAAGATACATGACGCCAACGGGACGTTGACGTTGGCGTCATGTATCTTTTCTCGGAAGATTTTTCAATGTGGATGAGTGTTTCAGGCTGATAATTATTGCTTATAATAATTGTTACCCTTTGTGCTATGCATAAAAAATCTTGTCTTAAAAACGTTAGTTTTACAATTAAAAATAATAATAAAAATATCAGTTCATTTTCGTATTTATACGGATATTTAAGCAAAATTCGGGAACCAAATTTTCGCGCCTTTGTTCTTGGCTTCCAATAAGTCCTTTTTTCCATAGATATGTACCTTTCATTGTTAAGTATACCACAGACAACATACAGAAATCGAAAATATTCTGTGTTGACTCGAATAAGTAACCCTCAGACGGTTTCAAATTAAAAATATGCATGATTCGCGCAGTTATAAACTTATCGATTTTTTTATACATCCTACAAATATGAGATAAACGTTAAGGTACAGTTTAATTCATTGGCTATATAGCACGATAATAAGTTTTTATGTTAAAATTCGAAGGTATGATTTTTTTTAATGTTGGCGAAAAATTTATAAAATGTTCTTCTGGGAAATCTCAAGCAATCTAGGCAAATATATTTATTTCGCGTGATCGCTCTAGTGGTTAGCCATTGCAGCCAGATATATTGCTTGTACATAGCATGTTTCAAGCGTGTTATTCGACTTCAAAAACGAAATTGTAAAAACAGCGTTTCACAAGGACATCGCTATCAGAAATTAAAAGTGTGTGTATATGCACAAACAAACACAATTCAAAGTAAGTGTTGTTCTTAGTGCGCGACCTGTTATAAAAATCAACAAAGAGGCTCAAAGACTTACATATCTTCGAGGAACGAAAGGGGTGATTTTTTAATGTATTTTTGTTCCACGCCTATGAAGATAATCGAACCTTCAACCCAATAAACTGGTAAGGTTCTGTTTCAGTTCTGCCTGGTGGATGGATAATGGATTTGAGGTGCTTTCCCCTTACTAGAAAATAATGATGAACAACTATTTACCTTATTATTAACGGTGTTTATCAGTTGTGCAAATTTTAACCCGTCTAATCACAGGAGACCCAAGTTGTCCCAAAACATCACATGCCGTTATAATAACAGGAGATGCAGATTGTTCCAGAACGACCGTGCATTATTAAAAGTTAAATATCTCTCTTCCTGTCATGTAAATATTTGTGATTTTTTTAATGTTAGAAAGCGAAAGAAATAATCCTTTTTATTGTCTAAAAATATATATATATAAGCAATATTGTTTAGATATTTTATAAAACCTGATCGTAAATGACGATTTTATTTTTCGCCAATTTGTGACGTTACAAACACTTAATTTTAAAATAAAAATTTATGAATGTGATAAAAAGTGAAGTGACAGTTTTATTACAAATTTTCTGAAGAAAAGGAATCTGTTTTTACAATTTTAAGTTTATTCTGTTTTAAGTACTTTAAGTCGAATATTCGCAGGTATGTATTTTTGAGCCAATTTACATTATTTCCAAAATCAAAATTTTAATATTTAGAAACAAAAATGATTTCATAAACACATCGGAAAAATTTTCACTAGATTTTAGAAAAAAAATTGTTTTTTCAAAAGAGTTAAAAAATGAATATTTAAAATGTATGAGAAAAACCGGGAATTTTGCAGGCAAAAGTTCATGGATATTATTCGAACCATTTTAAAACGTTTGTATCTTGTATATTCATATATGTCTGGATTCCCGAAAGACCACCACAATGCAGATGAGTCAGAATTGAGTAACTTTCATAACTACTGTTTATTGCGTCATTCTTGTCAACAGACTCATAATATCGAGAAGCAATATCGTGAATTTAACAGATAATACCTAATATAACTTTCGAGTTTTTTTTTGCTTAAGACGCAAATTCAATGATGATGAATTTGTGTGGGCGGATTTTAATTCTATAAAATGATATTATTTATATGACCCACACCGAATAAAAATTGCTGTAAGGCCAGAGAAGTTTTTATGGCTCCTCGGGTGAGTTACGTTGAATGCGACGTTGGAGGTATTTGTTTATGCATGTCTGAAAGAGGAATAAATTGAAAGAAATACGAATACGTGCAGCTATTTTCACATGTTCACTGTTAAAAAAAGCAACAACCCAATCATGAGTGGGAGTTCCACCAAGTGTATGATATATACAATAATATGATGTTTGACGTGGTGAAATCTGCTCTTGAGACCTACTCTACCTAATATTTGTTATTATATTAACGAAATAAAGATAATTACGTGTGGCATATATAGTTCAAACTTAGCTGTTAATTTGTTCGTGGAAAGTAAGCCGATAATTTGAGGTTTCAATTTGGCATAACTTCGCAGTACTCAATATACCCATTCCCGCAGAAGAACTTCTCTCCACGCTCTGTCTATCTCGGATATTAGGTACATCCAAAATGCCCTCCAGCAGAGTTCTCAACATGCTCATAATATCTTGAGGAATATTATTTTAATCCGTCTTATAAAACAAGCGTGTTGTTTGCTACAAAACCAAATAGTATGGAACACAACTTCAATAAGAAGTAACGTCATTCCAACTCCATCTTCAACGCCACTTCACCGACATTCCCGTTTTCCCGTCTTCCCCGCCACTAACAATTTCATCTCAGCCATTGAACTTCAGCAATAATGGAGAAACTTAGCTAATAAATTACTGTTTGAGTCTTGTTCAAAACGTTATAATAGAATATGTCACAACTCATAATCTCATAGTCGAGTTGATATCTTGCTTTGGGTACCACTTACTTATCCCAGATTGTACGATAAGTTCGTTATTTGTATAGTTTTATGCTTCAGCGTAAAGTTTACCTACTTTATAAGTTTTGATATGAGTAATAGGGCGGAACGAAATAAATCATATTAATTTACTTTTAGCAGTGCGGAAGAGGGATCCTTTTAAGGAGATGATTGAGAGAAGTTTTATTTTCACATCGATGCGAAAATTGCGATAATGTTTAATAAAACACGACTCGTTTAAAATAGAGCAAAAATCTCGCGGGCATTATCTTAAACAGCATTTAAAGAAACACTGTGAATTTTTTCATACATATAACTTGTAAAATAACTAAAAAAAAACGTGTTTCCCAACCCGTCTTTCTTCTGTGTACAAAGTTTGGTGCCCGAGTTTATGTATGAGATAGACTACTGAATTTGATATACGATTACCGGCGAATTATAGAGCTTAATTTTTTTCTTTCAATTAGTAAGAAAACGGCAGAATAAAGTAGCTGTTGAATAATCGTGTGGCGGATTACCGAGATAGTAATTAAAGGATTAAAGTCTTAACTACCCTACCCTGTGAGTCTGTGGGACTGTGGCTTCCCCGATAATAGAGTATTTTTTATAAGAAAAAAATTAGGAAAATGAAGATATTTTTATGTTGACAAATAATTTTTTATAACAATTTAAAATGTGCCATGTTCTATTTGCCGCCAAAACAACATGCACGTTTTCATTCGTGAATTCGGCGGCGATGACGTCAGCCGGGTAATTTCAACTAGTGTTGGTGACATCCTTCTTACCAGCCAGTGGCGGTGTCTATGTCATAATGACGTTTTAATCATTTGGAACCGTTTTAGAATGTGCGATATTTCAAATAAATAATTATGAATAAACTTATTAAAATTAAACGAAATTTAAATACTCGTCCAATAATCAGAAACAGAAAAATAAACGCAGACATTTTTAACAGTAAGAACTTATTTATAGTTTGTGAAAATATCTCTTTTGAGACTAAAGGGAGCGGGGGGATAAGGAGATAGAAAGATGTATGGTGGATAATAGATACCTGGTTATTCAGATCGGGTTAAGGCCCGGTAGTAAGCGTTCAAAATAAAGAAGAAGGTGAGATATGTAAATACGAATTTTAGAGGGAGCGCGCTAATATTAAAAACGATAATATGAAGCGAAAATTGTGAAAATATTTAATAAAACACCACTTCTTTAAAACAGAGCAAAAATCTCTCGGCTAGCATTTAAAGAAACGCTACGATTTTTACGTACCCGCAACATGTTGAAAAACAGAACAAAATGTGTTTTTAATAATTTTCGGAGCATTTTTTGCAATTTTTTTCTATCGAAGGAATTTCATTTAATTAGCGTTTCGGCTTTACAAATATTACCTTTAAAGATAACTATTTTTTTTAGAAACTTAAAAACTTAAGAGTGTTCAAGAGAAATATGTTATAAATCTGTAGAAATTCGGAATTCGGGACTTAATAAACACGGCTAAAGCCATTTCAAGCATGATGTTCTTTAACTGGGGTTAAAAAAGTGTATCTACCACACTAAGACATTCATATAGAATTTGAAGTGTTTTTTTTCTAATTAGGTTTTTTTTAATAGAATATTTTTGGAGATCGTGCCCTGAATCATAGTATTTTTCTTATAAAGTATGAACCCTACTTAACGTGGTTAAACCAATTAGTGTGGGTTGGTATTGAATCAAAAGATAAAGTAATTCAAGCACGTCATGGTTCAATATTAAACCGAAGGCTGTGTGGCACGTCACAAAAATTTAGATCTCAGTCAGTGAGGGTGTCAAAACTTTCTTCTTAACTTGTTTTACATGGGTACTAGAATGATATCTTAGAGTTAGAGCTTCGCGTGGGAGGATACTTAAATAAATAATTCGGGACCTTTAGAGTTTAAATTATTCAATGAAAGCTGTCAAACGAAACTTCCAGTGTCATCTTATTATTCAAAAGATGATTCGTATATTTAATGGGTTTTAGTCAGTTTGGCAGATATTATGACAAGCTCTACGTTTAATTTTTTTACTAGCTGACTCGGCGAACTTCATACCGCCTCAGAACCAATAACACTGTTGTTAACTTAGTAGCTGAATTAAGTTCAGTTTTTTTATTTAGTTAAAAATTACATTAAGAAACAATTATCAATGCGCAACTGTCCGTGTTTTGTTTTTGACTGTATCAGAGATGGCGTTGTGTACGATTTATATTTTTTGTGATTTTCTTACCTTTCCACTTACTTACGGGAATTACGTTTCATTTTCTTTATACGTTTGAGAGAGATTTATTATAATTATTGTATATATCCTTTGGAGGGGTGCAGACATACGTTCACCGTTTGTTCCATTTTCGAGTGTTGACATTTAGTGAGTAAGAAAAAGGTGTTATAAGCGGATATAATGTTGGGTTATCTGTTATGTTATTATACGGATTGATAGGGTTATCTAAATATCAGGGTATAATGTAAAATAGGGTAATGGCACTGGAAGTGTTGTGTTGTGATTTGTACCTACTTTGTGGTCATGTAAACATGACATTTACACCTCTTATTGAGTGGGTGTTGGAAATGTTATAGTTACAGGGTTATACATAAAGGTACACAGTTATCAGCTTTAATCCCATGGGATCTTGGACGCCAAATCTCGTGGGTACGAGATATGCTGGACTTTGTCGGTAGGCATAACATACTCCCATCAGAGCGTGGACACTGTTATTTTATTCAATGTTGTGAAGCTTGGAAATATAAAATAAAAGAGTGGATGTATAACAAGATTTATATATTAAAAGATTAAGCATACCTGTGGACCGTATCTAGCGAGCTACTAGCTAAAAACCTATAACGTTGCTGCGACGAATCCAGATGCATAGCGAGGGGACCCTACCTCCCTCACAATTGCATCATCGCCAGGTTTTTCGATCTTCTCCATCCATCTTAGGTAGTTGTGGAGTATGGGAACGCCATGCCCTTGGCGTCCTCCATTCAGGTCCCATCAGGTTGTAGAAATAAATGGCGTGGAAAAAGCGGACGGGTTGTATGCCGTTGTATTATTGGTGATGCATCTCGTCGATGACGGATGGTGTATATAATCGAAGATTATGATTAAACTTGTCGATCAAGCCACCATTTTTAACACATCGGGCTTCTACACTTGAATACCCGTAAAATAAAGATTCTCCAGTCGCGATAACCTTGTACCGGCTGAGATTTAAGGAAAACTATCGTTCACATATTAAATTAACTTGAAACAACCCGCCGATTAAACAATTTTCATCATAAAATAAAATCCACTTGTTGACTGTCGGATTCACATCCTGCCCTCAAGATGCGAATCCAAGAAGTGAAGGAAATCGATCATGATCCCCCTATCGTTCGAAAGTTTAACTAATCGGAGAAAAAGTGAAACTATTAGTGGCCAGTAAAATAATTAGAGTTTTTAACCTGGGGTAATTAAGAACATTAATTTCATTATTAAATTATTTTCATAACAAAGGGGCAGCATTATATGTTTAAAAACAAAAGCAAAATAATCAACGCATTGACATTTGACGTTTTTGAATTGTCGGAATTCACTCTCTACTCAATATTATACTTATTACATTATTTTTGCAGCTCTTTCAAAAGATGAGAATTCGTTCCATACAAAATGAATGGGAAAAAAAAAATTCATTATTATTACGAGGCGGCAAAGTGGCGGCTTTTACAGAGCCGAACTCTAGGGAAGACAACTTAATTTTTAAACACGCAAAAAACGCGTAGGTACCTATTAAATAGTTGTTTTTAAATTACTTCACAGTTTTAGCAAGTTGAGTACGTTGTCGGAAATAAAAGTTTATTGACTTATAGTAGTAATACATGACGTGCAAAGTTTTCTCGGAACGATTTGTTTTGGAGATATACTTTAACTGCTGACCCTGTATAAAACACAAGGGCGGCCAACTGTTTAATTTGGTAGCCACCTCTGGTCTGGAGTCCCAAAATAATTTTTAAAAAAACATGACTCTGCGCAAAAACGGGCGGTCCGTTTGATAGCTTCCCCGATTACAACTGGATCGCAATCTTTAGAGCACTGGCATCAGTTAGGAATGCTGTCCGTGTTCTACCGGTATTTCAATGGAAGGTGCTCGAAGGACTAGCGTCTGTGATCCCTTCGGCACCGTTGCATAATTGTGAAACACACCAATCGGGAACCCAACATTTGTGCATGGTTGACTTTTATATCGCATAAGAATAGGTCATTTCTACGGCTTGTTCAAGTTCTCGAGTTCATGAGCTCAGCTGTCGAATGATTGCTGGCTTCTGTGTTTCCTACCTAATTCAACATAGATCTCTTCAAGACCCCTCTTCTCCCTAAAAAAAACCATCCACACAACATCTCCATAGATGACATAGACTCTGAAGAAAAATTATTTTCCTCGGGGCCTTCTGTGTGGAGTGAAAGTACAACAATAAAAAATTAAAAACATTTTTTATGTGAATACCGCACCAGAATCCCAATTGCTGGGGCGGGAAGTTGGAAGAGGAAGGTTGGGAATTACATGGCCATTCAGATCAGGTCACCAAACACGGCCAAAGTCATTTCAAGCAATGCTTGAATTCTGAATGGTTGTCTCACACCAGGGTGATGCTGAGAGTCTCTTCCACTTTGAAACGCGCCGCAAATATGTCATATATATTATTTAAAATAATTTTAAAATTTACGCGCCCGACATTTGTCGAGTGAGAACGAGTTGTGAGAACGAGTCGAGTCACATGAGAACGGTTCGTTCCTACGACTCGTTCTTGAGTTCAACAGCTCGGCTATGGAATGATTTGCTGGCCTCTTTGTCTCCTCCCCCTTTGTTTCCATGGGTCCCTTTAAAAAAAAAACCTCCACACAGCAACCCCAAAGACTTAGTGTTGGGTAGGACTCGACATCAGGATGAGTTTGTAGTTGAGGTGTTACAAAATATTTTCGCTTACGGGGGGGGAGGGGGGAGGGGGGGGGTTGGCTAGATAATTTCAGCTCTACACAGGGGGCCCTGAGGAAAATTCCCCTCAGACCCTATGTCATCAGCTGTGGACGTATAAGTCAAAAGGACTCCCTCAACCACTCTCTCTGGATCCGGCCTGGACAAACTTCACCCCATGAGCCCAGGTACCCCTGCTAAGTCACCAAACGTAGCGAACCACTTGGGGTGACTTATGGCAGATGTGTTGGTTATCTAATAATGGTTCCTGGGGCGGCGGTACCCATACCCGCCTCCCGTGTTTGTTAGTTTTGTAATACGAAAAATGGATATGAAAAAGCCTACCCTCCCACCCCCCCCCCCTCTCACCCCCCTTCCACCTCCTCCCCCCACCACCACCTCTGATCCACCCCCCCCCCTGCACCCACCCTCTGATCCCCCCCCTCAACAACCCCCTCCACCTCATCTCAACACTCCCTCAACCTCCCTCCCTTGGGAGCTGTTGGGACTCTTGTGCGGTATTCACATAACAATAATTTAAAAAAAAAAATTTTTTTTTAGCTGTTGGAACTCTTGTTCGGTATTCACATAATAATAATTTACAATAAAAATATATTTTTTTTAAATTTAAAAAACATTTTGGAGCAGTTGGGACGCTTGTGCGGTAATTTACAATGAATTAAAAAAAAAAATTTTTGGAGCAGCTGGTACTCTTGTGCGGTATTTACTTAACAATACATAATTTACAATTAAAAATATTTAGAAAAAAAATTTTTGAGCAATTGGGACTCTTGTGCGGTATTCACATAACAATAATTTACAATAAAAAATATATAAAAAAAAAATTGGAGCAGTTGGTACTCTTGTGCGGAATTATTATATGAATGGCTCACCCCAACACCACCTCCTGGTTCTTGTACAAAAATCTCATTCAAACTCCTCATGCCTCACCACCTCATGGATTTGACCCATACGATACGTGACATGACATGTAGCCCAATACACCAACCACCTCACACCTCACCGACAAACCTCATCCCATGACCCCGAGCACCTCTGCTAAGTCACCAAACGTAGCGAACCACTTGGGGTGACCTATGGCAGAGGTGTTATCCAATAAATGGTTCCCGGGGCTGCGGTACCCATACCCGCCTCCCAAATTGACTATACCTAAATAAAAACAAATCTGTTAACATCTTATTTCAAGTGGATTTCTAAAAAATCCTGTCGAAATATTACAATAGTAAAATTATATTGTCAATACTGTTTCGTATTCAAAGCGCAAAACATTTCACGTCCTGCTGTAGATTAGGAATGATTGTTTTCTTAGAAAACAAGCCGATAATATATCTCTTTTCTTTTCCTTATATTTTCTATTGAAGAGAAAGAGACGAAAATAATATTATATACATATGTTTATAATATTCCAAATAAAGGTATCATATTTCATTTTGCCCGACTCGCCGCTGAGGGGAACCGCATCTAGCAAGTCAAGTAAAGTGATTTTTATCACAAAAAGGATAAAGAGAAGTATAAGATGTAATGTTATTTTATTGAAATCAATTTATCCCTTTTCATTTGAACTCAACCTTTTGCATGTCGTAATATTTTGTCGGCTATATCACAGTAGTTCGCTCTGCACCTGCATGCTAATGCCAGCGACAAAACTGGAATATCATTATTATTAAATTTTCTATTTATTTCCTACAAACTTGGTATAATATTTCATTAAAATAACACAATTGATATCACACAACCTCCAAACTGAAAATCCAATATATTTGTATGTGCAAAAGTGTTGTTTGTACGAATTCACTGTTTGAAAATCTATTTCGTAAAAAATAATACAAAATTGAGAATTTGTTCACACCAAACCTCTCGTGGTATTCGCTAGCCACGTGCATAAGCTACACTCTGTTTAAAACAAATTTGACCGGTTAAATAACGATAATTTAATTGTTTTGCCTTTAATAATGAGCGGCTCTGGAATTTTACGTTTTGCCTCCACTATCCGCCTCATAATTGAGGTGTGTAGAATCAAATCCAGCATTCTCCACTTTTTTTCAAAAATGGACTAATAATGCAACTTTGTTAATGATTCACTCTTTTACCTAGAAAAGCAGTTATTTGGCATTAAAACGAACTCTTTATGCTTTAAAAATCCATTTTAAAAACTGCGTTAGTATCAAAGGCAGCAATCTCCAACTCACTTAAGAAACAAAACCAGCATTCTCCAATTTGACCAATGGTAAGCCTCCATTTGATCACGTGACAACATGGCCGCCCATACAAAATTGTATGGTCGTGTGTTGAATCTGTCGCTCTAATTTTACTGTTTTAAATAGTTCGGAGTGAATTTAGAAATAAAAACAAGATGCCAGTGTGATTATGGACTCTCACCCTTCATCCGTGCCCAAGAAAAACGCAAGGAAGAAGTCAAGGAATCCAGAAAAATGGAAAGCAAAAGTAGTCAAAATTCTAAGATGAGCTGTCATAAAATACCGTTTATTTCATAGGCGTGGAGTGGCAAAAGATTTTTTTAGGTGTAAAATTCATAAATTAAATTAATATGCATAGACATGTTTTACTTTTATAATTAAATCTAGGATTCATAGCCTTGCACATAAACATTCAAAATTACATGTTTAGTGTTGAAAATTTTGCGAGTTTCAAGCCAATTTTGATCAAAATAATTAACCTTCATTATTTTTCTTCTTTTTTTTTAAATTTTCTCTGTTAATATTATTATTTTTTGTAGTGAAAGCTTCTTTAGCACCGTTGTGATTTGAAACTCGATGAAACAAAAAAGCGACACTAAAAATAGACAAACGCATACATCTATAGGATTAAGGCTGCGAAAGAATAAGATAATAATTGATCCCCTCTTCAAGCAGTGCTTGTCCCCACTCTTGTCTACTTTAGTTTTCTGCAGGTTTCATTTGTACCGCGTGCGAACTGCACACCTGTATTTTTTTACATTAGCTCCACACAGGAGGCCCTGAGGAAAATAATTCCACTCAGGGCCTTTGTCTTCTTTCTTCTTTGGGGATACTGTGTGAAGGGTATTTTTAGGAAAAGAAGGCGAGAAGGTTCTGGGAAGGAAAAGGGTATTACGGGTGGGTAGGAATCTGGGGATCAGTGTGTCCAGAAGTGACGGATGTATAAATCTATCCCTCTCACTGCGATGTTTCGAGAGATCACAGCTGGAGAAGTCAAAGGGACTCCCACAACTATTCTCTCCCGATCCGGCCTGCAATCCAGCAGGCGGGCAGACGCATCCGCCGCCAAGACCCGGACAAACCTCACTCCATAAACCCGGGCATCCCAGCTAAGTCACTAAACGTAGCGAACCACTTGAACAGAGGTTTTCGTTATTTGTTTTTGGGGTGTTATGCCGTGTTGCGCTACCTCCTTCTTTAGCCAAAGTGCCAAAGCAAATGTTTGGGACAGCGTTGCAATGTCCGAAACTTTGACTAAAGAAGGAGGTAGCACTACACGGCATAACACCCCAATAACAAATAACGAAAATACTTTTGGCTGTGAAAATCTAAAGTCATATCTATGGCAGAGGTAGATATTGTTTATCCAATAAATGGTACCCGGGGTGGCGGTACCCATACACACCTCCCAAATTCAATACTGTATGAGTACATTACAAAACCTATTTTTATTTTAATTATACTAAAATTAAAATCATAATAATAATCACGAACTTCCCTGTGATTTGGTCGGTCCATTATTGTGACGTCATATTTATTTGTCAGTATCAAAGTCAGCTTTCTCCACACGTGTGAGAAACAAAAGCAGCATTCTCCTTAGGTGAGTATCAAATGCAGCAATCTCCATAATTAAATCCGTTATAACTAATCAATCAATACAATAAACAAATTCTACTTTGGAAATTATAATAGATACGCAGTTTCCCCTTTTGAATAAAATTATAAACTTATAAATACGTTAAAATTGTTGAAATGAAACGTTTTTTTGGTTTTCTCAAAATAACACTTTTTGGAGAATGCTGCCTTTGATTCTATACCCCTCAATTATTATTATTTTTTTCTCGAATTTTTCCGATGAATAGCTATTCTGCTATTCGGGGCGGAGACAAATCCAACAAATCAAAGATCATAAAAATCGGTCCAGCCGTTCTTAAGTTATAAATGGTGTAACTAACCTGACTTTATTTTATATACTCAAATGTTTAAACAGTTCAAATCATTTTCGTTATTTGTTTTGGGGGTGTTATGCCGTGTTGCGATACCTCCTTCTTTAGCCAACGTTTCGGACATCGTTGCAGTGTCCATCATCAGGGCAGATCCGGCAGATCTATTGGATCTGCCGCACCGCACAAGAGTCCCAACTGCTTCCGTCTGGAGCCAGTGGAACTATGGCATCCCCAATTGGGGTATGTTGTGAGGCTGAAGGTAGTGGAGAGGAGAAGGAGATAGGGAAGAGGAAATGGGGGAAGTACCTGGCTATTCAGATCTGGTCAGCAAACACGGCTAAAGCCAATTCAAGCAACTTTTCAATTCTGAACGGTGGTCTTACACCAGGGCGATACTGAAAGTATCTTCCACTTTGGAACGTGCCGCAAATATATCTACTATATATTATTTTAAATGAATAAATTGTGAAATAACACAAATTAATTAAATAAAATTTATTTGCCACGCCGGGATTCGATCCCGCGACCTTCGGAGTGCTATTCAAGAGCCTTACCCTGGACTACGCCGGCCGTCAACTGTTTTGAAGAAGAGTTATTATAAAGTCCAAATGGTTAAATGTTTTCATTAATAGGGTAAATAGTTTTTTTGCCGTGTTGCGCTACCTCCTTCTTTAGCCAACGTTTCGAACATCGTTGCAGTGTCCATCATCGAGGCAGATCCGGTAGATGTGTGATCTGCCCTGATGATGGACACTGCAACGATTGTGACGTTGGAGTACTTACTTATAATATATTCCCACCAAGGTTGGTCATCCATCCATGTATAGAATGATTAATCTCATACATAGCAAGCAAGCAAGCAATAAGGTTAGGTAGCAATAAGAAGAATGTATGTGAGAACAATGTATAATTTATTATAATATCAAACCCTGCCCTTGGGAACATACTAAAAGAATTAGCTATGAGACTCTAAATTAACAAATGAACTAATCATCAGGGGTGGCTGGTTACGAAGGAATCGTACCCAGCTGTAAATGTTAATAAATTCTCGACACGTGTCAATACGAATGAAATTAAATTGTAAGGACATAAGATTTTAACTGATGGGCGCCTGTAACGTAAATACGAAACATATTTATAAATCAGTAATCTCTAAAGATAATATAAAAGCACAATCTCGATCTGTTAAAAATAAATAATTTAAATCTCACTTCACGTAGTCCAAAATGTCGTCTTGAGTCCAGCCATATGACAGCTCGTGCCACTAAACCACTCCGACTGCGGTAATTCCGCCAATTAACGCGCCGATCATTCACGAAGCATCTTCCAACCTCTGTCGCGCATTCTGTATGCAAGGCTGCCAACCACACCGGTTGAATTCATAGAGCATTACAGTGCCTTGGCGGTTCCTACCGCTACACGATGTCCGAAACGTTGGCTAAAGAAGGAGGTAGCGTAACACGGCATAACACCCCATAAACAAATAACGAAAATACTTTTGGCCGTGAAAATCTTAAAACGTATCGGGTAAATAGTTTATTTCTTTCCGATTGTTGCTTAATCTGTTTAAACCAAATACTTTGGTACAGTGACTTTTAAAAGATATTACATTAAAATTACCGCATATTACCAAAATTCAATTTCCTGCTTTCTTGTCTTACGTCTTCCTTGTCTTTGTTTAATAAATGTTCGTGACTTGCGATAAAGTTCCTTTTGAACGTTTTTAATACGGATTTGCACATCAAAGAAAAGTTCAATTTTAATCCAAATGTCTTCCGCGATCTTGAAACAATAATTAAAATAAGAAACAATAATTGCAGAAAGCAATAATGCCCGCTTTACCTTATTAAATGTATCTAACAAGAAAGATGAGCAATTTTCTTAATAACTCTTCACATTATATTCAATTTATTACTCAAAAAAGATACGTTATTCATTTTATTACTAAATTTACATGTTTATTTTGCTATAAATAACATTTCAATGATACGTATATTATATTTTACAAAATATTTCATTCAGTGGCATTTTTGGTCATACCTTCTTAGAAAAGACGACTTCTCGTGCCTGTGAGGGAGCCACGATTCTTACTTTTTTAGATAGGTAAACCATATATAATTTTGATTCTATTTGTAAAATGGTTGCGATTAAAATATAAACGTATTAGGTCCTTACATATGAAATTGGCGTTTTGCCATACTGGCAACTTTGATCTCAAATATCTTCTCTTTGGTTAGGAATTCCAAATTCAAATTTATACAGCTATTTACTCATGTATTTGTTTTCGAACATTATAATTTATTTGTTTTTTCCTTAATTGTTTTTTTTTTGCGTCACTTAGTTTACAAAATGGAAAACTTGAAATACCGCGTTATTTACGAGTACGAGTTCCACCGTGGCACCAGTGCTGCAGAAACGGCTCGAAGGATTAATGATGTATATGGCGACGGTGCCGCAAAAGAATTCACAGTGCGTTTTTGGTTCCAACGTTTTCGTTCTGGAAATTTCGACCTGCAGAACAAGCCCCGTGGACGGCCGGAGACCAAAGTTGATAATGAAGAATTGAGAGGCTATTGTGGAAGTGGATCCATCGCAAACCACGTCCGAGTTAGCTGCAGGCTGCGGTGTTAGTGATCAAACTGTTTTAATCCACTTGAAGCAAATTGGGAAGGTGAAAAAGCTTGAAAGGTGGGTACCTCACGAATTGAGTGAAGAAAATCAACAAACGCGCGTCAGAACGCTAGACCACACACTGCACAACAGACGGCTACCAAATTAGAGGAGCTTCAATTGGAATGTCTAAGGCATCCACCGTACTCTCCGGACCTTGCCCCAACAGATTACCATTTTTTTCGAAATTTGGATAACTTCTTGCAAGGGAAAAAATTCACCTCCGATGGGGCAGTCCAAACCGCCTTCAAAGATTTAATTGATTCCCGACCGAATGTTTTTTTTTAGTAAAGGGATCGATGAACTATCTATGAGATGGCAAAAGTGCATAGAGAGCAATGGTACATAGTTTGAATAAATACATTATATTTAAAAAAATCGACTTTATGTTCCTCCCATACAAAACGCCAATTTCATATGTAAGGCCCTAATATTTTAGTTTTTTTTTAATATACCTAATCTTGCATAATGGGTTTGCACTTGTGTTGTATTAAAATTACGTGTTATAAATCGGTTTCCATTTCTAATTAGTTTCGAGTTTTCCTTTTTTTCCTTTACACATATTTAAATCTTGCGTATACTCATATATCGTTGACATTTGGTGCTTTTTGAAAACAAAGTTATCTTCGGTTAAGAAGGTAGAAATTTTTAAATATTACTTTTATTATGAATCTTTGTGATCTTTACTGAGTTCAGATAATTTTTATATGAACCTCCGCAATTTTAAAATAATTGATTAATTTGTACATCGCTATTGTGATGTCATGGAATATTAGTATACGAATTTCTAAAAAATCCGTTAAAAATTTCTTGACTAACATTATCTAATTATCTTAGGAATATCTTACGATAAGCGAAAAACTTATGAGTTATAAGGTACCCAAAACCAACAAATCGTATGACTTATGAGGTACCCAAAACCAACAAATCTTATGACTTATGAGGTACCGAAAACCAACAAATCTTATGACTTACGAGGTACCCAAAACCAACAAATCCTAAAATTTAAGCAGATTTAACTAACACCGTTAGTAAAGTAATTGGTCTTAGTCAATGAAAATAAAGTATTTATTTTTATTTTTATCTTTGTGAGTAAAACCTTGTAATATTTAATTAAATGTAGACAATATTAGCGGAACTCAATCGAAAATCTGGAAACAGAAAAATCAGAAAAGGATATATACACCTCTGGGACCTAGAGTCCCTGAGTTCCAGGGGTGCAAATATTATTTTCAGTTTTTCTGTTTCCAGATTTTCGAATGAGTTCCGCTAATATTGTCTTCATTTAATTAAAAAAGAAAATAAAGTAGAAGTTTACAATTTGTGAATTATTTTCATAAACAGAGCGAAGTAGGTTCCTAGTTTTTTAATGTTCTGGTAAACAAACTTATGAAAAAGTACCTACGTATAACCAAATATATTGAAATACAGGAGTTATGCTATATATGGTATATGATAGTAGGCCGCCCGACCGTCGGCGGACTAGGTACTATTAGTATAGTTTGAATATTTTCTACGAAAAGAATTCATTCATTTGGTTGATTTTTTTAAGGTGTGCAGTAGTAATGGTTAACAATATCGGCAACGTCAGGAAACACAGTCTCACCCAGTAAAAACTACGGATAGCACATCTCTTATATTTCAATATCTTTGCGTATAACTCTGGAACGTGTGTTATTGATAAATAATAGTGACTGACCGAAGGTTCGGTTTCGGTTTCGGTTTCGGCAAAAAATCTGGTTTCGGCATCAGTTTCGATTTCGGCAGAAAATCTGCCGATCCTTCGGCCGCACCGAAATTCTGCGTTCGTGAATTATCGCGCGTCGTTCGGCTGACGTAGGGTGAGTTCGTGGCTCGTATCCTCGTATGTAATGTTAGTGTTGATTATATTATTGACAAATTTTAATTCCAGGAAGTAGTTAACATGTTTGTTAATTTTCATTATTTTTGTTAGTTTTATAGCAGTAATATAATTTTCTTTTCACTTCAATTATTGTTTTTTGATTTCATTTAACACGTGTGATAAGAATTTTGTGATTGTAAACGCAATTAAAATTAAAATACTCGATTAATGAGGTCCTTTCTTTATAATGTAAGTTATGATCATTGAGAATTTTTTTTCAAGAAGAAGTTAAATGTTTTGTTAATTTTTGTTTAATTGATAGCAGTTATATTAAAAAAACACACTTTTTTTCACATATTCTATTATTGTTTTTTTTTACTATATTCTATTACGTTTAAAAAATAAGCCAAATTACAGTAAACAATAATTTTTTTAACATGTCTACAAAATTTTCGGTTTCGGTTTCGGCCGAAACTCAGACAGGTACCGAAGATTCAGTTTCGGTTTCAGTTTCGGCAGAAATTCCTGTTTCGGTCGGACACTAATAAATAATATCAATTGAGGTTGGTTAGAACAACTTTTTTCATAAAATGTGTCCTAAACTGACTGTCCTAAAACGGGTAATATTTCTAGTTGGACAGCCAAAGATCATTGTAATATTACAACCACATATCGTCGCCGTAGATGCCAAGGGAGTCAAGCCACAAATTTGGCGAAAATGAGTTAAGTATGCAGAAGTGTTTTAAAACCTTCAAAGTTGCCGTGGTTAATGGATTTGGGTCATAAAACACTCTATTTAATTAGTATTTTGATAATTGCCAAAAGATCTAACCCACATTGATTAAAACAGTCAATGTAGTCAATAACTACAAGCCGCATAGATCTTTTGACTTCCGAATAATTTAATATTGTGTGTGGCTTGACGCCATTGGCAACTGAAACTTCCCACGAAATTTGTGAGAAAGCGCGCGCCGCTGCTCACATTCGACAATGATTTATAGTGTTGTCCTCCTCTAACTCAACAAAATGCCTATCGTGTCAAATTGTTAACGCTTGGGCATACGTCTCGCGATACAGTCGAGGTATCGCGAGTCCCAAACTGTCAGTCAGTGTTCTTTATTATTTTTTTCCTTTTTTGCAATATTACATATTTTGTTCTTTTCTCATTTTATTTTTTTATTTAACTCCACACAGCAGGCCCGGAGAGAAATTATTTTCCTCAGGGCCTCCTGTGAGGAGTAAAGTAACAAAATAAAATGTTATGTCATCGGAGATGCTGTGTGGAGGGTCTTTTAGGGGAGAGGTAGGAATGAACATTGGTCTTGAAGAGACCCACGTTGTAGGAGTGAGGAAACACAAAAGTCGGCAAATCGTTCCACAGCTGTAAAGTACTTCCCGATGCCAGATCCTCGGCTATTTCATATGAAAACTGCAGTGAGGAACCGACGTCGGTACTGCACCTTGGTCATCGAGGGTTGAGTTTTCCGCAAACATTTTTCCTAATAGGTTAGCCTTTTCGGTGACGGTGTTTGCTAGTAAGCCGTCAGGTCTGGTAAGAGGTGGCAGACTGGATTTGCAGAAATTGCAACCTATTGAGCCCGCAAGCGACCAGAATGCTCTGTTGTCTTGCGGGCACCAGCCAGGTTTTTGTTGATCTGAAGGTCGTGCTCGAATTTTGACCTATTTATGATTTTCTTGGTTTCTTTTGCCATTTTGTACTATGCTTTTTTTATCTTTGGTTGTTCTAGACGTGTTGTTGGCTCGGTAAGCTGCGTTTTTTCATTGCACTGCTTCACAGCATTGTCGACTGAACCATGGCTTTAAACCCGCACATTTTTCTTTAATAGTGGATTTGATGAATCCATCCATCGCAGATGTGAAGACTTCACTAATTTTCTGGGCACATCTTGAGGGATCCGAAGTCCGAAAACAGACAACTAACCACGTAAAAGCATTATGTGTTCGCTGACCAAACCATCTGCTGACCTATAGTGCCACACTTTTCTCTTCAGCCTTTCGTTTGGCGGTCTGAAGTTAACGGGGATTGACGTCTTCACCAGGCAGTGGTCGGACGATCCTAAAAGCGCTGTGACTTCAATCTTGAGTGGTTAAAATTAGGTCTAGCAGATTGGAGCGGTGAGTCTGGACATCAGGAACCCATGTAAGTTCCTAAACCATTTGATCCAATCCGTGGCATAGGGCAAAGGATTCCGCCGGTCGTCCAGCAGTCTCTTGATCCCGAGAACTTCAACCAGGTTCGTTATGAACCAGGACCACAAATTCTGCCGTAGGGTAAAGGGGCAAGAGGTCATCAATAGCATTACTTAATTTTTTTTTTGCTCGGACATGTCTGATTTGCTAATTTGAATCTTACCGTACTGGCAAGATTGAAGCGCACCCACATTAATGAATAATTACCACATAATCTGTTGAATCTGGAGTTTTTCAGATTCAACAGTCGCACACAGTAGACATCTCACATTGATTCTATTGATGAAAAGGTCACTGCTCAGCTACAAGTCAGGATTTCTCCTGGAATGCAGCTAGTATTCAGCGGTGCCTCCAATATAAAAAAGAAAATGAAATATAAAGTTATATCAAAATAAAATAAACTGAATTAAAATAAAATACTGTGTAGAAATTCGCAAATAATGCAAGCGTAACGCGTAAGATTAAGAAAAGGATGCTTAGATGGTTTGAGCATGTGATCGGATTAACGAAGCATGTAGAGTGGATGAACAATGACATGTAGATAGGAGGATATTATGTGAAACAAATGTTAAAAATGAATTATACCATTTATTAACATTATAAATATTAAATGTTAATAAATGGTATATGTCGAGGACACCCGAAAATAGACATGGCAGGATTAAGTAAATCAAATACTGGTGTCGTTCCATGTCATAAGTCAGAATAACCGAAGGGTTATGTTTAAATGTGAATGACGCAAACAGTGCAAAGACCTGTTTGGCGGTCCATCCTCTCAGCTCAACATTAGGGAAACAGTGCGGTGGTTAGATAGTTAATAGACGTTAGTTTAGACAGTTTAGAGTATCAACCCACAAAATGTTAGTACTTTGTCTACAAATTCTCAGGCGTAAGAGGCCTAACTCTTTTGACTACTACATAATGTACCATTTGTTTATTTCAAAATTCAGTGGTCAAGAGATTTAACCCACATAACTTTTAAAATACTATTTTTTACATTTGTTCAATCTAAGTAATATAAAGATAACATCACAAAATATTTATGTCAAAAGTTTCACCCTTCTATCTTTAAAAACAAAAAAGTTATGACAAAAAAATTACACTTTTTTGCGACCAAAAATCTTTGAGGGCCGTTTTCTCAGCTTTGTGGTTTTGTGGCTTGACTCTCTTGGCATCTACGGCGACGAATGAAATATGTAATGTTTTTTATAAAATAAATAAATAAATTTTTAAAAATAAAAATCTCGATAATAATACTTGGCTGATTTATATAGCGCCGTTTTTGTGAAAAATCACCTCAAGGGCGATGAATTAAAATAAATCGTTTTATGACAAGAAATTTTACATTAGGTAATATTATTGACATAAAAAAGTTATTTTTTCGAAACAGAATTATTATTACAAATAAAATGCGTAGAGGAGTACCTAAAGTGACAAGTCAATTTACATACAACCCGCATAAACTAATTAAAATAATATAACCTTATCAAGCCCAACTTCCGTAATTATTTTTAAAATATCTATTTTACTTCTGTCTGTCCTAGTGAGGCAGGCATCGAAAAACACCTGTAACCAAACTGTAAAATAAAATAATAAGGTAGATAAAAAAATAAAAAATTTAAAAAGTGATACCTACATGTCAAAAAGCGCAAATACTAGCTAATCTAACAATTTAGCCCTTCTAAAATAACTTCTGCAGCTTGCTCTTCTTTATTATATGGCTAAAGCACTCTTTAATGTTAAAAAATGTCTAACTCTTTATCGAACGTCAACCCGTCAGCCATTGAAAGTAAGTTCCTGAAAAAGGCTTCAGTAGTTTAAGACCTCGTTATACAGCCTTAAACAATGTCCTCCGCGGGACTAAAGGCCTCTGGGGACGGATGTCATTTTTCTCTTTCTTTTCCCCTCCTCAAACTTCTCAGTCTCCTTAGAGATGTCAAAATAATGTAACAGGATCTCCCTTTGGGATTTTATATTGACCGGATGAGGAAAGAGTAAGGAACGAGGTGGAAAGTGTAGTAAGTCGAGATAGAATAAGATAAGAAAGGAGCTTACCGGCGGCTTGTAAATATTTATGAGGAATAAATAGAAATAAATACTAAAAATGAAGGTAAAGAGAGGAGAAGAACAGCGCCGAGCTTTATTGTTTTCTGATTTTGAGAAGATTAAACATGTAGTACCTTCAATATGGATTTGGAAGTAGCTGCAATCAGGATTGTAATAAATCTATCTTTCTTTCTACTTCTTCTTTTATATAAGCGGTCATTTATTTTTTTAAAGATAGAGAAACATTCCAGGGTTACGCTAAACCAGACAATATTTGATAACCTCAAACTACCTCTAGAGTACTCGGAAAATGTTGCTTGCGACGTGATAAAGGACTTAATCTGTCAAGGAATTGAAATCACGATGGTAAATCCAAACGCGATGCCAACTTAGACATTGAATTATTTATGATGTTTTATTTATATAATACACTAGCAGACCCGGCCACACGTTGCTGTGGCTAACGAAACACAACGCCATTACCCAACCTTTACAAAATTCACACCAGCCGCTTGCCCGCTACCTGAATTGAGTATTTGAATTTCTCGGCTTTTCTCTACTATAATAAGTATGTATTATATATATAAACCTTCCTCTTGAATCACTCTATCTATTGGTGAAAACCGCATGAAAATCCGTTGCTTAGTTTAAAAGGTCTATGCGCACATACATTTTGAGCGACTTCATTTTATTTCAATGATAATTAAAGCTTTGAAAATCTGCGCTAGATTTAATCTAGTTTTTTTTGGAAGTGTACTGCAAAATTAAATTTCGGATAGGTACTAACTAGTACAAAAGGAATTCGGAACGGAAACGTCAGGAAAGTGATGACATTAAAAAATTTTGCACACGAAAAAAAAACGGCTTCTTGCAACGGATTCTTCGTCCAGCACTCGCGTCGCTGGACGTTCTAGCTTAGGTTGATTCAGTCGCTTGTGGCGGTAACAAAACTTTGCAAAGTGGAGTTGATTTAATTCTCGTAGAGAATTGTTAAGAAGAGGTTATGAACTCGAGTTTGGTTCAGTACGTAGATGCAGCAACGGAACTTTATATAGTGTTACTTCAGCTCTTGTGGGATTTATCCCTTCCGCAACGGAGGGAGGTTCTGAGTACGCATCCCCCAAACGAGAATTTTGTGCGATATATATATATTTTTTCTTTATTTGTTTTTGGGGTGTTATGCCGTGTTGCGCTAGCTCATTCTTTATCCAAATTTTTGGACAGCGTTACAGTTTCCATCATCAGGGCAGATGTGTATAACACCCCAATAATGAAAATACTTTTGGCCGTGAAAATGAAATTGTTTTTTTTTTCATATCACACGTACTATAATCCTAGAAAAAACTATTGGGCAATCGATTTGAAAATTTTTTAAATTTCCCATCAGTAATTTTCAAGACTTTAAATAAATAATATCTATATTTTTTAATGTAGCTATTACTTTGTGGTTATCCATTATAGAAAAATGAAATAATTCAAATAAACCACTGATGTGTTCGAAACTGTCAAATTAGTATAAGCTTTCCCTGACGAAGGAACGTTTGTTCCGAAACCGGTCGGATTTGCTCATCATATAAGTGGTTTAAACAAAGTTGAATTATTTTTTTTTTTTTTAAATAATATCTATCCAATTCCGATGAAATTACTATCCTAAACCCAAACAAGCCGCGGGAGCTGACGTGAACGGGGCATTTTACTGAAAAGAGCTACAATAAATACCTACGTATTAAACTACATTCGATATTTCACTTTACAAAATCATTTACCGTTTTGTTATTTATAATTGACTGCTGAGCGAAGGTGGGCAATGTCTATATTGTATGAGGTATCTTTTTGCATCTAAGTATTACTGGAAAGGGTACAAGGAATATTAAGAAACAAGGTCGCTCCGCGATTTACAAGGGACCTTTGTGACCTCCCCTTCGGATAATATCTACGTGATTTTTAACTTCAGATAAGCAAAGGTTTAATTGTAGAAACTGCACAGAGCGACATATGGAGTAACTTAGTGTAGCTACAAATTATTATACGGTTATCACTAGAGACTGTAACTGACAAACTGACTGAAGCCAGTGATATCTTAATGTTGCCAATTGGCCTTACGTTGTAGCCCATAATAGCTATACGCCAAGGACCCACGTATACCTCAAGGATTCAAAGATAATAATAAAGTAAGCCTCCATCGCAGACTAATCACACCCACACAAACTACAAAAGACCTAAAACAAAATTATAATGTTGGTGTCGCGAAACTGCGACTCCACTGTATATTTGGCGGTTAAGTGCTGCAGAGTAAAGTCCTATGCAACCCCCGAAGGACCAGTCCCGAAACTACGCAGCTTGCTAAATTATATGGGACTATACGCATACACTCGCAAACTCGATGGATAGTGTCTGTCGATGGTTCAGATCTGGGCTTCTGGAAAATAAGATAAGCCCAGATTGGATATATAAAAAAAAGCTCACCATTGCAGATGGGGCCTCACTGGTCTCCAGGTTGTAGTGTACACTTCACAAAATTAAATTTAAATTTTGAAATCCTAATATTTCTTATAGAAAGATGTTATGATATATGCGCCATGTCTGAGATGTTAATTTACACTGAGCTCCAATAAGCACACTGTCCGTCTCCAAAGTTGGGTACTTTTTCTTGCAACAATTGCCTTTTTTTCATGGTGACATTTAGGATGGGAAGATTAGGTAGGTGGTATAACTTTAGGATTTTGACATTTGCTACCCACCAAGTCTGCGAATGCATACCTAACCAATCCCATTTATAATGCGCGAACAAATGTTTTAAAACTTTTTTTATCCTCCAGGTGGAGTTCTCAGCGGATACCCTCCGGCTCAACATGATAGACCTGGCGCGCACAGGAAGCAAGTTGATCAGCGTGACGGGCGCGGTGGACTATGCCTGCATCTCCGGGGACACCGCGGACCCTGTGTCCTTCACCACAAGGGACTCGCATCTGGTGAGCAAATTACTTCACTTTCAATCTTAAAGTTTCTGATGTGACAAAAAGCTTTACTTGAAATTCAACAATTACTTCCAAAAATGTTCTAAATGATATTTTCTTTAATGTGGAAAAATGATTTGTCATGCTTCGTCTGATAATTGTTCGAAATGGCATATTATTATGATGTGAGAAAAATATTTGTTAAAAGAAACTGGGCGGGGTTTTTTTATGCAGAAGTATTCCCCAATTTCCTTTCTGGATTTTGACACTACTACAAATGTTTTTTTTTTTATATAATAATAATAATAATTGAGTGAGTGGAGTCGGTGAATTATATTCCCATTTGGTCTCTAGTAGGTTGACATGTTGTTCTTGTATTGTTTTGTATTTATAATACTTATATAGTGCAATTGCATAGCGTGGGTTGACTAGATGATCATTTGGGGAAGTGTGTTAAAGGGTTTAGTTTTTCCTTCTTTTTTCCTTTTTTTTTTTTTTTTTTTTTTTTTTTTTTTTTTTTTTTTTTTTTTTTTTTTTTTTTTTGGGGGAAAATTTAACCCGGACATTTAAATCTGGTGCATATAATAATAATTTGTAGAGCGCTGTTTTTTTTAAATCACCTCAAGGGCAGTAAATAATATGTATACTCGTAGATATCGACTACTAGAGTGTCGGTACGTTATGATTTTTTTTATGAGTTGTTTCTTATAGGAGCTAGAACTCTATAAAATCATTCCGTAGTAAGAGTTCAAAAAGAAAGATGATAGTTTTAGAGGAGATTTGTAAATAAGAATGTTAGAGGGAGTGCGCTAATATTAAAAAAACGATCATAATTAAGCGAAAAGTGTGAAAATATTTAATAAATCAAGACTCCGTAAATAAGTTAAGTATGCCTAATACGTCATACATATATCTGGTAATATTATATTATCGTGAAAATAAGCTTATGGATCCGAGTGATTAAAATAGAGCGAAAATCTCTCAGCGAACATCTTCAATAGCATTTAAAGAAACGCTTTGAATTTTTTCGCACCCATAACATCAATAACGGAACCAAATGTGTTTTTATTAATTTTGGGAGCTTTCTTTGCAATTTTTTTTCTATCTAGGTAATTTCATATAATTACCATTTCGGCTGAGCAAATGTATAGATATTTTATTCAAAAAGAACATTAAATTTTTTAAGATTTTAAAAACATAAATTATTCAAGGAAAATATATATTATAAATCGGAAGAAATACGGAATGCCGGGTCTAAAAATTGCCAGGTTTGAACGCCATCAACAGAAGTTATAAACTAGGCAATGTATTTTTAAAAAGACAAAACCTACAGACACAGAATATTTTCTTCTCACACAGTTGATTAAAAATAAATTTAAAATCGGTTCGGTTTTGGAAGAGAAAAATGGGAAATGAACCTGAAATGTAATATGTTAGGATAATGTTTGTTCCTTCGAATAATTTAATAATTTTTAATAGAACAGAGCTACTATTCGTGTGGGTAAAATAAATACAATATTCGTTCACAAGGGTGAAAAATCATACATTCGCTTTAACATTTTGAAACCAACTTGCAGCACTATATTTCTTCAGTACAGTTTCAAGTGAATTGTGAACATACGAGTTCCATGGGGATTTGACTACTCTACAGACAACTACAAAGAATAGATAAAAACTTAGGAAGAGATAAACTTCATACGTGCCTAAAGTGTTAATATAAAATTTAACACCATATTTTTCTTGACTTAACATCTCAGGTTAATTTGTTTGATTTTCATATAGGTCTCATTGAATTCGTTGCAACTCCCTTATTATCTTGGTCAGAAATATGATTAAACGGTGTTGGAAAGAGAAAAACCACGCTTTATATTAAAATCTAAAAGTTAACAGCAAAATAATTTAAATGTACGGCATTATGATTTCAGAGTTTCCGGCGGAAATTTGAAAATAAATTATAAAATTTGGGGAATTTTTTATTCATTACTTTACTTGAAATGACAAAAAAGTGACTTGATGATAATGTGTACAATACATTTGCCTAATAAAATATGTGTGTATTTTTATATTTTCGTTATCAATAAGTTTAGTTGGAAAAAACGTAAGGTGGGCTATTTTTTAATTTTTTTTAATATTTGTATTAAAAAAAATTATATTTAATAAAATATACGTTTATTTTGAATTATTAAATTTGTATTTCATCATCTTTCGAAAACAGTTTTTAGCTTTCGGATGCGTTCAGAAATATTCCTTTTATTTGGATTTTATGGTAAAACTGAAATATTTTGCGTGAAGCCTGAGGTGTTAAAACATTAATTAAATAACCGTTCAATTATTTAGAACCATTCCGTTTTTTTCATGATATCTAACTGGGGTGATCGTTAACTTGATAAGAGACTGGCAGCGTATTATGGTCATCTTCCAATTTATGATTTTGTGAAAATATGTTATACTTAAAGAGTTATGAACGACAGTAAATATTTGTTATAAAAAAAATTACAAAGTTATGAACTTTCAAAATGTATCTCGTGACATCATGTGCGACACGATTCGGTACAATTCGTAATTCGATTGGCAGGGCTGCAGTACAACCGGGCATAAACCGCGATGTCGCAAGTTTTTAGTCTGGCCGTAAAAATCTACATTTTGAAGGCTATACTTCGGTAGGTACTATTCGGTATCTTCCAAAAATTCAAAAAGTTCTCAACGTTTTAAAATTTATTAATGTGATGCAATTGTAAATAACAAGAAATTCCTTCGAGTAGACGACCTACTTGGTCTAATTCTTATCCTACAGCGAATACTGACCTTTTGCATTTTCTGCACAAGTTGAAAAGCACATCACCATCATATCTAATATAATCTCATTATCGGTCTGGTGAAAGCTCAAGAAACATGAAATTTCTTCAACCATGTTTGGTGACCAGCTCTGAAGCGCTAGCAACTTCTCCACCCATATCGTTCCCCTCCCCACTTCCTTCAGCGTCCCAATGTACCCCAATTGGGGATGCCACGGCCTCACAGGCTCCAGGCGGTTTCATGCGTCATGTAGTCAGATTGAAAACTGAACCCTAAAACATAATACGGTTAGAATACATTAAGTAACCATCGACCTAGAAAGCAAAAGAAAACAATTTAAACTAAAGAACTTAAGAGGAAATAACCAGACAAAATCTGAAATATGTAATTTTTTAAATCAAATTTAGACCTATTGACCCTTTACCACAAAAAATTATGGATTGATTTCGATAGGCTGTTCTTTTATCTAGTAAAGCCATGTTTTAAATTTTGAGAAAATAAGTTTATTTTTAGTTTTGCCGTAGGTCGTTGGCAGATTTGTTAAATTTTCAAACAAAATTTTGTATTTAACAACATACATTTCAAATCATATAATCATGCAGTAAATTACGGTCTTACAAACTAATATATATATATATATTTAAATCTTATTTTGCTTACACATTATTGAAAAATTATAAATACCTACAAAAAATAATTGCAAAAAGTACATAATTTGAATAGTTTTATCATCACGAGTTTGAGCATTTTTGAATGTAGGTATTTATCAAAGCAAATTTTGAATGAAATAATATCGATATTGAGTTATTATGTTAAAATGCTGGTATGGAGAATAATTAATCTTTACCGTAGGAACCGCCCTGTACAGTTGCAAGTGTACGATCGCAAGATCATCGTTCGACGAAATTTAAATTCTTGGCCGCTGGTTAATGGCTCTTAATGTCTCGCAAATTGGAAAAATATTTAACGTTTTAATCAAGTTTTCATTCTCCCCCACTTTTATTCTGTACACGTGCAGCAAATTACCAGCCCATCTATATCTGGGTAGGAGAAAAATACCACGAGTTATTGGTGATATTTCCTAGCGCCAGAAGGGATGTTTTCACCCCTGAGATGTTTAGGGACCCGGGATAACGACAGCGATTTCTCTTGCAGGACTTTTCGATGGGAGGATAATAAGGGTTGCGCATTGCGGTAATTCGAATCCGAATCAAATAAATTAAAAATAATATAATTCATTAAGGTTCGAGTGGTTCTGATGGTAGTAATAAGATATTTTCATCTGAATATTGTGGAAATTTTAAAACGATGATGTTTCGAATTAGGTCAAAAAATTGTTGTTAAAATAAATTAGGTATATGTTCGACTTAGGTAGTAAGTAGTAAGATCATCAATTAAAGTAGAGACCGTAAAGCAGCAAAACTTCTAAAAAGACGAGCTCTGGCGTCATGAAATATGCATAGATGTTTTTCACGGAATAAGAGTAAGTCAATGTTGTAATTTTTCTATACAACATTAATATATTGTATTAGGTTCGTTAATAATTCAAAATAAAAAAGGACACATTTTTTTCTAACAAAATATATTAAAAGTACGTTTACCCGTAAACCTATCTACATAGATCCGATCAGAAAGATTAAACTTTTTTGCTCTTTTGATATTATGCTTTGAAGAGCTTTAATAAGCTTAAAAAATAAGTATTTTGGTGCAAAGTTTCAAACAATTTTGTAGTTTTATAAAGAGTAGTAGTGTGTTCGATAATTTAACAAAGGATGGATTAAAAACAAAAATTCTTCCATTCTATGAGAAAACCATATTTGGTCGGGACTGATATAATCAAAATATTTATTGGCTGTTTTAAAAATAGATACGTTCAATTGTAAACAGAATTGCCGCTATTATCAATTAAATTATTTGTTAATAATTTGAGCTCTACGAATTCAAGCTGCCTTAATTCATAAAGATGGCGACGGTTCGTTTTTTTTTAAATTTTTGCTCTTCCCTTCTTTGAACATAAAAATATTGAAAAATTCGCTATTTTAGGCAACTTCGTGGTACATTTTGTGTGAAAAATGTGTGAGGCTGTCTTCGGTAATTTAACCGCTAACTCTTCCTCGAATTTAGCCCAAAATTTTTCGAAAGTTTCTTGATCTATAGCTGTTTCGGGGAGAAGAAGAATCTTCAAACATGTTGAGCGTTATTATCGCAATTTGTAACAAAAATGTCAAAACTCCAAACGACGCTTTATGAAGTTGTTGAATTAGAATAGAAGACTTTATAAACTCTACTTTTTAACGTAAAAAACTAAATTACAAACTAATAATCACTCCATTTCTGAGCAGAGCCCATTATAGAGGCTGGATCGCCATTTTTGGAAAAAATACTTGTTTTACCAACGTTAACAAACAACCCTTTAACTTTGACATTCCCGGATCGGATTCACTTGATCGTATCAAGTTTTTCCTGGGACATTCTGGACTTTTTCTTGCATCTACTTAGGGAATATTGTATTTTCCTGACATTCCTTTCTCCGTATATCTGCTATTTGTCTTCAAACGCTCTGAGATCTAAGGTGTCTCTGGTATATGGCAAAGAGGCTCAAAACAGATTAACGAAGGATGAACGTGGATTAAATGCAGTGAGGATCCCTGAGTTGTTAAGGTGGTAATGAAACAAATTATGAAAGAAATGATGAAAGTACATTTTTCAACTTCTTCTATATATTATATCTTCACAATATTATCATAATATTGTCTCATTGTTTTCTTACGAGTTTACTTGCATTAAGTTTAAATAAATCTTTAGCTGTAAGGATTACATATAATTTTACACTTTCTGAGCGTGAACTTTGTCATTCCATAATATGGAAATGGCACAGAAAACCATATTTAAGGTAAAAAATATAGACAAAATATATTTCAACAAACAAAAACTATCATCAATAGACCAGTTAGACAAGCTTACAAAAAAAATTACAACTCCGACGGTAAACACGAACTTTGGACAAGGGTACAATCTCTCACTCGAAAAAAAATGAAAAAAACAAAAAAAAATTCAATGCAAAATTAAATGATGGATTTAATAGTTCCGCTTAGAACTCCGACGGAAGAAATTTTTAATAACTTTCAAGTCTTCAATGTACAGAAACTTTATTCAAAAAATATTTTATTTAAACTGAAAAAAAACATATATGTATACTCCACTGCCCAACATAAAAACTCAAACAGGTCAGTAAGCAATAACATCCTGGTTACTCCCAGTTTGAACACATCTTTTGGACAGATAAATAATAAATTCCATGCTATAAAATTATACAATGCTCTACCAGATCAAATCAAAAATATAAAGGAAATGAATATATTTAAAACAAAAGTAAAAATATGGCTGAGAGATCAAAGTGATAATAAAATTACAAACATCATGAAGACGATATAAAGACAATCCATAACCAAATACAAATATTTTAAAAAACTACAGGCCACCTCAGAACAGGAAATCCTAGTGAGGAGGTCTGTGAAAAAAAAAATGAATCTATACTTATTATATACATCATACATACATGTACAAACCTTGTTATTGAAATTAATAAAAATAAAAAAAATAAAAAAATAAAAAAAAATAAAAAAATAAAAAAAATGTTGGACCCGTTCGTTAGAACGTAAAAGACGATTTTACAAAAAAAAAACGATAAAGAAGTGATACGTACGTAGCTATGTAATACACAATACGATTACAATATGTACAATATATGTATTTCAATTTGGGAGGCGGCAATGGGTAACCTTTATTGGATAACCATCACCTCTGCCATAGGTCACCCCAAATGGTTCGCTACATGGAGTGAGGTTTGTCTAGGTCTTGGAGTCGGATGACCAAGACACATTGAACCCCAAATTCCTACTCACCCCTTAAACCTTTTTCCTTCCCAGAACTCTCCTCTCCTTCCTTTCCTTAAACAAACACTTCCTCACAGCATCCCCAAAGATGAGATAGGCCCTAAAGGAAATTATTTTTCTCAGGGCCTCCTATGTGGAGCTCATGCAAAAAAAAGAATACATATTTCATTATATTCCACCGTACCTCCTATTTCCAGATTTTTATTTTGTTGTTTCATTACCGCTTTATAAGGGTATAAGTTTATGTGTGTGTGTGTGATGTGTGGTAAATCAAATAAGCAGATCGTAGACATAGTACTTACAGGTTTATTTAACAAATTACGTACGAACATAGCGTACCATAATTTAATATTTAATATGAATAATTGTACCTGAAGTAGAGAGCAAACAAGCACGATTTACAAGACAGTGAATTAAAGTAGAATGATCTGGATGATCTTCGTCGCAGCGCGAAAGAGTGTCTTGTGATAAAGATTGATTCCTATTGGTGTATGGGGGACCAATCGGATTGCCGTGCGATGCAGATCGGTGTCCTTGTTCGTCCTCCACAGCCTTATTGAATTTTATTTTATTTCATCTCAATTTTATTTTAATTAATTGCTATGTTTTATTTCATTGTATCTATTTATTGAATATTACTCAGTTGTAATATGGGGACTCAGAATAGGTAAAGCACCCAGTGAGGCCCACTTTATCAAATAATGTTTTAAATATGTATATTCATTGTCATTTCATTACATAGTATAAAATGAAGTCGCCCAAAATGTATGTGCGCAATCTTTTAAAATACGCAACGGATTTTCATGCGGTTTTCACCAATAGATAGAGTGATTCAAGGGGAAGGTTTATATGTATAATACATGCTTATTATAGTAGAGAAATGCCGAGAAATTCAAATATTCAATTCAGGCAGCGGGCAGCGGGCAGCAGGCAAGCGGGTAGTGTGGATTTTATAAATGTCGGGTAATGGCGTTGTGTTTCGTTAGCCACAGCAACGTGTGGCCGGGTCTCCTAGTATTAAATAAAATAAAAACAATAAATATTTTAAATACTTAAAAATTAATATTCTAAAAAGTTAAGTGCCTACACAACAAAATGCACGGTACCTACATTTTTTGCATTTGTGGTGTGAGGTATACTTAATAATTATTATGATAAAGTTTCTTCGTGGAAAGGATTTTTCGATTGTTTCATCATATTTTCAGTTAGAATGTTAGGTAGAAGTAAGCAAGTGAGCAATACAGGAGCAAATCATCTACTTCTACTTCTTGATGCTGTGAGGCTGAATGAAGTGGGGATAGGTGGAAGATGGCGAAGAGAAAGGTTGAGAAGTACCTGGCTGTTCACTGTTCAGGTCTGGTCACCAAACACAACATAAAACATTTCAAGCAAAGTTTCGATCCTGAATAGTGCCTTTCAACAGAAAGATTCTGAAAATATCTGTCTACCGCTCCCAACGAAATTAACTTATGAAATCATGTTCACCCAATGGATTACGTATTCACATTAGGGTTATTGATCTCTTCCACAATAAGGAAACACTGGTTATAACGTAGCAAAATACGGAGCCAAAGTCGATACCTACGATGTATATAAATGAAATACGTGGGTATAAAACACCGATGAGACACTGCAAAGTACCTACTTCATCATTGCGTTACCTAAAGTTGATTAGAGAAAATAAAAAGCCCCCACGCGGCGCAAAACCGACGGGGTTTCCCCTTATCGAGTAATTGGTTACTTGTATATGGCTGCAGCGACACCCTCCTATCTAGAGTAGGTACATAGGTACTTACCTATGGCGTCTTGGTAGAGGTTTTCAGGGTATATTTTATTAAATGATCCATCTGTATTCTTTTCTGTAAATGCTTTTTTATGTTGACATTTACAACACAAAATTCCCAATTCTAGTGCAAACTCGAGGTTCGATCAAATCGAACATACTTTTGCAACTTGTTTTTTTAAATTTCTTTTTAATATCTTATATTTGGCGCTAATGAAATCTACCTGAAATAATTTAAAAAATCTATTACAATTGGTTTAATTGTTTTTACACGTGTTCGATACTCGACTAGTCACATTGAAGCGATGAGTAGTTTCGTTAAATACATAGATATTAATGTGAGAGTTGCAATTAGTTAGGTGTTTTCTATAATCACTTCCACAATATTGCGGAGAAACTTCGTTGAAAACAGTTGCCCGATTGTTAAAGTATGATGAAAAAGTCGTTTGTGGTTAATAATTGCCATGGAAAAGTTACTTCAAGTATTCAGAGGAAAAAAAAATCGTAGGTCACTTACACCATACAACTAAAATCATTGACAGAAATTAATTCCTTAACGAGCAAAATTCCAAGAAGATTTCTGCTTGCTACTTGAAAAACCCTCCGAGATTCCGCACCCCGTTTGACCGGTTTTTAACCCCTAGGAAAAAAAATCATTAACCTTATGGACCATAGCCTCGTACAATGTCAACAACCCAATCCTTTAGCGAAACGAGCCGCGTGGGGTACGTAATTACTTGGAAGAATGACCGTCTGCAAGGGTTGTTTTATAAGGCTTAACGTATAAAAGCGTTAAACCAGACACTTTTCAGATCAAAAAGAATTAGTTAGCTGTTTTTATAAATTACGTATTTCAGGTTATTAACCTATTAGATTTTTGCGGTTAATGAAATGTATAAAAACAGTAAAATTGTATGAAAATTGTTATAGCAACATTGGATAAAACAATGATTACTTTTTAAACATATTTTTTAGGTTTTATTACTGGTGTGCAAATTTAGAAGAAATTAGGAAAATTTCATTCAAATGTATACCTTTTCCAAGGGTGTAGGAGTTTTTTCACTGCAATTCAATGAAGTTATCCTTAAACCGTAAAGCTTTTTAGGAACTTTTATAGTAAAGCTATAGTTTTTTTTTTCTTATTTTTTATGCACGTCTAATCTGCCCCAGCAACAATCTTTTGTACTTATTTTGTGATAAATTGAAGATGCCCACTGACTCGGCATAATTATGGTATTTTGTCCCAGAATTTCTGTACTAAAATAAATCACGACTTTTGTTATTATGTGATGGAGTCTGAAAGCTTATCAATGCAATTCTGGACTACAAAATCATTTAGAATTTTATGCTGAAATTCATAAAATCCTTCTGTCTGACAATAGGCCACTTGCATGGATTTCATAACGACTTGGAAAAAATCATGTGGATAGATCTTTTTACTAAGATTAAGAAAATGTTAGTAAAATTGTTTAGAAATGTACAGTTTTTGTTATTTTTAAATAAATAAATCCATTATTTAGGCTCGTGACGTCACTACATGAAAATGTCCCGTCTCCGAAAATGTTCCAATTATTTTTTTTAAATTCCACATTGATTTTTTTTTTTATATGGCATCACTTTGATTTCATGCGAATTTTTGAATTCGTTCACTAGATTTATTGTTTGTTCTCTGCGAACTTATCATTTGGTTTCACTTTTTGACAGATGCTCTAAGGAGAACCCCTTACTTTTAATGATCTACGGGGTTCTCTTCAGAACGTGCAGACGATGTCGGTACGTGTTTTAGAGGTATAATAATTATGGTGCTGATTTTAACAAAATTATATTTAATAATATTCTTATTATTATTATAATTTACAAGTACAAGTATATTACATTGAATTTAGTAATATAGACGCTGTTCATTATAATGATTTATGGTCAATAAGATGGATCAAGGAAAAAAAATATTTATGAGATGTAATATTTTTGGTATGCCTCGTTATTCTCCTGTGCCATTTGTGTGGAAAACGTTTTTTTTTTTTTTAAATGATTTTCGGCTATGTAATTATCGTTTTTTCACACCTATAAAATTATGTCCCGTCTTTCCGGTTTATAAAAAATAGTCTGATTTATCGGATTGAAATTTTCAAAAAATCCCCAGGGTTTCAAAAATACCATTAAAAAAAAAAAAAAAATACAGAATGTCTTAGAATATTTGCCTAAACCGGAAATTTTTTTTAAAAAATTTGATGCAAGTGGCCTATTCAAGCACTTTCAGATCGTTTAAAAGGGTGTTACGTAGTTCAACATTTGATCAAATACCCATTTTAATTATACATCTATCAAAATATGTTTAAAAATTTCTGGAATGCCTACTTGAATAATAACTTTGTTTCGGCCTAACCGATGTAAATTTGTCCAATGAATAAGTATCCTCTTACATCTCGGAGCATGTTTTGTTTTACAGAGGTTCGTTTTATTTTCCATCTTACGGCACTCAAAATTATTGATATATACGAAGGTACTCTTAGCACGACTATAACTTCGGTAAAATACCTTTTAATGAAAATTTCCCGGCTGCCTCGGAAAACTGACTGAATGATGATGTTCATTGTAAATTAAAACATTGCAATCGATGGAGCTGTATTTTTAATTATTTTGTAACTTATAGCTTCGATATCTCATACTTTTACAAGCAGTGTGGAAATGTAATCAGACGGCTTTTATCGGAATATTTTCACAAAATTTTAATATCTCAAGAAAGACATGGCACGACCAAGTGAATCAGATACTTGAGTCGGGCCATGTCAAGAGTCAGAATAATAGAAAAGCATGTATGAGACGATGTATGAATGTGAAAGAGGCATAGAGTGTGTGCCAAGACCGATTTGTTTGGCGATCCGTCCTCTCTGCCCACCCCTGCGGGGAAACGACGTGATAGTTAGTTAGTTAATTAGTTACCATACTAAATACATTACAGGTTACCACAGATTAATAAAAAGCTCACAGTCGCAAATGAGATACGAACCCTTGGTCTCTCGTCTTACCGAGAATAATGCCTTAACAATCCGGCCACTGAGGCCTCTTATTTTTAAGTCATCTTGGTCAATCTTATATTTCAAATTCTGAATTAAGAATATTATTTTCGATTAATTTTTCAAATATTTTGGCAGCTATCTTTTTAAACCTAACGGTCCCAGTTTTATTTTTCTGTGTCCCGTCCTTTTCCATGTTTCGTTTAGATTTGTCATTATTATCTTCTTCTTCAATGATTTATTCTTATTTCATTATATCCTAATAATAATAATAATAATAAATTTGGACAACTTATATAGCGCTGTTTTCGCGAAAAATCGCCTCAAGAGCGCTGTATTAGTCCTCTATATCTATATAATCTATAAAATCCTCTCTGTTATACTGGAAAATATGTTAAAGTAATAATGAAATGAGATATAAGATTACAACAATTGTTGCCTGTAATCGACCTTACTCAACAAAGCAGCTCAATGAAAGAAAAACTATTAAAATATGCGTCCATTGCCATACTATATTTTCGACGTTGCTTTGTAACGTAATGTAACGTAACGTGGCCCAAACCCGTGACCCGGTAAGAAGAAAGGGAGCACTCTACCCCGAGGCCACCAGACCCGCCCTTGAAATGTTTACAATAAACAGCCGCTGGCGGACTGGCATCTCTCACCCCTGAATTATTAACTTTGGGTGCGTATTTAGAAAAGTGTGTAGGCCACGTAATTAATTATGGTTTTCTGCGTACAGAGGCAGTTTTCTTTTATCATTTCTTGACAGCCCCATTTTTTATGGTAGGTATCATTTCAGAACTTATATGAATGCAAGAATCGCTTAAAAGTAAGTGGCTAGTCAGTGTGAAATATTAAACTTACCTGTCAGCTTTAGAGGTCACAACGTTACACATTGTGGGATATGTACTTGATTTTTTTTTACTGACGGGTGGCAGTTATTAATTTCACCATCCACTGTAATTTTTGGAAACTCTATAATATAATGCAAACTTATACCACAAAAAAAACATTTTTTTTGGTATTATAAAAAATAAGCAAAGAACTATTGTTCCAAACCTATTACGAAGAATATTTAGATACGCTTACTTTTTGCCGCTTAACTCCACGTGTATTAGGAAAATACATAGTCTACATTTTGTTTTGACTTCTGCTTGAATCGTTTTCTCGATGCCGAAGATTGTGCCCCTCACTCCAATTTCTCTGTTGGACTTCTTCTTCTTCTTGCCCTGTCCGTTCAACGGACATTGGCTATGTGGACTTTGTTGACTTTGGTGGACAAGTCTTTTCAACTCTTCGTGGTCCTGGGCAGCATGGAGGGACAAAATAGAGGGACAAAATGGGCAGCATGGAGGAACTCAAAAATCAGACTCTAATGCAAATACAGAAATAAAAGCAAACTATGGAAATAACTTCTTCGCAAGTATAAAAAAAGTTTTAGCCAACCGTAAAACATAAACAAATAGATCACACAACAATATATAAACAACACGACAGACTTAAAATAAAAACTATGGATATGGAAATTGACAAAATAATTAACATATTAAAAAACAACATTGCATTGGGATAAGATGAATAAATTAACCACAGACTGCATTAAGACAATTAAAAATTAAATACAAAAACCTGTAACACACTTAACCTTTCAGCGGTCGCGCGCGGTTTGTGAGACTGCAGCTAACTTATTTTACTGATTATGCCCTAATTATAAACAATGGACAATTGCACTTCTATGATATCCTCGAGGGGTGTGGTACGTCCCCTCAGTTTCCCAGTGACATTCGTCGCAAATGCACGTGTTCTTTTGTTTATATTTGCGGTCTCAGATTCCGCGTGCGACTGGTTGAGTACTTGAAAAATCTCTTGAATAATATTGAGAGAGGGGTTAGTATTTCGTGATTTTTGTATCATATTATTTAGAAATTAGTTTTATTTTACGTTATACGCAAATAACTAGTTGTAAAATTTTATATTGTTTCGTTATTATGTTGATTTATAGGGTTTTTTGTGTCAGATGTCTACAAAATTGAGATTTCACAGACTTAAACTATAACATGCCAGTTAAAAAGTGATTATATATTAATGTTTTTTTATTTATTATTTATATAGATAAAAGCTTTTTTATTATATGCTATATACAATATCACGAAATATTCAGTCGTCTTCTAAAACCAGACGCCTAAAGTTGCGGAATCAGAGACCGCACGCGACTGCTTATGTTCGGCGCAAGGGTGCGACTACTGAAGGTTATTCATCCTTAGTATAACATAAATATGCTTTCTTAGTTCTTTTAAATAAGGACTGGTGATACCTATTTATACATCAAGAGACCAAATGGAAATAACTAATCACGTTGTTAAACTCACTATCAGAGAACGAGCATTAAAAACCAAATCATAAGATAACTGAAAAAAAAAACAAATTAATCTCGAATAAACAAAATGGATCTAGAAAAAAAAATTGCACAAAAGAAGCTTTGGCATACGTAATAGATTATATACATAGCAACCTAGATCAGGGGCATAAAAGTATAGCGATATATCAAAGGTGCAAAGTCAAGATATAGCACAGCTATTTTTATTTTGTTTAATGAATATCTCACAAGAGCCCCAGCTGCTCCCGTCTGAAGCCAGTGGGTCTATTGCATCCCCGATTAGTAGTGGGGAAGGGACGGAGATGGTGAAGAGGAAGATACGGAAGTACCTGGCTATTCAGATCTGGTCACCAAACACGGCTAAAGTCATTTCAAGCAACGTTTCAATTCTTAATGGTGGTCTTACACCAGGGCGATACTGAGAGTATCTTCCACTCTGGAACGTGCCGCAAATATACTATATATTATTTTAAATGAGTAATTTTGTTATGATATTTCGCTTGGTATGTTTATGCTGTATAATTATTTTTTAATTCATTTTTATGAAAAAAATATTTTATTCTTTAAATGTAATTGCACCGCAAATAAATAAATATTATATCATGTTATCTGTTATCTATAAATATTATAATATTATATTATATTAGTTCATGAACTGCATCAAAATGCAGAAAAAAATTTCAAAAAAACCAAAGTAAAAAAAAACTTTTCTGGCGATTGCATCGTCCATTGGATGACAATATCTTGCTTGCGTTAAAGTAGATTGTCAATAATTATTTAACTTTCTTATCTAAAATATTAAAATCCGGACAGTTTCGAACTCCTGCAGAGGTACTGGAGGTACCATCGATGTAGCGGTTTGCCACTTTGCGAAACTAATACTTAGGTTTTATTAGACATGGTTAATGTTGCAATTTTGTAAACCACTGATCACCTTAAGTACTTTTAAAATTTTTGTTTTTTGTATTTTTATCTCATGTATGTATTTTTTATCGTAACTTATTGTTATTACATCTCACTGTACTTTGTTTAAGTTAAAAAATTTATTGCTTGTATAGTTATTTAATTTATGTACTTTTTTTATTTCTATTGTAATTTTATTTACATCTATTATTTCCTTCTCATGTTAAAGTTGTACTGCCTTTATTTGTTTATGTAATATGGAATTATTTTGCTTGTGTGGAAAACATCCCAGCTTTTTGGAAGCAAAATGATAGTATCATGAGACACACGATACATTACAATGGTACTTCTCGTATACTTACCATTAAAAAAACACTTGACTAATGTTGGTATAAAATTTTACCTTAATGGTAATACTGGTAATATAATATACGAAGAGACTTATTTAGTTTGGTTACTTAGCCACTGTGAAGAGGGTTGGCCTATTTCTACCCTAACAAACGGGAAAATGTGTATAATTTGTCATAGTGGGGAGGCCACTTATTATAAGTTTTATTTTAATTTAGCATTCAGCTGTTGTGGAGGAGGTCAGAGGTATTTATTATGGTCCTTCTATTTTGTTACTGTCTTTATGCTATATTAAATATAACTGCCTACGCCTGGGTACATCATGCGTGGAATGTCAAGATATGACTGAAGTCTATAGAATTATTTACCCGAAAAAGGGTTCTACATTTATGCGCTTTCGATCATTCGTAATATCGCAGAGAACAGACAGTGAACTATTACATCTCTATTCGGAGGCTGAAGGGAATTGCGTATTTCATTAGTACCTACGTCGTTTTTACGCCTATAAAGCGTCGATGACACAGAGCGAGTTTACAAGCTACTATCTGGGAAATTCACTATCTGTTAGTAAACTCGCTCAGTGTCATCATGTTACTTGCTAACTAGAAGATTGTTGACAATCTACGAAAAAAGTTGAAAGGTCGTCAACTTTATTCGCTACACGCTTGCTCGTATTTGTTTTTGGTGTGTTACGCCATGTTGCGCTACCTCCTTTAGGCAACTTTTCGGACACCGTTTCAGTGTCCAACATCATACTCGGTTACTTTGTACCGGTGACTAGCGATCTCTGGATGACAGTGGATTTGAGGAACAGTTTTTTGAAACCAGTTCCTATTGAAGCACACCTGATTACGGAGGCAATTGAAATCTATAACCATCTTGAAGATACTGTAATACCAGCTCGTAGTGGAGTGGAGCTGGCAACACGGAATCGCTTCCAGAGTACACATTTCACCAATAACAATTACACATCTGCCCTGATGATGGGCACTGTAACGCTGTCGGAAACGTTGGCTAAAGAAGGAGGTAACGCAACAAAGCATAACACCCCAAAAGCCAATAACGAAAATTTTTGTAATAAGTTTCAAAAATCGAATTCCGGAGTGATGAAGTTTTGTAAAAGAATGACAAATTTTGTGTGCGCTAACTGTTTAACCGTTCTCAGTATATCTGGATATATTTATCAATCGTCCTTTTACGTAACATCGAAGAAAAAGTTCCCAATAGCACAATTTACCAGAAGGACACTTTTGGTAAAAAAAAATGATATCTACAACAATATTGTCCAGGTGCCCATCCTTCTAAGCCAAAATTTGCATAGCAGTTGTTTATCTTTAGGACCCTGTGGAAAACAAAGACACTCTCCCCGATATCAATAATGCGTATAATGTTGATTGCCTTTCGCTCTCAAATTTTGCTCGGTTGCACTCTTGGACCCTAATGAAAATATACAGCCCCAGCTATAAGTAAACTTACCCACCCACCTTGTCACACGCCTTTCCCTTCTTGGGCCAAATTTTCCATACCTCGTTACTTTTAAGGGCCTGCGCAAAAATCTAACCTTTATAAATCGTCTGATATTATAAAGGAGAATTTTATCATTCTTAGTCATTCTACGTTGGTAGATGAGGTAGGTACTATCCACTATTGAACCTCGTGGTGTACTCGGTATTTTCGGATAATATGGTCCATATCATTTCAGATAATATATATTTTTGTGTATTGTAGCCAAACCCCTCAAACGGTGGAGCTGGGGACATGAAATTTGAAAACATTTTTGTCCTGTATGGAATCTCAACGAAACAATTGTCAACTCATACAGTGGGTCAAATTTGCGATGTAGAGGTTTGAAATACCCATTTAACCATAAAAAACATGAGAAAAGACGCCGTATATTGTCTGTAATGCGGATATCGGAAAATCTTTTTTTTTATATCGCTGCTCAAACACTCGAAACTATTCATGAATGTACCTACTCGCGTACCTAGTGTAAAGAGCCCCTGAGGTATATGATGCTCTTTTTTAGTTATATAAGTTTGAAATAAAAATCGTGAAAAAAATATCATGTTTTTTTCCTTGTCATTTTTATATCTCTTAATTTCTGTGTCACCTTATTTCTTGAAGTTAGAATTGATCGCATCGAGTCTCAGGGAAATAATTTATTAGGGGACATTAATAACGTTTATAAACGGCTTGAAACTAAAAACTCCTCCCATCTGGGTAAGGGTTTTGCCGTAAACTTCGTTTTTATTGTTTAATTTTACAACGAGAACGTAATTGCGTATTTTTATTAATTCATAAATTATTCCAACTTTGGTTTTTGTTGTTTTCAAGGATTCAACCCTTTTCATTGTGAATGTAATTTACATATTTTAAACATTTACTTTTTTAAATGTGTACCTAACTACAATTACTTGTTTGTGGCTAGACAAATATAACTCTGCAGGCAACCAAAAAAGGGAATAAGAACTAGGACTCCACATCGTTGAGACATAACCCACGAAAAACTGCAAGACTTTTGGCTTCCTTAACATTTTTGTTTGGGTAGATGGGCACTTATATTTTAAGTAACTTAAATATTTATTATTGTGTAATAAATACTTACATTATGTGCTTTTTTCTGTCTGCATATGTATTTAAAAAAGGTATATATGTGTTTTTGGCTATGATTTTAAACAAATCAACAGTTTTATTCTAATATTCGTGAAATTTTTTACACTTAACCTTCAAAACAAGAGAAAGGTAACTGTTTATATATCATTTCTTAAAACTCTATATAAATCTTGGGAAACGCCGTAAACTCATCCATCTATAAAAATATCTCTATCTTGTTAGAATACAATTCAATAGTGTGGTCCCCGTACTATCAAATACATACAAGAAATATTGAACGTGTGCAAAAACGTACACAAAACTTTACGACGTGTTAACTTCAAACTACTCATACCTACTCGTATTTAACATATTAACTATACATTATTTCTAATTACACTTAAAATAAGGGAATGTTCCCTAGAAAATAGAAGAAAAAGAAACGACTTTTTTGTTTAAAAATTATTCACTCCGAATTAGACTTCTATAAACTCCTGCACCTCATCGACTTTAAAATACTTTGGTTATTTTAGGAACATATATTATTTTTCTTTATTGTTCACGTGTAAATTAAGCATTATGAACCTATACTATGATTTTGTATTATTTTTATGTCATCTGCAATTTAAAAAACTGTTTTCCTGTTTTTTTTCTTTCTCTTTTCTCTATCGTTTTACATCTACACTAACCAACTCGGGTAGGGGGTTCGCGAGAGTGGGGGAGGGAAACCCGGGAGGGGTGAGGGGAATCTGGGAGGGGGGAGGGGAACTCGGGAGGAGGGTTCGGGTGACGGGGAAGGAGGGGAGTGGAATGGGGAGAGGAAGGTGGAGGAGGCGGAGTGGGAAAGCGAGAGAAGAAAGGAACGCGGGAAAGGAACAGGAGGCGGAAGGGGAATGGGACGAATGGGAAAGGACACGCAGGGAGAAACAATTTATTTATTAAATGGCATAGAAACGCATGCCGGGTACCAGTTAGTATTATATAAATTGAAAAGCTACTTTTTATCTACATTTGTTTAATGTTAAGTTATCTAAACCTCAGAAGCTCTTGTTGGCTCTGTATCATGAAGTAAATCATGAAAAAGGTAAAATTTTGTAAAAGCATGAAATTTTACGTACTTGACCTTAAAAAAAAAGAAGATTACTGTCCATTTTTAACTGAGTAAGTCACAAGTGTTCCAGCCGCTCCTGTCTGGAGGCAATGAGACTATATCATCCCGGAATATGATATGTTGTGAATCTGAAGATAGTGGGAGGGGAAGGCGATGGGGAAGAGGAAGATGGGGAAGTACCTAACTATTCGAATCTGGTCACCAAACGGCTAAAGCCATTTCAAGCAACGTTTAAATTTCGAATGATGGTCTTACACCAGGGCGATACTGAGAGGATCTTCCACTGTGAAACGTGCCGCGAATATATATACTATATATAATTTATTTGCCCACGCCGGGATTCGACTCCGCGTAACGCCGGGAACTTCAACTGGTTTATTATTATTGTAACTGAAGGCGGGAATGGGTACCTTTATTGGATAACCAACACCTCTGCCGCAGGTCTCCCCAAGTGGTTCGCTACGTTTGGTGATTTAGCAGGGGTGCCCGGGTTCATGGGCTGAGGTTTGTCTAAGTCTTTGAGGTGGATGACCAGGACACACTGATCCCCAGATTCCTACCCACCCCTTAAACCCTGTTCCTTCCCAGAACTCCCCTCTCCTTCCTTTCCTTAAAAAAATCCTCCACACAGCATCCCCAAAGATGACAGGCCCTGAGGAAAATAATTTCCCTGTGTGGAACTCATGTAAAAAAAAAAAACACAAAAAAAATATATTGAAATGGACTATTTTGTTTCAAATAAATTCCAGAGATTTTTTTATACTGATTCTCTCAACATCCATCATGGCGACGCGACGCAAGTTAAGTTGATCTAACTTTCTTTTTAATTTTTCTTACGAAATGTATAAGATAATTACATAGATTCCGACAGGTAAAATACATTATATTTTGATGCAATGGGTAGGAACACTTTTGAAAGTGGAAAATGAAACAAAAATCGATTATTTCTATATTTAATGACTGTGTAATTAATGTGACATGGTTTCTGCCGTGACCAATAAGCTTTCGTGACTTCGATTTTAAGTTCGAGGGTTTAATTCCTATTGCACGATAACTTGGCTACCTTTTTAGTCGAAGTTTGACCAATGGATTATCCAACTATAAATAATTTAGACCTGCTACAAAACAAGGACGTGTGGAAAGGATATGAGAAAAACATGGTCCGAATATTTTACTATAGTACCTACCCCAAGTTTTCAAGGCGGTCTCAGAGATCAAAGCGAAATTTATTTCATGGAGTTTGCATATATAAATTAAAGAATTTTCTAGATGTACAAACTATTCTGTTTAAGGATCTAAACGTCACAGAATTTATTAAACTGGGAAAACTTCGGTGGCTGGGTCATGTAGAGAGAATGACCGAGCATCAAGCACCAAAGTCTCTGCTGAACTCAAGACCGATAGGGCGAAGGAGCCTGGGAAGACCAAATTTAAGATGGAGCGACAACATCCTCAAAGATATATCTACCTTGGAGCTTCTAAACCGGAGAGAGCTGGCACAAAACCGAGATGAGTGGAGGAAGACTCTTGAGGAGGCCAAGACCCACCAGGGATTGTAGTGCCAAGAGTGATGATGATGATGACAAACTATTCTGTAAAATATAACCAAAGACATCGCTTTTGTATAAATTATTAACATTGTGTACTAGATTTCGTTCACCGGCGTTACTCGGGGATACGGGTGATTTAGTTTGGAGTTCGGAGTAAAGTTCGGCCAACCAATCGTTATTTCGGTCCATTTTTTTACCGTCATGGTGAAGTGTTCTCATTTTTACCCATGTACCTAAAATGCCTGGAACGGAGCAATTTACAGCCGAGGGGTGAGGGGCAAATGTATGAAAAATATCATAACCAACTTTTTTTTTTAAAGTGTAAACTTCTTTAGCACCGTTGTAATTTGAAACTCGATGAAACGAAAAAGCGACACTAAAAATATACAAACACGTACATTTATAGGATTTAGCCTGCGAGAGAATGAGATAGAATAATCGGTCTCCTCTTTGTGCTGTGCTTCGTAGACTGTCGGTCTGCTCTTTATGTGGTGCTTCGTAATCTCCCCACTCTTGTCTACTTTAGTTTTCTGAAGGTTTCACTTCTACCGCATGTGAACTGCATGCATTTTTTTTTAACGGAAATAATTTTCCTCGGAAAATTTCAAAACGGAAATAATTTTCCTCGTATTTTGAATGTCAAGTGTGCAAAATTTCATCAAAGAGTATCCAAAATTCAGCTTTAAGAGCTGGAAAAAGTGGTAGTTTTGGAAATCTAGGGTAAACAGTGACATTTCTCTTATTTTAAAAGTCAAGTATGCAATTTTTTTCAATCTAAGAATAAAACTGTAGATTTGTCTAAAAAATCCACAAACCCTTTAGACCCATACCGGGATCTTTGTTATTATTACATTTATAATTTTATGGATACAAACAATGCATGGAACCATGGTTATAAACTATGATCAAAAAATGCAACATCATCACGTATAAAATTAGTTCGTTCGTTTGTTTCTATATTTTGCGGCACACGAGTGTACTAGAAGTGCATAAACACAGATCGATATATTTAAATACGTATTTATGGGGCATCGCTGCTGTGGTATTGCGGTTATCAGCACAAAATAAATACCATAGGATTTATTTTTAGCAAAATTAATTTTCCGACTAATTAAATTTGATTAAAAATGTGTGGGTTGTAAATATTAAATATCGTTGCAAGGTTAATGCCCACCAGCAGTATGTTTATATAAATGTGAAATAAAATTACTCAGTATCAAAAATGAATATATTTTTCGGTAAAGCAGACAACAAAATACATTTGGTGGTGGCTGTCCGCTATTCTTCCCAATATTGGTATTGTCGAACCTTTTTGTATATTTTCAACGTGATGGCTGAAAATGGCTATGGATTCTCTCAGTGTCCTTTGTGAAAGATCACCATTCACAATCGAAACCTTGATTGGAGTAGTGATAGTCATGTTTTGTGACCAAATTTGAATACTCAAATGTTTTGCAACCTTCCACTTGCCTATCTCCTTCCCTTCCCCATTTCTTTCAGCAACGCAACATACCGCATTGGGGTTGCCGTAGTCCCACAGGCTGCTGACAGTTGGGCCTCTCGTGCAGTATTCTGATTAAGAAATGTGGTGAACGTATGTCTTGCGGTATGAAAGAGACATGCGTGTATGAGTGAGACAGCATGAGGAACGTATACATAAAAGGGTGTGATTGTTGTCCATCATTCTCTTTACAATCAGACTTCCTACGAAGCACCGTTGTAACCAATCTCGGAATAAACCACAATAGACTACCTATTAGGAGGAATTTGGATCCATCAACAAGGAGTCCAGAATATCATGGGATAACCGACCACGGTCATCACAAGAAATATATGTTTTTAGATCAGTATAGTAGTAATATAAATATAAAGGTAAACATAAATGAAATAATAAAACATAAATGAAAAAATAAAAAAAGCATGCTAAAAAAAGAGTGTGCAGTTCACACACGGTAGAAGTGAATCCTTCAGTAAACTAAAGTAGATGAGAGTGGGGAGGCTACGAAGACCGCACAAAGAGAAGACCGACTGCAGACAAGCAGCCATGTGGCAGCTTCGCGGGACTACCGATAAATTGTTTAAATTATATATTTATGTAAACTATGTTTTTGTTGGAAATAATAAAAATAAATAAATAAATCTATCTCATTTTCTCGTAGGCTAAATCCTATAGATGTAAATGTTTATCTCTTGTTAGTGTCGCTATTTTCCGTTTCATCGAGTTTCGAATCACAACGGTGCTAAAGAAGTTTTAACTTAAAAAAAGCTGTAAGCATTATAAGTATGCATTCTTTTTTTTTAAACATTTGTGTGTTGATTTCAGGTCCTGCCACCTTGGGAAGCCGTGAAGACCGGCACCATCTCCTTCAAGTTCAGGACCAACGAACCCAACGGGCTAATCGCCTTCAATACGGGGGTTAAACCACCCAGGGTAGGTTGCACGGTAAGAAGCACTTCGAAACGCAAAGAACCGCCGCCCGCCATTACCATCTACCAACCAACCCCCGACATACAACCTACATTATCTAATCATTTCGAGTTACCAAACCACACCCCCCCCCCCTTCTGGAACATAGCTTTACCTTCGCCTTAACTGTTATGACATTATAATATAACCTATAACTCCGTCTAACTTCTGATCGCATCATCAAACATATCCCTAATACCTTCTTCATCTATTTTGCCAACATTTTTAATAATTTCAAATCTATCGCAATTTCCAATCATAAATAGTTTTTTTTATAATACCGAGCAACACAAGTAACGAAATAATGTTTTCCACTTTAATAAAATCAATTTTTTTTTTCAATTTTTTAACGGTTCCCGAATGTCGTTTATGGTAATTTCTTACATCGAACTTGGTTTTCTTACATGGCTGGTTTACATAGTGCGAGCTGCTGCTTAGCCAGTAGACAGCTACTCGGCTTGTCTACTCATAGGCCAGTAGCTCGGCTCGCCTAGCTGTCCACACGACACGTATTAGCTGCTGCCCAGTCTTGCGAGTTGTCGCGATGTCCAGTGAACGCGCTTTAATTACAAAAACTGTGATAAGATCCATGACAACAATATTATGTCAAGAATTGAAAAATGCCCATGATAACCTTAAAAAACAGCGAAAGAAAAGGGTTTGGATTAGAGACTGGATGGCTAGAATATTTTTAGGAGCAACACTTATCATTTTCAAGGAGCTTTATCATGAAGACTACTGAGAATGTAAAACAGTGATGAGAGTGACACCTGACCAAGTCGAAAGACTTTTAAATTTTATAAAAACAAAAATTGAACGTCAAGACACATTGATGAGAGATGCCATAGCAACAAGGATAAAGTTGGAAGTAACCCTGTGTTTCCTGAGCTCAAGAATGTACCAGTAACTGTGTTATGTATGGCGAGCTACTGCCGAACGCGTCCAAACGAGGCGAGGGATGACCGAGCTTCTGCCATGTGCGAGTTGCTGCCGGACGAGCATGCGAGTGAAAACAAAAAATGTTGAAGTAACTCGGATGCGAGCTACTGTCCAACTCGCACGTACGAGTTACTCGTAAGTTACGTCCAAACAGTGCGAATTACTGCAGTGCAGTTACTCGGTAGGCTGACTCGCACGCTAGCTCGCACTGTGTAACCCAGCCATTATTGTGATCGGCTGACAAGCTTTTACAACATGGCGGTTATAATACCACGTGATCATAATTTGTTCACAAGCTTTTAACGGAGACTGTAATTCCTTCACAAGTTCAAGGCTTTAAAATAAGAAATTTTTAACATAACTCTTGCATCAGAAAAATAATTTAGTTGATGAAAAATTTTCAGTTAAAATTTTTTAAAAGATAATAAAAAACGCTTCGCAGACACACATTTTCTTAAACATTATTATATAGGATTTCCATCAAATCGTTTCTAATCAGTATTACTGCCATCAAAATATTTAATTCTGTATTATTTGTAGATGTTAGGTAGAAAACAATGTGGTAAACTGGAAACGTTTGATGGTTTGCATTCCGCTGTAAATCTATTTTTTGATCGTGATTCCAACACTGATTGGTAGATAGTTTTTAGTACCTCCCGTTGACTTGAAAGCATTTTTAATAAATTTCATAAGAATCATTTCACCTACACAATATATTCACGAATTTTCAAAAATCAGACTAATACAGCATTTCGTTCATTCTGAATGAAAGGTTGAATTTGAATAATATATAAATATCCTTTAGTTTCTTTGAGGAACCCACGCAATCTTTATACTTTTATGTTTCAATGGGTGGAAACCTACACAATTTCAATATATTATCTTCTTTCAAAACATATTGTATGAGTAAATTCAATATTCTTTTACCAAACCAATTTAAATTACATATTTATACAATTACACAAATAAATTAAGGAACGTACCTGATTTTAACACAGGAGCGATTTTTGCCATATATTGGCGCCATTTTAAATGTCTCCGATTGCTTTTCGGATAAAAACGGTAATTATCTCATTGATTCCCCAAAAATTAAAAAAAATATATTTGTAGCTCCCACGTTTGTTATTTTGGACTTAAAACGAAGCTATTGAAATGCTTTAGATATCTATTATGACCATAGATGTCGCAAATCCAAACTTCGTAGACTATTTTAAAATTATGTTAAAAAAAATTAAAAATTCGCGTAGAATTTTGATCACCTGTTTACGGTTAAAGTTAAGTAAATTATTTTTAATAATTATTTTTTTTATAAATCTTACAAATATGAGACAAACGGTAAAATACAGATTCATACATTGGCTTCATAGTAGATACTATAATAAGTTTTTATGTCTTCATGTTAAAATTCGAAGGTATGGTTTTTTTAATGTTCGCGAAAAATTTTAAAAATGATCTTTTGAAAATATCGAGCAAACGGGGGAAAAAGTTTTAAAATGCGCTGTCTCTCCAGTGGTTAAAATAAGAAATTCACAAATCATAAATTTTATCTCATAAATATGTAGCATTTTAAATTTTACATTCTTTCTAAGGCAGAAGAAAATTCTTCGAAAAACCGCTCACATTATTTCTCTAATATGTTGTTACTTAGAATCCCTTCGGGTTATTTGACCTTTAATGCATACTTATGTGATGCAAGTCATGTGTATCGTAGACGTAATACTCGTACAAATTATGTAGGTATACAGAAAGTTGATGGAGTTTTCTATTAATTGCAGACGATTGGTACGTTCTAAATGTTTTTGTTCACTAGACAAATCGTTTAAATTCTTCAATAAATTTTTTGTACTCCAAACATTCTTAGGTACATAACTTTTATGTTTATTTGAAGGTAGGTACACAACGCCGATTAGTTATAACTGTAAATAATGAAAATTTTAACGAATATCTTCCAAAATTGCGTTTCAAAGTGTTTTATTACTACTATCTACTGATTAACAAAATATTGAGCTTTAATGACACTTTAAAATTATTGATGTTTTAATAATTGGCAAAATATAATTTCTTCACCACACCAAACTAGCTGCTTTCATCACCATTTTCTATGTTTTATGTGTAATATAGGCTTTACTTCGTGTCGTGTTGCAGTGTCTAGCATGTAGTTATGTAGAAAATTATATGTGTGCTTGATTATTGTTGTGATTACATTTAAGTTCAAATAATTTTTTATTGCGTTCCTTTTGAAAAATTTGAGTATTTAATAAAAATTCTCTAGATACCTGTTGCCTAAATTGAAAGGTTTAAATAAATGATAGAGTACCTACCCAGCCGAGCGATTCTCTCTCTTTTGTGAGATCGAGATAAATCTCTGGTGAGATCTCCTGTCAGATTTGTGTGATTTTCTTTGGCTGAAAATCGTTTAATTAAAAAATCAATCTTTCTTAATTTTGCAGGAAACTTTAGAATTTTTTTATGAGTTATAATTACTTCGAATTTTATCTTGCCTTATCTACTGTGTTAATATAATGAAATATAAAATAAATAAAACATCGTTAAAAAGGCGTTTTTTGGCTGGAAATTTTAATCAATACAATATGACAAATTTGTGTTCTTTTATTTAAATTTACGGCCACAAAAATGTTTTTTTTTTGAATTTTATATTTCATCATATTTTTATAAAAAATAGAGTAAAATTATTGTTTTAAATTTTTATTATTTACCTACAAATAATTTCCCAAATTTCCTGTAAAATAATGCAAAATTAAAATCTTTAATTGCCTTTATTTTATAATTTAAAACACAAATAATAATAAGAAGCCCACACCCGTACCTACTAGATATTTGATATACCTTTTGATTACAAAAATATTTTTTTTAGTTTGGTTGGGTATTTGGCCTCAAATCCAAAATAAAGATTTGTATGAAACGGGCCGCGCAGTCCACTTTTTCAACAAATTTGTCGCTCGTGTGGAGGGCTGAACAAAACCCGGTAATTCCAACTTATGTCCGAAATAAAAACACAAAATAAATTTTATACTCATGCAGTTTTCATCGTTAGCGAGGTTATATTTTTACAACACAATGTTTTTGTTTATCAAAGTAGGTAATTTTGTTTTCTACTTTTATGTTGCGTGTTTAGTAAGTGCACAGTTTGTATAAAAAACGCATAACATGCATTATTTTAATGAGCCGTCTGGAAAAAGTTCGATTAAATATTTATGAATTTCAGCCACCTCTGTACTTACCACGCGGGCAATACCAAACCGTTTTTGTTTTTATTAGGCGCCATTTTAAAAAGTGCAATATTTACTCGAAATTCTTTAAAATTATTTTCTTTGTTTGTGTAGCGTGTTAAATAATTATTATTGTTTTCTAGAAATATATGCATTCTCGTGTATAGTAATATTTATTTACAAAGCACGTAGGTTTGTGGCTACCTACAGTGTGACAGTGTTAACCTTCTGATCAAATCTTTTACATTAAAAAACTTAAACATGTCAAACTGTACGTGGCTTTTAGAATAAAATAAAGTGTGAAAGGCCTCATCCAAGACACGAATAAAATATTTCCGGTGTACCAGAAACTAATTGATCGGTTATTAATTAAATCTTGAAAGAGGCCTTGTCACGAAGATAAATAATGTTGAAAAGATATCATCTTTTGTACTAGGCAGGTACCTACCAAATTTCGTGGAATGCCCTAAATAAAATTTAAAATCATTAAGAAAAGGTTGTCAAAATTACCTTTAAAAAATTGTCATTGGAAACCAACTAGACTTGACGTATTTTCTTTCTATAGCTAAGATTCTGATACAATTTAATTTTAATTATTTTGAATGTTATAAGTTATAACTTTGTGATTATCCATTACAAATTATTGAAACAATATAGCATTGCTTGAACCATTATATTTTTTTATACGTCCACCGGTTTTGGAAAAACCGCTCCATCTTCAGAGCAAAATTTATTAGTAAATACACGAGTATATTTTGCCCTGAGGAAGGAACGGTTGTTCCGAAACCAGTCGGCGTATAAAGACATACAGAGGTTGAAACAAATTAAATTCGTTTAATTTATTAATTTTAATTATTTGGCTTTCTTCCACGATGGTGCCTGTCTAGCGTCTAGATCTAGAAGTCTAATAGATATTTTATAATATGACACTCCCCAAACTAAACTGCCCGATATCAAAATATTCCAATCTGAAATTATGTACTTTGAAGTTTTACGTACTTAATAAAAATATGACTGAAGATTTTTATACCTACCACCAATTCGATTTACAATTTTATTTGATCCGTTAACATTTATTTTACATTCATTCCACACAGGAGGCCCTGGGGAAAATAATTTCCCTCCACACCTGCCATCTTTGGGGATGCTGTGTGGAGGGTTATTTTAAGGAGAGGAAGGAGAGGAAGAAGTGAACATGGGCATTGAAGATACCCGTAATTTTGGGGGGAGGTAACTTAGTTGCCGTCAAACTACCCGCTCTCATCTGACAAAAATGTCAACCGTGTACAAATGGCAAAACTTAATGATGAACCATCATTTTAGATTAATCTTTACTACGAACCGGTTTATACATATAACAGCTACAAAAAAATATGTTTTGGATAAATTGTAACTTTTTCTACCATTTCCATTGAGTAGAATCAAATTATGGGTGTTAATAACTTTACAAAAAATGTAAGCGTAAACTACTAAATAAAAAATCATTAGAAATGTATGAACGTATGCAACTGACTAGTTAGGAGAGTGGCGCGTTTATAGCCTAGCGGTTATTTGATCAGCGTTGCGTCTCGTTCTAACAGCATGTTAACGCACGAAACAGCGCGCGTATCGCTCACACACATGCGACGGGATACATCCCATTGCAATGGGAACAGTATCGACATGTGATTGAAACATATTTTTTTAATAGAAAAAAATGTCATCAGACAGCAAAATGCCATGTACATTTTTTTTCCAAATATGCTCAGGAATCGCTGGTTAAAATCCCTCTGTATAAATACTTTTAAAATCCCTCTGAATAAATACTTTCAAACGTGGTGTGTCTCAAAACACCAGAATTTTGATTTACGGCAGTGTAGTTGCAGAAGTGCTGTATTTAAAAATCTGTGCGGAAGCTTTCTACCGCAACACTGTTCTAACCGCATTGATCTTCTGCACGTTGCAAAACCTTGTCCTGCAGTCGGATCTGTTCGCCGTGGAGCTGCTGAACGGGCACATCTATCTGCACGTCGATCTGGGTTCGGGCGGAGTGCGCGTGAGAGCGTCACGCCGGCGCGTGGATGACGCTCACTGGCACGATCTCACACTTAGACGGAGTGGACGAGACGGCCGAATCACAGTGGACGGGGCCTCTGCTGAGTTCAGGACTCCAGGTAAAATGAACACTGGCTTTGTAATAACTGAAATCATTCCTGTTAGGTACTGAATTGGAACTTTAATTAAGTGACTTATTATGGGATCCCCGTACACACAGTCTTATGGCCGTTATACACCATCTCTTTTTTCAGCCCGATTCCGCTTAGAGCAAAAGTCAAAAATTTTCGCTTTACGCGATCGCTGTTCGATTTCAGTTGGCATCACAGCAAACAGCGTGGTTCATATATTGTTTGCAGTGATGACAATTGAAACCGTAGATATGAAAATAGCGATCGCATAAAGCCAAAAATGTTGACTATTTACTCTAAGTGGAATCGGGCTGAAAAATAGATGGTGTAAAACGGCCATTACTAAATCAGTCTTTTAAAGTTATTTGTACAGGTAAATCATTTTAAAGAGACCCTTGCTTACGAAGTGGTGTACTATACAGGGTGTCCGGGGGTAAAGTGAATTAACTTCGGGAGGTGATTCTACATGATGGTAGGAGTAAAAAAGATTAACAACTTTTTTCGAAATTCCAACATTTTTTTCCCATGCAAAAAGATCTACCTACTAAAAATCCTTAGTGTGAGGTACGATCTTACTTGCCGGGAGCCTGCCGGGCACGATCGTGGCAACATCGTAAGGTGGTGATTGGCCCGTATCGTAACCGCGGAAAATAATAAAGCTGGCCGCGCACGCCGGTCTAATTTTATGTTTTTACCACAAAACTACCCCTAAAAGTTGGAATTTCAAAAAAAGTTATTTATCTTTTTAACTTATACTATCATGTAGAATCACCTCCCGAAGTTAATGCACTTTACCCCCGGACACCCTGTATAGATAAAAAAGAAAATAATTCAATAGTAATATTAGAAGCTGAAGAAAGAAACAAAAAAAGTTGATAAAGAACATTGTCGAATTGAATCCTGATTTCGTCCATCTTATCTCGCAAATAAGAGAAGCACGCGAGCGGGTGTTCCAAACTAGTTAGAAAAACTTTTTTTGAAACTTTCCATACTATCGAATGATTTGTTTGCACTAACACATTCAAATGTGTCTTCTTCAAAATGATGTTTGCTTTACCTATTACGGTATCTGTGATTCAATCAAAAAGTATTTTCCGTTTGCTTACTGCCTCTTTGCATTTCTTTACATTTTTCGTTCATAGAGTCGGTCTAGCTGAAGAAGCAATATATAACTCTCAAATGGTGAGTTGCACATTTTGTCTGGTATTTATAGTTAAACCGTTTTTAGCTTCCAATATCATTTCTCTCTTGAACCATAAAGGGCTTTAGAAGTATGTAAAGATTTTTTGTTAAGTTTGTTGTAAAATAGAGATCACGTCATGTTGTTCTTTCCAATTTTTTTGATTTAATTAAAAAGAACAAATTTATAAAAAATACTTTTATAACAGTGGCGTAGCCAGGAAGTAACTATCTACTTTTCAACGATTTTGTATGATTTAATAATTTTGTAATATAAAAGAGAGAGTTATACAATGTAATAAGTAATAAGTACAATCTAACAGCAGCCCTAGCATGGTCGATCGATAAGGATTGTATCAATAACTTCTCATCGACTGCCGATCACCATAGATCTGCAGATAGCCATAGAATAAATAACAGTCCACAATTACTAAAATTTCTCACTATATATTCAACATAAAAAAATATGTATAATCAATAATATGTTTATATTTACCTTTCTAGGGGAGTCGAACCAGCTGGAATTAGATGGGCCGTTGTACCTGGGTGGATTGGGGCCGTCCCATTCCTCAATCAACACTCCTCCTGCTCTGTGGACCGCGGCCCTTCGCCAGGGGTTCGTGGGCTGCATCAGAGATCTTGTCACCAACAATAAGGCGATAGACCTGACGAGTTATGCGAGACAACAGGATTCAGGTACTCAATATTTATATTTCAACAATACCAAATATTTTTTTATTAATCTCAAAGTTGGGTGTTTTATATTACGAAGTCGGTGGGGGACTAGTTTCTTTTAGAGATAAATTTCCAACTACCACTTCCTCCTTGCTTCCGCCATTGTATTTCTACCAGTGGAGATAGAGTGCCACAAGGGTCAATTGCATGAAAAAACAAAGAGAAGATCTGTGTCCCCTCAGGCCATAGGCATGTTTTGTAAGAGGATCAAAATATTTCCTCTTTGCAACAAAATCCACATAAATGAAACATTTCTGAAGGCATCCGAAAACTAATAACTGTTTTTGAAAGGTGATTAAATACACTTTCAAATTTCATAAATCGAAATAAGCGTATAATTTTGTAACTATATTTTTTTTTAATGCATTTGCATTTGTATACACATTTGTAAAAAAAGTATTAAAAATGGCTTACCTTACGTTATTATATTAACTATAATTACTGATAAAAGTAAAGTAATAAAAATTCACACATATTTTATAAGGCAATTTTATTATTATCGTCAACTCCCTTTTGTCGTTTCATGTAAAAATAATGAATGACAAATTTCCAAAGTTTAAATTTTTTTAATTGTGGTTGCAAACTTTTAGCTTTTAATATAAAACATGGTATTTTCTGCTTGCAACACCGTTTAAATCATATTTCTAACCATGAAAATAAGGGAGACAACGATTTCTATGAGACCTATATGAGTTATTCTGAAAACCGAACAAATTACTCTGAGGGGTTAAATAAATGTATATATAGCAGTGGCGGTCCGTGAGTTAGAGTGAACTAGATTGCTAAGATTGAAAAATACGACGTTATTGATGTTGTCGTAGCTGAAAATTAATTTTATTTTCTTTCAAAATTTCAATATTTTGTATGAAAATTTTCAGGATTCTCCCAGTCTGGCGATGCGTAGCATCCACATTTCAGTATAGCTTCATACAAAAAGTTGAAATTTTGAAATAAAAAATAAAATTCGTTTTCAGCTACAACAACATCAATAATGTCGTATTTTCCAATCTTAGCACTCTAGCTCACTGAAAACTCACAGACCGCCACTGATATATAGGTACCTACGTTTATGGCAGTTCCTAATTTTACATCAGTGGAGTTTTTCGTTATTGTCATAATTGTCTATGATCTATTTGAAATACCGCCAATTTGATAAGTGAGAAAATTTTATTGAAGTAAATGAATTTTTTTTTATTTAGTCATTGAACTGAACAAATTCATAATCAGATATCTGAGAAGAAACATTGTTGAACTAGAACACATTAAATAGCTGAAAATCCAATGACAACCGTGGTGAACCTTTGTTAAAAGGAACTGGGTTTCTCTCAAGGAAGTAAGATACATGCTTGTACAGATACACGGGGCCTAATTGCTCACAGGAGCTATACCTACAGACTATCTCCTTACCAATAATAATAATGATATTGTGTGGGTTCTAGGTTCAGTACGTCCATCATGCCACATAGTGCCCCCGCAGTGTTCCCTGACAACATGCCAACACGGGGGGGCCTGCACAGAAGGCTGGAATCGGCCCCTCTGCGACTGTTCCGCTACAAGTTATACGGGGCCTACCTGTGGAAGAGGTAAATATCATTCATATTCAAGCTTAACACACTACACTGATTTTGTGCAAGCAGCGGTGTTATTTGAGGGACATGTATTACATCATTGTTTTCATTAAACCGTCATTCGATTTACTTATATTACCAACCAGCGAGTTCCCAGCACCTGTTGCTATGCCACTTAACACTAGAAAGACCGGAGCCTTCATTTTGACGGCAGCCCGAAGTAAAGTGACGATATAATGCTTAATAATTATTGTATTGGTGTGATTTTTTTTAACATTTCATGATTTATGGTTTAACAACTATGGTGAAAAAAACAGGCATGTGTCTTAATTACTTTTTGAGATATATTGACTTATACCTAGAAAGACCGCCGCCGTCAATGTGACGGTTTGGGCCATAATGCTGATTTCGTTTACAACCTTCTTTACCCAAGTTAACAACACACCCATTCCTCCTCGTTTATGATAGTACTATTATGTCTGTTTCTTTCATTCGGTATTGCGTATTATTCATACTCGATCTGTACGTTTATTGGTCACTGTTACATAATTTATAAAAATACCAAAAAATATTGCTCCCGCCCAAATTTATTTTATGGCTTGTTGGAGAAGGACAGAGTATACAAATACCAGAGTTGATCCAGCTGCGTTAGCTTCTGAAGAACTGACAGAATCATTTATTGGATAACCAACACGTCTGCCATAGGTCACCCCAAGAGGTTTGCTATGTTTTGTGACTTAGCAGGGGTGCCCGGGTTCATGGGGTTATGTTTGTCCGGATTTTGGCAGCGGATGCGTCTGCCAAACAACTGCGTGGCAGAACAGATCGGCAGGGAACGGTTGAGGGTGATCTTTTAACATCGGCAGCAGGACTCTCAGAACATTGCCTTGCACCGCAGTGGTGGGGACAGATTCATACGTCCGCCACTCTTGAACACACTGAACCCCAGTTTCCCACCCACCCTCACCTTCCTTCCCAGAACCAATTCTTCTTCCTTTTCCTATAGGTACCCTCCACAACAGCATCCCAAAAGATGACAAATACCCAGAAGAGAATTATTTTCCTTAGGGCTTTTTTGTGGAGCTAATATAAACGAAAAATAAAAGAAACCGGAAAATTAAACTACTGAAAGACTACAGTGCCAAATTAATAAAAACCAAATAAATGATAGGTGTAATAATTGTAAGAAACCCGTTTGCGGAGAGTGCATTCGATTTTATAAAAAAACGTAAAAAATCGATATTGTACAAACATAACACATGCTTGTACATTGCAGTATTTTGCACTTACATGTTTTTTTTTCCAGGAAGCCCCGAGGAAAAAAAACCCTCAGGGCCTATGTCATCTTTGGGGATGCTGTGTGAATTTATATGTGCATTGGAGTTTTTAGGGAAAGAAAGGAGAGGTAGTTCTCGGAAGAAAAAAAGTGTGAGAGATGAATAGGAAAAATTTGTAAATGTATCCAGGAGTGACGGACGAATAAATCCATCCTTCCCACTGCGGTGCAAGGCGACGGGATGAGAAAGGTCCTGCTGGAGAGGACAAGATAAGTATCGCTCTCGACAAGTGCCTCCCGACCCGGACCGCTATGCAATAGGTGGGCAAATGTATTTGCCACCTAGACCCAGACAAACCTCACCCAATGAACCCGGACACCCCTGCTAAGTCACTAAACGTAGCGAATCACTTGGAGTGTCCTATGGCAGAGTTGTTGGATATCCAATAAATGGTTCCCGGGGCAGCGGTACCCATATCCGCCTCCCTATTTGAAAAAAGTGATCAGCCGTCAAAGTGACGGTCGTGGTCTTTATAGGTATGGAGCAGTACCCGGTCTTTCTAGTGTTAATAAAGAAATTGTTTCTCCCTGCGTGTCCTTTCCCATTCGTCCCGTTCTCCTTCCACCTCCCCTTCCTCTCCCGCGTCCCCTTCCCTTAACGCGTTCCCCTTTCCGCCTTCCCTCTCCCCACTCCCCTCTCCCGCTTCCCCGTCCCGCGAACCCCCTCTCGAGTTCCCCTCTCCCCTCCCACATTCCTTACATTCAGCTCCGGTACATTCAGTTTTCAAACAGTTCGCGTGCCACCTATTGCAATTTTTTTATACAAATTTCATAATGCCAAAACCAGTTTATATAGAATCCATCGTGGGCATGCACAAATCAAATCCCCAAAGTTTCATCGCAATCGGATAAATGGTTAGCAATGCAAAATTTCATGATGCCAGAACTCACTATTGTATATATAAACCATCACATCAAATCCCCAAAGTTTCATCACAATCGGATGAATGGTTTAGCAACGCATTGACATTTCATATACATACTCATATTATTGTGTTTAGGTAACTTACAGTTCTCCAACTCGCCTTGGAAGGAGATTACTTATCTGGAAAGAATAAAGTTCTTTTGTATTAATGTGGGATTTATTAAATACTTCACGTGTACAAGGGGTGACCACAATAGCCGACTTACCTGGAAACTGGCTAAATGGGATCTGATTTGAATGAGCTCCTAAAGACTGTGCCCAAACTCCGAGCTAAACGAACTGCCATCTAGCGGACTTTCGGGACAACTCTTAGCACTCTATGTGACAAACTCAGAAGCTTTTAGATGTACCACACATGTATAAGCGTATTGTGATTTTTATATATATACATAATCTAGAATAGGAGAACAATACATTCTTCATTGGCATTAGGCATTGAAAAGGAGGAGGTGTCCCTCAATGACGTAAACCCAACACTGTCGAACCAGGAGTCAAAATAACGAAAGAGTATAACTGAAGAGATTTACGAATGTGGGTGAAGAGAAGAGTGCATTTAGGACAGAGATCTGACAACTTCTGTGATATAGCTTTAAGTTCCTCGGCACTGGACCTTAAACCCAGTGAGGGTATATGAAATGTTTTTTCATATATAGAATAAAAATATGTGGGTTCCCCTTGTTCGAGGGTGAAATTGGTCTGAAATTCCGGGTAGGTACTTCCCAACCTTCTTCTGACTCCCGACATTTCCATTAATTGAAGATGTTGTACCTGTATACTTAGTTAGCTGTGCGAATTTCCATTCTTTCTGGCTACCCACACGATGAAACGTAATGGTTAGTGAGTTGGGTTGAATTGAACCTAAGCAATCATTTCATCCCAACCCGTGGCTTAGACATACTGTCTAGATCAATTTATGGAAGCCTTCCCAATCCAATAATGGAGATCTTCGCTTTCGATAAATACAAAAAAGATAGCTCAATCAAACTGCATAAAAATTAGTATTTTGAGTTTTTAGCTTGGAATTTATTCATCTAAGATTTCACTCCTCCAACTAAAACAACAATACTTCCCAAAATTTTCAGAATCAGCAACCATCTCCTTGAACGGAAGCCAGCATGTTTCCATATCCCTGGGTCCCGAGCACTTGACGCAGACAGAGGAGCTGGCCCTGAGGTTCCGCACCTCGCGGCCGCTGGGTCTGCTGTTGCTGACCACGGCGGCAGGGGCGGCCGACCGACTGGAGCTGGCCGTGGTGGCTGGGAGGGTGCGGGCCAGTGTGCGGCTGGGTGATAGGGAGAAGGTTTGAAGACCATTAGTTTCGGGGCGTTGACCCTTACGTGGAGTGAGATGATCGATAGTAAATACATATATACAAATGAATTAGGGTTTAACAACAACAACTAAACATTGATAGCTCACAATGTATTCAATGTGAAAGGAAGCTGTAGGTTAAGATGACGATAATTGCAATGACAGCTACTAACTTTTTTCATTCAAGAGGGAAGAGTTCTTTTTTTTAAGGACATTATTATTTGTATGTATTTCTCTCTAAACACCTCAAAATCTTCTAAAATAATTGAAATTGACATCAAAACATTAACATTTTAGTATCTCCTTTTTATTCAACATAAAAAAAAGTCACTAGCCGCCACTACATCCTTCTTCTGACTGATTATTTTATGGTTTTTGCGTTCTTCGTTCAATGCATTTTTTTTTTTCATCTTTCTTTGACAGTAACATCAAGAATGTTTCTAGGTATCTTTTCTATTGTAACCGCTATACATACTATTTATTATGAGTTACATAATGTTACGTAAGGTTTTAACGGTACTATCTTCCCATGTCATTTCTAGAATCTTCTAGCGGGTCAGAATGTAAACGACAACGAATGGCACACGGTTCGTTTCTCTAGACGTGCCTCCAACCTCAAACTGCAGGTGGACTCGGCGGTGCCCGTGAGGGGTATGTTATGTATGTATTGGGCACAACACCGAGCACACTTATTTATTGTATTACCTATTAAAGTGACTTGTTAGAATTAGTCTGTCGGACATATTTGATGATAAAAAATATCCAAAACATTTCAAAATAAATCTTATACTTAACTCACGTCAAATTATCAACAATTTTTTTTAATAATTAATGGCTCACGGTCATACACTAGGTCTCTATCTTTTCACGTGCATTACCATGTGACTATTATATTTATATTTTTATAGTGATAACTGTAAATATATTAAATGGTAGCAATAGTGCACATTCAATATGGAGACTTGTAACTTTGATCCCATTAATATAATATTTTCAAAATTATCAAATATGTCGGCAGTGTCGAACAATAGTTTACCCTGTTTTTTACTTTATTTGGATTAATTCTGTGAATTTCAATTAATATTAACCAAAGAAAAATACTTTGCTTACAGGCATCAACTCTGTATTCAACTAGTAATGCATTTGGTATTCAAATCAAACTAACTATCCAAATAAAATAATAACTCGTCCGTTGGTAACATTTATGAATTGTTCAAATTCTCTTATGAACGTAATTTTTAAAGTATTTACCATGTTCTTAAAAAAATATTAATTGCCAAATTTATAAACAATCTTCACGGCATAACACCCCAAAAACAAATAACGAAAATGCTTTTAGCCGTGAAAATCTTAAAACTTATTCAATCTTCATAAATGTTACTAAAAAGACTAAACTCTCTTTCGTCATAATTTGTCCTGAAGCTGAATTGCACATTTGAAGCGATGCCATTGACTTGAAAGTTCACTTAATCGATTGAACAGTAAAATAAAATGAATAAAGGCATTAAATGTGCAGTTCAAAATAATCTTTCTGACTTTCCTATGATTTACCTTTCTAGTGGGCACTATTTTATTTGATTTTCTTATTTTATAATTTCGCTTTATTTTTTCTTCAATTTCTCATTACTTCTTTGGTTTGGTTTTCCGTAGTGAGTTATGATTTGTGCCTGTTCGATCCTCAATCCTTAGTTGAATGTCTCTTTAGAAATCCACTAGACAAAAATAATATTAAATCCTTAAAGAATGTAGTGCTTGCGATAATTGAATATAACCCTCCCTTAAAAAAATTAACTAAAAAAAAAGTAATTTGATTCCTTTAAAAAAACCAATTAAATAATAACAAGTCACAGTATTGTCTGCTTTGAGTCCATAAAATATCTCTCTTTGTTTATTTAATATTTATTTCTTAAGATATTAAAAATCGTGGATTGAATTAAAAAAAAAATATTGTCCATTTTAATTTCTGTTCAAATTTAAAAAAAAAAATACAACACGCTTTACGAAAAAAGATAACTCTTGTCAATGCAACTTGTTTTATTCTGTCTAAAAATTATTTTTGCTTTCTGGAACTCTTCTACCACTTTCTGTGCTGTCTCTTTATTTTACTGTCAATTCTTTCATGATTGGATTTAATTTGCAAAATTATCTTCTGCTCATCTACTTGATGTTGTAACTCTTTATAAAAATCCCTTCCTTTTCATTACGTTATTGACTTTCTTGTTTTGCTTCAGCCGAAACAATTTTGGGAAAAGCGTCGACGTTGGAAATAGCTACGATTCATTTGGGAGGATTCTTCCACTTAGAAGAAGAGATCCAAATGACCACCACGTTACCAAACTACGTTGGATATTTGCAAGGGTTTGTTTTCAACGGTCACAGATTCATAGATCTGGCAAAGACGATGGGTCTTGGCTTCAATAACTTGATACCGACTTACCCGCAGATAAAGGTTACAGGAAAATTCATGAAGATTGAACATCCAAACATTTTCAAGGCTGTCACCTTCCGATCGAAACACACTTACATTGGTCTTCCGCTTCTGAAAGCTTATTCAAATGTCTACATTGACTTCTACTTCAAAACATTGGAAGCCAATGGAATCCTTCTGTACAACGGAGGGAAGAAGCAAGACTTCATCGCGTTGGAGCTTGTGAATGGACATGTACACTATGCATTCAATCTAGGAGATGGAGTGATTACCATAAAAGATAAAGTAAAGACTCCATTGAATGACAACAGATGGCATTCAGTATCGGTGAGAAGGCCCGCCCCAAAGATTCACACCCTAACCGTGGATGACACCTTTGAAATATTCAGCACGACAGGTAATAATACAAATGAATCATACATTTCTGTATATTTATGATGTTGAAATCATTAGTTTCAATATATTTTCGTGTTTTTGTAGGTTCTGTCTTGACGTTTGAGTTAGATAGCATTCTTTACATCGGCGGTGTGATGAAGGACATGTACGCCGGTCTGGGCCCAGGTATTGTATCCCGACAGGGCTTTGAAGGATGCATGGCTAGCTTGGATCTGCCAGGAGAAAGTCCTTCACTCATCGATGATGCTGTCGTGCCGAGTAGTTCCTTGTTAACGGGATGCGAAGGTTTGTGCAAAAATTTAATCCTTTATCTAATATATAATTAAGTAAATAATATCTATCATTACTATAGCTTACTATCAGTTTGACATTTTGTCTGGTCTTCCACAACATTCAATTGCCCATTGTTGAAGACAAAAACTGCCACCTAGATGCCAAAGGATAATGTACCTATTTATGTATCGCACAGTCAGTCCCATAACTCCAGTATTTCACTAAACCTTTTTATTTTCCGATTAAATCATAAATTTTTGTCTTAGCGTCACATCACGTCACTATTACACATCTCTCCAGTAGGTAAGACTTCTACGACACTGTACACATAAATTACCGAATGGTGACTGATATTAATTTTTGGAGCAGAATACATATTATGTTTTATCTTTCACATTAAAAGAATATGTGATATGTTTTACTGAGTTCAAATATAATATATAATATTAAATAAATAAAACATCATAAATATATCTGCGTTACATTTCAGGTCCAACAAAATGCAGTCACAATGCCTGTGCCAATAGAGGGCTCTGTGTGCAGCAATGGAATACGTATGCTTGTGACTGCGATATGACGTCATTCACAGGCCCTACATGTTACGATGGTAAGTTTACAATAAATAAAATTTTCTTTCAAACGCAAAAAAGGTACTTTATTCAATTGATAAATAAGGTACTTATTGATCTTATTCTCTCACTGTAAAATAATCCTAGCTCCAATAAAAATTATTTAGTTCTAACTCCGGTGAAAACTCTATCATAATAAATTAGTCTACCTGAATCAGCTGCCAATCAAAATGGGAAAGATTCACAAACCCACTTGATAAATGTTAACAAAATAAAATGACCATATCTGAATTTTTTCTTATTCCAGAATCGATAGCATATGAGTTTGGCCCCAACCGAGGCATGATCCAATATAATCTGCCAAGTTCCCGAGTAGTCGACACCGAACAAGATCTAGTTGCATTGGGACTTGTGACCTCACGATCGGATGCTGTCATCTTGAGGATTGAATCTGCAGTCACTCAGGATTACATGGAAATGGAAATCGTGAGTCATTTGGAATTTAAATCTTGATTAATAGATGTTTCAAAGACCCAATTATATATTAAGAAGCAATCTTCTCAAAAAGTCTTCCAATGATATGCTTGGATTAAGTGATCAACTCAGTTACAGGGGCTCCATAGGTGCCCGAGTTAAGCTAGCCTCTCAGAAGCTGGGTACCTATATTGTACATGGGCTGCAGATACTGTGACCTTTCACTAGGCCTGTGCCCTAGGATGTTATAATGCAATAGATACATTGAAATATTGTTTGTTTTTTTACAGGTGGAAGGAAATGTGTTCATGGTTTACAATGTTGGCAACAATGACCATCCTTTGGGAGAAATCGGGGTGAAAGTCAACGACAATGCTTACCACGTTGTTCGGTTTACAAGACACGGCGCCAACTCTACTCTGCAAGTAGACGACTTCAACGTGCAACTCAGTCATCCACAAGGTACATTCATTAAAAAACTATAACGTAATCTGGTTGAAATGTATGAATAATGTAAGAAAAACTAAAACTATTTATTTATTTTTCTCTTTTCAGGGATTTCCATTCTCAGATTACTATTAGCAAAATGTTTAGGTTCAGTAATTACTTGCATAATGTTTTTTTTCAATTCCATAGCAGAAATAGGTTTTGAACATAGACATATGAATATTACTAGATCAGAACATAAAGGTGAGGGGTAGAAACCAACTACAGCGGGACGCAGAGCGGGAAGATGACTTTGGCGATATGTGATTCGTCAAAAACTCAATCTGACACTATGTAGGCACCTCGCATTATAATATCACCATTGAGTTCTTAAAAGTAAACTCTGCTTTTGAATGAATAAACCTTTTTTCATGGGAGCGCGAATTGCTCGCCGCGTAATGAACAAATTTGCGAAGTCCAAATACGGCAAAGTAAAGTTTTAGTTTAGTCCAACATTTTGTTGTCGTATTTAGTTAAGACACTTTTACAAATGTTTCATAATTTACTTACCCCACTAAACAGCGACGAGCACACGCCATGTATCTCGAGTGATAGTATATGTTACAAAAACGACCATATTATGTGATCTGAATAAGCTTAAAATAAAGTAAAATAATGCTTGCCTATGGAATGTAAGACGACAATTGGGTTTATTCTCTTTTTCACTTCTATTTTTACACGTTTTCAAAACACAAGCTACTATTTTTGCCATATTATTTCGTAAAATGCACCAATGAGTAATGGACGTCGGCTCGCAGAAGAATGATGATGTCACATTTTTTAGATTCATGCGAAGCCATACTCGATCTCAGCCGGTTCCAATGGAATCGGTATGGGGAGGGGGAAATAATACGCTTTTATCTTAGGGCAGGTCTAGTAATATCCATGTGTCTATGGTTTTGAACAAAGTTTTCTTGCTAATTTGAAAATTTTTTTCCATCAAATTTTGATTAGGCGTCAAACAAAATGGTTTTGCCTTCGTACAAGATAGCTGATCACAATTTGAACACAAGCTGGACCAAAAATCGGCGTTTAACGGGGACCGTCCAAATACCTGAAATATAAAATGGCACTGATATGATGATGATCGATTGAAAAATATTTTAAATTAATTATTTTTTTCTATTAAATTTCAGGTCAACAATCGACAGTCTTCAACGCCCAATCAGCCATCTACGTGGGCGGAAAGTGGAACAAGGCCAAATCGCGGGTAGAGCGGGGGTTCAGCGGGGTGATTGCGGGTCTGGTGGTCAACGGCTTCCGGGTCCTGGATCTGGCAGCGGAGAAGGACTCCGGAGCCTCTGTAAGGGGGGATGCTCAGCTTATGACGGGGATATTAGAACGGAATGAGCTTCATAGGATGCAGCAGGTTTGTTACATATTTTATGCCTAGTCGTTTGAATCACTGTCACATTTTTCTTTCTTACAATCGAACTGTACCTACTCAGTTTTGTAAGACTTTTATATGATATTAAAAAAAATAAACATTGTTCATCTTCATGCCAGACCCCAGCATCGGGCTACGGTGGTGTGGGAGTACTGGATGAGCTGGTGTTCTCCGGAGCAGGATCCGGATGCCGTGATGATGATGAAGACGAGTGCCTCCCGGCTCCCGAGGCTGGCTCCGGAGGGGATGACCTCATCACCCCCGTCTATGTACCGCCACAGCCGAGACCCACAAGCTCCAGCAAGATCAGCCCGGTAATAATATGCATAATAATGTTTTTGAGTAAAAGATTTTCATCTACATCTACCTAAGAGTTTAATGCCTTTTTTCGGAGAGATGTTAGCCTAAAGTATGGAGAGGAGATTTATCTAATACTGACTGGCGCTTTTTTGATACTCTCCAGAGAAATTCCGTTTATCTAGTCTACAGGCAGTGGCTTTCTCAAAAACTAAATCTGTCTCAAATTTATCCCAACCCAGTGTAAAATGGAAATTACGCTATGGAGACAATTAATTTGTCAGATTGATTAAAACTTTACATGGTCATGCCAATACTCGCAGCATTTAAAATAGCTATACAAATTGTAATGTGATATTTTCTTTCAAGAGCAAGAAAATCATTTTTACTTCTTCCACTCATTTAATTTTAAAAAAAATGTATTTTACCATCACAAAATAGATACTTAACATTTTATTTTTTATCAATTTCAGAATAAGGACAAAGTTGAAAAGAGCGGCAAACTGGAGAAGCCATGTGACGACGAGGATTGCTTTGCAGGGTCTGGTTCCAGTGAAATAACTACTGAAATTGATCACACAGTTCCACCAAGGTAACACACTTGTTGGAAATAAAATCATAAATCTTAAATAAAATTTGTTGGAAGTAAAATCTTAACCCCCTTACTTATAAATGAAGTGTAAATATAATGCGGCACTTAAGGTTGGAACAGTGAAAAACTTGACTTTTTACCACGACGTTTATATGGTAAAATCAACCTTAACGCCGGGCAATAGAGAACTCCAGTCCAATTTTTTTATTTTTTTTAATGAATACTGACCTCCTAACTTAAATAACTGCATTTTTATTTTTATTTTTAGAGTTAGTTTTAATAGATAAAATAATTGTCAAAGTTTTAATTTTTCGAGACCCCCCGAAAACCATCGAATTGTGTGACGTCATTACTCCTGAAAAATTAGTATAGGATAGGGCAATCAGCTGATCTACTGCGGCCATTTTGAATCCCGTTGTTCGAAGTATTCTCCCTAGAAATAGCATTACTAATCAAAGTTTCAATACAATGACTGGTGACGCGTGACGTCACATTTCACCATTTCAGTAATGCCAACTTAACACTGTGTTTTCAGGAGAGGTTTAAAAATGCACTTTTTAATAATTTTTTAAAAACTCTGCGTTTAATATTATGAAATAAAAGTTATATATTCGGAATCAGCGTTCATTGGTCTATATGAACATATTTTTTTAAAGCCATAATATTTTTCACTGGAGTTCCTTATTAAGGTTTTACCATACCAACTTTAAACTGGCGCATAAATATAATAAGTAAGGCCGTAAGCCCAAAATGCAGAAAATCTCTTTGCTTGTCAAGAGTCATAATTATTTTCAGAAGTCGTATTCATTATGAGCTACGAAACTTCCAAAATATTTTTCTGTCATAATACGAGGGCTGTCCGTAAAATAAGGTCTCCAAGGTGCTGAGATTGCGAGGAACAATTTTACGCGAGATCTGGCAATACTGGCTTGTAGCCTAGTTCCCTTACACCAAATCCCCACCACGCTGCACTCTCTGTGACACTTAATCTCGGCGCGGCAGCCATTCGCGATGGAGCTTCCACCCGCCGCACCCATCAGGTGTAAATTACGTTCTATAATTAGTTTTTTTACAAAACCCCGGTAGACATTCATTCTCAGAGGCTTGAAGTGTGCGGAAAATAGTGTATGAGTACGAAAGACGTGCGCAAATAAATGGTGCAGAGAATTTAAAAGTGTGCCGGATGGCCATCGATTTCAGACGAAACAATTGCCAAAGTGAAAAAAGCAATGATTGCAGATCGATGAGTGATTGTTCGGGAGCTCTGTAACATGATCCCTGATGTCAGTAAAACCACTATTGACAAGATTTTGACAGAACATTTGGGAGACCAAAAGGTCTGCCCAAGGTGGGTCCAAAAATGCTCACCAGATCACAAACCACAACGGGTTGAAGCAGCCCACAAATTTCTTGAGTGCTACGACATCGATGGCGAAGAATTCTTGGACTCAATTGTGACTGGGGATGAGACCTGGGTACACTACTCGACAACAAAAACAAAAAGAACAATCCCGTCGGTGGCGTCATTCAGATTCGGAGAAGCAAAGTTGGAGACCCTATTTTACAGACAGCCCTCATATAAGAAAATAAAGGCTGTATTCTTTGTTTCGTATATTTCAATATGAAAAATGATTAGGTTATTTAAGTGACACTTGGTAGTTTGAAAAATTATTTTACTATGATAATATACGCGGTGTCCGGAAACTCATAGTACAAGCGGGAAATTGGTGGATCTACATCATATAGAGCATAGGTTCCCAACGTGGGCGATAACGCCCCCTTGGGGGGCGTTTCAGACCCTCAGGGGGCGGTAGAAGGCAAAGAGAAAATTGGGGGGCGTTTCAGACTTTCAGGGGGGCGGTAGGAGACCCAGAAAAACCACTAGCTAGTTTACTAGCACATATCGAAGAAGTCGAAGACAAGACAAGGACAAGGCTAAAATATTACATACCGCACATGGTGATGATGAGCGAAACCTATATTATCGAAGAAATTAACCAAAATGAAATAACATTTCAAGGCTATTCGACAATTAGATATTAGCATTCGTACTGGTAGAGTTATCATATTAATTGATTAATTCAAAACAATATCTCTTACAAAGTCACAATAAATGCGGTACTAGATAAAAAATAATTCCTGGATACTGGCTATTGAAATTCAAAAGGATTTTAAGCGGGGAGCCTATGCATTATCATTCCCCAAATCAAAATGATACAAAATTCTTTGATTGACTGGGGAGCGGGAGAAGGGATAGGGAAGGCGGGGAAGGTGGAAGGGGAACGCGGGAGGGGAAGGGAAACGGCGACGCACGGGAAAGGACATGCAGGGAGAAACACAAACGGGAACACAAAACAACATTTATCATAAATGTTTTAAAATGTTCAATGAACTCCCGGTAAATGTTAAGGAAACTAAAAGTCTTGCAGTTTTTCGTGGATTATGTCTTAATGCTGTAAAGTCCAAATTTTAGTAAGTAGGTAGGAAATAATATTATAGTAAGTAGTTTTAGAAAATAATATATTAGACACAGTGGCGTAGCGTGGGGGGCGGCACTTTTAAGGGGGGCGGCAAATTTTCACAATAAATAATAATATTATCTTGGAAAAATTTAAACCATTTCATTGAAAATGTTCTATGATACTTTCGTTTACGAATCCAACTCATATTTTTTTATTATTTATAAAAAATATTTATAATTATATTTTTTTAAGCTGCAAATTTCGCCTATCGTAGGAAAACCTCACGCATATTATGAGAGTAATTCTAATTAAAGCTGATAACTCGCAAACAGATTCACTCTTAAAATTAAAATCAGTATTGTGTTCAGAATGTATTAACGAATGAATTTCAGTTGTGTATTCATCTGCTGATACATTTCGAAAGAGACAATTATTTTATTCGAAGTGTAGTTATAAAATTCTAGTTGCACTCTATTTATGTGCTGCCAGAATCAAAGAGAAACCATTTTCTTAATCTGAGTGTAGTTTTAATTCACCAAATACAGATTTAATTTCACCCGTCTAATCATAGGAGACGCAAATTGTCCCACACATTTAATTTTAAAATAAAACCCTGAAATTATGCCTACACATTTATTTTCAAAATAAATTTGTGATTGCAATAAAAACTTAAGATACAGTTTTATTACAATTTTTTTAAGAAATGGAATCTGTATTTAAAATTTTAAGTTTATTCTATTTTAGGTACTTTAATTCGAATATTCGCAGGCGTGTATTTTTTGAGCCAATTCACATATTCAATATCAAAATTTTAATATTTAGAATCAATAATGTTCTAATAAGCACGTCGGAAAAGGTACTTTATCTAGATTTTAGAAAAATTTTGTTTTTTGCAAAAGGGTAAAAAAAACAATATAAGGAACATTTAAAATGCATGGGAAGAACCGGAAATTTTGTGCGAAAACGTTGACAGGCAAAAGTTTATAGATATTTTTTTCTCATTATTCGAAGGATTAAACCAGTTTTCAGAATGTAAAATGCCATTTCAGGATTCATCTGCTGACACAATTCAAAGGAAAACATTATCTTATTCGAAGTTCAGTTATAAAATTCTAGTTGCAGACTCTATATGTGCTGCCAGAATCAAAGAAAAAACCATTTTCATGTTCTTAGTGTAATCGCCGTATACAGACTTAATTTAAACCAATTTTGTGTTCAGAATGTAAATTTCCAGTTGTGGATTCATCAGTTGACACATTTCGAAGGAAAACATTGTCTGATTCGAAGTGAAGTTATAAAATTCTAGTGGCAGACTGTTTATTTAATGCCAGAATCAAAAAAAAAATACATTTTTATGTTCGAGTGTAGTTTTAATTCACCGCATACAAACTGGTTTTGTGTTCAGAATACAACGATAAATTAAATAACGAGTTGCCGATTCATCGTGCATCGAAAGCTTTACTTGTGAGTTACATAATTCTGTAAAATTCTGAGAAATTGATTGTCACCTGTGTAACTATTATTTGGGGACCTTAACGCAGAATAAATCAATCAAGAATTTATAAACATGATTCGTTGAAAGAATACTTGTCAAATGTGATTTAAAAAAAAATCCGGCTCGTGTATAAAAAGATCGTAAAAAAAAAATTGGATTTTCATATACACACCCCCCCCCCCCTCCCCCCGCCGCTAGAAGTACCCAAATAAGGGTGAGGCGAATTCCTCCGCCCCGGTGTTCTGAGTGCAGTTTTAATTAACCACATACAGATTAGATTTAATTAAAAACCAGTTTTGTGTTCAGAATGTAAGTGCCGGCAGAATCAACGAAAAACCATTTTCATGTTCTGAATGTAGTTTTAATTCATCGCATATGTATGTGTGATGACGATGAGAAATTCTATCACAGGCTTTCTATCACATTGTCGATTTCTGAGAGCAGTTTTATTTAAATTTGCAGTAGAATTTATAAGCATGATTTTATTGGAAGAGTACCTACTCGGCATATGGAATTATAAAAATCGGCCTAAAAAATTGGATATCTACCCCCTCCCCCCGGTCAGCGCTTGAAAATCTGTGGAAGAAGTACCTGTAGAAGTAAGGGGTGGGGCGGCAAAATTTTCCTCCGCCCCGGGCGGCCGAAACCCACTCTACGCCGCTGATTAGACATAAGAGTAAACATTTTATAACTAAATAGAATTAATAACTAAGTTATAACTAAATAAAATGTACAATAAAAAATCCCATCTTGCTTCATCGATCCCATTGCGCCACACCCCCCCCCCCCCCAACCTCCCCACCCTCCCCCATAATCGTGACAATTGCCGTTTCAGATTTACGAGTTGTTGGGGGGCGTTAGGAAAAAATAAATTCTCAAAGGGGGCGGTGGGCAAAAAAAGGTTGGGAATCTATGATATAGAGAAACAAAAAAAAAATCAATCTGAGTACATATTTAGATTTTTTTTACTTTTTTCAATTTTTTGTCAGCAACTATACACGGTGTCCGGAAACTCGTAGTACAAGCGGGAAATTGGTAAATCTACATCACATTCGGAGTCGGTTTGTGATATAACTTTTTGATTTGAGCTTTCGTTTTCGAGTAAATCGGGTCCGAAGTTGGAATTTTTTTGGTTAAATTTGAAAAAAATTTTCACTAGGGGGTTGATTTCAGCTGTGTAATGTCTTATAAAATGCATCGAAGGTAAACCGGGCTCAAAAAATTTTTTAACCCTTTAGTTGCCGAAAAAATGGAAAAATAGAAAAAAAATTATATTAAAATCGAAATGCTCAGATCGAAAAAAATAAGTTTTTTGGGTTCTCTACGTGATGTAGATTCACCAGTTTCCCGCTTGTACTACGAGTTTCCGGACACGTTGTATATAAAAGCCCAACCAGGCATAAAATCAAATAAAACAACAAATCAGAGTGTGCAATTCACACGCGGTAGAAGTGAAACCTTCAGAAAACTGAAGTAGACAAGAGTGAAGAGACTTACGAAGCACCGCACAAAGAGGAGACCGATTATACTATCTCATTCTCTCGCAGGCTAAATCCTATAGACGTATGTGTTTGTCTTTTTTTAGTGTCGCTATTTTTCGTTTCATCGAGTTTTAAATCACAATGGTGCTAAAGAAGTTTTCACTTCAATAAAGTCTTACACTTAAAAAAAGGATAATAAAATAAAATAAAAACTTTTGGAGCCGGGTTTACGTTTCGACACATTTTAAAAGATGTTAAGCTGCTGATATTAACCCCCTAGTGACCATATTTATTTATTTTTTTATCACAAATTTTTACCACAAAACGCATTAAAAAAATTATTCCGCAAAATCGACTACAAATTAATGTAATGGTCACCAGTTTCCCACTTGTACTATTAGTCTCCTGACACTGTTATTGTAGTGTAAATGTGAAATAATGTTACAACAGTTTTATTTTTTTTATTTTAGCTGTCTTTAATAATATAGCGTACAACAAAGTTCACTTATTTTAATTGAAAAACAGCAAGCCGCCTTTATGCAATGAAGAGCAAAGATTTATAGCGATCTCCCACAGTAAATTTAGTGGAGATACTGCTTTAAGGCCTATCCGCACACAACAGTGCCGGCACAGTGCCGACACGTGCCGATCAGTAACGTATGCATCAGTGTCAGTGAAAAATGATATTGTGACATACACTTTGTACGACGCTATCCGTACTCGTCAGTGACAGTGACGTTCGGTGATGTCAGTGCTGCGCCGACGCTCACCGTGATCCGGCGTGAATTTCTAGCGGACAATATTTTGCCTGACACGGTCGCAGTGTTTCAAGAAGGACGACGAAAAGTTGATTGAATTGGTCCGTGTATATCATGCAATTTATGACCTTTCACATAGAAAATACATGGACATTAATTTTAAAGCAAACATATGGAACAATATTGGGCGCAAAAAGAGATAAATTATAATAATTTTTTATTATAATTAAATAATTTAATTATAAATATAATAATTTTAGTTTAGATAAAAGTATGTCAAAACAATGTTTTGACATCCTGAAATACTCAAAAAAACTTTGATTCATCATCTATCAGATGTTTATATAGGGTGGTGAACTCTTTTCCTCCACGCATTATGAACCCAATGCCTTCTTCTCACATACATTTCGTCTTTATCTAATATTAAAGCAATTGCTGCTAATTGTGATCTTGAATATCGAGGCATTTTAGCACATGAAACTGCTACGCAGAGTGTAGAGTGCCAACTAATCACTGCGCGCGTCGTCGCGTCGTGTCGGTACTGACATGTACGAATAGCACGTCACGGTACTGTACGGTACGGAACTGTCGGTCACGTGCCGGCACTGTTGTGTGCGGATAGGCCTTTACGGATCTAGAATCAAATCCATGTTGCCATCTTAAAAAGCTGTAAAACCAGCAAAATTTATAAAACATTTATTTTTAATACATATAATAACCCCTCGGGCTATTTTGTCAGAAGGTCAAAATATTTCAATAAAATCCCAATAAACGGAATATTTCTACGCATCTGAAAACTAAAAACCGGTTAAAAAAGGTGATGAAATACACTTTCAAATTTTATCGAAGTAAACATATAATTTTTTAAATTTAAATTTTGAATGCAAAATAAAAAAGTTTAAAAAATGGCTTATCTTATGTTTTTTTCTAAATTACTGGTAATGAAAAAAAACACACACATTTATTAGGCAAATGTATTGCAAACGTTATTGTCAATTCACTTTTCATTGTTTCATGTAAAAATAATGAATAAAAAAATAACAAATTTTCATAATTTTTTTCAAATTGCGGTCGAAAACCATGGTTTTACCAAGGTGTACATTTTAATTATTTTGCAGTTAACTTTCAGATTTGAATATAATAAACCATGATAGTAAGGGCGACACAACAATTTCAGTGAGACCTATTGAGGGATTAATAAGTAACTGTTTGTTTTTAGTACCGGCACAAGCACGGCAGATGGCGGCACCTCCACGTCCCACCAACCAAGCGGAGCCACCACTTTAGTCCACTCCATAACCACCTCTATCCACCCGGTATCGCCATGGTCTCCCGCTATGCATACCAAGCCTGATCACCACTCCACCAGCAGTGGTGCCGGAACCACCCCCTACCAAACACCTAAAGGCATCGAAGAGGAAGAAGAGCCATCGACCCCTGTCCATAAGACCACATCACATTCAGCGCCGGATCTATTCACGTGGGGACCACATGAGGAGTCTTCGCCTGTATACCCGGGACTACCGGAGCGGCTGCCTCCAGTGCAGATGCCCCCGGCTCAGTACTATCCTCCCACTGCGTACACCCCCAGGAATAAGATTAAGGAGAGGATCAACTCGGAGGCCTCCGAGTACACGGCTATGATCATTGGTATGATAACATTCATCTTGATTTACAACTTGATTTAGACGCAATATCTTCATGGGCAGATGAGAATAAATTTTTCTTTAATGTAAAAAATTGGTCACTATGACGTATACGCATTCCAAAAACCCAATTAAATTTGATTATAAACTAAATAATGAAATATTGTCATCAGTGAAATCCATCAGGGACCTCGGGGTTACATTTGGTCCCAAACTTACTTTTTCAGAACATATAATGGAATTGACATCATCGTAATACAAACTTCTTGAATTTGTGATAAGAATAAGTAAACAATTTTCCAAGCCTGACGCAATGACATCAATGTTCACTGCATTATACAATCAAAATTAGAATACGCTTCTGCTCTTTGGGCCCCATACCAGCACAAAAATACATAGATTTATTGGAACAAATCAAAAAAAAAATTCTAGGGTATCTTTATATGAGAATGAATGGTGAATACCCACGATTTATGCATCATCTGGATTTGCTATCTGAAACGCGCTACGAAAGTCTTCAATCTAGAAGGAATGGGACCCTTAGAGTAACAGCTTTTAAAATTATAAACTATTACATTGACAGATACGTTTTAAGATTTTCACGGCCAAAAGCATTTTCGTTATTTGTTTTTGGGGTGTTATGCCGTGTTGCACTACCTCCTTCTTTAGCCAACGTTTCGGACATTGTTGCACACATCGAGGTAGCGCAAGAAACACCCCAAAAACAAATAACGAAAATATTACTTTGACAGTCCTCTTAGAACGCTGTAAATTGTTTGTACCAAACAACTACTGCAAGGGTCGTCACCATAACTTGCTCTGTATCCCACATGGCAGGACAGACGTTCTTTGTCATTCCATGTAAAAATAATTCATAAAAAATTCTCAAAGCTTTATAAATTTATATCCATGTAAAAATAATTAATAATAAATTCTCAAAGTTTCATAAATTTATTTCAAATTGCGATTTGAAACTTTGGTTTCATAAAGATGTACATTTTACTTATTTTGTGGTTAGTTTTTGTATTTGAATATAAAGCTTGTTGTTTTTTCTTTCTAACGCTCTTTATATCATATTTCTCACTATGATCGTAAGAGAGATACAAAGATTTCTATGAGACCTATAAGCGTTGTTCCGAAAACCGAACCAATAGACTTTAAGGGTTAATAGATACTTACGCCTTTCATAAATATGCGATAGATGGACAGACACTACTTTTGTAATAATATTATTATTTTATAAAAGAATTGGTAATGAATGGTTGTCTTGTGTGTTTCCAGGTATTGTGGCCAGTGCTCTGATAGCCGTGATCCTCGTGGTGCTTATAGTCCTCAAGTTCAAGTCGAGGGCGGATCCCAGCTACAAGGTGGAGGACGACAAGGCGTTCCAGCAGGGAGCCAGCGCTGCCTTATTAGGAAACCAGGTAAAGACCCACTTCAATGGAAATTAGGAAAGTCATAGTCTTGATCTGCGGGACTGTAGCATAAGTGGTCAATCGGCGGCTACGTGATTCATGTAGTTTTTCTAAAACCAATACAATGGGTAAAAACACTCCGGCTTATGGGATAGATTATGTTGAAAAGGCCGGCTTTATAAAAGTTAATGCAACACCACTGAGGAAATTTAGAGTACTCTTCCTAGAATCATTGTTGCTACTACAGCCCTTTGAGAGGCCACCTCTAGGAATCTGCTGTCATCAGTTCCTTATGCAGATTTGGGCTCTACCTGTGTTTAAGTCTGTCAAAACTCCTTCATCCTGCAGATTTTGACTGTTTTTGTTCTTTTTTTAACACTCCACACACAATTATTCTCCGATAAATTCTTTTACTTGAACACTAGTGGTGTAAAACTCAGTTAAAATAAAGCAATTCTACTCTGCAGGCATCACAAAAAAATAGGTGACCAGACAAAAATAGGCAACCAGAATGAATTCAACTGGACTTCTCCTTTGAAAAGCCATTAAAAGTGATGAAAAAATATGTTAAAAAATTGGTTAAAAAGGTTATCTTAGGTTAGGTTAGGGGGTGTTTTTGTTAATGACTTTTCAAAGAGGCGTTGAGTTGAGTTGATTCGGATTTGTTGTGGAACCAAAAAAATAATATGCTAAATATGTCTTTAACCTGTCAGTATTTTGAACCTGATGCCAGGTAAGCCAGTCACTACAAAGCATAATGAATTACATAAACAAGTATTTTATTTTATTTATTAGCGTTATAAACAGTCTTTATAAATTCATAAATGACAGTGATAATAATATATACGTCATTGACCAATAAAATAATGACAAATTGAAATTTAGAACCATAATACAAAAATACACAACCAAACCTATACTTGATATAAACAATTCTGATAAAGATATAATTTTAGATTTTCACGGCCAAAAGTATTTTCGTTATTTGTTTTTGGGGTGTTATGCCATGTTGCGCTACCTCCTCCTTTAGCCAACGTTTCGGACAGCGTTACAGTTTCCGTCATCAGGGAAGATGTGTAATTGTTAGTGGTGAAATGTGTGCTTAAGGAACTTAAAAAGCTCACTGATGCACTGGAGCGTAACGGTTACCCGGCAAGGCAGACAAGGCAAATAATAAGAGCCAAGTCTACGCCAAACGAAAACAGAATTGAACAAGAGTCTAAAGGCTGTGCTTTCCTACCTTATGTTCACAATGTGACAGACAGAATTGCCAGACTGTTGAGGAAAGAAAGCATCAAGACTGTCTTCGGAACCACAACCAAAATACAGGTCTGCAAAGACCAAGTTTCCTCTGGAAACAGATGGAGTTTATAAACTCAGCTGTTCCGGATGTGACAAGGTTTATGTGGGCCAGACAGAGCGGATGATCTCCAAAAGGATATCAGAACACTTTCGAGCGTGTAAACTTGGCCACCCTGACAAATCGGCAATCGCCGAGCATTTACTTGAAACCGACCATTACTTTGGATTTGTTCCTGAAGTCCTGGGAAGACCCAAAACTTATAGAGCACGCCTAATTACAGAGGCAATTGAAATTCATAAAAATCCTATTAACATTAATAGAGACGACAGAACTAAGCTCAATAGTTCTTGGTATCTGGTAATTGACGGCTACACCAAACCATTTTGAAGTATACTGTAATACCAGCTCGTAGTGGAGTGGAGCTAGCGACATGGTATCACTTCTAAGTACTTAAGCACACATTTCACCACTGACAATTACACATCTGCCCTGATGATGGACACTGTAACGCTGTCCAAAACGTTGGCTAAAGGAGGAGGTAGCGCAACACGGCATAACACCCCAAAAACAAATAATGAAAATTCTGATAAAGTGCATCTTCTTACTTAAATCTAAAAAAAGTGTTAAATTAAATTTTTCGAGGATTTACATTTAAATTTGAATGGATATCAATAATATATTTCAGGAAGTGATTTTATTTAAATTCGAACTGCTAAAAGTAGGAGAGAAAATGTGGTGAACTAAAAAAAAAGAGAAATACAGAAATCGATGAAATATTATGTTTTTAGTTAAACATGTGGCATTCAATCGAGTGTTATTTTTTATGAATGCTGTAAATTTAGCAAGGTTCGTGTTAAACACATCGATATTTGGGCATAATATGTTAAATGTGCTACAGCTTCTTCTTATAGATACATTTTCAAGATAATTTATGTTGCTCTTAGGAATATAAAATGAGTCCGGAGATCAAGTAATGGTTAATGGACATCTGAAATGAATATTTTGTAGTAAGTATGGGCTATCAATGAAGTTATGAATAATCTTATAGAGCATTAGTAGGTCTCTGATATCTCGGCATTGATCAAGAGAATAAAGGTTTATGGGGTCATAGTTTGCTTCATAACGCTTCATTACACAAAAGGTTGATTGAATGATAAATGAAATGCTCTGTACATTCTCAGGTTCAGTCCAGCCAAGCCAATATGGGCTATCAGATGAACGGAGCATCCATGCAGAGGAATGCCGCTCCCGTCCCCATGGCAAGGAATGGGGCCAATGGGAAGAAGAGAGACAGTAAAGATATCAAAGAGTGGTACGTGTAAATCTACAGAGACAATACAAACACTACGGGGTTAAAATTCTCCTTCAAAATGTGATGTAAACAAACAATTTAATTTTTATATGATCCATTAAGTGTCGAGTGACGTGTTGACTAGATAAATCTAGAGTTTTAGGTGCATCGCTAACGCATTCACTTATGGTTTGTTTATTTGGCTGTTTCCCATTGTAATATAGATATCTTTCAATCTCACGAGATAAACAATTTGGAAAAAGGAAAGTGATAGTTGCATGTTGATTGTTGCGATGACAACGTGGCTTCGAAACGCTTGGACTCGAAACGTAGCTTTAGATTCGGAATTAGAGAGTGCAGAACACAAGAGCTATTTTAGAAGGAATACGAACTAACGTGTAAAATATGATGATTCGATAATATTATAGAGTTATTTTCTAAAATCATTATGATAAGTTAAACAAATTGTTAAGATCGCACTTATTACGAAGTTTCTAGATGATAAGTACGCACGGATGATAGCAGAAGCATTCCGAGCCTGGCCATGTTCAATGTTCCCAGAGGTTGGTGTTATACATATTCTCTCATTGTTTATTTGTAACACTGCTAATGTAGTGTTTTATCATCATTTAATCAAGTCAATTTACCAAAAGGATGGGTAATTCTCATTTACCTTGTGAAATCAATGATGATTGCAAATTGGTTGAAAATTATATGTTTAGTTTATATTTTTCCTAGTTTTGTCTTGCGACAGTTGTGGAAAAGTATTAAAGTTGGAGGTGCATTATATTGTATTTAGCAAGTATGTAATCAAATCAATCATGTTCATTGGTTATAAATTATGTACTATGCTCACAAATTATAATGATAGTGATAAAAAAACTATTTTATTTGAAGAAATACTTATGTTCTTTACACTAATTTAGTATACGTTATTTAATTTTTAGTAAGTACAACTGTAAAGTTTCCACTGTATATTCAAAATTTGTCAATTCATGTTGATTTAGAAATAAGAAGTTAATGTTTAGTTACTTTGATGTGCAAAATAATATTTATGTTCTTGTATTATGGCAGTTGATTATCGGGTCATTGAAAGCTTAAAATCATTCATTGTAAGTTTTTATAAGGTATTTTTTAATGTTTTTTACTCATTTTATGTATGTAGGTTCATTCAAAATGTAAGGCCCTCCGTTCATGGAGATACTTACAAACTGCGTGATTGTGACGCAACCACAAGTACCCTGCAGATATACTACTCTCTAATGCTGGTTTCCGTACACGGCACTACCCGAAATATACTGAACTTGATCATTTTTCACGTGCAGCCGTGGAGTTAACACGATGTCAAACGATGTCAAAAGACTTTTCTATTATTCTGGTAAATTAATTCTGGTAAACATGCATTTTTTTACTTCCAGAACAAATCTAACATTACTTTCATGTTCTGACGCCATTTCTGTCAAACGTCAAACGAATAGTAGCAGACACGAATGATGCAACGCGTAGCGTGCAGTCAACACCGTCGGTAGCGTGAAACTGACTTCAAACGGACAGCTGCCGCGTAGCGCCGTGTACGAACACTAGCAAAATCGTATAGGGAGTAGCTTGTAAGTAGCGTCATGTACGGAGGCACTAAGGGTTGAAAGAAAAAATATCACACAAATTCAAGTATCGAATGTATGTAGTTGGATCTCGGGAAGCAAATCAAAGAAAATGGTCTGAAATGTAGATTTATCTAATATTGTACTTGTACTAAAATCAAATGAACATATCTCTTTTTAGAGTTCATGTTTTATATTTTGTAGCATCTCATGTCAGTGTTCTTAGATCTGAAACCATTATCCCACAAACGTACCTTAATTTCATCTAAGAATAAGGGTGCTGTGATATTGTTTGGTGGTAAGAGTTGTGTACCTTTCACTAAGAAAGGCATTCTTTGCACAATGTCCGGAAGATAGATTATTACCATTTGGTTGTTATTCAAATTCTTCACTTTACTTGATCCATTTTAACTTGTAACTCTTTGCTTACAATCCTTCTTTGATTAACTATGTAATGGAATTGACTGAAACAATATAATATATTGTCAGATACGAGTATTGTAGAATACGGAGCAAGTGTCACTTGGAGTAGAAATCTAATTGACAATTTTATCTCGTTTTATAACTAACTATTCTCCTAAACTTTCTGTATGAACAAAAAATAAAACTTGTAAATAAAAAATAAGCATAATCTAAATGATATCCGTGTGCTTTTAAAGTTTGCAATATTTCCATAATGTTATTGACCTTGGGCAATCTATTCTGTTCTTTACTTTGTAAGAATCATGTTTTGTAACTCACATGTTGAACTGCATATTGTATTAGGATAGTATGATTGATTAATGATCTTTCCAGAGTTTATTTTCAACATAATTATACATTTAACAGATAAATAATAATAATTACGAATCAAACTACTACACACAATTTTTCAGGCCTTTACCAACTAAATCATTATCTTCACAGTTTAAAAAATCTATAACATAGGTATGTTTGCCTATTCAATAATATGATTTTAAATTTAACAATTCTAGTCTAAAAATGTATCAATCTAACACTTGAGTGTAGGTTTAATGAACAAATTAAATGAGCGCTGGCAAAGAAGCCAGGATATCGACCTTATTACTGGAAGCGTTCCTTCTAGACCTGTACTTGGGATATATCTTAATAAAGAGTGGAAGAAGATTATCAGCAAATGAGGAGGGAATGGTAACGCTACAGGCTGCCAACTGAAAAACATACATATCGTTGTATAAAAGACTCATTTGTATGGAAACTTATTTACACAAATAGCTCTTAACGTGAGAGTGTTCTTTTTAAAGTGGAGCACTAACACAATTCCTCGTAATGATAATGATTCTTTTTCCCCTTTTAGATAAAACATACCCCTACTTGCATGACTTTTGAAAATCTATTCCATTTTCTATCAATGTTGTTTATGGTCTACGCTATGGTCTCTGTAATCTGTAACTCACTATAAACCTAACCTCCAATAATCCCAACAGTGGGTGGAAAGTGGAAAACACAAGATGTTAAAAACTGAATACCTAATTGAATTTTAAAGAAAACTTAAAAGTGGTGGAAGTTCTACAAAGTTAGCGAGGTAATATAACATTGGTAAATTCATAATATTCGATTTGAAAAGTAGAAAGAGTAAAATTTTCGACAATTTTGCATTTGCCAAAGGTCCCGGAAAATGTCAAAGTGTTCCAAAACTCCCGCTGTTCTAAGATTCCAGTATCCGAACATTCGTTAAATCAAACAGGCTCAGTTTTTAATTGTTCGGAAATAGGGACTATACAGTATTGTTGAGACATGATTTGAAAGTGAATATCCCTTTCTAACAATCCATCCTAACGTAATTATTCAAACAAAGGCATTTTGTAAAAAAAATACAATTTTATAATTACCAAATGCCAATTAAATATGCAGAATATAAGAATTTAACAATCGATCCTAATCTAATCAAAGAATTATATCGTTTTAACTTTCCATGAAAATAGTTTCAATTATTATTTTGAATTTGTCTTTTTGAAAGTAATTTTTCAAAACGGAATATTATATATCTAATGTTATTCCTCTAAATACAATATTTACTATAGGTAATTTATACTTTATTGTATTGTCTCTACTGTTGGTTCACATATTTCCAATTGCTTACCTAAAATCGCAATGCCTCCCAGTAAAATTGACCGTAGGTTATTTTCCAATGAAGAAAAAGTAGTTATAGCGTACGTGAAAAAACTAAGTCTGACACGCATTAAAAGATCCTTCAAATTAAATGATTCTCAGAAATTTTACGTACGTTTAAAAAGCTATACGTCCAGATAACGCTGAAATTGTTTTGAAATTTGAAATGACAACTCAAACTGACAGTTGTCAACCATAGAATAATTGAGTCATCTGAAAGTAATAAACAAAAAAGAGCTTTTGGAAGTTACTAGGGATGGCTTGGATATTTCACGGCGCTATAATCATTTTTCTGTTATTTTTGCGATGGGTATAATCGAGACATTTTGAGAATCGAAAGGAACTTTCTACCCAAAACATTTATTAGATAGTACAAACATCGTACTTTTTCACTAAAATTATTTTATGCTTAACGAATTCTGTGCAATTCTTCTCCTCGGGTCTTTCGTTTATGTCCATTGTAAATTTTACAATTTTTTATGAAGATGTTAGGTGTGTTTTTATTTCACTGCGTTATGACGAATTTGTATTTTGTAAAGTTGAACACTAAAATTTGCACATTTAGTGTGAATATTTGAGACTAACTTTGATTTGTAGATCTGTGCTTGCACCTCATAATATATGTAATAAAATTGTATTATATTACTTTAATTGTATAATTCTAGTTAATAAATCACGGATCGAACAATTATAGTATAGTTGAGGTTTTAGAAAAAAAGAGATGATGATATCAATATAATGATACTAGAATTGTTCAAAGGTGAAACTTGTAATGTTATTACTAATAAATTATATTAATTTATAATAACTCTAATAGATTAATGTTACATTCAGTGTTGCAGTTATGATTTTGATTTAAAAGCAAAAAAGAGTAAACTTCAAACATAAATATTTTTTTTGGATTTTTATTTGAACCCCTGCCTTTTGTAATGTAATATTTCCTATCCACACCAAATGAGTTTTGTTTACTTTTAAGAATATTTCAAAGTGAGTTCACACCTTCTTGGAAACAGCGCCGGATCTGCCATACGTTCAAAAACGTGCAAAAACCTGGCGCCAACTCCGAAGGGGCGCCGTGAGAAAATAAATATTGTATTAAAATTTTGTTATAATATTCCCTGAATCGTTTAAAAATTACCCATAGTACGAAATAATTATTACGCTCTAGCAACACTTTCCAAAGAAACAGAATGCGCACGCATCAGGTTGGTATCGACGGCTTACGAATTTATAGTCAGTTACAGAATTTTTTTACAAATTCCATATATTTAGTTTAAACGTAAGATCTATTTTTCCATATATCTTTTATCGTCTTTTACGACGAATGGGTGCGATCCAAATTCAATAACCAATCACAGCGCCGTATTTTTGTTCTAGTGAATCAAACAAACCGACTTTCGCCTTTCAAAATGCTGACAATTTTAGTTAGCGTACGCTCGCTATTGTTTTATTTTGTACGATTTAAGTCTCTAGGAGAAGGTAGTTAAATACTATTTTCTTATGAAATCTTCAGTAAATTCCATTAACAAAAACATCGCACGGTTTGCAGGATTTGCAGGTTGCAACGTGTTGACAGTTTCATCATTGATTTGATATATTATTTGAAGTTCGTTAAATGTATAATTAATTTATATTAGATTTGTTATTTTACGGTGTCAGAGTAAGCGTTTTTCGTAAGCCGTTCATACCATACGTCAGTGTTTAGTGTTTGTATGGTGTTTGTTTGCTCAATTTGGTGTTTGTTCGATCAACACAGGGGAAATGCAAGTTAAAATTTGAGGTTATATTCTTAATAGATTTTTAAATTTATAACTAAATTTAGATTGGTTGTTAGAGGTTTTAAAAGTACTGTGGATTACAATGAATAGAATCACCATAATTTTATGTTTACCCAAAAGATTCAGAGAATATAGGGCTCCTTCTTTACCCAATAGATTCAGAGAGTATAGGGCTCCTCTCTTTAAAAAAAAACGAGTGTGAGAGCTACCGCCAGGTCACTTGGAAAAGTTACATCCTTTATATGTCTAGATTTTATTTGATAAATTAGTGTAAAAAAAAAAAATAATAAAAAAAATTAAAAAATTGGGGTGAACGAATTTTTAATCAAAATAAAAATGTAGGCCCGATCCGGCCCTGCTTGGAAACTCTAGCTCTTCAATACGAACGAAAAACAATGACATTTCAAGAAATCATTAGAAGATCTTTCTAAAAAGGCCTCAGTGGTAGCGGGGCAAAGCTCCCGACTAGCGATGCGGAGGTCGTGGATTCGAAACCCAGCGTGCGCAAGTAAATTTTATTTGATTGATTTGTGTTTTCATAATTTAATTGTTTAAAATAACGTATACTTGCGGCATGTTCCAGAGTGGAATATACTCTCAGTATTGCTCTGGTGTAAGACCACCATTCAAAATTGAAACGTTGCTTGAAATGGCTTTAGCCGTGTTTGTTGACTATATCTGAATAGCCAGGTACGTTCCCACCTTCATCTCCCCATCTCCTTCCCCTCCCCACTTACCTTCATCCTAACCTCATATTTTAATTGGGGGTGCCATAGTCTCACTGACTCCAGCCGGTTGAGAGAAGTTGGGACTCTTGTACTGTATTCACATAAAAAACCTTTATTTGGCTTGACGTTGTGTAAAATTGCCTCCCCCCATTCAACATCTCATCTCTTCTAAGTCTGAACTCGACTCCAATCTCGCATGTATTTATGAAATTTGCCCATTTGAATAAAATTAATATCTAAATTCACCTTTTCCTTCTCCTCTTCAATTTGAAATCTTGGCCTAGAACACCCTTGAAGGATCAAAGTCAGAAAAAAAAGTTCACACCTTCTTCGAAACTCTTGCTCTTCAATGCGAACGAAAAATAACGACGTTTTAATAAATCATTGGACGATCTTTATAACCAGTCGAATGACAGACCAAACAAAAACTTTTTCCTCGGATTGCTAGTGATTTTTTGGAGCTCATTTTGAATATTTTCCGCCCACGTAAAAAAATCGTACCTCTGAATTTTAATACCGAGACACATAAACCGAATGAAATGCTATATAGCAAATGAATTCACCTATATTTAAATAATCGTCTAATATTTTAGAATTTATAAAAAAAATATTAAAAAATCATAAACATTGTAAACAAAAATATTTTCAACATTTTCTTGCTATAAACTCGCGTAGGAAGTTGAATTTTGCGTCTTTTAATTAAATATTTTCTATGAAGTTTCTTTTAAATGATCAAATTCATGATCATATATGCAAATATACGTTAGTACACTAAATTTTGATCCGTTGTCAAGTGTTTTAAACTTTCGTTAATAAAAAATTTTGACTCAAATGTTGGTCGAGAAATGTCAATATTTCATTATATTAAACTGGAATTTTTAACGTATTCACAAAAAAACTGCAACACATTAATTATCTTAAATCCACAATACCAAATAACTCGATTACTGCTTTATTTATTGAAAATAATCCATTGTCAAACACAGTCTAATCGGCAAATTAACTACGCGGTAACCGCGAAAACGACCACGAAAAATGTTCTATTGCAAGTATTCTCTTTATTTTTATGTTTGAAATACGTTGAACGCATTGTTCGTTCAATCATTATTACATTGGTATACAAATATGTTAGAAAAGTCTACTAAAACACGATGAAAAATTACATTTGACAGCGACCGCTGTATAATATCCGCTTTTGTAAATATGAATAATCCGTAAAAAACAAAACTAGAGGACACTGAAATCTATTGATTATAAGTAGAAGTAGGCTTTTCTAGTTTCGTTAAAAAGTTAAGTTTATACCGCGGGAACATTAAAAAATATATATATTTTTTTTATGAATCTAGGAAATATTTGCCAAAATTGGCGTCAAAGCAATCCGAGGTATTTTAAATAGTGCCACATTGTGGCAAAAAGCACTCCAGTTTAAAAACATTAATTTATATGGCTTACGGGTTGGTGACTTTGTGCGTAAAAGCGTCTACTATATATAACTACACATATGATGAAAACCGATTGGACCGGAGAAGTAGATAAATGCGTAACAGGCAAGAAAAAGGAAACTATTATGATAATAAGTAATTATCCCAAAAAGGAGAAAAAATACAGAACAGCCAAATAAAGGTGTGATAACTAATAAGCTAGCTATACCAGCAAGCAAAACATCAAACAAAATAAACAGAATATTATTAAATGTGTTAAGTGAAAATAAAAACTTTGCACGCCTTGCCCTCTCGAGTTACTTTTATTCACAACAATACAAAGTACTAAACTATCTTTGGGGATGCTGTGCGGAGGGTCTTTTTGATAAGAACATTTAACATGGATCTTGAAGAGACCCATGTTGTAGGGGGGAGGAAGAAAGAAAATCTTCCCACAGCCAAACTATTACTGAACTCTTCATTGTTACCCTTAAAAAACAACATTTTATCGACTTTGTTTCTAAAAACATAAGTGAAGAATCTTAGATATTCCAAAAAATAATATTACGAGGGTTATCCAAGAATTAAAGACCGTTCTAATTTAAAAAATCTGGAAAAAATATATTTACAAAAAAAAAATCATATGACACTTTAGGTACATATCCCCACTATTTTTGACCTAGTCCTCATTATGATCGATGCAATTGGTGAGCCGTGGCACTAGGTCCTTGACTCCCTTATCGCATAACTCCGCCACCAAATATGCAATCACTTCTCCCTCGTCGGTCTCCAAAGGTTTTCCTGCTAAATGTTGCTTCAGGTGAAGAAAAAGATGTAATTCATTGTCTTTTTGATTCCGGGTTTAGGTGTGAACCCATGTTTCAATCCAAAAAGCTTCGCCTTGGTTGGAAAAAACGGTTCAAAGAGATCCGAGCGCTTTCCATATGATTTTGCTCTTCAGCATTTTGGAAACCCAACGAGCACGCAATTTGCATACGCCATTTATCCCTCGAAATCATTTGTGTGGTAGTCTGATTGACGTCTGGGATCACAATGGCGATTTTACGAAATTCAACAGGGCAAACTCTCTCTTGGTTGAGCGAATAATTGAGCCACCTCGCAGGCGGCGGGATCCGACAGCGGAGCGTCGATCGCAAACAGGCGCAAAAATCGCACTGTAGCAGCCACCAAGCCACATCATCACTCGATTTTTAGGGAAAAGTCTGACCTACGCTCTAGTGCCACCATATTTTGAGAAATAATGCCCATGTCGCAGAAAATGAGGAACGGTGTTTAATGCTTGGACAACCCTTGTATAATATGCCTAGTGAAATGTGTAGGAGATGGTCTCTTTTGGATTCCATTTGGACTTTAAGCTACGTCATGAGCTTGCGTGCAGCCCGATGAGTTTTTTTTCTCTAAAAGTACGTGTATGAGCGAACCTTGTGAAAACATTTTCTACAAACCTTGAGCTACACGCACGAATGACTACTTCCGTCCCGATATACCCAAGGGCGGATCCAGCTTTGACGCCAGGGGGGGGGGTCACATAGTCGCGGTCAAGTCACAAGAAGTTATAATTAATTTTGACAATAATTGATACAAGTAAGAAGTAGATAGATAATTTTGATAATAATAATAACAAAAAATATATGAAAAACATGATGTGTAACAATTTTAATTAGTGGTCCACCTAGGTCCTGGACCCAGCTCAGGGGGGGTCATGACCCCCATGCCGCCACCCCTGGATCCGCCCTTGGATAATACCACTCACACTCGATCGATTTACTCGATTTTTTGACCATCGAAATATTTCGATTTATTGTCAGAGATAAATCGATTCTTGAAAATCGATTTTCACTTCTCGATGTATTTAATTCAAAATCACGGTCCGAGATAATCTTTTTGCATCGTCTTCGAAACGCCAGAATTCATTCGAAAATGGAGTCAAGACAATCATTTTAAGTCAGAACTCATCGAAATTGAAAATTGAAATAATTGTCCACAAATGTTAGAATTCATTCGGAAATGCAAACCGATTCTCAGAAATACGAAAGAGTATATTATTTCGAGATACGTAGAAAGGTTAGATGCGCACTTCGACCTTATATTCAACCAGTTATATTACTTTAAAATGGTTATTTCATTTTTAGGTTTCGGTTTCGTTTCAGTATATTTTATATGTAAAAGATTGCCATAGTGATTATTTATCCGAATTTAAGAACGAAAAATGGGTTATTTTGAGGTTATGTATCTATTGTACGACCTCCGTAGTCCAGTGGGTAAGACTCTTGACTCACAGTCCGGAGGTCGCGGGTTCGAACCCGGCATGCGCAAATAAATTTTATTTGATTAATTTGTGTTATTTCACAATTAATTCATTTAAAATAATATATAGTATATTTGCGGCATGTTCCAGAGTGGAAGATACTATCAGTATCGCCCTGGTGTAAGACCACCATTCAGAATTGAAACGTTGCTTGAAAATGGCTTTGGCCGTGTTTGGTGACCAGATCTGAATAGCCAGGTACTTCCCAACCTTCCTCTTCCTTACCTCCTTCCCCGCCCCACTACCTTCAGCCTCACAACATACCCCAATTGGGGATGCCATAGTCTCACTGGCTCCAGACGGGAGCAGTTGAGATTCTTGTGCGGTTATTCACTGTAAAAAAAAAAAAAAAAAAATTTGTTTGGAGTGTATTTTCATTCGAAATGAAGATTAATAATATCAGTATCTCTTCGTTTGTAATGTCGTCGAGTACCTCATAATATATTTTTTTCGCAGAAAATGCTATTAGAAGGTTAGCATATGTGCTGGCCTTTTTCGAGAAAAACTCGTCGCGCCGCTTTCAAAATTTCGAACACGTGACGTAGCTTGAAGTGAAAGACTGTCAGTTGTATTGCAGTTAATTCAAATCTCCCCGTGGAACATGGACTGCAAGCTACGCCACGAATTTTTAGCCAATCACAGCTCTACCCCCTCCATGAGCTAACTTTGTTAAAAGCATTTTATACGAACCTACCAGGTTTATGGAAAAATTTTGTGATATTGCTAATAAACAAATTTGGTGTTTGTAAATGTTTCGATTAAAATATGTCGATTATCTGGGTGTCACGACAGCGCTGCACCCTACCCTACTATATTATCTATGCCCCTCCTACACCGAAAACCGTTGAGAAATCTGACAGTTGACAGTTGATTTGAAATATTTACAAATTATATCTTTCCAGCTTTATTCGAAATTATATAATTTTCCGAATAAAATCATCAAAATGTGTGACAAGGATCCGCACGCTATTTTAGGAGAATGGCTTCTGAATATGGGGTATCCCAAAGACAAATTTCCTTCCGATGATCAGTTGAAAAAAGTTTGTCGTGGTTCTATATTCCGATACTTTTGGAAAGACGTCTTGAAAAACGTAAAGCCTAAGAAAGAAGTAGGTTTCATCAAAGAAAACATTTTCGTCAAATCAGTGCGCCAATATGAACTGATTGAAAATTCTTCGAAAGCAAAACTCGGGCAAGTTCTGCCACCGACTCCATTATTATTATGGAAACAATTAAACAAAAGCGAGATGACTCTTCGAAATCTTAAGAAACAAAACGAATCGAGTGAAAATGAAGTCTCCGAGCAACTTATCAAATTAAAAACTAAATGTGCAAATGTGAATCGAATGAAACAAACAATTTCAAACATCCAGCGTGAAATACATTTGGTAACAGAAACTATTCAACAACTAAAGGATGATGTCTCTCAAAGTAAATCTCTCTCTAACATTACCACAAATATTCCATGCTTTAAAAAACATATGAAACTGAAAATGCAACAAAGTTTTGAAATAGATGTCCTGGCAGATTTTTTGCATTCTGGCAGTTTTAATAAGCAAGAAAACCTTCTAGATTCTCAGAACCATTCTGTCGATAACAGCAAGGTTGACCTTTTTGGATCTCTCAACAATACAAAGGGAATTGATCAATTTGAAAGTTTATTTTCTGCAAATTTGGATGAAATTGATGCAGTAGATGTAGAGAAACTTCTCGATGGTTTTGATGTGGCAAATTTGTATGAAAATCTGATGAATAGAAGAAATGTTATTATTGCTAAAGTCTTGGACGATAAGAATATAGCAGAAGAAATAGCTTTGGTTGAAGGTGATACGCGTTTGAGGAATGTGTTGCCGTGGAAAGAAAGTCTGGCTCAACTGAATCTCATGCATTGTAATATGATGATCGCCGGCATGCAGAACAAAAAGAACTCTAAACAAGCCGCTCTCTTATTTCAAGAGACTCTGAAATCAAAGATTTTGCCTGCAAAAGTCTCTTCACAAACATTGGAAATTCTTAAGATGAAATGTAAATATGCAGAGTTAAGCGCTTACGTGAATGCTTTCAAAGAATTCATTGATAATCTTACTTCCGCTTCTGGAATCTTTGCAGGAAACATTAAGGAGAACGATAATATACATACTGATTATGGCCAGTCCATTGTGAATCTCAAAGATGATATCTTAGCCATACATGCTGTTCATAATACAAAACAAACCGTGGTGCATGGAAACATTTCTAAACTCTCAGAAAGCATCAATTTAATGAAGAAGATTCGCAAGTCGGTTTTTGATACGCTCGGACACAACGATTTTGGCTTCACGGATAGAAACGAGTCTCTGAACATGTCGATGTTCCAACCAAATTCAACTATGAAGTCGGTTGCCAATAAAAATATGAAAAATCTGATTGATGTCAAACATGTGTTTTGTGAGACAAATGTTAACAGGCAAACAAAGCAAGACATTCACGATGTTAGCAACTTGCTTGTCAACGAACTTAAGTCGCTGAAGAGATTTGGTTTACACAGAAACAGAAGGATTGTCTTAGAAAATGGGGAGAAGTTGTGGATCGATGATACGATTCATCACCAAACTATGCACTATACTGAAGTCAAAGAAAATCTCTTGAAGGTTATGAACCCGTTGAAAACACTACCCAGCATCGTGCATTCTTATGAAAGACAGTTTGCCTGGAAGAAATGTTTGACCCAACTATCTTCAGCAATTGACGAAAGTAATATAGGCAACCCGCTTCTAAAAGAAGATTTCTCTATTATTTTGGATGAGAATAAAAACCCTAAACTTGATGAGGTGTTGAAATATTCTAAAAGATGTATGAAACCTTTGCATATTGTTGATAGTACGATCGATGATATAAATAAAACACTGGATTTCTTCAAGAATTTCGAACCTAAAAAGTATATTTGCCCCAGTCGTCTTGTGGATGGCAGAAATTATCTAGAAACAGAGGAAGAAATCAAACTCATTCTCATTGAAGAATCTTACTGGAAATGATTGACTCTACAATAAATACTTAAGAAAAAAGGACATTTTGATAATGTCTGCTTGAAATTAAATTTCAATGATATTTTTATAGTAATTCAATTATATATACTTATCTCTAGTAAAAATATGGGAGTATTCTAAGTGCTATTTCTATGATTTTTATTTTACCAAATTTATCCAAGACACTATCTAGATAGCATTTAATTCAGCCAATAAAAATGTGCTAAGAAAATGAAGATAATGTTGGTAGTTTTTAGACGAAGTATCAAACACTTAAATATGACCGAATCGGATGGGGACGTATTAGCTCAGTTGGTAGAGCTCCGTCCCGGCAAGGCATAGGTCTTATGCCTACAATACACATCATCTTTTTTCAGCCCGATTCATCGCTATTTTTGTCTCTATTTTCATATCTACGATTTCAGTTGGCATCACAGCAAACGGCGTGGTTCATATTGTGTTTGCAGTGATGATAATTGAAATCGTAGAGATGAAAATAGCGAAAAATGTTGACTTTGGTCTCTAATTGGAATCGGGCTTAAAAAAGAGATGGTGTAAAACGGCCATTGGGTTCGAGTTCTAGATGTGACAATATGTTATTCCGTTTTTAGATTTTTGATTGAGTTTTGCTAATATTGTCTTCATTTAATTAAAATGTTACAATTCGATGTTTTACTCATTAAGTTAAAAATAATAAATAAAATAAATAAGTCTAATCACGTTATGATATCCGTTTGTCTTTGTACAATAATACATGTTAAATTAAATTACTCCAAGAATTGTTATTTCTGTTCTCTTCTATCCACAAACACAATGAGGGGTTATTTCACCATCCTCTCGATAAGGAATTATTTACGATTTAAACATTTATTTTTAACAAAGTCTGTTAGCATAGGGAATGTGGTGAACCCATCGCTCAGGGAGTGATGGGTTCACCACACTCTGGGTTCACAATAATGGGTTCAATACAACCTGCAATAGCCATCCCAAGCCAAGGCATGAGCTTCCGTCCTCGGGCTGAATGACCTGGGGAACGTAGGTGCCTCTACCTTACCCCAGTACTCGGGGCTCTGCTGGAATGGATTTTCTATTTCCCAAGACACTCGTGGGAGGAAAATTGGACTATTCGAAAACTAGGGACTTCTACGTGGACTTCTTTCATGGGGCCTGCAGGAGTAACTGTGGAGAGGAGAGCTGAGGTCACCTCCAAACTCTTCCCTTTGTTGGGCCTTCAGGGAACCAAGGAGTATTGGACTCTTGCGATGTGGAGCCTTCGGGGAACCAAGGAGGGGTGAAGTGGAGAGATGACTTCCTCTTCCCTTCAGGGGCCTCCAAGGAATCATGTAGGAGTGGAGAGGAGAGATGAGGCCCTCTTCCCTTGTGGGGCCTTCAGGGAACCATGTAGGAGTGGAAAGGAGAGATGAGGTCATCTCTGTGAATTTTTCCCTTGTGGGGCCTTCAGGGAACCAGGGAGAAATGAAGAGGAAAGATGAGGCCCTCTTCCCTCGTGGGACCTTCAAGGAACCAAGGAGGAGTGGAGAGGAGAAATTAGGTCCTCCTGCCCTGCCTTCAGCGAACCAAAGAGGAGTGGACTCTTCATCTTGCAGCCTTTAGGGAACTAAGAAGTGAGAGGAGAGATGAGGCCCACTTCCCTCATGGGGCCTTCAAGCAGTGGCGGATACAGAAAAAACTCAAGGGGGGGTCGCTAAAGATATAAGAAAACTAAAAAGTAGACAACAGCAGAGAGAGATCCAAGGGCTGATTTAGGGGGGAGGAGGGGGGGGGGGGGCACGTGCCCCCCCAGACGGTATTTTGTGTACTGTGGAGATTCCATCACAGTACATACTTAGAAGCTGAAACTGTCTTTATTAAACATTTAATTTATCGATTGTTTTGAAACTTTCATAAACCTTCCTATATATTTTTTTTTTTATTTCTTTTTATTGAGGAAACAAACAGTCATACAGAAAAAATGATTATAACAATAAAATACATATGTTGTAGACCAATTAAGTTCCATTGTGTTAAAAAATATTTTTTAGTTTTTTTTTACCTACTCAACTTATTAAATGACAAAGAAAAAAAAAATGAACATAATAAAGAAAAACATAAAAAAGAAGAACCTAAAACATACGAGTAATAAAGAAAAACGTAAAATTATTAAAAAACATGGTTATACTATTTACTATGGTTGGGATGGTTGGTAATAATATGATTTTCACAAAAAGGAGAAAAAAAAAGTATTTTAGGTTATTAATTTATTAAGCTGCATATTACATGATTTCAAGTCATGTACTTGAACTTGTATATAAACTTGAAGTATCATACTTCAAGTTTATTTCTAACAGTAATTGTTGATTTTTTTGCCCGTCCGCCCCTTGTAAAAAATCCATCCTTGTAAATCCATCCATCCAAAAATCCAAAAATCCATCCAAAAATCCTTGTAAAAAATCCCAGAAAAAAATCCCAACAGTAATTGTCGATTTTTTGCGCGTCCGCCCCTTGTGCCCCCCCCAGAAAAAAATCCTAACAGTAATTGTTAATTTTTTTGCCCGTCCGCCCCTTGTGCCCCCCCCCAGAAAAAGATCCTAACAGCAATTGTTGATTTTTTGCCCGTCCGCCCCTTGTGCCTCCCCAGAAAAAAATCCTAACAGTAATTATTGATATTTTTGTCCGTCCGCCCCTTGTGCCCCCAGAAAAAAATCCTGAATCCGCCCTTGAGGAGATCGACTATACTATCTCAGTCTCTCGCACGCTAAAACATATAGATGTATGAGTTTGTCAAATCACAACGTTGCTAAAGAAGTTTTCACTTCAATAAATAAATAAAAGATTGGCGGACCGCACATTTAAAACTTGGCTGGCCACAGGGAGCAGTAGGGCTGCATTTCACGAACAAGGGAATCAAATTCTTGAGTCGGGCCGTGTTAAGGGTACCTTTACATGAAACGACGTATGAATGTGAATGAAGCAAAAGTTTCAATTTAGGAGGCGAATGTGGGAATTATTTATTGGATAAACAACACCTCTGCTATAAGTCATCCCAAGTGGATCGCTAAGTTTGGTGACTTGGCAGGGATGCCTGAGTTCATGTGATGTGATTTTTCAACTTAGCGGCGGATGAGTTTGCCCCCGTAATTCGTAGCGAGTTGGAAAGGACTGGTTGAAGGAGACCATTTAACCTCTCCAGCCGGAATCTCTCGACCCATTGCCTCGCATCGCAGTGGGAGGGAGAGGTTCATCCGTCCATGGATGAACGTCCTGGACACACTAATCTAGAGAGTCCTAACCACCTATCATACTTTTTTCCTTCCACTATTTCCTTTCCCTAAAATGACCCTTCACATAGCACTCCAAAGAAATTTGTAATAGTGTATTCTGGAAGTATGTTTACGAGAAATGATAGAGATATTGAAAGAAGGGTAAATGCAGGTAACTCCCAACCCTGATGTATGGCAGTGAAGCATGAAACTGGCGGAGGAAGGACTAAATGCTATAGAATTGAGATCCCTGCGGCGTATATGTGTTAAAGCCATGTACTATACTATGAGAAAAATATGAAAAGAATGCAAGGCTGATGCAAGCGTAATAAGTAAGATAAAGGGACGCTTAGATGGTTTAGACATGTAGAGCGAATGATTGAAGAAAGATTTTCTTATATTTAGGGGGGCCAAGGGGGGGGGGGGGGGGCGTGTCCATATGTATCCGCCACTGCCTTCAAGGAACCAAGGAGAAGTGCAGAGGAGAGGTGAGACCTCTTCCCTCTTGAGGCTTTCAAGGAACTAAGGAGGAGTGCAAAGGAGAAATGAGGCCCGCTTTCCTCGTGGGGCCTTCGTGGAACCAAGGTGGAGTGGACTCTTCCCTTGTGAGGCCTTCGGGGAATCAAAGGGGAGTGGACTCTCCATCGTGGAGCCTACAGAGAACTAAGGAGTGGAGATGAGAGATGAGGCCGTCTTCCCTCGAGGGGCTTTCGGGGAACCAAGGGGATGTGGAGAGAAAAGATGAGACCTGGAAAGATACGTTGTCGAACCAGAAGACATAGCCTAGATAAAATAGATGAGTTTACTGTTCGGTACCGAACCTATGAATAGTGGCTATATAAATCAGATAAAATACGAGTTTTGTAAGTTTTGAAAATATTTATTTATTACATATATATTTAATTATTTATTGGTGACTAGATCTGAATAGCCAGGTACTTTCCCACCTTCCTCTTCCCCTCCCACGTACCTTCAGCCTCGCAATATATCCCAACCATAGTCTCACTGACTCCAGACGGGAGCAGTTGGGGCTCATGTGAGCAATGGCGGCTCAAGCACTTCTTTGATGGTGGGGATCGACATTTTTTACCTGTCAGATCTAGGTATCGTAATCTAACCACCCGGAAAATATAATATAAAATTTCTAGTGATGCAACGAATACGAATATTCGTATTCGCCGAATAGTAGACATTTACCGAATATTTGTATTCGGCGAATAAATATTTACGAATACGAATACTATAAAAAAAACTTTTGTACCCATCACCGTTTTATTATACCGTGTGTCACGCACCTCTGTATCCGAACGCTATAGCCGCAACGACAAGACGTGATGGGGAATTCTCTATTGCAATGCCACAAACTTATCTGTGCCGGTGGTGGTGTCGCTAGTGGTGAACAAATACGTCATAGAAATATAAATTTAAATTGTCATAGAAAAATCAAAATGTCTATAAATAAATTGTAGTTCCAATTTTTGCCACCCATTTATTTTAGGTTAAATAAATGAGTATTTTATTACTCTGCCACGTTATTCGTATTCGCCGGATAGTAGGTTTGATATTCGTATTCGTATTCGTATTCGTGAAAGTAGTATTCGTTGCATCACTGAAAATTTCTCAAATGATAATTTTCATGACCAAATCATGCTAATCAGATGTCTAAACACAAAATATTTTTAAATGTCTGTAGATATGGTATATAACAATTTATGACAAAGTATTATAAAAATAACGCTTTATTCTTCACAATTATTTTGGAACTTAATTAGAATGCGAGTGATTCCCGCGATAAACTACACAAATTTCTTGAGCTAAAACAAATTGTTCAGTATTTTGTTATGAGGGGATTCATAGAATTGTCCCCGCGTTATTTGAAATTCATATACAAGTGCGCTTGCGCGGTTCATGGATTGCCTACCGTCGAGAAAGAAACGCAAAGAATGAACCGAAATGCAAAGGGACAACTCGAATTGTTCCCAAGTACGCGGTAGGTTCTGCGCATTGAGAAATGGACTCTGATGTTTCGTGCGCTCGTCGGCTGTCCGCTGGCTATCGAGAAAGAAACGCAAACAATGAATCAAAATGCAAAGGGACAACTTGAATTATCCCCAAGTGCGCGGTAGGTTCTGCGCACTGAGAAATGGACACTGATGGTTCGTGCGCTGGTCGGCTGTTTGCTGGTCAGCCTGGGTGGTTGCCTGGTCGCATTTAAATGATCCAGATTAATTTTTTGTATTTTATTTCTGCAAATGTTAACAGCGTTTATATTTCCGCATTTATAGAACCGCCATTGCATGTGAAGTATTCACATAAAAAACCACGCCAAACTTTAAAACTGGCCCGACGCTGATCAGAAATCATCGCAATTGGCGCGTTTCAGAACAGAAAAGTGGCAAAAAAATGCATTTCTCTGTCGCATATACGTTTTTAGCAATCTTTCTCTTTCGCTTATGCTCATTGTAAAGTTGGTAAATGCGCGAGAATGGAAAGTATCATGTTCAGGCAGGTCTTAAAGTTTGGCGTGTACTATACACAGTTTGAAAATTCATTCTTTTTACCAGGCATGTGCAAGTCAGGAAACTTGTACAATATTCATTCCATACACCTTTAAGTACCACACACGGTTGAAGGTGTACCCAGTACCAGTGCCGTAAATAGCCTTTTCTGCGCCCTGTGCGAGCTTCTATAACTGCGCCCTATTTAAGTGAACCCTTCGCCTATTATACCACCCACTACTAAAACTCAAACGCAAGTTCACTAGTGCAAATGCGTTGCCCACCCTGGTCCCTGATGCTTAAGATTTAATTTTTGGGCCACTTTGGTCTTCATACTTGTATAATAAAATACCCTGCAAAGTTTCAGTAAGTATACTATAAATTAATTTAATTTTAAGTTCTTGGTATGGTAAAGATTTGAATAAGGAAGGTAGCATAGCATAATATAAATTGCGTTTAAGTATGAATTGGTGAATAAACAAAAATTTTAACAAAACAAAAAAACGACTTCAAAAAATGCACTAAAAAGTAAAAAAATAATTTCGTATTCTTCTACAACTTTATAATCAACTTACCTTTTCTACTCATCAATATGTACGTACGATTGTTATTTTTGGAGTCGGTGTCGGCGGGAGAGGAGCTGTCAAGTGAACATGCCGGGCCGCGGGTACCTTGGTTGACACCGACTCCAAAAATAACAATCGTACCTACATATTGATGAGTAGAAAAGGTAAGTTGATTATAAAGTTGTAGAAGAATACGAAATTATTTTTTTACTTTTTAGTGCACTTTTTGAAGTCGTTTTTTTGTTTTGTTAAAATTTTTGTTTATTTTTTGATTTTTAGTGAATCTGAAGTACACTAACTAATTCGATTAAGATTCGGCCGAGTATCGTAAATTTTGTTCTTCAGAATTGGAGATTTCCGTTACTTTGTCATGGATCCCATAATCAGAACCTAACCAAACTCTCATTAAACTACCCTTGAAGTACATCCTTTCCAATAAAAAAAGAATCATCGAAATCGGTTGGCGTGATATTGAGTTATTCGTCCATTTGTCGCGCACATACTTGATGCAAATTTAAGACTTATATGATTTTCTCGTGGATGCCATTGTCAGAACTGGACCAAATTAAAATGGGACCACACGGGAAGCACCAGCTTTCAAATAAAAAAAGAATCATCAATATCGGTTCACCCAGTCAAAAGTTCTGACGTAACAAACATTAAAAAAAAAAAAAATAAAAAAAAAAATAAATAAATACAGTCGAATTGAGAACCTCCTCCTTTTCGAAGTCGTTTAAAAAACGTTTATTCGAAAATATTTGCAAAGATTATTCACAATTCACAACTACACAATACACAAATGAATGAGACCACAAATGAATAAGTTCAGATAGTAAAGATTTAAAGCAAGCCATAAACTTTTTTTAAAGATTCACTTTTCGCGCTTTCTTCATTGCGAAATCGTTGATAACCTAATGTTTATAAAGCTGGTGGGTCTGACGAAATACCTGCCCTGGTATTGCAGAGGTGCGCTGCAGAAATAGCTCCAATTTTGACGACTAAGCTTTTCAAAATGTCCCTGAAGTCTGGCTCTGTGCCCTCTGGTTGGAAAAAAGCGACCCTATTCCAAAGAAGGGTGACCGCTCCAACCCAGCCAACTACCGCCCCATAGCGATCACATCAGTTCTGTCTAAGGTAATTGAACATGTGATCAACGACAAACTGCTCACATACCTCGAGAAGAACAAAATTATTAACGACCGTCAATACGGATTCCGGCGGAACCGCTCGTGCGATGATCTTCTCGCGTATGTGACGCATGTTTGGGGGCGGTGCCTGGAACGTTTTGGTGAGACCCAAACGGTTGCACTAAATATTTCCAAGGCCTTTGACCGGGTTTGGCACCGAGGGCTTGTCAACAAACTGCCTTCTTACGGACTTCCCGCATACTTGTGTACTTATTGCCGACTTTTTGAGGGAGAGGTCGAATCAGGCGGTTGCTGACGGTTTCACCTCTTTCTCGCATTCGATAAATAATGCTGGCGTCCCACAGGGATCGGTTCTGTCATCGAATTTGTTTTTGTTGCACATCAATGACATCTTGTCAAGTGCACCGATTCATTGTTACGCTGATGACAGTACAGTCCATGATAGCTTTTTGTTTGACAAGCCCCCAAAGGGCACACAAACTCCAATAGCACGGAGGGCTTTGAAGCAAAGAATGGACGGTTACCTAGAGAGTGTTTTCTCTTAGGGTAAGAATAACCTCGTCGAATTTAATGTTTCAAAGACCCAATCATGTTTGATAACGTCTAAAAGGGATCGAAATGAAAATCTAGTCTCCTTCAACGGAAGCAACCTTCCGAACAGGACCTCCATCGATATGCTTTGTGTAACTCTAAGTGACCAGCTCAGGTACGGGGGCGCCATCGAAACCAGAGTTAAGTTAGCCTCTCAGAAACTGGGCGTACTGTACAGGGCCCGCAGACACTTTAATAGTACACAACTGCTAACCCTGTACAAATCGCAAGTGCGCCCCCACGGTTGAATTTGGCAGCCACCTCTGGTCTGGAGCTCCAAAATACCTAAAAAATACCCTTGACTCTGTGCAGAAACGGGCGGTCCGTTTGATAGATTCTCCCATCTTAACAGACGTTCTGCAATCTTTAGAGCATAGGCGTCAGGTGGGAATGCTGTCCTTGTTCTACCGGTATTTAAATGGAAGATGCTCCGAGGAACTAGCATCATTGATCCCCTCGGCACCGGTGCTTAGTCGGGAAACACGCCAAACACGCGCCCAACATTTGTACACAGTTGACAATAGTCACACGAGAACGGGTTGTTTCTATGACTCGTTCTTGAGTTCAACGGCTCGGCTGTGGAACGATTTGCCGGCCTCTGTGTTTCCTCCCTCATACAACATGGGTCTCTTCAAGACCCATGTTCACTCCTTCCTTTCCTCAAAAAGACCCTCCACACAGCATCTACAAAGTTGACATAGGCCCTGAGGGAAATTATTTTCCTCAGGGCCACCTGTGTGGAGTTAATGTAAAAAAAAAAAAACTTTTCATACGACAGGTACCGTCCTATGTCGCGTTCAACCGACAAAATCGCTAGGCCCGTCAACCTTTCTTGGCCAATCGTCGAGCGAAAGTAAGTTTTTATTAATTTGAGCTTACTGAATGATCTTTCGCAGGAAGCTACAGTCAATCGCACTGTTAAAAAATCTTTATAGCGACTACTACATTGGGAAACATCTCTTTTAAATCTACTTCGACTATAGCTTTAAGAAGGTCCAGACTTGAACTACGGTCACATTTATCAAATAATAATGTAGTCGTTTCAACTTGACTCTTTAAACACTAAACACAAATACGCTCCTGCGCTGCCAAAAAAATGAGCGCAATATTTTGTCTAATTGAACAGACGTTTTTGATGTTACTTGCATGTAGGTACGTATGTGTTGGAATCGAGCACTAGGGGCGCGGGCGCAGCGGGGCCGGGAACTTATCAGGAGAAATCAGGAGCAAAACGAAAAAATAATAGTCCTGCCTAGTTTGGCCATTCTTGCGCCCCCCAGAGTCTACGCCCTGTGCCTGGGCACCGGTGGCACCGCCCTATTTACGGCACTGCCCAGTACACCTTCAACCTTTTTGCACAAGTCTCCGCTCAAGTATACTTGAAAATGTATGGCGGGCTTTAATAACTTTGAAAAATGTAAACAAAAGAAATACTTGCACATTTCAAATAAAACATATTAATTAATTCAAATAATATAATTTTGGTACCTACTTTATATCTATATCGCTTGTCTGAATTGTTCCCACAACCAGTTCTAATTTTGAAAATTAGAAGTCCGTTGAGTATGAATAATTTCACACAGGAATTAATTCAAATCTCAAACAACCGAAACTAAAATGTTTGTTTTTTTTATTTCAGTGACATCTATGTCATAAAACGTAAACATTAAAAAGCAATGACATTATTTTTACTCTATTCTTGTGAACTTACTAATCAGAAATATAGAGGGCAGTAATGCGAAACAGTATTTTGTTTTATCGAAAAAATGGCGGACTAGCGAATTTTATTTCAGAATTTTCATGGAACATTTTCATCATTCATAAAAAAAAATAATAGATGAGGGTGCTTTATGAATAAAATCCCTATGTGGTGTCATAGTGATTGGATTTTCGAACAGTCGGTGGATGCAAATCGGATGTATAGTTTTTCTAATATGTTGTCAACCAGGTTAAAAAACGTTGTTTCGAGAAAAACGCGTTCAAAGTTTTGCTGAAGGATTAATTCAACGTACAAACTGTTTAAAACGGTTTCACATAAAATGTTGTATATCCGTCAATTTTACGAATTTCCTTAAAACATTTGGTGAGAGCATTATTAACAAATGCATCTTACAAAAAATTAAATAAAAACAAAATTGACAAACATCTTAAAACTTATCCAAAATGACAAACATTTTTTTACAGTGTCCTGGTCCTGGTGCTTTAAAGCCTTGTTTAGGATTTGATCAAGGGAACATGGAGGCGTTTGGACTGTTTGGAGGCCCCACAGGACCAGAGGCCCGGCTGCGTATTTACAATCCCTAACGCGTTTGAGTCGCTTTAAATTTTCAATATCAAAATTTAAATATTTAGAAATAAAATTATTAATTTCTAATATACTCATTGGAAAGATTATTTTATCTAGATTTTAGAACATTTTTTTGTTTTTGCAAAGTGATAAAAATTATCAATATAGAGGTGTATTTACAATATACGGGAATAATATTAAAATTTAAATATTTAGAAATAAAATTATTAATTTCTAATATACACATCAGAAAGATTATTTTATCTAAATTTTAAAACATTTTTTGTTTTTGCAATGTGATAAAAAATAACCAATATAGAGGTATATTTAAAATGTAAATTGTCGTTACCGCGACTGAATCAGTATAGGTAAGTTTTAAGATTTTCACGGCCAGAAGCATTTTCGTTATATGTTTTTGGGGTGTTGTGTGTTGTGCGCACATCTACCGGATCTGCCGGATCTGCCCTGATGATGGACACTGCAACGATGTCCGAAACGTTGGCTAAAGAAGGAGGTAGCGCAACACGGCACAACACCCCAAAAACATATAACGAAAAAGAATCAGTATAGGTTTTGTAAATACGCGGCCCGGCTGAACTGAATAAAAACCTTGTAAAATTACATCAACTTCTTAAACTAGGGGGGGGGGGGGCTTATTCAGCTTTGTTGCCCCGCCTTGGGCTTAGTCCGCCATTGACAACAACAGCAATTTATTAGCATGTGTGCAAAAATGTATTTATCACATAGGTACCGTAGGTCTTTAACATGGTGTACCGAGAACCAATCCACTATACTTTTGGGCAGGGAAGGGCAATTTTTCAGGCGCAATTTTGGAGCAGTCTACTCCGGACGCCGTCTTTCCAAGGCGCCGAGGAGCTAATACACTGATTATACCCGACACCTAATCAGCGCCCCTGAGGATTTTACTAGCGCCAGGGGCCAAAGGCGCAAGGCCGGCCCTGCATTTAAATATAACTACTTGCAGGGGCGGCAACAAACAACAAACCCACATTCAACAAATTGTAAATAAGGATATGAAAACTAGGTATGAAATTAGAATTTATAGTTAGAACAATTTATTAAAAGCTTTGAATACTTATATATATTTTTTAAATTTTTAACTTTATGAGTAAAATCCCAAATTATAATATTTAATTAAATGAAGATAATATCAGCGAAACTCAATCGAAAATCTGGAGACAGAAAAATCAGAAAAAGATATTGGCTCAACTGAGACTCGAATCCAGGACCCTTTGCTCTGCCAACTGAGCTACGGAACCTATATCCAATTCGGTCACTTTTAACTGTATCATACTTTGACTAAGAACTACCAACATTATCTTCTTTTTCTTAACGCACATATTATTGGCTGCTATCTTTGTATATGATTGCAAGATTCAACTTGAACTAAATGCTATCTAGACAGTGTCTGGATAAATTTTTATCCATTTTATTTTTTAATACGCGACATCTATTGACTTTTCTGCAAGTCTAGGATGAATTCTTATTTTTAATTTTTAACTCTATGAGTGATTTTTCTGTCTCCAGATTTTCGATTGAGTTTCGCTACGAGATGTTTAGGTATGTTCCTAAAGGGTAAATATATGTCCTGTTTAAATACTTTCCTTTAAAATATGTTCAATTAAATTATTTTACACAAGATTCAACCTCAAAGTCGGAAATTGGTAAATAGATTATGAGAAATCGTCTTTGCAAACTTTGACACCTCATATCTCAGAATAAGGTGAAGCGAAGTTAGAACCCTATCCAAATGAAGCTGGAAATATTAAATAATGAATGCCGATATTTGACCGTCTCCCTTCATAATTCAATATTTTTGTGTCAATATGTGACGGGGAGGAGACACTAAGTAGTATCACCTCTCCGTTAGGTGGCACCCCGGGCCGTCTGCCCCCCCCCTCTCGCTAAGCTACTGCGTTCAAACGGTTTTCAGTCATCGTTGGTCTCAGTCATGTTTTAACCCGACGCAGTGTAGAAAGGACCTCTCTATGTTACTTTTAGTGCAAGGTTGGTATTGCTTTTTTGTTGCGGGAAAAAAATGTTCGCCTCCTTAAACACTTCAGTAAAATCAATAACATAATTCGGCTTCTTGATTAAAATGAAGTAAATCGTAGTATAGGCAAAAACTTTGTGCTTTTTATTTAAAATCAATTAACGGCGTATTGAACATTATATTGTACAGGGATGTAACGACATTAATCCGAAAGCAGGCAAATTTTGGTCACCAAAACGCTGCTCCAATGCAGATATTAGGGAATCTAAATAAGGAATGATAATCGATCGCTTCCAAAAATCGCATGGAGTTTCAAGGTAATTGGACCAATGTTGTTGGCGAGATACAATGCGTGGGACTTGTATATCAATTCCAAAGGCAGCTGCAGTTCTAATTGAAATATCTAAAATATTTTGTCTCTCTGCGTTGCTTCGATGATCATTTATAACAGAAATTATACCTTTAATATGACTCACACATGCGTACATATTGATAGTTTCCGATTGTAAAGCATTGGCAATTTGGAAGGCAGGAATGGGTACCACCGCCCCGGGAACCTTTATTGGATAACCAACACCTCTGCCATAGGTCACCCCAAGTGGTTCGCTACGTTTGGTGATTTAGCAGGGGTGCCCGGGTTCATGGGGTGAGGTTTGTCTAGGTCTTGGAGCAGATGACTAGGACACATTGAACCCCAGATTCCTACCCACCTCTTAAATCCTTTTCCTTCCCAGAACTCTCCTCTCCTTCCTTTCCTTAAACAACCTTCCACGCAGCATCCCCAAAGATGACATAGGCCCTGAGGGAAATTATTTCCCTCAGGGCCTCCTGTAAGAGCTTATGTAAAAAAAAAATGGCAATAGGTTCCTCCAATATGCCTGTGTAATTGGCACATATAATGAAAACAGATTTAATAACAGCGCAATGTAACTGATAGGCACGTTTTCTTGATAACTAAAAAGGTAATAATAAAAATTAAATTGATTCTCACAAACAATAGGCTACCGACATAATCTTTACGGTTTGTGAGCATTCCTGCACCTTCTAGGGGAGGCAGCTGCCCCCCCCTGCCCGTACCTCGCTACGCCCTTGCCAACAGTTAACGGGATTCAATTAGATAATCAAAGTTTGATGTATTTTACATTTATAATATGCAGGACAATATTTAGAGCAATGCTAATTTAGTAATAATAATTAAGGACCTCCGAATAACAATATAACACATAAGTACACATCATGGGCTGGGATGGATTGTAGGAAATAAGTTAAAGATAGGGCTATAGGGTGTAGTTTTTTCTTTGAGCTTACAAATCACTCCGGCTCTGCAACCGGGCTCGTAAAGAAGAAGATGGAGAGATACAAAATTACGAATGTTAGAGGAGAGCGCTAACATTTACAGCGACAAAATCGTTGCGAAAATTGCGAAAATGTTTAATAAAACACGACTCGTTTAAAATAGAGCAAAAATCTTGCGGGCATTGTCTTAAACAGCATTTAAAGAAACACTGCGATTTTTCTCATACACATTACTTGTAAAATAACTGAAACAAACTTGTTTATGATATTTTTTGGAACATACTTTGCAATTTTTTTTCTATCGAGGGAATTTTATATAATTTGCGTTTCGGCGCGGGCAATTTCTAGATATTATCTTCAAGAATAACATATTTTTTTAAGAGCTTTAAAACTTAACATGTTTAAGGGAGATATGTAAGAAATCGGCAGTAATTCGGGTAGCGGGCCCTTACGCTTATAATCTCTAATAAGTCCGATATCTACGAAAAAAACATAGTTTTCTTTTTAGAAATACATTTTTTACTGATTTGTTTAAATTTGTTCCTTTTGCCCCTCCATATTATTTTTGAGCCACTCGATAGTAGAGGTACAGTAAACGAACCACAGCAGAGCTGCAAAAATGCTTGGAATCGCTCCCTACATCTTCGAACAAAATGCAAAGTACGACTTTTTGCCGATGATACACTTATATACTTAATTGGAGATAACTATGAAGAACTAATAAATATTTTAAATAATGAACTAGATGATATATCAAGATGGCTAAAAATAAATAAGCTTAAATTAAATACAAAAAAAAAAACAAAATGTATGGTGATTGGATATAAGAAGACATCCAGTGAAAGCAAAATTAAAATTGATGGTGAAATTATTGAAAATGTTTCTGAAATGAAATACTTAGGAGTCATATTAGATTCCAAACTAAACTTCAATAGACATGCCGAATATACCCACAAGAAAATTGGCAAAAAGATATCTTTTTTGGGAAGAATTTGGCCTAAAATTTCCAGAAAAACCGCCATCACCATTTACAATTCAATTATTGCTCCACACTTCAACTACTGTTCAAGTATCCTTTTCCTTTGTAATGAAAGAGAACAGAATAAATTTCAAATTCTCCAAAACAGAGCAATGCGAATAATACTCCGAAGAAATAGATTTTCAAAAATAATTAAAATGTTAAAGGAACTTAATTGGTTAACAGTGAAACAAATACTGACCTTGAACACGTTGATATTTATTCACAAAATATTAAACAACATGTTACCAAAATACTTCACAAATAAAATCGTATACAATAAGGACATTCACAGACATTACACAAGGACTTGCAAGGAAATAAGATTAAACAAAAAGGACAAAACGAATACGCAAAACAGTCTGCTGTACAAAGGAATTAAGTTATATAACACACTACCAGAAACTCTTAAGTCCTCACCAATTGAAAAGTTCAAGATGGATTATAGGAGCTACATAAAACAAAAACAAAAAATTTTGTGATTTCAAAAATTTTGTGAATTTAAAATATTATAATTAAAAAAAAAAAAAACTGCAATATGAAATATTATAATCAATTAGAAATTTGTAAACTTAAATGTACAAATTACTAAAATAAAATTCAAAAAAAAAAAAAAAAAAAAAAACATTGCTGCACACCGTCTTTAGAAATACGAACCCCCTAATTAACCTGAAACTGGTGACTTAAAAAAATATTACGTACGAGAAGAATCGGCGTTCATCTTCTTTCCAAGATAAAATCTAGATTAATAAAAGTTTATCAAAATTTCTAATTAAATTATATTAGGCATGTAGAAAAATATTTTAGGCCGCAGTAAGGCTATTATATTTCACGAATTTCATCACTATATTTGTATTGATTTCCTTCAACTACCGCCGTTATCCTAGTCCCTTTATAGGCGGAAAATGTAGCTCGAGTAACGACGGAGGACTTGGCTAAGCAGAGGATGGAACCCGCAACCTAGGCCTAGCATGGATGATACATACAACGCTATGTCTACATGATATTGACCAAATCCGTCATCTATGGTCAGTTATCAATATTTGCGATCACGGTCAATAATTGGTAATATATTCCGACCGACGCGCGACGATTGCTAAATTTTAGCCCGGCCTCCGTTAGTGTCAAACAAGATTAACTGTCAATATACGTATTTATTTGGATAATGTCGTTCGTTATGCAAAATTACTGGCTTATTAATGAACGGAGTTCAACTAACGAAGCCTTTTGAATTAAAAGAAGTCGTATACGCGATTCACAGATTTAAATAATGCATCTAAGATGCAACTAATTTATTCCGTTCGATCTTTGAGATCCAAAAATGGTTGAAATATGAATAAATTAGCTAATTGACTCCTGTTTAGAGTCAAAAAAATGCAGACTGTCAATGCATATTTAGGTTAGTACTTCAATTCAACGTTCAAAAGTTCGGCTGTCAACCTCAAAACCGACTCGCAACAATAACATTTGGCTGTCATCAGTTCTTTTGTTTTGCTCTTTCAAAAAATATTCTTAAACCAATCTTTTTATTGTGTTTTGGCTGTAAAAAGTTTAGTGTGTTGGAATCTTCTCCCCCCTGATCTTCCAGGAGTCACTTCTTGCTGCTCATTTTCAGATATTTATATAATTTTTTTACTTCTGTCTCTTTTTATATAAGCTGTAATTTTTTGAACAATGGAGGAGGATTTCCCTCCTGTACCCCTTACAAAGCCCCCAGATCCCCCTCCTGACCCTCCAGATGGAGACATTTCAGATAAAATAGACTTTTCAGAACATTCAAACATTTCAGACAATGAATCTGTCATCCTAACCTCAATTAAAAAAAGAAAATTTAGTCCCCTTTCCCCAAAAAAACATGATTCGCCTTTGTCTTCTCAGTCCCCTCCAGCTCTTCCTCAACCTCCTCCAACAATCTTTTACTCTACTCATTCCCGTGGCCCCTACATTGTATATGCGCAAAAAACTGAACAAGGTAAAACCATCCATCCTCTTGAATTTGGTAAATTTCTTTCAAATAACAAGAACCTTTCGATTAAACCTGGAGGTGTTAAAGCCGAGGGTCGCTTCCGAATCTCTGTTGAATTCCTGTCAGGTTCAGCCGCCAACAACTTTATCAAAAATATATTTATTTCATCTAATTCTAAATTCAAGGCGTACATCCCAACCAGTGCCGTAAATAGCCTTTTATGCGCCCTGTGTGAGCTTCTATAACTGCGCCCTATTTAAGTGGACCCCTCGCCTATTATACGCCATTCTTGCGCCCCCCAGAGTCTACGCCCTGTGCCTGGGCACCGGTGGCACAGCCCTATTTACGGCACTGATCCCAACTTTCAATGTCACTCGAATGGGCCTGGTCAGGGGTATCTCGACCGATCTGTCCATTCCAGAAATCCTATCCTCACTTTCAACCCCCCAACATATCGGCAATCCCATAAAAGCCAGGAGGCTAAATTATAAGGACACCTCTGAGGGCATCGTTTCCTGGAAGCCCTCCCAATCTGTCGTCATCACATTCGAAGGACAATCTCTTCCCTCCCATATTTATTTATTTTTCAACTCCTTACCAGTTGAAATGTACACTTATCCCACCACTCAATGTTTCAACTGCTGCCGTTTTGGTCATACCAAAGCTGCATGCAGATCCCCTCCCAGATGTTTCAAATGTGGAGAAAACCACTCGGCTGACCAATGTTCTTCTCTCTCTTCACCTAAATGTTTTAACTGCTTAGGCGCTCATTCCGCCATTAACTCTTCTTGCCCCGAACAATCTCGCCAAAAAAATATAAAAATTTCTATGGCCTCTGAGAACTTGTCTTTTCTGCAGGCTTCTAAATTATTCCCGCCTGTCAAAAAATCATTTTCCGAGGTTTTAGCCAGTAACTCTTCATCCAACCCTCTCGCCACCTCCTCAACATCTTCCCGTTCAACAAAATTCACATACAAAAACCCTATCTCTAAACAGGCTCGTGGATACGATCAGCAACAACACAACTCACTTCTCTTAAATCCCAATGGTTCTCCTCTTTCACACGCCACAAATGGGTGCGCAAACAATTATAATTCATCTTCAACAAATTATCAAAAGCTTTCTGAACAACTCTCCCAAGATAATTCTTCATTTATTCAAACTCTTATTATGCTTCTAATTGACCTAATTTCTTCTCAAACTAATCTACCGTCCAACGCTGCTTCTATTATTTCCACATTAAAATCATTTATTCAAAATGGCTCTTCAAGATGTCAGAATTCTTCAGTGGAATAGCCGCAGTGCTATTTCTAACAAATCAAACCTTCTTAACCTATTAAATTCAAACCTTATTTCTGTGGCTGCTGTCTCGGAGACATGGTTTACTCCATCCACCCACTTTAATGTGGGAGGGTACTCCTGTCTCCGCGATGATCGCCCGGAAGGTACGGGCGGTGGTGCTGCCCTTTTTATTAAAAAATCCCTTCCGTTTTTCCCAATAAATAATATCAAACCCCACAATGCTGACTTTCAAATGGTTGCAGCTAAAATAAAGGACACTTCCTTTGTTTCTATCTATCTTTCCCCAACATCGCACTTCAATAAACAAGCGTGGTTGCAAATTGTCCGTCAACTAAGCCCTCCTTTCTATTTATTGGGTGATTTTAATGCCCATTCCCCCGTCTGGGGTTCTGCTTTCTGTGATCGAGACGGTCGAAGTGTGATGGATTTCCTAGATGAATCCAACCTTTTTCTTTTGAATGACGGATCTCCTACTAGAATCTCTCGCCCCAACACAAACCCCAGTGCAGTGGATCTCTCCATATGCTCTATTAATCTGGCACCTCTCTCCTCGTGGGTGGTGTCCCCCGACCCCTGCTCCAGTGATCATTTCCCGATCACCATCACTTATCAAACTTCTTTCCATTCAGACAAGGCCCATATTTCGACAAAGATTAAAACAAAACACACCAAATGGGACGAATTTAACTCACATATGGATAAGTTTATACAAAATTTATCCTATACCGATACATTATCTGTCAAAGATGACTACGATAACTTCAAATCAATGCTCGTAACTGCAATCAATAAATCAAATCCTCCCCCTAAAACCAAATCTCTCAAAAAACTTCCTCCATCTCCCTGGTGGGATGAGGAATGTTCCAAAGTAGTGAGAATTCGGAAAGCTAAATCTCTTTCCTATCGTCACAATATGACTATGGAGAACTATCTCATATACAAAAATGCCGAAGCCAATGCCAAAAGGGTATTGAGGTCAAAAAAAAAATCCGGGTGGTACAACTTCTGCAGTTCAGTATCTCCGAACACTCCAATTTCGGAAGTTTGGTCTATGATTCGAAGATTTCGATCCTCCTTCAGTCCAACATCTCCTCGAGCTTCTCATTCTAAATGGATAGACGAGTTCTTGGACAAAATTGCCCCCCCTTCTGTACCTAACTTAGATGAAATAACTCCAATCCACAACACTCCTATGTCTGATCATTGGCTTGACTCTCCATTCACTTTAATTGAATTAAAAAATTGTTTATCAACAGTCAAGGACTCATCTCCAGGCAGAGATGGTATACCTTATAGCATTATCAAAAATAGTAATGATAATGTTCTAAATCACTTTTTAAGCATCTTAAATAAAATCTTCCAGACTGGCATAATACCTGATGACTGGAGTTCTCAAATAATCATCCCAATTCTAAAATTAAACAAATCACCCAATTCTGGATCCAACTATAGGCCAATTGCTCTTTCATCCACCCTTAGTAAAATTTATGAAAAATTAATTAAAAACCGGTTAGAATTTTTTGTCGAGAGTAATCATCTTCTCTCTCCATCCCAATTTGGATTTAGGAAAAAGAAATCTACACAAGATAACCTCGCCATCATCAGCACTGATATTAATTTATCCATTTCTAACAAAGAAGTATGTCTTGCAGTCTTTATAGACATAGAAGGCGCCTTTGACAATGTTTCCATCCCAATTCTTAAAAAAAAACTTTTAGGCCTTGGCTTACCCCTCATGTTTGTCCAATCTATTATTAATCTTTTTCTCGATAGGAAAATTTTCATTGAGCTACCAGATGTTACTCCTCAGAGTAGGTCAATTTGGAAGGGTTTACCCCAAGGCGATGTATTATCCCCCTTACTGTATAATATATACACACACGATATGCATGTCACCATTCCCCCTCAAGTAAAAGTTGTTGAGTTCGCAGATGACATAGCTTTCTTCTTATCATCCAAAATCATTCCTTCCGCCGTCAAATATCTTAATGAAGCCATGGATGCCCTTTGCACATGGCTTACTTTAAATGGTCTTGAACTTTCAGTACAAAAGAGTCAGTGTGTTACCTTCTCAAATCGTCATAATAACCCCCCTGTTCAAATTTTATTTAAAAACTCTCCAATCCCCAATGCTTCCGAAGTAAAATTTTTGGGAGTAACATTTGATAGGAAACTTAAATGGTCTTCCCACATTAATAATATAGTTACTAAATGTGAAAAAAATTTAAATATTATCAGATCATTGACTGGCGTTTGGTGGGGTGCTCATCCTATCTGCATTAAGTTGCTCTACAATGCACTTATTCGAAGTCATCTCGACTATGCCTGCCCACTTTTTAGTACTGCATCCAAAAATGCACTCAGTAAATTAGACAAAATTCAATCTAAGTCATTGCGAATAATAACTGGCGCAATGCAATCGTCGCCCATCAATTCCCTTCAAGTAGAATGTTCTGATCCTCCTCTTTATTTAAGGCGTCAATTATTTGCTGACAAATTTGTTCTTAAATGTTTAAATTCTAAAAGTCATCAGATTATTCCCAGATTCTCGTTGTTCAACGACTCAACACATTCATCTACAATCAGAGCTCGAACTAAACCTCTCCCTGCCATCTGTAAAAATTTTCGCTCTCTCTCAGAGCTTCAAATTATCAAAAATGATCTTCTTCCTTTGTACAAATTAAAATATAGTCACGTCACCCTATCCCCAACGATTTTAGAAGGGATCGGCATCCTTAAAAGTCATTCCAATCTCCCAGCCCGTACTGTCAATAATATGTTCAATGACATTATTTCTTCTAAATGGCCCAACTCTTCTCTTTTATTTACTGATGGCTCCAAATCTCCGGACTCTCCTAACTGTGGTATTGGTATTAACGTTTACCACAATAATTCTAATGAAAGAATATTTTATTCAATTTCAAACCAATTTTCAATATTTTCTGCCGAGTGCATTGCGATTATTGAATCTCTCAAATATATAATAAAAAATAATTTTGAACATTCTCTTGTTCTCTCTGACTCTCTCAGTTCCCTCCAAAAACTTAAAACAAGTCCTCTTCTTCATCCTGATGATCACTTTGTATGTCTTATTCGAGTATTGATAACCTCCATTCAAAGCTCTGGAAAAACTGTCACTCTGATTTGGATTCCTGGACATGTTGGCATAGTGGGTAACGATATTGCTGATTCCTTGGCAAAACAAGGAGCGTCTAACCCTACCGTTACCCTCGTAAACCATATTCCCCTGTCTGATATTTTTTCCATCATCAAAGATAGATCCCGCAATGATTGGACAGAGCATTGGAACATTGCTAGTCAATCCAAGGGTGCCCGCTACGCCTCAATACAAAGGACTATCCCATCAAAACCGTGGTTTCAAAAATTCCCCCATTTTTCCAAAAAAGAAATCTCCTTACTTATTCGTATGAGAATCGGACATTGTTCCGTTCCTTCTCACCTTTATAAAATTCATGTGCTTGACTCCCCAGATTGTACGTTCTGTGGTCTAGATGTGGGAACTAGACATGGGCAGACTCATTCCCAGGGGTGAATCGATTCATTGTGATTCCCTCGGCCTTTTGAATTGATTCATTTTATTCATTCCTTTAATTCCAAAAAAAAAAAAAAAAAAAAAAAAAAAAAAAAAAAAAAAAAAAAAAAAAAAAAAAAAAAAAAAAAAAAAAACCCTCGCTTACTTAAAAAACCTCGGCTACGAAGCGAAAGAGGAGGCCGAAAAGGCTACGATGAACCGCAAAAAGAGGAGACCGATAATACTATCTCATTCTCTCGCAGACTACTTCTACATACTTCTTAGTTCTCCTTTAGGTGCATGTGTTTGCTCTTTTTAGTGTCGTTATTTTTCGTTTCATCGAGTTTCAAATCACAACGGTGATAAATAAGTTTTCACTACGCAAAGCCCTCTTCTTAGTGTAAATTATGTTGTTTTGAAAAATCGTAGGTACTAAAAACGACGCGCGACGAGGTTAATGAAATATTTCAATGTGTACTTAGATATTATTTTGCCCAAAAGACAAATTTTTAACAAGAAAAATGTGTTTATATTAGGCAAGCAATTAAATCTTAAAATTAAACAGTTTTCGTGGTTAACCCTTAAAGTTTTACTAATTTTTATTTATTTATTAAACTTAAAATTGTTTCATTTCACGTGATCTAAACTTCCCACTACCTTCAGCCTCGCAAAAAATCCCAATTGGGGATGCCATAGTTTCATTAGCTCCAGACGGGACTTGTGCGGATTTCACATAAAAAACATACTATTATCGCGCTTTCATAGGTAGGTATATCCGGACCGGTCACCTGGAATAAGCTCCAGTCAAATATATATTTTTTAAATGCACCTACCTCAATGGTGAAGTTAAAAAGACGCGCCGAATAAAAACTAATTAAAAGCCCTGGCGACACGCGTCGTATAATTTGTTACAAAAATAAAGGAACAAATCGCTCGATTATCATTTATCAGTATCACGGTTCGATAGCGACTGATTTTTTGTTTACGGCTAGAGTAGACAGAGACAGATACCACAAAAAAACAATAATATAGATAAACATCATTTTGTTTCTACAAGTATTGCATCACAATTTACGCACGTGTGAGGGAGAAAAGACATAGAATAAACTTTCGCTTTTAGTCCTTTTATTAACGTTCCGCGGTCCGAAGTGGGAAGTTTCACCCTAAGATGACGGCTTGGCCGAGCGGGGACTAACGACGAACCGATTCTCTGCGGGCATCAAGAAATGAATTGGGAACTTCTGACTAATAAGTGTCTTTTGTCTTGCTGTGACTTGAATAACTTGCATTCCGCGGACCGGTCGGATCGACTCGACACGTGGTACCCAGGGACCCGTGGGACTACGACGTCATAAATGAATAAGAAATAAATGTTTTGATTCCTTGAATAAGTGAAACAGAGATTGGGGTTGCGGATTGAGTTCGCACAGACCGAACAGGTTACAGGACTATGACCACGGAGGAACGATTCCTCCGTGACTATGACTGGCGGGACTGGCGGGACACAACTGTGAAACAGACGCGACACACGGAGCTCAGAATTATTTGGATCTTGGCTGACTCGCTTGGCGGTTTTGTCACTTGGATTGGGGACGGGGACTACAGGGTTTTTTGTAGGTATAAGATTTACTGCGCGGGATACTACACAGTACCCGTGAAAGGCAATTTCGCGGCGCGCTTCGCCTGTGGTAGGTGTACCTATCCGCGCAACAAATATCCAGAATAATATTTTATTTAATTCTTACGAAACACTACAATATTTATAGAGTACATTATTATTTTCTTACCTCAATATAACATGAAATATTTAACTGTAAAATAAATTAATCAAAATAAAAATAAATATGGTGCTGTTAAAAAATCGTAAGATGCAAGGCCAAGGGTAAGGAATAAAGATTTAATTCCTTTTGAAAATGAGAATCAGATCGAGTGTGTTACAAGATTGAATTTATTCATTTAATTCAGTCATTCAATTTTGCCCACGTCTAGTGGGAACTTTAGATCACATATTTTTTGATTGTCCCTCTCTAAATAAATATCCTCTCTTCTATCAAGCGTTATCAAAAATTGCCTCTCCTCCATTCAACATCTCATCTCTTCTAAGTCTGAACTCTACTCCAATCTTCCTTAAAATTCTGAAATTTGCACATTTAAATAAAATTAATATATAAATTCACCTTTCCTTTCTCTGTAATTATAAATGATGGCCTAGAACACCCTTGAAGGGTGAAAGCCAGAAATAATTGAAAAAAAAAAAATTGAACCTCAAAACCGTGCCCGGGGGCGTATTTACAATCCCTACCGCGTTTCAGTCGCTTTAAATTTTCAATATCAAAATTTAAATATTTAGAAATAAAATTATTAATTTCTAATATACACATTGGAAAGATTATTTTATCTAGATTTTAGAACAATTTTTTTTTTTCAAAGTGAAAAAAATTTATTAATATAGAGGTGTATTTACAATATATGGGAATAATATTAAAATTTAAATATTTAGAAATAAAATTATTATTTTCTAATATACACATCAGAAAGATTATTTTATCTAGATTTTAGAGCAATTTTTGTTTTTGCAATGTGATAAAAAATAACCAATATAGAGGTATATTTAAAATGTAAATTGTCGTTACCGCGACTGAATCGGTATAGGTTTTGTAAATACGCTGCCCCGGGCATCGATATAAAATATTGGAAGTTAAGCCTATAGATCTAATGGTCTCCTGGTGGAAACCCGATGCTTAGGACCGCTCGACTAACCTAACCGAAAAACATATTAAAAAAGTAATAGCTATATTAAGAAAGTCATTTATTTTTTCCTAAGCAATCTATTGTCGAACCTGGTTATATACCTACCACGCCAAATTACTAGAAGAAAATAATTTATTTTCATACCAGAGTGGAAGACATTCTCAGTATCGCCCTGATGCAAGACCACCCATTCAGAAGTGAAACGTTGCTTGAAATGGCTTTAGCCGTGTTTTGTGACCAGATATGAATAGCCAGGTACTTCCCCACCTTCCTCTTTCCCATCTCCTTCCCCTCCCCACTACCTTCACAACATACCCAATTGGGGATGCCTTAGTCTCACTGGCTCCAGACAGGAGCTGCTGGGAGTTTTGTGAGGTATTCCTGTAAAAAAGATACTAATTATTGCAAGCACTCATTATTAAATAACTATATATTTTTATGAATGTTCACAGGTGGTACTTACATATATGTCCTTCAAAAATCGCTTGGTTACGATGTGATTGAAAACAGTTCGATAAACAACGATGTGGTCCTGTTATCGTAGATCTGAATTTCTTCAAGTTAGTTTCCTTTGATCCCCGTTTATACCCCCCCCCCACGTATTACACATGCAGCCTATCTTCATTCTACAGCTTATTAAAGGGAACACAATAACATTATTATTTGTCTCGTTATTGAATGTCAGGAGCAGATTCGCTTATTGGATGACAGACAGATTGTAATATTTTCTTTCTGGCCGGTAAAGCATATGATTCGGTCGCCATTAGCTACGTATTCAAAAAGAAATGTTGTCTAACGTTATACGATTTCTTTAAATCATTATGATGTGATGTTTTTATCAATAATATTTTTAAATTGGTAATGGAAACATACAATTATTAGGCTTAGGGATTTTTTTATAGTATTGATATAATATAGCTCTCACGTAGTACGGCTAATTGATTCACCTAAAATCCTTGAATCCTGTTTAAAACTGAACTAACTCTTCTAGGAATATTTAGGAACATATGAGTATATATATAACAAAAATGGTGATTGCTTCTACAAATCAATTTTCGATTCAACGTTTAAAAATAATATTAAATTAACCACTGGAGCGACATTGAAACGAAATTGAAACGTTTTCTCGGATTGCTCGAAATTTTTTGGTAATCGTTTTGAATATTTTACTCCCACCTTAAAAAAAAATCATACCTCCGAATTTTAATACGGAGACATACAAACTGATTATAGTTCTACATAACCACTAAATTCACCTACCTTTTTGTGGATTATCAAATATTCGTAGAATTTATAACAAAAATATTAAAAAATCCTAAACGTTTGAAACAGAAATATTCTCAGGATTTTCTTCCTATAAACTCTCGTAGGAAGTTCAATTTTGTATATTAAATATTTTCTTTTAAATGGTCTAATTGATTATCACAATCCACAAATATATATAACGAAACTGAATTTTTATAAATTGTGAAGTGTTTAATGTTCCCTTTGAACAAACTTTTGACAGAATTGGTTTTCATGGTTTTTTTTTTTTTCAATTTTTCATGGTCAAGAAATGGCGGCACTTTAAAATGCAAAGGCAAAAAATATGCAAACTTAACCACAAAAAAATTATTTTTCAAATATCCACTGAATTTTAAAGTTTTTAACACGTTTTTACTAAAACATGTATTTTTATCACTAAAACATGTATTTACTAATTCAGTCATTATTACACTGGTATACAAACATGTTAGAAAAATCCACTAAAACACGATAAAAAACTGCATTTTACACTGAGGCAATGAGATAATTCGTAAATAACTAGAGTACACTGCTATCTGTTGAATATGAATATAAGTAGTATCTTTCACCTTCTAAAAAACGTCAAAATTGAACCGCGAGTGTTTTAAAATATTACTTTTTTTTAATATATTTAGGGAAAATTTGCCTTAATCTGGCAGCTAGCCAATCCATGAAATTTTAAATGGCGCTATACTATGGTAAAAGGCGTTCCATTGGTTGATGGTCACATTAAAATGTGTATACACACTATAAGGCACAAGTGAACCCAAAATTGATGAAATGACACATATCTTATTTGGTTCATTTACATGTTGGGAGGCGAGTTTGGGTACCGCCGCTCCGGGATCCATTTATTGGATAACCAACACCTCTGTCATAGGTCACCCCAAATTGTTCGCTAAGTTTGGTGACTTAGCAGTTGTGACCGGGTTCATGGGGTGTAGTTTGTTCGGATCTTGGTGGCGGATGCGTCTGTCCATTATATGCGTGGTAGGCCGGATCGGGATAGACTGGTGAAGGGAGATATTTTGACATCTCGAGCAGGACTCTGCCGGAACATCGCCTTGCACTGCGATGGGAGTGATAGATTTGTCCGTCACTCCTGAACATGCTTACTTATAGATTCATACCCACTCCTCACACCTTTTTCATTCCCAGAACTTCCTCTTTTTGTGTATCCAATGTTGATCCTTTCTTTCGATATTATAATTTTTCTTAGTTTTGGTGTTGTTTGGATAATGAAAATTTATAATTTATCAGATTTTTTTTCTTGAGCTTTTTATTAATAATTATATGGGTTCATTATCAGTTTCTGAGGTCATGGCGTTTTTATGTCTTCATTTTGATTTATCAAATCTGTTAGAAATTCTTCTTCTTTGTAGCAAGCATCAACTCCTTTAATGATAATGCATGTTTTTTTTTCTTTATTTCATTTGCTTGCATTCCAATGTCTGGGTTTTTATTGATTTCATTTATTATTTTTTCGGTATCATTTTGTTTCTCACATGTTAGTATTATTTTGTTTTGATGTGTTTTTTTTAGTCCAGAAATTCCCATTCCTAATTTGGATACTTTCATTTTGGTTTTAAAAATTTTTTCGATTTCATCTGCAGGCTTGTCTTTTTTTGAGGAAATTGTAAAGCAAGGTTATTTGGTGATATTTTTGATTTATCGTTATGTACTTTGAAAAATAAGAATATTAAAAATTTACAAAATTATTTATTGCTTAGGTAGATTATTTCAGCACATATTTTAAAAAGAAAAAATAAAATAATAACTAACATAACACAAGAAAACTTACAAACGTAAATCACCAAAAGATATAGGCAATTTGGTTATAGGTAAGGTTATTTGGTTATAGAGGGTGTTTAATTTGGTGATACTCCTCCCTTCGACTGTAAACAGGTAAAATAACAATAAATGTGTTTTTAAATCTTCAACGAAATTTTAAAATATTGATTACCAATGCGTCACATGTGTTATCATCTTCGTCTTCTTGCTTTTGTACGTAGTGGAACAGAAATCGCAATAAACCCACTTTACTTTTGTTTTATATTGGTCGTCTTTTAAAAAAGTTTTCATACACATACCACATATCCAGTCATTATCGATTCCACTTGGTTTTAAGGATTTTGTGGAAAAATAATCAATTCTGCATGATGTTGATGGTTCTGACCGTTCTACCTTTTTTGACGGAGAAGGTTTTCCGGTGCGAGGTTTTACGGATTTAGCGGACAATTAATCTACGTGATGATGATGGTACTGACTGACCTAGCTTTTTTATCAATGTTAAAGGAGGTGTCAAACATTTTGCGGGCGAATCTCTTTTAATTCGTGTCGTTGATGTTGGAATTTTGTGGGGAATTTTTAAAATGTCTTCAAAATCAGTTTTCTTTTTGCTGGAACTGTGATCGTCAATGCTTTTTCTGTTAATTGAGAAGGTCCTAAGACTTCTGGACTTCTTAATTAATTTGAAGGCATTTTTGATATTATTTTTTGAAAAACTGCGCGCATATGCTGGTTTACGTTTGGAGATGTTATCATAAATTCATTCAAACTCCGACTCCAGAAGAGCGATTCTATATCTTTTGTCGGATCGTTTTGAGATAATGGACGTGATCTCTTGTCAGATTTGTATGATTTATTTGCTTTTCCCAAGTACAACGTACATTTAATGAATTCGTAATCATGCATACTTGCAGTAATTCATGTTTAAAATGATCAAAACTAAAATATGTTACAGTAAATATGTACAAATTGCACAAATATGACTGGAGATCACGTCCGTTATCTCATAACTATCCCACAAAAGATATAGAATCGCTCGGCAGGCTGCTGTCAATGGACGATGCACTCTGATATCTAATGGCTGCAAGAAGTGGATAGTGAATATAATAAATATTTTACGAATTAGAGATAGGTAACTTGGAGACAGGTAATTTGGTGAGGATAGGAAATTTGGTGATATGTTTAAATAGACCAAAACAACCTTAAAACTGTTCACCGACCTAATATGCATGATGATAATTCACCATTAATCCAGAAGTTGAATTATAGAAAATTAAAATAAATGTTAAAAATCACAATTCGTTAAGTCCAAAAAAACGTTTTAAAAAACTTAATATTACCCACAAATTACTTAAGCTCCTACCAAAAAAAAAGTAGGACAGCCGCCATTTTCTTTAATTGTGACTATGCAGCATACTTTTCTGATTAAAATAAGGTGTAAAACCTAAAAATACCTTCAGAAATCCCAGATTAATAGATAAATTACAATTTGAAGTCGCCACAGCACATTGAAAGTTGTTAAAATATTTTTCGTTTGAGTAAAATTATTTTGTGTCTTACCGACCACGTAAAAACTTGCGGAGTTGATTTATTATGGTTCACAGGACTGTTTTCCATCTACGATTCTAATTTCAAAACTGTGTACTGCATGGTTAATTTAATAATTACAAAATTCTACTATATCACCACTTTACCTGTATCACCAGATAACCTCGCCTTACCCTATAGCAAAATTTGTTTTGGGTGCCCAATGGGTGCGATTTCTCCCTTACCACCATTGCATAGCTTTTTTCTTCATATTTTTTTTCTTCACTTGACGCTTTTTGTATTAATTTTTATAATTTGTCTATGTATTCCTCTTGATTTAGGATAAATTTATTTTGTAGACTAATTATTTTGTTTTGTACTGATGTTATTTCAGATTTCCACGAGTCTTCGATATTTTTCAATTTTGGTTTTAGCTTCTTTGGCAGTTTTTTTTTATTTAATGCCGGAAACCCGGGCGTTTATTGTAATGATAATATCTTATACACACAAGTTAGTAGCCCGCCTCACTAGACTAAGTCTGTTCCGAGGCGGGTACATGTATATATACATAAACTTACATATACATACATTTACATATACGTACATACATATATATACAAACATACATACACTCATATGCACACATACATACACACAGGTATTCGCATACGTGCACATAATCGAACACATAGATACATATTAAAACATAAATACAAATAATCAAATAGCAATTATTGGGAGCTGAAATACAGTTATCATGGAATTAACATATTTCATAAAACCAAAAATTCATCAGATAAACATAGTAATGCTAGCATCTAAATCTAGAACTATTAAATATCAACAAAATGATTACACATAGTAATGCTAGCGTCTAAATGTAGAAAAATAAGATTTCAAGAAAATAATATACAAAAATAATATTTTGTACTGCCAATTTTCTTAAGTTCTGTAAGTATTTTTTTAATATTTTTTTTGAGTTCCATATTGGAACATGGTCCCGAAGGTGTTAAATTTATGTTTGTAGGCAGTTTACTTTTGCAGTGTCAGTCTCGTTAAACGACCGCTCGTCGCGAGACGTGCAACAATACTCTTTCCTCCCCCCCTCCTTTCCTAAAAAGAGTAAAAAGACCCCCCACAAAGCAACCCCATAGATGAGGTCCTGAGAGCAATTTTTTTCCCCAGTGCCTCCTGTGTGGAACTAATGTTAAAAAAATTCTCTTTATACTCATGCATTTATAGCAAAATAGTTGCATCTAAGTCTCCGTTGCTGCTGTCCCGAAGTTACTGAAATGCAACGTTATAAACATAGTATCTGCATAGATTTTACTACATACAAAAATAATAATCGAGGGAATCAGAACTTACATGACCGTCTCGAAATTACAAATTTCACGAAACGCCCGAGTAATACCAATTTATTTTGCCAATTTGTAATATCGTAATAATCGAACCGAGAGATCTGAAAGTTGTCCGGACTTCGGCGAGGTAGTATTGTAATCATGGTTAATCAAATTAAAACAGGGAAGAAGAAATTTAACGAGTTTGCGCAGTTGGGGCTGCCTCAGTTGGCCTCAGTTGGCCCGGCTTCCCATCCCCGTCTCCGTTAACTTGCCCCACCAATCGGGATTGAGCTTGTTAAAAAATTAGGAAGATTTCTGCAAGTCTGAATTCTTATTTTCATCATTATCTACAGCTAGTCTAGCGGGGAGAATTGCCAGACGCAAAAAATCCAAAGGGCGTTCGATTTTCTACCCACCCACCTCGGCGGAAATGAAATAAATTGCTTGTCTTTACTCCATCCCTTTGAAAGTCATGTTGGAAAACATGAATGTGCTCGTAATGTCATAGATCACAGAGATGTACGCATGATCAGGAGAAAGGAAATTATTATATTTGAAACAGTCGGTAGGTACCCAAACAAATCATGCTACTCCTTTCAGCAGAAGTTTCTTCAGAATATTTGCCAGCAAGATGTCCAATTTTTCAATGCCTGCTTTTAAAATTTGCAAATTTTTTTATGGAAAAAAGACTCACGCCTTTAGTTAATTACAAAGCTTTAATAATTAGGTACTTGTCGACTTTGGACATCTACCACAAACACAAAACTTTACTCTTCTTTTAGCATCGTTTGTTGTACTATTTCTGTAAGGTATATGTTATGTCGAAACTAAGCTCGTGTTATGTATGTCCCGATACAAATCTGAAAATATAATGCGATACTTAATTGATATCTACTGCACTAATGAAGGTTATCAATACATTTTACTTAAATCAATTAAATAAATGTAATAAATTTTCTTTATACAATTATTTTACCGCTGTGTTCGTAATTGATGATATTGTAATAATACAGTACAGCATTTTATTACGTAATACGGGTCTATCGTTCACATGGGAGGAAGAAATATAAAGAAAAACCTAAATTTTTCAAAGGATCAGATGGCTGGTGTATTCATTAAAGTTAATTAATGAGATTGAATATAATATTTTAGTCATACTTCTCTTTTGAAATAACAACAAATATTTAATTTATACCGCCGCCCCAGGAACTATATATTGGATAACCAACACCTCTGCCTTTGGTCACCCTAAGTGGTTCGCTACATTTGGTGACTTAGAAAGGGTGCCCAGGTTCATAAGGTGAGGTTGGTCCAGGTCTTAGCGGTGGATGCGCCTGCGTGGCGGGCCGGATCGACGGAGACTGGTTGAGGGAGACCATTTGACCTTTCCAGCTGGACTCTCTCGACCCATCGCCTTGCTTCGCAGTTGGCTGAATGGATTCACATGTCTGTCACTCCTGGACAAACTAACCCTCAGATTCCTACCCACCTCTTACACCTTTTTCTTTCCCAGAACTTCCTATCCTTCCCTTCCTTAAAAGACCCATTATTACAGCATCCCCTAAGATGACATAGGCCCCGAAGGAAATTATTTTCCTCAGTGTGGAGCTAATGTAAAAAAAACAACAAAATTTGGTTTACAATATTAGCCATCACAATAACACATTTACAAATAATATTCCTAAAGTGAGAATACTGCTTTTAATTTTGTAAACACGGTCACCTTATATCATCGCAATAGTAGAGTGAAAATTTGACAGCATCAATAATATGCCTCCAGCATCTGGAAGGTAGCCTGATAAGCGGAAGTGATTTCATGACGATTTATTACCCACCCTCTCCAACTATCCCGCCCCCTTTCACTTCGTATAGAGCCTTCGGCACGGGAAGTCGAATACAAACGACCGAATTAAAACCGGTTTCAAGCGGTGGAGTAGGTTTTGAAACGCTCGCTCCACCGAGTCCTCCCCCATACCTCCCCAATCGGAGGCTTTTGTGAAAGTTAACCGATTGGTGAACCCTGCAAGCGGTACGGGGTTGCAAATTGATTTTAAGGCATGATTAAGTTACTAAGCGGATGCGGGAAAATGGTTTCCGGAAACGGTTCTTGCAATGCTTAGTCTGGGTGACACAGGACGCAGCGTTAAAGGAGTCGGTATGCTAATGTTACATAACTCTGCCTAAATGGTTTATATTGCATGAGTAATTTCAAGAGACTCGTATGTTTGTGTTATAAACATATTATATGGAAAAAATCACCGCCATTTAATTTGGAAAATACGATTTTTTTAAGAGATATTTTTTTTGCATTACCTCCACACAGAAGGTCCAAGGAAAAAAATCCCTCAGGTCCCATATCATCTTTGGGGATGGTGTATGGAGGGTCCTTTTAGGGAAAGGAAGGAGAAAAAGTTCTGGCAAGGAAAAATGTGTGAGGGGTGGGTAGGAAACTGGAGGTCAAAGTCTCCAGGAGTGACGGACGTATGAATTCATTCCTCCCACCGAGGTGGAAGGCAATGGGTCGAGAGAATCCGGCAGGGGGGAGGTCTAGGTAGGGTTTCCATCTATCAACATCTCCCGATCCGGCACGTAAGTGGACAAACGCATTGGCCGCCGAGACCTAGACAAAGCTCACCCCATGAAACCGGGCACCCCTGTTAAATCACTAAACGTAGCGAAACACTTGGGGTGACTTAACCGCTGAAAATTCTGTATGACGATCATGATATGCAACCATGATTTTCAGCAATCAATGATGATTATTTTAATTTTAATTTCATGCTTGCATATCGAACAATTGCATGGAATAAATTCAATGTAGGCTTTTTGTTAAGACTTACCTTCATACCCGGGATGATTTCAATTAAAAAAAAGTGAGATAGAGTGACGGGTAGGAACCAATCTCTCTCATGCAGAGAAATCTTTTAACAATGCTTTAAGGTGCCGTATCTGCGCTCAAAAAGAAAAAGATGGAGAGATATGTAATTACGAATGTTAGAGGAGCTCGCTAATATTTAAAGCGATATAATCGAAGCGAAAATTGTGAAAATGTTTATTAAAACACGATTCGTTTAAAATAGAGCAAAAACCTCGTGGAAGGCGTCTTAGTATCATTAAAAGAAACATTGAATTTTTTTTTCACAAATTTAACTCTCTCAGAAATCTCTTAGGGGCTGTCTAAAACAACATTTAAAGAAACACTGTGCATTTTTTCATACATATAACTCGTAAAATAACAGAAACAAACGTGTTTTTAATAATTTTCGGAGCACACTTTGCGATTTTTTTCTATCGAGGTAATTTCATATAATTTGCGTTTCGGCGTGGAACATGTCTAGATATTTTCTTCAAAAATAATAGTATTTTTTTAAAGGGCTTAAAAACTTCAAATGTTTAAGGGAGACATGTAAGAAATCGCTAGAAATTCGGGTAGCGGCGGCTTAGCCTCTCTTCTCTCTATAGCATTTGGGAGTACTAAACCTCTTTTAATAATCCTCTACATTAGCCCACATAGTAGCTGATCATTACCCAAACATACTCCAAGCAGAGAAATCACTAGTTTAAGGTTCTTAGTATTTCTATGTTCATTTGCAGTGCACAGAACAAAACAAGTAATTCTCATTAAAGCGCTAAATATTTACTACCTCAAAGTGATCAGGAAATATCAGTCTACTACCAAACACTTTACCTGGATCCTCTATAGGGGTTGCAGGTTTACTTCGATCGTTCGTAGTATATGGGTAAAACTAATATACTATGAAACGACAGAATGAGACATTTAGAAACCTGTTTCCTTTGATTCCACTTAACAATTCTGTCTCTGTCTAAGGTCATAGTCGATATGCACATTCTAAACTTTGTTTCTGAGAAGAACCTTGTATCATTACTGTCATTACAACATCGTTTCCTAAGAGGAATTGCTTGGAGGTTGGGTCTTGAAAGAAGCGAATATTCATATGATGAAATTGAACACATTTTAAACATTTATTCTTTAGAAAAACGTAGAAAGGACTCTGATTTAATTTGCACATTTAAAATTATCAACAGTATTACTGATACACCTGCTTTGTTACAAATCATCCAGTTCAACATCCCTTCCCGTAGACTCCGAAATAACGAATTGCTGTTCCTCAATCAACATTCTATAAATTATGAATACCATTCTCCCTTATCCAGAATGTCGAGACTTGTCAACGCAAGTCAAAGCATTGTTTTTTTTTTGGTTTAAAACTAAATGACTTTCGGCAGTCGATACGCAATATTTAAATGCTTCTTCGTGCTTTGACTTGTAGTGTCTCTATATGTACTTTTTACATTTTATATTGTCATTGTTATTAATTTAAATGTGCTCTCCCTTCACTGTCATCTCTGTTTTTTTTTTATTTTATTGGTGTTATTATTGTTTTTAATGGACTATTGCCAGTAAATTAATAAATAGATAATACTAGAGATTTTTATTTATTTATTTTTTATTTATTTGTTTATTAAGACATACACAGTACATATAATACAGATTATAAGGTATGTTAAATTGAATTATTACATGGTTATGTACCTATTAAGTAAGTCCATAGAATGTCATTTGTAATTACGCCTGAGATATGAACCGGTCTTAAAACTTAATTATTGAATAAATGAGTAATAATAATAAAAAGGAAGAAAAAAAGGGGGGGGGGGGAGATAAGGAGACATTTTAAAATCAAGAATTATATGCTCACTAATTGTAATTGACTGATTAAAGTTTAATGAAAAGTTAAGTGTAAGTAATTTTAAAACAATTATATCACGCCAAGAAATTTAATAAATTAGTTTTGTATGTTTGCAAGGAATCATGAAAAATTAAGTGTAGTAATTTTTCATAGTGGGTATAAGTTATGATTGCGCGAGTAATTGGTGAGTTACTCGCTGCATTAGTTTTAGAGATAGTTTTAATATGTGAGTGCAGAGAAAAATATGAGAATTAAAAGTCTTCCAAGGGCGAAACGACTGCAACGTGTTCATTGTTTTTGAGCACTGGACGAATTCATTTGTTTAGTTTTCTCCGGGCATCACTTCGCAATTTTTCTTCGGGCGATAAAATATTTCCACAAGAATAATATTCCGTGGAACTTATTTCTATTAAATTTTACTTACTTAACGATGTCTTAAAGATAAAAAATTGCATACTTAACACCACTATCTCGTTATATATCTCGACTTATTTTTAACGAAGGTATCCTTTGTAGCGTGGGCAATCAGATAAGCACCCACAAGCATTATGAACGTTTGAATTAGCATGAACTAGATACCTTAAAAAAATCTCTCGTTGCGTTTAATATTATTAATGTTACTGTTAAACGAAAAATAATGTTCTTCTTTGCACAGGCTAAACACCAGACATTATTTTCGTGTCCTTTATTTTAAACGAGATTTTATAAAATTTTAGCCATCAGATGTGGATAAGTGCAAACAACACATTAATAAATGCGTAGACGCTTTGACACCTTCACCTTCCCTCTCCCCACTCCACTCTCCCCCCTTTCCCCCGTCCCGCGAACCCCTCTCCCGAGTTCCCCTCCCCCTTACACGTCCCCTTCCCCTCCCGCGTTCCCCTTCCACCTTCCCCGCCTTCCCTCTTTTCTTTCCCGCTCCCTCGTCTCGCCAACCCTCCTCCCGCGTTCCATATATTTAATCCCAGTACATTCGGTTTTTAAACAGCCCGCGTGCCACCTTTTACAATTTTTATTCAAATTTCCATTTTTCATGTATATTAAATTTGGTACCTAACATAGGTATCTATTTAAAATATCTAAAATTCTTGATTCGATTCAAACTATTAGGGGAGAACCTACTTTAAATAAATTTATCAACTTAAAGATTTTCAAAAATAGAATCCTGATTAAACAATCATTGTTTTGCAAAATGTCATTCTCAAACTCGCGAACTGTCAAACGTGCGATAGTCGTTTAGGTTTGTAATAGGTTTTCTGAAATTATTCAATTTTCTTAAATTTTTTTGGAGGGGGGGGGGGGGGGGTTCGAACAACGCGTTACGTAACATGTGTTTCTTTACTTAGGTAAAAAAACTAGGGAATTAAAATCTTCCAAATTAACAAACCCCTTTCGTTCTCGAAATCTCTTGTTTTATTTATTACCGCAAACACGATTAAAACAAGAAAAAAGGTATTTAAGCGACTTTCCAGTACTTTGCACAACTTAATTGTGATTTTCAGGTAAAAATTGTCACTTGAGCGTTACGTAACGTTTAGGGGGGGGAGGGCACTGAAAAACGTTACGGCGCGTTACATGGGGGGGAGGGGGGGTCAATAATCTTAAAAATTGCGTTACGTAATACTTGAACGCCCCCTTAGTTCCTCTTATGTATCAGATGACACGCTTAAGAGGTAATAGCACCGGTGAGAAATCTCGACGGTAGGTATTTTAAAAAATTCTCGCTATCGCACCGCGCTCAAAAAAGAACTAGCTATCGATGTGTTGGTGAGACCACGTGAGTGTTTGGCTTGTACACCCTCTCGCCCCCTTTGCGTCTCATGCCTACCGTCTTTCGCCTCATACCGCCATATCCAATATTCTGTTTAGATAAAGCATGTTTCGACTTATTTCGTCGCTAATGAAGTTTTTGAATCGGCCTTGCGGTGTGACAGAAAAAGGGCCCATTATTTTTAAACGCACGAGGTCTGCTATTGTCGGTTATTTATAAATATCGTCGATAGGTATTGTAACAATGTCTTCTGTTCACGCTTATTACCGACAAATTACGAATTATTTTACTAGAACTCTATGTAGGTTAGTAGTTTTAAAGTTTTCACTGTATTTGCGTTTATAAATATGCAGTCAAACCAACTACATCGAATTATTATATACATACATATGATTATTCTCTATGATACATTAGTTATTATTGAAAATTAGTATTAACCTCTCAGGCCTCGGGCCTGTTTTTCGAAAAGTCAAAATATTTCCGCTTTCCAATAAATTCCAAATAACTTTAATATTTGTGAACGCATCCGAAAACTAAAAACTGTTTTTGAAAGATGATGAAATACGCTTTCAAATTTTATAATTCGAAATAAACATATAATTTTGTTTTTATTTTATTAATAACTAGCAGACCCGGCCACACGTTGCTGTGGCTAACGAAACACAACGCCATTTACCCAACCTTTATAAAATCCACACCATCCGCTCGCCAGCTGCCCGCTGCGCGCTGCCCTTTGCCTAAATTGAATATTTGAATTTCTTGGCTTTTCTCTACTATAATAAGCATTTATTATACACATAAACCTTCCTCTTAAATCACTCTATCTATTGGTGAAAACCGCATGAAAATCTGTTGCGTAGTTTAAAAGATTTATGCGCACATACATTTTGAGCGACTTCATTTTATACTATGTAATGATGATGATACCACAAAACTTAAATTTCTACTCATATAATTTGGCACTTACCTATCTTATTAAAAAAAAAAACTCAAAAATGCATATGCAACAAAAATGTATTTTTGACCGATTATCTCTATCTCTACATATTATAAAGTCCCCCGCGCCATCTGTCTGTCTATTCGCGATAAACTCGAAAACTACTGAACGGATTTTCCTGCGGTTTTCACCAATATACAGAGTATTTCGTGAGGAAGGTTTAAGTATGCAATTTGTCAATGATTTGTGTAAATTGGTTGAAACATAACGATAATTGTTAGAAGTGTCGGAAATAAGTCCAGCCGCCTGGTAGCTTTCATCGAAAACGCTGCACAATCCTTTTGGGATATAACCAGGGCTGGGCAAAATACATGCTTTGCTGTAATTGAAATACAAATTACAAAATACTTTTTCGCATGTATTTAAAATACGAAATACAAAATACTTTCAAGTCATGTATTTGAAATACAAAATACAAAATACAGTATTTTAACAATTTTTTTCTTTCAAATACAAAATACAAATTACAAAATACAAAATACATTTGGTTTTGGTAGAACCTTTGGTTGCAATAAATTGTCATAAATGCCCTTATCTAAGGGTGCGTTTAAATAGAAGCAATGTTGAGCAGAGTGAAACAGAGACGTGCAAAAATTGACCAATCATATTGCTCAAAAGACACATCTCATCTCCGCTTCACTTGTAAAATTTGTGGTAAAGGACTCAGGTGTTAGGTAATATAATAATAATATATTATTATTATAACACGACATTTGTATAGCGCTATTTTGTTTTATTTCTAGTGACCGACCGAAGGTTCGGTTTCGGTTTCGTCAAGGTTCGGTAAAAAAATCTAGTTTCGGCATCAGTTTCGGTTTCGGCAGAAAATCTGCCGAACCTTCGGCCGCACCGAAACTCTGCATTTGTGAATTATCGCGTGCCGTTTGACTGACTTCCGGTGAGTTCGTGGCTCGTGTGTCATCCACCATCATCAACTGAGTTCGCTGGCCGGTCCGGCGTGCTTGTATTGTGAGTTTATGTAATCACAAACTTCAATTATTTTTATTTATTTCATTCTAATTTTAATTTTATTTAACAAGTGTAAATAAAAATTAAAATCTAATCTCCTTCAACGGAAGCGATCTTCTGAATAGTCCCTCCTTTGATGTGCTTGGTGTAAGGCCCTCCGTTCATGGAGATACTTACAATCTTCGTAATTGTGACGAAACCACAAGTACCCTGTTGATATACATACTACTTTTTAATGCTAGTCTCCGTACACGGCGCTATCCGAAATATACTATATAGTCACATGATAACGGGTCGTTTCTATGACTCATTCTTGAGTTCAACAGCTCGGCTGTGGAACCCGGCCTCTATGTTTCCTCCCTCCTTCCTCTCCCCAAAAAGACCCTCCATACAGCATCTTCAAAGATGACATACGCCCTGAGGGAAATTATTTTTCTCTGGGTCTCTCATGTGGAGTTAATGTAAAAAAATGTTGTGATTGTAAACGCAATTAAAATTATAGTACTCAATTTATGAGGTCCTTACTTTATAGTGAATAAAAGTGTAAAAAATAAGCCGAATTTCAGTAAACAATAGATTTTTAACATGTCTAAAAAAGTTTCGGTTTCGGTTTCGGCCGAAACTGAGAAAGATATCGAATATTCGGTTTCGTTTTCGGTAGAAAATCCTGTTTCGGTCGGACACTAGTTATTTCACTTCAAGTGCGCTCTACTGTAATTAACTTAAAAATAGTTTAGTATTCAGTCAAATTATTCCTATAGTGCTTGATCTAATACTATGACACAAAAATGTACAATACAAAGCAATGACAAGCATTACATAATATGATACAAATATGATAGAAAATGTACAATAACAGTGCTATTATAGCACAGGACGTGTTGCCAACTCTAAATATTAACACACATAACATATAGCTCTGGATTCTAGCGTTTTTAGTCTACGTATTATCTATGTCAGTTTATTTTTCATTATCATTATTAAGATCGCTAAATGTATTTGAAAATGTATTTTGAAGCCATAAGTATTTGAAATACAAATTACAAAATACCTCAGCCCCATGTAATTGAAATACCAATTACAAAATACATTTTTAGGAAGTAATTGAAATACAAATACAAAATACGTATTTGTATTTCAAATACGTATTTCAATTACAAGTATTTCAAATACTGCCCAGCCCTGGATATAACAAAACAATTAATGGTGGGATATTCCTCTTTTATAGATCTACAAAAAAGTCCGTGAAGGCATATATCTATCTTTTACGGATAGCTTACTATACACATTATATCTAAAATGCAATTGATAAGAATAATAAGATAAGAAGATAGAATGCGTATAGTAAAAGATAGATATATGCCATCGCGGACTTTTTTGTAGATCTATAAAAGAGGAATATCCCACCAAGCGTTGTTTTGTTATATCCCAAAAGGATTAGGCAGCGTTTTCGATGAAAGCTACCAGGCGGCTGGAATTTTTCCGACACTTCTAACAATTATCGTTATGTTTCAACCAATTTACACAAATCCTTGACAAATTACATACGTAAACCTTCCTCACGAAACACTCTATCTATTGGTGAAAACCGCATGAAAATCCGTTCAGTAGTTTTCGAGTTTATCGCGAACAGACAGACAGACAGACAGACAGACAGACAGACAGAAAGACGGCGCGGGGGACTTTACTTTATAATATGTAGAGATAAAAAAGGTTTAAAAATAGCCCACCTTAAGTTTTTTTCTAATTAAAATTACGATAACGAAAAAGATAAAAGCACTTACATATTTTATTAGACAATTAAATCTAAATGGATTTATTGTGTTGTGTGTATCATACGTGTGAGTTGACATGTTTGTAAATAATAATGTTTAAAATGTTACATATATCGCTTGCTGAGGTTTGATTTGTACTCCTGTATTTTTGAGTTTCTTTAAGCAGTAAATAAAAAAAAAGGATGTGTTAGTTCGTTCAAAATTCAATAAAAAATGTTGGTCTTTTACCTATAGATAGATTTACCTACACATTTTTTTTAAATATTTATTACAGTCAGTTTGAAATAAAGGAAACAAATATATAATTTTTTTAAACTTCAAAACTTTTTATTTTTATTTTCAACTTTATAAAACCTTAAATTGTAATATTTAATTACATGAAGACAATATTAGCGAAACTTCAACCCAAGGCTTCAGGCCCAACTTCATAGTACAAAAAAAAGTGCAAAAATCACTTACTTCGCAATTTTTGCAATAAAATAAAAGCACTTAGAAAAAAAACCAACAACGCTAAAGGCTTTGTACCAGTTCACATAAGGAAAAAGGTTGAAGCAAACGTTTTACGTATGAGAAAAGCTATAGTTTGAGCAGTAAATTACAGAAAAGAGCAAGAAAACACGGCACAAAGTGATAAAGTAAAAAATCTGAAAATGGACAAAAAAATGCCGCAAACCATGTTTTTGGTGATCATACAAAATGTTCGTCATACTATTGCAAGTCGGAGAAGTATACTAATGATCCAAATTTAGTAAGCGATCTTCAAGATTGTGGAACAGGACTGATATTCAACAATTATTGTCGTCTCTAATAGCAAATGCAGAAAGTCTTATTATTAACGTGACAAATAACACTGTGGAGCAATTCAACAACGTTATAGCCAAATTTATAGGCGGAAAAAGAGCAAATTTTACAAAAATGGGATAACTTCAGCAGTTGAGCTTCTTGAGCAGTAACTTCGTGGAATAGTGAAATGACAACCCATTCACGAATACAAAAAAAATCCAAGGCCACAGTCCTGGCAACTACACGAAGCATTTTATTGAAAGAAAACGACGTTCGAAGGAGACAATACAGAGGTGTCGAAAAATAAAACTAAGGTATTACGAAAACACGACAGAAAAGAGAAAAAAAGTTGCAGGGCCTGATGAAAATTATGGTCAATTGGAATTAGATCCAGATATGCCAGCTGAATTATTTGAAACGATAAAGAGGAATTTTTCAAAGAATTATCTCCATCGAATAAGGATGAACTCGAAAGGAATACGGTGGGCCAAAGCAATAATAATTTGTGGACAATTGAAAGGCGTAAGCGGCTTACAGCTTCTAACTTTGGACAAAAATATGTAAGCTACGGCCAAAAACTTCAGTTGCGAGAGTATTAAACTCGCTACTGTACTCGCCATTTAAAGGAAATATGGCCACAAATTATGGGAAAGAAAATGAAAACCAAGCAATTGAGCAATTTACAAAAGAAACAAAATTAGAGGTATTCGCCTGTGGACTATTTATCGATGAAAACAAAAACTTTTTAGCGGCAAGTCCGGATGGCCTTTTTGGCAAGGATTCTATAATTGAAGTGAAATGCCCATATAGTATAGTAAATATGTCACCAGAAGAAGGATTTGAACAAAAAAAATTGATAACTGTAAAATTGAAGACAATGCTTCAACATTAAAACGGAATCACAATTACTTCTACCAAGTACAAGGCCAGTTACACATTACTCGTCGTAAATACTGTTATTTTGTCGTGTGGAGTCCTAAAGGTTTGCCGTATGAAAAAATTGAAAGGGACGATTCAATCTGGCAAAAAATTGAACCACTGTTAGAAAAACTTCTACCACCAATGCCTTTTACCAGAAACAATTGACAGTCGCATATCAAGAAATTTACCGGCGAGAGAAAGATCTAAATCATAAATTGTTTAAAATTCATTGTATAGTGGTAAAAAATTTTGTACAATAAAGTGTTTACAAACAAAAAATTTCAATTAATCACTGAAGGCAATGTAAGCGACTCTCAACTAAAAATTTGAAACAGATTTTTTTTAAAAACATAAACCTCACATTGGAGGCACCGAGGAAAAATAATCGCTCAGGGACTTTGTTGGAGAAGTTGTTGGACATCATTGGAGAAGTTGTGTGGAGGGTATTTTTAGGATAAGGAAGGAAAGGAAGTTTTGGGTAGGGAAAAGGTAGGTAAAAGTATGAAATGATGGTGGAGAGTCCAGCTGTAGAGATCAAAAGATCTTCCTCTTCCAGTTTCTCCCAATCCGGCCCGCCACGCAGTAAGTGGACAAAATTATCCGCCACCAAAACCCATGCAGACCTCATCCGTGAACCCGGGAACCCAGGCTCTGTCACCAAACATAGAGGACCACTTGCGGTGACCAAGTGGCGGGGGTGTTGGTTATCCAATAAATGGTTCCCGGGGCGATGTTACCTAAAACGCCTCCCAAATTGAAAATTTATTATAGTACTTGACATAAAAAAATTTAATTTTGCACAATTTTAGTATGAAAGCTCGGTCAGTATTGGTATACCGCGATGAGTCACTAAACAGAAAAAAAACGAATAAAAAATATCGATTACTCGGGCAAGGACAACACTAGTCTACCGATAAAATTCTTTACATCACTACTTCGCATTATATGTATGTATTTGTCAAAACCCACGTTCCCCGGCCCCCCTCAGGAGAAATGAGCGAAAGGGACACCTGCACGTCGGGCCGAAAATACCTAAATAAAATCTTCGAAATCGATGTTTTGTATTCCCCATTTTTCTTCTCCAAAACTGGACGGATTTAAATTTTTTTTTTCACTAACTGTATTAAAAGAAAATATTCTATGTCGGTACGTTTTGCTTTTTTTCAAAATACATTGTTTAGTTTGTATACTGAACGTTTTTTGACGGCGTTTAAATTAGGCAATTTTATTCATTTTTGGAAGGTCGTAACTTCTATGAGAAGTAAATTATCAAAAAAAACAAAACGTACCGACACGCTAGTGGTCAATATCTATATTATGTAAAAAAAAATTTTGCTCTAGGGTCAAAATCCAGAGAGATAAACGGGGAATACGTTTGTATAGAAAAGCGCAGCTAGTATTTCCTCTTAATGATATCTCGAAATATCGAACGCGGCAACGCATCGACATGTTTGCATAAACTAGACACCAATTTATCGTCATCTTGCCCTCTGTGTAATGTCAAACCGCGCCTCGTAGCACCCAGACCCAACCCGCCTACACTGATGCACGCTCACACGGTGCGGTGCGCGGTGTCGAGGTCGAGTGTTCCGTGTAAGAACAAGAACGCTCTCCCCGAGATCCGCTCCTCATGAATAATCTTCGCGGATTAGCCGACGCTTACAATTTAACTCGATTGACCAATTATCCCATGTAGTCGACTCGCATTACCCGTATTATTAATACATATTCTATTTGATTACAAACTATTTACTATCCGCGTCACATTCCATTAATGCCGGGGTTCCGCCCGCGCCGCTCACGCAGCCCGATATCCCAACTTCCCGCTGCCGATATCCGTTCTATTAATTTCATAATGAGTTTCGCGAAGCTTTTATTGCCCCTATTAAGTTCTGGGAGTATTCGCGAGAGGCAGGCAAGTTTTCTCGTCAAATACGTGCCTTGTTAGGCTGCGATCTGCGATACTCCTTGGAGCTACGTCCCGATCTTGGAATTCACGAATAGCGATAGTGTACGTTAGTTGTAGAGTACCCTCTTCATGGGGAATTGAAATCATCCGGATTATGGCGTAAAGGGGTTAAGATTATAATTTCACGGCTCGACGCAGGAGTACATTTAATATCCACGAGACATAACGTAATATTGTCTGATATTATGTACTTTCGTGTAGATTACCGCGAAGACAATGCGAAGATTGTAAGATGATTTGGTTCGATGAGATGTTGAAGATTGTAATCCTGTAATCCAAAGCTTGGTTTTCCAAACACTAATCCATTAGTTCAGTAATGCTAATTTTAATGTGCGACCTCAATTTAATAATTAATTTATCTTTTCTTAAATAATCGCAAATTCACCTAATGGCGTCATCTTAAGGCGCCGCAACCAGGCTCAAAAAGAAGAAGATGGAGAGATATGAAATTAAGAATGTTAGAGGAGCGCGCTAGTACTTAAAGCGACAAAACCGAAGCGAAAATTGTGAAAATGTTTTATAAAATACGACTCGTTTAAAATAAATGTCAAAGAGCATTTAAAAAAAAACTGTAAATTTTTTCATACATATTACTTGTAAAATAACTGAAACAAACGTGTTAATGATAATTTTTGGAGCATACTTTTCGATTTTTTTTCTATCGATGGAATTTTATGTAATTTGCATTTCGGCGCGGGGAATGTCTAGATATTATTTTCAAGAATAACATATATTTTTTTAAGAGCTTTAAAACTTAACGTGCTTAAGGGAGATATGTAAGAAATCGGTAGAAATTCGGGTAGCGGCGGCTAAATATATAAAACAGTCGGGTTCGTTACACCATTTATAACTCAAGAACCGCTGAACCGATTTTTATGATCTTAGATTTGTTGGATTTGTTTCCAACCCGAATACCAGAATAGCTATTGAAACTTTGAAAAATTCGCGAATTTCTTTTTTTATGTTATACCCATTAATGTAATACATCGTTTATTTACATGAGCCGACCACAGGTGTATGCCATCCTTGGGGATGCTGTGTGGCGTTTTTTTTAAGGAAAGGAAGGAGAGGGGAGTTCTGGGATGGAAGAGGGTAATAAAATGGAGGGTAATAATTTTAAGTAAATAAAATGGACTCACAGGGATTCATCAGTATGGCGAGTGACGCCGTTGAGGCTCTTACTGAATTAATAATAGACCCAAGCAGCAAACTTAACAAGGATCAAATTGCTAAAATGATTCCAAAAACCAACGCCATTCTTGGAACCATTGCTCAAATGGCTGCAAAAATGGCAGCACTCGAGAGTGAACTAACAGCAACCAAAACATTAACCTCCAAACCTACCTCACTGGAATCTACATGTGAAGCGGCTGATGAGCTTGAAGAGAGAAAAATCAGAGCAAATAATCTCATAATTTTAAACGTTCCCGAAAGCACAAAACTAAACCAAATTGAAAAAATCGAGGATGACAATTTACAAATTACAACCATTCTGAAGAAAATAGACAACAACATTGATCCAAATTCCATTAACACTTTCCGTCTTGGAGCAGTGAGGCCTGACAAATCGAGGCCCATTAAAGTTATCCTAAGAAACTCGACTGAAGCAATGACTATCCTCCGAAAAAAAAACTTTTACCTGAACAACTCCCCAGTCAAAATTTTTGCCGACCAAACACCAAATCAAAGAAAATACTTGTTGGACCTACGTCAAACCATGGAAAGTCGGATTCAGGGAGGTGAAGTTGGGTTAACTATTAAGTATATCAACAGTAAGCCGACAATAGTTAAGACAACTACAAAAAACTCAAAGACATCAATGGATACGGCCAAAACATCCGGGGCTGCCGCACCAAACTCTTAGAGTTGAAAACTACTTTTCCATTACTTCAAAACATCGATGTATTTCTTCTTACTGAAACCTGGCTTGATCATGATATTCATACCGAGGAACTTGGATTTACATCTTACAACACCTACCGCCTTGACAGAAATCCAGCCACCAGCAATAAAACCAGAGGAGGAGGAGTTCTCATATCCGTTCATAAATCACTGTCGACCACTCGATTAATTTGCAAACATCAAGACGTGGAACAGGTATTCGTATTACTAAAATCTAAATCAAATAAAATTCTATTAGGATGTGTCTACATTCCTCCAGGATCCAATATCACAGTCTACAGAAACCATATTGATGACCTCGAAACCTTCAAAAACAAATATCCTGATGCCAGAACAATTTTATTTGGTGACTACAATACCCCTAGCATTGATTGGATGAATAAAAACTCTTGTACCAACTTAAACCTGCCAGAAAATGCTCGCGAAATAATAGATATGACGAACTTACTCTCTCTACATCAAGTCAATCAAGTCTACAATAACTATAATCGGCTGCTGGATCTGGTATTCTGTAATGATCTCTCAATTCATATTGTTAAATCGGTTGATGAGCTCCTCCCCCTAGACTGCCACCACCCCACTCTAAGCATAACCATCACGACGAATAACTCACCAGACAACACAACTATTCTGCCTAACCTTACTTATAATTTTTCCAAAGCTGACTATCCTAATATGAACCTATATCTTGCAAATGAAGACTGGTCATTTCTTCACCACAACAATAATATTAATTATAATCTTGAAACTTTTTACACAAATATTAACAGGGCCATTGAAAATTATGTACCACTTTCACACTTCAAAGAAGCAAAGTTCCCGAAATGGTTCAGCGGTGAGCTAATTAACCTAGTTATCTGTAAAAAAATTGCACACAAAAACTTTAAAGAATCCAGCTCCCTTAACGACTATAAAATATTTCACAACTACAGAACTCAATGTAAAAAATGTCAAAAATATCGTATTTTAATTATATAAATGAAATCGAAAAATCTATACCCTCTAATACACAAAACTTTTTCACACATGTTAACTCTCTTAGAAAAAACAAACAAGGTTTACCCATCTCAATGCACTTCAAAGAAAAGAATAGCACTGATATGAAAGTGAAGGTTAACTATTTTGCTGGTTATTTCAAAAGTGTCTACGACGAAAATATCCCAGACAATTATGTAGCACCTCCTTCCCTTAATGAGAGCATACATATCCCTGCTGTTCACATCAATATAGATGACGTTAAAACTAAAATTAAATCCCTAGACAAAAACAAGAAAGCCGGACCTGACAATGTGCATCCCAATATCCTTATTAATTGCATTGCTTCACTGGCCGAGCCAATTTGTTTATTGTTTAATCAATCCCTCGACACAGGTTGCTTCCCTGACATTTGGAAACGTTGCTATCTAATACCTATATTAAAAAAGGACAATAAAAGTGATATCACTAACTATAGACCAATATGTAAGCTATCTGTAATCCCGAAACTCTTTGAAAAACTATTGCTTGATCAAATTTCCCCATATATTAACCATCTCATTGTTCCAAATCAACACGGATTTTTGTCGGGCAGATCAACTCTAACAAATCTATCGTTATATGAAAACTATATATCAAACGCATTAGCTAACAGAAATCAAGTCGATTCTATTTATACGGATTTCATCAAGGCCTTCGACAAAGTTTGCCATACAATTCTACTGGTTAAGTTACGTAAGCTAGGTATTGATGGAAAACTTTTAGATTGGTTTGCAAGCTATCTATCTGATAGAGTACTACTTGTTAAAATTAATTTGTTCCTTTCCAATCAATTTATAGCTACCAGTGGTGTACCACAAGGGTCTCATTTAGGCCCAATTTTGTTTCTTCTATTTATAAACGATATTGTTGATATATTTGATAAAGATGTGAATGTGTTGCTTTTTGCAGATGATTTGAAAATATTTAAAATAATTAAAACCGTTGAAGATTGTATCTGTCTACAGAATAATTTACACAAGTTAATTAATTGGTGTTCTGTTAACAAACTGTTCCTGAACATAAATAAGTGTCATGCAATAAGATTTTACAGAATAAGTCAACCAATTATTCATCCATATGTACTTAATAACACTACCCTTACCTCTGTCGAAGAAATTAACAACCTGGGCATAATTTTTTACTCTAAATTAAACTTTATAACCCATATAAACACAATTGGTAATAAAGGAATGAAAATGCTTGGCTTCATTCTTCGAAATTCCAGAGGTTTTAGGAATATTTCAACACTAAAAATTTTGTATACATCCTTAGTACGTAGTCAAGTCGAATATAACTCCTCGATCTGGTCCCCCCATTTTAAAATACATTCAGATTCAATAGAAAAAATTCAACATAAATTTCTAAGACATATTAATTTTAAACTCGGTATTCCCATTGAAAACATAAACTACAATTACTTGATGAAATAACTAAATTTATTAAAACTCTCAGATCGAAGAATTATATCCGACTTAATATTTATGTTCAAAATTGTAAATGGTAGCATAGACAGTCCTAATTTAACTAAGCTCATTGAATTTCATATTCCCACGAGAACCACTCGATCTAAAATCCTGTTTAAATGTAACAATAATAAGACTGAGTATACTAAACACTCCCTTTTACCTAGGTTACATGATGTTACTAATAGATATGCAGATGTTGTAGATCTATTTAACTGCACGGAAAGTAGGTACAAGAGGGCTATGCTATCAAACCTTTTCAGTCAATATTAATTCTATATTTTGTACTATAGATTTTTGTATGTAATTGTCTATCTGGTGTCATTTCTAATTCAAATGCCACAATCATCTGTTAAACTTTTTTTTTTATTATTTCTGTATTATTATTTTTCATTTTGTGACATGTAATCAGTTCTTATGGTATATGTATACCGTTGAAATTAAATAAATAAATAAACTTAAACGAAAAATGAAACAAAATAAGACGGAAAATAATTAAAAGGTAACGTTCGTAACTGGGAATCGAAACCAATCTCTTGTCTTACCAGTGCCTTAACCGACTCGTCCATTGAACCTATTCATTTTTATTGATTTTAGTTTTAGTTTTTTAATCTTCAACTAATTTTTGCCATATTTTTGGATGCTATCTTTTTTAAATGATCAAACATTGAGTTCGGTTCTCGGTTGCAGCCATTACTTTTTATTTTCTGTGTCTTTTTCTGTTTCGTGTTTCGTTTAGATTTATTAATATTGTCTGCTTTTCGACGATAAAAATTAATCATTCATTATTTGCGGAAAAATAAATAATATCCACATAATATACCTACTCATATATTCGATAAAATGATACTGTCTACAATATTTTTTCTGAATCATATCTGTCAAGAAGGTTTCTTGGAAATGAAATCCCGAATCTTCTTTGTAAAAATTGTAATCTTGGAAAGCCACAGGAGTTCCTGTTTTCAAATAAACCATCTCTTTCTGAAATAACATATTTTATGAAGTGAAGGTAATCATTTATTTTTCAAACGAGGTAAAAAAATAAATATCTACCCAATTCTTCAAACCACCTACAATAATAAAGATGAACTTTTTGAAGGCGTTGGTTGATTTCTAACAAGTCGTGTGCAAATATACAACATAATTTTAAGTTTTTTTACAGCACAACGAATTTAGTAATTTTTCAACGCATAAGACCGATGATTTTTATTTTGAGACTGGATGGAAATGTGCATGGATTCCCGTTGCAGCAGATGCATTTTAAACGTGTGTTTTTGACGCATTAAATTTTAATTTCATTTGAATTAATAAAATCGAATGAGAGTCAAGAGCTAAGAAGGGCCGCAAGAAAATGCGTTAAGATGCAAAGGATCCGGGGCGTGCCAAGAAGGAGCGAGAAGAGCCAATATGAACAAATAATATCGAGAAGGGACGAAAAGATAAATAGTAGCCTGGGCATGCAAGAAGGGGCGGGACGATGTGTAAGGGTTGATTCAATTACGGACCGTCCAACCCCGCTTACGAGTCAAGATACCTATTGTGACGTTTGCGACATGACATCACTAGAGCTACCGCTTGTGCAGAGAAACCGTTTGCTTCTAACTTCAGTACACAGGGAGCAGACCCAAGGAAGTCACGCGACTGCGGCTGTCAGGATCAAACACACTATGGCGATTTGGAACGTAACGTAACGTAACTTTAACATTTTAATTTAGTTTAAATCAGGTTACCGATTTAACTTAAAGACATTCATTAGTTTTTGCATTTAAATATAAAATTCAATGGCGCCCTTATTCTCATTATTATATTCAATCATGCTCTGCACACTTACAAATAGCTTACATGTAACCTTATTGACTGACGAGATTTCCTCTTCGAGGATCTCGTACACGGCCCTAGATATAATTAAATATAGAGTCTTTATCTTACTTTGCTTCTTACCAGTTGTACCTTACAGTAAATTCAATAAATCATATTTTATGTTATTTAATTTCCGACTTTTATTGCGATTGATTTAATATATTTCATGCTCTACCTTTACAGTTCACTGCAGCTAGCCACCTTGAGTAAATCAATATTATCTATTACATTAATGATACATTATACATCTAATTAACAATGTTACAGATTAAGAAGAGTGAAGGTGAGCCAATAAAAGCCAAGAAGAGCTAAGAACAGCCAAGAAGAGCCAAGAAGAGTCAAGAAGAGCAAAGACGAGGACATGAAGAGCCAAGATGAAACAATACGAACGAAGAAGAGCCAAGAAGAGACAACAAGAATCAAGAAGTGTCAAGAAGAGTCCAGAAAAGCCACGAAGAACCAAGAAAAACCAACAAGAAACAAGAAGAGACTAGAAGGACCAGCATACCAGCAAGACTAACGAACAGCCAAGAAGAACAAGAAAATGTAAGAAGAACCATGAACGGGCGAGAAGATGCAAAACGACCTAAAAAGAGTTACGAAAAGCCAAGAAGAGATAAGGACCAGAAAGAATCACTAAAAGCCAAAAAGAGACAAGAAGACGAAAGATATAAAGAAAAAATAACGTTCAATCAAATACTTTCTTCCTGCCCCCTCATAAATTCCTATATTTGCTTTTGGGTTGCCGTGTGTACTGGAGGATTGGACTCCAACCTCCTTCCTATCCTCAGAGCACATTCCTAATAAATCAGTGCCCTCTGGGGTACCTGTTTCACCGGGACATGAGTGTTCCTGGCTGGAGTGGTTCGAATGTATCGTATATAATTGTACAAGTTTGATGATTTTTAAAAATATTACTTTAATATTGGAAAGCAACACTGTTTAGATGCATGTACTGTTTCTCCCTAAAACTTGAAATTACATGAATATAAAACAAAAAGGGTGGTAGATATTTTGAAGACTTGTTGCTTGAAATGTTTTTAGCCGTGGTTGGCGATCAGGTCTGAATAACCAGATATTTCCCCTCCTTCCTCTACCCCACTTGCTTGTCTTTTCCACTCCATTTAGCATCACCACATATCCCAAACGGGGATGCTATAATCCTACTATCCTAGACATTGGGAGCATCTGAGACTCTTGGTATTCACGTTTAAAAAAATCGAAAAAAGTTTACCACCAGAACTGTAAGAACCTTAAAAACCATCTTAAAATTTTAAGATATATACATTTTTGACTTTTTAAAAATTTTTAACAAGCAATCGTCTGTTGAATTCAATAAATTGACAGATAATATCATTCAAACGAAACAAACAGATCAAACAAATAGAATTATGCCTAACTATCCAATTAACCAGTCCGTAACCAAATGGCCAACAAACTTTCGTAGCCTTGTTGGACAAACTAGTCTTTTGGGGTACACAGGTAGGTATATTCAAATGATTCAAATCAATTCATTTGCCAGAGAACAGTGGATACCAACTTGCTGACCTTACCGAAAGTTCGATGGTTATAAATCCAACAGTCTCTATTACTGTTTGCTGTGTTTACTACTACTCAATGGTAAACTTCGTGGGATTTTCTTTGGATAAGGGTTGAATGAAAATGAATTGAACTAAAAGGGAATGTGTTGATTAGAAGATATACGAACTTGCTACACGTCTTTATTTATCTGTTAGAAAATACTGTAGAGGGCGTCCAAGTAAAAGATTACGACTAAAAGATTAAGACTAAAAGATTTTTTTTCCATCATAATAATTCCATTTTAATTTAATTTCACGATTTTTCAGGAAGAGCGTAACCATCCTTTTAAAGAGTAGACTCCTATTCTTGTAGGTATTCTAGCTAGTAGAAAAAATATTTTAATTTATATCATTGTGTATTTTTTCGAGTAGTTAATTTCAATTTCTGGATTTTTGTCAAGTTTGCAGCGCCGCACTTGATTCCATAAATATTCAAACCAAAAATTTATTTAATCCTACAATAATATAATATAATATATAATAATATTATAAAGGTGAAAGTTTGTATGGATGTATGTTTGTTACTCTTTCACGCGAAAACTACTGAATGGATTTGAATGAAACTTTACAATAATATAGCTCATACATCAGAATAGTCTATAGGCTATAGCTCAGAGCTCGGGCGTTATGAAATTATTTTTCATATTTCATATATTTTCTGTCGGTAACAAAATCGATTTATTGCAAACGCCAGAAAAAAACAAACCAATTGTCACCTTGGAAACGATGTTTTTTTTTTTTTTAAATTATGCAATTCACCCTAAAAAGAGTACTCTTTTGGCGTCGTACTTAATAACTATCTCTAAAAATGAATCACCGAAATGCATAATAAAAAAATTATAGATCAATAATCCTACTAATATTATAAAGGGGAAAGTTTGTATGGATGTACAAAAACTACTGAATGGATTTAAAAAATTCTTTCACTAATAGAAAGAAGAGAGGGAGAGGGAGAGGGAGAGGGAGAGGGAGAGGGAGAGGGAGAGGGAGAGGGAGAGGGAGAGGGAGAGGGAGAGGGAGAGGGAGAGGGAGAGGGAGAGGGAGAGGGAGAGGGAGAGGGAGAGGGAGAGGGAGAGGGAGTTGATGGGGGGAGTGGAGTGGAGAGAAGGAAAGTGGAGGAGGCGGAGTGGGGTGGAAGAGGGGGAAGGGAAGGAAGGGAAGGGGGAGGGGTGGAGGAAGATGGGGGGATGTAGAGTGAGGAGGGTGTGGAGTTGGGGAGGGGTGGGTGGAGGAGGGGGAGGGAGAGCGGGGTTGATGGATGAGTGGTGTGGGGAGAGGGAAGGTGGAGGAGGCTGAGTGGCAATCCCCTAATACCATGCGAGCGAAGCCGCGGGAAAAAGCTAGTTTGAAATAATGTTGACCTGCATAGTTCTATACAGCTACAAATAATAATCCTACTTTAAATCATCGCCCCCTAGCACAATACAACTTACCAGTCTAGACAATATGCAAAATTTAAATATCTTAAGAGATTTGGAGTGGAAAGTGTTAATTAAGTGCCTACTCATAGAATTTACTTTGTTTGAATGTTTTAGCTTTCATTGATTGTTGACATGTTGACGCACTTTTCAAACAATATGAATCATCACATAGCGCGTCGTCTGACTTGAAGAACCTCAGCTTATTGCTTTGACCTCCAACAGTTTTCCTACTCCATGCAAATAATAAGAAGCTTGCTGTTCTAAGCCTCGTTCTCCAATCCTGATTTGAATTAACTTAAATTACTTTAAAAAGCACCCCAACTGATTTCAAAGTTTGTCAAAATATGTTTATTTATGAACCCAACACATTCGATGTACGTTATATCTAGTTTTAAAGTGAAAACCGCGTAGGAATTAGATCAGCTAAAACGGTGTATCAGTAAAGTCTCTCCCCAAGAAGGAATAGGTAGCTAGTACTAATTCGAAGGAAATCTTCTCACCCTCAGAAGCCAGGAGAGCAGAATAATGGTAAGGGGTGATAAAACACCCGCCAATGCCTTCGTAAGGCTTCTTAGCGAATTACACGAGAATTCTCTAATATAAACATGCAATAAGTCGAGCTTGTATTTTAACTCAGTTCTCACGAAATTAGACTACTTACGTAATTATTGTGTTGCTGAATTTCGTTCGAAGAAAGCAGTTCTCGGTGAACAAAATTGCGTTGAATATTGTGTTAGCGAAATAATACAAACGGTTATTTGAGGTTAAGGGAAGATTTTGGGCTGCTGCCGCTTTTCTTTTAAGCGAATTAGTTATTTTTATTTATTTTATTTATTTAGAACAACAACAAAGATATTTGTTTACTATCCATCTCAGTTGAGAAATTTAATTCTCGTGTCTAATAAATCATGATTGACTGCGAAAAATAATAAACATTGTTTTGTGTTATTTATTTATCAGTGTTTTTTTACTGTTCTAAAAATATTTTCGAAGGGTAAGAAATTGTGGAGAAAAATTCTTCTCAAAGTCTTTTTCCCCGGATCGGGAATAAAGTACGCAATAATTTGACACAAAGTCTAAATTTAAAAGCCAAAAAAAAAACAGACAATATTTTTCACGAATTCATGTCGTTTGTAAGAACTTAGTATTACGTCTCTGATTTAGAGAAAAAAAATATTAACCCACATTTGGTAGACACGTCGTAAGAATATATGTCGTGATAATATTACATTTGAATATTAATAATCTTCATTACTTTCTTCATGAAATCTGTCTGCGGGGGGTTATTGAAATGAAAACTTCTTTAGCACCGTTGTGATTTGAAACTTGGTGAAACGAAAAATAGCGATACTAAAAAGAGACAAACACATAGGTATTTGAAGGATTTAGCCTGCAAGAGAATGAGATAGTATAATCGGTCTCCTCTTTGTGCGGTGCTTCTTAGTCTACCTACCTTCGTAATCTCCCCACTCTAGTCTACTTAAGTTTTCTGAAAGTTTCACTTCTACCGCTGTTTTTGAAGAGAAAACTTCTTTAGCACCGTTTTGATTTGAAACTTGATGAAATGAAAAATAGTGACAATAAAAAGAGACAAACACATACATCTGTAGGATTTAGCCCGGGAGAAAATGAGATAGTATGATAAAATGGTCTCTTCTTCGTGCGGTGCTTCGTAGTCCTCCCACTCTTTTCTACTTTAGTTTTCTGAAGGTTTCATTCTACCGCGTGTGATTTGCACAATCTGATTTTTTTCTTCTGCGTCTGAAAACTGCAAAAAATTAAAAAACCGTTTCGATTCTCCGAATCTTTAAAAAAAATCTGATCACCACATTTACGTATAAAATACAGAAGAAATCCGTGCAACGGTAATGTGTCGTAAGCCACCGCATAAGCAATAAATGCTTTTTTAATCTTTTTCCTGTGGGTGGTAGCACATCGTCTATAATAACCTAACAAAATCGTTTGATCTATGATTTTACGATTAACGTATATGTCTTACCCGACTGCGTATTTACAATCCCTACCGCGATTCAGTCACGCTAACGACTGAAACGCGGTAGGGTTTGTAATGCGTAAATCACCAACAAACACTTCCGCGTTTCAGTCGCTAGCGTGACTGAATCGCGGTAGGGATTGTTATGCATAAATCATCTTACAAACGCTACCGCGTTTCAGTCGCCTACGCGCTTCGTTGCTCTATCTGTTTCAGTGAGGGTGACGACCGTAATTATAGAGAGGTTAGCAGAGAGGATGGACAGCGTTTTTTTAGTTAGAATATTTTTTTTACATTGAAAATTTATTTTAAGTAAAAAAAACGCGTGTTTTTTTTTACTGAGAGTGACGACCGTAATTATAGAAGGGTAAGCAGAGAGGATCGACCGCGTAATTTTTTACTGAAATTTTTTACAAATTTTTTTTTTGTTTTACATAGAAAATTTATATTTTCTTTTATTTTAAATTTATAGGGTAAGCAGAGAGGATAGACCGCGTTAATTTTTTACTCAATTTTTTTTTTTTACGTAGAAAATTTATATTTTAAGTAAAAAAAACTCGCGTTAGAAAATTTATATTTTAAGTAAAAAAAAAAAAGCGCGTTTTTTTTACTTAATATATAAATTTTCTATGTAAAAAAAAAAAAATTTTGTAAAAAAATTCAGTAAAAAATTACGCGGTCCATCCTCTCTGCTTACCCTTCTATAATTACGGTCGTCACTCTCAGTAAAAAAAAACACGCGTTTTTTTTTATTTAAAATAACTTTTCAATGTAAAAAAAATATTCTAACTAAAAAAACGCTGTCCATCCTCTCTGCTAACCTCTCTATAATTACGGTCGTCACCCTCACTGAAACAGATAGAGCAACGAAGCGCGTAGGCGACTGAAACGCGGTAGTGTTTGTAAGATGATTTATGCATAACAATTCCTACCGCGATTCAGTCACGCTAGCGACTAAAACGCGGAAGTGTTTGTTGGTGATTTACGCATTACAAACCCTGCCGCGTTTCAGTCGCTAGCGTCACTGAATCGCGGTAGGGATTGTAAATACGCTACCCGACTTTGGTTAAAATCGCCAAGTTGTAATGCGTCGTAAGTGACATTATGTACGATATGACATATTAAATTGATGCATTCTTTAGATTTTACTTGATATTTTTCTAAAATAATTATATTTGTAACATCTGGTCAGATCTGTCACCCGGAAAGCGAAAGGTCCTGGGTTCGAATCCCAGAGGTGCCAATATCTTTTTCTGATTTTTCTGTTTCCAGATTTTCGAATGAGTTTAGCTGAAACAGTCTTCATTTAATTAAATATTACAACATACTCATAAAGTAAAAAAATATAAATAAATGAACACAAATTTCACCTAACCCGTTCGTTATATTGTGGTATTATCTTATTCTGCGATTATGAGTAAGGCGGAATATTTGTGTTTATTATTTGTTATGCTGTTTTTTCGCTTTCCTGTAAAATTTGTATTTTGTGGCTTACGACATATTACAATTGCATGAACTTTATTTTTGTACTTCAGAACAATAATGAGTACTTTTGTTCATGTAAAAATATTTTGTAATCTTAATACTTATATAAAACAAAGTCGGGTTAGTTACACCATATATGTACAACTCGAGAATGGCTGGACCGATTTGAATGATTTTAACGATATAATTTGTTGGATTTGTCTCCGCCCCGAATAGCAGAATAGCAATTTAAAGATCGGAAAAATTCACGAAAAAAAATTATGAAGAAAATTGTTTTCCTCATTCATTTTGTATGGAACGAATTCTCATCTTTTGAAAGAGCTACGAATACGATATTGAATAGTGAGTGAATTCCAAAAATTCAAAAACGTCAAATGTCAATGCGCTGATTGTTTTGATTTTGTTCTTAAACGTATAATACTGCCTCAGTAAATGTCAACAGTCGAAAATGAGACAAACGGTGAACGTATATCTGCACTGCACCCCTCCAAAGAAAAATACAATAATTATAATAAATCTCCCTCACACGTATAAAGAAAATGGAACGCAATTCCCGTGAGTAAGTGGAAAAGTAAGAAAAAATCACAAAAAATATAAATCCTTACAGTTGCGCATCGATAATTGCTTCATTGTTTAATCTTTAACTTATTAAAAGATAGAATTGAATTCAGTTAATAAGTTAACACAGCGGTTATTGATTCTGAGGCGGTACGAAGTTCGCCGGGTCAGCTAGTAATAAATAAAGAATATTTTCTGGCAATCTCTAATCAGCGATAACATTTTTTCAAGAAGCGCCTAAACTTATGTATAATTATTTTTTTTGCAATTTCTAGGAATTTTAGTAAGTATTGTTACATGAATTGGGTTAAGTACCTACTTACTATTTAAAAGTTTTTTAAATTGCAATTTTTAAAAGTTTACTACGAACGACACACCTCTGGCTTCCCCTGGCAGATACAAATACCTTATTCACGAAATTCGATTTAAAAGAAATCCGGCATCAATTGTTTATTTTTATACTGATTACGCGACCCTGCTTCCTACACATCTCTTTATCAAAGGATTAAATGAAGCGATAAGAAAAAATTCCGAGTGCTTATTATTATTCTGTGAAAATATTTTCATTTTGCTTCAGCGAACACTTTTTTGGTTTTTCTTTTCAAGGGTGTCAATGAATCAAAATGTCGTGAATCCATCACCCAGATAATCACCTAACCCCCCCTGAGACAAACAGTGCGGTGAGCCATCCAAATGAAAACTAGGCTTTTCCTAGAATGCCTTGTTTTTATCCGGACTAAATCAGATTCACGAACGAATGAATTTTGGCCCTAACAGACCATCAAGAATTAATTGTTTTTCTTTGCGATAGGAAAAGGAAAAATTATCTTTAATCAGCGATAATAAAAAAAATGTCTACTAACACATTTCACCATAATGCTTTCAGTCATAAAATTATGTTTTGAGTTACTATTACGCGAAGACGGGCACGTGTGTCGTCATCACGGTAAGCGAGTCTTTTCTTCTTTATTCTATGGGTCCTATCTATTTATGAAATCAATAAGAAAACAACACAAACCTAGTAGGTGCTTACTGCTTACCTGCCAACACAAAGCACAATGCAAAGTTAACAATGGGAGTCTTTTCTTCTTTATTCTATGGGTCCTATCTATTTATGAAATCAATAAGAAAACAACACAAACCTAGTAGGTGCTTACTGCTTACCTGCCAACACAAAGCACAATGCAAAGTTAACAATGGGAGTCTTTTCTTCTTTATTCTATGGGTCCTATCTATTTATGAAATCAATAAGAAAACAACACAAACCTAGTAGGTGCTTACTGCTTACCTGCCAACACAAAGCACAATGCAAAGTTAACAATGGGAGTCTTTTCTTCTTTATTCTATGGGTCCTATCTATTTATGATATCAATAAGAAAACAACACAAACCTAGTAGGTGCTTACTGCTTACCTGCCAACACAAAGCACAATGCAAAGTTAACAATGGGAGTCTTTTCTTCTTTATTCTATGGGTCCTATCTATTTATGAAATCAATAAGAAAACAACACAAACCTAGTAGGTTCTTACTGCTTACCTGCCAACACAAAGCACAATGCAAAGTTAACAATGGGAGTCTTTTCTTCTTTATTCTATGGGTCCTATCTATTTATGAAATCAATAAGAAAACAACACAAACCTAGTAGGTGCTTACTGCTTACCTGCCAACACAAAGCACAATGCAAAGTTAACAATGGGTTAAAAATTTTAAGCCATTTGAAAAAAATGTTGATGTTTTTTATTCTTTACCGATTATATGTAGTTTGGGAGGCGGGAATGGGTACCGCCACCCCGGGAACCTTTATTGAATAACCAACACCTCTGCCATAGGGTCACACCAAGGGTTCGCTACGTTTGGTGATTTAGCAGGTGTGCCCGGGTTCATGGGGTGAGGTTTGTCTAGGTCTTGGAGGCGGATGACCAGGACACACTGAACCCCAGATTCCTAACCACCCCTTAAACCTTTTCCTTACCAGAACTCTCCTCTCCTTCCTTTCCTAAAAAAAACATGACACACGGAAATTATTTTCCTCAGGGCCTCATGTGCGGAGCTCATGTAAAAAAATGTAGGTGAATATTCGGAACAAACGTCAACGGTTATGTAACGCGATTGTGTATGTTATCTTTACTTTAAAAAACAGTCTACGTTTTTGAATGGTTTGTCTGGCAAAGCAGGGTTTGTGTAGCGGACTTGTGTATATTATCTTAATTTTAAAAGTTTTATAAAAAAAACGTGCGTATTAACCGTTGACGTTTGTTCCGAACTGCAAACAGAGTGATTTGACAGTGTGAAAGCAAATTTTCAATTTACGTAAATAAAATTAAAAATGTAACATTTTCAACCTCCCCCAATGCAAATAGTTGTCTTTTATGGTAATTAAGAAGAATCTAAAAGTTTTATCAAAAAAGTGCATATTAACCGTTGACGTTTGTTCCGAACAATTACCAAAATGTACAGATCTTACACACACAAGTAATATTTACATTTAATCTATTGAGTAATAATAATAAAGTTATATTTGTATAGCGCAGTTTTGTGTTATTTCACTTCAAGTGCGCAAACTTAAGTACTTTATTAATAATTAATTGCACAATTCCGTTATTTTTTTTGATTCTTTGATCAACCAGATTTACTACATGACTTCTCCCAAAATTGAAGTTAAAAAGTGAAGGTAAAATGGATAATTTTATTTCTCCGTTGCTCTTGATGGAAATGACGTATCGAGCTACAAATTTAGTTGAATTAGCGAGACAAAGAAGACGGTGAACTGATCAAATTTCAAAATGCCAGATTCACAATTACAATAGTTTTTTTTTCTGTTTCAGACGATTCTAATATCCGTTTTTAAACTATTGAATCTACATCCGTTGTTAAACTAATTAACTAATAAACCGTGAACTAATAGACCACCTAATAAACTAGTAGAACACTTAATAAACCACAAACTAATAAACCGGTGTTTCAACAAACTGGCGCAGCCTGTAGGATGATTTTTATCCCCGAACTTGAGATTGCAATCCCATGCTGCGTTATCGACAGCTTTAGTGCCATCTATGAGAAACCTCTTAAACCACTAAGATATCACAATTACGTCTATAAGTTGTCATTGCTAGTATATATATTTCTTACCATTTATCATTTACTGTGTTCTACGACTTACTGTTTAATGCAGACCATGAAAAATAAATAAATAAATGCATATCTGTTTTGTTTATTTGGCTTAATACACATAGTACGTGTGAAGTATGGTTACCAATTCCAGTAATAGTTTCTAATCTGCCCCCTGAACTCTGGGTAATGCATATTGAATCATTTACACGTGATTAAGTTGGTATTCAGCCAACGGATCAGAGAGTGGAGATGGCCTGTTTAGCATCATGGAGATTAAATTCACCCAATTAAATGATTAACACAAAAGCTTTAGAATAAACTTATTATTGGAATTTATTTAAAACTTTTACACGATTAAATATATACAAAAGATGTCACAAGATTGTTAAAATAAAAATTAAATATATTTTGAGTTGCAGTCAACAAAACTTTGTAGGAAAATTTTCCTCAGAAAATGGCAATTATACGTACACTTTAAGCAGTGCCATAGTTCGCGCAACAGAGTTGATGCTAATAATAACACTTACTCAGGGTAATAACACGACTTGGAAGGCGGGTATGGTAACACCGCCCCGGGAACCATTTATTGGAAAATCAAAACTTCTGCCTTAGGTCACATCCGTTTCCTTCTTAGAACTGACTCTTCATCTTTACCTTTAAAAGACCCTCCACACGGCAATCCCAAGATGACGTAGGCCCTGAGGGAAATTATTTTCCTCAGGGGATCCTATAGTCCAGTCCAAAAATGTGAGGTAAAATGATTTTTTTCAAAAATATCTACATTTGTGGAGCGCGTTACTCAAAAACGGCTGGGATTTCAAAGTTATAGATAATTTTTATGAGCTTTAAGGTATTCTAAAAAAAAAATTCCTCTGCGACGCACCGTTTTAGAGATATAAGCGGAAACCCGAAAATTGGGACCTTCTCCCCCTTCCCTCCCCCTAGCTCACCACCTAGACGTCAGGACTTTTAGTATGTTTACACCCTAAGCACCCTAAACAAGTTTCTGAAGGAATCGCTTAGGTTCCTGCTCACACACTCTACACCTCCTTTTGGATCATTCGTTGACTGGACTACTATGTGCGGTAAACATAAAAAAGGTGTATCTGTACGATACGCTTTTGGCAGCGATATCCTTGCGATGCGACTGGGAAGCAGTCTTTTTTTTTTCTTCACTGGGTACCTTATAATGATTATTTGCCAAAAAATTCCTATTATCATTACGACGATTAGCTTTTTTATAACGTACTTATACGATAATTGAATTGGAGTATTCCAAAAGTTTTTACTAGTTTAATATTATTTTCGTCGAATATTCAAGTCGAATTAAAATAAAAAAAAATGTTTTAAACACCCTGTATGTACGCAATACTTACGCGAGAGTACTCAGTGTAGTCGTATCAATAATCGCTGCGATTCCTAAATAACAACATAACACACATGCTGACTATGATCTGAAAAATACGAACACCTCAAATTCTTCCTCCTTCGTTCTCGTATCATTATTTCACCCGGTAAAACGAGGTGACTTTGGTCAATTTTCAACTATGAAACTAAATAGTTTTTTGGCATATTTATTGCACGTTTTTAAACTACCGAAATATAACAATCTAAAAAATAGTGTTTTTTGGGAATGGGGCGACTTTTTCTAGGCTTATTAAACCTAAAAATTAAAAAAATGCATGTCCGAATACTCAAGTAAATAGTTACATTTAAATTTTGCATATATTTACAATATAAATGACTTGAAACTACTCCCACTATTATTGAAACATTTTAAAAGTTAATTTTAAGATTGCTAGAGTATAAATGACACGTGTCGAAACCGGTAGCGAACAAGATAATTAATTTGACACTTATTTTCGAAACGTCATATTATTCGCATTCACAAAAAGAAACTTTACAATGCAATAAGAAAATTCTACAGAAATCTGCGATGATCAAAGTGGTCCCCCGGTTCAAAAGTCGCCCCTATCACGGTTCCTTCAAAACACCCAAACAATAATATATTAACAGTATTATTAAAAACTGTTTTTAAGAAACTCTTGACTTTTGAAATTTCCACCATTATAAGCAACAGCAGTTGCCATCACTCGGAGACTAGCTCAGCGAGTATCATTTGCATTATCTGTTACACTAACTAGCTTCTAACGCATCCCATTAAAAGATCTGAAAACCATCCCCATTCTCAGATAAAGCTACCCGTATATCTTTTCTTCGAGTTAAAGTCAGCGGTGGTAAACGAAGAAAACTTTGGACACGATTTAACTGAAAACGAAAACTCAAATAATAAACCATAAAATCGTCTCCAAATGTGGCTAAGATTCACCAATTTTCCACTTGTACCACGAATTTCCGGGCACCTTTTAATTTTCAATATTTTTCATTACGTGAAAAACCAACTCTGTAACTTTGTTATGTGAACATTTCATAATTTTCAAGCCATATTATTAAAACATGTACTTTTATAATGTAAAGGTATGTAGGTATTTTTAAATTCAAAAACCATTTATTGCACAAAAATGCAAGTAAAAAAGGTGTAGCTTATAGGTACAATCTATTTCTCCCAGCTAACCCAATAAATACAAATATAATACGATACATCTATCTTCTATATAAATAAAAATGAATCACCGAAATGTATGTACGCGAATAACTTCCGAACGACTGCACCAAACTGGATAATTCTTTTTTTGTTGTCTTCGTTATTGTTAGGACAAGATTTGTATAAAACTGCTGATGAGCTCTGCCATTATGAAATTTGTATAAAAAAATGCAATAGGTGGCACGCAAGCTGTTTGAAAACTGAATGTACCAGGAATGAATGTATTAACTGCGGGAGGGGGGAGGGACCTCAGGTAGGAGGGAGGGGAACTCCGGGGGGGAAGGGGGGGAGTAGAGTGGGGAGTGGGAAGGTGGATGAGGTGGATTGGGGAAGGGAGAGGAAAAGGGAACGCGGGATAGGGAGGGGAGGCGGAAGGAGGACGTGACGAATGGGAAAGGACACGCAGGGAGAAACAATTTCTTTATTAAATGGCATAGCAACGCATGCCGGGTACCAGCTAGTATTTTATAAAACCAAACAATAACACGTTACATTATATGAGAAAAAAAAATAAAAAAAATAACAGAGGTGTTTAATTTACATAAGGTATTCATTAAGAGCATAATGGCATTTGTTTAAAAGAAATGTTTTTAGTAATGATTTAAATTTGAGTATATTATTTATTTGTTTAACGTTACGTGGAAGGTTGTTATATACGTTAATGGCCATATTGTAGGGTCCTTTTAGAAATATAGCTTTGTTTACTTTTGGTGTTAATAAGTTTTCTGTGTATATTTTCAATATTATGTACAGTCGGCTTCTCTACACAAGCATTGCTTAAAAGCTAGACATAAAAGTATTGCAATTGAATTATAAATATATTCAAATTTAATAATAAATATATTATTATACTTTATAAATTACAATTTTTGCGATTTTTTACCATACGACTCATGCACTATGGTAGTATGGTAGTGAACTCATGTATTATGGTCATACATGATTTAATTTATAATATGAGAACTTGAAAAATTATGTTTTGTAGAAAAAAAAATTAAAACATAAGAAGGAAGAAAAGAAAAACATCTCCCCCTTCCCCCCCCCCCCCTCCACCCTCACCAAGCCCCCCTCCTCCTCCCCTCTCCACCCCCCCCCCCCGCCACTTCCCCCTCCATCCACCTCTCCCCCCCCTCCCCCTTCCCGTCACACCCCCTTCATACCCGTTACATTCATTTTTCAAACTGCTCGCGTGCAACCTATTAAAACGTAACAATCAAACACGCGCAGTTTCTCATTTATAATATTAGTAGAGATTAGTATAATTTTAACTGTCAAAGGGATCTCCATAGTCACTTAAATAAATAACAAAATGATAGCGCACGTCAAACAATTATTTAGCAACGCTTTGCTTTTCGTCCGGACAATAAACGTATCATATATAATTTATTCAGAGCTTATTCATAACGCCAGAGCTTGCCAATATATACAGCCTATATTACTCGCAAATAATGTAGCTTTCTATTAGTGAAAGAATTTTTAAAGTCCATTCAGTAGTTTTTGTGTGAAAGAGTGACAAACTTACATCCATACAAACTTTCGCCTTTATAATATTATATAATATAATAATTAATAATGAAATTAATGGGATAGGATAAGATGAAAAAATTAATGCGGATTAATCATGGCAGGTAATCATCTAGAAGAGTACATGTTCATAGTCACATTTGAATTTAGTGATATGAAAGAAATTGGAAAAAGATGTAAGAGCGTTAATTCTTTTTAACACTGTTAGGAACCGTGGTTCGATTATGGTTCTAGTTTAGGGATCACGAATTACGGGTTTCATGAAAAGCGGATGAATATAAAATATTTCATAGATCTAATAGGAAGTTACTTTTTACTGTCTATGCAACAAATACCTACTCGTAGAATAAAACTTATGGACAAAATCTAAAACTTTATTTGAACAGCATACTATGTTAATACAATAAAAACAATTGTACAAATTATAAACAATTGTACAAATTATAAAAGAAAAAGATAAATACGCATTCATAACTGAAAATCGTACTAGACTTAAACATGTATTTGTGTGCCCCAAATTAAACACTTCTTTTGCCCAACACCATTATACTCACCAAGGAAAATTCTTTTTCAATAACCTACCAATTGAAATCAGAAGCATTAGGAAAAAAGTTCAATTGTTGAACTCCATCAAAAAGTAATTTAGAGAATGTCACACTAAAAATCATACTTGTTTTTCTTCTTACTGAATACATATATGTTTGCATATTTTAGTTAACGGGCCTGATTGCCATGTGTCTGTATTAACTGCACCTACATATATATTGAAATACATGACTATAGTAAATGGTAATTGTACTTATATGAAATGTATTAACTGTATTAACTGCATTGTATTAACTGTACACGTGACTGTATTTGTACATAATATATGAAATGTCGACTCTTCTTCCATTCACAAGCTAAGGCTTTTAATCGAAGACCAGTAAAATTATAATATGTAGCAATTTTAAGATAAACAAATAAAAAAATAAAAATAAATGCAATTGAACCGAATAACAATAGTTTTAGCAGTACCTACCAAATATCGAAAAATGTAAAGTTGTAATTGAAATGTGTTTCTTTGATAAAGTGGTTGTTGTTAGTAACGTTCGCCAGCCCTGGCCCCGTCTCGCTTCAGTTCTCACCCCTGTTCCTTGTTCATCCCTTCATCCCCTGTGATCTGTCCCCGGGAACCCCCGCCCGGCGTAATTTGAAAAACATTCAAATAATGAGATTAGCCCCGCTAAAAGACGAGGGCAATTTTTTTGAGTTTGTAATTAACATCGTGGGAAGAAGGGTGGTTCCTTCCCCGACTTTTAATTCGTAATTTTCCCTCGATTTTCTTTTCCTCATTTTTTCATCCTTTCTCCAGACCTTCCTGAAAATTTTATCGTTTTTTATAACCCCTCTCGACCAAAGTGTTTTACTATTCAGTCGACTTTTTGTCAGAGAGAAATTGGGCGATTGTTCCATGACATTCCTTACCCAATTTCACGGTCACTCGAGGGTTGAATTTAATTAAAATAACGTATCATTGCGACTGTCTGAGGGGTTTTTCTTTCTTAGTAAGACCTTTGTATCGTCATTGATCAATATTGGAAGCATTTTTATTTTAAAAGATACTGGAGCGTTACTAATTATTGAACTTTTCTCGTCTTTTGAATCGGATACAAAATTTTACAACTTCGCAGAGGGAAATAATATCCGTATCATAAATTTCGAAAAATACGTCACAAGAAACGATGTTTTGCATTTTATTTTACGAGAAATGCAAACTTTATGCGCGGAAACAAATACACTTTTGCCAATTTTCTGTCGTTTGTGGCAACATGCATAGGTATTTCATTTTTCTTCAATACACAAAGTATTCTGGCAGGGAGCTTTGTTACTTGAAGTCGGACTTTTCGATATGAAAACTGCGATGTACTTGTATGGATTATGGTGTTTAACTTTCATTTATTTATTGCATTAACTTGGACAAATTTACATAGCAAAAATAACATAATAATAGGTACTATTGCATAATAAATAAAAATATTTAAATGTGTTATTAGTTATTAGTTATTATGCATTGTTAGGTCGATGTAAGTTTTTATTTATTTTAGATATTTAATAATATTATTATAAACAAGTTCTGCTGTGTAATTATTATTACGGGAGACAGCTGTTTCGCCTTCTAAAGGCATTATCTTCTTTCGCCAACTGTGGTCGTGCCACTTACAGACAATGTATTTATATATACAATGCTATACCCTGCTACTATGTCCTTCGAAGGTCGCAAATCTAACGATGCCCAGGATATTTGTAACATGTTCTCTGAATTCTTTAAATCAACATTCGAACCCTCCTCTGTCAACGACACGATTAACATCGACCAACTTGAAGCCGTTTGCGACTCTGAACTTGCGCACATTCACACCATTGAATTAACGGAACAAGAAGTGCTCTCGAGTTTAATGTCGCTAGATATAAACAAGGGTGCAGGTCATGACGGAATACCGGCATTTTTCCTCAGATCTGCTGCTTCGTCACTATATGTTCCACTTACCATAATATTTAACAAATGCCTGAGTGACGGGGTTTTCCCTGATAGGTGGAAGTTGGCCTATATTATACCGGTCCACAAGGGCGACTCACGGCAAAAAGTAGAAAACTATAGGCCAATATCCATTCTCTCGGCGATCCCTAAACTCTTGGAAAGACTTGTCCATGACCATATATATCCCCAGCTTGCCTCCGTAATTACGGAACAACAACATGGGTTTGTAAAAGGCAAATCTACCATGAGTAATTTACTTCTTTACTCAAACTTCTTATTCAACAGCATGGATCGAGGCCACCAGGTAGATGCAATATACTGCGATTTTAAAAAAGCTTTTGACAAGGTTGACCACCTTATTCTTATTAAAAAAATTATGTACAACGGAATTAGAGGAAATTTACTACGTTGGTTTGTCTCATATTTAACAAAAAGACAACAAGCCGTATCGTTGCGAGGACACACTTCTACATGGGAGCCAGTTACTTCTGGCGTGCCACAGGGGTCAATCCTGGGTCCGCTGTTGTTTATACTCTTTATTAACACTGTTACTAAATGTTTCTTGCATTGTTTATTTCTTTTGTACGCCGATGACATAAAAATATTTGCCATTGTCAGGAATTTAAACGATTGTCTGCTAATCCAAAGCGACTTAGTAAGGTTCGAAGCATTCTGCAATGAAAACAAAATTTACCTTAGTTACAACAAATGTAAACAAATAAGTTTTACTAAAAATCATAACGCCATCATACAGAATTATTGTATTGGTAACTATTTACTCGAGCGCGTTTACTGTATAAGAGATCTAGGCGTACTTTTTGATTCCAAACTCCATTTCGATGCGCATATTGATAATATTGTGAATAAAGCTTACTGCATGCTAGGATTTGTCATCAGAAACAGCCGTGAATTTCGAAAACCTGAAACATATCTTCTTCTTTACTACACGCTGGTCCGTTCTCAACTTGAATACTGCACCTCCATATGGAATCCACTTTACGGTATCTATAAAGAAAACATTGAAAGTATTCAAAAGAAATTTCTGCAGTGCCTCAATTACAGAATGAGCGCACCTAAACGCGGGTACATAAATATGCTTTCGAGTTATAACGTCTCCACGCTATCTAACCGACGAACGTACCTTGATCTCATGACTCTATATAAAATCTGTAACAACGTTATTGACTGTCCCGACTTACTGAAATTAATAAACTTTAAAGTACCACCCAGAGTAACAAGGCTTAACGACTTATTCCACATTAGCCGGACGCGTACAAATGCTGGTGTCAGGGACCCAATCAGAAGAATGTGCGAATCACTTAATCAGAATCAAAAGCTCAAGGATTCTGACTTATTTTTTGATACACGCAGTACTTTTAGTAGAAAAATGAAGGCTGTTTTCCTACAAAGTTCAAAGTAAACAACTTAGACATACATTCGTTTATATATATATATATTTTTTTTAAATTTCTGTATAACATTGTTTATCTATATTTATATTTTTTTGTTTCAAAAATAATTTGTAAATTCTTATAAGGATATTGCGCATTTATTTCATATCTCTATTTGTAAAATAATATTCTTATGTACTTATATATTTTTTCCCCTATTTATAAGACATAATATTTGTATATGTTTTTAACTGCTGTTTAAGTCAATTCGTGAGAAATAGTTTGGATGCAGGTGAATTCTCTAGTTGATGTTTTGTATATTCTTGCCAATTAATATCTGTATCTGTATTTTCTCCTAAATAAATAAAAAAAAAAAAAAAAAAAATGTCTGTTTGATAATGCCTTCAGAAGGCGAAACAGCTGTCACGCGTAATAATAATTACATGGCAGAACTTGTTTATAGTAAGGGAACGTACCCATACTACGTGACACTTTTGGGGGGGGGGGGGGGGGTCTTCAAAAGGTCACGCTCCATACAAATGAGCGGCGGGTTGCTTAGGATTTTGGTCACCGGGGGGGGGGGGGGGGGGGTTAAAAATTGCAAAAAGTTGGTCACGTAGTTTGGGTACGTTCCCTAAACTGTTATTATAGATTAAATATTATTAAATATATAAAATAAATTAAAATTAAAATGGAGTTCTACAAAATAAACTTGATAACAATAAATAAAAATCGATATTTCTGTTATTTATTTTTGGGGTGTTATTTGTTTGTGTTGCGCTACCTCCTCCTTTAGCCAACGTTTCGGACGGCGTTACAGTGTACATCATCAGGGCAGATGTGACGTCAAAAATCGATATTAGTTCTTAGCTAGGCAGATTGCCTGTTCTAACGAACCAAATCCTTGTGAAAATGCCAAATGAATTACGATGAAAAAGATGTTGTTCTTCTTTTTTCCTTAAATATCTATATACTAAGTTTTTACTAAATGTGCCATTAATAGGTAACCATAAATAATTTTTAGTGACAATATTACATAGTTTTTCAGACTCCTCCCTACCAAAACCAATCAGTCTTTTATTTAATCAACCCTTATTTATGTTATTGATTTTTTTTTACACTTCCGCAATGTATGTTACTTTCTTCTCTGTGATTGTTATTTAAGCTACCTATTATGGCCTTTCCAAGTACATAATACCACCTGCACTTTCCTTCACGTGAATAAAAAGAAAATTTTGTTTATTGAACCTAAAAGCTCAAAATAAAATAAACAACAAAAAGATATTATTATCATCCCTTGTTATTATTATAAACGCGAATAATTCGGTGCCTTTTGGTATTGTTCCTAGAGCATTATCATATAATTTTATTTTTTCAAGAATTTTATGCGAAGAAGAGTCATTAGTACTTGGGTAAAAAATATTACAGGGGCTGAAAAACTTCTCACCCCCGAGGGAGGTAATTTAAAAAAAAATTCTGTAAAATTACGTAAAAATAATAATTGGGGAGGAAGCCAGCCGGAGAAGTTTCGCAGACTTCAGGAAATGTAATAATATAGCCGTTCTTATATTTCATAGTAATTTAATTATATATGAAATTAATGTATTTACATCTCACGGTGAAGGGAAGGTAAATGTAGACGATAGGCTCTGCGTGGGGAGGATAATTGGATAAGAAATATTCACTAGTTATTTTTAATGCGGTTGTCAATTTTAATTAATTAGAAAAGTCAAAGTGAGAAAATTACCCGAATTTTTATGGGATTTAAATGTATAGGTAGGTAGGTACCCATGAGTAATTTAGAGTTAATGTAATACGTAATTTATTAGTGTGGATGTCGGATTAACACTCAACAATTGTTGATACCAGCGGCTTTAGAGAGTATGTGCAGAAGTTACCAATATAAAACAATTTTTATTAATTTATTTATTGTTTCTTTAATCGGTAGGTATAATCTTTACAATACAATTTATAATCTCACTAGGACAAGCCTGTTTTGAGGTTAACAGTTCTACAAATTAACAAAATAACACAAAATTGTATGGGTGTTGTAAGAACAATATTGTTGCAGGTTTTTACAGATTGAGATTATAGACACGTACCTACCAAGCTGGGGGCGCTGGTAAGTGTATGTACATTATAATGGCAACATATTGACTTGTGACCATAGTGTTGAGATGTGACTTGAAACGAAAAATATGTTTATTTTAAAAGGATTATTTAAGATTAAAATAATAAATGCATTTATATAATAAAATATGCTACTATTTGGCAGGAGAAAGATGAAGAAATGGTTTAGACAAAATATATTTGGCATGTTAAAATAAGTTTTATATATTCGACTTCAACACGCTTTGGCTTTGAACTGTCATTTAAAATTATTTATTTATCTTTATCAATTACATTGCATTGGTGATGTTCTGACTGTTTCAGTAGAAACTCTTGTGTTGAAAGCATGCGTAGTTCACAACATAAGTGGTTTTCAACAAAAATAAAAATTATAACAACAATATTCCAATGAAAATAAAAGATAAGCAACAACGACAATCAATTATAAAATAATCATTCATTATTATTTTTTTAATAAAAGCCATAAACGAAACGTGTTGTATGTACATTTTGTGTATGTGTGGGTACTGCGATGAAGTCAACAAAGGTTGGTAGACCAATAGGCAATAATATTCCTTACAATTATCCACATCTGTCATGTTGACGGACACTGCAAGGTTATCCGGAATATTAGGGAAGAATATCAATATGCTACGTGTATATGTGCTCATCCTGTTTCAAACAATTTCACTAGGTAATGTATTGAATATTGAACTGACATCAATAATAAAGTGGAAAGTGTTTTTTTTTCTCCAACTTTAGAATAACGAATTTTATTTTATTTAAGTAATATAAAACAGGCTCATGCCTAAAACTTGTGAATTCTTGGTGTGATATTATTAATTACATTGTAGTAAACGATAAACAATAAAGCTAATGACATCTAGATGAATAAAGTAACAATTAATTATTGGCACCTATGCACTGTATTGTCACCTACTTAACTGTCTAGTAAAAGGCTTCATCACATTTTCATCACCTGACAAACTATTTATTTAAAGTGTTCAATTGGGTCATTAAAAATGTCTACTTCATTATTAGAGCAGTGTATCATATTATAAGTTCTTAGTGTTCGCATTGAAAGAGTTTTTGTATGGAAGGCTCTTATAAATGTCGTTTATCTTCCTTGTTGATTTTTTGTATGGTGAGTTAATGTCGATTTGGGATAAAACGAACAGAGCTAAAGCTTATGTAAATTGTTATAAGGTATTCATGGTTAAAAATAATCCCATTGCACAGGCGCGATTTTGGCAAGCTTTACACAGAAAAATAGAGTTACATTTTGAATTTCCAAACACTGAACTTTCAAGAACTGAACAATTTGTGTCGAAATGTAAGCTTCTCGTTGGCAGTTGAATATATTTTTGAGTCAACTTTGCGATCAGTAAATGGCGTTATAAATAGTTGACCAATTTTTATTATTATCGTATTTGTTAGAGACAAGCTGAAAAGGAAATTGGCTGAGGAGAACGTTATGGCAGGGCCCGCGGCCAGTAACGCACAATGGACATCTGTACAAACGGATATTGGTACCAACCATGATAGCAGTTGGTGATGGAAAAGGCAAAGGAAATAATGTAGACCGGATGCGTTAGAAATTTTTGTGAGACGTTTTTATGGCAAAACCACATGTAGCCGAATTATGAACGAGGACTTTCGGAATAAAGATAGGTATCTACGCTTTTAATGTTCGGGCAAGTAGAGCTGCAGGTGTAGGTATAATGCAAGATGTGGGTGGATGGGTTGATAGGTTGTAATGCAAGATGTGGGTGGATGTCAGATACGGCATCAATTGAATAAAATACTTCAGCTTTTTCATGCGAAGTGGTGTGCCTTTACTGATTTTTGTAGTTTATAAATTATGACTGCACTTGTGGTTGGAGCATGGTGAAACACGTTACTCGCTTGCCAGAATAAATTGTCTGCATATATGCTCATCCTTGCACCTATTTGGCGCAATGGTAGTTAGTTTTATCTTTACTACGAACAAGAAAATCTAAATCATGGACCCCGATGTCATGAAATCATCACAAACATCCATGGTCAATCCACATCTTCCTTGGTCTGCTTATGAGTCAGGGTTCGGCAGACCGCAGCTAATGCATTTGCGTTTGTGCCACCTCCACTTTTGAGCCATCAGAACAGAGTCAGCGTTGCCAATTCAGTTCTTGCAGAGCTTCGTTATTCAAATGTTCTAGCTTTTTATTCTGTACAAAACTAATTTGTAATTGTCTAGTTGAAATGAGTTGATATCTATGTTTTAACCACAGAATTTCTCTAGCAACAAAAATATTCCGGGGAACCGGTTTCTTCTTTTTCAGAAATTCTCTAGCCTCTCTTCACAATTACATGGCTCTCTGCTTCACTTGTTATCCTATTTCCTTGACAACTTGGCTCTTCTCACTTGAAAGTCTGCCGAAGCCTGCACTAGGGCACTAATGACGCTAAAGTACAGGAGTATTTTGTGAATCAGAAATAGGAACTAATGAGCTTAATATATTCATTTACTAAACAACCAAACATGCATTACTCTAAAAAATAATTACGGAAACACTATTTAATTTTTTTTTCACAGTCTGCATACTCCAATGTATACCAATATACTACAGAGATTACACACGTAGAAAACATAAAGATAGGTACAGTAAATGATAAATGATAAAAAATATACATCTAGAAACTAGTAGTAGTAGCCACAAATTGTAGAAGTAAGTACCTACATAACATGATGAATATCTAGAATTACATGGTGTTTAGTTCTGAAACAGCTAATAAACTAATACCAATTTTTTTCCCAAATTCCTTGCATTGCTATTCATCTCCTTTTGTCCTTTCCTTCCATGAAAGGCCCTACTTAGTATAAGAAGAAAAAGGTGGAGCCTAACTACTTGCTAATGCACAGTATTATTGCACAAAATTGAAAATTACCCACATTTAAGTCAGTCGAAAATTGTCGTGAAATCGATCTCAGCTATCTCTTAAATTCTCGCTTAATATTCGCAAAAAACTAATTTAATTAATACATAAAGTGACAGTTAAGTGTAACCAACCCTCGTGCTATCATCCTGGAAGACAAGCCGTCATCAAGATTTGGACCCAAACATCATATGACCACAGCGAAGGTAGGGCTTTCTCCCTTCAAATTCACTTTGATTATAAAAGAAAACGCCATCAATTGTCTTACTTCATACAAGCTTCAGATTTACAGTCCATCCACTCTAGTATCACCGTATCGTTCGTGACACATGGTATAAGGATATTTAAAACAATACTAAAAAAAAATATTTTAAACAATACTAAAGATAACAATATCAAATAAACATCCAAGAAGTGATATTTTTGAGTTACATTACGTTGTAACAACTAGAACGGATTGATAGGAAATAGACAAAAGTAGAAATATACTCGTAAAAGAGTGATGGGGGGCAGTTTTATTATTTTGTGACATGCGTCAAAAGACAGTTGTTAAACTGTCTGCAAGTGACGTTGAAAATATCAATGGTCAATCAGCATCGGTTGAGAAAATAATATTTTACTGGCGGCCGTGAGGCTAGCAGCTATTGTTTCCAAAGTTGGGAGAATTAGCATTCATTTACAGTAGGTGCCAGCTAAAACCCCTAAATAATTCTTCAAGATAGAAATACACGCCAATAATATTTTTTTATTCCTAAAATAAAGAGAACAGCGTTTTTTGTGACGAGAGACATGACGTGAAATCAACATGGCGTCGGGGAGAAACAACGAATCGGGTATCTAATATCTAATCTTCCGGCCAACTATCCGGAAACACGATCGCCTAACAAGGCCGGGTGAAGGCCGCGCCACAATCAAACGACTCCTGGAAGCTTAGGGAATAGTAATTGAATTAAATGGTTATATAATAAAGCTAAGGGGTGGATAAATGGAACCTTTCAGTGAAATAATTCCGTGGTCGTTTCTTTTCTTCTACTTTTATATTGGGGAATGATTGACAGTTTACATTAGTAAGTGAGATACTCAAGTGGAAGTGATATCAATGTCAAAATAGATAGGTACCCACGTAATATTAATATAATAATTGCGGACCGGAGGCATGATTGAAGTTTAAAACTCCATTAAAATTTCTAAGTTTTCATTCTATAAAAAAATGTTATATTCTATCATTAGGGGCCATCTATAAATTACGTCACACGAATTTCATGATTTTTTGACCCCCCCCCGTTCCCGTCACACATTGTCACATTTGTGAGACCCCATCCCCCCTAGTGTGACGTCACATATTTTGCAATTTTACATCTAAAAATAAACTGTTTTTTTTGCATCACATTTTTGACTTCACAGAGCTGATGACCCCCCCCCCCCTTGTCACACCTCTTGTCACACAATGTCACACCTCTCTACTCCCCTCCCCCCCTTAAGGTGTGACGTAATTTATGGATGGCACCTTAGGGGTGGAACATTTGGAGGGATAGTCACTCTCAGTTCGAACCGATGAGAAACCACCGTTGGCGTTGATTGAAATGGTTTTAGCCGTATTTAGTGATTCGATCTGAATAGTGAAGTACTTCCCAACCTTCCTTTTTCCCCTCTGTACTTCCGTAAGCCTAACAACAATTCGCCGAATTTGGAATGCCGTAGTTCCACAGATTAAGAGCGGTTGCACATGATTGCTTAATAAGATTCAGCGGCGTACTTCAATATACTATCATTAGAAGTTCGAAGAACCTCGGCCGATGTACTTTTCCTTCAAAAAATTGCCAGATCCGTTGTAGATTGCCCAGAACTCTTAGAAAAAATACAGATACGAGTTCCTAATAGACGAACCAGATCAGACACGATTCTTAACCTCCCTCGGTGCAACACAAATTATAAGCAGAACTCTTTCATCTATCGTGCATCCAACACTTTCAACACACACTATACACAATTTGACATTTTTAACTCTGCACCATACTCCTTAAAATCATACAGACGCTCTCTCGATACTCTACAATAACAATAACTATAGATACCCCTCTAATACAACCACCACTCTATGAACTTCCTTTTTTTTCCTTTTTTTTCTTTTTTAATTTTTGTCACGCATATTTTTACTAATATACCTCAACTTAACTGATCCTTCCCCCTCCATCCCCCATCCTTCCCCCTCCCTATTCCTACCTAAATAACTCGGCTCTTAAAATGTAATTTTTCATTTGTAAATATCTCTGGAATCACTACACTTGTATACAATACCTATGTGGAAACCTGTAAATGGTTCAATTATTGTGACTCAATTACTGTATGCTCTGTTATTAATGTAAACTGTTGGAATCCCAAATAAATAATTTTATCACAGAAATTTAAGAAATTAAATATTTAGTCCAAAAAGTAAGATTATGCTTTTATAAGCTTCCATAATAAAAATGTATAGTTATCGAATATAATTTTCTTAACGATGCTCGTAGAATTGACAGGGCTGGAAAGCTGTCTCACCGGTGTCTAGGGAAATTACACAAGAAAAATATTCTCGGAAACTAAATTTAATAAAATATGTATGTATATTTTTATTCCTTCAAATAATATCTAGACCATGTTTTAGGAAATATGGCGAAATTACAATGACCGACATTGAGCGGCAGAAGAACATTCGAACATGCTCTCTCGTTCTTCTTTCCTAAATTATTTGTTTTTATTATTATTATTATTTATTTTTTTTACATGAATACCGCACAAGAGTCCCAACTGCTCCCGTCTAGAGCCAGTGGGACTATGGCATCCCCAATTGGGGTATGTTGTGAGGCTGAAGGTAGTGGGGAGGCGAAGGAGATAGGGAAGAGGAAGGTGGGGAAGTACCTGGCTATTCAGATCAAGGGCGGATCCAGGACCTAGGTGGACCTACTTTTTACTTGTATGATGGTCCGATGCTCTGTGGGGAACCCGCTTACACAGCGCGGGTGTAAACTGTGCGCCCTAAAGTTATAAAGTTATAAAGTTATCTATAATTGTAAAAATTAAATTATAACTTCTAATGACTTGACCACGACTATGTGAATCCCCCCTGGCGCTATGTGACCCCTCCTGGCGCCAAAACTGGATCCGCCTTTGATTCAGATCTGGTCACCAAACACGGCTAAAGCCATTTCAAGCAACGTTTCAATTCTGAATAGAGGTCTTACACCAGGGAGATACTGAGAGTATATTCCACTCTGGAACGTGCCGCAAATATACTATATAATATTTTAAATGAATAAATTGTGAAATAACACAAATTAATCAAATAAAATTTATTTGCCACGCCGGGATTCGATCCCGCGACCTTCGGAGTGCGAGTCAAGAGCCTTACCGCTACACTACGCCGGCCGTCTAAATCCGTTTAAATCCTTACGCATTAATATGTACACCTGCAAACTGTAGTTCAAATGTTGGCTACTTCATACAATCAGTTGTGATATGTGCATTATAGAATGCTGTTTGGGCTACCGCGCCACTGTAGCGCTTCGACAATATTTGCTTGTGGCTGCATTCACAGCTACTAAAGTGAAGACTCGACATCATCGTCCGGGCTTCCTTTAGCACAAGCAGCCGTATAAATAGAGAATCGTAATTAATAATATTCGTAAACTAAAAGAAAATTATATCTACTACTACCCAAGTTGATGCCACATATTATCATTTTAAAATATTATTTGACATACAAAATTATTGAAGGGTTAGGTATTTGGAACGACATTTATTTTAACATGGTAAACAAATTATCCTCGGCAGTATTCTCACGGAGACTCTTGCCCCAGATGTAGAAGTTAGGTGCAGAATGGAAGCAGCAAGAACTGCGTTCATTAAAATGAAATCCCTCTTCTGTAATGACAATATCAGCATAAAACTAAGGCAGGGAATGCTAAAATATTATGTGTGGTCGGTCTTGCTGTATGGATGTGAAACATGGTTTTTGAAAGTAAATACCACGAACAGGTTAGAGGCATTTGAAATGTGGCTTCACCGGAGAATGCTCAAGGTCCCATGGACCGACATGATCACCAACACAGAAATTCTCAGGCGGGCTAGAGCAGATAGAGAACTGCTTACATTAATAAAAATCCGGAAAATTTCATATCTGGGTCAAATACTTCGAGGGGAGAAGTATCACTTGCTCCATTTAATATTAAAAGGCAAGATAGAGGGTTGCCGAGGGCCCGGTAGGAGACAAATGTCTTGGCTATATATAAGAGATAATAAATATACGAGAGTGGACCGGCATTAGAAGTGTGGAGGAGCTATTCCGGGCAGCGCAAGACAGAGAGACATTTTCAAGAGTGATCGCCAACGTCGGGGGGGACCTGATACGGCACACAAAGAAGAAACAAATTATATTCATTAAATATTATTTCACACAGTATTTACGAGTATAACCAATATCGTTTATATATTGTTTCAATACATACGTCTGTACGTCTAGCGTGGATGATCGTTAAACCCTATATTAATATGATATTGACCAAATTCGTCATCTATGGTCAGTTGTTATCAATATTTGCGATCACGGTCAATTATTCCGATCAACGATTGATATAGCGCAGCCTCCATGGTATCAGGTAAGTTTCGGTTAACCGTCAAGATAAACACATATTTTTTAAATAATATCATTCATTATGCAAAATTACTGCCCTATTTAATGAACGGATTGAACTAACGAAACTCTTAGAATTGAAAGAAGTCGTAAACGCGTCCCATAGAAATAAATAAAATTCATTAAGACGCAATCAATTTGTTACGTTCGATCTTTGAGAAAAGAAAATGGTAAATACGACTAAAGACCTTATTAACTAATTAACTCCCATTTAGTGTATGCGGGTATATATCAAGAAAATGCGGAATGCCAATACGTATTTAGGTTAGCATTTCAATTCAACATTGTCAATTTTTAAAATAATTGTACGTAATTATATGTACACACCACACATGGACAAAGACACTTTCAATATTATGCAACCAAACTTTTTAATTGTATGCCCACTACTTTGAAACAAATACTATCTGCAAATACATCTTCAAATATTCACAAAAAAACATATCACTGCCTGGATTAAAAATCAAGATATTAACTTTATACAAAACATTATAATCCCCAACCAAACATAACAAAACTATGAAAATTATAAAATTAAATGAACAAAATAATTAAATAGTTTTTCAAGTATTCACCAACTAAACATAGATTTACAATTTGTATATGTGTGTATTGTAATGTTTGTATATATACGTATATGTATATATATGTGCATTCACGTGTATGTATATGTATGTGTATGTTTATATGTATATATATATATATATATATGTTTTTCTTATTTTTTCAAATATACATATATCTTAATATTATCTATCTTAAAGTTTTAAAAAAAAATTAAAAACTTTCTACTACAACACATAAATACTTGTCACACTTAATCATAAACACGTAAACACCTCAGCACAGGTTCTCCTAGTGAGGTGTTCACGAAACATACAAAATTACCCATCCACAGTTTCACCTTCACAAACCTACCTTACACCTAACATAATTAAATTGCAAAATATATCATGTAAAAATGTTTTCAAAATGTACTATGTAAAAATATCAACAAATGGGTAAATACTGTAATATATAGAAATAAATAAATAAATTGATTTGTATAATGAATAACTGATTACTTTGTACAAAACCACTATTTTTAAAACAATATCAACATGTTTCGACAACAATGTTGTCTTCATCAGGATATGTTACTATAATAATAAAAAAAAAATAGTGGTTTTATACAAAGTAATCAGTTATTCATTATATGAAAAATGATGCCACAAAGTAATTTTGCGAAGTTTGAAGAAGTAAATTGATTTGTGTTTGATGTTTCGGGATGTGAATTCGTAGACAGATCCGCCAGTGTTGCCAGCATATATGGATTTCTTATTTATTCCCTGTCAATATCGGTTCTGCTGTCAACATTAAAAGCGTGCTCGGTATATAGATATAAAATCATCGGATATTACGCCTATCGATTCGGTATTGTAATATTATCGCTTTCTCCTTACTTGAACCCCAGATGTCTTAATGCGTTGCCTACATTGCTTACGAGGGCCCAGTATATTCCCACCTTAAACGAGAGATTGTAAATAATAGTTTAAGTAAGTACCCACCATGCGTAGATTGAAGATTTAAAACAATATACTAAAGACAACAACAGATTTCAACAATATGCAAGATATTACATTATTTTGTCATGTTACATTGGTATCACTATGTAGACGTATAAAAAGGTCATGGGGGTGCGTCAAAAATGAACATGATTTCTAGTTTTGCCTAGGTAGGTAATTACTTATTATTTTTATTTATTGGTATAAAAACTCTAGAGAAAAATCATGCAATGTATTAGTGCTATAATATAACTTATTTCATATGGTGCAACATTGATGTTTCAACATTTTCAACTTTTAACACAAAATGTCTTATGAAAATAAATGCAAAAAAAATAAGAATGCGGAAGAAGTACAAGCGTGTGTAAACATCGTGGAGTCGGAATTCAGCTTGCCCACTGTTTTAATATTTTATTTTCGGAACAAATAAAATATTCGGGAAGGAAATGTCGAATTCACCAAACGAAAATACATTTTCTCGTGACGGTTAGCTGTATATTGTCCCTATTCCCGTTCCGTTAACACTTTCCGCTTCCGGCCGATTGTGGAACGACCTTATCGGTATTTTTCCTTGTTTATTATTTAAGGTGGCTACCGAACTCGCCCAACATTGATGAAGAGAAAGATATATACGGCCGGTTCAGGCAAGGGTCGCATGAAGAAGACGATAGATTGATAACAGAAAATGTCTTTGGATTTATCCAAGAAAATGATTACGTCCTTCGTTTATGGGTTAATTTAAATAAAAACGTCTGTTAATCGTTTTGTCTTTTCTTTAATCGTTTTTTTTTATCGTTTTATCTTTTCTTCGATTCGACGATTGGGTGCTCTAAAATAAATATCTTCTGAAGTCTAGTGAAGACATTAGTGACGACTCCCAAACGAAAAATGTGAAAGAGAAAAATGAGAAAAACGATACAATCGCATCTAGAAATTGAAGTCATGACCTCAGCCTTGCAGGGGCTTTGATTTATGTGAATACCTCACAAGAGTCCCAGCTGGTCCCGCCTGAGACTATGGCATTCCCAATTGGTGTATGTTGCGAGGCTAAAGGTAAAGGAGGAGGGGAAGGGGATAGGAAAGAGGACGGAGGGCAAGTACCTGGCTTTTCAGATCTGATCACCAAACACGGCTAAAGTAATTTCAAGCAACATTTCAACTCTGAATGGTTGCCTTATACCAGAGCTATGTACTAAGAGTGTCTTCCACTGTGGCTTACCAAGCTTTCATATTTTTCGTTTGGGAGTCGTCAACATAGTCTTTATCAACCTTGCAGAAGTTATTTATTTTGTAGTACCTACACAGATTTATACAGACTTCTCGATGCGACTTCTGCTTGCTTCTAAACCACTTACTAAATACCTATGCATGCTTTGCAAGGAGTTTACCTAGCGTGGATGTTTGTGTGCGATTGTTACGTTACTATATCACTTTAGTCGCTGACCAACCAATTAACTATTTATTGGATAACCAACACCCCTGCCATAAGACACCCCAAGTGGTTCGCTACGTTTGGTAACTTAGCAGGGATGCCCGAGTTTCTGGGCGAGGTTTGTCTAGATCTTGGTGGCGAATGCGCCTGCCCACCTCAGCCAGATCTGGAGAGACTCGTTGAGGTAGACCTAACCTAGACCTCTCCAGCCAGACTTTCTCGACCCATTGCCTTACACCGCACATATTGAACAGATTACCACCCACCCCTCATACCTTTTTCCTTCCCAGGACTTCCTCTCCTTCCTTTCCCCAAAAAGACCATTCACTCAGCCTGCCCAAAGATAACATAGGCCCTGAGGGTTTTTTCCTCTGGGCTTCCTGTGTGGAGCTATTGTAAAAAAAACCCATAACCAAATGGCCAGACCCAAATGCCCTAATCAAGAGATCCAAGTACACTATAATAACACGTCAAAAGATCGTTCATAAGCTTTTAAGTACATTAATTTTAAGGCACTTCTTTTCGCAAGACTAGGCCATTCAAAAGATTTTTATACACTACCTACGAGTACCATATATTAAAACCACCCTCTTTCTGTAAAAGTTGCTCGAATCCTGTTTGTATATTCAGATTAGATGCTCTAGAGACTTTTTACTTTCATTACAGTCGACCTGCGTGAAATATGACCCAATTTACTAGTAAGACACATCCCTCCCTTTTTATAATGTAGGTACCATAATTCCTTTGCTGCACTTGGGGCGGTTATTTTCTACCCTCCAGCCTTATGAGTAAGCTATTAAAATAATACTCTTTCTATAAAGTTACTTGAGAATTTCTGGAATATTGTGTTATTAACGAACGTTATGGTGTTTTACTGTTTTTATTGGGGCCGTTAAAAAACACAAAAGAACTTTGTTTCTAGCCGTACACTATCAGATAGTAATAAGATTCTTATTTTTTAAATACATTTTGTTTTATTGTTCTTTTAATGTTTTCTAGATTAGTAGATAATTTGGTCTTTTACCTACATAGGTATCTATTTTATTTTTATAATTTTATTTATTTATTCTTAGTATATTTACATTACACAGGTATAATATATTGTCCTCCACACTAGGAGTTCAACTGTGTTGTAGAGGACATTTTGCAGTTATTGTGAATAATAAAACAAAACAGTATTTATAGTTACTATAAAAAAAAAAACAATAAAAATGAAAATATAAAATCGACTTCAATTCGACAAAATTATAAATTTAAATTTAAAAGGTTTGTAGCCAATTCCTTGTGTGTTTTTTATATTCAATAACATATTAGTTGTTTTCGTCGACCAAGTGTTTTATATTGTGTTGGAAAAGAATTATATAGTTTTATAGCTTGGTATCTCTAGTGTTTTTGTCCAATGGATGTGTTTGTTTTTGGTATTTGTAGTTGGTGTGCATGTCTTGTTCTAGTATTGCGAGAATTTTGTGAAAAGTTAAATGTGTTTAAATTCTTGTAAAAATGTTAGTATTTGTTTTGAATAAATTTTTTGAATTTTCAACACTGGGAATTTTACGAATATGATTGAAGTGGGTGTTAGTATTGGTAATTTAAGTATTACTTTTATTAGGGTTTTCTGAGCTTTAACTACTATACAAAGGAGTCCTTTTGACTTCTTCACTCGGAACATCGCCTTGCACCGCAGTGGGAGGGATGGATTCCTCCATCACTCCTGGACACACTGACCCCCACATTCCTACCCACCCCTAATACCCTTTTCATTCCCTGAACTTCCTCTCCTTCCTTTCCTAAAAAGACCCTCCACATAGCATCCCCAAAGATGACCGGCCTTCAGGGGAATTATTTTCCTCAGGTCCTCATGTGTGGAGCTAATGTTAAAAAAAACACATTTCACCGCAGTGTCTTCCTTGAGAGTCTTCATCCCGGCAGCCATGGCAGTGACAATGGTATTCTTCGATTAGCGTGGTCCGAAAGAGTCCACCCCACTCTCCAGGAACATTTCCGTGGTGCTGCAGTATCTCGGTAGGCGGAAAAGTGAGCGTTACGCATTATTGCAAGCGGCATGAATGAGCATTATGACGATGAGCATTATGACGGCAGAATAACACTTCATCTAAAACATGCGAACACCTCAGCACCATTGGCGGTCCATGAGTTTTCAGTGAGCTAGAGTGCTAACATCGAAAAATACAACAATATTGATGTTGTTGTAGCTGAAAGCGAATTTTATTTTATTTTTAAATTTCAACTTTTTTTATGAAGACATGCTGAAATGTGATCAATGATCAGCGTAGGTCCTCTCAGTGAAAAGTTCACGAAACACTATTACTAACTCATTTACATGCCTATAGTCACTGATTATTTTTTGTATTACTGGAATTTATTATCTATGTAAACCAAAGATATTGAAATATAATAGATGTGCTATCTGCAGTTTTTACTAGGTGGGACTGCGCTTCCGGGTGTCGCCGATATTGTTTACCAATGAACAAATAAACTAAATGAACGAATAATTAACGAATAAATCAAACGAACGTTAAACTAAATGAACGATTTTTTTCCGTATTCAAACTATATTGTTAACCAATACTAATGCACACCTTAAAAAAATCAACGAAATGAACTAATTCTTTTCGTATGGAAACTACTCTAATTAGGTAGTAGTCCGCCGACAGTTGAGCGGACACCATAGCATATCTCTTTTGTATTTGAATATCTTTGATGTAAACTGTAATCATCTGCAAAATGTATAGGCGAGAATTAATATATTTTTTTGTTATCAAAGCTATATACATATATACAAAGGACAGTAAAGCGCGTATTGAATTTATAAGGTAAGTAGGTATGAAAAAATATAGAAATTACATTGTTTTATTTACGTTCAAATATTTTAAAACTACTTTTCCATGGAAGCATTGGCTTGTGGTTGGAAGAGGCATGTAGAGTATTTTATTTGAGTTATTTAAAGGTAATTAATAATACTGTGGTTACATGTATTGAGGTAATTTTCTGACGAAAATGGCGCTATAAAAATCATTCAATAATTATTATTAATATCTGTTCTGCGTCGTAAATCGAAACTCGCCGCGTAAGCATATAATTTTCCGCTCCCCGCTTCCTCAAACTGAATCCGCATACCGCAAGTATATAAGTGCATGAATAAACCAGCCAAGATAGCAGATTGTCACAAGTTACCGCAGTATGTCCCTTCCTTCCTTTCCTTCAAGTGCATTCTTTCTACTTGTACAGTGGTCTTCACACACCTAAATTTCAAAACACATGCAAGGTCCTTCGACATCCGCATCCGCACTTAAACCACACTTCAGTAGGTTTGATATAATTGTAAGTATTTTACTACGGAGGCGTCTACTAATATCTACAGGAATTCCAAAAACTGAAAAAATCGAACTATTATCTATGAGAAGGAAAGTGTTGACGAATATCTACAGCTCAAACTGTTGACGAATATCTATGAGAACCAAAGTGTTGACGAATATCTACAGCAATGGCAGAGGTTGGATTTGCAATTATGTATAGTATATTGGAATAACGTAATATTGCGTATGCAGTTTAAAAAACTTAATTTATGTAAGTATGTTTGTAAAAATCCCTAATATCGGACTATTGGACACATTTAGCTTATTAATCCAACCTACGCTCTGTAGATATTAGTTCAACCTACGCTCTGTAGATATTAGTCAACACTCAGAAGTTCGTAGATATTAGTTCAACATATGAGCTGTAGATATTCGTCCGACATACAGGCTGTAGATATTAGTATCTGGAGTCTTTTACTACTAGTAGTTATAACGCATCTAAAAATACTGTAAATAGAACTTAAGAATAAAATACTATTTTTTTAAAACTCCACCGAGACCACATTATGAAGCTTAAACATCGCATCTGTGGTATTTATGGCTATACATATTAGGTTATGTGGATCTCATGCATTCACTCAAAAGGGGAAATAGAATTGTCTGAGGAACTCCTACATTTTACCTTTAGAGGCAATCAACGAGTTATGGGACTAGAAATCATACGAAGTCAGTAGTATGAGATAGGATAAATTTATGCTCTTTGACAATCAGATTGCGCCAGTTAGGTAGGTACGCTTTTAGATTTTGTTCACAAATTTAACAACCGTAATCTACTCGTGAACGTTGAGATATAATCATATTACTTAATTTGGCTACTTAAATATTGAAAATCCCCAGCCAATTTTTCTTTTAAGCATTTTTTTTTTAATAATCGCTAATCGGGTATCGCTTCCCCGGAACCATTTATTGGACGACCATTACCTCTGCCATAGGTCACCCCAAGTAGTTCGCTTACTTTGATGACTTAATAGAGATGCCCGGGTTCATGGGGTGAGGTTTGTCTGGATCGTGTCGGCGGATATGTCTGCTCACCTGCTGCTTGAGAGAGACTGGTTGAGGGAGCCGTTTTGATTTCTCTAGCCGACCTCTCGATCCGTAGATCGACTTGCAGTTGGTGAGATGGATTCATATGTCCATATTGTCCATTACTACTGGATCCACTGATTCCCAGATTCCTGGCCACCCCTCTTATCTTTTCCTTCCCAGAACTTTCTAAACTTCTTTTCCTTAAAAAGTCCCTTACGATGACATAGGCCGTGATTGAAATTAGTTTCCTCAGGGCCTCCTATGTGGAGCAAATATTAAAAAAATGTAGATATTATAAATACAATTAGAATGGACGTTTGTTGTCCAATCTGAAAATAATTTAATTTCATAACATTTTTCACTGGAATTCCTTATTTGGTTTCTACTTACATAAAAAATGCTTTCGAGAATAGCTTATTTTAACATTCAAGGGAAAACAATTATAATATATTTAGTAAGTAAGGCTACGTTTTTAGTATAAATTATATTACACTTGAAAGAGTTATCCCGGGGGTACAAATCACAAATAGCCGTCTTATTTATATGAGTTTCGATAGATATTACTTTTTGTTTTTTTTTCTACTGAGTAATCCGTATCTAAGTCTTTGTTGCCCGTGATCTATTGTGATTTTTCCTTAGAAACTAATAAGTAAAAAAAAACTGAATAGGAGAACTTTCTGTTGAACTTGTGTTTTCCGGTCAGCAAATTCGGCATTGTAGATGTCAATGACACATCTACCGGATCTGCCGGATCTGCCCTGATGATGGACACTGCAACGATATCCGAAACGTCGGCTAAAGAAGGAGGTAGCGCAACACGGCATAACACCCCAAAAACAAATAACGAAAATGCTTTTGGCCGTGAAAATCTTAAAACTTAACCAAATTCAGTAATATTTTTCCTTTATATTTATTTTTGTGCAATTGTTTTAAACAATCATTTCCTGCACTATTTACTATAATTTCGTAAATATTGTTATATATATATATATATATATATATATATATATATATATATATATGTAAAAGCCTAAATAGGCGTAAATAAATAAATAAATAAATTACCAAAACACATGAAAGTGCCTAGTATAGAGGTCGAAAAATCCTCCAATTATGTAATGATAAAGAAAAATTTAAAAAATATATAATATTCGCGTACTAATTTTTCAAATTGTTATCTAAAATGGGGTATTTCCACGTTTTTTATTGCTTAAAAAAATTAAGCAAAAATTACGCTGATTACAGCATTTTTATTTTGTTTTTATGCTGACGAATAAATTTTCTACAGCGAGTTAAAATTTCCCATTTTTGAGTTACCGCTAAAATATTTTGGGGCGTGGCTATCGTGTGACGTCATGAGTGCGTACGCTCACTGACGGTGTTTATTTATGCTGTTTCAGCTGAGCGTAGCTTGTGACGTCACAAACCCATTTGCCAACTACGGACCGTTTTGATTTCGTCAGTTTTAGAGCGTTTTTAATGTCAATAATGTTGAGTGAAAACATAGAAAACAAACATTTTTAGTAGGATGATTAAAATCAGAAAAATGATCTTTAAATATTCCGTACATTTTTAACAGAATCACTCGTTGGTGGAAATACCATTCTGCCAGGATTCGCTAGAGCATATCAATTTCATTAAAAAAAATATATTGCGTCCAAATCAGCACGCCAATCCAATTTATTTTATTTGCCCACGTATAGAATAAACAGTACAAAAAAATCCATGAATATGAACGCAATATAACCCAACAAATTTACAATATACATAGATATTTTCAAAAATATCGAACATAAGTATTGCGTAGGTACTACCGTAAAATAATACGAGAGTATGGAATGTATCGGGAGCATCTCCTATCCTTATCCTATTATCCTCTTCCTCTTCCCCATACCTAAAATTAATTTTAAGATGCAATAAAGTTCCACCTCCAAGCAACATTAGAATAAGAAGTTATTTGGCTTGAATTCAGCTGACTTATAACGTCATTGGCTTAACTTATATTTATCTTAGTGTTATATGTAAGTAGAGGCTATTTGTTTCTTACAAATATATAAAATCTATCCAATATACATTTTAGGTACACAGATCTTACTTTTTCAAAAATATTGTATATATTTATTTTTTTAAAAATAATATATCTTTTTAAATATGCCTATATTTCGTGCAGCGAAAATTTGTCATTTGTTTTACTAAGTGTGCTTTACTATAAACCTGCAAGTGCTATATACATATATTTACATAAAAAAGTCCGGTCGTTTTCACGACTACTGCTTTTATTCTACAGCCTGATTGTGGAATGACTTCAGACTCTGTTATTTCCCTCCAAGGAAAGAGTGATTATGGGTCTCTTTCCTCAAAAAGACCCTTCACAAAGCATCCTTCAAGATATAGGCCCTTGAGTGCCTCCTGTGTTATGAACTTGATACATATATTTTATTACTGACTATTATGACACGTATACACCCTTACCTAAATATACACCGGTGAACTTAAAAAGGTATTTTTGCCTTTTTATTTTTTTCAAATAATTTAACAACATAAGTGTATACATTTAAAAAACAATTACATAGGTATAAATTATAAAACAAATGTAAATAATGGGAATCCATTAAACACTGCCTGTGTGTGGGTAATATAACAAAAAAATACTAACAAAATAAAATTGTACTCTAATGTAAATAACTAAAACACACTATCACGCACATTAATGTAAGTTTACATGTATAAGTAAACGTACTAATAGTTTATAAGAAAAGCGTTTCAACATGGGAATCATTCAACCATAATTTTAATTCTATTTTGTAATCAATATACATTATAAAAGAAAGTAAAAAAAAAACGTGCGGCTCGCAAAAACTCAAAAACGAGTCCCGGTACGATCAAGGGAGTTATATAGTGTGGTAGATCTCTATCCCCCCTCCAGGATGACAGTTCCTATTTTTACCTAAAGGGCGTGCTTTTGAAGATATAAGGGTTGGAAGTTTCGCCCTCTTGAAATTTCTAGAACAGTCTTCCGGAAAGTTCTAGAAGGTTTTATAGAGCTCTAGAAAGTTCTGGAAGGAGTGGCGAAATGTCGTGGAATGTTCAGGAATAGGGAATCGGGAACATCATTGTGCAAAATTCCAGAACACACTTAAATGTTGTTCTGAGCAAAGCCGGGTAACCCAGCTAGTTAGACATAAAAATAAAAGTGCTATTTGGTTTGGAAGTGTAAAATACATTATTACTCCTTTTTTAATTCTATTTTCGTTTTTTAAATTTGGTTTTTAAATAAATATTTCATAGTTTGCAGTAAGTATGAATATTTTATGGGTATTAAATATTTTAGTTTCTTTGTACAATAACTCGGTCGAGAATGTTTTATTTCTATTACACATAACATTTATAATGTGCTTTTGAGTTATTTGTAAAGGTTTAACAAATGCATCAAGCGTACTACCCCATCCTATAATACCGTAAATGATTAAAAATTGCACAGATCATTTTTAATTTGTTGTCAATATTGTGTATAAATTGTATTAATACTCAATTAACATGTCCGTACTATAAACAACCTGCCTTTCATGTGTGTTCTTAATAATATAAATCAAACCATATAACACGTATTAAATACGTACAAGACAGATACGATAAGGTGAACATTAAATACCATCCGAGGTGCCTAGTTGTATCTTCGCTAACCAATATCCCTCTATCTCGTTCACAGATTAAACATTTACGGAACGGCCAAGCAGTAGTTCTTAGGTGGTCGGCTCCGATAGATTTCTCCGCTTGATGAAATGCTTAAATATTTAGTAAAGGCCGCTCCACTAACGGTTCTATCAGTTTCCGCAACTGGGAAACGTTCCGCTTGTCTTAATACCCATCTAAAACGTATATTATCACTGGAAATCTCGCGTTCGGAGTTTGAAGATGTATCATTAATACAAAAAAATATGTACTAATATTTACATAAAAATAACGAGGAACCATAGACATATGAATATTAGTAGACCTGCCCTAAGTGATAAAAGCGTATTATTTCCCCCTCCCCATACCGGGAGGGATTGAGTATGGCTTCGCGTGAATCTAAAAAATGTGACGTGTAAAAATTTTAATGTCGAGCGCTCATCGGTGCATTTACGAAATAACACCGCAAAAATCATGGTTTGTGTATTGAAAACCTGTGAATATACATATACTATCACTCAAGATACATGGCGTGTGCTCGTCGATGTTTACGGGGTAAGTAAATTATGAAACATTTGTAAAAGTGTCCTAACTAAATACGGCAACAAAATATTGGAGTCTGAAAATAAACAAACTTTACTTTGCCGTATTTAGACTACGCAAATTTGTTCAATATGCGGCGAGCAATTCAATGGTGATATTATAATGCGAGATGCCCATATACTGAAATATTGAGTTATCGCGAATCACATAGCTCCAAAGTCATCTTCCCGCTCTGCGCCCCGCTGTAGTTGTTGTCTACCACTCACCTTTATGTTCTGGTCTACTATTATTCATATATCTATGCGAGGAACTGAAGATTTTTTTGAAAAACTAGATTTAACATGAAACTTAAATGTAAATTTTAAAGAAAGTTTTCAGAGCATAATACTTATTTGATAGCAAACGTTTGAAATGGAAGGACTAGAAATCCAAAAATGAGTCGTGTCAATTTTCTCAATTTTTTTTCACTCTCCACTTGCGTCGTCCAAATATTTCAAGGAAATAGTGTGTCCTTTACGACGTTCCTTTAAAGAGGTTTTTTTCTGAGAAATAAAAATAAATTAAATCTTTTAAAGAAATTTAAGGCTGTCATACCAGCAAATCATAATTTCGATTCCGACTGCACCGCTCACACATCAGCCGTTGCAAGCGGACGTTTTTGGAACTAGATTTCGTTCCGCTAGAAGCCGGGTTTCACGTACCTATAGTTCACGCGAAGCTGGACCTACAGTATGGTTCAGATAAAGATGTTGAATTCTCGCTTCCAGAATTTTAATAAGTAGTAGTTATTTGTAATTTGTGTATTGAAGTGCGTAGACATAAATAGATACATAAACACAGTAGGTATAAAGTAGATACCTACACAAAAAAAACAATTTGTTATATTTTTTTAATATTTTGGTTTTTGTTTTTTCATTTTATTTTACGGCCATTAGAGTGGAAGAATTGAAACGTTACTTGAAATGGCTTTAGCCGTGTTTAGTGACCAGATCTGAAAAGTCAGGTACTTCCCCACCTCCATCTTCCCTAACTCCTTCCCCTCCCCCACTACCTTCAGCCTCACAACATACCCCAATTGGGGGTGATAGTCCCACTGGCTCCAGACGGGAGCAGTTGGGACTCTTGTGCGGTATTCATGAAAAAAAGAGTACCTAATATTCAGTTGGATTGTAAAAAATATCTCATTTTGAAATATTTATTCGTGTGCATAATTTTTAATTTTATATTTATGTGAATACCGCACAAGAGACCCAAATGCTCCCGTCTGGAGCCAGTGAGACTATGACATGACTATGGGGTATAGTATGAGGCAGAAGGTGGTGGGGAAGGGCAGGAGATGGGGAAGAGGAAGCGAAGAATTACTTGGCTATTCAGATCTGGTCACCAAACACGGCCAAAGTAATTTTTAGCAACGTTTCAATTCTGAATGGTGGTCTTACACCAGGGCGATACTAAAGTATCTTCCACTCTGGAACGTGACGCAAATATATTATTTTTATATGAAATAACCCAAATTAGTCAAACAAAATTTATTTGCCCACGCCGGGATTCGATCCCACGACCTTCGGATTGCGAGTCAAGAGCCTTACCTCTTGACCACGCCGGCCGTCAATAAATAGTATCAGTAATTTGGAAGGCGGGTATGGGTACCGCCGTCCCGGGAACCATGTATTGGATTATCAACACCGTACGGGTAGCCCGGGTTCATGGGGCGAGGTTTGTCAGGATCTCGGCGGCGGTGGAATCTGCCCCACCAACTACGTAGAAGGCCGGATCGGGAGAGACCTTTTTTTACAATCGCTCGACACATTGCCTATCTCTTCTTTGGGGATGCTGTGTGAAGGTTCGTTTCAGGGAAAGGGAGGAGAGGATCTTCTGAGAAGGAAAGGGTATTAGGGGTGGGTAGAAATGTGGGGGTCAGCGTGTCCAGGAGAGCGGATGTATGAATCCATCCCTCCCACTGCGGTGCAAAGCGATGTTCCGAGAGAGTAAGGCTGGAGAAGTCAAAGGGACTCCCTCAACCACTTTCTCTAGATCCAACCTGCCATGCAGCTGGTGCGCAGACGCATCCGCCGCCAAGACCTGAAAATACCTCACCCCATGAACCCAGGCACCCCTGCTAGTCACCAAACGTTGCGAACCACTAAGGATGACCTACGGCAGACGTGTTGGTTATCAAAAAAATGGTTCCCGAGGCGGTGGTACCCATACCCGATTCTCATGTTTGTTATTTTTGTAATACGAAAAATGGATATAAAAAAGCCTACCCCCCATCCCTCTTAACCCCCTCCCCCTCTCACCCCACAACCTCTAACCACCCTCCACCCCCCCGCCTCTTTTACCCCCCCCCCTATATAAAAATCAATTGCTGTTTGTTAGTTTCACTAAAACTCGAGAACGGCTGGGCCGATTTAGCTGATTTTGGTTTTGAAATGTTTGTCGTAGTCCAGGAAAGGTTTAAACGTTGAGAAAATATGGAAAAGTTGCGAGGAAGATAGTAAAATCAACAATTTAATTCTCCCATATAAACTGTTCTACATACTTTCCTGTGAATTGCTAACCGTTCATCCGATTGCGATGAAACTTTGGTGAGTTGTTGTGAGCACGCCCGCAAAGTAGTCCAGTCAATAAATGCTCCAAAAGGAGGTGTAGAGTGCGTGAGCAGGGACCTAAGCGATTCCTACAGAAACTTGTTTAGGGTGCTTAGGGTGTGAACATACTAAAAGTCCTGACGTCTTCGTTGTGAGCTAGGGGGAAGGGGGGGAGGGGGAGGTCCCAATTTTCGGGTTTCCGCTTATATCTCAAAAACGGTGCGTCACACATGAAAATTTCCTAAGGATAAGTAAAAAAAGCTCATAAAATTATCTACAACTTTTATTCTTTACGTAATTTTCGAAATCACGTCCATTTTTGACTTACACGCTCCACAAATATAGATATTTTTGAAAAAAATTATTTTACCTCACATTTTTCATCAAACATTCCTTCATATCGTCTAAAATATTCATCAAAGAAAGAAATTTATTTATAAGAAGTTGTAATAAATTTAATTCCCTTTTAGAATATATATACATACGCAAATAAGTCTCCAACCAGTAAATATTTACAGCAATTTTAAGGTTTTGCGTAAAATGTCGTCATTTTCAGAAAAAGCTGTTTTTATCTTATTACTGACACACCGACGTGCAACGACGATTATGCGACGCTCTTGTAGTAAGGCGTATGATCAGATATGACCATGGAAACCACATTGATGCTATCATTCAAAAGCCGAGAAGGCATAACAGGAGGCAGAGGTATTTTGCACAATGTACTAGAAGTGGTTAGTTGGTATGAGCGCAACTCATGAGATCTGCACTTCCCTTGAAGAGTATTGTGGAGTCTTCACGTCCAGTAACAACACAAGGACCTCGGACAAGCCCACCGAAGTAAAGATGCAGCAGACATTTTCAAACTCAGTCAGTGGTTTGATGCACATCCTCCCTTCCCACAAGCCAATGAAATAATGTCAATTCCCAATGTCTTCTGTCAGCTCGTCGATAAAAAATCACGATGAAAAGGTTGCAGTTGACCCAACATTTCTGTTTCACCGGATGTGTATAAGCAAAATATTAGGTGAGGATTTGAAGAAATTCTTTGAGTATGAGTTGGCCCCATTTCCCTTGGCACTGTTCAATGAAGGTGGGATGTGGAAGACAACTAAATCTGTCCTGTACAGCTTATTCGAGCCTACCAAAAAACTGGTCTACTGTCTCAGGTGAACATAGTTGTGGACGGAAAATTTCTACTACACAGAGTAATTTGGCAAAAAGATGCCTTCCTTGTCACAATTTGTGATCGTTACATCAACTACGTCAACCACCACTATCCTGGATGACTCACACTGTGGTATTTGATTGGTACCCAAACCCAGCCAACGGTACAAAATCACAATAACAGATGCGATGATACAGACTGAGAAGGTCAGCTGACATCAATTTGACTTGGAACACTTCAATACCCGTTAAAAAGGAAGATTTGTTATCCAATCCTACCAACAAAAGTAACTTCATCTCTTTACTACAGACGAAGCTTCGGGAGAATGGGATACAGACTCTTCAGGACATGATGCTGACTTCCTTGTTGTGAAGATTGCTGTGGAACATTCCTCTCACAGTTTTGTGAGAAGCTTTCACTTCCTTTTGATTGCTTCCACTCCTCCCACCCAAGATATTCTGCTGCTGACAACGGACGAGGGAAAACCAAAACAATGCCACTATCCATCCAAAAGATGCAGCACCGTGCATTTGAACACATCCTGTTCTTACATTCATTTACCGGCTGCGACACAACATCTGCAACTTTCAGGAGAAGCAAGGTGGGCTTCTCAAAATTGTACTTGGAGTCAGAATTCATCAAGCAAGCGGCAATGATCTTTATAACCCCTCCTCTACTCACGGCGAGGTTGAAGAGGCTGGAAATAAATGTTTCCTGAAATGGTATGCGGCGCCAAAAAGACAGACCTTCCTTAACCAGTACCGCTTTTGGTCGTTCACAGGGTTGGTGGCAAATATGAAGCCTGACATCAGCTCCCTCCCTCCAACAGAGAACGCAGTTAAACAGCATTCCCAGTGCACCGATTGAGCTGCCCCCTGAATAATGGGGGTGGAAACATGAAGGAGAGACCCTGATGCCAAATACAACAAAAGATCCACCAGCGCCGGAGGTCCTTCTAAATATGATATTTTGCCGCTGCACCAGGGATTGTGCAATTGGCAAATGTGGATGCCGAAAAGCAATGCTGACCTGTTCTGCAGCGTGTCTCCGAGTCTCCTGCCAAGGGAGATGCCTCAATAGCGTGCCTGTTGCCGAGGACGACGATGACGACGACATAGAGCCCATTCAGCAAGAACCATCCAATACTGAGGATGAAGATGCCATGGATGAACAACGCTTGCGAGGACCCCCACGTCCAAGGAGGATGAGAATGTAACATGATGTTATTGAGAACAGTGATAACAATGAGATCTATAATTTTATGTGCTTAATGTAACGAAATAGAATAAACATTATGATTATAAAATACAATTATGTATTTTTCAAGTAATATGATTTTTACCTATTTTATTTAATAACTGGTTTTAAAGTGTGGTCACACATATTATTAGGCGAACGAACAAGTGTTGTGTGTCAGTAATAAGGGAACGTACCCATACTACGTGACCAACTTTTTGCAATTTTTAACCCCCCCCCCCCCCCCCGGTGACCAAAATCCTAAGCAACCCGCCGCTCATTTGTATGGAGCGTGACATTTTGAAGACCCCCCCCCCCCCCCTTAAACGTGTCATGTAGTATGGGTACGTTCCCTAAGATAAAAACAGCTCTTTCTGAAAATGACAACATTTTACGAAAAAACTTCAAATTGCTGTAAATGTTGAACGGTTGAAGATAAATTTACATATGTCTATATATTCTAAAAGAAAATTAAATTCTTTACAACTTCTTTCGAATAAATTTTTTTCTTTGATGAATATTTTAGACGATATGAAGGAATGTTTGATGAAAAATGTGAGGTAAAATGATTTTTTTCGAAAATATCTACATTTGTGGAGCAAATAACTCGAAAATGGCTGGGATTTCGAAAATTACGTATAGAATAAAAGTTGTAGATAATTTTATCAGCTTTTACTTATTATTAAAAAATTTTCCTCTGCGGCGCACCGTTTTTGAGATATAAGCGGAAACCCGAAAATTGGGACCTCCCCCTCCCCCTCCCCCCCCTAGCTCACCACCTAGACGTCAGGATTTTTAGTATGTTCACATCCTAAGCACCCTAAACAAGTTTCTGAAGGAATCGCTTAGGTCCCTGCTCACGCACTCTACACCCCCTTCCTTGACTGGACTAAAGGTTTCTGTATATACTGGTGAGCTCTGGCATTATGAAATTTGTATATAAAATTGCAATTGGTGCCACGCAAACTGTTTGAAAACTGAATGTACCGGGAGTGAATGTATGGAATGCGGGAGGAGGTGGCGGATGGGAGAGGGGTGAAGGATGAGGGAGGGAAGGGGAGGGGGACAAGGGAGGGGAACTCGGGAGAGGGGGCCCGCGGGATGGGTTGGGGAGGGGAACCCGGGAGGTGGGAGGGGAACTCGGGAGGGGGGAGAGGAAAACGGGTGGGGGTTTAAGGGATAGGGGAAGCGGGCGAGGGGAGTGAGGAGAGGGGAAGGGGACGTTGGAGAGGAAGGGGAGGCAGAAGGGGAATGGGACGAATGGGAAAGGACACGAGCTCTGGCATCATGAAATTTGTATAATAAAATTGCAATAAGTGGCACACGAGCTGTATGAGAACTGAATGTATCGGGAATGAATGTATGGAATGCAGGAGGGGGGAGGGGAACCCGGGAGGGTGGAGGGGAACTCGGGAGGGGAGAGGGGAATTCGAGAGGGGGATCCGCGCGAGGGAGGAGGTGATTATGGGAGGGGGGAGGGGAACTCGGGAGGGGGGATCGCGGGACGGAAAAGGGGGGGAGTAGAGTGAGGAGAAGGAAGGTGGAGGAGGAGTGGGAACGCGAAAGGGGAAGGGGACGCGGGAGAGGAAGGGGAGGTGGAAGGTGAACGGGACGAATGGGAAAGGACGCGCAGGGAGAAACAATTTCGTTATTAAATGGCAAAGGTTGGTACCCGGCATATATATAAATGCTAATAAATGAAAATGAATCGCCGAAATGAATGTACGCGCATAACTTCCGAACGACTACACCAAATTGGATAATTCTTTTTTTGTTGTGTTTGTTATTGCCAGGACAAGGTTTGTATATAACTACTGGTGAGCTCTGGCATTATAAAATGTGTATACTAAAAATTCAATGGGTGGCACGTGAGCTGTTTGAAAACTAAATGTACCAGAACTGAATGTATGGAATGCGGGAGGGGGGATAGGAACTTGGGTATTGGTGCCGCGGGTGGAAAGGGACGGGAACCAGGGAGGGGGAGGGGAACCAGGGAGGGGGAGGGGAACCTGGGAGGGGGGAAGGGAATTCGTGAGGGGAGTTGGCGGGACGGGGGAAGAGGAGTGGAGTGGGGAGTCGGAAGGTGGAGGAGGCGGAGTGGGAACGTTTGAGGGGAAGGGGACGCGGGAGAGGAAGGGGAAGCGGAAGGTGAACGGGACGAATGGGAAGGGACACGCAGGGAGAAACAATTTTTTGTTGAACGGCATAGCAACGCATGCCGGGCACCAGCTAGTATATAAATGAAAATGAATCGCCGAAATGTATGTACGCGCGTAACTTCCGAACCCATGCATGCCGGGTACCCCCTGTATATAATTTATTTATTTATTTATTTACGGACAAATAGTCCATTAACAATATAACAATAACACGAATAACAAGCGAGCCTAAAGGCCCGACCCGCCTAGCAATTGATCACTGTTCGCATCGATTACCGTTCGCATGTCATTTTTTGTAACCAGCACCACTTTTCGTAACAATCACCACTTTTCGTAACGATTCACCAGTTAACCCCATGTGTCGAGCATGCGTAAAGAAGTTTTACTTTAAAAAAATGGGGCATTTGGGACTCTTGTTTTTTGTATCGTATAATAAGGGACAAATAAAAACATTTATTTTTAAATATAAAACTTTTTGCATAAAAATATTCAATGAAAATGAAATTCGGTCAACCCTGTAGATTTTACGAACGTGAAACAAGGAATTCGTATGTATTTACATTTCGTTTCCAAAATATTATTTCAAACTGTTGTAATTCAGAGCGACGCGGACACGTCCTCGTCTGGCCACGTTTCGGACCGTAATGAACTGCGAAATTTTGTGTTTCGGCGCTATGATAAAATCGTCAAATGCGAAGCTGTTAATTAATTAAAATTAAATGCTTCCCAAAATTATTTTTCGGTCAAACTTATTTATGATTTGTCAATAATGTCTTAGCACAATAAGTATGTAAAAAAATATGAAATATATTAGTTTATAAGTGCGCAAATAAATACACAAATGGACCAATTTTCGTCAAGAAACACATGTACGTACATATTTTTTAATGATTTTATTGAAACTAAAATTAAAATTCTAATACATAACTTTGCTAGATAATGTATTGATTTATTTCACTGCATGATTACATTATTTGAAATGGGTGTGGTATAATACAAAAACTTTTTTGAAAATTTAACAAATCTGCCAACGACCTATGGAATAACCTTATTATACTAAAAATTAAAAAAAATTCTAAAAATTTATTACATAACTATGCTAGATAAAAGAACAATCTTTCGAAATCCATTTATAATTTTTTGTGGAAAAGAGTCAATACGTCTAAAAACTTTTTTGAAAATGACATATTTCTGGGTTTCTCTACCTATGTCCTCTTAAGTATTCTGAAAGATCTATTCAATGTAATTTTATTATAAAAGTTCACAATTCAAGTTCTACGAATACAGGAGTTATGATTTTATAAACAAGCAAAAAAAATTTCTGTTCGTTCTCCTGAACAATGAAATATTTGTCTTTTACAGCATTTCATATTTCCGCTATCGATATGTTTAAAGTGAGATTTTTTGTCACGGAAAAAGTGAACGTGAAGTATAAAATGATCATGCGCTTTTATTAGATGATGCCATGATAGTTATCAATCTCTGCACAATGTACCGCATTGGCATAGCCACGGGGGTCGGATGACGTCAGGGGCGTTTTGATAGTTTTAAGTTTTTTATTTTTTATATCGACGTACTAACTTTAATACTAACCGATAACGAATAACCATAAAATATGCTAGTAAGTAATTACTTTTTAGGTAGATCTGCGTTTCACAATACGTAATTAATTCATTTAAAATACATATTTATGCAGTACCTGTATATGTGGGACCTCCCAGAGAGGAAGGTACTCTCAGTATCGCGCTGGTGAAAGACCACAATTTAGAAATGAAAGCTTGCTTGGAATGGCTTTAGCCATGTTTGGCAACAAGATATTAATAGCCAGGTATTTTTCCATGCTTTCCTCCTCCCATTTCCTTCTCCTTTCCACTACCTTCAGCCTCATAACTTGCTGGTCCCATTGCCACTGGCCCCAGGTGATTGGGACTCTTGTGCGGTATTCACTTAAAAATAAGTTTTTGGTTCCATTGTTGTGGTTAACAAATTCAAAAGTAGAAACTTCCAATTACGAAAAACCGGCACTCTAATCGAGAGTACTTATATCGAAATATATTCACATTTAGTACATCGTTCGAATGTGTCGATACTGTGTATTGCCAACACTAATATTTTATAATATGTGAAAATAAGGCTACTTGTACGGTGTGAACGAGATATTAATCTCATGATGATATCTAATATTAACTCCCTATTATCTCTTTATTCAGTGTAACTTGCCCCGTAAACCTTCCCCACCCACTGACCGATTTATATGAGGTAACGCTGCAATCGAAAATTAATAATGACCGGACATTCAGCTATTGCAGGAGAGGTTGTATTTGGGGTAGGTACGCTATTAAGCGATTGATGTGGTATAATATATTATTAAGTTCATTATAAGTCATGCACGAATCTCTTATGCAGCAGAACTTAGTTGCTAAGTAAGGTATTGCGATAGATAACTTAGGTAAGTTATAATAAAGCAGATAGGTAAATATGATATGTCAGGATCGAAAGAAAATATTTTTTTTACATTATCCTCACACAGGAGGCCCCGAGGAAAATAATTTCTCTAAAGACCCACGTATATCATCTTGGGGATGCTTTGTGAATCTCTCTCAGTAAAGGAAGTAGAGAAAATTCTGGGAAGGAAATAGGTAGTGTAGTGTAGCGGTAAGGCGCTTGACTCGCATTCCGAAGGTCGCGGGATCGAATCCCGGATTGGAAAATAAATTTTATTCGATTAATTTGTGTATTTCACAATTTATTCATTTAAAAATAATACATAGTATACTTACGGCACTTTCCAGAGTGGAAGATACTATCAGTATCGCGCTGGTGTAAGACCACCATTCAGAATTGAAACGTTGCCTGAAATGGCTTTAGCCGTGTTAGGTGATCAGATCTGAATAGCCAGGTACTTCCCCACCTTCATCTTCCCTATCTTCTTCCCTTCCCATACCTTTAGCCTCATAACTTACCCCAATTTGGGATGCCATAGTCTCACTGGCTCCAGACGGTTGGGACTCTTGTGCGGTATTCATGTAAAAAAAGGTATTAGGGTCGGGTAGGAATCTAGGGTTCAGTGTCTCCCGTTTCAGTGCAAGGTTAGTTATCAAATAAATGGTTCCCGGGGCGGCGGTATCCCTAACCGCCTCCTAATTTACGTACGTTGGATAGTTGAGCTACATTCGATTTTTTGCGAAATTTAGCTTAGATCCACGATTAAATCTGAGATTTCTTAACACTTTTACTCCGGTGAGATGTCTAAGAACATTAGTAGAACAATGTAAAAATATCTTTACAAAAATTAATGGTTAAAACATGGAATACACAATTGCAGTAAAAATGTACATGCTTTCCCACTACATGTCCCTATTTCATTTTCCGTGTAAGCCCTCGAGTATATTTCAAATTAATATTTACTCCGCCTCATTAATGAACTGCAAACCGACGCCAAGCCGAATTAATTTATTGGCAAATCCTAATTAGGATGAGCATTATTGGAACTTGTGCGTTAGGCGCACTTAAATTATTGTAATGAATTTTGGGAAATACGAGTCGTACGCCGAGAAACAAATATTGAGAAATAATACTCACAATAAGAATGTTTATTAATATAATAAACACAATAATATAACTTTGTTTCAATTCCACTTCATTATTTCTTTATCCTTCCGGTTTCGGTTCAGACTGAACCTTCCTCAGGGGTGAATAAAAACATATTGAAATATATTTAATAGGTATCTATTGAAATATTTTTCTATTGAAATTTTGAAATGAATTTAATATCTATTAAAATACATTGAAATATATTTATAATCTCAATATATTTTTAATTATCCCTGAGGAAGGTTCAGGATGAACCGAAACAGGATGGATAAAGAAATAATAAAGTGGAATTAAAAAAAAGTTATATTATTGTGTTTATTATAATTACGTATTCCCACAATGTGTTTGCTACATGTGAACATTGTTTATTAACACCTGGTACGTGCTCAAGATAACACTGTTAATTTTTCGGTATGTTTTCAATACCCAGGACAAAGAAATCTACGCGTATATCTTTTTCATATAGGAGGCCCTGAGGAAAAATACTTTTTCTTTTCTTTCTCATCTTTGTTGTGAGGAGGGTCTTTTTGAGGAGAGAAATGAGTAACGTGGGTCTTGAAGTGATCCATGTTGAAGGAGGAGGAAATACAGAGGCCGGCAAAAAATTCCATAGCCGAGATGTTCAACTCAAGAACGAGTCGTAGAAACGACCCGTTCTCACGACACAAATGTCTATTTGGTGTGCTTCCCGTCTTTGCACCGACGACAGGGAGAACGATGCTAGTTTCTTGGAGCACATTCCGTTAAATACCGGTAGAACAAGGAGAGCTGTTTAGTTCTGAAACAGCTTATGAACTGAAACCCATTTTCCCAAATTCCTTGCGTTGTTATTTTCACCCTTTGTCTTTTTTCTTCCTAATTACTTACTAGAAGAAGAGGAAGATGATGTCTATCTACTTGGCACACATGCCCAGTATTATTGCACAAAATCGAATATTACCCACATTTAAGTCAGTCGAAAAATTGTCGTGAAATCGTTCACAGCTCTTGCTTGAAATCTTGCTTAAAAATCGTAAAATACTAATTACTGCAAAAAGTGACGGTAAATTGTAACCACCTTTGTGCTATCATCGTGGCAGAGCTGCAACCACCAATATTGGAGCATATTACCATAGCAAAGGTAGGGCTTTCTCCTTTCAAATTGCCAAATTCTGTGACTGATTTTATAAACGCTGTCAATTAATTGTCTGAATCACACATAAATACAGATTTACAGACCATCCCATCTCGTGTCACGATATCGTTCGTTGACAAGAGCAATCCCATCTGATGCATGTACTCTAAAGATTGCAACCTGTTTGTTGAAATACTTGAGTCATATAATTTCAATACCCGCTATATGACATCTTGTTCACATTTTTGCAAGGAACAAGACTATATAATCTAAAATTGAGTTTCAAAACCTTTATTTACCATTTATCCCGACCAAAAACCATTTTAAAACTGCGAGTGAGAAACAAAACCCGCTAAATCATTCAAGAAGTTACTATCAAAACCCGCTATATCGAAATTCAACCAATCACGACCAGTTATTTTGCCAAGATGGCGGGTGTAGAAACACGCCCCTCAGGTCAGTTGAGTTTCAAAAGCCTCTATATTCCATACAAATCACGAAGTGAGTATCAAAATCAGCTATATCCATTTTATTTATCCAAATTACTTAAATTTTTCTAGACATACATTGAAAAATTATCACTTTTCGAATAAATATTACTCCAATTCATTATAATATAAAAAAATAGCAATTTTTTATTTACGTTACAGATGGGACAGTTTTTGGCGGTTTTCTCCGAATCAGTGAAAGTTGATATAGCGGATATAGAAATTGAATGACTCACTTGTTAGTGACTATAATTAGCATAATTTTCTTCTGATAGTACCTAGGTAACAAATGATTGTTCAAGTTGTTTCATAAAGCGGATGTTATAAGAAATGGAAACTTAGAATACAGTCAGTTAAGCATTAAATAAAATCAGTTAAACTTGAAATAACCATATAATATATAATGGATGATAAATTTTATGACGCAAATGGGGATAAACATTAAAATTGAAGATATGAAATAAAAGAGAATTCGCCTCATTTACAGACTATTTCTCACATATTAATGTGACAATACATCACTATTAATATGTAGGGCGTGTCGTGTGTCAACGTTGGGTAGGTATATATATTGGTTGTCCCATAACGTTAGCCACGGATCAAACGAAGTGGGATGACAGGGGAGGTTATTTGCAATCAATACCGTAAATATTGTGGTCCAATTCTAATCCCTTTCAATGTTGTATCATTTTTAAATAAAAAAAATAATATCCGAATAAAACGAAATTCTTTAAATGATCGCAGTGTTTTTAGGATATTTTTTTGTCTAATTATGCTGTTAAACGACATGTCTATCTAATGGTAGTATTTTTATGAGCTCATCCTTAAGCGTAGTTCTTGTGATATACAGATAAACTAGCAGACCCGGCAACACGTTGCTGTGGCTTACCCAACCTTTATAACCAACGCCATTTGTTAATTTGTATTCATATCAAATTCACACCGCACGCTTGCCAGCTGCCCGCTGCCTGAATTGAATCTTTGAATTTCTCGACTTTTCTCGACTATAATATGCATGACATTATCATCACTATTGGCTCTACTACCCCTGGTGGGTCTTGGCCTCCTCAAGAGTCTTCCTCCACTCATCTCGGTTTTGTGCCAGCTCTCTTCAGTTTGGAAGCTCTAAGATAGATATGTCTTTGAGGCCGTTGTCGCTCCATCTTAGTCTTGGCCTTCCCAGGCTCCTTCGCCCTATTGGTCTTGAGTTCAGCAGAGACTTTTGTGCTTGATGCTCGGTCATTCTCTCCACATGACCCAGCCACCGAAGTCTTCCCAATTTTATAAATTTTGCGACATTTAGCTCCTTAAACAAAGTATAGAGCTCATTGTTATAACGTCTGCGCCAAAATCCATTTTCTAGAACCGGTCCGAAGATGCGCCTCAAAATTTTTCTTTCAAAAACCTCCAGAGCTCGCTAATTCCTCTTAGTTAGTACCCAAGTCTCAGCTGCATACGTAAGTACTGGTCTGATAAGTGTTTTGTACACTAATATCTTCGTGTTTCTGGACAGCAGTCTGGACTTTAATTGGTTTTGTAGGCGGAAATAACAGCGATTTGCGTTTACTATGCGCTTCTGGATCTCTGTGGTATTATTGTCGTTTGTTATCAGGGAGCCTAGGTATGTGAATCTTGGTACCGTTTCGAAATTTTGGTTTCCACATGAGAGAGTTGGGATTGGTTGGGTGCATCCTACAGCCATGTATTTGGTCTTTTGCTGGTTTACTACGAGACCCATATTTTTGGCAGAGCTTTCAAGATTCATAAAGGCGTTACGTAAAGCATCTGGAGTTTTCGCGATTATGTCGATATCATCAGCGTAAGCCAATAGTTGCACAAAGTTGTCAAATATCGTTGCTCTTATCTCGATGCCTGAGTCACGAATAACTTTTTCTAAGGCTATGTTGAATAAGAGGCAGGCCAATCCATCTCCTTGTCTCACCCCGTGGAGCGCTTCAAAGGGCTCGGACAGATCACTGCCAACCCTGACTCTACACGTTACTGGGGACATTGTTAATTTCACCAGATTGATCAGCTTTCGCGGTATTCCGAACTCACTCATTGCATTGTACAATGTATTCCTGTTTATGCTATCGTACGCGGCCTTGAAGTCTACAAAGAGATGATGTGTTTCGACATTGTGTTCTAGCGTCTTTTCCAAAATCTGTCTTAAGGAGAACATTTGGTCAATGCATGATTTGCCTGGCCTGAAGCCACATTGGTAGTTGCCAATGATTTCTTCAGACATTGGAAGCAATCTTTTGTACAAGATGTTGGACATAATTTTATAGCCGGTGTTTAATAGCGTTATTCCCCTGTAATTGAAGCACTCGAGTTGGTCGCCCTTCTTATGTAGTGGACACACAATTCCTAGTCTCTACTCTTCGGGCATCTCTTCTTCTGTCCATACTTTTTGGATAAGGGTATGCAGGTATTGGGTAAACTCTCCACCTACTGCTTTAAATAATTCAGCCACCAGCTCGTCTGACCCGGGGGATTTGTTGTTTTTCAGCTGTCTTATTGCCTGCTTCACTTCCTCCAGTGAAGGGGTTCAGCATTGTCAATGTGCAAGTCATCTCCGTGCTCTCCACCGTGTTGTGCTCCACCTCTGCCGAGTTGTTATTGAGAACCGTATCAAAGTGCATCACCCATCTCCTCAGGATGTCAGGCTTTTCACTCAGTATCACTCCGTTCTCGTCCTTGCATATATTTATTTTTGGCTTAAACTCTGCTCTCATGTTATTTACTTTTTTGTAGAAAAGCCTACTCTCATTTTTAAGCCTGAGTGCTTCAGCTTCTATTATTAATTTTTGTAAATATTCGCGTTTCTTTTTCCTGTGCATCTTCTTTTCTCTCTTCCTTGTTTCCCTATAGGTGTCCATAAGTTGTCTTGTGCAGCCTTGTTGTAACGTTTTTTGATAGAGTTCATTTTTCTTTTTCATTACCTCTGCGCAGTCTGAGTCAAACCAATGGTTTCTTCTTATAGGAATTTCTTTTCCCAGGGTTTCGAGAGCAGCTGTTGTTAAAAGGTTTTTGCAGGTCGTCCATTGTGAGTTGATATCTTGTGTGTCACACTGCGCTATCCTGTTGAGCGTAGTTCGAAATTCCATTTTGGTTTCGGGGACTTTTAATTTGTTCGTATTAAATTTTGTGATTTTAGACCTTCTTGTTTTACCAGCATTTGATATTTTAAACCGCAGTCGACTTGCAACGAGAAAGTGGTCAGAGTCAATATGCATGTATTATTCATGTAAATCTTCCTCTTGAATCATTCTATCTATTGGTGAAAACCGCATGAAAATCCGTTGCGTAGTTTAAAAGATCTAAGCGCACATACAGCGGGAGCGACTTCATTTTATACTACGTAAAGATTTATATATGTTTTTTTACATTAGCTCAATAGAGATGTACATACTTACTAAACAAGAAATTTGAATAGAGTTAGATAGCCCCATATGAAAAGGTCAAAATCACAGATCTTCCTAATGTACAGAGGACTCTTTAGTTTTTTTTGTTTTTAATTTTTAATAATTATTTTTGAAAGTATGAAGAATAAAGAAAGAATGAATGCTTTCAAAAGGAAATGTTATGCTTAATGTAAAAATATTTAAATTTATTAAATGAAATGTTAAATTGTGCTTATTAGTTTATAATACTGTAGTAAGTATAAAATAAACTAACTCAATAAATAATAATAAAAAAATATACTGGAGACCCCGAGGAAAAATCCTTCCGTCCTATGTCATCTTTGGGGATGCTGTGCGGAGGGTCTCTTTATGGAAAGGAAGGAGAGGGAAGGAAAAAATAAAGAGGGGTGAGTAGGAAAAGGCTCAATTAGTCTAGGAGTGACGGACGCATGAATCCACCCTCCCACTGCCGTTCAAGGCGATGGGTCCAGAGAGTCATGAGTTTCTCCCGATCCGGCCAGCCACGCAATAGGTAGGCAAACTCATCCGCCACCAAGATTCAGACAAAACCTCACCCCATGAACCTCGCAAAGTCACAAAACGTAGAAAACCACTTGGGGCGACCTACAGCAGGGGTGTTGATTATCCAATAAAGCGGCGGTTCCTGTTACCACCTCCCGAATTATTTATTCCTAGCAGCTGACACCAATGCCGATAAAATATGTACTTACAATAGAAAGTTAAACCACAACTAAAAAAAAATTCTGCAAGTTATGCTGATTCCAGCAAGGTAAAACTGTCTAAAAAATTATTATTATTTTTAACGAGATGATCCTGCATGAAAATTATTCATATAATAAAATAATGTTTGAAAAAAAAACTCTTTTTCTATCACTTGTAAGCCTTTTTATTTTTCATGTCTTTCTACTTTTAGAAAGTGTTTCTAAAAATAAATAATGGGTGCTCGTAGCGCCGATGATTGTGATGACAAAAATACATGTAGGCTGTTGAATGTATTTAGGTAGCTGACTAATAAATAAAACACATTACAAATAAATTAGGAAACATGTATTAACATTCAAGCAAGCTTCCATTACAAAAATGTGCAAAAAAAATAATAAAGATTGTCAAGAATTTTACAAACTAATGAGAAATGGAAATCAATTTATTACACCTAATTTTAAAATAACTCAAACACAAAACCATTATATTTACAAAGCCATAAAAAACTGTAAAACTTCCATTCTAAATTGCACTGTATCGTCAACGGATCAGAACAATTGAACCCGTGTCAAGTCCCGTTGGCGGCAAGTATCTTTTCTCGGAAGATTTTTTCAATGTAGACGAGTGTTTCAGGCTGATAATTATTGCTTATAATAATTGTTACCATTTGTGCTCTGCATAAAAATCTTGTCTTAAACGTTAGTTTATCAATTAAAAATAATAATTAATATTTGACAAGTTACAGTATTTCCCCAAAAAATGTAGACATAATTTGTCTCGACGCCACCTAGCGAGAGATTTAGCACTAACAATGCCTCTCTCACAAAAAATAAAGTTGGTTGTTTTCAGATGGAAAAATGTAATAAACAGTAGTTGTGGTGAGAGCACCTGACCGGCAATCAGAAGGACACGGGTTCAAGTCCTGTTGGCGGCAAGTATCTTTTCTCGGAAGATTTTTTCAATGTAGATGAGTGTTTCAGGCTGATTAATAATTATTGCTTATAATAATTGTTACCTTTTGTGCTATGCATAAAAATCTTGTCTTAAACGTTAGTTTATCAATTAAAAAATAATAATAAAATTAAAAAATTTAAAAAACAACTTACATTAAAATGCAAATATTTTATACATACAAAACGTATTATAATATACAACCGAAGTAAGAATAGTGGCTCCCTTATCAGACACAAGAGCTCCTATTTTCTGATAAGGTATACATGACCAATGTAATATTTTGTAAAATATATATTATATGTATAAATGTTATTAATATTCTTTATATTACAATAAATAATTTTCTTACATTATTCATATATTAGTGTGTCGTTATACTCATTTTCAAATTAAACTAATACGAAGAAGGAAACAACATAATTCAACATAAACGGATCCATCATTCATTCACTCATACATCACATTTCAGTATAATGGGCAATTTTTTGGTTAGATGATGGTTATTGGAATATTCCTAACACCAAGTAGTTTTCTAAAGAATTAAAGTGAACGAAAATGCACAAGTGGTACAGTAAATCATAGAACAGATCAAACCATTTTTTGTTTCAAACAATCACTGACTGTGCTGGTCAGATTTGCGGTCAATAAATCATTGCTTGACTATTTCTGAAATATACTGAGATAAAACTATTAAAATTATGTACTTTTTGTAATTATTTTTTAATCATAAATATTCATAATTTTTCAATAATGTCTGAGCAAAATAAGAATGTTTTTTTAAAAAATATATTAGTTTGTAAGACCATAAATAAATAGACAAACTGAAGTATTTTCGTCACAAAACAAGGGCGCGGATATTTTTTTAAATGATTTTATTTAAACTAAAATTAAAATTCTGAAAAGTAGCTTTCCCAAAGAATCTATTGATATTTACTGCATGATTATATGATTTGAAATGTAGGTTGTACGAGTATAATACAAAATTTAGAATATCTGCCAACGATCTACGGTAAAACCTTATTGTACAAAACATATTTTCTAAAAATTTAAAACATTCTCGTAGCTTTTTTAGATAAACGAACAGTCTTTCGAAATCAATTTATATTTTTTTCTAGAAAAGATTCAATACGTCAAAAATTTGATTTAAAAATGATGCATTTCCGGTTTTGTCTGGTTATTCCGTCTTAACAATTTTTTTCTGAATTCACCCTAAAGGAATGTACATATATCCCTGTATAGCACAGAACTATATGTAGTTTACAGATTAATAAATAATAATAAATCCAAAACACTCAATTTGTCCTGCATTACTGTTTTCACATATCATATTTATTTTATTTGTTATAAAATAAATTCATTTTAGGGAGCTTTGACTGTCCAACCAGGAAGGTTTTCCGTTCTAGGACAGTCAAATTGACATATTCTTATTAGGTTGGTAGGTACATTATGTTTATATGGAGCATATTTTTGGCTTGATTTTATACCTTGGATAATTATTTGAAAATTTTTGTGGTATAATTTTTGTTAGTTTTTTTTTTTTTTTTTTTTTTTTTTTTTTTTTTTTATTTAATGAAAAGATACATGATTTTTGAAATTCTACGCCAATGAAGAGTACTAGCTCTTGAGCTTGGCGTAGGAGTTATTTTACAGCTAGTTCATTTTTATAACATACATTTTACTTACATTTTCCAATAAATATAAACTATATATAAATATAATATATAAACTTCTATTTTTCACTTTTATAACATACATTTTACTTAGTATATACAATAATATAAACTATGTTGTGATGTTAATTTTTGATATGCTAGGAATTGAAGTTATAACATTTTGATTGGTGTTGTTATGGTTGTTGATTTTTTTTAAAGATTAATTTGACCTTTTTCTTGAATGTTACGAAATCTGTTATTTTTTTAATTTCTCGGGAAGATTATTAAAATATTTTATGCCTTTGTAAATATAATTGTTGTGCATTTGTTGTGTTGAAAATAGGGGAATTTGGAAGTTAAATTTATGCCTTAATGATGAGTTGAGTTTAAATTTTTTAGTTACATTTTCTTTGAATATTTGTAGTATTGAATCTTTTTTATAGAGGTCTTCAATTTTTGGTACTTCGAAAATTTTGAACAATGATGCTGAAGGGAATGTTGGTGGTTTTTTTAAAATTACTTTAATAATTAGTTTTTGTACCACTTTTACAGGACTTATAATTTTTTCATATGCACCTCCCCATCCAATGATTCCATACTGAATTAGTGATTGGACAAGTGCATAATAGACTTTTTTTAGGTTGTTTAATTTGAGAATATTTCTTAATCTTATGAATATATAGATACATTTCCTAATGCGTTTAACAAGTTCACATATGTGTCTGTTCCATTTCATATGTTGGTCTACAATTACACCCAGGTACTTTATTTCAGTTGCATGGTTTAATATGGTACATGAATTATTACAGACATCTTTGTTACATTTTGTGTTGTGTATCGTTATATTAATGTTGGGATAAGTTTTGGATTTATTTATTGAGAAAGGGATATAAACTGTTTTTTTTGCATTGATTGTAAGAAGGTTTGTATCGAACCAGGTTTTTAGGATATGGATGTCATTATTTGCATTTTCGTTTACAATTTTCCAGTCACTACCCTTAATTATGATAATCGTGTCGTCCGCATAAGATATAATGGTTCCACTGAGGTTTTGTTTACAAATATCGTTTACGTACATGATAAAAAGTAATGGTCCCAAAACAGTACCTTGCGGTATCCCAAAATCACTTGTGAGTGGTAGACTTGGTGCGTGATTAATTTTTACAATTTGTGTTCTTTTGTGAAGATAACTTTTTAGCCAATTTAGTGCTCTGTCATTAAAACCCACAACCTTTAATTTTTGTATTAATTTGACATGTGATATACTGTCGAAAGCTTTTTGGAGATCTACAAAAATACCAACACATTTTAATGATTTGTCTAAAGCGTCTTGTATAGTACTAGATAATTTAGCAATGGCGTCTTTTGTGCTTTTGTTTTCCATGAATTCAAACTGGTTTTTGTGAATTATGTTATTGATCATAATGAAATGAGTTATTCTTTTTTTAGCAATTTTTTCAAATATTTTTGCAATGTTTGATAGTAATGAAATAGGACGGTAATTGGTTGGTTCTTCCGGTTTAAATAGTTAAAGTTTTTTTCTAATTTAAATTAAATTCAATTCAATTTTTAGGCTTTTTGTCACCCTTTGGGTTATTTTTTATTAGTAAGAAAAATAAATTAGTACACAAACTATTGCTCTATTTATATGAAACTTCATTTACAGTGCAACATAAATGAATATTAAGATATAATAAAATAAAAATTAAAAAATGTATTTTAGACAAAGCAAGACTGTCAAAAGGGGAGCTGTCACTATATTTGCAGCATTTGTCGCGTGAATAAGGCTTGCAATCTACCAGAAAAAAATTGACGCCCTAGAGAAAATTTCCAACAAATCAAAACTTCGCTGTTGAAAATCTTTACGGTTATCGGAAAAAAACACAAATTTGGTTTTAATTTGAATCAACTTTGGGGTCAAAGTGGGCAAGCCAAAGGAACCAAAACTCCAGATATTCTGGATGATAGCGCTTTGTATAACAGGCCATAAAGCTTGGAACAGATCCCCATTTACAGCTAATTAAAGTTTCAACCTAATACATCTCTTCAGAAAAACACGAAAAATTAAATAAGAAAATTATGCAACTTTTTGTTTTTTTTTTTTTTAATTTTTGACAGTTAATTTTTATAATTACCATTACCAAGTCTGAGCGTTTCAGATCCCGCAGCTTTGGGCTAGATGTTACAGTTTTGTGGTTTTTTTGAATATCAATTAAAATTTTTGCAGCCCAAAGAATTATCATTTTAAACACAACACTATTTGTTAAAGATCGTGTTTGTAATTTTCAGAATTGAATTTACTTACTTTGAATTTTTTGAAAATTGAATGAACTATTTCTAAAACAAAAACGAGAACACAGAGAGAGACTGAGATTGCATAAAATAGACCCACAGCCTTATATTCATTCATATCCAAAGGTTTATTGCTTGATCTTGGAATACCTTCATCAGATTTCTGAAACTTATGCGTAATAATTTCCGAGTACCATTTAAATAGTAGCCCGCTCTCGAAAACTCTATTGGCGATGCTCTGCATCCTGACACGATAAGGATAATGTTTCCAAAGGAATATCATTGGGGAGTAAGTCTTCCACGGTTCCTGCAGAAAGCAGTGGATGTCGGTGCGAGACATATTGGACAGTTGTTTTTGCTGGTGAAGCCTCATGTAACTCAGCGGAGCAGCGATGGCGAAGTCTCCTTGGCTGACTCTGTCTATGCAAAGCTTCAGAGGTTTACACATCTGGTAGTTTCTGATGAATGCTTTATCATTTTTATCTGATGTGTCGAAATTAACTAAGTGAGTACCATGCCCCCCAAAAGATATTGTAGTTTGTAATATTTCATAAAATGTTTCCATTTGTTTCTCGGTGCGGGGATGAACAATAAAAGATCGCAGGGAACTTTGGATTATAACATTTGTGATTACACATACAAAAAGCCACCCTACAAACGTTAGCCTAAGAAAATAGCTATCATCCTTGAATTTTGTAACTCTTCCCAGCATCATTGAACAAACTGCAAATAACGTTTGAACACAATGCATTGGAGATATTGATACGTTACTTTGAGCACTGAGATATTGAACAATTATAGAAACAAGTACCGCTGTAGCACCAATGAGTATCCATGAATCGTATGTGAAAATGTATTTGGAATTCTCCCAAAATGACAACGTTCGAGCTACGGGCACGCACCAAGTGAGTTTGTCCTGCAGATAGTAGATTATAGAATCATATTTAGAGGTAAATAGTTCTGGAAATAAGTTACCAGCAAAAACATCAGATCCTTCAAAGTCCAATAAAGAATTTTCATTATCCATCAAACCTTGATCATACGAAAACAATGGATGTATATTGAGAGATAAATTTATACTCTCTGACATTAACTGCAACAATTTGATTTCTACACCTTTATTTTCGGAAGTAGTTTCATTGTAAATAGCTGGCATAATATATGGTTGGGAGACGATGGCTAAGAGTTTAAGCGGGCATTGTGTCTTTAACATTTCTGGAAGTTTTATTTGCCCTGAATTAAGTTGACTCAATTCTCCATTCATGCAAACGTCCAGATTGATTGCTTTCTTTGCTCTCCTTCCACAGCTACCAGCTTCAAATGGAAACCAGGTGAACGACTCTACCTTTTTATCATCGGGATCTGTCAGGATAACGTACGAATCGAAGACTCTATATTTTCTCAAGACATTGAATACCATTAAAATGTCAGACTCGGGATTATCAATAATAATGAAGAATCTTGTTTCTGGATTCCAAGTAGGATGTTTCATCAAAGCAATAATTTCGTCCGAAATGTCATCGGGTTCTTCTAGGATGATTACGTATATTGTAATCTTATCTATGAAGTTGGAGGTTTCTAATGATTTCTTTTTTGTAGCCATATTAATTACTGACATTTTCCCGGTTTGGTGTATTTTTATGAGTAGATATTTTTGGGTCGTCGGTGTTGTACGGCTTGTTTTGATTTGAAATATATTTCCTCTGAACTCTTGCACTGAAGAATGTCCCATATATTTTTCTACAATCTTTAAAACACAAGTAGCGGTGTCTATTTTGATTTTAACATCTATGCGGGGCTGCAAAATATCCACTACGTTAGTTTTCACCATTGCAGTTGAGAATAATACGAATAAATAGGTAATAATTAGCATTGCGTAAATCTGCATAAGGTAAAAAAGTGAGGAGATGTATCGCAGCCGAACACGTCGAAATTCAAATAAGCTTGCAATTTAAATTGTCGGTAAGACCATTATATTTTTATTAGAATTCCAAATTGATTACACGTAATAAAATGAACTTAAGGAAGGCTCTACTCATTACATTAGTACCTTCTTCGTGGGCGTACTGAATACAAGTGATTAAATTACACGGTCTACTCCACAATAAATAAAGTCAACTGTAAGCTGTATGTGAATTTGATACAGGGTCCGGCAATTTAATAATCAAATCAGTAGGTTTTCAATGTGAAAATAAAGGATATAAGTTGTCGAACACATCATAAAAAATCTACTAAATATTTTATTTTCGCAACACATGTCAAGGTCACCAATCAGTGAGTAGTGGCAGGTAGAGAGATGAAATATGTAGTGCAGTATTGTGTCCTATTATGCAGATGTGGTAGTGTTTATTTATCATGGCGGGATATACAACACGTAGATCACATCGCGGCGGGATGTGGTTGGGCGATCGGTGAGGCGCAAGAGTGGATAAGTACTAGACTGAACGGTTATGCAGCGTGCTGTGTTTAAAGAGTGGATAAGTACTAGACTGAACGGTTATGCAGCGTGCTGCGTTTAAAGAGTGGATAAGTATGAGGGAGCGGGAGACAGAAATGAAAGTCGTCATGTCAAAGTGGTGAGTCAGTCTTTATTGGGCTACGTAGCAGATGGTCGGTGAGCGGTAACTTGATGTAATGCGGAGTGCCGTAGATGATGCTGCAGGCGTACGGTGTGATGGAGATGGTGAGGTGAAGGTCAGCGAGTTGCTCGACACCATGGCGGTGGAGATGACCTATCTTCCAGGCCGTTGCTCGACGCTTTGAATCGCGGAGATGAACGGTGTGTGGCTCGGTGAGCTGAGCCACCAGCAGGTAGTCCTGGCGAGGTGGAGCGTGTTTCCATGGCAGCGAAGCACGGTGAGGCTTCGGGGTGCCATGAAGTGGTGAGCTGATCCCTTGGACTGAAGGTGACGCAAGCCTTGTAAGTCGCGGGATGGGGCTGATCTCTGGAGCTGAAGACACGATGGGCCTTGTAGCTGAGACATGGTGATGGACCTCGAGGAAGCTGCCCTGGAGCGTAGCGATACCATGCAGGAGCACTTATTACATGTTGAGATGTTGACCGAAGATTAATGTGAGACTGAACTGCAGCGGGCGAGCGATCGGCTGCTTATATAGCCGCGGTAGAGTAACTACCTCGCGGTAGGTAATACGAGCCACCTCGGCAGTTGACGAGAATATTCGGCGCCGTACAGATATTGTACGGTGCTGTCTCGAGACCTTTCTAGGCGGGGCGATATTATTATCGTCGGGCTGGCACGGGAGGCGAGAAAGTACATCGCGGCCAGTATAGGTACGAAGGTACCTAGGCAAGTAGGTTTGCCGATGCGCGCGGATATTAGGAGATGTTTCTCGATTCCTCTTTTGGTGGCGAAGTTCATAATGATGTGTCGCCACAAGTACTAGACTGAACGGTTGTGCAGCGTGCTGCGTTTAAAGTGTGAATAAGTACTAGACTGAACGGTGTTAGCGGACCTACATGGGGGTCCCTACATTCTGCCGACAGACTAGCTCAGGTTTTAGTCAGCAGAGCGGGAGAGGCCCTCACCACCAGGGTGGTAGGATCTGTGAGGCGTGTGTGTGTGTCTTTCCTGAAATAAAGCTCAAATTTCTACGGGCTGGGGGAAGGCAGTGAAACCAGTAACCAGGGTAAACAACAGTTATATTGGGTAAAACACCTGCGTAAACACAATATCACAACAATGCATACAGAGTAATTCAGGGTAGCAACAACAGTTATATCTAAAATGGAGGAATCTGTCCCTATAATCTCTCTGGAAGGGCTATTTGTCTCCGCGGTGAATTTACTGTGAACACACGCAAATATGGGGGGTATAAAACAGCTTGGGTACTCACAGTGAGCGTTTGGACTCTCGTATCTTCCGTGTCGGGAAAGAATTCGGCCATTCTTGGTGTCGCAGTGTATCACTTAGCAAAAACACGTTCCATGCTTCCGCGTGGAACTTTCTGGAATGCGCGCGGAACGATTCTCACATTATGCGTGCGCACTAGACCGGGAGTTGCAGGGAAGTGGCGGTTGGTGGCTCGCTACCGACGGTGGCTTGGGTTCCGCCGCCGATAGCGCGCCGGCAAGCTAGCGGAGAGGGAGTGAAACTGAAGTTTGCGCAGTGGCATGCGCTACAACTTGGGAGGAGGGGCCGAGTAATTTGCAGGGGCGTATTTGTGTATCGTAACAACGGTTATGCAGCGTGCTGCGTTTAAAGAGTGGATAAGTACTAGACTGAACGGTTATGCAGCATGCTGCGTTTAAAGAGTGGATAAGTACTAGACTGAACGGTTATGCAGCGTGCTGCGATTACGACGGTTACAGAAGACGTCGGCAGACCGGCGTGCTTTCGTTGCAGCTTCTAGGCCAGCGGTTCTTAACCTAGGTTCGATCGAACCCCAGGGTTTTGGTGAGTGAGTTTCGCGGGTTTGGCGGAGGTCAAGACACACCCCCGACTCATATGATTCGTGATGACACGTCCCGCTTTCCGATTAAGAAGGGTTATATAAAATTGGTGGGGTCGGTGCCTTCAACAAGGTTAAGAACCACTGTTCTAGATCATTATTATAGTAGCATACGCAGCGTGTATCTTGTATCTACCAGAAATCTCAAAGGTTTTAGGTTGCGCTACGATGGCTCGTATTATTTTAGGAGTGCGTACTGTTACATTTACTTTATTTTTGTATTTTATTTTAATTTAATTTATTTGGGAGACCAAAAGTTTGCATTAATAACAAAGCATAATCAATATATATGATAAAAAAAAGTGTATGAAAGTTTGCGGTTCGCAAAAACTCAGAAACGAGTCCCGGTATGGTCAAGGGAGTTATATGGTGTGGTAGATCTCTTTCCCCCCTCCAGGATGACGGTTCCCGTTTGTACCTAAAGGGCGTGCTTTTGAAGATATAAGGGCTGGAAGTTTCGCCCTCTTGAAATTTCTAGAACAGTCTTCCGGAAAGTTCTAGAAAGTTCCATAGAGCTCTAGAAAGTTTTGGAAGGAGTGGCAGAGTATGTCGTTGAATGTTTCAGAATAGGGAATCGGGAACATCTTTGTGGAACATTCCACAACACTCTCGAATGTTGTCCAGAGCGAAGCCGGGTGACCAAGCTAGTAGTATCAAGTCACATTAACTGATCCTTTTATAGGTTTCCACCTGCTGCGCGACGGGCCGGATCGAGAGAGATTGGTTAAGAGAGGCCTTTTTATGTTTACAGCAGCACTCTCTCCACCCATTGCCTCGCACCGAAATTGGAGGGAAGAATTCATTCCCGGATACACTGACCTTTTTCCTTCCCAAAACTTCCTATCCTTCCCTTCCTTAAAAAGCCCCTACACGCAGCATCCCCTAAAATAAGATGACATAAGCCCTGATGAAAATTATTTTCCTCCAAACCTCCTTTGTGGAGCTAATGTTAAAAAAGGGTTTTATATTTAAGAGAAGTGAATTGAAACATGACTAGGAAAGATTACATAACAAGTTATTTGAGTGAGGAAAGAAGGGAGAGTGAAGAATGGGGGGGGGGGTCATTTTGATTGAGGTATAGTATGTATACTAATAAAAATATGCATATCAAAAAATGGAAGTTCAAAGAATGGTGGTAGCATTAGATGAGTATTTACATAATATTATTTTTGTAAACGTTAACGACTCTGCATTGAGCATCGACATCATCAATGTCACCTACAGGTAATTCAATAACTATCTCTTGACATACGTCACGACGTCGTTAAACTGCCCCCATGCACTTTTTGTAAATTTTGGAATCTTCCCCACAATTTTTAATGTATAACTGCTTTATGGAGAGTGAATAAAATAAAATAAAGTATCGAGAGATCGCCTGTGTGACTTTAAGGAGTGTGTGTGTTAAAAATTTCAAATTTTGAAGAGTTTTACTTAGAATTGGTGTTGCATCGAGGGGAGGCTAAGAATTTTGATTGATCTGGTTCGTTTTCAGTTTTCATCCATTACATCCGTTGTTATTAAAGATATGGAGGAGTAGGCTACAATTTTATATGATTTCTGAGACATTAATCTTCAAACAAAACCAACTCAAATGACAGGTTTTATTTGCTGGACCCCGTGTAACAACCTTATGAATATTTAATTTCTAATGATTTTCTTGTCAGCGAAGCAGTTCGAACAAATCAATTCACTGAAAAAGTTACATTAACCAGCCGACCAAAACACAAAAGTTAGATGAAGATAAAAAATATGAAACAATGTTGTTTATTGTGCATTAAAGCTCTTAACTCTTTCAACACCAGTGTTCTTCCGGAGGCATATTTTTGATTTTGGGTGACGTGGGGGGAGAGGGGAGGGGGAGGGGCGAATATGCGAGCGAAGCAGAGGGCAAAAGCTAGTGGTACTATATTACGGCAGTCAATCTAGTTATGTTTAATTACCAAACTTTGGTGAATTATTTTTAAAACCTTATTGTGCCTAAATTGATTATTATTACTTTCATCAAACTTCCAATAAATTATTAAATGTGTTATCAACCATAAACTTAGCTCCATATCATTGCTTAAATTATAATTCTATATCTAGTATCTCATTTTACACACGTTTTCAGGAGGAACCAAAAAACATTTAGTAAACTACTAAATAAAAATAGCTCAACTTTGAAAAAAGGTCAACTAAAATTTTTAGAGAGATGTAATTTTTTTTCATTTAAAACATATTGTTAGGTATTTTAAATGACATTCGCGGTGTAATGCCCAATAAAACAAAAATGATTATAAGAGCATTAAAATTATAATCGTCTTACGATTTTAGATTTTCACGGCCAAAAGTATTTTTGTTATTAGTTTTTGGGGTATTACGCGTGTTGCGCTACCTCCTTCTTGAGCCAACGTTTCGGACAGCGTTGCAGTGTCCATCATCAGGGCAGATGTGTAATAGTTAGGGGTGATGTTTGTACTTATTTACTTAGGAGCGATACCGTGTCGCCAGCTCCACTCCTCTACGAGCTGGCCCTACAATATACTTCAACATGTTTTTTGCGTTTAGCCTTGATGTAATTGACGGTTAAAACTAATAACAAAAAATAATCTTATTCTTATTACCAAATAAAACATTTGTATAAACATTTACTGCTAATATTAGAGAAGTGGTGCTAATTGCTAATCAAACCAGAGTGGAAGATACTCTCAGTATCGCCCTGGTGTAAGACCTCCAGGCGTCATGGCTTTAGCCGTGTTTGGTGACCAGATCTGAATAGCCAGGTACTATCGCCACCTTCCTCTTCCCTATCTCCTTCCCCTCGCCACTACCTTCAGCCTCACAACATACCCCAATTGGGGATGCCATAGTCCCACTGGCTCCAGACGGGAGCAGTTGGGACTCTTGTGCGGTATTGTAAAAAATAAAAAAGTACCAATATTTTTTTTATCAAATGTGATTGGTCAAAACATTTGTTTGTCGATTCAAACCAAAGATATATAAATATATTTTTTTATACTTATTAAATATTTTTTTTGTATTTCAATATCTTTGATTCAAGCCATGGCGCTAGTTTTAAAAGAAATTCGAAAAAAAAACATATATTTTTTAAATACGCGGAAACAAAAGTGTGTTGCTGAAAGGGTTAAATGTGTGTTTATTTTTAAATACGTTTGATATCGATATTATGACGTTGTCATTGAGCATGCAAACGTTAATAATTCAGGAATATATAAAACTTATGAGGATTTTAAAGATTTTATTCTTTGATAAATTCACTAAAGCACATTAATTATTTGATTGTAGTGTAAATTATAATACGTATGTGTAACCTCAAAATTTAATATGTTGCCAGGTACTTAAATATTAATATTTTATGGCTCTACTTTCGAAATTAGACACGTTGCGGTGGGCAGGGCTGGGCAAAATACATGCTTTGCTGTAATTGAAATACAAATTACAAAATACTTTTTTGCATGTATTTAAAATACGAAATACAAAATACTTTCATGTCGTGTATTTGAAATACAAAATACAAAATACAGTATTTTAACCATTTTTTAATTTCAAATACAAAATACAAATTACAAAATACAAAATACATTTGGTTTTGGTAGAACCTTTGGTTGCAATAAATTGTCGTAAGTGAGATAAGTTTTAAGAATTTCACGGCCAAAAGCATTTTCGTTATTTGTTTTTGGGGTGTTGTGCCGTGTTGCGCTACTTCCTTCTTTAGCCAACGTTTCGGACATCGTTGCAGTGTCCATCATCAGGGCAGATCCGGCAGATCCGGTAGATGTGATGTGTCACACATCTACCGGATCTGCCGGATCTGCCCTGATGATGAACACTGCAACGATGTCCGAAACGTTGGCTAAAGAAGGAGGTAGCGCAACACGGCACAACACCCCAAAAACAAATAACGAAAATTGTCGTAAGTGCCCATATCTAAGGGTGCGTTTCCATAGAAGCAGAGCTTAGCAGAGTGAAACAGAGACGTGCTAAAATTGACTAGTCATATTGCTCAGGAAGCACATCTCGTTTCCGCTCCACTTGTAAAGATTTGTGGGACTTAGGTGTTAGATTATAATAATGATTATTATAATAAGACTAGCTGGTTCCCGGCATGCGTTGCAATGCCATATTCAAAGAAATAAATTGTTTCTCTCTGCATGTCCTTTCCCATGCGTCCCCGTTACCCTAACGCATCCCTTTCCCCTCTTGCATTCCCCTTCCACCTTCCCTGCCTACCCTCTCCCCTCTCCCACTCCTCCCATCGCGCCAACCCCCTCCCGCGTTCCATATATTTAGTCCCAGTACATTCAGTTTTCAAACAACTCGCGTGCCAGCTATTACAATTTTTTTATTCAAATTTTCATTTTTCACATATTACACATATTCATTTTTCTATATTATAAGAACAATCAATCAAATCTGGTACCTAACATAGGTACCTATTTAAAACATCTATGATTTAAAAAATCCATAGACAATTCTTTTGTTACAAAAAAAGCTGCCTGCTAAATTCAATTTCATCAAACGCGCGAACTGTGCGAAGTTAAAATTATCCAATTTTCTGCGTTATTTTCTTAATTTTTCTTTCCGTAAGAACCTTCTATAAAAAATTAGAAAACTTTAAAAAAAATGAATGAAATAGGTAAAGTCATTCTGAAGTTATGGCGTGACCAAGGGAAACAAGGATTAATTTTTATATATAAATGGATGACATTTGTATAGCGTAATTTTGTGTTATTTCACTTCTCTGCTCTTCTCTACAGTAATTAACTTGAAAATAATCTAGTAATCAGTCAAATTATTCCTATAGTGCTTGATCTAATACTATGATACAAAAATGTACAATACAAAGCAATTAAAATAATAATATAATATGGTACAAAATGTACAATAACAGTGCTATTATAGCAGAGGACAATAATAATAACTAACATGACGTAAAAAAATGTACAGTACATTATAAAGCAATGATAAGGGGGCATACATTAATTACGTGAGCAGTTTTTCTTCCAAACTAGACTTCCCCCGCCCCGCGCCCCTTGGTGAGATAAATTTGGGTCACTTCGTTTATTCTTTTCAAGTAACGTGAGATTTTGCTGGACCCTCCCCCTTTTTTTGAGCTTACGTAATTAGTATGCCCCCTAACAGACCTACAAATAATGATTATTAAGAGTACAAAGGACAATAATACAGGATTCTAGCGTTTATATTCTATGTATTATCTATGTGCATTTATTTTTCATTATCATTATGAAGATCGCTAAATGTATTTGATAATGTATTTTGAAGCCATAAGTATTTGAAATACAAATTACAAAATACCTTAGCAACAGGTAATTGAAATACCAATTACAAAATACATTTTTAGGCAGTAATTGAAATACAAATACAAAATACGTATTTGTATTTCAAGTACGTATTTCAATTACTAGTATTTCAAATACTGCCCAGCCCTGGCGGTGGGTGATTACTGTGATTAGATTATATGACGATAATTTTTATTATGTGAATACCGCACAAGAATCCCAATTCCTCCCAACCGCCTGGAGCTATTGAGACTATGGCATCCCCAATTGGGGTATGTTTTGAGGCTGAAGGTAGTGGGGAAAGGAAGGAAATAAGGAAAAGAAGGTGGGCAAGTACCGGGCTATTCAAATCTGGTCATCAAACACGCATTTCAAGCATTTCAAGCCATTTCAAGCATCTCAATTCTGAGTGGTGGTCCTATACCAGGGCAGGACTAGAATAATTATCTTCCACTCTGGAACTTAACGCAAATATTATAATTATTATTTTTAATGGAACACAACTTAAATAATACAACCACAACGAATGAACCCGCGACATGCAGAGTGACATCGAGAAAACATTACCTTTAGACCACGAAGGCAGATCATACTGACTATGAATAACACATTCCTTTATTTTTAGGTATAATGGATACAGGGCCGCCGAAGTTTTAAGTATAATTAGCGCCCTGTTATCGATATCGTAGCGATAGTATTTATAAATAAGCACAGATTCGAGAACTCAAATTCGTTTCAGAAAATTATAATTCCAGCGAAATTGAAAAAGTTTACGTTCTCCTAATTTATAAAACAGAATGTTTATTTGTGGTTTTGTGCCTTTGTGGCGAGCGGCGTGAATTTGATTTGTATACAAATCTACAGTTTTATTCTGAAGTTGATGAAATTTTTGTCCTTCAAAAATTTGTCATTCAAAATACGAGAATAATCACTGTTGAATTTTCGAAAAACTACCCTCATCTCCTTTTCCCACCCCTTAAGCAGGATTGTTGGTACTTTTAGATGAAATTTTGGCACACTTGACTTGGAATAAGAGGATTACGACTGTCTCCAACTGGATTAGAAAAACTCTGCATACAGTCCGGGCAACGTCGGGGATATAAAACTTTCTTTGACATGTGCCAAATATGCGTCTTTAAAGCCTTCCACTCAAACATAATTTCGAGAATGAAATCCCCTGATTTTTTTAAAGTAAAAACTAGAAAAACCATTATAACAATATGATGCCCCCACACTCCGAATTTCAAGGCATACAGCGAACGACAAATTTAAAACGCATTATCTTAAAATTCAAAGATCAAAAATTTAAACCTCAAAGCTCATATAAATATATACGAATATATATATACGATAATGCTCACGAATATCATAGTTCAAAGCTACAAGCTCGAAGCTCAAAGCACAATGCTTAAAAATAAAGGCTTAAAATTCGAAGCTCAAAGCTGAAAGCTCAAAACAAAACGACAACCAACGTCATGGTCGTGATTAAGCTCTCCACTCGATGAGCGACGGATGCAGATGACGTGGCGACCACACTTAGGGACGACCCGTAAGTTTAATTTAATTTATTTAAATATTTTTTATAATTTATTTATTAAAAATCCACGGTATAAATATACCATAAAAATGATTAAATGTAACAGTTAAAATCATAAGAAAATATTAAAAATAGTTATAAAACATAACAGTAAATTGTGGCATTTCATTGTGAGATGACATTACAAAAACGAGATACACAATTTTGTAGTACAAATAAGGTAGAATTACGAATATTAAATTAACATTGATTAAATTAACAAAATATTTGATAGCAACGCCCTCCTGTATCTAACTTCCGTGCTGTTAAATAAATCCGCCACATCTGCATATCTATTACAAACTACATTCAACCTAGGTACCTAGGTACAGTCCTGGTATTGTTGCATTTAAACAGGATTTTGGAAAGATTGGCTCTCGTGGATATATGAAATTCAATGAATTTTAATTAAATAAAGACTCTCCATACTACAAAACACAATTTTGAACATAAATAATAAGTCGGATATAATTGTTCGTTCTGAGAGTCTTAATAAATTTAATTCTTTCATCAAGTGATTATAGTTTTCGTTTTCAATGGGGATACCGAATTTAAAATGAATATATCATAGGAATTTATGTTATTTTTTTCCGATTGAATCTAAATTTAAATTGTGTTAATGAAATTATTGATCTAGGCATTATATTCGACAGTAAACTCACCTTTGTATGTCATATTAATAATATTATCAATAAGGCTCTTAAGAATCTTGGTTTTGTGTTGAGAGCTGCAAAAGATTTCAATAATTTGGGCACATTTATCATGTTATATAAACCCTTGTCAGATGCCAACTTGAGTATAACTCTACATTATGGTCTCCCTTTTACAATATTCATTCAGACAACATTGAAAAGATTCAACGTAAGTTTCTAAGGTTTATAAACTATAAATTGCATATTCCTATACAAAACATTGATAACAATCACCTCCTGGATAAAATGTCACTATTGAAACATTCGGAAAGAAGAATAAGCACAGATTTGATACTATTACATAAAATACTGCATTACAAAATTGACTGTCCTGAATTACTTCAATTTATCAATATTCATGTTCCCAAAAAATCATGCCGACATTTATTACCCTTTTACTTCAATAACACAAAGACACTAGCTTATCAAAATTCTCTTATTCCGAGACTTCACAGTCTTGGAAATAAATATTCTAATCTGGGCGATATATTTCATATTAAAACTAATCCTTATAAATGTTGTATATCCTATCACTTTTATTCTTTAAGACACTAATAGACGTATGTACCTACCAAATAACTTCTATGCTACTACTATATTGTTTGGAAGAATCTCTTAAATTCAATTATATGCGTGAGGATTCTTAGTTTCTGTTTATATTTTTATCTATGTATTTTGTTTTGTGTTTTGTTATGTACTTTGTTGCAATGTTTTTTGTCATTATCTTTCTATTTTCTTTATTGTTTAAATTTTTAAGTATTTACTTTGATACAAATAGTTTGTAAAAAAAATATAAGAAAGACCCATTAGGGCGTGTAATAAATAAAAAAATAAAAAATAAATGTATTTTAAAATGAGGGGACCAGATCGTGGAGTTATATTCGACTTGACTACGAAATAAGGATATATACAAATTTTTAACGTTGAAATATTCCTAAAACATGAAGTTAAGCATCTTCATGCCGTTATTATTGATTGTGTTTATATGGTATATAAGGCTTAGAGTCAAAAGTTATGCCCAGGTCATTGATTTCTTCGACAGAGGTAAGGGTTGAGTTGTTAAGTTCATATGGATAAATAATTGGTTGTTTTATTCTGTAAAATCTTATTGAATGACATTTATGTTCATATAAAGTTCGTTAGAAGAACAACAACTAATTAACCTGCTTAAGTTATTTTGTGGACAGATACAATCTTCAGCGGTTTTAATAGTTTTTAAATCGTCTGTAATTAGCAATACATTTGTACTGCCGGTTGTTATTCTCAATTTAAAAAAAATATTTTAGTTGAAAGGTAAATAAATACTTAAACCGGATAATTAAATAGAATCAATCCACGCTTTTCTTATGTAAAACACAATGAGTCTTTATTGGGTGGGTACAATCAATTTACACAAGTAGATAGTGCAATGATACGATTTTAGATTTTTACGACCAAAAGTATTTTTGTTATTAGTTTTTGGGATATTATGCCGTGTTGCGCTACCTCCTTCTTTAGCCAACGTTTCGGACAGCGTTACAGTGTCCATCATCAGGGCAGATGTGTAATAGTTAGGGGTGATGTTTGTACTTATCTACTTAGGAGCGATACCGTGTCGCCAGCTCCACTTCTCTATGAGCTGGCGCTACAATATACTTCAACATGTTTTTTGGCGTTTAGCCTTGATGTAACCGTCAATTACCGGATACCAAGAACTATTAAGCTTAGCTCCGTCGTCTCTATTAATATTTATAGGATTTTTGTGAATTTCAATTGCCTCCGTAATCAGGCGTGCTCTATGAGTTTTGGGTCTTCCCAGGACCTCAGGGACAAATCTAAAATAATGGGCTGACAAATCGGCAATCGCCGAGCACTTAATCGAAACCGCCCATTTCGAAGGAGGAACAATTTTAGTTTTTGAAAGTAATGGAGTTGGTTCAGCTACAAAAAGAGTCACCACAAACAAAAATTGAGCACAAGAAACAAATTAATAAATCATCTGGATTAGAAGAAATAATAAAATAAAACAAACAACTATGAAATGAGGCAAAAAGAGGTTTTGTTGTTAGATTTAAAAATAAAACAATTATCTGAGTAATTTTGTTTTTTATTTCTTTTATGTAGATTGTTTTAAACTATTATAAAAATGCTGGAGGTATAAATTAAGTTTACAACCTTGCAAAGTATTCCTCCATAAATAAACCAATACTATTCCTCCAGAGTATCAAATAAATTAGTTCTTGTGTTTACTTCTCTCACTATAAACGGTCTACTCATAAAATCTATAATTTCTTCGACAACGTCAGAATGCAAAACCCAAATGTCCATCGTGAATACAAATTAATAAATGAGACAGCAATATTAGACACTCTGAAATCGAAGGAATAATCTAAAATTTTTTTGACAGAACTTGTTCCGCTAAACATGTTAAATCATTTAAACAGCCGTTACTGGGTATTTAACTTTGACAGTTCTTTAAATGCGTTTAACGACTTAAATTTTGTCGTGCAAGACGCTAATAATATGTTTAACTTGATATTTAAACCGAATTTAACTTTTGGTGCAAGCCGCCCCTAATAGCGCAGTTGATCATAATAATAAAAATCAAACAAGAGCAATCTTACATACAAAAATCTCGTGTCACAGTGTTTGTGGTTGCACTCCTCCGAAACGGCTTGAGCGATTTTTATGTATATTTGGTAGGTATCAAAATAGGTTTTTAAGTATATTTCATACCGCTAGGTGATTAGGGTAAAAATCTGTTTTTTTTGAGAATTTTTATTTGTATTATATTTTTATTTGGCATCATCAAAAAATACCTATAACCCCAAGTTTTAACCCTCCTACCCCATCCTCCCATTTTTAATCGTGATTTTAGTATTTTTGTGTCAACGAATTTAACCACCGTTCGTATTTCAAACTGTTCGAAATTATTTATGTTGTTGAATGACAGATGGCGCTACGTCCGCCTCATCGAATTTTCATCCACACATGCGCAAGACATGAAGCGTCACGTCATTTTGATATTTCATTCGGCATCATGTTCTCGCGTGGCAAACCATCGAGCTTATTTGTGTTGGCTAAAGACGGACTGACAACAAAATACCGTACACTCAATTGCACTTCGAAGTTAATATTGATTTTCTTTATTTCATTTTCCTACTTTAGTTGGTGTTTTTTTGTTTCTATCGGCGGTGATCGTCTACAGCGCTCCATTCCTCTTTCTGTCGTAGTCCCATCCCCACACACCTACAATACATTCGTTATTTTTTTATTTAACAACCAAAACATTCACAAGAAATAAATCATATGGCAGAACAACATTTGTCAGGTCAACTAGTATCTTATAAAATATAAGTAGGTAGTTGAATGTGTGCTAAGAAGGGAGCTAACAAATAAATAAAGTACATTTACAAATCAATGTAACAATTTTACTAAAATTTATTTTGCTTTGGGAGGAATGCAGATCCGGGCACAGTTTTTTTTTGGCAAAAAACCATGTGTTCAGCGCGTTTTAAGTTGAGAACATTAATCTAGAAGGTGAAAAAAAGTGCGGAAAGCAATAAAAAAAAAATTGAATAAGTAATTAATTTTCAACTACGTTAAGTAAAATTTCACTTCACAAACCGATTCTGTCAGTACGCCCGCCATTTTATAAATAAACCAGTCATACTAACCTAAGAAAAGAAAGTCAGTGTCGCCAACTCCCAAAAATATTTATCCCTAAACTAAACTCAAAAACCCCTAGAAACCGGCAAATTACTTGAAAATACCCCTAAAAATTTTTTTTTGTAAAAATAATGAATAAATAATAAGCTGTAATGTTTTTTAATAATCTTTATTTATAAATTATTTAAAACATCAAATACGCTAGGTTTGTGTAATTATGGTTTGTGATTCAAAAGAAAGTGCCCCTTTATAACGCCTACTCGCGTCACGGCAAAAAAACATCCCAGTTTTCAAGTAGTTTAGCGGCTACGGTAGGCGTGTGTAACATGGTTTGTGATAGAAAAGAAAGTGCCCCCTTCGTAGCGCCTACTCGCGTCACGGCAAAAAAATCCCAGTTTTCAAGAAGTTTAGCGGCTACGCTAGGTTTGTGTAACATGGTTTGTGATAGAAAAAAAAGTGCCCCCTTCGTAGCGCCTACTCGCGTCACGGCAAAAAACATCCCAGTTTTCAAGTAGTTTAGCGGCTACGCTAGGTTTGTGTAACATGGTTTGTGATAGAAAAGAAAGTGCCCCCTTACGTTTTGTGTAACATGGTTTGTGATTCTGGCGTACAATCAATAAAATTTCACTTCGCAAACCGACGTTATGACAATCCAGCGGCCATTTTGTCACTGATATATTGGTATCCCTTATATAAGGATAAACAAGATACGATTGTAGCCGACTTCGTGGGATACATGGATAAGGCGCGTAACTGAAAAACAGAATTGCAATGTTAATAAACCTTTATTCATATAAGCACTTTAATTTGGAAGGTGAATAAATCTATAAACTAAATATTACCTTAAACTAAAGCGCCGTTTACACGCAATTTGTCTCCATTCCAGTACCTACGCGCCTTATTATTTATCCCCTACAATCGTATCTAGGCTCTTGCTTTTATCAAGTCAGGGATACCAACTTACCAACAAATTAGTGTAAAATGGCGGACAGTATCGGTTCATGAAGTGACATATTCTTGATACTTTAAACAGCTGTATCTCAATTTTGCCGAGCGCACCTTAATTTCTTTTTTATTCAACTTCTCCACACTTTTCTCATCTAGAAAGTGCCTTTTTGTTAAATTTCCAAACTGTGCCCGGATCTGCATTTCACCCTTTGCTTTTATTACAATATTCATGGACGGCAGAAGGAAATAACATGATTTAACACAAATTGGAATATCGCCATAATTCATTCTTCAGAATAATAGAGAGTTATCCTAAAGTTATTATCCTAAAATCTCATAGTTTTCCAAAGAATTAAAGTAAATACCAATGCACAAGTTATACAATAAGTTACACAACAGTTCAATATATATATATATTTTTATTTCAAAGCATTGCTAAACAGCTGTTCTGGTCAGATTTGCGGTCAACAAATCATCACTTGGCTATTCCTGAAAGCTATTGAACAGTTTCCACAATAACGTGGTCACAAATGACTGTGGTTTTGATTCAAATGGATTTCCGAAATGAAGGTAGTTGTTGCCGCAAGTAAGTTCCTGTGTTTGTCGTTAATAATCATTTTGCTGGATCCACACTGGTAGTACATAGTACCCCTGTAAAGTTCAGAACTAGATGTATATTTATTTATTTACTAGCTGGTTCCCGGCATGCGTTGCTATGCCATTTAATAAAGAAATTGTTTTTCCCTGCGTGTCCTTCTCATTCTTCCCGTCCCCCTTCCGCCTCACCTTCTTCTCTCGCGCCCCCTTTCCCTCTCGCGTTCCCACTCCGGCTCCTCCACCTTCCCTCTCCCCACTTCACTCCTCCACTTCCGCCGTATCCTCCTCACGAGTTCCCCTCCCCCTACCCCCTTCCGCGTTCCATACAATCATTCCCGGTACATTCAGCTTTCAAACCTATTGCAATTTTTTATACAAATTTCATAATGCCAGAGCTCACCAGTAGTTTTATACAAACCTTGTCCTGACAATAACGAACACAGAAAAAAAAGAATTTTCCAATTTGGTGCAGTCGTTCGGAAGTTATGCGCGTACATACATTTCGGCGATTCATTTTTATTTATATAGAAGAAGAAGATATATATAGAATAGATAGAAGATAGATAGAAGATAGACAGATTTAACGCCATAAAAAGGCTTTTAGATTACAATGATAAGATTATAAGTTACAGTGGCACAAAGGTGGGTATCAGCAGATTGTATTAAGGACAAAATAAGAATGAATAATATATAAGAGCTACAGTTATTTTTTTAAGTGAAACTTCTTTAGCGCCGTTAGTGACTTGAAATTCGGGAGAAACGGATACGCGTCACGACTCAGTTCCACACAAGTACTCGGTTCTAATATAATGCGTTAAATTCGCACCTCGGCGCGTGCCTTCCTTAGCATAGTGTGCAAGGTGCCTGAGGAGTCAGCGAACGGGGGTTTAAATCCTACGTTAAAATGTTTTATTTTGTGAAATCAATAACCAATCTTCAAACCACTTTAAAAAACAAGCAAAAGAAAATAAAGCGACATTCTAGTTTAACTTCTACCGCGTGTGAAATACAAACTCTGATATATTTTTTAAAAACTTAACAGTAGGTCTTTTAGAAAAAAATAGGATTGAGAAGAAATATAAAAAGAAATTTGTACTCGTGTAATAGTTATAATAACAGAGAACATTCTATGTAAACAGAATGATAATATGTTAAGAAAGGTAACTTAATAGCAAGTATAATCATGCAAGATTGTCAACATCAAGTACCTATACCTATTCATAAATTAGCATTGTTATTTGCAAATCGTCGAGTTCTAGGTATCGGCTTGTAAATAAAGTAATTTAGTATTGAAATTATATTAGCTTGAAATGGTTCAGAAAGTTTGCTCTCTCAATTCAGAGCTGTCAGTTAGATAATAAATTTGGAATAAAAATAATAATTTTGAATAAGATAATACATTTATCAGTTAACACTCTTCTGACTGATACTTAAAGATATCTGAAGTAGTCGTTTAGGAATCTGAAGTAAAATATAATATAGTAACCATGCAGGTGAATAGTATTATGCCTAACATTGATTATTGTGCTTGAGGTATGTTATTATAGTCTTATTAAAACTACTCGTTTATTCCGTGCAGTTGAATACATCTATTACTTCTGAGAAAGCATTGCCAACTGCATGCAATCTAGGTATAAGCGAGTATCTAAATGACTCAGTCCTGATATTGTTTTTGTAATCAAAAATAATTTTGGATCGAGTAGTTCTTGTAGGTATATGGAAGGTAATTAGGCTTAAGAGCGTTTAACCAGCCAGCGGACGAAAATCCACAATTCGTCGAAAGTTGTTCTAACGATTGTGCAGGGCGGTTACAATGAGAAAGATTAATTATTCTCCGTACCAGCTTTTTAAAATAATAACTTAATATCGATTTTATTTCATTCCAAATTTGCTTTAATTTATACCTACATCCAAAAATGCTGAAAGGCGTGATAATAAAACTATTAAAATAATGTACTTTTTGTAATTATTTTTTGATTATAAGTATTTATCATTTTTCAATAATGTCTAAGTTAAATAAGAATGTTAAAAAAATCTGAAATATGTTAGTTTGTAAGTGCGCAAATAAATACACAAAGGGACCAATTTTCGTCAAGAAACATATGAACGTATATTTTTGTTATTTGTTTTCGGGGTGTTATGCCGTGTTGCGCTACCTTCTTCTTTAGCCAACGTTTCGGACATCGTTGCAGTGTCCATCATCAGGGTAGATCCGGTAGATCACACATCTACCGGATCTGCCGGATCTGCCCTGATGATGGACACTGCAACGATGTCCGAAACGTTGGCTAAAGAAGGAGGTAGCGCAACACGGCATAACACCCCAAAAACAAATAACGAAAATGCTTTTGGCCGCGAAAATATTAAAACTTATCACATGAACGTATATATTTTTTAATGATTTTATTTAAACTAAAATTAAAATTCTAAAACATGCGATACCCAGTTAATGTATTGATTTATTTTACTGCATGATTATATGATTTTAAATGGGGTGGTATAATACAAAATCTTTTTTGAAAATTTAACAAATCTGCCAACAACCTATGGTATAACCTTATTATACTAAAATAATTTTTTTTCTCAAAATTTAAAACATGCGAATACTAGATAAAATAACAATCTTTCGAAATCCATTTATAAGTTTTTGTGGAAAAAAGTCAATACGTCTAAAATCTCAATTAAAAATGACATATTTCTGGTCTTCTCTGGTAATGCCCTCTTAATAAATCAGGGCAGTCTAAAATACCAGTAACAATTTTAAAAATAAAAGCCAAGTTGGAAATAGGTCTTCCATTTGTAGTTTACAGATTAATAAATTAGATTATTATTTTTAATTGTAAAACTAACGTTTTAAGACAAGATTTTTTATGCATAGCACAAAGGGTAACAATTATTATAAGCAATAATTATCAGCCTGAAACACTCATCCACATTGAAAAATCTTCCGAGAAAAGATACATGACGCCAACGGGACTTGAACCCGTGTCCTCTCGATTGCCGGTCGATTGCTCTTGACCACTGAGCTATGGCGGCTTATCTCGTACCCGCCAAATGATTCAATATATGCTAGAGTTTCATTCAACAATTACTGCTTATTATATTTTTTCCACCTGAAAACAACCAACTTTATTTTTGCGAGAGAAACATTGTAAGTGTTAAGTCCCTCGCTAGGTGGCGTCGAGACAAATTATGTCTTCATTTTATTGGGGAAATACTTAAACTTGTCAAATATTAATTATTATTTTTAATTGTAAAACTAACGTTTTAAGACAAGATTTTTTATGCATAGCACAAAGGGTAACAATTATTATAAGCAATAATTATCAGCCTGAAACACTCATCCACATTGAGAGGGACTTAACACTTACAATGTTTCTCTCGCAAAAATAAAGTTGGTTGTTTTCAGGTGGAAAAAATATAATAAGCAGTAATTGTTGAATGAAACTCTAGCATATATTGAATCATTTGGCGGGTACGAGATAAGCCGCCATAGCTCAGTGGTCAAGAGCAATCGACCGGCAATCGAGAGGACACGGGTTCAAGTCCCGTTGGCGTCATGTATCTTTTCTCGGAAGATTTTTCAATGTGGATGAGTGTTTCAGGCTGATAATTATTGCTTATAATAATTGTTACCCTTTGTGCTATGCATAAAAAATCTTGTCTTAAAACGTTAGTTTTACAATTAAAAATAATAATTAATATTTGACAAGTTTAAGTATTTCCCCAATAAAATGAAGACATAATTTGTCTCGACGCCACCTAGCGAGGGACTTAACACTTACAATGTTTCTCTCGCAAAAATAAAGTTGGTTGTTTTCAGGTGGAAAAAATATAATAAGCAGTAATTGTTGAATGAAACACTAGCATATATTGAATCATTTGGCGGGTACGAGATAAGCCGCCATAGCTCAGTGGTCAAGAGCAATCGACCGGCAATCGAGAGGACACGGGTTCAAGTCCCGTTGGCGTCATGTATCTTTTCTCGGAAGATTTTTCAATGTGGATGAGTGTTTCAGGCTGATAATTATTGCTTATAATAATTGTTACCCTTTGTGCTATGCATAAAAAATCTTGTCTTAAAACGTTAGTTTTACAATTAAAAATAATAATTAATATTTGACAAGTTTAAGTATTTCCCCAATAAAATGAAGACATAATTTGTCTCGACGCCACCTAGCGAGGGACTTAACACTTACAATGTTTCTCTCGCAAAAATAAAGTTGGTTGTTTTCAGGTGGAAAAAATATAATAAGCAGTAATTGTTGAATGAAACTCTAGCATATATTGAATCATTTGGAGGGTACGAGATAAGCCGCCATAGCTCAGTGGTCAAGAGCAATCGACCGGCAATCGAGAGGACACGGGTTCAAGTCCCGTTGGCGTCATGTATCTTTTCTCGGAAGATTTTTCAATGTGGATGAGTGTTTCAGGCTGATAATTATTGCTTATAATAATTGTTACCCTTTGTGCTATGCATAAAAAATCTTGTCTTAAAACGTTAGTTTTACAATTAAAAATAATAATTAATATTTGACAAGTTTAAGTATTTCCCCAATAAAATGAAGACATAATTTGTCTCGACGCCACCTAGCGAGGGACTTAACACTTACAATGTTTCTCTCGCAAAAATAAAGTTGGTTGTTTTCAGGTGGAAAAAATATAATAAGCAGTAATTGTTGAATGAAACTCTAGCATATATTGAATCATTTGGCGGGTACGAGATAAGCCGCCATAGCTCAGTGGTCAAGAGCAATCGACCGGCAATCGAGAGGACACGGGTTCAAGTCCCGTTGGCGTCATGTATCTTTTCTCGGAAGATTTTTCAATGTGGATGAGTGTTTCAGGCTGATAATTATTGCTTATAATAATTGTTACCCTTTGTGCTATGCATAAAAAATCTTGTCTTAAAACGTTAGTTTTACAATTAAAAATAATAATTAATATTTGACAAGTTTAAGTATTTCCCCAATAAAATGAAGACATAATTTGTCTCGACGCCACCTAGCGAGGGACTTAACACTTACAATGTTTCTCTCGCAAAAATAAAGTTGATTGTTTTCAGGTGGAAAAAATATAATAAGCAGTAATTGTTGAATGAAACTCTAGCATATATTGAATCATTTGGCGGGTACGAGATAAGCCGCCATAGCTCAGTGGTCAAGAGCAATCGACCGGCAATCGAGAGGACACGGGTTCAAGTCCCGTTGGCGTCATGTATCTTTTCTCGGAAGATTTTTCAATGTGGATGAGTGTTTCAGGCTGATAATTATTGCTTATAATAATTGTTACCCTTTGTGCTATGCATAAAAAATCTTGTCTTAAAACGTTAGTTTTACAATTAAAAATAATAATTAATATTTGACAAGTTTAAGTATTTCCCCAATAAAATGAAGACATAATTTGTCTCGACGCCACCTAGCGAGGGACTTAACACTTACAATGTTTCTCTCGCAAAAATAAAGTTGGTTGTTTTCAGGTGGAAAAAATATAATAAGCAGTAATTGTTGAATGAAACTCTAGCATATATTGAATCATTTGGCGGGTACGAGATAAGCCGCCATAGCTCAGTGGTCAAGAGCAATCGACCGGCAATCGAGAGGACACGGGTTCAAGTCCCGTTGGCGTCATGTATCTTTTCTCGGAAGATTTTTCAATGTGGATGAGTGTTTCAGGCTGATAATTATTGCTTATAATAATTGTTACCCTTAATAAATTAGAAATCAAATTCGTTTCTCTTCTTGTTTGTGTGGTGGGGGGAGTTGGTAGAGGTCACAGTGGGATGCTGAGAGTGTTCAATCAAAATCTGTAAGTTTATTTTTTATTCATTTATCTTTACATTACATTGGCGTTGTACTGTGCCTGTCTCAGTAGGAACTCATATGTTGAGAGCAAGCGCAGCTTAAGATGAATATATGCGTGAAATCCTATTTAGATACTATTTTGATTAATCTTTACGACGAATCGGCTTACAGTATGAACATCAAAAAATATGCTACGGATAAATTGAAGCTTTAACTACTTTATCTATGTATTGGAATTACAATAAAATTATTATTTACGTAACAAAAAATATAAGCGTAAACCACTAAAAAAAATGTTTTCTCATGACTTAACTATGAAGTAATGTAAGTAACAATTTTTTAAAAATACCCCTTTACGGCTAAGACTATTTTTGACTTTATCTATGTTCTAACTTTTTTTCGTTCTTATAAAATTATGCACAAAATAAATAAAAACCACTTTTTCGCTTACTAGCCTCGTGCAAAAAGACGCTCGATTTTAAAATTTTGCAGGCATGAGATTCGACATATTTCTAGCGTTTATATTCCTCTTAACACAATAGCAGTTTATTTTATTTTATTTTATTTTTATTTTATTTATTTTAGGGAAAGTTGACAGCAAATCAGAGAATACAAAATAATACAATAATAATATGATAATTATGCCAATTATGAACTTTCCACTGATAATAATTAATAATAAAGTGTGACAGTGTAAGGGTATTTTCTTAGTTTTATTGTTTAGTTACAAAACATAAAAAAGGGGGGGGGGGGGGGGGGGGGGGGGGGGGGGGGGGGGGGGGGAACATAGGGATAGGATTAAGTGAAAAAATTATAAATTAAAATTAAAATTATAAAGAAATTAAAAAAAAAAAAACATCAAGAATATTTTATTTTAAATAAATGACAAAATACAATCATCGTCATATCATTGCGAAGACAGACCTATAATCGGATTTAATAAAATTGCTTGTCGCACATATTAAATTGATAATTCAAGACTTGGTGTCTGATTTATTTTTAAAATAATTTGTATTCTGTTAAATGGTCAATGGACGCACGTTATAAGGCTTTGTTGCGAAGTATCCAAAATTTCTTTGGCCAAATGAATTGGAATTGAATTGAACTGAATTGGATTTTTTTAATTTAAAACAATTGAATTTACCATTTCTAAAACAAAAACAAGAATACAGAGAGAGATTGAGGATGCATAAAATAGAACCACAGCCTTAAATTCATTAATATCTAAAGGTTTATTGCTTGATCTTGGAATGGCTTCATCACTTTCCTGAAACTTGTGATTAATTATTTCCGAGTGCCATTTAAATAATAATCCGCTTTCGAAAACTCTGTTGGCGATGCTCTGCATCCTGACACGATAAGGATAATGTTTCCAAATGAATATCATTGGGGAGTATGTCTTCCACGGATCCTTCAACAAGCAGTGGATGTCAGTGCGAGACATGTTGGACAATTGTTTCTGCTGGTAGAGCCTCATGTAACTCAGCGGAGCAGCAATAGCGAAGTCTCCTTGGCTAACTCTGTCTATGCAAAGTTTCAGAGGAGTACAAATCTGGTAGTTTCTGATGAATGCTTTACCATTTTTATCTGATGTATCGAAATTAACTATGTGAATACCATGCCCCCCAAATGATATTGTAGTTTGTGATATATCATCAAATGTTTTCATTTGTTTCTCGGTGCGGGGATGAACAATAAAACTTCGCAGTGAGCTTTGGATTATAACATTTGTAATCACACATACAACCAGCCACCCTACAAATGTTAACCTAAGGATACAGCTATCATGCTTAAATTTTGTAACTCTTCCCAACATCATTGAACCAACTGCAAATAATGTATCAATACATTGCATCAAAGATATCGAAACATTTTTTTGAGCACTAAAATATTGAACGATTATAGAAACTAGTAACGCTGTCGCACCTATGAGTATCCACGAATCACATGTAAAAATGTATTTGGATCTTTCCCAAAATGACAACGTTCGAGCTACGGGCACGCACCAAGTGAGTTGATCCTGCAGGTAATAGATAATAGTATCAAAGTCAGGGTTGGATAGTTCAGGCAGAATGTTGCCAGCAACAACATCAGCTCCTTCAAATTCCACTGAAAAATCTTGATCCAGCAAACCTTGATCGTACGATAGCAGTGGGTGTATGTTGAGAGATAGATTAATATTGTCTGCCATCAACTGCAACAATTTGATTTCTATACCTTTATTTTCAGAAGATGTTTCATTGTAAATAGCAGGCATGATATGTGGTTGGGAGATGAAGGCCAGAAGTTTAAGCGGGCATTTTATCTGAAACATAGTTGGGAGTTTTGTTTGCCCTGCATTTAGTTGGTTCAATTCTCCATTCACGCAAACGTCCAGATTGATTGCTTTCTTTGCTCTCCTTCCACAGCTACCAGCTTCAAATGGAAACCAGGTGAATGACTCGACCTTTTTATCATCGGGATCTGTCAGGATGACATACGAATCGAATACTCTGTATTTCCTCAGGACGTTGAATACCATTAAAATGTCAGAATCAAGATTATCAATAATAATGAAGAATCTTGTTTCTGGATTCCAACTGGGATGTTTCATCAAAGCAATAATTTCGTCCGAAATGTCTTCGGGTTCTTCTAGGATGATTACGTATATTGTAATCTTATCTATGAAGTTAAAGGTAACTAATGATTTATTTTTTGTGGTTGTATTAATGACTGACATGTTTCCAGCTGTGTGTATTTTTAGGAGTAGATATTTTTGGGTCGTCGGTGTTGTGCGGCTTGTTTTGATTTGAAAGATATTTCCTCTGAACTCTTGCATTGAAGAATGGCCCATGTATTTTTCTACAATCTTTAAAACGCAAGTAGCAGTTTCTATTTTGATTTTAATATCTATGCGGGGCAGTAAAATATCCACTACGTTAGTTTGAACAATTGCGATTGAGATTAACACCAATAAATAGACAGTAATTAGCATTGTGAAAACCGTTTCCCACCGTTTTCAATAATTTAGGACGAAAATAGGTAAGGAGGCTTCACTTAACCGAACACACCGAGATTCAAATATGACTAGTGAAAATTTAAAATGTTCACATGATCATTATTTAATTCGAATGCCATTTTGATTGCGTGTTATTCGTGAAATTAAATACATTTATGCGGCCTCACTTCGTGGGCATACCGAATGCAAGTGATTAAAATAAATTACAATATGTACTCTATAATACCTACAATAACAAAGTCTGCCATACGCTATAAGTTTATTTGATACAGGGTCCGGCAACTCAATAAACAAATCCGAAGTTTGCGTTGTGAAAATGGAAGGCATCAGTCGTCGAACTTATCATTGGAAAAAATCTTCCATCAATTTTTTGCAATCGAAAATACGTGGATGGGAACCAATTACGTAGGTAGGACGTTGAACTTATTTATTAGTTTTATGAACGCGAATCCGAATAACGGAAAACGAGTATGATAAATCGAATCATGTCACAGATATATGTATATATCGTTGTACATAGTAAAACACGTATTTCACTGAAGATCTATGAAGTATTTTCAAATCACATGCCTTTGCGGAAACTAAATTCTTAAAAATATATTGAATATTTTCTTCACCTTCTTCTGTATTCTTCTACCTCAGAATGCTCAATTTTGACCTATGTTGCAGTTACATCCGTTGTTGTATTGCGAATAGTAGGGGCAGGCTACAGAAGTCATGTATACGGTGAGCTTTTATACATATTTGATAAATTGGTCATTAATCTCTAAACGACACCAACCTGAGTGGTTAGTTTTATTTGCTAGACCCTGTCACATTATGAATATTTAATTTGTAATAGTTCTTTTGTCAGCGAAGTATATAGTTTGGACAACTCAATCTACTGGGTTGTAACTAATTAACCAGTCGACCAAAGTACAAAAGTTTGGTTGGCATATACGAAACAATGTTGAATTATTAGTGTAATATAGCTCTTACATGTATGTTTTTTAAGTAGTCACATACTTTCTAGGTACTGATCGATAAAAACAATATGATATTGTAAAACAGTCATAAAACTCTAATAATTCATGAATATACTAAACTTACAATGATTTTCATACAATTTTTTCTTTGCTAAATTCACTAAAACAATTGTGGTGAATATAAATCATGATAGAGAACATTAACAATCAAACTGGTTGATAATGTTCTTGTTAATATTCATATCAAAATTAAAAATGTATGTCTACTAACGCCATCTACTAACAAAAATGTAAAACCTTTTATTTGTAATAAAAGCCAGTCTGTTGCGAACTGCATAAACGTGTTGTCATTCTAAGAGGTTATGGGCCTCCTTTTTTCGATTTATCAGTTATTTTGGTGATTAAAATAGATAAATTGTGTACGTTGTTTCGCAGAAACATGACCACGAACTATATTGCGAGTGTACCCAGGTTAAAAGGCAAGGAGAACTACGATTTGTGGAGCTTTGGGGTACAAAATTTATTGGTGCTAGAAGGCGTGGAAGAGTATATCAAGCCAACAGCAGATTTTGAAATAAAACCAATAGATGACGCAAAAACGAAGGCAAAAATAATATTAACGATCGATCCAGTTTTGTACGTGCATATAAAACACACCAAGAGTTCGGCAGAATTATGGAATACATTAAAGAACATGTTCGATGACTCTGGTTTATCAAGAAAAATAACCTTGCTTCGACATTTGATATCAATAAGACTTGAAAATTGTGACTCCATGGCTACATATGTCACACAGATGATCGAAACGGCTCAACGGTTAAACGGCACGGGATTTACAATAACAGACCAGTTGGTAGGATCATTATTGTTGTCAGGTTTGTCTGACCATTATTCTCCAATGGTATTGGCACTGGAACACAGCGGGATTTCGATAACAGCTGATGCCATAAAGTCAAAGTTACTCGATATGGAGGTAACCAGTGATTTTGGAACCGGTGGCACAGCGTTTGCAGCGAGAAATAAATATTCCTCTAGCAATACCAACAGTAAGTCACAGAGATATAGTGGCCGTCAGTCAAAGATAAACAAAATGTCAATGACAGCTGATACGCCAACGAAAACAATAACATGTTACAGGTGTAAAGAGGATGGACATTATCGAAATCAGTGTCCGTTGTTAAAGAAGGATACAAGTAAATGTGTTTTTAATGTTGTTTTCCTGAATGGAAAATATAACAAGAATTCATGGTACATCGACTCAGGAGCCAGCGCACACATGACGGCGAAGAAAGATTGGGTTAAAAACATAAATACGACGCCGTATTTACCAGAAATTGCTGTCGCCAATGAATCTAAAGTTCAAGTTGTTTGTTCCGGAGATGTCGACATTGTGTCGGAATTGAATTATCATATAACAGTTAAAAATGTGCTATGTGTGCCTAGTTTGACAACCAATTTATTATCCGTAAGTAAACTCATCAAGAATGGAAATAATGTCATATTTGAAGAGAAACATTGTTATATTCGAAACAAAAACAATGATTTGGTTGCAACTGCGGATTTATCAGAAGGTGTTTATAAATTGAGATTACAATCACGAAGTTGTTTGTTGACAGTTCCTGTTAGTGGAAAATTATGGCACAGAAGACTAGCACACATTAACAGTCAAGATATGCAAAAAATGAAAAACGGTATTGTGGACGGTTTGGATTATGAGAATACTATTGACATAACCAAGTCTCAGTGTATTACCTGTTGTGAAGGAAAACAGATGAGATTACCTTTTTCTCATGTGGGTGAGCGGAGTACAGAAACGCTTCATAGAATTCACAGTGATGTCTGCGGTCCGATGGAAACAAATTCTTTAAATGGAGCTCGATATTTTCTGCTATTTGTAGATGATTATAGCCGAATGACGTTCATATATTTTCTGAAGCAGAAGAGTGAAGTTTTCTACAGATTTAAAGAGTTTAAATCAGTTGTTGAAAATCAACTTAGTAAGAAAATTAAAATATTAAGAACAGACAATGGTTTAGAATTTTGCAATAAGGATTTTAAGAGTTACCTAAACCAGGCTGGTATAATACATCAAAAATCAAATTATTATACACCAGAGCAAAATGGGCTTTGTGAGAGAGCTAACCGTACAGTGGTTGAGAAAGCTAAATGTTTATTATATGATGCAAAGTTAGACAAAAAATTTTGGGCAGAAGCAGCTAATACTGCTGTATATTTGAAAAACAGGTCTATTGCATCAGGATTGGATAAAACTCCTTATGAATTGTGGTATGGATCAAAACCAGACTTGAGTCATCTGCGTTTGTTTGGCAGCAAAGTCATGGTGCATGTTCCCAAACAAAAACGTTTAAAATGGGATAAGAAAGCCACACAACATATTTTAACTGGATATGGTGAGGATGTAAAAGGTTATCGTGTGTATAATCCTACTAAGAACTCAGTTATTATTAGCAGAGATGTCAAAGTTATGGAGGATGAGACAGATGTGCAGTTAACCAATGAAGAGTCGGCCATCTGGATTCCTAATGAAGGGACAACAGAAGACAATCTGGTGGAAGAGAGTAGTGATTCAGTGGGGGAATTGTCTCAGAATATTCCAGAGACTGAGGACCCTTTTGATTGCTTTTCAGATTCTTTAATATATGATGAAGGCAATGAAGTACTAACTGAACTTCCAGCACAAGATGTCTCAGAACATGTAGTTCAGTCAACAAAACCACCCGAAGAAGTAACAGATGGATGCAGCACGCGCCAGAGAAAGAAACCAGAAAGATATGGTTTTAGCAACATGTGTGTTTCCAGTACTGTTCCAGCATCTGAAGAGATTGTATTCGCAGAGGCTCTCGAGGGGCCAGAGAAGGAGCAGTGGAGGCAGGCGATGGCTGAGGAACTGCAGTCATTTGAGGAGAACGAGGCATGGGAGCTTGTTGATAATCCGGGAGATGTGACAATAGTGAAGTGCAGATGGGTGCTTAATAAAAAATTTGATAGTGAAAATAAAGTGCGTTTTCGAGCTCGGCTTGTGGCAAAAGGTTTTTCACAGAAAGCTGGTGTCGACTACACAGATACTTTTTCACCAGTAGTGCGACATTCTACCATACGATTATTGTTTGCCCTTAGTGTAAAGATGAGAATGAGTATTACTCATTTAGATGTATGTACTGCTTTTCTAAATGGAAACTTGAAAGAAAAAAATATATATGTCTTTACCTGAAGGTTTTGTAAACAAAAGTGGGGGAAAGGTATTAAAGTTAAAAAAGGCCATTTATGGATTAAAGCAATCTTCCCTTGCATGGTATGAAAGAGTTAAAGAGGTTTTAACTAAATTAGGTTTTAAAAATAGTCAATATGAACCATGTTTGTTTACAAAAATGATGGGTAAAATTAAAATAGTAGTGGCACTGTATGTAGATGATTTTCTAATTTTTTCTAACAGTGAGGCTGAAACTACTAAATTAAAAAATGTATTAGGTTCAGAATTTAAGTTGAAGGACCTAGGGCCTGTTAGACAATATCTAGGCATGAGAATTAATTTAGATAAAAATAAAAATGTTATTACTGTAGATCAACAACAATATATTGAACAGTTAGTTTCTAAATTTCAGATGTCTGATTGTAAAACACAAAGTACTCCAATTGAGCCTAAATTGAATTTGGATAAATCAACAGATAAATGTTTACCTAATGTTCCTTACCAAAAATTAATTGGAAGTTTAATGTACTTGGCCGTATTAACGAGACCAGACATTGCTTATTCTGTCAGCTATCTCAGCCAATTTAATAATTGTTATGGTTATGTACATTGGAACTATGCAAAACGAGTGTTGAGATATTTACAATGTACTAAGAATTATTGTTTAAAATATGGTAATAATAATAATGATTTAAAAGGTTTTGTAGACAGTGATTGGGCGAGTGACGCTTTAGATAGGAAATCCTATACTGGTTTTTGTTTTATGTTATCAGGATCAGCTGTTTCTTGGCAAAGTAGAAAGCAGAAAACAGTATCTTTATCCAGTACAGAGGCGGAATACATTGCCTTGTCTGAAGCTTCCAGAGAGGCCGTCTACTTTAGAAATTTAATGCATGAAATTACTGATTCACTTTATGTAATTGACTTATATTGTGATAATCAAAGCGCATTAAAGTTAGCCTTAAGTAATCAAAGTCATAGTAGGTCAAAACATATAGATGTGCGCTATCATTATATTCGAGATGTTGTAAAGCGCAAATTTGTTAAAATTAAATATATTCGTAGCGAGGAAATGCCTGCTGATGTACTTACCAAAGGTTTATGTTATAAAAAACATTATAATTTCATGAGATTACTTGGCGTTGTATGCAATGAATAAACTGTATGTTTAGTTTATTTTGATAAGTGGGGGTGTTAATATTCATATCAAAATTAAAAATGTATGTCTACTAACGCCATCTACTAACAAAAATGTAAAACCTTTTATTTGTAATAAAAGCCAGTCTGTTGCGAACTGCATAAACGTGTTGTCATTCTAAGAGTTCTCTATAACTTTCTTTCCGGGATCACATTAATAACATCGTAAACAAATCACTTAAACTACTCGGCTTCATTCATAGAATTACCTCTGACTTTAAACATATAAATACACTTAAAACTCTTTACTGTTCGCTGGTCCGCCCTCACCTTGAATATGCTAGTGTCATTTGGTCTCCTTTATAAGCTGTCCACATTTGTTACATCGAATCTGTACAACATCGCTTCCTACGAGGAATTGCTTGGAGGTTAGGACTTGAAAGAGGAGAATACTCGTATGATGAAATTGAACAAACTTTAAACATTTCCTCTTTAGAAAAACGTAGAAAGGACTCTGATCTAATATGCATTTTCAAAATTATCAACAGTATTACTGACACACCTGCTTTGTTACAACTCATCCAGTTCAACATTCCTTCCCGTAGACTCCGAAATAATGAATTGCTGTTCCTCAATCAACATTCAACTAATTATGGATATCATTCTCCTTTATCCAGAATGTCGAGACTTGTCAACACAAATCAAAGCATTGAATTTTTTGGTGTAAGCCTAAATGACTTTCGGCAGTCGTTACGCAAAGTGGTTTTTTAAAGTCTTTTTAAATCCAACTTCAAGCTACTTGTAGTTATCTTCTCTATGTACTTTTATATTATATGTATTTTGTCAATGCTCTTCATCTATATGTAATCTCCTTTCATTGTGATCTCTCTTTTTTTCTTTTCTGTTCGTGTTATTGTTATATTGTTAATTGGATTATTTGTCCGTAAATAAATAAATAAAATAAAAATAAAAATAAAATCAGTTTTGTAAGATTTAAGTAAGAAAAATTATTGTACAATTAATAACTAAATAAACACATTAAAAAATATCGCAGAGTGTAATGTATGAAGGTATTAAATATTAATTCATGGTGATTCTATTTTCAAATTTTGAAACATTGTGGATGATTATATATATACCTATTATTTTATTATTATTGTAATAACTATGCTTAGCAAACTACAGTAATAATCAATCATTAATTGTTTATTTTATTTTACTTTATTGTTTCTGTTCTCTTTCTATTTCTCACTATGCAAAATGTGTTCGTAGGACTATAATATGAAATGCAAACACCAGTTACCACCTTATATTTTAATCATTAATTTGCTTGTAAATATTTTTTTTTATTACCATTCAACAACTATGCTAAACAATCCACGGCTATTTTATGTTTTAATTGGTTATTTCATTTTTATTTTATTCTTTCTTTTCTCTTTTTTTTTCTTTTGCTATGCTAAACAAATCAGTTAGGAACTATATTTTAAACTTTATTATTATTTTATTTTATATTCTTTCTTTTCTTTTTATTTCCTCTTTTTATTTCATCAATTTTCTATCTTTTTGTACAAATCATGTTCAACATGTTCATACCCATAATTATTTGACTGTCCTAAAATGGGATAATACTCCTAGTTGGGCAGTCAAAATTTGATAAATTATGTATATAGATGTATATTATTGTGCTAAATAAACAAATAAATAAAGATTAGACTGTAGGTACTTTGATCATACTGATTATGATATGAATAACATTTTCATTTTATTTGTGGGAACAATACATAGGGCTGCATGATTTTTTACAGATATTGCGGTTAACTTTAAAACAGTTTTCAAAGTCGTTGCTCAGGGAATTTCAAAAAAGTTTATTTTTTATAAAGTAAAAAAGGACAATATGTACAACTTTTCGAAGATTCGACCCAGATACGTAGGGGTAAGTACGAAAAGTAATCCGTATACCTAATAATCTGAAGGCCAGGCCTTTTCTAGTACTTACTTACTTACTCCTACTAAGCGAGTTCTATGAACCCGTTTGCATCAGCAATCCGCATGCTAGAAGATTTCGTATATCAGTATTTTTTTTTGTTAGACTCGTTTAATATTATTTTCTTAGCTAATTTTGACAAGATTTGAGGATTTTGCCGGAGGAATTTGCTTCCTGTTGGAGTTGAAAACGGTTGATAAATTCAGCTTACAAAGAAGCTGCTCTGAGAAAAATCCAACTTTACCAAAGGTTTCTGTTTTGAACAAGGCGAAAAGTTCGCTGTCAACATTGAATGGAAAATACAAAGTGTTCTTCTTTATTATTTGGTTGACAATCAATCTCGTTCTAGAGGTTTTTCGATCAGTCTAACGAAAGTGTGGCAAAAATTCATCGGAGGCCGCCGTTAAAACATTAATGAACACGTAATTATGAAGACCGTTCATTGAGAATGATGTGGAGGTCCCGTAAGTGAATTTTATTCAAAGATTTGAGGAGGTTGCTCTAATATATTTACGGAAGAAGTGTTCCGGGATATTCTTCAACCGTTACTGATATTTCTGTAGTTTTTGACCAAAAATAGCGCGAACCCCGTGATTCAAACTACCTCTTCACTTGATGTCGACGAGTTTTATTATCCCGGATGAAAAAGGTCCTAAAAGGGAAACGCTTTGCCGGTGTAAAAGAAGTTGGAAGGAAGACACGGGAGAGTCACTAAAAGGCTTTCAAAAATTTCTTGGGCATTAACTAAGTTTTTTTACAAATAAAACTTTTCGAACAAAAAATCACCAACGGGCATCAAAATTGATGAGTTCAAACACTCTTTCGCGTAGGTAGTTAAAAAAACGAAGATTATTTTATAGGTGACCAAAGTGTTAAAATAAATAGATACCTACCCGAGATTTCATAAATAAAATCCGATTACTTTTGGGTAGGTAGGAGTAAAGAAAGCAAAAATGCTGTTTCTCAGTGACATTTCGCATCGCTGTCGAATTGGTTTTCGACCCCATATGTAACATATATTATTATACGCCACTTATTGACCAGCACCAATACATTGATCGGAGAAGGCCGAATCAATCCTTATTTAAAGCATTGATATGAAGTGTTTAGTTCAAGCATGAATATTTATTAGTAACCATAAATTAAAACAGTTTATTAAAATAACACCATTTAAATCATTAACTATTTTCGATTAAAATGAAAATCAAGATTAGGAAGATTGCATTATTGATAAAAAATTATCAACGACGGCTTACTAGCGTGTTCTCGCCTAATGGTATTCGATAAATTTACCGTAAAATAATGTTTTTTACTAGTAACACCAAGCGATTAGGTACAATGTGATAGCTATTTTTTTTTTTAAATTAGTTTTCAAGAATACCACGCAAGAGAGATTTAAAAAAAGTGAATATCGCAATAGCGTCCCAATATCTAAACCTGGAATATAGGTTCCCACTTGCATGGTTTTTATATTTTAAGAATTAAGGAGTATTTCACCATCCTCCCCGTAGGTTATCTATAGGATAACGAATGTTTTCCATTAATTAAAAAGATCTATTTGTTTAAAAGTCAGAGTTTAGAATTCGGTTCTAGGACCTATGAATAGTAGCTGTATATATGATAAGTTAGCAGAGTTTTTTTTCTACTTGTTGTGAGTATTTATTTGTTTATTTATCGTTATAGTATGGATAGGCTGGATGGTGAAACACCCCCTTAAGAATTGGATATATGTGAATCATATACTCGAGTCGGGCCATGTCAAAAGTCAGAATAGTGGAAGAGTATGTATGAGACGATGTATGAATGTAAACTAGTCAAGGAGTGTGTGTCAAGATCCAGTTGTTTGGCGGTGCATCCTCTTTGCATATCCCTGCACGGAAACGATGTGATGGTTGGTTAGTTTTTTTTTCAATAAGCGGTTTATTTTATATATTACGTTACGTTAATACTGTTTAATCCTTGATTTAACACATTTTGAAGGTTCAATTATTTTCAAAATGCGGATAATAAGCCCACTGAGTTTCAATCTAATTAATAATGGCCTCATTATAGTTTGTAAATTACACGCAAACAGTGAAACAATGAAAATATTGAAGTTACAAACTAGGACTAATTAATTTGAAATTTTGGTGGCGGTACTATGTATTATAAATTGGATAATTTTTTTGTACTATTTAAGTTATGTACTATTTTAGTAACTTTTGCAGAACCGTTTTTTTAAGTGAAACTTCTTTAGCCTCGTAGTGGTTTGGAATTCGGATGAAACGGAAAAGCGCATCACAGCACCTGCGAAGCATCTAACTGCGCTCATTGGCCGCTTTGATTATATTGGTTGAGATATGAAAGGTGGCCTCTTGATTATAACCACATTTTCAAAGGCTCCTATTGGTTGAGATTGTTTTTAGTAAAATTTCGCTTCTACCGCGAGTGAACCGCACTCGATTTTTTTTCCTTTATCGAGTAAGAATCTATACTACCTAAGGGAACGTACCTACCTATACTACGGGACCTCTTCGGGGGGGGGGGGTCTTCAAAATTTCACGCTTGGTACAAATGAGTGGCAGTTTGCTTAGAATTTTGGTCACCGGGGGGGGGGGAGGGGGGGGTTAAAAATTGCAAAAATTGGTCACGTAGTTTGGGTATGTTTCCTAATTTAATTTTAATTGTGTGATGTAGTATTGTATGCATTTGGAAAAAAAATCATCATAATATATGTATGGAACATGCATTTATTTATAAATTTTCTGTTAATAATTAAGATATGCTTATCAGTTTTTTCTGTCCATGTTTGTTCCTTAATTTTAAGGTCTACGTTCATGGCAGTATAAATTTTTTTTCACTAAGTGCCTTTGTTACAGCTAGAATTAACTGCTGAATATCAGTGAAAACTAGTTCTAACTTGACAAAACGCGTTTTCTCGAAATGATTCAGTTAAAACTATTTCAAGCGAAGTCAAAATTCATCATGCTTTAATAATAATAATAAATGGATAATTTGTAGAGCACCGTTTTTGTGAAAAATCACCTCAAGGGCGCTTTACAATTTATAATAATAATTAATTTTGTTATTTACAAATAGATACAGAAACATACTTACTTGCAGGTCACTTTCGATAAACACACTTTATTAGAAAGTTTATGCTTGGGGAAGATACGACTTTGCACGTGGAGGACATTATATTTAAAACATTGGACATTGCATGACATTAACTTTGGTACCCTTATCTCTCTTGGTTTTACATTTATATTTATATTTATACGAAGATTAATGCCAAAGTTGAGTTTATATTTATTTTGAAAGATTGGGGAATTTTAAGAATTTGCTTTATTTTTACACACTTAGTTATTTACAATGTTGCGAGCCGTGAAGGCGAAGGGGAAAGGTTGTTTTAACTTATACTGTCTGAAAAGATGTTTTAAGTTTAGCTCTAAATTCCGCTGAATCTGTGATCATCCTTAACTCGTGTGGCTGTCCATTCCAGGCTTTAGGTCCTGACACTCCGAAAGCTTTAGCTTTATTCTGATTGGTCGAGTAATATCAGGTTAGGTTATGTTAGGTTAGTTTTTTAATTAACAGTTATTAAATGTTTTAATAAACAGTATCTGTATTTTCAATCCCAATTTCAGTTTTAACAAAGGCAGTTTGTAAAATCTAGTTTTAACTAGAGAAAACGCGTTATAACTAAAAACGAGTTTTAAGATAATACATATCATGATAATACTCCCATCTTAAACACGAGTTATTCTCAATTAGGGAGGTATTAATTAACACCAAGAAACTGTTTTACATTTACGCCATTCTCCCACCAGGCAGGCAGGAATAATAATGGATCAAAAATTTCTGTCCTGTCACCCTTGTAATACTTTAATCACTGCCATTTTTTGTTTGCTGTTATTCCTACTCTTCATTTGATCGGCATTTATTGATCTTTCTGGATTTCTTATTGCATCACGGGTCATATATTCTAAAACTCTAATTCTTTTCTAAAGCTTCAAAGAAAGTAATCGTTTATTTATAAATCTCGTTCACTGTAATCGCATCGTACGAGTGTTTACGGTGTAAAGGGCTATATATGAACCCGGCATAACGGCTGGGCAGCGTTCAGAGGAAGCTACAATAAGCCAAAAACGTGCATATTCTTAGTGTGTCTTATATCGCCACGAATAGGCGAGTAATAGGCATGAAAATCGCTTGACAAACGGTGGTCTAGAGCAGTGTTCCGCAAACTTTTTATGTTCACGGTACACCTAACTAATCAAGAAATTTTAACGGTACACCAAATAAAAAAAAAAACAAGGTAAATTTTGGATAGGATTGGCTAGGCTTATTACGAATAACGGCGAACTTTGAGGTAAAACTACGAAAGCTGCATGTCATCATGATTTAAAAAAAACATTCCAGGTTTTGAATGGTTTGTTTGGCAAAGCAGGGTTTGTCTAGCCGGGTTTGTGTAATTATGATTGATATTTATTACATAACAGTGACAGAATGACCGCGAACTGTCACCGAATCGGTTCGAGAAGTGAATTTTAATTTTACGCAATTGATAATTAAAATGCATCTTTTTCCGCCGCCACCAAGCCAAAATGTTTCCTTTTATAGTAATTACGGCATATCTAATGTTTTTTTCAAAAAATTATTCGTAATAAGCGTGGCCACTCCGAACCAAAATTTACCAAAAACAATATTTTATAAATATTTATTATTAAAATAAATATAACATGAAAATATGTTTAATGCGAAATGTGAGCCCGTTTAACGTTGATAACGCTGCTCGCATCTCTTCGTCGATCGTCCTAATAGCCCAGTCAGCCTGTGTTTTTAGATGGAACTAAATAGTATAAAGCTAATTTTTTCCCCATCGACTACTAACATTTAGACAAGTGTTTAGCAAAAAGTCCCCGCCCCTACCCCTCTTGCTTCCCCCCCTGTGCCCCCCCAAACATGAAAAGTGTAAGGGTTTCGTAAATCGCTTCTATCTCGATTACTAAACAACATATCGGATTGAAATTTTTTTTATTCTCTTTGCTGTAATATTGTCTACATTTAATATCCAGTTAATTTTCGTCGTAACTTTTACCGTTTGTTTGTAATTCGTATGATAAGGTAAAAATTTGCATATTTTTTGGCAAGTAATTTTACTTTTTGTCATATAACTTTTTACGACGACATTTTATGAAAAAATATTTCCCACAAAAGTTGTAGTCCCTATTATTACCTTTAAAATGATATAAAATAATACTTACTTTGTTGGAGATCCAGCGATATTATCATGGCGGGTTCGGTCGAGGTGAGGCCGGCCGGCGCGGCGTTGCAATGCAAATATTGTTGTATAGTGAGAGTGTTTTTTATCTTTAAGGTACACTATTGCATTTTCTATAAATAAAACTAATCGAGTCTCGGTGAAACCTAAATTCCTCACTTTTTAAATTTGTTTCAAATAATAATAAGTATTCAGCGAAACTAGGTATTTTAAATAGTTTTTGGTTTGAAAATGCATGTAATATTTTTAAAGATGTTATTTTAGAAGAAAATAATTGCGGTATCTTAATTTTATGATATCTTAAACTTCCATGAGAAGTTCTTCATTTTCCTCGACTTAAACCAAAGTTAAATTGCTGCATGATCCGCCACAGCTCCCGCACATTTCTGTGCAATCAAGTGATGCTTTAAAGCAGCTACAATTATTTTTGCAAGCCTTTTTGCAGTTGCAGGAAACTAAGTTTATAACTTATTCAGCTGCCGGTGGTTTTTTTGAGTGCACTGGGTACAGCATGTTGTCAGTTAAAATCCATCTCCAGTCCGTAGCGGTGATTTCCTTATCTCCGATCCATTTTTGAAGCAGCACTAGATGTTGGAGGGAGGGACGCCATATTAAATTTGGATTTTAATGACATTTTTGCAACAGCTTTAAGGTACATTGAATATCTACTGTCATTCAGACATGCAGACCTTGTGCATCCATATAGTTTCAAGACAAAAGCCTCTCCTACCTCTTTGAGAATATTTTTGTCTGCCTGTTTTTCATAAAACTGTAAAACTTTTGTGCGGAGATCATTTGATGAACTTAGCAATTTGTACACGTTAATTTTGCCTTTGCCAAATAAATAAGACGTGGTATCACATCCTGTGATAGCATGCAAAAATAATATCACATCCTTCATATCACCAATCTCTTCACGAATCTTGCTGATGTCATACGTTGATGGTGTGCCAGAGGGTTTGTGAAAGAATAGTCGCACATTTTGACACTGTGGTAGCCCTAACAATAGAACAAAAAGATCAGTATCTTGTCCGACAACAACTACAGGCCTCCCACTTTGTATCTGGGAAACATCTATTGCTCTTCCGACCACTTCAGTATCTGCATCTTCCTCCGCCACAATGGTTGGAATGTTTGCTTCATTAAGCTTTTGAGAGAGCTGTTCAATAAGCTGGCTTTTGTTTTTTGGATTTGCCAAAAATTCGTTTTGCTTCACAGAGCACTCCATATTAACGTTGAATTTCATTTCTAGAGATGTTTTTTTACTTCTCCGCATATGTTCGACCCCATTTGTGGTGGGATAGTCAGGATACCCATCGAACACAACATGACAATCTTTCCCATACCGTTTCATTACAGTGTCAACATACTTCTCTATGATGCTGCTATATGTTACTTTGTCAGGCCAAATAACACAAAAGATACCCTCCATCTACTACATATATTTTTGGGGGCAAATTCTCAAAAACTTCGTTGCTAACTGTCCATTTTTCAAATATTTTCATAAGACTCGATTTAGTTCCCTTTCTTATCATTTTATTGTTTTCAAATAAAGACAAAGGGTATGGGCTGAGTTCATAGTTGAAGTATTGTTTGAGATTATTTGTTCATTGAGACATACAAATAACCCTATTAAACAGCTGATCAGGATTAATTGGCACTTTTTCTAGCCTATAGTTTTAACTTTATTTTTTCTTTTCAATTTAACATCTGCAAAATTATTTCCTTCGATGTCTTTCAAGCAGTTCATTCCTACATCATACGCTTCATCGTAGTTTACACCCGAACTTATCACTACTAGACCAGAGGATAAAGACATTATATCTTTGCTCTGTCGGAAAGGATTATGAATACGCAGCCATCCGAGAAATTTACTAATATCTTGCAAGTCCCTTTCTCTTCTACTGCATCTTAGTTCAGTGTGCTGTTCGTTAAACTGAGTCAAGCAGCCAGAGAACTTCTCGAAAGCCTCACAAATTTGTAGGGATCCAGGAGCACAAGCAATGAATTTGGTTAGCTTCCTCTCGCTGAATTCTCGTCCATGAGTAAGCCCACCTATGGATTTTGATGATCGCATTAATGTCTGCTCTATGGTCATGTCCGTCCAGATACCGGTAAAAAATCTATCTGTACGCCGAACTGTAAAGAAACGTTTATTGACGAACGTTTCGAAATCTTCATTTGACATTTTCGTTTGTACACTCAACATTTGTTGTAAGTATATTTGTGCGGATTTAGCGTAGAGCAAATGTCTGTAAATTTGCTTGACTGTATTAATGTGCAAATTCCAATCGCCGATTCTCTCTGCCAGAATAAAGTCTAGAACCAAATTCACCAATTTAAACTCTCGTAGCCACGGTTTTGAAGTTCTACTAGTTTTAACCAAATCTTCATACACTTCTTCTAGTCTTTTCATTATTTCATTTGTTTTACAATCTCTCATGGCGTCTTCAACAGTTGTTTGTTTGTTTATTGTTTGGTTATTAATATCCTTAAAGTCGTTTGTAATCATTTCTTTAAGAGATGAACATTCCTCGAATAGCAGTAATATCAAAGCTGCCTGGGTCATCATATGAGCTCTATAAGACCTTGCGTAAGCATGTCATGACATAAAGTGAGGAATCGTTGATTTTCCATAAACAGAGGTACATATTTCTTCGATTCCACTACCTTCCATAAACTTTCCTTAGCAACCAAGGAAACTCATTAGAAGATGGAATCCGCCTAGTCTGACGATTACTTCAGATATTTCACTTTCTATAAAAGAACTTGCAATAATGTCTACTGCTTTCAGGAAAAGTGGTTGGTCAAATGTCACAATACACGGCTGGCCAGCTAACTTGCTTTCTTTAGAAGCGTAACTAAGGGCAGAGTAAATAGCAGTCGGATTTTCTGGATCTATGCTTATAAAAGGCAAAGCCTGTACATAAGATGGTTCAAAGTTTTGTCTATCATCGTAACAGTTTCGCATGTATCCAAACCATCCAGGTAGTGAAATTGGCACAAAAGCAAAACTACATAACCAAAGCATGTTACGAGCTGAGACTAAGCATTGAGTGGGCATATTTTCAGAAATGTTTTCTATTGTTAAGGACTTTAAGCCACTTTTCTCCATTTTAGTATACATTAAAACTGGGACATTGAATTTACCTTCAAAGTCGCATGTCTTGACACGTGGAACTCGGACATCACTCGACACAGGTGTTTTTGGAGTCACAGGATTACAGTAGATCCGAGGAACTGGCTATTTTAGGAGCCAGTTCCTGTTGGATTTACAAAATGGTCACAAACACTCAAACCGGGCGAAGCCGAACTAAAAGCCGCCCGCAGGGCCTAGCAGCAAAGTGAATAACTATTATTTCACGTTCACGATTTCCACTAGTACTACAAAGGGCACAGGACAGGCTAGGATAAGTCGGGATGTGAGGGAACAAGTTCCGACATCAGTGTCGCGGAGCGACGCAGGGATGGTGCGCACCAAGCATTCACGGTTGATATCTGGCGTTTACTAGTACATAAAGTCACATTAAAATATATCATTTTAAAGGTAATAATAGGGACTACAACTTTTGTAGAAAATATTTTTTCATAAAATGTCGGCGTAAAAAGTTATGTGACAAAAAGTAAAATTACTTGCCAAAAAATATGCAAATTTTTACCTTATCATACGAATTACAAACAAACGGTAAAAGTTACGACGAAAGTTAACTGGACATTAATTATAGACAATGTTACAGCAAAGAGAATAAAAAAAATTCAATCCGATATGTTGTTTAGTAATCGAGATAGAAGCGATTTACGAAACCCTTACACTTTTCATGTTTTGGGGGGCACAGGGGGGGAAGCAAGAGGGGTAGGGGCGGGGACTTTTTTCTAAACACTTGTCTAAATGGTAGTAGTCTATGGGGAAAAAATTAGCTTTATACTATTTAGTTCCTCCAACTGGTGTTCTACGACACAGGCTGACTGGACTATAAGGCGTTCTCTTTTTTTTTGACTTTATCGTAGTGGGAGTTGAAAACCCCAATTCGCATAAATAGGTCGTGGCAAATGGTAATAGAATTGCAATAGCTCGCTTTGACAGCAGTGGATACTCATTTTTTACGTGGAGCCAAAAATGTGCTAACTCTGTTTCAGAAAATTTTAAGTAGTATCAGTTTTAAGCTCCATGAATTCTTCCTGCTCGTTTATTGGTAAATGTTCAAGGGAAATGCTTTCCGAAAATGGATTTCTTACCCAGTCCATAGGTTGCAGGTCACACTTAGGAAAATATTGAGCCATTGTTTCTGCTAACAGCTCCAAGTGTTTCACTATCAAAGCCTGCACTTTTTTTCTGAATCGGCAGCCATGACATTTGGAAACATTTCGTTACTACCATTGGTAGCGTGGCTGATCCATAGCACCAACTTAGCACGAAAGCTTTCAATCTTGTCCGAAGACGTTAAAATGTTACAATTTCTTCCTTGCATTTTTTTGTTCAGCTCATTTAATTGAGCGAATATGTCCGCCAGATATGCAAGTTTTGCTACCCATTCTTCTTTTTTAAATAGAGAAGCAAAGTCTGAACCCTGGGTTTCTAGAAATGTCTGGGTCTCATTTTTCAGCTCGTAAATCCGAGAAAGCACTTTTCCGCGAGAAAGCCATCGTACTTCTGTATGAAACAGAAGTGACTGATGATCTGCTCCCATTTCCTGACACAATGCATTAAACAGACGAGAGTTCAGCGGTCGCGACTTGATGTAATTGACAATTTTGACGACTTCTTGTAAGACAGACAACAATTCATCAGGCAGAGACTTCGTTATCAGTGCCTCTCTGTGTAAAAAGCAATGTAAATTTTTAATATTAGGATTTTTTTCAGAAGCCCTGGTTATAAATCCCCTAATTTTTCCTGTCATAGCTGCTGCTCCGTCTGTGCAAATGCTTAAGCAGTTGCGCCAATCCAAACTATGTTCACTGAAGTACTGGTTTGTTACTCTGAATATATCTTCTCCGGTGGTATAACCAGGTAGTGGCAGACAAAATAAAAACTCCTGTTTTATTTCATATCCATCCGTGTACCTCACATTTGTGATGAGATGCGCGTGACCACTGATATCAGTAGACTCGTCGACTCGTAGCGCGAAAACTCCACTTAGCCTTAATTTTTCAATTAACGTTGATTGAATGTCGGTGGATATTTCATTAATGCGACGTGAGATCGTATCTGCTAACGCAGGTATTTTTTCGATTTCCTTAGCGGCTTCTTGGCTAATCATAATTTTGACAATTTCTTTGCAGACAGGTAAAATTAAAGTTTCAGCGAGAGAATGAGGTTTCTTCGATTTAACCAGCATATTAGCGATCACGTAGCTTGCTTTTTGCGCTTTGCTTGATGTATTGAAAGACGAACTCATGAGAGTTACCTGTTTCTTAGACTGGTCTTTCGTACGTTGAAAGAAGGCTTTATCTTTGTGAGCCACCGATGGGTGTTTAGTTGTTAAATGTCGTGAAAGTTTACTGGGCACCATCGAATTATTAGCCAAAGTTTCTCCACAAACAAGACATTTTGGGATTGGGCACGATTCGTCACCGCAATATATAAAGCCATAACGCACATAGCTCTCATCGTATTTCCGATCAAAAAGCTTAGGTTTTTTCTTCGTTGACTCTGCTTCTTCTTGGGAATCATTAGTTTCACTTGACAAACTTGCGGTACGTTTAACGAATTTATCCATTATATACACGTAATATGGGATATTTTTTTGCAATTAAAAAAGTCAATTAAGTTCGCGACGACACAACCAAACACTAGCATTAACGAATGACTACTAAACAAGCGGGCGCAACGTCGCCGTCGTAATTCGTAATGTTATGTTGTCACGCGCATGCACCCCGATAGCTCGTGCGCAATCACGTGATAATGTAGCAATAGCACCCCACTTATGTAGTATAGCACACGTGATAATGTAGCGTAGCGGCGTAGCACACGGCCACTTCGCAGCGATCGAGTCCCACCCACGCCACCTCCGGCCGCCGCGCCGCACAGAAAAGTAAAGACCGATTTACAGAGCACTTTGTGAGAAGTGACGCGGGACTCGCGGCACACTTACAAATGGCCACGGCACACCAGTGTGCCGCGGAGCACACTTTGCGGAACACTGGTCTAGAGGTCACAATGTCAAGCATAAAAGTGCTTTATCAAAAATTTATTTTGTGAATAATTTTGCAAGAAAGAAAAAAGTTAATCAACGGAAACTGTTACAGAAAATTTTAGAATCCTGTCCGGTGGCAAAGCCTTATTTATGCACTGACATCGTGACACAGCGTATAAATAGGGCAAAAAACCCGAATTAAAAAGTTCTCCAGTAACTCTTACCTCGACAAGAACTCTCTCCTCCTGTCCGCTCGACCTTGCTCTGACCTGCATCCATTCGCCTCGTTTTCTTCTGACCGTCGCGCGTCGCTTCACTCTGGACCACGGATACTCTATGCTCTTTGGACCAGATGCGGATACGTTAAAAGGATGGAGGCATTAGATCACCTCAGAACAGCTCTGAGGCAGTAACTGAGACGAAGTTCTCCCAACATCTTGGCTCCTCCGTGGATTGGGACCTTCAGCTATTACAGTCTGTGTGAAAGACGGAGACGTTGCTTACAACAATATTTTAAAATAGAGAGTACGGGTGGCATCATTAAATACATCTATTTAAATTTCGATTTTTGAAGTGGATGCAAATTTTGGAAGTGGAAATTAACTCACATACCGACATCCGATCAAGCTGAAACTCAACAGATAAACTCGATGTCGATGTCAATCCATTTTATCAACTTTTGGTGGCAATCACGCATACACACGCATTTCTCCATAAAATACGAAAATAGATGTGCTATATTGATTTTTTTTAAAGTAATAGTTATTCACGTTCTTTATTATGACATAATAATATTATATTGGCTTCGATCACCGCGAAAGATGTCATCGACTCGCTCAATGTTGCGTGGAGTCACTGCAATCAACGGCCTGCCGCTCCGCTTTTCATCAGCCAGCGGTGTTTTTCCTCCAGCTTCATCACAGCGACAAACCCCTCATCTAAGAGTGCTGTCATCTATTGTTGCATCCGCACCATATTTTTCAGTCTTTCATGAATTGGAATGGGCGGTTTACCATCCACATTCAAGAATCAATCACAGAACGCTGTCTAATACGAACATCGATATCGGCCATTTTGCAAGCTACTATAGTGCTGCCACCTGTTGATGCAGAAAGTTAAGGTTTCAAGAATATCGCCAAATTCAAAATTTCCCTTAACTAACTTTATTTAAGTAGAAAAAAATAGGAGGCGTTACTTTTTGACTGACCCTCGAACAGTAGGTAAGAAATGTATACATCTTTCTATGAACAATTTTTTGTGATTTTTTAATTAGCAATGTTTTCACATCCACGGTATTTTATCAATTGAATAAAATTTTCACGATTTTTTTAGTAAAGCTGATAGAGTTCAGAGATACAAGCGGTTATTTCTTCATGTCGTTCATTTAACTTATATTGTACTGAATCTTTCTATTATTTCTGGATCTCCCAAATTTATTATTAATCGGTAAAATATGTTACAACACACTTAGGTATACCTTCAGCATCTCAAAAGTGTATGTTTTTTTGCTTTGTCTACTGTCTTTTCCCTTTTCAATTAAGTCTTTCTTCCTTAGCAATCATGCCGATTCTTTTTCGACAATTTCGACAAATTCACCTCTAACATAGTGGTTCTGCTTATGTTAATCATAACACACCTCTTGCCCTTAAATTCAACCCTCCTGACTGACGTAGTTTCATTACATCTATCCATTAGCAATGCGTCAGTAATTCAGTCAATCAACAGCCGCATTAACTACCGTTTCCACACGAAGAGCATCAATTAAAATGCATATCTTTTTTACAATACCTACCGGTTATAGAGCGAATAACGTCGCGTGATTTTGTGTAGTATTTCAACAGTTCATCAAGAATCCATTTGTGTGTACGTGAGGCATGCCTGCAGTGTGAAGATGCCACGTCATCAGTGGTGTCACCATCCACCTCTGTCGCCGATTACTTGATTACCCCTTCTGTGGCGGAATATTTCAACATTTATGCAAAACACCATATTTCCCAGTCCCGATTATCTCGCATTTATAGTAATTTAAAAAAAATTGATAACTATTAATAGCGTAAATGTAGAGAGGCTGGGGCATCTGTAGTGTGTAGGTTAGTCTTGTGGTTTCAACATCTTTCAATGGACATCGTTAAATATATCGTTAAAGATATGGTAAAGCAAAGATTTGCAGTATCTCAACAGATGTCACTTCAGTATTATATTAGTACGATCCATCGTCGTTCGTGTCTACTGTAAGAACAGTTACGATGATAGCCGAAGGCATCTGATAGTTGGTCGGACTCCATGAGTCTGGTGGCCAGCAGCGATAGAATAACTTAAAACCTACTAGAGTAAGGACGTCTTGTCCAGAAAAATATTCATTGTAAAGTTTACGATAACGTAAATAAATCAACTTGTAATCACAACGAACCTCGGATTTATTTGGAAGTTTCTTAACACATTTTAAGTCAGTAGTATTAATCAATAAGATTAACAGATACTACAGAATCTATATTTACTGGAAAGACGTGTAAGTCTAACTGTTGATTAATCGGAAGGTACAAGGTGAATTATAATGAGGTACTGTCGACAAAGTGGTATATTGGTGACTAGTGATGTGCAATTATCGTTTCCCATCATTCTAGGCGGCAGTCATACGGAACAACGACGTGCGTATTATTATGTAAACATGCTGACACAGGCGCAGGCGGTTCGACTTATTGAGTCGTTGCACCATGCATATAACCACCCCATACCACACAATATTTTATTTATTTATTACAAAAAAACATTACATCTCAAATTATAACAAAATTACATAAGGTTTTTTCCTAATTATTCTACTACTCCATAAGTTGAGCTGAAGAAGTTCGTGGTTATGGGAGGACATATATACAGAAAATAATGCTTAAAAGACAATATAGGCAAACAATAATCAAACACTTTTTAAGTACTTAACTACAAAAGTAATTCCACATAATATTGACCTAATTCAAAATTCTAAAATTCAAAATTCTAAATATACGTATACATGTATGTATGTGGGTAAGTATGTATGTGAAAGTGTATGCATCTGTAAATTATTTATGATAATGAACCCGTCTCAGAACAGACATCGTCTATTGAGGCGGGTTACTTATTTGTTTATGTACGATACTTTAAAACGATAAACGCCCGGGTTGCCGGCATAAATTAAAAAAAAAAAATTACAAGGGTTAATTCAATGTAATAATTTTACAATAATATTGGTACAAAAACATTAACAACAATCATTTTAACACAATAAAGATTTTTTAAATGCTAGATAGTACATTAAAGGTACAATATCATACCATTATCCAATTTCAGGGACCGTATTTGTTTTTTGAAATGTTCATATTTCAATGTTTCGGTTATATTACTTTTAGGACAATAATATAGTGTACCATCTCACACCTAAATACAAGTACATAGTGGTGCGGGGCTGTGGTCATTCTTAGCATTGGGAACCCAATGGCTGTTAAGAGGAATATAAATGCTAGAAATATTTCGAATCTCAAGCCTGCAAAATTTTAAAATCGAGCGTCTTATTTGCACGAGGCTAGTAAGAGAAAAAGTGGTTTTTATTTATTTTATACATAATTTTATAAGAACGAAAAAAAGTTAGAACATGGAAAACCTCAAAAATAGTCTTAGCCATAAAGGGGTATTTTTAAAAAATTGTTTCTTGTATAACTTCATAGTTAAGTCATGAAAAAACTTTTTTTTGTGGTTTACGGTTATATTTTTTGTTACGTAAATAATAATTTTATTGTGATTCCAATACACAGAAAAGCTAGTAAAAGCTTCGATTTATCGTTAGCATATTTTTTGATGTTCATACTGTAAGCCGATTCGTCGTAAAGATTAATCAAAATAGTATCTAAATAGGATTTCACGTATATCTTCATCTTAAGATTAAGTGAACTTACTGAAGACTTGGCTTACGGAAAGAATTCATTTGTATTAGCTTACAATAACATATTACTTATTCTAAAGACTTTAAAATTGTTATTCATGTTTTCATAATTTTTTTTTTTATCTAAGTATATTTCTGTAAAAAAATTAATTTTATCTTATATCTATAATTGTAAAAATGTATCTAAGTATATTTCTGTAAAAAAAATTAATTTAATTTTATATCTTTAACTGTAAAAATGTAACTATTTAAATCTCTATAATAAGATCTTTAATGTAATGAACCCATTAGACAAACTGCTAAAAAGTAGTTTATCGGGACTTTTTGTCTTATATTTGTAAAATGTATAAAATAAATAAATAAAAAAAAAAATAAAAAAAAGCCATAAGAGGGGTTAATTTTATTTACGAAATATTCTTTGTAAATTTGATATAAGGCGTTTCTTTTATACAATTCTACTTATTTATTGTTGTTATACGCCCTTAGGGGCTTTTACATAGATTATAAAATAATATTTAAGTTATCGAGGATTACACATACATAGAATTTTTACCAAAAGTTATAAAAGTGAAAAATTTTAAGAATATAAAGTAGTTTTTGAAGAAAAACCACTTGTATATCTTGCATAAAGCCGTGAAATATTTTAAGCAATGTAATATTTGACAATAACATAGAACATAATATAATATTAAACATTACAATAACACATCAAATCGTTAAATATATTATACCCACGTTACAATAATTTGTAGGATTCCACAAAGTGAGTGTGATTGATAGTTGGTTGTGTATGTGTTGCAAAAGAATGTTGTATTTTGTCTAGTATTCCTTGTCGGTACATGGAGTTTAATAGTAGCAACGATGGCATTCTGTGATAGATGGTAAATTATGGGAGGATTATTATACAATTTGGGAGGCGGAAATGGGTACCGCCGCCCCGGGAACCTTTATTGGATAACCAACACCTTTGCCATAGGTCACCCCAAGTGGTTCGCTACGTTTGGTGATTTAGCAGGGTTGCCCAGGTTAATGGGGTGAGGTTTGTCTAGGTCTTGGAGGCGGATGACCAGGACACACTGAACCCCAGTTTCCTGCCCACTCCTTAAACCCCTTTCTTTCTTAAAACTCTCCTCTCCTTTCTTTCCTTAAAAAACCCTCCACACAGCATCCCCAAAGATGACATGATGACAGATGCATCCTGTGTGGAGCTCATGTAAAAAAAAAATCTCCATATATCTCTAAAGTAGGAAAGTCGTACGGTTTCCTAAGAATAATTTTAATAATTATTCGTTGAACTGTAATTATTAAGGCCCCTCCCCACCGAATAATGCCACACTGCATCTCTCAACCAGTCTCTCCCGATCCGGCCCGCCACGCAGAAGGTGGGCAAATGCAGAGACGTAGCGAAATACATGGGGCGACCTGTAGCAGGGGCCTTGGTTATCCAATTCACGGGGCGGCGGAATCCATATCCGCCTCCATGAATACAAAGAACATCCAAGGCCATAGTCCTGGTAAATACGCGAAGCACTTTATAGAAAGAAAACACCTTCGAATGAGAATATGGGAAGATATTGGACAAGAAAACTAACGTATAACGAAAACACGAATGGGAAGAGGAAAAAAGAAGGGTCAAATGGAATTAGAACCAGATATGCCACCTGAATTAATATTATTAATTAGGGACCCATATTTTTATTGCAGGGACTGGATTAACGCATAAAAGACAGATCATTAGATTGATGCATTACTTCATAACGTATAAAGATTTTGAAGGAATTGTAGATTATTGTACACATACATGTAATTTATTTTCATTTACAGAATAACCTCATTTCCTAACAAACTTACGATAACACCGTTGATACATATTTACTCCCCCCAAACTGCTACACCACTGCCCCATAATTCGTGATATATTCGAACACTACATCCAAAAATGGCACTACTGAAATTAATCATAACTACGAGTAAATACAAGATTAGTAGAAGTTGACAGCAGAGGACCAGATATCAGATACAGTATCGGATGAAACGTCACCGCCGAACGCGGGCCGCGGCCGGTGCGGTCGTTCAATATGAACTTACGACCCACCCGTCCGCGGGCCGCGATTGAAAGTCATGCGGCCGATGCAGGCTGCACTACGTCCCTGTTATTGGTTGATTTGAATTTAATGCCCACCTGGATTTAATGCCGGCGGCCAACCAAAGCTTGGGATTTGCTTTCGAATTTGGAACGTGTCAATGCCGGATTTGAGAGAGGGAAAATTTGTTGGGTTTTGGATGTTTGTAAAATGTAAAACTACGTGATGTTTAAATTAGACTGCAAATCTACAAACGTATCTATGCTTTTTAGTAAAAATTGAACCGACGAATAAAAGAGGCGGCCAAAAGAAGAACAAACTAACATAATTTGTCTGTATGTATCTTTTGTTTTCTTACAAGACAAGTGTGAGAAGGAAGAGGACGACCGTCGATGATGCAAGTACACCTCTCTCTGGGACTACTAGGCATATAATATCTTCAGTGACCATTATTAAGTAAGTCTAAAGTCATGGTGTTTGAAAGAGGGAGTACGAAAATAGTGTGCGATATAGTTGTGAATGATGAATACTTGGAGCAGGTGGATGAGTTTGTTTATTTGAGTAGATGTTTACGAGAGATGGGAAGGCCGATAGAGATATTGAAAGAAGGGCAAATGCCGGTAACTCCATTAATGGAGGACTGAATGCCGTTGGCGCTAATAAAAAAAACTGTCAAAAGAAGCGAAGCTAGCATTCCACAATGGAGTCCTGGTACTTACCCTGATGTGTGGCAGTGAGGCATGAAACTGGCAGAGGAAGGATGAAAGAAAACTTAATGCTGTTGAAAAGAGATCCCTGAGGCGTATGTGTGATAAAACCATGTATGATCATGTTAGAAATGTGGATATCCGCAAAGAATGTAAGGCTGATGTAAGTTTAATGAGTAAGATTAAGAAAGGGACCCTCAGATGGTTTGGGCACGTAGAGCGAACGAACGAAGGAAGTAGTGTAAAAAGAATATATGACGCAAATGTGAATGGTAGAAGAAGTCGGGGACGCCCGGGGAAGACATGGCACGATCAAGTGAATTAGATACTTGAGACGGGCCATGTCAAAAGTCAGAATAATATGTATGAGACGATGTATCAACGAGAGTGAGGCAAAGAGTGTGTGCCAAGATCGAGTTGTTTGGCGGTCCGTCCTCTCTGCCTACCCCTGCGGAGAAACGGCGTGATGGTTAGTTAGTTAGTTAGTGACCATTACACCACTGGACTGATGATCCCCATAAGCGAGATCTCCACCGATTTGATAGAAAACTGTTAACACCAATTTGCAAAAAAACCTTTCGACTCCTAAAACACTGAAGTTGACCATCTACCGATATTTGATGTTATTAATGTTACTCAATTTCACCGGATGTTACCCAAAAAAAATTGCTAACTAATGGCATACTTTTTTTTCACGTTCGGTCCTCACACGAGGCTCTAAAAAATAATTCCCCTCAGAGCTTGTGTCATTTTTGGGGATGTTGTGTGGAAGGTGTTTTTAGGAGCGGAAGTCCTGGGAAGGAAAGGGTACGAGGTGTTTGAAGGAATCTGGGAGATACTATGTCTACGAGTGACGGATGTTTAAATAAGAACTGAGTAACAATCTCCCGCACTCAAGTGCTAGGTGATGATCCGATAGAGTTCTGCTGGGAGGTCAAAAGGTCTCTCTCGACCATTCTCTCCCGATCTTATCTTTCGTGCAGTTGGTGGGCCGATGCGTCCGCCGCCAAGAAGCAAGCCAAGAGCCAAGCCACACCCAACGAACCCGGGCACCCTTTGTTACGTCATCAAAGGCACCGAACCTCTTGGGGTGACCTATATGAAATAGGTTGGTTATATAAAACAAAAAAAACGAATGTGCTTTAGAACACACGACGGAAGTAAAACTTATTTAGCTCCATCTATATCTATATGATAGGAATAGAGAAAGAAAATGTGCGCGCGCACTGCTCTCTCTTGCTCTTAAAGTGTGATACACACAATAGGCCTGCACTATATCTTAGATATACGAAACGTAACTGGCTATGAGAGAAAGAGAGAAAGAAAATGTGTGCTCGCACCTCTCTCTCTTGCCCCTACAGTAATACACGAAACGTAACTGTCCCTATTTCTATCTTCACTAACTAATATCTCCCTCTCAACTTCCGTTCGCCTCGCCCGATCACACTTTTCGTAACGCTCTCATCACGCATTCACCAGCTTACTCCCCAAGTTAAGCGTGCGTAAAGAAGTTTTACTTCGAAAATCGTTCGAGGGGCAGCGGTATCACCTCTATCAGTTGATTAATTGAAAACAATAGGACAGTTAAATCATAAATATCTCGTAGTTAAATTTTTTAATTCACTACCTGAAAAAATCAGACACATGAACAGTAACATTAAAAAAAATTAAAACTCAGCTTAAAAATTATAACGAAAATTTGAATCGAATAAAAAAAATAAAATTAAACCAATATAATAACACAAGTACACACAAGCCCTGCTTATTTATAGGGGTAAATCAAATACATATATTATGTAATTAATTATTGTATAAAATTTATTGTAATTTATGTATCTTTTTGTGAATAATAAAAAAAAGTACTTCGTCGGTGGTATTAATTCTTTTATCTAAGTGTTTTTTTTGTTAGATTTATTGTTTTCATATATTATTTAGTTTTGCAATTCGATATAAATTCTGAAGTATGTACATAAATGAAATTAATATCTAATATATAAAATTCTCGTGTCACGGTGTTTGTTACCATACTCCTCCGAAACGGCTGGACCAATTTTGATGAAATTTTGTGTGCTTATCTGGTAGGTCTGAGAATCGACCAACATCTATTTTTCATACCCCTAAAAGTAAAGGGTGTTCCACTCCGAAGAAAATTATTTTCCCCATACATTTTGTATGGAACGAATTCTCCTATTTTGAAAGAACTGCAGCAATATTGTAAGGGGTATAATATTGAACTGTGAACCGGGGAGGGGGGAGGGGGGAAAGGAACTCAGGAAGGGGGGTTAGCGGGACGGGGGAAGGGGAGAAGTGGAGTGGGGAGAGGGAGAGGGAACGCGAGAGGGGAAAGGATACGCAGGGAGAAACAATTTAGATCAAGATATGGTATACGCAGGGAGAAACAATTTAGATCAATTCAGCTAATAAGTTGACAACAGTTTTTGATTCTGAGGCGGTACGAAGTTCGCCGGATCAGCTAGTAATATTATACTTTAGTGTTTCATAGCCTCTAATAAGCTAATGAAAGCCAGAAATATTATTTTCGTGTAAATAAAACATTGTGTTTTCTCATTATCATTTTTGTTCATTTTACCGAGCCAATATTATTATTACGGAGGAAGCGTTCCCAACCCTTTGCGTAGTTCTAATGCGAACCCATTAGAATTCAGTTAGCAAAAAATATGGCGGTTCTAACCGAATCTCTCGTTTAATTCATCTCGGGAAACTTTCATACACCAATGGAGAATTATACTTTCAAATGTCTCATCTGAATAATATGCTGGCTGACTCTGGTCATCCGGCATGTGCTCATTTCTCCCTCTTCCCTGCTCACTCACAAATAATATTATAAAAGGTTATACCAGTAATTCGACCATATTGAAAGAAGTTTGTTGAAAATATTTTATTGTATGTATACAATATTCCCAAGGACGCTAGCACAAAAGCCAACATCGACACCATAAAAATGTAATCAACAATATTAATGATTTGAAAAAAAATTGCATTGACTCCACAGAGGAGGCCCAGGGAAAAATAATTACCCTCAGGACCTATGTGTGTTATCTTTTGAGATGTTGTCTTGAGGGTCTTTTTTGAAGAGATCTGTATTGTAAGAAGAAAAGACACAGACGCCAGCAAGATCTCATGAATCAGTCGTAGAAATTACCCGTTCTCATGTGTGACAATTTTCAACCGTTTATAGTGTTATTATTTATGTATATGTTATTTAGTGTTGCGCCCGTGTTTCCCGACTATGCACACCTGTCGAAGGAATCAATAACGATAGTAATCGAAGCTTCTTCCATTTTAATGCCTGTAGAACAAGGAAATCATTCCCATCTGACGCCTGTTCTCTAAAGATTATAATCCGTTTGTTGTGAAAAGGGGAGTCTAGCAAATTACTTTTTACGCAAGTTTTTTCTAGTCATGTGGAGATCCAGGCCAGAGGTGGCTGTTTCAACAGTGGGGTACACACTTTTATTTATACAGGGTCAGGGGTTATGTAGTATTAAAGAATCTCCAACTTCTGAGAGGCTTACTTGACTCTGGCTTTGATTGAGCCCTTGTGCTTATACTGTTCACTTAGCACAACGATGGAAGGCATGTTGAGAATATTGTGTCCGTTAAAGGGACTAGATTATCATTTTCCCTCCCTTTAGAAATGAGACATTGATTGGGTCTTTGAATTCATTCGACTTGTGACGACATTAAATTCGATGAGTTCATTCTTTTTCCAAGAGGAAACTCTCTGCTTCAAAGCCCTCCGAGCTATTGGAGTTTGTATGTCCTTTGGCTTGTAAAACAAAAAGCCATCATGGATTATACTGCCATTCGCCTAACAATGAGTTGTTGTTCATTACAAAAAGTGCAACACGACAGAACCGATCATCTTGGGACGCCAACATTTGTTGAATGTGAGGAAGATAATCTTGGGTAAATGTCACAAAAGAGTACGGTTTAAATTTTGCCCTGGCTGCTCTTTGCTCAACGCTGACAGATTTAAACTTGGTGAAACATTGTTTTAAAAGTTTTTCGTGATATCACTGTTAATGATGATTGGTCAAAAACGCAATCACCAAATGCCTCTAATAATACTTAAATACGTTATAAAAAAATTGATTTTCAAAAGTAATATGCATAATTTTGTGTTGCCATTGTATGACATTTTCCTCGACATTGATTGATTTAACGATAGACAGTCCCTATCGATGTTCCAGACAATTTTATCCTGCTGATATTACTGCGTTATCGATATAGCCGTGCTGGGCCCCCAGCGAGCTAGATTAAGGGTGAATTACTTAAGGCAACGCGATAGGGAAAGAAAATTGGTAATAACAAAATTGAGAAACAATATCTCTTAGTAAAAACGCCTTGTTATGAGGGAGTTTGTAAAATATTTATTTTAATTATTAATTTGTCTTTGGCCTTTACAGATTTCAGATTTTTTAAATTAACCAACATCATCTTTTCCTTGTCCTATTCGGGTCGGTCTCGTCGCATCGATAATACGCCTCCAGGCGTTTCTACCTGAGTGGCCGTTCGTAGCAGTTTTTCTCTAGAGTTGTTTCTCTAAACCAGTGCGCAATTTTAACTTATTTTATTTTTTAATTATAATTATCTTTTTTGTTGCTAATTCTATTACTCTTCTAAATATCCTGTTTATAATAGTTTTTTTAGACTACACTGTAGTTACCATTATGAAGCTGGATAATGGATATTTTTTGATTTAATTATTTTATCGTATGATTAAAAAAAATCGTTTGCCAGATGAATACAATAAATTATGTAATGATCGCACTAATTGTGTTTTCATCATGTATGGAAGGATACGCTTCTACGAGTATGATAATTAATAATTGTTTCATTGGAGATTGTCATGGAATGGGTTTACGATTTTAAATTTCAGTAATAATTAACTTCCTGAAATAATCGTAGCTAAGATCCTGTTGATCAAAGCTTCGTGGGTTCAAACCTGACAACGACGGGATTTGAATTAAAATAATTTGTCACTGAAGAAGATGATGACAATAATAAAATCTAAACGAAAGTATGAAAGAGAGCAAGATACAGAAAAATAGAAAAAGATAATGGTCGCAACTGGGACTCGAACTCAGAACTTCTCGTCTAATCGGGACGTGCGCGATTACAATTTCCGCCATTGCCACATTCTGTCAAACCATAATATTTTTAATTTTAGAATTAACAATAACAATTCAACTATTTTTTTCCATATTATAGGCAACTATCCTTTTTATTGGAAACAATCATTCTAAGAATTGGTTTTTGATGGGCATAACCTTCAAAAGTTATAAAAAGAGAGTTTTTCTTATAAAAAAATAAAATAATTTAATTTACATTGAACATCGTTCTTCTTCTTCTTCTTGTGCCTTGTCCGTTCAACGGACGTTTGCTATCATGTTGTTTACTGCGGCAATAGTAGACTGGCCAAACCACCGTCTCAGGTTTTTCAGCCATGAGGTTCTCCTTTTTCCACGCCCCGTCTTATTCCGGCAATCTTTCCCTGCATTATGAGGTGCAAGATCTCATACTTCTCTGGATGTCTCATCACATGTCCAAGCTATTGAAGTTTTAGCATTTTTATAGTTATAATAACTTCTTTTTCTTTATTCATCCTAACCATAACATCGTTCCCAGAGGAAAACGTTTTCATTATGTGAAGGCGAGAGGCACCCATTCAATATTCCCCTTGCTCTTCCCAATTTCCTTTCATCTCATAAAATTCCCATAAGAACGAGTGGAATAATTCCATTGGTTCGGGATAGCCTTCTTGTGCGGTACCTAAACTGAAACAAAAAAAAAATGTTGTGAATTCAATATTCAAACAAAGTATCTTCAATTATTAAATCACCAATTGCTGAAAATACGTTATCATTCCTATCTTCCACTTTCCTTCCGTCCTTCAAGAAAAAAAAAATTACATTCGAAAATAATATGACTTTACCCATAATCCATCCGTAGGTAAATATATTAATTAATTTTCTATCCATCTGTCTGTCTATCTATCTTCTATCTGTCTTCTATATAAATAAAAATGAATCGCTGAAATGTATATGCGCATAACTTCCAAACGACTGCACAAAATCGGTTAATTATTTTTTTTTGTGTTCGTTATTGTCGGGAAAAGGTTTGTATAAAACTACCGGGGAGCTCTGGCATTATGAAATTTGTATATAAAATTGCAATAGGTGGCACGCGAGCTGTTTAAAAACTGAATATACTGGGACTGAATGCATGAAATGCGGGAGGGGGGAGGGGAATTTGGGTAGAAGGTTGGTGGGAAAAGGGAGGGAACCAGGGAGGGGAGAGGGGAACCTGGGAGGGGGAGGGAACTCGGGAGGGGGGTTCGCAGGATGGGGGAAGGGGAGGTGGAAGGTGAAGGGACGAATGGGAAAGGACGCGCAGTGAAAAACAATTTCTTTATTAAATGGCATAGTACCAGCTGGTATCTGATAAATATGAAATGATTTTTAATCGTTTAACTATACTTCATTAAAATTATTTTTAATGGAAACTAATGCTTCCGATGTTTTCCATTTTGGTATCATTGCAACGCGAATAGTTTAAAACAAAGGTCGGTTTTGGTGTTACTAGGAAGGCATTTATAGATTGAATTTGCTAATATAACGTATTTGTCAAAAGCATTAACTTTGTGGCTCGCCATAATTTACAATATAAAACACATATAAATTTGTTGTAGACCACTTTTATTTTATACACACTCTACCGGTTTCGGAAGCACCCTTCCTTCCGCTCTGTTCTTTCCAGAAATCCCCTAATTACCCCCACCCCTTTGCCGACCTCCCACTCAAACACCTGATTTGTATATCTGTCAACATTCTGTATCATAGTTTAGTTATAATATTCTCCTGACGAAGGAAGGGTGCTTCCGAAACCGGTAGAGTGTGTATAAAATAAAAGTGGTCTACAACAAATTGCTAATATAAGTTCAAAATTTATACTAACTCAATACATTGCATTTTTCGCCACCATATGCCCGTGAAGCATATGTTGCAAAGGCGAATAAATTTAAAAAAAATCAGTTCAAGGTTTTGTAAAAATACTCGACCACCGAACGAGGGATACTATCCTATATTAAAAATAAAGGAAATCAGATGTCATGTACATTGGAGGGGACCCGACCACTTTACCAACGGCGTTATAAGGAAACATTGGTTTCCTCCTTCACCGAAAATGTCATGACTCTATTTTATTCATCGCTGGCTTACGCCATTGAGGTAAAAATCGTGTTTTGTTTCATGTCATAGTGTTTCCATACAAACGAAGTAGTCTAAGTCTAAGCTTTAACTTTAGGGTGCACAGTTTACACCCGCGCTGTGCAAGCGGGTTCCCCACAGAGCAACGGACCATCCCAATGAACGAAGCTACATTTATTTGAACGACTCTAGACCCTCCAATGTCCATGCATACGGGGTTAGAAAGCAGTATGCAAGTACTTACATTAACATAATATGAAAGAATAATAAATGTGGCAGCCCGTGGAATAATTCTTCTGCACATGTCATGTACAGTGGAGGTTATCCACCTCTTACCCGCCCTGGTATAAGTAACTGATGGTTACTCCTTCAAGGCTCTCGCAAGATTCTAATTTTTTTTCTTAAACGAAGCTACATTTATTTATTTTGAACGAATCTAGACCTCCAGTGTCCTTGCATACGTTGTTAGTAAGCAGTATGCAAGTGCTTAACAGGAAAAACAAAATGCAAAAAAATAGGTTAGTAAGACAAAGATAAATTAAACAGGGCAAAAGAAAAACTCATTCATGAGGCTCCAAGAGGCGGCATTGCATCTATAAAAACCTGCAAGCACCTGCATAAAATAGAGAACATAAGTAATATAATAAATCTCAAATCAATTGGCAAGCACCAACAAAAAATGTGAATGGCTTTCGGTCTGACTTAGCTTCCGTGTCCCTTAGCCAACCACTCAGTGAAGCCTCAAAGAATGTTAACTGAATATTTGGGGTAAAATACCCGAAAACTAAAAGAAAATTCAGCGTTGGGTAGTTAGAGGCAGGACAAAGGACAGTCAAGGTCGTCTGTTTAAGCCTCAATCCTGCACATGTCATTGGGGGAGGCGCAGATAGATTATCTCACCTCTGTCATAGGTCACCCCAAGTGTTTCGCTACTTTTGGTGACTTAGCAGGGGTGCCCGGATTTATGGGGTGAGGTTTGTCTAGGTCTCTGAGGTGGATGCATTTGCCCACTTCTAACTACTATTTTTAAACCTTTTTATTGTATCAGGCAAACCAGTATAAGTATTCCAGAAATCTTCGTATTTTTTTTTAAATTCACGAGATGTTTTTTTTTTAAATATCCCAAATTTGTCGCATTAGTAAATGAAAAAAATAAACTTAAAATCTTTAATACACACCTAAAGGAATTGGATCCACGTTGAAAAAAGTTTGCCAGCAAGCGGTGTAAAAAGTTATCAGTCCCTAAATGTTATATTAGTAAAACCATTGTGCGGCGGCCTGAAGTAACGCGGGACTCGGTCGCTCCAAAGTGTGCGTGTGGGAGGCGCTATGGGAATGACTTAGTCGAAATGGCCGAAAATATCATATATTTCTATGCACTTACCTACACCATTATGAGATAGTATTGTAAGTTAATAAGTAATAGTTAAAATTTCAACCGCTAGATGTCACGAACCCGATACATTTACTTTTTCCGTTCGTTCCTATACGGTTTTGGATTCTAGTGACTTTCGTTACATAAATATACAAAAATATCGTTTGATACAATTTTCGATAGTGGATATTTAATATCGATATATCGATATATCGGATCAAAATATATCGGCTAAAAATATCGATATTTTGAATTAAAAATATCGATATATCGATATTTTTTCAACAAGCCTACTCCTAAGATGACATAGGCCCTGAGGGTTATCATTTTCTTCAGGGCTTTCTGTGAGGAGCTGATGTAAAAAAAGGGGAAAGTGTTCTGTTAGACATCATCCAAGAAAATGAAAAAGTTGATGAAGGTGCAATGTATTGAAGATTCTCGATGTACTTGTGCTTAGAAATTTGCCCAAGCAATGTAACTAACTTGCTAACCATCACGCCATTTCCGCGCAGAGAGGCAGAGAGGCCCCACCGCTAAACAACTCGGTCTTGGCACACACTTCTTGCCTCGTTCACATTCATACATCGTCTCATACATGCTCTTCTATTGTTCTGACTCTAGACATCATCCGACTCAAGTATCTGATTCTCTTGGTCGTGCCATGTCTTTCTCGGGCGACCCCGACTTCTTCTACCATTCACATTTGCGTCATATATTCTCCTTATTTTCTTTTCCTCGTTCATTCGCTCTACATGCCCAACCCATCGGAGCGTTCCTTTCTTAATCTTACTCATTACGCTTACATCAGCCATTTATTCTTTGCGGATCTCCACGTTTCTCACACGATTGTACGTGGTTTTGTCTCACATACGCCTCAGGGATCTCATTTCTACAGCATTCAGTCTATTTTCATCCTTCCTCTACCAGTTCCATGCCTCACTGCCATACATCAGGGTAGGTATAAGTACTCCATTATGGACGGCTAGCTTCGATTCTTTGGACAGCTTTTTTTATTTATTTGTTTATTGTTCATTTGTTTATTATTTTCTTATGACAACATCAGTTATGCGGACGTCATGGTCTTGATGGCACCATTTATAAGGGGCCTACCTATTATTCTGAAGATCTGCGAAGAGATTTCTGAAGAAACAAACATGCTATATAATAATATAACCCGTCTAAAACGGCCCTACTGGTCATGAGACATGAACAAGGACCAAAAAATATTCCTCCAGCTACCCTGAACGGTGTGAATCTGCAGTTGATTGAAGGAACTAAATACCTAGTATACATAATCACCAGTAATCTGATGGACGATGATGACATCGATAGATAAAGAAGAGCTCTTAGCGTAAAAGCAACCATGCTCAGCAGAAGATTCCGCCTTTGCAGTACCGCTGTAAAAAGGACGCTCTTCCTTTCCTTCTGCGCAACGCTGAATACGTGCGAACTCTGGGCAAACTACTAGAGATAGATAGACTCTGGGTTCAGTACAACTGAAACAACATTTTGGTCTCCCCAGATAATGCAGCGCTTCCCAGATGTTCACGGAGGGGCGAGTTCCCGGCTATGCAGCCCTTATTAGATCCAGGGCGGCAGGAATGAGGGAAAGGTTAAGCAGCTCTGGAAATATCCTCGTCATGGAAACACACCTCAGTCCATCATCCTGCATTGTTGCACATTGGAGAAAATTCTGGCTCCTAATATGGTCACAGAATCCTAAAAGACAATTATTACTATTTTCTTACATTCTTTTATTATTTACCTTTATGTACAATTTATTCAATTATCAATTCACGTACAATCATATTCACCTGCTTTTCTTTTTTTTCTCTTTAAAATATTTTGTGTTTGTACTCTTATTTTTATGTATGTACTAAGTATAACCCTTATGGATTGTGTGGGATTGCACTATTCTCCCCACGTACCGGAATAAATATTTATTTTTATTATTTATTTATTGGCGCCAGCGGCTTCAGTCCTCCATTAATAGAGTTAATAATAAAAACAACGTAATACAAAAAATATAATTTACAAAGTAAATACATATCTATATTATGTAGTAACAATATCGCAGATGCTTTTAAACCAAAGCACATTATTTTAGAAACTCAACGATTTTGGTTAGCCCTCATTCCCTCATACCTATATACGAGTACTAACAAATGATTAAGGAGACACCTTTTTATACACAACTCTTGTATATTGCTAGCATTGGCGCTACTTGCGGCCAACGCTAAACCCAAAACCTGGAAAGGACATGCAATAAACAAGCCGGCGGCTAGCTCTGCACAGCCGGCGCGAGCAAGGTCCCTCTTAAACCCAGGGCGAGTGTCTGTGGTTCGCTTGTTAATTCCTACTCCCCTTCCTTTCCTCAAAATCTCCAGGTCTCCTTCCTCAATCAGAACACAGTTGTTATGCACGAAAAAGGGTTTTATTCAATTAAAGGTGAACAGGGTTCTACAAAAGGCCAGCATCGGCACTACACACATGAGTATTTGGCTATCTCTAATTAATTCTATCATAACGGGGGGAGCTTCTCTCAACTCTCTCTACACGTGTTTAGTGAATTTAAATGTCAGTTCTTAGCACACAGAGGGGTAGCAAGGTTCATTGGTACTCACAAGCAGGAGATAGGCGGTCGGCAGACAGGATTCTGGGTAGGCGTAAGCCTCTTTAAGCACAATACACAATTAAAGTAAAACATCGTGAGCGTTTGCGGAGAGCGCCTAGCGCGAATCACGGGGAACACAGTTATTCTGCCGAAGGCCGGCGAAGGAATGGGAGCGGGGAGCCGCTCGGCGCTTGGCACGGGCGCCGCGCGGTGCGGGGAGAGGGGCGGAGGGCCTGTGCAAGGGGTCAATTCGCTATTAGCTCGCACGGGAAACAATTCCGTAACGTAACACTTCCCCCCTCGCCGCAAAAAAGGCGACGTGGTAATGGAGCAGTAGGGCTAAGAAATCCTCTTACCCTTCTAGCACTTGTGCCAAAAAAAAACATCCAAGAGAAAGGGGGGAGAGAGAGAGAGAGAGAAAAAGAAAAAGTTGCTAGCTACAAAATAGTAGAAACAAAAACAAAAGAGAAAAAAAACATGGTGAACAAAGAATTATACATGAATGTACATGAAAGAGCAGTGGCATACATAAATATAAACAAGGACCTGCTGGAGAAAGGTACAAGGGTTATGCAGTGATAGAAAAAAAATGACTCTAAATTGTATCATTGGTCTGTGAGCTAAGTTTGCGTAGCGTGGTTTGCGTAGGATGTTTGGGGTGTTTGAACGTTGCACTGAAGTTATAAGGTTACTTTGTCACAGTAACCTGGCCCGTTTGAGATTACACTCAAGGAACACTAGGGCCTTAAAGAAAACACGAAGACGAGAACGCAGGATGAGGCTTCTTGGTGGTGGAGAGGGTTCTACCTGTCACAGAGGTCAAAAAGGTAGCTGCTTCCGGATCCTGTGGGTGGGCCAGTATGACATCATTGAGGTACTGGAGAGTGGAATTGTAATTGGTGGTTGGTCCTTTATAGAGGAGGTGGTTTGTGTGCATGACAGCCGTTGTTGTGATGGTGGTTGGTACACTGGTTTGTATACAGTGGGATTGTTGGATGAACAATTGTTGGTATTGTTATTTGCGCAAGGGCACAGGAGCATTGGCATGATGGCAACAGAGCAATTTGCAAGGTGCAGCTGGAACATTTGCAAGATGCAGCAGGAACATTTGTACAATGGCAACAGGAACATTTGCGAGATGCCGCAGGAACATTTGTACAATGGCAACAGGAACATTTGCGAGATGCCGCAGGAACATTTGTACAATGGCAACAGGAACATTTGCAAGGTGCCGCAGGAACATTTGTACAATGGCAACAGGAACATGAACCAACTTAGAGCTGACGTGCTCGGGTTTGTTTGAGTGATGGTTTTGTGATGATACAATTCGCAACTACACGCACGACTCACACTAGGTTATGTTAGGTGTGGTCGGGTGCTTTTGGTACGTAGGGTTTGAAGGCATGGGACCTCCGTGACGGTAGTGAAGGCAGCATGAAGAGAGGCGCAGGTGTAGATAGGGTGAAGAGCTGCTGGTCTTCTTATTAATCCGGCGAAAAATTATTATTAGAACAAAATTCTTGAAGTTTACCTGCCTGGTAGACCAATGATGAAAAGGTTTGGAGAGAAACAAGGTGTGCATATTGAGAAAGATTGGATTTGTTTGACGTGTAGAGAGAGAGAGAGAGACGGAGAGAGAGTTAACTAAGTGTAACTACAGACTTATACATATTACAAAGGTACGTATTCAAGGAAGGTTCTGTTTAACCCATTTAGTTTTTTTTTTAAACTAAATACATTTCCAAGAACACGTAGGTAAGGGTTTGTACGTATGACAAAATGCCCCCTTTCGAAAGAAGTTGGTCTTCCATGACCTATGCTCACGTCTATACGGTAGCATTTTTTCTACTTTCGAAGAACAAAAACATTGAGTACAAATAAGTTATGAAAAGTGGGAAAGGAGTAGGAAGTTGAAAGGATCCGTGTATGAAGGTTGTCCCATTTGACAAACGAAACGCCAAGTGCGTAACGCATATATCCCCATTCACGGATAATTTCGAGGAAGGGAAAGGGTGACAATTGGGAACATTTGAACGAAGAAAACTGCTGAGGACTCGGCTATTTCCGAAATTCGACCTCTGAGTGGAAGGTGAAACAAGGTCTACAGCAGTTATCCTGGCACATTACAATACCATTTGGTAGTGTGGGACAAAAGGAATACACTGACATAAAAGAGTCTAATCCTCCACGTGTATTGGGTAGAAGATTAGAGGGTCGTTTTATTCTCCTACTTGTTTGCGAGAAATGACAGACCCTTGCTCAAATCTCACAAACCTGGGGGTTTTCTTGTTCGTCCCCCAGACAACGAGTTAGGTGTTTTTGTGTCCATCAACTTAACTCCTACGACACGATGCCCCATAATCATGAGTGAAGCGTATGATTAGTCCTTTTGAGATAGTGGATAGTTCCTGGGTTCTTGTGACAGGAAGTCCACGGGCATGTTAATGAGTACTCTGCTGCAAAAGCAATAATTTTCTGATAACAGAAAATAAAAGGCGTGTGATCTACGCTTGGTAGGTCACACAAACATGGGGTAGATATTATTTCGTTCGCACGATTCATGGTGAGTATTGTAACGTCTTCACGTCTCATGTACAGGAATGAACGATTTACAACAAATTTTGCCCAGTATTGAAAGACAGTAGCCCAATTACGTTCGAAAATGTGGGTCCCCATTCAATACAGACGGCGGGTTAAGCGGTTCTCATGCCAAAGGACACACGACCAACTTAGTAACATTTAGTTATGAGTATAAAGTAATTATAACGAGCTTCTCGTATCATGGCGGATGTTTTGAGGATCTCTCCTATGATGGTAGATATTGTCACGTTTTCACGTCTCACGTGACAGGAATGAACGATTTACAACAAATTTGCCCAGTATTGAAAGACAGTAGCCCAATTACGTTCGAAAATGTGGGTCCCCATTCAATACAGACGGCGGTTTTGCAATGATGTAATTAATACGGCACTGCTGTAGCTTAATAATTTCATATTAGCATACGTTACAAGACTTGCCAAAAGGCGATAAACACAAATTTTATTGAAGATCTGGCCAAGATTTTAAACTTCAAACAAGAATAATGGTACAATAAGGACAAAAGAAACTTGTCATGATAAAATATTGTACCTCATAATGAAGTTGTATATGTACAAAGAACAATGTTAATGAAGGGACGAAACGTATTGTCACTTTTATAACAAATATTTTTCTCAGAATTCGACAAAATACGATTCTGGAAAAAAATAGAGCAATTGGGTTGAGCGCCATTCTAATTTTTGGAAAAAGAAGAAAAACCACAAGTAGCAACAAGGTTGCCCTTGAATTGTTTCGAATCCAGCGAATGTGACCTGATAGGTGTGTACATTTGGTGTATTCGAAACGATCCCCAATATACAACATTACTATGAATGTGTTAGGATGGGGTGAAGAGGAAAAAGAAAAAAGAAAAAACGGGAGGATTTCCTATTATACGGAAATCGTCGCGACATTCTTACAATATGGTGCTGTGACCATAGTAGTGAGCTGCGGCAATGGTCTGAAACCAATGGTTATTATACAGACTTGCACTTATGATTTTATATTTACAACATTAGGGTAGGGACGTACTGGTACGGCAAAAACCCGACACAAAACAATTAAAAAAAGGTGATATGACAAGATGAGGCGATGAGGTGAGAAAAAAAAAAACGCGCGGATGCTGCAAGAATTGTGAAAAGGAAAGCGACGTCTTGGAGCAGGAGTTTTCCGGAACCGTTGATGGTAGGAGGAAAAGGAGGCCCTTTCCCGAAGTGATCAATTTCAGGAAGAGGATGCATACAAGTATGAAAACGGTGCCCCAAGAGGTGCTCTTGTGGTACAGCAGGCAAGGCACGCAGGATGTACAAGAACATATAAAATTATGCAAAAAGAAAAAGAATGTACAGGAGTTAGGCTACCGTTGACATTAATGTGCCTTCGGGTGTAAGGATTACCTTACGAATGCCCATATGGGTGATTATTTACATTTAATATTTACATGTAACTCATGTCACTTATGACAAGAGTTTTGCCAATTTGATAACGCCTGAGTACTTGATGTGATGGAATTTACTGATTCCGTCACAGTAAGGCATTTTGGAATTATTCCTAGGAGAAATCTTTCTATTTCTCAGGGCCTGTAGTAATTCTTCCTTTCTTGAAGTAAAGACGTGCGGGATTATACCCAGCGTAACTTGAGGAACTTCCATGGTGTATAAGATCGTATCAGAGTGACCTTATGTTGGAAAAAGTGAGAACTAGACTCGCAATTGGAGAGAAATTGGGCAGAGACTGACCACTGGAGCGTATTTTTTACAAAACAAGTTTTGAAAAAAAAAAAAAAAACTACGCGTTGTTTTTTTATAAGTGTTTGGTTTATTTGAAAATTTGGGCAGGGGTTCCCCTCAAAAAACGTGATTTTGAGAAAAAATCCAGATGTTTTGAAAATTTGTTGAAAATTTTTCAAAGTCCAAAAACGAGAAAAATTTGCGCAGAGGTTCCCCTCAAAAAACGTGATTTTGAGAAAAAATCCAGATGTTTTGGAAATTTGTTGAAAATTTTTCAAAGTCCATAAAATGAGAAAAATTTGGGCAGCGGTTTCCCTTAAAAAACGTGATTTTGTGAAAAAATCCAGATGTTTTGGAAATTTGTTGAAAATTTTTCAAAGTCCATAAACGAGAAAAATTTGGGCAGCGGTTTCCCTTAAAAAACGTGATTTTGTGAAAAAATCCAGATGTTTTGGAAATTTCTTGAAAATTTTCAAAGTCCGGATATGAAAATTTCACGGGCCGGGATTCACCTTAATGAAACACGTTTTTAGAATTTATTCCGATGTTTTTGAAAAATGTTTGCAAATTTGCAAAAGTCCGGAAATAAAAAACGGAAACGAGGTTCGCCTTAAACGAACATGTTTTTAGAATATTTCCATTTCCTTTCCAAAGGGGGGTTCTTCAGAAAAGGAAAGAAATATTTTTTCTTTTATACAAGTTTTCGTGGAAGTATTTGTTTGAAAATTCAACAATGTCTTGGGGAATCGTTTCTTTATTTACGTGGCTAGACTGTAGCCTGATTTGAGCATCACCAATTATTGGTATTTATCCGCCGACTTCCTTTTGTCATAACAAGTTATATGCAGAAATGTGCATACGTAATGTAATGCCTGACTCGAGGAATCGACGTCAACGCGAACCGAACGTCTTTCAAATTATGTCGTCTGTTTCTTACGAAAGAAAAAAAAGCTAAATGATGAAACAGGCGGCAAAATTAGAAAAATGCTCAATTGTCAAAAGGTAGAAAGAATTTAATCCACTTGTTTCCCTTAAGCTGCAAAATATGCCGTTATATATACAGGCCAGTATTTTGCGAAATAGTCCCCTATTCGCAGAATATGTCGATATCAAATACAGACCAGCACTCTGCGGAATAAGTTTATTAATAAAAACTGGTTAATTAACTTTCGGGAAACGAAGCGGGTAATTGGTTTATCATATACAGGATTTTAATTGTTGAATAACTTTGTTTTAAATATTTGTGTACATTTCCACTATTAATCTTGTATTTGAAACTAGCAAATTTAGTCGGTCGACACTTGTAAACACTATATTATTCACGACGGCAACTTTCTTGGTTGAGCACTTTACGTAGGAATACCGGTGATAATGTTTTGTCGAGTGACGACTCGAAAATGAAGGAATCGTGCCCGTGATAATTTAAATTGCAATTCGAAGTTACAATCGCGCCGGGGTTCTTGATGGAAATGCTAGACAAATTGGGAGTAACAAGACAAAACATTATACATTATAAAGTTTAAACAATTGCTGATTGAAGAACGAGACTGTGGGACCGTGAAGAGGGAGGAAAAAAAAATGCCACACGTCGGGAGACAGTGCTAGCATTAAAACGCAAAAAAAAAAAAAAAAGCACCACGTTGGGCCCAGTGCTAGCATTGGCGCTACTTGCGGCCAACGCTAAACCCAAAACCTGGAAAGGACATGCAATAAACAAGCCGGCGGCTAGCTCTGCACAGCCGGCGCGAGCAAGGTCCCTCTTAAACCCAGGGCGAGTGTCTGTGGTTCGCTTGTTAATTCCTACTCCCCTTCCTTTCCTCAAAATCTCCAGGTCTCCTTCCTCAATCAGAACACAGTTGTTATGCACGAAAAAGGGTTTTATTCAATTAAAGGTGAACAGGGTTCTACAAAAGGCCAGCATCGGCACTACACACATGAGTATTTGGCTATCTCTAATTAATTCTATCATAACGGGGGGAGCTTCTCTCAACTCTCTCTACACGTGTTTAGTGAATTTAAATGTCAGTTCTTAGCACACAGAGGGGTAGCAAGGTTCATTGGTACTCACAAGCAGGAGATAGGCGGTCGGCAGACAGGATTCTGGGTAGGCGTAAGCCTCTTTAAGCACAATACACAATTAAAGTAAAACATCGTGAGCGTTTACGGAGAGCGCCTAGCGCGAATCACGGGGAACACAGTTATTCTGCCGAAGGCCGGCGAAGGAATGGGAGCGGGGAGCCGCTCGGCGCTTGGCACGGGCGCCGCGCGGTGCGGGGAGAGGGGCGGAGGGCCTGTGCAAGGGGTCAATTCGCTATTAGCTCGCACGGGAAACAATTCCGTAACGTAACAATATGTATATATAGCATCGAAAATCCGGATGATTATAACATTATTTATGTACACGGAGGAAGAGGGGACTGTAATTCTCCAACCATTTATGTAACAATATGAGCCCTTGCCCGGAAGAATGTTGTATCGAACAATATTCTAGTTCCGAGAAAAATTGAAATAACGAAACCAGTTATGTTTTATAACATTTTATATTTAAAATACATAAAAAATACAATTCTTAAAAGCTTTAATTGAATAGCCTTCTACAAATGAAATTAAATTAGAGTTAATTACTAGAATTTACGCTGAGTTTGTGGAATAATGTATGTAAACAATTTCACACACAACATTTTTAAGCAAAACATTTTTTTTTCCCTTCGTACCTTACAGAAAGCAATATGCTCTTCTATCATAAATGTACACATGATGTATTTGAACTGAAAATGAAAAAAAAAACTACATGAATAAATGAAACCATTTACGTTATTATTATACAACATTATTCCACAAAACTGCTTCAACGGCTAGAAAGCGGGCTTAGTAATATTTTTTCTGGACAAATTTTCAAACTTTCCTGCATTCTTCAGCTTCTTGGTATTGAATACTTTCCAGTTGTAGCCATAAGACGTTCGTTTTCTCCATTAATTCCCATAAATTAAACCATGAGCCGTGATTTTTATAAATGACATTCTACCACAAACCAAACTTCAAAAGGCTGCCACAGGCCTAAAATTTTTTTCATTACCATAATCCCTACCTTAAAAGATGCAAATAAATATGCCCAACATTATTCCATCAATAACTCAACAATGATAGTTTTGTTATTTTTGACAGATTTAACAATACGACCTCCCGATGTCTCAAATTCTGAAGATGTTAAATTTCCCAAGGGAACATAAACTTGTAGACTCTTACGTTTATAAATTTATAAATCCTTGTCATTTGATGTAAGTATTATGCATCTGGTTTCGCATGCTGCAACTGTGGGATACTAGCGAAGAAAGATCCAGTAGAAAAGAACTTGCCGAGACTGTAATAAGGTCAGTAAAGGTATTGAAATAAAATTATTTTAGTTGATAGCAGATACAATGAATTCATTGTTCCTGATAAAAACATTAATATTGTATGAAGACGGTATTACAGTTCCCGTTGACTTAGAAACCAACGAGGCTTTTTCTAGCAATATATTCCTTTTTGAGGGTTACACCCAAAGCGATACTTTGTTCCACTTCGTGCAGGATCGGGTTACGTGTTGTGTACCTGCAACTCGAGTGCTGTCATTTTTTTAAAATTGCTTTCATATTTTTTCAAATGCATCTTGAGTACCTACTTACTCTTTAACTGCCATGTATGTTTCTATAATAATTTAATGTCGATGTTTTGGCAGTACTGGAATATTCTTCGATACATTTTGTAATTTTTTCAACCTACCTTAGCAATATAGTACCTACATAGGTATATTTGCAACACGTTCCGATGCGTTAGGTACTTTCAGTATCGCCCTGGTAAAAGACCATCACTTAGAATCGAAACGTTACTTAAAATGGCGTACTTACATTCTAAATTTTATTATGTATTTACAAATTTTAATATTTATTTCTAACTAGCTGGTACCCGACATGCGTTGCTTTGCCATTTAATAAAGAAATCGTTTCTCCCTGCGCGTCCTTTCCCATTCGTCCCGTTCACCTTCCTCCTCCCCTTTACTCTACTCCCCCTCCCTTCCCCCGTCCCGTGAACCCTCCTCACGAGTTCCCCTTCCTTCTCCCGTATTAGCCTCCCTCCTCCCGCGGATCCCCCTCACGGGTTCCTCTTCCCCCCCCCGAATTACCCTTCCCCCTCCCGGGTTCCCCTCACTTCTCCCGCAAACCTCCCTTCCGAGTTCCCCTCCCGAGTTCCTCTCCTCCCCCCCCCCTCCCCACGCTCCCCCCTCACCACTCCTACATTCCATACATTCAGTCCCAGTACATTCAGTTTTCAAACAGTTCGCGTGGCACCTATTGCAATTTTTTTAAACAAATTTCATAAAGCCAGAGCTCACCAGTATATATAGAAAACTTCGCGGGCGTGCTCACAACGACTCACCAAACTTTCATCGCAATCTCGAGTGGACCCCAGTCTACCGTACCGAAGGGACGAACGTCAATTGTTTGACAGAAAAGTAGGTAGAACAGTTTATATGGGAAAATGAAATTGTGGTTTTTACTATCTTTCTCGCAATGTTCCCATATTTTCTCACCGTTTAAACCTTCCCTGGACTACGACAAATATTTCAAAAACAAAATCAGCTATATCGGCCCAGCCGTTCTCGAGTTTTAGCGAGACAAACGAACAGCAATTGATTTTTATATATATAGATAGATAATATAATTTGATAGCGTATTCCATCACTTTTCATAGACAGTTTTTAATGCTAACAGGAACGTTACAAGATTCAAACATACTGATTTAATCAGGCTGGTATTTATAAGATGGCTGGTATTTTGTGTGATTACTAACTTGGTCATACAAATAATGATGAACAACTTCTCAGTTCGGCAATATATCGAGAAAAAAGTTGATTCTGTAAAAGTAGGAACTTTTAACCTCTAAAATGGAATTGGTCACCATGCTTTTAAGCATCACGAAAATCTCTATGAAGAGGCCTGTGTAAATTTCTCCGGAAACTTCCACATGTCTACCCCTCTGAAACGTTGCATAGAAATGAAGACTTTGCTATTATGGCTCTAATGAGCTGTACGAGATGCCATCAGCAATAAGATCTTAAAAATACTGGTCAAACTAAAATCCATTGCACCGAGATGCGTATATGGAAGTCTCATTTCTCGAGGACAATACTTATAAAGCCTTTTCCCTTTCGCGAAAGGATGCCAAATATCGTGTGTTTTTGAAAGAGGATCAATATTTAAATGGTACAATGAAATAATCAAAAGCAGGTTCATCGAATCTGAATGGCTAGCGGTTTGACCTTCTGCGAAGAAATGGATATGAAAGACTTTACGGATGTATTTTGGATTCAATTATTTTTATTTTTTTTATTAACGCTCTTTTTCGGGGCTTTTAATGTCTTTTAGATTTGTAGTTTTGATTTTATGAAGTGTTTTACTCTGTATTTAATTGGTTGTACGGCGACAGTCATTCTGCAACATAAAAAAGCAGAAATGCTTTTCTCATGAATTTGAAAGGAAACATATTTTACATTTAGCCCATTTAGTACCCTTACACTTATACTTGCATTACGTCTCACTTACACTTGCCTGATGTCGAAGATCTTCATTCCGTTTGAATTTCGTAATCATGGTGAAAATTCTGTAGTGGAAATTTAGGGCCCGATTGGTCAAATATTTGGATTGCGAGACCACATGGCATTTCTTGTGTTCTTCTATGTTCTGCAGCAAAGGCATTAAATCTCGCTTGGAAGTTCGTAAAATACTAATCGATATACCAAAAAGTGTCGGTAATTGTAACCACCGTTGTGCTATTATCGTGGAGAGCTGCCACCATAGAGCAGCCAGCATCAAGATCGGCCCATGATAGCAGATGAACCCATCAAAGGTAGTTGTTTTCTCCTTTCAATTGCCAAATCCTGTGATTGACTTTAAAAAACGCCGTCAATTGTCTTGTTTCACACAAATTAGATTTACAGTCCACATCCTCTCTCGTATCACGATATTATTCGTGACATACCTAAACAATTTAAATGACAAATAAATATTTTTTCGGTGTTCTGCAGCCAAAGATTAAGGGCCTCACTTATAAGAGTATTTAAAACTTTACGCAACTAATAGACAACCGATAATATAGTGTTAATGGTTGTTTATCAGTTGTGTAAAATTTAAAACACGTTTATTAGTAAGGGAGTAAAATATTTGCAACTGATAGGTTGGTGTTTATTATTATTATTTACATTGTTTCTCACAATATCCCTACACAATGTTAGCAATATTTCTACAAAACATTTTAACAATATGCCTACGTAATTAATAAATATATTGAAAAATCATTTTAACATTAATTATTCGCGTTTGCATACGTGTTTGAAGCACAATATTTATGATTTGTGAGAACGCTGGCTAAGAAAACTAAACATTACACATGTTGTTTATATGAGTTCATCACCCTTGTTCTACACGAATATCAGCTTTTTCATTGAATGCATTATTTAACTCGTTTCTTTTTTGGCTTGTTGAGGAAATAAATTATAAGTTCCAAACCACACACAACAAAACAGGAACAATAACCAATGGAGAGGAATATAAATCCGCCCAGGATGTGCTTCATTCCGAGAGGAACCATGTCGTTTTGCTCTGAGACGGGTGGATGTCTATTCACTTCGTTATTCCATTTCCAAATCAGTCCGTTCTCCGTCACACTCCGGATAATTCTATTAAATCTCTGTAAAAAAGGATACCACTTCCGGAAAAGAATTACAACTCCATATTTGTAGATGGTTTCAGTATCATCCAGGCAAAAAACCATCTCTAATCCTTTTCCTATCTGCAGATCTTGATATTTCGCCTGCATTCTTGAACCGGCAACAATAATTTTTTTGTTGGTCCTCACTTCATTAATGCACTTTTCAAACTTTTCACAAATTTTGAATCGTTTCCGCACGAACGTATTTAGGTCTTTCACATTTTCACCATTGAAATGATTGAGAATATCATATTTCCCTTTAACGAAGAAATCGGAACGCATTATTTCATTTACCGTAGAAATCTGTTTTGCATATTTTGGATGTATCAAAAAACTCCTCAGAAAACTTTGATATGTTGTGTTTATGTTTATGGAGAAAAGTAGCCAACTAAATAGAAGAAACCTAAAGGCAGTGCCTTTTGGCTTAAACATGGCTCCCCATCCAAGCACCATACCAACCGTCATTAAAATGGATTCTGTTGGCCATTTAGTTTCTCTTGGATTTTCTTTATATTTTAGCCAGTGAAATATACAAGCAACAACTAATATTGCTGCAAAAGTTGTCACCCAGGTCGATGTCGTGAAGATGGTTATCAGGTTAGACCACGTCAAAGAGTTTCCAGCCTTCGGAACACACCAAGTGATATCATCTTGCATGTATGAACACGAAGAATCAAACACTTTTCTCATGACTTCATTTGTCTCAATATTTCCAATGATCGAGTCCACTTCTCCGCTTTTGAGTAATTCAAAAAGACCAGTAACAGTCTTATTTGGATATATTTCTCCCAAATCTTCTGTTTCGTTGGTGAATCTAATAACCAGCGTCATATTTGTTGTATCTGCAATCATCTTCAAAAGGTTAATTTCTATTCCCAAATCAAACTCATATTCATCGGAGTAATAAGAGTTAGTCTTCTTCCGTGTGGGAGGCATGACGTATGGTTCAGTAACAACTGTAAAAACATTCAAAGGGCATAGTTTTAAGTTAGGAATTTCCTCAATGTTAGTCATTTTACTTATTTCTTCAATGACATTATCTTTGCAAATATCCAAAATTTTGACCTCTTTGCAAGTGTTTGCACAATTTGTGTCACTGTAAGGTTCCCAAGTGTAAGCTTTCATTTCTCTTGTTTCTGGAAAATCCACAAAAACGATGCTTCTCAATAATTTGTGTTGCCTGAGTTCATTGATTATGCTTTTAACAGGTTCTTCTTTATCAAATCCTTCCCTAAATTGAATATAAACGATGGCTTTTGCGTGAGGATTCCACGTTGGCAATTTGTTTAGTTGATGGATATTTGCATCTAATTCTCCCATGTCTTCTAAAATCATCAGATAATTTTTAGCCTTTTCGGGAAAATGGGAAGCATTTCTGTGAGGGAAGTTTGAATCTTTTGTCATAACGGTATACTTAGATCCCTGGAAGATAGTTTCCAGAATAGTTTTCTGGATTTTTGAAGCATACGAATCAAAATTTATTATCACAATACTTCCTCTGAGTTTTTTCTTGTCGACAAAATATTTTGTTGAGAGGCTGAGAATACAGTTGGCCGTATTTATATTAGAGTTTTCCCCGAACAATGTTTTACCAAGCAAAGATACTCCATCATGTTCCTGGCAGCTGACGATCATAATCACTGTTAAATGTGTTAGTAATATATCGAAAGTGAATAAATTCATACTTGCTGGTACGCACTTCAAGGTTTCGGTTGCCGAATATTTATCGACTTGTACTCGAAGCAATACAGCAAAAGATTCTCTCGATGGATGTTCAAGAACAATCGGCTCTAGGGAAAACAATGTCTATTCTGATCGGCCTGACAGAGATTGACGAGTCCGAGTCCCGCAAATTGGAGGAAACAGTAATGGCAATGGCAATGGTAATGGAAACAGAGCGGTCACTGTTCAAACTGGTTCCGTTCCACATGACAGTCTGCCGGGGTCGAGCCCACCGCTGGGACACAAAGCTAATTCGGCAAAACCATGCTTTGGACCGTCCTTCCACAAAATTAGGTTGAGTATGTAGCGTGTTATTGAGGGAGCCACCCTGCTGAATATGAAATCGTCCATGTACGTACATTACGCCAGTGACGTGGGTGGCAGGGTGGGGAAATAAATTGGAGGTAATACAGTGTCCTCTTGCATTATTTGTAGCTAAGTACATAATGCCTGTGATTTGCCTAACCCTGGCTTACTCAACTGACTTATGGGTTTTGCCCATTTATTTTAATATTACATAATTTTGCACTTACTAGGTAGAATATTTGCATTCTGTGTTTTGTGAGCACTTGCTATTAATTATTTTTTAGAATTGATATCTCCTTAGACCTGCTTTCATTGGCAGTATTATTATAAATAGTGTTATTATATTACCTCAATTTGATGTGCGTACAAACTACGTTAATATTTTTGAAGTAATGTAGTTGCTTAAACCCCATTTGTGGTGGATAAATCAACGAGTTTTTCTAAACTTTCAAATTTGTTAAAATTCTTTCTGAAAATTGGTGTTCACACTGTAGTGATGATATCACGGTACACGAATTACATTGGTTTTTCTTTTTTGACGGTTTAAAAGATTCATCAAAAACAGCTAGTGAAAAATGTGTTCATGTGTTCTATCAAAATTATTGATGTGACAAAGGTCCCGTTACAACTGACAAGGTGGTAAAAATGATTCTGTTCGATTATTTTAACATGTACTAAAAAGTATGCATGTAAACTGTCATGCGGTGCCATCGGCAACCGATACCGTAATTATCATTACACGTAAAAGCTTTGTTTAGTGTAACCATACGTGAATATGAAAAGAAATTGATTGTGATTAATCTCGGGATTCTTCAGTGATCACTACATTTAGTTATTAGAATGGCAGTACATTGATCTAAAGATATTGAATGCATTAGATACGAGGGTGAAAAAAATTGCAATCTCTATAAAAAGTTGACTATGTATTTATTGAGGAGCGCAGGTAAAATACAGTTTTTTATAAATTTAACTTAACTTTCAAGTGCACAACTGGATAGGAACAAAGGCATTATATATTATAAAGAGCAGTAAAAGCGCCACGTCATGCAAACATTTCAACAGTTTTGCGAAGCAAGCTAGTAAACAAGCTAGTAACACAGACGTGTCCTAGTGAGGTTAAAAATTGAATTATAAACAATAATTCCTAGCATGTGAAGAAATAATAAATAAAATAATATACAGGGAACATGTGTAGTAGAGCTATAGAAAAACATTTTTTTATATACATGTTACAGCCAAAGTAATAAGTCCGGATATTATATATACTATCCAGCCATTATTTATAATGTCTACCCAATTTAGGCGAAGTGAAAATTGTCACAGAATTAATCACTTTATCCGGATATTATTCATAATATCGGGTCAAAGTTAGAAAAGTAATAAATACGGTCCAACTGCACCTAACCTAACAACCTAACCCAACCTAACCTAACCAAACCTAACCTAACCTAACCTAACTTAACCAGTAAACCTTTCAAAGACCTTTAAGCAATTTTGTACTAAGTACTACATGTAATAATTTGTAAAATGTGTGTTCAAGAATAGAAATAAATAAAAAAATAAAGAAATAAAAAAACTCTAACCTTTCACAATGCCCTTTACAATTAATTAGAAGTTATCTTAAATATCGAAGCACTATTTGGAAAATGAAAACCTTGTAGAAACGATTAAAAATTGCTAAGACTGATATCTTTCAAATATGGTCTACATACACGAACATCTTAAAACATACAAAGTCCTGGGAAGACCCAAAACTTATAGAGCACGCTTAATTGCAGAGGCAATTGAAATTCATAAAAATCCTATTAACATTAATAGGGACGACGGAGCTAAGCTTAATAGTTCTTGGTATCCGGTAATTGACGGCTACACCAAAGCTAAATGCAGAAAACCATCTTCAAGTATATTGTAATGCCAGCTCGCAGTGGAGTGGAGCTGGCAGCACGGTATTTCTTCGAAGTTCTTAAACACACATTTCACCACTAACATTTACACATCTGCTCTGATGATCGACACTGTAACGCTGTCCGAAACGTTGGTTAAAGGAGGAGGTAGCGCAACACGGTATAACACCCCAAAAACAAATAACAAAAATACGACGTATGCCTTGAATATTTCAAGATTAATAAACTTAAAAATAGATGGATATTGACTGATCTAATATATTTACAAAATAATTCACGGCCATCTTGATACTATTATATCTTAACAATTTTAAATTAAAGGTTCCCAATTCCCATTGTTTGACGCCATAGAGTGTTTCACGTGAGTATGTATAAAAATAATAACCCCTATTTTAGCCTTCTAACGAGTGTGTCGACTATAAAATAAGATAGAGTGTGTTGAAGACATTTTTTTGTCGTTAGGTTATTGGAATTCAGAAAAACTGTTCAGCTGTTGCTAAAAAAGATGTTGGGCTAATTATATTATTTATAACTTGGGTCTTTATTTCTATCTCATTTGAGCTAGCTTTTTGTTAATTTTGCATTTTTATTTCTTTTTTTTTAAATCTTTATTTAGATGTACTTACGCAATTTAATGTATCCTACGTTTGATCAGATTTTTGTGGTTGTGTTTGTCTATCTGTATACAGAGATTTTATAACTGGATTTTTTTTTTTACATTAACTCCACACAGGAGGTTTTTTACATTAACTCCACACAGGACATTGTTCTCACGTAAGTGAAAACATCCGTATAAACCCAGTATAAATAATTACATATTAAGCAAATAAACAGCACAGGAGCAAGGGCAAAGAATATTATCTTAGTTTTGGCGAAGTAAGTTAGTAAATGACATTATCAGAGACAGGATCGAAAGTACCACTGGGTACATAATAATAATGACGGAGATCAGTTGATTAAGACTTACCAACCCAAACAGAAAATACCAGTGTAATTAAACACTGGATCAATAAAATGCATAAATTTATTATAAGAAAATAAATAAATTTTCCTCGATTGCTCGAGCTTTCCCAGAATACAATTTTTTAAATTTTTCGCCAACATTAAAAAAATCATACCTTCTAATTTTAAAATGGAGACATAAAAACTTATTATCTTATATATAAAAATCTCGTGTCACGGTATTTGTGGTCGCACTCCTCCGAAACGGCTGGACCGATTTTCATGATTTTTTTAAATGTATATTTGGTAGGTATGAGAACAGGTTTAAAGTTTATTTCATACCGCTGGGTGATTGGGATGATTTTTTTTTATTTTTTTTGACATCAAAAAATACCTATAACCCCAAATCTTAACCCTCCTACCCCCACCCTCCCATTATTTAATCGCGATTTTAGAATTTTTGTACGAACAAATTTAACCGTCTTTCGTATTTCGAGCAGAACGAAATTTTTATGTTGTTGAATGACAGACGGCGCTACGTCCGCCTCATCGAACTTTCATCCTCACATCGCAAGACATTCACGAGAAGCGTAGCGTCATTTTGATATTTCAGTCGGCATCATGTTCTCGCGTGGGCAAATCATCGAGCTTATTTGTGTTGGCTAAAGATGGACTGAAAAAAAATATCGTACACTCAATTGCTCTTCGAAATTCGTATTGATTTTCTTTATTTCATTATCCTAATTTAGTTGGTGTTTTTTATTTTTTATCGGCGGTCATCCCTATCATTTCTGCGTCCTTTCATCAGATCGACATTACTGCGTCTATCTGAAGGACTTGATTTTACATAGTTCTAACTAAAGTATATACTATCTTTTCAGTGTCTGATTGTAGTTAAGTATTTACATTTTTGAAAAACATTAATTTAAAAATATACAAAACGAAAAAAACGCCCTTTACTGTTCCACCAATCTGAATTCCTTTCATATTCAATGCAGTGATGCATCCTGCGTATATTTTCGTTAATTTGGTCCACAATATAGCGTCCAATTATATATTCATTTTCATGTTAACGACAAACCGAGGTCTTGCGACGTTGCCGCTTATTTGTTTTTGGTTGGACGACTGTATAGGTATTTATAGAATATGAAGGCGCCAAGATGACTGGCCCATACGTCGCGGACTCTAATCAACCCGGCGGCAATGCCCACGTAAAATTTATTAAATTGGTATGAGATTTATTTGAGACTTATCATTCAGAATTAAAACGTTGCTTGAAGTGTTATTTGTTATTTTTAGTGACTAGATCTATATTGCTGGGATCTTCCTATGCTTCCTCTTCTCTCCATTTTGATTACGACAGTAATTACCATATTATGACTATATCAGTGCAGTGGAATCCTGTATTGTTTTCTCATCAAAAACAGTTTTTTCATGTTAATTTTAAAGAATGCACTCTAGATATAAGTGGCTAATTATTACTACAACACGATTATCAGTAGAAATATTATGTGACCTATTTATAAAGAAACTGCAGACTTCGGAAATAGTCAATTTGGGAGGCGGTATGGGTACCGCTACCCCGGGAACCATTTATTGGATAACCAACACCTCTGCCATAGGTCACCCCAAGTGGTTCGCTACGTTTGGTGAATTAGCGAGGGTGCCCTATAATATGTTATGCTCATGTGGTGAGGTTTGTCTGGGTCTTGGCCGCGGATGCGTCTGCCCACCAGTTGCGTAGAAGGTCGGTTCGGGACAGAATGGTTGAGGGAGTTCCTTTGATTCTCCAGCCGTACTCTTGCCGAAACTTGCCGAAACCGAAACCGAACCTTCGGTCGGTCACTAATTATATATATATATTATTATGAATTATATTATAGACCGGTCAGTGGTTGAGTGGGCATCGCGTTTGGGTCCCACCCAGGCGCTTCGTGTTCGATTCTTCGGTTGACTAAGTTCTCCATCGCGATTCAAGCAACATTTTCGGCTTACTATGGTGGTAGTGGGAGATTATCAAATATTTTCGGGTTATTCGTTAACCCGGGAATGTTTGTATTTCTTTAAAAAAAAAATTCTTATCATGCTTGACGATGCATTTTCGTTCACGGGAGAAACAATTTTAAGGGTTTTAGGGGCTTAAGTTTTTAACAACTAAATTGTATGATAAATCCTTTTAAAAGGAAAAAGGGAAAATAGAAAAGCGAAAGCATAAAACTGTCTAAACAAATAATATAATATGACTTCGGATAATAAGTTAATAACTAAATCTAATGCTAATCTAACAATAACACTGTTCTTTGCAGAGAGGACCGCCAAAGAACTCGATCTTGCACCCACTCCTTGCCTCAATCACGTTAAGTTTTTAAGCTCTTTAAAAAGTATATACATGTTATTCTTGAAGATAATATTTAGACATTCCCCGTGCCGAAAAGCAAATTATATAAAATTCCCTCCATGGAAAAAATCGGAAAGTATGCTCCAAAAATTATTATAAACACATTTTTTTAAGTTATTTTACAAGTTATATGTATGAAAAAATTCAGTGTTTTTTTAAATGCTGTTTAAGACAACCCCCACGAGATTTTTGCTCTATTTTAAAAGAGTCGTGTTTTATTAAACATTTTCACAATTTTTGCATCGACTTCGTCGCTTTAAATACAAGCGCGCTCCTCTAGCACTCGTAATTTCATATCTCTCCATCTTCTTCTTTTTGAGCCCGGTTGCGGCTCCTTACGTGCTAACTTTTGAGTGCCTTGATTGTAGCCAGTCTATTTATGCCAGTTCTGAAAAATGAATTCTAAACAAAAGAGGATTGAAAAACATTTAGTCCATTGATATCAGATGATAATTAAAAAGGTTAATTATTACTTCAACATTGCATCGGATGTACCATCAAGACTTGTACGGTGTACACTTAGTGTACTGGTTTACGAACTTGACCTAATAATGAAAAATTTGTTTGTATTATAAATATTATAAACAAATACATCACATCCAAACACTTGAAATGTGGTTCCTAGAACTCGATAATGGATTAGGAGGCCCTTTAAGTAACAAGAGATTCATTCATTAATTTTGTCTTCTGGAGTATTGCCGATTACTCTAATGGACGGTTCATGCCATTAAAAAGATAACGATTTTAATCGACGTTTTTGACAGCAGTACAGTGTCTCTCAACGACAGCGGACACCTACTTATCGAGGACATCAACCGCACCTGGGTACCTAGCATGGTCGATCGACATAGGTTTTATCGAAAATGTAAAAAAGCACGACTGCAGACCGCTAAAGAACAAATAACAGTTCACGTCAAATAAATTAGGAACCGTTAGTCGTTGTCGTTCGTTAGCGGTCTGCAGTCGTGCTCGGGAGCGATGACAAGTTACCGATATTTTCGATAATACCTATGTCAATCGACCATGATAGGTACCCTGCTGTGAAATTCATCGTGTTCTACCTTGCCGGTATCCGTGGTCGAGGTGTAAGGCTCTCGAATTGCAATCAGGAGGTCACGGGTTCAAATCGCAAACTGAGCTAATATTTTTTTTACATAGCTCCACGCAGTTTTTTTTATTTGATTAATCTGTATTATTTCGCAATTTAATCACTTAAAATAAAATAAGGTATATTTGCGGCACGTTTCAAAGTGTAAGATACTCTCAGAATCGCCCTGGCGTAAGATCACCATTCAGAATTGAACGGTCAGTGACTGAGAGGGCATCGCGTTTGGGTCCCAACCGGGGGACGCTTGTTCGATTCCTCGGCTGGCTAAGTCCTCCATCACGACACAAGCAACATTTTCTGCTTAGTGTGGTGGTAGTAGGAGATTTTCAAACATTGTTGGGTTATTCATAGCCAGGGAATGTTTGTCTTTCTTTAAAAAAAAAATAAAAAAGGAAATAGAATTGAAATCCCCGGTGTAAGACCACCATTCAGAATTGAAACGTTGCTTGAAATGGCTTTAGCCGTGTTTGGTGACCAGATTTATTTAACCAGGTTCTTCCCCACCTACCTCATTCCCATCTCCTTCTCGTCCCACTACCTTCAATCCCGCAACATGGGTACTTCAATTGGGGATGCCACAGACTTACTGGCTCCATTTGTTGAATGGTGGTCTTACACCAGGACGAAACTGAAAGTATCATCTTCTCTAGAAGGAGTCACAAATATAGCTACTAATACAATTAATTTTAATTAATAAATTTTGTAATAATACACGTATTAATCAAATAAAATTTTATGAGCGCACGCCGGGATTTGAATCCGAGACCTCCGGATTGCTAATAGAGAGCTTTGCCCTCGACCACGGAGGTCGTTATTTCCTATCCTTGGGTTTTCTTGCACGTCTAAATTAAATGGAACCGGGTCTTTTCTCTATGATTATACACTTCACGTTAAAAAATGTACTAATATTTATCAGTTGGTTAAAATCGCCAATAGCCAATTCTTAGTAGTTTTTCTCGATTAGTCTATGAAGTTCACCTGAACGTTTTTAGTTTAGTAGGAGAACTTGGAAAAATACTATTTCTATCATTAAAATAATCCGGAATACAGCATCACTTGCCTTGATTTTTAAATGTTAATCTAACAATGAATTTCAACACGTTTTGCGAGTAAGAAGAAAAGTCATAGTTTTCAAATTACTTGCAGCCTTGACAGATTGGGTAATTATTACTACAACACGATTATCGATAGAAATATTACGTCTTTTGCGAATATTATATAAAAAAATTAAAATTAATTCAAATTGGGAGGAGGGTGCGGGTACAGCACAACCATTTATAGGATAACCAACACCTCTGCCATAGGTCATCCCAAGTAGTTCGCTACGTTTGGTGACTTAGCAGGAGTTACCGGGTAAATGGGGTGAGATTTGTCCGGGTCTTGGTAGAGGATGCGTCTGCCCACCAGCAGCATGGCAGGCCAAGTCGGGAAAGATCGGTTGAGAGAACCTCCTTGACTGTTACTCCTGGACACATTGACCCCCAGATTCCTACCCACCCCCAATACCATTTTCCTTCCCAGAACTTCCTCTCCTTCTTCTCCTAAAAATGACCCTCCACACAGCATACCCAAAGATGACATAGATCCTGAGGGGAATTATTTTCGTCCCAGGGCCTCCTGGGAGGAAAATATATGTTAAATCTCTTAAAAGGAAAATCGAAAGCATAAAACTGTGTAAACAAATAAAATAACATGCCTTTAATAATAAATAAACATTATCTCACAATAACTATAACTAACCATCCCGCTGTTTCCTCGCAGGGGTTCGTAGAGAGGACCGCCAAATAAATCGGTCTGTGCATACATAACATAAGAATTCGGTTTACTTAATCATGCCATGTCTTTCTCGGGCATCCCCGACTTTTTCTACCATTCAAGTTCACGTCATATATTCTTCTTACAACCTTTCTTTAGATAATTGGTTCTACATGCCCAAACCATCTAAGAGTCCTATTCTTATCTCATTACACTCATCAGTCTTGTATTCTCCGTGAATCTCAAAGTATCTCACATATATTTTTTAATGTTAAATCGGTCATAAATTGAGGAGAAAATTGTTTTATTTGTAGTAAGTAAGTTTTCAAGTTACTAATATATTAAGCACATTGGTTTTATCTTGTTTAATAATAATAGAGTGGCGTGGCACACGATTAAGCATTGTAGGAATCGTGGATAAGAAAATAACCAATATTTGTTTAAAAATGATCATACAAAAAAATAAAGTTGCGAAAATATTTGCTGTACAATAATAACATAATGACAAGCTGAATTGCCTTGGCCTGTTTCTCAGCATTAGATAGCTTCTCAGAAAACAAGGTAAATGCGACTAGTTCATCTGACAAATACCATAAGTGACGCTCTAAGACACCCCTAGCTGCTATACTGATTTCGGAATCAATGGCTTCGTACAATTTTAAGCTATTCCAAAGTATTAAGTCATTTACTGGTGCATCTGCTGCCAAAGACGCTTCGATTCAAACTTTGGTGTAGATGATAACTAACTAATCGAACAATTTGTTTTTCTTCTCTCTTCAATAGCAGCCAGTTCTTAAGAAACTTAATCAGTTTTTCAATGCAGTGATTTTGTTGTCTCCTCGGAATACTAGATTTACTCCATACTTTTATAGGTTCTTGAATAAGTACATGCGCGGAATCTTTCACATTTTTGAAATCATTTAATATGTAGTGATAACGGAGTTAAATTTGCCGAAGAGCAGGATGTCGGTTAAGCCTCATCAATGGCTCAATATCTCGAACCCCAAGTAGAAAAATTTCGTATTTTTTTCGAGTAGATGAACACATTTTACTACACTGATTCACTTCACAGTCTACTAAATAAGTATCAAATACTGTTCATATTTGTCTATAAAACTCTTCAGTAGTTTATTTTAATATTTATTTAATAGTTTAACACACGAAACTGGCCCGTAGCAAAAAGTAAAAATTAAGCATTTTACACAAAAAATTCAAAAACAACACTCGATTGAGCACCCCTTTCTACTTGAGCTATCTTGCTGAAATTTTACTATGTTATTTCTATGAATACGTGTAACAAATTCACGGGGTGGCCAAATGAAAAATAATTAAAAAAAATTTTTGGACCACCTTAATCTACAAGCATAAGAAATGTTTAGAACTTAAGAACACAAGACAATACATCTGAAAAGTGTTTTTAATCATTACAAAAACTCTTACGAAACTGTCAAAAACAATGACATTTTGCAAATCATCGATTGTTTAATCAAAATTCAATTTTCGAATAAACTCTTTAAATTAATGAATTTACAAACTTGACGTACTAAGTAAGTATGAATTATAGGCATTTTAAATAGGTACTTGTGTTAGTTACCAAATTTGATTGATTGTTCTTATAATACACGCAGCGCCGCGGCTCGCCGCTCGCGTGACAAACCCCTGAACTAAAATAGCATATTTCAGTTGATTTAGGTACCAATACCGCGTCTGGCTTATTTTCATTTTTGGGCTGTATGAGGGTAGAGGAGTGGGGAAAACTTGAAATTACATGTGTTCAATCCTGCGTCCGTATACCGGACGCAGAATGACGGTCGGACGCAGGATTGAATGAAAGTGGACCATTAGAAGACGCAGCAATGATAGCGGGATGTATATAACCAATGAATTATCCTGTATTTTACCGTTTATCTCATATTTTTAGAATTTATAAAAAAAATATTAATAAATCATAAAGTTTATAACCGCGCGAATCCTGCGTGTTTTTTTACTTTGAAACTGCCGTGAGGGATACTTGTTAGCGCCAATAATATTGGTTGCGCTCGGCGGATTGCTTTTGTGTTTATTTTGGATTTAAATATTATTTATTTCCTATGGCAATGAATATCTCCCTTCCCCCGCTCCCCTTATGATTCCCTGCTGTCACTATCGCAAGCAATCGCAAGTAATTTCGGTGCTCGAAGTTTGTGTGTTAACAATCATCGCCGCCGGACGCAGTCATAGTTATATACCTAACTCGCATAAAACTACCGCAACTATCTTGTCGCAGCGCATTCTTGCAAAACTATTAGCATTAACAATAATTCAGTTTAAAAAAAAAAGTGAACTGCAACTAAATGGTGGTCTCATCAAGAAAAGAATTACGTTCCAGAAGAACCTGCACCTCTTCCGTGAGTTTGACCTACCCTTTATATTTATTTGCCATTGTATTTACGCAGAAGTTAATTGCCAGAGATTATAACCTCTAAGCCGAAACATTATGGTCCAATCTAGCCTGGATGTGTAATTTAAAAGAACCAGCGCGCATTTTTACTTGAAAACATTTACGCACGTATTTCATTGCATATAAATTTATCGTGGGTAGTTGAGATAGGTCGTACGTACGTCATCACGAAATAATCTTCAGCCTATTATAATTAACAAATAAATTGACAATATGCCGGATGAATCAGACGTCTCCAAAATGGAACGAGACATTAAATTATTAGAAGCGAGGCAGAATTCACAATTTGCAAGGATTCAGAGAATTTATGATAGCATAAAGGGTTTGAAATCATCTAATTCAAAAAACATATTTTGTGCCAATGCAGCGTTGCTATTGGAGATCAGAAAAGAGTTTATTCAATTAGTAAATAAAATTAATGATTTAAAAATGCAAATAAATTCAGATTTTATTCCTAACTTTCAAATGGAACAATCATTTGATGATTTATATTCTGTAATCCAGTTAACCGCAAAACAGACATGTGACAATACAAGTGAGTTATCTGAAACGCATTCGAAGTTAGATAAATCAAATCTCAATGTTAAGTTGCCAAAATTAACTTTGCCATCATTTGATGGAAATATAATGGGATGGAGAATTTTTCACGATACTTTTAAAAAATTAATTCATGAAAATATAGATCTTTCCGACACGGAAAAAATTCATTATTTAATAAGTACTTTGTCGGGAAAAGCGTTAAATATCTGTGCCGGAATTCCAACCACAGCCGAAAATTACCAACTTATATGGAAGGCATTAACGGAAAAATACGAAGATACCCGGGCGAACGCGGTTTATTATTTTGATAAAATTTTGAATATAAAACCAATAACAGTACCAACTGCAGTGGATTTAGAAGCTTTTATAGACCAATTTCATTCATCAATTTCAGCATTGCAACAATTAAAAATTCCTAACTTATTACAATGTTTCTTTCTTTATATAGGGACTCAAAAACTAGACAAAGAAACAGCTGTAGCATTCGAATCATCGGTCAGAAAATCAGAGGCACCGTCGTACGATGAATTCGTAACATTTTTACGTGAATAAGCCAAAATACTACATAGAACGTCAAGATTACCAGAATCGAAATCACAACAGTTCGAGAAAAAAAAATTACGGGAAGCACAATATAGCCACGCATTTCTTAGTTTAACGCATAACAAAGCAAACCACTATAAGTGCACGTTATGTAATTTGTCAGACCATACATTCATTTTTAAATGCCCAACATTTTTAAACGCATCACCTAAGAGTAGGTTTAAGATAACTCAAAAACAAAACTTATGTCGAAATTGCCTAAGTACAATGCACTCTACCAATACATGCAAATCGGAAAATCGGTGCAGATATTGTAATCAAAACCATAACTCGTTATTGCATTTTGATGACACTTCATCCAATTTTTCTCGTAATATGGAGCGAAATTTAAATCCCAAAAGCAAACCTGAGAGTAAATCTGATAATGTAACATTATGTACTCTCAATAATGGAGATGCAAACGTTTTTTCCCCAAATCAATCCGTTTTATTAGGTACCGCATCTATTAGTGTTCTTGATTCCAGGAATAATTATCAGAAAATACGCGTTTTAATTGATAGCGCATCACAAAGCGAATTTATTACAACGAGCTGTTGCAAACGCCTTGGATTACCCTTATTCACAGATCGCAATCATACAACCATTAGAGGCATTGGAGATATTTCTCAACGCATTAAAGGAATGACTAATTTAAAGTTTGAGTCTCGCTATAATAATAAAACATCTTTCTCCATTCGACCTTTGGTAGTGGATCGCATTACAACCCAATTGCCGGCATCTTCTATAGATATGAGTGCGTTGTCTTATCTAAATGAATTGCCACTCGCCGACGACAAATTCCACATCCCAGGGGTCATCGATGCAATCATTGGTGCCAATGTTTTTGGCCAAATCCTTTTACCTGGTAAGGTAAAGGGCACTCAATCATTACCGAGTGCAATCGAAACCAGTTTAGGGTACGTACTAGTCGGAAACGCACCTACTCTCAAGCAAAGCAACGTAACTCGCAACCAAAACAAGGTTTCTCGTAAACCAAGTTTACACGCTCATTATTAATCTCATGTTTCTTGCCATTTTTATAATACCTAATAATTAATTAGTTTAGTTCAAGTAGGCATATATACATAATTGCTATCTTTTAATCGTTTCCTTTCTTTATTATTTTATTTTCATCACACTCGCAATAATGACACGCATTAACGTCTTGAGCACTGAAACACAATGCGGTAAATGTTTTAATAGTATTTATTTTTATTTTCTTTTCGTTTCGCATGTTGGTTTATTTTGACCATCCTGTCAAGGCTGAGGGGCATGTTAGCGCCAATAATATTGGTTGCGCTCGGCGGATTGCTTTTGTGTTTATTTTGGATTTAAATATTATTTATTTCCTATGGCAATGAATATCTCCCTTCCCCCGCTCCCCTTATGATTCCCTGCTGTCACTATCGCAAGCAATCGCAAGTAATTTCGGTGCTCGAAGTTTGTGTGTTAACAATCATCGCCGCCGGACGCAGTCATAGTTATATACCTAACTCGCATAAAACTACCGCAACTATCTTGTCGCAGCGCATTCTTGCAAAACTATTAGCATTAACAATAATTCAGTTTAAAAAAAAAAGTGAACTGCAACTAAATGGTGGTCTCATCAAGAAAAGAATTACGTTCCAGAAGAACCTGCACCTCTTCCGTGAGTTTGACCTACCCTTTATATTTATTTGCCATTGTATTTACGCAGAAGTTAATTGCCAGAGATTATAACCTCTAAGCCGAAACAATACTTATTCGAGTCAACATAGAATATTTTCGATTTCTGTATGTTTTCAATTGTATACTTGATAATGAAAAGGGCATATTTATGGAAAAGGGAAAAATATTTAAAAAAAATATTTTTAACATCGTTCTAAAGTAGTCTACGAAGTTCGGATTTGCGACATCTATGGTCATAATAGATAAAGCATTTCAATAGCTTCATTTTAAAATAAATGGCTGGCCAAGGAAATGTTTTAAATAATTAGAATAAATATTTTACAAATGGTAGGAAAATGTAGTCCAATTTTGGACCGCTATCAATCGGAGAAAAATAAGAGTGGTCCATGTTTCGACCATAATCGCTCCAGTGGTTAATTATTTCATTTCTACTTGTAAATACAAGTAGAAATGAAATAAGTCTTTCAGCGCCCTTGAGGCGCTTTTTTCACGAAAACAACCCTATATAAATCAGCCAAACATTATTTCCATGAAATTATGGTTTTCCCATACCAGTGTGTACTTATTAATGAACAGCGATTTATCGAGCACTATTTCGTGATGCACATGTTTACTGTTATACATAAAATATCTACAATATTCACATGCATTATAATTTGACCATTAATAATCTATGCACATTGATGACAAATCAAATAAGTTTGTCACTTATAAATGACAGAAATTATCGTGATTAATTTGTTTTATTATCGTTTTTCACGACCTAGACTCCAAAACTTGTGGGTTCGATTCCTACTGCATTTGGGAAGATCGAGTTCGATACTCATGGAAGTTACCGACTTATTCCCTATCAATCGGACGGATTTTAATTTGATGAATAAAACTCCATAGATCATGAAACGAGATCCAGAAATAATGGACAGAAAAGGTTGCGTAAATTTCTGCACACCATGATTTGACCGTTAAAAAATTTCGTTGAGAAATTTTATGTCATATTCTACGGGTGGTGAGATTACGGTACAGTACGTAAAAAATATCGGTCCCCACCATCAAAGAAGTGCTCGAGCCGCCACTGCAATACAGTATAAAAATGAGACAGGTTACGTAGAACAAACAATAAGAGAAAACAAATAAAGAAAAAAACAAATATAGACAATTACAAATAAAGGGAAAACAAAAGAAGAGAAAAAGAAACAAGACGGAACAAAACATAACAAGAAAATTACATATTTTAATTTTTAAATGTTCTTAATAATACATTTTGAAGGAATTCATTGTTTATTATGCCGGATGTTTTTGTCTTGTAGTGTGTAGGCAATATACGAGGCATGTTTAGAAAGTAAGTGTACTGAATTTTTATTTATTTTTGAAAAAGTGTATTAGAAAAAAAATACAGGACATTGTAGATACACTTGTTGACTATTTTTCCAAATAATCGCCAACCCGTTCAATGCATGCGGTGAGCCGTGGCACAAGTTTCTTTATGCCATCCTCGAAGAATTCTCCCGACAGCTAATTCCCCCACGACCACTTTCTGCACCTGCTCGTCGGTTGAAAATTTATTTTCATCAATATATTATGCCTTTAGAAAGGTGAAAAGATGATAATTTGAAGACGCCAAGTCCAAGTCCAAATACGGGGGGTTGTTCAAAACATCTCCACCAAATGAGTCCAAGAGCATATTGGTGGTGGCTAAGGCTGTGTGTGGGCTTCGTGAAACGAGCATACTTCTAATAATAATAATAATTGGATAATTTATAAAGCGCCGTTTTTGTGAAAAATCACCTCAAGGGCGCTGTACAATTTATTAGGAATGCTTAGGTTCTAACTAATTTTACTATTTGTAAATGGATACAGAAACATACTTACCTAGCTGGTCACTTCCAATAAACACACTTTAATTAGAAAGTTTATGGACAAGATACGGCTTTGCACGCGGAGGACATTACAATTAACACACTGGACATTGCATGATTTTACATTATTTGCTACCCTAGTATTACTCTGGTCAGCATTCCCCTCCTTTTGTTTTGAATGCTCCTTTTGAGTTTTTTTAGGGTTTCACAATATTGTTGTGCATTGATGGTCTCAATCTGAGACAGAAATTCAACCAAAATTATGGCCACTTTGACGACTGTTTTTTTCCCAAGCGTGTAATGAGTCACCCACTATCATCTCCATTTTCTTGTAGGTGTTATTCCTTCCGTGAATAAAAAGCAGATCACAGCACTTGGCGGGATTTTTTGCCAACATCATTCACGCAACTGGACACTACAACGTGAGTTTACGTACTACAATGTTCCTGCGATGCTCGCTCTGGTCAGGAGACCCCCCTTTACCACTCGGTGTTGTCAACCCTCAAAAAACTAAAAACCACTGCCCGTTATGGTCACAGTACACTTACTTTCAGGACATGCTAAGCAGTTCAGATATTTAAACAAACTCCAACAGCTCGTAGGGCTTTGAAGCAAAGAATGGACGGCTACCTCGAAAGTGTTTTCTCTTGGGGTAAAAATAATCTCGTTGAATTTAATGTTTCAAAGACCCAATCTTGTCTGATTACGTCCAAAAGGGATCGAAATGAAAATCTAGTCTCTTTCAACGGAAGCAATCTTCCGAACAGGCCCTCCATTGATATGCTTGGTGTAACCCTAAGTGACCAGCTCAGGTATGGGGGCTCCATTGAAGCCAGAGTAAAGCTAGCCTCCCAAAAACTGGGCGTACTGTACAGGGCCCGCAGATACTTTAATAGTACACAACTGCTAACCTTGTACAAATCACAAGTACGCCCCACGGTTGAATTTGGCAGCCATCTCTGGTCTGGAGCTCCAAAATACCTGAAAAATACCCTCGACTCTGTGCAGAAACGGGCGGTCCGTTTGATAAATTCTCCCATCTTAACAGACGGATTGCAATCTTTAGAGCACAGGCGTCGGGTGGGAATGCTATCCTTGTTCTACCGGTATTACAATGGAAGATGCTCCGAGGAACTAGCATCATTGATCCCTTCGGCACCGGTGCATAGTCGGGAAACACGCCAAACGCGTGCCCAACATTTGTACACGGTTGACATTTGTCACATGAGAACGGGTCGTTTCTTCGACTCGTTCTTGTGTTCAACAGCTCGGCTGTGGAATGATTTGCCGGCCTCTGTGTTTCCTCCTTCCTACAACATGGGTCTCTTCAAGACCAATGTTCATTCCTTCCTCTCCTCAAAAAGACCCTCCACACAGCATCCCAGATGACATAGGCCCTGAGGGAAATTATTTTCCTCAGGGCCTCCTGTGTGGAGTTAATGTAAAAAAAAAAAAAAAAAAATAAAAAATATTTGAGCCCATATTTTGTAGTGTGTTTTAAGAACAGAGATTTTTTGTTATTTTGAGTATTGTGGATGTCTTGATATTAGTGTGAGTTGATTGTTGAGTAATTTGTAGGATGGTACGTGTGCGATTGGAAGGATACCGAAAACTGAAAAGATGTCCTTTACATGAATGAGTGTCCCATGGACCTCCAAAAACAGTAATTTTGCTTACTTAGTCCTTACTCTAAAAATCGCACAAGTTAAAAAATATCGAAACGGTGCGTTGTTTGAGATGGGTGAGACGTGTTTGGTGACCAGATCCGAATAGTTAGGTACCTACCAACCTTTTTCTTGCCCGTCTCCACTATCTCCATTATCGGGGTATGTTGGCGCATATATATTTACTGTCCCAACGCACATAAATTGGTATACACATAAATATATATATTGCACATAGGTCTCATATAAAACGCTGTAACTCCTTTACTATCATAGTTAGAAATATGTTCTAATCGGTGTTAGAAAGGAAAAATACCACGCTTTATATTCCAATCTAAAAAATAGCCACCAAAAACGTTAAATGTACATTTTTATGTACAGAAAATTTTGAATCGCAAATTGAAAAAAAATTTGAAACTTCGGAAATTTTATAAATTATTTATGCATTATAAAAAAAGTGAGGTTACCATATGTGTTTGTTGTACATTTGTCTAATGAAATATATATGTGTTTTAATTTTTTTTTATTATCAGTAACTTTAGTTAGAACAAATTGTAAGGCGAGTCTTTTTGTATGCAAAAATTTTATAATAAAAAAATGTTTATTTCGAATTCTATAATTTGAAAGCGTATTTCATAACCTTTCTAAAACAGTTTTTGGTTTTTGAATGTGCTCAGAAATATTCCAAATATTTGCATTTTATTGTAAGGCGAAAATATTTTGACCATCTGAAAAAATGGCAAATTTTTTAAGGGTTTTAAACACTTAAAAATCTTGGGCGGTTGTCACGAAAAAATAATCAACATTATTTGTGATACTACATCCCCCTTTTTATCTGCAATGGTTAAACTTATTTTTGGGTTGGTTTCAGAAAAAATTCAATATAATTTATTTTTTCAAACTTCGTTATCGTTAAAGTAATCGGTTAAATCTTCGTACTGTGTTCCGCTTATATCTCGTACGATACGTATTATTTATTCCCAATGCTATATCGGCAATTTCTGCAAACTTGTTGTCAGATTGTTTGTGAAACGTGCACTACATAAATCATTCATTCCTTAATAGACGAATAGAACGCGGTCGGGCTTTAGAATAAAGGATGAGAAAATTGCGGTCCGGAGTCAAAAAGTTATTTTTATGAACAGACCTCCACACTATTGTAAAAGTAAAACAAAATCTGAGATTTTACCGAAGATCAAAACAATAAATCGCAGAAAAATGAGAGAGCTAAATTTTTTTTACGTTCGCTCGACGTAACAGGCCTTAGGAAATAAAATCCCTCGGTGCCTTTGTCGTCTTTAGGGATGCTGTGTGGAAGGTCTTTTTATGGAAAGGAAGGAATACATGTATGAGTGGTGGAAAGGAATCTGCAGGTCAATGTGTCTAGGATGAATGCATCGGTGAATCCATCGGTGAATGAATCGAATGAATGGTCGGTGACATCGGTGACACTACGGTGCGAGGCGGGAGAATCCGGCTGGAGAGATCAAAAGAACTCCCTCAATTAGCCTTTCCCGATCCAGCCCGCCACGCAGTAGATGCCAAATAAATGCGTAAGACCTAGACAAATCTCACCTCATGAACCGGGGAACCCCTGCCTATTCAACGTCGAGAACCAGCTGGGGTGCCCTACAGCAGAGATGTTGGTTATCTAATAAATGGTTCCCGGGGCGGCCCTTCCCAAATTGAATTGAACATGAATTTATTTATTATTAGTTTCAATAGCAAGGTTTGTACATGTATGTATAATGTATAGTATAAGTATAGATTAATTTTTTTTTCACAGACCTCCTCACTAGGGTTTCCTGTTCTGAGGTGGCCTGTAGTTTTTTAAAATATTTGTATTTGGTTATGGATTGTCTTTATATCGTCCTCATGATGTTTGTAATTTTATTATCACTTTGATCTCTCAGCCATGTTTTTACTATTGTTTTAAATATATTCATTTCCTTTATATTTTTGATTTGATCTGGTAGAGCATTTATGATTTTAGATTTTCACGGCCAAAAATTTTATGGTTATTTCCTTTTGGGGTGTTATTGCGCTACCTCCTCCTTTAGCCAACGTTTCGGACAGCGTTACAGTGTCCATCATCAGGGCAGATGTGTGAGCATTGTATAATTTCATAGCATGGAATTTATTATTTCTCTGTCCAAAAGATGTGTTCAAACTGGGAGTAACCAGGATGTTATTATTAATTATTAATTGTTTTTGTGTTTAATTCGTAGAACTCCATTTGAATTTTTAGATATTTAATTAAAATTAAATTTGATAATGTTATTATCGAGTTCTGCAAGTTTTTCAAATAAATCAACTTAGACACCTTCAAAAATGACATTTAAAATCTTATAAATAAGTCATCCGTACGTGGCTTCACCACAGTTTGAAAATGACCTTACAAGTCGAAACAGCTGTAACTAAAACACTAACCAAAAAACTTGCAGAACTCGATAATAACATTATCAAATTTAATTTTAATTAAATTTCTAAAAATCAGGATGTTATTGCTTACTGCCCTGGTTGAGTATTTATGTTGGACAGTGGAGTATACATATATGTTTTTTTTCAGTTTAAATAAAATATTTTTTTAATAAAGTTTCTGTACATTGAAGACTTGAAAGTTATTAAATATTTCTTCCGTCGGAGTTCTAAGCGGAACTTTCAGTATTGTCTTCAGTACTCCTTTTTGGGCTATATTGAGTCGCTCTGTGTGAGTGAATTAGTTTTAATATTTCAAGAATCCGATTTTTGTGCTTATGTATTTTATCACAGATATCATAATTAAATAAAAATAATAATAAATGATAAGTTGACGATTTGTGTAACGCCGTTTTTTGTGAAAAATCACCTCAAGGGCGCTGTATAAACTTATAATATATTTCTACAATCTTACTTCCAACTACAAACTAGACAAACCATTGTGACAACTTATGGCTAAAAATTGCATCCACCGGTTCATTGGTCACTGATACGAAACTATAATTGTATAATGATTTGACCAATGAATGCGATGCTGCGTAAAAATGTACATATATATTTTCGTTATTTGTTTTTAGGGTGTTATGCTGTGTTGCGCTACTTCCTTTTTTAGCCAACGTTTCGAACAGCGTTGCAGTGTCCATCACCAGGGCAGATCCGGCAGATGTGTAATTGTTACTGGTGGATTGTGTACTTATTTACTTGGAAGCTTTATCGTGTTGCCAGCTCCACTACACTCCGAGCTGGTATTACAGTATACTTCAAAATGGTTGTAGATTTCATTGCCTTCGTAAACAGGTGTGCTCTAATAGGAACTGGTTAAAAAAACTGTTCCTCGAATCCACTGTCGTTCGGTAATGGCTAGTCCCCGGTGCAAGGTAACCGAGATAGGCAATGGCGTAGGAACCGGTTCCAAAATAGCCTGTTCTTTTCGAATCGAATTCCTTGAATTCACTGTCATTTAGTCATCGCTTGTCACCGGTACAAAATAACCGTGTCAGGCAATATATATTGTTTTATTCATACTCTGTACAGGCAGAAAATTCTCATGTTAGGGTAGAAGAGCTACTTTATTGATATTTTTGTGATAATAAATGAGTAAAACTTTCGTCACTAGTTTGGAGATAATAATTATTATTTTAGTTGTCTTTTCGAATGATGGAAATAAAGCATTTTTGTGGTTTGAAAAAACCTAGAAATTATTCAATCTTTTCAAAAAATTCATTTGGACAAAAGCTTATTTTGTGTCGGTAAGATGACTGCAAGTTTTAATATTTTTCATGGATGCGAAATATGTAAAGATTAAAGTACACTGAAAAAGCCCTTTCCTGAAAAGCCCGAAGCTTAAATAAAATGTGTTGCACGCGATGGTCGCTGAAAGCCAATATAACTCTGGTTCGCCCGGCGAGCTTTGTCGCCAAACATGCAAATGCTCTGCCGTTGTTGTTACTGTCTATTGTATTGCACAGTATGACCGTTCTCTCTGTATACAAATACTTAAAATTGTGTCCATAAATATGCACTAAAAGGTTCCCAACCATATAATATTATGATAAACCTCCCGGACAAATAGCGGAGAGTGCAACTTTATTATTTATCCTAGCTCTTCTGGAAATAAATAGAAAAATTGCTTTTATTATTTATATTAATTGTAGGAGCTCTCTGTGGCATATAATATTGTTGTTTTTATATTATACTAGCTGACCCGGTTGTTCTGCCATATACATTATTTCTAATGAATATTTTGGTTGTTAAATAAAAAATGACGAATGTATTGTAAGTGTGTGGGGATGGGATCTAAGACCGGAAGAGGAATGGAGCGCTGTGGACGATGACCGCCGATAAAAGTAAAAAAAAATACTAAGTAAAGTAGGAAGATGATATAAAGAAAATCAATATAAATTTGGAAGAGCAATTGAATGTTCGATATTTTTGTCAGTCCGTCTTTAGCCAAGACAAATAAGCTCGATGGTTCGCTGAACATGATGCCGAATGAAATATCAAAATGACGCGACGCTTCTCGTGATTGTCTTGCGCATGTGAGGATGAAAGTTGAGAAAAGTCGATGAGGTGAACGTAGCGCCATCTGTCATTCAACAACATAAATAATTTCGTTCTGTTTGAAATCCGAAAGACGATTAAATTTTTTCATACATAAATACTAAAATCGCGATTAAAAAATGAAGGATGGGGGTAGGAGTGTTAAAATTTGGGGTTATAGGCATTTTTTGATGCCAAATAAACAAAAAAAAATAGAACTTATTTTTCTAGGTAGGGATAGGTACCCTAATAACCTAGCGGTATGAAATATACTCTAAAACCTATTCTCATACCTACTAAATACACATGAAAAATTTCATAAAAATCGGTCAAGCCGTTTCGGAGGAGTGCGACCACAAACACCGTGACATATATTTTTTATATATTTGTTGATTAATCCTACTGCAAAAGAGTTTTTGTCATTACCACCCACAAGTTTTAATGTCTAGAACCAATGTTACTGGTTTTTATATTATGGCATCCCCAAACGGGACATGTTGTGAGGCTGAAGGTTAACGGGGAGGGGAAGGAGATGGGAAAGAGGATGGCGGGGAAGGACCTGGCTATAAATGTGAAAAAACAAAACAATCAAATAAAATTTGTCTGTAAATGGTTGTATGTTTTTATCCGTTTGGGTAATATTGTGGTGAATATGAAATTACAGAGCGGAATGGTCAGAATAGGCTTGAACAATCGGCTACAAATGTAACTTTACGAATTAAATTGATGTAATAATCGGTCATTTTCAGTTATTTTGCCTAGGTACAGGCTCATTTTCAGGAATTGGAAAGAAGTTTGAAGGCAAGCAAAAAAAAAACATGAGTTTCCACGCGGTAGAAGTGAAACTACTAACCTACTAACCGTGTACCACTTTTCTGTATACATACATATTTACCAAATGCAGAAGGATTCTCGTTCAAAAATAAGGTTGAAATAATGATCAATTATCTTGTTTGTGAAATATCGTTGAATTGTCAGGATTCGCAATACTCGAGGAATGCAAACAAATAATATAAAAATACCAGCTGGTTCCCGGCATGCGTTGCTATGCCATTTAATAAAGAAATTGTTTCTCCCTGCGTATCCTTTCCCATTCATTCCGTTACCTTTCCACCTCCCATTCCTCTCCGCCTCCTCCACCTTCCCTCTACCAAATCCACTTCCCCCTTACCCCCTCCCGAGTTCCCTTCCCCCCTCCCAGGTCCCCCTCCCCCTCCCAGGTTCCCCTCCCCCTCCCTGGTTCCCCTCCCCCATCTCTCCCTCCCTCCCGCTTTCCATAGCAATAGCCGCTTCGTCGCGTGCCACCAATAGCAATTTTTTTATACAAATTTCATAATGCCAGAGCTCATCGGAAGTTTTATAAAAACCTTGTCCTGATAATAATGAACACACAAAAAAAGAATTATCCAATTTGGTGCAGCCGTTCGAAAGTTATGCGCTTAGCAACAAATTCAGCGATTCATTTTTATATTATAGATATTGCAGTAATTAATCAAATTATAGCTCCCCGCAAACCTTCAAAACTTGATGAAAGTGATCAAAATATAATATCTGACAGGTCACTTCATTGAGTTCGCTGAACGACTTTTTTTAATAATTATTTTAGGTTATTTAAAACCTGTCAGATTTCAAATATTCAAATAATTCCAAATGTACACATTTCTCAGCAAATGAAAGAGCAAATTTAGTTCTTACCTTTGTAGCATAAATATACCAAACCACCCAAACTGCTTCGTAGTACGTAGGTACTATTGTAATACTGTGTTAAAAATTGAAGCAATTAGCGTCATTTCCGTTTTATATCTCAACCAATAGGAGCCTTGGGCGAAGTTTGATGCTTCGCAGGTGCCGTAGTGCGTCTCATAAATATACCAAACCACCCACGTGCGTTTTTTCCGTTTCATCCGAATTTCAAATCACTCTAACGGGTCTAAAGAAATTTCACTAAAAAACTCGTTATATATCTTATTGTCACAACGTTATTTAACTTTGGTCCACCTATTTATGGAAGACTCTGGAATAATAATACAACAATATACATCGTCTGTTGTTGCGCGTGGGATGAAGAGATAATATTAATATTTTCAGGCATATTTTCATGAAAATATTTGATCAAATTTAATACCTTGGATCGTAACGTCCATACAGTACAGAGGACGTACGAGTATAATGTAATCTAACCTGACCTACAACAAGAGGTTGCAACACACTGCAAACTTCTCACGATCCAAACTTTATACGGAGGCGGGGTCAAATTTGAAAGCAGACGTTTCATAAAAGTGCTTCCTTCCATAAAAATTTAGTGCCAAGTTTGCGAAAGTTTTTAGTTTTATGCACATTTTATCGGTTATTGAATTCCTAAACAACTGCTCAGTGCTCAGTAACAGTTGTGCAAAGTTGGATGTGCAGTGTGCTGTGTGCCGTGTGCAGTGCTCACACATGCACCGTACAATGAAGAATCCGCGTTTGCACTATCCAGGTGAGTTTTGAAGAGTTTCCACCTGATTTAATAATATATAGAGTAAATCAAACAGAGAAGTTTGTCTTGCTGCCATATGTTTTGAGGCGATTAGTCATATGATGAATTTTAAAATTCATTAGGTACCTGTATTATAATTATAAAACAATTTTTTATCCGTTTCCGTTCATCCAAAACATAAGCAGAATTCCACTACATGATATATTATATCGTAAACATATGTTTTTATACGAAAATTACGTTTTTTTTAACAACTGGTATAATTATATGTATATATATTTGTTGATGTTATTTAATTCCCAATTAATTGAGAATAACTCGTGTTTAGGAAGGGAGTATAATCATGAATTGTTTATGTACCCACATTAAATAATTTCGGGAGTACTAACATGAACATGCTTGTACAGAAACACAGCGTCGAATATACACTAATTATTACTTACTACTTACCAATGGCGGTCGGTGGCTTTTTGTATGAGGGATGCTGAAGTATTATACCTACCTAATATCAAATATAAACACCTACAGACTAGCCCACGAACAAGATGCGATTACTGACAAAAGAGTACTAATGTCAAAGTAGCTCTATAAATCCTTTATGCTTCATATCATTTATTACAGTTCTAAAATTAAATTAATAAAATAGATATTCTGAAGATATTTAACGTATCAATCGGCATCCGTTATTCAAGCCAAATTATCAAATCGGTCGCCCGAACAAATTCGGGGATTAATTAATCCACACGCTTTGTTATGATATTCTGTGCACTATTCCTACGCGCATTAAAGTCGTTTTTTGCGCGTTGGATGCTCCCATCGAATGCGTATACTGCTTCAGGCAAAACTTAGCAGGCAGAACTAAACGCGCATGCGCAAATATCAAACTTCTTCTAACGTCGTGGATGCGGAATGGAGCAGAGAATCCACTATTGCTGTTATTGGTGCGTTTACGCGACATTCGACACACTAGCATCGAGACGAGAATAGTGTTGTTATTATGTATTTCGGTTCGGTCCGCGCACCGCGTTTTGTTGTTTTTGGACGCTGAGGTTGGGACGGTGTCGTTAAATTGCATTATTTACCACTGTTTACGGCTAGAAAAAAATAAGCACAAAGTTTTTTTAATGCTGAAAAAATAAATAACAATTATTATTACATTTATTATACGCCCCAAAATGAAGGGAAGCGCCTCATCCACGGCATGTATGAAGGGACCGCGCCTGCTACCTACATAATACATTATATTTTATGTAATAATTTTTTTCAAATTCACACAATATGGTACCGCATGAACCAAATTAGATTAAATCGCTTACTAAATGATGCAACTACTGAATTTTGAAATAATGGATAAAAATGATTTTTGCATATCTTATTGTGAGCCTAGAAATAGGACCAAGTGGAAGATAGACACTCTCAGTGTACCTCTGGTGAAAGACCACCGTTCAGAATTGAAACATTGCTTGAAATGGCATTTGTTATATTTGGTGACCAGATTTTAACATCTAGTTAGTTATCTTTCCCTTCTCCTTTCACTCACCAATTCATACAGCTTTACAACACACCCCTGTTGGAAATTTTTCTCGCTTGCAATCGTTTTTTAAATCACATAACAGGTTTACTTCATAACTTCAGCAATTTATTACCCAGATCAACAATGAAATTGCAAACGGCCAAAAACGCTCGCATTCATTTTAAACGGTCTCCTAGCTGACCGGGCAGATTCTGCGCTGGAGTCTTGCTCGGGGTCGGCAATCTACAACCTCTGGTGCCTCCACCCTTCCCAGTGACAGATCCCCGCAGTTAGTGGTCCATATCGCGGCCAGCACCCATCGTTCACATGAAAACCTCTGTCACTTGTTTATTTATTTCAAGAATAAATAAACCCTGAGGGGCTGGCACGGTTTTCACTGGAAGTTTATCCCCCACACGTAATAAGTTTTGCTTGGTAATAAAAAGGTTAAAATTTTTTGTCGGTTTTCATTTCGTTAGGATCTCATAGTTAGCAGATGAGGAGTATGAGTATCTATAAAATAGTCAGTTTTCGTTTACACTTTAATCACATAATTTTGTAATTTAGCTTTAAGAACTATCCATGTTTTTAATATATTATGTACCTGTAAAAACTCGTATTTTATTATATCATCACCTACATTAAAAATATATTATTCCTAAATGCAATCTACTTATATATCGACAGTCCCGAAGAACAATGTGTGCGATTTTGTAGATTTGGAGAAGAGCTGTTTAATATTTCGTTTTTTTATTTTTATTGTTTTTGAGATCGAGAAAGATAGTTTTGTTTTTATATTTTGCATTTCATTCAAAATACCCATCGAAAGCGCAGATTTTTAAATCAACAAAATAATCTAATTCATAAGCCAACAGAACGATTTTTAATTTTTAGCAGATCCAACATTACTTTTCGGGGCTGCCGATATATATACATATTACACATTATACGTATGATAACATATAGTGGCGTTTCACCCCGTTTGCGGTAGTTTCGTTCCTTTCCAATAATTCGTGGTTTAGTTCGAGGTTTATACTTACCGTTTATACTTACCCTAACGTGTCAAAAGCAGGAACTAAGTAAGCAAAATGATGCATATCTCGTATTAAAGTGCAGACTGTGTTCTGCACAAAAAATGTTCACCTGTGTTCAATGCGCATTCAAGGGAATAGAAGGGTCGATAAAGGTTGTGCATTTACGAATCACAAATGTAGTAGTCAGCGCCATCTTTTGGTACCTCTATTAATTAATGAACTAATTAATAACGAAATGATTTAGGCTTTTGTTAAAGCATTCGACGGCCTCCGTAGTCCAGTGGCTAAGACTCTTGACTCACATTCCGGAGGTCGCGGGTTCGAACCCGGCATGCGCAAATAAATTTTATTTGATTAATTTGTGTTATTTTCACAAATAATTCATTTAAAATAATATATAGTATATTTGCGGCATGTTCCAGAGTGGAAGATACTATCAGTATCGCCCTGGTGTAAGACCACCATTCAGAATTGAAACGTTGCTTGAAAATGGCTTTAGCCGTGTTTAGTGACCAGATTTGAATAGCCAGGTACTTCCCCACCTTCCTCTTCCCTATCTCCTTCCCCTCCCCACCACCTTCAGCCTCACAACATACCCCAATTGGGGATGCCATAGTCTCACTGGCTCCAGACGGGAGCAGTTGAGATTCTTGTGCGGTATTCACTGTAAAAAAAAATATATATGTATATATATATGTTATGATTAAGGTTTTCACGGGTGAAAGATGTAGAACAATTTTCTCGGTTTACCCGCGTAACGTAGTCCTTAAAAGGACTTTTTAACTCCTGACGTTTCGGACAGATCACACTGTCCATCTTCAGAGGCCTTATGTCTTGAGTTTTTGTCTCAAACTGATAGCTTTCGCATGTCTGTTCAATCCAAAAGCTAAAACGTAAGTGAGTGCAAGTCACTTCTTATGTCTAGAACGAAGTACCCGGGTTGCAGGTGATTGATTGTGGAGGGGGTGAGCATGGTTGCGCATGAGCCCCAAAATTTGCCAAAATATTGAAAATTTCAGATTTTTAGTCATTTTTTGGAATTTGATAAGCAAGCCAGACAACGTCACTCGCTTACTTGGGATGGACGACCTCCCCTCCACTCTACTCCCTCCGCATTCCTAGGATTATGCCACCTATCTCCGTCCATTATTTTGTCAGTCTGCTTCTGTCAGTTGTGCATTGTGCAGTGCGTTTGTGTTTAGTTCGACCCGTTGTTTTCGTTCTGCAACTCTTGGCATATCATATAGCTGTATGATATAACGAAACGGTGGCATCATGGCTGTGCCGAAGAAAGTAATAACAAGACAGGTATTCGATTGCTCCATTTTTGGTACTCCAAAAAATCTACCAACAAACAAGTTGCCTACGGGCGAGGAAATCATTCGGAGTCGTTCTCAAGAAAGATATAATTTGGCACTTAAAATTAATAATAAGGGCGTTAGTTTTAAACAAGTTGCCAGTACATTAACTAACCAAGTAATCAGCTTATATGAAAAAGCGTCTATCCCTACAGTTACTGATAAAAGAATTGCGCAGCTCATAACTGCGTTGCTTGATAAGTATTACAACCTGAGGAAATCATATAGACGAGACAATAACAAAGCTTCTTTTAAAAAACATGTTGTTGAATTCAAACAAAAGTGCTCACTTCTTTTTGACGTAGCAGCTTGCAAATGCCTTATGGTTGTTGAATGCACTTGCAAGAAAACCCCAAATTTGTGCCGGTGCGAAGTAACTATTTATGTAGCTGCAAAATTAAAAAAAATACCCCCAATTGAGTTAAGATTTGTTTACTTGATTCGAAAATACGGAATAGGAAAAATTTGAGCGGTAGATATTAGTGAAACAAACAAGCGTAACAAAGCATTGGAAAGGAAGTTACGTGATAGACATTTAAATGTAGAAGATGTTTCAAAACCCTCATGCTCACATTCTGTTTTAAATTAAGTAGGAAATGAAGATGGAGGACGTTGTCTTCCTAGTACGGACAGTGATATCGACCAAGATTATAAAGTTCAAACAAAAAATCTTCTAAACCTATTTGGCAGATGAGAGTTCAGTTAAAATCGACTTGAATATTAAGCAACCATTATGGTGTTTCAGACGGCCCGAAACTTGTTTACTAAGCAATACAATTTACCCGGTATTTGCCAAAACCTTTGCCTAATGTTATTGACCCTGTGATCGAACGGAATGGTTTTTTCGCCCACCCAGAACACTTACTGTAATCCATGACTCAAGATGACAAGAAACACATAAGAGAGCTTGGACTTCGAAGAATTCTGAAGGCAAGGCGGATAGATGCAAGAAGAAAAACAGTAAGAACATTTAAGCCACCAAAAATTAACTTCAATGCGCAAGAATACTCGGACATGATTAGCTGGATGGACTGTGAATTATCTTCTCCCCCATTGTTGGCAGAAATCAGTGACGACGAGATCAAATCACACATCGTCAGTAAGTCAATCCTTGACTGGAACATTATTTTCAAGCAATTCCCTGTTCACACGCAGGCTGTTGAACGCTGTGCAAAACTCGTCACGGAAGCCTCAGGAAAAGTTGTGGAGCTGAATCCCGAGACGGATTTATAAGAACCACTCAGCTGTCCAGATCATCTATGCCTAACTTCACCAGCAAATCAGTCTTCAAAGTACCTTCGGCTACAAAATAGAGGACAGGTTTAACTACCATGAACTATTTTTTCAGAACTCTGTTTTATTTTTTATAGAAGTAAGTTTATTGTTGAAAACTAAACTGTAACTTAAACATTTAAGCTTTTTAAATATATTTAAATGAAAAGTACCATGCCCGTTGTTACTGTTATCACCCATCATGTCATAAGCCTAACGAGTGACGTTGTCTGGCTTGCTTATCAAATACCAAAAATGTGTAAAAATTTGAAATTTTCAATATTTTGACAAATTTTGGGGCTTATGCGCGACCAGAAGATATCAATTGATCTAAATCAAATTAAAACACAATGTTTAAAGGCTCTATTTGAAGACGTTACAAACTATTACATTAAGAAAACATTTAATAAAAAAATTTAAAAAATAATCGCAAAAATGAGTTTTTTTCATATTTTGTCAAACTTTAGGGCCGATGCGCGAACGGAAGATGTTATCCGATATTTTTTATTTTTTTTATTATTTTTTATCTATATAATTCGCAACTTTTCCGCGCTATTACAACTTCGAAATCCAAAAAAAAAGTCTTTTCGGCCCACTCTACTATATAGTGCCATCCCCTGCATGGCAGACGAAGAAGTATAAAAACATAGTTTGTCAATTTGCTACCACTTTATTTTCATCAATTAACCTAATTTAAAATGGATTACGATCTAGTGCGCATAGTTAGAACTCTTATCGAAAAACTGGCTTGTCCGTTGAGGTCTCTTGTTTTCCGCAGTGTCGGCTCGAAATGAGATTTTTTTCTTAACGTCCCGTTTGTTTATTTATAGCTTACTTATTTAAGTTTTCCCGTTCGGGGAGCTTGCGATAGTTTTGGGGAGGTGGGAGGTTTTGTTGATTTAAGGCCCCTTTAAATTATATTGCGGACGTGTATTTTGACGGGTCATATAAAGCTTAGATATTAAGAAAATCATATCTGAAAAATGTTCCTTAATATTAAGAGCGTATGATTTAAAAAATAAGCAATTTTTCTATTAGAATAACTCTCTTTATAATAAACTAGCTGGTTCCCGGCATGCGTTGCAATGCCATTTAATAAAGAAATTATTTCTCCCTGCATGTCCTTTCCCATTCGTCCTGTTCTCCTTCCGCCTCCCCTTCCTCTCCCGCATCCGCTTTCCCCTCTCGCGTTTCCACACCGCATTCCCGCACCCACTCCCCTCGCCCGCTTCCCCAGTCCCGCGAACCCTCCTCCCGAGTTCCCTCCTCCCGCATTCCATTCATTCAGTCCCGGTGCATTCAGTTTTCAAACAGCTCGCGTGCCACCTATTGCAAATTTTTTTATACAAATTTCATAATGCCAGAGCTCACCAGTACTTTTATACAAACCTTGTCCTGACCATAGCGTACACAACAAAAAAAGAATTATCCAATTTGGTGCAGTCGTTCGGAAGTTATGCGCGTACATACATTTCGGCGATTCATTTTTATTTATATTTTTATTTATATAGATAGATTTTGAAGGTTATTCCCGTCAACGTACCTAATATATCATTGAATAAGAATATAATACCAATAAATCTATAAGAAAGGGTCACGGTAAGATGAGAGATTCTGGGTTCGAGTCCATTGAAAAAAGTGCATTGTGAGAGCTTATATACGAATGAAACCAACTCAGAAGCACCCCAGAAAGGTCATTAGGAGTGATGATAAAAACAAAAAACAAAAAATTGGTTAAGTTACGTTAGGGTTACCGGCTATTTTAAAATTATTTTTTCATAGCTTTTAGTGACCTTTCCGAGGTGTTTCTGAGTTGGTTTCATTCTGAGTTGGCATGGAACCTTTATGTACATGTATATAAAGAAAGAGACCAACCATAATATTATAAAGGAGAAGTGAGAGAGTTAATTTCACTCTCTCACTGTTCCTTTATAATATTATGTTTTGTCACTTTCTTTGTGTATATATATAAGCTCTCACAATGTATATTTTTGATCAGTTTAATTTTATACCCTGAAGATGCTTTTGTAAAGCGAAACCAGTCGGTGTTAAAAAAAATCAAATCGTGTTTACAAACAAAATTTTTGTTATATTTCAATTAATATGTCAAACCACAAAGTGATTGCTTTCTATATAAAAAAATAGAAAAATTGAACTTTCTATTCATCTTATACCAATTGAAAAGCCAATTTTCAATTATTATGAGTAGAATCAGTTACCATTACTAAAATGAACCAATTTTGTGTACCTACCGACCAAATACATTTTTTAGAGACTTCGAATCTTGAATCAATTTTATGTATTGAATAAATAAATATTTCGGGGAAATTGGTCTTGCAATTTATCATAATATCAGTTTTAAGAATTTCAGAAAAAAGTCTGTCGTACAGGATGTTAAGGGGCGTCCTCAACTTACTTTAATCAGTGATCCTTGACTTATAATATATGAAGTAAAAAGTTAATGATCTTGAGCTCCAGTGACATTTTCAATTTTTTTTTTAAACTAAAATGTTAAAATATCTGTAGATATTGGACTGTAAGGAAATAATAATAATAATAATAATCGTTTATTCCAGAATAATAATGAAAATTGAAAAAATGTCAGGAATTACTAATACTATTTTGTGTTGCGTCGAGGCCTACATCCACTTTGCCAAAAATTGAGGAATAGTGTAAAATATTTTAACATTCCAGTTGTCAAGCCTCTTATCGGCAAAGCTATTCAATTCACTACCTACTGACTGATTAGAAACATGCACATCAAAAGTTAGTTACTAGTTTTAGATATGTATTACGATGTGCCAACTTATATTTTCCACTGTGAACAAAAATGCCAACTAATATTTTTTCTATGTATAACAACTGTCAAGTATGTATAGTACTGTCAATCTGATAATGCTCCCTCCCTAAACACGAGAATTTCTCAATTAGGGAGGTATTGTTACCACCAATATTATATATTATATATATTTGTTTTTTGTATATTATATGTATTGGTTTAATAAAAAAAAAAAAAAAAAGTTCATTTAAAAGTAAAATCATTGATTACCCCCAATAAACATATCCATCATGTATATTTCATAACATTTTTACATTAATGCCAACTGTGTACATGTATGTTCACTATGTACTGCATGTTTGTACTTTTGACTAATTTTCACTTGCTTTTTTTCTCATAATTTATCACTATGCCTTTTTATCAAACAGAAATCTAATTTAATGAAAATCAAATAACTTTGTTAAAACCACTATATAAAATAAATAACTATATAAAACCACAACATGTTTCAATAACAATGTTGATATTGTTAATTATAGTGGTTTAAACAAAGTTATTTGATCTTCTTTATATTAATAATGATAGCACAAAGTTATTTGGATAAGTTTGAAGAAGAAATCTAATTGCTTCAAAATTATTATCAGTCATTTTCATAATATTATGTAAACATAAATCTAGCTAACAACCACTGAAAATTGCCCTCTCGACATAGCCGTTTCACACGTAGTGAGATGGGCATTACGTCATTACCGTAATTAAATCTAATATTAAAATAATGATATAAATAAAATAAAAGAAGTGTTATCTCAGTACATTCATACATAGGTAGAATTTGATATATAAATAAAAACCAAGTCTTCATCAAGCGATGAACAACAACTCACATGCTTATACTATGGGTTATTAAATTACTAAGATAGAAAAAATATATTTAAATGTAAAAAAAAAAACATTTGAAAAAATGTTTTCCTCTTAGGCAAACCATTATTTTTTAAAATTTTTGCATAGGAATTATATAAAGGGAAGGCCTAGTTATCGCTGTTTTACGTTACAAATATGTGGTAGGTACCTAATCTAAAATATGAATTTGTTTTAGGAATTCTCCGGATTTAGGATATGTCGAGCGGTTGCAAAAAAGGAGCGAAACGACCACCAGGGGTGCAATAAATTTGTGCTCAGGTCCAAAATTAGCGTTTATACACAACAGTCATTATTTGGTCGGGGAACAGAGTAGCTCATGAATAATGTACGAGTTTTGTATTTATCTAGAAATAAAGACAAAGGAAGAAAAAAGCTCGAGACACGTAACAGATGAAGGCGGTTAGCGTGAAATGCTAATCTAACCATGAATCCTTTGAGGAAAACTGCGTGCGCTGTTTTGAGGTTAATTCGTTTTTTCTTTTTCGTTAAGACGAGACACTCTATTTTTTTGGGTCACACTGTAGAAAGCGGCATAAATTCTGAGAAATGTATAATTTATAGACGTTAAGCCGCTGGGATTGAATACGGGCGGGGATTGCCGAAGTCAGCCAAATCAGACATGAAACGGTGGTGTTAGAGTTTTATTTGACTCGACAATATTTAATTTTTCTGAGGCGTCTGATGTTCAAATCATATCCTACTAATATTATAAAGCCGAAAGTTTGTATGGATGTATGTATAAACTTTACAATAATATAGCTCATACATCAGAATAACTTTCAGCCAACTCAGAGCTCTGGCATTATGATTTATTTAAAAAAAAATTGCAATAGGTGGCACGCGAGCTGTTTGAATGTAACGGATATTGAGGGGGGTGTAGGGGTGGGAGAAGGGGGTAGGGGGAGGGAATGGGGAGGGGTGTAGGTGATTGGAGAGGGGGGAGGGGGGAAGGCGGAGAGGATGAGGGGGGGAATGGAGTGGGGATCGGGAAGGAGGCGGAGTGGAAACCCCCCTAATACCCGCCCTGTCACTGACATTTCTTATGGTATTAATAACCTTAACCTTACCTAGTTTTTGTATTGTGTATATGCAAACAATAATGTAAAATAAAATAAAGTTTTTACAGTATAGAAACCTACATTATACATTTATAAAAAAAACATAGATAAAATTGCGAGAAACAATTTACAAAAAATTCTGCCTCAATACAGGTTCACCTAGTGAGGCAGGCTATGCACAACTAAAAATATTGTATAATTATGCTACTTCTGTGTAACCGTTCTTACATTACTTTCTATTTGTTATTTTTTTGTACTGATGTAATCTATTTGTAAACTACATTGAACATGTACTTTTTTTAATAATAATGTTGCCAATTTCATTGAATAAAGATGTTATTAGATATTATTACTGCGAGCGAAAGCTAGTTACATATATTTTTTAATTTGAACATTGGAAAGCCTGCAAAGGACCTATGATACAAGAATGCTATAATGCAATTGAAAAATAAAGGGAATGAAATGATTAGAGAAATAACCTCACCATCGAACAAAGCTCCAGCGATTTCGTTAACAAATTGGCTTGGGCAAATAGGCTTAGTGCAAAGAAGTAATTTGTTAACTATTTAATTTGAATGTCGGTTCATGTTATCAGTAATAAGGTTGTCGTATAATGGAATGAATTAATAATATTTGCCTTTTCCAGATGGTTCTTATAATAAGTAGTGAAATTAATAATTTAATAACGTGAAGTAACCTGGATCGCTCAAATTAGTCGTTGGCGCCAGTGAGTTGGCGGTCTTGCAAGTTTATCTTAAAATTTATTTATTTCTGTGTAATCTCGAAAGTTCTTTTACAAGTTTAATAATAATAGTAATTTAGATGCCTCAATATTTTATTGCTTTGTTTAGGTTGTGCCTTTAAAATCATTATTATAAACCGATAAAAATCTCGATTACTTGCAATAAACATTTGGTTCTATCAGTCTTTGCAATACCTCTGGAATGTTATAATCGTAAGTAAGGTGTAATTTAAGCAAAAAATATATTTCAATAGAAATATAAGTATCATTGAAGATAAAGATAATAATAATAATCTAAACAAAAATATGAAAGAGAACAACACACAGAAAAACAGAAAAAGATAATGGTCGCAACTGGGACTCGAACCCAGAACCCCTCGTCTATCCGGGATGAGCGTTTACCAATTCCGCCATTGCGCCCTACTTACTGTCAAACCGTCATAAAAGTCAATCTTATATTTCAAGTTTTAGAATTATCTTCAACTAATTTATTTTCCATATCATAGGCAACTACCCTTTTTATTGGAAACAATCATTCTAAGAATTGGATAAGTTTTAAGATTTTCACGGCCAGAAGCATTTTCGTTATATGTTTTTGGGGTGTTGTGCCGTGTTGCGCAACACGGCACAACACCCCAAAAACATATAACGAAAATTCTAAGAATTGGTTTGTAAAATAGATAGCATCACGGATAAAAGCAATAAACCTTCAAAAGTTATAAAAAGAGTTTTTTTTATAAAATTGAAGAAATATAAGTAATTGCTTGTAAAGGTACCACTTTCAAAACTTGAGTTAACATTAGGTACTTATTAAACATTCTGACTCTGAGAAAATCTTCTGAAAATAGTTACTTCTGTCATACATTCGCCGCCAATCAGAAATTAAACACCAAAACTTTTGTTTTTTCTTACTCTATTAAAAGTATCTGAAATTGGTTGAAGTTGCAAACAAATGAAGTCTTCCCCTTTCCCAATTACTTTTACATTTATGTTTTATAACTCTTTCCTTTAACTTCTAACCATCATATTAATTAACCATTACAAAAATAGGAGAATGCAGTTTTCAGAAAACTAAAGAAGACGAGGGTGGGGAGGCTACGAAGCACCGCACAAAGAGGAGACCGAGTAGTCTATCTTATTCTCTCGCAGGTTAGATCCTGTAAATGTATGTATTTGTCTCTTTTTAGCATCGGTATTTTTCGTTTCATCGAGTTTCAAATCACAACGATGCTAAAGAAATTTTCACTTCTAAACTTTTTGTCCAATAATACATTTTAAACCGAATCACTTTTTTAAAATTTATTTATCTATAAAAAGCATATGTACCTACATTGTTTTTTTATGCCTGTCTCACTAGGATATACCTGTACAAGAGTATTTAAGGTAAAATCCGTATTAATTTGAATCGAAATTAAAACAGAAAGGTGATTGGAAGGGTGGGTAAATCTTTTAAAGAGAGGTATCTTATAATTGTTAATTGTCGGTGTCAGTCAAGGTAGGTTTGTAACTACATACATAGTTATAGGTGAGAAGTGCTTGTGTCGCACGCGCGACTTGACGTGGCGAGAGGCGAGAGCGGGGCCGCGCCGCGGCGGGAGGGGAGCTGGCAAATGACCACGCCGGGCTGGGTACCTTGGCTGACACCGACTCCAAAAATAACAATCGTACCTACATATTGATGAGCAGAAAAAGTAAGTTGATTAATAAGTTTTAGAAGAATACAAAATTATTTTTTTACTTTTTAGTACATTTTTTTAAGTCGTTTTATTGTTTTGTTAAAATTTTTGTTTATTTTTTGATTTTTAGTGAATCTGAAGTACATTAACTAATTTATCTGAATATGGGTAGATCTACTAAACGTGCTGCTCACATGAGACAGACATTACTTGACCATAACGACGTTACGGTAGGTGACTCAAAGGTCCGGATAGCCTATAAAATATTCGGCCGAGTATCGTTAATTTGCTCCTAAGAATTGAAGAGTTCGATTCCATAATCAGAACCTAAGCAAACTCTCATCAAACTACCCTTGAAGTATATCCTTTATAAAAAAGATTCATGTAAATCAGTTGGCGTGATACTGAGTTATTCGTCCATTTGTCACGCACATACTTAATGCAAATTTAAGACTTATATTGTTTTCTCATGGATGCCATTGACAGAAATGGACCAAATTGAAATGGGACCACACGAGAAGTACTAGCTTTCAAATAAAAAAAAGAATCATTAATATCGGTTCACCCAGTCGAAAGTTCTGAGATAACAAACAAACAAAAAAATACCGTTGAATTGAGAACCTCCTTCTTTTTGAAGTCGTTTAATAAAACCATTAATTTTTTCATACGTACCTACCCCAAAAACAAACGGAATGTCTGTATTTCTCAAGATGTTTTGTTGGTTATTTGATCTGACTGAAAGAAAATTACCCCCAAGTGAATATTTTAGTATTGTTCTGTATTTTTCTAAACCACACGAGTAACATTCCTGTGTTTGACAATTTGTGGCTAGTCGAGTAAAGGTTAATTTCGTTCCGTATTTATCCGAAGGAATTCCTTTTTGGTGATTTAGGTAAACAGACTAAATCCTAGAGGAGTAATTGAATTTCTCCGCTTTAAAGAATGAAACAACGAAGTCACATATTTTGTTAGTGTGGTGTACCTACCAATCTTCAGGATTAACTAACAACATATTTTATAGGGTTTGGAAAATAATTTAAATATTCAAAAAATTGAATAATAGTCGCGACGACGCGACGTGTCATGTCGTTAATAATAATAATGATTTGTATATCGCTGTTTTCGTAAAAAATCACCTTAAAGCCGCTGTTTCAAGCTAAATATATGTATATAAAAATCAAAATATGCTTGGTTATATGTATATACGTGGGTTGTCTAGGCGTTGCTAAACCATTCATCTGATTGCGATGAAACTTGGGGATTTGATGTGTGCATGCCCGCGATGTTTTCTTTATAAATTAGTGAGCTCTGGCGTCATGAAATTATGCTTTGCTAAACCGTTCATCCGATTGCAATGAAACTTTGGTGAGTTGTTGTGGGGATGCCCGCGAAGGTTTCTGTATATACTGGAGAGCTCTGGCAATACGCAATTTGTATAAAAAATTGCGATAAGAGGCACACGAGCTGTTTGAAAACTGAATATACTGAATGTACGGAACGCGTGAGGGGAAGGGTCGCGAGTACGAAAGCGGTAGGGGAACGGGACGAATGGGAAAGGACACGCAGGGAGAAACAATTTGTTTAATAAATTGTATTGCAACGCATGCCGGGAACTCGCTAGTGGATTATATTTTTTTATAAATATTTAAATCAATTTCAATAAATAATTCGAAATTCGCACAGGAATGTCAACATCAATGCCATTATTTTCAATGCCAAATCGTTTCTTTTCAATTCATTTCAATTTCCTATCACCACCGTTCAACATTTCCTAATACTGTGGGTGTAAAAGTCCCATTAGTTCCGGGATGTTGGAATTCATACATACATCCAAATGAAAAAAATACTAGGTAAACAAGTTTGGTATTTTCAGTACGCATTAGATAAATGTTCTCAAAACAATGTGTGTCCTAACTGCATTTACAAACTATCGCTTCCTTCTCTCTAGCATTTACAAATCAGTGCAGAGAAGTTCCTTTTATTTGTTCTTAAAATAGCGCAAGTCGTAATGTGTATCACAAACTGTCGCTTCTGAGGGATAACATTCACTAACTCAATCCCCCTACAAATCCAACAGCGGCAGATCGTCAATCTAAATGACAGTTTAGTACCGAAATAGTTGTAAAATATCTCTTCTTATCGTTAATATCTTCACAAATAGGATAGACACTTCAAAAATTGCATTTCATTACAATGTTCGCCATATAACGTAGAAGTCTTACTCGACCCCCTTTTACTCATATTCTTTGAGCATAGTGCATTAATGCGATAAAAAATATGGCACCTTAGCGAAAATCCATTTTGGTTCAAAATAACTTTCTTCGCGAAGCGCTTTGACTCGATACCTTTTGAATTGATGCGATTAAAGCAATAGGCACTTTGAATACGTGGGCATAAAATATGTCTAAAGGGGCAGGAAAAATGACCCTTTCCTAAAATAAATATTTTATGCACTTCATGTTAACGACTGTTGCTAGATTTGTCTACTGCTTTTTAACGACGTCCTTATTAACTCGGTAAGTTGAGATGGGAAGGTTTTATTGAAGGAAGAATTCTATTTATATATATTTTTATATTTAATTAAACGAAGACAATATAAGCGAAAGTCAGTCGAAAATCTGAGAACAGAAAAATCAGAAAAAGATATTGACACCGCTGGGACTTTCGCTTATATTGTCTTCGTTTAATTAAATATTACAATTTGAGGTTTTACTCATAAAGTTAAAATAAAAATATATTTTTATAATTTAATTCAATGAAACCAAATTTGGAAAAAATAACAGTTAATTAGGTATGTATATCATTTGACAATTTGGGAGGCGGGTATGCGTGCCGCCGCCCCGGGAAATATTTATGGGATAAAACTAACACCCCTGCCATAGGTGGTTGGCTAGGTTCGGTGACTTAGCGGGGGGTCCGATTCATTCGTCTGGGTCTTGCCGGCGACAGTTGAGGGAGACCTTTTCATTTCTCCAGCCGGACTCTCGATCCATTGCCTTGCACTGCAGTGGGAGGAATGGATGCATACGTCCGTCACTCCTAGACATATTGACCCCAGATTCCTACCCATACCTCATACCTTCTTTCTTTCCATAAAAAACCCTTCGCACATAGTATCGCTGACAGAGGCCTTGAGGGATTTTTTCCCTCAGGGCCTCCTATGTGGAGCTAAAGTCTCAATTACATTGAGCGAGTTTACAAGCTACTAGCCGGTAAGTTTAAAAGCGGGTGAATCGGCGTCTGAGATTGTCATGATGACACACAAAACTATCTACTCGCTCAGTAGCCGAAGTAGCAGCTAAAATAATGACTCCCGCGCGGACCAATTCGGTCGACATTTTGTAAAAAACTTGAGCTCGCAGCCAGCGCCACACGCTTCGCCTTACGGCTCCCGCGCAAACTAATTCTGACAGTTATGAAATCAGCTGTTTGTAGGCCGCCATCTTGAGCGAGTAGCGAGTAAAGTTGACCACCTTTCAACTTTTTTCGTAGATTGTCCACAATCTGCTAGTTAGCTAGTAAATACGATTACACTGAGCGAGTTTACTAATAGATGGTGAATTTCCCAGATAGTAGCTTGTAAACTCGCTCAATGTCATCGAGGCTTGAAGTAAAAAAGATTGTGTTTTTTTTACAGTATGCACAGACATTTATTTTCATAAAAATTAACTTAAACTTGTAACTTGGGTTGTGCATTATTTGTGGATCGTATGACTTGTTAGTAAATGTACAAAATGGATATTCGTTAATTTAGGTTGGAGAATGCTGCAATGGTGGTAATCTTTCTTGAAACAACAAACTTGTAATTAGTCTGTCAATAAGGGCCTTCGTAGAAAATGATTGATATTATCCCCTCACATGTTAAAACAATTAGTTTTCGGTAAGATCCCTAAATTTAACAGTTAATCTTTTGTAATATACCATATTTTATGCGTATTGTTTTAACAGTGAACATTAAACTACTGTATTAAAAAAACAATGTTTACAATTTTGCAAGATATTTTACAGTTTTTACGATTTACCGGAAAAAATATTTGGTCTACTACAACATGTTTTTTGGTAAGAATATTAATTTCCTAACTTTGTTTTTGTTTTTGTGTGTGTTTTTTCATACCTGTTTTTTTAATTTCATCTACTCAGAACAATAATTAAACGGGTGGAGAGAAGATTTGTAGCGTTTGTCTTATTTCTCCAGTCTTTATAACTGAACTCAACTTCTGCCACTAATCTTTTAATAAATGTAATGCAGGATAAAATGCAAAATCACGCAATGTCCAGTGTTTTTAACATAGTGTCCTCTGTGTGCAAAGTCTTATGTCTTCTTCTTGCTTCTCCAAGTAACAACTTTCTAATGAAAGTGTGTTTAGGGGAAGTTTCCTGCCAGGGAAGCATTTTTCAGTAACCGTTTAAAATAATAAAATTATTTCCTAGGATCTTAAAACAAATAGAACAGCATCCTTGAGGTTTTCACAAAAACGGCACTCTACAAATAATCCAATAATTATTTTTTTACATGTGCTCCACACAGGAGACCCTGAGGAAAATAATTTCACTCAGGGCCTATGTCATCTTTGGGGATGGTGTGTGAAGGGTTTTTTAAGGAAAGGAAGGAGAGGAGAGTTCTGGGATGGAAAAGGGTCCTGATCATCCGCCTTTAAGATCTAGACACCCCATGAACCCAGGCATCCCTGCTAAATCACCAAGCGTAGCGAACTACTTGGGATGACCTATGGCAGAGGTGTTGGCTATCCGATAAAGGTTCTCGGGGCGGTGGTATCCATTCCCGCCTCCCAAATTGAAAATTATTATTATTTTTGGCAATAAAATACAGATTTTAAAGTTACGTAGTCCGTCACAATGTGAGCTGAAAATAATTGATTCCAGCATAAAAATGCGAATTTCACGAAGTCATTGCCTACCGTTAGAAAGTTTTCCTGCTTCATAAAATAGAATTTCTGCCTTATATTACTTTTAACTTCACAACTGTCGTAAATATCGTAGACTTGATTAAGGAGCGCATTACATCTTTTTAAAACTAAAATATTTTTAAGATAACGAAAAATGGCAGAACTTTCATCAATTTTCAACATTGAAACTAAATAACTTTTTTGTAAAACATCTGTGTCAGCTAATTTTATGTCATATGTATTTTCTATTATCCAAATGTATTTTTATTTTATTTTATTTTATTTATTAGCGTTATAAACAGTCTGTACAAAATTCATAAATACAGTGATAAAAATAAGTATGTCATAGACCAATAAAATAACGACAAATAATTTAGAACCGTAATGCAAAAATACACAATACCTATACCTGATATAAATTATTCTGATAAAGTCTATCTTCTTACTTATATCTACAAAAAGTAAATAACTGAGGTTTTTCAAGGGTTTACATTTAAATTTTGATTGATATAAATAATATATTTCAGGAAGTGATTTTATTTGAATTTCAACTGCAAAAAGTTGGAGAGAAAATGTGGTGATACAAAAAATAAAAAAAGAGAAATACAGAAATCAATGAAATATTAAGTTATTAGTTAAACATGTGGCATCAATAGTGTTATTTTTTTTATGCATGCTGTGAATTTATCAAGGTTTGTATTAAACACATCGATATTTGGGCATAATCTGTTAAATGTGCTACAGCTTCTTCTTACAAATACATTTTCAAGATAATTTGTCTTGCTCTTAGGGATATAAAAGGTGTCTGGAGATCGAGTAACTCTTAATGGACATCTGAAATGAATATTTTGTAGTAAGTACGGGCTATCAATGAAGTTATGAATAATCTTATAGAGCATTAATAGGTCTCTGACATCTCGGCGTTGATCAAGAGATTTAAGATTTACGGGGACATAGTTTTCATCATTTCGCACGCGATAAGAGACATATTTCATAAACTTTTTCTGAACTCTTTCTATATTTGCTTTATATGTAGAACAATGAGGGTTCCACACTGTAGAAAAAAATATCCGATGGCGAGTCAATAAAAAGTATGTTGATCAAAGCTATCGTTCGGAGAGCGACTTTAATGTACAACTATTGTTATACCAATTATAAATGAGCTAATTAGATCTAATTATACGCTAATCCTAATTTTTTTTAAATATTCAAGTAATTATATTATATTTATTATGAGGCTAATTTTTGATACACTTTACAATACAAATTACACAAAACTGTTATAATCGTTGAGGATTTTATAAAATACATTTTCACTTCTCTCTGGCTGAAGATATCTAAAAAACTGCTCTAAAATTCAACCGAAAATATGTTTGAACATAAATAGAAATCAACCTAGTTCAGACTTATTTTCGAATCGTCTTTGTATCCACGTTGGCTGAATTTTTAAAAATAAAGGAAACGAGTAATTTCTAAGGGATGTATCAGCGATGATCAAAGTTTTCCTGTATTACAGTAGATAACTAAAAAATGTACATACAGTGCACTGCAAATACCTACTCATAAGCTTTGAAGTGTCTTTCTATTGAATTGAGGAAATAAAATTCTACACCCATTCAGCAACATACAGTCCGCCTCGGAACAGGAATACCTAGTGAGGAGGACTGTAAACAAACCACTATATTGGTATTTGTACTTATTTTGTAATTTTACGTTATCCTTATATTGTCATTAAATAAAAAAAAAATGCATTGAAAAAATATATACATATTTTTAATAGTAAGCATTTAAAAATTGAGGCGTGGTAAAGTCAGCAATAATTGATAAAATTAACGCATACTACAGTTTGACAATCTATTAAAATCTATATATTTCAAGTTTAGTAGAAGGACCACCATTTGACCAAAGACCACCGCCATGGATAATTGCCATTAATTACAATGAATATCCATTTCCCATACAGGCATCCATCATGACACGATGCCCGGCCTCGTATCCCGGGCCCTTCGTGTCCAATAATAATTAATTATTAACCATGGGAGAAGTTAAGTATTGTTGTAAGGGTCATAACGTCATCAGCATCACTTTTATGGGACAAGGATCTTGTGGAGGGGTTCTCAATGTAATCTGTCAGTTTACTCACATCAGTCAGATTAACAGATGACGACCTCCGTGGTGGATCAGAGGTCGCGTGTTCGAATCCCTGCGTATTGAATTGTTTACAAATTTGAAGTTGGTATTTACCGAAATTACTTCTATATTTGAAATTGTATTTCTATTGTTATAGTTTTTCGACAGATTAACTCTGAATCACTAATGATTTTTAATGTTAAATTGAAGGGTAATTCTAATCGTCTCTCTAATTATTTGGCGAAAAAAAATATAAAGAAAATTTACATATCCTTTTTTCGTCTTTACATTAGCTACACACAGGAGGCCCTGAGGAAAATAATTTCCCTCAGGGCCTAAGTCATCTTAGGAAATGCTGTGTGTAGGGTCTTCTTAAGGAGGGGAAGGCTAGGAAGTTCTGGGAAGGAAAAAGGTATTAGGGGTGGGGTCCGCCACGCAGCAAGTAGGCAGACGCATCCGCCGCCACGACCTGGACAAATCTCACCCCATGAACTCGGGCATCCCTGCTAAGTCACCAAACGTAACTAATTACTTGGGGTGTCATATGGCAGAGGTATTCATCCAATAAATGGTTTCCGGGGCGGCGGTACCCATACCCGCCTCCAAAATTGACTTTAGTGAGAATATTGCTTAAAATGGTTTTAGTAGTGTTTGGTGATCACATTTGAAAAGCCAGATACTTCTCGACCTCCCCCTTTCCATTTCCTTTCCTACCCCGCTCCCTTCGATCACACAACACACTCTTTACAAACAGTGGCCTCGGACAGTAAAAATTGTCGACTTATGTTTGTGCAGTGGCATTATACGAATAAAACTACAACAATAATACTTCAAAGTGACAGCTGTCTGCTACATTTGCTCCCGAAAAAATAACAAAATAATAAGTTTTAAAAACTATTAACTTTTCAAATAAGTTGCTGTTTGTACAGGGACAGAATCCCTCCACCTTTCGTCATTTTCTGGTTGAAAATAAGCGAGTGCAAGTGCTATTTTTTCTTAGTTTACACTCTGCAGCAAAAGTCAAATCGTAGTTCAAAAGTCTAATGCTACTTTAGTAGCAAGGCAGTGAAAGTGCATTACTCGGATTATAGATATAAGCTGACGAAATGGCATCTACCCGCAGCAACACGGATAAAACTAAGAAGTTCGCAGCTATCCCGGTTTCGCCCTCTCCTGACTCACACACAACGCAGCTGACTTTAGAAGATTTTAGAAAAGGCATGAATGAATTTGAAACTAATATTTACAAAAAACTAGAAAGGGAAAACTCAGAAACAAAGAAATCACTGGAGTTTATCAGTTCTAAATATGACGATCTTATCAAAAATATAGAGATGGTACTAACTAATAACAAGAAATTGGAAGATAAAATGAGTGTTCTCCAGGAGGAAAATGTTAACCTTAGACAAGAAATCGAATCACTCCGAGACGCTCAGGACGAAATGGAACAACGAAGCAGAGGGTGTAACATAGACATTCACGGCATACCCGAGGTCAAGGGTGAGAATCTGATGACCTTATTGGACAAAATGGGATCAACTGTCAATGTGCCGCTTCCGAGTAGCAGTATTGTGTCGGTGCACCGCGTCGCTCGCGGTCACTCTTCGCCCTCCAACCGACCACGCAACATCGTCGTGCAGCTCTCGACAAAGCGCCTCCGTGATGATGTCATCGCTGGAGTAAGGACTCGTCGCGGCCTCACCACGGAGCAACTAGGACTTGGTGTTCCCGCCACAAATTTCTATGTTAACGAGCACCTGACCTTAAAAAATAAAATACTTTTTGCAAAAACACGTGCCGCCGGAAAAGCTAACGGCTATAAGTACACATGGGTGAGGAACGGAAGTATCATGGCGAAGAAGGATGATCTCTCTAGGGTGTTTACCATTCGTCGTGAGGGAGATCTTCAAAAGATGTGACTACTACTATTACAAATCTGTTACTGGTCTTATCGATGCCCGCTTTCTCTCAACATTCTGTACCATATCCATTCACATCTTATATTGTTGATTTATTATTATATACTAATTAATCTAATAAGTTATCTATGTTTCATATATAATTTTGATGCTTTGTATGTCCTACGTAAAGTACCGCTCCCGCGAATGTGGAATATATCGATATACACTATTACTCTATTGAAATGATCTCATCATCTATATCTGTTTATTACCAGAACTGTGGTGGTATTAGAACTAAAACTCAGAAACTACTTATGAATATTTTATCAAATAACTATGATGTTATAGTTCTAGTTGAAACATGGCTTGTAGCAAGTATAAATACGGCTGAATTAATAGATTCGCGCTACACGGTGTTCCGACGAGATAGGGACCGTACTCTTACTGGTAAGATGGACGGAGGCGGTGTACTGGTAGCAGTGCGCAAGGAGCTCGCAGCATCCCGGCTCGATGACTGGGAAACCAGCCAAATCGAACAAATCTTCGTATCTATTCCGGTAAGGTCTTCCAATCTCATCATATGTGCAGTATACATACCTCCTGTCTCGCCACCAACGTTTTATGATATTTTCTCCAAAAACCTAGAATCTGTATTTTCATCTGAACCAAATAATATGTTTTGTGTACTTGGAGATATGAATCAACCTACTCTTACTTGGTCTTTTTCCGAAGGCTGCAGTCAAGGTCTCGCCTCTTCAAACACGGCTGCATCGCAAACTTTGCTGCAAACAATGTCATTGATGAACTTGCTCCAATATAATTGCATACCTAACCATAATGAAAAATACTTAGACCTCATATTCTACAGTCGCGAAACAAATGTTACACGCAGCAATGACCCTCTGCTCTCAGAAGACAGACACCACCCAGCCCTTGAATTTGATATATCATCCGAAACTCAACCAAAAATCAAAAACAAAAAAGAGCGTAGGCGCAATTTCAGGAAAGCTGATTATACTCAGTTTAATAATGACATTAATTGTATTGATTGGTTATCTGAAACCGCAAGTTTATCAGCCGAAGAAGCAGTAGATCGATTCTATTTAAAAATAAATAATATAATTGATAAGTCCATTCCATTATTCGCACGACGAAATGACAAATTTCCCATATGGTTTACTCCCGAACTTATTAGGTTATCACGGAAAAAAGATAAAGTCTGGCACAAATGGAAGACATATAAAGGTCTTTCTGACTATCGTGAATTTTCCTTCTTACGTGCTACATACAAAAGACTGGCTAGTGATTCTCGAAAGTTATTTTTCGACAACATCGAAAGTTCATTGCAAAATAATATTAAAAGTTTTTGGTCATACATATCCTCATTAAAATCGTCTGATGGATACCCTGCTACTATGTCCTTCGAAGGTCGCAAATCTAACGATGCCCAGGAAATTTGTAATATGTTCTCTGAATTCTTTAAATCAACATTCGAACCCTCCTCTGTCAACGACATGATTAACATCGACCAACTTGAAGCCGTTTGCGACTCTGAACTTGCGCACATTCACACCATTGAATTAACGGAACCAGAAGTGCTCTCGAGTTTAATGTCGCTAGATATAAACAAGGGTGCAGGTCATGACGGAATACCGGCATTTTTCCTCAGATCTGCTGCTTCGTCACTATATGTTCCACTTACCATAATATTTAACAAATGCCTGAGTGACGGGGTTTTCCCTGATAGGTGGAAGTTGGCCTATATTATACCGGTCCACAAGGGCGACTCACGGCAAAAAGTAGAAAACTATAGGCCAATATCCATTCTCTCGGCGATCCCTAAACTCTTGGAAAGACTTGTCCATGACCATATATATCCCCAGCTTGCCTCCATAATTACGGAACAACAACATGGGTTTGTAAAAGGCAAATCTACCATGAGTAATTTACTTCTTTACTCAAACTTCTTGTTCAACAGCATGGATCGAGGCCACCAGGTAGATGCAATATACTGCGATTTTACAAAAGCTTTTGACAAGGTTGACCACCTTATTCTTATTAAAAAAATTATGTACAACGGAATTAGAGGAAATTTACTACGTTGGTTTGTCTCATATTTAACAAAAAGACAACAAGCCGTATCGTTGCGAGGACACACTTCTACATGGGAGCCAGTTACCTCTGGCGTGCCACAGGGGTCAATCCTGGGTCCGCTGTTGTTTATACTCTTTATTAACACTGTTACTAAATGTTTCTTGCATTGTTTATTTCTTTTGTACGCCGATGACATAAAAATATTTGCCATTGTTAGGAATTTAAACGATTGTCTGCTAATCCAAAGCGACTTAGTAAGGTTCGAAACATTTTGCAATGAAAACAAAATTTACCTTAGTTACAACAAATGTAAACAAATAAGTTTTACTAAAAATCATAACGCCATCATACAGAATTATTGTATTGGTAACTATTTACTCGAGCGCGTTTACTGTATAAGAGATCTAGGCGTACTTTTTGATTCCAAACTCCATTTCGATGCGCATATTGATAATATTGTGAATAAAGCTTACTGCATGCTAGGATTTGTCATCAGAAACAGCCGTGAATTTCGAAAACCTGAAACATATCTTCTTCTTTACTACACGCTGGTCCGTTCTCAACTTGAATACTGCACCTCCATATGGAATCCACTTTACGGTATCTATAAAGAAAACATTGAAAGTATTCAAAAGAAATTTCTGCAGTGCCTCAATTACAGAATGAGCGCACATAAACGCGGGTACATAAATATGCTTTCGAGTTATAACGTCTCCACGCTATCTAACCGACGAACGTACCTTGATCTCATGACTCTATATAAAATCTGTAACAACGTTATTGACTGTCCCGACTTACTGAAATTAATAAACTTTAAAGTACCACCCAGAGTAACAAGGCTTAACGACTTATTCCACATTAGCCGGACGCGTACAAATGCTGGTGTCAGGGACCCAATCAGAAGAATGTGCGAATCACTTAATCAGAATCAAAAGCTCAAGGATTCTGACTTATTTTTTGATACACGCAGTACTTTTAGTAGAAAAATGAAGGCTGTTTTCCTACAAAGTTCAAAGTAAACAACTTAGACATACATTCGTTTATATTATATATATTTTTTTTAAATTTCTGTATAACATTGTTTATCTATATTTATATTTTTTTGTTTCAAAAATAATTTGTAAATTCTTATAAGGATATTGCGCATTTATTTCATATCTCTATTTGTAAAATAATATTCTTATGTACTTATATATTTTTTCCCCTATTTATAAGACAAAATATTTGTATATGTTTTTAACTGCTGTTTAAGTCAATTCGTGAGAAATAGTTTGGATGCAGGTGAATTCTCTAGTTGATGTTTTGTATATTCTTGCCAATTAATATCTGTATCTGTATTTTCTCCTAAATAAATAAAAAAAAAAAAAATAAAAAAAAAAACTGTAACCTCCGGTCCCATATTCAAATATGCTAAACGTTGCGCTACGAACACCGTCGTGAAATTGTTGCACTGTTTTGTTAAAAAAACACAGTAGAAATACCTATCGTTGGTAGGCATCTATGTATTAATAAATACTTGACTAATGTATGAATATACTCGTAACGAATACATTCTGTAGTTAAGTGGGTATCTACATTCCTCCTACTACCTCTTTTCGACAGGTATTAACTTCCGAAAAATGTACGATGTTTTTAAAATGTACGAAACAATGGATGTCGTACCTATGTAAATGTTTGCCATTTTCGGAACCGTTTTCTAAACTCATTTTGTTTTTCGACAAATGATTTTCCAAAAGTGGCATTCTTTTGTTCAATACGTGTGGAAAGATCCATCACCACGTGATATATTCAACGACGAAAGAACGAAAGCAAAATACTTATTTAAGTTATTTATTTTATGAATCGACTCATAAAACGATGGGTGGTATCAATTTTTCTACAAATATTTTTAGTACTTAAATTTTTTTTTTCAAATGACGAATTATACAATTTCAAAATGGTTTTTAGATACATAGAATTAAAAGTTCACGTATTCGTGGTAGCCTTGATGTCACGGGCATAAACTGTAAACTGGAGGAACGACATTTGAGATGGTATGGGCACAATAGACGAAGACCACCATACCACACAGTGAAGCAGGCAATGTCCATGGAGCCTTATCGAAATTCATCCAGAGGAAGAAAGAAAAAAAAACCAAAAAACTCCTGCATGACTCAATGCTCCAAAATATTACAGAGAAATAGCCTGGTTGAAAGTGATACCCAGAACTGAAGAAGATACATCCTGAGAATGAGAAGAGCCAACCTCAATAGCCTATCTAGGCAATGAGTTGGGACAGTGCAAGGAAAAGACTTCTTTTTTTGGAAAAATTTCTAGAAAAACTGCAATCACCATTTATAATTCAATTATTGCTCCACACTTCAACTACTGCTCGAGTATACTTTTCCTATGTAACGAAAGAGAACAAAATAAGTTACAAATTCTCCAAAACAGGGCAATGAGAATAATACTTCGACGAAATAGATTTTCAAGAATAATTAAAATGTTTAAGGAACTAAATTGGTTAACCGTGAAACAGATGCTGACCTTGAACACGATAGTATTTATCCACAAAATATTGAACAACGTGTTACCAAAATACTTCTCAAATAAAATTGTATAAAACAAGGACATTCACAGATATAACACAAGGACGTGCAAGGAAATTAGGCTACAAAAAAAGGACAAAGCGAATACGCAGAACAGTTTACTGTACAAGGGAATGAAGTTACATATATAACACACTACCAGAAACTTTAAAGTCCACACCAATTGTAAAGTTCATGATGTATTGTAGGAGCTATATGAAACTTGAAAAAATATAGTGAATATGAAATATTATAATTAAATAGAAATTTGTAAACTTAAATGAACAAATTACTACAATAAAAATGATTACTTAAATGTACAAATTACTACAATAAAAATTATTACTTAAATTTACAAATTACTACAATAAAAATGATTATTATTATTATTATAAGAAGAATTTTTAGATAAATTCATGGTTTGCTGAGATTTAAAAAAATTATCTGTAATATTTGCATTAGAAAAGCAAGTAGGCGACTGCTCTATGCCATGCAACCATTGAAACAACCATTGGACCCGCTGTAGTTTTTCACATAATGAAATACTAAAAATGTATTTGTAAGGAAAAGTGATAAACGTGCATTTTTACTTTGCTGATGGGTTGATACGCTAGGCATCCCCCAAGCATGAAAAAAAACTAAACTAAGCATGCTATTCTGAACAAAGTCTGGGATTGGTTGTGAATCCCATTCGGCAATTCACCTTTTATGGCTGCTAAATGTTTTTTCACTAAACTTATGAATTAGGTACTGCCATCTTTGAGTAAAAGTTTGAGTCAATATTTTCACAATTCTGCTTCATCCTACGCAGTTTTCAACATCTCAAATATTATCTTGTCTCGTCTATTTGTATAGTTTGTTCATAAAGCAGTAGCGTTGAATATTCATGAGTCTGAATTTGTACCGTTATATCCGATTGTTTTATTAATCTGTAGATATTTTAACTAAAACTAATTTGAATAATTTCAAGGTTCGAACTTATTTGTCAATGTTTACTTAGATGACGGGATTTATAATCTGGAATGGTATGGAGTATAAAATTACAAAATGTAAACGCTGTTTTCTATTCTATGGATCAAATTTTACGGTTTCACTTTTCAATTTTAAGGCCCATTAACCAGCGACTGAGAATTGAAATTTCGTTGAAAGATGGTCTTGCAATCGCACCCTTGCAACGTACAGGGAGGTTCCGATGAGAAATATTGATTAGTCTGATCTTTTCATAATTTATCATCAATTTTATTTCATTCAAAATTTGCTTTAATGTATAGGTACTTAAATTAAAGCCAGCAATAAAAATGCTAAATTATTAATTATAAATTACAAAATAGTATGTAGGTACTATTTTGTAATTATTTTTTTATAATTTTTCAATAATATCTAAGCAAAACAAGAGTGCAAAAAATCTTAAATACGTTAGTTTGTAAGACTAAAATTAAGACAAACCGAAGTATTTTGGTGGTAAAACTTGTGAACGGATTTTTTTAAAATGATTTTATTTGAACTAAAATTAAAATTCTGAAAATTACCGTTCTTAGAAAATTTATTGATTTGTTTTACTGATCGATTATATGATTTCAAATATGTGTCGTATAATACAACATTTTGTTTGAAAAATTAACGAATCTACCAACGACCAACGGTAAAAAAAATAAAAAGTCTAAACGATTGCGTCAATTTACAACATGATTTAAACAATATATTTACCTATTGCCAACAAAATCAACTTTTTCTAAATGTCTCAAAATGTCATCATATTTTCTTTTCAAGAAATAAAAATAAAACATTATTTAATTATTCTATAAATAACAACAACATTGCAACAGTCTCAGATATTCGTGATCTTGGAATAACCCTTGATAGTAAACTACAATATAACCTTCATATACAACAAATCACAAATAAAGCTGCTAAAATGTTAGGTTTTATCATGAGAAACACAAAACTTTTTAATAGTATCAACGTCATTAAGCAACTCTACTTTGCCTACGTACGAAGTCATTTGGAGTTTGCGTCAGTTGTTTGGTCTCCATTTTATAAAATCCATACGAACAAAATTGAAGCAATTCAAAACAAATTCCTCAAATATCTTTGTTACAAGTCATATGTAAGATTTAATAATTATGCAGAGGCAGCCTCATACTATAAAATTGATTCATTGAGTGTACGAAGGCATCATAAGGATGCAATATTCCTGTATAAATTAGTTAACAATAATATTCAATGCCCAGAGTTGCTAAATAAAATTCAATTTAATGTACCTGCGCGTACAACACGCTCTTCTGTCCTGTTCAGGGTTGATCAATGCAAGACAAACTGCAAGCAAAATTCTTGTCTGAACAGACTATGCAATAGTTACAATAGCATATTATCCAAGGTGGACATTTTCAATTCCGAACCTACCAAATATAAGGGGTACATAAGAGTATTTCTCTGATGTTTCATAATATGTTATGTGTCTATGTTTCTATCGTTTATCTTTAATTCTGTTATGATTTGATTTATATGTACAATCTGGCTTCTTATGGTTACCAATGTATTGATATTTTATGTTTTATGTAAATTTTAGTTTTATATACTTAATCTTTTGTTTTATAAAATTTTTGATCTCATACTGCTTTATTATAAATTTATTATTTAATTTTTTTTATTATGCTGTTAATCAGAGGTAAAGTCACATGGAGGAAATCCATAATTGGTTTTATTTTGGCTATACAAACATGTACAAACTGTAAAAATGTAAACTGTAGATTTCCCGAAAAAAAAAAAAAAAATAACCTTATTGCAATAAAAATAATTTTTTTTTCAAAATTTAAAACATAACTTTATTAGATAAAATAAAAATCTTTCAATATCAATTTATAATTTTTGTGGAAAAGAGTCGAAAAGTCTAGAATTTGATTTGAAAATAATAATTCCGGTTGTGTCTGGAAACATTTCTCACCACTACTTTGAATGAATTCGAGTATACTCGTTTTAACGGTGTTTCGACCTACAGTAACAAAATTTATCCTATCTGATATAGTAACAAAAATGGCAAATATTTCTGAGCTGTGCTCTCGTAATACGTTAATGTGTGTTTGTGATTAGACTAAAGAAGCCAATAAGTAGGTTTTCTAATTCATCTGTTGCTTCTGCCCACATTAATATCAGAAACCAACTCCGAACAATATTGTGTTTAAAAAAGTATCCATATCTTAAGTAACCGCCTTGTTTATTAACAAAACAACGAAGTGCTTAATTCGTGAAATAACGCTGGAGAAAATATTCAACACGGCTTTTAATTAACTTTTCAGAAAAATAAACTGATTAAATAATATTTCACAATTTTTTAGTTTCCATTCGAATGAAACATTTTAGTGCAATATTTTAATAAAATATGTGTTCGGCATTATTTAGAATTCATGGTAAATGCTTAAATTAATGATTTTGGTTATTCCTGTAAACTTTCTGAGGGATTGACCAGCTGGATAATTAGTGAAATTCCACCAACCCAAATCAGATTCCAAATACCAAGAAACCATTAATAGCCCTTAGTACTATGAAAAAAGAGGATGAATTATATTATAGATACCAAAAGATTCGTAGCTGTAGTCGTTACTTACAAATTAAAATTTCATAAAAATGTATTTTTAAAGAGGTATTTTTTATGTTTGAATCAGCATCAGGTTTTTTTTAATCCAATAAGCCACGGTGAAACATCTCCAGAATATCCAGAGAATCTTTTAATGGGCCTTATTTATAGAATCACAAACCAAAGCTTTGGAATTGTATAATTTGATCCAGCCATTAAAGCAAATATTTTACGGTTGGTTTTATTATTTGTTTACAATACTTTGTTATGCAAATAGGTTTTAATAATAATATGTTCTATTCCCTACACATGTGTGTATATTATTTCAACATACCTATCTTGCCTAACATTCGAGTTTTGTACGAAAAATTCTAGGTAAAGCTTTTGAGAACAAATAAGAAAGACAAATTCGTTTGATAACTTTTGCTTTCGTGATTGTATGTAATTTTTCAATTGGAGTAGGAATTTTTTAATTTTTTTTAGATGTGCTCCATTTGGGAGGCCCTGAGGAAAATAATTTACTATGTCATCTATGGGGATGCTGTGTGGAGGGTTTTTTCAAGGAAAGGAAGAAGAAGAGAGTTTTAACAAGGAAAAGGGTTCATGGGTGGGTAGGAATCTGGGGTTCTGTGTGCCCTGGTCATCCGCCTCCAAGACCAACCTCACTCCATGAACCCGGTATTTGGAGTGTTTTGAGGATGGCAAATCGATTTATTATCATTATGCATTGCTTTTGTTTATAAAGGTGTAATAAGAGGCACAGCTGAGAGAAGTTTTGGTTGACAAAAACTCATCGTTTCATGATCCTCATTGCTCGTTTGCTCGATGTCGATGCTCGTCATCGCTCAAAGATGTACAACTACTCACATCTCATGAAAAATCATATAAAACAGCTTCTATTTAATTCTATCATACTTCCCCGTATATGTGCGCAATAAAATTCAAAATTTTACAATATAGACTTTTTAACAATACCCTTCAGAAATACCGAATAGAAGTAACGCGTCCGATCGAAAATTAATACAAGAGTGTGGAATGTATTGGGAGCATCTCCTATCCATATCCTATTTGGTGACCGGACAACTCAGAATGAAACCACCTCAGAAGCACCTCAGAAAGGTCATTAAGAGTGATTTAAAAAAAGGTTAAATAGGTTATGTTAGGTTAGGGTTATCGGCTATATTAAAATATTTTTTTCATAGCTTTTAAATATCTTTCTGAGGTGTTTCTGATTTAATTTCTTTCTGAGTTGGCATGGAACCATTCTATTTTATTCTTCCTCTCCTCCCACCTAAAATTAATTTAAAGATACATGTAATAAAACTTCCTCTCCAAGTAACTTTAACATAGGGGACCTTTTTGTCTTGACTTTATTTAACTTTGAATTATTTATCTCTATATTTATGAATAAGCTGTTTGTCTCTTACAAATAAATATGTAAATAAATTTACAAGAAATTCTCCACTCAGATATAATCATAAATCATTCCCGTTTCCTCCGGGCCATCGATCCAGCAGATCACTTTTTGCTACTTTTTACATTTATTTGTCTAACATAATTTCTATAACATCACATAAATATTCGGATCTCCTTTGAATACTGCCTAGCAAATAATAATGAACTTTTTTTGCTAGCGAATGTTTTATACTCCTGAACACGTATACCTAACAAATAAGTAATTCCGTTGATAAATTGTACTCTAACGTCATAAAGCCAACAGAGCTTCAATGATAAAAGTCAACCAGTCAACAAATAAATATACCTTTGGTTTTGTATTTTATATAATAAATAGATTTAGTTTCACGCGTTTCCCGCGCTTTGATTCACGGAAGTCAAATTGTTTTGTATTATATATATTTTTATTTCTTTTGATGTGACGGGTGAAAACATTTTTAGGCAGTAACGTATTTTCGGTGTTCGATATTTAAGTTCGAATGACGGAACGTGATGTTCCGGCGTTTTCTGTGTTTAAATTTGAATTTGGAAACATGCGACCCCTTGAGCGTTCCATACGCGACAAACACAAGACGGCTCATTTTATAACCGTTCGTTTATTCAGAAATAGACTTTCAATCTATATCCACCCAAAAAATGAACCGTGAAATTTACCAGTATAAGAGGTTTAATTGGAAGAGTAGGAGAACTAAGCAAAATATTACATTTGTATTGTTATAAGTTCTTTACTGAAATGCGGTGAAAACAATTTTTTTTTCATGTTTCTATTTTTTTTTAATATTTCTATTTTTGACGGTCGTGGTCGAATTCCTTTATAATATCCTACTAATATTATAAAGGGGAAAGTTTGTATGGATGTATGTTTGTTACTCTTTCACGCGAAAACTACTGAATGGATTTGAATGAAATTTTACAATAATATAGCTCATACATCAGAATAGTCTATAGGCTATAACTTAGAGCTCGGGTGTTATGAAAAATAATTTCATTTTTCATACATTTTCTGTCCGTAACAAAATCGATTTATTGCAAACGTCAGAAAAAAACAAATCAATTGTCACCTTGGAAACGATGTTTTTTTTTAAATTTGGCAATTCACCCTAAAAATATTGCTTTGCTGGCGTCGCGTCGTACTTGATAACTATCTCTAAAAATGAATCGCCGAAATGTATATATGCGCATAAATCCGAACGACTGCACCAAATTGGACTATTCTTTTTTTTGTTGTTCGTTATTTTGTATAAAACTACCGTTGAGTTCTGGCATTATGAAATTTGTACAAAAAATTATAATAGGTTGAACGCGAGCAGTTTGAAAACTGAATGTATCGGGAATGAATGTGTGGAATGCGAGTGGTGAGAGGGGGGATTGGGGAGGGGGTTAGGGGAGGGAGAGGCGGGAGGGAAGGAAGGGGAAAGGGGAAGGATGGAGGTGGATGTGGGGAGGAGTAGGGGATGGGGGGAAGGGGGTTGATGGGGGGAGTGTTGTGGGAGAGGGAAGGTGGAGGAGGCGGAGTGGGGTGGGAGAGGTGGGAGGGAAGGAAGTGGAAGGGGAAGGGGTGGAGGAAGGTGGGGGGAGGTGGAGTGGGAGGGGTATGGGGTGGGGGAGGGGTCGGTGGAGAAGGAGATGGAGGGAGAGGGGGGTTGATGGATGAGTGGAGTGGGGAGAGGAAAGGTGTAGGGTGGAGGAGTTTGGGGAGGGGTGAGGGGAGGGGGAGGGGGAGGGTGGTTGAAGGGGGGAGTGGAATGGGGGGAGGGGTGAATGGAGGGGGAGGGGGGTTGATGAGGGTGGTGGAGTGGGGAGAGGGAAGGTGGAGGAGGCGGAGTGGGAAACCCCTAATACCATGCGAGCGAAGCCGCGGGAAAAAGCTAGTATTATAATAAAACAGATATAAAACTTATTTCCACTTTAATTTATTGACAGTAACTGGTTTCAGTCTGTTAAGGTCATTTTCAGACTGGTACAAATTATTCATAACTAACGATTATGTACACAAATATAGAACGAAATTAGAATTGCGTTTATGTCTGCTGCAAAATTAGGAGTGGGGTCCTTGGGGGTTACCTGTACTGTTTCCTTTATCTGCTTTTGGGATGATCAGATTATTTTGTTTTTTATTGATTTTACAGATATGTGTCACTAGAATATTTTCCCTCAGTGTGTTATTAAACTGTCGTTGCAATATCTATATCGATCGCGAGGTTTGGATATTATTTTAATCCTTTATCAAGCATTGTTATTTCGGTATCGTTAAATTCTACATAAGAGTTGTTTAATACCTTATTATAAAACTAGGAAACCCGGCCATACGTTGCTGTGGCTAACGAAACCTTTATAACCAACAGCATCTGTTAAATCAAATCCACACCACGCTGCCCGCTGCCGCTTGGCCAGTTATATTATGTATTTCAAACAATTTGCACAAAATCTTGACAAATTATATACCTAAAAACCTTCTTCGTGAATTGCTCTATCCATTGGTGAAAATGGCATGAAAATCGTTGTGTAGTTTAAAAGATCTAAGCGCACATACATCGTGAGCGACTTCATTTTATACTTAGTAAAGATAAAGATAAAGATAACGATTAGTAAGGATAATGGTGTTGGTGAATTTACGATGTTCTCTGTTGGCGTTGATTTTAATTGTTTTTGTTAGTTCTTAAAGTTGTTTGTTATAAGTTACATGTATTTTATTGTTAACCATTAAGCCCACTGGAAAAAACCAAAATAATAAGAAATTCGACAGTCAAAGACTAGTGACAATTGTAAAAAAACCCATATCTATAATATAAAAATGAATCGCTAAATGTGTTGGTAAGCGCAAATCTCGAGATCAGCTGAACCGATTTCGCTAATTTTTTTTTTAGAATATTCCTTGAAGTACGAGGATGGTTCTTACGGAGAGAAAAATTAATAAAATTGCGCAGAAAACTGAATAATTTCAGAAAACACGAGCATGTTTGACAGTTTGCGTGTTTGAGAATGACATTTTGCAAAACATTGATTGTTCAATCAGGATTCTATTTTTGAAAATCTTTAATAAATTTATTTAAAGTAGGTACTCCCCTAATATTTTGAATCGAATCAAGAATTTCAGATATTTTAAATAGGTACCTATGTTAGGTACCAAATTTAATATACACGAAAAATGGAAATTTGAATAAAAATTGTAAAAGGTGGCAAGCGGGCTGTTTAAAAACTGAATGTACTGGGATTGAATATATGGAATACGGGAGGAGGGTTGGCGGGACGAGGGAGCGGGAAAGGGAAGAGGGAAGGCGGGAAAGGTGGAAGGGGAACGCGGGAGGGGTGATTGGAACTCGGGAAGGGGGTTCGCGGGACGGGGGAAGGGGGGGGGGGAGTGGAGTGGGGAGAGGGAATGTGGAGGTAACGGAGTGGGAATGCGAGAGGGGAAGAGGATGCAGTAGAAGAAGGGGAGGCGGAAGGGGAACGGGACGAATAAATTAATGTGAAAATAAGTTTTATATTTGTTTTATTATAATATATTAAAATATTTGTTTGATTCAATTGTATATTTTATCTTAGCTCTTTGTAAATTATAAACATTAAATACGTGCGGTAGGTGATACTTATTATTTTTACTTTAGATTAAGGTTTAAGATTACTTTCAGAAAGGCTGAAGATTAAGATTACTTTCGAAGAAAATTTTAAGCATTTATTTTTTCACAAAGGTTTTTTAAGGCGGGTGTTTTTTTCAGACCCGCCTACTCAAAGAGAGCATTTTTTAAATTGTTTAAAAGTTAATACTAAATTTATGAAATTAATCTAACAAAATAAGTTTTTAAGGCTCCACAATCAGGCCCGAAAGGATGATATGATATTATCTTCGAAAATAACATATATTTTTTTAAGAGCTTAAAAACTTCAAACATTTGAGGGGGATATGTAAGAAATCGGTAGAAATTAGGGTTGCGGGCCCTTAACGGGAAAAATAATCAGCTTTTTTAATAAATATAACCATCTTCATGATTCTGCGTTTGATCACATTTCTTTAGAGCTTTTTAAAAACGACATTTGCAGTAAATTGCTGTTTCTGCAACAACTTTGTGTTTCATTGAGTTCGCAAACATTTTGGCCTTCCAAATTACATCCCATTTTATATAACTCAGCATCCGGTACCTACATACATGGACGATGTTTATAAATACCTGCTCTTACCAACTAATATACAAACCTAATACATATACACATATACACGCTTGGACTTCTAACGAACGCTATATATGTGTGTATATATAGGCGCCGGCGTCGGTACGCTCCTCGTATGTTAATGTATAGGGTGTTCAGATTCTCTTGTCCATTTTTTCTGACGATGATTTCCGTCTGTCTGCAGAGATTGTGGCACACCAATATCGGGGAATTTATGACGCCGTTGGACTGGTTGAAGGGGGCGGACAAGTTATAGAAGCTGAATGAGATGATTTGTTATTTCGTGAATGTTCACCAAATAATAACACAATGTAAAGCAAATATCAACAAATGTTTCAATTCTGATCGGTAGTTTTTCATCACGGTGATTGTGAAGATTTGTTCCATTTCAAGTTACAGTATTTTAGAAATATTGAAAAAAAAAATTGTATGTGGAAAGGTTTTATAATTTTGATGTACATTTAAAGCTTTGCTTGCGGTGACACTACCAAACACTTAGAATCGTTAATTTTAGGTTGACGTAAATTCTGTTAATTATGCTTAACAGGAATGACAAATTTCTAGTAGAATTGTAAATGACTTACCTGAATTTCTATCGATTTCTTACGTATCCCCCTTAAACATTTGAAGTTTTAAAGCTCTTAAAAAATATAAAGATAATATCTAGACGTGTTCCACGCCGAAACGCAAATTATATGAAATTCCCTCGATAACACGTTTGTTTAAGTTATTTTACAAGTTAAAGTCGTGAAAAAATTCGCAATGCTTCTTTAAATAATATTTAAGACGCCTTCCATGAGATTTTTGCTCTATTTTAAACGAGACGTGTTTTATTAAACATTTTCACAATTTTCGCATCGATTTTATCGCTTTAAATATTAGCGTGCTCCTCTAACATTCGTAATTACATATCTCTCCGTCTTCTCTTTTTGATCGCGGATGCGGCGCCTTAAAGCCAATACATTTTATCTCCACTTTATGGTGATGGGTCGTGGAATGGAATCCAAAAAGTGAAACCATGTTTTTAAGTTTAGAAATATTGCATATCTAACTCACACCGTATTTTCCAAATAATGGTTTATGGAGGCGTAATATCTTTGGTTTTTATAAATAATGTAATTTCATGAATGTTACTAAAAATAAATGCATTTTATTCAGATGAAAATTAGGTATTTAAAAGGAAAACGGTGGAGTAGATATTGAATCACCCTGTGTTGGAATGCACGGAAGGAAATATGTAGTGACATGCGCTACAGTTAGTTGTCCGCTAGGAACCGACGCGCATGCGCACCCCGACGCGTTGATCCAGGAATTAGATCGTTCGATTTTCAAATTTCCAAAAGTTTTCAACGATTTGTTCCGAATCTCGCGATTTTCAACTCTATTTTGTTGATCAACTGTGCTTTTTCCTTTAACTGAAAAGAATTCTCTGAAAATCAATCGAAATCACTCATGCTTAAACAAAAACACGTGCTTTAAATATTGATGCAGTGACAAATGATTCATAACAAATCAAAGTAGGTACCATATTAAAATTCATTTACCCCCTTTATTGAATATCTGAAAAAGTAGCACATATTGTAATTTAAAGCGTATTCGCAATATCTTAGATTTTTGCTTGTCGCATTGTTCTATTTAAAAGTGAAATCTGCATTTTCTTTTGCACAGTTGAATTGTTTTTTTTAATCACAACTGTCGGGTGTTATCGATGTGTTTATTTGAACATTAGTTAGTGATCAAAGTTGTTCAACAGTGGTTTATAGTACGAACAACACTACCCGCCATTTTCTGGTGGAAACACAACATTGGATAAAAGTGTGAGTATTCATTCAATTCTATTTATTATTGCAATGAAGAGTGAGAGCTTTTCTAATTTTCGTCAGTATTAAATTTAAAGTACGCAATATGTTAAAACATTCATCTGTTATTTTTGTAATGAAAAATAGATTAGTATCTTTGATCCCACGAGTGAAATATGTAAAGTTTCTGCATTGGTGTCAGTCTGTCTTACAGACATGTTATAGTTTTTTTTGCTACTGAGCAAAAAATTAATTACGCGTGTGGCAGAATGGTTTAAGAAAAAATGTTCTAGAACATCTCACGGCTCTGTAAAGCGTTTGATGATATGATGATATAGAAAGTAATAAAAAAACTGTCAATAGAAGCGAAGATACTCGAAGTCCACAATGGAGTCCTGGTACCTACCCCGATGAATGGTAGTGAGGCATGAACTGGCAGAGGAAGGATGAAAGTAGACTAAATGCTGTTGAAATGAAATCCCTGAGGCGTAAGTGTAGTAAAACCATGTATGATCGTCTGAAAAATGTGGAGATTCGCAAACAATGCAAGGAAGATGCAAGCGTAATGGGTAAGATTAAAAAAGGACCCTCGGATGGTTTGGGCATGTCGAGCGAATGAACAAAGAAAGTAGTGTAAGAAGAATATATGACGCAAATATGAATGGTCGAAGAAGTCGGGGACGCCCGAGGAAGACATGGCACGATCAAGTGAATCAGATACTTGAATCGGGTCATGTCAAGAGTCAGAATAATAGAAGAGTGTGTATGTTACGATGTATGAATGCTAATGAGGCAAAGAGTGTGTACCAAGACCGAGTTGTTTGGAGGTCCGTCCTCTCTGCCTATCCCTGTGGGGAAACGACGTGACGGTTAGTTAGTTTAGTTGATTTTTACTTACCATTTATCTCATTTTTTAGAAAGTAATGCGGTCGTTAATATTTCTAATGTTAAATAACTCTTAGTTTTTTAATGTGACGAAAGCATGTATCGTTATTGATTCATAATAATAACGAAAGTTACCATAACAATTAATTAATCGTTTTGTCTATAAAATACCTGTAGGGCCGGCCCTATGTGTGCGCAATACCTGTATAATTTGTAGGTCTAATGGGTAATAAAACGAATGTATTGTCTATGACTACCTGCAATTTTCTACAAAATTAGACAGATGAATGTTGACAGTACTTATATGTACTCGCACCAAGGGCATAATATTGAAAAACGAAATAATTTGGGAGAGGAATTAAAAGGATGCCATGTCAAGGTAGAAAATGATTCTTTGCTCTGATTTTTATAAATAATTTCGATAAATCAAGGGAAAAAAACCATTACATTTCATAATTATTAAAAAATTAATGATTTTTTTCCTCAACTAAATTACATTTTCTTAAATCGTCGTCAAGATGTCATTTTCTATCTTAACATCGTCAGGAATCTTTGAAATCATACCATCTTTTGAAATTCTCTATCCCATTATTCAGATATTCAATATACTCGTATGTGGATAAGTAGGTACGAGAACAGAAACATACTGCTATCACCCATCAGTTTAATTTAGATTAAAAACACATTTTTCTTGCACATTGTGAAATGATAACTCTCGTAAAAAAAATCAAGTTATGGTGATCATTATTTCATATTTTAACAATTACAAAGTGAGATCATAATTGTATGTTCAGTTGATAATCTTTGCACATTTATTTATTATTATTATTATTAAATTATTACTTATTACACATTACTCGCTCATTAAACGTTTATTCTATTTATATTATTTTTTCTATTCCAATGACTACTTCACTATCACATACGTACAATTCAATATACGTACTATCATTTTTCGTTAGTTTTATCCATTAATAATAATGTCACGTTGTGAATTTGGTTTTGTTATCGAATAAAAGTAAGTTATTTCTGACACTATTTTGTAAATTGACTTTTGCCACGTGAATTTAATAAAAATTCCATAAAAGTAATATTTTTTTAATAATATAAATGCCTTATGCTTGGGTAAATAAATAAATATTAGAGAAATCAACGTTTAAATTGCGTAATATATTTCAAATTGTCAGATTTCTTGGTTATTCTCGGAGAATTATAATAATATTTTTTATAAACTTTAGTTGCATATACGAGATAAAAAGTGAAGTGACAGTTTTGTTGCAAATTCCTTAAATAAAAAAGCTTTTTTAGAATTTTCTGAAACGTTTTAATGAAAAATGTTACGGATAAGTTTTTTTTAACTTTTATCGTGTTTGAAGCCTAAAATTTTGGAATTTTAACGAATCATTCATCATCATCATCACTATTGGCTCTATAACCCCTGGTGGGTCTTGGCCTCCTCAAGAGTCTTCCTCCACTCATCTCGGTTTTGTGCCAGCTCTCTCCAGTTTGGAAGCACCAAGATAGATATGTCTTTGAGGACGTTGTCGCTCCATCTTAGTCTTGGCCTTCCCAGGCTCCTTCGCCCTATTGGTCTTGAGTTCAGCAGGGACTTTGGTGCTTGATGCTCGGTCATTCTCTCCACATGACCCAGCCACCGAAGTCTTCCCAATTTTATAAATTTTGCGACGTTTAGCTCCTTAAACAAAGTATAGAGCTCATTGTTATAGCGTCTGCGCCAAAATCCATTTTCTAGAACCGGTCCGAAGATGCGCCTCAAAATTTTTCTTTCAAAAACGTCCAGTGCTCGCTCATTCCTCTTAGTTAGTACAACGAATATTTCACATTCCAAAATCTAAAAACTTATTTTATCTAGTGTCTGTAATTGTATTTGTTTTTACGACATCTTCAAAAATAAGAAATTTGTAGAAAATTTAAAATACTTTGGAAAAAATCACAAACTTGATGACAAATTATTATTAATAACCGCTCTTTTTGCCTGGATAACGTTTATATCTTTCCTTGAACTATTTTTCAATAGTTTCTAATGAGTAAGGTTTTCACATTCACGGTTGTTTACCACATTTATAAAATGTATACGCCTTTTTTAGTAAGGCTATAATTAAGTACCTAGGAAAATCCCATGTTTGTATTTGAGTTTCCAACCAAAAACGCAATACATGCAGTCTTGTTTAAAATGTTGTACAATTTTCAGGGTTGTCAATCACAAATAGATTGCTTTAATTAATACAGGGCTACCACTAGTGTCTATTCATGAGCAAAATAATAATTTGACACTTGTGACGGAAACAACATGGCGGCCGGTGTACTTCCGGCCGCTAATTTAAAAGGGCAATAAAAATTAATATGTGTTAAGCTCGCATCGCCCGCTGGTGTTATGGCGAACAATATTAAAAGCTGTATGGTAAATAACGCCTATGGGCTTAACGTTATTATCATTGTATTTACATATTATTAATTTGTTATTTAAACTTCTCCGCCATTAAAACGCTGTATTTAAAAAAAAACTAGCCTCCGGCGATGTCCGGGCTTTACACAGAGTTTTCGAAATCAAATTTAGACAGTGACCTTCCTCTTGTTTTGAAGGTCACATGTGCAAAATTTCATCAACTTCGGCATAATCTCTATATTTGCATACAAACCAAATCCACACCGTCCACTTGCCAGCCCGCTCGTCTACCACATATAGACAAGCTCCCTTATATATTATGTATTTCAAGCAATTTACAAAAAACCTTGACAAATTATATATCTAAACCTTCCTCGTGAATCACTACATCTAGTATTTATTTATTTATTATACGCCCTAATTGGCTCCATCCTTTGTTTATAACTTTATAAGTTAAGTAACACAGTACTTTTAAAGGCTTTAAAACTAAAATAATAATGAAAATATAATATAATGAAAAAAAATGTAACCACAAAAGCATATAATAAGAAATAAGATAAATTGGTAAAAATGATAAGAAGTCTAACATAAGAAAGAATATGCAATATAAACAAAACTGCATAAATTATCCACGACTATTTGTGTCTAGATGTACAAAATAATTGGAATAAACAATGTTTACACTTACGTTTTAAGATTTTCACGGCCAAAAGCATTTTAGTTATTTGTTTTTGGGGTATTATGCCGTGTTGCGCTACCTCCTTCGACACATCTACCGGATCTGCCGGATCTGCCCTGATGATGGACACTGCAACGATGTCCGAAACGTTCGCTAAAGAAGGAGGTAGCGCAACACGGCATAACACCCCAAAAACAAATAACGAAAATGTTTACACTGGTTATTCTTAAGGCTCTGCAACCGGGCCCGAAAAGAAGAAGATGGAGAGATACGAAATTACGAATGTTAGAGGAGAGCGGTAACATTTACAGCGACAAAATCGATGCGAAAATTGCAAAAATGTTTAATAAAACACGACTCGTTTAAAATAGAGCAAAAATCTCGCGAGCATTATCTTAAACAGCATTTGAAGAAACACAGTGATTTTTTTCATACATATAACTTGTAAAATAACTGAAACAAACGTGTTAATAATAATTTTTGGAGCAAATTTGCGATTTTTTTCTATCGTGGGAATTTTATATAATTTGCGTTTCGGCGCGGGCAAAGTCTAGATATTATCTTCAAGAATAACATATATTTTTTAAGAGCTTTAAAACTTACTGTGTTTAAGGGAAATATGTAATAAATCGGTACAAATCCGGGTTGCGGGCTTGAAATATGTATATGTATATGGTTGAAATATATTGTCTCCTAGATCAGAATATTTATTTCCGAGATTGTGAAGTCTCGGTATCGGGGAATTTTGGTATGAGAGTGTCCTCGTGTTGTTAAAGTAAAAGGGTAGTAAATGACGGCAAGATCTTTTGAGAATATGGATGTTGATGTTATTGGTGAAAACCGCATGAAAATCCGTTCAGTAGTTTTTGAGTTTTTCGCGAACAGACGGACAGACATACGCGGTGGAGCACTTAAATTTATAATATTATTATATATATTATTACAATAAATTATTATGCTAATCCTTGAACTCATTGGGTAGACCGGTCAGTGGCTGCGTTGGCAATGCGTATGAGTCACACCAAGTCGTATGTTCAATTCTTCGGCTGGCTAAATCTTCCATCATGATTTAAGCAACATTTTCCACTTACTGTGGTGATAGTAGCAGTTTTCCTTTTTTTTCTTTTTGGTAGGTTATTCGTAACCCAGGAATGTTCTTCTTTCTTTAAAAAAAATAAAAATAATTATAATACGTATCGCGACTACAATTAAATCGAACGCAGTACTGACACAAATGCATTTCTTGCATATAACACGTTTCAAACGTGATATACATCTTCATATCGGAAAATTTAATTGAAAATGAGAAAAAGGTTATTATTTTTTATAAATGAACACACCATCAATGTTTTCGAAAAAATACAAAAACTTTTCAGAAATATTCATATTATACCTACACTAAACTTGTTGTCCCATTCTCACTATAATGATAAATAGGCTTAAGGCGTACGCAAGATTAAAACCATCGGAAGTGTATCAATAAACACAATCCTTATATGTGCTGTTCGCCACAACTCTAATTACACGAGCTATAATCGTACAACCGACCAAAGGATGTATTTGTATAATATATGTTAAACGTTTTGCTTAATATTCGGTCTAATAATATTATTATTAGACCTACAGAATGTCAACTAATACGTTTAACCTCTAGACTTCAGTCTATCGAACAATAAATAAAATGGTGGTATTTTAGGATCTTAAATACACACCTCCTGTTCCTGTGAACGTGAATAATTAAGAACCCTCAGTCTAGAGGTTATTTCTCGGTCAGTAGCTCGATTACCTGAAAATGCACATTATTATGGCTTTATTCATATTTATTGCTTTAGATATTCATATTAGTTAGGTACATTGTTTGTTAATGTGATAATATTCATTGTTACTTAATAAAAGTAGTACGTAATATTTTGGCAGAAAGCATAAACATATACTTTTTATTTAAAAGTTAATGCTTATTGCATATTTTATTTTATTCTATCTCTTCTCTTTTTTATTCATATTTATACAAAATATGTATGTAAGCTTATAATATCTACATATATATATACACCTATTATTTTATAATTATTTTAATAACTATGCTTAGAAAACTACAGTAATAATCAAGCATTAATTGTTTATTTTTTTTTACTTTATTGTTTCTGTTCTCTTTCTAGTTCTCACTATGCAAAATGTGTACGTAGGACTATAATATGAAATGCAAACACCAATTACCACCTTTTATTTTAATCATTTGCTTGTAAATACATTTTTATTTATTACTATCATTTCAACAACAACTATGCTTAACAATCCACGGCCATTTTATGTTTTAATTGGTTATTTCATTTTTATCTTATTCTTTCTCTTCTCTTTTTTTTCTTTTGCTATGCTAAACAAATAACCGTTAGCTATATATTTTCAACTTTTTCATTATTTTATTTTATATTCTTACTCTTCTTTTTATTTCCTTATTTTATTTCATCAATTTTCTTTCTTTTTTGTGCAAAGCATTCTCCACATGTTCATACCCATAATTATTTGACTGTCCTAAAACGGGATAATACTCCTAGTTGGGCAGTCAAAATTTAATAAATAATGTATTTAAATGTATAATATTGTGCTAAATAAACAAATAAATAAATAAAAATAAAAGTATTCTTCTGTTAATTTTCACGCTTTCAGGAGTCTCATTTTCTCTAAACAGGCACAGATTTTTTGCGACCCAAAATTAAGTTTTCAGCTTTCTATGATTTGGATTTTGGTATTCGTACAAAAAAATTCTTTCTCGTAAATTTATCACATTAATCATTTTGTGAAATTAGAACTTTATAGTTATTAGGCCTCGGATTCTCGATAGGGGTTTTATTGCTTCAGATGTGCCAGATCCATGGCCGCACCAAGAATTTATTTTTGCAATTAATTCCAAGCAGTATATTTCTTCTGCACATTTCTTGGAAAATCGAATGCAACTGAACTGATTTTAATAAGTGGAGAGTGAGTGCAAAGGACACACATAGGTGCGTAAATAGTCAGTTTACGCTTTTTAACATTGAAGGACGCGGTTTCACAATAATAGCATTTTCGACACCGAATTACCGGTAAAAATTAACGGTAATGTCCGCTATTTATCTGTATTCGTGGACAGATCTAACGGTGCAAAAAAAATCAAATCAAATCAATCAATTTCAGCAAATCCCCCCCCCCCCCTTCCACCGAGTGGTCCAGCTAAGCTTAGTAATATTTTTTGGCTCAGCAAAGAATTTGGATTGTAAACCCCTGCTCTACATATTAGGCAGTTCCGTGACTCAATTTTATTTTAGTTTTTTTGAAGAAGTGCTGCATACAAATAAACAATGCATATCGAGTATTGTTGGTTGATTGCTGTTTCAATCCCTTATTTAATTGGCATTATTTTTTAAATTACATACTTTGGCAAATTTAATATTGTCGAAAATGAAGGAGTTAAGAACTAGACCTTTATAATGTAGGTAGGTACACCATCGTTATAAATTCTGCAAATTCTGGAAATAACATACTTTATTTTTACATAATTGATTTTCTTCTGAGAAAATACTCGATGTACTTATATGAATCTCAGATATCTGTGAAAATAAGACTACATTTATTTGCATCCGGCAGTACTTACTTACTTCGAAATTTAATATTTATTGCGTAGTATTTAATGATTTCGGCAAACTTTCACGTAACAATTATGAAAGTTAATGCTCCTCGTGAATGTACTGATACTCCTTTGCAGGGTTCAACAAACGTCAGAACATTCACCCGAACAATTCTTCAATAACTAAACTTAAATTCAAGCTTTTTTTATCTACGTAGCCAACAAAAATGTATCCAGAATGATGCCTTTGAATGTTTTCACGTCGGTGTAAATATTTTTATGAGTGTGTGAAAAAACGTTCGTTAGTGGTGCTCTGACCGGATATATTTAGATTTGCGAGGTCGCGCTAGAGCTGCTATAAATTGTTGAATTTGTTTCAACACTTACCGCAGTTGTCACACAGTCTTAAATCATTCGATACGATCATGGCTGGACCACACGTAATGGCACCGGCCAGAACTAAGCGTGAAATTAAGACGTTTCTATGTGGCGAGAAATGGAAGCAATAGCGAAATTTATTACCGAGGAATTTCCGCATATTGCAACAACTGTGAATAACATGTAAATTATATGTTGTTTCATTATATCATCTACATTGTAATATATTGATATAATATATATTTATTCACACTTTTCTTACAATAGAATTATCCGGAATCTTCTTGAAAATAAAAGAACCCTGTATGATGCTTCTTTCAGCAGTCGTACAGCAAAAACACTCTAAATTCAAACTATAGACGTGCGCTCCCAGGGCCCAGGGCCCAGGGCCCTCAAAATGGTTCCTAGAGATGCCACGAATAGGGATTTTGCGCATTTGCGATTTGCGCCCAGGGCCCTCAAAATGGTTCCTAGAGATGCCACGAATAGGGATTTTGCCGAATACCGAATATTCGGCTAGCCTCTCGGTCGAAGCGCCGGATATTCGACGACACTTAGTACATTTTGCAAACAGTTTTTATGTAAAAATCAATAACATTTCGCAAATAAAATTTTTGCTAATATTCTTTTATCATTTCTCGGTTGCAGTGTACGCACGTTCAGTTGCAGTTCGGAAGTATGTACAACTTATGAGGAAACACTCTGATAAAACTGTTTTTATTTACTATAACTACCACTGCTAGATTTTAAGTATTAACTATGCTGATTTTTTGCTGAATCAAAAATTATCAGTGATATTTTATTTAACATTCGTTTTTATTCATGATTTGATATTCAGTATTCGGCCGAATATTGCAAACCATTCGGCCGGAATACCGGATAGTAAAAAAAGTAGCCGAATAGGTCGAATACCGAATAGTAGCCGAATATTCGTGACATCTCTAATTTGAGCCGTCTTTCCATCGAGGAGGCATAATGGTACCATAGATTTATTTATTTATTTTTCATAAAATTTTTATTACTTACTATTTTTTTTTTTTTATTATTAGTTTTTATTTGTTCCTTTTTTTGGCTACCACACTAGGCTAATGCCCGTGTTGTGGTAGACGTACATTTAATTTTTTAAATACGATTTAATAAATACTATTTTATTAAAACAGATGATTACACATAGATACTAAATAAAAATTAAGAAATACTTAAAAGTAAGTGAAAAATAAAGAGAAGTAGAAATAAAAATGAAAATTCAAAATATGAAATACATAAACTAATATATTTGTTAGATGAATTTGTATTTTGTTAAAATATGTATGTGTTACCAAATTTTGAATGAGGACATCCGTTAAGAATGCAAAGGACGATATTAGAAATAATATTAAGAAACAAATGTTTAGATTTTTAGAATTGGACAATTATGGTAGGTAGACGGAAAAAGAATTGTAAATAAAATATTACATGACCCGCAAGTCAATGGAAGCTTATCAAATACTACATAGAAGAAGTCGGAACTTTGAAAAAATGAAGAGAGATATTCGACCTCTTCTACATACTCCCCGATAGAGGTTATCCCATATGATTCTTTTCATTTGGTTAAAATATTATAATATAATATACATATTATGTAAGTGGCACTCTCCACCATCGGCAGAGTTAAACTGTATATTGTCACATATCTGTTCTCGTTTCTCTTTTTGATTTAGGCACATCTTCCAGTGAATTTTAACAAGTTTTCTTTGAATGGTGGCTTCCTATTACGTGACTCATTCATTATTCACAACATTTTGTATTGTAAGTACTAAAAATGTACCATGAAGCCATAGTTATTCTTTTCATTTTGCATAATTATATTACCATTGCATAAAAAACTACGTACCTACCTTCAAAGTGTTTAAGAACTTAAAAATTTGTAACAGTAAAAATGTTTTTCTTGGCTGCGGGCCCAGAGATTGCGGTAAATATTTTTAACGGGGAAATTGTTTTATTTCTTTTTTTTTGTTCACATAACATAATGTATTATGTATGTAGACCTTGTTCCAGTATGGAAGATGCTCTTAGTATGTATCCCAATGGTGAGAGACCATTCCGAAATTTTGACAGAAAAAAATCAAGAACTCATGGCTCAAAAATGAAAAGACGCGACTCTGTGATTTGAAAGTGAAGAAATCCCCCTGAAGTTAGTGAGAGAAAAACTGTTAATTTCAATGTCGCCATAACACGATCGGCGTGGTCTAGGGGTAAGGCTCTTGACTCGCAATCCGAAAGTTGCGGGATCGTATCCTGGCATGGGAAAATAAATTTTATTTGATTAATTTGTGTTATTGCACAATTAATTCATTTAAAATAATAATAATAGTATATTTGCGGCACATTCCAGAGTGGAAGATACTTTCTGTATCGCCCTGGTAAGACCACCATTCAGAATTGAAACGTTGCTTGAAATGGCTTTAGCCGTGTTTGGTGACCAGATCTGAATAGCCAGGTACTTCCCCACATTCCCCTTCCTGGGGATGCCATAGACTCACCGGCTCCAGATGGGAGCAGTTGAGACTTGCGAGGTATTCACATAAAAAAGCTCACCATCAAGATTTCAGAAGGACAGAGGTGTAAAAAGATTTTCTGTTTCATAGTTAAAATATTGGAAATACATATATAGTGTGCTTTATTTACTAATGGCATGTAGGAACGTCGTAGGTGGAAACGTAAATAAAACGAGTTGAATGAAAACTCTAAAAACCTCGCATGTTCCAAATCCGATCTGCAAAATAAATATTGATACGAAATTGTGAAATTCTATATTATGAGCACTGCGATGTGTTCGTAGGGCAATATTTGCCGTATGGATTTGGGGTTGTAAATTTCAATATTTTCCAATTCGAAAAATGGTACTTTGATTAAAATTCATAAACAATGAGTGGTAGTCTAAATATTTACACCAGTAAATATTGGTTAGAAAATTTAATTATCAAAGCCATTATTCGTAGAGTACTCGTTATTGATCAGTACATTTTAGCTCTGGGGAGGAAATATTATATTCATGTTTATTGGAATAACTTATTGAAGCTTATAAACCTCAATGAAATATTTTAAGCGTTGAAGAAGATAATATTAGCAAATACCAATGAAATAGATAAAAAAATGGTTTTTGCTACTAGGCCCTGCAGTTTTTTGATTTGGCTTCGCCCAGTTTGTATGTTGGTGACCATTTAATAAATCCGATAGGAACTGGTTCCAAAATTAGCCGGACCCACTGGGATTCAGAGACAGCTAGTCACCGGGACAAAGTAACCACAACAGGTAATGACGTCATATATAATGTATAGACGCTTGGTATTATGATCCCGCGGCCTTCGGATTGCGAGTCAAAGCCTTACCGCTTGACCACGCCGGCCGTTGGTAGCCTTGATAGCCGTATAAAACGGACAACCAGAATTTAAAAAAACGTTGACTTTTACCGATTTTCACAGTTTTCACGAACAGACCAACATTTTTACAAACGAAAATATCAAATTTGAAAAAAAAACAGGATATAAAATAATATGTATCGCTAAGTTGACCAATATTTGGATAAATGTCAGTGCCCGCAACGTTATGTTATTACCGATGCAAACTAGTTCCGTGCCTTAGACAAATACAGCAGCTATATATACGATCGTGCGTTTTGTGCTGTTAGTCCACTAGTCTGGAACAAGCTTCCTTTAAATTCTCGAGAGATAGCACAATTCAGTGTTCTCTATACCCTTCTGTAAGGCGGGGAAATCTGAACACAAAACCAAAGGTTGACACGGAACATAAGTAGAAGCTTTTGAAATGTTGATATTGGTATAAAAATAATCAAAATATCCTGAACAGATTATCATATTCTAAAATTGTAGAGTAGCGATAGTAGAGATTAAATACAAATAGGAACATTGGAGGTTATCCATCACTTACCCGCCCTGGTAAGTAACAGATGGTTACTCCTTCAAGGCTCTCGCAAGATTCTTTTTTTTTTGTTAAACGAAGCTACATTTATTTATTTTTAATGAATCTAGACCTCAGTGTCCCTGCATACGTTATTAGTAAGCAGTATGCAAGTGCTTATCAGGAAAAACAAAATGCAAAAAATAGGTCAGTAAGACAAATACGAATTAAACAGGACAAAAGAAAAACTCATTCATGAGGCTCAATGAGGCAGCATTGCTTCGTGTAAAAACCTGCAAACATCTGTATACAACAGAGAACATAAAAAAATGCAATAAATCTCAAATCAATTGGCAAGTATCAACAAAAAATGTGAATGGCATTTGGTCTATGGTCCCCATAAACCACACTCAGGTTCCGTGTCCCTTAGCGAACCACTCAGTACTCAGTGAAGCCTCAAAGAAAATTAACTGAATATTTGGGATAAAATACCCGAGAACTAAAAGAAGATTCAGCGTTGAGTAGTCAGAGGAAGGACAAAGGACAATCAAGGTCGCCTGATCAAGCCTCGATCCTGCACATGTCATTGGGGGAGATGCAAATAGATTTGAGAGGGATCTGGAAAAATAATAATATAACCAATGTGAAGCAGGGACAAGGTCCAACGCACGCCCATACGGGGTTAGGGAAATAAAATAAAAAAAAATAATAAAAAGTTGGAATACAGTTTATCCAGTAAAACATTGAAATAGTTAAAGAAAAAAAAAAACAGAAAATAAGCAACATGACATAAATTAGCAGGTACTATAGTAATTATTAACAAAATAAATAGCAAGGCAATTACATACATTTTTGAAAATATAGTTCACAAAATTGATAAATAGGAGCAACAATTATACCTGTACCATCAAAAATGTATTCACATTAAAAATGTATTCACATTAAAGTTCTGGGATGCAGCTCGCAAGGTTAGGATTGCTGCAAATGATAGCCCACCACCGATAAGAGAGTGAACCTGAAGCATATGAGGCTTACATTTGTAGAAAAAGATGATTGAATTGTTGCAATGAATTGTTAAATTTATGCATTGTCAGAGGTTACAAAAATTTTCCCTTGATAAACAAAAGACTTTAAAATTAATCCCCATGGAGATATTTTGACGTGAAAAAAATTGCATTAGTGTTCATACAAAAAAGCATACCTAAGATATACGTAGGTAATGCATACGTAAATGCAACCGATATTTTTCGTTAAGTATATCGAGTACCTATACCAAATCAACCATTATTTTTAATGAACACGATTCAGCTTCTGGTCAAAATTTATTTCTTTGATCAAATCAAAAAGTCAAACATTGTAGCATTTATTGGCCGTGAGAAGGTTATTTCTTAATGCATTCAACACCTTCTAATGGTAAACGACCTAGGTATTATCTATTTACCGCTTTCACGTGTATCAGATAAATGTAGATTTGATAGAATCATAATATCAACATGTTATTAAAACTTGAAAGATAATCACAAAAAACTTTTTGAGCGAATTTAGCAAAATTTATTGTGTCAGACAGAAAAATTTCCCACTAACGCAAAGCTCACATTAATGTTGACAGTTATCTCGCAACATGTATTTTGAAATCCCAGACATAATCAAGTATGTACGGGTAGGTTGTTTGTCATGTGACTTTCATTAAATTTATATAATACAAATAAAAGCACGTACACATCATTTTCTCAAACATAATTTAAAAAAACCAAAATAAACTAGACTTTCTCCTGATTTAAATCTTTGCAAAAGTTATTATGTAGATATCGCTTTGATTTTTTGTTTAACCTTTTGAAATTCATATTTCAATGTTGTGACAAAATACCCGCTTTTACCTCCGAACTCTACATTGTGTATAGCACAAAAATTGCTTCAATAAAACAGCTTTATGACTCGATAATACTCGTATATTTGAAAATCAATCAATGTCATACGAGAGCACTAAAAGTGCATCGTTAAATATCAAAATTAATTCTAAGAGCCCGCGCAGACAGCTAAGCGTTCAGCGTTCAGCGTTCACTGGCGTTCACCTAGCGTTCTGCCGGTTGCGTTCTACGCGAGTTCTAACTCACACAGCACACGGTCAAATATTCTGCGTTCCATTTTCCTAAAAAGCTTGTACCTGAAACACGTATTTTGATAGTTCGTCTTCAGAAGACGAAGCATTGCTTTTGTTGACTTTGGAAGAGTGTAAAAAGAAAAGAAGTCACTGGGTGCATCCAATTAACACTGAGCGAAATGAAAAGGAGAGTTCAGAATTTTTTTTCCCTGAATTACTTAAAGATGAAGAACGTTTTTTTTTTATTTACTTCCGAATGTCAATAAGTAGCTTTAATGAATTGCATAATTATATAAAAAAAAAGAATAAATATAATTATAATTATATAATTATAAAATTATATTTATATTTTAAAATTATATTTTACTGGTGCATAAATATATAGTTATTTATAGAATTATTTTCCCATTTGGTCTCTGGTAGGTCGACATGTTGTTCTTGTATTATTTTGTTTTTACAATACTTATATAGTGCAATTGCATAGCGTGGATTGACTAGATGATCATTTGGGGAAGTGTGTGAAAGGGTTTAGTTTTTCCTGTGGGGAAAATTTAACCCGGACATTTAAATCTGGTGCATATAAAAAATATTTTTATAATTATACAGTCTGTGTCACTAAGATTATATAAAAAACTGCCTTTCCCTTACTAAATCAATTAATTTTTCGGTGTCGGTCATCTTGCGAGCGAGGCGTTCCACGCGTTCTTTGTAATTCTGACAATAGAACGCAAAAACGTAAGCGTTCACACTGACCGGCGCGGTCTGACTGCTGCTGTGTCTGCGCAGCGTTATAGTGGTCAACTACTTACACAGAACGCGGAACGCAGAACGCGGAACGCCGAACGCGGAACGCTTGCTGTCTGCGCGGGCTCTTAGGAATTCGAAATATGCGTGCATATTGGTTACATTCGTAGGCCATTATTAAAAGCGTATCAAACGTTCAGACAAGTAATTCAAGTGTTTTGGGATAGTACATCAAATAATTCAAATACTAACATCAAAGAACTCAATTTAATTATTTTTAAGTAGATATATAAGTTTAATGCAAGAAATTCACATCTCAAATTTTGCCACTCAATTTTCTTCACTAATAATATTGCTGCTAAAAGACTCATGTCGCAAACTATCAAAAGCCCCTACCATAAACACTACATTATATATTTATAGATTTATTCACAGTTTTGTATATTCCGTTTTATGTGCAATTAGTACCTACTAAGCAGTTATTTTTTATTTGATTAGATTGTATAATAAAACAGCTTATGGAAAAATGAACCTGAGCACTCAGTTTTCATCCAGGCGTAGGCGTCGCAGATTTAATCCTCTTCTAAGGTAAGAAGTCATCCATTTAATACAAACAAAATCATGCAAAATCAAGTGTTTTGAATATGAAAATTTAATGGCTTAGAAATATTATAGATGCTTTAATACCACAAAGAGAACACATCATGGCCTTTAAAACAATGGAGTATTTTTGTAGGTAGTTTAATAAGCCTAAAAAAATAAAGTAGATATCCGGTCTATAAAAAATGCTTTGAAGTGCAAAATCTCCTACTTACAAACTCTTTTTCGGATATGGTTTAATTGAATGGTGTAGTTAACTAAGCTTTTTATTAAATAATCGGAAAACATTTTAATATTTGTTTCTGAACTTCACAAAATAAAATAAAACATGAATTTTGGCGATGTTTTTTTTTGCAGCGAATTACAAGAGGCGGTACCCATCTGCGAATTTCATCCTTCTACCTTCTGCAAATGGACCGATAGCGCTTAGTCGCCTCCCAGATTTCAAGGCGCATAGACATGCCTTAAAATATACTTGCATATAATAACATATCACCGTTGTTGGCTACTGATTATTGGTCAACGCCTTAAAGTGGCTTACTTCGCTTAATACCGAAAGGGTCAGGATCGTCTTAAATTCAAACCAATTAAATATTTTCAAGTAGCATATGATACAGACTCTGAAAAAAATTACAAGGTGCTCGACGTTTTGTCAATCAGACAACTCTACGCTAAATCGTCTATTCTTCACCTCTTCAAATTCAAACTACATATCCCTTTACTTTCTCATTCCTTAATAACAAGCCGGTATTCAACAAACCTAACACTCAACATTCCGCTAAAGCAAACGATCCACGGACAAAGATCCTTTAACTACTATTCCATCAAACTATATAACTGCATGCCACCTTCTTTGAAACAACATGCTGATTATTCACCAACAAATAAACTAAAAAAATCAAATCACAGACTGGATAAAAACTAAAGAAACACTATTTTTCCAAAACCTATTTACTCCTAACCCAACATAAAAATTAACTTGGCATTTAAATTATACCACTAGATCTTCAAAATAGTTTAATATTGCATGAGTATTTTTGAAGGATTGGCACTAATATCATCTACTTTTGTTTTTTTTTTCTTTTATTCTCTTTTCGTCTCAGCTGCTCTCTAAGTTCACTTCATGTATACATATTCGTTATTCTTTATTTTTTTTTCTTCTTACTGTAATGTATTATCCTTTGCGACTTTAGTATATTATGATGCTCAACTTACTACTTTGTGTCTGTGTAATATTATGATGACTATCCCAACACAGCTACCCATGCCTACTATATGTACAATACACACATTGGGTGGTACTACGGAGTCCTCCTTGAGAGTTTCAAGGGGGATACTGTGCTATCACTTATGATGGCATAATAATGCATGCGTACACCTCAGCACGGGTTCTCCCAGTGAGGTGTTCACAATCCATAACCACATCGTTTTAACCAATTACATACAGTTGCCGATCATATATATGTATTTTTTTTTTTTTTAATAAACCAATACATATAATATACAAAAAACAAATACATATAATATATAATATTGGTGGTAACAATACCTCCCTAATACCTCCCCATATTTCACTCTAATACCTACAATGTTTCATGTTAAGAATATTTTTTGTTTTACTTCCACCTCATGTCCTTGTCATTGCATTTATTAACTGTACGTCATTGTATTTATTAACTGTATGTAAAAGCATAGAAAGGAATAAATAAATAAAATAAATATTTTAATATTGCTTCCACCATCATTCTATGGTGGAACATTAAGTATCTATCACATCAGTCATAGATTTGGCTAACAAAAATTGGCTAACTACCATCCTTGTTTTTCTCCAATCCCACAACATTCAACCTAATAACTAATAACACACCTCAATTAGGGTTGTCATTGTTCCACTTTCTCCGAACAACTATTGCAGAAAATCAAATATTCACCATAAAAATGTGCACCATGCAGCTGTAACTTAAGAACCCTCACAACAATATTGTTTTTTCTTTTTGTGTTCAACAAATCACGTTTTTTAGAGTTTTCCACATTTTCAGTAATTTTTCGTTTCCACCGTCGATATTGACCTAACGTAGCGAAGTCCTGTTTTAATTGGACCGTTTTGCATTTCGTCTGTTTGAAAATATGTTGGTACGATCCATTTTCATTTCAAGATGGCAACTGTTTTAATGATTCAGTAAAGATTCTTTTTTCAAATGTGACCCAAGTACTCGTAGTTGTATTTACATGGACTTTCTTAACATTTCTTCTAAATTGTACGTTTTACCTGCCTGAAGAATGATTGAAAAAAAAAATTAATCTTTGGACAACTGTATAATTCCTTATTTGAATTTTTTTTTTTAAGTTTCATAAAATACATCTTTATATATAAAAATGAATCGCTGAATGTGTTGCTAAGCGCACAACTTTCGAACGACTGCACTAAATTGGATAATTATTTTTTTCGTGTGTTTGTTATTGTCAGGACAAGGTTTTTATAAAACTTCCGGTGAGCTCTGGCATTATGAAATCTGTATAAAAAATTGCTATTGGTGGCACACGAGGTTTGAAAACTGAATGTATGGAAAGCGGGAGGGAGGGAGGGGGAGGGGAACCTGGAAGGGGAAGGAGGACCTGGGAGGGGGGAGGGGAACTCGGGAGGGGGGTTCGCAGGACGGGGGAAGGGGGGTGACGGAGTGGGAACGCGAGAGGGGAAGGGGACGCGCGAGAAGAAGTGGAAGCGGGAGAGGAACGGGATGAATGGGAAAGGACACGCAGGGAGAAACAATTTCTTTATTAAATGGCATAACAACGCATGCCGGGAGCCAGCTAGTTGTTAATAATTTTAAACTATTAATAATTTTTGTGGTACACACATTGGTATATTTTTAAAATACAAGCTTTTTTGTTTCAATAGTTAAAAAGTGAAGAATAATACAATTAGCAGATTAACCAAACAAAATCCCACATAGACATCGCCAGTTCGTGGGAATACTTGTGTGTTTTTAAAAGAGTTAAAATTTTACTCATATAGTAGGTACATTATCTTTGTAGAAGATTAAATAATAAAATTAAATAAATAAAAATAAAAATTCAGTATTACTGAATTACAATTAAATTCAAAAGACAAATTAATTCGGTAGGTATTTAAGTACTTACTTACAAATCTTACGATTTCAAGGGAAATTATGGTTTCGAGATACATGCATTAGGACAAAATTAGAAACATAGATATTGGGAATGTGGTGGACTCACACTACTAGTGATAATATTATGGTTAATTCCTGTCTTCCACATTTGTAGAATTATTGCTATCGACTGCAAATAACGGATCGTACCTACGCATAAGCTCTCCACTGTTTTAGACTCGGCCTAGGTTAAAAATACCGAAATATTTTCAGCGTGGATAAATACCTACGCGAACTGATTTTTCGCAGATCTTCCGTAAGTCACGATTATTTTTAACTGGGTGATAATTTTTTTAGAGCGGAACTTTGCAAAGTCCGTATTTATGAATTTAGAAATAGAAATCGTCTCAAGTCTGCGCGTACGCCTCAGCTACTCGAGCTGCTGTACTCATAGGATACGTAAATACTCTAAATTCTAAATGCCTGCCTGCTAACTGCTGACTCTCCTACAAGCTTGCCAAAAAGTCATTACACATTACACATTACTAATAGGCATCGGAATTTTTCTACCCATATATTATAACTAAGCATTAGGCATTCAGATATTTATTTGAATATTTCACTTGATGATGGGTTATATATATTCCTTATCAGTGGCGTAGCGTGCCTTGGAGGGGCCCCGTATCAAAATTAGTTGGGGGCCCCCCAACTAATTTATAAAATAATGTTTAGATAAATTTAAAAAAAATATACGTTCAATAACGTACGATACGCAAGGTTACGAGTATTTGATCAATAATTCGGAATTTATGTTTTTTTGTAGGCGACATAACCTAAAAATCTTAAAGTGCTAAAATATCTATTCTCACAGCATAATGAGAAAAATGGCTTTGAGAGTAATAATCAACTACTAATGAAGAATATCAAAACAAAATTCTTATTATAACACGGTACAATACGTGATTTCAAAAAATAATTCACCCTTCGCTACTGGTAGATAAATAGGTATTAGGTACTTACCATTGCAATCTAAATCACTCACAGAAGCTGATTGCTGAAAAAATGAACAAATTTTGGACATTTTTTTTATAACCTGCTCCCTTTTCTGTTTACTTTTTCTTTTCATAGCTCCACTGGGATAATCTCTTTTCATTTTACTCATTATTTTCACAAATCAAACTAATTTTAACCAATAAATAATCAGAAGATCAAGATTGTATTGTATTACAATGTAATAAATAACGTTTGAACCGGAATGTAATAAAACGCGTAAATATTGCATTCCGTTCACTCCGTTGTTTGTCATTATAAACGGGGAATACCGCAATAATCGATGTAGAATGTTGCCAACTTTTGTGCGCACGCTTAACCCGGGTAAAAAAGAGATTTCTTTTTTTTTACTTTTGTCATTTCTGAAGTGAAAACTATAGACACGTATGACAAGTTTTTTTGTATGTTTTTTTCACGGGAAGCACGAGATTAAGTGACATTGTGGATAACATTTGACTAATTTTTGCTTACACACGTTGGGGGCCCCTGTAGCCCCGGGGCCCCGTATCATTGATACGGCTGATACGGCGGTAGCTACGCTACTGTTCCTTATGACATATACAAAAGATCTACGTTGTTTCCAAAGCGCTTTTTATTGGATAAGTACCTACTTCTAAAATACGAAAGATGTTCGCTGGCAACACTACCTGGCTTTACCCGAGATTTTGATTCTACGTTAAAATTAGAAATTCATGTTCCATATTATTTCACCAAAAAATTGGACAGAATTACGAATGAAGATGTTACGGTTCGGATGAATAAAGAAAAAACTTATCAAAACAATAAAAATCCGTTAACTTCAATATCTAGGACATGTGATGACACATAAAGAGAAGTACGAGATTTTGCATCTCATAATGCAGGGAAAGATTGCCGGAAGTCGGGGCCCTGAAGAAGGAGAACATCGTCGCTGAAAAACCTGAGACAGTGCCAGTGGTTTGGCCAGTCTATTGCAGAGCTGTCCTGGGCCGCAGAAATTAACAGTCATCAAAACGGTTCCATGACAGTTCATCCTGCGATAATTCATCCGGCGACAGTTTATCCTGCGACAGTTCATCCGGCCGACAGTTCATCCTGCCGACAGTTCATCCTGCCGACAGTTCATCCCGCCGACAATTCATCCGGCGACAATTCATCCTGACAATTCAACCTAACCTAACCTAACCTAACCTAACCTAACCTAACCCATAAGTATAAGTATGTCGTATTTTGTTATTCACGCATGCTTCTTCGGAGAGTCGAAATTATTGTTAGTAAAAATATTTTTACAGCGGATTTCCACTCAAGATGCCTTCAGATATAAGTATATCGATTTTGGTTGTACGGCCGTATATCCTCTTTGCATACTTACTTAATAAAAATCTTCTAAATGATCAGGCAGGATGAATTGTCGGCGGGATGAACTGTCGGCAGAATGAACTGTCGGCAGGATGAACTGTCGGCCGGATGAACTGTCGCATTATGAACTGTCGCCGGATGAATTGTCGCAGGACGAATTGTCGGGTCACCCATCAAAACAGTCCGCATAGCCAACACGATACTCGACGTCCGTTGAACAGGCAGGGCATGAGAAGAAGAAGAGGAAAAAATGCTTGTAGTTCTCAATTGGTTTCAAACGTATATTTTTCGAAAAACGTTATTATTTTTTTGTTTTTGTTTTCAAAGCTCCGTAGATGACCGTAGATGACTACGATGACTTTAAATTTCTAGACATCCGAAGGAGGCAAAATTTCAAAACGCTCAAATAATGTTACCACGCTGAAAGACAACCATACAGAATCTAAAAATTGCATTAAGGGCCCGCTACCCGAATTACTACCGATTTCTTACATATCTCCCTTAAACGCGTTAAGTTTTAAAGCTCTTAAAAAAATATATGTTATTCTTGAAAATAATATTTAGACATTGCCCACGCTGAAACGCAAATTACAAAAAATTCCCTCGATAGAAAAAAATCGCAAAGTATGCTCCAAAAATTATTATTAACAAGTTTTTTCAGTTATTTTACAAGTTTTGAAAAAAAATCACAGTGTTTCTTTAAATGCTGTTCAAGACAATGCCCGCGAGATTATTGCTCTGTTTTAAACGAGTCGTGTTTTATCAAACATTTTCGCAATATTCGCATCGATTTTGTCGCTGTAAATGTTAGCACTCTCCTCTAGCATTCGTAATTTCGTATCTCTCCATCTTCTTCTTTTCGGGCCCGGTTGCGGAGCCTTAAACTCCGACGGTAAACACAAGCTTTGGTAAAAGACACAACAAATTCCAGGCAATAAAATCATTCTACAATCTCTGGTCACAAAACAGGTCAGGTTCAAAATTAAAAGTTGAATTAAAGAACATTAAATGAAATATTACAAAAAAATTATAACTTTAATAATAAAATAAATAGGTATGTAAGTAACACACTTTATTAGGTACATTCAACCGTACCTCAAATATTTACCGAATTATATTTGTTTTTTATTGTTTTCATTGCTGCCTTTATCGTTGTATTTTATTTTATTTTTATTTATTATTTCACAGTTCCATTTATTGAATTATAAAACGGGGTACTCGGCACGGGTAAAGCACCCACAATATCAAATATTGTTTTAAATTTGTAAAGTTATTGTTTAAAATGAAAAAGAAACAAAAATGGCTCTAGCCCGTTGTAGTGATCAGATCTGAATAGCTTCAAGGTACTTATCAACTTTCCACTTACAGATATTTTTTCTTTCTATATCTCTCAAATGGGTACGTTATAGTCACAATGGTTCCGGATATTTGCTAATGTTGTGATTTTTTATGTGAATACCGCCGAAGGGTCCCAACCGCTCCCAATTGGGTTATGTTGTGAGGCTGAAGATGTACATGGCTATTCAGACTGGTAACCACACACTTCTAAAGCCAAAGTAAAGCCAAGCCTAAGAAACGTTTCAAATTTGAATATTGGTCTTTACCACGGCGATACCGGAGTATCTTACACTCTGAATCGTGCCGCAAACACACTATATTTATATTATTTTTATTAAATCAATTGTGAAACTTAAAATTGAGAAATTTAATTAAATAAATTTACTTGCGCATGCCGGAATTGTATTGTATTCGCAATAATTTATTTAAAAAACTATTGAAGAACGTACCCAGCTGTTGATGATGGCCAAACTCCGATTAGTTATTGCTTTTAAGGACAGTTTATGAAGGTCGCAACTCGGAATGTGAAAGATTTTGAATTCTGAAAATAGTTACGTTGACCTAGAAAATTGCAATAGTATGTTCTTTATAAAAATCACACCACACGTGTGAGACTTAAGTAGGACAGACTGATGAAGTATCCATATTTAACATATTTAAAATACTAAGCAGAGAAAAAATGTTTTTTTGTTTGTTAGCAAAGCAATGTTATCGTTTTTAGTTAATTTGTTATCTTTACAATACATTTGACGCATGTTTAGAATGAAATTAAAATGATTACAGTTAGGAGTTTAGGAGTGCTACTCGCATGCGGGTAAACTAGTAATAAATTGACATATTGTGTCCATTAAGTATTGCCCTATACCCCAAAATTATTTTTGTTTATCCTCTTGTCTGATAAGATCTAGAATAGGGGATGTTACATAAATCAAATTAACTTTGTAAATTACCCGTCGCTTTTGTTTTATTACAAACTACGCTATTGTTTAGATAAAATGTTAGAAAATTAATCGAAACAATTATGTACTTAGCGAAATTTGAGGTAGGACAAGTATTGTTACGCTAACACAGACCTGTAAAAAATTACAGGATATTATGTTGATAGTCAATAAATTTAGTTAGTTATACCGCTTTCTTGAAAATGAAAAAAGCACAGGCCCCTGAAAAATCACGAATGACTTCACTTGCTAAGATTAACCCTAAGAAATTTAAACAAAAGAAATATATATTTCAAATGAATACATAAATAAATTATTTACTTTTTAAAATTTTATATCATAGGCGCCTAGGCACCTAGGTTGACACATCAGTTTCAATTTTGAATGTGTCAATTAAAATAATTTTCTATTAAAAATATTATATCGTAGCGTGTTCCCGGCATGCACTGAAACTAATAAAGAAATTGTTTCTCCCTGCGTGTCTTTTCCTATTCGTCCCGTTCTCCCTTCCGCTTACCCTCACGCGTTCCCCTTCACCTTCCCCGCCTTCCCTTTCCCCTTTCAAACGAACTCCCCTCCCGCGATCCCGTCCCCTCCCCGCGTACCATGTAATATTCAGTTCCGGTAAATTCAGATTTTCAAACAGCCCGCATGCCACACGCATTTTTTTACAAATTTTCTACAACAAACGTTCATTTTGTGTATTATAAGAACAATCAATCAAATTTGGTACCTATTTAAAATAAATATAATTTTGATTAGATTCAAAGTATTCTTTGTAGGTACTTCAAATAAATTCAATAATTTAAAGAGTTTTGAAAATTGAATTTTTATTGAACAATCATTGTTTTCCAAAATGTCTTTCTCAAATTGTGACATTTTTGACAGTTATGTAAGAGTTTTGTAATGATTAAAAAAACATTTCCGAATTGTGCATACATTTCATGTGGTTGTAATAATCCAGAAACCTTCACGAGGATAGAAAGAAGATATTTTGAAAGTTTCAAATATTTCGAATGCTTAATATAGAAATAAATAGATATCTCATATACTCATATATGTGTATATATATATACTGTCAAGAAAGCATATTTTTATTTGGGTGTATACATAGATAAGAAGGTAATTTATCGCTTGTCTGAAATCTTGATACAATCAGTTCCAATTACAAATGATATTTAAATTCAAAACAAATTCTTCATCAGAGTAACAATCACTCACATACGGACCCACAACCGAAATTTGAATGTTTGTTTACCCGATACTGAAATAAGTTTCACATTATGGTCAATTAATATTTTCACTTATGAGGTGAGTTCATATAAAGTCAGGTAAATAAAGGACGGAAATAGTTCTTAATTAGGATTTAGACCAAACGAGCAAATGTTAATTCTAGTCTGGTCTTGCAAATTACTTTGGTGCAAACAGTTACAGACAAGGGCGGATCCAGGGGGGGGTCATGGGGGTCATGACCCCCCCCTGGGCTGGGTCCAGGACCTAGGTGGACCTACTTTTTACTTGTATCTATTATTATCAAAATTAAATTATAACTTCTTATGACTTGACCACGACTATGTGACCCCCCCTGGCGCTGTGTGACCCCCCCCTGGCGCCAAAGCTGGATCCGCCCTTGGTTACAGAGCATTCTTTCGGTGCTCCGAGTTTCGGCATTCGCCGAAATTTTGTAGAATGCTCTACATTTAAAGTAAACGCCGTACCCGAACAGTTGCATAGAGCATTCCTTCGTTTTCGGATGCGATCGCTCCTAGAGACGGTCTCTTCAAAGTGTTCTTGCGTTCTTGAACTTGCGTCGAATTGTTTGTGCCAATTAATTATGGATTGGAGTATAAATAAATAATTGCTTGTGGAAAATTGTAAAAATAAGTCTCTTCTTTCTTTTCTTTTTCGATAATTGAGTCTTAACGATAAATGCGGCACTAGAAATCACAATATTGCTCTGATTGTTGGACATGGTGTAGTGTTTTACAATTTGGGAGGCGGGTATGGGTGCCGCCGCCCCGGGAATCATTTATTGGATAACCAATACCTCTGCCACAGGTCCCCATGTGGTTCCCTACGTTTGGTGACTTGGTAGGGGTGCCCGGGTATATGGGGTGAGGTTTGTCCGGGTCTTGGCAGCGGATGCGTCTGCCCACCAGCTGCATGGCAGGCCGGATCGGGAGAGAATAATTGAGGGAGACCCTTTGACTTCTCCAGCTTTAGTCTCTCGGAACATCGCCATGCACGGCAGTTGGTGGGATGGATTCATAAGTCTGTCACTCCTGGACACACTGACACACAGATTCCTACCCACCCCTTATACCCTTTTCCTTCCCAGAACTTCCTCACCTTCCTTTCCTAAAAAGACCCTCAACACAGCATCCCCAAAGATGAGATAGGCCCTGAGGGAAATTATTTTCCTCAGGGCCTCCTGTGAGGAGCTAACGTAAAAAAAAACAGTTCCATGCCAACTCAAAATCAACTCAACTCACCTCTTTGATAAGTCATTAAAAGCTATGAAAAAAAAATACCCCATCACCTAACATAACCCATTTAACCAATTTTTTATACATTTTTTCATCACTTTTAATAACTTTTCGAATTCATTCTGAGTTGTCCTGTCACCGTAGTATACACTACCACTGATTGTTGAAGAAGAGCAATGAGCTTTCGCTCGCATAATCTAAACATCCCTAGAGCATCTGCAAAAATTCTGGTTCTGGTTCATTTGTTTTTCTTTGGTGAAAAAAAATGATGAAAACTAATTACCGTTTACACCAAAGATCGAAGAGAAACGCTCTTATTACAGCTCTAGCTCTACGCTCATTTGGTCTAAATTCACATTAAAAAGTTTGAAAGACTGAGTGAAAGATTGCATATCAATAGTACAATTTAAAGCAGATAGAAGGAGGAAGAACAGAAATACAGAGCTGTACCGGGAACACGTTATATATTGTGCATTATATTCGATAACACAATATAATATAAAAATCTCGTTCTATGGCGAGTGAATTCTGGTTCCATTGTACTCGTATGGTACAAAACAGAAGATTATAGTCGGATTCCTCAGAGAGTTGGGAAGCTAGAGGAAACAGAATAGATCATATTTTCATTCCCATTTATTTCATGCTTGTAGCTATCACACGGGTCGGTACAAGAACCCATCATACCTATCGTGCGAGGACCTTCTCACTCTACTCAGAGGAGCGTGTGTGTTTTGTTCAACGAGATTTCTTCGTGGAATTTAATTTAACAGTTATAAAATATGGATATATTAACTTCCTTTATCTAAATTTCTATGAAAATATGTATTTATGAAAACACCCAATAAAAATGTTAATAATGATCTCGGGTCTAACTGGGGATTATTTACAAATGCAAATTTAGAAATAATATAGGTACAGCATAACATACGGCTTATAAATAGTAGGTAAATTGTAACGTAATGGAGGTTATTCAGTCGGTACTTACTCAGAATTAGTAATATTAATTTTGGCGTGCCGTTGGCAACTACTGCGAATTTTGATTGAAAAAGGTTGGCCGGACTGATACAGGAAGGGGAGAAGGAAGCAAGATGGCGGAGGACGTTTTTTTGGGAAATTTTTTCAAAGGAGGTGACGCGTGGAGATGATTTTGACGTCCAACTGTTACAAGAGAGTATATTACACTCTCAGTGCACGATTAGAGGCTGTTAACTATATAGCACTATAGTTTTTATATTTCTGTGTTAAAATTCAAAGGTATGATTTTTTTAATGTTGGCGAAAAATTGAAAAAATGGTCTTCTGGGAAATCGGCAAATTTATTTATTTCGCGAGATCTCTCCAGTTGATAAATACGCCATTCCGGCTTTCGAACAAAATAAGACCATTGAGTACTAACATCTTTGAATGACTCACACGCATTACATTGCACGTACATGTACATTACTGTAGGTATCTGCTTTTATTAATAGAGGGTCAACCGTGCTGGGAGCGAGCAATAGGCAGTTTGCTAGCCTCGACACGACATTGGCATCGAGATTGACGGGGAATATTTATTTATGAAATATTCGCGGGATCAGTCAACCCTGATTTATTTAAAGACCCAACTAGGGATGGACATTAAAAAAATACATCGATGTTTTTTCCTATGTAATGCATCGAACGGTTGCATCGATGTTAATACGATGTATTGAGAAATACATCGATGTTTCCAATACATCGATGTATTTCTGATGTGAAATTCCCTATATTTCGGTGGTACAAATAAAAACCCGGGGGGGGGGGGGTTATACAATGTAAGCAGTAAAATTATTCGAATGATCACATTTATGCAACTAATATGTACTCGCCTGTTATGTAACACTAGTCCGCGAATTGGCTCCAAAACAATGAAAATGGCCTTAACCTCTCAATACCAGATTGCTTCCTTAGGAAAATTAAGGAAAAAATTAATATCTCTTGCTTTTATGAAACAAACAGCCCCGTATTTTGCGTATCGCTTGTTGGAATATAACAAATCGCGTACTGGGATTGGTTTATTTATGGTCATTCATAGACACTCATCTCATAGTTATGTAATAAAAAATTTCAATGAATAAAGAAAAGCTTAAAAAAAAAAAAAAAAGTTTGCGTATTCGATGCATCGAATAAAAAACATCGATATATATTCGATGTTGAAGTATTAACAATACATCGCTTCAATACGATGCATCGTTACAATACATCGAGTGTTTACAATACATCGATGTATATCGTCCATCCCTAGACCCAACTTCAGAACGCATTCCTGCCTTAACCGCCACCGAGAAGAGTAGGAATTCGGTTCAGTTTAAATTTAGTTCATCCGCAAATGATGGCGTTCTACGATATTCCCTGTGTGTATTAGTCCTTTAATTATCTTTATCTTCTAACATGGCTTAGATAAGTAGTAATTTTCTAAAATTTAGGCAAATCAATCCCATGGGTAGTCATGCACAAAGGAAAAAGATACGGAGGTACTTTGATAATTAAAATTCTTACCTGACCGCTCTCAATTACGACTATTTGATTCACTCGATAGTGTCATGCCATCTTGGGATGTTTCCAATTTCTTCTCCCTCTTTACTTGTCCAAATTTCCCTTGTATCCCTTTCATTATCTTGTTCATAATATTTACACCGGTCGTGCGTTGTTTTCGGATCTTTTTACGCAGGTTATTTTACGTATCTCATATCTAGCCTTTTTTGTTTTCTGCCAGTTTCATGCCTCATTCAGTGTTTGTTAAATCAACCAAACGCTGCGTAGGGATCTCAGTCAGCAGTAAAGTTTAACAATTCAAACTGATCTCTCGAAATCTTATGGCAAGTTCGAAATTCTAAAGTTATTGGGAAGGATTTTAAAATTTCGATTAATTGATGGTTCAACATTTTGATAGGCCCATCGCCATTTCTACTGACTTACCTGAACCAATTATATAATAAAAACTATTAACTATATTTTATACAGGACGTATGAAATCTAATTGCTTATTAATACGTACTAGGTTACAAAACAACTTGTCACCTAGTACCTATTAATAACGTATTTTAAAATATGTTATTAATAGGTACTAGCAATACAACATATTTTAAACTTAAAGTAGCTTCTATGTATAAAAAAATTCAGTAATATTTCTCACTAAAATTATTTGTATCCTGTTTATTTAGTTATTAAAGTGTAGACTCGTTATAAACCGTCTGACTAATTAGATTCTTAACGTTGGTATGGAAAAGTCAGTCTCAAGCCTGGTTTAAGGCCGTTTTAACCATACAAACCCAAAGGTAATTAGTCAAGTTTTTCACTATTTCGAAATTACCCGCCGCGTTATATTTATACCCCTATAAATCAAAAGTGTTTTATTATATTTGGTATACATGGAGCACTATTTTTTCTTTCCTCTTTCATATCCTTTTCTATCTTTATTTATTATATATTTTTTGCCAATTCCATGAACGTAAGTTAATTAATTTCCGTGGAACGTTATTGTTCTTCTTTTATCTCTATGTATTCTAATTCTAGAAAACTAAGCTCTTTTATTTTATGTGTACTTTGATTATTGTTAATTAATATGTTTGCACGAACTTTGCTCTTAAAAAAGGTTGTAACCGTAGACAGAAGAAACAGGTTTATGAATGTTTGTAATACGTACTATGAAAAAATAAATTCTTACACTATTTATTAACTTCTAAGGATTAATAATGGCTTTTTAAAATCTAGCTATAATCGCATCTCGGAAATACTTTTCTCAAGGCCATGGGGTGTGGAGCTAATATACAAAAAAATATTGGTATTAAAAAAATGAACATTGTAACCCTATCATTGAAGAAGAAGACAACAATAATAATCTAAAGAAAACAAGACACAGAAAAAGATAATGGTCGCAACTGGGACTCCAACGCTATATATTTATATATATATATATATATATATATATTTATCCATGACGCTATCTAGGTTACAAACCAATTCTTAGAATGATTGTTTCCAACAAAAAGGGTAGTTCCCTATAACATGGAAAAAAAAATAATTGAAGATAATATTTTTGATTCTAAAAAAAATTAAATATGAGATTGACTAATATGACACTTTGACAGAGGGTGGCAATGGCGGAATTGGTAAACACACACGTCCCGGTTAGATGAGAGTTTCTGGGTTCGAGTCCCAGTTGCGACCATTATATTTTCACTGTTTTTCTGTGTGTTATTCTCTTTAATTTTTTCCTTTATATTATTTTTGTTATCTTCTTCTTCAATGATATATTACTTCAAAGTAATAAAAAGAGAATTTTTCTTATAAAAAATTGAAACGTTAATTGAAGTCTTCTTTTCCCACATTATAATGTTTTTACCATACTCGGATTAATAATGACGCGAGTTCCTAATAAACTATTCACCTAATAGGGCGTACAGGCAACAAATCTGTCAGCTGATCCGCCCTTAAACCTTTATGAGGTGAAAGAAGTATTTCTCTTCTAATGAGTTGACTTTATTACACGTACGTTGATGGATTTTATGTCAATGTTTGGCTTTAACAACGAAAAACACAACATCAATCTCTGTTACGGCACAAAAAATAAAAATATAGGTTCAACGCCAGTAGATATCTTGTTACAAATTACCCGTCAGAACAATGAATTTCTAATAATGGTGAACATACTTTCTTTAAAAACGTTACTTTTAGTCAATATAGAAGTAGGTAACCTGCTATATAATATATAATATAATGCTACAAATGAAAGCTCTCGATTTTCAAATTACTTTAGAAGTGGAAATTTCTGTAGCACCGTTGTAATTTGAAACTCGATGTTCCACGCAAGTCTCCTTTGGCCTAGCGGTATAAAGCGCCTGACAAACCTTAGCGGCCAGACATTCAGCGAACCGAGGATCGATTTCTATGAAATCCAAAAAAAAATTGCAAAATCAATATCCAATCTTCAAACCACTCCAAAATGAACAGGCAAAGAAAACACAAAAGAAAGTGTCATCTAGCGACTCCGAAGAAGAAAACATAAATACTAATAAGATGACCAAATGAAAGGAAAAGGCGCACTGGAATTCGATAAAAATATGGAAAAAATAATCCTTCACATTGGTAAAAAATAGTGCTTTGTAGTCTCCCCACACTTGCCTCCTTTAATTTTTTGAAGGTTTCACTGCTGCCGCGTGTGAATCGCCCTCTGATTTTTTATTAACATATTTATGATGAATTTTGTATTTTCATTTCTTTAACTTAAGAGGGCATTACCAGAGAAAGCCGGAAATACGTCATTTTCAAAAAAGTTTTTAGACGTATTGACTCTTTTCCACAAAAAAATATAAATGGATTTCGAAAGATTGTTCTTTTATCTAGCATAGTTATGTAATAAATTTTTAGAATTTTTTTAAATTTTTAGATAAGGTTATTCCATAAGTCGTTGGCAGATTTGTTAAATTTTCAAAAAAGTTTTTGTATTATACCACACCCATTTCAAATAATGTAATCATGCAGTAAAATAAATCAATATATTATCTAGCAAAGTTATGTATTAGAATTTTAATTTTAGTTTCAATAAAATCATTAAAAAATATGTACGTACATGTGTTTCTTGACGAAAATTGGTCCATTTGTGTATTTACTTGCGCACTTACAAACTAATATATTTCAGATTTTTTTAACATTCTTATTAAATTTAGACATTATTGAAAAATGATAAATACTTATAATAAAAAAATAACTACAAAAAGTACACTATTTTAATAGTTTTATCATCACGCCTTTCAGCATTTTTGGATGAAGGTATAAATTAAAGCTAATTTGGATTGAAATAAATTCGATATTGAGTTATAATTTAAAAAAGCTGGTACGGAGAATAATCAATCTTTCTCATTGTAACCGCCCTGCACGATCGGAAGAACAACTTTCGACGAAATGTGGATTTTTGTCCGCTGGCTGGTTAAACGCTCTTAAAGCTCAATTAAAACATTTTTGATTGATTCATGGATATGGATATTGGATATCTTCTACCCTTACTATGGCCGGAGGTCCATCGCATCGACAAAACGCCTCCGGGCGTCCTTGTCAAGCGCTACTTCGTTGAAACACCATTGTTGAAACGATTCATTGTTTTAATTACATATTTTTTACATTTTTACGTACAAATGTCAGCGGAATTGTGACATCCCCATTTCAATATTGTTTTGAGGTTGAATGAAGTACACTTCACTGAAAAAGGTGATAGTGTAGAGTAACGACAAGAACTACCTGGCTCTTCAAATCTGGTAAAGAAAAACAACTAAGGCCATTGCCTATTAAATCTATCAGGGACCTTGGGGTATTACTGGATGTTAAAATAAATTTTATACAACACACTGATGAAATCATCAACAAGGCCAACAAAATGCTAGGATTTATTATTCGAATAACGAAACCTTTTCGCAACCTTAAGACTCTATATTCCCTTTACACAGCGTTCATCCGTCCCCACTTAGAACACTGCACACCAATCTGGACTCCTTTCTACCAAGCTCACATTGATAGAATCGAAAAAATCCAAAAAAAAATTTTTAACCACATAAATTATAAACAAAAATTACACTTCTTAAATTACAACGAATCTATTAATTACCACAATTTCAACTCCCTTTATACACGGCGTTTAATTTTTGACCAAACTTTATTATTTAAAATTGTTAATAATGGCCTGGACTCTCCAGAGCTAACCAACTTAATAAATATTCATATTCCGTCAAGATCAACTCGGCAATCCCATTTGTTTCATTTGCCTACATGTAGAACTAACATTAGAAAAAATTCAACAATTCCCCGTATATGTGCGCAATATAACACAAAATTTCAAAATATAGACATTTTTAGCCATACACTACAGAAATATCGATTAGAAGTAACACGTACGATCAAAAATTAATACGAGTGTGAAAAGTATCCGGAGCATCTCCTATCCTCCTCCTTTATTCCCCTTCCTCACCTCCTCACCTCAAATTAATTTTAATATGTAATAAAACTTTATCTCCAATCAACTTTAACATAGGAGACTTTTTTGGCTTGACTCGAACGTATATTTTTATCTTTATGTTTTATGTATAAGCTGTTTGTCCCTTACTAATAAATAAATAAATAAATAAATAAATAAATTGGGGATTACACAGGAAAGACTTAGGCTCTTGGGCTGTGAAACGAGTTGTAAATATACCCACTATTTAAGATAGAAAGAATTAAAAGTTCTACTTCTCAACAAATTTTATTTCATCAAGATCAATAAAATTATAATCGTATTTTGAATAGCCATGATTTGATTAAATAAAAGGATGTCAAAACTTTATTACACCACTAGGTTCAGTCTCTAGCGTTGCCCAGGCTTTATGCAGGGTTTTTAGAAATCTAATGTAGATAGTAACCACCCGCCCGCCTGCTACAGGCTTTCTTCGTTATATAAAGACTAGCTTTTGCCCCAGGCTTGGCTCGCTTAGTATTAGGGGGGTTCCCACCCCGCCTCCTCCACCTTCCCTATCCCCACTCCACTCCCCCTCCTCTCCCACCCCCCTCCCCATTCCCTCTCCCCGCCCCACTCACAACCCTCCATACCCGTTACATTCATTTTCAAACAGCTCGCGTGCCACCTATCAAAGCGTAACAATCAAACTCACGTAGTTTCGCATTTATACTATTAGTATTATTTTAACTATCAAAGTGATCTCTATAGTAACCTAAAAAAATAACAAAATGACAGCGCACGTCAAATAATTAATTATAGTTACCAAGCAACGCTTTGCTTTTCGTCTGGAAAATAAATGTACAATAAATAATTTCATAACACCAGAGCTTATTCATAATGCCAGAGCTTACTATATTATTCGCAATTATATACTATATTATTCGCAAATAATGTAGCTTTCTATCAGTGAAAGAATTTTAAAAATCCATTCAAAATTTTTTTCGTGAAAGATTAACAAACATACATCCATACATCAATACAATCTTTAGCCTTTATAATATTAGTAGGATAGAGAGATTTACCGTTTGTGGAAGAACCCCTACAGGGAAAAACAAGTCTCACCATTTTTACGTGCCATCGCCGGGATTTGATCCCGCGATGTTAGGAGCTAAAGAGATCGTTGCGTTTTAAAAATCTTATACTACTTTATTTGTTATGTTTAACTTCGAAGAATGTTGAATTTATGAGCATCGGCTAAAGGTCAAGACTCGTAACCCCCATTCCACCGCGGTCATCTAAATATTCATTAAACTTATACCTTTTAAATTTATAGTAGGTAGCAGCTTCAAATTGAGACTAAATTTCAAGCCTGAAATAAAATTATAAAATTTAATTTGTAGCCGCTAAATTACTACCAAACCTCTCTTTTAGCTCTTTAAATTCCTGAAGAATCTTCAAGTATCCACCTACTATGAAATGGTAAATGAAACCCCTTTGCTCGATCTAAGGAAGTATTATGCAAAAATCGAGGTTTTGAAATAAAGCAAGTACCAAATGGCTGCACAACCATTTACTTTGAAATAAAATTAGTTTTATTTTTTCTACTTTTGTCAACTTTCTTCGTGGTTTGTTATTTTCTTGATTTTGTTAATCAAATGTGCTTTGTAATTATTTTTACTACTTGTCTCTATTTATGTAATCACTTTGCACCTTCAGATTTAATATTATTTATTTATTTATTGACGCTGTTTTTCGGGGCTTTTACATATAAATAGAAAGAAATATACAGTATTTATTGCTCATAATTTAACTGCGTCAGTAACAATATTTTATATTTGTTTGAAGATAAATTGAAGATGTCCATTGACTTGGTATAATTATTTCCCTCCGTTAGTATTCTGGGCAAAGAGAAATACATGTGGTAGTTAGTTCCATAATTTCTCCACTGAAATAAATCCTGACTTCCAGTATTACATAGTGGAATCCGGAAGCTTATCAATTCAAGCAATACCGGACTATCAACTAAATCATATAGAAATATCAAGTCAGTGAAAATTCTTTTGGACAATTTTAACATATTCATATCGTTTAAGACAGTTTTGTAGTTCAACATAATTGCTGGAATACCCCTTTTAAAATTTAGAAAACGTAAGAATTTGTTTTGTATTCTTTCAACAGCTTTTACATGAATATTATAATGTGGGTTCCAAAAGGGAGAATTGTACTCTGGCTGACTTCAAACACAGGCAAAACATAACAGTTTTACTGTGATATGAGAACTGCGGAATAAAGTCAATAGTGTAATTAAAATTGTGTGTTATCTCAGATGACAGGTGAGAATGAAGAGACACTGGACAATGTATACAGCCTTATACACTGGCTCTTATATCGATCGTCCAGTTGATAAGTCAGACATCTCCAAATAGTAGGTTTTGAAATAATGATGAAAGCAATTTTCGAATGCTCACGAGAAATCAAATATTATTTGCAAGTTTCTATATAATATGTTCATATATTAAGTTTGCTTTATAAATGATATATGTGATTGATAATATAGGTTTCATATATTAGATATGCTATAAAATAACACCGGGAGACGGTCTGGAACATTAATATGACATTTTGAAATATCCTACTAGAGATCCAGAAAACATTTAGCTTAATTCACTACAAGCTTTTCTGCATTATAATTGATTTGGTGGTGTCTTTTAGTAATTGGGTATTTTACCAAATTTAACTTTAACTTTTAACTTATCTAAATTTAACTTTGTACTAAGCTTTTAACATTTACTAAACTCAAATTTCAGCAGATGTGTGACTTATCTACTGGACTATCGATATACCTACATTGTTTTCCCTCTTCCATGCTGTCTCTCTTATACAGTCGCATGTTCATTACAATAATGTTTTATAAGGTCATTTAACTGAATGTAATTTTAACTAAACCGATTATTTTTATTCAGATCAATAATGTGGTAAATCGGATAATTAAAATAAAGATCAACTTGTGAAATGTATTCGGTACGTTGCACGAATCGACGACAACAGGTGGATAAAAGGAGAGCTCAGATAGAGATAAGGCACAGGCTTTGAACAGAGAGAAACCCGGTCAAATCAACGACGCATGGTCGGATAACATCGATAAAAAGTCTGCACAAAGAGAGAGATCTGCTGGTGACAGGAAGGAGTGGTAAACCAAGGGTAAGGCCTTCTAACATTGGAACTAAAAAGAGTGACAATGATGATGTTTATTGAAAGCAAATCGTATATCGTTAAAAACGCGATCAAAACTCTAAATCACACCTGAGAACTGGTCGCATTGGAACAGTGTGGTAAAAAATACACATTTTTTTCTTTATTGACGTTTAAATTTTCGTATAAATCTCTTTACAAATAACATTTTATACTCTTATTATAGTGTCAACAAATCTCAAAGAAAAAAGACCTGAAGGAGTTATGTGATAAATAAAATACCCACATCGTATTCGAATGTATCCACTTCCGTTGGGGATTTTGTCTAAGATTTTGCCTGATTTGTGATTTCATAATTTAATCATTAAGGCTCTGCAACCGGGCCCGAAAAGAAGAAGATGGAGAGATACAAAATTACGAATGTTAGAGGAGAGCGCTAACATTTCAGCGACAAAATCGATGCGAAAATTGGGAAAATGTTTAATTAAACACGACTCGTTTAAAACAGAGCAAAAATCTTGTGGGCATTATCTTAAACAGCATTTAAAGAAACTCTGTGAATTTTTTCATATATATAACTTGTAAAATAACTGAAAAAAACGTGTTAATAATAATTTTTGGAGCATACTTTGCGATTTTTTTCTATCGAGGGAATTTTATATAATTTGCGTTTCGGCGCGGGCAAAGTCTAGATATTATCTTCAAGAATAACATATATTTTTTAAGAGCTTTAAAATTTACCGTGTTTAAAATATGTAATAAATGGGTACAAATCCGGGTTGCGGACCCTTAAGTCAGGTAGGTATTTTTGCGACACGTTCCAGAGTGGAAGATACTAATTGTGAAGCTCTGTCGTAAAACCAACATTCAGAATTAAAATGTTTCTTAAAATGGCTTTAACCATGTTTGGATCGGAATAGCCAGGTACTTCTCCGCCTTCCTCTACTCCATCTCCTTTCCCTTCATACTTACCGTCAGCCTCGTAACATAACCTAATTAGGGGTTCCATAATCTCACTGGCTTCAGGCTCTTAGGAAAATTTAAAAAAAAACGCTGAAAAAGTGATTTCTTCGCCAAAAGTTGAGACCGTCAAAGTAAATTTCAAATGTTGGTCTAATTTCCGAACAAACAAACAAAATCACTCTCCCGTGTCACATGTTTGTTTGATTAAGTTTTTGTTTCGATGATATAATGTTTGAACATTTACAAATAGTTTAATATTAAATCAACATGAAACCGTTTTCAATAAAGTAATAACTTCTCAGAATTGGATCACATCTGCAAGTTTCAGCTTCGCTGGCGACTGTTTATATTTTGTTTTTCCTTAATACCGCATCCACACAGACCCCGCTTAATATCCTGTGGGAAATTTGAATTTTAAAGTGTCTTTAAGGGTGCTCTTTCTTCTCTTCAGTCCCGTCGTCCTTTTCTTCTTATTCCTCGCGGAGCAGGGCGTACCATCCACCGCCTTATAATAATTATTTCTATAACCACTGATGGGAAATGGCGAGACGTGGCGGTACCTACTCGCGTAAAAAATGCAAATTTAATTGAAGCATAAGCAAGGAGTTTTATAAAATATTTCTTTTTTTTTGTGTGATGAAAAGTGTAAATATTGCTCTAAATTGACAAATAAGTGAAAAACTGGGAAAATGTTTGAACTAGGGAAGGCTTACTTAAAGCTTTAAAATGGTTATAGTCGAACGCGGACATATTTTAAAAACATCTTCTATAATGAATTAATTAAAGTTTTTTGCACTTATATATACATACATTTTTATCGTGTCGTATTTTAGAATTTCTATTTGGTCGATTCGCCTAAAATAGAAGTCGGGCTCTAAAGGGCCTTGATTACACAATGGCTATAGCAGTCTTTCTTATATCTATTATAATAAGTAACTAGCTGGTCCCGGCATGCGTTGCTAGGCCATTTTATAAAGAAATTGTTTCTCCCTGAGTGTCCTTTCCCATTCGTCCCATTCCCCTTCCGCCTCCCCTTTTTTTCTCCCGTTCCCACTCCGTCACCTCCACCTTCCCTCTCCCCACTCCACTCCCCCCCCCTTCCCCCGCCCCGCGAACCCCCCTCCCGAGTTACCCTACACCCTCCAAGGTCCCCCTCCCCCCTCCCAAGTTCCCCTCCCCCTCCCTGGTTCCCCTCCCCCATCTCTCCCTCCCTCCCGCTTTCCATCGCAATAGCCGCTCCAGTGATTAATGTTTGCATTATTATGACAAGTAATCACACGGTTTGTATTACTATTCAGAATGTTTTCTTATTCCACTCATTACGTCTTTACGCAAGAGTTTTTACACATTGCCCCAATTAATAACTTGGCTCACTGTCAATTAAAGTCTGAATTTATAATTATTAAACACTGGAATCCACCTAACGAAGAGGAAAGTGTAAACAATAAAAACTAACACAAAGCAGAGAACATTCCACAAAGGAATATTGCTGAAGAGTTTCAGTTGTATGTAAATAATCTGCCATTAAAACATTTAGATCAATAATATATTCCAATCTTTTTTGTAGAGATAAATAGATATCAATAATTTATTTACACAGATAATGCTGTTATTAATTGGGATATATTATTAAAAGATCGTTCCGAGGTGTTCAAACGCTTTTAGCCTTTCGGAATAATAACAAGGCGTTATTTATTTTCGTGTTGCGTCCGGTATACAGCCGACTTAGCCCAATATTCTGAGAATACCGACAAACATTTTCTCTAACTGATTTGTAAACGGATCTGATGTGTAAACGGATATATTATTACTATCTACCTCTGAACTTTGGTTAAGGTTTGATTTGGTTCTACCTACTACTAATAGCTTTGATATGTGTTATCTAGATTCGTATTTATTGGGTATGACCTGCATTGACGGAAAGCTTTTGTGAATCTAACGCAGTTTCGAAATTGTCTTAAATGGTTTTGATTTTATGACTGCCATATGATTTTACGTTTGCTATTTTTTTTATGAATAGAGCTCTGAGCGACCTAACCGCATTGTCTTTTTATCATTTTTTAATTGTGTGATGTCGGTTTTTAAATATGAAAGAGAACAAGACACAGAAAAATATTAAAAAATAATGATCGCAACTGGGACTCGAACCCAGAACCTCTCGTCTAACCGGGACGTGCGCTTTTACCAATTATGTTTAGATTATTATAGTTATCTTCTTCTTCAATTATATATTATGTTGATGGGAATAACCTTCAAAAGTTATAAAAAGAGGGTTTTTCTAAAAAAAAAAATCAAAATATTGACTTCGTTAATTTTATTTTTATTTATTTATGTGAATACCTCACAAGAGTCCCGGCTGCTCCTGTCTGGAGCCAGCAAGACTATGGCATCACCAATTGGTGTATGTTATGAGGCTGAAGGGAGTGGGGAGGAGATGGAGTTGGGGAAGCGGTTGGCTATTCACATCAAAAGCCATTTCAAGTAACGTTTCAATACTGTATAGTGGTCTTACACCAAAGGCTTATACTAAGAGTATCTTCCACTCTGAAACGTGCCACAAACACAGGTACTGTACATTATTTTTAAAATAATTAATTGTAAAATAACACAAATTAATCCTATAAATTTTGCTTGCGCACGCCGGGATTCGTCCCGCGACATTCGGATTGCGAGTTAAGAGCTTTACAGAGGCCGTCGTATTATAATGACATTGGAGCGCCTGTCTCGATACAGGTATTTCCTAGTGAAACAGGCATAAAAAAAACCAATGTAAATATATTTTTATAGGTACTCAAATAAATAAAAAAATTAAAAAAAAAAAAACTTCGATTGGCTGTTTGAAGGTGCATACATACCACGTTGCATTTTAAATACATCTGGCATTGCTATACGCAATATTAAAAATTGATTAATTCCACTCATTTTACTAATTATTAGTATCTACCCACTCTTACAAAAAATGAGATTTAAAATTTTTAAAATGTATTTGTTTGTTTAGCATTATGTCAAACCTTTCGACATCTGATGTGCTGTATCCATTCTCGTAAAAAGGGCGGTGTTCTACATCAAATACAATTTTTTTGAAGGATAGCTTGAGACTTTTACGATCTCCGTTCGACGAAAAATAAAAAGCGGGTGACAAATAAAATTTTGATTTTCCTGGAAACTGGTAATGTCATTACGCGGAAAGAGGTTAAACTATCGACGCCGTTAAGACCGATAGATGGAAATCCATTTATATCTCACTTAATAAAATTCATCGAGTTTCTTGTCGTTGCTTAATTAGCATACATTTTGGAATATTGGGTCAAACGGATTCCCTGCCCTTTCATAATACTGAATTATTTTTGTTGCATGGAAAAAATATAGCATACTAAATTGAGGAATTGGCTGACTGGTGCTGGATGAAGGATTTCCATTCGTTGTTTCTAGGTTGACAATAAATATTTAGCAACAGCTTTACAAAGACAAAACAATTTTAAAAAATGATTTTATACCAGTTTCCACGACCTGGAGCATTTTATGAAAATAATTGCATACTAAAAAGAGAAAAAAATAAAAATTGAGATAATATGTCTTTGATGATCCCTTTATTTTTTATAAAAAAATAAATATTATGATCTTATATTTAAAATTTTTTTTTTAAAGGGATTATATTTTACCCTATATTTTTTTAAAAAAAGGACAGGGTTTTGAACAAAAGTATTGCCTTACTGATCTTAGACAAGTTTCACTGCCGGTTCTATCGGCCGGTTTCGGTGGCTGAGTTGGCACCGCGTTTAGGTCCCACCCAGGCATCCCATGTTCGATTCCTTAGCTGGCTAAGTCCTCCGGTTCCATGACAGTTCATCCTGCGACAATTCATCCGGCGACAGTTCATCCTGCGACAGTTCATCCGGCCGACAGTTCATCACGCCGACAATTCATCCGGCGACAATTCATCCTGACAATTCAACCTAACCTAACCTAACCTAACCTAACCTAACCTAACCTATAAGTATAACCTATAAGTATAAGTATGTCGTATTTTGTTATTCACGCATGCTTCTTCTATAATCCGCTGTAAAAATATTTTTACAGCGGATTTCCACTCAAGATGCCTTCAGATATAAGTATATCGATTTTAGTTGTACGGCCGTATATCCTCTTTGCATACTTACTTAATAAAAATCTTCTAAATGATCAGGCAGGATGAATTGTCGCCGGATGAATTGTCAGTGGGATGAACTGTCGGCAGGATGAAATGTCGGCAGGATGAACTGTCGGCCGGATGAACTGTCGCAGGATGAACTGTCGCCGGATGAATTGTCGCAGGACGAATTGTCGGGTCACCAAGTCCTCCATCAGAGACGCAAGCAACATTTTCCGCTTTCTGCGATTGTAGTAGATGATTTTAAGATCTTATCAGGTTATTCGTAACCCGGATGTTTGTCTTTCTTTTTAAATAAAAAAATCTCCTCCCTCCACTCTTCACTTCACTAATCCGTAGTAACGCCCCCCACCAACACCTAAATATTTAATAATATATTATGTTCACCAATTTTTTTGTAATGCCATTTTAGTTTATTTTGTCTCGAAGAAGGAACGGTTGTTCTGAAACGTATAGGTTGGTACAAATAAACGTTCGGCGTATATCAAAAATGTTATGGTTATAACAAAGACACACTGTTTAATTTATCTATGTAATATACACTCGTATATATGAATGAATGAATGTTTGCTTGCATGTATGTAGGTATGTATGTATGTTGTATATGTATTGTTATGTTAACATAGGAAATGCTTGAAACATTAAAAATACCTTATTTTCATGCTCGCGAAGGTTTCCGGATTATTACAACAACATGACAATACATTTGAAAAGTTTTTAATCATTACAAAAACTCTTACGAAAATGACAAAAATGTCCCAATTTGAGAATGATACTGAGCAAACCATCGATTGTTCAATCAAAACTCAATTTTCGAATAAACTCTTTAAATTAATGAATTTACTACTACTGAATTTAAATTAATGAACTTTTTACTACTTTAGGTACCAAATTTGATTAATTATTCTTATAATATACAAAAAATAATGTTTGTAATATATGAAAAATGAATAAAATTGCAATAGGTGGCACGCGTTTGAAAATTAAATGGAACACGGGAGAGGGGAGGGAAACACGGGAGGGGGTTCGCGGGACGGGAGAGCGGAAGAGGGGAAAGGGAAGTCGGGGAAGATGGAGGGGGAACGCGTGAGGGGCAGGGGACATGAGGGGGAAGGGGTGACGGAAGGCGAAGGGGAATGGGAAAGGACACGCGAGGGAGAAACAATTTCTTTCTAAGTGGCATTGCAATGCATGCCGGGAACTCGCTAGTATATCACATAATGGATTACCATAAAGTTATAGCTAAATTCAAATGTAGAAAAAATTAAGTTTTCCTTTAAATAGATAACCACATACGAGCACGAAATTGATATATTATCGTTGATTGAAAGAGTCATGCTTTGATGGAAGTAAAAGATAATATCGTAACGGCAATACGAGAAGCGCACAATAAATATGCTTGTAGTTAATGGAGATGTCCCATTTAATAGATATGTTAAGCCATATATGTCGTGTCCTTTGCGGGAACAAATCTAGTTCATATTTTAGATATTTTCTGACACTAGGCAACTATATTAAATAAATCGTTAAGGCACTTTAACCAGCCAGCGGCCGAAAATCCACATTTCGTCGAAAGATGTTCTTACGATCGTACAGGGCGGTTCCAATGAGAAAGATTAATTATTCTCCGTACCAGCTTTTTCAAATTATAACTCAATATCGTTTTTATTTCATTCCAAATTTACTTTAATTTATGCCTACATCCAAAAAGGCTGAAAGTGACGATAAATCTGTTAAAATTGTGTACTTTTGTAATAATTTTTTGATCATAAGTACCTATTTATTATTTTTCAATAATGTCGAAGCAAAATAAGAATGAAAAAATAATCTTAAATATATTAATTTGTAAAACCGTAAATAGATAGACAAAATAGAGAAATTTTCGTCATAGATAAGTGTTCGGATATGATTTAATTTTAATGATTTTATTTGAACTAAAATTAAAATTTTTAAACCTGCGTTTACTATATAACGTATTGATTTACAATAATGTATGATTACATGGTATGAAATATGTCTTGTAAAATAAGATTTTTCGTTTGAAAATTTAACAAATCTGCCAACGACCTATGGTATAGTCAATTTATATTTTTTGTGGAAAAGAGTCAATACATCTAAAATTTGATTTAAAAATAACATATTTCCGGTTGTCTCTGGTAATACCCTCTTAAGGCAATAATACACATGCCTTTCCAACCCAGACACATATTGAACTTTTCCTTACGTAAAAACAAAAAGCGATTTGTTCCCGTAATTTGTCAAATGCCAAACGTTTAAAAATGACGACAACGCATTCGGTGTTTCCATGCTGGGCTCTAAAGGTGTCGGTGATGCCAGTTCATAGGAGCACATTCCATTGAATGACCCGCAGAACAAGGAAAGCATGATATTAAGATGGGATTCTATCTTTTGATTTTTGAATGACGCAAAAATGACTTTTCAGCTATGAACAAACAACATTAAGAAAATACAACAACATTTTCACAACACAAACTCTCGAATGGTGAGCTCCGGTGTCGAAAGATTTGCTCAGTGTGCCGACAGAAGTATCTAGAATTTCTGGAACAACGCAGCGCAACGTAATGACTGACCCATATTTTTCAATTGTCGACTACTACTGGAAACTACGATTGCGTGATATGTTTTCCACTTTGCTTTACCATTGCAAGATCTATTCTTATTATATTGCAAGGTCAAGTTCATATCCTGCGATATATACACAGGAATTGGCGAAGGAAGTAAGTCACACTTAAGTCAAATGAAGACACATTATACCAATCATCAATCAATCATTGCGTGTCCGGAAGTAACTCAAGCACTTGAGTACAAAATTACGTGGGTTTTGTATTAAAATATTTGTAACCTAATGCTTCTTTAGCAAAGCGGGTTATGTTTAGATATTTTATCCAGAGGGTTTGACAGTTTACAGGCCTTGCCACGTCTGTAAACTGGATGCGTGTGTTATGGAGGTTTTCAATAAAAACTCTTGATTAACGCGAGTCAAATATATTTACATTGACTCTTTGTGTTACAATAAGTTAGCACAGATTTAACAATTATCTCGCTTAGAGGAAAAGTGGGCGGACGGAACGAACGTTGAAACCGGAATCAGTTTGCATCGTCATGCACTAGACCGGAGAGCTGTGCCCGGTGATACCAGTCTGTAAAATCGAATTTGAATCATCTTTTTAAGGTTGTTCGTTGCTCGGCTACACTTCTTTTCTCTCAATCCTAAATTCACTGCTCGAAAAACGTCTTCTACAACACAAGTGAACGCCTAGCGTGGAGGACAATATTATAATTGTCTACAAGATCATCATAAAAGAATAATATTTTCCTAGTTTCCTTACAGAGTTACTGAATTTCATAGAAATACAAAAACAATGTTATTATTTCCCACTGTCGGATCTTAGAATAGATTATATCAAACCTGATAAAAAAAACCATTCAATATTTAAGAGCGTTTAACCAGTCAGCGGACGAAAATCCACATTTCGTCGAAAGTTGTTCTTACGATCATGCAGGGCGGTTACAATGAGAAAGATTAATTATTCTCCGTACCAGCTTTTTTAAATTATAACTCAATATCGAATTAATTTCAATCCAAATTAGCTTTAATTTATACCTTCATCCAAAAATGCTGAAAGGCGTGATGATAAAACTATTAAAATAGTGTACTTTTTGTAGTTATTTTTTGATTATAAGTATTTATCATTTTTCAATAATGTCTAAATTTAATAAGAATGTTAAAAAAATCTGAAATATATTAGTTTGTAAGTGCGCAAGTAAATACACAAATGGACCAATTTTCGTCAAGAAACACATGTACGTACATATTTTTTAATGATTTTATTGAAACTAAAATTAAAATTCTAAAACATGCGTTTGCTAGATAATGTATTGATTTATTTTACTGCATGATTATATTATTTCAAATGGGTGAGGTATAATACAAAATCTTTTTTGAAAATTTAACAAATCTGCGACCTATGGAATAACTAATCATAAGTAGATTTGTTTAAAACGATCAACTGTCAAAAGGCCTCTGTGTAAAATGCGGCTTTTTATCGTATTTTAGTGGGTTTTTGTATACCAGTGTAATCATGATTGAATTACTAATGTATTCAACGTGTTTCAAACTTAAAAATTCAGTGAATATTTGAAAAACTAAATATTTGTGGTTATGTTTGGACTGTGATTTACAATGCAGTATTTTCAATAAATAAACCAATAATCGAGTTAATTAGTATTGTGGATCTAAGATAATTAATGTATCTTATCAATTCTATTTTAGTCCATTTTAAAGTGTCGCCAATTCTCGACAATAATTTGTGACAAAAGTTTGTTCAAAGGGAACATTAAACACTTCACAACTTATCAAAATTCAGTTTGGTCATATATATTTGTAGATTGTGATAATCAAATAGACCATTTAAAAGAAACTTCATAGAAAATATTTAAAGTGAACGCAAAGTTGAACTTCAAACGAGAATTTATAGGTAGAAAATCCTGAGAACATTTCTGTTTCAAATGTTTACGATTTTATAATATTTTATGTGATAATCGACAAAAGATAGGTGAATTCATTGGCTGTATAGAACTATAATCAGTTTGAATGTTTCCTTGTTAAAATTCGGAGATATGAATTTTTTAAGGTGGACGGAAAATATTCAAAACGGTCACCAAAAAATTCCGAGCAATCCGAGAAAAAAGTTTCAATTTCGTCTGTTGCTCCAGTGGAAAAGCCAGTAATTTTGCATAACAAACGACATAATAAAAACATACGTGTATGCTGATAGTCAGCCCCGGATCTAATGGGGGGGCAAGCCGGGGCCCATGCCCCGGGCGGCAAGTTCAGAGGGCGGCCAAACTCAACTTTGACCACGGAATAAATAATAGTACAAGTAGAGAAATTTCACGGCCATATTAACTCGACTGATACCCAGAGCCCTGAGTGAGACGTGCTGCACGAACATTTATTATTCGCGAGGCGCGTAGGCATAGTTCAAAATACGCACCCGACCCGCTCGCCCGCAGGAACCACAGATCGCGGCAGCACGCGTCTGCTCTGGTTACCGTGCGTGCGAAAGAGATGAAGCTATATTCGAAAACTCCCTCGTCGATCTCTCTCCACGACAGTGTTTTGTTTTAAAAATGTGTCAAAAGTGTGTTGTTTATTTTTACTCTTTAGTACTTGTTGATCAACCGAAGGTACAATACTGATGTCATTAGTGTCGCATCAATAAATCTATCACAGTTCATCGATCGCTTAATTATACTAAAAATTAAAAAATATTCTCAAAATTTATTACATGAGAATGTTAGATAAAAGAACAATCTTTCGTAATCCATTTATAATTTTTTGTGGAAAAGAGTCAATACGTCTAAAATCTGATTTGAAAATGACATATTTCTGGTTTTCTCTGGTAATGCCCTCTTAACTGTAATTTACAAAATAAATCCGAAAACAATACGTAACAATTCATACAATCATAGATCCAAATCCCCGTGATTTATCACATTGTCCACGGACATAGCGAAATGTAAAAGCTTCCAGATGAGCTTATATTGCAATATTTCACAGATTACGACACTGGAGCATGGAAAATAACATAAACCGATAAAATGTCCGGTGCACAGAGCAAAATAGTAAAGTTGCCATACCGGCGAATGTTTATCTTCGCTTCATCATCTGCTTGTGTAAACGCTGGATATTTCATAGTTTGTTATATACACCGATTATTTAACTACTCAAACATTATCGTAATAAAAATGCTCTTAGTTCATAATAAAAAAATCTCGGATTCAGTGCTGATATAAAAAAGTGATTTTTTGGTACATCATCTGCTTTTACCGAGAACGAGACGGATATGAAAACTTGAAGAGAAATGTTACGTAGGATTTTCTGAATATTCAAATATCTTCCCATATTCTCACAGACTTCTCTAATTTTAGATATAGGTACTACACGAATGCGCTTTGTAGCTGCAAAACATTTAGCTTCATAATTTCATCGGTTTTGTGCATGGCGATATTTGTAACACTGTTTTGGTAAAAGTGACTTCGTATGGATACTTGAAGAATTGTGGATCAACAGTGTTGAAAACAATGTAAATTACGAGGGTTTTCATCCGTGAAACATGAGATCCTTGAGGCGTGTGTGTGGTAAAACCATGTAACGTGAAGAATTGTAGGTCAACATTCTTGAAAATTATGTGAATTATAAGGGTTTTCATCCGTGAAACTTGAGATCTTTGAGTCGTATGTGTGGTAAAACCAACCTACAATTAAAACGGCTTTTGGACAAAGAAATATGTAATACTTCTCTATAAAATTATTTAATTTACTCCCTCTTGCAATGAAATCCATTAAAAAAATAACCGCCTTCAAAAGAAGCATAAAAAATATGGATTATGGACATGGGATGGAAGAAAATAGAATCAATTTTGCAACCAAACAAAGAATAATGCTTGTTTTGTACTTTATTTTAGATCTAACTTCATAATTTTCCTCGGTAATATTCTAGCATAGGTATTTACTTATAATTCAAATAATAAAACTTGTACAATGTGTCCTTAGAACGGGGTACCCCAGTAAGGACACATTTTCTCTAAAAAACTGTAAAAAAAAATAAAAAAATAAATGTAACGTGAAAAATTGTAGGTCAACAGTCTTGAAAACTATGTGAATTATAAGGGTTTTCATCCGTGAAACTTGAGATCCTTGAGTCGTATGTGTGTTAAAACCATGTACGATCGTATGAGAAACGTGGAGATCCGCAAATAATGGAATGCTGATGTAAGCGTAATGAGTAAGATTAAGAAAGGAACGCTCTAATGGTTTGGGCATGGAGAGATAATGAGTATAAGGAGAACATATGACGCAAATGTGAATGGTAGAAGAAGTCGGGGACAATCGAAAAAAACACGGCACGACCAAGTGAAACGGATACTTGAGTCGGACCATGTCAAGAGTCAGAATAATAAAAGAGCATGTATGAGACGATGTATGAATGTGAATGAGGCAAGTAGTGTATGGCAAAACCGAGTTGTTTGGCGGTCCGTCCTTTCTGCCTACCCCTGCGGAGAAATGGCGTGACGGTTAGTTATTTAGTTAGTTAAATTCATAATTTTAATCAATAATTCTTAGAATTGATTTTCTTTAATGTAGATACATAATTCAGATGTCAGTGTGGCAAATTCATTTAACCCCAGTTTTATTTTGGCAAACTGATAAAATTGTGCCAAAAATAGAATGTTTAAACGGCCTTCAAGTGATAGATAATACTTATTAACGGCTCCGCAAGTTCGCCCATTTAGTGCTGGTGACCATTTTATAAATCCAATAGAAACTGGTTCCAAAAACAGCCTGTTCCTCGGATTCACTGTCACCTAGTGTGGCTAGTCACCAGGACAAAGTAACTGAGACAGGCAATGACGTCATAATGTAATATATAGCCGCCGACACAACATGTATTACCGTCACTCTTTCCATATCCGGAGAGATACTTTATCTACCACAAATTCGTAGCAGTTATACCTAGAGGGGAGACGTCCTCATCCGACCTGCTGACGGAAGTAGCGACATCTTGTGACGAATTCTTGAATTCGAAACAGAATTATAACAGTAGCTTTGTATGAAATTCCACGAATACAGTTGTTATTTGTGGCTCGGCGCGTATGGCGGGGCGTCAGGCATGCACTCGAAGCGGGGTTCTGAAATTCAACCATGTAGAAGTTACCATATTAATACTGTTCGATTTACTATTTTTACTTTTCAGACCTTGTAGACATAGGTATAGTGCTGAGCTTTACCTATGTCTACAAGGAACAGCCAAGGAATATTTCTTGATCAAGAAACTTAATAATGTTGATTTTCGAGACCAAATAGTATAGTTTTAGAAGTGTGATCTTTACACATAAGCAAGACAATTGATGTCGTCAATTTACATAAGATCTTTCGATTCCTAGGCCCCGGCATGCCAAAGAAATTTATCGAAAGTATTTTATTCAGGCAGACGAACTTGCCCACAGTACACTTGGATAGATAATTCGGTTTATTCTTTAGTGTTCAGGACAGCACGCTTTTTGGAGACTGAATAATAATACCGGTACGATTTATTCCGTCTGCATTTCTGTTAAGACACATTAAAGGTCCTGCGGGTTTTAAGAATGAGATGTTCTCCAAGCTATAAATAAATAGTTAGACGTTAAATATTGGTCTGGAGATGCGGCCGATTGTGTCATTCTACAAGTCTCTCGGGCGATCTCCTCGAGATTCCTGAATTCCTGGAAAACCGTCTTGTGTCTTTCCAGATTTGTCCTGTCTGCCCCTTGTTATCCGTTGTCCTGGAAACAAACCTCTTCAGTCTATTGTCCTTTGCTCTCGAATAGCGCATTCTGCAAATTTCAGCTTATCGCTCAATTTTAGTTTGATAGCTCTGAACTCTGAATTATCGGACAGTTGTATTTAAATGAGAGGCGAACCGCTTTGGAAGAGAAATTACAAAACAATAACATTACGAATAGATATATTGTTTTTTTATTAGTAAGCTTGAAAAAATATTTAAAAAAAAATAAAAAATAACTCGAAGGGCGTTATTTGGTTTTACACACTTTCATATTTTTTCATACTTTTGAAAAATATTTTTTTTCTTGTGTTTTTCCACACTAACAATCTAAACTGCTACGGTAAATGAACACAAGATATTTTTTAATTCCGTATTCCAATGGAAAAAAAAGATTAAAAAAAAACTTACATTGAAAACTGCAATTCTATCAGGTCCACTTTTGTAAAAACCACGAATTTCATTACAAAATTTTTCAGAAGTTGAAAGAATACTTATGAGCGTAACATATTCAGCCTTACTAAAAACGTCGTGAATATTTTATTAATTTGATAAACGACCGTCTGTGAAAACCTTACTTATTGTAAACTGACAAAAAATAGTTCATGGAAAGATGTTATATGAGTTGCTTATCCAGCCAAAGTGGGTTGTTTATCTGTTGTACACAAATGTTGTCAATAATAATTTCTCAACGAATTTCGGAATTTTTCGGAAAGTTATTTTAAATGTCCTTTATATTTCTGATGTCGTACAAACGAATATGATCTTAGAAACTAGATGCAATTACATTTTAGATTTTTGTATTTGAAATAATTAATAAATAATAAATTAGTAGGATTTTAAAAATTACAATATTTTAAGCTACGAAGCTAATACGAAAAAAGCAAAAAAAACTCCCCCAAACATTTTAAGAGCGTTTAACCAGCCAGCGGACGAAAATCCACATTTCGTCGAAAGTTGTTCTTACGATCGTGCAGGGCGGTTACAATGAGAAAGATTAATTATTCTCCGTACCAGCTTGTTTAAATTATAACTCAATATCGAATTTATTTCAATTCAAATTAGCTTTAATTTATACCTTCATCCAGAAATGCTGAAAGGCGTGATGATAAAACTATTAAAATAATGCTTTTTTTGTAGTTATTTTTTGATTATAAGTATTTATCATTTTTCAATAATCTCTAAATTTAATAAGAATGTTAAAAAAATCTGAAATATATTAGTTTGTAAGTGCGCAAATAAATACACAAACGGACCAATTTTCGCCAAGAAACACATGTACGTACATATTTTTTAATTATTTTATTGAAACTAAAATTAAAACTCTAAAACATACGTTTGCTAGATAATGTATTGATTTATTTTACTGCGTGATTTTATTATTTGAAATGGGTGTGATATAATACAAAAACTTTTTTGAAAATTGAACAAATCTGCCAACGACCTATGGAATAACCTTATTATACTAAAAATTAAAAAATTTTCTCGAAATTAATTAAAAGAACAATCTTTCGAAATCCATTTATAATTTTTTGTGGAAAAGAGTCAATATGTCTAAAAACTTTTTTGAAAATGACGTATTTACGGTTTTCTCTGGTAATGCCCTCTTAAGTAATAAAATTTTACGTAAAGAATTTGCAACAAAACAGTCAACTGATATTTTGGAATCATTTTGAACAATTTAAAGAATTTGTACTCGAATGTACTCGAAAGTGTACTCGAAAGTGTACTCGAATTTGTATTTATTCACACATACACAAGTCTACATAAGTTATTAAAAAATATCACTTTCATAGAATTTTCAATATATTCCCGATGTGAAAGTTTCTAAAAAAATTATTTTTCAGAAATAATTTATTCTGTTAACAAAATTAAATTTATAAAATTACATTATTGAAGGGTAAAAACCGAAGAAAGATAACACAAATAATAGTTATTATGTTGAATTAATTGAAATATTATATAATTGGTCATTAGAATGGAAATTACGTATAAAAATATTATATGAATCACGCCTCAAATATCACGTGTCAAAATCGTAATTTTGTTTTTTTGGCTTTTCAAATCGCAGTCGCTCTCAATCCAAATACAGAAAAAATATATGTTGTACCTAATGCTTCGAATAGCTTCATTTCTAAAAAATTGTCCTTATACCAGAATGATATGTAAAGTAGCTATCTTCCACTTGGAGCACGAAGAATTTTATCAAAACATCGGTTAATTTAAATTATGTGCGTGAATCACCCATTTAAAGCAAATAATATTATGTTATACCAAACATTTTCAAGCATACGGCCACAAAAGCTAAAATGTTTAAAAACTTGACAAGAACATACACAATTGTGTATGTGAATTAATATTTTTATCAGCAGTGTTTATAATTCAAATTTCTCCAAACTACATGAATGCCCCTTTCAAATCCCTCGTCACGCCTCCACCCTGGCAGTTCACACAAAATTTTGTAATATTATTCATATTAAGTTAGTTTATATTTTTCCCTGACGAAAGAACGGTGGGTCGGAAACAATAGGTCGGCTTTAAAAATAAGGATATTACCCCTCTGCCACGGTTAATCTGAAATGTACATAATTTTATTTTTTTTCTTAAAAAGAAAGACAAAGATTCCCTAATTACGAATGACCCGACAATATTTGAAAATCTCCTACTACCATCACAGTAAGCGGAAAATATTGCCTGTGTCGTGATGGAGGACTTTACCAGCTGAAGAATCGTTCACGGGACGCCTTTGTGGGACCCAAACGCGATGCCAACTCAGCCACTGACCGATGCTAGTTGATTCTCTAGATACAGCCTCGGATCTGATCACAGAACATTTGGTGTTCAGGTTACAACGACTTTGTTATACTTAAGTTTGGTTAAAAGTTAACCTGAAGGGTCGTAAATTATAACTCCGCAATAAGAAAACTATATTAGAACATTATGGATGATATTTTTCAACTTGATAGTGTATTTTTATTAGATCATAAATATCACTTGGAAGGCATAGTATTTCGATGGATCTATCAGTATGAATAGTAGGTATAGTATACATGTACATACATGTATGGTTTGTGGAGAAGCCCTGCCACAGTTAAAGCTGAACGAATTCGCAATACAGTGCAACGTCAACGGTGCACTCACAAAATGTACCACTGATAATGTACTAATAATTATATTATCGATGAAATGAAGATATATTTTGGTAACACGCCTTGTTTTCAAATCAAATCAAATCAATTAAAAAAACATTTATTGTACAAATAAAAAAAGGTGAAGCTTATGGGTAAACCCCATTTCTTCCAGCTAACAACATACTTGTCATATTGTAATGTTTATAAAGTTTTGATTACATAATGTATTTTCTTGACATGTGGCGCTTAAAAGATCTTTATAGCAATGGGAATATGGCATCCCCAATATTGGGGAAATGTTGCGTATATTGCCAAAGATTAATCGCTTTTAGTAGGTATCTTCTTGTAGAAATGTATCACTGCCTGGAGTCAGTTGGAGTACAGAGAGTATGATCACTTGATCGTTTCATGTCTTTCTCGGACATCTCCGACTTCTACGACTGAAAAGTGATGTTAGATCCAGACTGTTTCATTTAGACAACAAATTATTTCATAAAATTATAAATCACGATTCTCTTCTTTATCTTTTCAATAACTTTCAATATCTTATATTTAATTAAATGAAGACAATATTAGCAAAACTCAATCGAAAATCTGGAGACAGAAAAATCAAAAAAAGATATTGGCACCTCTGGGACTCGCACCCAGGACTTTCTGCTTACATGGCAAATGCTCTCCCAACTCAGATTTTTCTGTCTCCAGATTTTCGATTGAGTTTCGCTAATATTGTCTTCATTTAATTAAATATTACAATTTGAGGTTTTACTCATAAAAGTTTAAATTTAAAAATAAAAATAGATTTTCCATTTTATGTTCATCGCTTTTATCGATTTTGTTGTCCATCGCTTTTGTAAACGGTAGTATTTTAATTATATCTCATCTTTAAAGTGCAGCATACGGGGATTAATGTAACTGGTAATGAATCTAGTACGAGCCGAGTTCTGAGTATTTTGTGAATCTAATATCTAGAACCAAGACGTCCAAGACGTATTATTGCGTTCTGTGTTCTTGTGAATCTTCTCACGCAATGATGTGGGATTGAGCTTGTTATGCAACAGCTGATGTTTCCATTCAAAGAGTCTTAATGCAGGAGACGAGAACAATCATATGACGCCATATTTCTTGCGCAAAAGTTATAATTAATATAATATAAAAAATATAAAAAATACTCTGAAGTTGTTGATATCTTTAGTACATCAATTTTATTATATAAGCGCACCTTATTGAAGTTTTTTTCATCACATAAGGGAATAATACTTTGATAAAGCTATTAAAATTGACTAATTCATTGGCAGTATTTTGTCGGCTGAAAGAAAAAAAACTATTTCAGATTTATTATATTTTGTACCTACATACTGTGTGGTTTAAATTCAATACCTATATATTTTTACTTTGTATTTATTTTTGTGCAAGTGTTTTAAACAGTAGTTTCCTGCACTGTTTACCAGTATAATTTTGTTAATATTGTTATATATATGTATGTAAAAGCCTAAATAGGCGTAAATAAATAAATAAATTATTACTGTTTTGTAAATATTTTTCAGTAGCAAACGGTTCATGTTATCATTGAATGTTTAATATACTCGTATGTAGACATTTCTTATTCCGGGACTGAAATTTCGAGACAAGTCAAAGTTTCAACCGTTTTAAAATCAACTATTTTTTTCAAATTTCACTCGAAAAATTACAATTTCGGACTTGGTTCACTCGAAAACGAGAGCTCAAATAAATGTTGTACATTATATTATAAGTATTATTTTCATAAATATTTATTTATTTATGTAGGTATAATATTATAGGCAAGAATGAACTTCATCCAGAGGTTGATGATCCCTGGGTTGGGATATGCAATAGCACGCTCATCTGAGCCTGAACAAATATTATCTCTCTCCATAATATTTCACAATAGATATCTCTACATATTATAAATTAAAGTCCTTCGATGCGTCTTTCTTTCTGTATGTCTGTCTGTCTGTTCGTGGTAAACTCAAAAACGACTGAACGTATTTTCATGCGGTTTTAACCAATAGATAGAGTAATTCATAAGGAAGGTTGAGGTGTATAATTTGTCAAGGTTTTGTGTAATTTAGTTGCAATAATTATATATAGGTATAAAGGAGAATGTATGTATGTGGTGAACGAGCGGGCTGGTAAGCGGGCGGGCGCGGGTGGTGTTGAATGCAAATTAACAGATGGCGGTCGTTATAAAAGTTGGGTAACCATCGAGTAGATGGCGTTGTGTTTCGTTAGCCACAGCAAAGCGTTGCCGGGTCAGCTAGTATATTCCAATAGAATAGGCCAGTTCTGAACATGGCCGGCTCCGAGCCAAACGGCCCCTGGCGCTAGTAAGTGGGTTAGTACTTTGGGGTGAGAAGCCACCAAAAAGTTAAATTAACTTGGACAAAGTTAATATTACGTATTTATAAAAAGCATTAACTTTGTGGCTCGCCATAATTTAATAAAAAAAAAACAGTTAAGTATAATATTCTCCTGGCGAAGGAAGGGTGCTTCTGAAACCGGTAGAGTGTTTCAAATAAAAGTGGTCTTAAACAAATTTATGTGTTTTTTTATTGTAAAGTTAATATTGTTCCAAACTAGTTCTAAAAACGTTTTTTATAAACTTTCGATACTATCCGTGAGCATAAATGTATTCAAACTTGTCATCTTTAAAATTTTATTTAGATATTTATTTCCTAAAATTAAAATGGTTTTTCACTTCGTGTGGTCTAGAATGAACACACATATTTTTAACTCACATGTTGCTCATTTATGCATACATAATTTTGACTACTTTCTAGATCAGTGGTTCTTAAATTTGTTGGAGGTTCTGGACCCCACAAGTTTTATGCGCATTCACCGAACCCTTCATTGGAAACGAATCACGAATCATATGAGTCGGGGGTGTGTCTTGACCCCCGCCGAACCCACGAGACTGACTCACCAAACCCCTGAGGTTCGATCGAACCCAGGATAAGAACCACTGTTCTAGACGCTTACTCAAGGTATTTTTTTTATATTTAACTGGAAACTAAGCTATATTCTTGAATGCCTTTATACAGCAAACAATTATGTGTTTATGATTTTTTCTTTCGCTTTAGTCTAAATTTTCGTTCTGTCTTGTAGATATGGTATTTTTAGAAGCCAATTGCAATGTAGTTTGTTTCTAAAGAAAGTTAGTTAATTGTTTAAAACTTAGTAAACAAAAAATAAAACTTTATAGAAATTTCGTTGTTTGACACTTTTGTATTGATTAGTATAATTACAATTCAAAATTTGTCTCAGCTCTAATCCGAATTTTTTAAAGATAACTACGTTACTAAGACAGAGAATACTAAAATAGTAGTCACGTGTGTGGTGCAATAATTATTGAAGTGAAAACTTCTTTAGCACCTTTGTGATTAGAAACTCGATGAAATGAAAAGGCGACACTAAAAAGAGACAAGCACATATGTACATCCATAGGATTTAGCCTGCAAGAGAATGAGATAGAATAATCGGTCTCCCCACTCATGTCTACTTTAGTTTTATGAAGGTTTCATTTCTACCACGTGTGAATTGCACAATTTGTATTTTTATATTGTTTTATATCTTGTTTTTTAAACTTTTTTATCGTAATTTTTCCTAATTCTTCCAAGGATGGCGTAGTCCAGTGGTAAGGCTCTTGACTCGCACTCCGAAAGTCGCGGGGTCGAATCCCGGCGTGGCTAATAAATATTATTTGATTAATTTGTGTTATTTCACAATTTATTCATGTAAAATAATATGTAGTATATTTGCGGCACCTTCCAGAGTGGAAGATACTCTCAGTATCGCCCTGGTGTAGGACCACCATTCGGAATTGAAACGTTGCTTGAAATGGCTTCTGCCGTGTTTGGTGACCAGATCTGAATAGCCAGGTACTTCCCCACCTTCTTCTTCCCTATCTCCTTCCCCTCCCCACTACCTTCAGCCTCACAACATACCCCAATTGGGGATGCCATAGTCCCACCGGCTCCAGATGGGAGCAGTTGGGACTTTTGCGCGATATTCATGTAAAAAAAGGAAAGGCACCTTTTTAGCCAATAAATTCGGTATTTTGTCTACTTGAGTCTAGTATTATTTCCAAGTGCTTGATTTTATCAATCTTTTCCAAGTTTATAGTTTATATATATAGAATAATGTATTTCATTTCTACAATAAAACTACTTCGCCAATGATGGATTAGATACATAGGTAATAAATACGGTAATATACTTACCATATTACTTTGAAAATCTGTCACGAACATAATATGTATGCTATTTGGTAGTAAATACTATATGTATATAACAGAATATGCCACAATACGGGTGAGCTATTTAAGCAGGCAAGACAATGAACTGCGACTAATCTATCTGTCAGCGAAGTTTATTTTAAGTACCACTCCGTCACCGTGTACCTAGAAAAATAACACCAAATACACTATAAATATAATGACGCAAATAAAATGCTTTGCTTGTTGTGTGAGGAATCATAATTCTGTGAAAACCACATTATTTATTATAAATTTTTATTTTATTTTATTTGTTATTAGACAAAGTAATACAATGTGACAGGAAAAATAAAAATATTTTAATATTTTACAGAAAAAAGAAAAATGCCAATAAACAACTTATAAAGTATTTTCGTTATTTGTTTTTTGTGTGTTATGCCGTGTTGCGCTACCTCCTTCTTTAGTAAAGCGTTTTGGACATCGTTGCAGTGTCCATCATCAGGGCAGATCCGGCAGATCCAGTAGATCCTACACGGCATAACACCCCAAAAACAAATAACGAAAATACTTTTGGCCGTGAAAATCTTAAAACGTATCTACTTTTAAGTAGTTTGTCAGTGGGTTCTTTTTCTTTGAAGATATAAATAAATTTATTTTACTATATTATGCAGTTAGAATTTTTGAGTGTAGATAATACTCGTATAAATTATTTTTTTCGGCGAGTCAATAATATTTGTTTTTCCATTTGTACATTTTTTAATTTCGGCAGGTAACATATTTAAGCAATTATGTATCTTGTAGTCCAGCGTTCTTTGTCCACATGTATTTAAATGCTTAGGTATAATTAGTCCTTCATTTAACGTAAAACGAGTATTGTAAGTGTGGTCCAGTTTATTTATGTACATACGGCTATTCATATGCTGAAAGATAATTTTATACCACAGAATTGCTCTTACTGAGAGAATTTTGGTAAAGGAACGGAACATTATGCCTTTGTTCGTATAATGAATTTTGAACTGATTGATTATGATTTACATTTGTTTTACAGGAAAGTTCCCAAGATATAATTCCGTACCTTATAATAGATTCAGCTAATGATAAATAAATTATTCGAATTCGTACATATTGGAACATAGAATTTTAATTTCTGTAATTTGCCAACAATAGATCTGAGTCGTTCACCGAATTTATTTATTTCTAAATCCCATTTGAAAAAGCAGTCAATAATAACACCTAAATAAACATATTCTTTAACCAGTTCAATACTTTCATTGTTTTAAATGTAAAAAAATGTTACCCAACAAGGAAAACAAAAGCCTTCACGGAATGACTTACTTCAAGGTCAAATGGAACTAGACTGGCTTCAGTGTTAAGATTCCATACAGTATAACTCTGTAGTGACAAATGAGATTGAACGATTTGCGAATCTTTAAAAAATCGTCAGGAATCGGCAAAGAGATGCAAAATGATCTGTTGATAACTACGAATATTTCAGTGGGACTATGACTTCCCCACTTGAGGTATTTTATGAGGCTGAATGGAGTGGGGAAGGGAAGGAGTTGTAGAGAGGAAGGGAGGGATCAACCAATCATGCCAACAGCCATTTCAAGCAGTAACTTTACGGTTCAGAATAATAGTGTTTCACCAGGGCGTTACTAAGAGTGCGAGTTCATGAATCGAACCAATTTATAATTTATAAAAGAGAAAATTGTGTCCAGAAAATCTAAAAGAACACATTTCCAATCTGAGTAGGTACCGTAAAAAAATGTCACGTTAACACGCGGTAGAAGCGAAACTTTACCAAAATAATCTTAACCAATGAAGAACCAAGGAGCCTTAAAAAGAGAGGTCATAATAAAAGCGGCCTATGAGCGCAGACCTAGCGTCATTTCCGTTTTGTATCTCAACCAATAGGAGCCTTGATAGGAGTTCGGAGGTGCCGTATGCGTCATTTCCGTTTCATCAGAATTCAAAATCACAACAGGGCTATAAGTATCACTTCAAAAACAATTTAAAAAATTGATGTTACTTGTATCGAGTCGTCGCTTTATCGAAAGGTGATGGGCGTGTATCAACCTCAGATCAAACGTCGCAGTCTGTGGTCGGTGTTGCCATATGTTATCGCTGATTAATGAAATGGTGATGGACAATATTATGTAATTAATTATTGGGTACATTGTACAATAGGAACAGACAATGGATTGATGACACAGTTATTAAGTCTGCTAGGGTTGATTATCGACTAATCACAATTAATATTGGGTGATGTTGAAGTCTAGAATCTTGCATTTGGTTAGGTAGAATTTAATACCTACTTTGTATGGTAAGGCCTGAAATGAAGCAAAAATTACAATAATTTTATTGGACCCAGTTACAAAGTTTCGCTCATTTTAAAGTTAGATAATATTCTTGTTACATAATTATCATAGGTATAAAATCGCTACTAATCCGAGCCAGTTCAACTGAAAAAAACCGTTGGAACCGATATTTTACATAGCTCCGTTTTTGCGAAAAATCATTCCAAGGGCGCTATGAAAGTATGACTTCCTATATAGGCTCTATATAATTATTTATACAAACACGTACAAAAAGCATTCTTACCTGGCAGGTCTATTCAGTCACAAATTAATAAAATAGAGGAGATGTGCCGAATATGGCATACGTTCCTAATATGAGATGGTGGTGTTTCTCAAAATTTAAGTAAGAACAGGCTCTGTAAGGCCGGCCGCAAATATCAGATTTTTTCATCGGATAATGTATGTAATTTTTTTATAAGACAAAAAACGATGGCAAAGGGGTGGAAGATTTTCATTGCTCCGCGCCGGCCGCGGCCGGCGGCCATCCAATCCGGTCCGACAACGGGCGTGGCCCCGGTATTATAACCAATCCGGTTTTCGTATGCATCTTATTTTTGTCTGATGTGTGCGGCCTGCCTAACCCAGCCTTCCCGTTTCCCCACCGACCGACCTTGAAAATATCACTACTCGTCCTGACGCCGACCACACCACACTCACCTGAGATAGTGATTAAGTTTTTCTGTCTCACCGATTATATATATTTACGTAAGTTTCACATTATTTATTCTCAAAAATTTTTCTTCACAAAATTGTCAATCTTTCACTGATAGACAATTTCATTATTTAAATTTTATGTTTTCATAATAATTTGAAGTTAAATTCAAGTAGATTTTTTTTTACGAATGTATTTGTTTGTATGGATCATGTTCCTAATATGGGATTTCTTGATGAACCTAATATGGAATTTTTTTGCTATTCCAGGTTGTATTTTGGCCTGTTGCAATCGAAACAATATGAAACAATGTCGTAGAAGAAACAGCGGAAGACGTGGGACAAAAAAAAATGATAAAAGTCATGGAAGCTGTAAAATCGAAGACCGTGGGATATCAGAGGCGAAGAGTGGATCCAACGTTTAGCCTGCTGCCATTGATGCCATTTTGAGTGTTCGGGAGCCGATAATATTGTTTTTTTTTGTGATTATTGTATGCAAAATTTAAAAAATCAGCGTATCCCATAATAGGAGCACTTTTTAATATTGTTTTTTCTAATGTTTTACCTTTCGTTTAAAATGAAGACGTGTATGCGTTTCTTTTAATATTTCGTTGACATTTTAAGTTCTGTAACTATATTTCCAAAGATTTCAATGTATAATACTTAATAAACGATTCAATTTTAATTATTAGATTTTTTTACCTAAGCTATTCCATATTCGGTACATCTCCTCTACAAAAAAACTACGGATTTTTTAATGTAATATGCTCTTCACAATTTTTGGTTGATGTAATTAAAATAATGTAACTAACTATAAAACACAGTACCTATTGTTGATCCAACAATGGTTAATCACAATGTAATTAGGGAACGTACCCATACTACGTGACACGTTTAGGGGGGGGGGGGGGGTCTTCGAAATGTCACGCTTGGTCACCAAGGGGGGGGGGGGGGTTAAAAATTGCAAAAAGTTGGTCACGTAGCATGGGTACGTTCCCTTAATAACAATTGTGCTGTTTCATTACAAATTTACAAGAAATGAAATAAAATGGACAGATGCATGGATGAAATGATGAAAAATTATGGATGGTAATGCGCATTTGGATAAAAACATCCCCAACAAAATATTTACTAAAACTTAACCTAACCTAACCTAACCTATCAAAAAAATGGGACAAAATAATACAGTCATCCTGTAAAGACCACAAAATTAATGTTAAAAAATAGTAAAATGGGACAAAATAATACAGATAACAATAATTTATTGTGTTTACAGGATGTCTGTACTATTTTTGTCTCATTTTTTTGTTAGGTTAGGTTAGATTTTAATAGATATTTTGTTGGGGGATGCTTTGTTCGTATGATATTTTGTCGGAGGATATTATGTCGGTGATATTTTGTCTCGGGATGAAAAGTCGCGGAACCATGATGGGTGGCTTGTTATGACAAGTGCACATTACGAACTTCAAAACAAATTTAAATGATTTTTTTTAAATAAAATTATATGTAATTTTTTAGAAGAAAAACTCTCTTTTTATAACTTTTTAAGGTTATTCCCATCAATGTACTCATTGAAGAAGAAGGTAACAATAATAATCTAAACGAAAATACGAAAGAGAACAAGACACAGAAAAACGGAAAAAAAGACAATGGTCGCAACTGTGATTCGAACTTGTTAGACGAGAGGTCTGGGTTCAAGTCACAGTTGCGACCATTGTCTTTTTTCTGTTTTTCTGTGTCTTTTTCTCTTTCGTATCTTCTTTTAGATTATTGTTTTCTTCTTCTTAAATGATAAAAATTATTTGTTGTCATGTGTTGTCAAACCATTTGTGGAAATAAAATAGTATCTATGTAAGCGACGTTTCCGCCACTCACATAGACTGTAGAAATAGGGGCGCCGGTCAGTCCTGGGTAGCCGCCGAGATACTTGTCAATGCACCGGAGCGGCGGCCCTTCTCGGGGGAATAGCTGGGTCCCGGGGAAGCAGAAAGGAAAACTCCAAGTTTTGTCCAAGTCCGGAGAGAAGTCCAAGGGCCAGGCAGAGGAGGCGGAGAAGTGCTTGAGACGGTACCAGTTCGAGTTGTATGTATGCGTTGAGTGACCGTCGTTCCCGAGGTACCGCTCTATTTATAGCCAGACCCGCCACTCTCGCCACCGGCGGGGGCGGACCCGAATTCTTGCCCACTTTTCCGGCGGTTCGAGTTTTGGCGGGTCATAACCTCTGCTGTGTTCCACACAGCAGAGATTGCTATTGTCTCAGCTCTTCCCCTTATCTTTCTCCTCTGATTGAACCCCATGACCTCTCTCCTCATAATTTATTCGATTTTATATAGTGAATTACATAACATTTGGCGGGCCCCCCGTACCCACATTATTCGGGGGAAACTTAAATAATTTCCTTAATTCTAGGTGTACATGTTTTATTTGTATACATTTGCGTAGAGGAGAGTCCGGTCTATCCATCCGTATTATTTATTTGGCGATAGATTAGACCGAACTCTCATAATTTAACAAAACATGAAAAACATTCCTCGTTTTCAGAGGCAAAATTCAACGTTCCGCTGGATGGAGCGTTCCTATTGGTCCGCCCGGAGGGTAGGTGCGGGGAAGGGTAGGGAAGCGGAGCCCGCCCCTCCCCCGCGGGTAGTTTTCTCCCCTCGGGGTGGACACCAGTGGCGTGCCGTGGGATCGAAAGTAAGAGCGCCAAAGAAAAAACCCGCTCCCGCTTCCGACCCCTCTAGAGGGCCTGTTTTACTAAAACTTATCTTTATTAAATATATAAAAGGTTACATTGTAGCATGGAAACATAATTTCGCCTTCGTTCTTCACTTTTACATGTAAGTTAGTTGAGAAGAAGAGGACGGCCTGTGAGGGAACTCGTCCTCGTCTTCGTTTGCTAAAAATGGGCTAAATCTTAATAAAGAAGAAGAAGACGTCCTGATGGGATCATCCTCTTCTTCGTGCACCCGTCCGGTACAATGTGTATGAAAGTGAATATTTAATTTAATTTAAATTTTCTCATGAATGCAACATAAAATTCAATTAAAACCTTGCTTACACGTTTTAAATCACACCCACATTTCATTAACCGTTTATTTTGTTATTTTTCAGCTGGAGATCACAGGCGGCGACCACAATACATCGGTAACATCTGTTTAGATATCAAAGGGGATCGCGTAAGCAAAACGCGTCGAAAATAACAAACATGTGACGGCAGTCAGGCGTTAATGTAAACCCACCTCGAATCATTTGCTAGTGTGCGTGTTTGGGGGTCCGCCCTCCCCTGCGTGTGGACATGTGTGAGTGTGGTGGAGTGTTAAGTAATGTTGCCTTCACTGGCGCAAGTGTTCGATCATGTTGGATCAAGTTGGTTTTTCGGACGCTTTTGACGCTAATTTGTGTCTCCAGGGTGGCGGCTATCACTGAATCAGGAGAATTGGAGAAAGGTGAGTTCATATATTTTACAATTCATTTTTATTTTTTAAAATGATTCGATCACTTGAATTATTTTTAATTACTTGATTGAATTGTTTATTTGTGTAAATTTAGTTAAACAAAATTGTCTTATGGTAGAAACTTATAGTTTTTTACCTGTCAACATATATCACTGGTTGTTTGCTTGGATGATTGACCGGCAATCCGAAGGACACGGGTTCAAGTCCCGTTGGCGGCAAGTATCTTTTCTCGGAAGATTTTTCAATGTAAATGAGTGTTTCAGGCTTAAAATTATTGCTTATAATAATTGTTACCCTTTGGGTTGTGCATAAAAATCTTGTCTTAAACGTTAGTTTATAAATTAAAAATAATAATTAATATTTAACAAGTTAAAAAAGTATTTCACCAAAAAATGTAGACATAGTTTGTCTCGACGCCACCTAGCGAGAGATTTAGTACTAACCATACCTCCCTCACCAAAATAAAGTTGGTTGTTTTTAGGTGGAAAAATGTAATAATCAGTAATTGTTGAATGAAAAACCAGTATTATATTGAATTATTTGACGGGTATTAGATAAGCCGCCATAGCTCAGTGGTCAGAGCATCCGACCGGCAATCAGAAGGACACGGGTTCAAGTCCCGTTGGCGGCAAGTATCTTTTCTCGGAAGATTTTTCAATGTAAATGAGTGTTTCAGGCTGACAATTATTGCTTATAATAATTGTTAAATTAAAATACCTCTAATATTTTACAGACATGTTTCCAAATAGAAAGTAATTTTACATCTAATGTAAAACTATGATGAATGAACAAATGACATTACACAGAAGAACACTTAAAAAGTTAATTTTAATTGTAAATATTTTTTTCTATGGTTTTAAAAAAAATTTGGACATATGGAGTTGAGGATTTGCATCGTTTCACAATTAATTTATTTAAAATAATATATATTATATTTTCGGCACATTCCAGAGCGGTCCAGTGATAGATATAATCAGTTTCGCCCTAATTTTTTTTTTACATGAAATCTACACAGAAGGCCCTGAGGAAAATAATTTCCTTTAGTGCCTATGTCATCTTCAGGAATGTGTTGTGAGGGTTTCCTTAATGTAAGGAAGGAGAGGAGAGTTGCGGGAAGGAGAAGGATTTAAGGGGTGGGTAGGAATCTGAGGTTCAGTGTGTCCTTGCAATCCGCCTCCAAGACCTAGAAAAACCTCACCCCATGAACCCAGGCACCCTTGCTAAATCACCAAACGTAGCGAACCACTTGGGGTGACCTATGGTAGTGGTGTTGGTTTTCCAATAAAGGTTCCCGAGGCGGCGATACGCATTCCCGTCTCCCAAATTGAAATAGCACTTATATTAGCACACATATTCAGAATTGAAATGTTGCTTGAAATATTATTAGCAGTGTTTGGTCACCAGACCTGAATAGCCAGGTAAATAGGTACTTCCCCACATCTCTCTTTCTCATCTCCTACTCGTCCCCACTACCTTATGCCTCACAATACATATCTACCCTAATTGGGAATGAATTGTTTCAGACGGATGGAAGTAGTAAGGTAGGGACTCTTGTGCGGAATCAGATTAAAAAATGTAAAAATTGTACCTTAATAGATTAATTGTTATAAATACCAAGCCAATTACTTTGAACAGCTAGTTTAAAAAAAAAACAAAAAAAAATTAAGATTCTTTGAATCAAACTGCAAATTCACCATTTCCTTGAAAGGTTGATAATCTTGAACCTCATCGTATTAATAATAATTCACCAGCGACGGGAAATGATATTGAATATGCTCAAGCCGCTTGAAATTGATGTCCACAAAGCACAGCATCATGCGGTTATTAATGAACTGATCATCGTGCGAATTAGCCGAGACAGCTGGCTGCGTGATGATGATTTCAGGACATACCGATGTAATTTGCACACACAGCCTACTAATCAAGCATCGAGAATTCGGCGAGTCACTCAATATGTATTCAAGCAATCATCGTGATACCGAGTATAGTGGAATGAAAGAACACTGACTTCTTGCCAAACGATTAGGTAGTAAGTGCCAACAATGTGTCGACATTTTTTTGTTGAAAGCAAAATAATTGTCTGGAAAGCTCTCTCTTTTAATTATAATTTAGACGATGATTGCATGTCGATAATTTTCGATATTCATAGGAATGAATTAAAGTAGAATACTTCCGAGAAAAAATAAAAAAAAAGTTTTCGAATCTTTCAATGCAAATATACAAATGCAGAAATTATTTAATACCGTAAATTCATAATACCGCATTATTTAAAGCGTAAATAATTATGTAATACCGTATTATTTAACACAGTACCTATTTACGGTAATACCGTGTTACGTAATGCCGTATTATTTAATACTGTAAATATTTAATACCGCTTTATTTAATATCGTAAATACTTAATACCGTATTATTTAATACCGTAAATATTTAATGCCGTATTATTTAATACCGTACATACTTAGTACCGTAAATACTTAATTCCGTATTATTTAATACTGTAAATAGAAACTTAATACCATATTATTTAATACCGTAAATACTTAATACCGTTTTACTTAATACCGTAAATACTTAATACCGTATTATTTAATACCGTACATATTTAACACCGTTTTATTTAATACCGTAAATACTTAATACCGTTTTATTTAATACCGTATTATTTAAACCGTAAATACTTAATACCGTAAATACTCAATACCGTATTATTTTATTATTTAATACCGTAAAGAATGATAACTGGAAGCTCATTTCTGGTTATTTCAGCACAGATCCGTGAGCATAGAAAACGTACGTAGAGTACATTGAAATCTCGGGACTTTTTTATCCTACTTTTACCCTCGTAGTCCAGTCAATGAATGGTCCAAAAGGATGTGTAGAGTGCGTGAGCAGGAACCTAAGCGATTCATTCAGAAAGTTGTTCAGGGTGCTTAGGGTGTGAACATACTAAAAATCCTGATGTCTAGGTGGTGAGCTAGGGGGGGGGGAGGGGGGGAGAAGGTCCCAATTTTCGGTTTTCCGCTTATATCTCGAAAACGGTGCGTCGCAGAGGAATTTTTTTTTTTAAATAAGTAAAAGCTCATAAAATTATCGACAACTTTTATTCTTCACGTAATTTTCGAAATTCCAGCTGTTTTTGAGTTACACACTCCACAAATGTAGGTATTTTCGGAAAAATCATTTAACCTCACAATTTTCATAAGAAATTTTGAAATTTAATTTTTTATTTTTCATTTTTCATTTTTGCGTAAGAATGAGGGGCAGCATTATATGTTTAAGAACAAAAGCAAAACAATCAGCGCATTGACATTATTTGACTTTTTGAATTTTTAGAATTCAGTCACTATTCAATATTATATTTATCACAATATTGCTGTAGATCTTCAAAATATGAGATTTCGTTCCATACACAATGAATGAGGAAAAGAATTTTCTTCCTAATTTTTTTTCCTGAATTTTCCGATTTTTTAATAGCTATTCTGTTGGTTGGGGCGGAGATAAATCAAACAAATCAAAGTTATGAATGGTGTAACTAACCCGACTTTATTTTTTATGTTAAGATTATAATGTGACATCACAAAGCATCTGCTTCATATGAACAACAAAATAATTAGTTTTTCGTATAAGAAAACTACTATTCAAACTATATTCGAATGAAACAATTACTAAAACCCTCATCACTTTATAACACTTGTTGAAAGTGGCGGCTGAGTGTTTACATCTCTTGAAATAATGTATATGTTGATCTCATGACATCATCAGCGGTAATGGGATCCTCCCCATCTCCCACGAAAGCTCTTTCTTCTGTCACGGTCTGAACATTAATCCCACGTGGCCAACAGTCACCCACGTCACCAGTCACCGCACCACGTGGCGGTGACATTTCCCTCACGTGTGCTGTATGGTTCGGGACCGCCACAAGAGAAAGAGAGTAAATGCCGCCCTACCACGTTTAAATAGTTAGAAACTACGAAATGCACTGTGAATCTGTACGTACGAAATAATTTCTTTACAGTAGTAATAATAATAATAATTGGACAATTTGAAAAATCACCCCAGGGGCGCTTTTCAATTTATCATGAATTCTTAGGCTCTCTCTAACTTTATTATTTACAAATAGATACATAAACATACTTACCTGGCTGATCACTTCCGATAAACACACTTTATTAGAAAGTTTATGCTTGAGGAAGATACGACTTTGCATGTGGAGGACATTATATTTAAAAACACTGGACATTGCATGATTTTACCTTTGCTACCCTCATCATTGTTGGTTTTACATTATAAGAAGATTAATGCCAAAGTTTAATTATTAATTATGTTTTATTTTGAAAGACTAGAGAACTATTTACAATTCGGGAGGCGGGAATAGATACCGCCGCCCCGGGAACCTTTATTGGATAATCAACACCTCTGCCATAGGTCACCCCAAGTGGTTCGCTACGTTTGGTGATTTAGCAGATACACTGAACCCCAGATTCCTACCCACCCCTTAAACCCTTTTCCTTCCCAAAACTCTCCTTTCCTTCCTTTCCTTAAAAAAACCCTCCACACAGCATCCCCAAAGATGACATAGACCCTGAGGGAAATTATTTTCCTCATGGCCTCCTGTGTGGAGCTCATGTAAAAAAAAAGAATTTAGGACTCTTTAGGACTGGAGATTTTCATGAAATGAACTTTACAAAAGCTTAAAAAAAGAATTTGTTTATATTTTTACACATTTAGTTTTTTGCAATGTCGCTGGCCGTTAAGGCGAAGGTGAAAGGTTTTTTTTATCTTATGGATACAACTGTATGAAAAGATGAGTTTTAAGTTTAGCTCTAAATTCCGCTGAATCTGTGATCATTCTTAACTCTAAAAATATAATTGAAAAATATATGCATTACATACATCCGCCAAATAACGGCTTTTCATCGACTCGAGTAGCATTCAATATTTTTTTATCATTATCTTATCGAACAGTAGGTATTAATAAGCCAGAGACTCAGGATGAAATGGTGAGAGGAGTTGAGGAGTTGGGTTACCGCAGTGAGTAGGACAGGGGACCCAGGTGATCAGGCAGAGAGCTTGCAGGGCTCGGAGCAAGCCTTGTCACATCCGCAGTTGAAATTTTAGAATCCTACAAAGAATGACACTCTGATGCCGCACCGTACGCAAAACCATCTTAATACTTGAAGTTTTTTAAAAAGCTACTTTTTTAATAGAACTGAAGTATCCAAAGGATGGCGCCACTTACGTTAACAGATTCAGACCCCATGAGGACCTGCGGCTGGCAGGTATAAGTACTACGGATTTGTAATTTTCAGCATCTCTCCGGATATGGAGAGATTGACGGTAACATGATTATTAATGTAACTGGCAGTTGTGAATAACAGTACCACGCGGCTATATATTACGTACGACATAATTGCCTGTCGCGGTTACTTTGTGCCGGTGACTAGCTATCACAGGGATTACAGTGTATCAGAGGAATCAGCTATTTTTGGAACCAGTTCCTACCGGATTTGTAAAATGGTTACCATCACTCAAACTGGGCGAAGCCGAAACAAACTTAACTGCTAATATTAGAAGAATCTGGTGATCTGGTCGATGGTCGATCGAAAAAACCCTATACCGATACGATATTGACCAAATCCGCCATCTATGAACAGTTATCAAATTTGAGTTGGCGGTCAACAATTAGTAAGAAATATTCCTACCGACGAATGATAAGTTTTAGCCCGGTCTCCATAGTACCATAGTATCAGATAAGTTTCGATTAACTGTAAATATGCGTCTTTATTTGGATTCTGTCTTTTTTAGGCAAAATTACTGGCTTATCAATTAACGAAGCTTTTAGAATAGAAAGATATTTAGGTTAGTATTTGAATTCAACATTGTCAAATTATTAATATTTTTACGTGATTGATTGGCAATTGGCGATGTGAATTCATAGACAGGTCCGCCGGTGTTGCCAGCGATTATATCGATTTCTTATTTATTCCCTGTCACTATCAGTTCGGCTGTCAACATTGAAAGTATACACGCCTATTGATCCGATATTGTAAAGTTATCGATTTTACCGTGCTAGAGATCCAGGCATCGAAAAACCAGTGAAAAAATTCATGTTCATCTTTCTTTGAAATCCCTTTGTTCTCAATATTTTATGTCGAAAACGATTACAGAATGTAATGGTCGTTACTAAGCGGACGCATTATGTTTAAGTTGCAATAATCTTAATAATCGAAGCTTTGTTTAAATATATTAAGTTTGGAGATCGTTATTTCGGAGTATCTGGGCCTAAGGCTTGGAATAAACTCCCTCCGGAATTAAGATGCATAACAAGCCTGACAGAATTTAGGTCCAAACAAAAAACCTACCTTTTTGGGCTCTCATACCCTTCATTTAAATATACCTGAGAGTATCATACTTGAATTGCCTAAGATTTGTCTTAATCACACTTTTCTTACTGATTTAAAATTACTCGAATCCTTATACATCAATCTGTCTCTTGACGAATCACATTTAGGAAGATCAAATCCTTTTCTACTGTACCACCCACCATTAAATTTTGCCTTTACTTTCCAAAATAAACTCACTAAAGAATATATTATATATTAATATCAAAATATATATTTTAGGATTAAATAACATGTGTTCACAATTATGTCCACCGCGTGCGAACTCTATCTAAATTACTTTAAATAGACAATAAACAGCGTTAATTTCAAATGACTCCCAGGTAAGAATGGTCCTGTATTCATTATTTTTTAGGCAGCGCGCTGCCTAAAAATGCTGCCTTCGCGTTCATTGGCCAAAACATTGTTCACATATTTTCATATCGGTGATCGATGAACCGATGGATGCAATTTTTTAGTCATAAGTTGTTTTTCTCGCTTGAAGATTTTCTATTTTAGAAATGTTTTGTAAGTTTGTACAGCGCCCTTGAAGTGATTTTTCACAAAAACGGCGCTATATAAATCATCCAAATATTATTATGTGTTTAAATTTAATCATTTTTAGTTCATACTTCTAATTCACTCAAATGTTTTTGCTTTTATTTTATGGATACGATAAGACTAGTGGCCGCCTCAAGGACCGGCCGCTCGTGTGCGTCGACATGAATATAGATTGTAGATGCGGCGCTCCTGACTCTATGTTTCACTATTTTTGGTGTGAGAACTAGGATATGACGTATGTGTACCAAAATGAATATTTATTATTGCTCTTAAAAGGGGTAGAGTTTTTTTTATTATTTTTAACGTACCTACCTACATAATTACGTATTTATTATTAACTGTCTTCCTTTCCAGCGTTGACAGAACTGGGAAATGTCGATTGTAAAGTTGGATTCTGCATTGAACTCAATAAGATTTATTTACACTCCTATCCTATGTAAATAAGGAATCGGTGTGACCTGTAAATGCAGAACGTTTTTTCTAATTACCACTAGTACGAATAATATAACAGTATTTCCAGAAAGAGGTTTGTACGTACCTACGTCATCGACGATTGCCCTCTTCCTTTTCATACTTCTTTTTGTTTGAAAAAGAAGTCTTTGCCCTCTTCCCTTTGTTTGAAAACGAAAACGATAGAAAATACTAGAACCCCAGTAACTAATAACTTTTTTACTTTCATCGGTTAATAAACATCGGTGTTTTACAAACTCATCAGAACTATCTTTTACATAGATAGGTACCAAAGATATTGAAATATAAGAGATGTGCTATCCGCAGGTTTTACTAGGTGGGACTGCGCTTCCGGGTGTCGCCGATATTGTTTACCAATTAACAGATAAACCAAATGAACGAATAAACTAAACGAACCTTAAACTAAATGAAGAATTCTTTCTGTATTCAAACTATATTGTTAACCAATACTAATGCACACCTTAAAAAATCAACGAAGTGAACAAATTCTTTTCGTTTGCAAACTACTCCACAATGCTCATTCAGATATCTTTTTACCTTGAAAGGTACTTTACTCATTATACAATAACCTTTATGCATTTACTGTGTACCTCATCTTTATTTAAAGTTAGTTACATATAGGTATAAATAGAAATTAAATATTTAAAAATCAATAAAAATGAAATATATTTTTTTTTAGGCATTCCAATATTCTATTAATAATACAGGATTTCATTTTGCTTTGTTATTTACCCACTTTCTTACTACTATTTATGATACTTTGCTGTTTTACACGCTTGTGACTCTTTATTACTAATGCAATTCTAATTTCCAATGTTGTTGATAATTTATTTCTTATGCTATGTTATGTTGTTTTTATTATTAAAAAATAAATAATACTTTAAATAAACGATATCGTTTTCATTTCCGTGATGGTGGTCGTTCTGAACGTGTGGATAACTAAATTACGGTGTTACTGCAACACTCGCATTCCTTCCTTCCTTGCAGGAATTTTATATATCCAACTTATTTCTTAAACGTTATAATATTCTTTAAATTTTTCGTGTATATTATTTCCCTGAATCAACAATTTAATTAGTTGTTGGTTTCCATTTTATTGTTTTTTTTTACGAAATAAAATCATGACTTTTCAAACAGTCTTTAAAGTAACTTTTAATGTGCATTAAAATCGTTAAGTCAATTAAAGATAAAGCACTCAAATTGGTAGTCATAAAACCCCATTCAAAACCCATTAATTGGATGTTGCACCTACCCTTAGAAAACATCCTTCGCGGCAGGGGAGGATGAGAACCTTTTCTACCCCATGACCGCCAGTATCTCCGAACCACGTGCCCATTGCCCACGTGGCCAGATTACGAGCACACGATCCGGTCATTCCATTTCTATAAGAAAAGTTATTACCTTTTTATATTATTTGTCTGCCCTCTTAGAGTAGGTACTTTGGGGATTTTTTCGATACCATTTTCCCATTAAATCTGGATTTGTCATTCTTAAAAGTACTGCATTGTAATAAAAGAAAAACTTTCTTAGCAATAAATATTTTTTCTTCTTAAAAAAGTTCAGCCCAGAAAAAAATGTCATTGTTAACGTAATAAGAAATTTATGTGACATCACATTTTATACACTTACTCGTATTAGTATTAGAGTTATTTTCCTTAACTATTGATAATGACAAATAAGACTAAAGAAGCAAATAGTACGGAGTGCCATATATATCTACATATATGTATTGAATCAATGTAAAAGGAAAAAGGAAAATAATTTCCCTCAGGGCCTATGTCATCTTTGGAGCTGTGCGGAGGGTCTTGTTGAGGAGAGAAAGAAGTGAACATGGGTCTTGTTGTAGGAAGGAGGAAACACAGAGGTCGGCAAATCATTTCACAGCCGAGTTGTTGAACTCAAAAACGAGTCGTAGAAGCGACCCGTCCTCATGTGACAAATGTCAACCGTGTGCATATATTGGTCGCGTGTTTTGCGTGTTTCTCGACCATATACCGGTGCCGAAGTTATCAAAGGCGCCAGTTCATCGTAGCCTCTTCAATTGTAACACCGGTAGATTAAGGGGCAGCATACCTGCCTGACGCCTGTTCCACTTGTTAAGATAGGGAATCTATCAAACGGACCGCCCGTTTCTGCATAGAGTCAAGGGTTTTTTATAGGAATTTTGTGGCTCCACACTGGAGGTGGCTGCCAAATTTAACGGTGGGGCGCACTTGAGATTTGTACAGGTTCATATAACTCTGTCTTATCTTAGCACCCATTATTTGCTTCAACCACACTTAAACATCATCGATCATAAATTGACTTATATATATCATGAATGAACTAATTAAAATTGACAATTATTCAATCTTCACATAATCCAGATCCGAAAAGAATGCAAATACGAAACAATTGCAAATTGTACAAAGATAACAAAGGAATTATTTTTGACTTACGTCGAACATATATGATATCAGATTAATAATTTTTTCAAATTTGATTTATTTATATGTAAAAGTTATTTTTCCCTTAAATAATAAATTTAATAAATTTCCCTTAAATTTTGCCCTGCCGTAAATAAATTTGTTACCATAAGAAACAAACCAAATTCTTCCTTTCACAAGAGATACAAAACGCCATAATTTTCTTGTTTTTGACTCCTCGGCTTTTAAAACAGGAACAAAGAAATCAACGGAATCGCATTAAATCACAGTCAGTTATCATTAGAAGTATCGTCAACTCTGACGGGCGTCTGCTACGGTTGAAAATAACGAACCGTTACTACATACAAACCAGTAGGCGAAAACCGTCCGTTTGAGGTAACGAACCGAATCATGACGAAGGTTTTCCCTTTCTGTGTGACTCGTGATCTTTTTTTTTACTGAAGAAGCATTTTTTTTACGTTATTGTAATTTTTTCATTTTATTCTGATTGAAGCTTAACAAAATTTTCAAAAAATCATCACAGTATACGTTTTGATTGAGCTTTCACCTTGGAAAGCTTTAGTAATATTTTATAATTATGCTGCCATGAAACGTGATTAATTAAGATTTATTATTCAATGACTAGCTCATTCCCGTTAAAAAAAACAAGGAAAAACTTTTAATCATCGAAACTTGAGGAAATTTTTTAATTTTAGAATATTATGCAGGAATGTAATTCATATTAAAGCTTGGAATAAATTATAACAAGTTTCGATGTAATTTATATACATTTTGTTTTTTAAAGAGTTTTATTAAATGTACATTTGTTACTTAAATTTAATTTTTCCGCGACCGGTTTCGATACAACCGTATCATTCACGAGCAGAATTAAAACTAATTTTAGAAACTAGTTTTTAAACTAGTTTTAATTCTGCTCGTGAATGATACGGTTGTATCGAAACCGGTCGCGGAAAAATTAAATTTAAGTAACAAATGTACATTTAATAAAACTCTTTAAAAAACAAAATGTCTAGAAATTGTTACATAGTTAATGCCCAAGAAATACAAAAAATTGTAATTTATATAACTTGATAAAAAAACTTAAAACTTTTTTTGTAAAAGTTATGTAGTGAAGCATGCCACTAGCAAACGAATAATGAAATAAAGATTAATGTAGTAAAAAAAGGATGCCTACACTGACACCGTATAACTACAGTAACATAACGAATGATACGATTAAAAAATAATGATGAATCAGCTTAAGAAAGGGACCGTTTTTTGATTTGATTGCGTAGGAGATAAGGGTGTTTATGAAGGAGTTTCAGGAGAGTATGGGGATTTATTTAAGGACAAAACTATCAGACATTTCAAAGACGTTACTAGAGAAGAAAAATTCATGGCATTCGCTGGGACGCGATGCGTGAAATAAATCCATTCAAAATACCTTCGAAATAGTTAGTTTTCTTAGCTTTCTTCGTATGTCTTCATTGGGCCGAACTTGCGATAAATTGGACGCTACAACAACAGATTTTATGGAAGAATCCGATGTAAATAAGTCGTACAAAAATGATATGCTAAATTTTTTTTTGTATTTTATGTTTATTTTAAGATTATTTGTCATTTTTTCACATAGAAAAAATCTACCCACAAACTACAGGATGTTTCAGTTGACAGGAAACTTCAAACAAGCGTCAAAATGTTGACGAGCAAACGGAGTTTTTTATAAAAAAAAAGTAAAACTGTCAGAATGGTGATATATTTTTATTTGAGTGTTGACATGTAAGGTTTAATAAAAAGATCTTGTGTCTTTATTTAATAATTTAATAATAAAGACCTTTTACGTGCATTATTTTTTAAAGATGAAGACGATGTAAAAAGATGTAATATATAGAATTTATATTGACTAAGAATTTATATCGACATTTATGATATAAAGAATTTATAATGTTTCTGGGAGGTAGAACTAGAAGTTTAGTTATTCTAAGAAAACAATTTTCTGACAATCAATTTCCATTTAAAAATAATAATTTTAATGCATTATCATCATTATCATTACATAGTATAAAATGAAGTCGCTCAAAATGTATGTGCGTTAATCTTTTAAACTACACAACGGATTTTTATACGGTTTTCACCAATAGATAGAGTGATTGATTGATTGATGTATAATACATGTAAATTATATTAGAGAAAAGCCGAGAAATGCAAAGAAAACATATTTTTGTGCTACGTAAGAAATTGGAAAATAGATGTCCTAGAGTAAGTAGGTATTTGATTTTCCCTTTTCAAATATCCAGTGTTGCATTGCAATCATTGTATAATTAGTGGCGATCGCTAGAATTGCATTACATAGTATAAGATGAAGTCTCTCAAAATGTATGTGCGCACAGATCTTTTAAACTAAGCAACGGATTTTCATGCGGTTTTCACCAATAGATAGAGTGATTCAAGAGGAAGGTTTATTTGTATAAAACATGCTTATTATAGGAGAGAAAAGCCGAGAAATTCAAATATTCAATTTAGGCGGCGGGCAGCGGGCAGCTGGCAAGCGGGTGGTGTGGATTTTATAAAGGTTGGGTAATGGCGTTGTGTTTCGTTAGCCACAGCAATGTGTGGCCGGGTCTGCTAGTTTAACATATTTAATAAAAAGAAAAAAAAATAACAGTAAAATGACATAGAAATCTTCAATTTAGAGGCAAATCATGTTAAAGCACGTTTGAAAATTATATTATAATGATAGTATTATTATAATACCCACTACACAAACAAGAATCTATTTTGAATGATTCTACCGTAGGTACTTCTTCTTCTTGTGCCCTGTCCGTTCAACGGACATTGGCTATCATGTTGGCTATGCGGACTTTGTTTACTTTGAACAGCTCTACAGTAGATTGGCCAAACTCTCAGGTTTTTCAGCCATGAGGTTGTCCTTCTTCCAGGGCCCCGTCTTCCGGCAATCTTTCCCTGCATTATGAGATAAAAGATCTCGTACTTCTCTGGATGCGTCACACGTCCTCTTGGACGTGTTTTTTTCGATTTCTATAGTTTTAATAACTTCTTTTTCTTTATTCATCCGAACCATAATATCTTCATTCGTAACCCTGTATACCCAGCTTATTTTAAGTATTCTTCAGTAGATCCACATCTCGAATGCCTAATCTCAGAGAAATACAAAACAGTACAAAATTTCGCAATGCCCAATAACGTTTCTTTATAAATAAATATCTTTGGGATTTGAATGTAACAAAATTCTTGGAAAATTTTCTATTTCTCAAAATATGTTATTCATTTTTGTCGTGCCATATCCTCAAAATCTTTCAGCAAAGTTGACACATTTCGCCTTATTTATTATTACGTTTATTCCACGGTCCACGGGAACAAGAAGTGCGTAAGTAGCTTCCACGGCTTCCACTGCTTCCATATGGTCTAAAAAATCACACAGTTATCATTTTACTAATCAGTTAATCATTCCCACAATTAAAACAATTCTCTCGGAACTATAAACACGTTAATCACACTGCAAACACAATTCGTAGAAAAACTGACTCACTGTGACACATGCTGGCAATAATTTGGTGGAATCTGCATTATTTTATCTCGTCGAGAGATGAATCCAAATGTTTTGTTCTGGGAACCAAACTATATCGCCCGACTTTTATACCACCGCGCATAATAAAATATTAATTACACGACTGAAATAAAATAAATTAATATTTCGGGTTTTACAACCGCAAATTCCACCAAAATAGCCAATTATATTTTGGGTTTGATGACCTAAAAATAAATTTAATGCATCATAGCGCTTATAATGGTATTCATGACAATGCATCACGCTTAGGTATCATCAATGCATGTTGTAATCGACCTGTCAATGTTACAATAAATGCGTCTATTTTAATTTCAGTAACATGCTGTGATTTATGTAGCAAATATCATGGGAACCTGGATAATTTTTTTATTTATCAAATACGTGATACAAAGTTATTTCTATATATAAAATGAATCCCTATTTCCTTTGGTCACGCCATAACTTCAGGACGACTCTGCGTATTTCATTCATCGTTTTTTCAAAGTTTTCTAATATCTACTTTGTTTAAGGTTCTTACGGAAAGTAAAATTGCGCAGAAAATTGGATAATTTCAGAAAACTTAATGACTATTTTAACTTCGTATGTTTGACAGTTCGCGCGTTTGATGAATGTAAATTTAGCAGAATTTAAATATGTATTTTTTTTGTAATAAAAGAATTGTCTATGGATTTTTTAAATTATAGATAATATAGATATTTTAAATAGGTACCTTCGTCAGATATCAAATTAGATTGATCGTTCTTATAATATACAAAAATTAATATCTGTAACATATGAAAAATAAAATATTGAACAAAAAAATTGTGATAGGTGGCACGCGAGCTGTTTTAAAACTGAATGTACTGGGACTGAATAAATGGAAAGCGGGAGAGGGGAGAGGGTAGGCGGGGAAGGTGGAAGGGGAACGCGGGAGGGGAACGGGGACGCACGAGAAATGACATGCAGGGAGAAACAATTTATTTCTTTGAATATGGCATAGCAACGCATGCTGGGAACCAGTTAGTTATACGATAAATTTCTTCTTATAGACTCACCTACTTGTGATTTAATATAAAGTAATAGTTCTTTATAAAGTTTTTTTTTAATATTTGAAAGGATAAAATAATTACCTATTTGCTATTAGATAAGTACCTACCTACTACCTATGTCTTATTAAAAAAGTAACAGCGCTCTTGAGGCAATTTTACGTAAAAAACAGCGCTATATAAGTTGTCCAAATTTATTATTATTATGATTATTATACACATTAAAACCACTTCCTTGAAACTTGTTTTAAAATGGACCCCAGACGGCATTTGGAATAATTAGAGTATCTCACTGAGTTTATGAAAGCATTTTGTCAGATCATCTGACAAAATGCTTTCATTTTACCAACTCACTTCATTCTTAGCTTACGTACATTCTTCATTATGTGTATTTAATAAATTATTCATTGCATTTTGTATACCGATGAAAATTCAAAGTTCGTCTTTAGCTCGTCGGGAGCGATTCCAACAAAATATATTACGACGCAATACGCCATTTCACCTTTTTTCTAACCTAACCCAACATGCCTCTTCCCACTTTTCCTCTCCTCAAAATAACCCAACTCATTTCGACGTAATGAGGATGCTGGACGTAAACTTTGGACATAAAAATGATTGCAGTTGATTTTTACGACCTGAAAGTTTAACGTTAGTTCGTTATTCCATCCCCTGGTCGTCCAATGCAAGTAACATGGGAGAATTCCTCCATTCGAAGTTGTTAAATTAAGATTAACAACTACCTACGATCAAAATTAATGAGGGTTTTATGCACTTATCTACCTGAACAAGATGCATGTTTCTTTCCTACTTAAATAAATTATATGTATAATTAAAAATAATTTGTAGATAGATATAAAACAAAAGATTAATGTAAATATATAAATACCTGTTCCTCGTATGACATTCGTGAGAAGAGAAGAGGCAAGGTGAAAGAGAAACAAAAGGGAAAGATGAGGGAATAGGTAAATAAATAATAATAAATTAAACTTTTCGCTTGCATGGTATTAGGGGGGTACCCACTTCGACTCCTCCACCCCCCCCCCCTCCTCTACCCCCACCCCCTTCCCACTATCCCTCCTCCCCTCTCCCCTTTCCCCCCTCTCAATCCCCCTCCCCCCTACCTCCACCTCTCCCCCGCTCCCGCTCTTCCTCCCTATCCATCACCCCTCCCCCCTCCCTCCACCTCTCCCCCGCTCCCCCTCTCCCTACCCCTCTCCAACCATCCCCTCCACCTCTAGAATAAAGAATTACAAATATCAAGCGAATTAACGAGGATAGGAGTGTAAGGAGAATATATGACGCAAATGTGAATGGTAGAAGAAGTCGAGGACGCCCAAGAAAGACTTGGAACGACCAAGTGAATCAGATACTTGAGTCGGGCCATGTCAAGAGTCAGAATAATAGAAGAGAATGTATGAGACGTTGTATGAATGTAAACGATGCAAGGAATGTGTGCCAAGACCGGGATGTTTGGCGGTCCGTCCTCTCTGCCTACCCCTGCGGAGAAACGGCGTGATGGTTAGTTTGTTAGTTAGTTACTAATCGTGCCACCTATTGCAATTTTTTTTTATACAAATTTCATAACGCCAGAGCTCTGAGCTATAGCCTATATGTTAATCTGATGTATGAGCTATGTTAGGGAACGTACCCAAACTACGTGACCAACTTTTTGCAATTTTTAACCCCCCCCCCCCCCCCCCCCCGGTGACCAAAATCCTAAGCAACCCGCCGCTCATTTGTATGGAGCGTGACCTTTTGAAGACCCCCCCCCCCCCCTAAAAGTGTCACGTAGTATGGGTACGTTCCCTTATTGTAAAGTTTCATTAAAATCCATTTATTGGATTTTGCGTGAAAAAGTAACAAACACTAACAATGTAACAAATACATCCGTACATCCGTACATTAGTAGGATATAAGTACACTTATTTGCGGCACAATCCAAATTGGAGATACTCCCAGTATCGCCTTTGTGAAACACCGCATTTCAGATTTGAAACGTTGCTTGAAATGGCTTCACCCGTGTTTTCTAAACAGATTTGAATAGTCAGGTTGGTAGGAAGATAATTCCAAACCTTCCTTTCATCAATTTTCTACCATTTCCCATTTCTTCAGTTGAAAAAAAAACGGCGATTAAGAGTGCATCCTTCTAAAGAGTGAATCCCAGTACTTATCATGTTACCTATTTGCAAAAAAATCCTACAGGTTTGTGACAAGCAGAACCCTAAACCCGCGACATCTGCGTCCGTAGCCAAGGAATTTAATCCCTAGAGAGACAAAATAAAATCTGCAAGCTATATTACCATTAGAGGTTTTTTTGGCTTGACTTCAGTTAACTTAATATGTATATCTATACATATAAACTTTTATATTTAAGTGTGTATTTATGTGTTAGCTGTATGTGTCTTACAAATTCATAAATCAATATTTTATTTGTTGAAGAAAAATTGCGCGAATTTGAATTTCAAACGAAATTCCAAAAGTCAAACTCGTACAATAATCGAAAATTTCTGATTGCATCACTCAAAGAAAAGTTTTTTTGTAAATATACCTGTACCTTTTTTCATTATCGGGGGTATTTTTCCCATCGTAATTAAACTTTAGTAGAGCAAAATGAAACAGTATAATTTTTCCATGCGCACGAACAGCGATAAATTGCGAAACTGACGTAATGCGACAGTTATTTGCGTTTAATTATTAACATAATGTTTGCGAGGTCTGACAATAAATTGACCCTTTCAAAAGAGAGATATTCGAAAAATTTGATAAAATAGTGTCGCCTCGTTAGCACTATATGATGTGACTGAAGTGGTATGGATTGTGTGTGACCATCATTTGTATAATAGAATATTCAGAAAAATAATCAATGGCATGATTGGTGTAACTTAAAGGGATAAATTAATTAATTAGATATTTGTTGGAAATAAATGGAAGGAACGAGAAATATTGCAAAATGCATCAAACAGTATTAATAGCCTTGCGACTGCGTACACACTCTATTCAAAAATAGATACAAACCGAAGTACTGCCATCTATTTAATTTTATTAATATTCTTGCATCTGCGTGGTTGAATTTAAGAACCTGGCTTATGTCTGCCGCCGCGCGGAACCCGCCGCACCATATAAACATTTCTGTTCGTGAAATTTCAAGCAAAGCTACCGTTGTAATTCGGTTTTGAATGCAAGAGTTCCTCAAAAGATGTCGCCACTTCCGTCAGCAGCTCGCATGGGAACGTTTAACCCCTATGTATAAGTTCTACGAATTTGTGAATTTGAATGTCTCTTCGAATTCGGATATGAAAAGATCGACGGTAATACTTAGTTGTGTTACATATTTGTGAATAATAGTATCAACCGGCTATATACCACATAAGACGTCATTGCCTATCCCGGTTACTTTGTCCTGGTGATAGCTATTACTGGATGACAGTGAATCTGAGGAACGGGCTATTTTTGGAACAACTTCCAATTGGATTTATAAAATGGTCACCATTGATAACAACATTAACTGGGCGAAGTCGAACCGATGTATGTAACATACGAGTATATTGCAGAAATTAACACAATATTACATAGTGAAATTATATAGGTAGATACCTAATGTATCATTTTACAGGACAATAATTTTTTTTGTATTCGCGAGTATATTGTTAAGGTCCGGCTTCCCGCATTTCTACCGATTTATTTCATATTTTCCTTAAATGCTTAAAGCTCAAAGCTCCTAAAAATATATGATATTCTTGAAGAAAATATCTATTCATTCTTCATGCCGAAAGGGCAATTATATGAAATTTCCTCGATTGCAAAAAAATCGTGAAGTATGCCCCGAAAATTATTATAAACACGTTTTTTCAGTTATTTTACAAGTTACATGTATGAAAATATTCACGGTGTTTCATTAAATGCTGTTTTGGACAATCTCCATGAGATTTTTTCTCTATTTTAAATGATTCGTGTTTTATAAAACATTTTCACAATTTTCGCTTAAATATTATCTTTTTCTAACATTCGTATTTACATTACTCTCCATCTTCGTATTTTTGAGCGGGTATACCGCGCTTAAGTTAGAAAATAACATTATATTATCAAATTCCTTCAACATAAGTCAATGTTTTCTTTCATCATTGTATTCTTTCAAAACAATTTTTGAGATCGTCCAATTTTCTAATAATTTTATAAGCCATTTTCGAAGGTTTTTGAACACTTTGATAAATAGTCGCTGAAATCGTAAAAAGCTTAACATTATAAACTAAATACGTTCGAACTTATCAATAGTTTACAAGGGAAGAAAATGATAGAAATTAGAGTTATCTGATGGATGGCTAAGTTTAATTGCAGGCCTAAAATCCAACTAATTAACGAGTATCAAAATCAACAAATCAGTGAAATCATTTCATGGATCCACGATATTATAATAACTGGTCACCTCAGAAAAGCAACCAACAGCTACTGCGGCGGGACTCATGGCAATTAACACAGAGCTCGCGAATTAATTGCCAGTAATAAAAATTAACAAGCCCTTATATGACGGAACACATGAAATGACAGTACAGCGGAATTGTTGCCTCAACGGCACGGAACCACGGACAATTAGAACAGTGCCTAAAATACATCGGGAATTGGTTATTCTAAGTATTTATTTGATCGCACATAAACAAAAATAAAAACTTAGTTGTGTTACTTATTTGTGAATAATAATATCAAGCGGCTATATATTAGGTACATATGACGTCATTGCCTGTCCAGGTTACTTTGTCCTGGTGACTAGCTATTACTGGATGATACTGGATCCGAGGACGAGCTACTTTTGGAACCAGTTCCTATTGGATTTATAAAATGGTCACCAGTGTTGTGATCACGCGGCTATAGGTACATGTATATTACATATGATGTCGTTACATGTCCCGGTGATTTTATCCCGGTGACTTTGTCCCATTCACTAGCTGTCACTGGATGACAGTGGATCCGAGGAACGGGTATTTTTGGAACCAGTTCCTAACGGATTTTTAAAATTGTCACCATTATCACCAACATTAACTGGGCGAAACAGAATCAAAAGCCGCCCGCAGGGCCTAGCAGTAAAAGCTGCGGACCGGGTTTTCAACTGCTAATGATGTATATAATATATGTACGTACCAGTATATTAATAAAAATTATACTATTAATTGCAATTAAATTCTGGGACAATGCAAGTTCTCAGCAGAAATTAACACGATATCTACTGAAATTGTATAGGTAGGTATCTAATGTAGGTATCATTTTACAGGACATTTATAATTTTTGTATTCAGTGGTGCTCCTGAACCCAACGTATGCGAGTATATTCTTAAGATCCGTCGTTATCACTAAAGTGATGTTAGGGTTGAACCGATCCGCGATCGAGTTTAAAACAGAGTTATGCGATCGTGGACTCCTGAAAGCATTTACGATGTTGGAATTTATATTTTAGAAGAGATAAATTGAAGACCTCACTTATGTGTGCATATTAATTACCGAGGCTGAAAAGTCTGGCTTTGAAGGGTATAATGATAATAGTGCTACAAATTTGGAGTTGCACTTGATGAGAATTCCTTGAAAATTAGTGAGGCGATGCAGTCTATCAATATCACCAAAGTGCTGCGACAGCAAATAGTTTTTACCTCCGTTTTAGGTACCTTCCTCTTTTCCTCCACCAAAGTTAATGATCCCTCTCCCTCTTCCATTTTACCTTTAAATACTCTGTATTTTATTTAATATGTTTTATACACCCCTGATGAAGGTTAAGGTTAAACCGAAACCGGTTGGATAAAGATATATTAAAACGGTATTTTTAATATTTTTTATTTCTTTTTATTGAGGAAACAAACAGTCATACAGTAAAATAATTTTATAACAATAAAATTCATTTGTTGGAGACCAATTAAGTTCCATTATGTTAAATATTGGTTTAGTATTTTACCTACTCAACTTATTAAATAACAAAAAGAAAAAAAGAAGAACATAAAATATAATAAAGAAAAACGTTAAATTATTAACAAACATGGCTATACTATTTACTATGGTTGATAATAATATAATTTTCATAAAAGAAGAGAAAAAAAAGTATTTTAGGTTATTAATTTATTAAGCCGCATTTTATATGATTTCAAGTCATGGTTGAAAATGTCCACATCTCTTAAGGCATTGTAAGTTTCACAGATACGTACTATTACAGAGTTTTGCGCGTATTTAGATTTACTGTGTGGTATTATTATCCAAACAAAGTTATTATTATTTTATTGTAATAATTATAATTATGTATAGTTACCCACAAAGAGTTTGCTGCATGTGCCCCCCCCCCCCCCCCGGTGACTAAAACCTAAGCCCCCCGCTGCTCATTGTGACCAAGCGTGGTATTTTGAAGACCCCCCCCTGAACGGGTCACGTAGTATGGGTACGTTCTCTTATAGGCTACCGGTACTATTGCCAAACAGTTTCTGGAGTACTTTTACTTATTTTATGATACCTACTATTCAACTTCCGACAGACATTTCTGTTGACTCTCTCAAGTCTATCTTCGTCGAACATTATATTGTCCATGAAAAGTTTAAAATAAAAATAAAATAATTTATATGTTTATAAATCTGTAAGATATTGGACTACAAAAAGGTGGGTGGGTTGCTACTCAAAAATTGAACTTAATGCTGGCTCCCTAATTAAGAGATACTTGGTAGGTACCTGGCATATCTCAAGATTGCACTCCCACAGTAATTCTCGCAACTGCTTCAACACTTTACGTACATCGTGAATGTAATACGAGCATGTTGAAAGTTAAGTCATTGCCACAATTTAGTTACATGATAAATAGACGGGTACTTGTCCCATTTCAACGAATTACATTGCTAACACAAATAAATTGAATTAATTATCATCTAATATTCTTAATCTCGTCCTGAATAATGTTATCTAACTTTTTGGGAGGCATTTGGGAGGAATTTGGGAGGCGGGTATGGGTACCGCCGCCCCGGGAACCATTTATTGGATAACCAATACCTCTGCCATAGGCCACCCCAAGTGATTCGCTACGTTTGGTGTCTTAGCAGGGGTTCCCGGGTTCATGGTGTGAGATTTGTCCATGTCTGGTGACGGATGTGTTTGCCCACCTACTATGTGATCGGGAGAGACTGGTTCAGGGAGACCTTTTGACCTTTCCAGCGGACTGCGGCCGAACTGGGACGGATTCATGCATCTGTCATTCCTGGACACTTTGAACCCCAGATTCCTACCCATCCCTCATACCTTATTCCTTCCCAGAACTTCTCCTCTCCTTCCTTTCCTTAAAAAGATCCTTCACACCATCCCCAAAGATCACATAGGCCCTGAGGGGTGTTTTGTTTTCTTCAGAGCCTCCTGTGTGGAGCTAATTACAAAAATCTAACTAACTTATTCACGAAAGAGTACAAAAATAGAAAATAAAGAATAAATAAAATAAAAGAAGAAGATAATAATAATAATATAAACGAAAATATGAAAGAGAACAAGACACTGGAGGTTTCCACCGCATACCCGCCCTGGTATAAGTAACTTATGGTTACTCCTTCAGGGCTCTATCGAGAACAAGACACAGAAAAACCGAAAAAGATAATGGTCGCAACTGGGACTCGAGCCTAGAACCTCTCATTTATCCGGGACGTGCGGTTACCAATTCCGCCATTGCTCCCTACTGTCAAACCGTCATAATAGTCAACCTCATATTTCAAATTATAGAATTAACAATATTATCTTCAACTAATTTATTTTCCATATCATAAGCAACTACCTTTTTTTTGGAAACACTCATCTTAAGAATTGGTTTGTAACCGAGATAGCGTCACGGAAAAATGTAGTTCGAGCCCCAGTTGTGACCATTATCTTTTTCGGTTTTTTCTGTATCTTGTTCTCTTTCATATTTTCGTTTAGATTATTATTAACTTCATCTTCAATGATATGTTACATTGATGGGAATAACCTTCAAAAGTTATAAAAAGAGAGTTTTTCTTATAAAATTGAAAATAAAAGAACACCGCTTATATATTATGCCATTTTCTTGGCAGTCAGTTTTTGACACAAATCTTTCATTTAAAGAAGTTTACACAGCATGGAGGTCTGAGAATGACGTAAATACTTTTTGGTTTCTTTGCAATTTGGCGTTATAATCTTTGAGTGGGAAGCAAATAGTGCCAGGTGGTCGTTTGAATTATTTTTCCAAGTGCCAAGCTGCGTTCTGATAATTTACTAAAAAAGGCGCTTTAAAAATTTGGTTATATAACTGCAATTTTTTATATTAATTTTGAAATAAACAAAAATGACACAAATTGTGAAAAGGTTTCTCAAGCGTGTCGACTTTGTGTTTTTGATTCAGTTGCTGCTTAGGCAATAGCAATATTTTTATTTTCAATCATTAAAAAACTGCTTGCCATTTTTTGCATTAGCTCCACACAGGATGTCATGTCATCTTTGAGAATGCTGTGTGGAGGGTTTTTTAGGAAAGGAAGGAGAGGAAGTTTTGGGAAGGGAATGAGGGTTGGATAGGTATCTGGGGATCAGTGTGTCCAGGAGTGACGGACGTATGAATCCATCCTTTCCACTGCGGTGCAAGGCGATATTCCGAGAGAGTACGGCTGGAGAAGTCAAAGGGACTCTTTCGATCCGGCCTGCCATGCAGCTAGTGGACAGACGCATGCTTCACCAAGACCTGGACAAATCTCACCCCATCAACCCGGGCACCCCTGCTAAGTCACTAAAAGAAGCGAACTACTTATGGAAGAGGTAAATGGTTCCATGGGCGGCGGTACCCATACCCGCCTCCCAAATTGTCATTGATCACTTGCTGCCAAAATCTCTAATTTATATTTATTTCTCGAAACTCGACCAATTTGAAATAATAATTAAGAACAGTTGGTTCTGAAATCTTGTTCGTCAATCACAATCTGGCCCTTGAACCGGCCGTTCCCTAATTGCGACTCGCGTGAGGAACCCGGCGATCCATCTCCATTCATTGGATAACCCGCGATAGCGTGGCAGTGGCAGTGGCGGTGGTGGTGGCCGGTGCATTATGCTAATTAAAATCAATCCGAACTTGTCGTTTGAAGGCACGCGATTGCCTAATGCCTGCTGTTCTACTAAACGATGAAATGGCTATTTCAAACTGTGTTTCTTCAACTACAACAACTGTTGAATTTCATTTTTAAGTCAAATCGGAAAAAAACCGGTGCGAAAGATCCAGTAGGTATTACTTGAATACATTTACCATAATTAAAAAAAAAAAAAAATTGTTTCCAACCTCTCCCGTCCCGAGCCAGGGACAGTATGGCATCCTCAATTGCGATATGTTGTGAGGCAGAAGGAAGTGGGGAAAGATGGGGAAGAGGAAGGTAGGGAAGTACCTGGTTATTCAGATCGGGTCACCAAACACGGCTAAAGCCATTTCAAGCAACGTTTATATTCTAAATGGGGTCTTACACCAGGGCGATACTGAAAGTATCTTCCACTCTAGAACACGCGGCAAATACATTATTTTAAATTAATTAATTGTGAAATAACACTAATTAATCAAATAAAATTAATTTGCGCACTCCGGGATTCGATCCCGCGACCTTACGATTTTGAGTCAAGAGCCTTACCCCTCGACCACGAGGCCGTCTATCGGTATTACAAAGTAAGGTGCTACGAGGAATTGATCACTTTGGCATCGGTGCATAGTCGAGAAAAACGCCAAACGCGCATTCAAAGTTTGTCACATGAGGACGGGTCACTTCTACGACTCGTTCTTGAGTTCAACAGCTCGGCTGTGGAATGATTTGCCGACTTCTGTTTTTCCTCCCTTCTACCACTTGGGAATCATCAAGGCCAATGTTCAATCCTTCCTCGCCTCAGAGAGACCCACCCTACAGCATTTTCACAAATTACTAGGCCCTGAGGAAAATTATTTTCCTCAGGCCCTCCTGTGTGGATTTAATGTAAAAAAGAAGATTTTTAAAATTTTATTTTAAAAAGAAAGACAAAAATTCCCGGGTTACGATAACCTGATAATATTTGAAAATCTCCTACTTCCACTAAAAGCACTATTCAGCAGAAAATGTTGATAAACTTGTAGTGGTTTTCACTTGGCATCTCTTGTGTGCCTGAATTTGCAGATCAAAGCTAATGGTTATTTTATCGTTGCTTAAATTCTTGCTTGTATTATCGATATGCAATTACAAAGCAAATTTCAAGCGTTGCCCAGTGAATCAACAAAAGAGTTTCATTGACTAGATATTACAATGGTCCCCAAAGATAGAACCCTCGTCAGGGCAGTGTTGAGTTGTATCTCAGAAGACTGAGCTCTGAGAAGATCACCAAAAAGAAACTTGAATTTGATAGGGCTATCCTAAGACTCTTTATAGCTGTAATATCAAAATTTGAAAATTAAATAAGCAGGGTAAAATCACGAACCAAAAACACTACTAATGAAAAATTAAATAGTTTAGAACATACCTACCTATTCGTACACTAAGAATTAATGGTAACCGCCTATATTCATGGTTTCTCACAAAGTCCTTTTTGAATTAGAAATATTTGTAGACCTACTATAGTAGAGCATGAAGGCAAAACATAGTCCCATCTAAAAAAAATTAAAAGGATTGCTAAGAATAGGCAAGTGTAGAAACTTTTTCTAGAGACACCCACCATGATGATAATTTCAAACAAAAGTCGTGCACATATTATATTATGCACATACATACGACATGTTGCCATTTTCAAGAAGGATGTGTAAATAATAAATTACGCGGTTGATAAAAGTTCTGCAAGCACTACTTCAATCACTAGCACACTCCAAATATGTGAAGTTTTTGAATAAAAAATCACAACCTTCTGTATAATACTTTCAAATCAAAACTTATGCAAACACTCTCAGTATGGCTCTGAGTATAGGTGGAAGGAAAATGGATGTTGGTCGTATCGTATAATACCTGGGGCATATTATGACAAACGATCTGAAAGACATGGAACGGGGATATAGAAACACTAAGAAGAGCGATATCCGTTAGAGGAGGTTTGCTGGCAATGCGTTTTCACTTTTGCAGTACGTACAGACGTCAAGAATACTTTTCAACGTATTCTGCACATCACTTCAGAACTGTGGGTAATTTACACTGAATCTTAACGGCATAAGCTAAAAGTTGCTGACTATAATGGCTATCGCAAACTATTCTGCCTACTGATATACTGCAGCAATGTAAATTCTGGAGAGACTAGTGCACTCTTTCCGAGCTCTTCTTCGCCACCGCATGGGAAGCTTATGGTGCAGCAAAGATATTGGTGCAGACTACGCCAATCGAAGAACACGATCATCACTGCCTGGATGGAGTTTCTAAAATATAATCCCTAATATAAATATTCTCCATGATCGGCTTTAGCATAGATTTTTTTGTGTTCAATATTTTTAATTTATTTTCTGTTTTTATTGTTTGTTCTGTTATATTGTTATTTTGTCTAATTTTTGTGTAATTTTTAGCACCACCCTTGCACACATTCTGGAATAAACTATTATTATTTTATATATTATCATAAAACTAAAACGAAAAATCTTATAATCTTTACAGCTTTGAGCACAAAACTTCATCTCTTGTTTTACGGACTTACATTTTCCTCAGATATACGTACTACACTGTGCTTACATTTTGAGAATTGTTGCGACCACGACACGCTCAATCGTATTTCAGTTCCTACTCCCAGATTAGCCTGGAGTGGTTGATTGCCAGCGAGATTATATACACCTTCTGTGTCGGAAACAATGTGCTATTTATTCACCACATATTATTTAGGTACGTATTACGTTCAGTGTTACGGCACTGTCATTGTTGGGGCTAAAATAACAATCATTTTTGATGGATACGTAATACGTAATTAATGCTGATATCATGAGTATACTAATTTTGCACAAACTTTCACAGGGGTAAAGCAAAATTAATTATGGATAGAATTGTTACATTACGAATTATTTTTAACTGACCCTTTAAATTTACCCTTTTTTCAAATTTTGTTAAAAAATGAAAATATTAACCTTCATTGGAGAAGAAGGTAATAATAATAATCTAAACATAATCTAAATAATAATCTTGAAGTTAATTCTAAAATTTGAAATATGAGATTTGCTATTATGATGGTTTGACAGTAGGGCGCAATGGTGGAATTGATAAACGCACGTCCCGGATAGACAAGAGGTTCTTGGTTCGAGTCCCAGTTGCGACCATTATCTTTTTCTGTTTTTCTGTGTCTTGTTCTCTTTCATACTTTCGTTTAGATTTTTTCATTTTAGATTTAGAAGAGAGTTTTTCTTTAAAAAATTGAATATAACCTTTTGCTGAATCATTGTGTATTAAAACTCAATTACTTTGTATACACACATAACTTTTGAGTATAATAAATAATTACCTAATGATTTTTAATTAAAAAAGACAATATTAGCGAAACTCTGGAGACAGGACCTTCGGCATACCGGGCCCGGAAAGCCGAAGGTCCTGGGTTCGAGTCACAGAGGTGCCAAAATCTTTTTCTCCAGATTTTCGATTGAGTTTCGCTAATATTGTCTTCATTTAATTAAATATTACGATTTGATGTTTTACTTACAAAGTTAAAAATGAAAATAAATCAAAAAATTATTTAATTTTTTTTAAGAAAAACTCTCTTTTATAACTTTTGAAGGTTATTCCCATCATTGAATATATCATAATGTAAAATACATATATCATCAATTAATATATCATTGTGTAATGTTCTCTTTCATATTTTCGTTTAGATTATTATTGTTATCTTCTTCTTCACTAATAATTATTACTAAAAAAACTTTGATTATTGGTTTCAATGAGGTTTCCAAAAAGAAGCTGGTATTTTAATTTGTCATAATAAAATTTCAATGTATGAATAGCATTAAGAGCGTTTAACCAGCCAGCTGACGAAAATCCACATTTCGTCGAAAGTTGTTCTTCCGATCGTGCAGGGCGGTTACAATGAGAAAGATTGATTATTCTCCGTACCAGCTTTTTTAAATTATAACTCAATATCGAATTTATTTCAATTCAAATTAGCTTTAATTTATACCTTCATCCAAAAATGCTGAAAGGCGTGATGATAAAACTATTAAAATAGTGTACTTTTTGTAGTTATTTTTTGATTATAAGTATTTATCATTTTTCAGTAATGTCTATATTTAATAAGAATGTTAAAAAAATCTGAAATATATTAGTTTGTAAGTGCGCAAATAAATACACAAATGGACCAATTTTCGTCAAGAAACACATGTACGTACATATTTTTTAATGATTTTATTGAAACTAAAATTAAAATTCTAATACATAACTTTGCTAGATAATGTATTGATTTATTTTACTGCATGATTACATTATTTGAAATGGGTGTGGTATAATACAAAAACTTTTTTGAAAATTTAACAAATCTGCCAACGACCTATGGAAAAACCTTAATATACTAAAAATTAAAAAAAAATTCTAAAAATTTATTACATAACTATGCTAGATAAAAGAACAATCTTTCGAAATCCATTTATAATTTTTTGTGGAAAAGAGTCAATACGTCTAAAAACTTTTTTGAAAATGACGTATTTCCGGCTTTCTCTGGTAATGCCCTCTTAAGTGGAGAAAAAAAAATCATTTGTGAAAATTTGGAATGCTGCTAATTTTGAAACCATTAAAATTTTCACAAATTGTTTACTATAGAATGGGATATTTAATTTGAGAATAATGTAACACGTCTTTATAAATACGATAAAATATCGTTATAATTTCTTGTTCTTTAGGAAGGTGTTATTTCTGAGAACAATCGGTTAATTTTTTTTCATGGTTATCGTTGAATGTATGATCATTAATAAATATTACCTTGGCCTTCGAAAATATAACTATTTCAATGATATAATACAAGCAAATTAAATTTAGAACTTATCCTTGTAAAATTAACTAGGTACATCTCATTATAATAAGTTGAAACTGATAAAAGGTCGCTTCTGAAAAACTCGCTGAGGGCGAAAACAAATTAATCTATAATATTAGAACACCTACTTATTTTTTTTTCATAAATTAATATAATGTAATTAAAATTAATATTGTATTTTTCACCTCGCTTACAGTATAAAATACTTGCATTATCGCTCTGTACCACATCCATAATCGATACTTTGCTTTTAATTTCTGTAGCTTTGGTTAGTAAGTGACAACATTGAGCGCGGCACGGCATCTCAAAATATTGTCACTAACAGAAATAAAGCATACCGTCCATGATTTCCACCGTAAGAGAAAGTCATTCAAAATTTCAATAAATTGAGCATATTTTCTCTACATATCTTCTCTACATATTATAAATAAAAGTCCTCCGCCGCGTCTGTCTGTCTGTTTGCGATAAACTCCAAAAGCGGTGAAAGGATTTTCATGCGGTTTTCACCTATATATAGAATGATTCATGAGGAAGTTTGAGGTATATAATTTGTCAAGGTTTTGTGTAAATTGATTGAAATGTATAATATAAAGGAGAATGTCTATATGTGGTGGACGAGCGGGCTGGCAAGCGGGCGGTGTGTATTTGATTTGTATGCAAAGGAAGGTCACTGTCCTTTTTTTTACATTAAATTTACACAGGAGGCTCTGAGGAAAATAATTTCCCTCAGGGCCTATGTCATTTGAGATGCTGTGTGGAGGGTCTTTTTGAGGAGAGGAAGGAATGAACATTGGTCTTGAAGAGACCCATGTTTTGGGAAGGAGGAAACACAGAGGCCGGCAAATCGTTCCACAGCCGAGCTGTTGAACACAAGAACGAGTCGAAGAAGCGACCCGTTCTCATGTGACAAATGTCAACCGTGTACATATGTTGGGCACGCGTTTGGCGTGTTTCCTGACTATGCACCGGTGCCGAAGGGATCAATGACGCTAGTTCCTCGGAGCATCTTTCATTGTAATACCGGTAGAATAAGGATATCATTCCCACCCGACGCCTGTGCTCTAAAGATTGCAATCCGTCTGTTAAGATGGGAGAATCTGTCAAACGGACCGCCCGTTTATGCATGGAGTCGAGGGTATTTTTCAGGTATTTTGGAGCTCCAGACCAGAGGTGGCTGCCAAATTTAACCGTCTACATTTGATTTCGAAAACTCTGTGTAAAGCCCGGGCATCGCCGGGGACTTCAGCTAGTATTATAATAAATTGCTCTTGCTCAATTCCCTAACCCTCATTACATTGAGGGTTTACCACGAAAACTCCCAAAAATTAATAAACACGCATCCTGCGCGATTGGATTTGCAGTCCACCGGATGCAGGAACAAACAGTCATGACCTGTTAGTTCCTTTGTATGACCGCAGCTCCTTGCATTAGTCACATCCGCCCGGTAAATCAGCAAATAACATCGGGAAATGGACCTATGCACACGTTCGGGCCGAAACCAGCGCGGTTCGGAATGTGTTCCCGGGTTTAGCGTCAAAATGAACGAATCTCTTGCAGCATTCTGCTACCCGAGTAACTTAAAAGGATTTTTTTAGAATAGCCCGGGTTCGTTGGCAGAGAAACAAATAATAATATAATGAGAACAGGGATAAACAATACTGTACAAATAATAATTTCTTTGAATTGTTAAAGGTTGTTAAATTTAAATAGCCACTTGTTTTTAAACTTCTCGTTCTATTTTCGGTTCAGGTTGGATTTCTAAGGCCTTCAGATTAGTTTAAAGCATTTTTAAAGCATTGTTCTTTCAATATAGCAGCATTTTTTGACAACCTTAGGCCCAATTTTAATTCTTTTAAAAATTAAACATTTTTGAGAGCAGAAAGGGAACTTTATTTGTCGTTTGAACAACTATATTTTGCATTTTTCTAAATTAGGGCTGGTGGAAATGTGGACTCTATTCTGCTTTCACAGCTCTTCTCGATCTTACTGTTAATATACTAATAACTGCAAGTCTTTACACAATAACTATTGAGATAATCGTAATTATATTTAAACAAGAATTTGATGAGCGTAGAGACTTTTATTCTGGTGTTCTCTCGTAACGATGTTTGGCTGTTATAACAAACATGCCAACAATTAAGCAAACAAACTAGTATTATATATAGTTCTGCACTGTATTCCTGCCATAGGTAAATTTCGAAGCGATGAAGTACGGCGTTTTCCTCTGAGATATCTATTCCACCAATCTTCTCCTGGGGTATCAATAATTTAATTTTGTATTTGTCCTGAAGTTTCCTCTTTTTACAACAATCACAATAACTGCGTCTTTTATTTGAACTTCAAAATTTGATAACCTAAGTAAGTGTGGGTTATTATCTAATCTCTAATGGTTATATGTTATTATAATACTGTTTTAATAATTAATATCAATCCTTGTACAGGAAAAGAGTTTTCCAAAAACATAATAAGAGATTCACTCAAAATGAAGAATTGGTGGTCCCAAAATATACCAACAGATACGGTGAAAGAACCCTAAACTACAATGTATCCAAAATATTCAATAAACTACCGATGACAATTAAAAATCTTACCATTTATACTGCTAAAGTGAAATATAATCTAAGGAAATGGCTATTAGATATAGATGATTTTCGTAAATTGATGCCCTATTCTAAGGAAATGGAAAATAATTATAATTTTGTAATATCTCGTGTATTTTGTAATGAAGGTGTATAACTATTGTGACTTTTCATTTGTACTTGTTTATACTGCCTTTACTGCTATGTACATATTTATATAAATCTGTTAATTTAACAAACTTATTTTTCACAAAGAAAGACAAATATTTGATAATCTCCTACTACCACCACAGAAAACGGAAAATGTTACTTGTGTTGTGGTGGAGGACCTAGCCAGCCGAGGAGGTGGGACCCAAACGCATGCCAACTCAGCCACTCACCGGTAGGACTGATCTACTTGTTAATTCATCGTCATTTTGTACCATGTTATTGCATAAAAAGTTGTCACTATGTACCTGCTGACAAACTACTTAAGTAGTTTATACTCGTTACTAAATAAATTAAAAAAAAGAAAATTTTGTCGACGTAAAGTTCTCCTTTAATCTGGCATTATTTATTTTATTGAAAATACAAATACTTTACTTTCCATAACTTTATTTTTATATACGTATCTAATCCACTCTTACAACATTACCCCTCCCCTTCCCTCTATCCCTCCTTACCAAAGATGATTAGTACATAATTTTTGACTTCATTGTACATTTACTCCCGATGATGTGAATATTGTACTAAAAAAAATATTAAAGTGATCAAGTCAAGTTATGATGTTATGCGTATACAATTTATTACTGTGTATGACTGTTTTATTTTATATAAAAATTAATAAGTACATACTATTTTGGCATTCATTCATCGAGTTCCGATGAAAGAAGTCAACCAAATGACGAATTCTGCTCCCATACCATTCTGCCACACGTGGAGCTAAAAATACAATTCCGGTGAAATGGGGGGATGGATGTGACGGAATGCAATCGCTGTTCCGAACTTGGGTTAAGTAAAATCAGGCACTTCAGAAAAGGGGTACTTACAAACCCTTATTATTAATTTAGTGAATGAAATTTTGTTCGTCATTTTGTAACGCATGTGAAATAATTCGCCTTTTAATAACACTCATGTATCTATCTAGCAAAGAATGGCTAAAAAATATTCTTTATGGCATGGGCAGATTATTAGACTCAATTTTTTTTAGTTTACAAACTTTGATGATATGTAATCACTTATAGAAACAATTTAATCCCGGTCGGCATGCTGTGCACTAATTTTTTGTGGCTGCTTTTTTATTTTTTGGTTGTGTTACCATACTTGAATGGGTTTTTTGATAAGTGGTTATTTGTTTTCTTTATTTCTATACCATAGATTTTCGGTATGGTTAAAATGGGAGCGTTGGAATTTACATGTCTTAAAGATATTTGTGCACAACTTTCGCGTTATGGCAGGGAGTCTTGTCGTGTATGAATGTCACATCAAAATTTGGAAACGGTTTATTTATTTATTTATTTATTTTTATTTATTTACACATATACGGCACAAATCGTGCCATTAACATAATTGACATACTTATAATAGTACAACAACATGAAGAATAACAATATAAATGTTAGTCAAATTTAAGAAAAAAGGTAAAAAGTAAGGTAATAAGTAGTGTATAAAAACAATAATATATAAAAGTAAATTATAAAGTGAATAGTTTAAGATATAAAGTATTAAGTACAAACTATAAATTAAAGTACAAAACTAAATTAATTAAAGTACAAACTATAAATAGTTTAAAATATAAAGTATTAAAGTACAAACTATAAATTATTAGGTAAAAGTAAAAATAAAAATTTAAAGAGAGAAATAAAACAATAAAATGTACAAATAAGATACCTATCTCAAGGTACCTACAAAGATTTAAATATAAAATATAAAAAGTAATAAATCCTGGATTATGTTAACTGATATGATAAATTTTACAAGTACCTATGATTTCTAGTGCATTAATAGTTTTAGAAGTACTGGTAGGCATATTATGTTTACATGAAGTATTTACGTGGTACTAGCAAACAAATTTAGTTTAACGCATCTTTTGTATGAAGCCAGATTACCGGCAGCGTTATCGATATTAGCATATTCATTGCCTAAAATATGCAAGCGATTTATGGTTGAGTTTTGTTCTGCGTTCGTCATAGTATTGTCACAGTGGAAAGGTGTTTTGAGTCGAGTCGGTCTACAAGGTACATGGTAATTTATTAATGAGACAAGTTCAGGGGAGTCAAACCAGTTATTGTTTATTTTAAATAAAAAAATAAGGTCATTGAGTATTCTTCTATCTTTTAACGATAAGAGTCGCATTTTTTGTAATAAAGATTCATAGTTGGTTGTTGTATAAAAAAACAATGGCTAAACATAGATCTTCTTCTTTTTCTTCTTTGACGGCGCTACAACCCACATCGAGCTTTGGCCTCCCGCAACAGTAGCCTCCAACTCCTCCTGTCCTCAGCGGCTGACTTCCAGTTTGTTACCTGGAGAAGCTGTGCTGCATCCCCTCTTACTTCGTCCTCTCACTTCAGTCTGGGTCTTCCCACTTTTCTCCTTCCACCTGGGTGTCCAGTCCTCAGAATAACAATATATTGTTATTCTGAGGTCCAGTCATAATTCTTTTTGGGACGCGTGTGTCCGGCATTTCTCTGTACATGCCCATTGGAGGTGATCCACCACTTACCCGCCCTGGTGTAAGTAACAGATGGTTACTCCTTCAAGGCTCTCGCAAGGAGTCTAATTTTTTTTGAAAGAACGGAGCTACATTTAGTTTAGAACGAATTTAGACCTCCAATGTCCCTGCATACGTTATACATGCTCAGCCCATCTCAACATGAGGATTCTCATATGAGCTGAGATGTTAGGGGACTGATATATATCATACAGTTCTTTGTTGTGCCGGATACGTTTGTATAACTTTCAAAACCGTCATTTAGTTTTATTCCTAAAAATTCAAATTATGCTAGTACAAACTGTTCAGCGGTGTACTACAACCCGTTTACGCGATTTATGTTTGAAAAACAAAATGAAAAAAATATTGTTAGATAGATCTATAAATGATGTCGATATAGGTAGGTTCCACCTACTAACAATACTTTGGTTGCTAAAAAATGTTTATTTATTTATTTATTTATTTATTTATTTATTTATTTATTTATTTATTTATTTATTTATTTATTTATTTATTTATTTACGGACAATTAGTCCAATTAACAATACATCAATAACACGAATAGAAAAAAAAGAGAAATCACAATGAAAGGAGATTACATATAGATGAAGAGCATTGACAAAATACATATAATATAAAAGTACATAGAGAAGATAACTACAAGTAGCTTGAAGATGGATTTAAAAAGACTTTAAAAAACCACATTGCGTAACGACTGCCGAAAGTCATTTAGGCTTACACCAAAAAATTCAATGCTTTGATTTGTGTTGACTAGTCTCGACATTCTGGATAAAGGAGAATGATATCCATAATTAGTAGAATGTTGATTGAGGAACAGCAATTCATTATTTCGGAGTCTACGGGAAGGAATGTTGAACTGGATGAGTTGTAACAAAGCAGGTGTGTCAGTAATACTGTTGATAATTTTGAAAATGCATATTAGATCAGAGTCCTTTCTACGTTTTTCTAAAGAGGAAATGTTTAAAGTTTGTTCAATTTCATCATACGAGTATTCTCCTCTTTCAAGTCCTAACCTCCAAGCAATTCCTCGTAGGAAGCGATGTTGTACAGATTCGATGTAACAAATGTGGACAGCATAAAAAGGAGACCAAATGACACTAGCATATTCAAGGTGAGGGCGGACCAGCGAACAGTAAAGAGATTTAAGTGTATTTATATGTTTAAAGTCAGAGGTAATTCTATGAATGAAGCCGAGTAGTTTAAGTGATTTGTTTACGATGTTATTAATGTGATCCCGGAAAGAAAGTTTACAATCCAGAGTGACCCCAAGGTCCTTGATAGATGTGACAGTGGAGAGACAAACATTATTTAGTTTATAATCAAACTGAATAGGTTTTTTAGTTCTATAAAAGGACAAAATTTTGCATTTATCAACATTAAGTTCCATGCAGTTAATTTTGCACCAATCATTAAATGAGTCAATATCAAGTTGAAAAAGTAAACAATCAAGATGGGATTTAATTATCTTAAGAATCTTATTGTCATCGGCAAAAAGCCAAAAACGTGTGTGAGAAAAAACTTTAATGATATCGTTAATAAAAAGGTTAAAAAGAAGCGGGGCCAAATGGGCTCCTTGCGGAACGCCGGAAGTTACATCAATGTTAAAGGATTCAAAGTTATTTATTTTAACCCTTTGTTTTCTATTACTCAAGTAAGAGTGAAAAAATGATAACAATGGGTCTCTAATGCCTATAGCATAAAGTTTGGCCATGAGAATACGGTGATTAACTTTGTCGAAGGCTTTGGAGAAGTCAGTGTAGAGGACATCAACCTGAGTGTTGTCTTCTAAGGCTTTAAGAATGGTATTTATAAAGGACATTAAATTAGTTGTTGTAGATTTCGCCGATCTAAATCCATGCTGTTCCTCGATCAGAACATTTTTGAAAATAGGAGTATATCGAACGTGTCATAGGAATACGTGTGCATTGAACGAGTGCGCGAAAGCATATGACAACCCTGGAAATTCAAGATTGGAATTTACGCTGTCACAGAGTACCGTGCCGCGAGCACGACAATCTGAGTGCTGCTATTGGCTAGCGGAACAATGTGCATGTGATGCCCCTTCCAAATGATTTGTCTACAACGCAATTATGTCCTTTAACTAACTAATCAATTGAAAACATTAATGAAATTGATAATGAATACGTGCGGCAGCCTCATTGGACTGGAAAACACATCTAAATAACCACCTAATATTTCCACAAGGGAGTCTAGACAGCAATGATCAACGCCAAGGAATTGGCTGTGTATTTACGTCACCCCCACCATGCGACCAGCCGAGCCACTATTGGTCAATTCTGAACAAAGGAAAAATCTGAATCGTGAATATTTACGACAGCGAATTCATGTTCCGAAAAATTTGGAGCTCAATTTCGAGAAATTGGGAATAATTTGGATCAAGAAATAAACATCATCACCTAAAAATGAGTATATGCTACAAAAACAACCCAAAAACTGACGTCTATCAGTGATTGTTGCACTTTAAGAAAAATATTTACTGTTTAAAATTGTACCTTATATCACATATGTATACTTGTACCTTTTCTTGTAAACACAATAAAAATGATGTGAGACTTTGGTATCCTAAGTTGGTAAGATCATGGCAAAAACTATCACACATAATTTTGACACAGCTGACTTCCAATCGTAGCGACCAGGGAAATTACCTAAAACAAGTACTTTAGAAAAATTAAGGAGGTTCTGTCCCCCAAAAGTCCGACCTGAGTTTGCCCTACAAAAATAGAAGTCAAACCGGTAGGAAGTCAGTTCAAAACTATCAGCCAAGAAGAAAGATACCAACTCAAGATACCAACAGTCTCCAAGTTCAAACCTCTTTTAAAGTGTTTTAGTCAGTCTTAGATTCAGTTTACCTATCCCAGTATCCCAGTAACCTAAAAACCCCAGTCTCCCACAGTCTCCAAAGTGAAAAATATTTATTTTAATCCAGTACTCAAATCAGTTTTGCCATTATACCTAGAAGCATTTTTTGTCAAAGTAGTAAATTCATTTAAAAGACCAGTGGCGTTCCAAAATCCACTGGCGTACGAAACTCCATTGGCGTGTCATTGTGGCCAGCTCCCTATTATATTTAGTTTATGTACAAACGTCTAGTACAAGGAGTGATTTTCTTTGTAATTATCGACTCAAATATTTTTGGAATATTAGATATAATTGATATTGGTCTGTAATTTCCAATATTTGACTTGTTTCCAGACTTAAAAATGGGTCGAATAAAATGATTATGAAATATCTTGATTACAATCCGGATTTTTCCCAGTCCGTTTTTAATTTTTGAAAATTGTTATTTCTGTGGGCGCTTTATACATTCTGTTAACGCAACTGTACATGTCTCCCTCTAACATATGTTCCCTTATTCCTCCACCCAACCAGATATATCCAAGTAATTTTCCCTATCTTACAATTGTGTGGCCAATACGAATGTGTGCGTCATTTAAAATAATAAATTATGGTACCATCGGTCCGAGTACTATCATCTCTCAGTGCGTTTACCACGAATCTGTTATGTGCTTATGCAGTGATTACCGCTATCGTGATATCGATTTACCCTAATTCAATATCAAAAATCAAGTTCAGTCCTTTACAAATATCCAATGTTTTCTAACTCCAACATGGTGGTGTCAACTTGAAAAGATGAAAAATAATTTATTACGGTCCACCTTAGAAAAAAAAAACAGAAATTCATTTGCAGTCCAAATGCGTCTTTTTTATTATTATTTAGTCATAAACATATCTTAGGTATGCATTTTTTACAAGTTTTTCGACTGCCGCACTAGTCACATGCCGTATTATGGTAGTCGAAGTATGTATGTATGTACAATTATAAAATGTAATGATTGCTAGTTTCTTTTAATATTCATTTAATTATTTTCTCTATTTATTTAGGTTTATTTTCTGCATCCAGATGGGTTTTTACGAGATTAGTGTATGATACTGAAACACGGTTTTTCAATATGAAAAAAGATAAACATAATATATATGGTAAGTATACAGATAAATTTACGTAAAAATAATGTTTTACAGTAAAAGAGAAAGTTTTTAAATTGTAGGTGGCGTAGAAATAATAATATAAAATTTACAGCGATTTATGAATAATACGTGATTAAATGCATGTTACAGAATTAGAAAAATAATGGGTTTGTATATTAGAGAAAAAATAGAAGAGATAGAAAAAGTATACATAAAGTTATCATTTTATACATATAGTTATACAATATATTATTATTTATATAATGCTTTGTATGGTCATGATCATATTATTTACATAATTTTATCACCAAAATTCGTCCTGCCTCCAATTTTTCAATTTTCTATCTGTTTTACACATTTTAAATTATTTTTTTATACAAATGTATGGGATTTCATTACATAACGTAGGTAACGATTTCAGTAACAGCTTTAAAAACATCCCACAATTTGCTTTTAACCAAAACTCGCCGTGACAGCGAATGCATCTGTCGTTTGTTAGAATGAAAAACTGCCTTGGCATGTTGGAAGTAGAAAAATTCTATTCTTGATTCTGAGTCACATGTACATTTTTGTTTGGCTACAACTAACTACTAACCAGATCGGGGGGACTCTAATGGATCTGGCGTACGGAATTAAAGTTATTGATGCTTTAAGAAAATTAAGTGATATTTACGTAAGTAAGACGTTGATTTGTGTTTATAATAAACTGTTTAATAATGCTTGCGTGCTTATTAATGCAAAACAACGAAGATTCTGAGTGATTCAACTGTAAATCCTCGTAAAATCAAGAACAAATCTTTGTTAATATATTATTAACCTAACAAGAGCAGCCTCTGTGGTCGAAGAGTAAGGCTCTTCATTAGCGATCCGGAGATCGCGGGTTCAAACCCCGACGTGCGCAAGTAAATTTTATTTTATTGATTTATCTTATTTTACAATTTTATACTCATTACATAGTATAAAATGAAGTCGCTCAAAATGTATGTGCGCATAGATCTTTTAAACTACGCAACGGATTTTCAAGCAGTTTTCACCAATAGATAGAGTGATTCAAGAGGAAGGTTTATATGTATAATACATGCTTATTATAGTAGAGAAAAGTCGAGATTCAAATATTCAATTCAGGCAGCGGGCAGCTGGTAAGCGGGTGGTGTGGATTTTAAAAGGTTGGGTAATGGCGTATTATAAACCAATAAGCACAATGTAACATTTCATTTAATAAATTTAAATATTTTTACAGTAAACATAACGTTTCCTTTTTCATTTTTTCTTTATTCTTCATACTTTCAAAATTAATTATTAAAAATTAAAAAAAAAAACTAAAGAGTCCTCTGTACTTACATAAGGAAGATCTGTGATTTTGATTTTTTCATACGGGGCAATCTAACTCTATTCATTTTTCTTGTTTAGTAATTATGTACATCTCTATTGAGCTAATGTACACATTTATATGTATATATCTTTACACAGTATAAAGTGAAGTCGCTCCCGCTGTAGGTATGTACGCTTAGATCTTTTAAACTACGCAACGGATTTTATATTTGATAGATTATATTTCGTATTTGGAATTATTATATTAAGATTATTTGCTTAATTGTCATGTACCATCATTATTAAATTTTATTTTGTCCTAATTATTTTATTTTTAAAATTTTAATTTAATTTATATTGTATTATACTTTGTGAGTTAAATTGGAAATTTGATTTAATAATTTTATTTTTGTTAATCGTCTATTTTTTAAATATTAAAATTTTTTTAAATTTAATTTATTTATATGTTTTGTTTATTTTATTGTATTATATTAAAGGCACTGCTGAAAACCTGCAACATTCTAGGAGATATCCTGAATCAATGATCTTTTCTGATGAGCAATGACCTTTTTTTCAATAGAATAAATGAAAATGAACCAAATGTACAAAACTGTAAAAGAGCATTGTTATTTTATGTAGAATATTTTGATTTCTAAGGAGCGTCACATAGGGTCTATTGCATATATTTGTGTATTTCCATATTAATCCACAATGTAAAAACTTGTTACCGTTTTCTTTTTATGTATCTTGCATTTTGTTATTACATGTATTATTCATCACATTTAATCAGTTACGTGTAAATTTTGTAATTACTAATATATCTACTAGTTTATTTCTATGCCATTTACAACATAGAAACTTTCTCTTTTATTGTAATGCACTATCTTTCCTTAAATTTATCTGTATACCTACCCTTCTCATGCTGTCCACTAGTTATCTTTTTATAGTTTATCTTTTTTATTTAAAAACTGTCACTGTATTATAAAATTGTCATTTAAAAGCCCATCAGGGCGTTGAAAATTAATAAATAAATAATTATTGAAGTGAAAACTGCTTTAGCACCGTTGTTTGAAACCCTATGAAACGAAAAATAGCGACACTAAAAAGAGACAAACATATACATCTATAGGATTTAGCCTGCGAGAGAAAGAGATGGTATAATCGGTCACCTCTTTATGCAGTGCTTCGTAGCCTATCGGTCTACTCTTTGTGCGGTGCTTTGTAGCCTCCCCACCCTTGACAATTTTAGTTTTCTGAAGGTTTCACTTCTACCGGGTGTGAATTGCACACTCTGATTTTTTTATTATTACGCTGAGGATTATCAAGATTACACAAGATATAGGCAATGGCGTTGTTTTAAATATTCGCATAGGGTGGGAATGTGAAAGCTAACCATGCCATAATTTTGCGGTGGAATTAACATTAACACAAACGATCACAGTGCCAAATGTAAATGATCGTTTGCACAGTAAATAATGCATTTACTCACTCCGCTGATGGGAGAGTTGGCTATTTAGTATACTCATCCGTAACGTTCATCCCAATTTAGAGAGAATTTAGGACAATATTTCTTGTTTCATTTCAAATGAAATAACACACAAGTACCTACTACCTACGACCAACGTTTTCGTTAGGGAGCATAGAGGAATATTGAACAACTGTAATATATACCTTCAATAATTTGCATGTTTACCATGTTACAATGGATGTGCACACATAATACAGATTATTAGGTTCTCTTTCACTGATATAAAGAAGATGCCTACTTTGGAAACCATTTACACATTTATTGACGTAAAACTTCTTTACGCGCGCTTGACTTGGGGAGTAAGTTGGTGAATGCATGACGAGAGCGTTACGAAAAGTGTGATCGGGCGAGGCGAACGGTCGGGCGAGGCGAACGGAAGATGAGAGGGAGATATAAGTTAGTGAAGTTTTACTTCAGTCATGTGGTCTAAAGCACACTGATTTTATTTTTTTTATTTTGAAATTATTGTCAAACTAACACGACATAATATTGCATGTATATAACTTAAATTAGGGGGTATTTCTCCATCCTATCAATAACTATCCTTTATAAGTAAGTAAACAAAAGGTAGAAAACTCAGCTAACTTATCCGGTACAGTAGGTATTTCATCGTCCTCTTGATAGCTTATCCATAGATAACGAAAATTTAAAATTTTTTTTTTTTTTTTTTTACTTGAGCTCCACACAGGAGGCCCTGAGGAGAACAATTTCCCTCAGGGCCTATGTCATCTTTGGGGATGCTGTGTGGAGAGTTTTTTTAAGGAAAGGAAGGAGAGGAGAGTTCTGGGAAGGAAAAGGGTTTAAGGGGTGGGTAGGAATCTGGGGTTCAGTGTGTCTTAGTCATCCGCCTCCAAGACCTAGACAAACCTCACCCCATGAAAAATGCTCACAATAGGCAGAAAATTCGGCTACTTATCCGATATACATGATATGAAGGCACGTACTTGACTTTATTTATCCTGTGATTGCTGACATCATAAGATATATTTTATGTTTTTCTTACTTATGTTTTTGTTATTATTTGCAATATTTTATTACTTAATTACTTACATGATTACATGTAATTAATTGAGTATTAATGATTTTAAATTTTAAAAATTCTCTAATATACAAAAATCTCGTGTCACGGTGTTTGTAGTCGCACTCTTCCGAAACGTCTTGACCGATTTTGATGAAACTTTTTATGTATATTTGGTAGGTATGAGAATAGGTCGTAAAGTACCTATATTTCATACCGCTAGGTGATCAGAGTTTTCGATTGTCCCTCACTAAACGCAAGAGCCTTCTCTTTATAGTGAGGAAAGGCTATTTTTATATTCATTTACAGGTCTGTATAACATGTAAAAAATGTTTACCTTTACAAATACTTAACAATACACCATTTTTCAAATTTACATCTGTTCAAGTTCTTTAAAAGTTACACTCAAGTTCTGTTATTATCTAAGTACTGTGAAGTAACCGGCTCATGGTGAAATAGTGACAAAACTTGAATAGATCTTTCTCTGAACGTGATTTTGACTTAGAAATCTGATGAATTGTTCAAACTCTGCAAAATAACCCGTCCTTAGTCCTTAGACTAGCGATTCATTCGGCAATGTTCTTTTCATGTTTTTTGTGACATCCTTCATCTTTTTAACAAAAACAAAATTATTTTATTAACCCATCCAGTACGCCACTACATAAACATATTTATTTTTTTTGTTTTTGTAACTTTATTTAGATGTAAGCAAATTTCATACATCTAGTATTAAAAAACATATAAAATACATAATAAAATAAATAGAGTCATAAAATTATAACGGAAAGAATACAGTTTAAAAAAAAAGAAATATTAAATATTAATTTTATATAACATAGTATTTTATAATATGTTATAAAAAACCTAAACATATTTAAGGTTTATATGTACATACGGCAAAAAGCCCTTTATGAACTAAATGATTTTTTACAATAAAACTTTACCGGGTTATAAAGAACCTGACAATAGTTTGAATGTCTCCTAGTACCATCACTTTAAGCAGAAAATATTGTTGGTGTCTTGGTGGAGGACTTGGCCAGCCGAGGAAACAAACTCACGATGCGACGCTTACCGGTCACTGAATAACATTATAATCATATAATGAATAACATATCACTTTGTTTAAACCACTATATTATACACAATATCTACATGTTTCGATAACAATGTTATCTTCATCAGGATATGTCAATATAAAGAAAAATAAATGACAAACAAGTATAGACAAATTAGAATAAACTATAACATAGACAAAATATTAAAAAGTAGAGGTGATTAATTACTTACAAATCATAAAAATAGTTATACAAAATTAAATATAAAAATTATTTAAGGAAAAATAAAATTGCATTTAGATAATAAAAATTTTTTAAGAAAAAATAATTAAAATAATTAGTCTAAATCAAAAAATCAATAATTATAATTAATTTAGAAATTTTAGAAATTAGAAAAAGCATTAATAGTAAATTAAATATTATAAATAACCAAACAATTTTTAAAAATGGCCATCTTTTAAATTTATTTTCTTATTAATACTTACAACTAATTATAATTATTGATTTTTTGATTTAGACTAATTATTTTAATTATTTTTTCTTAAAATTTTTTTATTATCTAAATGCAATTTTATTTTTCCTTAAATAATTTTTATATTTAATTTTGTATAACTATTTTTATGATTTGTAAGTAATTAATCACCTCTACTTTTTAATATTTTATCTATGATATAGTTTATTCTAATTTGTCTATACTTGTTTATCATTTATTTTTCTTTATATTGACATATCCTGATGAAGATAACATTGTTATCGAAACATGTAGATATTGTGTATAATATAGTGGTTTAAACAAAGTGATATGTTATTCGTTATATAATACATGATGCCACAAAGTAATTTTGCGAAGTTTGAAGAAACATTATAATCGTTTATTAATTGAAGTTTTATCTTTCACATTTACTAAATTAATATACCTGTATATTAAATAAACGAAGGTACATTTGTTCCTGCTATCACTATTATCAAACCCGTGCATTTGACTAATTCACTATCAATATTGAAAGTCATACCGAAATTAAAATCAAATAATATTTTTAGACAACGTCCTTTCAACTATGTTGATTTTCAACTGTAGATTTTCTCTTTCATGTCCATACAATATTATTATAAATTATTGACATTACTCGCCCAATACCCAACGTTATCTCGTATCTCGTTTATAAAAATATATATTTTTGAAACCAACCCATGTCCAGAGCATAACGGTTTGCTAGTCACAAATAATGACGATTGATAGATCTTTAGATCTTTTGAAGACAGTTTTTCTACTGGGTGGCTTCTCGGCGTCATGAGAATGACAGAAAAAGGACAAAGGGATGTCTGACAATTGACATGTTTTCGCAAACATCCCAATTTTTGTATTTTATTTTACAAATATTTGAAACTAACGTACTTGCCCAATTAAAGATACGCGGAAAAATAGCTTATTTTATATTCAAAGAAATTATTGTATTGAAACATATCTATGTTTCTATTTACAAAGTATTTCGCACCAATTTGAATCACTAGGCATTGTAGATTGTAGATAACTAGTTCCTAAGAATATAATGTAAAACTTATGGGTAATATTAAAAAAAAACATAGACTGACTGACACAGATAAAATATTCGACATCTTTGACGTACTAGGCATACGCCAATTAAACGTTAAATCACTACTAAACCACATTTTGAAAAAAAAAACAAATTTCAACAAACACAAACTATCACTAATATACCAGCTAAGCTACAAAAAAAACTAAAAAACTCCGACAATGAATACAAGCTTTGGACCAAGATATCATAAATACCAGTAATAAAAGCATTCAACACTTTCTCACTTGATTCAAAAAATGAGAAAAAAAAACATACATAATTCAGATACATACATAATTCAGATACATAATTCAATGATGGATTAAAGGACAAAAAGGCCATATTTCAAAAATTTTATAACATAAAAAAAATACATATATACGTAACACACCACACCATTATAAAACACACGCTATTATACACAACCGTACATTATATGCATGCGAATTTTTTTCTCATTACCGGCTTTTGTATGAGAATTTTATTAAAAAGTAATACTTTTTCTTATTATTTTTTTTATTCTAAAATGGGGGCCTTTGCACAGGAAAGCCACCCAGTGTGGCCAAAATTATCAAATTATGTTGTAAAATATAAGTTATGTTACCAAAATAAATAAATGAAGTAATACTGAAATTCAATTGGAATTTAGTTCAAGCTCCATCTTTCCTTGAAAAAAACTGAAAATTCTTTGAAAATAGCCCTCCTATATAAATATTATGCCGATTTTTGGAAATTGCCAAGCAAAAATTAATAACACATTACAATATTCCGAAAAGTATGATTCTCACAAATTTATTTTTGGATTGTTTTTATAAATAACAAAGAAAGCTTCATCTACCCACGCCCCGACCTGATAACCCAAGTAGTAATATATTTTTAAATGCTCATTACTTTCTGTTTTTCTTAAAATATTTATATCCTATGCCGCTGTTCAATAAAACCCGTCAATATTTTAACAGTGGATTAAAATTGAGGCGAAGGAGTAATCTTTGATGATGAAATATCTGCTCCTGAAACAAAAATAGGGCTTTGGGGCACTCAAAAACTAGAGTTCAAAACTACACAAATTACGACAAACAAATTTAATAATTAATTCTTCGAATATTCGGCCCCTTTTTGTAAAGGCAATTATTGATATACTCGATATATATGCAGGCACAACTTAACACATCAATGCGACACTGTTGTGCGCGTTGTTTCATACTAATAATAGTTAATGAACCAGCCTATCTTGTTTCTATTATAATATATAGTTTGGTAAGAGTGAGGACCATCGAGCCGGTATTTCAAATACCAATTTATCAAAAATTTATCTCTTCTTGGAGATTAACATCGAAACGTATCATCTTTATCTTTATCCCCAGTCACGCTTCATACGTAGCAAAACTTACTGGAAACACAAATAATGTAATAAAAGTGACATAAAATACTTTTATTGTAAATTATTTCACGCACCAAAGAAATTAAAAGTTTTCAATTGGTCACATTAACCTTGTATCAATTCCTAAATGGGGTGAAGAAAAGTTTTAACACTTTAACAACCCTTCCTTCTACACTACTTACCGTCTTCCAGGAGATCATTATCCGAATTTCACCCCTTATTGAAACACCCTCCGCCATCCCCTAGCTTGTAAAAGCAATAATTATAATTACTATTGCTTTGGTGACTGGAACAAAGAGGCATCTTGTTGTATATCCTTTCATTCCAACTGGATATTCAATATTCACGCGGACTAAGAAAATTTGAGAAAGAAGAATACCATTATTACAACTTCACTAATTTGAATTCATCGTATAAATGTGTGGGTAAAGGTAAGTAGAGAAAATGAAATATGTTGATAAATAATTAATCACTGTGTCTTTATTACGTAGACATGTGTTGTGTATATTTTGCACAATGGGATGCATAACACGTAGTTCACATAACGGCGGAACGTGGATGCGAAGACGGAGGCTTCTGATGATGTTGTATTTTGGTGTGCTTTACGGTGGGATACATATCACGAACGTCACTCACGGCGGGATGTAGATCTGTGATCTAAGCGCAGCGGCTTCTGATGTAGAGGTTGTGATCATCTTCTAGTAGTGAAGATCACGGATTTGCGGTGTTTCGTCATCGTGGTTGGTGGATATGAACGTTGGCGAATGCTCGACAACATGGATAGTGGAGAGGAACAGTGGTGGAGTGTATCGTAGTGCGGATGGAGACTTGGTGAAAATGTAGTCAGCTGGTGGTGCTCGAAACCGGAGACATGAATTGGTCCCGGACCGTTTAGAAATATAAAAGATTCTGGGTTGCGCTACGAATGGCTTGTATTATCACAGTAGTGTGTCGTGAGGAGAGGGTTAGGAACGCGTGTTTTGTGCAATGTCCTGAAGAGTAACTTAGTAATTCCTACATCAAATAAAAAAAAAAACAGCAGCGCAATAATAAATAACAACGCGGCGCAAAAATCCTCACCCGATATCCAAGCAGTAACTTGTTTTGCAAATAATTTTTGTAATTGTAATACAAATATTCCCCCAATTTTTGTGGAGTGTAGCTATCCATACTTTGTCAACGTGTATTGCGCTTCTGTTTTTTTCACATATCTAAAAATCATGATGACATAAGATGCTATTTGTAAAAATAAGAGCAACTTCCGTCAGGGCTCTGACCTTTGCACCACCTTGTTTGTTGTGATGTTTATCATACATTACATATATAATAGTTATTTGGTTAATCCTCCAGTTTCGTTAAAATTGCGATATTTAAGTCAAATATAGTTATTAATATTATTTCGGTTATTTATGGTATATATTTTACATAATATTTACTATTTAAGCCAAATATTGATATTAATATAATATTCATAAACCCAGCTCATCAAGTTTCATTATTATCATTTAATGCATTCTCAAAATTTCCAATAACTTCAATCAGGTTCAGGATCAAATAAGCATCCATTTTACAATAATAATCAGCCGTCTCATCTTAAGTGAGGCTCTGTTTTTAATCATCCTCTACAATCTCCTTTGTTCAGCGAATTTTCGTTTAATTTCCGCTTCCGCAGGATACAGTAGTTCCGCCCGCGCTCACTCTGCGCCATCTATCAATTTGTCAAGTTTAAATAAAAGCTCAGCGAGACTTTTATTAGAAAACATTCAAAACGAACTTCAAATTTTGAATCGAATGTTTTTTCAATAAATCTCAACAGCCTGCAGGATATTGACTTGATACTCTAAATATTATTTCTATTTTCGTAAATTTGGAGTGTTGCTGAAGGCGGTTTGATTCTTGGTTTGAAATTGATATTTAAATCTAAAATGTTTATGTAAGAATAAGAATAATAATTACAAGTTAATATTTTCATTACACATTACTTACACAATGAGACTAAGTCAAAAACTTAAGAATAAAGCAAAGGCGGCCGGCGTAGTGCAGCGGAAGGTCGAGGGATCGAATCCCGGCGTGGCAAATAAATTTTATTTGATTAATTTGTGTATTTCACAATTTATTAATTTAAAATAATATATAATATGTTTGCGGCACGTTCCAGAGTAGAAGATACTCTCAGTATCGCCCTGGAGTAATACCACCATTCAGAATTGAAACGTTGCCTGAAATGGCTTTAACTGTGTTTGGTGACCAGATCTGAGTAGCCAGTTACTTCCCCACCTTCTTCTTCCCTATCTCTTTCCCTTCCCACTACCTTCAGCCTCACAACATACCCCAATTGGGGATGCCATAGTCTCGCTGGCTCTAGACGGGAGGAGTTGGGACTCTTGTGCGGTATTCATGTAAAAAAAATAAAATAAAAAAGTTTTTTTTTTGGTGTAGGTACTTTCGGACGGTGAGTTCATTTCCGAGAATCATCAAATTTGAACAATAATACATGGTATGTAATATTGTTCAAATTTGATAACTCTCGAAACATCTATCCATTTCATTACCTACCCTACCTTGCCCATTATATACCTACTAATAACAATAATGAAACCTCCAATTTCTAGATTGACGTACCGTTTTCTGCAAGCACATTTCTTTTTAATAAACAGCTAAATCATAATATATGGAGGCTGTATTATGTAGCTTTATCTGTCCAACTTCCCAATAATTTCTTTGTAGGAATCGCTTGACTCGAAATTACTGATATTGCAAACTACATTCGGACATTTTTTAAAGCAACCAAACTCTTATTAGACTAAGGACCATCTTTAAATCCTTATAAATGTGCCATTTTTATGTCGTGTACGGCACCGAACCATTTATCTGCTCATAAAACTTTTTTTTAACATTGTTGTAAAGTAACGGAATCAGAAAAACAAGCAACGAAGAAAATAGTGTGAGTAGAATATATGACGCAAATTTGAATGGTAGAAGAAGTCGGGGACGCCGAGGAAGACGTGGCACGATCAAGTGAATCAGATACTTGAGTCGGGTCATGTTAAAAGTCAAAATAATAGAAGATTGTGGATGAGACGATGTATGAATATGAGTAAAGCAAAGAGTGTGTGCCAAGAACGAGTTGTTTCTGCCTACCCCTGTAGTAAAACGGCGTTATGTTTAGTTAGGTAGTTAGTTTAGTTAACTTAAACCGCTAGTTCAATAATCGTTAGATATTTGTACGGAAAGTAAAGAGGGATGGTCAAAAGTGCATAAATTAACCTTGGAGGAGAGTATGGGTACCACCGCCCCAGGAACCATTTATTGGATAACCAACACCCCTGCCATAGGTCGCCCTAAATGGTTAGTTACGTTTGGTGACTTAGCAGGGGTGCTCGGGTTCATAGGATGAGGTTTGTCTAGGTCTTGGAGGCGGATGCCGGATGCGGAAGACAGACAGGTTGATGCAGACCTTTTGATCTCTTCAACCGGCCTCTCTTTACCCGTCGCCTTGCAGTGCAGTGGGAGGGATGGATTCGTACGTCCTCCTGGACACATTGACCCCGGATTACCACCCACCCCCTATGCATTTTCCTTCCCAGAACTTTCTCTCCTTCCTTTCTTAAATGGCTTTGCTTTGAGAGCTGCAAAAAATTTCAATGATTTAGGCACATTTATTATGTTATACAAAACCCTTGTCAGATGCCAACTTGAATATAACTCTACGTTATGGTCTCCCTTTTACAATATTCATTCAGACAGCATTGAAAAGATTCAACGGAAGTTTCTAAGGTTTATAAACTATAATTTGCATATTCCTATACTAAACATTGATTACAATTACCTCCTGGTTAAAACGTCTCTATTGAAACTTTCAGAAAGAAGAATAAGCACAGATATAATACTATTACATAAAATACTGCATTACAAAATTGACTGTCCTGAATTACTTTAATTAATTTATCAATATCCATGTTTCCAAAAAATCATGTCGACATTTATTGCCCTTCTCCTTCAATAACACCAGGACACTAGCTTATCAAAATTCTCCGTTTCCGAGACTTCACAGTCTCGGAAATAAATATTTCAATCTAGGTGATATAATATTATCTTAAAACTATTCAGTATAAACATTGTATATTCTATCACTTTTATTCTTATGGACTTAAATAATTTTATTTATTTTATAGATTTAAATAATTTCTGCAATTTTTGTTTATATTGAATGTGAGACTCTTATCATAATACGTATTTTTAATTTATTATTTGTTTTGTTGTTACATTGTATTGTGTATTTTCTTTTCTCATTGTATTATATTTTCTTCATTGTTTGATACTCAACTTGTAAACTAAATGTAAAAGCCCATCAGGGCGTGTAATAAATAAATAAATTGACCATCCTAGAGGGATTTTTTTCCTCGGGGCCTCCAGTGTGGATCTAATGTAATAAAAATGAAATAATAATATCTTTTTAAAAATGTTTCTTTGCGAAAACAATTTTTTTCGGGAACAATTTAATACTTGTATTTATCGAATAACAATACCAAGAATTGGATTAATCAAAACCATAATTAAAAACTAAATCTAGGAATTAGGCATTAATAAATCATGATCCTCTAAATTCAATTTCCACTTGATATTATATAATATATAAGTATTCGAAAAAACTGTTATCACAGCTGACTGCTCACGCTTTCCACAACGTGCTGATTTTTGGATGCTTCATAAGAAAGAACAAAAAAAACATAAATAATTTAAAATTCACGCCAAGCCATATCAAATTATGCCCAGCATTTCCGGTCTTCCATTTTTAGTACAAGAGGCTGAAATATCCCGTGATTTCCCAGCGGAGGCCATTTCCCTCCACCGAAATGCACAGCCATATGAAAATCATCACACGTGGAGTTCACCGCGTCACTACTTAGCCTCGATATCACATTTAAAAAATATTTTTCATCTTTTTTCCAATTTACGTATTTCAAATTAAAACCGTGTCGAAGTTTTTATTATTCGTGGTCTGTAGGTAGGTAATAAATTTAATTATTGGCGTACCTACTCGTATTGAGGTTATAAGTAATATATAAACACCTCTGCCATAGGTCACCCCAAGTGGTTCGCTACGTTTGGTGATTTAGCAGGGGTGCCCGGGTTCATGGGGTGAGGTTTGTCTAGGTTTTGGAGGCGGATAACCAGGACATACTGAACCCCAGATTCCTACCCACCCCTTAAACCCTTTTCCTCCCCAAAACTCTCCTCTCCTTCCTTTCCTTAAAAAAAACCCTCCACACAGCATCCCCAAAGATGACATTGGCCCTGAGGGAAATTATTATCCTCAGGGCCTCCTGTGTGGAGCTCATGTAAAAAAAGTAGATATGTTCAGCTGCACAGGATATAGTTACAAACAGGCTATAATAACACACCTCAATAAATCAATGTTAGCACAATACCTACTATTCTTATGCATGGGTTCTCTATAATTTTATTAGCATAATTTATCTCATGATTATCTACTGTTCCACTATTACATATACCGTATACCACATGTTTTGTAAGGTTCCATGCCAACTCAGAATAAAGTCAACTCAACACCTCTTTGAAAAGTCATTAAAAGCTATGAAAAAATAATTTAAAAATAGCCGTAACCCTAACCTAACGTATCCTATTTAAACAATTTTTTATATTTTTTAAATCATCACTTTTAATGACTTTTCTGAAGAGGTTCATTCTGAGTTGACCGGTCACCGTTTTGTAAATGCCCGTTGAGGCGTATATTAAAATAAATATTTTTTTTGTTCAAGATGTTCAAAGTGACTTAATTCAGTGTTCATTTTCATTATTTAAATTCAAGAATAGCAACCAGTTATTTTTGCCGAGTAGGTTTGTTTAACTGTAGTGGTTTGTTAAATTCAGTAAATTAGCAGAGGTGTTCGGTTTCATGAGGTGAGTTTTGTCTAGGTCTTGGCGGCGGGTGCTTTTGATCACCTGTTGCATAACGGGCCGGATCGGGAGAGAATGGTTAAGGGAGACCTTTTGACCTCCTGCAGGACTCTCTTGGCCCATCGCCTTGTACCGCAGTAGGAGGGATGAATTCATGCGTTTGTAACTTCTGAACACGTTGACCCCCAGATTCCTGCGCATACCTTTTTTCCTTCACAGAACTTCTTCTCCTTCATTTCCCTAAAAAGACCCTCCACACATCAAAATGTCACAGTGTCAAGTCGCAAAAATGTGCGGTTCCAAGAGATTTTTTCATAGGGCCTCCTGTATGGAGATAATGTAAAAAAGGTAATATTCATGTGTTGCAGCATTGCCATTAAAAAGCGGCTAAATCCCTCGTTCTGGACTTATTGCAAACAAATTTATAATAATCGTGTTTTAAATTTTCCAGAAATGATGAACAATGTATTGTACGGTAAATGGTTGATTATCGTGGTGTGAAATTGAAAACACGTTTATTAGTAAAAGGGTATGTGTTGATCACAAACTTACAAATTAAAAAAATATTGTACTCTTCTTTCGAGTTTAGTTCCCTAAACCGTTATAATAGTGACTGTCATCCAGGTACAACCAGATTTTTTTTTACAGGTACCACCAGATTATCCCTTTCAACTTCTTCTTTCATACCCCCATTTATTTTCGTCTTACATTATTTTTGTAAGGGTGCAATGGCTCAACTTGCTGCGAGAAGTGTCAAGTGCAGCCTTTTATTAACGTTATGGGGTATATTTAAAACGAGTGGTGATTCAGTTCCAAACCTAGAATAAAAAAGAAACTTTCTAATGGTTGAATCTAGCGTCATTATTATTTAGTCCACACGAAACTTTTAAGAGAAGGTACCTTTAATGTGACCAAAACATTTTAATACTCTGATATTTCGTGAAATAGCGAACAAATTTCAATGAAGGTAAGTAATGCGGCATTCCTTTAGGATTATCAATAATGAATACGTGTGTGTTTGTTCAAATGGCGCGAATAAATCCCCCGCTACTTAAGATGAACAAAGTGCCTAAAGGTGCCTAAAAAGCGGGGGAATTAGGGGTAGGTTAGGGATATATTGGGCTACCCGGGGCTAAACCCCGTCGCATCTTATCCATAGGAATAATTGCCGTAGAAATAATTCCGGGCCGACAGACTCACGCGTTAAACACGTTTATCATGCTCCTAATCGTCTTAATTAGAATTGTTGTCGCATTTACGGATTAGCCCTGAGCGGGCGCTGCCCCTCTCTCCCCGGGCGCCAGAAGTGTGTGGGGATAATTTAATCTCCGAGTAATCTGCACTAATCTTTATGAGTTATTAATGTTATTATATTTAAAATATCTATATATTCGATATCATCGCTGAGGTAATAAAAATTCATCATGGAAGTTGTTGAATGAGTGAAAGCTGAATTCCACTACCATTCCTACATATTTTCCTATTCATTGGAAAAGGTTTTTAATCATAAGTTCATATTAAGATGAAAAAGTTGCTCCTGCCAGCAGTGGCGGCTCGTGACTTTTTGTGTGCTAGGGTGCTAATATTTAAAAAATGGTATCATGGATATTGTCGTATGCGAAATATAATTTTTTTTTTCAAAAATCGGTGTTTTGTATGAAGATTTTTCAGGAAATCGGTGCGGCACACCGCCAAACTGAAACTTTCTGAAATTTTTCATACAAAAAACTGATTTTCAAAAAAAAAAAAATTTTTTTTTCAGCTACAACAACTTCATAATGCCATTTTTTTTTAATTTCAGCACTCTAGCACACCCAAAAGTCACGAGCCGCCACTGCCTGCCAGTCGTGGCGACGCGTCACCTGCGTTGAAATACTAAATTTTTTTAGCTGTATGTGAAAAAATACACAATTATTATAAGCAATAATTGTCAGCCTGAAACACTCATTTACATTGAAAAATCTTCCGAGAAAAGATACTTGCCGCCAACGGGACTTAAACCCGTGTCCTTCTGATTGCCGGTTGGATGCTCTGACCACTGAGCTATGGCGGCTTATCAAATACCCGCCAAATAATTCAATATATACTAGTGTTTTTAGAGAGACATTGTTAGTGTTAAATCCTTCGCTAGGTGGCGCCGAGATAAATTATTTCTGCATTTATTGGGGAAATACTTAAACTTGCCAAATATTAATTATTATTTTTTAAATTTATAAACTAACGTTTAGACAAGATTTTTATGCATAGCACAAAGGGTAACAATTATTATAAGCAATAATTATCAGCCTCTCGCAAAAATAAAGTTGGTTGTTTTCAGGTGGAAAAAATATAATAAGCAGTAATTGTTGAATGAAACACTAGTATATATTGAATTATTTGGCGGGTATTTGATAAGCCGCCATAGCTCAGTGGTCAGAGCATCCGACCGGCAATCAGAAGGACACGGGTTCAAGTCCCGTTGGCGGCAAGTATCTTTTCTCGGAAGATTTTTCAATGTAGATGAGTGTTTCAGGCTGGCAATTATTGCTTATAATAATTTTTACCCTTTGTGCTATGCATAAAAATCTTGTCTAAACGTTAGTTTATAAATTTAAAAAATAATAAGAAAAAATACACCATATTCAAATACGAGTTCATATACCTATTCGTATACTTCAAAGTTTGAAAACTCAGTGGTACTACGAAATGAAGGTAGTTGTGTTGGCCTATAAAAACTGTTAATTTTTCTGTAAAAATAGTTATTTTTATTCGTACAGATTTTATTATGTAATCGGTGAAAATGATGTTACAACACGGTCCAAGCTAGCGTGGTAAGTAATGAAAAAATAATGAAATGTAATTATAAGTGATACATCAATGTACATTGCACATTTTTGTAATTTCATCTCTCCATCTTCTTCTCTTCGGGCCCGGTTGCGGAGCCTTAACTTCTGATACTGTGTTGGTGTTCTGTCTTGTTTTTTTTAAATTAACCTCTAGTTGGCGATCAGAGTAAGTACTGGTATAATTTGTGGTGGGTGTGCAAGCTTAAGTCAATAACTACGAAAACTCAGTTCTGAAATAATCATCGTTCTGTATCCCTAAAATTTGTATCTACAAAGTAGGTATCATTTTTACAGAAGTGACTAACGAATTAATAGAGATAAATTTTATAACATATGATTTAGAAAATAAACGACATTAAAAAAATTTTGCTGCCTAGATGTAAACATTTTCGAAGTGTTCATTAGAAGCATTGGTTAAAATATTTAGATTTTTATTTTATTTTAGCTCCACACAGGAGGCCCTGAGGAAAATAATTCCCCTCAGGGTCTAAGTCATATTTGGGGATGCTGTGTGGGGGTAGTTTAAAGGAAAGGAAGGATAGGTAGTTCTGGGAAGGAAAAGGGTACAAGAAATACCGTAAAAAAAGTTTTTTTTTACGTGAATAAGAGTCCCAACTGCTCCCGTCTGGAGCCAGTGGGACTATGGCATCCACAATTGGGGTATGTTGTGAGGCTGAAGGTAGTGGGGAGGGGAAGGAGATAGGGAAGAGGAAGGTGGGGAAGTACCTGGCTATTCAGATCTGATCACCAAATAAGCTAAAGCCATTTCAAGCAATGTTTCAATTCTGAATGGTGGTCTTACACCAGGGCGATACTAAGAGTACCTTCCACTCTGGAACGTGCCTTAAATGTACTATATATTATTTTAAATGAATAAATTGTGAAATAACACAAATTAATCAAATAAAATTTATTTGCCACGCCAGGATTCGATCCCGCGACCTTCGGAGTGCGAGTCAAGAGCCTTATCGCTGCACTAAGCCGGCCGTCAAATAGATGTAAAGCAGAAATAATTATGAATGTAATGTTTGCTTATCAAAGACTTCACTGCATGTGAAATAACAAAGAATATCTAATATTAAAAAAAAATATAAGTATACAAAGTAACTTTTCTGTACATATACCTATCTCAACATTCAAATTTCAATTTTATCAAAAAATGGAGTAATTGATTTCAGCTTGCACTCCCGCGATGCGTACAAACATGTACCATACCGAAAATTTCCAATAAACATTTTTCTTAAGCGCAGGTGTGACGTCGCGATTTATTTATTAAATTTTCTGTTTTCAACAGAATATTTCAACTCACCGACAAACTTGGTGGTTAGGATTAAAGTAAGTGTTGTAAATGAACAGCCCATTATTTATAGAAGCAAATTATCTTGCGGAAAAGTCAAACCGTCAAAACATTTTGACTTCCACCTTGATTTATTGTATTAAAAATACAGACGTTGGCGTATTTATTTTCATTCCAGGATAATATTTTTGGTTTCCGAATTAAGAATATATTTTATGGCAGGCGATTTGAAATTCGAACATAAGATTTATAATCAACATACTCGAATATATTTCACCGTTCGACATATATTTTGATTCCTGTAAAGGTGTTTCTTTGCTGATATTGCTAGGATTATAATTTATTATACAACTATTTAAAGGGTCTGTAGCACAGGGTACACTTTCCCATTAAATACGCCGGGAATGAAGAGTGGCAACTATGCACACCTATCTATGTAGGTTCGATCTGTATCTATCTATTCTTTTAAGAGTTAAGTTTTTTACTAATTTTGGAGAAAATGAGATCATATTATGTCGTCATCTTATTTTATGAGATGATTGTGTTTTTTAATGGACATTGTCTTTTGACTTCCGAAAAAACATAATTTTTTAACAAATTTTTCAGAGTAATGGTAGGTACCTACTTACCAATAATAATATAAGTATCTAATACTTAACATGTTTTTTAAAAAGTTTTTTCAGTGCTATTAAACATATCTGCTACTTCTACAAATAGGCTAGCATCTGTGTGGTTGAATTTCAGAACCCGTCTTCGATTGCATGTCCGACATCACGCCTTATCCGTCGCACCATGTAAACATCCGTGTACATGAGTTTTCAGACAAAGCTACCATTGTAGTTCGGTTTCTAATTCAAGAATTCGTCACAAGATGACGCAACTTTCATCGGCAAGACGTAAAGGGACGTTCTACGAATTTGTGAACCTGGAGTATCTTCCGGATTTCGAAAGATTGACGGTAATACTCAGTTGTATCAAGCAGCTGAATATTACATGTCATCGTCCGTCCCTGTTACTTTTTCGCGGTAACTTGCCATCACTGTCATCACTGGTTGACAGTGGAAACGAGGAACGGGCTAATTTTGGAACCAGTTCCTATTGGATTAGGTAAACGGGACGAATGGGAAAGGACACGCAGGGAGAAACAATTTCTTTATTAAATGGCATAGCAAAGCATGCCGGGGACCAGCTAGTATAGTATATTTGCGGCACGTTCCAGTGGAAGATACTCTCAGTATCGCGCTGGTGTAAGACCACCATTAAGAATTGAAACATTGCTTGAAGTTGCAAACACCAGTTACCACCTTATGTTTTAATCATTTGCTTTTAAGTACATACGAGTATATATATATATATATAACTTTTATTATTATTGTTATCATTTCAACAACTATGCTAAACAATCTACGGCTATTTTAGGTTTTAATTGGTTAATTTTTCATTTCATTTATATGTAATTCTTTCTCTTCTCTTTTTTTCTTTTTTTCTACAGCACATGTATGTAGGACTATAATATGCAATGCATACAGAAGTTACCTAAATGTTTTAATCCACTTAATTCCTCTTAAGTTACCTATATATTACCAACATGTACGTATTTACCTTTTCTTTTTTAAATTAATATTATTTTAATAACTATGCTAAACAAATAACAGTTACTATACTTTGAACTCTTTTTTTTTAAATTATTTAATTTTATATTCTCTCCTTCTTTTTATTTTCTCACCTTATTTCATCAATTTTCTTTATTTTTTTGTTCAAATCATGTTCCACATGTTCATACCCATAACAATTTGACTGTCCTAAAACCTAGTTGGGCAGTCAAAAAAATTTAATAAATTATGTATATAAATGTATATATAATCTTGTGCTAAATAAAAAAATTTGCCGTGTTTGGTGACCAGATCTGAATAGCCAGGTACATCCCCACATCCCTCTTCCCTATCTCCTTCCCCTCGCCATTACCTTCAGCCTCACAACATACCCCAATTGGGGATGCCATAGTCTCACTGGCTTCAGACGGGAGCAGTTGGGACTCTTGTGCGGTATTCATATAAAAAAAATAATAAAAAAGGTTTATATAGCAGTACCTACGTGTGTTAAATTCGTGTACATTTTTTTCAAAAGACCTGCGGTGGTACATTTTAAAATCTCGCAGTAGCTGACACCAGCCTCCTCTCATAGTGCAACCTAACGATGATGGATATGGTTTTATAAGATCAAAATATTGTGCTGAGTGATTTTAAAAGGGTAACCTTACTGACAACCATTATAAATTCTGCTTTACGTTAATGTAGGAACCACTAAAGCGACAATGTTCTTCCGCGTCCTATAGTAGGTATAATATATACTGATATGTTATTTCAGAATTTGGGAGGCAGGTTTTGGTACCGTCACCCGGAAACCATTTATTGGAAACACCCCTGCCATAGGTCACCCTAAGTGGTCCGCTAAGGTTGGTGGCTTAGCAGGGGTTCATAGGATGAGGTTTGTCTAGTTCTTGACGAATGTGGCTGGCCAACTACCGCGAAACATTTTGACCAGCGTACTTAACCTGCAGTCTTGCACTGCGGTGGGAAGAATGGATTTATACGTCCGTCACTCCTGTACACACTAACCCACAGATTCCTATCCGCCCCTCGTATGTTTTTCCTTCCTCTCCTTCCTCTAAACATACCCTCCACACAACATCCCCAAATATGACGTAGGCCCCGAGGGATTTTTTTTTCTCAGGGCTATCCTTTTTAGAAAACTTCCTTCAATTTTGCGTTCGTTCATGATATTCGGATATTCAACACGAACGTAATGGAAAGAATTATGTTCGTGTTGACCCACGACTGTGAAACCAGTGGGTCGCCAGTTTGAATCCCGGCGAACCCAGGTAAACGTATTTACTACAAATCAGTTAGGATTTTTATATTATTTTAATATAAAAAAATTGAGGCACTAGAGTGCTAGATTAGTAGAAACTGTCCAAATATTATTTACTGGCCTCTTCCCGCGGCTTCGCTCGCATGGTATTAGGGGGGTTCCCACTTCGCCTCCTCCCCACCCCGTCTTCCCCCCTCTCCACCCCTCTGCCCCTTCTTCCCCTACACCCTCATTAATTCCTGGTACATTCTGTTTTCAAACTGTTCGCGTGCCACCTATTGCTATTTGTTATACAAATTTCATAATGCCAGAGCTCACCAGTAGTTTTATACTAAAAAACAATTATCCAATTTGGTGCAATCGTTCGGAAGTTATGCGGCGATTCATTTTTATCGTGCCACCTATTGCTATTTGTTATACAAATTTCATAATGCCAGAGCTCACCAGTAGTTTTATACAAAAAAAAAACAATTATCCAATTTGGTGTAATCGTTCGGAAGTTATTTTGGCGATTCATTTTTAGAGATAAATATTAACTACGACGCCAACATCGTTCCACGGCAACCGTTCGTTTTGATTTTCTTCTGACGTTTTTAAATAACTCGATTATTACAGAGCTTACCAATATATATACAGGTTATATTACTCGCAAATAATGTACCTTTCTTTTAACGAAAGAATTTTTAAAGTCCGTTCAGTAGTTTTTGCGTTAAAGAGTAACAAATATAAATTCATTAATACAAACTTTCGCCTTTATAAAATTAGGATAGGATTTATTACCGTGGTGAAAGACCACCATGCAGAATTGAACCTTTGCCTGAAATGGATTTAGCCATATTTTGTGACCAGATCTGAACAGGTGCTCTCCAATTTTGTTCTTCCTCATATCATCCCATTTTCTACTCCCTTCACATTAAAAAAATCTCCCAATTGGAGATGCCATAATCCCACATGAATTCAGGCAGTCGGGAACAGTTTGGACTCTGTACGTTACTTACAAAGAGTGTCAAGGCTAAGGGGAAGCTGGAGAATATTTTAATAAGGCTGTATGCGAATTAATTAAGGGTAGTGAGGCTTTAAAATACCACGTAGCTTAGGGAGAAAACTATCTCCATTTGAATTAGAATAATCGCGCGTACGGAATTGGTAATTACGTTGAAAGGTTAGACGCGGCTTCAGAACCATTTATATCTAAAGGAGGAGAAAGTCTTGTGGAATATTTTAATGTTATTGAAATAATTACATCTGAATAAAAGGGTTGCAAGCCCATTGCCCTGAGATGGGAAAGTGAACTTCAAATAAACGAGTTCTTTGGGCCGTGTTTGAAGTGTGGATTTTAGCGTAACTCAAATAGATTGGTTAGGTTTATATAATTTTTGGAAAGTTTTATATGTTCCTTTTAAAATTGGTTTGACAGTAGCGTAAGTAGCTTTGATAATTATTTTATTTCGGTATTTCTGTGGGAGGTGCCCCAAAGAAATATCGCCAGGGTGTGCCATCAAAGTTTTTGAAATGTCAGGTATCTCATAAGTTCGCATTGGATTTATCGTAACTAACATGTTGATGACATTATTGTATAATACATATTTATGAAAGGAATTGTATATTTTATGCAATATCCGAATTTCCACAATTTACATTTTCACTAATTTGTGTTTATGAAATCAGGGTGCGTCTTATGAACATTACAATATATTTTTATTTTTACTCTTTACTAAATATAAAATCTATATCTATAAATATAAGTCCGGCTGTGTGTGCGCTTAAATCTTTTAAACTACCCAACGGATTTTCTTGCGGTTTTCACCAACAGAAAGCGTTGGTTATAAAGCAACGTGTGACAGGGTCTGCTAGTTTATTTATATACGAATACTACCCTCACTGTCAAAATATATTTCCATTATGATTGACCATCTTAATTCGCAATTTTAAATCTTATATGGGATACATATAATGAAATGGTACATATAAAATAATAAATAGTCTACATGTAATTTTACATTTTGGGAGGCGGGTATGGGTACCGCCGCATCGGGAACCATTTATTTGTTAACCAACACCTCTGCCAAGTGGTTCGCTTCGTTTGGTGACTTAGCAGGGGCGCCCGAGTTCATGGGGTGAGATTTGTCAAGGTCTTGGCGGCCGATGCGTCTGCTCACCTGCTGTGTGGCAGGCCGGATCGAGAGAGACCAGTTGAAGAGTTGTTTTGATCTCTCCAGCCAGAGTTCCTTGACTCATTGCCTTGCACCCCAGTTGAAGGGAAGGATTCATACGTCCGTCACAGATTCCAGCCTACCCCTCATACCTACTTCCTTCTCAGAACTTCCTCTTCTTCACTTCCTTAAAAAATCCTATATACAGTATCCCCTAAGATGACATAGGCCTTTGGGGAAATTATTTTCCTCAGGGCCTCCTGCGTGGAGCTATTGTTAAAAAAAGGAAAACCACCGTCTCTCTCTTTCCCGCATCTTTCTTGTAGCCACTCCCTTCGGCTTCACTAATACCTACTCCTATCATCAATAATAGGTCTCACTAATAGGGGTTGCATATTCCCGCTAGCTCCAGGCAAAAGGAACTCATATAATCTAATCATATAAAAAAACATATCAAGGTGTTTCTCATCTTTAAGTAGTCGATTCATTATACCTTCCTTGTAGTACTAATATACAGAATAAAACAATATTTAGGTCAACTGTCGGGATGTCGTAATTTGAATTTTCAATCGCCTTCTTCGACCGCCCAGAAATAATTTGACGGGCAGGAATTCCCATAAGTTGTCATAAATAAAAGTGTTGTAAAGCCATTCCCGGCCGGTCACGTCCAGGATATAACTCAAGGTGGGTCTGGCAGGGTATGGGTAAACCTGCGCCACAGAAGGCTGGTGGGCCGTAAGGCTCGGGGGTAGGTTCCTTGAAGATGGCTGCTGACAGGGGTGAGATATTAAAACTATTTCGAAGCCTTACTGAAAGCTTGAAGAAAAAATATGAAGATTTATTAACAGCTTTCGCATTGAAGGCCGAGGACCACGCGTTTCCTGAAAGTGTCAAAAGTGGTTACAAAAGTCATGATAAGTTGCTGGAAATCTTCAAATTAAATATTATTTTACTCCACAAATAGGTGGTTCAAACTTTTCTGAGTAAGGCATTTATTTATATGGAGGTACGAACCCTCTGTGGGTATTCGTTTATTCGTTTACATACGAGTACTTACATAAATCCATAATAATTCTACTTCTCTTGTACCCGTTAGTTTATAAATTTAGTAACACACTTGCTCTAGCATCAACTTATCCAATTTCATTGGAATAACTTATTGAATAAAATTTGCTACCGTCAATGTGTGTCTTAGCTCTTGTTTCGTTAACATTTATTCGTATGGTCGTCTCCTTCAATGGTTTTTTATTTACGCCCAAATTACACAATACACATTTAACATTTTCATCATCCTAGTACGTGTTTAGTTCTGAAACAGTTTGAAAACTAAATCCATGTCCCCAAGTTCTTCATTCATTTATTCTTTTGTCATCCTCCTTTCCTCGAAAGTCCCTATTTAGTTATTACAAAAGGAGAAGATGTTACCTACATGGAACACAAACAATATCGCACAAAACTCTAAAATTACCTGCTCGTAGTGCTGAAAAAATCGAAGAGACATCGGTCACAGCTAACAATCGAAAACTCGCAATTAATCGCAAAATTACTAATTTATGTACTCAAAAGTGTCGATAACTGTGACATATAGTTTTGCCGTTATTGTGGGAAGCTGCCAGCACCAGGATTGATCCTGAAATAGTGGATGAGGCCATCAAAGATAGAGACTTATTCCTTCCATCGCCAACTCCCGTGATTTAAGTTTCAAAATGCAAATTGTCTTGTACCAGAAAAATTCAGATTTACAGTTCACATCTATCTCGTGTCGCGGCATCGGTCGTGACAGTACGCATAAGTAATAAACTGTGTTATGCAGAATTATAAATTTAAATCAGAATAAAAACGTTACAAATAATAATAACAACAACAAAAAATAAAAAATAGCAAAGATAAAGTAAAACAGCCAATAAGAAGTATTTATTGGTAGTATTTGGATGATAAATTTAATTTTCCACAATAATAAAACTGTAAACACGCTTTGCGATGTCAATTTAATTAATGAAAATATTTAATATAATGGTTTAAAACGCATTTAATAAATATTTTCATTTAAATAAATTTCAACCCACATAACATTCTCAACGATACATTCACAGATAGAGAGTAAAGTGTAATATGTGTATTAGGCTGCCGATAATACATGCGTAAGTTTTTGTCCCGTAACTCGGTTACGTAAGTGTCTTATGACAAAACTACCAATGTAGACGCTACCCAAAGTCACTCACCGTGATATATAGCAAGTTACAGAAGTTATTCTTACGTTTTTTGGTAAGTCTATTCGCGTCTTATGAAACAGCTTATGAAAGCAGTTTGATAAGTTGAGACACTTACCGTAAGAAAATTGTACCAGAATGGTACGAAATGCGCCAATGCGATGTGTCGATAATTAAAAGGCAGGTTTTCGGAGGATTTTTTGTTGTTGTAATAAACGTCTATTTTTTTAGTTGACCTAAAATTTCATCAGGATAAGTGGATAATTACGTTTTTATCTCCCGAACAATAAGGAAAATAACACTAGCTAAAATTCAAATAAGCAGTACCCACGAAAACAAATGTAAACAGAAAGTAATTCAACAGTATGGAACCCTCATTGTTCTACATATAAATCAAATATAGAAAGAGTCCAGAAAAAGTTTTTGAAATATATTTCGTTTCGCATGATGATGTAAATCATGTCTCTATGAACCTCAAAACCCTTGATCAACGCAGAGATATCAGAGACCTAGTAATACTTTGTAAGATAATCCACAATTTTATTGATAGCCCTTACCTATTACAAAATATTAATTTCAGATATCCAATAAGAGTCACTCGATCTCCAGACATATTTTATATTCCTAAGAACAATGCTAATTATCTTCAAAATGTGTTTATAAGAAGAAGTTGTAGCACTTTCAATAGATTATGCACAGACATTGACATGTTTAACACGAACCTTGCTAACTTCATAAAATTCGTAAAAAGTAATATTCAACGGAAAACATAATGTTTCATTAATTCCTTATCTTTTTTTTAAATTTTTCATTTTCATTTTTTTTTCATTTTCATTACATTTTCTTTTTTGATTTCAGCAGTTTTGATTTCAGCAGTTTGCATTAAATAACCTCTTCAAAAATGTTACAGAATATATATCCCTTGAAAATACATTTTTTGTAGATTTAAGTGAGTAGATGCACTTTTTCAGAACTGTTTATATTACATACATATATTGTTTTGTTTTTTTTTCTTTTTATTATGGTCTCAAATTTTTATGTCGTTATTTTATTGGTCAACGATATGACTATCTCTAACACTGTTATATATGAACTTGTAATGACTGTTTATAACGCTAACAAATAAAATAAAATAAAATAAGTTTTCTGCTTTCAAAAACCGAAGAGATATCTTTTATTTTTTAGGTGGAAAAAAGCTTTCTGAAAGTGAGCATCTTTATTTTTAATTATCGGTCCTATTCTTTCCAATCCCAATCTATCTGTTTGTAACATGACGTATTTGAAGTCAGTTGCTGTCTTCTAGTTAAAAAAGCGCGTTGAGAACTGCTTCTTTCAAGCCGACTTCCATTCCAACACTTTATTTGGGTTCTTTCGTCTTTATTGATAAAATCACGTAAATTTGACAGCAACACCTCGTTGTTGACTGGAAGCCATCTCACCGCAAATAAACTTACAAATGTAACGGTCGCTATGAACACTTACGTACGTTAAATTTCCGAACAACTTCCGCAAGCAATAATTACCATAAGTTGGATCCATATTTTTTAATTTTTTAAAAATTATTTATTAACCAAGATATTATAATATAATATATTAAATAATATATCAAAACACATTTTTTTTATGTATACCCATACCCACCTCACTAGGCTGAGCCTGTTCCGAGGTGGCAAAAATTTAAACTTATTTTGATATCGTACTCTTGGAAGAAAAATAAGATAAAAATATTTTAATTGAAATTAATAGATTACTTCGTTTTTACCACTTTTATTGTTTATAAAACCGACATGTTTCGTCAGCAAAGCTGACTTCTTCAGGGTTTTGACAGAACTAATTTAAAAATAGACATATATATATATATAGGTAATAGAGAAAAATAATCGACATAAACAATAATAAAATTAGAAAGAAAATGATGTTTAAGGGACGAGGGGCAATATAGAACAATTAAAAAAAATTTAGAAGGGGAATAGATTTAATAATGGGTCATTTAATATTTTAATTTAAATAGATAAATAGAATAAAAGAACAATAAAAGAAATTAAAAAGAAAAGAGTTAAGAAAAATGGAAAAATAGAAAAAAATATGAAAGAAACAAATTAGAAACACAAAAATAATTTTGAGGATAAGAGAAAAAATACAGGCGTTGAGTGTGTTTTTGTATTGTTCAAGTTACTGTCCGCAGTATGCAATACCTTTGTTGATTATCCACTTATAAATTTTGTGTTTTAGATTTGCATTTTTTGTCATGTGAATATCTTTAACATGTTTTTCAATTAAATTAAAAATTTTTGGAGCCAGATTACGATAATGTCTTTGTCCATATATGTATAGTATTTGGGTTCGGAATCATGTGTTGATGTCTTGTGTCGTAATTGTGTTGTGCAGTTTGATGGTTTAGTTTGTCTTTTTGGTAATGTATAGATATAATTTTGATGTACAGTTGCTGTATGTTCAATACAGCAAAGTCTTTAAATAACTGTATTGTCGGGAATCTAAAAGGTTTTTTTGTAATAACTTTAATTAAGGCCTTTTGCGCTTTGCTGAGAGGGTCCATATTAGTTTTCGCAGCACCACCCCAACCGACCATACTGTGGGTGATAATTGATTGGTCTAACGCGTAGTACATAGTTTTTAAAGTCTTCACTGGCATTATGTTTCGTATGCTTTTAAAAAATATAAGTTTTCTAACTTTACTCGCTGTTTTATTTATTTGTTCTGTTCACCTGAAATAGTTGTCAACGTAAATTCCTAAGTATTTTATTATCTCAGTCCGTCTTAGCAGGTTGCATAGGCAGTTTTCTTTAAATGAGGATTCGTGTATGGTTAAGTTTTCATTAAGTCTCGGTTGACGTCTGGGATCTATACTGAATGTCATGTACTTTATTTTGTCTATATTTAGTGATAGCAGGTTATTGTCTAGCCAATTTTTAATCCGATTGATTCCTTCGGCGGCTTTTTTAAATACATTTGTCCAGGAGTCAGAAGTGAAAACTAGAACAGTGTCATCCGCAAAGCAAATAACATCTCCATTCATATCTAACTGACACAGGCAATTGATATAAAGTAAAAATAGGATGGGTCCTAATGTACTTCCTTGGGGATCTCCGTAAGTTATGTATCTGTTTTGGCTTGTTACGTTGCCTAATTTTAGTGCGTGGCTGCGTTCAGTTATATATGATTTGAACCAGTTGTATGCAGAGTTTTTAATACCTACGCTATCTAATTTTTAAGGAAAATTTTATGGGACACTGTATCAAAATCATTACTTAGATCTAGAAAAACTGCAATGCAGCTTTTGTTTTGGTCAACATTTTTTAAAATGGTTTCTATCACTTTTAATATGTAATCGCTCCTGTGAGTAACTTATCAAAAACTTACGTAAGTCGTATACTTTACCTAAGTCAGCCTCAATATCACCCTGGTAAGTGAATAACGTTTATAACTTTATTTATTTCCCAAATACTAAGCACAGCCACCAATAACTAGGTACTTCAAAGAACTAAAAACGCATTTTGGTAAGCACTGTAATTCTGTGAAAAACTTAAATGATATACTCGCAAGTAAAGTGAATAAATAGCGTTAAAAAAGGACACCCCATTGATGCGAAAAAATATTTTATAAATGAAAAATAATTTTAAAGTTTCGTGAAACAATTAATTTGATCGTAGTACAATTTCCTTACAACGAACTTATTATGTAAGTAGATATGCAACAGAAATTGTTACAAATGGCAACTCGAGATTAATGTTAGTTTTGCTATTTATGTACCTCCTTCTAGACGAGCCGGTCTACGAGAATGTAGACCGGCTCAGCGAGTGTACAGGTACATTTTTATATCCATACAAATTACAAAAATGAAAATTGTTGTCCAAGTAATACGTATTTGCATGCATTTATTTTCATATTGCCTGGAATTAGTGCACTTTTTTCTGTCCAAAAGCACCTTGTAAAACAGGGTGTATTTTCAACATAAGAGTAATTAGTACGCTTAAATGCATTTCTAATTGCAAGCTGCGAGGAAATAACGTGAATTGTTACCACAGCATATGCAAGTGAAGAGCTGCATTTGGACTCGTATTCTAATTAAATCATCAAGGGCTGCAATTAAAGCGTAATTATACGAAAGCTTATGTCAGAGAACTAGATTCATGCACCCTTAGGTCACATTTTCAATGTATTCGAACGATGAAATTTACGTGCGAGCTCCGTGAAATACGAATCAAAAGTAATTCAAAATCTTCACTAATTTTTGTCAAACTGAATTTTATAAATATACTAGCTGACCCGGAGAACTTCGTACCATTTACAATTAAATTCAATTTTATCAAGTTAAAAATTACACAATGAAGCAATTATCGATGCGCAACTGTCCGTGTTTTGTTTTTGTCAGTATCAGAGGTGGTGTGTACGGATTTATATTTTTTGTGGTTTTCTTACTTTTCCACTTACTTACAGGAATCGCGTTTAATTTTATTTATACGTATGAGTGAGATTTATTATAATTATTGTATTTTTCCTTTGGAGGGGTGCATACATACATTCACCTCTTGTCTCATTTTCGACTATTGACATTTAGTGTGTAAGAAAGGGGGGCAGCATTATATGTTTAAGAACAAAAGCAAAACAATCAGCATATCGACATTTGACGTTTTTGAATTTTTGTAATTCACTCACTATTCAATATTATATTTATCACAATATTGCTGTAGCTCTTTCAAAAGATGAGAATTCGTTCCATACAAAATGTACGAGGAAAATAATTTTCTTGATAATTTTTTATTTCGTGAATTGTTGTTGATGTTTAAATAGCTATTCTGCTATTCGGGGCGGAGACAAATCCAAAAAATCAAAAATCAAAAAATCTGTCCAGCCGTTCTTGAGTTATAAATGATATACCCGACATTGTTTTATGTATTAAAGATTTGGTTTAAAAGCAACCATAAATTGTAGGTATTATGGTATATGGTACACATATGGTACGTTTACAAATTTGTTTTCGAACACATGATGCAAACAAAATGGCTTACTGTGTCATTTGTTGAAAGTTGGACAGTCAATTAATTCTAAGCACCGTTGCTGATGTAAAAAACACCGCTTCGAGGGCAAAATAGTTGGCCTAAAAAATTCCAGACGGAAAAAGCATGTATAAGTTGTATGATGCCAGAGTTCATTGTTTGATAATGCATTCTGCTTCAGTAAAGATTATTTCGAATCGGAATAAAAAATAGGTATGGAAAATAGATACCCAAACAATCGTAAAACAGACCAAATAATTATTAAGTTGGTCTTGATTGATATGAAAGCAGATTGATTTGAAGGTATAATATTTATATTATTTACTGAAATCATCAAACTCACGAAGAAATACATTTACTACACGTGCAACTAAGTTCATTTCGTGAAGCTATTATGAGAGCAAATTCTGGATATTTAATATAAAGAACCAAAATATGTAGTGTAGGTGTGTGAAGGTCACTGTTATTACTGAATGTAGCAAGCTTCATCCAGTGTGTGTGAAGATCACTTTTATCACTGCATAAGGAAACTTCATTCAGTGTGTGTGATGATCAATGTTATCACTGAATGAGCAAACTTCTATCAGTGTGTATGAAGATCACTGTTATCACTGAACGTAGGAAACTTCATTCATTGTGTGTGAAGATCACTGTTATCACTGAATGAGCCAACTTCTATCAGTGTGTGTGAAGATCACTGTTATCACTGAATGTAGCAAACTTCTATCAGTGCGTGTGAAGATCACTGTTATCACTGAATGTAGCAAACTTCATTCAGTGTGTGTGAAGATAATTGTTATCACTGAACGTTGAAAATTTCATTCAGTGTGTGTGAAGATCCCTGTTATCACTGAATGAGCAAATTTCATTCAGCGCGTGTGAAGATAATTGTTATCATTGAATGAGCAAATTTCTATCGGTGTGTGTGAAGATCACTGTTATCACTGAATGTAGCAAACTTCATTCAGTATGCATGAAGATCACTGTTATCACTGAATGTAGCAAACTTCATTCAGTGCGTGTGAAGATAATCGTTATCACTGAATGAGCAAACTTCTATCGGGGTGTGTGATGATCACTGTTATCACTGAATGAACAAACTTCATTTAGTGTGTGTGAAGATAATTGTTATCACTGAACGTTAGAAACTGCTTTCAGTGCTTTGAAGATCACCGTCATTACTGAATGTAGCAAGCTTCAATCACCAATCTTTACACACCTACATAATATTATATTGTTCTTTTTACATCAATTGCCCAGAATCAGAAAGTGATCTTTAAACACCTATATAATATTATATTATTTTTTTTACATCAATTGCCCAGAATCTGCTTGCAATTAATCAATGATTAAGTCCATAATTTTAGCATTTCTTTCAACAAGCTTTAGAAGCCAATCATCAATCAAAGAAGGGCAGTGTTTATAATATTACGTTTTAAATCATCAATCAAAGAAGGGCAGTGTTTATAATATTACGTTTTTAAGACATCATCCCTGAATGTTTTCTGTCTTTTGAATTTTGCAGGGTTGAAAGGTAGCATTCATACAACGTCTCATACGTACCCTTCAGTTATTCTAACTCTTGATATTCCCACACTCAAGTATTTGGTTCACTTTGGCTTACACTTCTTTCTTCGATCATCAGCTCTACATGCCCAAACCATCTAATCGGCCGTACTTACTTATGCTTGTGCTCGCTCACTAGCTTTACATTATTTGCAAACCCCTCCAATTTTCATACGTTCATTCGTGGTTTTATCCCATATAGGCCTCAGGGATTTCAGGGTAGAAAGGTGCCTAAACTTTAAAAAATACGTTTGAATTTAGAAAATTTCCCTGCATGTCTTTAAGCTCTTAGAGTTTAAACGTTATTTAAGAGTAATTCAACATCACGTAGTTAAACAAATAAACTAATCAATCTTTCCAATTATTAAAGTTAAGGTAGCTTGCGTTGTCATTATGTACCTATTAAATACGCTACAAAATAACACCGGGAAGTTTAACAGTCCGGTAAGTTACTATAACAATTTTGAGGTAACCTACGAATGACCCAAGAAAAATCAACATTTTGTTTTATTCACTACAAGTTTTTCAGCGGTATAATTGATTGATTTGGTGAGTGACACAAACACAAGAAATACTTAACCCTACGAACAAAACAAGAGATAAATGGAATTCTTTAGAGGAGGCCTTCACCTTCATCTGAGAGTGGGGTTTTTGCTTATGAATAATTTAAGATACTTATATTACATTTTTCGTGCACTTTTACATATAATTGCATAACGAAATAACTGCATACTCATTCAAATTTCGATTTTTCGGATGTCTTATAACTGTCGACGACTAATCCACTGGACAATCGATATACCTACTTGTCTTGTGTATGTAATAAAAGCATTATTTCGACCAAATGATTACCTAGTTACGTTTTTACTGTAAAACACACATGGTATTAAATAAATCAACAAGAAAATTGCAACCTTGTGTAATGTGGGCTTACTAAATACTGCGCCTAATCTCTCCAGCCTAACACTTGGGAAAGCTGCATACGTGTTTCATTGTTGTTGCATTTTAAATTGCATCCGCACTCCAACAGTAGGCGAAGTACAGTGTACAGTAAAGTTCAACATGGCTTGTGGCTAATTACTCATCGTCATGGAAATAGAACTGCATCCACTCTTGAAGGGTTCAAGTCGCCATTTAGCGTTTTTTGTTCAGTTTTTTTTTTATTGTGGGTTTCAAGTAATGTGTTTTTCATTTTTCGAATACAGTTTTATCGTAATGATCCACATTTGTTTTGGAACGTGAATGGAGCAATTATCTTTTTAAAATTGTCTAGTTGATAAAAAAAAATAATACACGTAATAAACGGTATTATCGTTAATTTAAAGCTTCATTGTTACCATTATTAATACCAATTTTATATATGAAAACACCTATTTTTCGTTTTTAAATCATGCTGCCCCTATTTTCAAATGAAACTTACAAAGTTGAAATTATGCATCAACGCTCGTATAGCTACCATGCACCTTCTTCGCCATCGATATTTACAATTTGGGAGGCGGGTATGGCTACCGCCGTCCAGGGAGCCATTTATTAGAAAACCAACACTCCTACCGTATGTGACTTTGCAGGTTTGTCTAGGTCTTAGGTATGCTACTGCGTGGGACTGGTTGAGGAAGACCTTTTGACCTCTTCAGCCAGACTCTCTGACCCATCGTTTTGCACAGCAGTCAGAGGATTTTTTTAAAGAAATAATAACATTTCCGGGTTACGAATAATAACCTGACAATACTTGAAAATCTCCTACTACCATCACAGTAAGCGGAAAATATTGTTTGTGTCTTGATGGAGGACTAAGCCAGCCAGTTGAGAGACCTTTACACCGCAACTGGAGGGATGGATTCATACATTCGTTACTCTTGAACACATTGACACAAAAATTCCTACCTACCCCTCATGCCTTTCCCAGAAATTCCGCTTCTTCCTTTCCCTAAAAAGACCATCCACACAGCATCCGCAAAGATGATACAGGCCCGGAGGTAATTTTTTTCACCGGGCCTCCTGTATGGAGATAACGTAAAAAACCCACTACATTTGTCAACCAAAATCAACCAAATTTTGTCCTCGACGTACAATCCCGTAATTAATATACAGGGTGTCCGGGGGTAAAGTGCATTAACATTTTTTTCCCATACAAAAAGACGTACCTACTAAAAATCCTTAGTGTAAGGTACGATCTTACTTGCTGAGAGCCTGCCGGGCGCCCGACTCGATTGTGATTGGCCTGTATCGTAATAGCGGAAAATAATAAATCCGGCCGCACACGCCGGACTAATATTATCTTTTTACCTTAAAACTCAAAACTACCCCTAAAAGTTGGAATTTCGAAAAAAGTTATTCATCTTTTTTACTGGTACTATCATGTAGAATCACCTCCCTAAGTTAATGCACTTTACCCCCGGACACCCTGTATTCATTATGAACCTCTTTTTTATTGCAGTAAATTATTGTTATTATTGTTATTATTACAATAATAATAACAATAATCCCCCATTATTGTTATTATTACAGTAAAAAGTATATTTGAATGTGTAACATTTATGTTTTTCAACCTAGGCAATTTGAAAATTCTGTGGAAAACACTTACTAATAGAGCTATTCCTTTGTTGCAGGTGAAAATGTAGTGTGGGCCACAGCGGGTGGAGATGTGATCCTGCCTTGTGATGTCAGCGTCCCTGTTGAGGGAGATGCAGTCAGCATGGTGCTCTGGTTCAAGGACTCCACTGGAATGCCACTGTACAGGTAAATCGTTATTTATTCATTATGAATCGACGCCGATTAACGGCTTTTACATAGGAGTAATTCAACAATTTGAAATGGATGCAGAATATACACAGTTAAGAAAAAAAAACATTCATATTAAAAAAATAAAGTACACATTGAAGTGACAGCATAAAGTACAGATAGTAAGCTATTATAAACTCTAATATGAAGGTAAAGAAAATCTCATATACATGTAGATATACAAGATGTTTTAAACTAAAAAAATTACTACGTAAATAAAAATAAAAATAAATTTTAAAATTCCAGAAGTAAGCATTGATGAAGAATATAAACATTCAAAGTATATTTGATTGTAATCCAACTGAAAAGCGCTGACAAACAGCTTTAATTAAATAATGTTTGTATATTGATAATAATCTTTCAATATTTATCACATCATAAACAACATATTTAATACCAAGTATATGCAGGCGATTCATTATGGAATATAATTAAGCATTAGATCCTGTATTGTTACAATGGTAAGGTAATTTGTGACTAACTGATCTACTCGGTACATGAAAACATGTTAACGAAAGAAGTTCAGGGAAGTTCAAGAACAAATTCTTCATTGTTATGTTATGTTAAAATTGTTGTTGCAATCTCATGGCTATCAAAGTTACATAACTTGTACTAGTGCAGTTCCCCAGTTTTCTTCCGGACGACGACTGTATATAAGGAGAAGTTTGCCTCTTAAAGGTGATTGAACTAGAAAAAAACGAGTGCAGTTCACACAGGGTTAAAGTGAAACCTTCGCCCACACATTCTCAACCAATAGGAGCCTTGAAAAGTGAGGTCATAATCAAAGCAGTCAATGAGCGCAGTTTTATGCTTCATGAGTACTGTAATGCGTCATTTCCGTTTTATCCGAATTTCAAATCACAACGTGGCTAAAGAAGTTTCACTTAAAAAATGATCCTGTTGAATTGCGATATTCATTTATTTATTTGAAAGTACTTAGTATATGTATTCACGTTCCGAAGTTGAGGATTGTTAACTAGATCTGAATAGCTAAGTAGGTAGGTACCTCCCGACCATCTTCTTGCCCCTCTCCTCCCCGTGTCCTATTTACTTCCACCTCATAACATTCTCCAATTGGGTGTGCAATAAACTTCGGGCAGTAGAACAGTGGAACATACGAACAGGGGGAAACGATCGATGCTTAGAAATGTTCGTAGAACGTTGAAATTCCACGGAATTTTACTTTATTCTAACCTAACATAGATTTACCTTCAAAATATTTTAACCTTACGTAACTTTGCAACGTTTTGTTCTGAATTTAGGATTTTAAATCAATGCGTTTTATTTCAAACTAGCTGGCTCCCGGCATGCGTTGCAATGCCGTATTCAAAGAAATAAATTGTTTCTCCCTGCTTGTGCTTTTCCGTGCGTCCCCGTTTCTCTCCCGCATCACCTTCCCCTCCCGCATTCCCCTTCCACCTTCCCCGCCTACCAAATCCCCTCTCCCGCTCCCCTGTCCCGCCAACCCCCCTCACGCGTTCGTTAAGTTTTCTGAAATTATCCAATTTTCTGCGTAATTTTCTTAATTTTTCATTTCGTAAGAAACGTCTGCAAAGTATTAGAAAACTTAAAAAAAGATGAATGAAGTAGGTAAAGTCATTCTGAAGTTATGGCGTGACCAAGGGAAATAGGGATTCATTTATATGTATACTAGCAGACCCGGCCACACGTTGCTGTGGCTAACGAAACACAACACCATTACCCAACCTTTATAAAATCCACACAATCTGCTTGCCAGCTGCCCGCTGCCTGAATTGAATATTTGAATTTATCGACTTTTCTCTACTATAATAAGCATGTATTATACATATAAACTAATTAACTCGCCACTAATTATACAATGCTTGCAATACAACACTGGATATTTGAAAAGGGAAAATCAAATACCTACTTACTCTATCCATCTATTTTCCAATTTCTTCCGTAGAACGAATTTCAAAAGTGACTATAGTACGGCCCGCCAGCCGTTTTAAATCGCACAAAAATATATTTTCTTTGAATTTCTCGGCTTTTCTCTAATATAATTTACATGTATTATACATATAAACATTCCTCTTCAATCATTCTATCTATTGGTGAAAACGGTATGAAAATCCGTTGCTCAGTTTAAAAGATTAACGCGCACATCCGTTTTGAACGACTTCATTTTATACTATGTAATGATAATGATAATGATAATGATGATAATGATAATGATGATGATATAGATTAGAAATATTCGAGAATTAGAATGTCAAGGTTTTTCAACTGGGAAGTTGTTTATCGCGTTATTACGTACCTACCAAAGCACCCACTCTAATGTGAATTCATAGTCGGGTACTTCTGTTCATGTTCAGAATTTTCTTCATAACGTTATTGACGTTCCATGGAGATACTGTTATAACTTTTAAATGTAAAACATTAAATCTTAAGTGGATCCCATACACTATTTTTCAGTTCGACGACTGAACGACACCAAACTGCAGATTTCTACGGAAAATTACGTAATCCAGTTGGCAAAACTAAGAACGAATTTGAAACAATTTTTACTTCACACCGAAATATGCATCAAAAGTACCTAAGTCTGTTTTACAATAATTATCACTTCATTTAATTTCATACTTTTAAGCATTCGAAAGATTTGCACACAATTAAAGGATTTGTAATCTCCTCGTATGTTTCGCATCGCCATCATTCTAAACTTTGATCCGAGCAATGCCGGACCACCAGTCATTCATAATTTGATTTTAAAAATATTATCTTATATTATACCAACCAAATAACGTGTTTTCTTGAAGAATTCTTCACGCTCCCTTGATAACACGACCTAGGCTGGCACTGAGCCCAGCTTCAGATTATTTTTGGACTGTCCCGCGTTTATTTTTGAGTTTTACAAATATAAGAGGAATGAGATAAACATTTGACGATTCTTTTTGAAAAGCGACAAAAGTTTTCTGAGAACATCTTCCAAACGAATATAATAATCTTGCATTTGATTTTTCTCATTTCTCGTGCTTATAAACTCGGCCACCCTCACAAATCGGCAATCGCCGAGCACTTTACTTTGGATTTGTTCCTGAAGTCCTGGGAAAACCCAAAACCCGTAGAACACGCCTGATTACGGAGGCAATTGAAATCCGCAAAAACCCAATTAATATCAATGAAGACGACGGAGCTGAGCTCAATAGTTCTTGGTATTCGGTAATTGACGGCTACACCAAAGCTAAACGCAAAAAACCACTGTGAAGTATACGGAAATATCAGCTCGTAGTGGAGTGGAGCTGGCGACACGGTACAGCTTCTAAGTACTTAAGCACACATTTCACCACTAACAATTACATATCTGCCCTGATGATGGACACTGTAACGCTATCCAAAACATTGGCTAAAGGAGGAGGCTATAGGTCTGTGCTATCTGTGCTGTAGGTCGCCCCAAATGGGGTGATCAGATTTTTCTTTTTTTACTAACAATCATGCATGCATTGGACATTGGAGGATCTAGATTCATTTTAAAAATAAATGTAGCTTCCATTTTACAAAAAAAAAATAGAGTCCTGACGTGTGCGGCTAAGGAGGTTAAATAATCAGTTTCCTCACACAGCCGTGGGAAAGTGGTGGGTCCCCTCTAATGCAAACGTACAGATCCGAATAGTCCAGATGGTGGTTATCCAATAAATGGTTCTCGGGGCAGCGGCTCCTACACCCGCCTCCCAAATTGAATTATGTAATATTGTCAATACCAAACCAATTTAAGACAGGAACTAGTCAGGATATCTGAACTATAAAAAAGTATTTGCCAATGTATGTATTACACTGTATTTTTTGTTCAAATAACTTGAATTCATGTACCAACCACAATTAAAAATGTATGCATAAACGTTTTAAATAAACTGAAATTATTTCATGACGTTGTTCCTGTCATAATTTATAAATTTATTCAGACTTGAAATTCCAAAAATCACTTATGTGGACATTTTTCTGTCTTAAAATGGTGTATCGAAGTGAACACACGTTGTTGTGGCCTATTATGAAACATTTCTAAAAGAATTAATTAATTTGAAAATCTCTTCAATTTTATGAATGCCCCCTGTTTTTTTTGCTTATTTATTGTATGCGTGGTAAAAAACATCATAAAAGTTTTTGTGCCTACTCTGACCAACTGGCACAGTATTATTTACAATTAATTATTTTGCTTTGAACGTCAAAATTTATTAATATGTCATGGCACTGTATCCTGTATTGTTAATACTTTGTACGTGGCGGTGTCGATTCATCGTAATTGCTGGAAAAAAATAAAATCTTTATGAAAAACCGAAAATAGCGCGGGATATGGAAAATCCAAAATGAAGTTTTACTGTAATCCAATTTCCCAATAGCTTTATTTACGTGAGTTACAAAATGCTGGTGTCGGATTTTTTTTAATAAAGCCATGCAGAATAACGATGCGTTTTTATGTTCAGCAATTTACTTGGAATGTACTGTTTGCATTACGCCCAAATATTATTTGAGTGCATGGAATATACACACTATTTTCCTCTAGGCCTCCGGTGTGAGTTAATTTAAAAAAAAACTTTTCAGGATTTATTTATTGCATGCCCTCAAATTACATGATAAAAATATGTGACGAACATCGTGCTGAAAATGTAGGAAAATATTGCGAAAACTTGATAAACTCTTTAAGGTATTACTGCAAATATAATAATATTGAGAGTTAGGTGATAAAAGTGACCAACTGAAGGACCGCGGACAAAAAAATAGCTCTTTAGGTAGCATTACCCGTAAAATAATGATAATAAAAAAGTTCTTTGTTCCAGAATGTGGGGAGGTAAACATAATCATAGGACAGCATTTTTTTCCATCTCACATAGGTGTCGTATAAATCGTTCTATCTCCCTAACTAACATGTTCTAAAATATGAATTAAACGGTGATAGAAAGAGAAAACTCCACGCTTAATATTAAAATATAAAAATATATGAATTAAACGGTCATAGAAAGAGAAAACTCCACGCTTAATATTAAAATATAAAAATTTAACCGTACAACCACTGTACGGTTAAATTTTGCGTACAACACCGCAAAAGTGCACCTATGTAAACCCAAAGTTTTCGTTAGCAATTTAAGAAAAAGGTATGAAATTTAGAGGATTTTTTATTCATTATTTTTTTCATGAATTACAAAAACGACAAAAAAACCTTTATAAAACATTTGCTTAAAGTGTATTTTTCTTTTTTTTTAATTATGAGTAATTTTAGAATAGAAAAAAACGTATAGTGAGCAATTTTTTATTTTTGTATTAATAACTTTAAGATTTCAATAATTATATGTTCATTTTTAATATAAACCTTTGAAAGCATTTTCTATCACATTTCAAAAATGATTTGTACTTTTACGGATACATTCCGAAATATTTATAAATTTGGATTTTATTGCAAAGCGGAAATTTTCTGACCGTCTGTCAGAATTTGCCCGAGATCTAATGAGATAATATTTATACAACTGCAAAATCACTGCGCTCTATAAGTAAATAATGTAGGACTATGTACCTACATACCTATAATATCCATAATAATATAATGTATGTGTATCAATCACCAACTAGGTAAATAGTTTAATATTATGCCTATTTTGCTGGTGGTTATAAGATTATATTATTTAATCGAAACCTGAAGCTCTATATCGAAACTAACCAAAGCAGTTAATTTCCATAACCTATAATGATCATTTTAGCACTATTTTTCAAGTCTGGAGAACAATGCAAAGTTTTTCAGCTAACAATAAAATTTTCGTAGTGATCGATGGAGCATTGTAATACCAGAGTCCTCTCAGGTTTACTATGAATTTAAAAAACAGACGTCTTTTTTTCGAATCCGTTAAAAAGTTCATTTTAAGTGCGACAATGTCGTGCTGTAACTATTTTCAACCAAATGAATATAAGTAAAGCCCTTGTGACGAATCAAATTACGTCACAAGTAAATTTGAATTAAACCTTATCTGGCATTGTGCATTCAAAGACAAAGAGAGTGTTGACAGATATGGAGCGAAAGGACAGGAGGGAGGAAGGGAGAATTGCGGGGTAGGGTCCCACCAGTTCAGAGAGCACGCGCGCCGGTGCAAGCAGTCAAGATCTAGACGGGAAAGAGAGGGGACAGGAGTAGTGGTGCAACACGAAGTACGGGTTCCCCGCCCAGCGACGTGGTGCTGGGCGGTGGATGAAGAAATTATAGAGAAGTTGAAGAAAGTGATTTGCAAGATGTGTATTTCCCCGCCCGGTGACCTAGAGCGGCGACCAGACGCGAACAGTGGCCAACGTACGAAGACGATGGCGCAGGCTGGAGGAGAATCGACTCGGCTAGGAAGGCCTGAGCTTCTGGACCAGAGGAGCTGCCATCGAGGACCTCGGCCTTACCAAGGCACCCGCAGAGAACCCAGTGACACGAAGGTAGTTTCAGTGAACAATTAAATGACGACGTGAACAATGGAGAAGCAACCCCGAACCATATGACAATTAGTTAAGATTTAGATGTAAGTAGATCTAAGTATAATATCTAAGTATAGATCATGTATTAAGACCTAGCCAAACCTAATTAAAATCCATATATTTAAAACCTTTATAATTAGATTCATCCCCCCTTTGTCCCAACCCAAGCGACCAGAGCTGGAGAGTAGGCAGAGAAGGCAGAGTGGAGAAAATGCAAATGTAGGTATAAAAAATGCACTTATTTAAATATCATTAATTATTCTGAGCTAGCTTCCGGTAACAAGGTGATACGTTACAATGTCGCCCGACGTGTGGCAGTTTTAGGTATTTTACTATATCTATCACTAATGTTATCGACATTCATGAATCCCGTCCCTGAAAAGAAGGTAAATATTTGCATGTTTTTATTATAGTGAATTTCTTGTACTTTTTCTCGATACTCGTATGAGTTCCCTTTGTCTTGTATAACCTTGTTTAGGTATATCCTTTTCTTCGTTTAGTTTGGGTTAGATTTTTATCGTTGCTATCTCATAATATTATTTGATAATATGAGATGTGTTATATTTTGAATATAATCTTTCTCTGTTAACGTTGTTATTATAAACAAATGTGCGGCGAGGTCGGAGACGTAATACGAGTATTATCTGACGGCGGGATTATCAAGTGTTATTTTTTGTTGGCAAGCTATTAAATCATTCTATAAATCGGCGCGTTGACTTATTCGGGATTGTGGGTACCTGGAGTTCAAACCTTTTATTACCGATCGGTTGAATAATAATTTCAAGAGTTTTAGATTTCATACGGTCACAAGTAAGACGGGCGATGTCAAGTGTTTTTTTGTTTGTTTGCCTAAATTTATGTGTTTGGGCTAATGATTTTAGGGAACCTAGTCGAGGTTAATTTTTGTTGATATTTTGGCAGGGTGTTTGACCCCCGAGTAGGGAACACGTCTTTGTCCCGTTGACAAAGGTCATCGAACCAAATAAATTATAGAATCAGTAATATAGATTTGCCGTGTATGGACGGTGTAAGAATAAAAATATAATTCTAAATGTCATTCGGAGAAATATATTTCCATACCACAATTTTGGTCAATTTTATGTGTTCGGTAAAAATCCGATAATTCAAAATTGAAGGCCAAAGACGGTGGATGTCGAGGGGAGAGAAGGGTTAAGACGCACTTACTAACGCGATTTGAGGAAAACAAATATCTGCGTTTGGCGAAACCGAACATTATCTTGCACCTAAAGTCTCGCGATGTTTCGAAAGCCTGCGCAGATGAGAAAATAAGGGGGCGTGCGTGAATGTGCAGATGAACTGCGTTAGGTACGTTTTATGAGAGCGATATAATGGAGCACCTATCACTGACACGATTTGAGAGGTACAAATACAAACGTTTGACGAAATAAATATGCCGAGTACCTAAATGTCTCCATATTTTAAAAGTAATCAGCGTGAGTGATAAAAGACCGGTGTTGGTAGTAGTGCGTCCACAAGCGAAAAAATGCGAAAAGCGAGTTAAAATGCGAAAACGAAGGCGAGCACTAAATGTCCCACGATTTGAGTGGTACAAATATGCATGTTTGATGAAATTTTTACGAATAGTAGTCTGCATGCGTGATAAAAGGCCGGTGTTAGTGTTGTCGTCAAACGAATGTGAGCACTGAACTTTGCACGATTTGAGTGGTACAAATACGCGCGTTCGATGAAAAGTAATATGAGTGTACCTAAATGTCTCCATACTTGAGTAGTAGTCTGCGCGCGTGACAAAAGGCCGAAGATTGTGTAAAAGTGCAAATAATGCGAAAAAATGCGATAGAATGCGAAAGAACGCGTGAAGAGGAAAACGTGATTCGAAAGATTCTACATTCCGGTTTTGGTGGTTTCTCCGTGTAATAGAAATTACCTGGCGCCTAATTTTCAATGTGTATCGCGTCGGGAGATACACTACAACTCTGTAATCATTTTTTATTTAATTTTTTCATCCATTCTCAGACGTACTATGGCATGTACACCAGATTTCTTGTTTTCGTTATCGATGATGTAGAAGTTTATAGATTTATGTAATTGAGGAGTGAATAAGTATTAGTAACGGCCTCCTTTACAAAAAATATGTTTGATTAAGAGTAAAACCAAAAAGATCTACGCGTAAGCAGGTATAAAATTTTATTATACTTCAGACTTGCCAGCGGTAATGATGGGAGATTGAACTCAAGTGGTACGTATGCATCCATTCCTTACCCATCCTGGTACATTGAAATTTTTGTCAAATCATGTTATGTTGTCATTGGTTTTTGGTCATATGGTTGGGAAGAGCTTCATAAATAAACAGTGAATACGATCCTCAAGTGTTTAGAGAGGACAAGACCGCTTTGTTAAATAAGAAGTGTTTATGTTAGTCGAGTGTTATTGTTTATCGTTGCTATTATTATGTTTCATTGTATCTTATGGTTTTCTTGTCATTGTATTCTATTGATGGGCCACATATTAATGTGAGTTTTGATGTTGGTTTAAAAGAGTATGAAGCGGAAAGGATTGTCATTCGATATGGGGAGATGATAAAAGAAGTTTAGACATTTGGTGGACAAGTAAATGTTGATTAAGATTATTAATGTTAAATTTTGAATTGTTTAAAATATAAGTTTTGTTTAGATCTTAAGTATCGTTCCGGATATAAGAATTGTTTAGAATTTAAGATTTTCCATGAGTAAACATATAAAGGTTGTCATGTGGGAAAAGGGGAAAAGAAAATTTTTATTTCTAGGAAACCAAAATTTTCTTTTGTAACGAAGGGGGTATTGTGACGAATCAAATTACGTCACAAGTAAATTTGAATTAAACCTTATCTGGCATTGTGCATTCAAAGACAAAGAGAGTGTTGACAGATATGGAGCGAAAGGACAGGAGGGAGGAAGGGAGAATTGCGGGGTAGGGTCCCACCAGTTCAGAGAGCACGCGCGCCGGTGCAAGCAGTCAAGATCTAGACGGGAAAGAGAGGGGACAGGAGTAGTGGTGCAACACGAAGTACGGGTTCCCCGCCCAGCGACGTGGTGCTGGGCGGTGGATGAAGAAATTATAGAGAAGTTGAAGAAAGTGATTTGCAAGATGTGTATTTCCCCGCCCGGTGACCTAGAGCGGCGACCAGACGCGAACAGTGGCCAACGTACGAAGACGATGGCGCAGGCTGGAGGAGAATCGACTCGGCTAGGAAGGCCTGAGCTTCTGGACCAGAGGAGCTGCCATCGAGGACCTCGGCCTTACCAAGGCACCCGCAGAGAACCCAGTGACACGAAGGTAGTTTCAGTGAACAATTAAATGACGACGTGAACAATGGAGAAGCAACCCCGAACCATATGACAATTAGTTAAGATTTAGATGTAAGTAGATCTAAGTATAATATCTAAGTATAGATCATGTATTAAGACCTAGCCAAACCTAATTAAAATCCATATATTTAAAACCTTTATAATTAGATTCATCCCCCCTTTGTCCCAACCCAAGCGACCAGAGCTGGAGAGTAGGCAGAGAAGGCAGAGTGGAGAAAATGCAAATGTAGGTATAAAAAATGCACTTATTTAAATATCATTAATTATTCTGAGCTAGCTTCCGGTAACAAGGTGATACGTTACACCCTGTAAAAGCCCCGATAAAGGGCGTTAATAAATTAATAAATTTTTAGGTACATAGTATAAAATGAAGTCGCTCCCGCTATATGTGCGCTTAGATCTTTTAAACTACGCAACGGATTTTCATGCGGTTTTCACCAATGGATAGAGTGATTCATAAGGAAGGTTTTTGGGTATATAATTCGTCAAGGTTTTGTGTAAATTGGTTGAAATATATAATATATCTGGCCAAGCGGTAGCGGGCAGTGGGCAGCGGGCAGCGGGCAGCGGCCTGGCAAACGGCGATGTGGATTTGATTTAACAAATGGCTTTGGCTATAAAGGTTGGGTAATGGCGTGGCGTTGTTTTTCGTTAACCACAGCAACGTGTGGCCGGGTCTGCTAGTAAATAATAAATAAAATGCTTTAAGTCTTAGAATGGGTTGTTTAAAAAATCTGAACAATTCATCGAATATTTGTAGTTAATTTTCACATTCTGTGAAAATTCTAATTAAGTTTTGTGATTATTTCAGTTTTATGAAGCAACTGGTCTATGATAATATAATATTGGAACTTAAATAGAAGTTACACAGAACGTGAAAATTAACTTAAAATATTTTGATGAATTGTTCAAATTTTTTTTAAACAACCCGGCCTTTGTATTTTATATAGACACAACTAAACTTTGCAATCGGGTGGATAGCAATATTGAAGCAAAAATATCTGTAGATTTGAGTAAACTTGTTCGTTAATTCGACCTTCGTCGGACAGAAAAGTTAATTGTGACAAGCTGTCGAACGCCAGTCATAAAAATCGGTTTCATTGCGAACTGACCACGAAGAAATCACGTTAAAACAGCAATGTAATGCGCGTTGAATAAACGTAATAAAACGACTGTTCCATTCCAAATGGATTCCCCATTATTCAGGGAGTCAATAGGTACTAGAATCGAATGCGGTTATCTTGCGCTTGACGTTTAATTGGAAGCATGCATCTTGCCAGTTGGCACATTGTATTAACCCTTAGTGGTAACCGCGGGAAGAAGATACTGGACTAACTTTTCACATAGCACACTCCAGACCAACTTCGTGTCTGTATGTCTTTGAGGTTTGGTGCTGCGAATATCTTGTGTTAGTGTTACATACATTAGTTACTTACACGTGGGATATGTGCAAACTACCTGATTATTAACGGTGGTTAATGAAAAGTTTCTCAAAAATTTTATTCACTTATAAAAGAATAATGAATAATTTATTATTACTGATTAGTGATTAGTAATCAGTAACTTTTACATCGATATAACCCTTTGAGAATTTGTGGGACTAGAAAGATCAAAGGAAGGGAATGAGATTAATGTTTTTAACTTCCTGGCTTTTCAGATCTAGTCACCAAACAGAGCAAAGGCCGATTTTTATTTTTATTTTTAATTTTGATACAACATTTTACGTTTCATATCACAATCCGATAATTTTGGCCTCACTGGATGGCTTACCCATGCAGAGGGCCCCAAAATCTTAAAGCAAAATATTAAAGCAACATCTCATTTTTTAATGGTTTTTGCCAGGGAGGTACCGATATGTTACACCGTGTCTTTCACTCTGGAATATAGACAAAAAATATTTAAAAGAAAAAATCCTTTGTTGAATTTATCATTGAGTGATTCGAATTAATGTTTTTTTCTTACGTCAACGTTAGAAAAATTGTATTAGTAGTATTGGAGATGGTACTAAAATTGCAAATTTATTTTAATGTTATATTTCTGTGGTGGTACAAAATTTAGTAGACCACGCGGCTTTCGATATATCATTACGTGAAGTTTTTAAATATCATTTTTTATTATAAAATCCAGAAATTTAACGAGAGTTCAAGTGGAGTGAGTACCCACATCTAGGACGTTTCGGTGTATTATAAAATTTATAGTCCTATTTGTATTGGCATTACAAGAAAACATTTCCGAAACAGACTATTTTTAATGCGTCGATAGTGTGGAGCACTATCAAAATTAAAACCCATGCAAAATAAAATCCACAATTACGGGGCCGAAAAAAATGACAACATTAATTTAATTTTTAAAAAACAAAAATAATTTTCTGTATATCCATTAATTGAATGAATGCAAGTCAAATTAAAAATAATTCGTAACATACATATAAAATAAATAATAATATTTGAATCTTCATATATAGTAGGAAAAATGAATTTGGAGATATTGAAATTTATTTATAATGTGTATTTATATAGTGAATCGTGAACACCTCGCCCGACATATGTAGATACACGGTTGACATTTGTCACATGAGAACGGGTCGTTTCTACGACTCGATCATCTCCTGTTCACCCCTTCATCTCCTCAAAAAAATCCTCCACATCTCCCTCGCATCTATAAAGATGACATAGGCCCTAAGGGAAATTATTTTCCCCAGGGCCTTCAGGGGTGGAATTAATGTAAAAAAACCTTTCTAGGAAAACCTGATTTATATGAACCTCAACCATTGTGATTTTGATTTGGTTTATTAAAAAAATAAATTCAATTATAACTTAATTCCCCACAGGAAAAACTAAGGCCGGTTACAGTGCTCGACCGACGGTCAGTGCGTACGTCGGTCGCGCTTGTCATTTGTATGAAAATTCGTAAATCGTTCAGTGCAGGACCGACCGTACGCATGCGTATATCGCTACGCAGTGCGTATGAGAATCGTCGGTCGAGCGCGTGCGCATCCGTACCGTCGGTCGACCGACGAGCTAGAAATGCTCTCTGGGCGACGATCGGGTGTACGTGATATCTACGTCTTCTGTTCCTAATACGTCTACGAAGATAATAAGAAGCTATTAATTAATTAATTTCGCCTACGACGTCCGGTCAGCTTGTTGGTCAAGCGTGAACTGACGGTACGCACCGACGGTCGGTCGGTGGTATGCGTATCGTCAGGACCGACCGTGCACATGCGTACAGTCAGGACCGACCGTTCGCACCGACCGTCGGTCGAGCACTGTAACCGGCCTAAACCCCTACACACACTTTTTCAAAAATCATCATCTAGTCAATTCACGCTATGTAAGTGTACTATATAAGTATAATAAATACAAAATAATACAAGAACAACATGTCAATCTACCAGACACTAAATGGGAAAATAATTCACCCACTCCAGATATTTTCATATCAGCGGGTTCGGCTCGGTAGAACTCCTAGCTTGACCGATATATCCTACTGATCCCTCAATATAAATATTTAAAAAATCTTTCGTAATCCTGCACGTGTTTAAAATGACTGATTTAAGCATTTTTATAAATAAATTCTTTGACAAATCTAATAAGCCTAAAGTTTGAATGAGAGAGCTGGGTATAAATGCCAGTAGCCGAAATAACAAACGGTAATATTTTTATAGTCTGAATGCCAAATTCTTTTAAACTCATTTTTAAACAGATTTTTGAATATTACAGGAATTTGGAATAGCGACATCAATAATATAAGTTATTTAAGTATGTTATATTCACGCAATACAGTAAGCCTACGATAGACTCTTTGTTTCAAAGTAGATACTTTCAATGTTTGTGGACAGTAATTAACTAAAAGCAAGATTATCCGATCCTATCCATGTCGAGTCATTCATGTTCAGATTTCAACAGCCAATCATAAAGATTTTGTGAACAAGTACTTTCCGAAACGTAAGCCCTCGTTAAACTTCTTAGTTTCACTTTATTTTGATTGCTCTCTGGTTGAATCCTTTTCTATTTATTGACGTCCGCGTCGGGCCAGTAGCAATGTATACTTGAAGCTATATGTACTGTGCAAACCTACCCACGTTTACGTGAGTAAACGGATGCGAATACGGAAGTCCCCTTGATTATAGAAGACCTGATTCAATTACTTTAGAATCTGTTTTAAAGTCGTAAAAGACATGTCGAAGAAGGGGGGAGTATAATCAAAGGTTAACTAACTAACTTACATAGACTGCCATGAGCGGTCGTGGTCATGCTACAATGAATACATTATTACTAGAGTGTTGAGAGTTCACTGCGTTGTTTTTAGAGGGAAAGGATTGGAAAAAGGGGAGCAAGGGTTCGATGATATTGGATATCTAATTTTGTATGTACATTCTAAATGTAAGTACGCGCATAACTTCCGAACGACTGTACCAAATTGGATAATTCTTTTTTTTTGTGTTCATTATTGTCAGGATAAGGTTTGTGTAAAACTACGGGTGAGCTCTGGAATTATGAAAAATGCATAAAATAATTGCAATAGGTGGCACGCGAGCTGTTCGAAAATTGAATGTACCGAGACTGAATGAATGGAATTCGGGAGGAGATAGGGAGAGGGGAACTCGTGTAGGGGTTTCGCGGACGGGGGGTGGGGGAACCATGTAGGAGGGAGGGAAACTCGGTAGGGGGGTTCACGGGACGGAGGAAGGGGGGTGGAGTGGAATAGGGAGAGGGAAGGTAGGAGGCGGAGTGGGAACGCGAGAGGGGAAGGAGATGCGGGAGAGGAAGGGGAAGCGGAAGGGGTACGGGACGAATGGGAAAGGACACGCAGGGAGAAACAAATTCATTATTAAATGGCATAGCTACGCCCGCCGGGTACCAGCTAGTTTTCGAATAAAATCGCGAACCGACCCACGAATTATGGGAAAGGAACGAAGGAATTAATCAAATAAAATTTCTTTGCCCACGCCGGGATGCGTATTTACAATCCCTACCGCGTTTCAGTCGCTTTAAATTTTCAATATCAAAATTTAAATATTTAGAAATAAAATTATTAATTTCTAATATACACATTGGAAAGATTATTTTATCTACATTTTAGAACATCGACCGTGGAAAAAAATTCACGAAGGATATTGTCAGTATTGTATACATGAACACGGTCTGTTATTTTCGTGCCTCGTGGAATGCCCCGAATTTTGTGTTTAGGTCTTTTTATAGGCGAACATAGCCTATATTTGTAGATAAATCTAAATCTGAAATTCTCTAGGGGGGGGGGGGGGGGGTTAAATCCGCCCCGGGTACCACCCATGCTAGCTACGCCACTGATTATAACGTAAATATGAGTGACCATGTGTTGAAATTAGTTAATTTGAAAATTTATTACTTATTATATTTAATATTTAAACTGGTATTTTCTTAATCGGTATCCATTTTGAATGCTGCAAATATGCTATTAATTTAGAAAATTAATATGTAACAGTAAGTAGAACAAAAATCAATGTGTAAATTAATGGTATATCTCAATATATAAAACAAAGTCGGGTTAGTTACACCATTTATAACTCAAGAACGGCTGTACCGATTTTTATGATCTTTGATTTGTTGGATTTCTCTCCGTCCCGAATAGCAGAATAGCTATTAAAACATCAGAAAAATTCACAAAAAAGAATAAAGTGCAGAAAATTCTCTTTCTTCTACAATTTGTATGAAACAAATTCTGATCTTTTGAAAGAGCTGCAGGAATATTGTGATAAGTATAATATTGAGTAGTGAGTGATTTCTAAAAATTAAAAAAAAACATCAAAAATTTCAATGCGATGATTGTTTTGCTTTTGTTCTTAAACGTGTAATGCTGCCCCTCTTTCCTACACACCAAATGTCAACAGTCGAAAATGGGACAAACGGTGAACGGTGAACCCCACAAAAGAAAAAGAAAAATACAATAATTATACAGAAAATGAAACAAAATCAAACAATGCAATTCCCATAAGTAAGTGGAAAAGTAAGAAAATCACCAAAATTATAAATCCGTACATAACGCCATCTCTGATACTGACAAAAACAAAACACGGATAGTGGAGATAATCCACCTCTTACCCGCCCTGGTATAAGTAACTGATGGTTACTCCTTCAAGGCTCTCGCAAGATTCTTATTTTTTTTTATTAAACGAAGCTACATTTATTTATTTTGAACGAATCTAGACCTCCAGTGTCCATGCATACGTTGTTAGTAAGCAGTATACAAGTGCTTAACAGGAAAAACAAAATGCAAAAAAATAGGTTAGTAAGACAAAGATAAATTAAACAGGGCAAAAGAAAAACTCATTCATGAGACTCCATGACGCGGAATTGCATCTGTAAAAAACCTGCAAGCACCTGTATAAAATAGAGAACATAAGAAATACAATAAATCTCAAATCAATTGGCAAGTACCAACAAAAAATGTGAATGGCTTTCGGTTTGACCATAAACTACACTTAGCTTCCGTGTCCCTTAGCCAACCACTCAGTGAAGCCTCAAAGAATGTTAACTGAATATTTGGGGTAAAATAACCGAAGACTAAAAGAAAATTCAGCGTTGGGTAGTCAGAGGCAGGACAAAGGACAGTCAAGGTCGTGTGATCAAACCTCAAGCCTGCACATGTCATTGGGGGAGGCGCAGATATGCAAAATTAATAATGTAACTAAAGATAAAGCAGAGACGAGGTCCAGCACACCCCCATACGGGGATAGGAAAAAAAAATAAAAATTTGGAGTTCAGTTCATCCAAAAAACATTGAAATAGTTAAAGACAAACAAAACAAAACAAGGAACATGGCATAAATTAACAGGTAGTATAGTAAATATAAACAAAGCAAATTGCAAAGCAATTATATACATTTTTGAAAATATAATGAACAAAATAACATAACGCAAATTTAAATTATAACATATAACTTATAATATATAATAAAATAAAAGAAATAACATATTACAGAAACACAAAACACATAAATCATAAAAAATAAATCCAAGTGGTAATTGTAAATGAATAATGAAGTGAGTGAGTGTCCGTGAATTCAGAATTTATTTTATAATTTATTTTCTAATTATTTTATGTATTTTGCTTCTGAATTCACAAAACACGGACATTGAAGTACCCACCACTGTCCCGCCCCGGTATAGGCGACTTATGGTCGCCCCTTCGGAGCTCTCGCAAGAATCTAATTTTTTATTTGAACGACTCTACATTTAGTAAAACGAATCTAGACCTTCAATGTCCCTACATACTTCGTTAGTTGGCGGAAATATAGGATCGCCTACAGTCTAAGCTGTAATAGTAAAAAAAAAAACTAATACTACTGGTGTTAGTAAACAGGAAAATATAATACAGAGAGAAACAGAATATATATGAAAGATAAACAGAGGGAGACCACACACTCCGAGACTGCAGGCATCTGCGTATAAAGAGAATAAAAAAAAACAATAAGTTTAGTAAATAAGACATATAACATTTCAAAAGGTAAAAAATGAAGGATAACCGTCATGACCGTAAAAAAAACACGGACAGTTGCGTATCGATAATTGCTTCACTGAGTAATTTTTAACTTAATAAAAACACAATAGTTATTGATTCTGAGGCGGTACGGAGTTAGCCGGTTCAGCTAATTAATAATAATTAATTTAGAGATGACAAAGTATGAATACTATTACAATGTATTGGTATATTGTTGGCTGCATTGTAAAAAAATGTCACTCCCATTCATGTCCCTAGTTAAGACACATTGTCACGGGTGCATTACGAATGTTCACTGTTCACCGGCAACCAAGGTAGGCAGTGATTCGTCTACAACCAACAACTCGCAACCTGCGATTGTGACGGGCTTGAGGTTGTATTGGGGTAGTATTTAGTTTGCTGGTAATGGTGGCGTAACGGAAGCTCCCTCCTTATCTGTATACGGGGGTGTTGGATAATGGCCACGGACGTCCGAATAGCCGAGACGTGGATTTTTATTATCCCCTAAAAGCGGGCGTGGTGCTACTGTAGCCGCCTCGAGAACGTGACGGCAGTGGTGTGACGCGACCACTCCGTGATGTCTATATCGAAGGCGACTTAAAAAAGCACGTGATTCATATTATGGATATTTTAATTTTATTTATTTATTTTTATTTATAAACAGAATCAAACAGTACTTAAATTAGTAACATTGTGAAAAAATGTACAATTACAAGTACATTTCATGGTGGGTACCTATTATGTGTTTCATTGTAGTGTCTTATTTACGGTATCCATATTAAGTAATTACCGGGTGATGTGTGTAGTGGGAAGGTGTGTGTGTGAGTATGTATGTATGTATGTGCATTGAACAATTTATATTATTGACAAAATATAACGCGGTGCTTTCATTGAAGCAAATCACCGATCTTAACTAAATTTATAGATTTTTTAAAACTGAAATAAAACAATAACTTTGTTTGTAACCAGTATTATGTTTTGTCTCTTTCTGTATGTATATACAAGATTACAAATTGTTTTTTTTTCAGTTTATTTTCAGAAGAAGATGCTTGTGTTAAGTGAAACCGGTCGGTATTATAAAAAATGAAATAAATAAATCGCGGTTTCTAACAAAGTTACTGTTTTATTTCAGTTAATATATCAAACGATAAAGTGACTGTTTTATAGCAAAATATGTATTTTTTAGGTTGAACCTAATTTAATGCTTAAATATTTTTGCTTATAGATTTTTTGAGGCTGAAATGTGGTGTCTGTGCCAATATTGAGAACCAAATAAATTGATCTTAAACATATTTAAGGATAATATTCTTTTTTACAATTTTTTTATTGCAATAGAAAGAATATGGGTTACATTTAAATACGTATTATATTTAAGGTCATTACCAATGATATCTATATCATATATATCTCCTTATCAGAAAAGATGAGCTCTTGCGCCTGATGAGGGATCCACGTTGTTCAATTGGATAGTACATAGATATGTATATGGATTATAATAATACGTTAGTTCTGTTTTTTTTATGTGCTGCAAAAATGATTTTCAGTATTTATAAATTTTATTAATACAACTAATATATTAACGATGTAAATTGTGTATTTGCAACTTTTTCTAGGAATTTATTTTTATCACTTTACAATATTTTGGAAAAAAGGGATGCCGAAAATTCAACAAATTTGTTTTTTTTTCTAAGCAATTTGCTCGAATAATATGATTATACCTACGTATAACGAGCGATTAGCATAATATCTGTGACAATTTGGATTAGGGGTAGGTAAGTCGTATTTTAGTCAAATCGGGTTATAATATATAATGTGAGGCGAAGTTGATATTTTGAATCAGTATGTTTTGAGCTGACAAGCAAGTCAATCGGTAGGAAACTGAAAAATGAATAGATTTGTAGTTTTTGGCATTTTCCCAAATGATTTAAGGTAAGTCGTATAACTTACAAGTACACAATATTTAAAAAAAATCTTGATATATATTCTTACTTTTCCGTATAATTTAAAAAAAAATAATCCGATTTAATATCAACAAATTAACAGAGTTCATAATCGGGCCCCTGAAAAATGATTCTCGTATTGTTCTCGATTCTTGTATTGATGTAGTTATCAGCTATTTCGTTACCAAAATATAAACTTAAAAAAAGTCAATAATAATCTCATATTTTACAACGGAATCTTATTTTATGAAAAAAATTATAACTTTGCCAGCGAAAATTATAATTTAAATTATTTAACATACTGTCGTCCACTGTCCCATTTTACGTATACATATAAACGTCAATTATTGATACAGAGAGAATATAAAATTTTTGGAGCGAACGAGAGATGGGTTACACATGAATTTAGTGAAATTGTAAATACATTACATAAAAAAAAACTGCTTTTTGTACAACTACCACGGCATTTGCTTCCAGGCTTTACTTTTAAGAAAATTTTTCATTGCGTTCCACTGTCATTGAAAACAATACAAATGGATAAGTCCCTCTTCGGTTACCAATTGACGTTACGCCCCTGTGTATTCGGTCGTAAAATGGCAGTGGCGGCCGCGAGAACTCAAAATGGCGGCGCTTTCGAATAGCGGGAAGTAATTAAACACGAGCACGCTCCTAGCCTAATTTATACTGCCACCATAAAGCGTTACTGCCTTTAGCCGGCTTCGTTAGATGGGATCATTTTTACACAGGTCTTCTGTCAATAAATCAATCATCTACCAAGGTCACATCATCAGCCATCACGCCTCTATATCTGAGTAAATACCTGAGACATAAATACTCAAGGTGGATTATCTTAATCAATCTGCAAACTGTGTTATTAGTTGCCGGGAATAGATGAATTAGCTGAAAATAGCATTATTAGAATGCCAAATTATACACACATTAAAAAAATGCCTACGTCAGGGATACCTATACTTGCTAAGCTATTCGATTCGAAGTCAGGAATTTGTCGGAATAATATATGTACTTACGTTATATCCAGAATCAATTTGAAAAGATTAAAATTTAATGCACAAAGAACACCCAACCTTAACACAGCTTTTCAAAATAATTCCTTATAATTCGTAAGCACCATTTATGTATTTATTTTCGACATCAAAACATAATAATGGATTCTATCCAACTCGGAAACTTCTTGGAATACACAAACCATTGAATAATGAAATGAAATTTATGGTACCTGGAAGTTAATGATCGGTATTTACCTTACTATGTTATATTTCCTGAAGTATATAAATATATCTATAAATAGGAAATGTCGAATATTTCCTTTGATCCATCAAGTGTTGATTTGGTTTTCGCACCAAGTCAATAATTTATTTCAATCAACAATACGTTAAGTTAAGTGATTAGGTTTGTACATGTAATATTGGAATACAAGCCTCTTTAAGGCTGGCTATTTAAAGAGCGAAGGCACGTGTTACTTTCGCTTGAAAATCAGGATTCATCCCTTGAAACCTTCCAGGCAATCTTTCCCCGGGGCAAAGGGCATGAAATGGACAAACTTTGCTTATAATGCAAAAGGAAATTTACAGCCCTTTTTCAGTGTAAGTTCGGCCCGCTCTAAAAAACCCAAAGAGCTATCCCGTGCCCCGAGGGCCGAAGATAACTTTAATGCAGTAGTTTGGAGTGGAATACTTGGACTTATCGCCAGATAAAATATTAACTTCTTTAGCTTCAGGATTCTTGTTCTTAACTTACGTAAATATGCAAACACCAGGAATTTGTGTAGGCGGATACCGTTCTTCACCCTTGTTTATGTTCAACTTATATTAGATGATTTGATTACCTGAGATGGAAAATAGCCTGAATTTATAATAGAGAACTCCAGTCCATTTTTTTTATTTTTTTTAACGAATAAAGACCTTCAAACTTAAATAACTGCATTTTTATTTTTATAGTTAGTTTTAATAGTTAAAATAATTGTCAAAGTTTTAATTTTTCTAGACCATCAGAAAAGCACCATATCTATGGTGGATTGTTAATATGATGATATGGTCTTCACCCACCGATAGTTTATTAACCTTCAAGTTGTCATATTGAATCAGTGATGTTATGTCGAGGGAAATTTCCCTATATCTAGGGGAGAAAAATATTTTTTAGGGATAAGGGAAATCAGGACAAAAACTAGGGAAATTTCGAACTCTGGCAAAATGTTTATTACATATGACAATATTACTGGTATTTTTATATATATATATTATATACGTATACATATATATTTTTTGGAATTCCTATGAATCTTAATTATTGTTCATGTACTTACATGCAATGTTATTTTTAACACTGACAACTCAAAATGATATTATATGTATCTAAAAAGATAAATGGGACCTCTGAAAAAAAAATTAATTTATGTTTTAAGTTCTGTTTTTTCGGTGATTGTGGTTAATTTTTATTTTGCAAAGTGTTTTTTTTTATTTGGAATTCAGTTTCTAATTCAGTGGTGAGTGCATTCGTACTTTTAAATTATTACTTCACGTAGCAAAAAGTGTTTTATTTGGAAAAGCACAGTATTATTAGTATATTTACCAAGTTCCGATATCTTTCCAATTAATTAATCATATTAATTAACATATAACAGGATTAGTGTTACACAATCAGGTGGCTACGTAGGTATTTGCGTAAATGTGAAATTCTAGGGAAATTTCACTTCGAAATCTAGGGAAATAATTTTTTTGGGCAGAACATCCCTGTTTTAAATGATAAACAACATGGCGGAATCATGAACAATCATGAATCATGAGGCTACTATGACAATTAGGTGTGAGAAATCGTTTTTTATTCAAGATTAACTGCTTTTAATATTGGAAAACATTGGTAAAATGTCCACATTTCACCGTTACTGTTATTGTATTTAATCAAAGTGCAATATAAAAACAATAAATCTCTCTCTTTCATTGTTAATACATGTGACATCGTGTTTTGTGTTAGGCGTTACTTTGTAGGTACATTGTTTTATGTATAACACATACAGAAACTGGTATTTATACCTAATACTGATCATGACGATTGTGTGTATAAAAAGCCCTTGATACTAAAAAGAATTTGAAAATACGATCGATGTATCGTCAACCAAATGTCAAATATGACAAGAGGCAAAATTTGTTGTAGATTTTCCGCAAATATAGCCCCTTTCGTAAATTGTTGAGGACCTAAATTATGTTTCAATAAACACAATAACTATTATTTATCTAAATCTCTATAAACAGTATGAAAATAAACCAAAAACACGAAATTTTGAATTGCGTATGTGCACTTGTCATTTCAAATGTCAATACAATACAATAAACGCGATCACCAGGTGACAGTGGGTGAGTGTGACGCGTGACGTCACCATTCACCATTTCAGTAATGCCAACTTAACGCTGTGTTTTCAGGAGAGGTTGAAAAATGCACTTTTTAATAATTTTTTAAAACTCTGCGTTTAATATTATGAAATAAAACTTATATATTCAGAATCAGCTTTTATTGGTCTATATGAACATATTTTTTTAAAGCCATAATATTTTTCACTGGAGTTCCTTATTGTGGACAATTTTTTTCTTACGAAATGTACATATCTACTTGGTTTCCGGACTCTAGTGATTCCGCGAGAAACTGGTGAATCTAGTTCACATTTGGGTTCAATTTTTTGGAATAACTTTTTTTTGATTTGAGCTATCGTTTTCGAGTAAATCAAATAAGAAAAATCTTCTGCTACGGGGGTTACTATAAGCTATTTATTTATCTACGCTAAAATGCGTCTAAGCTTGGAACTGGCTCAAAAAAAAGATTTTTAACTCCTAAGTTGTGGAAAATATTTATTTTGGGTTCTCATTTGATGTACATAGATTCACCAGTATTCTGCTTATACCGGGAGTTTTCGAAAACCGCGTATAAAAAAAATCTGGTAGGTAAGTATTGATTTATAAAATTATTTGTTTACGGATCAACCTTTTTATCGGATTTCTTTTGTTTATTGTTTGTGACCATTTCTAAATAAATTATGGTAGTTATAGACTTAAATTTTTGATGCTTGATAAAAATTGGTAGACTTGTTAATATTTTTTTTCCTTCGTTTAAGAGTTGCCTCAACTTTTATTTAAAAGAACATAAACTCTCAGAGGGTGTTTCAGATAAAATGAAAAATCGTACATTGTTTACCAAAAACGTAATATTTAATAAAATACAGAAAAATTTCGAGAAAATTAAACATTGAAAAATCCATTCAAAAAGTACATTAAAAAGAATATGGAGAAAAAAACTTCGGTAGAGATTGAACACAAAAATCATCGTTCAAAATATAAAACGGATTACCACTATAATTCCTACCACCTAAAATCCAATAAATTTCTCATCGAATTTCGGAAAATTTTCAAAGTTTTTAAAAAATATTAAGGTGCAACATGTTGCTGATTACTTAAATAAATACCATTTTTAAAATTTCATAAAATTATCGCTTAGATTTTTGAATTTGAAATAAATTTTATATTTATTAATTGGAATATTTTAATTTTGAATATGAACAAATTAAAAAAAAACTTATATTTTTACTCTAAACATTTAAAAATGGTAGAAAACTAAGAAATTTGGCGAAAACATTCCTTTCATATTCAAAACCATTCACACAACTTTTTATCTCGTTTATAAAGTAAAAAAAAAAACATTTTAAATTATTGAAATATTTCCCAGAATGATTCAGCGTGGCTGTGGTTCCTAGACGGTTTGTTTTATTCTCCGCCAATGACAGAGTTAGGTGCACAAAATGTTGTCGCAGTCCGCCATTAGAATTCAAGTAACTATTGCCGAGAGATGATTTTGATCCAAAGGTGCCTGTGAATTTTTGCTAACTGTTTTATATTGCAAATCAGCATAGTGTGGGCTCCACTGAAAACATCATCAGATTACATGCTACTATGAGTACGCTATTGCGTAATACTCTGCTTTGGTGTTGGGCTTTCAGACTTGCATCGGGAATCACAAGTGTCTATTAGGCAGAGAGGAGAATCAATCACGTTTACTCCGATCCGTGAGGTCAGAGAAGAGTTAGGGTGAGCTCACATAGAGAATAATCAAAAAAATTACATTTTGGATTAAATGCATAAGCAATATAAACGTTGACTTGTATGATTTATATTTACCTGCAGATTCATTAAACATTTAAGTTATTAAAAAACACCACTTTTCAAAGAGTTTTTATTCAATTGACGAGGAAACAGTCTGTTAATAATATGTCCGAAATAACATCATGTTTTCAAGAGGGGATTTTCATGTGTCAGTTTGATGAAACGCAACGTTGCCTTGTCTTTCGGAGCCTAGTTAAAGAAAATTTTTATTAGTATTAAATCGAATCTAAGTTTTTCCAATTTTTATTCAATTTGTAACTAAAACACCGTTTAATGGTTGGAAAGTGTTTTTTTTAATTAATTAGGCATCAATCATCGTTTGAGAAATATTTAATGTTATTCCTGTCCCTACACACTTAACAAATACATAAATGGAAAGAATTTAAAGTGACACGGTTTTATAGAATCACGATCATCCTAAAGCCGGTACATTTTTTGGTTAAGGCTCTGCAACCGGGCCCGAAAAGAAGAAGATGGAGAGATACGAAATTACGAATGTCAAAATCGATGCAAAAATTGCGAAAATGTTTAATAAAACACGACTCGTTTAAAATAGAGAAAAAATCTCGCGGGCATTATCTTAAACAACATTTAAAGAAACACTGTGAACATATATATAACTTGTGAAATAACTGAAACAAACGTGTTGATAATAATTTTCTAGCATACTTTTTTCTATTGAGGGAATTTTATATAATTTGCGTTTCGGCGCGGGAAAAGTCTAGATATTATCTTCAAGAACAACATATATTTTTTTAAGAGCTTTAAAACTTACCGTGTTTAACGGAAATATGTAATAAATCGGTACAAATCCGGGTTGCGGGCCCTTAAAGTTATTGAATTTACACATTTTTGCCGGGGGTTAAAAACAAATGGTTGTTTCCTTTATCATAGCATGTAAACATTTATTAAAAACTTTCATCTGCAAGTTGGCGAATGATATACTACTTACGAGGTGGACGAGCAGAGTTTGGTAAAAAATATTAGTTTTATAAATATTAATTGATCAAATCTTCTCACGATATTGATTACTTCGATGAATACCTAGTTACATATATATTTTTTAATGTTTATGTGGATATTTCTCATTACTGAATATCATACTCTCTCACCAGAGTCTTGTCAAGGTGTAGGTACTCACTTAACTTTTCACTTTTAGGGTGGTTCGTGAGTTCCGTACGAAAGTTAAATTTACTTCTACTCGAGTAATTGATATCGTTAAGTCAAGTTTATGATTCTACTTAAATACTTCTTTACAGCCGAATGATTATCGCAGCCAGGAAAACTGTACATTTTAACGGCGTCAAGTAAGTAACTCGTTATGTGCCGTAAAATATTACTGCCTGAATAATTATTGTTGTTTGCAGTTGAGTGCTTTTCGGATTCATCGGTTGATAAGTTTTTTCCGAAAAGCTTTATGTTAACAACACCTTTTCCATAAATTTAATGGTCCATGGAACCATGGCTTCGTAAGGTTCTTTGATTATTCCCCTACCGAAGTTGTTAGATAGACGTCGAAATCATAATAATAATAATTGGATAATTTGTATAGCGCCGTTTTTGTGAAAAATCACCTCAAGGGAGCTTTACAATTTATTATGAATCCTAGGCTCTATCTAATTTTATTATTTTCAAATAGATACAGAATCATACTTACCTGCAGGACACTTCCGACAAAACACACTTTATTAGAAAGTTTATGCTTATGCTACGGGGAAGATACGACTTTGCACGTGGAGGACATTATATTCAAAACACTGGACATTGCGTGAGTTTTACATTTATATTTAACAGAAGATTAATGCCAAAATTGAGTTAATATTTATTTTTAAAGTCTGGAGAATTTTAAGAATTTGCTTTTATACACTTAGTTATTTACAATGCTGCGAGCCGTGAAGGCGAAGGTGAAAGTTTTTTTTTTTTTTTTAACTTATGGATACGACTGTCTGAAAAGATGAGTTTTAAGTTTAGCTCTAAATTGCGCTGAATCTGTGATCATTCTTAACTCGTGTGGCAGTCTATTCCAGGCTTTAGGTCCCGACACTCCGAAAGCACGCTCACCGAATTTAGTATCTGGTGTGCGCTTTGGTTCCTTCAACCTTCCAATCGCTGATGTTGCTGCTGACCTGAGGGTTGATTGTCGAGAATTGGAATTTTCTGGAATACACATTTCCGATAAGTAAGTCGGAGCCATTCCGTTAAGAGACTTGAATACCATCCAGCAGAGCTTAAACTGGATTCTCTCGGGGCACTTGATCCAGTGAAGATTTTTGAGATGCTCAGAAATATGGGAATATTTAGATACGCCGGTGCACATACATAGATTTTAATGATTTAGGCGGCCAAAATTATTTTTGGGGTTATTTTAGTTCTAAGTTCAATTACAATAAAGAAAAGGTATATATTTATAAAAACATACATATATTTGTCACGTTATAAAGAACAGTAATATATAACAGAGCTATTTTCACTAAAAAATACAAATGAATGGAAACAGAATTTAACAAGTTTTCTTTAAATACAAAATTACATTAAAAAATGGGTATCTTCAGGTCCAGATGTCTCTACTGACTCTGTGTTTGGGTGGTTTTTTCTGTAACGAAAACAAATTGTTCTTACCTGTATTATCGCAATCCATCACAGTTAAAACGGAAATATTAGCTTGAAATGAATAATGCACTTTGGAAAGTTATAAGTTTAGGAGAGCGCCGAGACCCGACATGTACACAATTGTTCACTATCGAATTCCGACTGATCAAAGTCGACTCCCGCGCTTCAAAGGCGGGGGGAGAGGATGTTATATTGTACATAGAACTGTTGACTCACCAATTGTATAGATACCTTACTATTATATTGATTTAAAAAAAAAATACTTTTGGCCGTCTAAATCATTAAAATCTATGTATGTGCGGTGATGAGCCTTGCCGCAGCGTTGAAAACAGATTGTAATTTGTTGATTTGATATTTTGGGAGACTAGCATATATTCCGTTGCAATAATCTAGACGTGAAACAACATACGAATTGACTAGGAATTTAGTTGCCTCTGTTGTCAAGTTTCTCCGTACTGCTTTAATTTGCCTTAATTGAAAGAACCCCGTGCTTACAGTTCTGTTCACTTGAGTTTTAAGGGAAAAATCAGCGTCCAGATTGACGCCTAGTAGTTGTATGCATGTCTTTGGAGTGATGTCACTTCCTGAAATGGTAATTGGGGAGTTATCAATGTTACGCTGACGTCTACTTGTGGCTGTCCAGAGAAACTCAGTATTTTCAGGATTCAGTTTCAATCTATTTGAGGTCATCCAGCGAGTGATTGCTTCTATACACTCGGTTATGCGAGTTTTAAGACTGTCTATTTCCTCTGGTAAGCAGTAGAAGTAAACTTGTTGGTCATCAGCGTAGCAGTGAGAAAGAAGACCAAATGATTCGATAATTTTAGCGACATCATTTGTGAAGAGGATGAAGAGAAGTGGGCCCAGAACAGACCCCTGGGGAACTCCAGATGAAAGGGTTGCATATTTTGATTGTTTTTTCCCCACTTTTACGGCTTGTACGCGGTTGACCAAGTAAGATATCAGCCAGTCTAAACCAAAGGTTTAAAACACCGCAGTTTAAACCAAAGGATTCTTCTAATCGTTTAATAAGGAAATCATGGTCAATCATGTCAAAAGCGGCACTCATGTCTAAGACTGAAAGGAGTGCCAGTTTACCCGACTCGATAGCAAGCGTTATAAGCAAATCATATTTTTTTTTTTTAAAAAACCCTTGCTAGAGAAATGCGCCAGATATTTATTTCAATGGAAGTAAATCTTTTAACGGTTTGATGACATTTCAAACCCATCAATAAAGTTTCTGACTAAATCGTGTATGATTAATTTAATATTTTTTTTGTTACATTTGAAAGGTGGGTATGGGTACCGCCGCCCCAGGAACCATTATTGGATTACCAACACCTCTGCCATAGGTCACCTCTAGTGGTTCGCTACGTTTGTTGACTTAGCAGGGTTGCCCGGGTTTAGGAGGCGAGGTTTGTCCGGGTCTTGGCGGCGGATGCGTGATCGGGATCGGAAGAGACTGGTTGAGGAAGACCTGTAGACCTCTCCTGCAGGACTGTCGGAACATTGCCTTACCTACGGATGACGTATTGTTCCATACTCACTGTCCGTCACTCCTGGACACACTGACCCCCATATTCCTGCCTACGCCTCATACCTTTTTCTTTCCCACTACTTCCTCTTCTTCTTTTCCCTAAAAAGACCATCTTCACGGCATCCCCAAAAATGACATAGGTCCTGAGGGGCATTATTTTCCTCAGGGCCTCCTTTGTGGAGCTAATATAAAAAAATAAAAAACCCTCCATACAGGAGGCCCCGAGGAAAATAATTACCTCAGGGCCTACGTAGATGGTGTGTGGTGGGTTTTTTTAAGAAAGGGAAGTAGAAGAAGTTCTGGGTAGGGAATAGGTATGAGGGGTGTGTAGGAATCTGGGGATCAGTATGTCCAGGAGTGACGGACGTACGTATCCATTCCTTCAACTGCAGTGCAAGGCAATGGGTCGAGGGACTCTGGCTGGAGAGGTAATATACTAATAATAACATTATATTTATATAGCGCAGTTTTGTGACATTTCACTTCAAGTGCGCCAAAAACGTCAAAAGACCTCTTCAAGTAGGCTTCTTTGATCCAGCCTGCTACGCAGCAGGTGGGCAGATACATCGGCCACCAAGACCTTGACAAATCCCACCCCACGAACCCGGGCACCCCTGTTAAGTCACCAAACATAGCGAACCACTTGGGGTGACCTACGGCATAAGTGTTGATTATCCATTAATGGTTCGCAAGGCGGCCTATCTATGTTTATGTGGTAGAAATTATTACTTATTTATAAATTGAAGAATTGTGTCATTAAACTTGAACAAACGTAACTAGGTCCCTGTAACTCAATTGGAGGAGAGAGTCCCAGCTAAGAAAAGTCCTGATAAGACAAAGGATCTGCATTCGATTCAGTATGGGTAGGGGCATTATTTAAAACAATATTGAATCACATTTTGAAATGTGGAGATCAGTATATAGGTACTAATATGAAAAATGAATGAAGATTTCTGGAAAAAATATATTTATTTAGATACTTACAAATTTACCTTTCAAAAATGTTTTTTCCTATTTTTTTTACATTATTTACTAAATAATTATCTATTATATTTTCGCATTTCAAAACGACTGAAAAAGGTGAGCATCGGGATCGCTCTCACGCAACTAAATGAAACACCATTATAATTTTTCTGCTCGGAGATAATATTTTTACAATTTTTTTGATTTATTTCTGCGCTGTTATCTCTTCCACGGAAACGAAGGAGCAGGTTTACGAAATAAGCAAAGTAAATAAAAAATAATACCTGCTTTAAAATGCTAATGAGGAGAATACAGGATAATAAAAGCAGGAAAGAGTTCTCTGGCAAAGAAATTAAATCAGTTTATTTTGATTTAACTATTTCTTCTAAACACTTCACAACAATTATTTATTTCACCTATTTTGCTAGAGGATTCATTATACATCACACTTCTTTTTACTTTTAAAAATATTTTTTTATAAACAATCAATTCATAGTACAAATGCAATAATCACGAAGGTTCTGGGTCTGTCTTAGTTTTGTTTATAGGAAATTCATTTTCTTTAAATACGAGTATCTCTGACGATTCCTAAGACGAACATTCCCCGGAGAAATGGGGGGTGTCAGAAGAAAATATGGCATGCAAGTAGATTGAAGAAAAAGTCGGCAATACCCAGTAAATCCAATGAATCAATTATTACAGCAGTCATTTCAAGCCAAGAGCTAGAATAATATTGAAATAAGTAATTATACATTTTGTGAATAATTCCATCAGATATATGCCAAGAGAGTGTTTTATCGTCGTTGTATATTCTTGCAAAGAAACGGCGTGATGGTTTGTTAATTCAATAGTTACTTTTAATGGAATTATAGGGCAAGCTTGGTTACGACTATTTTTCAAATAGTAGGTACCTACCGACAAAACTTTTAAAGTATAATCAACAATCGTCTTATGTGTTCAAAGCGTTAATGTTCATGGTAACCGCTAATATTTTAAAATAATTATCAACTACATTTTTCTGTTTTGTTCCATTCTCTATTAACATGACCTCGTGAAGTAGTATCCTTCATTATATTTTCATTTACTACATTTTTCCTATTGTTACCATGTTTGAACACTATTATAATACCTAATTAGTATAAGCTTTCCCTGAAGAAGGAACGTTTGTTCCGAAACCGGTCGGATTTACGCATTATATAAGTGGTTTATACAAAGTTGAATTGTTTCATTTTTCTATACTTAAACTACGACTAAATTAATACACAATAACACTTTTTCTAAAGCACTCGAACAATCATGCACAGGTTCTCCTGGCGGGGTGTTCACAAAACATTACTACAGTAGCTGATAAAATTACACTCTGCCATGTTTAACTTTAACTGCATTTTTGTGTGATTTGTACCTATCATACATTATTTACCTGTAAGTTGTATGTATGAGTCCAGAATTAAATAAACAAATTAACTAACATATTTGTAAAAAGCATTAACTTTATGGCTCGCCATAATTTACAATAAAAAACACATTAATTTGTTTAAGACCACTTTTATTTTAAAACACTCTACCAGTTATAATATTCTCCTGACGAAGGAAGGGTGCTTCTGAAACAGTTAGAGTGTTTTAAAATAAAAGTGGTCTTAAATTTGTTTTTTTATTGTAAATTAACTAACTTTTACAATCTTTAATACTAGTCTTTAGTATTCCTAGACGGAAAGTTGGTTGATAGTTATCGCAGACTAATTGAAAGACATCGAGAATATGGAAGGACAAAGAAGAGCGATATCCGCAGAGCAGGTGTGCTGTCAAGGCGTCATCACTTTTGCAGTCCAAATGTTAAAATATTACTATTCAACGCAATCTGCACATCGCCGCATATCTGTGGGTAGATTGCACTGCATCCCAATGGCATACCCTAAAAGTTGCTAACAATAATGCCTATCGCCAACTATTCCACCTACCGAAACACTGTAGCGCTACGGAAATGTTCCTGATGGGACGAGTGCACCCTTTCAAAACACTTTTCCGCCACAGCATAGGAAGCTTATGATACAGACTGATGATCGAAGAACACAAAAACACTGCCATTGTTGCCTGGTTGGAGTCCTCCCCGATGGCCCTCTGGAGACGGACGATGGTCAAGTATCCTCCGTAAACGGCTGCTTCCAAACATTTTTGTGATTTTTTTTTGTTATTTTTCAGTACTTATTCGTTTCATTTTGTACGTATTGTTATTTTGTAACATTTTTGTAATATTTGTCTAATTTCTCGTTTGTTATTTCGAAATAAGGTATGAATTGCATTTCACTACCCATGCATATATTCTGGAATAAAACATTACCATTATTGTTTGGTTGTGCAATTTTACAATCAAATATTCAGGAAGAATCAAAGCCTGTATTTATAATTTAAAGAAAAAGTCGCAAATAATTCACAAATTACAGCACTAAATAGATCAGAAAATTAAATGAAAACAATTGGCTTTGTGTAAACACCACTATATAATCAATATTCTCAACTTGTTTCGAAAAGTACGTTTTCTTCGCTAGGATAAGACTAATAACGAAGAAAACGTAGTTTTAAAAACATGTTGAAAATATTGATTATAAAGTGGTGTTTACAGTCATAAGTTTATAGTCATAGTCATTTGTTTTTATTTAATTAAAAATGATGCCACAAAGTGTATTTGCAAAGTTTGAAGAAGTCCATAAAATCTTCAATAAAAATTAAAAGCTCCGTCAAAGCGTTTTTCATATTGTTTGAAAATAATGCAAAAAATGGCATAAGTAATAATAATTCTTCACACTTCGTCTTAATTCAAGTTGGCCCCGAGACCTCGTCGTATAAATCCCAGGGATGTGATGTTGTTGGAGATGCTGCAGATATTAATTATTCTCGCAGCCACCTCCCCTCGCCGCCATTTGTCAACCGTATCATATTTCATAATCATTATTAATTGCGGCAACAGGGACACTGGAATTTATGGGAAAGTGATTGAAAATCTTCTATTATGGGTTAATACATCGATGAAGATATTATTATTATCTAGTAAATATAATTGCGACTCTGTACGAGGGAAGCGTTGCATGTGTTAAGGTGAACGTTGGTTTTACGGGGTGGTTTGACATCACAAAAGGTGTTAAGCAAGGCTGCGTAATGTCACCATGGTTATTCAGTTTATGCATGAATTGTAAGATAAGGGATTGGGCGCGAAATTGAGTCTATGTAAGTATGTTACCTGATGTATGCTGATGATGGGGTGCTGATTTCTAACACTATGGAAGATCTACAGTCTCTCGTGTCTAGGATTAACGAAATGTGAATGAAGAATGAGTTTTGATGAATGTAAGTAAGTCTAAAGTCATAAAACAGTGTGCAGTATAGTTGTGAATGATGAATACTTGGAGCAGGTGGATGAGTTTGTGTATCTGGGAAATGTGTTTACGAGAGATGGGAAGGCTGATAGAGATATTAAAAGAAGGGTAAATGTAGTTAACTTCTTTGATGGAGGACCGAATGCCGTTGGCGCTAATAAAAAACTGTCAAAAGAAGCAGTCAACAATGGCAGTATCTACTGATGTATCGCAGTGAAGCATGCAACTGGCAGAGGGAGGATAAAAGTAAACTGAATGCAGTTGAAATGAGATCCCTGAGGCGGATGTATGGTAAAACCATGTATGATTGTATAATGTGGATATCCGAAAAGAATGTTAGGCTCATAATGCTTACATGAGTAGGATTAAGAAAGGGACTCTTAGATGGTTTGGGCATGTAGAGCGAATGCGTGATGGTTTGTTAGTAAATATAAAAAAAATCATTAATGTAATAATTAAAAACACTTTGTTTTTAGCACGATAATCTTTATTTAAAAGTCAACATGTTTCAAGAAAGATGTTCTCTTCATCAGGACATTTAATGTACTAAAACTAATTGTCATTGTCAAACACGGAAAGACAGGCGTGGGTAGTAAATGGAAGTAGTGGGGGAGGAGAGAGGTGGAAAGGGGAGGTGCTTAGAAGATCAACAAGGGGGAGGGGGGGGGGGGGGAGAGAAGTGGAAAGGGGGGTGCTTAGAAGAACATAGACAAAAATTACAATGATTATAATCTTTATTTAAAAGTCAACACGTTTCAAGAAAGAGCGATAATTTTCGTGGTAAAAACAAAGTGTTTTTAATTATTTCATTAATAAAATGGTGCCACATAGTGGATTTGCAAAATTTGAAGAAATAAAAAAAAATCAATTAACAAAATTCTGAAACCTCTCACGTACTCGTACTTTCCAGAGACATTCGTTATATTAAGTACTAGGACCAGCAGTCTCCAGTACTACAATACTTAGGTTGTTTGAACTACGGTGGCTGTTTATTGACGTTTCGTAATTTATAAATACAGTTCAAAGGACTACCGTCCTTCCTAACTTGAAGCTAGGTTTTGTCTGCCAAGCTTTAGGATTATAATGATTCTGCAAACCTACCTTCGGCACATCTTGTGAACGAGATCATGTGACACGAAGAGCCCATAAATAACTGAAGCGATGTGAAAACTAATCATAAATTATTTATGACACATCAAAAAGAATTGAAATTATTTTTACAGTACATATATTAAGAGCGGTTCCATGACAGTTAATCCTGCGACAATTCATCCGACCGACAGTTCATCCTGCCGACAGTTCATCCTGTCGACAGTTCATCCCGCCGACAATTCATCCGGCGACAATTCATCCTGCCTGATCATTTAGAAGATTTTTTCTTCAAGTAAGTATGCAAAGAGGATATACGGCCGTACAACCTAACCTAACCTAACCTATTTAGTAAAAATATTTTTACAACGGATTTCCACTCAAGATGCCTTCAGATATAAGTATATAGATTTTGGTTGTACGGCCGTATATCCTCTTTGCATACTTACTTAATAAAAATCTTCTAAATGTTCAGGCAGGATGAATTGTCGCCGGATGAATTGTCGGCGGGATGAAATGTCGGCAGGATGAACTTTCGGCAGGATGAACTGTCGGCCGGATGAACTGTCGCAGGATGAACTGTCGCCGGATGAATTGTCGCAGGACGAATTGTCGGGTCACCATTAAGAGCTACCATATTTGAATGGAATTATAATTTCAAAACCTTCCCGTATATGTGCTTCAATACTTCCATCGCCTCAGGCGGTAGTTTTCAATTCAAATTTTGATTTGTCATGTTTCGCTGCTATTTCATTGGGGATAAGAATCTTACTTGAGTAAATAAATGACATCTGACTATCATGTAAGAAAGTATATTCAACTTTGTATCATAAACAAGTTCAACGGCTATCTTTGATGTCTATGTCTAGGCCGTTTATAATGGAAATATTTTAATTATTTTGCCACCTGTAGTCGTTTCTACGACTCAATATTTATCTTCTGTTGAAATCCGGGTGATCCACCCTTGTATGGGAAGTTTCTTGCTGATGAATTATTGGTCCAAAGGGAATAAATGCTATTATATCATTGAAGTTGTTCCGTTGTAAAATCTGTAAATTGATACCCGGAATGAAGTTTCCAATTTTTCTTTCAACTTATCTCGTATTGGAGGTTCCCTTTCATTGCGGCTTGGTGGTTAAGTATTCAGTCCAGTTTGGTGGATCTCCTGAAAACTTTTGTCAAAATTAATTTTTTTCCTCTTGTGAAAATAGTAAATTGTAGTGGTTTTCTTTTCATCCACAAAACCATTCCAGCAAAATTGTGTCCACCTGGCAAAGTTGAAAATAATACGCGTCCACCGCGAAAACACATTTATTTTCAAACAAAATCCTACACACGCCTTACAAAAGAAGCTACGATAGTACTCGAAGAAAATACATCGGATATAGTGTTTTTTTCTATATTGGAAAATGTTTACAATATAATATCTCCACGTTTAGTCTCCGAGCAAGAAACGGGGGAGAGGGAATAAAATGGCGGAATAACTGCTGAGAATTGCTTGAAATGTGGAGATTGCAACTACTGTGAAAGATGATCCTCTATTCTTCTGAATTCAATGAAATTATTTCTCCTTTTCTGCCATTCAACTTATCCTTGCCGATTGTCAAAAGGCGCGTGTTGCCTGTGTTTCTTTTCCGATTTATTCAAAAGCGGCATTCGATTTTTCAATTTGTGTTCCTGTTTTATTGTTGGTCATTTTTTCTTTTCTGGATCGGGAAGAAACCATTTTATCAAATTTCATGAGTAGTTGGAGTATATTTTTTTCGTTGATATTGTCAACAATGTGTCAAATTAATGTATTGTAGTGTAGTGCTCTGTTATTTTAGTGGACACACTAACAGACTCTCCAAATACTTGGATGGAGATTACTTGGTAGGAATGAATAGATTCTTGTTGTTATCTGGATTTATTTATACTTCGCGTATACAATTGGGACTGCGGTAGTCTACCTAACTAGAAGCTAGCTATAATGGTTCTGGCGAGTGATACCTGAAACACAGCCTCTGAGTCCCTTGATCCCCTGCTGGAGAACTTAAGCACTACGCGGCCTGCCATCTAGCGGAATCTACCGATAGCTTATATCACCGCCATCTGTCTCTACAAGGCGGAAGCTTTTACGATACACCACAGTTTTTTCAACAACCGTAAGTATAATATTTGTATAACATTCGAATTACGCTATGTTAAATCATATTTTCAGGGGAGAACTGATTTTCTGTCCAAGATATCTCACAAAAGTCAATAAATGATCAATGTTATTATTAATAGTAGATTAATCTTCCATGTATAATGGTATTTTGTGAAACAGCTATCGTTACGCTCATGTTCATACTACTGAGAAATTAAAGTGTTCCTTGCATATTATTATTTTTATTGAGTTAGTTCATAAAACATGGTTGTATAATATAAACTTTGCATGTACAAACGTGGTTATTTTTTGTCAATTTAATAATAAATATTTTAAACTAAGTATGTACAACATTCAGGTATTATTACAGATATTCTTCACTTTTACATCATCGCACATTTTTGGCGTTAGGTGACGTTTTTTTTAGATTATATTTGAACGTTATTCTTTTTACTTTTCTAGGCTTTTATTTAAAAAAAATAGCACCGACCTGTGAAATCTTACGGTATATAAAAACAAAGGCAACTTCGCTGATAATTTTAGACCACTAACTCTTTTAAGAACGGCGTCATAAATTAAGTTAATTTAAATTCGTTTTAGAATTAAGAATTACTTTTAAATTTAATTTTAAAATGTTACGTACATAAAACATATTTTTTTTTATTTTTTATTTAAATAAAACATACAACGAAGTTGCATTCCCATGAGTTATCAAAACTCATTAAGGGATCGCCAATTGGTACATTTGAAAAGATAAACCCAACCCAACCCAATATGCAGACACAATAAATGAAGAAAAATTTTACAAAACATTTTACAGAAGCAACATACAGAAACAAACATATGAAGAATCACTTTACAAATATTTCACAGAAACATGTCTTATAAGATTTTGTGAATAATATTATAACCACTCATTTGATTTATGTACTGTTGGTGTCACAAAGTTAAAATAAAGTATCCTCCATGATGGACTATAGAAATGCATAAAAAACAAATCAGGAAAAATACAATAAAAGGTACATGCTCAAAAATACACAGACCTAAAACAAGATGTTTACATAAAAAAATACATGATAAGATTTAAAAAAGATATAAACTGCGCCCATGAACAGAGTTTGTACCTGCTTATGACTCGTTTTCCAAATAACATTTGAAAAAATAGGATTTCAATATATCGTTTCGAGATTTGTTAGAGGCATATACCTGTCTTAATTCTTCAGGCAATTTGTTATAGTTAGTGTACGCAATGTATTCTAATGATTTCAGTCCGAACTTTGTTGAGTGTATTTTTGATATAATATGTAGTTTGTTGTGTTGTCGTGTATTATATTGGTGAACGTCGTTGTTATAGTTCAGTTTTATATTTGTGTGGGTGTTGCACTGAATAATATTTAAGATGGTGTTTGTTATCTCAAAGCTAGGAACAATCTTAAATGGTAATACAAGTGCGTGACGGTAAATATCTTTAACATGTGTATCCCAAGGCAAGCCAAAAATGTTACGTAGGGCACTATTTTGGATTATTTGCGCCTCCGATATCAATTTTTTGGTAGTAAAACCCCAGATACCCGAAAGGTATGCCAAGTGGGAGTGAATCATAGCCTAGTACAATGATCGCAGTATGGCTGTGGGAAGCAATCTACGTAACCTGTACATTACACCGGTCACCGGAGCAATCTTTGATTTAACATGGTCAAAATGATTTTTCCATGAAAGCCGTGAGTCAATTAAAAGTCCTAGATACTTTGCGACATCTGTTTGTTCCAGTTTGTTTAGTCCAAGGGATATGTTTAGGCGTTGTTCTCTCTTATTCCCGAATAGCACATAGTGAGTCTTTTTAATATTAAGGCTAAGTTTATTAATTCTCAGCCACTCGGCTAGATGAGCCAAATCTCTTTCCATGTCCTTTTCCATTTCGTTTAAATTAGTATTATGATAGAATAATATTGTGTCATCAGCATAAAGTTGAAGTGTACCTTTCACTCCCCATTTTGCAATATCATTTATATAAATTAAAAATAATAATGGCCCGAGAATCGAGCCCTGTGGTACACCACATGTTATATTTCTATGATCACTTGATTCTTTTCCAATAACAACCGAACAGCACCTACCCGTAAGATAACTAGATAAAAGTTTTAGATTGTTGCCCACTATGCCCAGATGTTCAAGCTTTTTTAACAGAATCTTATGATCAACCGTATCGAACGCCTTTTTGAGGTCAATGAAAATGCCCGCTGCATATTTTCCTTGATCTAAGTGTTTTTGAAGAGTTAGTATAAAATCAAAGGCAGCACATTTCGTGTTGGAGAATTTTCTGAACCCATATTGTTGAGGCGTAAGAATATTATTAGTTGCGAGATATTTTGTTAGTCTATTTTTGATTACATGTTCAAATACTTTGGAGAAGACTGAGAGTATTGATATTGGACGATAATTAGATGGATTTTTTTTGCAGTCTTCTTTGTGAATTGGAACGATTTTTGCAAGCTTTAGTTGATCCGGAAATAGTCCACTCACTAATGACTGATTAATGAGAATAACAAGATGATCCGCTAATTTTTCTTTACAGAATCTGAGTAAGTTGGTTGTCATACCATCGACTCCTGGAGATGCATTAGTTTTTAGTTTTGAGATAATTTTTAAAACTTCTAGTTTGTTTGTATTGGCCATGTAGAGGGACTGTAATGGCTTTGGTTCCATGTTTATTGTATTTACGTCATCTGCATAAGATGGGATACTCGCAGCTAAATTTTCACCAACCGATGTAAAGAAGTCATTAAACGCTGTACATATCTGCTTCGGGTCATTTATGTCTATATTATTGATGGTAAGAGTTTCAATTTTATTTGTAGAGTTCTTTGGACTGTTAGTTATGATTGAATTTATTGTCTTCCAGGTTTGTCTTGGATTATGTATGTTTTCTTTAAAAATATCTGTGTAATATTTTGTTTTGGCGAAACGTCTGTAATTAGTAACCAAATTTCTTGACTTATTTTTTTGTGATATAAGAAGACTGTTTTGTGGATCTTTCTTCCATTGTTTGTATTTAGCATTTCGTTCTCTAATAAGGAGATCCAGTTTTTTGTCAAACCATGGTGTATTACCCTGCTTAGGGTTTCCTATTCGTATCTTTGGCTTAAATTTGCAAGTGTCAATTGCTGTTTCGATATATTTAAAAAATTTATTAAAATTTTCGGTTATATTGGTGGTGTCATGAGAAAACGGTTGGGTCTCAAGATATGTTCTCAAAGCCCTCTTATTGATGCTGATGTTTATGTTTGGTGGTATTCTGTTGTTAGAGTGGTGTTTCAAAGAGTTTTGGTAGTCTAACATCATTATACTATGATCACTTATCTGATTATCAATATTGGAGGTCGTTGAAGATATGTTTTCTCTATTTGATATAATATGGTCTAATAGAGAACTGCTGGTTTCAGTGACTCTCGTGGGATGTGTATTATTACATATGAAATAGTTATATGAAAATAAAGTGTTGATATATTTTTTGTTGTATCATTTTTTTTTAGAACATTAATGTTTAAATCCCCGAAGATGAGTGTATCTACGCTACTTTTTTGTAAAATAGATTCAAGAGATATTAGAAAATCATTTATATTGTTGTTAGGTTTCCTGTATATAGCATATATATTTAAAGGTTTAAAATGTTTATATTGTACCCTAACTCCTAAAAAAGAGTTATTCGTTGACCACTTTTCAATAACTTCACAGTTAAATGTATTGTGAGTATATATCGCCACTCCTCCTCCTCTTCCAGTAGTCCGGGAAGCAAAATTGCCTTGATAGCCATTGATGTTGAACAAAGATCCTTCTCCATCTCCCAGCCAAGTTTCGGCGAGCGTTTCTTTTATTTCGTCTATTTTGTTTCTAATACTTCTGGCATTAATGTACAGGACTCTCAAGCTATTTTTTATATGACTAAAATACTACCTAAAACGTAAAATGAGAAGCTGGAATGAATTATTAATTCTGTACCTTAAAGAATAAACCACTCAAGTCCATAGCAATTGCTATAGGATAAACCACTGTAGTCCATAGTAATATGCTATGGACTTAAGTTGTTTATTCTATCCTTTAAAGTACAGTTACAGGTACACATTTTTTGTTAAAAAACTAAATATAAAAAACTAAAATTTAATATAAATTTATGGTTTTGTGTGAATTAAAAAAAATGTTTGTTTTATGTAGCTGTAAAACCTTATTTTCGGACATGGACCGATATTTTTAGGGCGGTTACCACTGGTTTACTAAAATGCAGGAGGAATAAATCGTATTTACAATTTCGGTTGCAATCACCACAATACCTTGTAGCAATGTATCAAAACACGCTTTAAATAAATTTTCTTGTGCACCCCATAGTAGTTGTGAACTGGTGTTTTGGCCGAAAGCCAAAAGAAATAGTTCGCCCAGAAAATAATGTTACGCCACCGCTTGAGCGATGGAGGGGGTTGAATTCATTCGAAAACCATCCCCTAAAACCAGACGGGAACTTTAAACTACTAGGAATAATCTGTGCATCGATCTTGTGTTTATTTATTTAAAATAGAAAGGGTATCGCGAGATGCTCTAACCACTTAGTTCTAAATGAGGAAATTATTTTACTAATACAGAGAGATGCACAATTGCACTGCAACTGCGCCTACGTTTCGATTTAAATATTTTTACCTAACCAACCCAACCTTCTTCCTTCCCCTCTTAGTACTCCTTATGTTTGAAAACTCCGTAGCTAGAATTTACGGACTCAAGTTAGTTTCAAGAGCTCACACTTTTCTTCTAATTGATGAACACATGTATGCTTTTTAGTAAAGATTTGATTTTTTTAATAAAGAAAGACATTCTCGGATTACGAATATCGGGAAAATATTTGAAAATTTCCTACTATCATGACAGTAAACGGAAAATATTGCTTGTGTCGCGATGGAGGACTTAGCCAATTAAGAAATCGAACTCACGCCGCTTGGGTAGGAACCAAGCGTAATGCCAACTCACGGTTAGTTACTATAATAAGATGTAAATTTTCCTTTGGCCACATCAAAATCTATGTACAATATTTAGAACATTCCGATTTTATTTATTTATTTAATATCAGTGTTATAATTAAACCATAAACAATAATTTATTGCACGTCACAGTTAAGAGCATAAAAAATACTTAACTTGATATAAAAAAATAACGTTTATGAGCTATTAGATCGTAATGATAACAGAAAGCATCAAATTAATACAAACTTTGGAAAGATATTACCATGAAAGATACAAGTACATAAAAAAAATATAAGTAGACTTATAAGTATAATACTGTAAAACATATAAGTATATAATTAATTTGCTGACCCGGCAACGCGTTGCTGTGGCTAACGAAACGCAACGTCATATCTACTGGTTGGTTATCCAACTTTTATAACCATCGCCATTTCTTAATTTGCATACAAATCAAATCCAAACCGCAGGATGCCGGCCCACTGCCTTTATGTATTATATATTTCAATCAATTTACACAAAACCTTAACAAATTATATACCTCATGAATTACTCTATCTATTGACGAAAATCGCTTGGAAATCCATTCATTAGTTTTTGAGTTTATCGCGAACAGACAGACAGACGGCCGGCGTAGTCCAGTGCAAGGCTCTTGACTCACACTCCAAAGGTCGCGGGATCGAATCCCGGCGTGGCAAATAAATTTTATTTGATTAATTTGTGTTTTTTCACAATTTATTCATTTAAAATAATATATAGCATATTTGCGGCACGTTCCAGAGTGGAAGATACTCTCAGTATCGCCCTGGTGTAAGACCACCATTCAGTATTGAAACGTTGCTTCAAATGGCTTCAGCCGTGTTGACCAGATCTGAATAGCCAGGTACTTCCCCACCTTCCTCTTCCCTATCTCCTTCCCCTCCCCACCACCTTCAGCCTCACAACATACCCCAATTGGGGATGACATAGTCCCACTGGCTCCAGACAAGAGCAGTTGGGACTCTTGTGCGGTATTCATGTAAAAAAAGACGCGTCGGAGCACGCTAGCAGAGACCCTGAGGATGTAGAACTCTTATTTTACACATAATATGTAGAGATATTGATGACAGGATAGACTTCTTATGTATATTCCACGCAGTTAAATAGAACTGCCATCTCTGAGTAGTTACAACATTATTTTTTTTCTTTCAGGTTTTTTGTAAGTGTTTTTTTATAAGTTAAATACAATCATAAAGTTAAATAAAAAAAATAAAATATTTGACGTGAAAACGTAAATAATATTATTGTTAAGAAAACATGAACATTATTCTTTTAAATTTTCTGGAACACTATTCACTATACCCTATATTTAAAATAAAACGAGAATAACATTATTCAGTATTCGCGGAAGGTAGCAAGTTCCAGTTCCACCTACTGCGAGTTATTCCCTGGTGTCGAGGGAATTGCATTTGGTGACTTGTTTATTAGACCTTTTGCCCCTGGCTGATATTATTTTGGCAGCAAACTACAACTGTGAAAAAACAACAAAAGAAAACACACAATGTTGCTAGATTCTCACCATACAAAAGATACACCAAATACTTTTACGGTTGCGATTTATATAACGCGATGATTTATTAGTATTTTCGAAGCTTTCGAGTAGAGTACGAAATATGAACAAAACATTTTTAATTTGATGTTTATCTGTTTGATTTAGTATAAACCAAAACAAAATAATGGCGAATTATGCCTTTACAATTTTTTTTAAAGGTGGGTGTTGCTAAAACACGATTTCGTTTTTTTTGCAAGGAAATGATAACATACCGCAAACTCCATCGCCAAAGAAAAGAAAAAAAATACTCTAATCACCATTTCTACGAAATATACGTCATTCGGCAAGACCTCGCAATTCCCCATAACGCCATGCCTCGAGTGGTCAAAACATGTGCACATTTAAAAAGGTTTTATAATAACATAAAATGATATAACCTCGATACTTTCTGCAATATTGAACAAAAAAATCATTAAGCAAAAAAAGAGGAACTTGGATATGTTTCATTAAAGTCTGACGACGGTCGAAAATCCCATAAAATTCACCCAATCATTGTGTTTTAAATTTTAAACAACTGTTAAACAACCATGAATGTAGGGTAAATGTTGTTCATCAGTTGTGTTATTTAAAGCAGGTTTATTAGTAATTATTTTATTTTTTTTTTATTTTTTATTTTTTATTATTTTTAATTGTAAAACTAACGTTTTTAAGACAAGATTTTTTATGCATAGCACAAAGGGTAACAATTATTATAAGCAATAATTATCAGCCTGAAACACTCATCCACATTGAAAAATCTTCCGAGAAAAGATACATGACGCCAACGGGACTTGAACCCGTGTCCTCTCGATTGCCGGTCGATTGCTCTGACCACTGAGCTATGGCGGCTTATCTCGTACCCGCCAAATGATTCAATATATGCTAGTGTTTCATTCAACAATTACTGCTTATTATATTTTTTCCACCTGAAAACAACCAACTTTATTTTTGCGAGAGAAACATTGTAAGTGTTAAATCCCTCGCTAGGTGGCGTCGAGACAAATTATGTCTTCATTTATTGGGGAAATACTTAAACTTGTCAAATATTAATTATTATTTTTAATTGTAAAACTAACGTTTTTAAGACAAGATTTTTTATGCATAGCACAAAGGGTAACAATTATTATAAGCAATAATTATCAGCCTGAAACACTCATCCACATTGAAAAATCTTCCGAGAAAAGATACATGACGCCAACGGGACTTGAACCCGTGTCCTCTCGATTGCCGGTCGATTGCTCTGACCACTGAGCTATGGCGGCTTATCTCGTACCCGCCAAATGATTCAATATATGCTAGTGTTTCATTCAACAATTACTGCTTATTATATTTTTTCCACCTGAAAACAACCAACTTTATTTTTGCGAGAGAAACATTGTAAGTGTTAAATCCCTCGCTAGGTGGCGTCGAGACAAATTATGTCTTCATTTATTGGGGAAATACTTAAACTTGTCAAATATTAATTATTATTTTTAATTGTAAAACTAACGTTTTTAAGACAAGATTTTTTATGCATAGCACAAAGGGTAACAATTATTATAAGCAATAATTATCAGCCTGAAACACTCATCCACATTGAAAAATCTTCCGAGAAAAGATACATGACGCCAACGGGACTTGAACCCGTGTCCTCTCGATTGCCGGTCAATTGCTCTGACCACTGAGCTATGGCGGCTTATCTCGTACCCGCCAAATGATTCAATATATGCTAGTGTTTCATTCAACAATTACTGCTTATTATATTTTTTCCACCTGAAAACAACCAACTTTATTTTTGCGAGAGAAACATTGTAAGTGTTAAATCCCTCGCTAGGTGGCGTCGAGACAAATTATGTCTTCATTTATTGGGGAAATACTTAAACTTGTCAAATATTAATTATTATTTTTAATTGTAAAACTAACGTTTTTAAGACAAGATTTTTTATGCATAGCACAAAGGGTAACAATTATTATAAGCAATAATTATCAGCCTGAAACACTCATCCACATTGAAAAATCTTCCGAGAAAAGATACATGACGCCAACGGGACTTGAACCCGTGTCCTCTCGATTGCCGGTCGATTGCTCTGACCACTGAGCTATGGCGGCTTATCTCGTACCCGCCAAATGATTCAATATATGCTAGTGTTTCATTCAACAATTACTGCTTATTATATTTTTTCCACCTGAAAACAACCAACTTTATTTTTGCGAGAGAAACATTGTAAGTGTTAAATCCCTCGCTAGGTGGCGTCGAGACAAATTATGTCTTCATTTATTGGGGAAATACTTAAACTTGTCAAATATTAATTATTATTTTTAATTGTAAAACTAACGTTTTTAAGACAAGATTTTTTATGCATAGCACAAAGGGTAACAATTATTATAAGCAATAATTATCAGCCTGAAACACTCATCCACATTGAAAAATCTTCCGAGAAAAGATACATGACGCCAACGGGACTTGAACCCGTGTCCTCTCGATTGCCGGTCGATTGCTCTGACCACTGAGCTATGGCGGCTTATCTCGTACCCGCCAAATGATTCAATATATGCTAGTGTTTCATTCAACAATTACTGCTTATTATATTTTTTCCACCTGAAAACAACCAACTTTATTTTTGCGAGAGAAACATTGTAAGTGTTAAATCCCTCGCTAGGTGGCGTCGAGACAAATTATGTCTTCATTTATTGGGGAAATACTTAAACTTGTCAAATATTAATTATTATTTTTAATTGTAAAACTAACGTTTTTAAGACAAGATTTTTTATGCATAGCACAAAGGGTAACAATTATTATAAGCAATAATTATCAGCCTGAAACACTCATCCACATTGAAAAATCTTCCGAGAAAAGATACATGACGCCAACGGGACTTGAACCCGTGTCCTCTCGATTGCCGGTCAATTGCTCTGACCACTGAGCTATGGCGGCTTATCTCGTACCCGCCAAATGATTCAATATATGCTAGTGTTTCATTCAACAATTACTGCTTATTATATTTTTTCCACCTGAAAACAACCAACTTTATTTTTGCGAGAGAAACATTGTAAGTGTTAAATCCCTCGCTAGGTGGCGTCGAGACAAATTATGTCTTCATTTATTGGGGAAATACTTAAACTTGTCAAATATTAATTATTATTTTTAATTGTAAAACTAACGTTTTTAAGACAAGATTTTTTATGCATAGCACAAAGGGTAACAATTATTATAAGCAATAATTATCAGCCTGAAACACTCATCCACATTGAAAAATCTTCCGAGAAAAGATACATGACGCCAACGGGACTTGAACCCGTGTCCTCTCGATTGCCGGTCGATTGCTCTGACCACTGAGCTATGGCGGCTTATCTCGTACCCGCCAAATGATTCAATATATGCTAGTGTTTCATTCAACAATTACTGCTTATTATATTTTTTCCACCTGAAAACAACAAAAGCAGTAATTGTTGAATGAAACACTAGCATATATTGAATCATTTGGCGGGTACGAGATAAGCCGCCATAGCTCAGTGGTCAGAGCAATCGACCGGCAATCGAGAGGACACGGGTTCAAGTCCCGTTGGCGTCATGTATCTTTTCTCGGAAGATTTTTCAATGTGGATGAGTGTTTCAGGCTGATAATTATTGCTTATAATAATTGTTACCCTTTGTGCTATGCATAAAAAATCTTGTCTTAAAAACGTTAGTTTTACAATTAAAAATAATAATTAATATTTGACAAGTTTAAGTATTTCCCCAATAAATGAAGACATAATTTGTCTCGACGCCACCTAGCGAGGGATTTAACACTTACAATGTTTCTCTCGCAAAAATAAAGTTGGTTGTTTTCAGGTGGAAAAAATATAATAAGCAGTAATTGTTGAATGAAACACTAGCATATATTGAATCATTTGGCGGGTACGAGATAAGCCGCCATAGCTCAGTGGTCAGAGCAATCGACCGGCAATCGAGAGGACACGGGTTCAAGTCCCGTTGGCGTCATGTATCTTTTCTCGGAAGATTTTTCAATGTGGATGAGTGTTTCAGGCTGATAATTATTGCTTATAATAATTGTTACCCGTTGTGCTATGCATAAAAAATCTTGTCTTAAAAACGTTAGTTTTACAATTAAAAATAATAATTAATATTTGACAAGTTTAAGTATTTCCCCAATAAATGAAGACATAATTTGTCTCGACGCCACCTAGCGAGGGATTTAACACTTACAATGTTTCTCTCGCAAAAATAAAGTTGGTTGTTTTAAGGTGGAAAAAATATAATAAGCAGTAATTGTTGAATGAAACACTAGCATATATTGAATCATTTGGCGGGTACGAGATAAGCCGCCATAGCTCAGTGGTCAGAGCAATCGACCGGCAATCGAGAGGACACGGGTTCAAGTCCCGTTGGCGTCATGTATCTTTTCTCGGAAGATTTTTCAATGTGGATGAGTGTTTCAGGCTGATAATTATTGCTTATAATAATTGTTACCCTTTGTGCTATGCATAAAAAATCTTGTCTTAAAAACGTTAGTTTTACAATTAAAAATAATAATTAATATTTGACAAGTTTAAGTATTTCCCCAATAAATGAAGACATAATTTGTCTCGACGCCACCTAGCGAGGGATTTAACACTTACAATGTTTCTCTCGCAAAAATAAAGTTGGTTGTTTTCAGGTGGAAAAAATATAATAAGCAGTAATTGTTGAATGAAACACTAGCATATATTGAATCATTTGGCGGGTACGAGATAAGCCGCCATAGCTCAGTGGTCAGAGCAATCGACCGGCAATCGAGAGGACACGGGTTCAAGTCCCGTTGGCGTCATGTATCTTTTCTCGGAAGATTTTTCAATGTGGATGAGTGTTTCAGGCTGATAATTATTGCTTATAATAATTGTTACCCTTTGTGCTATGCATAAAAAATCTTGTCTTAAAAACGTTAGTTTTACAATTAAAAATAATAATTAATATTTGACAAGTTTAAGTATTTCCCCAATAAATGAAGACATAATTTGTCTCGACGCCACCTAGCGAGGGATTTAACACTTACAATGTTTCTCTCGCAAAAATAAAGTTGGTTGTTTTCAGGTGGAAAAAATATAATAAGCAGTAATTGTTGAATGAAACACTAGCATATATTGAATCATTTGGCGGGTACGAGATAAGCCGCCATAGCTCAGTGGTCAGAGCAATCGACCGGCAATCGAGAGGACACGGGTTCAAGTCCCGTTGGCGTCATGTATCTTTTCTCGGAAGATTTTTCAATGTGGATGAGTGTTTCAGGCTGATAATTATTGCTTATAATAATTGTTACCCTTTGTGCTATGCATAAAAAATCTTGTCTTAAAAACGTTAGTTTTACAATTAAAAATAATAATTAATATTTGACAAGTTTAAGTATTTCCCCAATAAATGAAGACATAATTTGTCTCGACGCCACCTAGCGAGGGATTTAACACTTACAATGTTTCTCTCGCAAAAATAAAGTTGGTTGTTTTCAGGTGGAAAAAATATAATAAGCAGTAATTGTTGAATGAAACACTAGCATATATTGAATCATTTGGCGGGTACGAGATAAGCCGCCATAGCTCAGTGGTCAGAGCAATCGACCGGCAATCGAGAGGACACGGGTTCAAGTCCCGTTGGCGTCATGTATCTTTTCTCGGAAGATTTTTCAATGTGGATGAGTGTTTCAGGCTGATAATTATTGCTTATAATAATTGTTACCCTTTGTGCTATGCATAAAAAATCTTGTCTTAAAAACGTTAGTTTTACAATTAAAAATAATAATTAATATTTGACAAGTTTAAGTATTTCCCCAATAAATGAAGACATAATTTGTCTCGACGCCACCTAGCGAGGGATTTAACACTTACAATGTTTCTCTCGCAAAAATAAAGTTGGTTGTTTTCAGGTGGAAAAAATATAATAAGCAGTAATTGTTGAATGAAACACTAGCATATATTGAATCATTTGGCGGGTACGAGATAAGCCGCCATAGCTCAGTGGTCAGAGCAATCGACCGGCAATCGAGAGGACACGGGTTCAAGTCCCGTTGGCGTCATGTATCTTTTCTCGGAAGATTTTTCAATGTGGATGAGTGTTTCAGGCTGATAATTATTGCTTATAATAATTGTTACCCTTTGTGCTATGCATAAAAAATCTTGTCTTAAAAACGTTAGTTTTACAATTAAAAATAATAATTAATATTTGACAAGTTTAAGTATTTCCCCAATAAATGAAGACATAATTTGTCTCGACGCCACCTAGCGAGGGATTTAACACTTACAATGTTTCTCTCGCAAAAATAAAGTTGGTTGTTTTCAGGTGGAAAAAATATAATAAGCAGTAATTGTTGAATGAAACACTAGCATATATTGAATCATTTGGCGGGTACGAGATAAGCCGCCATAGCTCAGTGGTCAGAGCAATCGACCGGCAATCGAGAGGACACGGGTTCAAGTCCCGTTGGCGTCATGTATCTTTTCTCGGAAGATTTTTCAATGTGGATGAGTGTTTCAGGCTGATAATTATTGCTTATAATAAGGTTTATTAGTAATGCGGCTATAGTTTCTTGTTGATAATTTGATTCAACGAAACATACGAACGTCAAGAACACACATTTATTTAGTTGCAAGATGTAAAATATCCATCACAGCCACTTTTATTTTATTTATAATAAATAATTGAACCAAAAAAGAACGCTTCTGAAACGGAAGATATGTTGGTAACCATGTGACTTCCTGCTAAAAAAATTGACATATCCACTTTATATATTCTGCCTGATAGCACCTTATAAATCTTACGTTACAAATAAACAAAGCATCACACATTTATGACACCTACTTTGATTACCAATAAATGATAACTCTGAGTATATTATGTTCACCGAATCCATCAATTCGTTACTTCTCGACTATTAGAACTTTATACATTTTTATCAATTGCGAAAATATAACTCTCTTAGTAACATAATATAAAAAAACGCATTCTGTACTTAGTTGTAAGCAACATGCAACTAAAAATTTCTCACTAGTATCTGAAAATGATTATCATAAAAATATCAATTCTTATAAAAAAAAACTCAAAACAAAACAAATATTACTATTTAGAAAAGCGATTTATTAGATAATTAACACAAGATTAGGACAGGAAACCGAACCATCTGCGTACTCAACAACAACAACACATTGAACAATATAAAAAATAAATTATTACGAACCAATTAAACAGCACAAAATTATAATTATCCACAATGGCGTGGATCGTCTGTCATAAAAATAATTAATTATTAATGAAAAAAGTAAATATCATAAAAGTTTTTAAAAGTTTCAATATCCAGATGACTACCACGTGTTTTCACTCTAATTTTTTCAGTCGGTGGAGGCGTTACGCCAAAATATAAAAGAAAATCTTTCTGTGAAAAAAAAACTTTTTTTGAAAAAAAAAAATTAAATTCATATTCAGCTACAAAACTTCAATATTGACACATTTTTCAAAGCTTTCTAGCTCACTTAAAAATCACGGACCGCCACTGGTCCGTGATTAGAAACCGTCATCATTAGAAACACAAAACTTTTTAAAAGCATCAATATTATTAAGCAACTTTACTTTGCCTATGTAGAAAATTATTTGGTGTTTGCATCAGTTATTTGGTCTCTATTTTACAAATTTCGCATTAAAAAATCGAAGCAATTCAAAACAAATTCTTAAACACTTTTATAACAGGTCCTTTGTAAGATTTAATAATTATGCATCCTCAGCTTCAGATATAATTCATTGAGTGTATGAAGGTATTATATTATAGATTCTTATAAAAATTAATCATTGCCAAATAAGATTAAAATTTATTGTACCTACGCTCTTCATAAGCTCTTCGGTCCCGATCAAAGTAGATCAATGCCAAAGGAGCTATAAACAATTTTTTGCTTGAACAGACTACGCAATAATTACAGTAACATGATATCAAAAGCGGTCATTTTAAAATGCGAGCTTAACAAATATAAAAAGTCGAGTATAACAAGAGAAACAAAAAAGAGCAAGTAACTTTTCTGTTGTTTATTTTTATAATTCTGTTACGAATTGAATCTGTTTCATATGGTTCCATAACATTTGGTTCACCGACAGTTGATAGTTGATCCTTCCGACAGTTGGTCCGGCCGACAGTTGATTCCCTCGACAATTGATCCCTCCGACAGATCTAGATCTTTTAAAAGATTTTTTCTTCAGGTAAGTACCCAAAGAGCCAGATACTTCCCCATCTTCCTCTTCCCTATCTCCTTCCCCTCCCCACTACCTTCAGCCTCACAACATACCCCAATTGGGGATGCCATAATCTCATTGGCTCCAGACGGGAGCAGCTGAGACTTTTGTGAGGTATCTCCAATGACGTTACATACTATTTAGACGAGGGGTAGAAATCTCAAAGTGGGAAGACAATGGCAAGACAATTGTACCGGTCTCGATATCTAGTACTTTAGTACTAAACTGCTACGCGTCGAGTAAGGTTGCGTCTTACCAGTAAGTAAATTGCATTTTAAAAAGTGTCAAAATGCCCTCCTGTGTGATGAGAAAATGTTTCAATTACACTGCAAATAATAGTAAAGGCGAAGGAATAACACTTCATTTGTAAGTACACGCAAATTACTTAATATTATCGATTATTTTAAATATTACAATTAATTTTCATGTTTCCCGCTCGCGGTTTTACACGTCATTACGAGACAGAGAACGTTGCATCAAAAATTAACAAGCATAACAAAGACAACCTGCTAACAGTAGGTCGGTTCACACAGCGTCCCGCACTCGTTTTCTTCTTTTGGGAAAGATGGGGTAAAACATACAAAGGGTAAATCGTTAATTAACTTAATTATGTTTGAATTGTCATAACGCTCTAACCGAGCTTCCTTGCTGACAATGACAAGACACTATAATTTAATACACGTAAACACGCTAGTTGTAGTTAAGCTCTGTTGATAAATATAATTTTTTGTCATTTCATATGAAAATAATTACCTAATAAAATCCCAAAAATTAAAAAAAAAATCAAATTGCTATTCAAAACTTTACGTTTTACTTTTTTGGTGGTCATTTTTAGATTTGAATATAAAGCGAGGTATTTTGTCTTTCTAACACCGTTTAGAACATATTTCTCACTCTGTTAGTAAGGGAGTTACAGTGATTTATATGAGACCTGTGTGAGCTGGGACAAATATGGTCTCGTGCTATTCAACGGGTTAAGCCTGTACAGATCTTTTTGTAATTTAAAGCAGTCAATAAGGCGTTAATAGGAAGAAATATTTTGATGTCATCAGCGAAGAGTAGAACATTTGCATAATGGAAGCATTTTGAATTTGAAGCATTTGCATAATGTCGTTGATGAAAATTGTAAATAGATTTGTATACTCATTTGAACCTATGACCTGTACAGTATAATAAAATATGTTTTTAACAATACTACTATAATAGTACCAATATTGTATTACTAATGATAACTCATATAATTATAATAAAAAAAATATTTGCCCGTGTGTCTTGTTTTACCCGCCTTTACCCTCCCCTGTGCGTAGTGTAACCGAGTGAGAGTATCTTGTTATCTCAATCACACCCGTGATGTGAAAGCAGTATTCGGCGAAGAAATTAATACGCCGCCCGCTAATGTATCCGTGCCATTCATACATACACATTATTTGATTGTCTATCTTTATCACACAGGAATAAACTTTTGAATTAAGAAATTACTGAAAGTCGCTGAAAACAAAAGAGTGTTCCTTACTTTCCAGATTATATTGTGAGTATGTGAGACTATGGCGAGTCTATTTATTTTATATAACGTCATTGGGTATCACTATAAAAAAAATTATTGTCTGTGTTTTATTTTTTTAACTGTTTTATATAATTCTGTATTGAACTTAATTAATGTTGCATCCCATCGTATTTTTATTATAGATAATATTACGATATCTTTTCTTAATATTACATTTCCATTACACCTAGATAATCTCCATAAAATAATTTTTTTTTACTTTGACGAGCAATTTTTCTTAAAATACATTTCTTATTTTTTTATTATTCTGTCATATTAGAGGTAAAAAGTCACGAGGAGTAAATCCATAATTGGTTTGATTTTGGCTGTAATAAACTTAAAAACTGATAAAATGTAAATTGTAATTTCCCGAAAATGAATAAATAAAGAAATGTTAAATTATATTGAAGGTAGCTCTATTAGCATGATGGATAAGTGTAAAGGAAAAAAGACAGAATCTTCTCACAAGAATACACAACAAAAAACCAATAGTATCATAGTGCAAGAAAACAATAAATCAAAACGTGTGGACTTACAGAAATAAATCACACCAAATATAATGTAAGAAATAAATGTACCCACACAAACCGTAGAAGTTCGTAAAAAAATAATATTTTCGTTGATAAAAACAGCTCAGTGTAGGTCTGACCGCGTGTTGAGCTATGAGAAATTGACCGCTATGAGGTGAATGTTCAAGAGCTGTTTTTGCGTGAGGGTTTTTTCTCACCCGAGCATTGGCCTATTATCTTTTCATAGGGCTATTTTACGAGCGATGTTCGCCACTCGCTCTATGTAGAGTAGAGCAAGGATTTTCGAACATTGACTCTGCGCTGATATTTTGTTTACTAAATTTGTATATCGGCCACATTAAAATGCGCAGAACAGCTACCTGATGTGTTATTAATTTTATGAATACATTTTTATGGCCAATAAAATATTTTTTTTTGTTTACAATAAAAAATAATCACTTTTGATGATAATCTATAAAGTAAAATGAAAATTGAAAATCTACTTTGAAATCTTACTTTAAGTTCCTGGTCTTAGAGGTTTGTTATTCCGTATAAATCTATTTCGCCCCGCATTTAAATCTTCGCTCATTCATCAATACTTATTTTTACCGGCTCTTTTTGTAATCCTACTAAAGTATTAGGTACATTAAGGCTCGAGACGGTTGGGAGCAGTTGGGACTCTTGTGTTATATTCAGATATAAAAGTTATATTATATGCAAGTAGGAATCTTTAGCGTTTTTTGCTAAGCCGACTGCACGTATAAATATGTCGTATTTTGTGATTGCCGCATGCTACTTCGGAGAGTCGAAATTATTAGTAAAAATATTTTTATAGCCAATTTTCACTCAAGATGCCTTCTGATATAAGTATATCGACTTTGGTTGTACGGCCGTGTATCCTATTTGCATACTTACTTGAAGAAAACATCTTCTAAAGTTTTGCCGGACCAATAATTGTCGCCAGACCAATTGTCGGGTCACCCTTCCTGAGGCATTTCCGATTTCTTTTATTGAACGAATGTAATCAACTAACAAAAACAAACAGAAAATTTAAAAAAGCACACACACATAAAAATCCATAAAAAATAACAACAACTCTGCTGTTATTCCGACTCTTGACGTCATGACCCGACTCAAGTATTGAGTTTCTCGGTGGAGTCATATCTTCTTCGGGCATCCCGACTTCTTCCACCATACACATTTAGATCATGCAGGAATAAACTGTTCACCGGCACCCTTTAGGTGATTTTTCACGAAAACAGCGCTATATAAATTAATCAAATATTATTATTACTATCAAAAAAAAAAAATTTTAAATCAGCTATTACTTTGTGGTTATCCATTATAGAAAAATGAAACAATTCAACTTTGTATAAACCACTTATATGTATAATGCGTAAATCCGACCGGTTTCGGAACAAACGTTCCTTTTTCAGGGAAAGCTTATACTAATGTATAAGTAATATATAATTAATAACCGGTCGGATTTACGCATTATATAAGTGGTTTATACAAAGTTGAATTGTTTCAATTTTCTAAAAAAATATATGTTTCAAAAGAAAGACAAACATTCCAGGGTTAACTTGAAACATTTGAAAATTTCCTACTACCACTGAACTAAGCCGTTCGGATCATATATTACACACTCCTTTCTTACTTTACAAGCCCAAACCATCAAAACGTCCCTTTATAATTTTTCTCATATAATCTTACTCGATGCTATTTATTTTATGTTATAAAATTAAAATAGGTACTGTTTTATAAAAAAAATCATAGTGATTAAGTTCTGCTTGTATCATCCGTTTGTACTTGCCAAACGCTACGAACTTGGAAGCCAACAATATTTCAATACATGAAAGTGTTCAATATATATATATATATATATATATTTTTACCTATGTCGTCTTTAGGGATGCCGTGTGGAGGGTCTTTTAAGGAAAATGAAGAAGAGGAAGTTCTTGGAAAGAAAATGGTACGAGGGTTGGGTAGGAATCTAGGGGTCAATGTATCCAGGGGTGACAGACGTATGAATCCATCCCACCCATTGCGGTACAAGGCGATGGACAGAGAGACTCCGGCTGTAGAGGTAAAAAGGTTTCCCTCAACTAGCCTCTCCCGATCCGCCCCCCACGCAGTAGGTGGGCAAAGGCATGTGCCGCCAAGACCTAGTGAAACCTCACCGTGAACCCGAGGATAACCAACACCAGTGCCATAGATAATGCCATGATAACCAACACCAAACCATTTGATGTGACCTATGGCACTGGTGTTGATTTTCCAATAAATGTTTCTCAGGCCGGCGCGCGGCGTACCCATACCCGCCTGCCAAATGTATTTAAAAAAATGATTATTACTTGTAATTAATTCTATGTACACCAGATACCCGCAAATAAATAATTGTTTCTTATGTAAGAAATGATAAGTTATTCCTGTGGCCATTCCGAGAAAGCTCAGTCCATCAGGAAAGCTCATAAAAGTACTCAATTGAAGGAGTACAAATCCTTTTCAAACCGTCCACATCCGCACTCCACGCATCGGCGCACGCTTCCCAGCCGGAAATCCTAAAAAAAAGCATGGCGGACTAAATATATGTCTGCGGGTTCCGGTCGGGTGTGCGTGGAGGCACCAACAGACCGGAAAATCGGGAAAACCGAAACCTGCGCTCGCCGATAACAGTACTTCTTCGCTGGTGAACAGTTGTTTTAAGCGCCAGTTTTATTCCTGCATGATTCGATTGTCAGTGAACGGGGTGGCGAACGGAAGTATTAGTTAGGTTATAGCGGGTGCGCTTGTTTTTGTAGACGGAATTTAATTTGTTGGAGTCATTTTGTTAGGTTAATACATGATTTTTGTTATTCTGTTGTTACGTATGATGGTTTTTCGTACGGGACGAAACAAGGAATGTGCACTTGATAGGAATTTGATGGAAAACAAGGATTGTGCATTTTTGTACACCATGTATATTTTTTTGCTCCATACTTTCGGACATTTTCAATGACTTAAAAATCAGATATAAGTTGGTCAGTTTGATAATCGGATAATCTCCTCCCCACAGAATTAGCAAAATCACTGCTTCTGCATTTATGGCTTTCTTTTTCGCTTAATTTGTGGAATTTTCGTGTTATTTTTAACAATTCAGAAATTATCAATCATATTTGTATAAACAATATTGTAAGCTCTGTTATTTTGCGTATAGCATTTATTTTCTGTGATACCCGTTTCGGCAGTTAAGACTTTTTCAAACTATCGTTGAACCGCCAAAACAGCAGGTACGCTATACTTGACATAAAACTTGCAGAGCTTTATACTATTTTTAAAAATGTTTATTTTATTTGCTGTACTTTTATAAAAAAATGCGTATTTTACAATTTATTTAAGTTCTGTAATAATACACTGTATCGGCCTTACTAAAATACCTTGTGAAAATTTTATTAAATTGATAAACGATAGTGGATGTGAAAACATTACTAAAAAATGACAGAAAATTGTTCATGGAAAGATAATATGTACATTGCTTACACTGCCAGAGGGTTTTTTTTTAATCTTTTATATTATTTGTTTGTTTTATTAATAATTTCCGAATGAATTTTGGAATTTTTGCAAGGTATTTTAAATGGCTTGTATACTTCTTAACTTTGAAGATGTCATGAAAACAAATATCTTTATAAAAACTAGATAAAATTACACTTTAAACAAATATACTTTCGTATTTAAAAATTGCAGTATTAAAGCTTCAAACATGAAAAAAGTTTAATAAAAGCTTACATTTTATTAAAATGACGAAACTTTCGGAAAATTCAAAATTAAAAAAACACAGTCCTTTTATATAAAGAATTTGGAACAAAATATCACTTCACTCATACAATTAATTATAAAAAAATATTTTAATAATTCCGCAAGCATAACTGAAAAAAATCTGACATTTTGGATTCATTTTTACACAATTTAAAAGATGATTTCTCGAATTTGTATTTATTTATACACGCGTAAGGCAATTGTATTATTAAATAACATTATTTTCATGGAAGTTTCATTAAACTCACTTGGAAAAGATATTTAAAAAATAATGATTCAGAATTAACCTATCTTTAACCGTTACCAAAATTAAATTTTCAACAAAACATTATTTAAATGACTAAAACTCAAGAAAAATAACACAAATAATAGTAATTAGGTCGATTATACTAAAATAATAATGAATTGGTAATGCTTCATGGAACAAAAACATTAGATGAATGCGCACAAAATATCATACGTCAAAACTGTTATTTTTCATTTTGAATTTGGCGGATCAGGCGGACAGCGCAGATCCACCGCAGTCCAGTGTGGAAAACAGAAAAATTCCATTTGTCGTTAGTAATCTCGATGTGAAACAAGAACACCGTTTAATGGTCACAAGGTGTTTTTTTATTAGTAAGGCTATATTATGTTCGAGACGGTCTCAGCAAATCGTGAGTTCTTACATTTTTTTTTTGAAGGGTTTCATTTTACTAGATTTTCTTTGCAATAACGCCACGCAGGAGTGTCATCTTTGAGGGTCTTTTAGAGGAGAAGAGGGAGTTAACGTAGTTGTAAAACAGAAGTTGTAGACGCATAGAAAATCATTATACGGCAGTGCTGTTGAACCCCAAGAACGAGTCGTAGAAGGGCCAAATAATGTCAACCGATTACAAATGTTTGCTCACGTTTGGGGGGTTTCCCAACTTTGCAGCGGTGCCGAAGTGATCAATGTCGTTAGTTCCTCGGAGTTGCAGACATTCAGATTAATCAAGTACAGATTTCATGAATTTTAAAATATTTTTTTTTAATGCGATGTTTTTAGTCCGTGATTCACGAAAATCTAGCGAATATTCTAGAATTTAATGCATACATAAAATTTTCTTTTTTTTTCTAAGGAAACAACCATTCTCGGGTTACGAAAAGCTTAAAATATTTGAAAATCTCATACTACCATAATAGTAAGCGGAAAATGTTATACAAAATGTTTAAAAAATTAGTTTCGTTTTATTTTCAGAAAATTTACAATTTACACATACCCATTTCTTTTTTTAATTCCAGTAAAAAAGAAAATGACATTTTCACTTATTTAATTAGAAATAATTAAACACATTAAACTAAACTATAATATAGCGCTATTCTATGTCATCACTTTGTTTATAAAGAATAAACATAAATAATTTTTTTTACGTTTACAGCTTTTTTCGTTTTTAATGTCATTGGGAATGCAACTATATAAGCTGCCCCCCTCGTAATCAATGGAATGTTTACCATCGTGTTGTCGTGTAAAGTGTTTATGTACTTGGGACGTTTTAATGAATTGTGTATTTGTATGAACGAGTTTATTGTTTATTTTGTATATAAGGAGATATGTATTGCATTCATATAGTTTTCTTAATGTTAATAGTTTTGAACGTTGAAATTAGTTATCAAAATTTTCCCTTCCTAATATAACTTACCCATGACACGTGATAAATAACATTAATAAAGTGATACCAAGCAGGGGTAATAACATTAAATATTTACCAATTTATATTATCGGGGTTTTGATTTCATAAAAAAAAACCATTATCGTGGTACGAATTAAATATTTACTAAAACAATCATTAGGCTCTGTTTTCAGAGCAAGCAAACGTAACGTAGGCGTAACAACGTTCATAAAAGCTTTTTAATGAGATGTTGTGTAATGCTATCTGTACAACATCTTGGACATTACCTCCCCATGCTGAAACATTAAACCCTGCTATCGATTTCTCAGTATTATGAGTTCTGTTTGTGTTTTCTATTATTACATCGATGACGTTGTCTAGGGGTATCCGAGTGAACATAGCCGACGGCAAGTTAAGTTTGTTTATTGAAACACAGTGATGAACACTCTCCAATGAACATCAACTGGATTTCAGGGTATGTAACAATAATTATTAGTAGGTATAATAATAGTAATAATGTAGTCAAATTTTCAGACATTCCGTCGATTGCAAATATAGGTCGTAAGACCACTCGCGGTTTCCAAACCAAAACTGTTATTGTTGTCCCTTCTTTGATAGTCGATTTGAAATTTTTTTACTAAAGATTATTTGCATTGCTTCTGAAAGTATCAAAAGTATTACAATATCCTGGCGGTTACACCGCAAAACTAAATACACATGCATTGCTCAATGTAGCTCTCTGTTCCCTTTCTTACTTTGATGAAGGTGAGATTATTAGCTTTGCTACTGAAAGTATTAAAGTATTACAATATCCTGGCTGTTACACTGCAAAACTAAGTGCACATTTATAGCTCAATTTGGCTCTCTATTTCCTTTCTTTCTCGATGAAGGTAAGATTATCTCCCGAAAGTATTAAAGTATTACAATATCCTTGCTGTTACACTACAAAACTAAGTGCACATTCATAGCTCAATTTAGCTATCTATTTCTTTTCTTACTTTGAGGAAGGTAGGGTTTTTAAAATATCTGTTTGCTATATTGATAAATACATATTTTTTATAATGATTTTCTTCCTATTTTTAATTTTATTATTGAATTGATCTTTTTTAATATCGATTTTGTTTTCTTGAATGAATGCAAGCAAATCTTGGAAGTGGATATTAATCCACTTCCCTGCTGAAACTGACAGACTCGTTGTCGATGACAATGCGTTATATCAACTTTTGGTGGCACTCAAGCACATTCGCATTTGGCGAACGAAATTGGCTACTAGCAGGTCTAAGAGAAGGCTCAAAAATTGAAAATAGATGTAACATAGAAAAAAAAGTTTTTAGTACAGGTTGATTTTAAACGTAATGATTTTCCTTGAATCTGTGATTAATCTGGAATAATAAATATTATATTGTAAAACATAAACGAAACGTTCCTAGCTGCTGGAGCGCTTTTTGTCACAATATGATACTATTTAAGATACCTCGGATTGCTTTGCTGCCAATATTAGCAAATTTTCACTTATTTGTAACTAATTAAGTAGAAGTTTACGATTTTATTATATTTTTTTAATAAATCCTACGAATATGTGATAGCCGACAAAGATAGGTAAGGGAACGTACCCAAACTACGTGACCAACTTTTTGCAATTTTTAACCCCCCCCCCCCCCCCGGTGACCAAAATCCTAAGGAACCCGCTGCTCATTTGTATGGAGCGTGACCTTTTGAAGACCCCCCCCCCCCCTAAAAGTGTCACGTAGTATGGGTACGTTCCCTAAATTCAATGGCTATATAGAACTATAATCAGTTTGAATGTCTCACTTTTAAAATTCGGAGGTATAATTTTTTTTTAATGTGGGCGGAAAATATTCAAAATGGTTACCAAAAATCTCGAGCAATCAGAGAAAAAAATTTTAAATTGCGCTGTCGCTCCAGTGGCTAGCGCAGGATTACATTTTTCAAATACCAAACATGCCTCCGTTTTATAGAGCAAAACTTTTAATCTACGGTTTGTGAGTACGCTACAAAAATAAATTTCAGTGTTATGTACCCAAGTTTTAAAAAGTGTCGAATCGATTCGTCGCCAGTGCAGAGAGAAATATTCAGATCGATATAACATTCAAACAAGAATTCCGAATGATTTGTATTTCTCATATCGCAAACATAAGTTTGGGCCCCTACTTTTCACCCAAACCCGTCTCCGCCCTTTTTGTGAAAGCTTTTCGAAGCAGGGCTGTGCCAAACTCTTAGCTTTCGACATTTCGCATCCTGCAACGAAACATAACACGCGAAGATCAAAAGTTTTACCGAACCTGTTGGCACTGTAAACTCGGAAACTTTTAACATCTTTATTACCGTGTCAAAATAATATGAAGGTTTGGGAGTTTTAATCTTTCGATAAGTGGAATAACTTATTCGTTTATTATCATTCTTAAGTTACGAAGATGAAGAGTTTTTCAAGGCCATGAATTACAAGTAGAGGGGTGTGTCATAAGTTGGTAGCATAGCGTACAAGTCTAACGTAACTTTTCAGACCGTTGGCTGAGAGGACGACATCCTGGATAATTATAGCTGCCATGTAAAAGATGTCGAGAACTCCGAAAAATGCAACAATATTCAAAAAGTATCCTACGCTTTGTGACAATCACAAATAGAGTACGGGATAACTGGATGGGGGGTCTACCTTAAGTACAAACTTAAGTATTAAGCGAGCGGCTCAACATAGCCCAAAATGGAGTACTATATAAAATACTGAAAGTTCCGGTTAGAATTCCGTCAAGGAAATATTTAAAAACTTTCTTGATTTCAATGTTCAGAAACTTAACTAAATACTTAAAAATATATTAATAAAAAAAAAGTGAATTCTCCACTGCCTAACATAAATACTCAAAAAGGGCAATAAATCAAAATATTCTGGTTACTCCCGGTCTGAACACATATTTTGGACAAACAAAATAAAAGTAAAGACATGGCTGAGAGAACAAAAAAATCAACTAAAAACATTATGAAGACGGTGTAAAAGCATCCAAAAATTAAATAGAAAAGTTTAAAAAACTACAGGAGACCCTAGTGAGGATTGTGAAAAAATTCGAATTTATAACTATTTTATACCTTATACCCACATTATGTACGAACTTTGCCATTAACAAACTTTGCCATTAACTTCACCAATACAAGAAACTAAAAAAAAATATTGATTGGTAACTAGATAATCCTTCGTTGAGATCAGGCGCTTTAAAACACGAACAGTTAAAACAATTCATTTTAACTGTCCAGGGAAAATGCATTGTACAGCATTGTTGCAAAGTATTTAAAATTTCTTTGGCCTAAGTTGTAAAAGGGATAAGTAAGAGATTATGCTTTTTGATTCAGCAGTTCGGAAATTTTCAAAAGCAGTTCTGTGTTTGAAGAGGTATGCTAGTTTGTTTTCAGCATAAAATTGCCTAATGTCCAAAACACAGTTTCTCCCAAAGATTTCATCCTAACTGCTTGTGATCGATAGTTTTAGTATAATCTCTAAATGGTTTCTAAGCTTTAAAAATCGGATCAATGGCGGTAAAATATTTAACTATCAATTTTCCTACATATTTAACTATTAATTTTACAGTTCGTTTTAAACGTGGGCAAAAAAATCTGGTTAAAACTCTTAAACTAGGGTGGAGACTAAAAATGGGTACATAATTATTAGTGCTGTAATTAGTGGCAGCCCTGTTTGTCAACTTTACTGCCGCAATGTCCATATCTCGTCCTCTTGGCTAGCTGGCCTTCTTCCAGTGTTTGTACGCGCCCCGACTGTTAGATAGGGTTGCCAACCGGCTTTGTCGAATTCCAATTCCGCATTCCGGACAAAAGTGCATTCGTTGCAATAAACCTGACAGATACTGGGTACAAATGTATTCAGAATTGTCTTGAAATGCGACGTGGGATAAGGTGCCCGTATTGTGCACTACGTGAGGAGATTGTTTTCGAAACGCTTTACGGCATCATCATATTGCACGATCATCTTGAAAATTTAACTTGGAACAAGCTTAATGCGTTTCGTTGGCAATAAGGCAAATAAGGATTTTATTGAATCAGTTTTAAAATTGTAAACTGTGCAGATAAATTCAATTTACGATTTTTCGAGATTAGTGTTCAACTGTGAAGAAAAAACATGATTTATTTAACATCTTGAGACTTATGTCGAATGTAGGCATTTTTGTAAGAGTTATTAAAAATATTTTGACCATTTTAAAAATTGATTACAAACTAGCTGAAGAAAACCCGGGTTTGCTCGAGGCTTGGAGTAAAGTTGTGTGTCAGTGAATTCTAGTAATCACAGTCTAGTTTTAAGGTGAAAATAATAATATTGTCAGACCTGATATAGTTTTACATGACAAAATTTAAAAAAATAACTTATATCATTGATGTAGCTATTCCAAATTCCTGTAATATTCAAAAAACTATTTCTGAAAAAATAAGAAAATACACAGATTTAGTAAATGAGATTAAAAGAATTTGGCATTCTCGGACTATAAAAATATTACCATTTGTTATTTCGGCCACTGGCATAATACCTAGGAATCTGATTCAAAATTTAAGCATATTAGATTTGTCAAAGAATTTGTATATAAAAATGCAAAAATCAGTAATTTTAAATACATGTGTGATTACAAAAGATTTTTTAAATATTTATATTGAGGGATCAGTAGGATTTATAGGTTCAATTAGAAATGCCACATAGCCGAACCCTCTGATATGAAAATATCTGGAGTCGGTGAATTATATTCCCATTTGGTCTCTAGTAGGTTGACATGTTGTTCTTGTATTGTTTTGTATTTATAATACTTATATAGTGCGATTGCATAGCGTGGGTTGACTAGATGATCATTTGGGGAAGTGTGTGAAAGGGTTTAGTTTTTCCTGTGGGGAAAATTTAACCCGGACATTTAAATCTGGTGCGTATAGAAAATCTTTACAAGTACCATGTCTTCTTCGGGCATCTTCTTCTACCATTCACTTCCACGTCATATAATCTCATAAAATTTATTTCTTCCGCACTCTTTATCTAAATATCTTAACATCCCTATTTTAATCTTGTCTACTTCAATTAGGTACATAAGCTAACACCTCACTTAACCACAGATGAGTACGTGTTAGTTTTATGTCTTCCTCATGACTTTTTCTACCATTCAATTCCACGTGATACATTCTATTTTCACCCCTTTCATTCGTTCAACGCGTACACCTCATTGTATTACACATATTTATTCGATTTATTGGATTGGGCGTCCCTAACCTTTTCCACTTTATATTATTTCATTTTATAAAATGAAATTATATAAATGTATTAGCTCCATAGATAACTGCAACCAATTACAAGAAGACGTTAGCAAAATTAAGGAATATTGCGAAAACAATCAATTATATCTAAATATAGATAAATGTAATGTTATTTATTACTTTTACACGAAAAAAATCCAATTAATTATATTTACAAATTAAACCATGTACCTTCACAACGAGTAGAAACAATAAGAGATCTTGGAGTAATACTAGACTCTAAAATGTTATTTAGGGATCATATTGAAAATATTCTAGAAAAAGCTTATAAGCAATTGGGTTTCATTATTCGCATTACAAAGCCTTTTATTTTAGCACACACCCTAATTCTGTTATATATGTCATATGTAGGGTCACAACTCGAGTTCGCCTCAGTAATTTGGAATCCTCAATATCAAACATTCATGTATTGATCGCATTGATAATATCCAGAACAAATTTATAAAACACCTATCTTATCGTTTTAGTAATCATCAATTTGACCCTATCGCTTTATATAAACGCAGAAAAATCTCTGATGCATTATTCTTACACAAAATCGTGAACTGCCATGTTGATTCATAATATCTGTTAGAAAATATTGCATATCGTTGCCCCAAACAAAACACCAGATCGAACGACTTATTTAGAATATCACACAGTAAATCTAAATACGCGCAAAACTCTGTAATAGTACGTATCTGTGAAACTTACAATGCCTTACGAGATGTGGACATTTTCAACCATGACTTGAAATCATATAAAATGCAGCTTAACAAATTAATAACTTAAAATACTTTTTTCTCTCTCTTTTTTGTGAAAACTATATTATTATCTGTAATTAATAATTTGTTAATAATTTTACGTTTTTCTTTATGTTTTATTTTCTTCTTTTTATGTTTTTCTTTATTCGGTTTATTTTTTTTTCTTTTTGTCATTTAATAAGTTGAGTAGATAAAAATACTAAACCAATATTTAACATAATGGAACTTAATTGGATTACAACATGTTAATTTTATTGTTATAAAATAATTTTACTATATAACTGTTTGTTTCCTCAATAAAAAGAAATAAAATAAAATAAAGAACTAATAAATATCCTTAGCTGATAGGGAGGTTACCTGATAGGTGTTTAGCTTATCGAATGTTTAGGAGTTTAGCAAAACGTGCAATTCCAGTCGGCCATTTTACGTGAGAAAAAATATATAAATTTCAAGAAAAAATATACAAATGTATTAAAATTAAAATACATCGCTACAATGCACTGTGTATTGAGTTCTAAGCTGTAAGCTTTAAGCTTTTTATTTGTAGCTTTGATTTTTGAGCTTCAAGCTTTGAGCTATGAAATTTTCGAATTTAGCTTTGAGATTTGAGCTGTAAGCTTTATTGGGTTTTGAGCTTTATGTGTTTGTTCTTTAATGCGTTTCAACTTGTAGTGAAAAACCTTGAAGATGCATATTTGGCACACGTCGAAGATAGTTTTTTGTCCCCTAATGGACTTTTCGCAGTTTTTCGAATTCAGATGGGGACGACAATGATCCTCTTATTTTAAACGTCAAGTGTAAAAAATTAAGTGGGAAAAGAGGCTGAGGGTGGTTTTTGAAATTTTGTGAAAACAGTGTCCTTTCTCTTATTTTGAAGGCGTGTGCAATTTGGTAGGCGGATATGGGAACCGCCGCCCCGGGAATCATTTATTGGATAACCAACACCTCCGCCATGAGTCACCCTAAGTGGTTAGCTACGTTTGGTGACTTAGCAGAGTTGCCCGGGTTCATGGGGTGAGTTTGTCCAGATCTTGGCGGTAGATGCTTCTGCTCACCAGTGTAAATTTCATAATAATTTCAAAACTAAAATATGTATTTAGTTTAGACCATTCCTGCTCCAATGGAAACATGCATCTCTTCAAAAACCAATAAAAAAATCCCATACATCAAAAATATAAATATACTTGTAACGTATTATGAATTATTACTCTAAACAATATTGAATTGAATTACAAACCCAAAGTAATTAGCCTACTGAAATTACCAAAATATTTTGAAATTCGACAGTCTAAAACTATTCATTAACAAATGTAATTAATATAATTGATTAAAATCCTTGTAGACAACCCTTTTTCCCCTCCCCCATAAACCGTAGACTAAGAATTATTTGTACCAGTTTGAAGATGGCTCTAACGAGCTGAAACCGGTTATGGTTAAATAAAATTAAGTGGAAAAAGTTTAATATTCGTTTTATTATAATATATTAAAATGGAATTCCACCATGAATTGTCAGTCACAAAAATAGAAATATTTAAAAATATAAATAATTTTCCATTTAAAAATAAATACCAGTAACTATCTGTGGGTACACCTTCTTCCCCCATATGTTTTCCGCAACATTCGTAAAACAAGTCCGTTGTTGCACGGTTGAAAATCGTTGTAGTTGCCACACCGGGTTTCTGAGCTTACAAGTAACTTAAATAATAATATCATGAGATATATATTTACATGCAATATAGATTAATAATACCATGAACAACAAGACCACTATCCTCAAGTCAAGAGTTGCACCTTTCCAGCGGTGGAGTGGAAAGAACAGTTGAACAGTGCCGCATAACTCTCGGAAACGTATTTTTATTTTTGCAGAAAGATATTCCTAAGTAAAAATCCAAATTCATTCACAAATCCTGATTCTTGAAGATGGGAAAATCTTAGGTAAGCCAACGACTTTCCTGTCTATTAAAAGTGGTGTAAAAAGCTCTCGAAAAATACATCAAGTGGTCGAAAAAAGTTCAGCAGAGAGCATTTTATTCAAAATCGTTGTCTAGAATAGCGGTCACCCGCAGTGATTCGGGGAGTACAATAAAAATAAATGTAAATTAATCCGATAATGCATATTTGAATTAACAGTGATTGCGTAAAATGGGTGCATTAATTCATGTGTTAATATTATAAACCATAATTTATTAAAAAACGCAATTTATTTATTGTTTGTTAGGAAAAGATAACATGATGGTTACAAATTACACATCGATAGAAGTAAAGTCCATTTATAAAACGTTCTCATCATGCGTTGAAAGCAAAGTTATTTATTATGCTACCCTTATACAGTATAGAAGGAAAGAAAAATAAGAGTACTGGTAACTGGCTAAATCAAGGATATTAGAATTGTTTAAACTTTACACTATATTGTGATATTAAACACCAATAATTTATTCATTGAAAATATGAAACAGAAGAAACTAAGAAAAAGGATTATGTCACAACTGAGTTTCAAACTTGGAACCCAATTATCTCCGCGAATTTGGCAAAAAAGTTATATTCGAGCTCATAGATTACAATTTGGTACAATTTGGGAGGCGGGTATGGGTACTGCCGCCCCGGGAACCATTTATTGAATAACCAATACCTCTGCAATAGGTCACCCCGAGTGGCTCGCTACGTTTGGTTACTTAGCCGGAGTGCCCGGGTTCATGGGGTGAGGTTTGTCCGGGTCTTGGCAGCGGATGCGTCCATCAGCTGCATGGGAGAGAATGGTTGAGGGAGTCCCTTAGACTTCTCCAGCCGCACTCTCTCGGAACATCGCTTTGCACCGCAGTGGTAGGGATGGATTCATACGTCCGTCACTCTTGGACACACTGACTCTCAGATTCTTACCCACCTCTAACACCCTTTTCCTTCCCAGAACTTCCTCTTCTTCCTTTCACAAAAGTACCCTCCACCCAGCATCCCCAAATATGGGCCTTGAGGGGAATTATTTTCCTACGGGCCTCCTATGTGGAGCTAATGTAAAAAAAAGATCCGGCAGATGTGTAATTGTCAGTGGTGCGTAACACCCCAAAAACAAATAACAAAAATACTTTTGACCGTGAAAATCTAAAAATGTGTAGGAAGTAATCTTTTTCAAGAAACTTAATTTAATACTATTAAATTGACCGCTAGACCTCCATTACATTCCTGAAAACATTTGTCTCAAAAAATGACGAACCAAAATAATTTTGTTTTCCGGATTAATGTCGAAATTTCTTCCATCTTTAAAAAGAATAGGTATTGGGTGTCCAATCAAAATTAGACACTTCGCCTTTTCTGTTCTGCCAAATAAGACAACGGTGACATTTTTCCTTTGAACAATGATAATTGGACTGCTAATGGATATTTTTGTACCCCTAGTACTTTAGTCAACAATTCATCCATCAAATTGCTTTTGTTTGCCACCCTCCCTTTCTTCTTCCCGGCATCATTGTCTGCCTCCTTCTTTGTTCTTCCTGCACTGCTTTTTTTGGTTATCTAAATGGGTGGGGAGGACTTATAATATAGTTAATAAGATTTTATTTGCAACGTTTATTTTATGAGAGCTTCAAATTAACAACATCCGTAACTAGCGGAAAAACGTTAATACTTCCCAAGAACCATTTTATTCGTTTTTGCATACTCCTAATTAAATAATCAGGGTTCAATCAGCGTTTTTTTTCGTTGAAGATTTTTTTTTAAAAGTGCAATGCGGAAACAAATATGACTTTGTTATCCCGTATTAGAATATCGTAATAATTTTTTTTTAGAGAGATTTTCTTTAAGGGCCCGCAACCCGAATTTCTACCGATTTCTTACATATTTCCCTTAAACACATTTCCCTTAGTTTTAAAGCTCCTAAAAAAATATATCTTATTTTTGAAGATAATGTCTAGACATTGCCCGCGCCGAAACGCAAATTATATAAAATTCCCTCGATAGAAAAACATCGCAAAGTATGCTCCAAAAATTGTTATAAACACGTTTGTTTCAGTTATTTTACAAGTTACATGTATGAAAAATTCACAGTGTTTCTTTAAATGCTGTTTAAGATAATTCCCGCGAGATTTTTGCTCTATTTTAAACGAGTCGTGTTTTATTAAACATTTTCGCAATTTTTGCATCGATTTTGTCGCTGTAAATGTTAGCGCTCTCCTCTAACATTCGTAATTTCGTATCTCTCCATCTTCTCCTTTTCCAGCCCGGTTGCAGAGCCTTAATATCAAACAGTATTAATAGCCTTCCATCTGCGAGGTTGAATTTCAGAACCCGGCTTCGATTGCATGTCTGACGCCGCGCCTTACCCGCCGCACCATATAAACATCCACCAAAAATGGAAAGCCACCGTTGTAATTTGGTTTCGAATTCAAGAATTCGTCAAAAGATGTAACCACTTCCGTCAGCAGCTCGCATGGGGACGTTTCCCCCCTAGGTATAAGTAACTACTTTCCGAACATGGAGAGATTGACGGTATAAAACTTGACGAGTTATATAATACTATCACGCGGCTATATATTACATACGACGTCATTGCCTGTCACGGTTACTTTATCACGGTTACGTAGTCTCGGTGACTAGCTGTCACTCGATCACAGTGGATCCGAGGAACTGGCTGTTATTGGAACCAGTACCAATCAGATTTATAAAATGGTTATCAACACTTAAACTGAAATATAGCCGCCCGCAGGGCCTAGCAGCAAAAACATGTGGAGCGGGTTTTTAACTGCTAGTTCTTTGCTTATTACAATGAAAACACATGGTCTTACAGAGATATTGAAAACTGACCGTGTTCAGAGTATTATAAGACTAACCAACCAACAACCGCACCTTTCTACTAAACTGACAATTTAAATTATTCATCTTTTTAAGTAATTTCATGTTGAAATTTCTTCTTTCGGAGTTTCAAACTTTTTCTATCATCCGCTTCCGTTATACACTTTCTCCATTAATCCTTTCTAGATATCCTTACCAATAACTCGGTTTTTAAATATATTAAATTATATTCATATAGAGTGAATGAATGAGGAAAGGAGTGTAAGGAGAATCTATGACGCAAATGAGAGGGATAGAAGTCGAGGGTGCCTGAGAAAGACATGGCACGACGAAGCGAATCAGATACTTGAGTCGGGCCATGTCAAGAATCAGAATAATAGAAGAGCATGGATGAGACGATGTATGAATGTGAACGAGGCAAGGAGTGTAAACCAAGACCGAGTTGTTTGCCTACCCCTGCTGGGAAACGGCGTAATGCTTAGTTAGTTATTATTATACTTGCCCATCGTAATAAATTAGGGTATTCAGTCTGCTTTCATAAATCCTCTTTCATTTGCATTCTCGACTTCTATTCATCAGGGTTGGTATCTAAACTCTCTTGTGTACTGCTTGTCACGCTTCTTTAAACTCTTTTAAAGATGACAACATTCATAAGTCGTATCAGTTTTATTTTCTATAATTTTGCATTTTGTAGCGTACAATAACGGGTGGTTATCTACCAAACGATATTTGTTGTACTTGTACAAGACTGCAATATATTTTATGGCTTTTCCCAACCGAACAAACAATAGCTGGTCACTTGAACCCTCTAACCCCTTAGCGATCTTACCCCGTTGGCCCAACCGATCCACCCACCCCTAATTGCGGGAGACAGGGGGAGGGAGAGGGGATATTGTGTGACGGGGTATTGTGTCAGACCTCAAGCGGCGCCATTTGTCATTTGGAAGTAATTTGGCGGGAAACAAGACAATTCATTTGTGTGTTGCTATCAACAAGTCCGCAGGCGGCGGTTCCCGCGAAAGCGGCCAAAATTACCCCAAAGTGGGGGGAATCAATTTGTAGGCGATACTCATAAATTTGAAGAACAAAAAATGTGTACATAATTTTAATTTATCGAGCGTTGAAGATTGTAAGTACCTAGGCCGCGTGATGAGATATCCAAATATTTATTTTGAGACGAGATATCCATAAATTGAAAGGAAGAAGTGGATTGATTGGAAAATACTCTCCTGATAAGAACCTTCGCTTAGAGACACATCAGCTCAGTTGGTAGAGCTTCGCCCCGGCAATTGTCGTCTTCATTTAATTACAATTTGAGGTTTTATTCATTAAGTTAAAAATAAAAATAAAATATTTATCCTAGACTTGCAGAAAAGTCAACAGAAGTCACATATTAAAAAAAATAAATACAACTTATCCAAGACACTAGCTAGATAGCATTTAGTTCGGGTTTGAATCTTGTAACCATACATAAAGATATCAAATAAAATCATGCATTAAGCCGCCGCTACCTGAATTTCTACCGATTTCTTACATACCCCCCTTAAACATTAGAAGTTTTTAAGTTCCAAAAAATATATATATGTTATTTTTGAAGAATCTATACATTCCCCACGCCGAAACGCAAATTATATTAAATTCTCTCGAAGGAAAAAAATTGCAAAGTATGCTCCGAAAATTATTATTTTCACGTCTGTTTCAGTTATTTTACACGTTATAAAAAATTCATACTGTTTTTTTAAATGCTGTTTTAGACATCCCCCAAGTGATTTTTGCTCTATTTTAAACGAGTCATGTTTTATTAAACATTTCACAATTTTCGCTTCAATTTTACCGTTTTAAATATTAGCGCACTCTCTATCCATCTTCTTCTTTTTTGGCGGGGGTACGGCGCCTTAAGAAAATTAAGTAAATTAATACGTAGTTCTCAGTTTGTTAAATATGACCGAATTGGAATAGGTACACATTAGCTCAGTTGCTAGAGCTCCGCCCCGCAAAGGCGCTGGTCTTGGGTTCGAGTCCTAGATATGACCGAATCTTTTTCTGATTTTTATTTTTTTTAGATTTTCGATTGAATTTCGCTAATATTGTCTTCATTTAATTAATACTTAATAAGTGACTTCAGCATACACAGTTTTGTGGATAGTTCACGGGTGGAGAATAGAAATGATATAAGATAAGGTAGTGTGCGTGTTGTTAAAGCAATTCTATTCTGGATACATTATTACCTGCCCTTATCAACTAACAATTAAAATCAGAAGCTTTTCGAAGAAACAATAAATTAAACAAGATTTAGAAAATAGATTTCTCTCTTTTTTATCATCACTATATCTTTGGGCCGCCGCTGTGTTTGTCGGAAGAACTTGATGAAAACGTCGCTCTAAGCCAAAGACTTTCATTTAACCGTTTTTCCTTCGCAAGACTTTGAAATAACGTTTGGTACGTGATTAAAAATACATCCGTTTAAAAATGATAAAATAAGTTTCAGTACAACTTATCCCTAGATAGGTACGAGTAATAGCGTTTGTGAAAGAGCTGACACAACTAAAAAATACCACCTTTTTTCATTCGGCAATCTATCGTATTTGCTTCATAAAAACTTGCTATTTCAAACACCGTTTGTGTTTTGATTGGTTTGGTCATTATTCCGACTAACAAGTTTGACTAATATGGTATGTGGAACAAAAAAAAGGATTAAAACAAAATATCGCCATTAGTCGCTGCATATTAGGCACACTCCTCAAATGCACAAATACGCTCTTCTCTAGTTTTTTTATTCATTAACTCTACACAGGAGGCCTTGAGGAAAATAATTTCGCTCAGGGCCTGTGTCATCTGAGATGCTGTGTGGAGGGTCTTTTAGAGGAGAGGAAGGAATGAACACATGACCCATGTTGTAAGAAGGAGGAAACACAGAGGCCGGCAAATCATTTCACAGCCGAGCTGTTGATACAAGAACGAGTCGTAGAAGCGACCCGTTCTCATGTGACAAATGTCAATCGTGAACTGAAATGTTGGGCACACGTTTGGCTTGTATCCCGACTATGCACCGGTGCCGAAGGGATCAATGACACTAGTTCCTCGGAATATCTTCCATCGTAACACCGGTAGAACAAGGATAGCATTTCCACCCGACGCCTGTGCTCTAAAGATTGCAATCCGTCTGTTAAGGTGGGATAATCTATCAAACGGACCGACCGTTTCTGCAGAGTCGAGAGTATTTTTCAGGTATTTTGGAGCTCCAGACCAGAGGTGGCTGCCAAATTCATCCGTGGGGCGAACTTATGATTTGTACAGGGTTGGCATTTGTGTACTATTAAAGTGGAAACAACAGCCATTAGTCGTTGCATATAAGGCACCTTTACGATTCTTATTGAACTCCCACCTTCTCATTCTCAAAGCAGTTTTTAGAAAACCCCCAAAACAGCCTTAAATAAAGTACTCCCGAGAATGGTGTTACAATCGTATCGTATGGCACATGTGTAAAATTCAACAAACAATAACCGATTCAAAACAATTGTAAGAGAAATAACAAACAAAAGCCTCGAATGGATTTTAGGCATTCTAAGCTGTTTTTTTATTGGTCGATAAAACTGAACCCCTTTATTGGAATTCGATCTTCGAAATTCTAAATCACAAAGTTAGGATTACCAAAGCGCTCGGGCTTAAGCTGAGCCAATTCCAAATTGTTCCTTCTGTCTCGTAAATAAAAATTTACATTTCTAATGGATTAAGATCTAGCCTTTATTCCATCGGTTTTTCTTCCAAGTTTTATTCCGAACCGTTACCGTATAACGTATTCCGAATGTATATTTTTTGCGCCACAGTTTGCCACGTTTTGCTGCATAAACTGTCTCGCGGCGGTGGATTAAATTATTATTTATTATTTTTATTAGCTGCAAGCGGATGCATGTAACGGGAAATGGACGCAGGACACTTCGAGTATCGGTGGTTGTGGAATTAAAAAGGAACATTTTTCATGCGTTTAAGCTTAAAAGGTATCACGTAAAAGCCGGATAAATTTCCGTATTCGAAAATAAAAGCTTAAGCCTTAAAAAATAGATTTGTTATCTATGTCTCCTATGTAGGTACCACCACAGAGAATTCCACATTATTTATTTATTTATTTATTTATTTATTTGATTCAATATATTTACATTTTATATACAATTCAATGATGTTGGCCTCACTGGGTGGTTTACCCGTGCTGAGGCCTCCATTTCATAAACAAATTTTACACAATACAATATATATATAATATTGGTGAAAAAAACGGAAAAAAGTAAATAAAAAACATACGATAATAATGATAATAATAATTAAGATAAATTAAACTTAAAAAGTAGAGATTTAAAATTAACGTAAATTTAAAAATAAAATAATATTATATAAGGTTAAAAACAATATTTTTAATAAGTGTTGTGTGTTTGTGGGTGATTGTGTTTTATATACTGGTTATGTGTGTGTGTGTGTTTTTTTTTTATGCTATGTTATTTTGGTAGTATTGTCTATTTTGGTCTTTAATCCATTTTGTAATTTTTTGTCGGAATTTATTTTTGTTTTCCTCAATTTTATTTTCAAGTGTTAGACTGTTGAATGCTTTTATAGCGTGATATTGGTAGTGTCTTTGTCCAAAGCTTGTATTTACCGTCAGAGTTTTTAAGTTTTCTTTATATGCTTGTCTAACTGGTCTGTTTGTGATATTTTGTGTTTGTCGAAGGTTGTTTTTTTGGTCAAAAATGTAATTTAGTAGCGATTTAACATATAATTGTCGTATGTCTAGTACGTCACAACGGTTGAATATTTGGTCTGTATCAGTAAGTCTATGTTTTTTAAGTATTACCTTTAAGATCGTTTTCTGAGCAATTTCCAGGTGTTCGATAGCTGAGTTTGTTGCTCCTCCCCAAGCAATTATTCCATATTCTATTATAGACTGACATAGAGCAAAATATATTGTTTTCATTTGTTGTATTTTGTATATGTTTCTTATGTTTAGGAAAATGTGTATCGTTTTGAGGAGTTTATTTATGACTTGTTTGATGTGATGTGTCCATCTAAGGTTATGGTCAATTTTGATTCCTCTGTAATTAATCTGTAACAATTGTAATAATCTTGCATTTAAGATGTTGCAAGCGATGGTTTTTTACCTTCCGCTCAAGAATACTGTAAAAAAGTTAGGTCTTCACAGAAGAAGTGGTTAGGTTTTTGAATAAAGCACCTTTGAGAAATTAAATCCTTCGTTTTTTATTGTTTTGTTTTTGAATTTACAAATTACCGACAAGTAATTTTTCCCCACTCAACGGACAAAGGTTCAATCAATACTTAATGTTTTTAAATGCTGGTTTAGTTAAGAAGTGGTAATTTTTAGCCGGCGTGGGCTTTTTATAATTACATTCTTTGTCCGTGAGGAAGACAAAAAATTTCACACATTAGCGACATCTGCAATTACTAGCGCCATCTTTGGCCTAAATGAGGTAAACGTGTTGTTAATGATTTTCACTTTTTGTAATTCGTAATTGGTTTGAACCTTAACCGTTAATCAAAACAAATAAAACACGATGTTTTATGGTTTAGAGTTAAAATATTGTTTAATTATTGTTTAGAGTTAAAATATTGTTTCTTCGTATATCTTGATCCTGAAATAACTGAAATCGATATTTTTTTTTTAACATGAGCTCCACACAGGAGGCCCTGAGGGAAAATAATTTCCCTCAGGGCCTATGTCATCAATGTTTGCAATCCTTGAAAAATTTAATTTTTTGACATAAAAATCAGTTTTTAGTTCCATATTATAGTATCAACATCTGATGCAAAGACATCACTTTTGCGTGTACTTTCGTGTAGCGCAAGGATAAATATGTTGTTAAGACGACACAATATAATATAAACACATTATTTCCCGACGGCATATAATTTTCTAAACCATATTTTGTAAATCTGCATTCCCGATATAATACAAAAATTTTAGTTTTATGTTTCCGACAACTTCACAAGAGTGCGCAGACACAGAACTTTTGTTGTTCCGAGATGCAGAAATAACTTACCATTAGTAATGCCGCTCTGAAAAATGATTCTGTTACTAAAATACCTGTCCCCTGACATGGATATTTTATAATTAAACTAGCAGACCCGGCCACACGTTTCTGTGGCTAACGAAACACAACGCCATTACCCGACCTTTATAAAATCCTCTCTACCCGCTTGTCAGCTGCCCGCTACCCGCTGCCTGAATTAAATATTTGAATTTCTCGGCTTTTCTCTACTGTAAAAAGGATGTATTATATATATAAACCTTCCCCTTGAATCAATCTATCTATTAGTGAAAACCGCACGAAAATTCGTTGCGTAGTTTAAAAGATCTATGCGCACATACATTTTGAGCGACTTATTTTATACTATGTAATGATATTCAACAATTTTTTTTTTTTTACATGAGCTCCACACAGGAGGCCCTGAGGAAAATAATTTCCCTCAGGGCCTATGTCATCTTTGGGGATGCTGTGTAGAGGGTTTTTTTAAGGAAAGGAAGGAGAGGAGAGTTCTGGGAAGGAAAAGGGTTTAAGGGGTGGGTAGGAATCTGGGGTTCAGTGTGTCCTGGTCATCCGCCTCCAAGACCTAGACAAACCTCACTCCATGAACCCGGGCACCCCTGCTAAATCACCAAACGTAGCGAACCACTTGGGGTGACCTATGGCAGAGGTGTTGGTTATCCAATAAAAGTTCCCGGGGCGGCGGTACCCATTCCCGCCTCCCAAATTTAATTAAAAAAACTTTACTATTATATACTGTCTTAACAAAATATAATGTATGTTTATTATTGGTTTTGTATGACTGTAAATGTGCATTTAAAATAATATAAATATTTAAACATATTTGTCATATAGAATATCTTCGGTATATTTCAGTTGGTACTTAACTAATTTTAGAAAAAAATTCAGATCCAATATTTTAACTCTAAGCCAGCCGGAGATGTCTGCTTATATCCTGCATCTACCTTTATAGTTTAAGTGGTTTACCAAAACTTACGTAAATTATTAATGTCTGTGAATATAAGTTTCATGTTCAACTACACATACGCCATACCAATACACACAGGGACATATTCTCACAGCACCTTAAAAAGAGATCCGGAAACAGAATTTTTTGGCGCTTCTCCAAAACCTCCCGAAAACGGAAACTTCCAAAATAAGTTGAACCAATATAAATAGGACGGTCGGCCTGTTCGAGATTTTTCATAAAATCACGACGGTTTGTAGGTGCCTATTATAAATATTCAACGCAATTAAATTTTTTTCTTGCTTGCGCACAACATGATCTATTCACAGACTTCAAGAGCTAAAATCTGAAATCAGGTGATTTGGTGGCCTTCTTCTATTTGCCCTAATCTTTCCATCTTGGTTTTTTTTTGTTTTTATTTTTAGTATATTAAATCTTTCGTAGAAGTAGAGGACGTCAACAAGTAAAATGGGAAGACGACCTAAAAATCACGGCTGGACATCCTTGGAGAAGAGTAGCGCGTGAGAGGTCCCAGCGGAAAATGTTAGAGGAGGCCTATGCCAAGAGGCAAACTGAGCTTCGGGATATATTATAACAAACAAGAACATGTCTAGTATTCATACCTAACAAAAGTTCAAAATAAAAAGGCTTATTATTATTATTATTAAATCTTTCGTCAGAAATTACATCACATCATTTTCCAGGGGAGGGGGGGGGGGGGAGTATGCACTCAACTCTGTCTTAGCATACGGTACCGCGCGTTTATATCCTCTGACAAAATATCCCCGACAAAATACCTCCGATAAAATATCCCTCGACATAATATCGACATAATAAGGACAAAATATATCTTCACTACGCTGAATTCTTTTTTTGTTAAGTTAGGTTAGGTTAGTTTTTAGTAGGTACATATTTTGTGGGGGGTTGTTTTGTCGGGGATATTTTATCGGAGGATGAAAATTGGCGGAACCCTTAGCACAAACTGCTTGCTTCAACATTAATATGATCCAACTCATGTATTAAATTAATTTGGTTGGGTATTTTGCGTCAAATCCAAAAATAAGGTTTTTAATTTAAAGTTTTTTAAATAATAAAATAGTTCTCTTAGTGTTAAGAGCGTTTAACCAGCCAGCAGACGAAAATCCACATTTCGTCGAAAGTTGTTCTTACGATCGTGCAGGGCGATTACAATGAGAAAGATTCATTATTCTCCGTACCAGCTTTTTTAAATTATCACTCAATATCGAATTTATTTCAATCCAAATTAGCTTTAATTTATACCTTCATCCAAAAATGCTGAAAGGCGCGATAGTAAAACTATTAAAATAATGTACTTTTTGTAATTATTTTTTGATTATAAGTATTTATCATTTTTCAATAATGTCTAAATTTAATAAGAATGTTAAAAAAATCTGAAATATATATATATATATATATTTTTTTATTTTTTTTTATTGTACGACAGACAGGTGAGTCCAATTACGGTACAATTTTCTAACAACTAACAATACATGTATACAGTTTTTTAAAACATGGTACGGTGATATCAAATACATCTATTTCCGCTGGTAGGGCATTAAGCAATGCCATACCTCTTGTCATGCTGTGTTGAGCCATGACATCTGTCCGACCCTGCGGTATGTAGAATAGGGCGTGGCTACGGGTTCGACAGTATTTGTCAGGAGCGAATAAGCCACAGCATGACAGGAGATATGGACAATCAATAAGGTTTTTTATTAACTTTAATTCGAATACCATGAGTCCGGCACTACGCCTGGTCTCCAGGCTTTGATAATTTGTCTCCTTTAGCAGTTCCACGTGATGCATGAATTTCGGATATATTCCGTAAGATCGCATGTAAACATACCTTAGGATTTTTTTTTGAATTTGTTCAATCATATTTATATTAGTTTGTAAGTGCGCAAATAAATACACAAATGGACCAATTTTCGTCAAGAAACACATGTACGTACATATTTTTTCATGATTTTATTGAAACTAAAATTAAAATTCTAAAACATGCGTTTGCTAGATAATGTATTGATTTATTTTACTGCATGATTATATTATTTGAAATGGGTGTGGTATAATACAAAATCTTTTTTGAAAATTTAACAAATCTGCCAACGACCTATGGAATAACCTTATTATACTAAAAATTAAAAAATTTCTCAAAATTTATTACATGCGAATGCTAGATAAAAGAACAATATTTCGAAATCCATTTATAATTTTTTGTGGAAAAGAGTCAATACGTCTAAAATCTGATTTGAAAAGGACATATTTCTGGTTTTCTCTGGTAATGCCCTCTTAATTATGTACAAACCAAAATATTTTTTTTTGTCAACGTATATTAATTTACGCGCTTGGTTGGATATTTTTATTTCCTTTTCCTGGTTTAGTTCGGAGAACCCAACACGCCAACAGCGTAGATTCGTAGGGGGATCTCGAGTGTCATTGGCTGCTGGATGTTGGCCATTCTCAAATTAAATTATTTTCATCCCATTAGAAGGAAAAACTTCTGATTTAGATTAGTTATATTATTATTGCCAACTCATATTTTTTTGTATGCGTTGTAGGCATTGAGCAAAGACAGCAGTCAATAAAATGTGCGTTAAGAAAATGTGGGTGATTCTTAGTCGAAATATGATACAGTTAAATATGACCGAATCGGATATCAACACCTTGGCGCAGAGGTCAGCGTATTTGACCGGAAAGCGAAAGGTCCTGGGTTCGAGTCTCAGAGGTGCAAATATTTTTTCTGATTTTTCTGTTTCCAGTTTTTCAATTGAGTTGTGGTGTTTACAAAGTTATTGTTTAATTTTAAAGGGATAGTTTATTAAAAGATTATCATAAAGAATGCAATAGTAAATCACTCTGTATCCAAAGATGATTCAGTGTTCAAATTTAATTACCTATTCGCAAAAAATGTAATTTTTAAATTTTTTTAATCATTGTGTTTTTTTTTTCGAAATATATCAATTTTTATGTAAATACCGCACACGAGTTACAACTAATTAGAGCAAGTGGGACTCTGGTATTCTTAATTGGGGTATGTTGGGAGGTTCAAGTGAGTGGGACAATAAAGGAGACGGGGTTCGGAAGGTCGGAAAAAGTCCTGGATCATAAAGATCTGGTCATTAAACACTACCATTGCCATTTCAAACAACGAAGTAACAAAGAAATTATAACTTAAAATAAACAATAACTTTATTTACACCATTTTTATTTTTATAAACTGAATGAATAATACATATAGTTTTAAAATTTCATCAAAAATAAGTATTAGAATAAAATTGACGTTAACAAAGTAATTATTTTATTTTAAACGAAAATTTAACATTTTTTCACATTATCGTTGCCTACGATTTCCTTAAAATTTAAGGGGAGCGAATTTAATTTACTTTCAGTCCCTTGGGGTATCTGCGTGTATTGAAATTCATCTACTGAAAAATTCAGCCAATAAAGAGGGGTTGATTAAAAAATGTGTCAATCCCACATCACCGTGAAGTGGGGTATTTTCATTAAAATTGCGGGAGCCTGGGTCAACCGGGTTCGATACATTGTCTTTGTTCGTTTGGATTTTTCCCCACATAAGCGGAGCCAACCCTTTTTTAATTAAACACATTTGAAAACCCCGCATCACACAAAGGCAAATGTATACTTACCCAGATGAATATCCTGTGTGAAATGGGCTGTATTTTGTGCATTTAAGAGAGAAATCCATGACGATTTTCACAGAAATATTCAGAAAAAAATGAGGAACAATTCTACTTGATGGGTTGTACTTGTATTCTTCCATATTTATTATATACGAGCTTTTGCCCCCGGCTTCGCTCGCATAGTATTAGGGGGTTCCCACTTCGCCTCCTCCACCTTCCCTATCACCACTCCATTCCCCCCTCCCCTTTCTCCCCCCTCCACCCTCACGTTCTCCCTCCATGCCTGTTACATTAATTTTTCAAACAGCTCGCGTACCACCTATTAAAGCGTAACAATCAATCACACGCAGTTTCGCATTTATAATATTAGTAGGTATAGATTAGAAAAAATTTAACTATCAAAGGGATTTCCACAGTAATCTAAACAGATAACAAAATGACAGCGCACGTCAAATAATTACTTATAGTTACCAATCAACGATTTGTTTAGTTTTTCGTCTGCATAATAAACGTAAAATAAATAATTTCATAACGCCAGAGTTTATTCATAACGCCAGAGCTTACCAATGTATATAGCTTATATTTATATTACTCGCAAATAATGTAGCTTTCTATCAGTGAAAGAATTTTTAAAGTTCATTCGTATTTTTTGCTTGAAAGATTAACAAACATATACAAAATAATAAACTAAATATTCCATTGAATTTGAGATTTTCTATTATTGTGGCGCTTTATGAGGTGGATTACGTAAGCGTATGCAACAATACATGTATTTTTTAAATTTTGATGTTTTCTCTTTTTGCTTTGTATACCACATAATTAAGAAACTTCTTCATAATAATGGGGTATTTTTACAATCTATGAATACAGATAAAATGTGTGGAAGGGGTATAGTTAATTTTCTGATTGAATTAAAAAGTGAAATTTTAATAATTTGTTTCATAATTATTGATTTCAATAATCGCAATTTCCGAAATGGTTCCAACCGACTACAATTTCATTATGACAAAGAAAACGTCAAAGTCCGGTAAGACGGCTATTACCAACGTTACCCAGCGTGATGTCAACTCCGCCGAAATCTGTTGTTTTTTAAATTGCACATTTTAAATCGTTAAAGAAATATTATCAATCAACACCAAAATAAAATAAATATACCTTAACTATCATAATTTCTTTCCGGAATAAAAAGTATACAGTATGCAAGTATGCATATCCTATTGGCAACACTTATGAAGTCTAGTCCTGTGATTTAATGAATTTACCACTGGTCTGAGATATGGATTGCTAAAACTGGAGCAAGAAATGCGACATTTTTCTTGATGTACAAACTTCCGTTCCTTGGGATGGAAATGGCAAAAGATGCATTGCTAAATATACCAGGTAGAAAATTTTTTAATAATTTATAGGTCATTACTTATTTCAGCATGGGAACCTTTTCAAAGTTGGATGTTTTTGTAACTATTTATGTATCAAAATAAACTTGAATATATTTAAAAAAAAATTAGCTTTCTACGTTGGGGTTTTTTGGAATAGTAAACATGATACTTCACAATCCCTTTCCTTCTTCTAATCCTAAACATGTGTAAATATTCCCCTGGCCGGCAAGCAAGTGGGTAGTTTAGTATTTTGAAGTAAATAATTATTTTCCTAGATAAATGAAACAATTTAACTTTGTTTGAAGCACTTTTATATTTGAGTAAATCTGACCGATTTCAGAATGACCGTTTCTTCTTCAGGGCAAATGTATAATTATTTTCCTTATTAAATGAAAACAAATAACATTGTATAACATCACTAAATCTTATTTATAAAAATCTCGTGTCACGGTGTTTGTGGTCGCACTCCTCCGAAACGGCTTGATCGATTTTTATGTATATTTGGTAGGTATGAGAATAGGTTTTAAAGTACATTACGTATCGCTAGGTGATTAGGGTATCCCTACCCTGAAATTAAAAAAAAGATTATTTTTTATTTGGCATCAAAACATACCTATAACCCCAAATTTCAAATTTCAAATCGACCTTTCTACTCCTACCCTCCCATTTTTAATCGCGATTTTAGTATTTTTGTAAGAACAAATTTAACCGTCTATTATTTTTCAAACAGAACGAAATTATTTATATTGTTGAATGACAGATGGCGCTACGTCCGCCTCATCGAACTTTCATCTGCACATGCGCAAGACATTCACGAGAAGCGTCGTGTCATTTTGATATTTCATTTGGCATCATGCTCTCGCGTGGACAAACAATCGAGCTTATTTGTGTTGTGACCGACAAAAAATATCGTACACTTAATTGCTCTTCGAAATTTAAATTGATTTTATTTATTTCATTTTCATATTTTAGTTGGTGTTTTTTTGCTTTTATCAGCGGTCATCGTCTACAGCGCTCCATTCCTCTTTCTGTCATAGATTCCATCCCCACACACTTACAATACATTCGTTAATTTTTATTTAACAGTCAAAATATTCTCCAGAAATAATTTATATGGCAAAACAACGTTTATCGGGTCAGCTAGTAATGTATACTATCGACGTGTTTCAAGAACAAAGGTCTCTTCGTCGGGATAAGAGATAAATAAGATAAGATATTAATCTCTTATCCCGACGAAGAAACCTTTTTTTTCATACAGGTCGATAATTTGCTTTCATTTAATTAAAAATGACGCCACAAAGCGTGTTTGGTAAATTTGAGGAGGTAAATATTTTTCTGGTTTTCCTGGAGTCCAATAATAGCACTGTAAAAGTTCGTCAACATTTTTTTATCATTATTTGTCATCCTAAAACCTCTTTCAGTTGTATCACCGTCTCAATTTCTTTACGACTTGAAAACTCTACTGTGTGTGAAGTTTAAAATCCTTCAACTCCATCTACAACAAATTATGAACACAACATAACACAGCGAAGAGCCCTTTGATATTATGAAATGCGTTGTAGCTTATGGGTATTGTAAATTAACCACCCTTTCCATCCGTTTCAGCATTAGGGGTGGTTTAAAAGTCCGAACAACGTTGGCAGCGGCTGTATGCAGGTGCACTTAACTCTGGATCCTCACCGTGCCTTCTCAGATTACAAAAACACGGATGAATAACAGGGGCGTGCCTACTTTTTTTACCAAAAATTAAAACATTGAAAAAGCGTATGAATGCCGCACAAGAGTTCGAACGGTCAGTTGGCCTTGGCACCACCCATTAAGGTATCTTGCTAGTTTTCAAGAAGAGGAGAGGTGAAAAAGGTGGAGAGAAAAAGATTGAGAAAAACCTGGATATCTAGAGCTGGGTACCTAGCATGGTCGATCGATATAGGTTTTATCGAAAATGTCGGTAACTTGTCATCGCTCCCAAGAACGACTGTAGACCGCCAACGAACAAACAACAGTTCACAACCACTAAGGGTTCCTAATTTATTTGACGTGAACTGTCATTTGTTCGTTAGCGGTCTGCAGTCGTGTTCGGGAGCGATGACAAGTTACCGACATTTTCGATAAAACCTATGTCGATCGACCATGCTAGATACCCTGGTCAAAGCACGGCTGTAGCCATTTCGGGTACCTAATTGCAGTATAGCCTTGGTGAAAGAACACCGTCCAGAATCAAAATATTGTTCGAAATGCATGTTGTTCGAAGGCATTTACCGACCACACCTGAATAACCGGGACCCATCTCCTTCGCCTTTCCACTTCATTCATCTTGTACAACATATCCCAGATTGAGGATGTTAATATAGTGATTCAAAGTATAGTACAAACTAATAAATTGTTTTTTTAATTATTTTAATTGATCTGTAGTAATTCATCGATTGATTTTTGGATACATAATATTTTCTCAAGAAAATTGAAATGCTTTCGGTGGAAATAGAACATTCAATTACCTAACTAACCATCAACCATACCTTTTTTCCCGGAGTGATAATCTTTTTTTTTTTCATTAGCTCCACACAGGAGGCCCTGAAGAAAGAAATACCACTCAGGGCTTATATCATCTTTAGGGATGCTGTGTGGAGGGTCTTTTTAGAAAAGGAAGGAGAGAAAGTATGGATAGGGAAAAGGTATGAATGTGGGTAGGAATCTGTGGGTCAGTGTGTTCATACACATCCGCCGCCATGACCTGGACAAACCTTACTCCATGAACCGAGCACCTCTGCTAGGTCGTACAAATGTGCTACAAATGTAGCGAACCAACTAAGTGCCATAGATGCTGGTTATCCAATACATGCGACGGTGCCCATAACCGCCTCAATTGATGATACTGAAAGGACAGACCGCGGCACAGCTCTGTTGACACCACGGAGGACAGAAGGGATGGAAGAAGGTCATACATATCCTATGAGACTTATGTCGCGAACTTCGGTGACGAATGCTGTCCTGCAGGGAGGTAGGGAAGGGAGAGGGGAGGGAAATTTTTGATGACACGCTTATCGATCGCGGTAGACTGGTGAAAAATCAGCCTGTTGTCCCCAACGATCCGGTAAGGGATCTACATAAACCGAGAGCTGCAAAACCCTGTACAAAAATAAGCCTTGCTTTAGTTTGCAGCACAGTCATTGTGAGACTTTTCCGCTCAAGGTCTGACGGTGAATGTCGATTCATTACCCCAGTCTTGCACTTACCGATTCATGAGACGACGGGCTTAGTCGAATTAACATTGGATGTTTTACAAAGAAAGAAAAAAGATAATTATTTCACGATAATATTTAAGAAGAAATGTTTTGAATGGTTTCTTATTTTATTATTTAAAAATAATCTAGCGATGAATAAAATAATAGTACATCTAATGGCGGATCGACCACTTTAGAGTAACAAGGTTTCATCATAACAAAAAAATTACTCCTATCAATTTTCTCACAAGGACTCTATTTTTTTAATAAAGGCTATTATTATTTTTATTATTATTATGTAATGTATGTAAATCGACGATCCATGGTTTCCCTACACATCAGGATGTTAGAAGCATGTTTATGAATAATGGGTCAATATTTGTACAAAGGTGAGCAAGGTGAAGAATACAATAGTACAACACAATTTAGAAAAAAAACGAAACCTTAAGGTAAATAATATTATAAAAAAACGGGTTAAGTGAAAATAATAAAACATTATTTAAAATATAGAGATGGCGCAATAGCTGAAAGAAAATCACCTTAATTGGTGGAAGGATCTATCTATCTTTGTAAAGTTTACAAGTGAACTAACTAAAACTAAGTAATGTAATCCTATTATTCAAATGTAAGCACTAAATGAAATACTAAAAATATAACCCACAAAGGCAAGAGCACAAATAACTGTTGCAAAAGCCTAAACCCACTCTCGGAGGCGGGTATGGGTACACCGCCCGTTAAGCACTTATTGGATAACCAATACCCACGCCATAAATCACCCCAAGTGGTTCGCTACGTTTGGTGATTTAGTACGGATGCCCGGGTTCATGTGAGGTTTGTCTAGGATTTGTTGGTGAATGCGTTTGCTCACCTGGTCCGGATCGATTTGATTGGGAGAGACCGGTTGAGGGAGACTTAGCCCAGACCTTTCCAACCGGACTCTTCCGACCCATCGTCTTGCACCGCAGTGGGAGGGCTGGTTTCGTACATCCGCCACTCCTGTATACATTGACCCCCTGATTCCGACCCATCCCTCATACCCTTTTCTGCTCAGAACTTCCTCTCCTTCTTTTCCCTAAAAAGGCTCTCCACAGAAGCATCCGCAAAGATAATTTAGGCCCTCAGGATTTTTTTCCTTAGCCCTGCTTGTATCAGATGTTACCTTAACTCCGTAATCGTCTAGTCACAAGTAAAAACACGATTCAGCAACGCATTGATTAAAGCACAGTCTACTCAAGCCGAGCTCTGCAATAATATTAGCCTGGCAAATCCCGTCCACTAGAGCCCAGTTGAATTGTTTGAGGCTTTGGGACCTAGTGCTATCTCATTTCCCTACTTTCCACCACGGTTGGCACACTCCTTGTTTCATTCACAAGCATAATCATTCAACCAACAAGAAAGCGTGTCGCCCGCCCCTGCAACGAAGAACCTACCGACAGCCCCGAGCTTCAACCCCAATTTACACTAGTCCCCGTGTTAGTGACGTCATAATCCATCGTGCAGGGTGGATTTGCATCAAACTTTCAAAGTTAACAAGATTATTAGGGATGCTGAAAATGTAGATTCTGATACTTGCCAGCTGAAACATTCCGGCAGTTATGTAGCACTTGAACTTTCAACTTTTGCAGACGCGGATGAACTGAACGTCTCATGCTGCCCCATTTTGTCACGTTCAGCTATATTTAAATCCATCGTGAATAGTTTTCAAACAAGTAAGGTTAAGAAATAAATCCGAAGGTCGCGGGTCGCGGGTCGCGGGTCGCGGGTCGCGGGTCGCGGGTCGCGGTTTCGAATTCCAGCGTGCGCAAATTTTAAAATTATTTTTTTATTTATTTATTGTAAGAAACAAACAGCAGTTTTATACAGGATGTTAAAAATGAAGCGGTTAAAAATGAGGTAAGCCAAAACAGTTTTTTATGCTAATGGTTATTATGATATAATACAAAATTTTAATTGGTTATAACCATTACATGAAAATGAAATTAACAAAAATATATAAATGTAAGTATATTAGAAGGAAGAAGGAATAGGAAAGGGCAAGAGGCAGAGGAAGATGGGATGGGGACAGGAGATGCTCATGCTGTACCATTTCTATAGCTGTGCATTAATTTAATTCACATTTTTGTGGTCGTACGCTTGACTTCGTATCGGTATTTCACAAGAGTATTACTAAGAATATTGATATTGTTAAATTGCGTGTTATATTGCGCGCATATGCATATGCGGGGGATTGGAGATTTTTTTCTAAGGTTGGTTCTGTACGCGGGCAAATGAAAAAAATGGTTTTCGTATTTAATTTATAATTATTTCTTTAAAATAATTTACAGTACACTCGCGGCATGTTCCGGAGTGGAAGATATTCTCGGTATCGCCCTGGTGTGAGACCACCATTCACAATTGAAACGTTGTTTGAAATGACTTTTGTTGACCAGATCTGAATATCCAGGCACTTCCCCGTCTCCCCTTTTCTCATCTCCTTTTCTCCCCATTTTCTTCAGCCTCACTTCTTCTTATTTGTGTGCCGTATCAGGTTCCCCCGACGTTGGCGATCACTCTTGAAAATGTCTCTCTGTCTTGCGCTGTCCGGAATAACTCCTCCACATTTCTAACGCCGGTCCACTCTCGTATATTTCGCAGCCAAGACATTTGTCTCATACCAGGCCCTCGGCGACCTTCTATCTTGCATTTCAATATTAAATGGAGCAAGTGATACTTCTCCCCTCGAAGTATTTGACCAAGATATGAAACTTTCATGATTTTTATTAATGAAAGCAGTTCTCTATCTGCTCTAGCCCGCCTGAGAATTTCTGTGTTGGTGATCATGTCGGTCCATGGGACCTTGAGCATTCTCCGGTGAAGCCACATTTCAGAAGCCTCTTACCTGTTCATTAAGGTGGTCCAGGCCTACACAGTAAATTTTATTTTTTCAAATATAGATGTACCTAGCCACCCATTTTATTTGTTATACCTATCATTCCTATTATGTGTAAAAAATTTCAGCCCCCTATCTTACATACAAGGGGGTGCTCATCGAGTTAGAAGTTTCTGACAAAAGTTCTGGATTTTAAGTAAAACACGTAATTTAAGGTTTATTAATATTACAAGTATTTTAGTCAAATAAGTATAAAACTTATTTAAATTTTAACAAAATTTGGTAACAAAGCAATAATTTACATAATATTAGTCGCAATCTTTCAAAACCATGTTTGTTAACTCCTTTTTGAATGTTTCAGTACTAACGATTTTTCTGTTTTGTTCAACGATGTGAAGTAAAAATTGATTTTGTTACTCATTCTTAGTGAGAATCGTATTGTAATCTTCAAATAGTTTAACACCTCTCTCCGCTGTATCATTAACAACAGTTATTGCCTTGAACGTAATCAACATTGTTAGTCCAAGACCAGGCCCGGACTGGGACCATTTGGGGCCCTCCGCTAAAACCTGTAAAGGGGCCCCCCGGATAATTTTTGAAAATTAGGTGCTCGAATACAATGAAAACGCGTTTCTACGCTATATGGGCACCTACAAAGAAGAAGAAATTCAGATAGGTTTTTATAAGAATATTATGATTTTCGACTTTTGTTGACTTTATTATTTATTGAAATAAGAAATTCACAGTATTTTTAGGATACCACAACACTACTAAACACATGCTGTAGAACTGCCAATAATTATAACGGAGTTCAAAATAAAGGGCAGGATTCTATTCACACCAAAGCATTAATGAATTATGTCAAAATTATTTGTGTAGTAAAAATAATGACAAACGGATTTTAAGGATTAGAAAAATAATACTAACATTTAAAAAAAATCCTCAGTGTTTAACAGTTTACAATGTTGTTGAGTAGAATAGAAGGGGCTTAACTTAACTGAAATGATTCGACATTTTGCTCCCCTAGACCTAAAGTAACAGTTTCTTTTTAAGTAACTCACTTGTTAAAGCTACTTCATCTATTATTTTATTTTTTTCCAAATTATAAAATAAATCCCTCTCAACATTAATAAAAAGCAGACTGGACATAAGGTCTTGGCCTAAGGACGACCGAAGTCGATTTTTGACGATTTTAAGTTTAGAAAAAACTCGTTCACATGTGACTTGGGTACAAGGTATGGTAAGAACAAATTTATATACAATGTACAGGTTGGTAAAGATTAAGATAGTTCAAATAGAACAGAAAAAGCACATGTCAAACACTGGAAACATTGTCTTTTTTCAGAGCAGTAAATGTTAGCATTTGTTTCCGCTGCCGTTGGGTCCAAATCGTCTTCTTCGTCACTGCATCTGTCTCCGTAGTTCTCAGTGGACTCTGCCGCTATGAAGTTGCTGTATTGTTGTGCAAACCGTCGCAGCTCTATCAACAGCCGACTTCTTTCAATTTTACACAGTTTAGAAATACTGTGCAGAGCTTCTGTGGGAAATGTTTGGAGTTTCAAGATAAAGTCAAACTTTTTGGAGTCCAACTAAAAGCAATCCTGTAAAACGTCTTTGTTTGCGCAAAATCTTTATTCAATACTCATCCTCGCACAGTCTAAAATATCAAAATATACCTACAATTTTGTAATGTTGAACTGTTGAAATAGAGTCAGTTTCGTCTTTTGTTTTTTCATCGGGCATTATAACTATTAACAAGACAAAAACTTTTTTTTGTACGTTTTGTGGGGCCCCTTCGGGGCCCCCTCGCGCTGGGGGCCCTCCGCGATCGCGGACCTGCGGACCTGGCCAGTCCGGGCCTGTCCAAGACTCAGGAAGTCAAGTCAAGTCAAGGACAAGAAAGAGTCCTTGACATCAAGAACTAAGAGCGTTTTCAACGTTGTTTGTGTTGCAAAAGCTTCTAATGTAACCTCTGAGGCAAGCTTAGCAGAATCACCTCGTACTGAACGATTACTGCCATCAGAATTTATTTTTTGAACAATGGCCTGTTTCTCAGCGTCAGACAGCTTCTCAGTAAATAAGGTAAATGCGACTAGTTCATCTGACAAATACCATAAGTGACCTCTAAGACACCCCTAGCTGCTCCACTGATTTCGGAATTAATGACTTCGTACAATTTTAAGCTATTCCAAAGTTTTACTGGTGCATCTGCTACCAAAGAAGCTTCGATTCAAACTTTGGTGTAGATGATAACTTACAAATCGAACAATTTGTTTTTCTTCTCTCTTGATTAGTTTAAATCTTGTTACGATCAAGCGCGCTGGTAACATATTGTGTAAATATGTCACTTGTAGACAACTTAATGCACTACAAACTCATGTTTGGACTTATCCTCTAATATGCTAGCATTACTTGAAGTGCTACTGAAGCTGCACTCAAGTTCTAACTCTTGTCTCGACACCACCGAAGATGAAGCATTACTTTCAGCAGCCATTTCTTTCAATTCTTCAGATCTTTGTTTCCGTTTTAGAGAACTTTCTTTGACCTTTTCTAGTTTCTTGTCAATTGAGGTCTTAATCATCTCACGTTCTCATCTTTGATCGATGAGAAACGCTCTTGTCTTCCGTAATTTTTTATCAAATTCAAAGCGCTTGCATGGGCAATATCAAAAAGTTTGTCTAGTTCTTTTTTAAACAAATACTCTCCTTTTCTTTGAGCTTCAGAATTTCTTCCTCTATTTTTATTTAATATCAGCCAGTTCTTAAAAAACTTAATCAGTTTTTCAATGTATTGATTTTGTTGTCTGGTCGGAATACTAGATTTACTCCATACTTTTATAAGTTCTTGAATAAGTACATGCGCGGAATCTTTCACATTTTTGGAATCATTTAATATGTAGTGATAAGGGAGTAAAACTTGCCGAAGAGTAGCATGTTGGTTAAGCCTTATCAATGGCTCAATATCTCGAACCCCAAGTAGAAAAATTTCATATTTTTTTCGAGTTGATGAACACATTTTGCTGCACTGATTCACTTCACAGTCTACTAAATAATTATCAAATACTGTTTAAATTTGTCTATAAAACTCTTTAGTAGTTTATATTAATATTTATTTAATAGTTTAACACACGAAACTGGCCTGCAGCAAAAAGTAAAAATTAAGCATTTTTCACAAAAAATTCAAAAACAACACTCGATTGAGCACCCCTTTCTACTTGAGCTATCTCGCTGAAATTTTACTATGTTATTTCTATGAATACGTGTAATAAATTCACGGGGTGGCCAAATGAAAAATAATGAAAAAAAATTTTTGGACCACCTTACAGTGTTCATGGTATTTACTTTCAAGGTCCAGCCTCACAACATACTCCAATTGGGAATGCCACAGTCTCACTGGCTCCGGACGGGAACAGTTGGGATTCTGGTCCGGTTTTCACATTAAAAGAAAGTATCACCAACATTATTATGAAATAGCCGAGAGAACTGAGTGAAAATCGATTTGGAAACATTGTGAAGACAATATAATATATTTGAGTATACCTTTTATTTATATATTTCCTGCATCTGTATCGACACGGGAATTTCCGCTGAGTTAGGCATTGATAAATCATTATATACTTATATTTTAGCAAGATAAAGAAATAAAAATCTAGATAACCAAAACAAAAAAAAAATATGAAAACTACAATAGGCCGTCCCAGGAAATACTAGAGAGGAGGTTTGTAAAAAACTGTGACATTATTATTAGACGTATTCCAATATGCTCTCTGCCTTACTAACAAAAAATCACTTCAAAACGTTAAATGATGTTTTACTTACATTTTGTACCAAGACCGTTTAATTTTGGATTTAATTTGCTATAAAAAAATACTGTAATTTCATTTAAATTCGGCAACATGGCATTTATAAATCTCGCGCATGCGCAATAGTGATTATTTTTTACCGAGTTCCCTGAGCAATATTCTTATTTTGTTGTCTCATAATCTCCACATAAATCGTATTTTTTTTAATAAAATGGTCTATTACATTCGTATAATTAAATATTTTTACAAGCTGCGTTTACATGTTGTTAATTGAAATTTCTTGTTTCGTCAGAAAAAGGTATTTTACGGTTGTACCAGTTTTCACATTGGGGATTATGGTCCTAATTTCAGAAGAATTTCTTGAAAGCGAGGTTTTTTTATGAAAATTTTTTTTCGTTATTTGTTTTAGGGGTGTTATACCGTGTTGCGTTACCTCCTTCTTTAGCCAAAGTTTCGGATAGCGTTGCAGTTTTCATTATCAGGGCATATCCGGCAGATCCGGTAGACGTGTAATAAACGTTTTAAAGTAAAAATCTAAAACTGAAACTCACTTCTCTCGAAAAAGGTTCCTTCGCACGCATTAACCAAACTCTTATTTTCTTTCTCCACTGAATTAGGAGTAATGCGAAAGATTCTCACAAATAAAATGTTTTCACCGGACCCCTTGAAATTACTTTTGCAAAACTAAAAATGTTATGAATATGATTTCCGCCACATTAACCAGATTAGTCGTCATAAAACAAAAGGGGCATTTCAAAGTCGAAGACAAGGCAGAAGAACTCTCCTCGTAAAAGTCAGGCGATATCATTCGCAGCTGTGATTTATAACTTTTTTAACCCGAGCCGTTAATACTTAGGCGACACCGCGAGATAGCGAGTTCATGGGATTTCTGCTTTATCGACCACGACATGGAAGGCTATTAGAAAGTTACCCCATTGTGATGCCTTACCCCCTTTTACTAAGGACGACTTGCCAGAAGTGATTCGGTCGCTGAATCATGTTAAACTCAGGAGTTTTAAACATTTATTAATCGAATCTGTTTTTTTTTAAATAATATAAACTCCAAAACAATTTTTGTGAAACTTGAAATTTGAAGTGCATTTTTCATTCTAATATCTACGATGATTAAATAATACAAAACAAACAATCCATGTGCCTTAGGTATGTGGTAGATACATACTTCGATTATCCCTGGTGAAGGAACACCATTTAGAATCAAAGCTTTGCTAGAAAAGACATAACCGACCTGAATTGGCAAGAAATTATTTTTTTTATTTAAGTTAAATTAATCGTGAAAGGTACTGCTCCACTTTCATCTTCCCTATCTCCTGGAGATACCCATACTCTTCAGTCGTCTCATAATATACCTACCTCAATTGGGAAGGCCATACTCCCATCGAAAACTATCTGACTGTATAGGCGTCTTCTTGTTTATTTATTAATCTTCGGGAAAAACACATTTTTTTATTTATATCACTAATGCAACCAATTATTGATATCCTCCTTGTGTTAAAAAATGAACAAATTTACATTGAACCAAAACTATAGTACAGATTATAAGAAGATAGGATTTATATTAAAAAAATTCAAAACACAAACAACAACAGAACAGTTACTCATATCACGAGAGAAAGACACTCTTTTATGGGCTTACATTATTCAGCTCGTAATTGAAGATGATATTTTTTAAATTTATTTTATTGTAATTATTACATACTAGAGATGCATGAAAAGTAATCATTCGGTACTGAAGTAATCGGTACTCACCAAGTAATCAAAGTACCGACTACTGAAAACGAAGAGTATCCGTTACTTTTGATATGATTACTTTCATTGATACTTTGAAATGATTACTTTCGATGCGGATACTTCAGTACCGATTACTTGGTTGTTATTTGTGCCGCAAGAGGCGCTCCACGCTATACCAGCTGTTCATAAATAAACCACACTTTGTACCGATTATTTGGTCATTTCTATTTGTGCCGCTGGGGCGCTTCACACCAGCGACGTTTAAGTACGGTATTGCCAGAGACAAAAAATACTGTTTACATCGGGAAAAAAACGCTTTCAGTTGATATTTATGTTTGTGTACCTTGTTATCTGATATATATCTATATTGCTACCAATTTGTACTAAGTATGCATGTTTTTTGACGGTAGGTATCTACTACAATTTTCGAACGGTGTAAAAAATATGATTATTAGATGTTATTACGACTGTAAAAAGTTTTCAATGTAATAATTTTAACACCTCTTTTATTCTATCACACATTATAAGATTTAAATTTCTGTGGAGTTTACAAAAAAAAATAATAATACAATATGCGCTTCATTTTTAATTTTATGATTATAAAGATGAATTTGGTTTGTAGAAATTTCCGCCAAGTAATAAGCCCGCCTATAACATCTATCATCATAGGTATAATATGACATTATGTGAGATTAAGTAAATAATAAATAAAATGTATAAAAAATTACCACCAGCCTATAATAGTGTTTTATTAACTTATCTCAAAGCTAGAAAAACAAAAATCAAAACACGCATGTAAAATTACGTTTCGAATTTCAAAGGAAAATGACACGTCAATCCAGTGTGTTAATATTATGTAATTTACGATTAAAGATAATGTAAAAAAATCTAAACACACAAACTCTTCAAAATATTCGAAGTACCTATAAATAACTAACGTAGAATCCTAATAATTCATAACCAAAGTACACGCTATCCGCGCTAACGAAATACACAAACGTCAAAATGTAACCAGTAACGATTTGTATCTACTATTTATAAAAGTATCTAGCGGTATCCGGAACCGAAAGTAGTCAAATGTAATCAAAGCATTCAGTAACGAATTGATACTAGTAGTCGGTACTACCCGAAAGTAATCAAAGCATTCAGTAACGATTTGATACTTGCAGTAGTTACTACCCGAAAGTAATCAAAGTAATCAGTAACGATTACATAGTAACGATTACTTTTTGTGAAAGTAACGGATACCGACGGGTAGTAAAAGTACCGATATTGAACACTACTATTACATACCAGCAGTTAAAATTTATAGTTCGGCTTCGCCCAGTTTGAGTGTTGGTGACCGTTTTATAAATTTTATAGGAACTGGTTCAAAAAATAGCCAGTTCCTCGGATCGACTGTGATCCAGTGACAGCTAGTCACCGAGACAGAGTAACAGTGACAAAGTAACCGGGACACGCAATGACGCCATATGTAATATATATTGCACATAGCCGCCTATAAATCCTAGCACTTATACCTTTGGAATGAACGTCCATATGCTAACTGCTGACGGAAGTAGCGACATCTTTTGGCAGATTCTTGAATTAAAAACCGTATTACAACGGTAGCTTTGCTTGAAATTTCACGAATACAGATGTTATTTGTGGCGCGGCGCATAAGGCATGGCGTCGGACATACAATGGAAGTCGGGTTCTGGAATTCAACTGTTTGTTGATTGATGATGGTAGACACAAAAAAATGTCTGTTCAAGCAAGAATTTTGTTAATGGTTTGTTGTTGCATTGATCCACTTTGTATAAGAAAGAAGAGCGTATGGAGTGTGAGGGCAAATCGATTTTTTTAAATTAGCTCCGTACAAGAGGCCCCGAGGAAAATAATTTTCTTCAAGACATATATTAGCTTTATGGATGCTGTAGGGAAGGTCTTACGTAAAGAAGGAATTGGAAGTTCTGGGAAGGAAAACGGTACGAGGGGTGGGTTGGAACCTGAGGATAGTGTGTTCGGGAGTGACGGACGTAAAAATCTATCCCTACCACTACAGAGCACGGCGAAGTTCCGAGAGAGTCCTGATAAAAAGGTCAAAAGGTCTCCCTCAACAAGTTTCCCCCGATCCAGCCTGCCACGCAGTTTTAAGGCATACACATCCGCCAAGATCCCCCCAAACCACATCCAACGAACCCGAACACCGACCCACTTGGGGCGACATATGGCACAGATGTTAGTAATCCAATAAATGGTTCCCGGGGCTGCAGTACCCATATCCGCTTCCCAAATCAAATTGATTCTTGTTTAGTAACTCCGGGCATTGAATATTATCGTTATCTAATTTATACAGGAAAAAATTATCTGTGTGATGCCATCGTAAAATCAAAGAATAAATTTAACAGTATGAAAAGTTTTTTTTTAAAGGAAATAATTAAAACATCACAAGGAACAAACAAAAAATTACGATGGTGTGTGTTGAAAACGCCTGAAAAATGAAATTTTCCTTCCCTTATGAATTCCTTACAGCAACAAACTTTCAGATGCCTTTTTTCATCGCCTGAATTTCAAACGTTCTGAAAGTTGGCAAAAGTGTTTTATTTCAGTGTTTGTTGTTCCGAGGTGATGTAGCGAGACCTTTCCAGGGGAAATTGTGAATTGGGTTAAATACGAAAAAGTCTTGAAAACTCTTTTGCGAAATTTATGTTCCGTTTGCTGAACTGCTTGGAACCAAGAAAGTTGTTGTTTTATTGAGCCATTCGGTAAATGTAAAGAATTTCCTTTCTTTTCGCGCTTATGAATACAATGATTATGTTGCGTAACATATTTTTGGTTAACTTTGACGTTTGGAAAACTTGAGTGACAAAAATATGATTTATTTTCCTGTTTTTTGCAAATCGTTAAAAAATAATATAAATCATTTAATCACTAATTTTATAAGACAATAAAAAAGATAAAATCCTTTTTTCTCCAGTGTTATCGTGTTCACTTGATAATAATATTGTTTCCATTATTGTAATGTATAATAATTAGTCTATGATTAGTTCTCTCATTGCTTTAGTTGTTTATGGGCTCTTTGTGTAACATGGTCAAGTTTTCCAGATGTGCCGAAGGTACCCGAAAGTAGATGTGCAGTCAATACAATACTAGAGCTCCGCAGATAAAATCTAGCTTCCAGACAAAAACAACGTTAGTCCTCTGAACTATAATTATGATTCAAAGAACCTAAGTGTTTTAGTAAGCATATTGTAGTACTGAAGAATACTGATCCCAGTACTTAAATATAACGGAGATCCTATGAAGTTAATCAATCCTCTGGAGAGGACATAACAGATATTACAATTATTCAAACCGCATTTTAATTAACACCTAAAAGTCTCCGTTTATGAATTTAATATTTTGCAAATAACGTTAATCATTTAATATTATTATAGAACATGGGATACTTAAAGTGCAGTTTTCACCAACTTCATTTTTCCAATAGTAACTTATTATTTGTGAGAACTAAGCAATTGTTTGATACGTTTTAAGATTTTCACGGCCAAAAGTATTGTCGTTATTTGTTTTTGGGGTGTTATGCCGTGTTGCGCTACCTTCTTCTTTAGCCAACGTTTCAGACTGCGTTGCAGTGTCCATCATCAGGGCCACATATCTGCCGGATCTGCTGGATCTGCCCTGATGATGGACACTGCAACGCTGTTCGAAACATTGGCTAAAGAAGGAGGTAGCGAAACACGGCATAACACCCCAAAAACAAATGACGAAAACAATAGTTTGTTTAAACATAAAATATCAACTATTTAACCACATAGCAGCATTTATTAATTCATTATTTTTTATTTGTGTTCCCTATTGTGATGACCGTGGCCGGTTATCAACATTACCATCTGGACTCCGATGTATGGATCCAGATCTTCTTGGGATGGTGATCTCAGTACAGGGTGATTGACAATAATACTCGTAGGTAGACTAGTGACGTTTATTCCGAGATTGTACAGTTGCGCTTCGTAGGAAGCCTGAATGCAAAGAGGACGGTAGACAGCAATCACACCCTTTTATACGTTACTCATGCTGTCTCACTCATACATGCATGTCTCTCTTATACCGCAAGACATACGTTCACCACATCCCTCCACACTTAAATCTGAAGACAGTTACACAACATGAACTGATAATTATTTACAATACAAACAATATTCCAATATTTACAATGTAAGTAATTCATGTTGAGTCGAGAGCTGAGTGCTGTCTTCATTGACTCATCTGTGTGTTCGTGGTCGTAGTCGGTCCTTCCAATTTCCCGACGTAGACGCCACTGGATCACTGGAGCTGGAAGGAGAAGGAGAAAAACCCATTAGACTGTCATCCGGCACAAAGCTGGAGACATCGTAATCGTCATACGACAGTCTCTTCGTCTCAGACGCGATATAAGGATTGCTGTGTTTCTTTTCCCATGATACACATAATTTAGACAACTGATCAAAATGCCTTTTCCAATACATAATTTTACAATTTAAATTTACCTCAATTATATAAAGTTTTTTTCCTAATTGTTTATACACTTTCCCTGGTACCCATTTATCATTGTTTTGGTCTCTGAAATCTCTAACCATTACCTTTTGATTTATCAAAAAACCCACCGATTCTTTATTATTTCTCTTATAATAATATTTTTGATTTTCCTGACATTTAGACATTTTAAATTTTGTTTCTTTCTTAATTATATTATCCTTATCTCTCCCCCCTCTCGGTACAAAACTGTTCAAGTTTGACCTTAGTTTCCTTCCAAACATTACAACTGCAGGTTCTAAGCCAGTTGTACAGTGTGGTGCATTTCTGTAATCAATTAAAAAATTTCCTAATTTTTCCATATAACCTGACTGAAACTTATTTCTTATCATCATTTTTTTTTTAAATTTTACACGTTCGAACCGCGTTTTCTGCTAGACCATTTGATTGTGGATGATTTACCGGAGTAGTTAAATGTTTGATGTTATTCATCTCACAAAACTCTTTGAAGTCCGCTGACATGAAAGCGGCTCCATTATCTGAAACTATTGTCTGTACACTCCCGAAATAACTAAATAAACCCTTTAATATTTTAATAGTGTTATACGAATTTGGAGAATTTACCTCTACACAGTCTAATTATTTTGAGGTTGAGTCAATAATCACAAGAAAATATTTATTTGCAATTGGGCCCGCATAATCAATATGCACGCTACTCCATATTTCTTCAGTTATAGGCCACGGAGTCAATTCGCTCTTTGGTTGAGAAGGTTGAACCTCTGAACAAATTTCACATCCTCTCGCTAAAAGTTCAATATTTCCATCTATCCCTGGCCACCAAAATATACCTCTGGCTAAACCTTTCATCTTTGCTATACCTAGATGAGATCTATGTAACAAGTTTAAAATTTTTTCTCTTAAAATTACTGGAATTATTAGCCTATGATTCCAGAAAAAACAATCATCAATTATGGATAACTCATTCCGTTTAATCCAGTAAATCCATTTTGAATCCTCCTTGTTAATTTTATTTGGCCACCCTGTTCTGAGATAATGTTTAATTTCCAATAAAATTTTATCTGTACTTGATTCCGATTTAATTTCCTCGACATTTATAGGTAAATCTCTGTTATTTTTGAATAAACTTAGAATTTGAGTATCAAAGTCATTCTCTACCTGAACTGGTTCCTCGACAGGAACGCGAGACAAATAGTCCGAACAGTTCAATGCCGATTTCACGTACTGTACTTTATAATTGAACGACGAAAGAATTACACCATAACGTTGAAGTCTGTTACACGCTAATACTGGGATACCTTTTTTATCACCAAAAATTCTACATAACGGTTCATTATCTATTTCTAAAATGAATTCCCTTCCATAAATATACTCAAAAAAATTTTTCAACGCAAACACAATAGCTGTTGCTTCTAAGTCTAAAATTGAATATTTCTTTTCTGCTTCAGTTAATTTTCGAGAAACAAAAGAAATTGGTCTCTGTAAATTATTATCGTAACAATGTAAAAGTGTCGCCCCCAACCCTTTTGTTGAGGCATCTGTAACAATCTTCAATGTTACATCCGGATCATAATGAGCTAGCACTCTATCATCACATAAAATTGACTTAATTTTATTAAAAGCTTCCAAGCAATTTTGATTAAACTCAAAATGTGTATTTTTCCTCAATAAATTATGTAACGGGTCTAGTAGTACTGACATATTAGGTACAAATGACCTGTAAAAGTTCACTAACCCCAAAAAACTTCGTAATTCAGTAATGTTTTTAGGTTGCGATACTTTAGTAATAGCGATAGTTTTGTCTTTCAATGGTTTAATTCCTTCTTTTGAAACTTCAAACCCTAGAAAAGTTACTGATGACGCCTTAAAAATACACTTGTGAATATTTACACCAAATCCACAATCTTTTAATCTATTTAACACAGCTGTTAAATTCTCATTATGTTCTTCGTCCGAATCTCCTGTTACAACAATATCATCTAAAAATACCGCTGTTTTTTTCAAACCTTGCAAGCATGAAGCTATCGTTTTACAAAAAATAGCCGGTGCGCTATTAATTCCAAACACTAATCTCGTGAATTTAAACAATCCTAAATGAGTAGATATAGTTGTGAAATCCTGACTTTCCTCATCTAGTTCTAATTGTAGGTACGCTTGCCTCAAGTCAATCTTGGAAAAAATTATTCCACCTGCCATTTGAGAAAACAACCATTCTATCCGTGGCATCGGATATTTATCTACCACTAGCTGTGGATTTATTGTTGCCTTATAATCACCGCAAATCCTTATTTCCCCATTACTTTTTACTATGGAAACGATTGGTGACGCAAACTTACTATAGTTTACCGGAACTAAAATACCTTCCGATTGTAAACGGCCCAATTCCGATTCAACCTTTGCTTTTAAAGCAAACGGTATATTTCTCGGATTGCAGAATTTCGGTTCCGCATTCTCTTTTAATTTCAAATGCACTTTATATTTATTGAATCTACCCAGTTTCTCCGAAAAAACCTCCTGGAATTTCCGAATTAATTTATCTACTACACTAGTATTATTCTCAACCATATTGTGAGAAAAAATTTCACTTCCCTCCTGGGATAAAGTAGATTGTAACCCCGTAAATCCAATATTAAACTTTTTAATGAAATCACGCCCTAGAACAGTAGCTGTTCCATTTTTTACTACGCAAAATTCTAACATTTCCCTATAACCGTTAAAATCAACTGTTAATAAGATACAACCCAATAAATTCAACTTACAGTTAGCGCAACCCGTCAAGGTTAAATCCTTTGATTTTAAATCCAAATGTTTGAAATGTTTAACATAATCTTTGTCTGTTAAAATCGAGACTGCAGCTCCTGTGTCTAATAACCCGTTTAGTTCCACATTATTCACTAAAACTTTGCACAATATTGGTTCACAATATACTGAGTTTATGCGAAACATTTTTTTATGTTCCTGCGTATTGACGAACACTGAAGAAATATTATTATTATTTAAACCGCGACATATCTTCCCAATATGCCCTTTTACTCTGCATCTATAACAAAACACGTCTTTAAATTTACAATTTACTGAATCGTGATAACTCCCACAATGTTTACATTTTGTTCGGTCCGCTGACCTCGCTCTGAACGATGTAACATTCTTGTCCGTATTTCTAGAAAAATGTTTACCCGCCGAATTTTGTCTTTGTGACAAATTGTTCGATCTATTTTTAAATTTATTTACTATATCAACACTTTCCGTTTTAATTTGCTTATTCATTACCTCGAACGAATCCATAGCAATAGCACATTCTAAAACCTTTTTTAATGAAAAGTTTTCAGCCTCCACAAACAATTTCTCCTTAATACGCCCCACTCGAAGACCGGTGACAAAAACATCTTTTAAATTATCTTCAAGTCTGTCCTCGAATTTGCAAAATCTAACGAGATTCCTTAACCGTGCTATAAAATCATTAACCGATTCTGAACTTTTTTGTTTCGTAGCAAAAAAAATTTCGCGCTCTTTGAACACATTTCGTTTTATACCTACATGATTCTCTAGTAATAACAATAAATTTTCGACCGTAATATCTGTAATTTTTTTAGGAAAACACAAATCAATCAATGAATCTATTGTCTCTGTGTGTAAATGAGATATTAAAACCGCTCTCTTTTTTTCTACCGAATTTATTTTGTCATCATTGACGAGGATGAACTGTTCGTATTGCAACACGAACGTCTCCAGTTTGTCCCTCAAATGACAAAACCTGGGCAGTTCTCCCCCTTCCATCTTCACACAGATACAATCAATAAATAGCAGAAAATTTTACAAACAGCACTCAACTCACGACTCTGTTGACTTGATGCTGCTGCTCCGATCTCGCCCTTCCGCGGACCATCTCCTGGCTCCTGAACCCTGGTCGTCCTTCTAATGCGCCCTCCGTGAGGTCTGCACCAGTCCAGCTCTTCTCTTGAAGATCCGGACTTCTGTATCCCCGCCTTACGAGAATACTCCTCCAGATTCTCGGCACTGAATACCCTTCCAGCGCCTTGATGTTCCTCGGATGCCGATTCTGCTGCTCTTGCTCTTCCTGCTCCGCAATGATGTGGAGTCATGATCTGGCCTGATCCTGCCTGATCACCTGATCACTGTAGCCTCAATCTCGGGATGGTTTCTGGGTAAATCAGTCCTTTATCGGCTGCCAATTGTGATTTTGGCTGCTTCTAGTTCCTATTTCGGCTGCGCCAAATGTGATGACCGTGGCCGGTTATCAACATTACCATCTGGACTCCGATGTATGGATCCAGATCTTCTTGGGATGGTGATCTCAGTACAGGGTGATTGACAATAATACTCGTAGGTAGACTAGTGACGTTTATTCCGAGATTGTACAGTTGCGCTTCGTAGGAAGCCTGAATGAGAGGACGGTAGACAGCAATCACACCCTTTTATACGTTACTCATGCTGTCTCACTCATACATGCATGTCTCTCTTATACCGCAAGACATACGTTCACCACACCTATTATGACTGTTGTAATTACAGAGAGAGATATCTTTATAATCTTACTAAAAAAACGTGAATATTTTGTACAATTGATTCACAGCCGTGTACGTGAAAACATTACTAATATAGAAACTGACAAAAATTAGTTTTTGAAAGATATGTAGGTACATTACTTATTCAGCCAAAGCGGGTTGTTTATCTGTTATTATGGTTGACTGTTATTAATAATAATTTCCCATCGAAATTAAGAAAATAAAAGTATTTTAAATATCTAATATATTTCTTATCTTCCCTCGGATTCTAGTTCCTAGGAGAATCTTCCAATGAAATACCGGTAGAACAATAATAGCATTCTTGCCTGTGCTCTTAAGACTGCAATCCGTTTGTTAAGATAGGAGAATCTATCAAACGAACGGCACGTTCTTGCATAGAGTCGGGTTTTTTCTGGTATTTTTGGGCTCCAGACCAGAGGTGACTGGCAAATACAACCGTGGGGCATACTTGCAATTTGTACAAGTTTAAAGTATCTGCAGACCCTGCATAGTACGCCTAGTTTCCGAGAGGCTAACTTAACTCTGGCTTCGATGGAGCCTCAGTACCTGAGCTGGTCACCTAGCATATCAATGGAGGGCCTGTTTGGAAGATTGTTTCCATTGAAGGAGACTAGATTTTCATTTCGATCCCTTTTAGACGTATTCATACATGATTAGATCTTTGAAACATTAAATTCGACGAGGTTATTCTTACCCCAAGAGAAAACACACTCGAGGTAACCGTTCATGCTTTGCTTCAAAGCCCTCCGAGCCGTTGGAGTTTGTTTGCCCATTGGGGGTTTTTCAAACAAAAACTACCAAGAACCATACTGTCATCCGCGTAACAATAAATCGGTTCACACGACAAGAGGTCATTGATATGCAACAAAAACAAAGTCGGAGACAGAACCTATCCCTATGGGACGCCAGCATTTATCGAATGCGAGGAAGATGTGAAACCATCAGCAACCGTCTGAATTGACCTCTCCCTTAAAATCGGCAATCCACGTACACAAGGATGCAAAATATAAACGGTTTGTAGAATTTTTTTACTAACCTTGATTTTTTTAAAGTTAGTTATTATAAATAATTTATAATAATATGTATCATCCTCCCACGTCTTTTCTTGTCTCTGATGCAAACTCGATGGCGTATCAGTTATATAATATTTTTCATTTTGTTTGTGATACTGAGAAATCCTGAAATAATCTCTTAAATTAAGTGTACCGAGAAAAAATACGAAACAACAGCCCTTTTAAACGAACAGAACAAAGAAAAATTTATTTTATTTTTATTAAATAAAATACGAAAAAAATGCGAGGCCGATGGAAAAGTAATTACCAGAATTAAGAAATGGAAGCACAGATGGTTGTGAAAGAGAGACGGGAAATGGATAAACCAATAATAATAAAATTACTACCACACGAAGATAATACGGTGCTTTGCATTATATGATTGATACTCGTAAATGCGAAACATCAAAAGAGTTAAGCGACGTTCCAAATTCTTCAATCTCTATCGCAGGTCAATTCTCTCTTCGCAAAGCTTCTGCGCTTATTTTACAACTATGCCTGTATCGGTCTATCGGACATCTTCTTTCTATATGTTTATATGTAATTCACCCTCACACTCCACGTTAAAGTTAAAAAATTGTCATATATTAACAACTTTGCAACGATTTGAAGTGAGGTTCGAGTGAGTCGATAAAACACGCCTTTCCTCCTTGGTTCAGTGTGCACAAATACGAAAATATAATCAATCATTTTCGTTTGTCGTGATACACTTCCCATCCGCACATAACTCTAACACTGTCTCTTTTCCTATCCCTACATTGTTTTCCTTCGCGAACTTTATACGCAAGTGGAATCAACTACACTATCAAGTGGAAATGATACTCGACAAGTTAGACTTTTATTGGGGCAGGGTTCTCTTGGGGGCTGTGAAGCGAACTGCTGTACCTTACTAAAGTATTCCTCGGTTATGAGTACGTACTTGGAGTACTAAGATACTCGTACCTAACGGTCCCAAGTAGCTACTCCCAGTTGCTTGTACTTCTGTACGTACGTACTAAGTCCCACTCGAGGAGGTTTGAGGGCGACAGTGCGACAGAACAACGTATGAGAGCGTGTTGCGAGAGCTTTTGGAAAAACGAGCATGTTGTTAAAGTTTTAGAATACCTTGAGCAGGAAGTAAGTTAACAAGTGTTTGGAATTAAATATTACACCATCATTAGATACATGATTTTTTGTGAGTAACCTTTGTGGGAAAATTCGCTATTTTGTTATTAAACGACATTTTATACATAATTACGAGTATATAGACAAAAAACATTATACACCCACCATTTTATTCGACATTAGTGCTTCGTTGCTAATTAGTAAAAAAAAAACAAAAAAAATAGATTTACTCATCTAATATCACAATACAATCGTTACTTTTTCTATAATATGAAAAAATGTAAACGTAATTTCTTGAATAGTTAGTTTTATAATTTCACAATTAATATCGTAAATATTGTGGGCATTATTAAAAATCTAAACATTCAACAAAGATCTGACGATAGTTTTAGTCTAATGTGATCTAATATTTCCTATTTAATCTTCTAAGGAAGGTCAGTGGTATATTTTCCATACCTATTCAAAGCGAAAACTCTCACCCATTCGTTTCGTCATTTCTTTTCTTGTTGATCAATTGAAAAAAATGTTTAAAAACAATACTGAATAAACTAATAACAAATACCTATTTTTACTTGCGTAATATAATTTGTAAACGGTTTATCTCCAATCCATTTTTTAAAAATAAACAATTTTAGTGAAACACCATTAGTAAAGAAATTTATTTAATTTGTTTCCACGATTTTTTCAATACGAGACAATATCTGAATAAACAACTTAAAATATAAAAGTCTCCAAAATGAGCATAATGCATAACATTTGTGGATGATGTAGGTATGTAACATAAAAATGAAAAAGTATGTAATTTGAATCGACGCCGTATGTATTTCCCGGCAATGCGCTAAAGAAGGCTGTATGAGTACTAAATTTGCCTGAAAGTGGCAACTGAAAATTGGAATTTGCTACGTGCAGCAAGAGTGTACCTAGAACATGCATGCGAATGGTTTGCGCACCTACCTGGCTCGCGAATCCCCACTTTACTTTTATTTCTTTACATCGCCTCGTTCAAGGAAGTATGGATATAGGTCGCCTTGGTCGAGGAATAAGGCTGTCGACTTATAATCCGAAGGTCACGGTTCAAATCCCGCCATGCTCAAAGCATTATATTTCATTAATTTAAAAAATAATACACATTTTATCTGCGGCACTCCATGCTCTCAATATCGCTCTGGTGTAAGACCACTATTCAGAATTAAAAAGTTGTGTAAAATGGCTTTAGCCGTGACCTTTAGATCAGATCTGAATAGCCAGGTTCTTCTCCACCTTTCTATTCTTTAACTTCTTCTTCCCACTACCTTCAACCTCACAACTTATTCCAATTATGGATGCCATAAACTCACTCCAGCCGGGAGTAGTTGGGACTTTAGTGGTATTCATATATAAAAGGTACCTACGCTGTAATTCTTACTTTGCTCCGATGACAACACAGTTTTGTGCAACTTTAGCTATAATAACAAGTGTCCGACCGAAACAGGAATTTCTGGTGAAACCGAAACCTTTTTAGACATGCTAAAAATCTATTGTTTACTGAAATTTAGCTTATTTTTACACGTATACAGACAGTTAACACTTGTTAATTGAAAAAAGAAAAAATAATTGAAGTAGGTATGTGGAAAAAAAACTTTTTTTACTTTTATAAATATATTTTTTTTTTAAATGAACAACACGTGGGTGAAATGCAGATCCTGCCAATGTCTGGGAATTTAATAAAAAAGCACTTTCTAGATGAGAAAAGTGTGGAGAAGCTGAATAAAAAAAAAACTAAGGCGCGTTTGGCAAAATTGAGGGAGATACAGCCGTTTAAAGTGTAAATAAAATTTCACTTCGTGAACCGATACTACGCCATTTTGTCACTGTTATGTTGATTCACCTTAATTACATTAAAAGGCAATTATTTGCATTGGGGGAAGTGGAAAATATTTCATTCTAAATTTCGATTACGTAAAATTAAAATTAGCTTTCGTCTTGTGTGATTGTACGCCAGAATCACAAACCATGTTACACAAACCTAGCCTAGACGCTAAACTACTTGAAAACTGGGATGTTTTTCTTTCCTTGACGCGAGTAGGCGTTATAAAGGGGCACTTTCTTTTGAATCACAAACCATGTTACACAAACCTAGCGTAGCCGCTAAACTACTTGAAAACTGGGATGTTTTTTTGCCTTGACGCGAGTAGGCGTTATAAAGGGGCACTTTCTTTTCTTAGGTTAGTGACAAAATGGCGGGCGGACTGACAGTATCGGTTCGCGAAGAGAAATTTTATTTATAATTTGAACGGCTGCATCTCCCTCAATTTTGCCGAGCGCGCCTTAATTTTATTCAGCTTCTCCACACTTTTCTCATCTAGAAAGTGCCTTTTTATTAAATTTCCACACATTGGCAGGATCTGCATTCCTCCCGAAAACGTGTTAACTAGGTACCTACTTCTAATAATCAACACTTACATTATAAATGAAGGACCTCAATAATTGAGTATTTTAATTTTAATCGTGTTTACAATTACAACATTCTTATTATACGTGTTAAATGAAATAAAAAGCAATTATTGCAGTACATATGTGAAAAAATAATAATCCATTTTTTTGATATTACAACTATAAAACAAACAAAAAAAAAATTTAACAAACATGTTCACTACTTCTTGGGACTAAAATTTGTCAGTAATCAACACTAACATTACACACTAGCCACAAACTCACCCGAAGTCAGCCGAAAGACGAGCGATAATTCACGAACGCTGAGTTTCGGTTCGGCCGAAGGTTCGGCAGATTTTACGCCGAAACCGAAACTGATGCCGAAACTAGATTTTTTTGCCTAAACTTGCCGAAACCGAACCTTCGGTCGGTCATTAATAATAACACCACATATGTTAAAGATCCATTGTAATAGTACGAATGAAACAGAGGATGCGAGGCCAAAAAGCGAATCTAGTAATAATCCAACACATTCGACATATTATTAATAAAAATAATAATCGGAAGATTGTTCATTAATAATCATAATTTGTTCATTAAACTCTAATAGTGAAAGCAGCAACTGAGCGGTAAGAAATACAACACTACACTTTGTTGGAGCAATAAAATAGACTGATACAAATAAATTAATAATTCAAAACACTATTTTATATTATAACAGGAGTCGAAAGTACATTTTCCTTCACTTTACTACCACGAAACGTTTCAATAAATTTGAACTTTTACCACCGTCGGGTTTTAGAAATAATTTTTGGATGATCTAAGCAATTTCGGTATTCAAATTTTCATTCTGAGCAAAACGGAGAAATGAATGAATTTGAAAGTGCTGGTAGATGAAGAACGTCATCCATTTTTCATCATTTCATCTCGAGGCAAAATGTAATTATCTCAGAAAATCTTGAGTTCCACCACTTAATGTCTTACAGTTCAAGTATTACAAGTTCGTTCGAGTTAAAATGTTGAACATGGAGTCATACATTATTACTTTTGGTTGGGGGTAATCATGAATAATTCTAGAATATCAAATAACGGGTTTTTGTTCTAAGCTTAAAAAGTTTCATATGTTTTTCTGCGGAAGGCATTAGAATTACAATGGTTTATTAAAGTTTGTCTATGTAACCCAAAATTTTTAGTTTTTATTACCAATACAAATTTTTGTGATATATTAACATCTACATTTTAAAACATCCTCAAAGTGTTTTATTGTTGTGGTACCACATAAGAGTCCCAACTGCCAAGAGTAAGAAGGACTATGTCGTATCAGATTTCATTTTCTTTGGGAGGCGCGTATGGGTTACCGCCATTATTTATTGGATAATCAACACTCTTGCTATTGGTCATCCCAATTGGTTGACGACGTTTGGTGACTTATTTTATTTTTAATTTTTTTTATGTGTTTGGGAAAATCAACAGATTATTTACGATTATAACTAATAACTATAATTAATAACACAATTAAAATCCAATAATAGATTTTCACATAACTTAAAATTATTATAAAAAAAACGAAGGGTCCTGTACTAGTGAGCTAACAGGTTTTACAAAAATACAACATTGTAAATGTTAAATAAAAAATAAAGAAGATGTAGAAATACAAATAAAAATTAACTAGCTTTTGCCCCCGGCTTCGCTCGCATAATGTTAGGGGAGTTCCCACTCCGCCTCCTCCACCTTCCCTATCCCCAGTGGGGATATCCCCACTCCACCCCCCCCCATACGGCCCGCGTAGTCCAGTGGTAAGGCTCTTGACTAGCACTCCAAAGGTCGAGGGATCGAATCCCGGCGTGGCAAATAAATTTTATTTGATTAATTTGTGTTATTTCACAATTTATTCATTTAAAATAATATATAGTATATTTGCAGCACGTTCCACAGTGGAAGATACTCTCAGTATCGCCCTGGTGTAAGACCATTCAGAAATGAAACGTTGCTTGAAATGGCGTTATCCGTGTTTGGTGACCAGATCTGAATAGCCAGGTACTTCCCCACCTCCCTCTTCCCCACCTCCTTCCATTCACCATTACCATCAGCCTCATAACATACCCCTAATCATTTTCAAACAGCTCGCATGCCACCATTAAAGCATAACAATCAAACACACACAGTTTCGCATTTATAAAAAATTAGTACAGATTAGTACAGATATTTGAATTTTAACCATCTAAGGGATCTCCACAGTAACCTAAACAAATAACAAAATGACAGCGCACGTCAAATAATTTACTGAGCAACGTTTTGTTTTTCGTCTGGACGAAATAAACGTATAATAAATAATTTCATATCGCCAGAGCTTATTCATTACGTCAGAGCGTACTTCAGTAAATATTACTTGCAAATAATGTAGCTTTCTATTAGTGAAAGAATTTTTAAAGTCTTTCGGTATTTTTTGCGTGAAAGAGTAACAAACATACATACATCCATACAAACTTTCGCCATTATAATATTAGTAGAATAGCCTGCTTAATAATTTTCAAAACATAAAATATTTAAAAATTTATTCTCAGGGTTCATGGGTTGAGGTTTATCTAGGTCTTGGCGGCTAATGCGTTTGCCCACCCACTGCGTGGCGGGAGGGATCGGGAGAGACTGATTGAGGGAGACCTAACCTATATGTATTTTTTTCCATATTATAAGAGTAACGAGACGAACGAAAGTAAGGAATGAGCAGGAACAGAGAAATCGGAAGGACGAGATAAATCTATTCACACGCCTCTTGGATTCCAAGTGCTGCTCTTTATTCTAGAACGAAATGCAACTATTTAAAAAAAAAGTGCATTAAATTAGATAATTCTTACCTCTGCGCCACCTAGTTCATCATCAAATAATCGTATTTTAATGTATCATGGGGTTTCTGGCATTTTAAATTCATCGTCAACTCAAAACCACCTGAAACGCATAAAAATAAGAACGTTCCGCGCCTCGTATAAGATAATATTCGCCGAATAATTTCCTCTACCAGTTTGAGAAACTCTCTCATCCGGAGACGAAGAGCACTGGATGCAAATTACGGCTTTATTCGCTGCAGGCGTAAATTCCTCGCGGAAAGGACTCGCCCCACACTTGCTCCGGATCCCGTGAGTAGTCCCCAATCCGCCGTGACTTCTGCTCTCCGGGATATGAAATGAGATCATACGTCAGCGTAATCCTGGAATTATCACCGAGCGGTGACGCTTTGTAAGGGAATTTCTATAATGTTAATAGTAGTTGGGAAATAGATAAATTACCACCATTTTTGTGAAGACTTCTTTAGCACCTTTGTGATTTAAAACTCGATGAAACGGATGATGGCCGGCGTGGTCTAGCGGTAAGGCTCTTGATTCGCAATCCGAAGGTCGCGGGATCTAATCCCGGCGTGGGCAAATAAATTTTATTTGATTAATTTGCGTTATTTCACGATTAATTTATCTAAAATAATATATACTATATTTGTGGCACGTTCCAGAGTAGAAAATACTCTAAGTATCGCCCTGGTGTAAGACCACCATTCAGAATTGAAACGTTGCTTGAAATGGCTTTAACCTTGTTTGGTGACCAGATCTGAATAGTCAGGTACTTCCTTACCTTCCTCTTCTCCACTACCGTCAGCCTCACAACATACTCCAATTGAGGATGCAATAGACTCACTGGCTCCATACGGGAGCAGCTGGGACTCTTGTGTTTTATTCATATAAAAAAACGGAAACGAGCGACACTAAAAAGAAACAAACACATACATCTACAGGATTTAGCCTGCGAGAAATTGGGTGTCCTCTTTGTGCGGTGCTTTGTAGAATAAAATGTTAAACAATTTTTGAAATTGGTAAAAATTAAAAATATTATAATAAATAAACTCTACAATTATCCTGTCTCATTAAGTTTAGTTTTCTGAAGGTTTTTTATGTGAATACTGCACAAGAATCCCAACTGATCCCGTCTGGAGCCAGTGAGACAATGGCATCCTGGGATATGTTGTGAAACTGAAGGTAGTGGGGAGGGAAAGAAGATTGGGAAGAGAAAGGGTGAAGAAGAACCTGGCAATTCAGATCTAGTCACCAAACACAGGTAAGGCCATTTCAAGTAAAGTTTCAATTCTGAATGGTGGTCTAACACAAGGGCAACACTGAAGGTATTTTCCACTATGGAACGCGCCGAAAATATACAATATATTATTTTATTTCAATTAATTGTAAAATGACATAATTAAATCAAATAAGTTTTTTTTGCGCATATGTCGACCTTGCTTTGGATAATTATTGTTAATATCATTTATTAATTGTTGATAATTGATTGCAGAGTTGCAGATAAACTTGGATGCCTAAAAAATGTTTAAAAAAACTCATTTAGGCATTTCGAAGACATCTACATCCTACTAATATTATAAAGGAGAAAGGTTGTACGTATTTTGCTACTCTTTCACACAAAAACTACTAAATGGATTTTAATGGAACTTTACAATAATATAGCTTATACACCAGAAAAAGATAATATAGGCCATAGCTCAGAGCTCTGGCATTATGAAATTTGTATAAAAAATTGCAATAGGTGGTACGCGAGCTGTTTGAAAAATGAACAAACGAAGCCGGGGGCAAAAGCTAGCAGAAAATAAAAATAAAAAGGCGAAGAAATATGTCTTTGTGAAAACGCTTCTCAACTTCTTTAATTATTTTTAATGAAAAATCGTACACAGATAGCCTGGTCTTCTTCTACCTCCTTTCACAGCATCATAGGCCAGTCAATAAAGGCTCAAAATGAGGCAAACCCAAACATTAATTCCCCCGTCGATGAAACTTTGCAGTCACGTGGAGTATCATTTAGGGATGACGAATGACAAAAGATCCAACAAAATATTTAACGGGAAGTTAGTTATTTTTAGCAAAAACTGAAAAAAAATTATAACTCTCGCGGGAAAAGTATTTCTTTCGAAAACTCTTCACATATTGTTAGTATTAATTAATATCGACCTGATTATTTAGAAATCCAACAATATTTTTGTTTGGAAAGTATGTTTTTAAAAAGAGATTTGTTTTTTATTTCTATTGTTGCCGGGAAAATTCCCCCCCCCAATTTTTGATCACGAAGTGTCTTTATATTGGTGTTTGCTTTATTTAATCAAAAGATCCAACATTTTTTTCTTTTGGAACATGCTTTTTTGATATGAGTCAAAAATATCGCTCCGGAAAAATCCCCCGTCCAATTTTTTAAAGTCAAATTGTTAGGATAGCTATGTTAAAAAGATTTCTGCAAAGATCCAACAAAATTTTCAACGGCAACCTATTTTTTTTAATTGATTTCGATCGCACGCTGATTTCACGTGATTTTTGTATGAACAGGAGCCCGAGGGGTAAGGGTAGGGGTGGGGCTAGTCGCATTCGGGACTGCGCTACGCGACTAAAACGGCCGCGAAGTCTGCCTGTGTAAAATTAAGAAGGGCATTGTTTGCATGGTTGATTGACAACGCTTCGTTTGTCAGTGTTGTGTTTTTAGTTAAATTATTAGATTTGCGCTATGGCTGATGATTTAAGTATTCTGGAAAGTGATTGTGTTTTTTGCAAAAAAAAAATGAATGATGATGTAGTTGTTGTTAAAGAACGAGGGCTCAAAACCATATATGAGTGTAGTTTAAAAAGAGATGACAAAATCGCAACAGCGATAGAAGGGGTGAACGAATTATCTGTGCACAAGAAGTGTAGAAAACAGTATATTAATGCTAGAGTCATCAATGCTTTTATAAGGAGGAAAACACTTGTTTCCAGTGAAGAAGCCGTGGTTGCAGAATTTCAATATGAAATGAAATGCATTTTCTGTGACAGTGATGCATCAGACGAATTTATCTGTGCAGAAAATAAAAAAATTGCGGCACTGCGGTCATATGTTCGCAGAATACAATTGCCGCAAACAAAAGTGTCGATCGCAGAATTAGCATCGCTACGAAAAGATACATGGGCGAACAAGGTACTTTTAATTATTTTAATTTTATAATGTTCATTATTACGATCTCTCTATTCTTCTTATCTTAACCCCTCGGGTATTTTTAGTATGTATTTAGTTTAATACAGTAATTTTTACCGTGGTACAAATACTTAATTATGTATCTATATTTTCGACTAGTTTCGTGAATATAATTACATAATTAAGTTGTTTAATACTAAGTTATTTGTATTTATTACTAGCAGACCCGGCCACACGTTGCTGTGGCTAACGAAACACAACGCCATTACCCAACCTTTATAAAAACCACACCACCCGCTGCTTATTTTTTAATTTTTTTTATTGAAAGAATAGATAATACATATTATAATCAACAAACAAGTCCTGCTAAGCCAATTGAATTGGCTTGTCAACAGGTGGTTATATTTGGTTACATATAGATTTTTTACATTTAAAATTGAATATTTGAATTTCTCGGCTTTTCTCTACTATAATAAGCATGTATTATACATATAAACCTTCCTCTTGAATCACTCTATCTATTGGTGAAAACCGCATGAAAATCCGTTGCGTAGTTTAAAAGATCTATGCTCACAAACATTTTGAGCGACTTCATTTTATACTATGTAATGTAATGATATATGTATAATGAATAACAACAACAAAGTCAATCAATTATTTGAATTTTTTTTTTGCTAAAAACATTCATTCAATAAGCCACGGACTTTATTGATTTATATGCCTTTTATGATTTATTGATCTAGTTACCCTCGTACTAAACTATTCTTTTGCATTAACAATTCTATTATTTTCTTATAGGTATTGCGACGGATTCATGACGTTGATTTAGTTGCTGTGGCTGCCAGATATCATCGAGCTTGCTATGATACGTTTCGGAAGGTAGAAATACCCCTAGAAGGTGATCGAAAACGAGGGCGACCAGAATCTTCTAATACTTACTCAGCAATGAATGAAATTTATGCAGTTTTAGAAAACAATCGTGAAGAATGCCAGTTCTTACTTAGCGATTTAAAAAATGCTGAATCTCGTGACTGCCCCGATGATAGAACCATAAAGAGTAAGTTGAGAGATAAATATGGTGATGACATTCTCATCACAACTACTGATGGTAAGGCAACGTTGATTTGTTTCCGTGATACTGGACATAGAATCCTGCATAACACATGGTATACGTCAAAGGAGAATGATGTACAAGAAGAACGCTTAAGGATTGTACGCACTGCTGCTTCCATAATTTTAGAAGATATCAGATCGACTGTCTATGATACTTCTGTCTTTCCTCCACCTGAAAAATTTCTTGAAAATGTTAATGAAGATATACCCCATTCTTTGAAAACCTTTCTTGAAGAGCTCATTCTAAAGAAGAAACGCGATACAGATAGTGCTTCCAAGAAATGCCAGGCAATCGCCCATTCGATAATCACCGCTGTTCGACCCCGTTCATTTACATCGCCCTTACTGCTAGGCATCGCTACACTAATAAATCAGAAATTTGCTTCCAAATCGCTTGTCGATCTGTTGGCATCTTTTGGATTTTGTTTGTCGTAACACGAAGCAACAAACTTCCAAATATCGGCTATCGCTCACATTTCGCCTATCGAAAAGCCTGATTTTTGTCAATATGTATTTGATAATGCCGACCATAATATAAGTACGATCGATGGCAAAAATACATTTCACTCCATGGGTGGCATAAAATGTTATACTCCTGCTTTGAAAACAAACTATGAGAGTGTATTACGTCTGAAAAGCATACCACCATCCTTTGTCATTGGTAATTTTGGTCATGTACCATTAGAAACATATCAATGTACATCAAAAGGTTTGCAGCAAGTTCTGATCCATAATTTTGCCGGAGACTCCGATATCAAGGATATATTGCCGTCGTGGACAAATTTTCTGTGGATATATTAAAAAAAGCAAGGCTTTTGTGATATACCCGGCTGGAATGGTTTCATGGAAAAATTCACTGCTGAAAAGAAATATGAAAAGTCTGAAATCGTTCCACTTCCATTTATCAACGCTCCTCCAACGCAGTATGATACTATTTACACATCATTAATTATGGCTGTAGAGAATACCAAGTCCATCGGCATGAAAACTACTATAGTAACATTTAATCAACCTCTCTATCAGAAAGCCAAAGACATTATGACTTCGAGTACTGATCCAAGACTAAAACATGTAATTATTCGACTAGGGGGTTTTCATCTCCTCATGAGTTTCATGGGAGCCATCGGTTATATAATGAATGGAAGCGGCCTTAAAGAATTGTGGTGTACAGTATATGCACCTTTATCTGTGGATAAAATGTTGTCTGGGCACTCTTACGCACGTGCCATAAGAGCACACATGCTTACTCAATTAGCTCTCTCAAAAAAACTACTTGACGCAATGGAATTAGATGATGAAGATATTATTACAATTGACGACATATTGTTGAATGATTTGTTCAAAAATGAATCCCCCAGTGAACTGGACCGACTTACACCTATTCTGGATAAATTTAGAAATGCTATGGAGGAAATTTCTATAAACGGGCCAACCGCAAAATTATGGGTGCTCTATTTCAAAATGGTCACTCCTGTAAAACTATTCATAGACGCGAAGCGGTCGGGAAAATGGCAACTGCACCTTGATGTAACCAAGAAAATGTTACCATTCTTTCACTCCAGTGGCCACTATTGCTATGCAAAATGTGCCACCCTATATTTACAAGATATACAAAATTTAGAAACACAGTTATTACCCGAGGAATACAAGAAATTTGTAGGTGATGGCTATTTCACAATCAGACGATCAAATAAATTTTGGTCGGGGATATGGTCAGACATGACTTTAGAAGGCTTATGAATATTTGTCGCAAGATTTTTTTCAACATTTGCAAAGAAGGAATTAAATGTGTTTGCACATTGTTTAGCTGTATATTGGCATCTATAATTTTTTTATCATGTTCGATGTACTTAATGATTTGTGTTTTTTTTGTATTGTCTATGGCCAAATTCACAGTTTTCCACATTTGTTTATGGTTATTTTCTGAAGATAATATTTTATTTTTAAAAAACTCTTAACTTTTTTTTTAATATAAGATGTTAATTTATTTTTATATTTTTTATATAAAATATATGCTTTTTCATCATGGGGATTTTTTAAAGTTGTTTTGTAAAGTTTTTTTTTGTTTGATAGATATTATAAGTCCTTTGGTAATCCAAGACTTTAAACATCTTAATTTTGATTTTATGTGTATTGTTATTTCAGTTGTCAAATTTTTAATGTGTTGTGACAGGATATTTTCAAAGTAAGTCGAACATATTTCAGTATCATCACTGTTTAAAACATTGTTCCAATTCTCCTTTTTTAGTTTTTAGAGAGAATAATCATGTATATTGTTGATTTTTTGGGTATTAAATTATGTAATACAATAAAATAATACAATAAAACGATAAAAATAAAATCTGATCCCAATTGTTGTTATTTGTAGGTACTCGTACCTATAATGTCTTATAATTAATATTAATATTCAACTACAGTAACTACACCCATTTAGATACGTTTTAAGATTTTCACGGCCAAAAGTATTTTCGTTTTTTGTTTTTGGGGTGTTATGCCGTGTTGCGCTACCTCCTTCTTTAGCCAACGTTTCGGACAGCGTTGCAGTGTCCATCATCATGTGAACACATCTACCGGATCTGCCGGATCTGCCCTGACGATGGACACTGCAAATCTGTCCGAAACGTTGGCTAAAGAAGGAGGTAGCGCAACACGGCATAACAACTCAAAAACAAGTAACGAGAATACACCCATTTAATTTTCGGCCACACAAATAATTAATTGGTTAAAATAACATTGTATTACGCAAGTAGGTATTTTAAAATTAAAATGAATATAGAAGCTTTTACGCCTATTTCATTGATTTTAACAATGCTTTCGGGATTGCCTGTTTGCGTTGCTTTTTTATTGAGAATTTGAGTGACGAAACAACCTCATTTACAATGCCACAATAATTTTAAAATATGTATTGAGTTAAAATATATTGCACTTCGCATATAAACCTAATAAAATTATATAAATTTAATAAAATTCTTTGGTTATTTTAAAACACTTTTACAGTAATCAAAGCAATTTTTGTTTAAAACATTCATTCTTTCATTGAGGTATAATATTCATTGTTTTCGGACATCCCATAAAACACAAAAATACATCAAGTCGGCTTCCCACCCCTCCCCGCCACGGCCGCGGCTCTCTTCTCGGGCAGCTATATCCTGCGCCGATCGGTTCGCTTGCCCCCGTGCGTCTAGCCCCACCCCTACCCTTACCCCTCGGGCTCCTGTTCATACAAAAATCACGTGAAATCAGCGTGCGATCGAAATCAATTAAAAAAAATAGGTTGCCGTTGAAAATTTTGTTGGATCTTTGCAGAAATCTTTTTAACATAGCTATCCTAACAATTTGACTTTAAAAAATTGGACGGGGGATTTTTCCGGAGCGATATTTTTGACTCATATCAAAAAAGCATGTTCCAAAAGAAAAAAATGTTGGATCTTTTGATTAAATAAAGCAGACACCAATATAAAGACACTTCGTGATCAAAAATTGGGGGGGGGGAATTTTCCCGGCAACAATAGAAATAAAAAACAAATCTCTTTTTAAAAACATACTTTCCCAACAAAAATATTGTTGGATTTCTAAATAATCAGGTGGATATTAATTAATACTAACAATATGTGAAGAGTTTTCGAAAGAAATACTTTTCCCGCGAGAGTTATAATTTTTTTTCAGTTTTTGCTAAAAATAACTAACTTCCCGTTAAATATTTTGTTGGATCTTTTGTCATTCGTCATCCCTAAATGATACTCCACGTGACTGCAAAGTTTCATCGACGGGGGAATTTTTGCATACCTCAAACTCTTTATTGATTGGCCTATCAGATAGATGCACGGTTCCATGACAGTTCATCCTGCGACAATTCATCCGGCGACAGTTCATCCTGCGACAGTTCATCCGGCCGACAGTTCATCCTGCCGACAGTTCATCCTGCCGACAGTTCATCCCGCCGACAATTCATCCGGCGACAACTCATTCTGGCAATTCAACCTAACCTAACCTAACCTAACCTAACCTAACCTTACCTAACCTAACCTAACCTAACCTATATGTGTAACCTATAAGTATAAGCATGTCGTATTTTGTTATTCACGCATGCTTCTTCGGAGAGTCGAAATTATTGTTAGTAAAAATATTTTTACAGCGGATTTCCACTCTAGATGCCTTCAGATATAAGTATATCGATTTTGGTTGTACGGCCGTATATCCTCTTTGCATACTTACTTAATAAAAATCTTCTAAATTATCAGGCAGGATGAATTGTCGCCGGATGAATTGTCGGCGGGATGAACTGCCGGCAGGATGAACTGTCGCAGGATGAACTGTCGCCGGATGAATTGTCGCAGGACGAATTGTTGGGTCACCAGATGCACAATTCATCTTACACAAAATAATTATACTCCTTTTGTTTATTCTCCCCCAGCCTGGACTTCCGTAGCGGCCCTCTGGTGCACTGGGCCACGACCGACGACCTCGGCGCACGGACCCACTTCGTCCTGGACGAGGGCAAGCCCCAGGCAGCTCACCTGGCCATCAAGGGGGTCTCGCTGGCTGACGAGGGCATCTTCAGGTGCAGGGTGGATTTCTTCGACTCTCCGACTAGGAACTTTAAAGTTAACCTTTTGTTAGTTGGTAAGTAAAATTGTTAAGACGCTGAATTACAAATTTTCTCCCAACGTGTACCTAACATGGAAGTCCATGGAATACCTTAAGAGCGTTTAACCAGCCAGCGGACGAAAATCCACATTTCGTCGAAAGTTGTTCTTACGATCGTGAAGGGCGGTTACAACGAGAAAGATTAATTATTCTCCGTACCAGCTTTTTTAAATTATAACTCAATATCGAAAATATTTCAATTCAAATTAGCAGTAATTTATACCTTCATCCAAAAATGCTGAAAGGCGTGATGATAAAACTATTAAAATAATGTACTTTTTGTAGTTATTTTTTGATTATAAGTATTTATCATTTTCCAATAATGTCTAAATTTAATAAGAATGTTAAAAAAATCTGAAATAAATTAGTTTGTAAGTGCGCAAATAAATACACAAATGGACCAATTTTCGTCAAGAAACACAATATGTACGACCTCCGTAGTCCAGTGGCTAAGACTCTTGACTCACATTCCGGAGGTCGCGGGTTCGAACCCGGCATGCGCAAATAAATTTTATTTGATTAATTTGTGTTATTTCACAATTAATTCATTTAAAATAATATATAGTATATTTGCGGCATGTTCCAGAGTGGAAGATACTATCAGTATCGCCCTGGTGTAAGACCACCATTCAGAATTGAAACGTTGCTTGAAAATGGCTTTAGCCGTGTTTAGTGACCAGATCTGAATAGCCAGGTACTTCGCAACCTTCCTCTTCCCCACCTCCTTCCCCTCCCCGCTACCTTCAGCCTCACTACATACCCCAATTGGGGATGCCATAGTCTCACTGGCTCCAGACGGGAGCAGTTGAGATTCTTGTGCGGTATTTACTGTAAAAAAAAAAAATATATATTTTTTAATGATTTTATTGAAACTAAAATTAAAATTCTAAAACATGCGTTTGCTAGATAATGTATTGATTTATTTTACTGCATGATAATATTATTTGATATAGGTGTGGTATAATACAAAATCTCTTTTAAAAATTTAACAAATCTGCCAACGACCTATGGAATAACCTTATTATACCAAAAATTAAAAAAATTTCTCAAAATTTATTACATGCTAATGCTAGATAAAAGAACAATCTTTCGAAATCCATTTATATTTTTTTGTGGAAAAGAGTCTATACGTCTAAAATCTGATTTGAAAATGACATATTTCTGGTTTTCTCTGGTAATGCCCTATTAAGTTTTTAAGCTCAAACTAAATAAACTTAAATTTGCCGAAGTCAAAAAGTAATTATAATATGAAACTTCCTCGATAGAAAAAATGGCAAATTGTGCTCCGATATTTAATTATAAAAACGCAAGAGATTCTGTTATTTGACAAAGAAATGACAAAAATGAGGCGTTTCTTTATCGAGAGATTTTTACTCTGTTTTCACAACAGCCGCTTATGCATCTTCAATATAATTGTTTTTTTTTTATTGGCACTCTCTCCCTCTTTTATTCGTACTTTAATACAAGCCGTAATACAAAAATTTCAAACTATCTTCTTCTTCGTTTTGAACGCTTGCTACGGACTCTACAATTATAATATACCAGCTGAACCCGACCACGCTTCGCTGTGGCTTTGTCTGATTTTAATTATTAGAGGAGTTAACAAAAATTATCTAGCAACTGTGCATTTTCCAAGAAGACACATTGCTTAATTGAATATCTGCTGTGACTATGCTGTAGTATATTTTTTTAAAAATTATTTATTTATTCAGACCTTAAAGGCTTTTACAATATCACGTTATTTCATGCGTTGCTATGCCATTTAATAAAGAAATTGTTTCTCCCCGAGTGTCCTTTCCCATTCGACCCGTTCCCCTTCCGCCTCCCCTTCTCCTGCATCCTCTTCCCCTCTCGCGTTCCCACTCCGTCACCTCCACCTTCCCTCTCCCCACTCCACTCCCCCCCCCCCCCTTCCTCCGTCCCGCAAACCCTTCTCCCGAGTTCTCCTCCGCCCTCCCAGGTTCCCTCCCCTTCCCAGGTTCCCCTCCCCCCTCTCGCATTCGCCTTCCACCTTCCCCGCCTTCCCTCTTCCCTTTACCGCTCCCTCGTCCCGCCAACCCTCCTCCCGCGTTCCATATATTCAATCCCAGTACATTCAGTTTTTAAACAGCCCGCGTGCCACCTATTACAATTTTATTCAAATTTCAATGTTTCATGTATATTAAATTTGGTATCTAACATAGGTACCTATTTAAAATATCTAAAATTCTTGATTCGATTCAAACTATTAGGGGAGTACCTACTTTAAATAAATTTATCAACTTAAAGGATTTCAAAAATAGAATTTTATTTAACAATCATTTTTCTGCAAAATGTCATTCTGTCTAGAACTGTCATTCCGTTGTTTACTATGACAAATTATGAGTCAATTTAAAACGCATAAAATTATTCTTTTCCTTTGTAACTTCCAAATAAAAAGTATGTATAAATGCTCTTCTTCTAAAATGCAATGTTCTGTAAAATTTTTGGAACAATCCATCGATTAGTTTCCGAGATTAGCGAACGTAAACATAAAGAACCTAAATTTTTATAAATATAGATTACATTCAATTAAAAATTTTACTCGATTAACTTTTTACGTGAATACCGCACGAGTACCAACTGACTAGGGCCAGCGGGACTCTATTGGCATCCCTAATAATTGGGGTACGTTGTGCGGCTTTAGGGAGTGTGAAAGGGAAGGGGATGGGAGGGGGAAGGGGAAGAAGTATTTAAATGACCCAGAAAGATGGGTAAAGTAATTTCGATGTCTTTCTCCAGGACGTTACAAATAGTCCGATATATATTCGTATTTACCACTCTAAGCTGTGTATGCCGAAATGCAGCTCTCCTTACCCTAAAATAAATTCATTTATCGTCAATTTCTATGTACCTTTTTAGTTAATTTTAAGCATTTACCACTCTCAAATGTGTAGCTAATAACATAAATATTTTTTAGGATCCCGGGTTTTAAACTCGCTGAACGGGATCCACGAATCAAAAAACTTAACCGCTTTTTACTATGTCAAACCATAGAACTAGACGAAAAAACGCCATTCGATTTTCATTTTTGTATTTACATGTTGGTACCTAACTGTGTGGTTTCTTTCAGTGATGCCAAATGAGCCAAGAATTTTCGATGGACAAGGAAGAGAAATCGCTGGTGTGGCTGGCCCTTTTAGGGAAGGATATGACCTATATTTAGCTTGCCAAGTAGCTGGAGGTAATTTCAACATTTTTTAATTAACCACATTGTAAGAGTTAGAATGAAACGATCGTCTTAAAAATTGTTTTGAAATGCCAATTGTCCATTCATGCAAGTAATTTCATTTGAATCAACTATTCGTTGTTTGTAAGTGTAACTATGGCAATCATTGTTTGTAATGCAGCGAGCATGGAGGAATTCGATCTAACTGTAGTACCGACGTTGTCTCACATTTGGGGATATACATTATACATATTCGAGTGGTAACAGAAAGGGAACTACTGTTTTGATATTTTTAGTTAAGTTTCAAACCAATTATGGATTAAAAATAGTGATAATTATTATCAATAAGTTTATTCATTTGTACCAAAGATGGTGTCAGTAATTTCAGATGTCGCTGTCGTGTGATCATTTTAGAATTTCCTCCCTTCTCAATATACAAAGGAATTTAACTATAAAAAGCCCACGCCGGCTAAAAATTAACACTTCTTAAATAAACTTGCATTGAAAAATAAAAAGTATTGATTGAACCTTTGTACATTAGTGAGGAATAAGTTATGTGTCGGTAAAGTGTTAATTGAAAAACATAACTATTAAAACGATGGATTTAATTTCTCAAAGGGTGCTTTATTTAAAAACCAACCCACCCACTTCTTTTTCTGTGAAGTCCTAACTTTTTTACAAGTACTTGATCACTGAAAATATCTCAGACCAAAGTTTTTCATATTTAAGGGTATTCTTTCAAATGAACCATATTTTCCACCCTGCAAGATGAACACGCTTGTCTCATTTTAAGGGTATTTGTACTCTGTGTAACAAACACTCATATTAAGTTGTTTGAACTCCATGTAAACAACATACATACTAAGTTATTTGAACTCTTTGTAACGTACACTCATGCTAAGTTATTTGAACTCTATGCAACCAATACACACATTAAGTTTTTGAACTCAATCTAACACGGAATAAACATCTCACATTTTATTTATTGAGGAATTACTATTATGCCAAGGAACCCACCTCCTGGGAAGTCAACGAAATATTATAAAATGATGAAGAACTTTCCATTTTAGATCTGTCACGATCATTCAGAATCTTTAAATAGTAGCTGCAATTAAAAAACAATGGAGTCTTAACGTGAGAACTGATTTCAAAAAAGTTCGGTATATTGGCAGGTATTGTTGGTTTGACCTCGCCTGTTTCTTCAAATCTTCATTTTATTCAGGTCGGCCACCTCCAAAAGTGACTTGGTGGCACGGCGAACAGCTGCTGGACAGCATCTCGGACCCCACCAGCCCCACTGGAACTGTCAGCAGCCAACTCTTCATCGGCACCGTCACCAGAAACCTGTACGCCGCCAGGCTCCAGTGCAGGGGGGAAGTGTCAAGCCTGACCCTGCCAACGGTCAAGGAAGTTCTGCTACAAGTTTACCGTAAGACACTATTCTTCACATGGATACCATTGCCATTTTATTATTTTCTTTTTGTATTTGGTTTTATTTGCCAATTCAACCGAAAAGCAATCACTTTTAATATTATTATTTTTTATTTATTTATTTGACACAATATTTTACATTTCATAGTACAATACAATAATGTTGGCCTCACTTGGTGACTTACCCGTTATGAGGCCTCCATTTATAAAATAAATTATACATAATACATTTGAGATATACGTATATAAAATTATAAGGGTACGTTGTATTATTTTATGATGTGTACTTTTGGTAATATTGTCTGCTTTGTTCTTTAATCCATTTTGTAATTTTATGTCTGAATTCATTTTTGTTTTCTCAATTTCATTTTCAAGTGTTAGACCGTTGAATGCTTTTATAGCATGATATTTATAGTGTCTTTGCCAAAGCTTGAGTTCTTATGTTTTCTTTGTGAGCTGGTCTGTTAGTAATATCTTGTGTTTGTTGAAATTAGTTTTTTTGGTCAAAAACGTAATTTAGTAAAGTTTTAACGTATAATTGGCGTATATCTAGTATGTCACAACAAATTGAATATTTGGTCTGTGTCAGTCAGCCTCCGTTTTTTAAGTATTAACTTCAAGATCGTTTTCTGCGCTATTTCCATATTATCGATTGCTAAGTTTGTTGCGCAAAGTGCAAAATGTGTTGTTCTCATTTGTTTTATTTTATATATATATATTTCTAATGTTTAGGAAAATGTGTATTGTTTTGAGCAGTTTATTTGTAAACAATATTAAAGTACAAATATATGTATTTTCCTAGCTGACAGTACACCCACAAAAAAAGGAAGGTGAAAGAGATCCATTCATTACACATAGTTTGTTTGGTAATGGAATTTCTGCAAGCGCGCTACCTATGCCAGATTTCTCGATATTCAACATCCCTTCATTCCATTTAGTTTGTTCAGTAATGGAATTTCAGGTTAACATGTGACACTTCTCTTAGTGGAAGCACCGCACGCATCACACAACTTTAAACTTGTGTTGAAACTTGCTTCGTGTGCAAGTGAATTGTTCGTAAGCCTGTTACTTTGGTAACATCGTTAGGTGCCTACGGGACTACAGTTTTTACGCGCAATAAGAACTTAGGTTATGTTGTTGATAGTTCAGTCAAGTCAGTTGCTATGTAAAGTTATTAACTATTTCAAATAGCATCGTTCCTCAGAACCATTATGTTGTATCACATTTCTGAAAGTTAATTAAAAGCAATATAGGCTTGTTGGTTTATACTGATGGGGTATTTAACCTTCCTATACTCGCGCGTTGGTCTCTCAGACCTACTAATCAATAATTCATTGTTTTCTAAAAAAAATAACAAAAACGGAACTTTGAGGTTTTTAGTACACGTGCGCATTTAGTGCAGTGCGCGCATTGGTGCTGAGTGAACGTGTGATATTTATTTAGTGTTACCGGTATTTTAGGAAAGAAAAATTTCTACCCAAAAATCCTAATAGAAGATATTTAATTCTTATTTTTATAACATTTTATGATTCTTGATACTTTCGTTTATTAGATTTTAGTGTTTTTTTTTTAAATTAACACTTAAAAAGTAGATTTTTTTTATTAAAGTTAGACTAGGTACCAAAAATTATGTTCTTTTAAAGAGGCTGATTTAAAAGTGTGTTTCTACCAAATAAAGTAAAAGTTGTAATATTTTTCTTTTTTTTTAATTTCAATTATAGTCTGTCAAATAACAGTAGAAAATATAAAAACTTGAACTACTAAATTTGTAGACTGGCAACACCAATTTAACTGTCAAATATTTTTTTGAAGTGCAATTACACTGAATGTGTAGAACACAGTAAACCACATTTTAAAAAACATTTTTTCTTCATGACATTACAACAACAATAGTTAGTGCCAGACGTCAAGTTTAATTTTGCTCCGTAAAAATAGTGGAATAAAACGCAAAAAAAGTTTATTTTTATCGTTAAAAACTGGTGTAACAGTGCATCACTGTGCTGCGGTAATTCTGGAGCTAATATTATGTACGTACTGAACCATTTTCATAAGAGAAACTGATTTTATAAAATCAAATAACTGTGTTTTTGAACAACTTGTATGGTTTACCTACATATGGTATATTTATGCTACCTTTCAATAGAGGGCAGTAAATACCTACATACAGTAATAAAATTAATTAAGTTGCTCTACTGATCAACAGATGGCAATGCATGCGTAATTTGCAAAAGAAAATATTTTAATACAACTATTGCCCAATAGATGGTGATAGTTATAAAAATTAAAATAATATTTATTTTTTTAATAAATAAAAGTAAATAATTTAAAATGACTTCCCTAACTCCAGAAGAGAGGTTGAAAAATGCAAAAAAATTAATGAAAAATTTTAATAAGACATTAACATCTAACATCTTGTCAAAGGATCAAAAAACCTCCCTAACTGAGGCAATGTGTGAAATGTTGAACCACATTGAAGCCATGGTCCAGGAATACAAGGCATCAACTACCAAAGAAGGGGAGGGACTCGACAGATTGTATCAGTCATTATACAAAATTGATAAGAACATTGAAGATTTAAAATTAAATATTGAGTCTAAATCGTATGCTGAAATTACGAAATATGGTAAATCTATTGAAGAACCAAGTAAATGTAAGAAACATGAACCTGTCATCATTATTAAGCCGAAAGATAAGGATCAAAAAAATATGGTAACAAAGGATGAAATAAAACAAAACATAGATCCTGTTAATTTTGGTGTTACTGGAATTAGAAATTTTAAACAAGGAGCAGTAATAGTGGAGTGCAAGAACGTAGCTGCAATACAAAAGATGGAGGAGCAAATAATTTCAAAGATAGGTGACAAATATGATGTAAAAATCCCGCAAGAAAAAAATCCATCTGTCAAAATTATAGGCTTAACCGAAAAATATTCTTTTGAAGAAATGGAAAGGACAATTAAGTGTCAAAATGAGTTTATTTTTGAACAGCACTCAAAAATAAAAGTAACATTTGTAAAAGAAACAAAAAATCTACGAAATCAAACAAGCTACACCATATATGCTGACGTTGACGGAAAGACATACCACAGGATGTTAAAGGAAGAAAAAATAAATATTGGATGGGACAGATGCAGGGTCTTTGATAATTTAAATATCATGAGATGTTTTAAATGTAATGGGTTTAATCACAAGGCTATAGATTGCAGAAACCTAAAATCTTGTCCAAAATGCGCAAAACATCATGATGTTAAAGATTGCACCGAGGAGGATATTCAGTGCATCAATTGTATAATGACTAGCAATAGATTAGGACTGAAACTAAATAGTGGTCACTCAGCCATGAGCAAGGAATGCCCAATTTATAAAAGAAAACTAGAAGCAAAAATGAGCAGAATCTCTTTTTTATAAAAAAAAGTTACGAGAAAGATGAAATTATATACCTGAATATACAAAGCATCATGGCACATTACGAAGAGGTAAAAATACTTTTAGAGGAGAAGAAACCTTTTATGCTTATGATGAGTGAAACACATGTTACTGAAGATATTCAAGATAGTGAAATTAGATTTGAACATTATAATACCATCCGTTGCGACTCACATAGTCGACATACAGGAGGAGTGATGATTCTCTTAAGCAATAAAATTCCATATGAAGTAATATCGAACAATCAATTTGAAAAACATTGTTGGATCTTAGCCATCACCATTAAATCAGGAAACAAGAAAGGTGTATATACTGTAATTTATAGATCGCCAAACACAAGCAAGTGCGACTTTTTAACATATTTTCAAAGATGGTGCATGGAAAATTTACAAGATGAAAATATAAACGTTATAGCTGGAGATTTTAATATAAATGTTAAAGCAAATGCAGACATATACACAAAAAAACTAAAATCTATTATACAAGCTACAGGGATGAAACAATTAGTCAAAGATTTTACACGAATAACAAATATCTCAAAAACGACGATTGATCTGGTAATCTCAAATAAATTCAATTTAAATATTAAAGTACTAGATAATCCTAAAATTACCGACCATAACATCATTCAAATTCTAATAAATGACAGAGAAAAATGCAACTCCAGTAAGGAAACACAAATAACAACATTTAAAAATTACAAAAAATACAATAAGGAAATTTTCATTCAATCCTTAGAGACTATTTATTGGAATGGAATAAATCAAATGGAATATAACCAAAAAGCTGACCAGATGATATTAAACTTAAAAAAATCTATTGATGAAGTTGTTCCAGAACAGAAGATACATAAAAGAAACAATAATAAATGGTACACAAGCGAACTACGTACGATGCAGCACGATAGAGATGCATTTTACAAAAGAGCATGCCTTACTAATAGTATTACGGATTGGGATAACTACAAAAAAGCGAGAAACAAATACTCCAAAGACATAAAAAGAACGCATAATGAGTACATAAAAAATAAAATAAACTCAGAAGAAGGGGATCCCAAAAAAATTTGGAAAAGCATAAAAGAATTAGTACATGGCGAAAACAAAGACGACAAAAAATTGTAAACTTTCCAAAAGAGATAAACGAAGAAAACATGGCTAATAACTTTAATAAATATTTTATTGAAAGTATCATTCAAATTAACAAATTAATACCCAACATTGCTGTTAACCCCACAAATGATAATATCGACCCAAACAAAGAATCATTGGTCTTCAGAAAAATAAATGCAGAATATTTATTTAACATTTTAAACAAAATAAAATCAAAGAATAGTTCAGATGGATTAACTATTAGTAAAATAAGAGATGCTTTTCCAGTAATAGGATTTACTCTATTAAATATTATCAATGAGACGATTGAAGAAGGAAAATTTCCACAGTCATGGAAAATATCTACCATTATACCGGTTCCAAAGGTAAAAAATACCAGAAAATGTGAAGAATTTCGACCAATCAACACCTTACCAAAATATGAGCAGATTCTTGAAGTTATAATAAAAGAACAAATTTTGCAATATCTAGATAAACACGATATTTTATACCAAGAGCAATCAGGGTTCAGATCTAATAACTCATGTGAAACAGCATTAAACGTAATTGTCGAAGAATGGAAGGAAGGAATGAATAATAATAAATTTATCTTAGCAATATTTTTGGATTTTCAAAGGGCATTCGAAACTATAGACCGAGACATACTAATAAGAAAGCTTAAAGAAATTGGTTTCTCATCTGTAGCCATTAAATTAATACAAGAGTATTTGAGAGACAGAAAGCAGGTAACAAAAATAAATAATCAATTTTCAAAACCAATGGAAAATAAGTTAGGAGTACCACAGGGATCGGTCCTTGGACCTCTATTGTTCATACTCTATATTAATGACATGGTGAAAATATTTTCAAAATGCAAAGTACGACTTTTTGCCGATGATACACTAATATACTTAATTGGAGATAACTATGAAGAACTAATACACATTTTAAATAATGAACTAAATGATGTATCAAGATGGCTAAAAATAAATAAGCTTAAATTAAATACAAAAAAAACAAAATGTATGGTGATCGGATACAAGAAGACATCCAGTGAAAGCAAAATTAAAATTGATGGTGAAATTATTGAAAATGTTACTGAAATGAAATACTTAGGAGTTATATTAGATTCCAAACTAAACTTCAATAGACATGCTGAATACACCCAAAAGAAAATTGGCAAAAAGATATCTTTTTTTGGAAGAATTCGGCCAAAAATTTCTAGAAAAACTGCAATCACCATATACAATTCAATTATTGCTCCACACTTCAACTACTGCTCAAGTATACTTTTCCTATGTAACGAAAGAGAACAAAATAAGTTACAAATTCTCCAAAACAGGGCTATGAGAATAATTCTCCGACGAAACAGATTTTCAAAAATAATTAAAATGTTAAAGGAACTAAATTGGTTGACCGTGAAACAGATGCTGACCTTGAACACGATGGTATTTATCCACAAAATATTGAACAACACGTTACCAAAATACTTCTCAAATAAAATTATATACAATAAAGACATTCACAGATATAACACAAGGACGTGCAAGGAAATTAGGCTACAAAAAAAGGACAAAGCCAATACGCAAAACAGTCTACTGTACAAGGGAATGAAGTTTTATAACACACTACCAGAAACTTTAAAGTCCACACCAATTGGAAAGTTCAAGATGTATTGTAGGAGCTACATAAAACTTGAAAAAATATAGTGAATATGAAATATTTTAATCAATTAGAAATTTGTAAACTTCAATGTACAAATTACTAAAATAAAAAAAAAATTATTATTATTATAAATTTGATTAAAAGGTGATTAATTAAAAGCGATTTGCTTTAATTTAATTTAACATAAATTTGAATTTAATAATAGATAGAAAGGAAGAATCACTAATGGTGAGTTTAGTTACACTACTTTTAGATCTGAATGAGTTAAATATATTCAGATCTAAAATTAGAGACATGATCTAAAGCCCGGGCAATGCTAGGTACTTTATCTAGTATTAAATAAATGTGAGCAATTTCTAAACTGTGCTTTATATTTTATTACATTATAGTTATTCTTCATTATGTTAACACAAAATTGCAAAGGTATAATAATAATATACCTATGCGCAATTCTAATTTTGAGATCGGCGGGTATCTGTACTGCAATGAAAAAATATTTTTTCCACTATTATGCCCTTTTAATTTTTTATAAAAATGTAGGTTACACAGCTTTACTTTAACACCATGAGTTAAGTGTTTAGTATTGCCATTTGATCAACAGTGGCGCCCTCATATATTTTCTACTCTTATTTGACAAACTGTATATTCCCTTCTATATAATGAATACCAATATTGTTTAATAAGTATATTATTAAAATGATACAGACGAGAAGAAATATCGGTCTGAGACACAAAGCATGAGTATACGTGTTGTGCCGTTGGGCGCGAGTATACGAAGGTTAAACGATTAAGGGATATTGTTAAAATGTGTGGAATATAAAAAAAATTCTGAATCTGATCGCCGCACTACAACGATTAAATTTTAACATTTTCATTTTTGAAATCGCAAATTCCTAAATTATTGCACCTAGAAACATTGACTAGTGTCACGTCACAAACACAATCTGCACGAACGTAATAACATATAAGGAGCATATCAAAAATAGCACTGTCGCTATGGGGTCGTCGTCGTATTTTTTTAGCAACTTTTTAACCCCCCCCCTGGTGATATGTGGTGAGGTTTTAGACTAACCCCCCCCCCCCCAAATCACGTGTATTTTTTTTAGTACAAAGTATTTTGAAATTTTGAGAATATTATCACTAAAATAAATACACGTGATTTCTCATTTTACCCCCCCCCCCGTCGTGATATTTCGTGATTTTTTCCGAACCCCCCCCCCCCCCTTTCGAGCCTCACGTGATTAATGGACGACTTCTATGTTGTCGGACTTAAAATTCCATTGTGCCCCTAACTCAGACTTCTTTGTTAACACATCTGTTAAGCATATTGCGAACAAACCGTTCTAGGCGCAATTTTTCGAATTTATCGAAGTGAGGTTTGGTACATGTAAAATATTTTAAATATTTATTTCATACTGTTTGTTTCTTACTATACTCGTGATTTGTAAGTCTCCTGAACATAAAACATCAAAAAATAATAATTACTTATTTAGCACGGACTGGGCCCATAGCCTAAAAAGACGGCAAGGCGGCTGGCTATATCCGAACGTATATTACAAATAGTTACTTCATAGATGGCGCTAGTAGCCACATATAATGCACGTATATACTTACTTGCCATCAGCTTAGTAGGTACCCATAATCACAATCTGCAAAAAAACGTATAACAATATTGTTCTTTCAATACCCATATAATTTTGTGTTATTTTGATAATTCGTAGAATTGTTAAACTTAACACAGGCTTGTCCTAGTGTAGTTATAAATTGTATTGTAAACATTATACCCACCGTGTAAAAAAACAATGAATAAATAAATTTCTTCTTCAAACTTCGCAAATTTATTTTGTGGCATCATTTTTCATATAATGAATCAGTTATTCAAAATATGCTTGGTTATATGTATATATGTGGGTTGTCTATGCATTGCGAAACCATTCATCTGATTGTGATAAAACTTTGGGGATTTGATGGGCGCCTTCCCGCGAAGGATTCTATTATTATACTAGTGAGGTCTGGCGTCATGACATTTTGCGTTGCTAAAACATTCATCCGATTGCAATGAAACTTTGGTGAGTTGTTGTGAGCACGCCCGCGAAGGTTTCTGTATATACTGGTGAGCTCTGGCATTATGAAATTTAATTGAATTATAAAAAATTTCAATAGGTAGCACGTGAGCTGTTTGAAAACTGAATGTACCGGGACTAAATGAATAGAATTCGGGAGGGGGGGAGGGGAACTTGGAAGAGGGGTTCGCGGGATGGGAAGGCGAAGGTGGAGAAGGCAGAATGGGAACGCGTAAGGGGAATGGGACGAATAGGAAGGGACACGCAGAGAGAAACAATTTCTTTATTAAATGGCGGGAACTCGCTAGTTATTGATAAATTTGTCTCATATATTTAATGACACATCAGGAAAAAATAATGTGATGATTTTCTGATGTTGGTACTAATTATTGACCTAATAATAATGTATAATGAATAACTGATTACTTTGTATAAAACCACTATTTTTAAAACAATATCAACATGTTTCGACAACAATGTTGTCTTCATCAGGATATGTTACTATAATAATTATTAATTATTAATTATTATAGTAACATATCCTGATGAAGACAACATTGTTGTCGAAACATGTTGATATTGTTTTAAAAGTAGTGGTTTTATACAAAGTAATCAGTTATTCATTATATGAATAAATAAATACTTGTGTAGTTCATACGGGGTAGAAGTGAAACTATTAACCATGTCCCTCTTTTAATAATAAGCAATTACCTTTCATAACATATTATGAAATATAGTTGAATTGTCAGGATTCGCAGCACTCGAAGAATGCAAGAGAATAATAAAGATAAATTATATTCCAGTGATTTTAATCAAATTCAAGCTTCCCGCAAACTTTCAAAACTTGATGAACGTGATAAAAATGTGTAGGTTATTTAAGCTGTCAAATATTTAAATAATTCCAAATGCACACATTTCTCAGCAAATGAAAGAGCAAATTTAGTTCTTACCTTTGTAGTAAAGTATGTAGGTAGTACTTACTGTGTTAAAAATTGTAGCAACCAGCGTCGCTTCCGTTTTATAACTCAACCATTAGGAGCCTTGAACGCATTTTGATGCTTCGCAGGTGCCGTAGTACGTCATTTCCGTTTCATCCGAATTTCAAATCACTCTAACGGGGCTAAAAAAGTTTCACTTCAATAAATAAAACAATGTTTTGTTACATTGTAACGTGAAAAGATTTTTTTACAGTATATATTCGAGGATCTCACCAACAGTCTCTGTCAGTAGGTACCTACGGGTATCTCACAAACAGAACTTAAGAGAAAACTAATTACAAGGGTAAAGAAAACGGCTGGCCTCGTTCGAAATTACGTACACCTTCGCTTATTTTTTTTTTCATTTTTTAATAATATCCTAACTTTACTCTCGATTAGCTATAGTCCACGATGAGATGAAGTTAATAAAGTATAAGGGAAGCTGTAGGCCGTGCCTACCCTATCTCAGTTTAATCTAGAAAGCCCTGAAAAGTCGAAAAGTTGTAAACTCGAAACAGGCATAAATGAAGCCTGGCTGAACGTACCTGTAGTCGTTACTCAAAAACTTTTTGATAAATTAATGTTAATTTTATCTTTGACGGTTATATTATCTTGTTTATACTTCAGTGTTACTTTTACGCATTGTCACGTGAAGTTATTGTTTTTAATAAACAATATGACAAATTCGAAGAAAGACAGTTTTCTCAATTTATTAAATCCACACTTAAACAATATGTAATTAAATCTCTCTTGATGTGATGATTAATTCCATTTATTAAATTAAATCTACGGTGCGAGCATTAAATATTTATTTTCCAAGTGTTAATTAGAAAAAAATATTATTAGTGTACTCGCGGCTCGCCTTTGGGTGGTTGATTCTCTCAGTATTGCCCTTGTGAAAGACCGCTATTCGGATTTGAAACGAAATAGCTTAGTAATATAATATCTGATTAGCCAGGTTCTTACTCTACCACATCTTCCTCCCCTCCCCTCCCCACTCCCTTCATCCTCACGACTTACCCTATTTGGGGATTCTATAGTCCCATTATCTCCGAACGGTTGCTTTTGTGCAGAATTCACACACATTTTTAATGCACATTCAAAACTCTTGATCTTTGCAGATAGAACAATATTTTTCGGAGTTGGTGTTTAGAGTGTAAACCAGGGGTTACCAATCTTTTTCAGCCAGCGGCGCACTTACTGTGATGACCGTGGCCGGTCTCTTACATTACTCCTGGACTCCTGCTGATGGATCCAGATTCCTCTGATAGGTTGATCTCAGTTTGGGGTGATTGCAATAATAATGCGTAGGTAGTCTATTGTGATTTTAATCCGAGATTACAGTACAAGTTTCTTCTTAGGAGGCGGATAACAAGAGAGGACGAATGGACAACATTCACGCCTTTTATACGTTCCGCATGCTGTCTCACTCATACACGCATGTTTCTTTCATACTACAAGACATACGTTCACTACACTTACAAGTTTAGTATTACAGCTGAAAGTCCAGCTTCACATATGATGTGGCCAACGGAATGAAAATTTTTAAAGCTATCGAAGCTAAATTTGGATATTCATTTTGAATCGATAACCAAAACTCCACCAAATCGGAACTGGTGAATCAATGAGACTTCAATGAAACTCATTGAGACTCAATTTTTTGTATTTCTTCGGCATTGACTATGTAACAATTTCTAGACATTTTTGTTTTGAAAAGTTTTAATTTTCCATGTACATTTGTTACTTTAATTTTAATTTTTGCGACCGGTTTCGATACGTCTGTATTATTAACGAGCAAACTTAAAACTAACTTAAAAATACAAGTACAAAAATTAATTAGGCGGGGGTAGTGAGAGTGGGGAAATTTGGTGGAGGGGAGAACGGTGGGAGGAGTCAAAATTACATGGGAACATCGTAAGTAGATTTAATTTTCACCAAATTTTCGTACTCCCACTACCCCCACCAAATTAATTTTTGTACTTGTATTTTTTAGTTAGTTTTAAGTTTGCTCCTTAATGATACAGACGTATCGAAACCGGTCCCAAAAATTAAAATTAAAGTAACAAATGTGCATGGAAAATTAAAACATTTCAAAACAAAAATGTCAATGAGACTCTCTTGCGAGTTCAATGACACTCTCTTGCGCTTGTGTTGTGAATCCTGGCGGAGCTTTTGCACGGAAAGTATCTTGGATCCATGTAAATTTTTCGACATCATCATCTGCAAAGTACCTCGAAAACCATTCGGTTAGAAGGGCCATCAGGTCTTGTGAAACAACCAGTTCATTAGATGCCGCATATTTATACAATTGCGGGGTGCAATTTTGATCACTGCATACAATCATTTTTTTATCCACAACTGCAGTTTCTTCCTAAACGCCGCAATTCTCTCCGATAGTTTCAGAATGTGCGTGTTGTTGCCTTGCAAAGAAAGATTCAAATTATTTAGTTTCTCAAATGTATCGCACAGGTATGCTAGTTTTAGCAAAAAATCTGGTTCAGTAAAATATTAAATGGATATTGCGAGCAAGTAGTCGTGGGCGGGTAAAGACTTGAGAGGGGTGGGGTATAAACGGTTTTCAAGCGCGTAGGTACTTTTCGGCAAGTGAGCGACGGCGACGAGTACGTACCTATGTTCTTTAAAGATGCGAGCGCTTAAAATAAGAATTGTTGCTTTATTACCCGCGAATATTTGTGGTTTCGGATAATGACAGAGGATCGACTCACGGCGCCGCGGCGCACACTTTGGGAACCCCTGGTCTAAACTATTCCACTGAGAATATTGAATTAATGGATTCTTCTCCTTGATTCTTGGATGGAAATACTTTTAACTAGACAAAATTAAAAAAAAAAGAAAAATGATAGGGTCCTATTCTATTGTTACAGTTAAGCCTGTTATGGTCCACATAGTGACCCCGAACGACCTCCTGTCCGCCGGCAAGCCACAAGCATTGAGGTGCGAAACAACGGGATCCTACCCCGCTGCAAGACTCTCCTGGCTTCTGGATGGAGAGGTCATCCGATCGCACCCTGTCACGGTGAGAACTTAACCAAACACTTATATTATTTTTTTAAAAATTAAATGAAGACAATATAAGCGAAACTCAATCGAAAATCTGGAAACAGAAAAATCAGAAAAAGAAAAGTGTCAATATCTTTTTCTGATTTTTCTGTTTCCAGATTTTCGATTGAGTTTCGTTTATATTGTCTTCATTTAATTAAATATTACAATGTGAGGTTTTACTCGTAAAGTTAAAATAAAATACTTATGTAAAATTATATACTTGCATTGGCCCCTGAGAATGGTTCCAGTGCAGTTCTGTAGATTTGTTTAGGGCTGCAGCTGATGGGAAAAAGAACTAAGTATGCTGAATAGTCGGGGCTCTGTTCGTCATAGCTAAGGTACTGGGTTCAATGCCTAGATGCGACCGAAACTTTTTCTGATTTTTCTGTTTCAAATATTAGTTTGAAACAGAAAAATCAGAAAAACTAGTATTGCCTTCAACGATCAATCAATTTGAGGTTGTAGGTATGCATTAAATTGTCCCAAAAAAAATCTAGGTTTGTTTTTTATTTATTTTTACTTTTTTGCCTATTCTTTTTGCTCTATTCGTGTATACGATCTTTCCTTTTCCTGCCATCTGAGTTTCTTTTTTTCATTCGTTTGACAATATATTCAACGGTCGATTTGAACGTAAAATAAAAATAAATAAAAATAGAGAAATAAATTATTCGTTAATCACTAAATTTTATTTCCTTTGATGCATACATATTCATGTCATATCGGAAGGACAATTTATCAGTAAAATAATAAATAATTTGATTAATATTTTATTAGGTGAATTAATAAAATTTACTTCCTTTAAACAATAAAAAAAACATTACATTATCAGCATAATTTGAATGTCCCCTTTTATTATCAGCAGGTTACCACGACTGGCAACAATACTTCCAGTATAGCCACCCTTATTCTGTCGGCAGCAGACGATGGTAAAGATCTCACCTGCAGAGCCACCAACCCTTGGTTTCCTGGAGGAGTCATGGAAGAGACGAGGACCATAAGTGTTGCTTGTAAGTTTACTTTCTCCTTAAATTGCTTAAAATTGGGCCACGAATATGAAGTGTACATCCAGAGACTTTCATTGCAATTGTTTGAAACGACGCGATGAGAACATGCAGATCATAAAATGGATGGATGGTGTGCTTTAAAACTACCCGATAAAACCCAATATAAAAAAACAATAACAAATACATTATTATTACTTCTTCAAACTTTGCAAATTTATTTTGTGGCATCATTTTTCATATAATGAATAAATTTAACATTCGAGTTAAGGAACATATAAGATGTTTAAATAATAATTATTATTCTGAATTTGCCAACCATATTTTGGAAACAAGTCATTCTTTTGATATTAATACAGGTCTTAAAATTTTACATACTAACACTACTAACGGGCATACAATTGGATAATTTAGAAATTTTAGAAATTAGAAAAAGCATTAATAGTAAATTAAATATTATAAATAACCAAACCTTTTTTAAAAATAGCCATCTTTTAAATTTATTTTCTTATTAATACTTACAATTAATTATAATTATTGATTTTTTGATTTAGACTAATTATTTTAATTAATTATTCTTAAAAAAAAATTATTATCTAAATGCAATTTTATTTTTCCTTAAATAATTTTTATATTTAATTTTGTATAACTATTTTTTTATGATTAGTAAGTAATTAATCATCTCTACTTTTTAATATTTTGTCTATGTTATAATTTATTCTAATTTGTCTATACTTGTTTGTCATTTATTATAGTAACATATCCTGATGAAGACAACATTGTTGTCGAAACATGTTGATATTGTTTTAAAAATAGTGGTTTTATACAAAGTAATCAGTTATTCATTATACATTATTATTAGGTCAATAATTAGTACCAACATCAGAAAATCATCACATTATTTTTTCCTGATGTGTCATTAAAGATATGAGACAAATTTATCAATAACTAGCGAGTTCCCGCCATTTAATAAAGAAATTGTTTCTCTCTGCGTGTCCCTTCCCATTCGTCCCATTCCCCTTACGCGTTCCCATTCTGCCTTCTCCACCTTCGCCTTCCCATCCCGCGAACCCCTCTTCCGAGTTCCCCTCCCCCCCTCCCGAATTCTATTCATTTAGTCCCGGTACATTCAGTTTTCAAACAGCTCACGTGCTACCTATTGAAATTTTTTATAATTCAATTAAATTTCATAATGCCAGAGCTCACCAGTGTATACAGAAACCTTCGCGGGCGTGCTCACAACAACTCACCAAAGTTTCATTGCAATCGGATGAATGTTTTAGCAACGCAAAATGTCATGACGCCAGACCTCACTAGTATAATAATAGAAACCTTCGCGGGAAGGCGCCCATCAAATCCCCAAAGTTTTATCGCAATCAGATGAATGGTTTCGCAATGCATAGACAACTCACATATATACATATAACCAAGCATATTTTGATTTTTTTTTGTTATATAGATTATCGTTGTGCATTCCATTTCAATTTCTGCTATAAAAGTCTGTCGTCTATTTTTTATAACATCTTCTACTCTATGAAAGTAATTAAAAACTCAGACCAATTGTTTCTTTTCAAAATAAATTGGAAATTGCTATTCGTCGGCTATGCGGGGTAAAATTGCAAGTCAAACACTTGCCACACCATATTTCTCCGTTTATTGACTGGCGGAAAGCTCTTAAAAAGCTCAAACAGCCAAAGGGCGCCTGAAAGCTTCACAGAAGTGGTACAGCTATATTAAAGTCACTTCATCGCATGTATTGATACTTCAGCACTCGTGTGGATGTGTTTCGCGCATTCATTTTATATCATTCCAAAATCCTACGTAATGAAACCGTCTGAACCTTTGCTCGCTAAATGCTCTAATGAACACCCATTCACAAACGTTTGGCACACACTTTCAACAATTTATAAATAGGTATCTAATGTTTATAACTTATTTCAAATATAGGGACTACTGATATTATTATCTTCCTGATATTAGATCAAAGTAATTCAAATATATTTTATTGATGAAGAAGATAAAAATAATAATCTAAACGAAAATATGAAAGAGAACAAGAAAGGGAATGGGTACCGCCGCCCCGGGAATCTTTATTGGATAACCAACACCTCTTCCATAGGTCACCCCAAGTGGTTCGCTACGTTTGGTAATTTAGCAGGGGTGCCCGGGTTCATGGGGTGAGGTTTGTCTAGGTCTTGGAGGTGGTTGACCAGGACATACTGAACCCCAGATTCCACTAGAATACCCATCCCTTAAACCTTTTTCCTTTCCAGAACTCTCCTCTCCTTCCTTTCCTTAAAAAAACCCTCTGGGCCTATGTCATGTCATGAGGGCTCAGGGCCTCCTATGTGTAGCTCATGTAAAAAAAAAACTTTGGATCCTCGTATGTATTTTTTCTGCCTATATTCGAGTATTTAGTATTATTAACTTTTAGTTAATAATATATTGCGTTATTTAATTCGAGCCATTATGACAAAGTACCAAAGTCACTACTTATCTTTTTGATTGATGTCTCATAATCATTTTCTGCAATATAAATCAATGCATCGTCTAGAAACATTCTTATTTTGTAATGTTTTAGTTTTTTTTAAATAAAAAAACTTTAAAAATTAAAAAAACCCAATTAAAAAAACACCATATATATTAATTTTACATTAATAATAATGATTGTCTAGTTAGTAGTTAGTAGTAAGATAGAGAGAGCATTGTAGACATATATTATAAATTTGTCTAGCGCTCTAGAGGTGATAATTTACAAAAACGGTGCCATACATGTCATCCAAATATTCTTATTTTTTATTATTATTGAAAAATCATAAACAAATTGAAGAAATTAAATATCTAGGAGTCATTGTGGACCCAAAACTGAACTTCTTAAAAAATGAAGAAAGTACAATAAAAAAATGGCAAAAAATATCATTCTTTTGCAGAAACAGAAAAATACAAGGTTATTAAAAAAATATGTCAGATAATATATGTACAATACAATTATATCACCACATTTTACTTACTGTTCAAATATTCTTTTTCTCCGCAATGAAGAAAAAAATACTGCGTAATAAAGCACTGCGAATAATACTTACACGCAACATATACGCACGGACAGAAACATATTATTTATTTATGACGGTGAAGCAAATCATCTATTTTAATGTTCTTTTTTAAATACATAACCCTACCCTACACCATTCACCCCATCAGAAAGATACCCACTTTTTATTTGAAATTTCACAAAATTTTTTACTCAAATGCTTATAAGTTTAGAAGCCCTTCCAACGTAGCAAGTTGTGATTTTCCCCACGAGACCGCGATATCGATGGCCAATAAACGCACTTGAGCTGACCTCCCAAAGACCATTACCTCCCTAGCCAATACTTCATCAGTGTTTGCGTTTGGTCACTTCTCTCCCTACAATCCTTATCTTCTTTACTTAGCTCTTCCGTTGGTTAGTTGTCTCAGCTCTCGGATTCTATGGGATTCCCTTTTTCCTTTTTTTTATAATTCGTAGCGCATGGTAACAATGTTGGTTGTACGACATTGTACGTACTCTATATAAGATTATAAACATTTCTAGCCCCACATGAGGTGTTTTCCGAAAATTTTAGTAAAAAAAAAATATGCAAACAGGTTCTGCCCTTTAAGTTTAAGCCCTTTTTTCTTGATTCTTATTGTAGTTATTCGAAAATGTGCACGAAACAACGGACCTCTCTTATTTCTAGAAAGGATATTTCAAGGTTATTTGGCTCATGACGCAAATAACGTCACGTTGGAAAAAAATCAAGACGTTTTATTGCTACGGAAAAAAATTGAATTTGCTTAATTATTAAATTAAATTATTAGCTTGGTTAATAAATAATAAAAAATATAAGAGTTTTGTAAAGTCTTGATTGGACGAGTTTACAAGCTGCTAGCCGGCGCATTCACTATCGCATATATATCACGCATACTAAATCATTGTCCCATCAATGATTTAGTAGATAGTGATAGATTTAGTACATCAACAATTAATCATTGCCAATAATAAATTGTTAGTGATACTTTTTTATTCCACCTTTTACTCATTCTGGTTTGTCTTTCACTTTTGCATGTTTAGCTAATTATTTTCGTTACTATTTTTGTTATAATTTCTGTCATTTAAATCATCCATGTGTATAAATATTTGGGCATAATGCATGTTTTATGAACTTAAATAAAAATAAATAAATAAAATAAATCTGATGGTAAACTTGTTCAGTGTAAAATCTGCTACTTAGCTAGTACATATGATTACATTGAGCGAGTTTACCAGTAGATAGTGAATTTACCGGCTTGTAACTTGTATCCTCGCTCAATGTAATCAAGGCTTAAGTGCATTTAATTTCCAGATTTTTCGTCTTTTAAGGGGTTAAATAACTTTTTACGTTCGGTCTATACTTCTAGTGTCTAAAATTTAACCTAAAAATTCATATTTTGACTCGGTATACTCGAAAACGAAAGCTCAAATAAAAAAAAATATACCACGAAATCGACTCCAATTTTGATCTAGATTCACCAGTTTCCAGCTGCACTGTGTATGTATATAGTTAAGCGACGTGTTTCCGGTCGTATCTACTTTATGCAAAACTTAATACCATTGCAGTTCGGTAGTTAATAAGTACGTGCGAGTAAAAACGCGACCAAAATAGAATTAAAAAGTGATGGAACACAAAGATTTGAGAGCTATTTAGTTAACAGTTTTTTACGGCTGAAAACCAATTATTTCTATGTTTTACACCCAAATTATTAATCATTTAATTATTGTGAAAGGAGGGTGGTACTCCCGAAAATTAAATTTTGCCAATCATATTAGTTGTTAATCCTTTCATCATTATCCTGTCGATGGCCGCAGATATTGTTTCGGATTTAATAAATAATTAATGATCACTGGTTTTAATCACATCGAAATAACTGACAAATGTAGAATTCCACCAGTAATTATTTCGTATTAATTATTTTTCAAAGCTCGTACAATCTACGGTTAACAATATTAATGTCTGTATCCGGTAAATATTTATATTTCTACAGTCTCACTGTGTAAACATTGAATACAAAACAAAAATTCTGATACACGTGCCGATGAAACAATCCGTGCTTAAGAGGAAAAAAAATAAATTTACTTCTGGAGCTAGAGGTGGTTTTTACAAACCCGGCGAGATGGGGGATGTGAGCTACACGTGCCAAAACTTGAAAAATTAATTATTAGCCTGACGGCCGGCGTAGTCCAGCGGTAAGGCTCTTGACTCGCACACCGAAGGTCGCGGGATCGAATCCCAGCGTGGCAAATAAATTTTATTTGATTAATTTGTGTTATATCACAATTTATTCGTTTAAAATAATATATAGTATACTTGTGGTACGTTCCAGAGTGGAAGATACTCTCAGTACCGCCCTGGTGTAAGACCACCATTCACAATTGAAACGTCGCTTGAAATGGCATTAGCCGTGTTTGGTGACCAGATCTGAATAGCCAGGTACTTCCACACCTTCCTATTCCCAATCTCTTTTCCCTCCCCACTACCTTCAGCCTCACAACATACTCCAATTGGGGATGCCATAGTCTCACTGGCTTCAGACGGGAGCAGTTGGGACTCTTGTGCGGTATTCATATTAAAAAAAATTACTTATACCCGTATTCCCTTATCATCCTCCCATTGAATTCGATCTTTTGATATCCAAATACAGACCCCTACCCACTAATCCAGATCACATCAAATATAACTTCAAAAAAACGGATTATATTAAATGCAATGAAATGTTATCACTTAATAACTGGGACGATCTTAAAACCCTGAATTGTAATGACTCCCTACTACATTTTTATAACTTGTTATGGCTATCAATTGAAAAACACACTCCGCGCTTAAAAATCAGGAATAATAAGTTTCCAATTTGGTTCAGCAGTGTTCTGATCCACCAACTCAGAGAAAAAGAAAAGTTTAGAAAGAAATGGAAAAAATACAAAAATCAATGTGACTATGACAGTTTTTCTATCTTGAGGGCTAGAGTAAAAGTATCCATACGCACATGCCTTAAAGCCCATGTAGATTCAATAGAAAATTCTCTCCCTAACAGTATCAAAAATCTTTCAACCCTCATTAATTCGAAAAGAATTTCTAATTCTCTCCCCAAAATCATGCATCTCCACGACAAATCAGCAACAAATGGAGAAGATACATGTGAACTGTTATCTACTTACTTCTCTTCTGTTTTTAGCTCACCATCCAATTCTAAAAGTGACTCTAAACTTTCTTCCCCACTCTATAATTATCCACTGTCTCAAATCAAAATAACTTTAGACGAGGTCAAAGAGAAATTGAACACTCTTGATATCAATAAGGGTTCCGGCCCAGATGGAATTCCTCCACTATTTATTCGAAATTGTGCAGATCAGCTTGCAGTACCATTACACAAAATATTCGTCAAAAGTCTGAACGATGGGGTATTTCCGGATCTGTGGAAGGTTGCCCACGTCATTCCGATCCATAAATCTGGCAGTAAAAATGATGTAACAAACTACCGTCCTATCAGCCTTTTATCTTGTTTTGGCAAAATATTCGAGTCCATTGTATACAAAACCATCTTTAACCATGTAACACATATACTTAGTCCTTTCCAGCATGGCTTTGTAGCTAAAAGATCCACAAATAATAATTTACTCGAGTATATGGACTTTCTGTGTAAATCGATGAATAATAAAACACAAGTAGATGCCGTGTACACCGATTTCAGTAAGGCCTTTGACAAAGTTAGTCACTCTATCCTAATGAATAAACTGGATAAAATTGGTATTCACGGAAATCTGCTTCGTTGGTTAGAATCATATTTATCACATAGAAGTCAATTAGTCACTGTCAATGGTTTTAACTCTTCCCCAATATTAGTTACGTCGGGCGTACCACAAGGATCTCACCTTGGACCCTTACTTTTCTTAATCTTTATTAACGACCTTACATACAAACTCCGCTGTAATTTTTCTCTATATGCTGATGACCTCAAATTATATAAAGCAATTAAATCTATGAAAGATTGTGAACTCTTACAACAAGACCTTAACACAATATCTACCTGGTGTGTTGACAATGAAATGGAACTCAATATAACTAAATGCAAAGTTATAAATTTCACCAAGAACACCAACAAAACTCTATATTCATATAGCATATGTGGTCACAATCTAGAAACAGTTGAATCAATAAAAGATTTAGGAACTATATTTGACAACAAACTAACATTCAATGAACACATTGAACACATTGTGAGTAAATCAAATAAATTACTTGGTTTTATTGTTAGATCAACCAAACTGTTTAAGAATTCTAACAGCCTAATAATTCTATTCAATTCCTTAATCCGAAGTGTTCTTGAGTATGGGTCAACAGTCTGGAATCCACATTATATTACACAAATATCTAGACTCGAATCAGTCCAAAGAAAATTTACACGGATTTTGTCTTACCGATCAGGTGTCTATCATCTTCTAGACGGGTACGAACAAAGACTTAGATATTTCAAATTAGAAAGTCTGGTTAAAAGACGAAACATAAATGACCTCTTAATGCTATATAAAATTGTGAATAATCGTGTAGACAGTAACTTAGTCAACCAAATCAAGTTATACGCCAGGCCCAAATCTACCAGAAACCTTGACATATTCTGGACTGAAATTTTTACCAATAATACTGGATATTTTAATCCCATATCTAGAATGTGTCGATCATACAACGATCTTGGTAAAATACACACTTTCATAGATATTTTTCTAAATAATGTAACATGTTTCAAAAAATATCTCCACGAATTGTGCACCTAAAAAAAAAAAAAAAAAAAAAAAATTGTTTTTGTTTTATTACATTTCAGGAAATACTTCATAAATATTGTATGCTTATAATGTATTTCAATTTCTATATTTAAGTTTTTTAAGTTATGTATAAATAATACTTCCATTGTTTTTCATGTGTTTGCATCTGTAAAAATTCAAATGTGATTACTGCAGACACATTAGTCTAGGGATATTTATATTTGTATTTTAATTTATTATATATTATCCACAAAAATGTTTTATAAATATCCTGTTTGTGTCTCAAATAAATAAATAAATAAATAAATTCGGTGTAACTTTTCCTTCTGTGAGGATCATTGCAATAATGATGATGTTAATTAGTGTTTTCGACTGTTTCCGTAATTTTTCATGTTAGTAGATTCATAAAAGGAACATTTAAACAATTGAAGACTGATAAATAATAATAATAATAATAATTGGATAATTTGTATAGCGCCGTTTTTGTGAAAAATCACCTCAAGGGCGCTTTACAATTTATTATAAATCCTAGGCTCTATCTAATTTTATTATTTTCAAATAGATACAGAATCATACTTACCTGCAGGACACTTCCGACAAAACACACTTTATTAGAAAGTTTATGCTTATGCTATGGGGAAGATACGACTTTGCACGTGGAGGACATTATATTCAAAACACTGGACATTGCATGAGTTTTACATTTATATTTATATTTAACAGAAGATTAATGCCAAAGTTGAGTTAATATTTATTTTTAAAGTCTGGAGAATTTTAAGAATTTGCTTTTACACACTTAGTTATTTACAATGTTGCGAGCCGTGAAGGCGAAGGTGAAAGTTTTTTTTAACTTATTGATACGACTGTCTGAAAAGATGAGTTTTAAGTTTAGCTCTAAATTGCGCTGAATCTGTGATCATTCTTAACTCGTGTGGCAGTCCATTCCAGGCTTTAGGTCCCGACACTCCGAAAGCACGCTCACCGAATTTAGTATCTGGTGTGCGCTTTGGTTCCTTCAACCTTCCAATCGCTGATGTTGCTGCTGACCTGAGGGTTGATTGTCGAGAATTGGAATTTTCTGGAATACACATTTCCGATAAGTAAGTCGGAGCCATTCCGTTAAGAGACTTGAATACCATCCAGCAGAGCTTAAACTGGATTCTCTCGGGGCACTTGAGCCAGTGAAGATTTTTGAGATGCTCAGAAATATGGGAATATTTAGATACGCCGGTGATGAGCCTTGCCGCAGCGTTGAAAACAGATTGTAATTTGTTGATTATATATTTTGGGAGACTAGCATATATTCCGTTGCAATAATCTAGACGTGAAACAACATACGAATTGACTAGTAATTTAGTTGCCTCTGTGGTCAAGTTTCTCCGTACTGCTTTAATTTGCCTTAATTGAAAGAACCCCGTGCTTACAGTTCTGTTCACTTGAGTTTTAAGGGAAAAATCAGCGTCCATATTGACGCCTAGTAGTTTTATGCATGTCTTTGGAGTGATGTCACTTCCTGAAATGGTTATTGGGGAGTTATCAATATTACGCTGACGTCTACTTGTGGCTGTCCAGAGAAACTCAGTCTTTGCAGGATTCAGTTTCAATCTATTTGAGGTCATCCAGCGAGTGATTGCTTCTAGACACTCGGTTATGCGAGTTTTAAGACTGTCTATTTCTTCTGGTAAGCAGTAGAAGTAAACTTGCTGGTCATCAGCGTAGCAGTGAGATAGAAGACCAAATGATTCGATAATTTTAGCGACATCATTTGTGAAGAGGATGAAGAGAAGTGGGCCCAGAACAGACCCCTGGGGAACTCCAGATGAAAGGGTTGCATATTTTGATTGTTTTTTCCCCACTTTGACGGCTTGTACGCGGTTGACCAAGTAAGATATCAGCCAGTCCTTTACACCGCAGTTTAAACCAAAGGATTCTTTTAATCGTTTAATAAGAAAATCATGGTCAATCGTGTCAAAAGTGGAACTCATGTCTAAGACTGAAAGGAGTGCCAGTTTACCCGACTCGATAGCAAGCGTTATATTATATTTAACTTTGATTTTGTTAGAAGAAGCCAACATTTGTTGATTTTTTTAGATATTAATTTTCAAAGCCCTGTTCCTATGATTAAAAGTTTATTTCTAAGATTTTTTTGGTGTTTTATTACATTGATAACAGTAATTATAATGCTCGAAATAAATAATATTAATTTCTTTAAATAGACACTGAAATGTGTGACATCGTCTCTTCCGGTAACAATTTCCCGGCCTCCACCTGTGTAACAATTTTCCATCCCCATCTCGCCGGGTTAATGAAAATTTTGTTCTCAAATCAAAAAGATTTTATATCGAATAATTTGGTGTAATCAAAATAATTTGACTTTCATTAAATATACATCAAAAGTTTGTAAAAAGCAATGAAACAAAATAAATAAATGTTTCCACCTGTATCAAAAGCTTTCACTTTAATCATTGGGGAAGCCTTAGCAATCCTTTCAATGGCTTTATATTTGATCAAACACTAGAAAATATTGAAAGATGAATTGGATCTGTTTGTTACATTTGAATAAAAAAATCATAAACTATTTCCTTCGCGCAAATCTGACACTTTTCCGAGCATGAAAATATAAATTGAATTCAGATTGGATTTCTTTTATTGCTTTTCTTTTTTATGAATTGTTAACGGATGTCAGAAAGTTGTGAAGATTGCTTCCAGAAAAATAAATAAACCTAGCTAAATCCATTTCAAGTAATGGACCTTCAATATTTTAATTAAAATCGGCGTGCACAAATCCTTCTATTTATTTTATGTAAAAAATCATTTGAGATTATAGAATAAATTAGCCCGTTAGTCGCAAAATGCGTTTTGCTTAGGGTGATAAAATAAAACTTATTTTGAAAAGAGTTGTTTGTGTAAAACTTTAGATTAAATTGATTAAAAAAACATTTTTTTCTTTGATAAGTTCTAATTTGAAATGCGGTCCCAGATGTTAATTTTTAGATCGTGTTTATTAATATTTATAATAAAAAGTTCTCAACTTGTAAGTAATAAAAATAAAGAAGGTGCCTTTTACTGACTAACTGATTATCAAGATATTTTTAATAACGGAAAAAATGTGTTTGTAATATTAAAAGAAAATATTAAATACCTCGTGGAGTTAAACTTGAAGGCAAAATAATTTTAAAATACATTCGTTCAAGGTAAAATAAATTTAAGTTTAAAAGGAAAAAAGTTTTTTTTTAATAAACCTGACTTTCATCAAAGTTCGTGCCAGGAAATTAATATAAAATTACAAAGACAGAATTTTCTCAAATTAATATTGTTTAGCAAAAAATATTTTAAACCCCGAGGAATAACCAAGGGAAAAAGGACTTTGTTAATATTTGCAAGATAACCAAATTAATCTTGATTGAATAAAAATCAGGTTTCATTTACTAATTCATAGGCGGTTGGGTAATACACGATGAGCTAAATCTAAACCCTTACATAATATACAGCAATACTGAAACTTGTTAATTGTTTTAACTTAAAAGTAAGTCAAAAGTCAAAGTATTTGAAAGATAGAGTATGCAAAAAATGTGCAACATAGTTGTGAATGATGACTACTTGTAGCAGGTGGATGAGTTTGTGTACTTGGGAAATATGTTTACGTGAGATGGGAAGGCTGATAGACATATCGAAAGAAGAGTAAATGCGGGCAACTCCATCAATGGAGGACTGAACGCCGCGCCGTTGGCGCCAACAAAAAACTGCCCAAAGAAGCGAAGTTAACCGTCCATAATGGAGTGCTGGTACCTACCCTGATATTTGGCAGTGAGGCATGGAACTGGCAGAGAAATGATGAAAGTAGACTGAATGCTGTAGAAATGAGATCCTGAGCCGTTTGTGTGGTAAAATCATGTACGATTCTGTGAAAAATGTGGAGATCCGCAAAGAATACAAGGCTGATATAAGCGTAATGAGTAAAATTAGGAAAGGGACGCTCAGATGGTTTGGGCACGTAGAGCGAATGAACGAGGAAAGGAGCGTAAGGAGAATATATGACGCAAATGTGAATGGTAGAAGAAGTCGGGGACGCTATAGGAAGACATGGCACGATCAAGTAAATCAGATACTTAAGTCGGGCCATGTGAAGAGTCGGAATAATAGAAGAGCATGTATGAGACGATGTATGAATGTGAACGAAGCAAGGAGTGTGTGCCAAGATCGAGTTGTTTCGCGATCCATCCTCTCTGCCTACCCCTGCGGGAAACGGCGTGATGGTTAGTTAGTTACTTAGTTAACTTAAAAATCAATAATAAGTTTTTGGTTTCTGCCTTTAAAACGCTTCTGTTACACACGGATAATTTATTATAAATATTACATATGATATTTATTTATTTATTTATTGCTTCTTCACAATTTATATACATATATTTTTAGCATGTAATTATTAACCCCACTAGGGTTCGCCTGTATCGGGGTTAATAATTTCACAATTTAATAAAAATAACACACGCAAATATCGGTCATGCAAAACAGTTAAGTAAAAGCAAAATAATAAAATTTAAAAATAAAATGATAAACAGAGAAAATAATAAGTGATAGAAATATATGAATTAAAAACAAAGTGTTAAGAGATCAGACAAAATGTTATCATTCATTATATCATTAGTTCATACCATTTTCAACAATAGATAAAATTAAAAAAATATATGTCCTTAGGTTTTTTTTTAAATACCTATGTGTAAAATATAAAAAATAAAAAAAAAAACAAAGATTTATAAGCGATTACATTAGAGCGAATCTTTCTTATGAAATATTAAAGTGACTATCAAATAATTATGAAATAAATATGAAAGAAACCGTTTTGATCACAACATTATTGTTTTCATTCCATTTAAGTGCCCGTTTTCATTAAAATATGATTGTTTTTTATAGTGTAAGTGACATCTTAGAAATGCCATCCGTGTGATCTTTTAGTGTTGACAAAGTTATGGGATACGATAACCCCTATATATTTATTTATTTATTGTTTCTTTACCTTTTTAATTTAGGTGTTATTGTTTAAATTGAAATTTTGAACTTCATTTTGACTTGAGATTAACAATTTTATAGAGTACACAAAATAATATAGGTGTTGAAAGACAATATTGTTACAATAATATTTCTCACAGAATGGGCCTCTACTGCACTATAGGAACAAATACATTATAACGTAAAACATGTAGAGTGACCATATGTTGAAATTATCTTTGAAATAACTTTTTTTTTTGCAAGTTGTATAATCTATAATATTTAAAATGAGGTTCGGTTAGAAAATTAATATGTAATGGTAAATTAAGAAGAACATAAAAAATAATATATTAACAGTAAATATACTGTAATAAATTATCAATATGCTATTAATTTAGAAATGACAATGTAGAAAAAATCAATTGGCAATCCTCGGCTAATACGAATAATTTAACCATCTTTTTAAAAGTGCACAAGGAATTAGATGACTTAATATGTTCTGGAAGGCTATTAAATATGAGATATGTACTGATGTTTTATTATTAAATTATTTTATTCCTGATATATATAAATGATTTATGTGAACTAAACTGTCACGGCTAAGTCATTAGTTTTGCAGATGACCCAGTCCTTCTATTCCATGGAAAGACATGGGAGACTGTATTTGAAAAAGCTGAAAAAGGGATGAATCGGGTAAAACAATGGCTTGATTCAAATTCACTAACACTAAATGATACAAAAACTAAATATATTAAATTCAAAATCCACAACAAACAGACGGATAACCTCAATATAAACCTAAACATAAAAATTCATAAAGACTGTATAAACGTGAACTGAGAAACTCCTTGCAACTGTCCAAAATTGAATGAAATACAAACAATAAAATACCATTGGAACTCCCAAGTGGAAAATGTGAGCAACAAATTAAAAAAACTAACCTATTTTTTCAAAACAATAAGAAACATTTTAGATAAAGAACAGCTAATTAAAATCTATTATGCCTTAGCCCAATCTCAACTACAATATGGTCTTATTGGATGGGGAAGCTCATGCGATTCCACTATAAAACCAGGCCTCATAGCACAAAGGGCAATTCTGAAAATTATACTTAGAGTACCCATCAGAACCCCTACAGACTATGTTTTTAAAGCGCTAAATTTAATGTCACTGAAACAATTATATACAAAAGATATTCTAATGTACGCATTCAAAAATCAGGATAACTTTACACAGACAAACTCGGGCCGATTCACAAGATCTACATAACAACATACATTCTACCAACCTACAACTAAAACGACTTTTGGACAAAGAAATATGGAATACTTCTCTGTAAAATTATTTAATTTAACCCCTCTTGCAATGAAAACCATAAAAAAATAACCGCCTTCAAAAGAACCATAAAAATATGGATTATGGACATGGGAAGGAAAAAATAGATTCAATTTTGCAACCCAACAAAGAATAATGCTTGTTTTGTACTTTCTTTTAGATCTAACTTAATAATTTTCCTTGGCAATATTTTAACATAGATTAGGTATTTACTTATAATTCAAATAATAAAACTTGTACAATGTCTCCTTAGAACGGGGTACCCCAGTAAGGACACATTTTCTCTAAAAACTGTAAAAAAAAAAATACTCCAAAGCAGTAGTTTAATTATTTCAATAACAAATAATAAAGACCAAACCTTTCAATTTTATCTAAATCGAGACGATGCCATTTCTACCATATTTGTTTCAAACGGTAGACGGATAAAACAAAAACGTTACGAAACAGATCAAGATAAAATAATACATTAGCTTTAGTAATGTTAGTTTAGGATAGGTTAGGTTGTGTTTGGTTTGTTTAGGTTAGGTAAGGTTAGGTTTGGTTAGGTTAGGTTTATTGATGATATTTTATTTTTCTTCACATTTTTTGTTCCACATATTGACTAAAGTAAGGTGAGTCAAGTGTTATTTAAAATTTATAATGAATCACAAACTAAGGATTATAAACACACTTAACAGAACATAATATAATAAATCATCTAGTGAGGCGGGTAATGTCGTTACGTGATAAAAGGAACAAGTCAAAATTATCAACAACTAGTGAGTTCCCGGCATGCGTTGCATTGCCATTTAATAAAGAAATTGTTTCTCTCTGCGTTTCCTTTCCCATTCGTCCCGTTCCCCTTCCGCCTCCACTTCCTCTCCCGCGACCCCTTCCCGTCACGCGATCCCACTCCGATTTTCTCCGCCTTCCCTCTCCCCACTTCCCTCTCCCGCTTTCTCCGTCCAGTGAACCTTTTCTCGAGATCCTATCGCCTCTCCCGCATTCCATACATTCAGTCCCGGTACATTCAGTTTTCAAACAGCTTGCGTGCCACTTATTGCAATTTTTTCATACAAATTTCATAATGCCAGAGCTCACCAGTATATTTAGAAACCATCGCAGGCATGCACCCGTCAAATCCACAAAGTTTCATCACAATCGGATGAATATTTAGCAACGCATAATTTCATGATGCCAGAACTCACTACTTATTATATTATATAGAAACCATCGCGGGCATGCGCACATCAAACACCCAAAGTGGCATCGCAATCGGATGAATGGTTTAGCAATGCATTGATATCTCATATACAAACTCATATGAATATATGTTTGATTTTTGTATATATATAAGATGTAAAAATCCCTCACCCTTTCAGTTCCACCCCGAGTGACCATCAGCGTGGGGTCCAGCGAGGATCCGGCCTCGCTGAAGGAGGGCGGGGATGTGCAGCTGCTCTGCAACACGGAGGCCAGTCCGGCGCCGGATAAATTCTCCTGGTTTCGAGGGGTAAGTTTTTACTAAATATTTTACCAATTTACATAGCGCGGAAATATAAATAAGCTTATTTATTTACATAATGTTATTACGCGTAGAAGTCTTGGCGAAACACCGTGTTTTAGTTTTTTTTTTCCAGATTTTTTTTTCTCTATATTTTTGAACGTTGTGTTGTTGTAAAAATCATAACAATCCCTCATCTCATCTTACATTAGTCAAAACTTTGAATTTTGATTATTATCATACGAGTACAATGTACATGAATATATATTAATTTTGATTTTATTCCGGGCTACATAAAGGGGTTGTTTAAGTTTTCGAATTATAAAGTACTAGCAGACCCGGCCACACGGTGCTGTGGCTAATGAAACTGCTGCCTGCTGCCTGCTGCCGCTTGGCCAGATATATTGTGTTTTTTAACCAATTTACACAAAACCTTGACAAATTATATACCTAAAAACATTCCTCACGAATCACTCTATTTATTGGTAAAAACCGCATGAAAATCCGTTACGTAGATTAAAAGATCTAAGCGTACATACAGCGTGAGCGACTTCATTTTATTTTTATCGAAGGAAGCAAACACTTTGTGGTGCGACATTATATATTAAATGAAAGAACACACTTTGTAAAACACCACTTTTTATTATAATTGATATTTAAAAGCCAACCAGGTTTCGCTCGATATCGAGCTTCATCAGGGCTATTATAACAACTAAAGTTAATTATCTACAGACATACATATATAAAAGACATTAACAGGATGAGTGAAAGAGCTAGCAATATTATAGGCAACACCCTATTGGTGCCAGAAAGTGAAGCAAATTGACAAGAGGGATGATGAAGCTCGAGATCGAGCGAAACCTGGTTGGCTTTTAAATATCAATTATAATAAAAAGTGGTGTTTTACAAAGTGTGTTCTTTCATTTAATATACTTCATTTTATACTTAGTAAAGATGATTTGTGATTTTATATACAGTGAAATGTTCTAAATATATATGTAGGGGCTCAAGTTGTACTATTACATTTTAGCAAAAATCTTGTTTGTTCAATGCAGAACACTATTATTTTGAGATCTAGCATTTATGCTAGTATTCTTTCGAATCTTTTTTTTACGTCAGATCCACACAGGAGGCCCTGAGAAAAAATCCTTAGGGCCTATTCCATTATTGCGGATGCTGTGTGAAGAGTCTTTTCAGGAAAAGGAAAGAGAGGAAGCTCTGGGAAGGAAAAAAGTGTGAGGGGTGGGTAGTTATCGGGGGGTCAATTTGTCCAGGAATGGGTGATGTATGAATCCATCTCTCCCACTGCGATGCCAGGCGATGGGCTGAGAGTGTCCGGCTGAAGGGATTGTGTCTGCCTCAAGCAGTCTCTCGCGATCCGGCCCGTCACGGTGAGCAAACCCAGACCTAGACAAACCTCACCCTAAGAACCCGGGCACCCCTACTAAATCACCTAACGTAGCGAACCACCCGGGGTGACCTATGGAAGGGGTGTTAATTATCCAATAAATAGTTTCCGGGGCGGGGGGCCCGTACCCTTCTCAAAAATTGTACTTGAATCTAACAAATTAGATAAAAAATACGAAAAAATTGCTTTTTAAGATAACGACAAAATTTGGTCCTTCGAACGGGATACCAATAGCGGTAGGTATATTCTTTAAAAACTTTTGTTGCCTACGTTTGCATGTGCATGTGCAATGACTAGCTTCCAATCCGTTGTAAGGTAATTTATGTATAAAGCTGAGTAAACGCCGTTAATATTTTGATCCAATGCAGCTAGGATTCACATTGCTTACTTTATCCCATACATTCTGAAGAACCAGAAATGCTCACAATTTAAAAATTCGAGCGGCCGAAATACGTTCCGAATTTATGAGGCCCGTCTGCATCTCAAATATCGCCTGATGCTATGGTTTCCACATATTCATCCTTCCAGACTGCGAAACCATGGAGTCCGCTTATATTGCAGCACAAATATATATTTTAGTACAAAAAAAAAATCTCAAAAACAAAACGCGGTTCGTTTTAAAATGAAAAATTATCTAAATTTATTAATTTAAAAAACGTTTGGCTCAGTATAATTTATTTGACATAAGATAAAAGGGAATACGGCCGTCCAATGTAGGATAGATCCGGGTTCAAGTCCCATCGACAGATAATTATTTTTCTTTTCTGTGTTTTTCTATTTCATTGTTTTAATACAAATCAATACGTTTGCTAGAAAATATAAGTTTGCTGTCAGAAATTTTAAATGGCTTATCTCCAAACGGATTTTTTTTTACATGAGCTCCACACAGGAGGCCCTGATAAATAATTTCCCTCAGGGCCAATGTCATCTTTGGGGATGCTGTGTGAAGGGTTTTTTGAGGAAAGGAAGGAGAGGAGAGTTCTGGGAAGAAAAAGGGTTTAAGGGGTGGGTAGGAATCTGGAGTTCAGTGTGTCCTGGTCATCCGCCTCCAAGACCTAGACAAACCTCACTCCATGAACCCGGGCACCCCTGCTAAATCACCAAACGTAGCGAACCACTTGGGGTGACCTATGGCAGAGGTGTTGGTTATCCAATAAAGGTTCCCGGGGCGGCGGTACCCATTCCCGCCTCCCAAATTGGATGATAAACCTAAACCGATAATTTGTTTTCACTTGAAGCAATGACTTTATTTATCTTTAAAAATCTGAAAAAACCATATTTGCAGCTCAACCCCGAAACACAAAAAACCACTCAAATAATAAAGTATAAATAAACTCACTTTTTGATCGTGTCAAAACACTCCATTTGTTGTTTTTAGCTCCTTTTAGCTTTTCGCAAAAAGGTAAATATATTTAGGTTCTGCGTGTTTAAGACGAGGTTATTCACTTTACTTCTAACATCTCTGATCCAACCCTTTCGAAAAATGATCAAGACAAAACGTGCTCGTTGACCTCTGGTGCCCAATAACTCATCCCTGGGCCTTACTGTTAACGATTTATCAACCCCGGGGGTATATTTCACCCCACTGACTGGGGAAGAACCCACACTCCAAGGAATATTTTAACCCACTGAGGTACCCTTCCTCCCGTGTTCGGGTTGATTTTGCCTCCATCGGGGCTCCTTTTGCCCTCTCAGGGGTTTCTTTTACACCCACGAGTGTAAATTTGACCTCATGGGGGTATTTCCTGACTTTAGTGGGACCCTGCCGTGATGCCAGATGGTTTTCTGTTTCTTCAAAGGGAATTTTTAGATATCGCGAAGTCTCTGAATGTTTAGAGAGATTTATTTATGTATATCGGGTTGTCCCTAACATCTAACATAGCAAAGTATAAGAAGAAATTTTCAGGAATGGTCCAGTTATGAAAATCATTTTAAGATGTTTCAATCATGTTTATTATAAACATTTTAGTTGTAAAACAAAGAAATTATTAATTTTTATTTTAGCTTCATGAGTAAAACCTTAATACTGTATTAACGACTTTCAATCAAGAGTTTGAGACAGAAAGATCAAAAGAAGATAGGTCACGTCTATTTCTAGATGTGACCGTATCTTTTCTGATTTTTTGTCTCAAATTTTCTTCTATCTTCTGTGATAAAATTTAAAAATTATTATAAGCAATAATTATAAGCAATAATTTATTATCTGCCTGAAACACTCATCTACATTGAAAAAATCTTCCGAGAAAAGGATATATTGAATTATTTGGCGAGTATTATGAAAGCCGAAATAGCTCAGTGGTAGAGCACCTGATCGGCAATTAGAAGGACACGGGTTCAAGTCCCGTTGGCAGCATGTATCTTTTCTCGGAAGATTTTTTCAATGTACATAGATGAGTATTTCAGGCTGATAATTATTGCTTATAATAATTGTTACCCTTTGTGCTATGCATAAAAATCTTGTCTTAAACGTTAGTTTATCAATTAAAAATAATATTTAAAATTTAAAAAATTAAATTATTACTTCTTGTTGTTTCAAAAACTCTCCAAAGAAACTATGGTTTGTTCATTTGTATGCTAAACGAAATTTATTGGTCAATGAAACTCCATTCAATTCACATCTCTTACAAAATTGGCACCTTCGGTCAACTGAGATTCTTACCGTGCCTGATTCAGGGAAATTTAAAAGTGAAATAAAAAAAAAACAATCCAAAATGCGTTCCTCATAAATTAATTGAATTTTATTTTTCTCTTACTTTTGTATCCTTAACACCAAAAAATCCGAATGTATTCGTAGGTATAATCAAACCGTGGGCTGTCATTTGGTCCAGATTTGTAAAGTAACAGTCAGTTAAAAAAGGTTTAATTATATTCCACAAGAAAGATTCAAACGAGATTATGCATTCAAACAAATTAAAAAAAAACGTTTTTTCAGTAATATGCAATATTATATTTACCGGGAAGTATGTTTACGAGAGATGGGAAGGGTGATAGAGATATTGAAAAAAAAAGTAAATGCAGGTAACTCCATTAATGGAGGACGTTGGCGCCAACAAAAAAACTGTCCAAAGACGCGAAGCTAGCCGTGCATAATGGAGTGTTGGTACATATCCTGATGTATGGTAGTAAGGCATGAAACTGGCATAGGAAGGATGAAAGTCGACTGAATTCCGTAGAAATGAGTAGTAAAATCATGTACGATCGTGTGCATGCAAGGCTGCTATATATACCTGCATGGTAAAACAATGTACAATGCAAGGCTGATATAAGCGTAATGAGTAAAATGAAGAAAGGGACGCTCAGATGGTTTGGGCACGTAGAGCGAATGAAAGAGGAAAGGAGTATAAGGAGAATATATGACGCAAATGTGTATGTTAGATGACGTCGGGGATGCCCGAGGAAGACATGACACGAGTGAATCAGATACTTGAGGCGGTCCATGTCAAGAGTCAGAATAATAGAAGAGCATGTATGAGACGATGTATAAATGTGAACGAGGCAAAGAGTGTGTGCCAAGATATTTGGTGGTCCGTCATCTCTGCCTAACCCTGCGAGGAAACGGTGTGATGGTTAGTTGGTTATATTGATCCAATTCATCCACGAGGTTCATTCAGAAGAGGAAAGTAAAATTTATTAGGTAAATGAAACAATTTAACTTTGTCTGAACCACTTATATATTTGAGTAAAGCCGACTGGTTTCGGAACGACCGTTCCTTCTTCAGGGCAAGCGTACACTAGTTTGACAGTTTCGAAATATAATAATAATAATAATAATATATCTTTATTGAAAGAAATTTGCAAGATTATAACTAAAAAGTACATATTCAGTGTTATGTTTACAGTGGTTTAAAATTACATACAAAAGAAACACAAGTACAAAAGGATATCAACAGAAAAAATATATAAATATGAACAGTAGATAAATGAAAAATAGAAAATAGTTATAAATTTTGGTTTTTCAGTAATCTGCCTCACTAGGCTAGCCTGTGTTGAGGCAGTAATTTTTAAATCAATTTATAAGACTTATAGACATACCTACACTTTTATTAAAAAAGTAATCACATAATAGATTTGTTACATTAATAATAATTTTAAATAAAAGCAACCAATACATTGCTTGTATATTTCCACTGTATAATACCAAATCATTAATAATTTCGAATTTGGGTGAGTGCACCGATAAAGGCCCTATCATTATTTTTGATCCAAATTTTTATGTAATTTTTGAAAATTTTTTGGGAATCACATTTTTTTATTCTATCTGGAAGAATGTTGTAAAGTCTTGTTGCAAGGTATCTGAAATTTCGTTGACCAAAAGTAGTATGCGTTTTGGGGATTTGTAGTAAGTCTTTGTCATTATTTCGAGTACAGCGAGTATTTAATCTTTTTTCATAGTATTTATGTATATTTGTGTATAGATGAGTAAGGATTGTTTTTGCATATATCTGCCGAACGTCAAACACATTCATAATATTGAAGATTAAGTTCGAGTCTGTAATTAGAGGTAGTCTAAGAATCAATTTTATAATAGTTTTCTGTGCCTTTATGATTGGGTCTAGTGCTGATGCAGTACCGCCTCCCCATGCAATGATACCATACTCAATAATAGATCGACAGACTGCAAAATAAATCATTTTCAAGTGTTGTAAGTCGAGAAAGTTTCTTATCGTTCTGAAAAAGTGCATGGTTTTTCTTATTTTGTTTGCAATTATTTGAGTATGTATATTCCATTTGAGATATGGATCAATTGTGAGGCCGAGATACTTCATCTGTGTAGTGCGCTCAATGTAGGGACACTGACAAGATTCATCGGAATTAAAACATTTGTGTATTCTAATGGAGGCATCATCATGAGGCTGACCTGTTATATTTATGCTTGATGTGACATATTTAGTTTTCTCGGTGTTCAAAGTGAGCGTATTTGTATCTAACCACTTTTTTACAATGTTTATATCCGTTTCAGCTTTTTTGTAGACATCTACCCAAGTGTCAGCTTCAAACAGTAAAACAGTGTCATCGGCAAAACTTACTATTTTTCCCTGAATATTAATGTTACATAAGTCATTGATATATAAAAGGAACAAAGACGGTCCTAATATGCTACCTTGTGGTATGCCATAGTTAGTTGAGCACTGATTGCTAAGTGTGTTCAATATTTTAACTTGTTGCTTGCGCTCATCAAGGTAGCTCTTAAAAAAGTTAAAATCGTTGCCTGTAATACCGATTATTTGAAGTTTGTTTATTAATTTACTGTGTGATATTGTATCGAAGGCTTTAGAAAGGTCTAAAAATATTGAAATACATTTTTTGCTTCTATCAAGGTTTTTTAATATGAAGTCAGTTACGGCGGCAATAGCGTCTGAAGTACTCTTGTTTTCTTGAAACCCGTATTGATTTTCTGAGAGTACTTTATGGCTAACCAGAAATTTTACCAACTGGGCATTGATAATTTTTTCAAATACTTTGGATAGAGTGGTCAGTATAGTTATTGGTCTGTAATTGTTTATGTCTGTCTTGTTACCTGTTTTATGTATGGGAATAACAATACCTTGTTTCAGGTTTGAGGGGAAGTGTCCTTGACTGATACTAAGGTTAATTAGGTATTCTAAAGGCAATGTAATTTCCATAGCCAGCGTTTTCAATATCTTAGTTGTTATTCCATCTACCCCGGCAGAAGAAGTGTTTTTTAGGGAATTAATTATTTTTAGAATCTCTTCCCCTGACACAGTTTGAAAATTGAATCTTCTTTTGGGAAATTGAAGTTCTGCTTCAGCAGGTAGAGCATTCGCCCAATTTGGTAGACGAGAAGCAAGATTTGAACCAATATTTGTAAAAAAATTATTGATATAATCCGCAACGAGCTTGGGGTTTTTTGAGGTGTCAATAATGTTTCCGTCAATACAAAGTTTACTTATGTCCTGTTTGTCTTTAGTGTTTTGTGTATTTGTGGCTTCTCTTAGAGTTTGCCATATTTTTTTGGGATCGTTGTTACTTTGTTGGATTTTGTCTCTGTAGTAGATTTCTTTCGCCTTTCTAATGACTTCGCCGCATGTATTTCTATATCTTTTGTAGATGTTTAGTGATATTATGTCGTAAGGATTTTCTTTAACTTTTTTGTGTAGTGCATTTCTTCTACGAATGCAGTTGATAATAGAAAAGTTTATCCATGATTTCAAGGGTTTAATTTTGTTAGGATATTTTTTTGTTAAAATTGTAGTATTATTAATTAATTCATTTTTCAAAAAGTCAACAAAATAATTCCATGCATCATCTGGGTTTTGTATTTGGAAGAGCTCTTGCCAAGATTTATTTTTAATTATGTTTTTTAGATTTTCAAAATTAATATTGGAACATCTAGCTGTCACAGTTACTTTGTTTTGCTCTAGAAAAAAATAATCTTTTTTTATTATTTTAACTAATATTTTTATGTTTTCTGGTCAATAAAAGTGTAGTGTGTTGTTCCTTGAGGATTCTTCTCCCCTCTGATCTTCCAGGAGTCACTTTTCGTTACTGATTTCCAGATATTTATAACCTTTTTTATTTCGGTCACTTTCCATACATTTTTTTTTTCATTTATATTTTTGTAAACAATGGAGGAGGACCCTCCTGGACATCCTAAAAAGCCCCCAGATCCTCCCCCTGACCCCCCAGATGGTGAAAATCTAGTAATTTCGGACAGTGAATCTGTCATTCTGACTACCACAAAAAAAGGAAGTTTAGTCCCTCTTCCTCAATAAAACATGACTCTCCTTCTTCTTCTCAGTCTTCACCTGCTCTTCCTCAACCTCCTCCTACAAACTTTTATTCTCCTCATTCCTGTGGCCCGTTCATTGTGTACGCTCAAAAAACTGAGCAAGGTAAAACCATCCACCCTCTTGAATTTGGTAAATTCCTATCAAATAGCAAGAACCTTTCTATTAAGCCGGGAGGTGTAAAATCCGAGGGTCGCTTCCGAATCTCTGTTGAATTCCTCTCAGGTTCAGCCGCCAACAACTTTATCAAAAACATATTTATTTCATCCAATTCTAAATTCAAGGCGTACATCCCAACTTACAATGTCACTCGAATGGGCCTCGTCAGAGGTATCTCGACCGATCTGTCCATTCCAGAAATCCTATCTTCACTTTCAACTCCCCAACATATCGGCAATCCCATAAAAGCCAGGAGGCTAAATTATAAGGACACCTCTGAGGGCATCGTTTTCTGGAAGCCCTCACAATCTGTCGTCATCACATTCGAAGGACAATCTCTTCCCTCCCATATTTATTTATTTTTCAACTCCTTACCAGTTGAAATGTATACTTATCCTACCACTCAATGTTACAATTGCTGTCGTTTTGGTCATACCAAAGTAGCATGCAGATCCCCTCCCAGATGTTTCAAATGTGGAGAAAACCACACGGCTGACCAATGTTCTTCTCTCTCTTCACCTAAATGTTTTAACTGCTCAGGTGCTCATTCCGCCATTAACTCTTCTTGTCCGGAACAATTTCGCCAAAAAAATATAAAAATTTCTATGGCCTCTCAGAACTTGTCTTTTCTACAGGCTTCTAAACTATTCCCGCCTGTCAAAAAATCATTTGCCGAGGTTTTATCCAGTAACTCCTCATCCAACCCTCCCGCCTCCACCTCAACATCTTCTCGTTCAACTAAATTCTCATACAAAAACCCTATCTCTAAACCGGCTCCTGGATACGATCAGCAACAACACAACTCACTTCTCTTGAATCCCAATGGTTCACCTCTTTCAAATGCCACAAATGGGTGTGCAAACAGTTATAATTCATCCTCAACAAACCATCAAAAGCTTTCTGAACAACTCTCCCAAGATAATTCTTCATTTATTCAAACTCTTATTATGCTTCTAATTGACCTAATTTCTTCTCAAACTAATCTACCGACCAACGCTGCTTCTATTATTTCCACATTAAAATCATTTATTCAAAATGGCTCTTCAAGATGTCACAATTCTTCAGTGGAATAGCCGCAGTGCTATTTCTAACAAATCAAACCTTCTTAACCTATTAAATTCAAACCTTGTTTCTGTGGCTGCTATCTCGGAAACATGGTTTACTCCATCCACCCACTTTAATGTAGGAGGGTACTCCTGTCTCCGCGATGATCGCCCGGAAGGTACGGGCGGTGGTGCTGCCCTTTTTATTAAAAAATCCCTTCCTTTTTTCCCAATAAATAATATCAAACCCCCCAACGCTGACTTTCAAATGGTTGCAGCTAAAATAAAGGACACTTCCTTTGTTTCAGTATATCTTCCCCCAACTTCGCACTTCAATAAACAAGCGTGGTTGCAAATTATCCGTCAACTAAGCCCTCCTTTCTTTTTATTGGGCGATTTTAATGCCCATTCCCCCGTCTGGGGTTCTGCTTTCTCTGATCGAGACGGTCGAAGTGTGATGGATTTCCTAGATGAATCCAACCTTTTTCTTTTGAATGACGGATCTCCTACTAGAATCTCTCGCTCCAACACAAACCCCAGTGCAGTGGATCTCTCCATATGCTCTACTAATCTGGCACCTCTCTCCTCGTGGGTGGTGTCCCCCGACCCTTGCTCCAGTGATCATTTCCCGATCACCATCTCTTATCAAACTTCTTTCCATTCAGACAAGTCCCATATTTCGACAAAGATTAAAACAAAACACACCAAATGGGACGAATTTAACTCGCATATGGATAAGTTTATACAAAATTTACCTTCTATCGATACATTATCTGTCAAAGATAACTACGATAACTTCAAATCAATGCTCATAACTGCAATTAATAAATCAAATCCTCCCCCTAAAACCAAATCTCTCAAAAAACTCCCTCCGACTCCCTGGTGGGATGAGGAATGTTCCAAGGTAGTGAGAATTCGGAAAGCTAAATCTCTTTCCTATCGTCACAATATGACTATGGAGAACTATCTCATATACAAAAATGCCGAAGCCAATGCCAAAAGGGTATTGAGGTCAAAAAAAAGATCCGGGTGGTACAACTTCTGCAGTTCTGTATCTCCGAGCACTCCAATTTCGGAAGTTTGGTCTATGATTCGAAGATTTCGATCCTCCTTCAGTTCAACATCTCCTCGAGCATCTCATTCTAAATGGATAGATGAGTTCTTGGACAAAATTGCCCCCCCTTCTGTTCCTAACTTAGAGGAAATAACTCCCATTCATAACACTCCTATGTCTGATCATTGGCTAGACTCTCCATTCACTTTAATTGAATTAAAAAATTGTTTATCAACAGTCAAGGACTCATCTCCAGGCAGAGATGGTATTCCTAATAGCATTATAAAAAATAGTAATGATAATGTTCTAAATCACTTCTTAAGCATCTTAAATAAAATATTCCAGACTGGCATAATTCCTGATGACTGGAGTTCTCAAATAATCATTCCAATCCTAAAATTAAACAAATCACCCAATTCTGGATCCAACTATAGGCCAATTGCTCATTCATCCACCCTTAGTAAAATTTATGAAAAATTAATTAAAAACCGGTTAGAATTTTTTGTCGAGAGTAATCATCTTCTCTCTCCATCTCAATTTGGATTTAGAAAAAAAAAATCCACGCAAGATAACCTTGCCATCATCAGTACTGATATTAATTTATCCATTTCTAACAAAGAAGTATGTCTTGCAGTCTTTATAGACATAGAAGGTGCCTTTGACAATGTTTCCATCCCAATTCTTAAAAAAAAACTTTTAGGCCTTGGCTTACCCCTCATGTTTGTCCAATCTATTATTAATCTTTTTCTCGATAGGAAAATTTTCATTGAGCTACCAGATGTTACTCCTCAGAGTAGGTCAATTTGGAAGGGCTTACCTCAAGGCGATGTATTATCCCCCTTACTGTATAATATATACACACATGATATGCATGTGACCATTCCCCCTCAAGTAAAAGTTATTGAGTTCGCGGATGACATAGCTTTCTTCTTATCATCCAAAATCATCCCACCCGCCGTCAAATATCTTAATGAAGCCATGGATGCCCTTTGCACATGGCTCACTTTAAATGGTCTTGAACTTTCAGTTCAAAAGAGTCAGTGTGTCACCTTCTCAAACCGTCATCATAACCCTCCTGTTCAAATTTTATTTAAAAACTCTCCAATCCCCAATGTCTCCGAAGTTAAATTTTTGGGAGTAACATTTGATAGGAAACTTAAATGGTCTTCCCATATTCATAATATTGTTACTAAATGTGAAAAAAATTTAAATATCATCAGATCATTGACTGGCGTTTGGTGGGGTTCACACCCTATCTGCATTAAGTTGCTTTACAACGCACTTATTCGAAGCCATCTCGACTATGCCTGCCCACTTTTTAGTACTGCATCCAAAAATGTACTCAGCAAATTAGACAAAATTCAATCAAAGTCATTGCGAATAATAACTGGAGCCATGCAATCGTCGCCCATCAATTCTCTTCAAGTAGAATGTTCTGACCCTCCACTTTATTTAACCTGTGAAAGGCCAGGAACGTGCCCGCACGCGAGACTCGAATTTCAAAAAAGAATATTAATTCAAATAATTTGGATGCGATTTAAATTTTTTTGTATAAAGAAACTGTACCAAGGAAAAGCTCAGAATAGCTTCCTCCATTCTTGTTCTTAAGGTAATTTAAAAAAGGTAAGGTAAAAAACCCTGGCCTTTGACAGGTTAAGACGTCAACTATTTGCTGACAAATTTGTTCTTAAATGTTTAAATTCTAAATGCCATCAGGTTATTCCCAGAGTGTCGTTGTTCAAAGACTCAACACATTCATCTACAATCAGAGCTCGAATTAAACCTCTTCCTGCCTTCTGTAAAAATTTTCGTTCTCTCTCAGAGCTTCAAATTATCCAAAATGATCTTCTTCCATTATTCAAATTAAAATATAGTCACGTCACCCTATCCCCAACAATTTTAGAAGGGATCGGCATCCTTAAAAGTCATTCCAATCTTCCAGCCCGTACTGTCAATAATATGTTCAATGACATTATTTCTTCTAAATGGCCCAACACTTCTCTTTTATTTACTGATGGCTCCAAATCTCCAGACTCTCCTAACTGTGGTATAGGTATTAACATTTACCACAATAATTCTAATGAAAGAATATTTTATTCAATTTCAAACCAATTTTCAATATTTTCTGCCGAGTGCATAGCAATAATTGAATCTCTCAAATATATAATAAAAAATAATTTTGAACATTCTGTTGTTCTCTCTGACTCTCTCAGTTCCCTCCAAAAACTTAAATCCAGTCCTTTTCTTCATCCTGATGATCACTTTGTATGTCTTATTCGAGTGCTGATATCCTCCATTCAAAGTTCTGGAAAAACTGTCACTCTGATTTGGATTCCTGGACATGTTGGCATAGTGGGTAACGATATTGCTGATTCCTTGGCAAAACAAGGAGCGTCTAACCCTACCATTACCCTCGTAAACCATATTCCCCTATCTGATATTTTTTCCATCATCAAAGATAGATCCCGCAATGTTTGGACAGAGTATTGGAACATTGCTAGTCAATCCAAGGGTGCCCGCTACGCCTCAATACAAAGGACTATCCCATCAAAACCGTGGTTTCAAAAATTCCCCCATTTTTCAAAAAAAGAAATTTCCTTACTTATTCGAATGAGAATCGGACATTGTTCCGTTCCTTCTCACCTTTTTAAAATTCATGTGCTTGACTCCCCAGATTGTACATTCTGTGGTCTAGATGTGGGAACTTTAGATCACATATTTTTTTATTGTCCCTCTCTAAATAAATATCCTCTCTTCTATCAAGATTTATCCAAAATTGCCTCTCCTCCATTCAACATCTCATCTCTTCTAAGTCTGAACTCCACTCCAATCTTCCATAAAATTCTGAAATTTGCACATTTAAATAAAATTAGTATATAAATTCACTTTTCAATTCTCTGTAATTATAAATGATGGCCTAGAACACCCTTGAAGGGTGAAAGCCAGAAATAATCGAAAAAAAAAAAATATAATAATAATATTATTGTATATGATTGACTGATCCCTTCTGGTTTTTGTGGCGTCGGATTGTAATGTGAATATTGTTGTGTAATGATCTGTAATTGTTGATTTGTAAACGATACTTTTGTTTTGTTTATTAGTTTTGACCATTATGTGATCAATGCATGATGTAGATTCATTAGCTGTTCTTGTTGGTATATTTATGGTACTAATTAATCCATGGAACTCTGACATATTCAGGTAGTCGTGACATTGGTGGTGTGGATTATTTGGGAGTATGTTGATGTTCAAATCTCCCATAATTATTAAATTTTTAGTATATGAAAGATTAGAGAGTGTGCTATTAAGACTGTTAAGAAATGGTGTGATATTACGGATGGATGGAGAGCGGTATATTGCTAGAATGCAAGTATCATTATTGTGCATTATTTGCATACAGCTCGCGTCAGTAATGTTTATTTCAGTTACAACATAGTTTAGGTCATTTTTTGTGTGTACCACAACTCCATCATTCTGACTATCATGTTTTGATGAGTTGAAGGAAGAGTAGTGATTTATGAATTTTGGACTGTAAATATTTGTCAACCAACATTCTGTAAGAATTATAACATCAAAGTCTATATTTAGGTGGTTAAGCTGTATCTGGAGTTCATGGATGGGAACAATGTATTATTATGGTAGGGTTGGAGCCGTTGCTAGGTATTAATGAAGAGTGGGTGGGTAGGGGAACATATCCATGATTGGGCTATAAGACAATATTTATTATTTTAGGTTTTTATAGATACATACATATTTATTCTTCCCGTTATTTTCTCGAAATAAAATAATTACGCCTATGTAATATGCGGATTGTAAAAGCATTAACAGTGAATAAAATTCTGGTCAAAATACTCATATAAGAATATTTTCGATTAAATCGCCCAAAAAACCTGAAAGGATTCGCCAATGATCCTTCGAAAAATCACAACCTAAGTTGTTAAATCCATTATTATATGTTGTTCAACCCTTGGAATAAATTCTTATGGGAAGTTCGGGATAGCGATCATAATGCATACATAAACCTACAGGACCCTTTGTGCTATGCTAGTAAGGCTATTTGGCGGATTTTCCCCGAAATATCCCTTTCCCTACCCCTATCTTTCGATTCCCCGGGGTACAATCCGAACCTTTTCATATTTTAACCCGGAACCTTAAATTTATTGAATATCTATGTATAAATAATACAAAAAGCGGTAAATTTTTACAACTGTAATAAGTCTGCGAAAGGTGAGTTTGCTGGGGATGCCAAATATTTGTGAGTCCTGTTTTTTTTTCATTAGACCGCAGTTTACGGTACCCGCTATACAATTCATATGACGTATGCTCACGGACGTAGGAATATAGTCTATGCGTATGCTGCATTTTTTAACAGTATTTGGATACTAATTTGAAATGGAAGGAAAATGATAAACATAATTTTGGCAATCGATTGGATGCTTTCCCCAAGGTCCGGGAGTCACGCTTAAATTTCAAACGATTGCACAAGAATGTTATAACACATTTTTTTAAATAATTATTGTTATATTTTCAATTTGGGAGGCGGGAATGGGTACCGCCGCCCCGGGAACCTTTATTGGATAACCAACACCTCTGCCATAGGTCACCCCAAGTGGTTCGCTACGTTTGGTGATTTAGCAGGGGTGCCCGGGTTCATGGGGTGAGGTTTGTCTAAGTCTTGGAGGCGGATGACCAGGACACACTGAACCCCAGATTCCTACCCACCCCTTAAACCCTCTTCCTTCCCAGAACTCTCCCCTCCTTCCTTTCCTTTAAAAAAACCCTCCACACAGCATCCCCAAAGATGACATAGGCCCTGAGGGAAATTATTTTCATCAGGGCCTCCTGTGTGGAGCTCATGTAAAAAAAAACTACATATTTCGTAAAATCTGTAAATTATTAGTCTTCCTTTTTTTACATTAGCTCCACACAGGAGGCTTGAGGAAAATAATTTCCCACAGGGTCTAATGTCATCTTTGGGGATGCTGTATGGAGGGTCTTTTTAGAAAGGAAGGAGAGGAAGTTCTGGGAAGGAAAAGGGTATGAGGGGTGGGTAGGAATCTGGGGATCAGTGTGTCCAGGAATGACGGACGAATGAATCCATCCCTCCCACTGCGGTGCAAGGCGATGTACCGAGAGAGTACGGCTGGAGAAGTCAAAGGGACTCCCTCAACCATTCTCTTCCAAACTGGCTTGCCATGTAATTGGTGGGCAGACGCATCCGCCGCCAAGATCCAAACAAACCTCACCCAGTGCACCCCTGCTAAGACGGCCGGCGTAGTCCAATGGTAAGGCTCTTGGCTAGCACTCTGAAGGTCGCGGGATCGAATCCCGCCGTGGCAAATAAATTTTATTTGATTAATTTGTGTTATTTCACAATTTATTCATTTAAAATAATATATAGTATATTTGCGGCACGTTCCAGAGTGGAAGATACTCTCAGTATCACCCTGGTGTAAGACCACCATTCAGAATTGAAATGTTGCTTGAAATGGGTTTAGCCGTGTTTGGTGACCAGATCTGAATAGCCAGGTACTTCCCCACGTTCCTCTTCCCTATCTCCTCCCCCTCCCCACTACCTTCAGCCTCACAACATACCCCAATTGGGGATGCCATAGTCCTACTGTGCGGTATTCATGTTAAAAAAAAAGTCACAAGCGAACCACTTGGGGTGACCTATGGCAGAGGTGTTGGTTATCCAATAAATAGTTCCCGGGGCGGCGGTACCCATTCCCGCCTCCTAAATTTCCTATTCGTTTGTGAGAAGATTACGGGTTCGATTCGCATGGTGGTACATTTATTTGCATCATTTTGGGCGGTATCATATGACTCGAGCACCCTAATGATAATTTGGTTTTATGCTCATAAAAAAAACGAGTGTGCCTCAGACCATACGACTGAAAAAACTTCACTAATTTATATTTCCCTCTCAACTTCCGTTCGCCTCGCCCGACTGTTCGCATCGCCCGATCACACTTTTCATGACGCTCTCGTCACGCATTCACCAGCCTACTCCCCAAGTCAAGCGTGCGTAAAGGCCCGACCGTTCGCCTCGCCCGATCACACTTTTCGTAACGCTCTCGTCACGCATCCACCAGCTTACTCCCCTTGTCAAGCGTGCGTAAAGAAGTTTAACTTCAAAAAGATGAATATTTTAAATTTATGAACATAAACCAAAGCATATTATGGTATTTTCTCGGGCGGTTTTTTCCATACAAACCTTTTCCCTAATTTCCTCTCTGCGTTTTGACACTACTGCAAACATTTATTAAAAATAATAGTGACCCGACATTTGATCCGGCGACATTTGGTCCGGTGACAGTTGGTCCGGTGACATTTGATCCGGCCGACATTTGATCCGGCCGACACTTGATCCGGCGGACAGTTGATCCGGCGGACAGTTGATCCGGCGACAATTGGTCCGGCCTGATCCTTTAGAAGATTTTTTCTTCAAGTAAGTATGTAACTGGATCGGATAGATGAAAATTTTCCACATATCTTTCTCCTCCCCACTATCTTCAGCCTCACTGTTAGGAAATTTTCTTAGAAGGCGGGAAAAAGGAAACGTAAAAACTCACTGTAGGTCTTTTGGCAGGCTGGATCGTTGGTGTCCATATATGAAATTCACACTCCACATAAATTAACACTGTATACACCCTGTTCGGCACCAAGAATTAGAATTTTACTTTTAATTAGTTTGTAATTTAGCAAATAATACACTTAGACACTCAGTCATGGCTTTCTCGTTTGAAAGTTGTCACAGCACTGATTTTCAATGACATTCGTAGGTAGGAGGAAGTATGTAGGTAGGTAGGTATGTACGTAGGAAATATGTAGGAAAGGGATCAGGTTAGAAATATTCCCAAACACTCACAATATATCAAAATTAGGAATGCCATAGTCTCATTGGCTCCAGACGGTTGGGAGTGATAAAAGTTCTAAAAATAAAAATGTTAAAAAAATTAAATCATGATTTTTGTAATTTGTTCGATTGTGTACAGTGTATGTAGGTTTAGTCGGATTACTTGAAATGACGTGACTAGATCTGAATAGCCAGATACGTTTTCTACATCTCCTTCCCCTCCCCACTACCTACCCTCAGTAACACACCATACCAAAATTGGGGATGCCATTGGCACTCACTCACTCTAGTGTAATTTTCAGATAAAAAAGTTATACGCAAGCAGGAATCTTTTACGTTTTTTTTGTTAAACTGACTGCACGTATAAGTATATCGTATTTTGTATTGCCGCATGCTTCTTCGGAGAGTCGAAATTATTGTTAGTAAAAATATTTTTACAGCGGATTTTCACTCAAGATGCCTTCAGATATAAGTACATCGACTTTGGTTGTACGGCCGTATACCCTCTTTACATACTTACTTGAAGGAAAAATCTTCTAAAGGATCAGGCCGGACCAATTGTCGCCGGATCAACTGTCCGCCGGATCAAGTGTCGGCCGGATCAAATGACGGCCGGATCAAATGTCGTCGGACCAACTGTCGCCGGATCAAATGTCGCCGGATCAACTGTCATGGAACCAAAAATAATATAGGTATCGACCAATAGGGTGTCGCTACATTTTACTTTTTTTGATAAGTTCTTCTTATATGAGTAAGGACCTTCCAAAAATCGATAAAATTGCCTGATTTGAACGCCATCAATATACGTTCAGTACACAAACTAGAAATATATTTTTTGAAAAAGTTAGTAAAAAATGTTAACAATCGATCCAGTTTTAGAAGAGAAAAAAAGGGGATTAGAATACCGCAATTTTGATGATTTTATTTAGGTATCGTCAGCCGGAGGTGCAGTTGTCCCTTTCGCTCAGTATTGGGGTGAGTAAGAACGACAATGACTGCAACAGTTTGTTAAAATGCGTTTCCTTTTAATACTTTACAGTACAATCAGGCATTTGTATTTTCAGTACAAGTAAGGACAAAGGAAACCTCACAACAAATAAAGTCTCTTAAAATAGAATGAAAATGGACATGTAGCTTCTCTTAACTCTGGTATTCCATTAGCGAAATATAAGAAACAATATTTAAATATAAGCCGAGCCCCAGGTCCAGTGGTGACCCTTCTATTGGGCTGACCATAATTCAGGTTTGAGTATTACATGAAACATTCAGCGTGTAAATTCTTCGAACCGCACAGTAGCGGCGGAATGGTCACCCTACCGTGAGGAACCAATGTAAAGCCTGACTACACATCTCGCTCGTTTTAGGTAGGGTGACTACAAAATTTGGACTAAAGGTTCATTTATTTGTATTTACCAAAAAGTATCGACGTAATCGACTAAATCGACATGGCATAACAATTTTACTAAAGTTTGAGTTAAGTTGGTCGGCTCACGTACTTCATATTAAAAAAAATATAATGCCCATTAAGCAAAGTACGTATATGTATTTAAATTAGATTTCTTATTTTTATTGAAGTGAAACTTCCTTAGCCCCGTTAACGATTCGGAATTCGGGTGAAACGGAAATGACGCGTACAGCATTTGCGAAGCAATAAATATACTCCTCATTGGCCTGCTCACTGCGCTTTGATTATGACCTCACTTTTCAAGGCTCCTTGTTTCTTAATGGTTTGAGATTGTTTTGGTAAAGTTTCGCTTCTACTGCGTGTTAACTGCAATCGATTTTTTTAATGTTTTATTTTTTATTTTTTATTTAGTAGATTATTTTCGTAGTCCTTTTCACCAGAATATCCTGTGCTGAGGGGGACTATGTTGTTGATAAGTTTTTTGAAACTTATGTCGAACTTGTGTGAACTTCATAGTTTGGGTGAGGTTTTTTTCAGAAACTTCTACGACGATGTTTTTAATTACTTGTAAGTTCTTTTTCCGATAGTTTCTCAAGTCAAGATTTGATGTCCTTAAAGTAATTATTTTTGGTTTTAATTTGTTTGATACTGTGTGGGAGTTTGTTATACTTTACTGCTAAAAATTCAGAGCTTCTTTGTCCGAAGATAGAAATACCTTAGAAATATTTAGTTGTGACCGGACAACACAGAATGAAATCAACTCAGAACTCCCTTTGAAAAAGTGATGAAAAAAAGGTTAAATATGTTACGTTAGGTTATTAGGGTTATAAACTATTTTATAATTAATTTTTTCATAGCTTTTTATGACTTTTAAAAGGAGTGTTGAGTTGATATGTTAATAATCATAACCATTCCTTTCTAAAATTCATTCATCCCCGCTGAACAAGTGGTCATCTCAACGGGGAGTTTATTGATGTAGGGCCGATATACGCTTGCCCAAATACCATTGGCTTTCTGAAAGACAATTCGTTAAATATTCCAATAGTTTTGAAGTTTGCTAAAATACACACCTGAATATAAGAAGTCCATTTATTCATCTAATATCCTTGAATAATAGGTCTAGGTACTCTCAGAATCAAAACGTTGATTGAAATGGAGCAATGTAAGAAATTGTGTAAGTGTAATGGTCAATTTGGGAGGCAAGTATATCCTTGAATAATAGTGGAAGGTCTAGGTACTCTCAGAATCAAAACGTTGATTGAAATGGAGCAATGTAAGAAATTGTGTAAGTGTAATGGTCAATTTGGGAGGCAAGTATATCCTTGAATAATAGTGGAAGGTCTAGGTACTCTCAGAATCAAAACGTTGATTGAAATGGAGCAATGTAAGAAATTGTGTAAGTGTAATGGTCAATTTGGGAGGCAAGTATATCCTTGAATAATAGTGGAAGGTCTAGGTACTCTCAGAATCAAAACGTTGATTGAAATGGAGCAATGTAAGAAATTGTGTAAGTGTAATGGTCAATTTGGGAGGCAAGTATATCCTTGAATAATAGTGGAAGGTCTAGGTACTCTCAGAATCAAAACGTTGATTGAAATGGAGCAATGTAAGAAATTGTGTAAGTGTAATGGTCAATTTGGGAGGCAAGTATATCCTTGAATAATAGTGGAAGGTCTAGGTACTCTCAGAATCAAAACGTTGATTGAAATGGAGCAATGTAAGAAATTGTGTAAGTGTAATGGTCAATTTGGGAGGCAAGTATATCCTTGAATAATAGTGGAAGGTCTAGGTACTCTCAGAATCAAAACGTTGATTGAAATGGAGCAATGTAAGAAATTGTGTAAGTGTAATGGTCAATTTGGGAGGCGAGTTTGAGTACGGCCGCCCCGGAAACCATTTATTAGATAACCAACCTCTGCTGCAGGATACCCCAAGTGGTTCGCTACGTGATGACCTAGTAGGGGTGCCTGGGTTCCTGGGGTGGGGTTTGTCTAGGTTTTTGCGGTGGATGCGTTTCCGCACCTACTGCGTGGTGGACCGGATCAGAATTGAGGTTAATGGAAATATTTTCACCTCTCCAGCCAGATTATCTCGACCCACCGCCTTGCACCGCAGTGGGAAGGATGGATTCATATTTCTGAGGGAGCGGGAGACAGAAATGAAGGTCGTCATGTCGAAGTAGTGAGTCAGTCGTTTATTGGGCTACGTAGCGGAGGTCGGTAAAGCGGTAACATGATGTAATGCAAGGTGCCGTGATGAAATGCTGCAGGCGTGCGGTGTGATGGAGATGGTGCGGTGAAGGTCAGCGAGTTGCTCGACACCATGGCGGTGGAGATGACCTATCTTCCAGGCCGTTGCTCGACGCTTTGAATCGCGGAGATGAACGGTGTGTGGCTCGGTGAGCTGAGCCACCAGCAGGTAGTCCTGGCGAGGCGGAGCGTGTTTCCATGGCAGCGAAGCACGGTGAGGCTTCGGGGTGCCATGAAGTGGTGAGCTGATCCCTGGACTGAAGGTGACGCAAGCCTTGTAAGTCGCGGGATGAATCTGATCTCTGGAGCTGAAGACACGATGGGCCTTGTAGCTGAGACGTGGTGATGGACCTCGAGGAAGCTGCCCTGGATGCGTAGCGGTGCCATGCAGGAGCACTTATGTGGAGATCTGTTACATGCTGAGATGTTGGCCGACTGTTAGTGTGAGACTGAACTGCAGCGGGCGAGCGATCGGCTGCTTATATAGCCGCGGTAGAGTAACTACCTCGCGGTAGGTAATACGAGCCACTTCGGCAGTTGACGAAAATATTCGGCGCCGTACAGATATTGTACGGTGCTGTCTCGAGACCTTTCTAGGCGGGGCGATATTATTATCGTCCAGCCAGCACGGCAGGCGAGAAAGTACATCGCGACCAGTATAGGTAGGAAAGTACCTAGGCAAGTAGGTTTGCCGATGCGCATGGATATTAGGAGATGTTTCTCGATTCCTCTTTTGATGGCGAAGTTTATAATGATGTGTCGCCACACTTCCGTCAATGCTGGACACATTGACGCCTAGATTTCTACCCACCCCTCACACATTTTTCCTTCCCTGAACTTCCTCTCTTAATACCCTCCATTCCAAAAGACGACCAATCTTGAGAGGTTTTTCTTCACAGGGTCTCCTGTGTGAATCTAATGTAAAAAAACACAAATCCGTGTTTGGTGAGCAGATATGAATAGTCAAGTACTCTTTACCCTACATCTACTCTTTACGCTCTCCTAACCTTTTCCACTTTTTTAGCCTCACAACATATATACCGAAATGGGGATGCTGTAATCCTACGCCTGGCTCCAGACGGAACCTATTGTGTGGTATTCACTTAAAAAAAAATCATTTCAAGACCGCGAATCGTGGCACCAGCTTATTCATTTTCCGTCAAGAAAATAAGTAGCACGAGATGTTCATCTTTCTTTAAAAACGATAATCTTTTCACATAAAGTCAACTTTCCAGCTTTCTCATCTAATTAATCATTTCAATAAAAAAAATTGTCTCACGCATCTCATTTCATTGCCTATCATCATCGAATCAATCTCATCAAAAGCAAGGCATTAGTTAAACAATCGTTGATATTGAATAAAACCACACCGTTCACCCTCCCTTTGGTTTTACCACCCCCAGTTGAAAAATTAGCTCCTGATCCCGCTGTGAGGGTGGAGGGTGCCTTCGTTACAAAAACTTAAACATTTAATCATTAGAGCCTTTCCAACTATCGATAACTCTCGATTAATTAAAACATTTTGGAATAATTTATGATATTATTAATGAAGGTTAAACTGGAGCTAATAATTTGTTCCTTAATAAGCAGCCTTCGTAGATAATTAATGATTTTTACTCATTGTGAGGGAATGATTTATTTGTTTGAAGGAGTGCCTAATTAAGTATTTACGTACTTTTAAAAATTGGTTGTGTTCATAACGCTTTTCGAGTGACCCTATTAGATCCGAGAATCTAAAATATCTATTTATTTAATATGCGTGGCTAAAAATCTAGTTAATTTTTATTAGTATTCTTTTTTCACATTAGCTCCACATAGGAGTCCCCGATGAAAACATTTTCCCTTGGGAATCATGTCATATTTGAGAATGCTATGTACAGGGTCTTTTTAGGGAAAAGAAGGATAGGAAGGTTTGTGAAGGTAAAAAGTATTATCCCCATCAGGAGACACTTAGAAAAATATTTTCCCTCAGGGTCTATGGCATCTTTGGAGAGGCTTTGTAGTGGATCTTTTTAAGGAAAGGAGAGAGTGTGACCAGCTGGTGAGCTCAGAGGGTCTCCCCAAACCTGCCTCTCCCAATCTGCCTTGTTTTTATATTGACCACTCGGACCCATAAGCTTGTTTTCATAATACTATAACATCAGCGGAATTATGTATGACGTATGAGGCGTACCTGACTTATTAAAACATTTTAATCCTGTTCAGAGAATTTACGTTACTTTGCTATTCATCCTTGACAATCTATATTTGTAAACTGTTTTCTTTTTTTGCCTTTCGCCTTTGTGTACACATTATTTTTAGTAAATACGTATTTTTTTACAAATTGTTTCAAAAGCTCTTCAACAAATCTAATGGGAAACCTCAATTTTATGAAGAGCTTTTTCCTAGAAAAGTAATTTATATGGCCTTTTCTCTGGCGTATTTTTTTAAAAATAAACAATTCACCCTAAAAAGAGTGCTTTGTGATAATTAATGCGCTGTGTCATTTGTGTGAAATAATATTTGTATATAATTTCATTCCTTAGTATATGATGTCGGTGATTTAGGATTGCTTAAACGTTTTTATTTAAAATCGTAAAAATCTTCATGTGACACATTTTAACAAAAGTACCCTTAATGTATTAACTTAGTGAAAATATCTTATTAGGCAGTAATGATCTTTTCATTTCTCCACCCTTCCCCCAACTTCACCTTGCAACTTTCTTAATATTGTCAGTTCCGACAACTCCAGGCGATTTTTGTGCGGCAATGCAGTATACAAATTATAATCGAGAGCAATTAGATTTTCCTGAGTTTTTCTTTCGTACGTTTAAATGTACCTTAATTATTAAAACGTGTTAAAAATACGTGACGGCCGGCTGTGGTCGAGGGGTAAGGCTCTTGACTCACAATCCGAAGGCCGCGGGATCGAATCCCGGCGTGCGCAAATAGATTTTATTTGTGTTATTTTACAATTAATTCACATTAAATGTGCTCGTATTTGCGGCACGTTCCAGAGTGGATGATACTCTCAGTATTGCCATGGTGTAAGACCAGTATTCAGAATTGAAACGTTACTTGAAATGGCTTTAGCCGTGTTTGGTGACCAGATCTGTATAGCCAGGTACTTCCCAACCTTCCTCTCCCCCAACTCCTTCCCCTTCCCACTAACCTCAGCCTCACAACTACGCCTATTGGAGATGCCATAGTCGAGATGGCTCCAGACGGAAACAACTGGGACTTTTATGAGGTATTGACATAAAAAAAAAACATTCCTACAATTGAGTGATAAAGACACCATTATTAACTTTTTCTATGCGTTATGTCGCCGACCTGTCAATTTTCTCTGAAGTTTTATATAATGCATAATTAAATAAGTATGTAGGTACCTACCTACACATACTTCCTTCGTGAACCTGCTTGCGTCCAGCTTTGGACATAGGCCTCCAAAAAAAAATTGTATTTCTTGGGCATTAACTACGTAACAATTTCTAGACATTTTTGTTATGAAGAATTTTAATTTTCAATGTACATTTGTTACTTTAATTTTAAATATTTTGCGACCGGTTTCGATACAACCGTGTCATTCACAAGCAAACTTAAAACTAATCGCAAAAAACAAAAAAAAAGTAACAAACATACATTAAAAATTAAAACTCTTCAAAACAAAAATCTCTATGAAAAAAAATACATTATTTGTTATAAAATCTTTATTTTTACGGACGTAATGTAAGTTTCGGGATCGAACTATATTAGTCAACTTTTTTGGCTCTATTGGAATCAATAAAAATCCACAGAAAATAGCTTTTATGGAATAATTATTATTGTTGGGGGCGTAATTCAAGGACAGACTTTAAAGGTATTTTTCTCTGACCCTACGTGCGACTGAAATTTTGGATTCTTACTTTTTACTAAGGTCTTTATAGGGATCAATCAAAAAATCTGCAAAAGTACCATTCGTTGAAAAATCATTACTTTTACGGGCGTAATGTAAGTCTTGGGTCGAACTATATCAGTCAACTTCTCCGGCCCTTCAGGAATCTTTTAAAAAATTTCAAAATTTTCATATTCCGGGCAGCTCTCACCCATGTGCCTTTGTAATTCTCGTCAAATCGTTGGCTTGTCTCATCTTTAGAACGACCCCTGCTTCTCGTCTATAACTATGGACGTCATTCGATGATGTTGTCAATGCCGCCAATTATCTGTAAATACGTGCACACACGCTGCACAGCATTGCTCCCAGCATGAAAAATAATCACAATTTTTGTGCGGTAATAAGGAACTCCAGTCCAATTTAAATTTTTTTTAATGAATAATGATTTTCTAACTTTAATAACTGTATATTTTTTTAATTTTTAGGATTAGTTTTAATAGTTAAAATAATTGTCAAAGTTTTAATTTTTCAAGATCCCCGAAAACCACCGTACGTATGGTGAATGAGTGTGACGTCATCACTTAAAGTTTATTTTATTTTCAACAGGTGTTGTCTTTTTGTATGACAGTTATACCTATGGAAGAAGCTATGAAACTATTCAATAAGTATAAAACATTATTTTGGTGGAATTATTTATTTATTATATTATTGATATTAGATTACATTTTTCGATATTATTACAGGAGAGTGGTATAAAAATTGTTTGAAATTATTAGTTTTTTAGTTTCACGAATCGTAATCAAAATGACGGAAACCGAAGAATAGCATCTCTTACAAGCACGCTTTGGAGCGACCGAGTCCCGCGCACTTCAGGCCGCCGCGCCGCGCAGAAAAGTCTCACAGTGAACTGCTCTGTAAACCTATCTACGCGGCGGCCTGTAGTGACGCGGGACTCGGTCGCTCCGAAGTGTGCGTTTGGGAGATACGGCGCCGGATCAGCTGTTCGACGCCGGCCATTTTCAATTCGGAGTTCGAAGGATTGGCCGTGGAACTAGCATTACATTTTTTTGTACGATAGTTTTTGAATATTTTAAATAATAGAGATACCTCTATTTTTGAAACTGAATTATTCAGGCCTAAATAATGTTTCAATAAACACAACAACTATATCTCTGTAAACAGTACGCAAATAAACGAATAAGATGAAATGTTGTTAATACGATGGCTTTGTCATACATTTTATTATAATGTCTTGAAAATTATGGTGAGCAGTGACGTCAGCACTAAACATTCAACAATACCAACTTGACAGTGTGTTTCAATGGCACGATTAAAAATTGACTTTTTAATATTTTTTTAAAAACTCTGTGCTAAATATTATTTAAAAAAAACTTATATATTCAGAATAAGCGTTTATTGCTCTATAAGAACATATTTTTTAAAGCCATAATAATTTTCACTGGAGTTCCTTATTGGAAAGGCAATTTACTAGCTACTCAATGAATATCTGAGTAATTTGATCAGGATGTATTTGTTTACATGCATAATATTGGGTAATGGGTAGTGTTTCAGACAGATGAATTCTGTTCCAAGCACCACTGATTTTATCAGCCCCGACGTCACCCGCCTCCGTTTATAACTTGAGACAGTTTGCGACAATACATTTGTGTGCGGAATTCCATTCGGCGGGGGCACTTCTCACTTCGCACATGTGACCGACGAGCGACTGATGAAAGTTTGCATCAAACAGAACTGCTTTCACCGTGTGTCGAAAGTTAAATTGAAAATTAAGCCCTCACGTTGGCCCATAATTGGACAGATACCCGCTTCCGGCTTCCGAAATGAGCGCAGACCTTTGACGTGTGTTTTGCAGAGGCTTTTGAGCAGATGGTGCGGAGAGTACAGCCTTTGACCTGAGCCAAATGCCTTGACACATGGATCTGACGAATCTATTGAAAATGTTTCTACCGTAACTTTTAAATGAAATAAAACACCCAACCTAACCTAACCACCTAATCAAAAAGGTGTCAGTGAATACCATTCCAAGACTAGATACTTAGTTGCGGATAAATAAGCTACCTACGAAGTGGGTATATGGTTTTCAGACTTGAACGCCAGGCGCTCGCAATTTGGGCACCTACTTTGCAAAATTAATAAGAATAAATGTGGTGCAAAATAACACCATTATTTCACAATTATTTTAAGAAAGCGGCATGCTGTTTTTTGCATTGTAAAATAAGTTGTTTTTGGAAGATGAATAATAATTTAACCAAATAAAATTAAAATAATATAAGTTATGCTACGTAAAAGCCGAAAGGCGTTATTTTTAGCTTCACACAGGAGGCCCTGAGGAAAAAATTCCTTCATGACCTATGTCATCTTTGGTAATGCACGTAAAGTGTCTTTTTAGGGAAAGGAAAGAGATGAAGTTCTGTGGAGGAAAAAAGTAAGAGGGATGGGTAGAAATCTGGGGTCAATGAGTCCTGGAATGACAGACGTATGCGCAAGCAATCCATGCAAGTCGATGGGTCGAGAGTCCGGCTGGGAAGGTCTAGATTAGGTCTACCACAACCTGTCTCTTCCAATCCGGAACGCCTCGCAGTAAGTGGGCAAATGCCTTTGCCGCCGAGACCTAGACAAACCTCACCCCATGAACCCGGGCACTCCTGCTAAATCACCAACCATAGCGAACCACTTGGGATGACGTATGGCAAGGTGGTTGGTTATCCAATAAATGGTTTACGAGGGGACGGTATCCACGCTGGCCTCCCAATCGACTGAGGCGATTATGGCAAATATATAAATAAAAATGATGTAAAGCTAGATGGATCTCGTTCATGAATTAAATATACTCTCAATATTGCCTGGTTGATAAATCACTACCCAAAAATGGAAGGTTGGCATTACTTGGAAGAGCTTTACTGCTGTTTAGTGGCAATGTCTGACAGGTACTGTCTGATTTTTATCCATCTCTTTTCTTATCCTTCGCCAATTCTTTCAGCTTCACATCAATCACCGATCGGGAACTTTATATTCCCACTATCTCCTGGCAGTTTTATTTTTAAAATGAATTCTGCACAAGAGTCCCAACTGTCACCTAGAGAAATCTGCGAGACATCCCCAAAGATGGGATCCCCAGTCGGTGTATATTGTGTGACTGCAGGTAGTGAGGGAGGGGAGGAGATGAGGAAGTACTTGGCTAGATCTGGTCACCAAATTGTACCAAGCTATTTCAAGCATTCCAATTCTGAAAGGTGGTCTTATTCCGGGAGTAAGGGATACTGATGGTGTCTTCACTTTATTATTTTATATGAAAAAAAAATTAAATAATAAAACTTAATCAAATAATTCAATAACTCAATCATTGTTGAAAATAAAAGTGATAGCACTTTATTCACAAAATCGAAAATACAAGTTTACGCATCAAAGTTGGTATGATTCCCTTCAAAGTACTCCGCGTCAACTGCAACGCACTTTATGCCAGCGCTTGATCTAATCCTCTAAACACCGCTGGTACTCAATTTTCAGTAAGTCCATCAGAGCCGTTTTCGATTTTTTCATAACATTCTCTCGGGTGCTGTAACGCGTTCCGTGTAGCGATTTTTTAAGTCAGTTAAACAGGAAAAAGTCGCAGAGAGCCATATCAGGTGAATTCGAAAGCTGCTGGATAGTATTCGTGTTGTTTTTGGTCAAAAACTCACGGATTGTGGTGCAAAATTGATACCATTTTCAGACTGCTAAAAAATCGAAAACACGCACAAAGGTGAAGGTACTTAGTACAGCGTAACTTTTACAAACGTTAAGCTATGTTGCTGAAATTTAAAGGGAAGTGTCAATGACAGATGTGGTAACCTAACAAAAACAATAATTCCCTTCGGATAACTGACAGAGTCACACAGTGGCTAGTCCTAAATCTTTATAATCAAGCTGTATTAGATGCTATCGTTTTGAGTTAGGTATTTGTTAATCGCCCTTGATGTGATATTTCACAAAACTGGCGCTATAGAAATTAGTGAAGCACCGATATTTCAAGTCATCTCACATTAACACCAAGTGAACGTTTTGTAAATTATCTCTAGAATTACTTTACGAACCAAGCCCTTCCTTTATAAATATGAAATTAATTACGTTTCTAAGTTTAGCATAAAGAGAGAGCAAAGCTTTAGCTAATCCCACTTCTTCTAAAGTTCGCCTATAAAGCTAAATTATAGCGTTACGTCAGTCAGTTAGTACGTAAATTCTACACGAAACCTCATTAATAATACATAGGTTCATGTTCTAGCACCTTCCATAATTCATATTGCCCATTATGCCGAGACCTTAATATTCTTACCAACTTATAAGCGAGGCTTTTCTTTTTAACTACATGTTTAAATTTTGGGAGGCGCCTCAGTTGCCCTTAAAGACTAAAGTAATATTACGGTGTACCTGCATTATATCAAATTTGAGTGCTGCAGTAATGTTTTCTTTTAGGTTTTTCTATCCACAACGGCACCGACAGTATTTTACTAATGTTCCAAGCAAATAAAATAATTTTATAATTTAATGAAAATAAATCACCATACAATATCATAGAGCGTGTGTCGCTCTCCATAGAGAGAAAACAAATGGCCTTATATTTAAACGCCCGGGGTCTCAAAAGTTTTGTATGATCTGTAGCTATTCGAAAACGTAAAAAAATGAAATTATTGTTCACTATTAGCCCGCTAAAACGGCCGGAAGTTTTATTTTATTTTATTTTATTTTAAATTTTAAATTTTAAATTTTAAATTTTAAATTTTAAATTTTAAATTTTAAATTTTATTTTAAATTTTATTTTTAAATAGATTTCGTGATTTGGAAAAAAAAATAAAACAAAGGGTTCATATTTTATATTTTGTACCAAACTTATTTTTCATTACATAACTGCAGTACAAAGAAACAAAAAAAAAATCTTTTAAACATATGTGATGTGTTGGTTAAAAAAATAAAAGGGGAAAATAACACTTTTTCTGGGTAAAATCAGAATTCTTGTTGACTTATTTGTATTCATAAAGTTGAACTTTTTTTCATTTTTGTCAGTTATACGCATTTTTTAATAATAAACAAACGTTAAAAGATTAGATTACTGAAAAAAATGTATTAAAAATTTAAAAAAAAAATGGTTTTAGGTTTGTTTTCTGATTTTCAATGCATTTTAGCGGGCTAATAACCATTTTAAAAAAAATAAATTTAAATGCAGTTATCATTTTCTTTGCAAGACGCAACTTTTGAGACACCGGGCGTTTCTGAATTCAAAAGTTGAAATAATTGACACACGCTACATACAAGGTGTTAGGGATGTACTTGACTTACTTTAACCAGTGATTCAAGATGTTATTTTGAGTAAAAAATGTAAATGAAATTTAGGTCTCCGGTGAATTTTGTATTTTTTTTTCTTCATCAAACAAAAAAAAATTCTTCCACTAGTCACTCAGACGAGTGACCGACCGACCCCTCATCTCACCCCCAATTATCTAATGCCCACTATTTTTTTATGTTTCGCAGAAAAAAATTGAAAAATGTCACTGGAAACCAATATTTAATTTATAATTTTTACTCCAAATAATGTCAGGAATCAGTGGTTTAAGTAAGTCAAGTAGGTCCCTTAACACCCTATACATACAACACTATGCAATCAAAATAATTTATTAATTATTGAAAAAATGTATTGTAATCAATAAAAAGGTAATATAGGCGACTCTAAATATCTATTATTCAATTTGGGGGGTGGGAATGAATACCGCCGCCCCGGTAAACATTTACAGGATAACAAAACCCCTTCCATAGGTCGCCGCAAGTAGTTGGCTAAACATTAAACAGGCGGAGATTTAATGTAAGTATCATTCGTAAATAATGTCTCAATTAAATAGTAGCATGTATTTTAGAACTATAAATCGATATATAAATACACGAAAATATAATTATCCTTTAATTACTCTAACGCTGTACATTCTTTTTTACTTTTGGTTCGATATTTCTTAATCTTACTTTGATTAAAAATATAAATTCATAAATTATCAATGCCCATCTAAAACTCAAAGGAACTCCTGAAAAGTTGAAACATTTTTATGAGTACCTGAGGCTATCAAACGTCCGTAGAAAAAATACGTAAAAAACAAGAGCGAAAATCTGTTAAAAAGTCATGAAATCCCCTCAATAGAAAGGGTAAAAAACAGGTCTTTCGACGAACTTTCAAAGCTCCATTGAATGGATATTACCGAAAAGTAATTAGTTTTCCGATCGTTGGGTTAGTGTATCAGTGGGTTAGCTATAAGAGGAAAGTTGCCATTTCAATATGTCAATCGAAACACTTTTGTCAAAAGTACATTATCAAATTTGTTTGACATGCAACTTTCAATTACTATTGCAAAATAAAATATTTGGAGCATGTCGTCACAGCTGACCAAAGTAATAAAAAGTTAAATGTGTAGAATAGCCACAAGAGAATGTAGCGTACGAGCCAACATGCTCTCCAGGAGATTCAACAAATGCAGTCCTCCGGTGAAGAAGCAACTATTCCAGACATACTGCATGAGCTTTGACTCTAGTGAACTATGGATATGGTACGCACAAGGCATCATGAACATACTCCGAGTACAATATAACTCCGCATACAGGGCGCTGTTCGGCTTCCCTTGGTGATGCAGCGCCTCGCAGACGTTTAAAGAGGGAAGGAAGCATGGGTTCGCTGCTTTGATGTGTCGCAGAGTAGCCGGGACGAGTCAGCGCTACCGGAGATCAGAAAACACTCTTGTGCAGGCCATCACCTAGTGTAATTTATTTATATGTATGGTTTTATATGGCAGACAGAGTGTTGCACTCACCAATCTGGTCAGCTGAAATAAACAAACATTTTTATTTTTATTATTATTAATAATAATGATAAATATATTTATTCATCCATAGACTTTTATATTTTAATACATTTGGTTCATTTTCATTTATTCTATTGACGAAAAGGTCACTGCTCAGCTATACATTCAGGATTTCTCCTGGAATGTAGCTGGTTTTTTAGCAATGCCTCTTATTATAATTATACGTCCTCGTATGAAACTAATTTTAATTATTGGTATTCGATTTGATAAAAGAATCCCTGACATAATTAATATTTTTGTGTAGGGTATCGCTCTGTCAGTTTTGTGGTAACCAACCTCGAAAGAAAAATTACCTTATGCAAATGTTAGGATAATACATTCCGAAAGCCACAAACTCATGTAGGATCATGATACAGAATAAGGCTTTCGAGGAAATATAATGCTAACTGCGCCGCGAAACAATTGCTCTTCAGGGACCGGTAAAGTACGAATTAGGAGGCATAATAAAGAAGGGAATCTTGTAAAGTTTAACTTGACGATGCTGGTAAAAATCAAAGGAAGTCAAAAGAGGACTTTTTAAAAAAATGCACCCTTACAATTTCACGAGTATTACGATAACTAACCAATACGACGTTTCGCTGTAAAGATGTGCAGAGAGGATGGACCGCCATATACTTGTTTCTTTAGAATTTCGTACAATGTCTCACACGTACAGTGTACATTGTGAACATCTATATTATTCTGGCTCTTGACATGACCCGCACATAATTCAATTAGTACCTGTTTTTTTTTAACTCTCATCGATTTAAAGTATTATGATTGGGAATTGTAAATGTACATTTTTTAAGTGATTGTATTTTGTGAAAAATATATTTTATTCATTGCAAATAACATATTATTTGGATTCTAAGGAAAGATACAAATATCGAATGGGGATTAATATTTTACAATGAACCTAACGAATGGCATAAATATATGGTTATTCATTTGAAATATATATAATGAACACGAATACGACAACAAATAAGATTTGGGAATAATCATAGACCATTTCAATGACACAGTAACAAAACTCCGTAAACTCCGCTATATATTCTGCTCCCTTAGGTCCATCTTCGATTTACAGACTTTAAGAAGTGTATACTTTGCCCTTATCGAATCCATAGCAACATATGGTACAGTGGGATGGGGTGGTTGCGCTGAATCCATTATGAAACCAATTATTTAAATTCATAAACTAATATTGAGAAATATATTTAAATGCCACCTACCCATACCCATCCCTCAAATGAACTCTTTTGCTAAAATCAGGGTCTTAGATATTCGACAGTTATTTACTAATATAAGCTTGTGTTATATATGGCAAAACCAAAACCTCTTTCGTCCAACGACAATTCTGGTTTATCGCTCCTAAAATATGTAATGCATTGAGTACCGATATAAAGCCAAATAATTCTAAATACATTTTTATAGCCCAAATTAAAAAATGGATATTTGAAAGGGGAAGAGCTTTCTTCAAACAATACATAAAGTTCTTAACATTTAAAAAAAGTCTTGTTAAGTTCTGTTGATTACAAAGCACACATTAAAACATGTATACAAAACAAGTTAGTAGATCTTTCTTTATGAAAACCTGCAGGGAGATTGCTAACTTTTGAGGGAGGTCATTGACAGCCTGATTGGAGTGCCTAAATAAAAAAGCCGAATGCTTTCCTCATTTGATTTTATGACTTTCCAACGATGGGGCACTTTGAAATTATTGTCTGTGAAAATAGAGGAGAGATTTTACGGAAATTATAGGTGAAAAGGTTTCATTTTCGCAGTGGCAGACAGAAAAATTTAATGCATGCTCTAAGTATAATTTACAATTATATCTCAAGGAATGAAAAAAAAGATATAAGTTTGTATTTTTATTCAGACTTAAAGTCTTCCTCAGGTTCTTAGCGATGTATTGTGGAGAGTAATTTTTAAGAGATATAAGAAGATTAGTGAATCTGGGTCTTGGGTAGTAAATGAGTGTTGGTGATAGAGATTGATCTGTAATGCAAGAGAACAACTAAAGCCGTTAACTCATTCTTCAGCCGAGCTCATGAATGAGTCGTAAAAACATTTCACTATTAAGCACAAAATTAATGCCAATCGTATACGATCTTTGGCCAGTCAGGTGTTTAGTCATTCCCGGCTGAATGCCGAATGAATGCCGATGTTTGTTTGGAGCGCCATCCTTTGAAATAAAGGAAGAAGAAACACAGTAGGTATTCCTGCTTGAAGGGGATTCTACCAGACGTTTTAGGTTCCTGCTTCTAACAGAGTCAATGTGATCTAGATGCTACTTATAAAAATTATCAATTACATCATTTATGGTTTTTTTTCATTGCGCCTAGATTCTAACACAATAACTAACCTCTATCTCAAGAATTTTCACACGACTGTTCCGTGTTATTATTTTGTCAAATAAGTCCGTAACTAATGATTTTTTTCTTGGATCCGAATTACAGAAGTATTATTAGATTCGAATGCCTTCAAAATGTAAATCAAATGCTTTCTTTGTACCTACAAGAAGATATAAACTCTAAACCACACAGACGCTGGTTGGTGGTTATTCAGCAATAATAATGATCGATTAAACTATTAGTTAGTTACTTAGATACCCTCTTTCTAAATGGTATTTTGATTTTTAAAAAGTTATGAATCTACGATACAGATACCTTTCTAAATTTGCACGCCTTTTATTTTCCTTAAAGGAGGAAAACTTCTGAGCATTCATTCACTAAATTTCTAAAGATATCATGTAACAAAGCACCGGGAACCAAAGGAAAAAAAAACATTATTTCTTTGATTCCTTTCACTTTTGTTTCGATGTGATAAAAAAATTCGTTTGTACAGCCGAAAAACGAGGAACCTTTTCATTTAGCTTTGCAGAAAACAGTAACACAGGCATTACTTAAGACGTGTGATTTGAAACGTTTTTCGCTATACAAAGGAGTATTTTCAAATAATATAACATCCATTAGGATAATTTCTCTTCCTTTCATTATTCTCTAAGAAGATACAATAATATACATAATAAAGATACAATGTTCAGGATTAAAGTAGATGGACCCAGAATGATCAAAATAGGTGCAGACGGTCGCGGTTGAAGTGGTAACTTGATCCGGACCCGGAGTTCAAGGGTTCAAAAACCCATATAGCAAATTCACGTAGATGCTAACTTGTAAACTTAGAATAAGGCATTCTTTGTAAAACATACAACTTCTTCTAGAGTGGTAGATATTGTTTTTGTCTAATGATCTTGATCTGAAGAATCCGTTACTTCCCAATCTACTTCCTTCCCATTTTCTTTAATCACATTTTTTCAGCCTTAAGTAAGTACAAGTATGTATTTCTCGAATTGAACTAATTTACACATTATAGTTTTCAAGCATGCATTGAAGTGTGTTTTCAGTTCTTATCAAGTTCAGAGTGTGAAAAATATATCGCACTTGAAACGTGGCTTACGGGGGTTGCAAATAGATTCCATTGATTCCAGCATTATGTGGCCAACAAATATACCACAAAAGAGTAAACCTTTTTAAAAGGTAGTTTAATATTTTATAACCATCACAGTCAGAATGTATGTGTCTTTAATAACTACTAAATACACGTGCTATAAGTTTAATATTATAATATGTACCTACATATTATATCATATCAATAAGATTAACTTTTCTGCCTGACTTCGTCTCGTATTTCTTAAATCTTTGCTGTCTTATTGAAACTACCTCAATAATTGCGAGATCACACTTGTATTAGTCTCCAACTACTTAAAAAATCTTCCGAGAATTAATCCCTTAATTTGTTTATTATACAACTTATCACTATCATCTGCCACATTTCTGGATTTCTGGAAGGTTTACTATATAAGACCTATTTTTGAATCGGGCAATAAGCCGAACGTAGAAAACTATAGACCTATATCGATTTTATCTCACATTTCTAAAATCTATTTTCTTATATTTTCTGTTTGTCTTTGCTTTCATGTACCATCCTTTATGCTAACAATGTACACTTCCAAATTTCGTGTTACTTTGTTGTCAATTGGGCGTAAGTCGGTTAAAAAATAAAAAAAAATTAAAAAACAGCAAGTCAATAGGTAGCGCTTTTTTATTATTTACACTTTGATCATTTATTATATCAAATTCTTTTAGCCTGCCTACAGCATAGTACAAGTAATGTAAACAATGTTCCAGTGTTCATTTTTTTAAGCGTTTTTATTTGCAAGGAGCTTTGAGTTAGGAAGCAGAACAATAATTAATATCTAATGAATTTAGGCTGATTTATTTGATTCGCTCTTTCAACTTTTCGCTTCGTGCTTTTATAGCTTTTCAAAAAAAAACTTCCGCGTACGCATAGCTGGCTTTCAAAGGAAGTTCCGCTTCCCGCCTGATCCGGGAAACGAGAGGGAAATACCCCGATAAGTGATAAAGAATGAGATAGCATTAGTCAGCTCCGAGGACCAATGGGGCGAGAGCGCTTTCACGGGCTTTCTATCGCCCTTCACCATATTTTTCCCTTTCGCGCGTTTTTTTTCATCATATTTTTTTGTTCACTTGTCTTTATTTCTAAGGCATCCCTTTGTTTGGCCGTTCCATGAAGGTTCAATGGTAATGCTAGTAGGGGTAGAGGCTTGTAGATTTCTTCATATCACTATTGATATGTATTTGATTTCAGTTGACGACAAAGAAAATATTCACACAAGGGAAGCTCTCACATTTTCTTCAGTCAAACAATACATAGTGTAACTACGTACATAAACTTATCGTTAAATTGGATTTCCAATCTTTTCTAAAAGGTTCTTCTGGTCCACTGAATTAAACTACTTGACGTTTAGAAAATGATTAAAATGTTCCCAGAAAAATAAAATAAAATACAAATAAAAATTGGGCCAAATCAGCAGCAAATATTGTAAAGTCGTAAATTTAGTACAGATCTTGCTTTTTTATAATGATTCGATAAAACAAATAAATCCAATTAGAAGAAGAATCAAATATTGACCAGTGCATTAAAGATAGACATTGTCGTCAAATAAAAATTAACTAAATAAATACTTGAAAAATACCCTTGACTCTGCGCAGAAACGGGCGGTCCGTTTGATAGATTCTCCAGACGGATTGCAATCTTTAGAGCACAGGCATCGGGCGGGAAAGCTGTCCTTGTTCGACAGATATAACAATGGAAGATGCTCCGAGGACATAACGTCATTGATCAATTATTGTGACTCAATTACTATTATGTTCAGTATTAATGTAAACTTGAGGTGATTTTTCACAAAAACGGCGCTCTATAAATTGTCCAATTATTATTATTATTAAACTGTTGGTCTCCCAAATTAAAATAAAATCTTTATAAAAAAAATTAGTATACGCTTGCCCTGAAGAAGGAACGGTCGTTCCGAAATCGGTCGGCTTTACTCAAATATACAAGTGGTTCAAACAAAGTTAAATTGTTTCATTTATCATTTAAAATAAAATATCTTCGGCACCGGTAAACACGCCAAACGCGCGCCCAACACATGTACACGGTTGACATTATTTGTTCAAGGTCGCTTCTTCGACTCGTTCTTGTGTTCAACAGCTCGGCTGTGGAACGATTTGCCAGCCTCTGTATTTCCTCCTTCCTACAACATGGGTCTCGTCAAGACCAAAGTTCATTCCTTCCTTTCCTCAAAAATACCCTCTACACAGCATCTCAGATGACATAGGCCCTGAGGGGAATTATTTTTCTCGGGGCTTCCTGTGTGGCGTTAATGTAAAAAAAAAGAATGAAATAAAAATAAATTCGTAATTTTTGAACGAACTGCTGGTCTCCTGACCTAGAAAATGATCTCTAGCTACTATACAGACGTGCCTGCTATCAACAGTGTCGGACAATTCAACAAAGTAACACTTCGTAACTCCTTTGAAGTCATCAAAAGTGATAAAAAAAAACTACTTTATGTAGGTTAACTACGTTAGGTTAGGTTACGGGCATTTTTTTCATTACTTTTAATGACGTTTTAAAAGGGTGGTAAAATGCCAGTTTGTTCAGCTGTCATGGAACCAGTATCAACGTAACATATGAGAATTTAATAACAAGTTGGTATCCACTTACAAGAACTCCATACGAAATGAAAATAATATGAAATCTCAACAAACAACCAAGGCGCACACATGGAAGGGAAAACATATTTTTTCTTTTTGATTAGGCGATGAGATGAGGCATGAGTAATCTTTCTGGCACACATAAGTGTGAGATTCTGTGTTATGTAGTGTTAACCAAACATCTCACTTTGTTCCCTTTCAATTCATTACGCTATCCAGAAAAGTGTCACTCCAAATACAGAAATATGTGTCTAAAATATTGAACTTGAGATAAAAATATATGCGACTGTCAACCCCCATTACTCGAATGATCAATTGCTTAAATCAGTTTTTCACTTGCTCAGGTATTTTTTGCACAAAAACTTTGACATAATATTTCGACAAAGATTTCTTATAATCCTACATCTTATAGATATTATTGAAACAATTAATTGTGTTGGCCGTTTACGTTTTTGGTATTATTATGTATAAGATTCAGTGCCGTCTGTTTCAACGTTCGCTAAAGTAAAAGTAAAACAAAACGCCGTTACTATAGTTAAATTTAACCAAATGCGTTTTTCAATCAATTTGACTGATTGTTTTACGTTACTTTTAACTTTGGTACTTACTTTCCGAAAACCGATAGTTACTCTAGAGTTACTCCGCCATATTGGCATATTTGACAGTTCTGTAATGTACGGAAATGGGTGTTTCAACATTGATTACTAATATGCTAATCAGTAATCATGATAAATATTATAGAAGAGGATAATAATGACAATGAATTCCTCATCCAATATGTCTTGGAGCGAAAACCAAAACATTTCGTCCCCGCGTCAATAATATGGTTATCTGGGTTGATCTCGAATTTTTGGCGCGGCACCGCATGTCGAAAAAATCTTGCTGTTGAACAGAATCAATTTCGATATCGAGATATTTAGCGTTACCTTTTAAAGACAAGCTCTATTAATGGATGTATCGCAAATTTTACAAGATCTTCAAATCAATATACCTATTGTATCACAAACATTACAAAAATACAACATGAGTAGTAGGTTAGACTCGTCTCGTATATCGACATTAGCGAGTGAAGCTGCCTTTCAAAGACAAGCTCTATTAATATCGCTAGAATAGTTTGTACACTACTTACGTTTAATGTAATACTGTTACAAACGGATTTTAAAAACGCTATAATGGTGGTTTTTCTGATATTTTCGATACCATAAATAAATTGTATTGAAGATTTCGTAAAATATGCGACACTTCAAATTCAAGGAGATATCGAAACTTATGAAAAGTAAATTACATTCATATTGTATATTATATGCATTATAATAAGGTCGTCATTTATTTGTAAATATTCATACAAATACTTTTATCGGAACAAAGCAAAGACGAGCGAAACAAAATACAACCGAATATTTTGACAGTTGTTCTGATTTAGTTTACTGCATTGGCGCATCAAAAAATATTTCGGTGCATTTTGTCTCATAATTCCGAGGAATATTCTGCTTTTTAGACTGGCCACACTGACAACTATTACTTAGGCGAAAATACACTTGAAACAGCGCGCGGTCCTATTTAACGTCCTCGTTACTTTAACTGACAGTTAAAATTTAACTTTAGGACACGATTTAGCTTTCTGTTGAAACAGATGGCCCAAAGTAAACTATCACTGGGTACATATCGTAGGTGGTTAAAATTTATTGTTTAAATTTTCAGTAGACAATTCCTTGTTTTCAGTATATTGTGTACAAATTGTACAATGCATACATAATATCATTTTATATTAATACAACTCTAATGATATTTGAAATTTAAAAGGTATATCGATCGTCCAGTTGATGAGTCAGATATCTCCGAAAAATCGAAATTTAAGTTGAGTATGCAGTCATATGTAAAAGTGTACCCTCTATCTTGGACAGTACTACATATTAGATAGATAACCCATAAACACCACCAAATCAATTATAATGCAGAAAAACTTCTAGATAGTAAAAACTTGTAGATAGTGATCATTTTTCAAAATATCATACTATTATATTGGTGCGTTATTCCTCCCATTGTTATTTTATAGCATGTTTAATATGTACCTATAACACGGAGACGGTAAATAATGTTTGATTTATGGTGAGCCCTCGAAAATTGTCTCAAATTCCTCATTATCTCAAAACTTTGTATTTGGAAATGTCTGACTAATCAACGGGACGATCGATACATCTCAGTTGTAAAATTTTGAACATTTGGTTTGAGACGCCAACATTATTTTATGAAATTATATGGAGACGTTTTGACATTCAAGACAACAAGGGGTCGAAATGAAAAACTAGTATCTTTCAACGGAAGCAATCTTCCGAACAGGCCCTCCATTGATATGCTTGGCATAACCCTAAGTGACCAGCTCAGGTATGGGGGCTCCATCGAAGCCAGAGTAAAGTTAGCCTCCCAAAAACTGGGCGTACTGTACAGGGCCCGCAAATACTTTAATAGTACACAACTGCTAACCCTGTACAAATCACAAGTGCGCCCCACGGTTGAATTTGGCAGCCACCTCTGGTCTGGAGCTCCAAAATACCTGAAAAATACCCTCGACTCTGTGCAGAAACGAACGGTCCGTTTAATAGATTCTCCCATCTTAACAGACGGATTGCAATCTTTAGAGCACAGGCGTCGGGTGGGAATGCTATCCTTGTTCTACCGGTATTACAATGGAAGATGCTCCGAGGAACTAGCATTATTGATCCCTTCGGCACCGGTGCATAGTCGGGAAACACGCCAAACGCGTGCCCAACATTTGTACACGGTTGACATTTGTCATATGAGAACGGGTCGTTTTTTCGACTCGTTCTTGTGTTCAACAGCTCGGCTGTGAAATGATTTGCCGGCCTCTGTGTTTCCTCCTTCCTATAACATGGATCTCTTCAAGACCAATGTTCATTCCTTCCTGTCCTCAAAAAGGACCCCCTACACAGCATCCCAGATGACATAGGCCCTGAGGGAAATTATTTTCCTCAGGGCCTCCTGTGTGGAGTTAATGTAAAAAAAAAAAAAAACGTTGACCTAACACATACCAGAAAACGGTGTAGGTATTTTTAATGTCGCCTAAACTCTTTGTTCATGAATTTTATCGTTTTTCTGCTTCACATGCATGTAGATACAATTTTGTATTATGACACCGAAAAAAAGATATCTGTCGCAACTGGGACTCGAACTCAGATCTAGCCTTACCGAGACCAATACCACAAATGCACCTAATTTAATTCGGTCATTTTAATCAATCTCCCAATTACAAGAATTACTTAATGACCATTATCTTCAAGCATTTATCCTTAATTTTTTACAGGCTGCCATCTTTGGAATAATTGCAAAGTTTTTAACTCCTCAGGCCACTTGCCTATTGTGTCGGAAGGTAATATTTCCGCTTTGTAGTAAAATCCAAATAAATGGAACATTTCTGAACGCATCGGATAACTAAAAACTGTTTTTGAAAGGTGATAAAATAAGCTATCAATTTTTATAATTTGAAGGAAACATACCATTTTTGAAATATAAAATTTCTGAGTGCAAACGTAAATAAGTTTTACAAATTGCTCTTCCAACTAAAACGACTGATACGAAAAAAACTGAAAATACAAACATATTTTATTAGGCAAATGTATATTAAATTTTATCGTTGACTAATTATTTTGCGATTTCGTGTAAAAATAATTAATAATAAATTCCCGGAATTCATAATTTTTTTTCAAATTGCGGTCGAACACTTAGGTTTCATAAAGGTGTACGTTTTAATTATTTTGTGGTTAACTTTTAGATTTGACTACAAAGCGTGTGGTTTTTTCTGTCTAACATCGTGTCACATGAACGTATTTGTAACAAGGTGTGTGCACCGTCTTATACAAATTTTATTTATGGTTTCGGTGTGTGGCACCCTAGTGCTTGCCCATTGACATTTGGGCATTGGTGATATTGCAAGCCCTGCCATATTTTGAAATGCAACAGTTATTGGTTCTGGACAAATTCAAATCAGCAGATTAGAAAAGAGAGCTTATCATTCTTTGGGTAGCAGCCGAGAGATCAGGGCGGTTCTCTCGACCGCAATCCGACGGATCCGTTTTGAAGATCGATACGATCGTGATTATGAATTTTGGACGTGATACTCGCCATTTTGAGAGCTGACTGGAAATCATCCTGGAGGGATGATTGGCATCGAGAATCATCCGCTTTTGCTGTTTCTTGCGGGTCCTTTTGGCGGGGAACCATTTCTCCGGAGTCTTGCCCTTCTCACGATGTGAGATTCGTTTTACAAAAGAAGATTTCAGCACGCGTCATTTCAACTTACCACGGTATCAAAATGAACTATTTAAACCTAAGCAAGCCCATGCCAGACAACCTTTGTTTCAGGATGTCATTTTGGTTTTAATATATTTCTTTTGTATTCAAAATACTTTCTTTTCTTCAAAATCATTAACTTCTCCTTACATCTACCATGCGAGACATTGCTCATAAATAATCTACCTTGTACTTTGTTGCCACCTCATCCCATATAACATTTTGACGCTTAACGTGGGGTAGATAGCGTTTAGGTAATTTTTCGATAGTAATGGAGATACAACGATTTCTACGAGTTGTTCCGAAAAGCGAACAAATTAGCCTGAGTCTGATTATTTGGCGTAAAAAACTAAAACTTTTTTTGCCTTGGGTTATTTGTAATGAAATAGAATATTTAAACATTTCAGCGTCTCAAAAAATATTTCTCTATGGCTGAAGTGATTAAATGTTGATTAAACGTTTCATCAATCCGGGTCAAATTTTTATCTCTTTGCTCTTTGCCCTCTTCACCGCAATAATTCAGTCTTAAAATGGAATGAACCAATTTATCAAGTCCGATTACTTATAATCTAATTTGCAAAGTCGATCGCGAATCTAAAACATATCTGTAGGTTCTTGCTTGGTTTTGGGAATCCACCCTTATTCCTTTATGCAAATGCGTTCCCGCAGCCCGAGACCCACCCTGCCCCACCTACCCTCAACGTTCCGGCCGGGAAACTTTTCAGTCCAATGATATATCTGCACCATTTATATCAAAATGATATTCAATTTATCACGGGGTATTTGTGAAAAGTACGGATGGCGTGTACGGCTGAAGTTAGTGCCCGTGCCGTCGGAATAGCACCGAATTTAAAGTCGTATAGGATTACAGTTTGATATAAAGAGCATTATAATGTTAATCATTTGTTACTAACATTGTGTGTGATGCCGGGTCAAGCGCTAATTTAGTAATTATTATCTGTCAGTGGATACGTCTACAATTTATTAAACTACAACATAGACAATCGCGCATGGCCACTAATGTGTATAACGTTTTCGGTATGTTGTAAAAATGGGTTAAAATTGGTAAAAGAGGAATAAATTTCACTAACATCAAGAATTAGTGCAAAATTTGAAATAAGTATTGGCAAAATATTAATTAAACCTTCACAAAATTGATTTGGTCTTGTTGCGGGCACATTTTAATGCTTTCCCGTGGTCAGCTGTCTGTTTTCTGACCTCAGATCCCTCAAAATGTGTCCAGGAAATTGGTGAAGTCATCACATCCGCGATGGACGGCTTCATCCAATCCACTGTCAAAGAAATTGATGTGGGCTCAAAGCCGTGGTTCAGTCGACATCGAAATACATGAAAAAAACCCTCGACTCTATGCAGAAATAGGCGGTCCGTCTGATAGATAGGGATATTATTTTCCCCAGGGCCTCCTGTGTGGAGTTAATGCAAAAAAAAAATAAAGGGCACGAGAGCTTATAGAAGTTATGCATTTTTACGACTACTGCGATGACCGCCTAAAATTGAGGTATTTCACTAATGGAACAGATTTTAGACAATTTATTAGTAATTTTTGCCTACGGAACGGTGTTATATATATATTTTTAAATGAAACCATTTGTACACAAATAGCATGAATACTATATTACAATGCAGTTGTAGTTGTATAAAGTGACAGCTCAAATAATACGTCTCAGTTAACTATCTCTTTTAAATAGTGGGGGGATGGTTCTAATTTTAACCCAAAACATCAAAGGAAACGAAAGAGATCCATCAACTGTTTCCCGAACAAACAAAGCAAAGAAACTAGCCAAGTATTTAAGATTTGGGCCACTAAACATCGGTATTATTGTCCATTACATCTTCTTCCACTACCCTTAAGTACCGCAAGCACTTCTTACCACTAAACTTGTCGGTTGCCCTAGAGTGATTAATGACCATTCCCCTTGTCGCGTGTCTCGGCTCATTACAAGGGCGGTTGGCAGGAATGCAACAAACGAGACATTGTCGTTCGGAGCGTCGATGTTTCCCAACCTAATATCGATGAAATGTGTCTGTTAGATGTCTGGATTACCCAAAATGATGTTTCATCTCAAATTCTAGTTCGTATCAACTGTTAGATGTAATTTCTATTTTTATAACTGTTGTTACTTGGTGGTGTTCTGTAGTACTAATTCTGTGAACAGTAGTAGAACACGCGTTCTAAAAAGTATTTTTTTCCTAATTTGTAAAAATGTTTTTGTACAAAACGTTTTTACAACATTTTTGACTACCAGACTAGGCATTTACCGTATTAAGGTAGTCGAAGTGTTTCTTATGTTTACTTTTTTTTTTCTTATTTTAAAAAGAAAGACAAATATTCCCGGGTTACGAATAATCCAACAATGTTTGAAAATGTCCTACTACCACCACAGAAAGCCGAAAATGTTGCTTGTGTTGTGATGGAGGACTTAGCCAGTCGAGGAATCGAACACGCGACGCTCGGGCGGGACCCAAACGCTATGCCCACTCAACCACTGACCAGACAATTATTATCTTATTTAATACTTCATCTGATATTACAATAAAAATATTTGTAAGTAGGTAATTAAATACCTACCTACTTAATTACGAACCATAAATATTCTACGTTACTTTTTTATTATTTTAAATAAGGAAATATTAAATACTAGCTTTTGCCCCCGGCTTCGCTCGCATAGTATTAGTGGGTTTCACACTCCGCCTATCCCCTTCCCCCGCCCCTCCTTGATTTCAATCTACTCACTCATTGCCTAACTAGCGATGTTTTGCTCATTAAATCGTGAAAACCGGTTCATAATTCAACATTTTGGTAACATTGTTAATTTCCGCAACATGGTGTTTAAGTCCCTTAACGGAATGGCTCCGGCTTACTTATCGGAATTGTGTATTCCAGAAAATTCCAATTATCGTCAGTCAACCCTGAGGTCAGCAGCGTCATCAGCTATCGGAAGGTTAAAGGAACCAAAGCGCACACCAGATACTAAGTTCGGTGAGCGCGCTTTCGGAGTGTCAGGACCTTAGAGTAACAATATATTGTTACTCTAAGGTCAGGACCTAAAGCCTGGAATGGACTGCCATATGACTTAAGAATGATCACAGACGGGGCGGAATTTAGAGCTAGACTTAAAACTCACCTTTTCAGACAGTCGTATCCATAAACTGAAAATCTTTCACCTTCACATTCAATGCCCTCGACACCGTAGATAACTAACCTAAAAAAACCTCGAAAAAAAGGAAAAAAAAAAAAAAAGTTAGCGTTTGTGAAGGTCATTTCATGAACATTCTCCAGCCCTAAAGAGTCCTAAATATCAACAATACTTTTTCCACTAATCTCCGAAAGTCCTAAATTCTCCAGTATTTTAAAATAAATACCAACTCTACTTTTGCCACTAATCTATTCATAAATGTAATACTAGGGTAGCAAATAATGTAAAATCATGCAATGTCCAGTGTGTTAACTGTAATGTCCTCCGCGTGCAAAGCCGTATCTTCTCCATAAACTTTCTAATTAAAGTGTGTTTATCGGAAGTGACCAGCCAGGTAAGTATGTTTCTGTATCCATTTATAAATAGTAAAATTAGTTAGAACCTAAGCATTCCTAATAAATTGTAAGCGCCCTTGAGGTGATTTTTCACAAAAACGGCGCTTTATAAATTATCCAATATTAACGCACCAGATTTAAATGTCCGGGTTAAATTTTCCCCCCCAAAAAAAAAAAAAAAAGTAGGAAAAACTAAACTTTCATACACTTCCCCAAATGATCATCTAGTGAATCCACGCTATGCAATTGCACTAAATAAGTATTATAAATACAAAACAATACAAGAACAACATGTAAACCTACTAGAGACCAAATGGGAATATAATTCACCGACTCCAGATATTTTCATATCAGAGGGTTCGGCTCTGTGGCATTTCTAATTGAACCTATAAATCCTACTGATCCCTCAATATAAATATTTAAAAAATCTTTTGTAATCCTACATGTATTTAAAATTACTGCTTTTTGCATTTTTATATACAAATTCTTTGACATATCTAATATGCTTAAATTTTGAATCAGATTCCTAGGTATTATGCCAGTGGCCGAAATAACAAATGGTAATATTTTTATAGTCCGAGAATGCCAAATTCTTTTAATCTCATTTCCTAAATCTGTGTATTTTCTTATTTTTTCAGAAATAGTTTTTTGAATATTACAGGAATTTGGAATAGCTACATCAATGATATAAGTTATTTTTTTTAATTTTGTCATGTAAAACTATATCAGGTCTATTATGACTAATTGTTCTGTCTGTTAGTATAGTTTTATCATAATATATTTTATAAAATTCATTTTCTAAAAATGAATTTGGTTCATATTCATAATATGGTACTATATTACGGCAGTCAATCAAGTTATGTTTAATTACCAAACTTTGGTGAATTATTTTTAAAACCTGATTGTGCCTAAATGTATACTCGGACGGCGCTAATATAGAACATCCCGATATAATATGTTCTATAGTTTCGGGAAAAGCCAAACATTTTCTACATAAATCATCAATTTGATTTATATCTTTGATTATATGCTTTCTATAAGTTTTAGTATTAATGACTCTATCTTGAATGGCAAGCATAAATCCTTCTATTTCTGTGCTCAACTCTCCAATACTCAACCATTTGTTTGACGAAAGTTTGTCAACATACGTTTGGTTGAGATAATTGAAGTGTTTTGCATGAATAATTTTATTTGACCAGGAATATAATAATTCCTGGTTAGTATTTATAAGAATGTTGGCATTCTCGTCATATAAATTTAATGGAGTGATGTTTCTATCTGCCTTGCAAATTATTTTGTGCATTTCTGAGCTATTAGCTTTCCTATGGAAAAAAATTCTAAGCATTTCTACCTGATTGTGTTTCAAAGATGTTATTTTGACTACACCTCTACCTCCTAAATTTCTAGGTAAATTAATACGTTCTATAGCTGAATTTGGATGATGGCAATTAAACTTTGTTAACGTAGTTCTAATTAATCGTTCTAAACTATCTAAATATGTATTGGACCATTTAATTATGCCAAATGAGTACGTTAATAGAGGTATTGCCCAAGTATTTATTGCTTTTACTAAATTTTTAGCAGATATATTGCATTTTAAAATTTTTCTGATCCTAGTGTGAAATTTAATCCTAATATCATTTTTAATACTAGTGTGATCTAATCTATTTGATTGCGGGTATCCTAAATATTTATAAACCTCATCCCCTTTCATACTTTGAATTTTGAAATTTCTAAATATACCCTCGTCTCCATCTACAATTTTGCCTTTCTCTATATGGATCGTTTTACATTTATCTAAACCAAAAGTCATTTTAATGTCATCTGAAAAAATTTTAACTACCTTAATCATTTTCTCGAAATTTGATTCAGAATTTGAAAATAATTTTATATCATCCATATATAATAGATGTGAAACTATACTACTCTCTCTTGTATTACCCTTAATATTTATTCCAAACTTGCTTTTAATTAACATTTTAGAAAGGGGATTCAATGCTAAGCAAAACCAAAGAGGGCTCAATGAGTCTCCTTGAAAAATCCCTCTTTTTATTGAAATGCCCGGTACTACTATTTTCTTACCTTTTAAATTAACTAGTAAATCTGTATTCCAAAAGGACATCATATTTTTCAAAAAGCTAATTATAATTGGGTTAACTTTATATATTTTTAATATTTTGATTAGCCACGAGTGCGGGACACTATCAAAAGCTTTTTGATAATCTATATAACAAGTATGTAAATTACGCTTTTGATTTTGAATTTGTTTTAAAATTACAGAATCAATAACTAATTGTTCTTTACATCCCATATGTTTTCTGCGACAACCTTTTTGTTGTTCAGATAAAATATTTTTTTCATCCAAATGAGTATATATTAAATCTGTCAAGCAAGAGGTTAAAATTTTGTATATTGTCGGTAGACATGTAATGGGTCTATATTGAGAGGGATTATTAATATGTTGGCTTTTAGGCAACATATAAGTAATGCCCTTAGTTAGAAAATTAGGAAAATTTTGAGGTTGTCTGACAAGTTTTGAAAGATTTTTTGCAAAAAGAGGATGTAAAGTAGTTAGACGTTTGTACCAAAAATTATGTATCCAATCGCAACCCGTGGCTTTCCAATTATGAGTATTTTTATTATTATTATTATTATTAGTAGGGTGACTAAAGCCAAAAAATATTATTTTATTATTTGACATTGTTAGTTAAGCGTGACATCGCGAGCGTTTTGATTGATCCAGTTTAAAAATAATCATTTATAAAATCTTAACTCTCGTTTTACTTTTCTAGCTATACAGGCAATACAGGGTATTAAGGGACGTACTTTACGTACTTTAAGTGATTTCTGACGTCATTTGGAGTCAAAAATAATAACGAAATTTGGTCTCCGGTGACTCTTTAGATGTTTTTTTTTTCTTCAATGCTTAAAAAAACCATTTACATGTCACTGATTAACAGCCGAGTAACCAAACAAACCTTCACCCCGACAATCAAATATTTTAAGTTAAAAAAAAACATTAAAAATTTCACCGCAGACCAAAATTTCAATCACATTTTTTATTCCAAACAATGTCGGGTATCATTGGTTAAAGTAAGCCAAGAACAATATCCACACCATCTTAACTATAAGGTAGAAAACTTGTGATCTAAAGCAGAAAAATTCACACTTGGATATTTTATGAGAGCTTTCAATCTCATGCATTATGCAATTCAATTGATTTAAGTTCCAAATTATTTACATTAAGGGTAACATTCAGGTAACAATTTCATTAAAATGTCAAAATATTATACATGAGTATTATAATATTCTTAAATGCTATCGGTTGCCAATAATTTTTTCGATGTTTCTGATAAAATATTCTTCCACTTAAAACGATAGGCATATCGCATCGCTAAATACAGCGCATCGATGCCCAGCAATTTCAGGGCATCCCTACCGCTAAGGGTTGTTTTTTTAACCACACTTGTGGAGAACCCCGGCGAGCCACTCCCGGAATATTGAATAAAGAAAGCCATTGTATGTCTGAACGTTGCGATGAACTAATTTATGACCTGTACCATGATTTATTAAGGCCGCTACATAATGCAGAGCTTTAAAATTTTATGAGATGCGGTTATTTATCTTATTTTTTTCTTGTAGTCAATTATCTTTAATAGTCTCGCTTCGTGTGTTGCGGAGATATCTATTTTAAAGTTTAGCGGTTATTATAAATCATTTTAGTGAGCACTGAACTTCAATCACGCTTACGGTAATTTACGTCTTCATTCTCAGATTTTAGAATTTTAGACTATGAATAGATATTCCTACGAATACATCTACATACGATACATGCTTGAAATATCCGATAGAAGTTTAACCGATCTTACCCTACAGAGCTTATTTAATAAAAAAACTATTACCTACATCTTATAGAAAGTTTTTTTATTGAAAGTTTTTGGAAGCAAATGTTAGTAGTTATAAAAATATAAAAAGTGACAATAATATTTAACAAAATATGATAGCACTAATTAAAAAAAAATAATTTTTATAAAAGTACATACATGAGTATTGTATTATTTTAGCAATAAAAAAACAATGGCATGACGTATGGCATTCCACCAATGATGTTAAATTGTTTTAGGTGAATGTTTAAAAATCAAGCTTAAAAAATTTAAACACAATGAAAAAAATGGGGAATTAAATCTGATATATAATAAATACTACAGATAACTGTGACATAAAAAACATCTGTTTGTAGTGTGTTTTTTTTAAAGAAAATGTTTTTCTATTGAAATGCTATAAGCAGTGAATTATACATTTTAAAAGCAATAAAATTAAAATGCTTTTGGACCAATCTAGTTGTCGAAAAATATTGGGCTAACTACGATGTCTTATAGTTTTTTGTAAAAATAAAATTTTCCTGATTTTTTAAATAATAAAGGTTTTTAATTCTTGGAAAACCCCGGTATGTAAATGAAATATCTTTGTTTAATTATATTTTTTTTATATGGTTGAGAAAGCGTGGGTAGCGTTTTGTCCGTACAAACGTATCTCCTCATTTCCTCTATGGATTTTTACACTAGTGCAAAGGTTTTTAAAAATATAATATAGACATAAACCACCGGCATGTCGCCATGTTTTGTTTTACTTCTTACTAGCGATCTCCTAAATTTCTTAAATTTGCTAAGTTTAAACACCATCAGTAGACTTTCGGTATATAGATTTGACAATTTATTTTTAAAATTGCAATAACAATATTTTTTTCTAATACACAGTAAAAAGAAACTGAATAACAAAAGTACAATTAAGTTTTAAGATTTTCACGGCCAAAAGCATTTTCGTTATTTGTTTTTGGGGTGTTGTGCCGTGTTGCGCTACCTCCTTCTTTAGCCAACGTATCGGACATCGTTGCAGTGTCCATCATCAGGGCAGATCCGGCAGATCCGGTAGATGTGTAATTTTTAGCCGTGAAGTGTGTGCCTATTTACTTCGAAGCGATACCGTGTCGCCAGCACCACTAACTTTCACCAGTACAAAACACTCGTGACAAGCAGTGGCGTCATCGCCGCGGAACGGAATAGAAAGTTCATTAAAACGTGGTATTTATGCTAGCCAGGGGCAAGTCCGTTTGCGAGATGCCGACGGAAGTGGCTCTATGCTCTATCTCTTAATGAAATCTAAAATTAGAAATCACAATGGTAAGAATTTAAGAAAAAAAAAAAAAAAAATTACAATTGTTAACTTTCACCAGTACAAAATAATCGTGACAAGCAGTGGCGTCGTCGCCGCGGAACGGAATAGAAAGGTCATTAAAACATGGTATTTATGCTAGTCAGGGGCAAGTCCGTTTGCGAGATGCCGACCGAAGTGGCTCCATCTCTTAATGAATTCTAAAATTAGAAATCACAATGGTAAGAATTTAAGAAATAGAATTACAATGGTTAAAGCGAATTTAGTCAATATAAATCAAAATGGTTTACCACGAGCTCGCATTACTATATACTTAGACATGGTTTTTTTTTTTACTATATTAATATTAAATGAATTTTACTAGAATTAGAATTACACTGGTTAAAGCGAATTTAGTCAATATAAAGTTATAACACAAAAAAATGGTTTACCACTACCTGGCCTTACTGTATACTTAGACATGTTTTTTGCGTTTAGCTTTGGTGTAGCCATCAATCACCGGATACCAAGAGCTATTGAGCTTAGCTCCGTCGTCTCTATTAATATTAAAAGGTTTTTGTAGATTTCAATTGCCTCCGTAATTAGGCGTGCTCTATAAGTTTTGGGTCTTCCCAAGACCTCAGGAACAAATCCAAAGTAATGGCCGGTTTCGATTAAGTGCTCAGCGATTGCCGATTTATCAGGGTGGCCGAGTTTGCAAGCACGAAAGTGTTGCAGAACACTTGCAGAACACAAAGGATAGCAGAACACTTTCGTGCTTGCAAACTCGGTCAGCGGGGGGGGGGGGGGGGGGGGGAGGGGTTAAAAATTGTAAAAATTGGTCACGTAGTATGGGTACGTTCCCTTATGACCTTAGCCTTGCCGGGGCGCCGCTCTACCACTGAGCTAATAGGATTAACAGGGTCATGGTCATGACGACATGAAAAATTTTGTAGTGTTGTACAGGAAGTTTGATTTTATTTTAAACTTATGTTTCTTTCTTATGAAAAAGTATGAAAACACTAGGCTTCGTATTAAGAACAACCAAAAACTTTAATTCCATACAAGTCATTAAATTATTATAGGCATCTCTAGTTAGAAACCTAATGGAATATAACTCAGTAGTTTGGTGTCCATCTTACAAAATTCACATTAATAACATTGAGCAAATACAAAAAAAATTTCTGCGTTTTATAAATTTTAAATTAAATATCCCACTAGAAGACTTGAAATATAATTTATTATTAAATATTCTAAAAATACACACACTAGAAGACAGACATAAAATAAACGACTTAACATTTTTATTCAAAATACTTAACTCTAAATTTGACTGTTGCGAACTACTGCAACTCATAAACTTAAAAATACCGACAGTAACTACACGACAAAATACACTATTCTACTGTAGCATTCATAAGCGGGACTACATTGCCCACTCTCCGATACAACGATTTCACACTATGGGAAATCAGTACTTATGTGAAATTGACATATTTAACATAAACTTGGCGAATTTTGTTGATCTTGTAAAAAACTTATTCCAAAACTATTCCTAAACATATCTGTTTTTCTGAAAACCTGTGAAATCGCTGTATTTTTGTATTTTTAAGACTTGTATGCTTTTTTATCAAATTTTATTTTTATTATTTCTGTATGTGTTTAAAAATAATCTGTCGTGAATTATTTGTACTACCAAAATGTAAAAGCCCTTTGGGAGATAAATAAATAAATAATCGCAAAATCACTGTATGGTATCACAACATCACAATCACAACACGGCATAACACCCCAAAAACAAATAACAAAAATGTACACCATTGTTTACTAAAATTTATCAAAATATTTCGAAACAAATGGTTTCTTCATCAGGATACAAAGTACGATATAGGATATAAGGTAATATGGATATTATTATATATTATTTATTATTATTATAGTTTGTATCCTGATGAAAAAAACCGTTGCTTTTGAAACGTGTCGATAATTTTTAATAAATATATGAGTGCGTATAAAACAGTTAATTTTTTTAAATCATGCTGAGAGTTTAATTATATTTTAGGTTATTTAACATCGAAAATGTCATTTTTCCAGCTTTGTGAGGCACTCTAATTTATGTATTTTATGCCCCTCAGCTTTGTCACAGATAGCATGAAAATAGTGATAAAATAAATTTAATAATAATTTCTTTCATTGCAGTATTTTCTTGAAGCTCAATTTCTTTTATTTCTTAAAAATACGACGCACTCGAGTCATCGTAGGCTCTCCCCTCCCCTCATCCACAACCATTTAAGTTTATATCCCGTCAAGGCCTACTTACCGTATTAAGAGGCTATTTAGTGACGTTCTTACTCTCTACTTACAATACTTACACGACGAGGGGAAGGTTATTCGACTTCCACAAGTGCCAAATTTTTTTTTTATATTTCAAACGTTTATCGCTTTATCTTTTTTTAGACGAAAATGTCTAGGTTGTATTATGTAGTGGGGAGTTGTAAAATGAAAACTATTGAAAAGGTATAGGTTGTATTATGTAGTGGGGAGGACTTCAGATACTAATATCTACAGCCTGTATGTCGGACAAATATCTACAGCTCATATGTTGAACTAATATCTACGAACTTCAGAGTGTTGACTAATATCTACAGAGCGTAGGTTGAACTAATATCTACAGAGCGTAGGTTGGATTAATCAGCTAAATGTGTCCAATAGTCCGATATTAGGGATTTTTACACACATACTTACATAGATTAAGTTTTTAAACTGCATACGCAATATTACGTTATTCCAATATGCTATACATAATTGCAAATCCAACCTCTGCCCGTGCTGTAGATATTCGTCAACACTTTGGTTCTCATAGATATTCGTCAACACTTTGGTTCTCATAGATATTCGTCAACACTTTCCTTCTCATAGATATTAGTTCGATTTTTTCAGTTTTTGGAATTCCTGTAGATATTAGTAGACGCCTCCGTGGGGAGTTGTGAGTGTGCATTGATATTCGAGTGATTTAAATGACGGTAGGCAGTCAAAAATATGTCCAGAATTGAGCTAGGACAGAGATTATTGAAGTAAAACTTCTTTACGCACGCTTGACTTGGGTTACTCCCCAAGTCAAGCGTGCGGTGAATGCATGACGAGAGCGTTACGAAAAGTGTGGTCGGGCCGGTCGGGCGAGGCGAACGGTCGGGACTTTACGCACGCTTGACTCGGGGAGTAAACCGGTGAATGCGTGACGAGAGCGTTATGAAAAGTGTGATCGGGCGAGACGAACGGTCGGGCGAGGCGGACGGAAGTTGAGAAGGAGATATAAGTTAGTGAAGTTTTACTTCAGTCGTGTGGTCTAAAGTCTAAAGCACACTCGTTTTTTTTTAAATTTATTGATGAGCTTGCAGCAGTATTATTATTTGTTGTTTAATCTGAAAAATAGTTTAAAGTGGCGGTTACATTTAGAATATAACTACTGCTTACTGATTTATGCAGCTTACCAATTCAGCCTGACAGAGTGTTATGGTTTCCTCGATATTATGAAGGGCGGAAAAGAGAACGGAAAGGAAATATTTCGATTATAAAAATGGTATTTTCACAAGGCGATACTAAAAACAAACCACTCGAGCCATTCTCCAAACTCGTATTTTTTTTTAAAACATCACATATACCTATTGTTTGTAATATTTTTCTAGGTAAATATGATTTTGTAATGTTTTAAGTTCTGCGAGAACTTTGGTTTATGTATTTTGAAAAGCTATTCGGCGTTCCAGGTCATTATCAAACTACTGTATGTAATAAATATCTGATGTAAATAAACTTAGTAAATAACTTGTGCAGGGGTTATTTAGCCACCCACGAGTAAACTGTTGAGTAGCTAACTATACGTCAAATAACTTAATAATTAAAAAAAAAACTTTATTGATCCAAGAAGGTGCAACAACGGCCTAGAATTGTCAGAAATAGACGAGAACGTTTCAGAAGAGAGAAGAAGCAAGAAGAGATAAGAACAGGCAATATGGACACTGGACGACCTCCGTAGTCCAGTGGCTAAGACTCTTGACTCACATTCCGGAGGTCGCGGGTTCGAACCCGGCATGCGCAAATAAATTTTATTTGATTAATTTGTGTTATTTCACAATTAATTCATTTAAAATAATATATAGTATATTTGCAGCATGTTCCAGAGTGGAAGATACTATTAGTATCGCCCTGGTGTAAGACCACCATTCAGAATTGAAACGTTGCTTGAAAATGGCTTTAGCCGTGTTTAGTGACCAGATCTGAATAGCCAGGTACTTCCCAACCTTCCTCTTCCCCACCTCCTTCCCCTCCCCACTACCTTCAGCCTCACAACATACCCCAATTGGGGATGCCATAGTCTCACTGGCTCCAGACGGGAGCAGTTGAGATTCTTGTGCGGTATTCACTGTAAAAAAAAAAAAAAAATATATGAGACCAGAAAAGCCACGAAGAGGCAAGAAGAGCCAAAAAGAGTCAAGAAGAGACGAGAAGATCCAAGAAGAAGCAATGGAGCGAAGAAGGACAAGAGACAAGAAGAGTCAAGGAGAGACGAGAAGGTTCAAGAAGAGCCGAGAAGAGTCAAAAACATTAACTGTATTCAGTTATGTTACGTCGTTTGAAGTTACTTTTAGAAGAGGCGACAAAGCTTTTCTTAATTTTAAAACCCGTGATTTTTGCACTAGTTATAACTAACAGTAATCAACTAAGTGTAAGTTTACTGATTGTTATCTGTACCTGAATAGCCGTGATTAGTGAGTAGATCTGAATAAGCAGTTGATTCCGAACCTTTTTCCCATCTCGTTCCCGTCTCATTCCCTCCCTTATTCCCTTCAGCCTCACGACATACCCCGATTGGGGATGTTACACTTACACAGACTCCAAAAATTTCGCACTCTTTCTTGTGCGGTGTTATAAAAAATCATGTATTTTTGTTTGTGGATTGAAAAATTTCAACTTTTGGAAAACAAATTGAAAATCATTTTGAAGGCGTTTATGGAACCATTTATTGGTCAACCAATACTCCTGCCCCCCTAAGTATATAGGTAATATATATAAATTTTTGTTTTATAAAATGGAGGCCTCAGCACAGGTGAGCTACCCAGTGAGGCCGACATTGCTGAATTGTATTTAAAAATGTTAGATATTATGTCAAATAAATAAATAGGTTCCCCTGTGTGGTTCGCTACGTTTGGTGATTTGACAAGGGTGTCCGGGTTCACGGGGTTAAGTCTCGATGACACACGGCGAGTTTACAAGCTTCTATCTGGGAAATTCACTATCTGTTAGTAAACTCGCCCAGTGTCATCGTGATACTTGCTAACTAGCAGCTACTAGCAGATTGTTGGCAATCTACGAAAAAAAGTTGAAAGGTCGTCAACTTTACTCGCCTACACGCTTGCTCCGCGTGCTCGTGATTGGTTTATTTATGTTTCCAACATGACTTCCGATAAACAGCTGATTTCGACTGTCAAATATCTGAAGAATTAGTTCACGCAGGCGTCGTTATTCTTGTTACTGGCGCTAGCAGCGGCCTCAGTTTCCTACGCTTCTGAGCGAGTGTTTGCCCACCTACTGTGTGATGGGCCGGATCGGGAAATCGGAATGGATTTGGAAGACCTAACCTAGACCTCTCCAGACAAACTGTCTTGATCTATCGGCTAGCACCATTGTGGGATGGATTCATAAGTCCGACACTTTTGGACTCATTGACCGCCAGATTCATAAGCACCCCTCATACCCTTTTCCTTTCCAGAACTTCCTCTCCTTCCTTTCCCCTTGACGAAAGAGAAAAAAAACATAGGTTTAAACAGCACCCCCAAAGAAGACGTAGGCTCTAAGGGAATGATTTTACTCTGGGCTTTCTGTGTGTAGTCAATTTAAAAAAAAACAACATTTTCTAGTTTGAATTTGAGTTCAGACAACAACAGGACTAAAATAATATTTTCATTTCCACTGGCTACAAAAACAGTAAAACAAAAATAAAAGCATAATAGCAATAAGTCGATAAACGAAAAAATCTAAAACCATAATGTAACGTTAAAGTGCCTTTCCCCACCACAATATTTCAAAACATTCAAGTGGGTTCGGCTGGAGTAAAAACAATAAATAAAGCCCAATTGACTTGCAGTTGTCGAGCCTTTACCTGCAAAAATGGCGTGTAAAGTGTAAAGGGAACTTTTCTGCACTGCTGGTCGGCCACCTGTTGCACATTTTCTACTGCACGGTTAATAAATTTAAATAGCGTTAGAATCTAGCTGCTGGATTTTGCGAAACTCTTTCGAAGGTAGGGTATCTACTCCAGTGAAAAAATATAAAATACATATAGGCATTCTTGTTATATTATTAGAAAAAAAACGCTGATTCTGAATACATAAGTCTGATTATATTTAATTATAATTAATAAATCGTCATTCAAAAATGAATAAAACACCATACCATCAAAATATCCTGTTTGGTTGGCATCACTGAATCTGCGTTTCTGGCATCACGCCGAGTCTTCGCTTCTTAATTTATTTATTTATTTTTTTTTATTAATAAAATTCCCTTATTATTTATTTACATTTTTTTTACATTTTTAAATTAAGTCCCGCTAAACTGATTGATATCAGTTTGTCAACGGGTTCTTTTGACAATTACTTTTTTTAAATTGAGACAGGTACATAAAATAAACAGGTACATGAAAAAAATAAATTGTTAATAAAATTTATAAGAAATACAGATCAGAGAAAATGAAAGAAAATAAAAAGAGAAGACAAGAGAAAATAATAATGGAAAAAACATTAAAACGAAAAGCGGAAATAACAGAAATTAGTACAAAAAAGTTCTTTCACTTAACCATTTTTTTAGCGTACATTTCCTTCTGAAACTCAATTCACAGCTTTTTATTGCGTTGGGTAACATGTTGTAAATTATTGGAACAAGGTATTCTAGAGTTCTTTGACCGTATTTATTTAGGTATCTGGGAATTATAAGTCCATCATTTGCAGTTAGTCTTGTATTATGAACATGAACTACTAGTTTATTATATTCAGATTGAGATGTATGCTGACTCGCAATTTTAAGCCACAATATAGCACGAACAGATAATAAATTTACAGAGTTGTATAGTAATGATTTTGGTATGTCATGTCTTTGTTCGTATTCAGTTTTTTTTAATAATAATTTTACCAAAGAATATTGTACGTTTTGCACTGAAAGAAGATTTGTTTTTGTTGAATGTCCCCATGTGGTTAATCCATATCTTATTAGGGATTCCGCCAATGACAGATATACTAATCTAAGAGTATTTAGTGGAACAAAAAACTTCAGTCTATAAAGTTTGCTCACTATAGCTCTAAGCCGTGTGCAAACTTTTTGTATGTGTATATCCCATTTAAAATTACAATCAATTGTTAAGCCTAGATATACGTATTTAGAGACTAGTTCAATATTTTTACATGGGCATGGTTGTATCACAGAATTATGGATGCAATTAAAATCATGAGAAACAATTTTAGGAGTTATGGTGATGTTGGAATGAGGGGATCTGATGTGCATAAGCTTTGTTTATTTAGCATTGATTATTAAACCTACATCATGTGACCATTTTTGAAGAGTGACAAAGTCTATTTGCAGTAAAGTACTTGCAATTAATAAATCCCCATGTGAAATAACTAATGCAGTATCGTCAGCATAAACATAATGTTTTACGTGAGAGAAAATCAATTTCATTGCAGTAACATATATAATATACAAGGTAGGACCTAGTATGGACCCTTGTGGTACGCCTGCGAAAACGTTCTTTTTTTTGCTATAATGATCTAAAATTTTTACACAAATCTTTCTATTTTCAAAGTAATTAACAAATAATTTAATTTATATTATTATTGTTATTAAGTTTACTGTGAAGAATTCCATTTTAATCGGTTAATAAATAAACCATTTTATCAATTGAATAATAAATAAAATAATTGAATATATATTCCCTAAAGTGCTCTAAATATTAAAATCCGTTTGTTTAGACAGGAAAATCTATCAAATGGATTGCTTATTTTTGTGCAGAGTCGAGGGTTTTTTTTTCAGGTATTTTGTGGCTCCAGACCAGAGGTGGCTGCTAAATTCAATCGTGGGGCGTACTTGCGATTTGTACATTAATGTACTATTAAATTATTTGCGGGCCTTGTACAGTACTCCCAACTTCTGAGAGGCTAACTTGACTCTGGCTTCGATGGAGCCATCGTGCCTTGGCTGGTCTCTTAGAGTTACACAAAGCATATCAAAGAATTACGAAATTTAGAATGAATATATTTGACAATGTTAATTTTACGGTTCCTAAAATACTGATACAAAATTCTTTCTTTACCCAATGGAGCGATTTTTGCCAATATTTGTAGCACCGACGTTTTTATTTTTTTTTATTTTAGACGTAAAATAAAACTATTGAAACGCTTATCTATTATGACAAAATAATTTTTTTTAATATTTTTTCTCGCCGAATTTCTGATCAGCTGTTTGCTTTTAAAATTAAGTCCCTTTTCCATAGATATGCACCTTTCATTTACAAGTATACCACAGATAATATATTATACAGAAATCGAAAATATTCTATGTTGACTCGAATAAGTACCTCTCACGGCAGTTTCAAAGTAACGACCACGCATGATTCGCGCGATTATAAACTTTACGATTTTTTTTAAAAATATATTCTACAAATATGAGATAAACGGTAAAATACAGGATAATTCATTAGCTATAGCACTTTAATAAGTTTTTATGCCTTCATTATAAAATTCGAAGGTACGATTTTTTAAATTTTGGCGATAAATTTTAAAAAATGATCTGAAAATGTGGAGCAAACGGAGAAAAAGTTTTAAAAAGCGCTGTCGCTCCAGTGGTTACTTTTACAATTAAAATTACTTAACGCAGATGAATAATAACATATAAATTCAAAACAAAAAAATTTAGGATAGAGAATGCAGGCAGAAACATTTTACTATTATTATTGTTTTTGAATTTCCATTAAATGTGATTTTTTTGCCAATGTTGTTTAATTACTATAGGAAGAATAAATTAATTTGCAAGATAATATTTACATATTACGCAATAATATTGTGTAGTCATATATATCGTTTAGGAAAACCTTAATACAATTTTTAAATTCTTATGGTTGTCCATTCCTTACATTTCAAGTGGTCTCCTTTGTTGAATTTGTTTAATTTAGCTGGAGCAATTCGGCATCCACGTTATTTTGTCAATCGTTTTAAATTTTATAAAATTCCGCGAATTATTTAAATCAGTCAGTTAATCATTGAGATTACTTGTCAAACACACTGCTCCAAATGCCACAGTTTATGGAAATGTCCCCAGACTTTATGGTAATCTCAATAATATCATAATATAAATGGTTGCAATTTTAAAAATATTCTTGAGTACCAACCATAAGAATTTATGTTAGCTGGCGTACAATATAGTCACAAGTGTTAAGAAATTATGTTAAATAATTCCAGCAAACAATTTAATTATCTTCCAGTTCGAAATATGTTTCCACATCGTGTAAAAGTAAAAATTAGTTTTTATTCAAAAACATAGATGAATTTCAAAACAATAACTCATTATTTTAGGTTGTGATAGGTGCTAACGTGCATGTGTTTCACGGTGCAACTTCATGATTCACGGCGCAACTCAACTTTACGATTTCAGTAATTATAATACCAGCTTGTTTAGCAAAAATATGATTTATTCACAATTTAACAATTACCAATCTTAATATATAATAATAATTTGTCAACCTCCCGAACAAAATCAACATTTTCCTGCTCTGACATATCGCAAATTACTCAAAAACTTGACAGGTCGTGAGGCGCACCCATGGCAACCTGTCAACCTGGCAACTGAAACGCTCCGGCAGCGGTGACTAGCTCTGCGAGTTGCGGCGTCGCCCTTGACAACTGGTCTTTGAGAAGTGGCCTGTGTGCGGACAGTCAATGAAATTAGCAAGTTGCTTTCCTGTGGATAGCGATTACGTGGCCAACTGTTAATTTTTTCAGTTGCCCAGTGAGCGGATGACTACGAGATTCGTTTTTCGTATTAAAATCGTTCAGCCAAATATTATTGCTATTGCTCGAATTACATCAGTGAAACAAGAATCTTCTAAGAGCTTAATAATTATTTATAACACATAATTTTAATCCTAAAAATCCACAGTTGAGCTCAACAGCTGAGCGCCCTTTCCCCCACTTTAATCTCCGTCAAATGGAATCCCCTCGCAGGCCGGAAGTGAAGAAGGAGGAAGGAGGAAGGAAAGCGGAAGAAGGGAGTATACGAGATAGGAAAAAGGAGCGGAAGCGACAGATGAAGTAATGTGCGCCATCCATCGCGGAGAGAAACAATGCCTACGCAGAGGAAAAACTACACGGGGTGGGGGCACATCGCGCTCTCTATACTCGTATGTATTGTGCGCTGTTCTGGCACAAATTACTTCAATAAGGTGATATCAAAGCCGAGTCGTCTATCTGCTTCACTTTCTCGTAGTATTAAAGCATACAGGAGCATTTAGATAAATAAACATTGTCTGTTTTAAAGTAAAACAGTAGACGGACACCGAAATTTTCAACCGCGTGACTATCAAACATGAGCATTTCGGTTATCTGTGGTGTGAAATATTTCTGCGTAATAAACTCAAATACGATTTGGAATTTTCTATATGGAAACTTCTCATTGTGTAAATTCAGACAAGCCATAAGAAGGTAATCAAAAAATGATCATTTTTAATATCAAATAATAATAATAATATCAAATAATAATAAAAAATATAATTTTTTTTAAATAAATAATTCGGCTTTTTTGTAATATATATACCTTTTAAATTAGATTAGAAATTAACCTTTCAAATGAACAACTTCCGTAAACTTCAAAAATCATCAGACTGAAAATTAAATAAAAGGTATATATATTACAAAAAATGCAGAATTATTAATTTAAAAAAAATATGTTTTTTTATGCACCAAATCTGGTGCATAAAAAATATATATTTTTTTAAATTCACACGCGGTAGAAGTGAAACGAGAAAGCCTTTCTTTTGCCTGTTTCTTTTAAAGTGGTTTGAAGATTGGATAATGATTTCACAAAAATAAAAACCCTTTTTTGCGATTTCGTAGTATCGAACCTCCGTTCGCTTGATGTCTGTCTCTCTGGCCGCTGAGACTTGTCTTGCTCACTGCGCTATGGGAGGCCAATTTGGCGAATTTAACGCATTATATTAGAACCGAGTATTTGTATAGAACTCAGTTGTGACGCATTTCCGTTTCATCCGAATTTAAAATTACTAAAGGCGCTAAAGAAGTTTCACTTAAAAATTAATATAAAATATACGGTTTATATTTTTATTGATCATGTTTAAGGCGCCGCATCCATGCTCAAAAATAAGAAGATGGAGAGATATGTAATTACGAATGTTAGAGGTGCGCGCTAATATTTAAAGCGATAAAATTGATGCGAAAATTGTGAAATTATTTAACAAAACACGACTCGTTTAAAATAGAGCAAAGGTCTCATGATAGGCGTCTTAATTACCATTTAAAGAAACATTGTGAATTTTTTCACAACTATAACTTAAAAAATAACTGAAACAAACGTGTTTATAATAATTTTCGGAGCATATTTTGAGATTTTTTTCTATCGAGGGAATTTTATATAATTTACGTTTCGGCGTGGAATGCGTCTAGATATTATGTCCAAAAATAAAAATTTTTTTAAGGAGCTTAAAAACTTCAAATGTTTAAGGGAGATATGTAAGAAGTCGGTAAAAATTCGGGTAGTGGCGCCTTAAGCGCAGGGAGCAAATGGTACCGATTACCACGAGCAGACCATTTTTTAATATTTGTAAAATAAACTCAAGACATCTGCGTTCTAACATGTTACCTGTACATAAATGTGGCCATCTGTTATTCAGCAAAAACAGATTAAAGTTTATTTGCTATCTATTTACAGACACTATGTTATTGACTTTTTCTATGGAAAAGAACGCTAATGTAATAGATATCCCTCTTTCTTTCAAAAAACGGACAAAAGTAAAAAAAAAGTTTGTAAGTTGAAGCTCACATTGGCTTTGGTTCGCAATGCGCCGTAGCAGAATAGTATTACAAATATTAGCTGTAATTTCTCCATTGAAATGATGATGATCGTCATTAATTTTAGTGCAGTGTCTTATATCTAAGAAAACAAATAAAAAGTACGCATTGAACCTCATTCCCATTGAAAGGATGTCTTCTCTCTTCACCCTTATTTATCCACACCTCACCGACCATCAACAGATCCTCATTTTTCACCATCACTCCACGTTATCTGGTCTCCTTAAGATATCCTACAAGATTCATGGATTCTCAGCAACAATGAATCCGAAATACATTATGAGGGTCAGCGGGTGTGTGAAATAATTGATGTTGGTTTGGGGAGGGGGAGGGGGGATAGCCTCGGCCAGGAAGGCTTTGTTCCAGCCGTATTAATGAAGGGCGAACAATAGTATCAGAATTCTTTGAGTTTTTCCACTAGAGAGCGATGATTTAAATTTATCACTCGTTATTCAATTTTGTAATCGCAAACTTCTTGGTATAGGTTGGTGCTGATTGAAATACGGGAAACTAATTAAATCCTCTACATTTCAAAAGTATTCTGACAAAACAAAAAAATATATTCATGATTCTTGTAACGTTTTGATACTTCACCGAAAAAACTTCATTAAAGAAATTAGGCTACACACCGTGGAAACAAGGTGAACTTTTATGCTTTTCTCTACCAAAGTTCCAACGCTTTTATTCCCAGCAAATGTTCTGTCGTACCCTTTGCAGTCAAAACTTTATCTATGTAGCCAGTCGATATATTGGTCTGAACGCTGTTTATATATTGGTCTGCCTATGGGTCTGGTGTCTGTGATGAATTGACTCAAGCCGTCTCTTATCGGAGGTTGACTGAAATTTGTTTATTATTCAGTAACTGCACTTTGAACATTGCATTTATTCTGCATGAAGTGAGCCATCTTCCTCTAATTCTGAAGATTTTAATTTTAGCTCTAAAGTATTTTTCAACCAAACTTTAAATATATTTAGATATATCTGACGAATGAAAACAAACAACCATTTGGTTCCTTGATAAATTCGTGCTTTGTGCTGTCAAATAAAGTGCCAAATAAGCAACAAATTCAAACAATTTGAATCCTGTAAACACAAATTTATTCCACTCATAGTTTCACAACGAACAATAAATCCGGGCTTATAAAAGACATATTTCCTATGACATTATAATATTTTAATGCACTGTGGTTAGGTGGTATCGGTTACCAATCGAAGGGGATTTACTTCCTTATCCGGTGGAATAATAAATGGCCGGAGAGTTATTATAGTTCGTAAACTTGTCCATAGTTGGAACCTGGTTAGAAGGGAAGTGGGAAAGCGGAGAGATGGGTGGTTGGTAGGTGATGGGTCCTTATCTAGGAATAGGAGCTGTTTGCCGACATAATTAATACGTGTAATATTTTACCATTTATGTTAAAGAAAATGTTGGATAGGTATGGGAGCCGAGTTCATAAGATAAATGTGTACTGCAAAGTGGAGTCAAGAATTTTATGAATAAAGAAATTATTGCAATCGTGATGGAAGTTAATTAGTAATTTGAAAGGCGTTAAATGGGTACCGCCACCCCGGAATTCGTTTATTGGATATATAAAACCTCTGCCATAGGACACCCCAAGTTTGGTTTAGTGACTTTGGTTACTCAGATGGGGTCCTTGGGATCATGGGGTGAGATTTTTCAATGACTCAGTTCCGGGAAGGAAGAGGATATTAGGGGTGAGTAGGAATATGGCGGTAGGTGTGTCCAGGAGTGACGGACATATGAATACATCCCTACCACGATGGTGCCAGGCTAGTTACGAGAAAGTACGGCTGGAGAAGACAAAGGGACTCCCTCAACCCCTTTCTCCCGATCCGGCCTGCCATGCATCGGGTGGGCAGACGCGTCCGCCACCAAGACCCGGACAAACCTCACCGCTTGGTAGCAGATGTGACTGCACACCAACTGCGTGGCGGGCCGGATCGAGAGAGATTGGTTGAGGGAGGCCTTTTGACTTCTTTGGCCGGACTCTCGACCCATCGACTTGCACCGCAGTGGGAGGTTTCATACGTCCGTCACTCCTGGACGCACCGTACCCCAGATTCCTACCTATACCTAATATCTTTTCCTTCCCAGAACAACATCTTTCTTTTTCTTAAAAATACCCTCCACATAGATGACCCCGAGGCCCCGAGGGACATTATTGTTTTAAGGGTCTTCTATGTGGAGCTAATTAAAAAAAAAATACATGATTTTTGTAAATGGTCGGGTAGTGCATTAAACATTCGTATGTATATTCATTTTCATATTTTATTGACAAACTAATTCTTTTTATGTTTTCATTGAAATTTTGCGTTTTATCGATGACCAACAAGTTGAAATAACCTTAAAATGAAGTTCCAAACGCGATTCCTGACTATCGCTTCCAATCCGGTGCAAATATATCAGCATGAAAATATCTACTTTACCATTCAGTATTGCACCTCTGAACACTGAGCACCTGCCTGGCGGGGTCACTTTATACCCCGACGCTAGTGGGGTGGAGTGGGGGTAGTTGGGTTGGGGTAGCAGATAACTATCACCTCCATTGAAGACTGCTCCATTCCAAGCTTACCCCAGCCTCAGTCTGAAATCCCATCGGAATCAATTGTCTGACTCATAATTTAAGAGCAAACTTGACTCGTATAAGACAGGATGACGGTGTGCGTGAGATAAATGTTGTTGAAAATTATTGTGCTTTTGTTCGCGTATAGTGAAAACTAGTATTCTACAATAAATAGAATCAAACTATGAGAAAAAATAGAATGGTAAGGCTTCCTGGGCTACTTTTTTCAATAGATCCATCCATTAATTTTTTTATCTAAAGAGAATATGTATAAGAACAGATATTGAAAAAATTAAGAAATTAAAAAAATGTAATTTAAATATACATAGCTTTAAGAACCAATAAAAATATAGTAATAATGGATTTATTTATTTATTTCTTGGAAAAACAAGCAAGACAAAGAAATATTCTATTTTTCGGAATAGAAGAGAAGGAGTCATCATACTTGAACTTGGAAAATACTTTGGTTGAGTTTATTAAAAAATACTTTGATTTAAACATTGAACGAAGAGACATACAAGAAATAAAGAGAATTGGAAAAAAAGGGAGAAAGACCTAGACCAATTGTTGTTACTTTTTCTAATCTAGGATTGAAAATCGATATATTTAAACAAAAAATTACACTGAAAGACACAACGAACTACATAAAAGAAGACTATCCACGCCATATATTAAATAAATGAAAAGAATTACAAGAACAAATAAAGATTGAGAGAGAAAAAGGAAACACTGCCATAATAAAATACGATATACTTATAATACTGGATAAAATCGGGAACACAGCGAACAAGAGAAATCTCTCAATATCCCCTGAAAATTTTCATATTCAAGAAAATAAAACAAAAAAGAATAAACAACAACAGTCTGGCTCGAAAAACAAGGTCACGAGGTCAAATAGTGTCACCGAAGGAGCTAAAAAACCAAGCATGTTGAACTTCTTAATAAATACAAAAACAACGAATAAAAATGCATAGCAACTAACCCCCTTTCTTCACACCGATACCACAAATAAACAAACTTCAATAAAAACACAAAAAATCTTCCAACCCGGCTGGTCACCGTGGAAGATTATGACCAAAACCCTCCAAAGATACAAAACTCAAGCTCAACCTTAAAAACTTCGAAAAATCACACAAAGTTAAGCCGTCAATTAAAAAAATTATAACATACAATGTCAACACTCTGTCATCATACGACCGAATATACAACTGGGAGGAATGCTTAAGTAAAATTAACTAAGATATTATGGAAATTTAGGAAGTTAGACGACAGGGCAACAAAATAGAAGAACACAACACTTTTATACTTTACAGAAAGGATCAACATCTTTGGAGGAGGCCTTTACCCAAACCGGGGTTCTTGTTAATTCATCAATATTTTTTAAAACATATACTTATATTACTAACATTATCTATGTTAACTTACTAATACACATCAAATTTGAGTTTATTGTAATATTGTAACTACCAACTATTGTAAAAAAAGAAATAAACAGGCTTATTGTTATTATTATTATTATTATAATGGAATAAGCCTTAAAAACTCAAAAAGTAAAAAGCCCTAACTTAATAATATTGTCATATATGAATTAAAAAGTGACTACGACGACTGTAACGCTACTTGTATCGGACAGACGGGAAAGGGAAGGGCGTACTCAACTGCATAATAAATATACGATGTTATAATAATAAAAGCAATTCTTCAAAATTCACAGAACATCTCATAGTGAATAATCTCGTTCCATTTAACAATAATAAGCCTTAACAATAGTAACAATAAACCCTTACATAGAGACATAAATGGTCTTAGATTAAATTTTTTCAACAATTAGAAATCAATAAACGAACGAATTTCCCTAAAATAACACTAATTAATAAAGTAAAGAAAAATTATTTACGGTAAAAAGAATCATATAAATATTGTCAAAGTGGGCTAACCACAGTGAAAATAATCTTGTAAGCCAAATCAGATGTAACAATAATAAAAAGAATACTAAAATACTTACCGATATTAATAATAACATTATTAAATTTGATTTTAATTAAATTTAAATAAATATGTAAACATATCTTTCCAATATATCCACAAATAATTGTATTTCAAAATAATATTACATTGCAAAAAAATATTCAACAGATTGAATGATTGCGTCCAAATATAATTAATTTTATAAAATATTTAATTTATGATTTTTATCATAAAATAAAATAGTCACAAATTAACGTTCCTCAATATCATCGTGTATCTCTTCTCAATGGTGAAAGAGAATTGTACAAAAAAATGAAAAGATATTGTTTAAGAGCGTTTAACCAGCCAGCGGTCAAAAATCCACATTTCGTCGAAAGTTGTCCTTACGATCGTGCAGGGCGGTTACAATTAGAAAGATTAATTATTCTCCCTACCAGCTTTTTAAAATTGTAACTCAATGTCGATTTTATTTCATTCTAAATTTGCTTTAATTTATACCATCCATACATTTATTTCATTCCAAATTTGCTTTAATTTATACATGATATCCAAAAATGCTGAAAGGCGTGATGATAAAACTATTAAAATAATGTACTGTTTGTAATTATTTTTTGATTATAGGTATTTATGATTTTTCAATAATGTCCAAGTTAAATAAGAATGTTAAAAAAAACTGAAATATATTATTTTGTAAGTGCGCAAATAAATACAAAAATCGACCAATTTTCGTCAAGAAACACAAGTACGTATATATTTTTTAATGATTTTATTTAATTAAACTAAAATTAAAATTCTAAAACATGCGATAATGAATTGATTTTTTTTACTACATGATTATATGATTTGAAATGGGTGTGGTATAATATAAAATCTTTTTTGAAAATTTAACAAAACTGCCAACGACTTATGGTACAACCTTATTATACTTAAGAATAAACATTTTTTCTCAAAATTTAAAGCATGCGAATGCTAGATAAAAGAACAATCTTTCGAAATCCGTTTATAATTTTTTTAGAAAAGAGTCAATACGTCTTAAATCTGTTTTAAAAATTACATATTTCTGGTATTCTCTGGTGATACCCTCTTAACCACTGGAGCGACAGCGCAATTCAAAACTTTTTCTCCAATTGCTCGAGATTTTTGTGGTGACAGTTTTGAATATTTTCCGCCCACATTAAAAAAAATCATACCACCGAATTTTAATATCGACACATACAAACTGATTCTATATTGCCAATGAATTCACCTATCTTTTGTCGATTATCACATATTCGTAGGATTTATTAAAAAAATTAAAAAATCGTAAACTTCTACTTAATCACTTACAAATTAGGGAAAAATTGCCAAAATTGGTAGCAAAGCAATCCGAGGTATTTTAAATAGTGCCATATTGTAGCAAAAAGCTTAAAACATCACAAATCCAATCCCCTTATGTAACAATCGTTATTCAACTTACTCCACTTACCCCAAGAATCTGGAGAATTAATAGAACGAAAAGCGGTTTACTTTGTTAGCGAGGCGATGCCAAAAGGTCAGTTTCCATCCAGTTTGTTTGATTTGTTACCGCCGTGCGCCGTGCCAGTATGATTGGAAACAATAGGGCGAATTAACTTTTATAGTTTCAGAATATTCACGAATAGTTTCTGGAAACAATGGCGGCAAGAATCGGCCCGGATTCTGAAATTGAAGTATTGTGTCAATGGAATGTTGAATTAAATTAATGGATTTGTGAATGAGGTTTTGAATGTAAATCGACTATGATTTCGTAAAACCCTTCAAGCCACAAAACGAAAACTTCACAGTAGACGATAAAGACGAAAATTTACAAAAAAGCTAATTAAAATTTTTTATTTTTAAATTTTTTATTTAGTACAAAATTATGCATATGAGGCACTGCTGATAAGGGATCGTCTTCATCGTCTTCGGTGTCCTGAAAGAATAGAGTTCAAGATCTGCTTAATGACCTTCAAAGCATTGCAAAGAATGGCGCCAGCCTAAATATCGGAACTTTGTGTCCGACAAAACTTAAGCGAGAGACAGCTTACTCTAAGGTCAGCAGATCTAGATGTTACTAATCGTTTAATCGAACTTTCTAGGTCAAATCGAGCCGTTTACTATGATCGCTCTTTTCGTGTAACTGGCCCTTTCATTTGGAATAAATTTCCCCCAGCTCTTACTAATATCCAGAATTTGTCTGAATTTAAACGGGCCTTAAAAACAAAATTATTAAAAAAATCATTCCCTCGTGAATCCTAACATCTTTTCAATACACGTAATAAGCCATGTTCTCAAGTTTCTGGTAGTTGTTCGGATAAATGTACTGTTATGTTTAATATCAGAATTTAATGTCGAATTTATTGTAAGAAGTTAGAATATTATATTTTAGTTTAAAAGTTCTTGTTTTATCCTGTTATAATAATAATAATAGACAATAACACCGTCATTGTCTATTATTATTGTCCTGTGTGTACTATAACAGCACTGTTTTTGTTAATCTTTGTTCTCTTGTCATTGTTTTGTAAATACTGTATATTCTTTATTTCATACTATTTTATCAATATTTTATAATGGACTCCTAAGGAGCACTGTATGATTATTTTTAATATATTGAAATTGAAATGATACAAAACTGCGCTGTAGAAATGTTAGGCTAATATTATTATATTATTCATCAATAGAATCAAAGATATAACAAAATGTGTAAAATTGTAAAAAAATCTATCGATGGATAGACGTTAGGGGTCGTCCATTAATCACGTGATGTTTTTTAGCAACTTTTTAACCCTCCCCCGTGGGGATATGTGGTGAGGTTTTAGACTAACCCCCCCCCCCCAAAATCACGTGTATGTTTTTAATGCAAAGTATTTTGAAATTTTCAGAATATTATCACGAAAATACAAACACATGATATCTCATTAACCCCCCCCCCCCCCCCTGGTGATATTTCGTTATTTTTTCCGAATCCCCCCCCCTTTGGAGCCTCACGTGATTAATGGAAGACCCCTTATTATTATAATTATTTGTTTTACATTATTTGTAAAAATATTTTGAATGCCCATGTAGGAGAATTCCCATTTTAGTACAGTCAAATTAGGATAAGTATGAATATATGGAACATATTTTGTATAAAAAAAAGAAAATGGAGGAAATGAAAAGAAGAGATATATAAAAAAAACATTAAAATTAATAACTGTTGATTGTTTAGCGTACTTATTAAAATAACATAAAAAATAATAATAGGATATATATTTAATAATAAAGCATTAGAACATAAAGGTTTGCATTTCATATTATAGTCATACATACACATTTTGTATAAATAAGAACTAAGAGAAAAGAAATAAAAAATAAAATATCCAATTAATTAATGAATATGGCTGTTGATTGCTTAGCATAGTTCTTAAATAATAATAAAATAAAAGGTACACGTACTTTACAACAATAGATTGCAACAAAGGATATGAAAGCAGATATACGTTCTTCAAAATGTTGATGTAAAATATTGCAATTTTCTTGATAATTATGATTGATTTGAGGGTTGAGAAATTTCATCTACGGTTTCTTCCGAAATATTTAAAAAAAAGTTATGCATAAATTTAGTTGTTCGTATTAAAAATACCTTAAACAATTGAAAAGTAACATTCCCAAAAAATGTGGGTTAAAGGGTTTTACCAAAACACAGTCGAAATTGAATTACTGCAGATTGAAACCATTTATAGAAATTCCTTTAGTTGCATTGTCTGAATGATGCTTTATACTAGATATTCTTAGTAGGTTTATCTTTGGCAATAAAAGGTAATTGCAAAGATTTTTACTTAAAAATGATACAAGAGTCCCAACTGCTTCTAAGTGTGGCATCTCAGATTGGCGTACATTGTGAGACTGTGAGGAATGTGTTAGGGAAAGAGATAGGGCAGATGATGGCTAGCATATACCTGCACATTTAGATCTGGTCAGGCTTTTCGATTTTATATGCCGGTCTTTTCAGGGCGATACTTGGTATCTTCCACTATGAAACTATTATACAAGTATTTTGTGAGAATTGCTAAAAAGTGTACTTGGTGGTTAAAGTAAGAGCTTATTTATTTATTTAATTGTTAGTTTTTTAACCTAATTTTCGATATGAAAAAATTGCTGTTTTCTTCAGGATCGCAGAAGACCTAAAAAACTATCGAATGTTTTGAAGCACATGCCTGTTACCGTAAATATTTTTCGACGTGAGAACCGACGAAATCTGCATTTGGTCACGGTAAGGCATGTTAGGTGATGAAAACCAAAATCGCTGATTAAATTTCATATTATATTGTCAACACGGAAGACTCCAGTAAGGATTTCATTATATCTAAAAACAACGAAATAGGGAATAAAAACATTATTATTATTATCATAAATATTAATAGAAAAAATAAACCTACCTTGATACTCGCAGAAACAAAAAACCCTTTTCAAAGATGTGAAGAGATTTTTGGCTGAATGAAAAGAGAAATAAAGACGCGGAAGATCTCAGGTGTAGTGAAGGCTTTCACTTCAAACAGGCTCCTGCAGTGAATTGGCGCTACATCCTTCAGCAGCGCATACGTTATTGGGGAATTGTCATCTTGTTTCGAAAAATTCACTCGCCGTGGGTACTGCCTTCAATTCTCGGCTGTCTCCAATTGAATTCAGAATTGAAGCATATGGTGTTCAAATTCAATGCTGGATTTTTCTATGTGTATATTTTGTAGAAGAAAGAATTTATTATTTGTGAAGTAAACAAAAATAAAAAATTGATTTTTATAAAATGACTGAATTTTTCAGTTATTTTTGTAGGTGTAAAGCATCTGAAGGTTTTTCTTTATTACCTTCGCATATTATGTGCCTATCAATTTTTTGTTAAAATATTTTTCTTCATATGAATACCGCACAAGAATCCCCAACTGCTCCCGTCTGGAGCCAGTGAGACTATGGCATCCCCAATTGGGAAGGAGATGGGGAAGAGGAAGCTGAAGTACACGGCTATTCAGATCTGGTTACCAAATACGGCTAAAGCTATTTTAAGCAACGTTTCAATTCTGACTGGCGGTCTTACACCAGGGCGATACTGAGAGTATCTTCCACTCTGGATCGTGCCGCAAATATACTATATATTTTTTTTAAATTAATTGATTGTGAAATACCACAAGTTTAACATATAAAATTTATTTGCGTACGCCGCCGGGTTCGAACCCGCAATCTATGGATTGTGAGTCGGAAGTTCTTACCTCGGGACCACGGAGGCCGTCATGTTTACTGTCTTAACGGCATGATTTCAAATCATCATAAATATTTTAATTACTAAATAGAAATAAGTTTTCTAAAATTTCGAGACCAACCAAACTATAAATATGAATTATTTTGAAGGTAATGCAAAGGTAATGGCACTGAATGCATAGGTTTTTATTGATTGTTCGTAATTTTAAAACCCCAGACCCACCAAGACGTCAAATGAGAATTGATACATTTTATTGGCGATAAATTTTAAATCGTTTTTGAAAATTGGAACAACTCTCTGCAAACATGAAAACTAAAAAAATATGTGGGAAAATTTGAGTTCTTTTAAATTCAATACTACTTCTAGCATAAAAATGCTTATCTTGTTAAGCTGTTTATCATCCCCAAAGTGTCGTAATGATCCGATTGAGGAAGTATGAAAATCCCCACAGCCGTGACAATAAAACGATTTGTTCTCATAAGAGGATCTTTGAGTTTGGCACATTACTTGCGATAATGACGCGTATAACTTACGAAGCAGATTTCACCGAACATAAAATCTTCTCATTTTCGTTTCGAAATGTGTTTTCATAGACGTTACTCTGACAAAGGGGAAAAATAAATTACTTTATAGGCGGTTCAGAAAGTCAGTTAACGCCATTGTATGAGTAATTCACTAAACTACAAAAAAGAAAATAAAACACTTCAGTAAAAAATATTTTTTGAAAAAAACAGCAGAACACAATGTTTTATAACGTATGATAAAATATGTGTAATAATTGAAACAATAATATGTTTCACTGATTTTCTTAATTAGATATTATTATTATTTTATATTTTTAAAGTTTATAATACAACAAGACTGGAAGGACAGTGCAATCCTAGTCTTCCATATTAAATCGAACGTTATTAACACCACAGCGTTTATAATATTCAGCGTGGATGAATTTCAGAAACCAGTTTCGAGTGCATGTTGACGCCACGCCGTACGCGTTGCACCACAAATATCATCGGTGTACGTGGAATTTCAAACAAAACTACCGTTGTATTTCGGTTTTGAATTCAAGAATTCGTCAATAGATGGCACTACTTCCGTACTTCCTTTGGTAGTCTAATGCGGACGTCTTCCGGGCAGATGTAAATACTATCTACGTATTAGTGAATTTGTAGAATTTCTGCGGATATATAGATAGATTGACGCTAGTTGGGTAGTACTTAACATTAACAATGATTTTCGTTATTTGTTTTTGGGGTGTTGGCTAAAGAAGGAGGTAGCGCAACACGGCATAACACCCCAAAAGCAAATAACGAAAATGCTTTTGGCCGTGAAAATCTTAAAACGTATCTCATTAACAATGATATACAAACTTAAAAATAATGTGCTCCCAAATTATCTGCAGAGTAATATTACGTTTTAAGAAAATGTTCACAATTATCCTACGAGAAGACGCGGAGACTTTAGGCTTCCCAAAACTAAACATGCACACAAAATAGCGCGTTTTATAAATGGCAAATAACAGTCTGCCAAATGCCGTAAAGGAAGCCTCAAGTCTCAGCACTTTTCGTAGGATATGTGCATTATATGTAAAAAATAATTTTTGATTACTTACTAATACTATTCTTATATCTTATTCTTATATAATCAATTTTTGTCTAGTTATCTTTTTATTTAGTATTTTAAAATGAATTTGTAAATGTTACTGTACTTCGTAAATTGTATTTTTTATGTGTTGCTACTAGATGTATGAAAAAATTTACGTACAGCTAAATAAATATTTCGAAAACAAAAAAAACTTAGTTGTAACCCCCGGCTATGTATTACATATGACGTCATTGCCCGTCCCGGTTACTTCGCTCTGGTGACTAGCTATCACTGAATGACAGTGGATCCGAGGAAGGGGCTATTTTTGGAACCAGTTCATTCAGTTCCAGTTCAGTTCAGTTCCAGTTCAACGTATTTATAAAATGGTTACCTAAACACAAACCGGGCGAAGCTGAACCAAAAGCTGCCCGCAGGGCCTAGCAGCAAAAGCCTGCGAAGTGCGTTTTAAACTGCTAGTACTATATAAATGCATCATATTACCTTTAAATAGGTAAGCAGGTACTTAAGATAACGTAAAATAAACTAAATGAAGAAAATTAAGCCACTCCGAATCGGCCAGTATCAATGAATAGGTATGAAAGAAGTAAATATAGCCCATGGGGATGGGATGTAAGTGGTGGATGGGGGGGGAGGGGGGGGGGGGGAGGAGGGGATTGATGAAGTCGATGTAGAGAATTTCAGGATTGAAGTTTTGAGTTACTGGGTTGAATTAATCGAATTCACTGCATGAAATGATAACATATTAAAAATTTTAAAGATCATCGAAAAATTCATCCAAAAAATCGAATTAGCAAACATTTTTTTCTTTAAAGATTGAAATGGACAAATAGGTACCTACCAAAGGTACTTCAAAAACCAAATTAAAAACCTTTAAAAACTTAATTCAAAAACCAAATAAACGTAAAAAATTCCAGTTGAAAGGTTATCATTCAATCTGCAAACGTTGTTTTTATTTAAATTGCAAGGTTTTCCTAGAACACCTTGTATCAAATTATTCCGTTGAAAGTTGAAAAAAAACTTACATACAAAATAGTATCTTTGAAACTGAGAAAGAGGACTTAGCCAACAATTCGCGCAGCGCTTTTCATTTCCTGAAGTTTTTCGCTTGTTATTAACGAAAATGTTTGTTTCGAATAATGTTTCGGAAACAAAATAAGTGGGGTGTTGTAATGTGTGCAATAAAGCGAGGAACGGGGAAGCTGGCAATAGTACGGAGTGGAAGTTAAGTAGCAAGTTACGGAAATGCGCTAGTGCTTATTTGGGAATCCTGATTGGTTATGAATTTTGTGCTTGCGAAATCGAACGGCATTTTATTCTAAAGGTGAGGGATATGTTTTTAAGGTTACGAAGGCACATTTTATTAGTGATGAACAAACTATTCATGATTAAGTTAATAATAAAATCAACGTAGTAAATACACATTCCTCAATAACTACTTTCATAGTACCTTAAGCACTTCTGTTTTACTATTATTATACCAAGCTTATTAACTCCATTGTACAATTTTCATGATAATGAGACTTCATATTGAACCTGCTTATATCCTAAATGTTCAGTTTATAATGTTATTTACTACAATACTACATGCTTATAATAATACTCCTGAATAACTTATGTATCTATAATAATGTGATACTATAAAAGCCTTCAAGACTAAACTGAATAAACAAATAAATAATGTTTATTTTTTGACACATAAGTAGATCCCCAGTTTGTACTGTGTAAAACCAACGGAACTATGTCCCCAACGAAGATTGAGATGAAAACATGGACAAGAATGTTGGGTACGAAAGTGATAGATTTGATCGACTGGTCAGTGGCTGAATTGGATTCGATTGTTCGATTCCTCGCTGGCCAAGTCCTCCATCATGACACAAGCAATATTCTTCGCTTACTGTAGTTAGGAGATTTTCAAACATTGTTATTCGTAAACTGCGGACTTAAAAAAATAACATTTTCTCTCAGTTGGGGAAAGTCTAGCATCAGTAATAAAAACTTCAAAAACTGATGTGAACACGATCTACACGGAACCTCAAGCAAAACAATCTTTTAACATGATCAGGACAAATAAAAATGAAATCCTACGTGTCATATCTAACCTTAAGTCCAAAGCGGCAGCTGGTTCCGATGGGATAACCTCTCTCCTTCTCAAAAATTGCAAGGAGGAACTGGCAGATGACCTTGTATTCTTAATAAATCTCTCTCTATCAAAAGGTATCATTCCAGACAAACTAAAAATTGCTAAAATAATTCCTATTCATAAAGACGAATGCAAAAAAAATGTCCAAAATTATCGTCCAATCTCTATACTTCCAGCTATCTCTAAAATATTTGAATGTATCATTAAAGAAAGACTATTGAAATATCTCGAACACAACAAAATTCTCACGTCAAAACAATACGGTTTCAGACGACGATCTAACACTAAATGTGCAGCTTTTGATTTTATATCAAATATACAGAAACATATTGATCACGGGGATTTTACGGCGGCAATATTTATTGATCTAAAGAAGGCGTTTGACACGGTGGATCATAACGTATTGATCGAAAAACTGAAACATTTGGGTATTGTTGGTACTCCTCTGGAACTTCTCCGATCTTACCTATCAAATCGCTTCTCGGCAGTAGAACTGGGAGGAGAAACGAGTGAGTTGGGTAAAATAACATGTGGAGTGCCACAGGGATCAATTCTTGGACCGTTGCTATTTCTTATCTATGTGAATGACATAACAAAGTGGGGTATTAAAGGAACTCTGCAACTCTATGCGGACGATACAGTAATTTTTTACAACAAACTGAACCTAGCGGAGCTTGAAACGGAAATGAATGCTGATATTTCTAAACTCACAAGCTGGTTAAGAATAAACAAACTAACTCTTAACGTAAAAAAAACTCATTATATACTTTTTGGCAACAAGAAAAATATCAGCCTCATAATCAAAGTTGGTGATAACTGCCTCGAAAAGAAAATGAGCACAAAATATCTGGGCCTGATCGTAGATTCCCAACTTTCGTGGGATCTCCACATAAATCATGTAAAGGAGAAAATTACACCCATAACTGGTGTACTTTATAGACTCCAAGGATTACTACCCGTACCTTTATTAACATCAGTGTACTACGCCATGGTACATTCACACCTTTCTTATCTCTGCTGTATCTGGGGATTTGCCTCAAAGAAATTGATAGCTGATCTGCAGGTGGTTCAAAACCGAGCTCTCAGAAATGTTTTTGGACTTCCATGGGACACCCATGTCAGAGACATCTATTCAGTTTCCGGTATTCTTCCAATCACAGTCCTTCCTAAACATGAAATCACAAGCACCATCCTACAAATTACCCAACAATCAACTCACACTAACATCAAGCCACTTTACAATCAAGACATCCACACTCACAATACTCGAAATAGCAATAAAATCCGCATACCTCAAACACACACTACAAAATATGGGATAAAATCTCTGAACTATGTTGCCTATACACTATATAATTCGCTACCAGATATGTACAAGGGAATTCAGCAAAATAAAAAAAAATCAGAGTAATGCTTTAAAAGAATATTTTTTAAGTATGTATAAGGATGAAACTTTGTAATTTTCTTGTCATGTTTCAATTGTCTTGTCTCTTTTCTCTTCTTTTCTTTTCCATTAAGTTTGTAATCATCCATGTCTGTATAACCTTGTTCCCTTTTCTTTAATTGTTTTCCATTGCTGTTTATTCTACTCAACCTGTCTTTTATTTTTCTTCTACATTGTATGTGAATCTTATATTTTAATATCCAAATTCCTATGTAAAATTTTAACTATTACCTCCCACCCATGATTTGTATGTTCCTCCTGTCCTAAAATGAGTTCTGTAACTCATCGGGATTGCTATAGCAAGAAATAAAAAAAAAAAAAAAAAAAAAAAAAAAAAAAAAACATTTTCAATTTTATTTCAATATTAATTTTAATTTTTAAAAGTGTTAAATTAAGTTAATAAACGACTGCCAGTAACTCGATCCAAATGATTTCCATTCACAATAAACGCGAAATACTCGTAAATGGTTCGTTCTTACGCAGCCGATAATGTTTATTTTGATATCAACGGCTGCGGCGCGGCGTTCAGCGGGTATTCCGCTCTTAGATGGACCAAGCTATTCGCTTGAGCACGTTAATGTAAGGGATCAATTTTGCAAAAGAAAAGTTCCGTGCTTAATTGAAATATTATTAAAACAGATTCATTTCAGAACAGTTTTGTCTTTCTGTTGTGTCAAGTGACAAACAATCTGCTGATAAGAGATTTTTCGTTAGACGAACCGACGTCATTTTACAACCAAACTAAAAGAATTTAAGGGTTCAGAGATGGCCACGAAATTCAACTGTGGAATCAATATTTTAGGGTGTGTAATTTAAATACGGTTCAATAAATAATAATCCCTATTTTGTGGTATTTTCGTTCGGTATAAAATATTTTCTAAATTTACTTGATGTTAATTAAGAACAACAAAATCCTTACACCCAATATAGGTATACCTTGTTAATGTTTCGTCAAATAACTAATTAAAATACAAAATACATTTTACATTAATATTTCCCTCAACACTCGGTTTTGATTGATAAAATTAAACAATAACATTCGATTTCGTGTGTTTGGCTTAAGGGGCTACCGTTATATTTTGTAAAGTTGTTCGATGTTTTCTCTCATGAACGATTTAATTACTAATTAATATCGTACGTTTTCACCCCAAGGCGTTTGTGGAAGAGAAATTCTGTTCGTCGAAAAATAATTCATATTGGTACGTAATCGATGTTTCTGTTGAATTTAAGGAATTGACAACATCATCTTCAATCATTATTATGTTGCTCGTTCGCATTATTATTAAATTTATATTTTGTTAAGAAGAATTACTCTTACAACCTATTCACTTTGCGTGGCTGTTTTGGGCACGTGGTTTTTGTCTAAAAAGAAACAGAGGTCGCTCAGTTATGAGATAAGCTGACGAACTAAAGGAAACTGCCGGCTTTAGATGGTTAAGGGGGCATGACCAGAGAAAGCCGGAAATACGTCATTTTCAAAAAAGTTTTTAGACGTATTGACTCTTTTCCACAAAAAAATATAAATGGATTTCGAAAGATTGTTCTTTTATCTAGCATTCGTATGTAATAAATTTTTAGAATTTTTTTTAATTTTTAGAATAATAAGGTTATTCCATAGGTCGTTGGCAGATTTGTTAAATTTTCAAAAAAGTTTTTGTATTATACCACACCCATTTCAAATAATGTAATCATGCAATAAAATAAATCAATATATTATCTAGCAGAGTTATGTATTAGAATTTTAATTTTAGTTTCAATAAAATCATTAAAAAATATGTACGTACATGTGTTTCTTGACGAAAATTGGTCCATTTGTGTATTTATTTGCGCACTTACAAACTAATATATTTCAGATTTTTTTAACATTCTTATTAAATTTAGACATTATTGAAAAATGATAAATACTTATAATCAAAAAATAACTACAAAAAGTACACTATTTTAATAGTTTTATCATCACGCCTTTCAGCATTTTTGGATGAAGGTATAAATTACAGCTAATTTGGATTGAAATAAATTCGATATTGAGTTATAATTTTAAAAAGCTGGTACGGAGAATAATTAATCTTTCTCATTGTAACCGCCCTGCACGATCGGAAGAACAACTTTCGACGAAATGTGGATTTTCGTCCGCTGGCTGGTTAAACGCTCTTAAGAACCGCTTAGAATCGACAAAACGAGGGTGATTAGAGGAAGGCCCTTGTCCAAAGAAGAATTCAGAAGGCTCATGTAGATGAAAACATACTACTTAATCATACGTCACCATCAGCTGTCTTTTTTAATTTATTGTTTTACACAAATGGAGGCCGTGAGGAAAATTATTTCCTTCAAGGCATATGCCATCTTTGAAGATGCTGTGAAGAGTGTTTTTTGAGGAGAGGCAGGAGTGAACATGGGTCTTGAAGAGATGTTGAAGAGATGTCCATGTTGTAGGAGGAAAGAAACACAGAGGCCGGCAAATCGTTCAAATCACAGCCGAGGTGTTGAACTAAAAAACGAGTCGTAGAAACTACCTGTTCTTATGTGACAAATGTCATCCATGTACATATGTTGGGCGCATGTTTGGCGTGTTTCTCAAGTGCCCCGGAGCCGAGGGGATCAATGAGCATCTTCAATAAACATTCATAATATAAACGTTCCTCGGAGATTCATCGGATCTCGGATCTTCCATTGTAATACCGGCAGAACAAAGACAGCATTCCCACCTGTGCTCTAAAGATTGCAATCCGTTTGTTGATTTAAGAGAATCTATCAAATGGACCGCACGTTTCTGCACAGAGTCGAGGGTTTTTTTAGGTATTTTGGTGCTCCTGACCAGAGGTATATCGTTAACTGATTATTGGAAGATTTAAGTTTTTAAAGTAGAAATTGAATCGAATGAAAGTTTAATAAACACCCCTACAAAATTATTCATACAATATTAAACCGTTCGCGGTGCATGCTTCTTACATAATAGTTATAATTAAGCGAAATTATTATAGCGCAAAGTGTACTATAAACCATATAAACTACTACCAAGATCTACTACATCACACAACCTCTAGCATAGAGCCTCCATCATAGCCACCCCATAGATCCTCCAAATATGTAGGTTTCCTGATACGTAATAGGTACACGACAATGCTTTAAGAACTTTAGAGAAAGGGGATTTGGAATTTGTTGTTTCGAGAGGATAGTTTTATAATTCCTTGTTTCAAAATTTAACAAAAAATCAGCATAAATAAAGTTCAAATTTTAATTATCACTTCCTGCATTTTTTCATCGAGCGATTAATCTCTCCAGGTATTTTTACATCGTATTCGTAATTTCTTTTGTCGTGATATTATAATGGTCAACGATTGTCAATACTTGTTGCATTCACTATACTCTTAACATTGGCAACACTAGCGGATAGCTTCACGGCCATAAGTCCGTCACTCCTGGATACACTGACTCCCAGATTCCTACCCACCCCTCTTACCTTTTTCCTTCCAAGAACTTTTTCCTTCCTTTCCTAAAAAACCCCAACAGCATCCCCGAATATGACAAAGGCCATCAGGGGAATTATTTTCCTCAAGGGCCTCTTGTGTGGAGCTAATGTATAAAAAGCTCTTGGCGTTTCGACGCTCTCGTAATTTGCGTAACTTGGTGCTCTCCCCGTTCTCTAAAATTACGTCTTTTATTTTTTATTCACATATTTATCTTCTGATTTCTACTGGCAGGTTATTAAATAAGTATTTTCCTTGGTGTGTATAATGGTGTTGGGCAAAAGAAGTGTTTAATTTTGGGCATACAAATACAAGTTTAAGTCTAGTAGGTACGATTTTCAGTTATGAACGAGTATTTATCTTTTTCTTTTATAATTTTTCCGATTGAATTTTTAATAAATAAGTTTTTAAATGTATTTCAGTATCTTCTTATATTTTCATACCGATAAATTGTCACCTTGGTTGGATATGATTCTAACTTGCAATGGCAAGGACTTTGATAACTAGAAACATGTTCTTAGGTGGCTAAAGTACTTAACATGGTCTGGCGAAGAACCGGTCACCGACTTAAGCAGATATATGCGTTAGAAATACGACAGCAGTCAAACAATAAGCGTGTTTATACGTCAAAGCGTGTGTCTCCATAGAAACCGTTATAACCGTATAACCGTTATTCTTTTAGTGACATCCCAAAAACAAAAAGTAAAAGGTTGATAGTGGAACAAGCTGTACATTCCTATTTAAGTTGTCCATAGAAATACATAACAAGAATATTCTGTCATTCGCGCAATCTGACACGTCATAATTTTACCCGCCAAATTTCGAACCGGCGGCGGCGGCTCGACATTGTTAATTTTTATTAAATATTTTTATATGAAATGATAAAAAAGTGAGGTGACAAAAGTGTTTATTATACAGGGTGTCCGGTGGCAGAATTAGGATTTAAAACTTAAATAAAAAATAAACTACTTAGGATATACATTTATTTCAATAACTATCACAAAGAGGAGAAGTGCGGATTTTATTTCTTAAAAATTATTTCGTCTATATGTAGACCATCACGTCGGACACACTCTTGGAATCTGGCCTCAGTATTTCTGCCACTCTCTGGAGAAGTGACATCGGAATACCATTAACTTTGCGAATGATATTTTCTTTTAGTACAGAGATGGTCGCGGGGTCGTTTTCATACACTTTACTTATGAGGTACCCCCACAGAAAAAAGTTCATAGGAGTGAGATCTGGTGACCCCCTTGGCCAGGGCATGTCACTGAAACGGCTAATCATTTTTTAGGGAACAAATCACGAAGTAGCGCCATCGTCTCTCTAGCAGTGAGAGACGTGGCGCCATCTTGCTGGAACCATGTGTGTGAATTGGAGGTAGGATGTTCTCTCATTTTTGGCAAAAGACAATCGTTAAGCATGCCCCGATAAGAAACCCCGTTCACAGTAATGGCTTGCCTTCGACGATTTAAAAAAAAATAAGGTCCGATTATTCCACTGCTAGACAATGCACACCAAACTGTCACTTTGGGACTATGAAGTGGCTGTTGATGTTTTAAACGTGAATTCTGTCCTTTAGGTGACCAATAACGACAATTCTGCTTATTTACACTTCCATTTAAATGAAAATGGGCTTCATAACTCCAAAAGATAGTGTTTACCGAACGAAATTGCTCTAACATTGTCTCGCAGGAAATTTTACGTAAATTGTAATCATTAGGTTTAAGCGCTTTCACAGTTTGAATCTTAAAAGAATGAAATTTAAGGTCCTTCTTCAATATTTCGTGCATAGTGGTTTTCGGAAGCCCTAGGATAGCCGCTCTCTTGCGCACGGACTGACGTGGATTATCGCGCAAACTGTTCGTGACGAGTTCGATGTTTTCATTTGTTCTCAACGTCCTCCTGGGCCCCGGCCGTGAGTCGTTTGCCGCCGAACATGTTGCCCGGAACCTCCGGACCCATGATCGAATCAAATTTTCACTTGGCGCATCACCTAAACGTCGAATACTGTAACGCGTACTAAATCTTCGACGCGCAATTGCACACGAATCGTTAGCCTTGAAATAGGCTTCGATTACGAACGCACTTTGCTCTCCGGTCCACTGCGACATCGTGACTGATCGTGGACTAAATAATCCGCACGAACGACAAAGCTAACGCGACCCCCTCCCCGCTCGTCCGCTTAGCCGTTACAGAGAAATTCGAAATTTAAAACCTTATTCTGCCACCGGACACCCTGTACATTTATACAATAGAATAAGTATTGTTGTTTACTTAATCTGTGATTTTAGTACCATTTTCATATAAAAATATCACGTGAGTCATTTTTACATTTTTTTAATGTTTGCATTCTAAATTTTAATATTTACAAAAGTTAATATTTATTTGTAATAAAATAATTCGAAAGCTTATTTTGTAACCTTTCTAAAACAGTTTTTACTATACGGCTACGTTCAGAAATGTTCCATTTATAGAGCTTTAATTGTGAAGCGGTAATAACACAAAGTTGTCGTAAAATTTCATTTTGTTTGAGACATCTCAAGCGAATATTCGCGAAAATTCGGAGGGGTTAAAACCTTATACAACTATGGTAATGAAATTTTGAAGTTATTTAGTAAATGAACAGATCCTTTTCATCTCATATATTTTCCGAATCAAATTATATTCCGTTACTTTAATATAGTACCAGAAACATTATAGTTTATTAGAATTTCAAGTGCGCATCGATGGCCCGACAGTTGTATAAGCGAGCCCTCTCCCAGCGCTGATTCGCTATTCATGAAGGCTAATTGCTGGCAGATTGAGCTCACCGTTTCGTGTAATACAGAGTGAGTAATTTCGGGAAGAATTTTAGATGTGGATAACGGGAGATGGGACTAGGATGTGTCTGTTGTCAGGAAATGAGCCGGAGCACCAGCCTATTCAAAATATAAAGTAATTACTTCGAGTCATTAACGCTTCATCCGCAGTGTGCTTTTCACCACAATAGGTGAGCCACTATTTAAACAAATAATATACTTCATTGGTGTGCCACTATTATTACTGGCCAAAGTGTACCTTAGACCAAAGTGTACACTGTATGGCAGAATCTAGTGAATTTTTTAAGTGTAACTTTCTTAGCCCCGTTAGAGAGATTTGAAATTCGGATGAAACGGAAATGACGCACTACGGCACCTGCGAAGCATCAAACCACGCTCAAGGCTCCTATTGGTTAAGATATAAAACGGATATAACGATAGGTCTGCGCTCATTGGCCGCATTGTTTTTTTACGAGTTGTCGGAATATAATGCGTAAATTCGCGCCTCGCCGAGTGCGTCCCATAGCGCAGCGGCAAAGTGCGTCGCAAATCTCAGCGGCCAGAGAAATCCAGCGGACGGAGGTTCGAATCCCACGAAATCAAAAAATAAACATGTTTGTTTTTGTAAATCAATATTCAATCTTCAAACCACTTTAAAATAAACAAGCAAAAAAAGCGACATCTAGCGACTTTCTTATTTCACTCCTATCGCGTGTGAATTACACACATTTTTTTCTGAAATATTCTTATGATAAAGGATTTCAAGACGGATGTCAAACGAACACGAAATAATGTTGGAGGTGGAGCTTAGTGCTAAATCTCCATTTTAGCTTAATTTTGACTACGAATCGGTTTACATTATAAATACAAAAAAAATATGCTTTGGATAAATTCAAGCTTTTCCAACCGTCTCCATTGAGTAGAATTAAAATGAAATTGTTATTTACTTTATGAAAAATACAAGCGTAAACTACTAAAAATATTTTTTGTAGTGGAAACTTCTTTAGCACCCTTAAAAAATGGCGACACTAAAAAGAAACAACCACATACATCTGTAGGATTTAGCCTGCAATAGAATGGTATATTATAATCGGTCTCCGCTTTGTGCGGTGCTTCGTAGCCTATCGTTCTCCTCTTTGTGTGGTGCTTCATAGCCTCCCCACTTTTATCTTCTTTGGTTTTCTGGAGGTTTAAACTTTTACTGTGTGTGAATTGCACACTCCGATTTTTCATTAGAAATGTGTGAACTAAAGAAAGTAAAGAACTTTGTAAGAAATTTTTTAAAATTATTTATTTTTTTAACTTAATTAAAATTAAATTTAATATTAATAAATTAATATTAAGTTCTGTAAATAGTTTAGTATGTATTTTTGTTATAGCTGTTTCGAATTACAATGTCATTTTCAAACTGAAGAAAAACTGACTGTTTGGAAATGTCCTTGTAAGTCAAAACAGCTGTAACAAAAATACATACTAAAAAACTTGCAGACCTTGATAATAACTTATTATTATTAAATTTACTTTTAATTAAATTTAAAAAAAATTAAATGGAGTTCTACGAAACACAAAAACAATTAATATGTTATTTTATGGCTAAAATTATCTGTGACATTTTTTATATTGATTATATTTTTTTATTTTTCGTTCAATTATTCACAAAACAAATAATAACCTCTTTTTAGTTTTAAATCGTGACACATTAACTCAGTTTGCCAAGCAATTTTCATCTCTATTATCTATGTTCGCGGCGATATAAGGCTTACTAAAAATGCATGCATTTTTTGCTTGTGGCTTCATATTACTCGGGTGAACGGTTAAAGAATCTCTATGATAATATAATTGACATAGTGTTTTATTTTTTATTTATTAACGTTTAAACTTGCTAAACTACTATGTAGTTTGTCAACAGGTAGGTACATAATAACAAAATTTTACGCAATAATATGGTTCATTTTAAAACCGTGAATATGTATAATATTGATAATAAAATAACAATTATATAAAGTCGTTAAATTATAGAATAGTATAAACATATATAATATTTAAATAGCAGTATAAGTCCATACCAAGTACAAATTGTGAAAAAATACCTTTAAAACGGAGTTGTACTCTTGGTGCAATGACTCAAAAAAACCAAGAATATTGTTTTCACAACCTCGACTCGTTCTTGAGTTCAACAGCTCGGCTGTGGAACGATTTGCCGGCCTCTGTGTACCTCCTTCCTACAACATGGGTCTCTTCAAGACCCATGTTCACTCATTCATCTCCTCAAAAAGACTCTCCATACCTCATTTCAAAGATTACATATATGCCTGAGGGAAATTATTTTCCACAGGGTTTCCCATGTAGAGTTACTGTAAAAAAAAACAAATAGATACTGGACAACTGCGCATTTTTTATTTGCCTGTATTGTTGCTGCATCTTAGAAGATGACAGGTGCGTACTTGTTTACGTTTTTCTAATACATTAGTATATGCTAAAGACTATGAAAACTGCTTCGTCATCAGCTAATTTCGGTTGTGCGTCTGTCCTGTGTAACTCTAGTTAACTCTGGAACCCGGATTTAAGCCACATTTTCAAAATTGAAACTGATTGTGTGCAGAATTCAGACAAGTGATAAAGGACCCACTTACCTATAAATTAATACATTTTCGTGAATACTTCATCCTGACCGTCCTATGTTTTTATATAAAATTTACATTATATAAATTTTCAAATTCAAAGCGCCATACATCTCCATGGCGCTTAAGCCATTTTCTTTTCCAGCTGTGTGGCTCGTTAGCCATTCTCCTTTCCACCGTCGATATAATCCCGATATTATAAATATAGGCCTAGTTAATAACACAGTTTACTGTGAACGAGAATGTACCGTTACGCATTTCCTATCATATTATGTTTCATGATTTAAATAATAATGAATTAGATTAATATGATAATAGAATGGGATGGTCTTGAACCAATAAGTGGTAATTTAATTTAGTCGTTGATAGGAATGGAAAATTTTCCATCGGTCGTACCTGTTGCTAAATTGAGTCTGAAACGATAATATTCGGATAGCACAATCTAATTAAAATCTCATTTCGATTTAGGTTCCAAAAAATATTAATTTCAATTTTCTGTAGTTAGATTAGGTGAAATTGAAATACGTTTTGTCGGGTCATATTGAAAATTCTCCCTCGTTTTGCATGCAAATTTAATTTACCTACGTAGCTTTGAAAAGATTAGTTGCGCTGTTAAATTATGTCGTTGCTTGTTCCGGTAAAGGCAGATGAATAATGTATTGAATTTAACGGAGAGCCGATATTTTAAAAGGCAATGATGGCCAAAGTTACTTAACCATTATTGTCAGCGTTGAAAAAATTGCTTGTTTGGTTGATTTGGAATGTTCTTTAAAAAAAACTTTAATTGAAGTGACTGATATTGTTTGAGCGTATAACAAATGTAAACAATTTATTGTATGTAATGATCTAGGGTCGCACGTAGGATCCTACCTCGGGATTGAATTCTCCAGTGATGGACGGCAAGACGGAGAAATTGATAGAAGAATTAGAGTGGCAAGCAGTGTATTACATCTTCTCCACAGCTCAGTGATAAGGAAAGCCGAGCTCAGTATCAAGACAAAGATGGCAGTGTTCAAAACTGTATACCGACCGACGCTCACTTACGGCTACCAGATACAAATGCTAAATGAAAGAACACGCTCTAGAGTCGAAGCTGCTAAAATGAGGTACTTGAGAGAAGTGGCAGGGGTTACGAAATGCGATCATATAAGTAACTTGATGATCCAAGATGATCTAAACATCGAACCACTGCCACTCTTCATAGAAAAATCGCAACACTTAGGCGTGTACTAAGAATGTCTGATGACCGAATTCCGAGGAAAATACTGAGTGCGATTCCAGAGGATAGACGTCCAGTGGGCCGTCCCAGACACTGTTGGGCGAGGCAACTCCAGAAACTGTGTGAGGAGAGGATGGGACTGCCATGGACGGAGGCCGAATAAGCAGCACAAGACAGGGACGCATGGAGGAGCCTTGTCGATGCAGTGGGTCCCCGACCCCAATAGGATAATAATAATAATAATAATAATAATCTTTATTCCAGGATGTGGGGAGGATAGTGCAATCCCACACGTCCCATATAGTTTTACATATTTATATATTTACACATAGTAAAAATAAGAACATAAATAGAAAATAAAGAAAAAAATAAAAATAATAGTAATAAAATAATAAAAATAATAATAATATTGACGAGAATGCCAACATTCTTATAAATACTAACCAGGAATTATTAGATTCCTGGTCAAATAAAATTATTCACGCAAAACACTTCAATTATCTCAACCAAACGTATGTTGACAAACTTTCGTCAAACAAATGGTTGAGTATTGGAGAGTTGAGCGCAGAAATAGAAGGATTTATGCTTGCCATTCAAGATAGAGTCATTAATACTAAAAATTATAGAAAGCATATAATCAAAGATATAAATCAAATTGATGATTTATGTAGAAAATGTTTGGCTTTTCCCGAAACTATAGAACATATTATATCGGGATGTTCTATATTAGCGCCTTCCGAGTATACATTTAGGCACAATCAGGTTTTAAAAATAATTCACCAAAGTTTGGTAATTAAACATAACTTGATTGATTGCCGTAATGTAGTACCTTATTATGAATATGAACCAAATTCATTTATAGAAAATGAATTTTATAAAATATATTATGATAAAACTATACTAACAGACAGAACAATTAGTCATAATAGACCTGATATAGTTTTACATAACAAAATTAAAAAAATAACTTATATAATTGATGTAGCTATTCCAAATTCCTGTAATATTCAAAAAACTGTTTCTGAAAAAATTAGAAAATACACAGATTTAGGAAATGAGATTAAAAGAATTTGGCATTCTCGGACTATAAAAATATTACCATTTGTTATTTCGGCCACTGGCATAATACCTAGGAATCTGATTCAAAATTTAAGCATATTAGATTTGTCAAAGAATTTGTATATAAAAATGCAAAAAGCAGTAATTTTAAATACATGTAGGATTACAAAAGATTTTTTAAATATTTATATTGAGGGATCAGTAGGATTTATAGGTTCAATTAGAAATGCCACAGAGCCGAACCCTCTGATATGAAAATATCTGGAGTCGGTGAATTATATTCCCATTTGGTCTCTAGTGGGTTGACATGTTGTTCTTGTATTGTTTTGTATTTATAATACTTATATAGTGCAATTGCATAACGTGGATTCACTAGATGATCATTTGGGGAAGTGTATGAAAGGGTTTAGTTTTTCCTTCTTTTTTTTTTTTTTTTTTTTTTTTTTTTTTTTTTTTTTTTTTTTTTTTTTTTTTTTTTTTTTTTGGGGGGAAAATTTAACCCGGACATTTAAATCTGGTGCGTATAAAAAAAAAAAAAATCAATAAGAACAAAAATAAACAATCAAATTATTGTGCAGGGCGTGATCTTGAGTGCGCTCGGGCCCATCGCTCACTCAGGAGTGGAGCTTGGTGCTGGAAGGCTGCGGTCACCAACTTGTTGTCGGAGGCCATTAGCTGCATCCTGGCTCCAGTGACCCGGTGTCTCATCAGACTGGTGAATCCATGGAGTCCTAATTCTGTGAACATTGTTGACGCGCTGCTTTACCTTCTGAATCCAAATATGATTCTGCACGCATCATTATATTGGATCCGGACACGTTCTATTGAGCTTACTCGGTATTGACACCATGTTTCACATGTATACAGGCTAGTGCAGAATGCATTAAATAATGTTTTTTTAACATTATTGCTGCATCGGAAGAATCTTCGGGCAATCATATTTGAAGAATCATATTTGAGAATCATGTCGTCCGCATAGCTAATGTGATTTAGGCACAGATTATTGATACAGCAGCCCGCTCTCGTGTCCAGGCGATTTGATAATTCGTCCATGTATACATTGAACAGGATTGGGGACATACACCCTCCTTGCCTTACTCCTGATCGCAAGTATATCGGTTGGGAGTATGTACTTGCCCACCGTACAACTTTTCCTGCTGGGAGTGCCATCGGGATAGTGTGTTGATATACATGGTAGGTATATTTCTAGCTTTCAATTTCTCCCATAGGGTTTTATGACAGACCCTGTCGAACACTTTACTTAGATCTAAGAAACATCCGTAAACAGTAGTTTTTCGTTTTCTGCAAAATTCTATTATTTGCTTTGCGGAGTATATTGCCATATTAGTGGATAATCTATACTTAAAACCCATCTGGTTGTCTTTAGAAGTGAGTTTACCTTCTATTTCATTTAGAATTACCCTTTCAAATAGTCTTGCAATTATAGTTGCTAAGGATATTGGCCGGTAATTGCTGGAGTTGGTCATGTCGGGTAGATGGTTGTGTTTGAGAATTGCGTTGAACAGAATATTTAATAGTTTAGGTATGTATCTACCTCCGTACCTTATATGTTCGATGCTTAAACTATCATATCCCGGAGATTTACCGGCCTTAGTAGCTTTGATGGCCTTCATTATATTGTTTTCAGTCAGGTAGACATTTTGTCCATCATGTTCCATAATATCGGGAGAAGTCGGTGCGTCATTTACGGAAATATCTGCAAAGGTTCTTCTAAATGTTCTGGCGATTTCCTCTGTATTTGTGGACCCGTCAATTTGGCTGGCGATTCGAGTGTTCGGTTTGATCAGGTTGTTGCATTTCTTCCAGAATTGAGCAAACTGTTTTTTGTCAAGCGACTTTACGATATCGTCCATCTTTGTTTGTTCGGCAGAGCTTTGGCAGTGTTTGAGGGCTCTTTTGAACTCCTTCCTTTTCCGTTTCCGGATAAGGGAAAGAAGATGATGATGATGGTCTAGGGTCGGACTTGCAACCAGATTATGTCACGTAATATCGTGAAAGCAAAGTTTCATCTAATACATTTCACAAGCAAGAATAAAAACATTTTATAAATAAACAAAAGTACCTCCAATGGTAGGAGAAATGTGAATTGCACAGATAGAGGCACTGCTGAAAACCAACTACAATTCCAGGAGAAATCCTTAATGTATAGCTGAGCAGTGACCCCTTTCTCAATATAATCAATGATAAATTTAAAAAAATGTAAAATTTAAAAAATCTATTGACGAATAAATGTTTGTTATTATTATTATTATATATCTATCGTCCAGTTCATTAGTCAGATATCTACGAAAAATCGAAATTTGAGTTGGGTACGACTTTATATGTATAACTAAAAAAATAAAAAGTAAAACTGAATCCTCTATCTGAAACAAAACTCAGATTACTCAGAAACAACACCAAACCAATTATAATGCAGAAAAACTTGTAGTGAATTTAACAAAATGTTCAGTTTTCTTGGTCACTAGTAGAATATTTCAAAATATGGTATTTATACGCCGGACAGTTATACCTTCCGGTATTATTTTAGAGCATACCAAATATGTAAAACACGATAATGTTTGATTTATGGTGAGCATTTGAGTATTGCTTTCCTCATTATCTCAAAACTTAACATTTGGAGATGTCCGACTAATCAACTGGGCGATCGGTTTATCCAAAAGTGTAAGCCCGTACGAGCTCGGTGAAATCGATATCTTTACAATATCGGATCGTTATGCGTAACTTCGGATAATTTTATATCAATGTTTCGAGCACGGTTTCCCCGTTGACATCTAAATCGATGTTGAGAGGGAATAAATAAGAAATTGATATACGCTGGCAACACTGAAGGTATTTTCTATGAATTGACACTACGAAATCTTAAACGCCAAGCAATTACGTAAAAAATTGAATAAACAGGCAATGTTGAATTGAAATACTAACTAAATACGCATTAGCATTCCGCATTTACATTTTGACACTAAAGGAGAATTTGTTGGTTACCGAGGTCTTTAATCATATTTCAACCATTTTCGTTTTTCAAAAATCGAACGGAACAAATTGATTGAGCCTTAGATGCAATTATGTTTTTTTTTCATGAATACCGCACAAGAGTCCCAAACGCTCCCGTCTGGAACCAATGAGACTATGGCACCCCCAATCGGGGTATGTTGTGAAGTTGAAGGTAGTGGGAAGAGGAAGGTGGGGAAATACCTGGTTATTCAGATCTGGTCACCGAACACGGCTAAAGCCATTTCAAGCAACGTTTTAATTCTGAATGGTGGCCTTGAACCAGAGCGATACTGAGAGTATCTTCCATTCTGGAACGTGCCGAAAATATACAATATATTATTTTAAATGAATAAATTGTGAAATAATACAAATTAATCTAATGAAATATATTTGCCACGCCGGGATTCGATTCCGCGACCTTCGGATTGCGAGTCAAGAGCCTTACCTCTCGACTACGCCGGCTGTTAAGTTCAAGTCAATATTTTAGGCTTAGTTCAGACACGGCGGGAACCACGAGATTTGTGAATCGCACGGGAACCGCGTGGGTCTTATTTACGCAGGTATTTATATAATCATTCAGACATAATCGTGCGGTTAGTCCAACCGCGCGGTCACCGCTACTCAACCGCTAGAAAATAGAATCGTGCGGCGCCCGCACGGTTTTATTACTATGGAGATCTTCCTCAGTGTTCAGTAGTGTTGCGGGCACCGCGCGATCAACACGTCACAACGAGAGCACGCCTGAGTTTTTCTTCGCTCTGAGCTCGAAATATCTTCCCTGATTAGTTCAATTAGTTCATCAAAAGATTTTATTGACATTCTTAAATAGTCAAAAAATTTCCTCTAACATTCTTAAATTGGGATATAGCGTTACGAATTGGCCATGTGGCCAGTCGATCCCTTAATATTGGGTGCACCTAATACTGCGTTTTCCTTCTTTTCTTTATTTTTTTTTCTGGAGCAGCCACAGACACGCTAGTTCCTCTTCGACTTCCATCTTGAAACTGATCGCTAATCGCTAACTAACCGCTGATGTTTGAACAGTCGACATTTTTGCGGTTCAAACCGCACGATTTTATCAATCGCGCGGTTATCGCCGTGTCTGAACTAGCACGATGTTCTAAAACCGTGCGGGCGCCGCACGATTCTATTTTCTAGCGGTTGAGTAGCGGTGACCGCGCGGTTGGACTAACCGCACGATTATGTCTGAATGATTATATAAATACCTGCGTAAATAAGACCCACGCGGTTCCCGTGCGATTCACAAATCGCGTGGTTCCCGCCGTGTCTGAACTAACGCATTTACATTTCTATAAGATTCGTTAGTTCAAGACATTCATTAAATAAGCCAGTAAATTTGCTTAACGAACGACATGATTCAAAAACATGTCTATATTGATAGTTAATCGAAAGTTTTCTGATACTATCGGACTTAATATCTGTTAACAATCGTAGACCGTGCTCATAAATAATGATAACTGACCTTATGATAGATAGATAGATGACGGATTTGGTCAATATCGTATATCAATACGCATAAAACTTTATATCAATAAGGTTTTATGCGTCAATGCTAGTCCTCGGGTTAGCAATGCAAAGAAGTGAAACACCGATTGACATTTTTCACTTACCTTTGAAAAAACGTTTTTAATTTTTAATGTTAAGCGTAACTACAAAAAATAAGAGTGGGATGTGAAAGGTTATATATATTTTGAGGACAAACATTGTCGCACGAGGCATAACCACTTCAGTGGAGTACTCTAATCTTTGCGGGGGCGGGTGTTTAGTTTCCCACGCAGCGCCACTGGCTTGGAAAATCTAGGAGAAGAGTTGCACTGCAACTCACCAAACTGCTTACTACTTATGTGAATCTACGTATTATAATTTTTTTTTAATATACTTAAATATTTTATTATATTATAATGATAATTACAGAAGCGAAATAGTGTTAAATGATTGTTTATACTTTTGTTGAAATGCTTATTAATTTTGGCAGTATTTTGGATCGAGTACTGAATTTTGAGAGCACTACCCAGGACATAAATTGAGAACCCTTCACAAAAAAGTAAAATATTTATGGATTAATACCTAGGAGTATATGTAATGAGGTAGTTATGTAAAAAAAATAATAAAAAAAATAATGAGAAAGCGAGAATTATTCCCCAGTCAACTGTTTTTAAGAATGGCGACATTATCATTATGTTGAATAATAAGCCTACATACCTACGTGCCCTACATACCTACATTTTTTTTTTAAATTTTAAACTGTTACGTATACACAACCGAAAGCATATAACAATGTTAATTTGTTATTTGTATTTTAGGATTATTTGAAATTGAACTCTTTTTTGTTATCGAGTTTAATTCGTAGAACTATATATATTTTTTTAATTCAATTAATTAAATCGAATTTAATGATAACTTTATTAAAAAAATGAAATAATTAAACTTTGTATAAACCACTTATATGATGCGCAAATCCGACCGGTTTCGGAACAAACGTTCCTTCGTCAGGGAAAGCTTATACTAATTTGACAGTTTCGAACAATGTTTTATTATGGTAGGGGTGGAGCCGTTGCTAGTTAATAATGTAGATTGGGTGGGTAGGTATTAGTGTAGAAGCCTTGGAAATTAAAAAATCCCTTAAAAATAATGAATCTATTATCAACAAACAAAAAATATTGTCATATAGCCCAATCATGGATTTGTTCCCCTACCCACCCACTCTACACTAATACCTACCCACCCAATCTACATTATTAACTAGCAACGGCTCCACCCCTACCATAATAAAACATTGTTCGAAACTGTCAAATTAGTATAAGCTTCCCCTGACGAAGGAACGTTTGTTCCGAAACCGGTCGGATTTGCGCATCATATAAGTGGTTTATACAAAGTTTAATTATTTCATTTTTCTATAATGGATAACCACAAAGTAAGAGTTACATTCAAAAATATAACTTTATTAAATTCTACAAGAGCACACCTAGGTACCTTTTTAGCCTTAACCCATTTTAATTTTTATGATGTTTTAATGTAATATTTTCGAAAACTCCCCGATTATAATTGAAAATATTTAAGACAAACCTGCTATCATTAGATAATCATTAAAATAGGGAAAACCAATTTTCCTGCTCCTCTGTTTGAGGTTAGAAAGTATTCAATTTTGTAAAGGATGAATAAAATGGTATAATTTGTAGTCTTGGTAACACAGTTACTGACACTAACGTTTATCACGTAATAAATAAATAACCAACAATATTTTGGCCAGGTATTGGATAGGTTGGTTAGGTTAAAAAAAGAAAGGTGGGTACAACCCATCCTTAAAATATTAGCATGTTTAAAAAAAATCCAAACGTTACGATTCTTTATTATTTCTATAAAGTTATGAAAACAGTACCTTACATTTTGCCTTATTGCATAATATTATCAACATTCGACTGAAAAAGGTCTTTAAATAAAGGGTGTTAAGGGACGTACTTGACTTGCTTTAACCAGTGATTCCTGACATTATTTGGAGTAAAAAATGCAAACGAAATTTTTGTCTCTCTTTTGTTTTCAAAAACATTTTTGTTTAAAATTCTTCCACATTTTGTCGCTGTTTACTTAGCCGAGTAATCGCACAATCCATAACATCGACCGACACTGTCCAAAATTTATTGATTTTCTAGGTTTTTAGTTGAAAAAAAATCGAAAATGACACCGACACCTAAGTTTTAATTAAATTCAAATAATGTCATGAATCACTGGTTAAAGTAAGTCAAGAACGTCCCTCAACAACCTGGATAATAAATAAGCATCTCGTAAAACCACACAATTTCAAAAGGAAACGGTATTTTTTTCCTTTCTATTAATGCAATATTTTAAGATAAACATCACCTCGAATGAAAATAAATTATAATGATATTTTGAAAAGGATTATCAGATTGGTCTACAACATATTATCCAATAATAACATACCTACATAAAAAAAATTCTGACAACTTTGTGCGTACCAACATAATAATCACTATCTGCTTCAATAAACTGTTATATATTCAAAAAATTGATCACAAATATATTACAAGAAGTCACACCAGAAAGGATCTTGTGGTCCCAGGGAGCAATACGGCAAAGTATCAAAAAACATGTACATATCTTGGACCAAAAATATATAATAAAATTCCCCTATAATTAAATATTAAAGCTTGCAAAATGTCCCACGTCAGTTCAATAATAACAAAATGGTTGATTTGCTTAGATAGGGTGGAATCTGAAGAACTATTAAATAATGTCACTTAAAATTTTACATGGCCTATTAACGGCACATTTAGTAAAAATTCAGTACGAATATTATTAAAAAAAAAAAATTTAAAAAAAACATTTTTCTTTTCTTTTTCTTTTTTTGTTACAGAATAAATTTTCAGGCATTTTTATTGATGTATATTTAATTTAAAAAATTAAAATGAACATTTTGTTAATTTTTTTTTTTTGCGCTCTCACCAGCATTTGGTTCCTTGGCTTAATTTCGGTTTACGGAAGGTCTTCCAAAATAATAAAACTTTTTTTTTTATACTAACTATTGGCTGGAGAATCCGAATCCGAAAGAATTTTTTTTCGGAAAGCAATATTAACAAAGTTACACGACTTTAAAATTTTCTATACGCATACATGAAAATCGACATATTGGAAGTATTATGACAGTTTAAAGTCATAGAAACAGCCACATAAAATTAAGTGTTGCCATATCAATAACTAACTTAAGTAATTATTTTTTATAAATTTTACTCACTTTTGGCGTAAACGCTAAACTACTTGAAAACAGGGATATTTTTTTAAATTGACGCGAGCAGGCGGTATAAAGGGGCACAAACCATGTGACACAAACCTAGCGTAGCCGTTAAACTACTTGAAAACGTAGGCTGTTTTTTAAAATTGACGCGAGCAGGCGGTATAAAGGGGCACAAACCATGTTACACAAACCTAGCGTAGCCGCTAAACTACTTGAAAACAGGGATGTTTTTTGCCGTGACGCGAGCAGGCGGTATAAAGGGGCACAAACCATGTTACACAAACCTAGCGTAGCCGCTAAACTACTTGAAAACAGGGATGTTTTTTTGCCGTGACGCGAGCAGGCGGTATAAAGGGGCACAAACCATGTTACACAAACCTAGCGTTAGGTTAGGTTAGGTTAGGTTAGGTTAGGTTAGGGACGCGAGCAGGCGGTATAAAGGGGCACAAACCATGTTACACAAACCTAGCGTTAGGTTAGGTTACGCATTTTTAAGACTACGAATTTTCATACTTCGTCGATTTATAAGGTATGTTTGATGATATTATTGCATGGTAACATTTAATTTTGTGTGGTAAAACATTTTTCTAGTTTATCTATGACTTTAAACTGTCATAATACTTCCAATATGTCGATTTTCATGTGTGCCTATAGAAAATTTTAAAGTCGTGTAACTTTGTTAATATTGCTTTCCGAAAAAAAATTCTTTCAGTTTTGGATTTTCCGGCCCATAATTAGTATAAAAAAATAAAAATAAATTATTTTGGAAGACCTTCCGTAAACCGAAATTATTCCGGTTCCTTAGAACGGGCAATCTGCCTAGCTAGGAACTAATATCGACCCACAAGACATAATAACACTTGTACACATTTTATTTTATTTTATAAGTTTTCTGTCAACCGCCGTGACAGAAGGACGCACTTACTGTAGCACTATGATTTGTAACGAGTGTAATATAATAATAAACGAGTGTCTTGCATTTATGCAAAATAAAGCGGACACTCTAGATAAAGTGTCGATTACACAACTGTGCACTTCTGCATTCTCCGAGGAGGAAATAAAGCTGGCCAAGAACATCTTATTCGACAAGCTCCCAGATAAGCGGACCCTGCGGAAGGGAGACGGCAGGGTCAGCCGCGATCTTCAGGACATCCTGAGGGCCCTGAAAGAGACAGACCCCGACAAATTACCGGTGTTCGTTGCAAGACAGTTACATAAACTGCCGCCCGTTAACTTTGATAGTGTTGACATTTCTCGTCTTCTAAAAGATTTCAATGCCATGAAATCTGAAATACGACAAATTAAAAACGATCTAAGTGAATCATCGAACACAAACACAGCCGAAATAATGCAAGAACTTAGTTCACTACGAGATCAAATGAAGGAGATGAATATACGTAATGAGATGAAGACACCAATAAATCAACAAAACGGCGATAAACATGTGGGTAATCCAAAAGTAAACATTAACACAAGACCGGTAACGTACTTAGACGCCTGTAAAACGAATCCAAATGAGCCAACCAACACTACCAGCGCCCCGGCCAATACGCACACGAAAAACTCACGAGCAAACACTGCTACCGCCGATAATGTGAATGTAGATGTAACTAAGCATGCAAGGGCCGCAACCAGCGAACACCGACCAGAGCGATTTTAAAATCGTAGTGCATAAGAAACGCATTCACAATATGAGAGGCAAAGCGCAATCAATTGCATTAAAATCTGCGGATATTATCACGTCAGTATACGTATCGAGGTTTGCGACTAATACGACAGAAGATGACGTAACCACTTACCTAAAAAGTAACGGCTTGGATGGGTTCAAAGTAGAATTAATAAAGCCTTTCCACGCAACACCATTTAATTCTTTTAAACTTTTAGTAAAAGCAAACGAAGTTAAAAAATACCTAGTGGAGGAATTATGGCCGGAGGGAATTGTTTTCCGAAGATTCAAAGAATCACGTACACAGAACAATAACCAAAATGCATAATAACAATTTAAAGATCATATCGATGAATTGCAGATCCGTCCGCAGTTCAGAAAAATTCATTTATGATCTGTGCGATACACATGATATTGTTCTAATTCAAGAAACGTGGCTACTCCCATCGGATTTAGAGTTCTTATCCCATATACATCCAGATTACAATAGCTTGGGAACATCTGCAATTGATACGTCGAAGGGCCCGTTAGTTGGCCGGCCATATGGAGGAGTGGGTGTATTATACAAGCAATGTCTCAGGGCTGCCACGATCCCGTTGAATAATTGCCGCATGGCGGGCATTGAATTATTCCTAAATTCTGAAAAACTATGCATTTTCACCGTGTACATGCCAACTTGCACAACAGATCACTTCGAAGAGTACATTAACTGTCTTGCCGCCTTGCAAGCAATTATTGACGAAAAAGATTACACCAACTCCGTAATCATCGGAGATTTCAATGCACACCCAGACTCACTCTTTGGAACTGAACTGGAATCTTTCTGTCAAGAATATGATCTTACATGCGCTGATACCGTAATATTACCAGAAAACTCTTACACATATATCAGTGACGCGCATCACACCACCAGGTGGTTAGACCACTGTCTGGTGACGAAAAATATCTTCAAACAGATTTTAGACATGAAAATACACTACGACGTGGACTGGACCGATCACAGGCCTCTCTAATTGACCCTACAAACGGAAGGAATACCGAAAACCGAAATTTATTCATGTATAAAAACCGACCGTGCAACATGGAATCCTAAAAATGAACACGATATCCATAGTTATACTCGAACTTCACAAGTTTTTCTACAAAAAATTAAACAAGATCTTACGCGGTACGAGAGAAGTGACAACCCTGCTCGAGCTAACATCAAGACACTGTATACACGTATTATAGAGGCCCTGCGAAGCGCCGCGATTGCAGTATTTAACAATCGCAAACGAAGACTGCAACGACGTAAACAAATCTGTGGATGGAATGATTTTGTCGCACAAAAATACATAGAATCAAGACGTGCAATGATGATATGGATTGAAAATGGTAAGCCTCATGAGGGCTCAATTGCGGATGAACGAAAATTAAAGCGTGCTGCGTTCAAACTAGCACTGAAAAAATGCCAAAACGACTGCGAGCAAATTCAAATGGACAAAATAGCAGGAGATTTACACAGTCGTGATTTCAAACAGTTTTGGCTGAAGACAAATAAACACTGCAACGTGAAATGTAAAATTCCGTGCAACATAAATGGAGAAACAAACACTAAAGCAATTGCTAACATTTTTGCAGATCACTTCTCCATCTCTACTCCGACCTCACCGAACTCTGCAAGCAACCCACCACCTAGTCCTATCCCAAATGAAGACAGTGACCTCTTGATCACAGAAGACATGGTCAACACCGCCCTGAGATACATGAAAGCTGGAAAATCAGCAGGTCACGACGGATTGAGCACCGAACACATCAAACACGCTGGAGGACCAATTCTTCAACTGCTGGCGAGTCTGTTTACCGACATCTTAAAGAATGGATACCTACCAACTGACATGACAAGAACAATAATAACTCCCATTCTCAAATCAAAATCGTTGGACTCTACCTCCCAGGGTAGCTACAGACCGATTTCAATTGCCACCACCATCGCACGATTATTCGAACGTCTACTACTAAACCAGATCGGTCCCAGCTTGGAAACTAAGGACAACCAAATGGGCTTCAAACAGCAAATGTCTACCGATACTGCTATATTTACTGTGAAAAGAACCCTGGAATACTACAGGAATAAAAAGACCACCACGTATGCATGTTTTCTAGATCTGAGCAAGGCCTTCGACAGGGTTTCTCACCCTCTACTATGGGATAAACTCAGGGAAAGAGGCATATCACCGGCGGTGATACATATCCTCGACTTGTGGCATAGACAGCAGGAGAACTTAGTAAGGTGGAAAGATGGACTCTCCGAACCTTTCCTCCTGAAGAGCGGCGTTAGACAGGGAGGATGCATGTCCCCGATATTGTTCAACCTGTACATGGACGAACTCACCGATAGGCTAAACAATGCAGGGGTAGGCTGCCAAATTGGAGGACAGTTTCTGAACAATATCAGTTATGCGGACGACATGGTATTGATGGCACCATCTATAAGGGGCCTACGTATTCTTTTAAAGATCTGCGAAGAGTTTGCTGAAGAAACAAACATGCAATACAACCCCACTAAAACGGCTCTACTGGTCGTAAGATATGGACAAGGACCAAAAAATATTCCTTCAGCTACCCTGAATGGTGTGAACCTGCAGGTGACTGAAGGAACTAAATACCTTGGACACATAATCACCAGTAATCTGATGGATGATGACGTCATCGATAGGCAAAGAAGAGCTCTCAGTGTAAAAGCAAACATGCTCAGTAGAAGATTCCGCCTTTGCAGTACTGCTGTAAAAAGGACGCTCTTCCTTTCCTTCTGCGCAACACTGTATACATCTGAACTCTGGGCAAACTACAAGAAGAGTAGTATAGAAAGACTTCGGGTTCAGTATAACAACGCCTTCCGCATAATGTTTGGTCTCCCCAGATATTGCAGCGCTTCCCGGATGTTCACGGAGGGGCGAGTTCCTGGCTTTGCAGCCCTTATTAGATCCAGGGTGGCAGGAATGAGGGAAAGGATAACCAGCTCTGGAAACATCCTCGTCATGGAAGCCCGCCTCAGTCCATCATCCAGTATTGATGCACACTGGAGAAAAATACTGGCTCCTTACGTGCTCACAGAATCCTGAAAGCTTAATATTATTATTTCTTTTGTTTTCCTTTTACTACTATTAGCTTATTATCTTTTTTTTTTGTTTCGTGTACATTCATATCCACCTTCTTTTTCTTTTTTTTCCTTTCAAATACTTTATACTTTGTACATGTATGTTTATATTATACCCTTATGGAATGTGTGGGATTGCACTCTCCTCCCCACATACTGGAATAAACACTTATTTATTTATTTATTTTATTTATAGTTATTTTTCAATGTTATTATTGTGTTATTTTCGCCATACAAATGTATCAAATGTAATGTTATAAATAAATAAAATGCCTATAAGTCGTAAAATTTAAAAAAAATCTTTCGTCAGTATCATTGCATTATTAGAAAAGGTTAAATAAATGAAGAGATACGCAGATTTTTGATGACCTTTTCACCGAACGATATTTTAATGTCAATGGTCAACATTGCAATATGGAATACGAATATGAATTTGATTTGCGGATTCACGGAGAGGCTGAATGCTGAATAGCTTCGTTCAGACACTCCACCCAACGCATTTGAGTCATTCCTAACAAGCAAACAAATAATTAAGCGGGAAACACGATAAAATTAAGTGTATAAAATCAATTGATTGATCTAATATGTTAACAGAAAATAATTCACGGCCATCTTGATACAGCGTTATTTCTTGGCAATATTGAAAAAAATGTTCCCAATTCCCGTTGTCAATGTTTCACCTAAATACTGACACGGGTCATATAAAATGATATCGCCTATTAATATTTTAGCCCTCTGACCCAAATGTGTCGACTACATAATATAATAAGATAGAGTGTGCTGAAGTAGATATTTTCGTCGATAATTTACATGGATTCAGAAAAAAATGTTCTGCGATTGTTAAAATATATGTTGCGGTAATAATATTATTTTTCCTATTTGTGTCTTTATACGCGTGCCTCGTTTGCTTGTGTCTCTTGTGTCTCTTGTGCCTATCGTGTGTCTCGTGTCTCTCGTGTCTCTCGTGTCTCTCGTGTCTCTCGTTTCCTCGTGTCTCTCATGTCTCTCGTGTCTCTCGTGTCTCTTGTGTCTCTTATGTCTCTTGTGTCTCTTATGTCTCTTGTACCTCTTGTGTCTCTTGTACCTCTTGTGTCTCTTGTGAATAAATAAACAAATTATGTATCTTTTAAATAAATAAATTATATCAAAAATAGTACTCGTACCTTCCCATCAGTGGTCAAATATTTACTTACTTCCTAGTTGGGAGCGGCTCACGGTATTGTGTGGAGTGTGTGGATGAAGCTAACGCAGCAAAAACATTTTTTATGAATTTTTGAGCATATTTGGTATGTCAATGTGGAAATAAACATTAAACAGATTGAATAATAATTGCACGAATACCGACATCAAAATCAAACTAATTGATTATTTAATTTCAGGATTGCTTCCTAAAGCAAACTGATACAGATTTTATTATAGGTATTTATTAATAAATATTTGTGATACTGAAAAATCGTGGTGGAATCTATTGTATCTAATAATATGTTTCTTTACGAATTACGGTTAATTGCAATTTGATAGATTTTTTACTTAAAACTTAAATCAATGTGTATAGTAAATATGATTTTAAATGTACATAAAAGTCGAACGGGTACAGGCAATATATAAAGGAAACAAAATTTCCCAAGGTCGAGAAGAGCTTATAATCTACCTTCGTGCTGGTGAAGCGGAGAATTGAAATATTACTCGATTTTTCAATGCTTTTAGTGTATTCTCAATGTCCCCACAAACGACTTTGTGGGAAGCTTTTTTCCATTATTAGATATTTTTCTAATTTATTTATTTGAAAGAGACAAATAGCTTATACATAAATATATAGATACATACATATATAAATATGTATAACTAGGAAAATATATTGGACGACCTCCGTGATCAAGGAGTAAGGCTCATGACTAACAATAAGGAGGTCGCGGATTCAAATCCCGGCGTGTTTAAGAAAATTTTATCTGAATGATTTGTGTTATATCACATTTGAATCATTTAAAATAACGAATGGAACGTTTGCGGCACGTTCCAGAATGGAAGGTTCTTTCAGTATTGCCCTTGTGTAAGACCACCATTCAGAATTAACGCTTGATATAGTTTCAGTCGTGTTTGTTGACCAGATCTGCATATCCAGGTACTTCTCAACCTTTCTATTCCTTCCTTTTCCATGCCATAGCCTCACTGACTCCAGGCGTTAGAGAGCGGTTAACTCTTGTGCGGTATTAACATAAAAATATAATAAATAAACAAAATATATTAAAAAAACGAAAGTTTTTTTCCCATCAGTAGGTATTTTAATCTTTTTGGTTTGTTGTAATACCTGACTTAAAACCATATATAAAATAATAAATTTACGAATGAAGATGTTATGGTTCGGATGGATAAAGAAAAATAAGTTATTAAAACTATAAAAATCTGAAAACTTCCATATCTTTGACATGTGATGAGACATCCAGAGAAGTACGAGATCTTGCATCTCGTAATGCAGGGAAAGAAGACGGGGCCCTAGAAGAAGGAGAACCTCATGACTGAAAAACCTCAAGACAGTGGCAAGTCTACTGTAGAGCTGTTCCGGGCCGCAGTAAACAAAGTCGCATAGCCAACATGATAGCCAACATCCGTTGAACGGACAGGGCCCAAGAAGAAAAAAGAATACTATATTAGTTTATTACACATAAGGGAACGTACCTATACTACGTGACCCGTTCAGGGGGGGTCTTCAAAATACCACGATTGGTACAAATGAGCGGCGGGGGGCCTAGGTTTTTAGTCACAGAGGGGGGGGGGTTTAAAAATTGCAAAAAGTTGGTCACATAGTATGGGTAGGTACGTTCCCAATTATTATTATCTGTTAAATTACTCGCACGACGCGTCGCATATTGGGAAAAAATAATCGATACATAAATAATATAATTTGAGAAGGCTGAACTTCAATCTAAATGTGGCGTAATGTGGTGAAATCAAAATCAATATTGAGATATCGTTTTTATTCGGAATTCGCCCTTCGATACATTCTGGAATCGGTTAATGTTTGCTTTGCATCACGTATTCTGAGGGCAGTGGATATCACAAACTTTTGTTTTTTGGGACGCCATTTCTTGGTATAATGGTGTTATTACAGTATTATTTTTATACGTCTCTGCGAATGGGGCCTGAAATACATACTACTCTCCTTTCGTATGTCATAAAATTCTAAATACATTTTCGTGTTTATCTTGGAGTGGGTTAAATGATTTCATTTCGAATATAGATGTCAATAGCGTTAGGTATCTCTTATTATCCTGAATCATTTTAGTCCATGGATTTATATTAAAAAATTCAGTCTTTATGCGTTTGTTATTTTAGACCTGAATCGTGTTGTGCTTTTTACTCCTCTTTTAGACGGCCTTTTGAACATCCACGTATTATCGTATTAGGACATACAGCTTTCATTAATTCAACATCATATCAACTTGGAACTTAATGATCCTCAATTAGTCCGGACGATTTTAATAAATAATAAAAAATTCAAAGATGGAATCAAAGCCGGGAATGATCAAACTCCCCAACAACGGCGGCAATTTTTAACTCTCCGTGAAGAACTGGAGTCCAGGAGAAATAATGGGGAAAAAAATTTAACGATTAAGTATGTGAACTCCAGTCCTAAAATAATCGAGATGCAGCTTAATGGTGTTCCAAAAAACGGTTAATATTGCACAGGAATAATGACCTAAAACCAGCTAATAAACATAAATCGGAATCATGCAACATCTACTACCAGAATATCAGGGGTATCAAAACAAAACTCGGAAAATTCAAAGTTACAGCTCCCACCATCTCGCAAGACGTCATCGTACTCACTGAAACCTGGTTGGAACCTTCTATTCATTCAGCGGAGCTCGGATTATCGGAACACAACATATACCGAATGGACCGGAGTCACAAAACTAGTACCAAATCAAGAGGGGGGGGCGTACTAATAGCAGTAAATAAAAGCATAAACTCTAAATTAACAAAACATAAAAAATGATGTTGAGCAAATCTTTGTACTATTAAGTGGAAAATCATGTAAAACTATTATTGGCAGTGTATACATTCCTCCCAACTCGGACCTGTCGATATACAAAAATCACTGTGAGGACGTCGAGTAGGTAATAACAAAATATCCAGCACATAAAATGATTATCTGTGGGGATTACAACCTATCAAATTGTAAGTTTAATGATCCTAATTACTCGCCAATCTCTGATTGTGAAAGGGATATTCTGGATATGTGTTCCTACTTAAATCTTTCACAACTTAATAATGTACCCAATGTTAACAATCGCATTCTCGATTTGATATTTACAAATGAAGATGATGTAAATGTTTATGAATCTCCTGAGTTTATTGTCCCTATTGACAAACATCATCCTTCACTTATAATTTCTATACCCTACACTGTAGATGATAATCCTAAAATCTCAAGATCTTGTTATAATTTTAAAAATGCAGATTACAATAAAGTTAATGAGGCGCTGTCTAACATTGACTGGACAAGTCTTAATGAAGGTGATATTATCAAAATACTGACTTTTTTTACTCGCAACTCTATAATGTAATTTCAAATAATATTCCTCTTATCCAACACAAAGAATCAAAGTATCCTGTATGGTTTACTAAAGAATTAATTTGCTTGATAAATTGTAAAAAAGAATCTCATAAAATCTACAAAGAAAATAGATCTGTACCTAATTATATTAAATTTAAAAATATCAGGAAAGATTGCAAAAATTTGTCTAAAATTTGTTATAAAAATTATATAATGGAAGTCGAAAATACAATAAATCATGATGTTAAACACTTCTGGAAACACGTAAATTCTATGAAAAAAAATGAAGCCGGGATCCCTGGAACTATGAACCATAAACAAAGGAGTTCTAGCAACATAAAAGAAATTTTTTTTTTTTTTTTTGATCATATGAAGCGGATACTTTGTGATGCGACATTATTAATTTAAAATAAAACAATAACTTTGTAAACACCACTTTTATTTTTTATACTTTATGCCGACCGGGTTTCGCTACAACCGTAGCTTCATCAGGGCAGTATAATTCTCTACTAACATTAGGTTACATGTGTGTTATAATATATCATGGGCTGGACTCGTCAAGTGTAGGGGGAGGAAGAAGACATAGATGGAGAAATGGGAAGGGAACGGACGTGTTCTTTATCAATAGGGAACAATCTTAGTATGGGACTTTTATTTAAATTTAGTTGATTATTAATTACCTTACTATTAGTGTTTATGGCTTTCCTAAGTTCAAGTGCCTCTAAATTATCCAATCTTACACCGATATTGTTTTTATGAATCAGTTTGGCGCCGGCTGTTTTGTCAAATTTATGATCTTTTTCGATCAAGTGGTTTGCGAATTCTGAGAATCCAGAGCTGTGTAGACATCTGAGATGTTCTTTGACACGGGTGTTTATGTTGCACGCTGTTTTACCAATATAAAAAACTGAGCAGTCACTGCATTGAAGCGAATAAATTCCCGAGTGAGATAAGCTAACAACTCAACTCCTTCCTGCTGCTAATAAACTCCTTCCATAAACAAATTAAATTCACCTTAGAAATAGGAACCAATTCTACCTTAAACTTTTTAGATCTAACGTTATCGATAATAAATAATAAAATTGAATATAAAATCTATCGCAAACCGACGTTCACCGATATAACGATTCACAATTCCTCTAACCATCCCAACTCCCATAAACATTCAGCGTTTCATTCCATGACACATAGATTAGTTACAGTCCCTTTATCAAATACCAACTTTGCAATAGAACTATCTACGATCAAACAAATAGCAATAAATAACGGTTACAACCCAAACATAGTCGACAACATTCTAAATAAAAAATTAAAGAAATTATCCACAAGTAAATTTTTATACAACAGTCCACCTCATAATAATAATATACCAAGTAATAATAATCAACCGTATCAATGGCGTAGAATCCTGTATATCAATAATTTCTCTCAAAAAAGTGTTAAAAATCTCCCATCAGAAATCAAACCAGCATTTTACACTAATAATAATCTAGGCAAACTTCTAATGAACGGTAAGGACAAGGATGATAGCTTATCTCACTCGGGAATTTATTCGCTTCAATGCAGTGACTGCTCAGTTTTTTATATTGGTAAAACAGCGCGCAACATAAACACCCGTGTCAAAGAACATCTCAGATGTCTACACAGCTCTGGATTCTCAGAATTCGCAAACCACTTGATCGAAAAAGATCATAAATTTGACAAAACAGCCGGCGCCAAACTGATTCATAAAAACAATATCGGTGTAAGATTGGATAATTTAGAGGCACTTGAACTTAGGAAAGCCATAAACACTAATAGTAAGGTAATTAATAATCAACTAAATTTAAATAAAAGTCCCATACTAAGATTGTTCCCTATTGATAAAGAACACGTCCGTTCCCTTCCCATTTCTCCATCTATGTCTTCTTCCTCCCCCTACACTTGACGAGTCCAGCCCATGATATATTATAACACACATGTAACCTAATGTTAGTAGAGAATTATACTGCCCTGATTAAGCTACGGTTGTAGCGAAACCCGGTCGGCATAAAGTATAAAAAATAAAAGTGGTGTTTACAAAGTTATTGTTTTATTTTAAAATAAAAGAAATTGTTGACATGTTTGCCGATTTCTTTAAAGATGTGATTGAACCCGGCATTTCAGATGAACAAATTCCGATATGAATTTAATTCTGATATAAATTTGCAATTATCTAATATTAAAATTAACCTCACTGACATTACAAATTACATTAAAACACTTGAATCCAAATTAAGTTCTGGACCGGATCAAATTCCACCCATTCTGATAAAAAACTGTGCAGACAGCTTATCCATTCCATTGTTCATGTTATTTAATAAGTCCTTGTCAACGGGAAATTTCCCAAAACTGTGGAAAAAAAGTTATTTAACACCAATATTTAAAAGCGGGGATAAATCTGCAATTGATCATTATCGTCCAATTTGTATCCAATCATCCATACACAAGCTTTTCGAAAAATTGATTCTTATAAAGATAAACTCTAGCGTGAAATCCATCATTACAACTTGCCAACATGGTTTTGTCTCGGGCAGATCAACCTTAACCAACCTATCCCTGTACGAAAATTATATATCAAAGGCACTTGCTAATAGACAACAAGTCGATTCCATATATACTGATTTCAGCAAAGCGTTTGATAAGGTTTGCCTTAAAATTCTTGTTAACAAACTGGCGGAATATGGCATAACTGGTAACTTACTATCCTGGTTTATGAATTATTTGTCTAATCTAGAACTTACTGTCTGCATCAAAGGTCAACTGTCCTACACATTTAAAGCTATAAGTGGCGTGCCCCAGGGCTCACATCTAGGACCCATTCTTTTTAACATATTTATAAATGACGTTACAAATGTATTTACTCGTGTCTTTATATTGATGTTCGCAGATGATATGAAAATTTACCAAATTATAGACAATATTAATGATTGCTTATTCTTACAATCAAATCTCATTAGCTTTTCTGATTGGTGTATCCAAAATAAATTAACCCTTAATGTAAAAAAGTGTCAAGTCATGAGATTTTATAGGAAGAATAACCCATTGATTTTCACATATAGGATGAACAATCAAGCCTTAGTATCTGTACCCGAAATAAAAGACCTGGGGATAATATTTGACACAAAATTATCATTTATCTCCCACATTAATAATATAACCACTAAAGCGATGCAAATGCTGGGTTTCATTTTAAGAACTTCAAAAGATTTCAAAAATTAAAAAACTTTAAAAATATTATATTCATCCATTGTCAGAAGTCATTTAGAATTCAACTCAACCATTTGGAATCCATTTTACAATATTCGTGAAAAATCCATCGAGCGAATCCAACATAAATTTTTACGAAATATAAATTATAGATTCGGAATTCCTATTGAAAATATTAGCTACATGTCACTGTTGAAAATTATGGACCTCGCTACATTAAAAGAAGGAAGAATATGTACTGATCTATTTTTTCTGTATAAAATTGTTAATAACATGTTTGACTCCCCTGAACTCCTTAGGCTGATTAATTTTCATGTGCCTAGTAGAACGGTTCGTCAGATTGTACCTTACCATTGTAACAACTCAGGTACCAATTCAGAAATAAACTCAGTAATGAACCTACTGCACAGTACAGGGAATAAATATTACATGAATACCAACGGTACTGAAAGTCTATCAACCTATAAAAACATTGTCATTAAATCTGTATGTCTATCTAGATAAATTTGAAATGTTTATAAATTTTCAATATGTGTCGAATGTATATGAATGTGTATCCTTTATTTTATTCTGTTGCTTTTAAGCTGCAAGAAAATCACTTCTTTAAATGAATATGAATGTGTATCCTATAATTTACTCTTTTGTTTTAAGTTAAAAAATCTATACTTGATACTTATTTAATTGTTATCTCTTAATTCTTTGATTATAACAAATGTATTTTTAATTTTATCATATGTAAAAGCCCTAATTGGGCGTGTACAAATAAATAAATAAATAAATAAACTTTCCATAAGTCTGGAATGAAATTTTCCATAATTATGAAGTCTGCGAAATAGTATGAAAATGGTAAATATAGTTAGAAAGCGTACCCTTATTGGTATTATGTAAGCGACTTCAAAATAAATTCTTTCACGTCGAGATATTATAAGATAGTTAAATGATTATTGTTTGATTGTAGCATCTCGCGCGCGATTATGCACAATGATGTTTACAATGAGGGCAGAATTTGTTTCACATTTTTTTCGTTTGTATCATATAAATTTCGTTGTAGTTAATTCAACTTCTCCATTAACCTCATTGTTGTAATTCTCCTTTCTATTAATCCACCTTACCATTTTTTCATTGTAATATTTATCAATTAACTAGTTAATTAATGTTTAACAGTTTGTTTAACGTGCTTGCCCCCTGTCAAAAGCTAATATATGTGATTGCCCCTATCTAGAACGTGTTACAAAAATCAAATACTTGGGTATTATTTTTGACAGTAATTTAAAGTCGAAAGAACATATTATCACTACAGCAAACAAACTTCGAAAATCTATATACCTTTTTAGACAAACTCGCAACTTTCTTAACTTGAACCAACTCAAAACAATTTACTATGCACTATGTCAATCTCAAATCGAGTATGGTATCATAGCCTGGGGAAGAGCAAACGCTGCCGCCATTGATCCGATCTCCAAAGCCCAGAAACTAATTATAAAGATTATTCTAAAACTACCAATCACAAGCAGTTCGGATGAAATCTTTAGGAGAATTTGTGTTTTGGACATTAGGCAACTTTATGCCAAAAATATACTAATTTATCTATTCAAACATAGAACTGTTTTTGACAATATCCAAACTGTTCATGATACGAGAACCAAAGGGCAAAATCTTTTACTAATCCCTTTCGCCAAAACAACGTTTGGTCAAAGAAACATCAGGTACTTTGCAACAAAACACTTCCACTGACCATTAGACAGCACACTAATCACGTAAAATACAAAACAGACACCAAGTTTTGGATCACTACCAAAGCAGATCATATATCAACAATATTTTTAGAACCTCCTAATGCATGCTAACCCATTGATACGATGCTGATTGTCCTTGTACTTTTACTTTAAATGTAAATAACATTGTTTTTGTTATCCTTTATAAACTATTTATGTTAAAATGCGCCTGCTCTCAACACAGGAACTCCTAGTGAGACAGGCACAGCACAATTACCTATGTAACATAAAAAAATAAAGATTACAATAAAAAAAATAAAAAAAACACTTTAAAATTTAAATTCGTCTTCCAATAATTCCAATTGAACTTTCTTTCGAGTGTTTTGAGGAACAGGGAGAAGAATAATAAGAGAAGAAAGAATGCTTTTCATATCACTAAACCTAGATAAGGTGATTTCATGTACCCACAACATTTGAATGATTTTTTATAATTATATTCCTGGTTACGATTACGTCGCCTCAGTTCTTAATTGTCCAAACGACCATTTTAATTTTTGTTCAATCTCCACTTTAAAACAAAAAATAAAGTATAAAAAATGATAGTTTATCACCAAACTAAGAATGATTTAAACTAATGAGACCTTAACCTTTACGGAAACAGCTTTATTTTAAATACCTATCATAATGTTTCATTGAAATAATGAAAGAAAACCTTCGCCTCCTGTAAAATTTTCAAATGGTCGTTTGGATAATTAAGAACTAAGATGACGATTAGGATTTTTTTTATATTAGTTCCACATAGGACGCGCTAAGAAAAGTAATTCTCCCCAGGGTCTATGTCATCTTTAAGGATGCTGTGTGGAGGGTCTTTTTAGGAAAGAAAGGAGAGGAAGTTCTGGGAGAGAAAAGAGTATTAGGCGTGGGTAGGAATCTGGGGGTCAGTGTGTCCAGGAGTGATAGACGTATGAATCCATCCCTCCCACTGCGGTGCAAGACGATGTTCCGAGAGAGTTCGGCTGGAGAAGTCAAAGGGGCTCCCTCAATCATTCTCTCCCGATCAGGCCTGCCATGCAGTTGGTAGGCAGACGCATCAAGACCGCCAAGACCCGGACAAACCTAACCCCGTGAACCCGGGCACCCCTGCTAAGTCATCAAACGTAGCGAATCACTTGGGGTGATCTATGGCAGAGGTGTTGGTTATCCAGTAAATGGTTCAGCGGCGGCGATACCCATACCCGCCTCCAAAATTTAAAATGATGTGATTGTGTTATGATTTACATTAAAAGTTGGGCGTTAGTCTGTAACTGTTTACTACAAAGCCTTTAATTAATTTCACTAATACGTTCCTCTTATCGATAGAGAACAATTTATTAATTAATAAATTTTTTGTTAACAATTAAAAAAAAAATAAATAAATAGTTCATATCTCCATAAGAAGGATCTTAGTCTTCTAGGAGAAGTTTACACATAAGGGGATGGGGGCAGTTTTACTATTAAGTGATATGCGTCAAAAGATAGTTGCTGAACGGTCTGTAAGTGACATTGAAAATGTCGATGGTCAATGCAGAATCGTTAAGCAGTTGAGTCGTTGTGTTTATTGGCGCATTTTGTTAGGCAAAAGCCGTCGCTTTCGGAGCATAAAAAAAGTGCATGAGGTCTCCGACCAATATTTTTGTTAGATACATAGATTTTGTTAGATTAATAGTTCCAGAGATCAACTTAAAAAAATCTTTACCTAGAAATATTTATCGGCGGGCTTCTAAAGTGTTGCAATCGAGCATTTCTGTTATGTCTAATGTACAAAAAAATAATAAAATAAAAAATCTTGCAAAAAATTATGTGAATAACCATTATCACACAAAGTTTTCTGTTCAGTGTTTTCCAAAAGGCATGAATGATTATTGATAATATAAAACGAAAATATGAAATTTCCAAAGGACGAAATAATATTTTTACAAATTGATACCTTTGTCAAAACACGTTTTCAATCTAATGGAGGCTTACTATTTGTTTGGTTTCCTTGAAATCGAGGACCAATTTGGAGGTTTATTGACAGGAGCTTCCTTGTCGGACCAATAATACTTTATAATAATAATTATTATTATGACTGCGGCACATATTGGGCTTTTCTCTCTTCACTGGAAACCATATAAAATATTCGATTTATCAAAGCTCTTATTCGATTTCTTATTTATATAATTCGGACCCGCCTAGAACTATGCAATAATATATGCTGGATACCTACTCAAGCTTTGGTTTACTTAAAACTTATTGTTTTTGATATAATAACACGTAGATATTTTAAAAATATTGTTATAAAAAAGGGAAACCCGTAAAAAAATAATCTTTTACCTTTTGTTTGAATCTTTCTTTCCAGTGATCGGAATCAACCGCGCTACCATCCTTGCCAAATTCCGATTTTCAAAACTGATATTTAATTTGTATTGTTGGCACGGTTTAAAATATTTAAATTTAAGAAAAGTGTCAATGTGACAACGAGTCCATTTTCCGAGTTTCAGCTCAGTAGGACAGAAAGTGGGTTAATTATCACTTCTAACATTACGCGTCAGAAAAAAAAGTGAAATTCAAATAGTATTTAAAAATACACATTGTTTTAAGTTTTTATTCAATGACATTGAAGCACATTCAACACAAACCAAAACTGAAAAGTAAATGATACATTTATAAGCTTGAAGGTTGATACCGAGCATCAACATTTTTAATACTATTTTGTAATACTTTTGCAAAATTTGATAAAAAGAAAAGAAAAATCAATGTTTTTTTTTGCTCAAGAGTTATCTACTTGGTGTTTGGTTCTGAAAAAACATGTCGCCTTTACTTAGAAAGTCGAGCCTGGAAACTTTCGTAAACTTCTTGACACCAGAGCTCACAGCAGGAGAATTTTTACTGCTTAAGAATTTTAATAACTAAATGTTATGCGAAAACGCTAAAATAACTATTTTATTTATTCTATTATATATTTTAAATTGTAATGAGAATCGTAATCCCATCAAAAATTATGTTTTGGCTGTAATAAGTTATCAAAATTTCACAAACTTAGGTAATATAAGTAAACTACCTAAGTGAGATCTACCTATTAGCTACACCTTTTGAATTTTTTTTGTATATATGACATACTAATCTTTGCTTCCGGACATTATTTGGAGTAAATTTTTTTTATGAAATTTTAATCTCCGGTGACATTTTTTTTTGTTACGTTTCTTTCAAACCAAAAAAATATTTAAAATAAAACAATAACTTTGTAAACACCACTTTTATTTTATATACTTTACTTTACGCCGACCGGGTTTTCTTACAACCTTAGCTTATTCAGGGCAGTGTAATACTCTACTAACATTAAGTTACATGTGTGTTATAGATATTATATGATTTACCAAATTGGCCTGGACTCCTCTAGTGAAGGAGGAAATTAATAATAGTAAAAATAAAAGTGGTGTTTACAAAATTTATTGTTTTATTTTAAATTATAATGTCACATCACAAAGTGCTTCATATGAACAAAAATTTTTATTAACTTGTGTGATTTTAATGGGGGTATTTTAGGGGTGAGTTAATTGTTAGTAGGTATTGGAGAGGGAGGGTGAGGGGTTAGGCGGTTACTCGGCTGAGTGACCAGTGATGGCACGTGGAAGAAAGAGGAAAAAAAAATTCGATGTAACTGCAGAAGGAGAATAGAACAAAGTTATGCATCTGTCGCAGCCAAATCGTAAAATCAGGCTAATCATGATGCGCCTGAGGCACTTCACTATCTGCTGCCAGGCACTTCACGAAGTAGGTAGTAGGTAAGAAAACACAAAAAGGTAGATTTAAATGTATTAAAGTGTTATGAATAATGTAATCGAAAAAATGACATTTAAAGCAATCAAAAATAATCCGGAAAATAACGTTTTTATTCAAATATCGCACCATAATATATTTGAATAAATACTACAATATTAAGTGAACATTCCAAATTCACAGAATAAATAATTCAAAATATGAAATCATTATTTATTAAGGGTCTCCGTTATTTTATAAATGCGGGACTTTAAGACCCGACTAGTTATTTTATAAATGCGGGACTTTAAGACCCGACTAGTTAAATCTTTTTGTATTTACGTAACGGGCAGGCTGACCATGAGATTATGCCCGAGACCGGTACAGGCAACTTAATAACACCCCACTTTTGAAAATGGTCGCAGACGCCGCCGCCGGGTCCCTTATAAATTAATCACGCGTCAAGCGTTCTAGTAATAGGCTAGATTGTTGTTGTGTAATATTATTATTTGCCCTTCCCAAGACCTACCTGAACATTTGCACAAGGCTCTAACTGAAATAAATATTTGCTTTAGAACGCAAAGTGAGGTATGTAGAACAAATATCATACTTTCAGGGCTCCGTGAAAAGGGTTCCCTCTAAACCAGTCCCTTAATGCGTGGGAACCTGAATTTAATCATTTATGTTTAAATAAACGCTACTGCTTCTGTCTTCTCGGTAGCTATAAAATTTATTACTACCGAGTCGTTATTTATTTGTTTAATAAACAAAGATACATACTTCTTAAATAATTTAAAGTTTCTGTTTTTTTTCATGACAAGAGGGCTTTGTTGGTTGAGATATTTTAAAGGTATAAAGCCGGATTGACATTTTGCGCACAAGTTGTTTCACGACATTAGTTGTACTGCTAGTTTCACGTGTAAACATATGGTTTCATTATGCATGCATTAGTTGTATGCCACAAAGTTAGAATCGCGCTAAGGCGAATTTACGGCACCACCAGTGCTATGCAACTAATTCGATCACATCTTACACCGCAGTTGGAGGGATGTATTCCCACGTCCGTCACTTCTGGACACATTTTTCCTTCCCAGAACTTCATCTCCTACCCTTCCTCAAAATACCTTCCACACAGCATCCCCAAAGATGACACAGGCCCTGAGGGGAATTATTTACCCAGGCTCCTGTCTTCTTCTTCCTTGCGCTGTCCCAACTCATTGCCTAGGTAGGCTGTTGGGGTCGGCTCTTCTCGTTCTCAGGTTGTAGTTTCTTCTGTTCTGAGTATCGCCTTCATCCATGCCGTTTTTCCGAAGTATTTTGGAGCACTGAGTCATCCAGGAGTTCTTCGGTCTTCCTCTGGATGACTGTCGATGAAGCTCCATAGACATTGCCTGCCTCACTGTGTGGTCTGATGGTCTCCGTCTTATGTGCCCGTACCATCTCAACTGTCGTTCCTCCAGCTTACTGTTTATATCTGTGACAGCCAGGCTACCACGAATGCGTGAACTTTTAGTCTTATCTTTTAGTGATACTCCTGCCGACCATCTAAGCATTCGCATTTCTGCTGTTTCGTGTTGCATAGAGTAGGAGTTGTACATATTCCAGCATTTGGAGCCATACACTATTGCGGGTCTTACAATAGTCTGGTATTAATTTTTTTTTATTTTTTTTTATTTTTTTTATTTTCTTTATTAGGAACATTTACAGGTTTATAACTTTACATGCATTAAAAAATCACAAATTACAATAATTAGGTTATAAACCCAATAACGAATGTTCATATCATGCCACAATAATAATTAAAAAGTCTATAATTATAAAGTTTTTTTTTTGTTTGGCTTAATAATATATAGTTAGGAACTAGATATGTCTAGGGATAACCTAGCTATACTGTCTAGTATATAAAGATAAAGATACAGACAAGATAAGATAAGATAAAAAACAGAGTAGAAAAATAACTAAATGTATATACATATATTATAATAATAATGAAAATTGAAAAACACCAGACGTAATGTCGAAAGCGTTATATGTAAATATATATATAAAAATATAAGGAAAAGAAAAATAAAAGGGAAATGAAAGTAAAATATTAAAATAAAGTGTTCCAGTTTTATGTTAGATTGAATAAGTATTTTTAAATAAGATAATTACAAAATAAATTTAAAAAAAACTGAAAAACACCGGACGTGTTTAAAAGTGTAAGGTGGAAAAGTAATATATAAATGTTCACATACAAACACATATATACATTCTTTTAAACTTTCAATATAAAAATACATAAAAAAATTCAATACAAAGAATACATAAGAAATTACGGTATCAATTTCGTTACAATGAATTAAGTTATTTGTTAATTGATGGGTAATTATAAGGCTCCATTAAGTATTTGTCTAAAAGTGCTTAAAGTGCAAGAAAAAATATCGGTATCGATACATTTTTTGTTATAAAGATTGCAAGTTCTTAATAGGAAAGAATTTTGCCTGAGACTGGTTGAAGCACTTTCGATATGAAACAATGACTTGTCTCTAGTTTTCTTACTCGGGATTCTAATATTAACTGATGACACAAGAGCTGGACAGTCAATATGACCACTCAAGACTTTGTATAAGTAAGTCATATCCGCGATGTCTCTCCTACTTCTTAGAGTTTTAAGTCCATAGTGTTTTATAGAGCTGTCTATGTCATAATGACGCACATGTCTCTTAAAGTTCAAGTGATGTACAAATTTTCTTTGTACAGCTTCTACGCGCTTTGTGTGTATATTATACAGCGGATTCCATACAGGAGAAGCATATTCAAGATGACTACGAACGTAGGAGTAATATAATATTTTGAGGGTATGGATATTGGTGAACTCTTTTCCAATACGGAATAAAAATCCTAACATGCTCATGGATTTCTTAACAATAGTATCCACATGTGCCTTAAAAGAAAGTTTATTGTCAATAAGAACACCGAGGTCTCGAATTTGATTGATTTTTTTAAGTGCTTGACTGTTTGTAATATGATAATCATGTTCGATTGTTTTTTGTTTTTTTGTAAAGGTAATAACGTAACATTGGAGTTAACATTAACAAGTGGAGATAGTTGGCAGTACAATAAATATTAAGTCTATTAAGATCTTCTTGAAGTTTATAGCAGTCAAAAATAGAGTTGATAGAAAGAAATATTTTCATGTCATCAGCAAAGAGCAAAACTTTAGAGTGCTTAAAGCATTTTACAATGTCAATGATAAATAAAGTGAAAAGCAATGGTCCCAGATGAGACCCTTGTGGGACACCTGAAGGTACATTGATAATTTCAGAATTAAAACCATTCACTGCTATTATCTGGGAACGTTTGTCAAGATAGGAGACTAGCCATCGGTACAAATCACCATGTATTCCTAAAGCTAATAGTTTTGACAAGAGTAGACTATGGTCGATTCTGTCAAATGCCTTGGAGAAATCTGTATACACTGCGTCAACTTGGATTCGTTTATCCATTGATTTAGAAATAAATTCAGTAAATACAGCAAGATTGGATACAGTTGATCTTTTTTTCATAAAGCCATGTTGATTCTCAGTTATTACAGATTGAACACAGTCATAAAGTTGCTCATGAACAATTTTTTCAAAGATCTTACTAAAAATAGGTAATTTTGAAATTGGACGATAGTTCTTAGCGTCGTTTTTAGACCCAGATTTGAATACTGGCGTAATGAGCGCACATTTCCATTGGTCTGGAAAGACGCCTTCTTTCAAAGATAATTGAAAAAGCAGTACTAGAGGCATCGATATTTCTTTGACGCACATTTTTATAAAATGAGATGGTATTTTATCGAAACCTTCGCCCAATGACCAAGAGATGTTATTAATTATTTTTTCTTTTTTTTCCTTGGAAACTGAAATAGAACAAATGTTTATACCATTGTTTGCTTGGGGAATATTAGTTGATGTTTTGGGAGTTACATTATAATTATAAGTAGAGGCGAAGTGTTTCGAAAACATGTTACATATATCTAAAGGATTGTTAGCAGTTGTATTCTCTAGTTTCATAGTATTGGGTAACCCTGAACTATTTCTTTTACTTTTAACATAAGACCAGAAAATTCTTTGGGTCATGAGATATTTTGAGTTCAGCATTTGTTATAAATTGTCTATGACATTAATTAGACATTTTTTTTGTCTCGTTCGCAGAACACAGAATTCTTGATAATCCAAAGGATTAGACCATTTTTTCCACTTTTTAAATACCTTGTATTTTTCCTTAGTTAATTTTATTAAAGCCGGGCTATACCAGTAAGGATATGAGTTATTGACCTGAACTTTTTTAGATGGAACGTAAATTTGAATAATTTCATGTAAAATATCATAAAAACGGTTAATAGCTTTATTGGTAGATAAGTTTAAAAATTCTACACCCCAATCGACATTGCTGAGGATATTGTTTATGATTTCGTAATTAGCTTTTTTAAAGAGATTAATGGTTCTAGTGTTATTTACCATGGGTATGTCTAACTCTATATTCATATTAATAGTGATTGAATTGTGATGTTTACATTCAGGTATAAGATGTTGAGAGGTGTGTCAGTGGCGTAGCGTGGGTTTCGGCCGCCCGGGGCGGTGGCAAAATTTGCCGCCCCCCCCCCCCCCCCAACTTCCACAGGTACTTCTTCCGCAGATTTTCAAGCGCTGACCGGGGGGGGGGGGGGGGTAGATATTTTCTATTTTTTCATGCCGATTTTTATAATTCCATGTGCCGAGTACTCTATCAATAAAATCATGCTAATAAATTCTACTACAAATTTATATATAACTGCTCTCAGAAATTGATAGTGGTATGCCTGTAATAGAATTTACATCTTCATCACGCATAAATATGGAATGCAACTCAAATGCAAAGCTTCTCTAGGTACACGATGTATCGGCAACTTATTGTTATGTTGATAACACAAAACTGGTTTAAATTAATCCAATTACGCGGTGTATCAAAACTATACTCAGAACAAAAAGATGGTTTTTCTTTGATTCTAGCGGCACTTACATTCTGAACACAAGGATGGTTTTAATTAAATCTGTATGCAGTGAATTGAAACTACACTCAGAACATGAAAAGGGTTTTTCTTTGATTCTGCCGGCACTTACAATCTGAACACGAAACTGGTTTAATTAAATCTATATGTGGTGAATCAAAACTACACTCAGAATATCGGGGCGTAGGAAAATTTCGCCGCCCACTTATTTGGGTACTTCAAGCGGCGGCGGGATGGGGGGTGGGGTTGTGTTCGGAATCCCATTTTGTATTACGATCTAATTATATACGAGCCGGATTTTTTTAAAATCACATTTGACGAGTATTCTTTCAACTAAAATCATGTTTATAAATTCTACTCCAACGTTGATTTATTGATACTGCGTTAGTGTCCCCAAATAATAGTTACACACGCAACAAACAATTTCTCAAAATGGGTTTGAATTAAGTCTGTATGCGGCGAATATACTCCGAACAAAATAATAGTTTTTCTCTGATTCTGGCAGCAGGTACAGGATACAGAGTCTGCAACTAGAATTTTATAACTGAACTTCGAATAAGATAATATTTTCCTTTGAATCGTGTCAGCAGATGAATCCTCAAAAGGAATTTTACATTCTGGAAACTGGTTTAACCCTGATATTGAAAATGTGGATTGGCTCAAAAATACACACCTGCGAATATTCGAATTAAATTACCTAATAGAATAAACTTAAAATTTTAAATACAGATTCCTTTTAAAAAAAAATTGTAATAAAACTGTATCTTAACTATTTATCGCAATCACAAATTTATTTTAATTAAATGTGTGGGACAATTTGTGTCTCCTTTGATTAGACGGGTTAAATTAAATCTATATTTGGCGAATTAAAACTACACTCAGAATGTGAAAATGGTTTCTCTTTGATATTGGCAGCACATACATAGTCTGCAAGTAGAATTTTATAACTGCACTTCGATTAAAATAAGGGTCTCTTTCGAAATGTATCAGCAGATGAAAACATAAATGAAATTAATTCGTTAATACATTCTGAACACAATTCTGGTTTTAATTAAGAGTGAATCTGTTTGCGAGTTATCAGCTTTAATTAGTATTACTCTCATAACATGCGTACGGTTTTCCTACGAATTGCGAAATTTGCAGCTTAAAAAAATATAATTATTGATATTTTTAATAAATAATAATAAAAATTGTTGGATTCGTAAACGAAAGTATCGTATAACATTTTTAAATAATGATTTGAAATGGTTTAAATTTTTCCAAGATAATATTATTATTTATTGTGAAAATTTGCCGCCCCCCTTAAAAGTGCCGCCCGGGGCGGGCCGCCCCCCCCCCCCGCCCCCCCCACGCTACGCCTCTGAGGTGTGTGCTACGATAACAGGAAAAGAACTAAAACAAGATCTAAAAATTTGTGCCTGTTGTTCGGAAAAGTACAATATTGTGAAAGATCAGTAAAACACAGAGTGTCAGAGATTTTGGAAATTATTTCTGAGTGGTGACTATTTATTATTTTCATACTATTTTCGTTACTAATAGACCAGTCTATTTGAGGTAGATTAAAATCTCCCGCTATAAGAAAATTATCATCGTGATGAAGAGCCCGAAGATCACAAAGTGTGTCCATAAATTCATAAACGTTACGTGTGTGATTGACTCCAGGTGGAATATAAACACAACACAAATTGATCCTTTTAGAATTTTTAGTTATAAGAGTCACCCACAGGTCCTCAGCTGTCGATTGCCAATCTTTCCGCTCTACAACTGTCAGGTGTTTCTTAAACGCAATAATCACACCCCCTCCTCTTTTATTATCTATACGATCTCTTCTAAATACTACATAACGATTATCAAATAATTCCTCAGCGGCAATGCTTTCCACGAGCCATGATTCAGTTATCATAATGATACCATAATCATTATTAGTAATATTTAAGTAGAATATATTGGTTTTGGAACGCAGTCCGGTTACATTTTGATAATAAATATTAAACATTATGTAAGGGTAAAAAACAAAGCAGAGAAGTGAGTTCTAGAAAATCAACTAACTTGTGGAAGAAAATCAGGTGAGAGAAACCAAGGAGTTATGATCACGGATCCACACCACGCGCGCAGAGCTGTCATCTTTACGTACTAGGATGCGACCATTACGTATCCATACGTATTTATGATTAGTTTCCTTGGCTTTTATCCTTGTAGCTGCGTGCAGGACTTTATTAGCGGGGGAGAGGTGTTCGCTGACGTAAATTGGTGACTTCGCGCCGTCGATGCCAAGGTGTGCCGAGTTTAGTTTATTCATTTTGTTTTTTTTTGTTATAATTGGCAACTGCAGCCAGGACTTCATTCTTTATTCTTTATTCTCACGCTTGCGAGCTTTACTATTATTGACTTGGGTCGGTTGGATTCAGGTTTGACCTTAGGGACCCGATGAAGGTTAAGTATTTCAGACTCAGCAATTGGGCGGGAAATTACGGTACCAAGTTGTTTGACAATAGATACCAAGTTCTCAGATCTATTCTCAGGTACACACTGAATTTCAAGGTTATTCAAGTATATCTTTCCTTTAAGTTTAATAGGCATTTTGGAGTCTCACTATATTCATGTTAAGGATCAGAAATTTAATCCATCCCACACCTATTCTATGGATGACATCCGCTGCACATCCTCTGTCTCTGTGGATTAGTGAGCCCAGATACTTAAATGAATCACAGTTGGCTAATGTTACTCCATCCAGTTTCATCGAAGGAGTTACAGCAGGTTTCCCCGGGCCTCCTGTGTGGAACTAATATTAAATAAAAAAAACGTAAGACCAGGACCTTGAACGAATTGAAGAGATTACTTCACGAATCCATCAGTACGCCTTAAACTCGTTACATTTTATTTGAAAAACCGCTTAAAATACTTTTCAATGTATGGAAAAATTATAATATTAGTACTAACTCCATCAAATCAGGTTCGCTGTTCCTAGAAATGGTTCACGACTTGTAAATAATATTCCGTTAAATATTAAAAAATATATCGAAATAAGCTGGGGTATATCTCAGGTTTATCGAGAATGTGCCATAATTTTAATGAGAATTCTAAAAAATATTCTATTTATTTGACAATGTCATCACTGGCCACCTTCAAATCATCTTATATATAAACATATCATGTCACGGTGTTTGTGGGCGCACTCCACCGAAAAGGTTTGACCGATTTTTATGATTTTTTTTATGTAAGTATTTATATATTTTGTAGGTATGAGAATAGGTTTTAAAGTATATTTCATACCGCTGGGTGATTAAGGTATTCCTATTCAGAGATTTTTTTTTGACAATTTAACTTTTTTTTTCGCATCAAAAAATACTTACAACCTCAAATTTTAACCCTCCTACCCCCACCCTCCCATTTTTTAATCGCGATTTTAGTATTTGTGCATGAACAAATTTAACCGTCTTTCGTATTTCAAACAGAACAAAATTATTTATATTGTTGAATGAAAGATGGCGCTTCGTCCGCCTCATCGAACTTTCATCCATACATGCGCAAGACATTCACGAGAAGCGTCGCGTCATTTTGATATTTCATTTGGAATCATGTTCTCGCGTGGGCAAACCATCGAGCTTATTTGTATTGGCTAAAGACGGACTGACAAAAATATCGTACACTCAATTGCTCTTCGAAATTAATATTGATTTTTCTTCATTTCATTTTCCTACTTTAGTTTTTTTTTTGTTTTTTCGGCGGTCATTCCTCTTTCTGTCATAGATTCCATCCCCACACACTTACAACACATTCGTTATTTTTTATTTAACAACCAAAATATTCACTAGAAATAATTTATTTGGCAAAATAACGTTTGTCGGGTCAGCTAGTCTCTAAGATTTAAAGCTCCCTATTGCAATGTTCCATAAACTTATTGTTCTAAAAAATTCTTGCAAAAACTTATTATTGTTATGTAATGTATGGTATGGTATGTGTAATGTATGGTATATGAAAGTATTATGTTATCAATGCTGTCTTTGTCTTCAATTAGTGATAATATCAACCATGTTCAGTGTAATTGTATTTGTGAGCGCTTTGATGTGAATCACTATTGACAAACCTTATAAAAAAATAAAAAATAAAAACTAAAGCAAAACTGAACGAACTGAACCAATAACAGGTTTCCACTGATATTCTTAATAAATTGTTAGTAATTATAAAAGAAAAAAAGAGTTACTGAGAGTTAAAGAGTAGGGGGTGGTGGAAGGAAGGGAAAGAGGATGGATCTAATCTGTGTAGAGTAATTAATGTATATTGCTTGAATATTCTTTAATGATTTTAAGTTTGACGTTGGAGGCGCTAAGTTGAGTAAATCTAATTAATTATGTGAAATTTAAAAAATGTATGATTCGCGTTGAGTGAATGAGTTTTGCTTTGAGTTGGTGTTGCCGGGATGTTTAATGTGTGGTTTCAGTCGGTTGGTCTGAAGGGCAATCTTAATTTTTTTTGGAAGCAGCCTGGCATCCCCAACGGTGACATAGGCCTTGAGGAAAATAATTTCCTTCAGGGCCTATGTCATCTTTAGGAATGCGGTGTGGAGTTTTTTTAAGGAAAGTGAGGAGAGGACAGGTCAGGGAACAAAAAATGTTTAAGGGGTGGGTAGGAATCTGGGGTTCAGTGTGTGGAGGTCATCCGCCGCCATGACCCAGACAACCCTTGCTGAGTCATCAAACGTAGCGAACCACTTTTGGTGACCAATGGTAGAGGTATTGGTTATCCAATATATGGTTCTCGAGGCGGCGGTACAAATTCCCGCCTACCAAATTGTTTGAATTCAGGGCAATCTATTAGAGAAATAGAGAGGTGGCAATTTTCGTAAAAATTCTACGGCTTTTTCAATGTCGAAATCCTGAAAAACGCGGCTGACTCCTCATGACTCGAATGAGGACGAAAGCCCCGAAAATCAAGGGATTTTAGAAAACGATTTACTTTATTTATTTATTTATTTGTAAGAAACAAACAGCTTTTACATAATATACAGTGATAAATATACAAGTGAACTGAAGTCAAGCCACAGAAGTTTCTTATGCTAAAGTACATCGGAAATGAAGTTTTAATATCTTAAAATTGATTTTGGGTTATTGGAAGGGGAATATAGGAAAATGATAGGAGATGCTTCCAAATTTACGAATATTGTACTGTGATTGCATTTAATACGTTTGCATCAAGTACACACTCTCTTTCCTCCAATAAAGAGTTACATTTCACGCATTCCGGCCGTTCAAATAATATGCTTCCATGTGATGCTGGCAAACACGGTCTAATTATTAGGTTTAATTTGGCACCGCGTCACAGAAAACAAACGTTGATTATCATCCGCTTTACAAGCCTAACTGAAATACCGCGTACAATTTAAACTTTCAGAGTCGCCGACGAAGAGCGCATATGGAATAGTTATTATGAAGGATTTGCGTTTGCGAGCGACGGAAAATTGCAAATCCGAAGCAATGAATTATTTCTCCAAGTGGTGCACGCTAAATGACGGATTCCAGAGAAATTGTATCTAATTAAATCGTTTGTGATCGTGGAATACTAAAGCCATCAAATAATGTTGAATTAGTAGCACTTCTAATTAACTTCTCTACAGAATGACTGAAACATGAAAGTAAAGCTTGTACAGGATTTACTAGTGAGAAAGAAAAAATTACAATTTTACCTAATAAATCTTAAATCTATCTATCTATCTATCTATCTATCTATCTATCTATCTATCTATCTATCTATCTATCTATCTATCTATCTATCTTCTATCTTCTTCTTCTATATAAATAAAAATGAATCGCTGAAATGTATGTACGCGCATAACTTCCGAACGACTGCACCAAATTGGATAATTCTTTTTTTGTAGTGTTCGTTATTGTCAGGACAAGGTTTGTATAAAACTACTGGTGAGCTCTGGCGTTATGAAATTTGTATAAAAAAATGCAAGAGGTGGCACCCGAGCAGTTTGAATACAGAATGTAACGGGACTGAATGTACGAAATTCTGGAGGGGGTGGGGGAAGGGGAACTCGGGAGGGGGGTTCGTGGGACGGGGGAAGGGGGGGAGTGGAATGGGCAAAGGGAAGGTGGAGGAAGCGGAGTGGGAACGCGAGAGGGGAAGGGTATGCGGGAGGCGAAAGTGGAACGGGATGAATGGGAAAGGACACGCAGGGACAAACAATTTCTTTATTAAATGGCGTAGCAACGCATGCCGGGAACCAGCTAGTAGATAATAATTGTTAATCCAACAACTTGTTTCAGGATATTATCCCGTTGTGGGTTAGTTTATAGGCAAATCTAAAGTTTTATTCAGAGATTGATGAAATTTTGCACATTTGACCTTTAAATCAAAAAGATCACTGTTTTGATCATGAAAAATCAACTCACCTGTTTTCATTCCTAAAAGGAATATTTTGACCTTTCTTGATGCTTTTTTGCACACTCGACGTAAAAAAAATAAGAGAACGTAATACATTTTCAGTATACTTTGCATGCTGATGAAGGGACCGTATTGACATTTTTTTAAAGTCGATAAAACAAGTAATTTTAAAATTTTAAAAAGTAAAACACTTTGTATTACTTTTTAAATCCATTTTCAGATAGGTTGTAATTTGAAAATAAATTTTGATGACCGAATTCAAGTAAGAGATTCTCTATTTCTTACAGAAAAAAATCCAAAGAGGTTAGACAGATTAGACACTGACAACACCCCCACAATTAAACGAAAGAAATTTGTCACCCCATATCCCCTTGCCCCTCCCCAAACGCCAAAACCCCCCTGCCGCCGGCCCAAATAACACTTAACCGTGTCTAACTATTGCCACGTACCTGTCTCCCACGGGACCACCTATCCAAACTAGTTTCATCTTGTAACCAGTACCTACTGTTTCGGCTTAGAGGTTATAATCTCTGGCAATTAACTTCTGCGTAAATACAATGGCAAATAAATATAAAGGATAGGTCAAACTCACGGAAGAGGGCAGGTTCTTCTGGAACGTAATTCTTTTCTTGATGAGATCACCATTTAGTTGCAGTTCACTTTTTTTTTAAAACTGAATTATTGTTAATGCTAATAGTTTTGCTAGAATGCGCTGCGACAAGATAGTTGCGGTAGTTTAATGCGAGTTAGGTATAACTATGACTGCGTCCGGCTGTGATGATTGTTAACATACAAACTTCGAGCACCGAAATTACTTGCGATTGCTTGCGATAGTGACAGCAGGGAATCATAAGGGGAGCGGGGGAAGGGAGATATTCATTGCCATAGGAAATAAATAATATTTAAATCCAAAATAAACACAAAAGCAATCCGCCGAGCGCAACCAATATTATTGGCGCTAACATGCCCCTCAGCCTTGACAGGATGGTCAAAATAAACCAACATGCGAAACGAAAAGAAAATAAAAATAAATACTATTAAAAGATAGCAATTATGTATATATGCCTACTTGAACTAAACTAATTAATTATTAGGTATTATAAAAATGGCAAGAAACATGAGATTAATAATGAGCGTGTAAACTTGGTTTACGAGAAACCTTGTTTTGGTTGCGAGTTACGTTGCTTTGCTTGAGAGTAGGTGCGTTTCCGACTAGTACGTACCCTAAACTGGTTTCGATTGCACTCGGTAATGATTGAGTGCCCTTTACCTTACCAGGTAAAAGGATTTGGCCAAAAACATTGGCACCAATGATTGCATCGATGACCCCTGGGATGTGGAATTTGTCGTCGGCGAGTGGCAATTCATTTAGATAAGACAACGCACTCATATCTATAGAAGATGCCGGCAATTGGGTTGTAATGCGATCCACTACCAAAGGTCGAATGGAGAAAGATGTTTTATTATTATAGCGAGACTCAAACTTTAAATTAGTCATTCCTTTAATGCGTTGAGAAATATCTCCAATGCCTCTAATGGTTGTATGATTGCGATCTGTGAATAAGGGTAATCCAAGGCGTTTGCAACAGCTCGTTGTAATAAATTCGCTTTGTGATGCGCTATCAATTAAAACGCGTATTTTCTGATAATTATTCCTGGAATCAAGAACACTAATAGATGCGGTACCTAATAAAACGGATTGATTTGGGGAAAAAACGTTTGCATCTCCATTATTGAGAGTACATAATGTTACATTATCAGATTTACTCTCAGGTTTGCTTTTGGGATTTAAATTTCGCTCCATATTACGAGAAAAATTGGATGAAGTGTCATCAAAATGCAATAACGAGTTATGGTTTTGATTACAATATCTGCACCGATTTTCCGATTTGCATGTATTGGTAGAGTGCATTGTACTTAGGCAATTTCGACATAAGTTTTGTTTTTGAGTTATCTTAAACCTACTCTTAGGTGATGCGTTTAAAAATGTTGGGCATTTAAAAATGAATGTATGGTCTGACAAATTACATAACGTGCACTTATAGTGTTTTGCTTTGTTATGCGTTAAACTAAGAAATGCGTGGCTATATTGTGCTTCCCGTAAATTTTTTTTCTCGAACTGTTGTGATTTCGATTCTGGTAATCTTGACGTTCTATGTAGTATTTTGGCTTGTTCACGTAAAAATGTTACGAATTCATCGTACGACGGTGCCTCTGATTTTCTGACCGATGATTCGAATGCTACAGCTGTTTCTTTGTCTAGTTTTTGAGTCCCTATATAAAGAAAGAAACATTGTAATAAGTTAGGAATTTTTAATTGTTGCAATGCTGAAATTGATGAATGAAATTGGTCTATAAAAGCTTCTAAATCCACTGCAGTTGGTACTGTTATTGGTTTTATATTCAAAATTTTATCAAAATAATAAACCGCGTTCGCCCGGGTATCTTCGTATTTTTCCGTTAATGCCTTCCATATAAGTTGGTAATTTTCGGCTGTGGTTGGAATTCCGGCACAGATATTTAACGCTTTTCCCGACAAAGTACTTATTAAATAATGAATTTTTTCCGTGTCGGAAAGATCTATATTTTCATGAATTAATTTTTTAAAAGTATCGTGAAAAATTCTCCATCCCATTATATTTCCATCAAAGGATGGCAAAGTTAATTTTGGCAACTTAACATTGAGATTTGATTTATCTAACTTCGAATGCGTTTCAGATAACTCACTTGTATTGTCACATGTCTGTTTTGCGGTTAACTGGATTACAGAATATAAATCATCAAATGATTGTTCCATTTGAAAGTTAGGAATAAAATCTGAATTTATTTGCATTTTTAAATCATTAATTTTATTTACTAATTGAATAAACTCTTTTCTGATCTCCAATAGCAACGCTGCATTGGCACAAAATATGTTTTTTGAATTAGATGATTTCAAACCCTTTATGCTATCATAAATTCTCTGAATCCTTGCAAATTGTGAATTCTGCCTCGCTTCTAATAATTTAATGTCTCGTTCCATTTTGGAGACGTCTGATTCATCCGGCATATTGTCAATTTATTTGTTAATTATAATAGGCTGAAGATTATTTCGTGATGACGTACGTACGACCTATCTCAACTACCCACGATAAATTTATATGCAATGAAATACGTGCGTAAATGTTTTCAAGTAAAAATGCGCGCTGGTTCTTTTAAATTACACATCCAGGCTAGATTGGACCATAATGTTTCGGCTTAGAGGTTATAATCTCTGGCAATTAACTTCTGCGTAAATACAATGGCAAATAAATATAAAGGATAGGTCAAACTCACGGAAGAGGGCAGGTTCTTCTGGAACGTAATTCTTTTCTTGATGAGATCACCATTTAGTTGCAGTTCACTTTTTTTTTAAAACTGAATTATTGTTAATGCTAATAGTTTTGCTAGAATGCGCTGCGACAAGATAGTTGCGGTAGTTTAATGCGAGTTAGGTATAACTATGACTGCGTCCGGCTGTGATGATTGTTAACATACAAACTTCGAGCACCGAAATTACTTGCGATTGCTTGCGATAGTGACAGCAGGGAATCATAAGGGGAGCGGGGGAAGGGAGATATTCATTGCCATAGGAAATAAATAATATTTAAATCCAAAATAAACACAAAAGCAATCCGCCGAGCGCAACCAATATTATTGGCGCTAACACCTACTATTTGGTTAAACTTCGGAGGCTTCGTGGTGCCGTAAATACGTTTCTAAGGCGGCTTTCACCTCCGCGAATTTTAATTCAAAGGGTAATGTTATAATAGTACTATCATTGTATTACGAGATTGTACTCATCCTACGCTTCTAATGCGTTTTTATTTCCTTGAATTAAAATTACAAGAATATGATTTAATAATAGTATGGTTTTATGAGATTATACGCTTCTAACACGGTTTTCAATTCAGCGTATTTCAATTCAAGGATTGTATAATGAGATTACATACATAATTTTCTATGTGCAGATTCTTTGTAACATGACAAAATAATGATATTAATTATGATTGTTATAATTTCGGTGGTGCGTACGTAACATTCTAAAATTCACGAACTCCTAATGTTTTTTTTTTTTATTTGAGTGTACCAACTTGAGGCCGTTGGGACTCTGAACTTACGCACATTCACACCATTGAACTAACGGAACAAGAAGTCCAATCAAGTTTAAAGTCGTTAGATATAAACAAAGGTGCGGGTCACGATGGAATACCGACATATTTCCTCAGATCTGCGGCGTCGTCACTGTATGTTCCACTTACCATAATATTTAATAAGTGCCTGAGTGACGGGGTTTTCCCTGATAGGTGGAAGTTGGCTTATATTATACCAGTCCACAAGAGTGACTCACGTCAAAAAATCGAAAACTATAGGCCAATATCCATTCTCTCTGCGATCCCTAAACTCTTGGAAAGGCTTGTCCATGATAACATATATCCCCAGCTTGCCGCCAAAATCACAGAACAACAACACGGGTTTGTAAAAGGCAAATCTACCATGAGTAATTTACTAATATACTCAAATTTCTTATTCACTAGCATGGATCGAGGCCACCAGGTAGATGCAATATACTGAGATTTCAAAAAAGCTGTCGACAAGGTTGATAACCTTATTCTTATTAAAAAAATAATGTTCAACGGAATTAGGGGAAACTTATCACGTTGGTTTGTCTCATATTTGACAAAAAGACAGCAAGCTGTATCATTACGAGGACATACTTCTATGTGGGAACCAGTTACTTCTGGCGTGCCACAGGAGTCAATCCTGGGTGCGCTGTTATTTATACTTTTTATTAACATTGTTACTAAATGTTTCATGCATTGTTTATTTCTTTTGTACGCCGATGATATAAAAATATTTGCCATGGAATTTAAACGATTGTCTGCTCATCCAAAGCGACTTAGTAAGATTCGAAGCATTTTGTAATGAATACAAAATTTACCTAAGTTACAACAAATGTAAACAAATATGCTTCACTAAAAATCACAACGCTATTATACACAATTATTGTATTGGTAACTATTTACTCGAGCGCGTTTACTGTATAAAAGATCTAGGGGTACTTTTTGATTCTAAACTCCATTTCGATGCGCACATAGAGAATATTGTGAATAAAGCTTACTGCATGCTAGGATTTGTTTTCAGAAACAGCCGCGAATTTCGAAAACTGGAAACTTATCTTCTACTTTACTACACGCTGGTCCGCTCTCAACTTGAATACTGCACCTCCATATGGACACCACTTTACGGTGTCTATAAAGACAACATTGAAAGTATTCCAAAGAAATTTCTGCAATACCTCAATTACAGAATGAGCGCACCTAAACGGGGGTACATAAATATGCTCTCGAATTATAACGTCTCCACTCTAACTAACCGGCTAACATTCCTTGACCTCATGACTCTATATAAAATCTGCAACAACATTATTGACTGTCCTGACCTACTGAAACTAATAAACTTCAAAATACCACCCAGAGTAACAAGGCTTAACGACTTATTCTATATTAGCCGGACGCGTACAAATGTTGGTGTCAGGGATCCAATCAGAAGAATGTGCGAATCGTTTAATCAAAATCAAAACCTCAAAGATTCCTACTTATTTTTTGATACACGCAGTACCTTTAGTAGAAAATTGAAGGCTGTTTTCCTACAAAGTACAATAACTTAGACATTACTTGGTTTATAATTTTAACTACCTTTCTTTTTTTAAATTTATGTATGACATTATTTTTTATCTATATTTATGTATTTTTGGTCTTACCATCAAAATTCCAAAAACAATTTGTAAACTTTTATAAGGATATTGCGCACATTTTTTTCATCTCTCTATTTGTAAAATAATATTCTTATGTATATACATACGTCTTTTCCGTATTTAAAAGTAAAAATATTTGCATATGTTTTTATCTGCTGTTAATGTTAATTCGTGAGAAATAGTTTGGATGCAGGTGAATTCTCTATTAATTGTTTTGTATATTCTTGTCAATTGACATCTGTATCTGTATTTTCTCCTTAATAAAAAAAAAAAAAAATTACGTGTATTAAAATGAATTTATTTTGCCGCCTTTCTTAAAATATGTCGTAATAGTCAGAATAATAGCCTTAAAAGCAGTTGATCAGCGTTGGATTCTCGGATGTGACAATTTTTTTACGTCAAGTGATGGAAACAATGTTAACGTTTTATGTTAAATTATAATGTGATAGAATATTTGCAGCACGTCCCAGAGCGGAAGATACTCCCAGTATAGTCCTGGTGTAAGACCACCATTCAGAATTGAAATGTTGCTTGAAATGGCTTTAAACTGTGGTGACCAGATCTGAATAGCCAGGTATCTCCCTACCTAGCTCTTCCTCTTCCTCATCTCCTTCCCTTCCCACTACCTACAGCCTCCAACATACGGCAATTGGAAATGCCATAGTCTCACTGGTTCCAGATGGGAGCAGTTGGGATTCTTCTGCACTTAAAAAAAGACTATTATAATTATTGGTTATCTTACAAAAGACACTTTTATTTTAAGAATTACAGTTTAATTTAAAATCGTAGTTTTTGTTCCACTTCAAAACCAATATTGGAAAGTTGTAGCAATAACATTTTTAAGTACTTGTAATATCAATTTAATATAATATATTTTATATTTTAAAGAATTTTCTCCACTGAATAATAAAACAAAGTATTTACTAGTAGTTCACAGAAATATACTTGACGAAAAGAGCGAAATTTTTATTACAATTATGATTGAAATAAAACAAAATTCACGCAAAAAAAACATTTAACACCAATGACACTCAATTGAGTTGTTTAATATTGAAACACCGTAATATAAGTCTTTGTAACTCAACGACTTTGAACTCAATGCATAAACGTTATGTAACTAAATTCTGCTGAATCTTGAGTAACTTGACTAACTAGAAAGCATTGCGTAATGATATGAATAACTCAAAAAGCCGATATTTCAAGAGAATTTAAAGCTAACGTAAAGCTTTCAGAAATATTTAATTCGATCTAGATCTTGAAGAAGACACTCGCGAAAACTCTTATATTCATTTTCTACCACCGCGCATTCCTAAATAAAATGAATATTCTGGAATGACGTGGGCGCCAATAGATCATCTCGTAGAAGTTTTAGAGTTCAGTATTGTGGGTGGGAAGGGTATGTTGAGTTAACAATTTCCTACGGAGAACGGTTTATGTAAATATTTGAAGATATTAAAGTCAGAGGGAATTGTTTTCGTTTTTTTCCGTGTTTTTTTTGGAACATGTTGGCTATACATACAATGAAACGCAAATGTCAACATTCTGTTTGGATTTGAACGGTGAATCAGAAAAAAACGCTTTTGAAATTGTTTTCAGTCGAGAGGTCTTCAAATTTTTTTGGTAAAAACCTTTGAGAGTAAAAATATGGAGACAAAAATTATGAGTATCGACTAATTATTTAACATTATTACTTTACATATTATTAAGCCCCTTTTCAATTTTCATTCATGGTGGAAAAATAAAAATAATAATAAAATAAAATTAATTTAATTTTAATTAAATTAGAGGAGTTCCACGCAGCCGAACCCTCTGATATTAAAATATCTGGAGTCGGTGAATTATTTTTCCATTTGGTCTCTGGTAGGTTGACATGTTGTTCTGTATTGTTTTGTACTTATAATACGTATGTAGTGTAATTGCATAGCGTGGATTGACTAGATGATCATTTGAGGAAGTGTGTAAAATAATAATAATGTAATAATAATAAAAATTCCGGGATGTGGGGAGGATAGTGCAATCCCACACGTCCCATAAAGTTGTACATATTTACACAACAGTTAAAGTAAAAAAAGTAAATAGAAAAGAAAAAAATAAAAAATAAAAAACATAAGCGATAGTAGAAATAAAATAAATAATCCATTATAATGTAGGACGTGGTCTGGAGTGAGCTCGGGCCCAGCTCAGGAGTGGCGCTTGGTGCTGTAAGGATGAGATCACCACTGTGTTATGGGAAGCCATTAGCCGCATCCTGGCTCCAGTGACCCAGTATCTCATCAGTCCGGCGAATCCACGTAGTCCTAGCTCCGTAAGCATTGAAGATGCGCTGCTGTATTAAAACCTTCGTAATTTTCTTCTACTCATTTTTGGAAACTGATCGGTTTCAACCTGCTACGGACGTCTTCAGACAGGAAAATTTTATGAACTTGGGTGTTTTTGAAGCGAAAACTTCAAAAAAGAGACAAAAACGAGTACACCTGTCTAAATCTATAGGATTTAGCCTGTGAAATAATGAATAGAATAATCGGTCTCCTCTTTGAGCGGTGCTTCGTAGCCTCCCCTCTCTTTCCGACTTTAGTTTTCAGAAGGTTTTACTTCTACCGTGTGTGAACTGCACACTTGTAATTATTTATAACTAGTGGGTAAGAAGAAAATAGTTTAGTTTTTTGAAATATTGAAAATAATTAGATTTTTTTTGACGAATTATATTGACCTTTTAGTAAATTGCCTAATTATACCTGTTTACTCACTTTAAAAGGCAATAAAATAGATAAAATTATAATAGGTATAAACTTTTAAATTTATAATTCAACTAACAAAAACAAAATTAAGTCAGCCAGCGGTAGCTATGTCATGAAATTAATGTAATGTTTTTCTCTTTCCCGAAATTACCTCATCTATATTAGAATTTTTAAAAATAATTTTTAGTGGGTGTATTTGGTTTTATTCTACAAAGTAAAAGCCATAATTACAATAATATATCACTGCCTTTGAAGCTTTTACAAAGAAATCATTTTGAAGACAAGCTTGTTGTTTGAACACCATATACCACGCGAATGTCACAATCTTCAATATATCACACGACTGTCAACGTTCATGCAAATGTGACAGACAGTTTGCCAATGCCGTGCCATTTCTTCCACTCATTTTCAAAGGAGACCTTTTTTGGCTTCTTACATCGGTATATATATATATATATTTGTTTTTAGAAAAATCTGCTCTTTGGATTTTTACCATGGGTTTAGATCCCTCCACGAGAGTTTACTTTAAGCACAATACAGTACTCACACAGACGCATAACTTACAAACATTGTGTTTCGTTTTAAACTTTAATGAAAAGAAAACAATTGATGATTATTTTACACCTCAAGTTTGAAAGTCGTAGTGTGTTGAAGCCTTTATGCATAACGTATTTTGGCATGTCAAATATCGTTTTTCATCTTAATATATAAAACAAAGTCAGGTTAGTTACACCATTTATAACTCAAGATTTTTATGATCTTTGATTTGTTGGATTTGCCTCCGCCCCGAATAGCCGAACAGCTATTAAAATATCAGAAAAATTCACAAAAAAATTATGAAGAAAATTCTTTTATTAATTGAACCTCTAATATGCCAGCTGATTTTTTGACGAAAAGTCTGTGTATAAATAAATATTATAATAGTTTAAGTTCAATGGGCACATCGGAAGTTTAAATCTTTTTTCTTGATATATATATTGTTTGTTAAAATGGAATTATTTCATTTTGTTACGAGAGGGTGTTAGAATAGGTATAACAGAATATTTTGTTGCTACTAGCAACAGCTGTAACTATGTTATTGATAATAAACGTTAGTCAATTGAAAACCTCTCCGCTGTTTCATCAGAAACACTTTAAAAATACGGTGTTAATAAGTAATAAATAACTAAATAATAAAAAAATAAAATAAAAAAATTAAAAACAGTAGTAAACTAACTAACTAAACACCTCCGGTCTTGGCACACACTCCTTGCTTCATTCACATTCATACAGTATAGTTGGATATATTCCTGAACCAACAACAAATTTTTTATTTTATTATGTTACTCATTTTATTTGTGTATATTTTTTTTCTAAAAAACTGAAAAACAAAGAAAAATAAATAAATCAAGTAAAAGGCGATTGCTTTAGAAATGATTCTTCACGTTCATTTCTGAAGGAATGTTATTTGAATCCATTTCAGGAATGATTCGTAGACAGGTTCATTCAATTTGAGAAAGAAATGGCTGTGCTGAATTGGTTTTGTGTCTTCATGTAAATTAGGTGATTAACCTACAGAAATAAGTGGAAGTTATTTTATCAAAAATATTTGTCAATTAAATGTGCAGTTTCATTTGTTTAACACCATTATAGATATTTATTCTTTCTTTTCTCTCAACAGGGCGAGCAACTCGTCAATAACCCTGCAGACGGACTTGTGGTCCTCGGCAGGACCATGAGGATCAGAAACCTGACGAGAGAAGACTCGGGGAACTATTCATGCAAGGCTTCTAATACGGAAGGCACTGGCAGGAGCCAAATTCTCACCATCACCGTTCTGTGTAAGTGTATTTGTCTTAGATTTTATACTTACTCGTACTTACATCTTCTTAATTTTTTTTATTAAGTATCTTAAAAATGGAACATAATATAATATTACTTATCTTCCATTAAAAGCATTTTCTTGTGGATGGAAGAAGATTTTACATTTCATCTATGTACAATTTATACAGTTAGGGTTTCACGTATATAGGTACAGTTAATTCACGGCTAATACCTATACAGTTAAATCACATCACGATCAAGACCCTTTAACTAAAATTCACAAACATCCATGTATTCAGTAAGAAGTAAAACAGGTATAATTTTTAGTGTGATATTCATATGGAGATAGGGGAAGCAGCAGTTTTCCCGTTGATGATTTCTCTAAAATACTTTTTGATAGAGTTCAACAATTGTACTTTGTCATTAATGCTTCTGATTTCTACTGGTAGCTTATTAAAGAAGTATTTTCCTTGGTGTGTATAATGGTGTTGGGCAAAAAAAGTGTATAGTTTGGGGCCTACAAATACATGTTTAACTCTAGTAAGATTTACTTTTCAACATTGAATTCTTCGAATACGCGTTCAGTGGAGAAGTCTGGAGGATTTTTTAGTATAATTTTTATTGCGAGTTTTTGAACAATTCTATTGGGGTCAGACTAGTTTTGGAAGCTGCTCCCCAACTGATAATGGCATACTGAAGAATAGACTGTACTGGGGCGTAGTATATTGAGTATAGATTTCTCGTTGATAAGAAGTTTCTAATTCGTAAGAATATATAAATTAATTTCTTGATTCTTTTTATTTTATGGCCGATGTGATCTTTTCATTTTAGGTTTTAATCTATGATTATTTCTAGTTGTGTAATTTTATCCGCTATATTCAGAAGTGAACATTTCTGTTGACAATGATATCTTAATCTTAATACTATCCTAAGCCGCAATATATTTTGGTTACGGAAATTAACTTTGAAACGTATTGATATGACAAAAGGAAAAATCGCGTCAAATTTGCCAAAAGGTAAATAGGCATGTCAGATAAAAAGAAATCGTTTTTTTTACAGGTTTGTTTCGTGAAATAATATTTTTCATCAAGAGGTGCCTCAGTTGTAAAGTTTTTTTTTGTTTGTTTTAAAACTTTTTATTTATTTTCACACAAAACTTTTTCGGTCTGCCCATAAGATATATCCCACAATCGTGAACATTGATAATTTTGAATTTTCTTTATATGTTTTCAACAGGAAATTCTATATGACTTCCCAATTACAAAGTTTTCCCTCTTTTAAGAGGTACGCAGTACCTACATCACTTTTCCAGTAAAAAGACTTTCTACGGACTCGGAATTCTAATTCTTCGGATTTCTCAGTGCTTCGGTAATGTGAAAAGTGCGATTATTCTGAGAAGTAAACTTATTAAAGAATTGTTCTTGAGATGAGATAATGTCTTAATTTTGAAAAATGGCCAAGGAGCGAGTCTGTAATCAAGATGAACATGTAATTATAAATAATTGTCCTGGCATTCTGTGTTACGTTGAATATTATATAACTTCATTAATGGGAACAGCATTTGCTAGAAAATTACTTCATTTTTTCCAGTCAATTTTACTTTATTCAAATATATCGATCGTTCAGTTGATTAGTCAAACATCTCCGAAAAATCGAAATTTGGGTTGAGTTTGCAGTTATATGTAAAAGTGTCTGGTACAATACTCAGATTACTCATTAACACCACCAAATCGATAATAATGCAGGAAAACTTGTAGTGAATTAAACAAAATGTTGATGTTTTCTGGGTCACTAGTAGTATATATCAAAATGTCATACTAATGTTCCGGACTGTCGGCGTAGTGTCTCCAGGTGTTATTTTATAGCATATTTAGCATGTAAATATATATAGCACATTTAGCATGTAAATGTAAATAATATTGGATTTATGATGAGAATTTGAAAATTAATTTCCTCGTTATCTTAAAACTTATTTGTAGATGTCCGATTAATCATTTAGAATATATTTAGTTACAGAATTTTGCCTAATAATAATGTTAACATTACAATAAGCGTAGCGTTACCGTAAATCGATATTACCCCGTGTCGTGCCATCTTCTCTTTTAGCCAACGTTTCGGATAGCGTTATGGTGACCAACATCAAAGCAAAAGGAGAAAGCGCAACACCTGTTAATAAACAAAAATCAATCTCGATAACACTTTCCGACGTGAAAATATCAAATCATTTTGGTTTTTGATTTTGCATAAAATAACAAGCGAAATAATATCAACGTCTACAATACAGCCTAAATGATTTATCAATAATTGCCACAAGTAATTATGTAGCTGGCGTACCCGGCTTTGCTTGGGGAGTTGATATGAGATTGAACTGACCTTCGAACCCACGACAGATCTTGCTTTATTTACCCTTACCAATGGATAGACAGCGTAACTTTCGAATGGTCCAAATGTTACAGAACATTACATAATATTCGAGAGTGTTCTGGAATATTCCACAATAATCTGTGCTATTCCGGAATGTTCTCGAACGTTCCAGACTATTCTCAAACATTCCATAACATTCCAGATTGTTTCGGGATGTTCTGGAATGTTGTGGAATGCACTCGAATCCTCTCGAGTGTTCTGGACTGTTCAAGAAATTTCTAGAGGGCGAAACTTTCAGCCCTTACATCTTCAAATGGGATTCTTCTTCATGGATGGGAGATAAGGGCTACCACACTATATAACTCCCTTGATCATACCGTACTCGTTTCAGAGTTTCAGAGCACGCACATTGTAGTAAACTTTCTTTTATAATAAATATTAAATAATGTAAACTTTGCACCTATACGATTTATTGTTATAATTTGAGTGAAAGACTACCTTCCCACTTCACACTCACATGACATTATTTAACTTTTATAATACATATGCGAGTCCGTACTTTAAATATTTAATTAGATAACACAAATATTATTTCGAATTTTTGCCATAATACTCTAAACATTAAATCTTCGAAACGTTAGAGATGCCATTTTTGACTAAACCAATTACCCTTTGATTGAAAAAATAATGGCCATTAAGCGTGTATCTCCATTTTTTTAAATCATTCTTAAAATAATTCCATTCACAGCGATTCATTCCTATGAAATTAAAACGCTTGAATGAATGCTTTACGACTCCGGCAAACTTAGCGTCTACGTCATCTTATGAATTCTGGGTAGTTACGGAGAAAGGGAGAAAGGGGGATGGGTTTGAGTCTCGGTTTGTGAAATTTACAACTTCAACTCTTGGGGTCATATTCCAGGGTCGTCCGTCATAAGACGCATAGAGTCTTATCTTCGAAGCAGCCCGTACCGAGCCACACCTGATAAAACCTAAATTACAACACTTTTTCCCATCTACGTCTCTAATTATTTTGTTTTTAAGGGCTTGTGGGAGGTATTTTATTACATGGTCGGTGTTTTTTAAAGAGACCTTCACTAATTACAAATTATATCTTCCATTTAGAATAAAAACAGGTTTTCTTTATTTAATTTATATTTCTTAGATGGTGTGTATTGTGTAATGAAGCATTTTTTATAGATCCTACTAATATTATAAAGGGCGAAAGTTTGTTTGGATGTATGAATGTTTGTTACTCTTTCTCGCAAAAAATACTTAATGGACTTTAAAAATTCTTTCACTAATAGAAAGTTAAATTATTTGCGAGTAGTATAGGTTGTATATATTGGTAAGCTCTGGCGTTATGAAATTATTTATAATACGTTTATTTTTCAGACAAAAAGCAAAGCGTTGCATGGTAACTTATTAAATAATTATTTGGCGTGCGCTATCATTTTGTTATTTCTTTAGGTTACTATGGAGATCCCTTTGATAGTTAAAATTATACTAATCTACATTAATATTATAAATGTGTGTGTTTGCTTGCTACGCTTTAATAGGTGGCACTCGAGCTGTTTGAAAAATGAATGAAAGGGGTATTGGGGGGTGAGAGGGGCGGGAGGGGGGAAGGGGGGGGGGGTGAGGGAGGGGGGGAAAGGGGAAGTGGAGTGGGGTGGGGAGAGAAAAGGTGGAGGAGGCGGAGTGGGAACCCCCAAAAATAATATGCCGGGGGCAAAAGCTAGTTATCCTACTAATATTATAAAGGGGAAAGTTTGTATGGATGTATGTTTGTTACTCTTTTACACAAAAACTACTGAATGGATTTAAAAAATTCTTTCACTACTAGAAAGAAGAGAGGGAGAGGGAGAGGGAGAGGGAGAGGGAGAGGGAGAGGGAGAGGGAGAGGGAGAGGGAGAGGGAGAGGGAGAGGGAGAGGGAGAGGGAGAGGGACTTGATGGGGGGAGTGGAGTGAAGAGAAGGAAAGTGGAGGAGGCGGAGTGGGGTGGAAGAGGGGGAAGGGAAGGAAGGGAAGGGGGAGGGGTGGAGGAAGGTGGGGGGATGTGGAGTGAGGAGGGTGTGGAGTTGGGGAGGGGTGGGTGGAGGAGGGGGAGGGAGAGCGGGGTGGATGGATGAGTGGTGTGGGGAGAGGGAAGGTGGAGGAGGCTGAGTGGAAATCCCCTAATACCACGCGAGCGAAGCCGCGGGAAAAAGCTAGTTTATAATATATTGTTATTGTGTTTATTTCGGGGAACTCCATTAGATATTTAAATATTTTATTTAGATCAAATTGAATGTATCGTTGTTACATACATATATTCGTTTTTTTATTATTATGACAGCTATTTCGGCATTCAAATTCAGCTACTTTGATAATAGGTTTGAACGCCGAAACTGCTCTAATTATAATAAATACTAAAATACTGGCAGAACATCATGATGACATTACTAAAATTAATGATTTAAATACCTTATTTAAAAAAAAATTGAATATTAAATGTGTAACCCTTTATTTCATTGAAATTTTACCAACATTCGTCATTATAAAATCAGTCAAACACAAGAAAGAAACGAATGGTTCCGTCCACATGACGCCTGCAAAAGACGATGAGCCGCAAGGACTAGCAAGGAAGTTAATTAATATTTTAACATCGATGGGAAGATCCTGATAGATTCATTTTTCCATTTTTCAAGTTGGGACGAGCTCAGTTATGCCGGCTTCATTTAGAGTTTTAGACAGACTTAGTTATAACACTTTAACAACAAAAATAGCTGAAAATTTTACTATGTTTAGAATTTTTAAACAACCAGACACGCAACGCATACAAAATAAAAGTAAATATTTGAAAAAATGTTGGGGGTGAAAAAACGTATTGAAAAAATGCGTAAATATTTTCAGTGGGTAACATACTAAAAATATTTACGCATCTGCATTTTGATGAAAATTTGGTAAATGTTGAGTATCAGATTTTATTTTATGCAAAATTGTTATTAGATTACCATAGAGATTTTAAATTTATTATTTATTTCCTTTTTATTATGATTAAAGCATATACTTTTATTTTTCTAACTCTCAAAGCTATTATCATAAATACATAATATTATTCTTATCCCACAGATATGTTTGATAAATACATACTTATGTAATACAATCATAAAAATTATTTAACATTACAGTACATTATAATTTTGTTCACTTTATTTTTAAAAATTTGTTTATGCGATTCTCATATTTCATTGAGGTAGAAAATACCAACCCCTGTTTCCAAGAATTACTTAATACCCAAAACATCGGTTTTCATTGGGTGCATTTTGTTGACCGAATTTCCGCGAACTTTACAACAACCCATTTGTGAAAAACTTTCAGCATATTTGAGATTATTATGAGTTTTCAAAACATTAACGCGGCGTTCCTATGCATAGAAATATTTCCGCTACTGAGTGGTCCATTGTAACCCACCTTCCGGTTATACAACACTCCCATGCACTCCAGTACACTGCCATGAGTAAAAATTGTCAAACTGGGATGTATTTTACAGTTTAAATTTATGCTAAACTGTCATAGTTCACATTTACGTATTCTAAACACTTGATCAAACAAAATCTTGATTCATGTTTATACAGAGTGGTAAGGTACATAGTTAACTTAATTTAACCTGTGATTTCTGACATTATTTGGAGTAAAAAATGTAATTGAAATTTTAGTATCCGGTGAATTTTTCTCAACTAAAACGTAAACAATAATTAGTAGATATTGGACAGTTAGAGCGGGTGAGGAGTTAGTTGGTTACTCGACTGAGTGACCAGTGACGACATGTGGAAGATTTTTTTTGGGAGGTGATTCTACATGATGGTAGGAGTAAAAAAGATTAACAACTTTTTCCGAAATTCCGACATTTTTTTCCCATACAAAAAGACGTACCTACTAAAAATCCTTAGTCTGAGGTACGATCTTACTTGCTGAGTGCCTGCCGGCCGCTCGACTCGTTTGTGATAGGCCCGTATCGTAACAGCGGAAAATAATAAATCTGGCCGCACACGCCGAACTAATTTTATCTTTTTACCTCAAAACTACCCCTAAAAGTTGGAATTTCGAAAAAAGTTATTTATCTTTTTTACGTCTACTATCGTGTAGAATCACCACCCGAAGTTAATGCACTTTACCCCTGGACACCCTGTATATTAGTAATCGCACTCGAACGAAGCAAAGATGAAAAACTTATTTTCATATCATATTCTGGGCAAAGAAGAATATATATATATATATATATATATATATATATATATATATTTATGTCATACCACATTTTGTGGCTCATCTTAGAAGAAGCCACTTAAGTTGCTCATTCTTTCGCATGTAATATATACTTACGTAGATGAAGTACCAACATGCTGTCTTTTAAATTTTGTTTAAAATATGGTCAGCTATAATATGTAATCAAAAATTATGTTTATTTATTAAAAAAAAATATCTTAAAATAACGTGCATTCCTTGATCTATTTTAAGAACACACTTACCGCATCACGCTACGTTGCCAAGTTTAATGCTACATATACATACCAATATAGTTCATATGAAGGTAGGTTGACAGAACAGGTCGGATGTTGCTTATTCACACATTTATTATTTCAAGCGGCCGTTTTTGATTATTGGCGCGTTTTTTTAAAATTGGAGTATGATTTGCTAATTAATATTGTTATTTATTTGGTGTTTACGGTTGTTTTGTGTTAAGGTTTATTTTAATATTATCACAAATAAAATTAGGTATTTAAATACATATTGGTGTAGTTTCTTTTATTTGCTACATAATTATTTTATCTTAGTTTTATTAGTGTTTTCGAAAAATTATGAATAAACTTATTAGAAATATATTACAAAATTTACTTTGTTCATTGATTCGTACGCTTCTTTAAGTTGTAGGTTGGTTTGCAAATTATAATTTTTAATATGTTTATTAATTTCATGTTTACATACAGTTTTATTAAAATGTGTGTAAAATGTAATTTTTATATAATGTTTTATATTATCATGTTATACCTACTTATCTTATCTTATCTTACCCTATAATTATTTTTACACGTGTAAGCATTGTCTCCAGTTGTATGACACATAGGTAGGTACCTACCTTCCACCAATTTTATACACGTATTCTAATTTTATTATTTTCTATAGTATACATTGTACAACCAACGTCTCTACAATAGGCCGCCCCAAATGGTTTGACTAGGTGTCGCATCTGGGAGAGGGTGGTTGAGGGAGACCTTTTAACCTCTTCAGCCTGGCTCTCTCGACTCATCACCTTGCACCGCAGTAGAAGGGATAGACCCATATGCCCGTTACCGACACACTAATCCCAAGATTAGTGTCGGTGTGTGTGTGTATTAGAGCACAGGCGTCTGGTTTGAAAGCTGTCATTGTTCTACTGGTATTTCAATGGAAGATGCTCCGAGGAACTAGCGTCATTGATCCCTTTGGCACCGGTCCCTTTAGTCGGGTAACACGTCAAACGTGTGCCCAACATTTGTCACATGAGAACGGGTCATTTCTACGACTCATTTTTGCCTGCCTCTGTGTGTCCTCCCTCCTACAATACGGGTCTCAAACGTAACTTTCAACATTTCAAGGGTGATAAAATAAAAACGATCATTTTGAAAAAAAACTATTTAATTTGAATTTTTAAAAACAAAAAATATTACTATACATACTAAAAAAAGTGTGTAATCATTTGAAAAATATCATAACACAATAAAAAAATAATTATAGCCTAATAACTTTATATTCACAATCATTATAAAAACAGCATAATATAATAAAAAATTAAATCATAATTAAAACCAAATAACTTTTTATTATACATCGTTCACGAAACATTTAGCGTTGTACATTACAGAAGAATCCTTCGTTTTTTTTTTATTTAACAAGGGATATCAAATTATACCTTGCACATAAATTTAACAAAAACTAAAATAAATTATAACCCTCCACAACCAATATCATGATGAAAGATAAAGGGGCCTTATTCGCCCGGTACTCTGTATGCCAGTATTACAAAAGATAAAATATATGGAACTGCTATAACGACTGCCAATGATCAAACTATGGAACAAGCCAACAGCTACTTTACGATTGCTTCACGCTTTATATCAGCTGTAGTGGAATCGGAGTCGATACCTTTGGATCGTTCAATCGTTGAAGCCGGTATAGCGGTCTCTTAATCAATACAATTCATTTGAATTCAAGTTAAGCATCCTGGAGGTAGAATTCTCTTTTTCTCTGCAAATCCTTAGGTAAGGGCAATTTCTTGACACGGTGATTATTAATAAATGTATTAATTTGCTTCCATGACCTCATTGACAATATTCCTGTTTGTTTTTTTATTTCGTTTATTTTCGTAGCGCCAGGATCAATCCCTTCGATGAAATAATTTGCAAAGTTTTTATAAAGTTCATCTTTTTCTTGATTAAGCCACCTCCTTCTAACTATAATTTTTTTTGCCATATTCCCATCAAGTAAATTACTTGGTAAAGACTCTTGGTCATTTTCTAAGCTATTATCCAACGTAACATGATCCACATTTTCTTTATGTGATTCTTCAGGTTGAGGGACGGAATCTATTTCATTTTGTAAAGTTGTTGTAATGTTCGTTCCATTATCAGACTGTGATCGGCAAGATATTTTTCCCTCAGCTAATTGCAGTAAATTCAAGCCAACTTTACCTTTCTCAAGAGCTAGTTGTGGTATCATGTAATTCCCTTTATGTGTACCTGGTGTATGCCCTAAGAAATGAGACAAAGCGTTTACATAAGCATTATTCTTTCCAGCTACTTGGCTCATGGTTGCAACATGGTGTCGCAGCCCAGTTGAAGTTATATGATCTGAATTCACAAAGGAAAACTTGTGTCTTAGTTCCCTTAAAATTTGCGTGCCACAAAAATAAGGTTCACCTCCTAGTTTTGGGAATAAAAATTTGTTTTCATTTGGAATTCCAACTAAATTTCTGTACGCAAATATAGTGTCTACATTTTTTTTCATCTGATTTCGAAGAAGTATTGGAACTGTTCTCCCCCTTTTTCCTGGGATATGGAAGCAATATAATGTATGTATAGCATTTTGCTCCTCAGAACTCATGATTTCCAATATTTCTTCAGGAATGTCTTGTTTTTCACTTTGGCTGGCTATATAATTTTCTAATGGAGCTCTTGCAACTTCTCCTGCCCTCCTCCTATTAAAAATTATAATATGAGCAATTGTTATTTTACATAGCTCCTCATAGGCGATATAAGACTTTTCACATTCAAATCGTTGAGCTATATTCACTTCTAGTTTCATAACTTCCGTGCATATTTTTTTTATATCAGTAGTTAAAGGCATGACATCAGTTTTCAGCATTTTTTGAGTTTTCCTTGATTTTTCAGCGTTAGTAGAAATTTCAAATTTCCAAGCGTGACCAAAGATTATTTTAAATTCAGACAACTTGTTTTTTATAACATCTTTGGATGAAGTGGTCAGCACAGGATTCTGTATTGTTTTACGCATCAAAATATCAGCACAATCTTTTATAGCTGTACAAAGTCGTTGAGGGATGCTAGGAATTTTTACAGAACCTGTACTTTCATCGTAACCACTATTTATTTTGACAGCGTCCATAAAAACATTAAAATGTATAGGGTCAAATGCAAGGTCAAATGAGGATATTGCAGGATTTTTTTCTTTGATGACCATGAACAGTCTAGCGAGATCTCTCATCTTGGATGTAATGTGTGTTTTCAAATGATGTTCTTTATGATTGCTTAATAGTAGGGAACCATATGCACAAATTAATGGCTCAGACTTTGCAATTTTTGCAATAGGATCATTTTTGAACACAGGAAATATCTGAGATCTTAAAGATTCAGTGATCTCAGAATTGTCTGGGGATAATAAAATAGCGGATGATTTTAACACTCTGCAGCGTTTTAGTGGATTTCCTTCATGTGATTGTTTTCTATTTGAACATTTTTTCAGGTGTCTATAGAGTAAACTTCTTTTGAATGTGCCACAGCATTCTATACAAACCGCATAATCTTTAGCTGTCGCAGTCGTTCTTGGGCGGCGATTCGGTAGTATTATTCCATTAACTCTATTTATCGCGTCCTGCTTATATAGATAATTGCCTCTATTTCTTATTTTCTTCGAAATTAATTCACACTTTTTTTTTCGTTCGCGCAGATCGGGATCTAAAATTTTATTATATTCAATCACTTCTGCCTCTAAGGGATGTTGGATTGTGATGTGGCGTACAAAGTTGGTTATCAGCTTGAAGCAGTATGGACAGAAGTTTTTACGGTCATAAACTCTTGGTTTTTTACTAGCTAAATCAGATGTACATTGTTTTGAAGTTGATGACACATAGCAGTCCGTTTTCTCCTGCTTCCCTGGATGATCGCTGGTATATGAATCTAAAATTTAAAAATGCAATAACATTTTATAACATATTTAATAAATTAAATTTGTGTGGAAAATTATACAGAGTGAATTATACAAAGTTACCACACAAACTTAAACCAGCGATTCCTGAGCATATGTGGTGTGTCAGTCATTTTATTATGGGATGACTTCTTTGTTCGATAAACTTAAACTGTATTCACGCAAGCTGTCCCGCTACAGCAGGGTTTCCCGACCCCGTGAACGGTTCGTATGTTCCCACCACTATTCGACAGAGACAGAATTCTTTCATAAACATTAATTAAAAATGTGAATTATTTTTATTTATTTGTTAGAGTTTTAAGTTTTTAAGTGCGTAGGTTTATTAAATACGTTTGTATGTTTGCGATATTGTTTGTATGAGTGGTTCCTTTGCTGACAGTACTTCGCAACTTGTCTAGCGGCCGCGGCGTGCCAGACTGTACTCTTCACGCTAGCCTGGAACGGGAAGTGCTATTCACTATTGCACATCACGCATTGTACTGCAGATTTTGTTCAAGGTAAGATAGAAGAACTAGAGTTAGAAATTTTGGACCTTAAGAATGATATTTAGCTAAAATCCTTAATATCAGAGGACTTTTGGAATACAGTGGACAGAGAAAAGTTCCCATTTTTGAAAAAAGCCGCATAAAAAATTGAATCATTTTTCAGTTCGACATATTTATGCGAATCCTTGTTTTCAAACATGAACTTAATAAAATCAAGATATAGATCTCGACTCACCGATGAGCATCCTTATGATTGTTTGCTAACAGGATTATCGTCATACCCTCCTAATTATGAGGCAGTGGCCAATGATATGCATTGCCTCAGATCACATTGACATATTGATATTATATTTTTTTTATAATTGAAACGTTGCTTGAAAATGGCTTTATCCGTGTTTGGTGACTAGATCTGAATCGCCGGGTATGCTTGAAAATGGCTTTATCCGTGTTTGGTGACCAGATCTGAATCGCCAGGTACTTCCCAACCTTCCTATTCGCCACCTCCTTCCCCTCCCCACTACCTTCAGCCTCACAACATACCCCGATTGGGGATTCCATGGTGTCACTGGCTCCAGACGGGAGCAGTTGAGATTTTTGTGCGGTATACCCGGTAAAAAAAAACTCCACACAGGAGGCCCTTAAGAAAACGATTTCCCTCAAGGCCTATGTCATCTAAGATGCTGTGTGGAGGGTCTTTTTGAGGAGAAGAGGGAGTTAACATTGGTCTTGAAGAGACCCATGTTGTAGGAAGGGGAAACAGAGGTCGGCAAATCGTTCCATAGCCGAGCTGTTGAGCACAAGAACGAGTCGAAGAAGCGACCAGTTCTCATGTGACAAATGTCAACCGTGTACATATGTTGGGCACGGGTTTGGCGTGTTTCCCGACTATGCACCGGTGCCGAAGGGATCAATGATGCTAGTTTCTTGGAGCATCTTCCATTGAAATACCGGTAGAACAAGGATAGCATTCCTACCTGACGCCTGTGCCCTAAAGATTGCAATCCATCTGTTAAAATGGGAGAATTTATCAATCAATCGGATCGCCCGCTTCTGCACAGAATCGAGGTTATTTTTCAGATATTTTGGAGCTCCAGACCAGAGGTGGCTGCCAAATTCAACTGTGGGGCGGACTTGCGATTTGTACAAGGCTAGCAGTTGTGTACTATTAAAGTATCTGCGGGCCTTGTACAGTACGCCCAGTTTTTGAGAGGCTAGCTTTACTCTGGCTTCGATAGAGCCCCCAAATCTGAGCTGGTCACTTAGAGTTACATCGAGCATATCAATGGAGGGCCTGTTCGGAAGGTTGCTTCCGTTGAAGGAGACGAGATTTTCATTGCGATTGCGAGACGTAATAATACATTAAATACATTTCTCTGTGTGTATGCAATTTGAATAATAATTTTATTATTTTGAAACATTTTTGTTTATTATTTATTAATAAATTATGGGAAAATGAGAAGTTATGGGAGGAGTTTGTCGATTAAAAATATGTGGTGCCCGCCACCCTACCGATATTTTAGAATGTGCTCTAGAGTACAAAAAGGTTGGGAACCCCTGCGCTACAGCATAGCGTTTACATTACCAAGTTGGAAATTTGAAACGAGCGCTTACCATGCGCTTATCACATATATGATCAGGAATCATTGGTTAACGTTTGTCAGATAAAGGGGTTTGTTTTACCTACCAGAATCAGACGAAATTCTCGAGGGTAACTTGAATAAGTCATCACTGCCGGACGTCACACTTGCTTCTAAAATAAAGCATAATAATGTAATATTCGAAATAAAACAATTCATATTACGTAACGTAATATTCCGCATCACTATCGTTAATTGCTAAAACATTTCACAATAATAAGTAACGTAATGTTGGTATGTAATGAAAAATACCTAAGATTATTGTATATTATCAGTAATTATTATGTACATAGCTACCTGAATCTGAAGAGTTTGCAAATAGATCATCCAGTTTTTCCTCCATTTCATTAATTACGGCTCTTTTATCCTCTGAAATTGGCGAACTTTCACTTGTACTACATATATTTTTATCTATAAAATAACAAAACACATTAAAAATCATAAACATAATAAAACAATAAGCATAATTATCATACTTATGTGAAAATCAACAAGAATTATTATTAAAATATCAGTGAAAAGCGTTTTTATAGAAATCATAACCTAAAATGTAATTTTACCTAAAAAAACATTTGGTAAATATCGGTTCGGACTGGCCACGATTATTACGAATAATTTTTAGAAAAACACTTTAGATTCGCCTTAATTACTTAAAAAGGAAACTTTTTATTATATAATAAAAATTATTCGTAATAAGCGTGGCCAGTCCGAACCGATAATCACCAAACATTTTTGGTATGTCATTGATTGTAATAATTCATTATGCAACACAATATTTAAGGTTATATGATAAAATCTTACCGTTAATTGAAGAATCCATTGATATTGCAATAATGGTACCTTCGCCAGCGCGACATTTTATAAAATGCGAAAGGAAAGGATTCATATGATCCACATTGATCCACATCCACACACGAATCGGCGGCGCCATAAATATACCAAATACCAATCTAGCGCAAATATCAACTAAATCACCGAGACAGTGTTGCCAACTTTATTTTGACCAATTCACTACCGTAACCCATCAGAAAACAACTAAATTTGGCTATCCCTCAAACCACCGTATTATGCCAGTAAGTTAATACCTAAATATTATTTTTTTACAGTGACTACCGCACAAGAGTCCCAACTGTTCCCGTCTGGAGCCAGTGAGACTATGGCATTCCCGGTATGTTATGAGGCTGAAGGTAATGGATAGGGGAAGGAGGTGGGGAAGATGAAGGTTGGGAAGTACCTGGCTATTCGGATCTGGTCACTAAACACGGCCAAAGCCATTTTCAAGCAACGTTTCAATTCTGAATGGTGGTCTTACACCAGGGTAATACTGAGAGTATCTTCCACTCTGGAACGTGCCGCAAATATACTATATATAATTTTAAATGAATTAATTGTGAAATAACACAAATTAATCAAATAAAATTTGAGACCTGCGGATTGTGAGTCAATGGTCTTACTCCTGGACTATGTAGGCCGTATATTGTAATTTATTTTTAAATTATTGTTTATTTTTGTTCATAATATTTTTTATAAAATACACCCAAACAACAATAAAACACCTTTTTATTATCTACTACAATACAACTAGAGACAATGCCTTTGAAAAATAGTCACGCGTAAAGTAATTACCTAGGTACAGATCATTTTTTTAAATGAAAAACTCTAAACAAATTAATATAACTGTATGAAAAAACATATTAAATGAGTACCTAATATATTTCTGAAATTTTTAGAAAACCCTGTATAGATATCATCACATTACAACTGACTATGCTTTCGGAACGCAAAAGACAAATACATAATTACGAAGCAAATATTTTATTTATTAAAGAAAAACTACATAAATGTGTATTAAAATACGAAATAATATAAAACTTGTAATAAAAACAAAAACCATTAACACAAAATTAATAACGATATTATAAAAGCAATTCGTAAATCAATCTTCAATTTTAAAAAAGGGCGCGAATAGCCGGTAAATATTATAATATAATGTCTGTTCTTCTAACAGTCCACCGCGAGCGCTCGACAGTCTGGCTACCTATGTAGGAATACAACATATTATAACATTCCGGCAAACATATAACATATCGCAAAAAGATTCAATCTGACTTAGCAATGTCATGCGATAATAGATTTTGAGGAATTTAACCATTGAGTTCAATATCGCAAAGCATTGATAAACGACTTGGAGTTTGAATGATATTGTATGACGAGAACATCCGGCAACGTCGCATGCCGTGATGTTATAGATGCGATAAAAAGTGTACCCAATTGATGTTCTAAGTATGGATGAATATTTACTGATAAAAAACGCATTCCGGAGCATTAACGGTCCACGTAAAAATGTCATTTATTCACTCAAAAATTTTTTTTACACCGTTCGACTCGTCTCATCGAGTTTGATATGATGGACTTAAAAAAAAAAAAACGATGAGCCACTAAGTGCCCAAATGAGCCAGTAAGTCGAAATGATCAAGAAGTTCCGGTAATTAAAGGACGCTTTGAGCCACTAAATGCCGTAACATAAACCTATATATATATATATATATATATATATATATATATTTATGTCATACCACATTTTGTGGCTCATCTTAGAAGAAGCCACTTAAGTTGCTCATTCTTTCGCATGTAATATATACTTACGTAGATGAAGTACCAACATGCTGTCTTTTAAATTTTGTTTAAAATATGGTCAGCTATAATATGTAATCAAAAATTATGTTTATTTATTAAAAAAATATATCTTAAAATAACGTGCATTCCTTGATCTATTTTAAGAACACACTTACCGCATCAAGCTACGTTGCCAAGTTTAATGTTACCAATATAGTCACATATGTAGGTAGGTTGACAGAACAGTTTGGATGTTGCTTGTTGATTATTCACACATATTTATCATTTCTAGCGGCCGTTTTTGATTATTGGCGCGTTTTTTTTAAATTGTAGTATGATTTGCTAATTAATATTGTTATTTATTTGGTGTTTACGGTTGTTTTTTTTTGTGTTAAGGTTTATTTTATTATTATCATAAATAAAATTAGGTATTTAAATACATATTGGTGTAGTTTCTTTTATGTGCTACATAATTATTTTATCTTAGTTTTACTAGTGTTTTCGAAAAATTATGAATAAACTTATTAGAAATATATTACATAATTTACTTTATTCATTGATTCGTACGTTTCTTTAAGTTGTCACCTCCGATCTATATGGATAAAATCGATCTAAAAGAAACTAACTAACTAACCATCACGCCGTTTCCCGCAGGGGTAGGCAGAGAGGACGGACCGCCAAACAACTCGGTCTTGGCACACACTCTTTGCCTCACTCACATTCATACATCGTATCATACATTCTCTTCTATTATTCTGACTTTTGACACGGCCCGACTCAAGTATCTGATTCACTTGATCGTGCCATGTCTTCCTCGGGCGTCCCCGACTTCTTCTACCATTCACATTTGCATCATATATTCTTTTTACACTACTTTCTTCGCTCATTCGCTCTACGTGCCCAAACCATCTGAGGGTCCCTTTCTTAATTTTGCTCATTATTAAATTATTATTATTATACTTAGTTGCTATCATATTTTACAATTTACAAATAGAGACGGACCGCCAAATAATATTAATTGGTTAAATTGTATTTTTTCTCGCATTAGCACCACACCTGATAAAAAATCCCTCAGTGTCTTTGTCATCTTTGGGGATGCTGTGTGGAGGGTTTTTTTTAGGGAAAGGAAGAAGAGGAAGTTCTGTAATGAAATAATTTGGTATCTTAACCGTAAATCCAGAACTAAATTTTGTATGAAATAGGCCGCGAAGAAGTTTCTCTTTTCAAGAGCAATTATAATACTCTTAGAAGAAGTCGGGGACGCCCGAGGAAGACATGGCACGATCAAGTGAATCAGATACTTGAGTCGGGTCATGTCAAAAGTCAGAATAATAGAAGAGAATGTTTGAGACGATGTATGAATGTGAGTGAGGCAAAGAGTGTGTGCCAAGACCGAGTTGTTTGGCGGTCCGTCCTCTCTGCCTACCCCTGCGGGGAAACGGCGTGATGGTCGTCTCATACATACTCTTCTATTATTCTGACTTTTGACATGGCCCGTCTCAAGTATCTGATTCACTTGATCGTGCCATGTCTTCCTCGGGCGTCCCCGACTTCTTCTACCATTCACATTTGCATCATATATTCTTTTTACACTACTTTCTTCGCTCATTCGCTCTACGTGCCCAAACCATCTGAGGGTCCCTTTCTTAATTTTGCTCATTATTAAATTATTATTATACTTAGTTGCTATCATATTTTACAATTTACAAATAGAGACGGACCGCCAAACAACTCGATCTTGGCACACACTCCTTGCCTCGTTCACATGCATACTTCGTCTCATACATGCTCTTTTATTATTCTGACTCTTGAAATGGCTCGACTCAAGTATCTGATTCACTTGGTCGTGCCATGTCTTCCTCGGGCGTCCCCGACTTCTTCTAGCATTCACATTTGCGTCATCATATATTCTCCTTACACTATTTTTCTCGTTCATTTGCTTTACATGCCCAACCAATCTAAGCGTCTCTTTCTTAATCTTACTCGTTACGCTTACATCAGGCTTACATTATGTGCGGATCATTATTATTCATTTCGGTCTACTTTCATCATTTCTCTACCAGTTCCGAGCCTCACAGCGAAGCATTAGGGTAGGTACCAGCACTCCATTATGGACGGCTAGCTTCGCTTCTTTCGATAGTTTTTTAGACCGGGGTAATATAATTACACTAAGAACAGTTTTACTCTGTATCTCAGTTGTCTTTTACACCATATACTCAATAATTTTGGTAATCATAGAAAAACTATTTGCTTATCGATCTGTTTTTAAAACTGTATATTGCATTGCTAGTTTTTTTAATATAAAATAATTTCTATCAAATTCCGGCAAAGTATCTGTAGCCCTCCCCCTCTCCGCCACGCATCGCATAGCGTTACCCCGTGCCTACAAACTGAAGATTCCACGGACTGGTAGCGGATCGGTAATAGTTGCATTTTAATAAAAAGGGAAGTGTCATAATAATTGAATCACGCTAGCTTCCTTAATATCGCTTTTACTTTTTTACTTTACTTAAGTTGAAAATGGGCGTTGGCGTAACTTGACAATTCAAGCAATAATAAGCAATTTCTAAGTTATTAATGGAAAGGACTACATCCCGTTCGCTTACACTTTGCATTTCATATGATCTTTTTACAATGCTTAAATATTTGCGTGCTGCCGGTACTAGATGATTCCGTCTGGGACATTTCCGGTAAAATATTGAATTTACCATTTTTAGAAACATCACTCCAATTATACCCGTCTCTGTTTGTCGTGTGAAATAAAAATATATCAGAAAGAGACAATCATTATTGTTTAATTGGTTGAAGGAATTTGTAAAAATGAACTCCAACATTGTACAGGTGGTTTAAGTCTACATTGTATAAATAGTCTTAAATTGGGTTTTCGGTTTTAATTGCTAACTTGTTTAGATTAGGTGGTAATATTCATCTGGGAGGCGGATATGTGTACCGCCGCCCCGAGAACCATTATTGGATAACCAACACCTTTGCCATAGAGGCAGGGCTGGGCAAAATACATGCATTACTGTAATTAAAATACAAATTACAAAATACTTTTTCGCATGTATTTAAAATACGAAATACAAAATACTTTCAAGTCGTGTATTTGAAATACAAAATACAGTATTTTAACCATTTTTAAATTTCAAATACAAAATACAAAATACAAATTACAAAATACATTTGGTTTAGGTAGAACCTTTGGTTGCAATAAATTGTCGTAAGTGCCCATATCTAAGAGTGCGTTTCCATTGAAGCAAAGCAGAGCATAGTGAAACAGAGACGTGCTAAAATTGACTAATCATATTGCTCAGGACACACATCTCGTCTCCGCTCCACTTGTAAAGATTTGTGGTATAGGACTTAGGTGTTAGATTATAATAATTATTATTATAATAACACTAGCTGGTTCCCGGTATGCGTTGCACTGCAATATTCAAAGAAATAAATTGTTTCTCCCTGCATGTCCTTTCCCGTGCGTCCCCGTTCCCCTACCGCTTCCCTTTACCCTCTTGCATTCCCCGTACACCTTCCCTGCCTACCCTCTCCCCTCTTCCGCTCCCCCATCCCGCCAACCCCTCCCGCGTTCCATATATTTAGTCCCAGAACATTTTTCTATATTATAAAAACAATCAATAAAATCTGGTACCTAACATAGGTACCTATTTAAAATATCTATAATTTTAAAAATCCAATGAAAATTCTTTGGTTACAAAAAAACAGCTGCCTGCTAAATTTATTTTCATCTAACGCGCGAACTGTCAAACGTGCGTAGTTAAAATAGTCGTTAAGTTTTCTGAAATTATCCCATTTTCTGCGTAATTTTCTTAATTTTTCTTTCCGTAAGAACCTTCTAAAAGTATAAGAAAACTTTAAAAAAATGAATGAAATAGGTAAAGTCATTTTGAAGTTATGGCGTGACCAAGGGAAACAAGGATTCATTTTTATATATAAATGGATGACATTTGTGTAGCGAAGTTTTGTGTTATTTCACTTCAAGTGCGCTCTACAGTAGTTAACTTAAAAACATTCTAGTATTCAGTCCAATATTTTATTTCTAGTATTCAGTCCATTATTTAATTATTCCAATAGTGCTCGATCAAAAACTGGGCGTACTGTACAAGGCCCGCAGATACTTTAATAGTACACAACTGCTAACCCTGTACAAATCACAAGTGCACCCCACGGTTGAATTTGGCAGCCACCTCTGGTCTGGAGCTCCAAAATACCTGAAAAATACCCTCGACTCTATGCAGAAACGGGCGGTCCGTTTAATAGATTCTCCCATCTTAAAAGACGGATTGCAATCTTTAGAGCACAGGCGTCGAGTTGGAATGCTATCCTGGTTCTACCGGTATTACAATGGAAGATGCTCCGAGGAACTAGCATCATTGATCCTTTCGGCACCGGTGCATAGTCGGGAAACACATTGTACACGGTTGACATTTGTCACATGAGAACGGGTCATTTCTTCGACTCGTTCTTGTGTTCAACAGCTCGGCTGTGGAATGATTGCCGGCCTCTGTGTTTCCTCCTTCCTACAACATGGGTCTCTTCAAGACCAATGTTCATTCCTTTCTCTCCTCAAAAAGACCCTCCACACAGCATCCCAGATGACATAGGCCCTGAGGGAAATTATTTTCCTCAGGGCTTCCTGTGTGGAGTTAATGAAAAAAAAATCTAATACTATGATACAAGAGTGTACCATACAAAGCAATGACAAGTATGATACAAAATGTACAATAACAGTGCTATTATAGCACAGGACAATAATAATAACTAGCATGAAGTAAAAAAAAATATAGTACAGTACATTATAAAGCAATTATAAGGGGGCATACATTAATTAGGTGAGCAGTTTTTCTTCCAAACTAGACTCCCCCCGCCCCTTGGTGAGATAATTTGGACCACTTCGTTTATTCTTTTCAAGTACCGTGAGATTTTGCTGGACCCCCCCCCCCCCCTCCTTTTTTGAACTCACATAATTAATGTATGCCCCCTAAGAGAACTACAAATAATCATTAATAAAGAGTCCTATAGCAAAGGACAATAGTAGGTACAGGATTCTAGCGTTTTTAGTCTATGTATTATCTATGTGTGGTTATTTTTAATTATCATTATTAAAATCACTAAATGTATTTGAAAATGTATTTTGAAGCCTTAAGTATTTGAAATACAAATTACAAAATACCTCAGCAGCAGGTAATTGAAATACCAATTACCAAATACATTGTATTTGTATATTATTGTATTTCAAATACGTATTTCAATTACAAGTTTTTCAAATACTGCCCAGCCCTGGCCATAGGTCACTCCAAGTGGTAAGCTATGTTTGGTGACTTAGCAGGGGTGTCCGGGTTCATGGGATGAGGTTTGTCCGGGTCTTGTTGGCGGATGCGTCTACCCACCAGCTGCATGGCAGGACGGATCGGGATAGACTGTTTTTTTTACATTAGGTCAACACAGGAGGCCCTGAGGAAAATAATTTCCCACAGGGCCTATGTCATCTTTGGGGATGCTGTGTGAAGGGTCTTTTTAGGAAAGGAAGGAGAGCAAGTTCTGAAAAGGAAAAGGGATGAAGGGTAGGTAGGAATCTGGGAGTCAGTGTGTCCAGGAATCTATCCCTCCCACTGCGGTGAAAGGCTATGTTCCGAGAGAGTACGGCTGGAGAAATCAAAGGGACTCCCTCAACACTCTCTCCCAATCCATCCTGCCATGCAGCTGGTGGGCAGAGATGCATCCACCGCCAAGACCCGGATAATCCTCACCCCATGAACCCGGGCACCCCTGCTAAGTCACCAAACGTAGCGAACGACTTGGGGTGACCTATCGCAGAGGTGATTTTAGATTTTCACGGCCATAAGTATTTTTGTTATTAGTTTTTGGGGTATTATGCCGTGTATACCTCCTTCTTTAGCCAAAGTTTCGGACAGCGTTGCAGTGTCCATCATCAGGGCAGATGTGTAATCTCTTTCAACCCATCGCCTTGCAATGCAGTGGGAGAGATGGATTCATATATCTCTCACCCGCGACCTCCGGATTCGTAGTCGAAGTTCGCAATCTCATTTTTTTTACAGTAGCTCCACATAGGAGGCCCTGAGAAAAATAATTTCCCTCAGGGCCTATGTCATCTAAGGGGATGCTGTGTGGAGGGTCTTTTTAAGGAAGGGAAGGATAGGAAGTTCTGGGAAGGAAAAAGGTATGTGGGGTGGATAGGAATCTGGGGTCAATGTGTCTAGGAGTGACGAACCTAAAATTCCATCCCTCCAAATGCGGTGCAAGGCGATGGGTCGAGAGAGTCCGGCTGGAAAGGACAAAAGGCCTCCCTCAACCAAACTCTCTTATCCGGCCCGCCACGCAGCAGGGCAGACCTATCCGCCGCCACGTCCTGGACAAACCTGATACCATGAACCCGGGCACCCCTGCTTAGTCACCAAACGTAGCAAACTGCTTGCAGAGGTGTTGGTTATACAGTAATGGTTCCCGGGGCGGCGGTACCCATACCCGCTTCCCAAATTGGAATACCTCGTTTACAATTAGTCCTTATTCAAGTCATCTTAGGTATGATTAGTCTATTGTATATTTATCGGCGTAGTCCAGCGGTAAGGCTCTTGACTCGCACTCCGAACGTCGCGGGATTATAATTTGTGTTATTTGACAATTTATTTAGTAAAAATAATACATATATTTTATATTTGCAGCACTTTCCAGAGTGGAAGATACTCTCAGTATCGCCCTGGTGTAAGACCACCATTCAGAATTGAAATGTTGCGTGATATGGCTTTAGCCGTGTTTGGTGACCAGATCTGAATAGTCAGGAACTTCCCAACCTTCCTCTTCCCTATCTCCTTCCCCTATCCACTACGTTGTGCGATATTCATGTAAAAACAAAATAATCAAGATTTTTGAACCCTACCCTAAATCCAAAATCAAATCTAAAATCAAATTCAAAATCAAATTCAAAATCATGAGAACTGGTCGCTTCTTCGATTCGTTTTTGTGCTCAACAGCTCGGCTATGGAACGATTTGCCGGCCTCTGGGTTTTCCCCTTTCTACAACATGGGTCTCTTCAAGACCAATGTTGACTCCCTCTTCTCCTCAAAAAGACCCTCCACACAGCATATTAGATGACATAGGCCTTGAGGGAAATCGTTTTCTTAAGGGCCTCCTGTGTGGAGTTTTTTTTACAGTGAATACCGCACAAGAATCTCAACTGCTCCCGTCTGGAGCCAGTGACACCATGGAATCCCCAATTGGGGTATGTTGTGAGGCTGAAGGTAGTGGGGAGGGGAAGGAGGTGGGGAAGAGGAAGGTTGGGAAGTACCTGGCGATTCAGATCTGGACACCAAACACGGCCAAAGCCATTTTCAAGCAACGTTTCAATTTTGAATGGTGGTCTTACTTACACCAGGGCGATATTGATAGTATCTTCCACTCTGGAACGTGCCGCAAATATACTATTTATTATTTTAAATGAATTAATTGTGAAATAACACAAATTAATCAAATAAAATTTGAGACCTGCGGTTTGCGAGTCAAGGGTCTCACTCCTGGACTATGTAGGCCGTATATTGTAATTTATTTTTAAATTATTGTTTATTTTTGTTCATAACTTTTTTTTATAAAATACACCAAAACAACAATAAAACATATTTTAATTACTTCAATACAACTAGAGACAATGCTTTTGAAAAATTGTCACGCGTAAAGTAATTACCTAGGTACAGAACATTTTTTAAAATGAAAAACTTGTTAGATTTCTTAAATATGATAATATAATCCATTATAAAAATTACGTTCTACTAAAAAAACATTTTAAAAAAATAATATAACTGTATGAAAAAACATATTACATGAGTACCTAATATATTTCTGAAATTTTTAGAAAACCCTGTATAGATATCATTACATTACAACTGACTATGCTTTCAGAACGCAAAAGACAAATACAGAATGACGTAGCAAATATTTTATTTATTAAAGAAAAAACTACATAAATGTGTATTAAAATACGTAATAATATCAACCTTGTAATAAACACAAAAACAATTAACACAAAATTAATAACGATATTATAAAAGCAATTCGTAAATCAATCTTCAATTTTAAAAAAGCGCGCGAATAGCCGCTAAATATTACTCGTATAATATAATGTCTGTTCTTCTAAAACAACTAACAGTCCACAGCGAGCGCTTGACAGTAGCTACCTATGTAGATAGAATACAACATAACATACCGGCAAACATATAACATATCGCAAAAGATTCAATCTGACATAGCAATGTCATGCGATAATAGATTTTGAGGAATTAAACCATTGAGTTCAATATCGCAAAGCATTGATAAACGACTTGGAGTTTGAATGATATTGTATGACGAGAACATCCGGCAACGTCGCATGCCGTGATGGTTATAGATGCGATAAAAAGTGTACCCAGTTGATGTTCTAAGTATTGATGAATATTTACTGATAAAAAACGCATTCCGGAGCATTAACGGTCCACGTAAAAATGTCATTTATTCACTCAAAAATTTTTTTTACACCGTTCGACTCGTCTCATCGAGTTTGATATGATGGACTTAAAAAAAAAAAAACGATGAGCCACTAAGTGCCCAAATGAGCCAGTAAGTCGAAATGATCAAGAAGTTCCGGTAATTAAAGGACGCTTTGAGCCACTAAATGCCGTAACATAAACTTATATATATATATTCTTCTTTGCCCAGAATATATATATGTTATGGTTAAGGTTTTCACGGGTGTAAGATGTAAAAACACTTTTCTCGGTTTACCCGCGTAACGTAGTCCTGAGAAGGACTTTTTAACTCCTGACGTTTCGGACAGATCACACTGTCCATCTTCAGAGGCCTTATGTCTTTAGCTTTTGTCTCAAACTGATAGCTTTCGCATGTCTGTTCGGTCCAGAATCCAAGACTCAAGTGAGTGCAAATCAATTCCTATGGCTAGAACGGAGTACCCGGGTTGATTGTGATTTATGGTGCTGGGGGTAGGAGGTGGGACCGGCAGTCTCAGGCGGTTTACATGTAAAGACCTGATTGGTTACGCTAATTGTGGGTACTTCTGATAATTTTGGAAATGCCGTTTTTGGGGGATTTTCGTCAATTATTACTTTCCAGGTGTTGGGAATTCTTATGGAGTCGTTTCTGGTGTTCATATTATTTTTATGTTTATAAATTTCTATTGCTTCGCGGTAAATTCTTTTTGGTTCATTGTATACGTTGGCTATTGTTGTTGTATTATCGAAGTCTATTTTATGACCTTCATTAAGGACGTGTTGAACTAAGGATGAAGTTAAGCGTTTATTAGTGACATCTACTTTATGTTCTGCAATTCTACAAGATATTTTTCTATTGCATCGTCCAATATACACCTTTTCACACGCCCCACAAGGTATTTTATAAATCCCGTGTGATTCAAGTGGAATGTGGTCTTTCGGACTTCTTAATAGAGACGAGATTTTATTTTCCGATTTATAAATAGTTTTGATTTTATTGCTTTTGAGGATTCGACTGATTTTATCTGTTGAGCCTTTTATGTATGGGAGAATTGCTACCGAAAAAGGCTCTGTTTCCGTTTCAGGAATAGTTTTTTTACGTTTGTTTATGGATTTGTTAATTAAATATTTGGAGTAGCCGTTTGCTTGAAGAGCACTACTAAGGAGATCTAGTTCTTCACGAATATGATCTTTGTCCGCTAGTCGTTTTGATCGGGTAACTAATGTATTTATAACTGATGACAACTGAGATGGGTTGTGATTTGAGTTGGCGTTTAAATATCTATTCGTGTGTGTCGGTTTACGATATACGGTATGTCCAAGGCTGCCGTTCTTTTTCTTTTTAACTAAAATATCGAGAAATGGGAGACAATCGTTTTCTTCGATTTCCATGGTAAATTTAATATCTTCATGGATACTATTCAAATGAATAAGGAAGTTATTTAATTCTTTAATTCCGTGTTGCCAAATAATGAAAGTATCGTCTACGTAACGCCGCCATAGTGAAGGTTTCAGAGGAGCGCTCTCTAATGCCTTTATTTCAAAGTACATCATGTAAATATTCGCGATTACCGGGCTGAGAGGGGAGCCCATTGGGGCACCTTGAATTTGTTTGTGTATTTGTCCCTCAAATTGAAAGTAGGTATTTTTAAGGCAATGTTCCGTCAGAGTGATAAAATCAGTAGGAACGTCTAGTTTTGATTTAATTAACTCTAATGCTTCAGTGATTGGTATTTTTGTGAACAAAGAGACTACATCGAAGCTCACTAGAATGTCACCCTTGTTTAAAGTTATATTAGAAATTGTTGAAATGAAATGTTCAGCATTGCGAACGTAAGAATCCGCTTTTTCAACAAAAGGCTGAAAGCGTTGGGCTAGAAATTTTGCTAATATTTGGGTAGGCGAACCACACGAGCTAACAATAGGCCTGAGAGGCGCGTTAGGTTTATGAATCTTTGGAAGACCATACATTTTCGGACAACATGATGACTTTTCTCTAGGGATAAGCATCTTCTTAAGATCATCATCGAGTTTAGAGGCCATGATTTTACTTTTTGTTGTTTTCTCTAGATATGTAGTGGGGTCGCTTTTATTAACCTTGTAAACGGGATCAACTAAAATTTCGCGCATTTTTGAGGTATAATCGCTTGTGTTCATTATTACTGTCGCGTTGCCTTTATCTGCTGGTAAGACTATTATTTCTTTGTTCGAACGAAGTGCTTTAAGGGCTTTCAATTCTTCTAGTGATATGTTTCTCTTAGGTTTTACGGCTTTTCTAAGTATATGACACGTTTCTTGTCGGATTATTTCGGCTTTGTCTAAGGGAAGTTTAGAGATGGACGATTCTACTGCGGTGATAATATATCCTTAGTTCAACACGTCCTTAATGAAGGTCATAAAATAGACTTCGATAATACAACAACAATAGCCAGCGTATACAATGAACCAAAAAGAATTTACCGCGAAGCAATAGAAATTTATAAACATAAAAATAATATGAACACCAGAAACGACTCCATAAGAATTCCCAACACCTGGAAAGTAATAATTGACGAAAATCCCCCAAAAACGGCATTTCCAAAATTATCAGAAGTACCCACAATTAGCGTAACCAATCAGGTCTTTACATGTAAACCGCCTGAGACTGCCGGTCCCACCTCCTACCCCCAGCACCATAAATCACAATCAACCCGGGTACTCCGTTCTAGCCATAGGAATTGATTTGCACTCACTTGAGTCTTGGATTCTGGACCGAACAGACATGCGAAAGCTATCAGTTTGAGACAAAAGCTAAAGACATAAGGCCTCTGAAGATGGACAGTGTGATCTGTCCGAAACGTCAGGAGTTAAAAAGTCCTTCTCAGGACTACGTTACGCGGGTAAACCGAGAAAAGTGTTTTACATATATATATATATATATATATATATATATTTTTTTTTTTACATGAGCTCCACACAGGAGGCCCTGAGGAAAATAATTTCCCTCAGGGCCTATGTCATCTTTGAGGATGCTGTGTGGAGGTTTTTTTTAAGGAAATGAAGGAGAGGAGAGTTCTGGGAAGGAAAAGGGTTTAAGGGGTGGGTAGGAATCTGGGGTTCAGTATGTCCTGGTCATCCGCCTCCAAGACCTAGACAAACCTCACCCCATGAATCCGGGCACCCCTGCTAAATCACCAAACGTAGCGAACCACTTGGGGTGATCTATGGCAGAGGTGTTGATTATCCAATAAAGGTTCCCGGGGCGGCGGTACCCATTCCCGCCTCCCAAATTGAACAACAACAACATATGGTAGTTAGTTCCAGAATTTCTGCACCGAAACAAATCCTGACGTCTAGTATTACGTAGTGGTATCCGGAAGCTTATCAATTCAAGCAAACCGGACTATCAACTAAATCATTTAGAATTTTATATAGAAATATCAAGTCAGTGAAAATTCTTCTGTCTGACAATTTGAGCATATTCATATCATTTAAAATAGTGTTGTAGTTTAACATAATTGCTGGAATTCCCATTTTAAAACTTAGAAAACTTAATAATTTGTTTTGTATTTTTAACAGCTTGCACATGTATATTATAATGTTAGTTCCAGACGGGAGAGTTGTACTCAAGTTGACTTCTTACATAGGAAAAATATAACAGTTTAATAAACTTTATTTTGTTAAATTTTCTAGTTAGCCTTTGAATATAATTATATTATACATATTATGTAATTATATTATATCATACTATACAGGGTGTTAAGGGACGTACTTGACTTACTTTAACCAGTGATTCCTGACATTATTTGGAGTCAAAAATGTAATGAAATTTTGGTCTCCGGTGACATTTTTGATGGTTTTTTTTTTTTTTCTACAAAAACATTAAAAAATGGTAGTTGTTGAACAGTTGGAGGCGGGTTAAGGGGTTCGTCGGACACCCGGCTGAGTAACCAGTGACGACATGCGGAAGAATTTTTTTTTTGTTAATTTTGAAGAAAAAATTTTTGAAAAAATAAAAAAGTCATAAAAAAAAGTCACCGGAGACCAAAATTTCATTTACATTTTTTACACCAAATAATGTCAGGAATCACTGGGTAAAGTAAGTCAAGTACGTCCCTTAACACCCTGTATAATATTTATATTAATATAACAGAACCAAGTCAGCCCGAAGTTTATATTCGGCTCTTATTTGGACATTCATTATATCATATATAACAAGCTGACCCGACGAATTTCGTACCGCCTTGGAATCAATAACTGTTGAATTAAATTATGATTTTATTTATTAAGTTAAAAATTACACAACGAAGCAATTACCGATGCCCAACTGTTCGTGTTTTGTTTTTGCCAGTATCAGAGATGGCGTTGTGTAGGGATTTATATTTTTTTGCGATTTTCTTACTTTTCCACTTACTTACAGGAATTTTTTAAAGGAAGCGGGTACGGGAGCCGCCGCCCCGGGAACCATTTATTGGATAACCAACACCTCTGCCATAGGTCACCCCAAGTGGTTCGCTGCGTTTGGTCATTTAACAGGGGTGCCCGGGTTCATGGGGTGGCTTTTGTGCGGGTCTTGGTGGCGGATGCGTCTGTCCACCTGCTGCGTAGCGGGCCGGATCGAGAGAGACTGGTTGACGGAGGCCTTTTGACCTTTCCAGCCGGATTCTCTCGACCAATGGGTCGAAAGAGTCCGGCTGGAAAGGTCGAAGTAAAAGGTCAATTTCGGTCAAGGCAATGACCTTGCACCGCATTGGAAGGGATGGATTCTATCCCGGATACACTGACCTCCAGATTCCTATCCACCCCTCATGCCTTTTTCCTTCCCAGAACTTCCTATCCTACCCTTCCATATAAAGACCCTCCACACAGCATCCCCTAAGATAACATAGATCCTGAGTGGAACTTACTTAAAAAAATGCGTTTCATTTCAAAGATTTATAATTATATTATTGTATTTTTCCTTTGGAGGGGTGCAGAGACATATGTTCACCGTTTGTCTCATTTTCGACCATTGACATTTAGTGTGTAAGAAAGAGGAGCAGCATTATATGATTAAGAACAAAAGCAAAACAATCAGTGAATTGACATTTGATGTTTTTGAATTTTTGGAATTCACGCACAGTTAAATATTATACCTATCGCAATATTGCCGCAGTTCTTTCAAAATATGAGAATTCCATTCAAAATGTATGAAAAAAATAATTTTTTTCATTACTTTCTTTTTCATGAATTTTTGCGATGTTTTAATGGTTATTCTGTTATCCGGGCGGAGACAAATACAACAAATCAAATATCATCAAAATCGATCCAGTCGATCTCGAGTTATAAATAGTGTAACTAACCCGACTTTGTTTTACATATTAGAAGATAATATGTCTGACATTAGATTATCCTTCAACCTTGTAGGTTGCAAAAGTTTTATTGCCACTAAACAAAAATGACGCTTAATTTATATCCAGAACCCTTATTTGGGCGTCCTTTTTTAAATGATGCCTAATTTTAGATGAATTTTCTTACTTCAACCCTAGATGTATGACATGTTTATCACTGTAAACGTCGGAGTAAATTACACTGCATCCCAATGACATAAGTTGATAAAAATAATCCTAATTGCCATTTATTTCGCCTACTGAGATACTGCAGCGCTACGGAAATGTTCCTTGGGGGAAGAGCACACTCTTTCAGAGCACTTCTCCGCCAGCGTATGGGAAGCTTATGGCGCACTACGCCAAACAAAGAACGGGAGACGATCAAGTATCCTCCGTAAACGTCCATTTGTACATAATATTTTTAATATCTTTTCTGTTTTTATTCTTTTTACCTACGTTTTACCATTTTATATAAACTTTTTGTTATTTTTTTCAAAACATGGAATATATTGCAATCCCTGCATATATCCATAAACTATTATTATTACCGCCAATAATATAATAATCGCGTTACTTGTTGTCTGATGTTAGATGAATGTCCTTCAGCTTCCCTCCTTTATGTGTAGATGTGCCGATATGCAAGTCTGGGGCCGAAGTGAAGGAGCTGGCCACTCTCCGCTTCAGCCCCGTGGAGGTGCGCTGCGAAGTGGACTCTCCCCCCGAGGCTGGCCCTGTCAAGTTCTCCTGGACGTACAATAGGACGAGAGATGTTTTACCTGTAAGTTATTATCAAGTAAATACTTATGTACCTAAATTCTGTCAATTGCAATTTGAATGAAGTGACGTAAAAAAATGATCAACTAGCGGTTTCTTATAAAAAATCATAAAAGTATCGAAATCATTCAGCATTTCCAAGATAATGCACTTTGAGCTAATTATATTCTATATCACTAGTGTCCCTTACCTTTCTTTGTATTATTTGTTATTTTATATATATATATATATATATATATATATATATATATATATTTTAAAAAGGTTTGACAGTAGTGATGCTGCTGCGCGATGATGTAAAGATGAAGGTCAGGACACTACGGCGGTGAAGATCACAGGTCTTCAGGAAGCCGGCGTGTTGCCCTACACCGTGGCGGTGTAGACGTGACCTTGGTCCAGGCGGTCGATCGACGTCGTGTTGACGGAATATGGCGGCTGTGTGTCCAGTGGGTTGGAGCACACACGTGATGCAGGAAGGAACCTTGAGAGGCGATGAGGATGCTGGCGCGTTGCCGGTTGTGGTTGCTGCTCGTTGCAGGATGTTGATTGCCATCTCATGTCGAGATGGTAGTTGGAGAAGTGCCTCGAAGGTGCTGGAATGTTCCTGGGTCACGCTGGATAAATGGTGTTCACTGTTGACTGCGCGAGGCCCGTGCCCCGCGCGCGGCAGGTAGAGAGTTACTGCACTGCTCGGACTGTGTTCCTTATTCGATGAATGGAAAGTATTGACTGACTGGCTCCGAGCAAGCGAGCGCGGCTTATATACTCGTGGCAAGTAATTAGTCTCCAGGTAGGTAATGCGTGAACTCACACAAAGGCGAGATATCACTCGAACTTTCTGCGGGCACTTGAACGGTACAGCCAGACGTTCTAGCTCTTTCGCGTAAAGACGCAGCGGTAAACTTCGCAGAACGGGTTAAGTGACCGCCACAAGCCTAATATATGTAGCTTTTTACCATATATTGGTGCCATTTTAAAAGTCTCCAATTGCTTTTCGGATAAAAAAAGGAAATTGTCTCTTTGATTCGGCAATTTAAAAAAAATTTATTTGTAGCTCCCACGTTTGTTATTTTTAACTTAAAACGAAACTATTGAAATGCTTCATCTATTATGACCATGGATGTCGCCAATCCGAACTTCGTAGACTATTTTATAACGATGTCAAAAATATTTTTATCATTCTTTCTGATCAGCTGTTTACGGTTAAAATTAATTCCTTTTCCTACAAATATGCACCTTTCATTATCAAGTATACCACAGACAATGTACAAATCCGAAAATATTCTATGTTGTCTCGAATAAGTACCTCTCACGGCAGTTTCAACCACTCAGGATTCGCGCGGTTATAAACTTTACGATTTAAAAAAAAAAAAAATTATAATTCCTACAAATATGAAATAGACGGTAAAATACAGTTTAATTCATTGGCTAAATCACTATAATAAGTTTTAATGTCTCCGTGTTAAAATTCGAAGGTTTGTTTTTTTTAATGTTGGCGAAAAATTTTAAAACAGGTCTTCTGAAGATGTCGAGCAATCGGAGAAAAAGGTTTTGAAATGCGCTGTCGCTCCAGTGGCTTTGAATCATTTTACTAACCTACATAATTAAACAAAAAACACACTAAAAATATAATTACACTTAAGCGTTGTCTCCTAATTTTCCTTGACACAATTATAATTTATACAACTTAATCAAATTTACTAAAATCAAAACATTTTTTATAGCTGTTTTTCATTGTTGCAATATAACCTTGAAAGTATGCGTACACGGTTTGTACCCTCTACAACAACAATGATAAGGGCATGCGATTAGTATACATAAATTTTTACAAACATATTTTTATCTCATTGTTCTTGGAGTTAGCAAGGTGGTTTGTTTACTTGAACTTTTAAATTACCTTCTTGCTACCTCAATATTGATTGACATAAAAAATAATAGTAGGTCTACAATTTGAATTGCGCGTTGACCAAGGTTCTCCTGTTCCACAGATCCCAGCGTCCCGGTCGAGCACCAAGGGTACAGTTAACGAGTTGTCCTACACCCCCCAGGTGACCGGCGACTTTGGGACCTTGGCCTGCTGGGCCACTACGGCGGCAGGTCACCAAAAATTCCCCTGCCTGTTTAACATCGTGCCAGCAAGTAAGTAGATAAAACTACCTTGTTCGAATAATATATCTTGCGTGATAATTACATCTTATCAAGGCGTCTTGTACAAGCTGTGTTTTGGCAAAAATATATTTCGAATGTATGTTTTTTGAAATGAAACTTCTATAGCACGGCTGTGATTTGGATTTCGGATGAAACGGAAATGACGATCAGCCGCTTTGATAATGTCACTTTTAAAGGCTCCTATTGGTTGAGATATGAAATGGGAAATTACGCGAAGTCTGCGTTCATTGGTTGCTTCGATTAGATCTCACTTTTCAAGTATTGGTTGAGATTGTTTTGGTAAAGTTTCGCTTCTACCGCGTATATACTTTAAAATAAACAGTCTGGATTACGATTTACCTGATATTATTTGGAAGACTACTTCCACCATTATTAATTATTATTATTTTTATAAAATATTTTTATTTACCCACATAGAGAGACACAACTTTTTTTTATAAAAGCCAACGTCCTGGGCTGAGTCAGAGAAAAGAATTTATAAATTATAGAAGTTAACAGCAGTAGATAATGCATTTGTTCGTGTGAATTTGTTTTTACCATTCAGATTAGAAATTTTTTTAGAATATGCCGCAACACGGCATAATACGCCAAAAATAAATCGCGATAACTATTTATGTAATTAATTTAGAGATACGTTTAAAAACAGGGATTCTATTTGAAACTGATTTTTGTACGGGAATATATATATATATATATATTTTTTTTTTATTAGTTACAGATATTTGTTTTTTTTTTTGCTACCACACTGGGCGCATGCCCGTGTTATGGTAGTCGTATATTTAATATTTATTTAAATTAATACAAATACTATTTTATTAAAACAGATGATTAAATATACTAAATAAAAATTATGAAATATTTAAAAGTAAGTGAAAAATAAAGAGAAAAAAAGATCATATTTTAAAGAAAAGTAGAAATAAAAATGAAAAATAATATATTGTTGATGACATGATTTTTGTTTTCGCATTTTAAAGGGATATTTTTAAGAGTTTCGATTATTTGTTTTCTTTTTCCGAAATAAGTTCAAATTTCTCCAAATAACCGTACATTTTCCCCGTCAAAAAAATCGCCCATTACCAAACAATAAAACACGTCATGTGCAAATTCAGCATCATAACAGCTGCTGCACGATATATTTTTATTGAATAGCCTCCCCGGCCACAAACAGCTTAAAAGAAGCATCTTGCGAGACTAGTACAGCGTCAGTGGTGACACATAGCGTGGAGGGAAAGAGAACCAACTCGCATTAGATGCTGAGGAAAGACCCCGATAACAGTTTTGTGTTCTTAAGTGAAGTGGAAATAACTGCTAGTTTGCGAAGTATTCCTCTCCATTTTTTTATTATTTTTAGATCGGTCATTATTATGGGGAAAGAGTTTGAGAGAAAAATTATCTTCTTTTTTCTGGGGCGATATTTAAATACTAGCGATCGATGTAGTATACTCGTAAACATTTGCATTGTTGTTTTTCCTTATTTGAGAATGGTAAATATTAGAAAACATATTTTAGAGGCAATAATAATTGCAATGGCAAATCAAATAAGTACATATTTGTAAAAAGCATTAACTTTGTGGCTCGCCATAATTTACAATAGAAACATGTACATTTATTTATTAATCATTAACACCCTTATGGGCTTTTACATACATTTACATGTTTTATATTTTAGTACATATAGGTGTGTTTAGATGACAAAGAAAACATAAATAGATTTTACACTTGGTACACAGAAGTAAAGCTGGTAAGCAAAAAGTATAACATTATACAATAAATAGAAAAAAAATCAGTTTTAGAGCTGCAGATAGCATAATATACGTATATAACAAATAATAATAATGTATGGGTTCTTAATATATGTGTAATTTACTCGTATATGTGTTGAATACATAGCGAAGTTGATTTCAAACAAAAATACGCACTACCGACTTGTACCGCACTAAAATTAATATTCAAAACGATTCCATTTTGACCAATTACATTATCGTCAGAATTTCTGCAGAATTCAATTTCAGAAGACAAAATACTTTATACTGCTACCATGGAACATTTCAGGTTAAAACAAATAAAGTGAGATACTTCAGTAAAATATCACGGAGAGGACAAATGAGTACGATAATAATAATATAACAGAGAATCTAATTACAATCACATTAAAAATTAATCAAAGTATAAGCCGTTAAAGTAATTTTGTTATAATTACCTATTACAATGATAAACAAGAACAGTTTTTGTAAAGTTTGTTTATAAATTATAAATTACTAACCTTTATTACGCCCTGTATGGTAGGTGTTTTACGGAACATCACTATGTATGTTTACGATAAACTGTACACAGAAGATTTCATAATGGTGATTTATAGTTCTGTTGTAAATATCCCAATATGCTGAATTTAAATTCGACACTGACTGATGACGATTGTGTTATATTTATTTTCGAGTCTGTGAAGCATTTGGATAGGCGAGTTTTCGAAGTAATTATTAGTAGGCGCGTGAACAAAATACGGCGCATTCAATCTTGTATTACGGGTAGGTACTCGCAATTGGATTAGTTTGGTTAAATCAAGGGCGAATATTAAAATTAACCTAACCTAACCTAATACAGAATATTGACAGACATATATACAAATTTTAGATGTTTGAGTGGGAGGTGAGCAAAGGGGAAGAGGTAATTGCGGAATTTCCGGCAAGAACAGAGCGGTTTATTGAAAATATGTTGAAAAGATAAATGAATAATTAAATAATTTAAAAGATTAGTCCTATTCTAGACATATTTCCAATAAACCGTTCTATTCTAGCCGGAAATCCCGCAATTACCACTTCCCCTTTGTTCACCTCACATTCAAACACCTAAAATTTGTGTATACGTCTGTCAATATTTTGTGTAGGTTAGTTCAAATATTCTCCTGAAGAAGGTAGGGTTCTTCCGAAACCGGTAAGGTGTGAATGAAATAAAATAAAAGTGTTCTGTAACAAATTTATATGTTTTTATTGCAAATAGGAACACTTTATTAATTTGATAACAGACATTATTTTATGAGAAGATGGATAGCGCACACTTGAGCGATTCGCGAGCAGTGGAATCTACGGCAATCGGATCGGATTGAATTCTATTGTGAGATCGCTGTTGCAATATTTTTAATGGATATAATAAGGGTAGTTTGTGATTTAAAAGTCCGTGGGATCGCATTGAAAAATCATGTAATATATGTTTTTGAAGTTATATAAAAAAATCAATGGTCTTGCGTTAACAAGTAAAGATTTAATATTGTCAAAGTCTTAGAACTTAAAAAATGAAACTTAAAATAATAATTATGACTTGTGATTATGTACCTTTAATAATATAATTAATTTTTCTGCATGTAAACGTACGTGTATTATCATCGTTACATGTTCACCAATGAAACAACGCCTTGCCCAGATCTCTACCTCAGGCTCATCTGCGTCGCACCGCCACGTGTTAGATCTATTAAAATAGGTCCTATTAAATCAGTCGCTTTTACCCTACAGCAGTTATTAATCAATATCTATTTTTGTTTGTCGGTTTTATTTGAAGTAGGTTTTGCGCGTAAGTTTGTTTATGGAGCAACTAAAAATTATTTGCATTAATTTGCTTCCTATACGCGCCTATCAGGTGATTTTCCAGTAAAACGGCGAAATACGCATCTTAAAATTATCATTGTTGCTGAATGTACTCATAAAAATATTATCATGGAATGACATGCTAACAATCTTTTTTTTTACATTAAGTCCACACAGGAGGCCCCGAGGAAAATAACTTCCCTCAGGGCCTATGTCATCTTTGAAGATGCTGTGTGGAGGGTCTTTTTGAGGAAAGGATGGAGTGAACACGGGTCTTGAAGAGACCCATGTTGTAGGAGGGAGGAAACACAGAGGCCGGCAAATCGTTCCACAGCCGAGCCGTTGAACTCAAGAACGAGTCAGAGAAACGACCCGTTCTCATGTGACTAATGTCAAACGTGTACAAATGTTGGGCGCGTGTTTGGCGTGTTAATAATATTCACCAACGATCATATTATGTAAAATGTGAAAAAAAAGTTTTTCATATACATTAACTATCTATGGGAACGTACCCATACTACGTGACACGTTTAGGGGGGGGGGGTCTTCAAAATGTCACGCTCCATACAAATGAGCGGCGGGTTGCTTAGGATTTTGGTCACCGTGGGGGGGAGGGGGGGGGGGGGGAAATTGCACAAAGTTGGTCACGTAGTATGGGTACGTTCCCGATCCTACTAAGCATCACGCCGTATCTTCGAAGTGATAGGCAGAGAGGATAGACCGCCACATATCTTACCCAACTTGCTTCTTTCGCATACTCTTCTGATATTCTGACGATATTCACTTGATTGTGCCCATACTCTTCTGATATTCTGACGATATTCACTTGATTGTGCCCATACTCTTCTGATATTCTGACGATATTCACTTGATTGTGCCAATACTCTTCTGATATTCTGACGATATTCACTTGATTGTGCCCATACTCTTCTGATATTTTGACGATATTCACTTGATTGTGCCCATACTCTTCTGATATTCTGACGATATTCACTTGATTGTGCCCATACTCTTCTGATATTCTGACGATATTCACTTGATTGTGCCCATACTCTTCTGATATTCTGACGATATTCACTTGATTGTGCCCATACTCTTCTGATATTCTGACGATATTCACTTGATTGTGCCCATACTCTTCTGATATTCTGACGATATTCACTTGATTGTGCCCATACTCTTCTGATATTCTGACGATGTTCACTTAATTGTGCCCATACTCTTCTGATATTCTGACGATATTCACTTGATTGTGCCCATACTCTTCTGATATTCTGACGATATTCACTTGATTGTGCCCATACTCTTCTGATATTCTGACGATATTCACTTGATTGTGCCCATACTCTTCTGATATTCTGACGATATTCACTTGATTGTGCCCATACTCTTCTGATATTCTGACGATATTCACTTGATTTTGCCCATACTCTTCTGATATTCTGACGATATTCACTTGATTGTGCCCATACTCTTCTGATATTCTGACGATGTTCACTTAATTGTGCCCATACTCTTCTGATATTCTGACAATATTCACTTGATTGTGCCCATACTCTTCTGATATTCTGACGATATTCACTTGATTGTGCCCATACTCTTCTGATATTCGGACGATATTCACTTGATTGTGCCCATACTCTTCTGATATTCTGACGATATTCACTTGATTGTGCCAATACTCTTCTGATATTCTGACGATATTCACTTGATTGTGCCCATACTCTTCTGATATTTTGACGATGTTCACTTAATTGTGCCCATACTCTTCTGATATTCTGACGATATTCACTTGATTGTGCCCATACTCTTCTGATATTCTGACTATATTTACTTGATTGTGCCACGGCGTTTTCTGGCATCTTCGAACTATTTTATTTCTTTTACTTTTGCGAACCAACTAAATAGGTTCCTTAGTTCAGAAAATAGTTCATTGTATTTTAGTAATATTCTCCCAGAAAAGAAACCCAACACGTAAGCAATTTTTTGTTACGTTTCTTAATTCTAAGTACGTATTATTACAAAGTGTTCTAGAATGAGTGTACGAAAAAAACGTTTTAAATAACCCGTCTTCCGTGAATTTTGTATAGCCAAATATTCCAGCTGTAATGAAATTTCCTAAAATTGTAGAAAGCTCTTAAAGTGTGATCAAACAAAACGCCTTTAAAATGGTGAATTTTTGATATCGTAACTTACCCTGGTAACAGGCAAACAAATCGAGTAATATTCTTAGTATCAGGCTCACAAATTACCGAAATTACACTCAGATAACAGCCACTCCCGGCTAGTTCGAGTAGACTTTTATTCTTTTCGGAGAGGCGATTATATTTAACTTAGCAAAGTAAGGGAACCCGCAATCTTCGCGTAATTTAAAGTTTTATAGAGCAAGTATAATCCAGTAACGACGGAGTCTGCGATTGAAAAGGACCAGTGGATGTTCGAGGGGAAGTGGAGGAATGTTGTAATAGTTGCAGAAGTACCTTGGAGGATGAGAGGAAGGGGGGGGGGGGTAAAAAACTTTCCAGCTGTCCCCGTACAGATGACAAATTTCATTGTAGTGATCATCTTCTGAGATAAAGTTAGGCTTGCATTTTACAATGACCCGCGAGGAGCGTTCTGTGAATGAAAAAAATAGCTATTTGTTCGTTAGTTTATACTCTAGTAGCAGAAAATCTGTTTGTTTGTTTGTCAAGCAGCAAAGTCGTGAGCCGTGATGACTTCTTTACATAGTATAAAATGAAGTCGCTCCCGCTGTCTGTGCGCGTAGATCTTTTAAACTACGCAACAGATTTTCATGCGGTTTTCATCAATAGATAGAGTGATACATGAGGAAGGTTTTTAGGTATATAATTTGTCAAGGTTTTATGTAAATTGGTTGAAATATGTAGGGCAGCGTGCTGGCAAGCGGGTGGTGTGGATTTGATTTAACAGATGGCGTTGGTTATAAAAGTTGGGTAATGGCGTGGCGTTGTGTTTCGTTAGCCACAGCAACGTATGGCCGGGTCTGTTAGTGTTCTATAAATTCCTAGCTTTTTGTTGGCCACGAATTTCTATATTTCTTCAAATATAATTTCAATATTTCCGTAGTCCTGCAATTGTGGAAAAACTTATTTAAAACAGTGTGTACTGTACAATGTACAATAAGGGCCCCAATCAATAAGATGACGTGAGTTCGAAAAATTTTTATTGAGTTATGATATATTCATATGTTCGTGAGTTATTGTAAATTTTTGCTAAAAATATGTATATATATTTTTAAAAACGTATATTGCCACAAATTTAGTAAACATAGATCGTTAAATAATACAGTTTCAATTTTTTTCCTGTATCATTAACCGTTTAATACCTAAGACATAGAAAATTGTTTCAAAAATGTAATTAAGATTGCTATTCACATAATCGTTCACATAACCAACATCATGAATAATAATAGAGAAAAGTAATATTTTCGAATCAAACATTTATTCCTATTATTCCTTTGCTGCAAACTATCTTGGAACAGTGAAGTTCCACTCAAAAGCAGTCACGGTGTAATATCTCTTCAATTGGATTCAAATTGCTTCTGTCAAATGGCCGTCCTTTGGCTTGTTTGGGAGCAAATCCTCAAACTCCGGCCAAACTAGACAACTCCTGTCTACTGCACTCTACATCCAATTTATGGACTCCTGGTCATCCTCGAAATTAAGGATGAGATTTGTCTAAGTGAATGTAACATGGATTTTGAAAAGTTCGTACGTAGTGACCACGCTACTGCACTCCTGGGGAAAGGACTTGATTATCCGAATTAAATTCGACTTATTAATGCTTTTACGTATTACTTACTAACAAAATTATTTCATTACATAATCTATATTATGAATTACCGAAGAATACAACGTGTTTCAAAAATGCTTTAATCCATATCCATTTTTTTTTAAATAAAAGTCACGAGTGCGAGGCAACAGTGCCACTGACCTATTTGAAAAAGTCAGTTGTTGAATAAATAAATCAGATAAAGGTGTTAATAAATATATTGAAATACTTTATATTCGATGGTAATAATGTTTAAAATTCACCCATAAGTTTTTTATTTTAACTATCTTCATATTCTTGCATTAGAAGGTTTCAATTATGTAATGTATGTTTCGTAAAGTTTTTTTTTTAAATATTTGTGTTCAGCGTCAGAGAATTCAAATTTCGTCCAAAGATGGTCTTGCAATCGCACCTTTACAAACCGTGCAAGGCGGTTCCGATGGGAAAGATTGATTGTTCTTTTTGTGTTTAACTAAATATCGAAGTGTGGCGACACATCATTATAAACTTCGCCATCAAAAGAGGAATCGAGAAAAATCTCCTAATATCCGCGCGCATCGGCAAACCTACTTGCCTAGGTACCTTCGTACCTATACTGGCCGCGATGTACTTTCTCGCCTCCCGTGCCAGCCCGACGATAATAATATCGCCCCGCCTAGAAAGGTCTCGAGACAGCACCGTACAATATCTGTACGGCGCCGAATATTCTCGAAGTGGCTCGTATTACCTACCGCGAGGTAGTTACTCTACCGCGGCTATATAAGCAGCCGATCGCTCGCCCGCTGCAGTTCAGTCTCACACTTACAGTCGGCCAACATCTCAGCATGTAACAGATCTCCGTACAAGTGCTCCTGCATGGCATCGCTACGCATCCAGGGCAGCTTCCTCGAGGTCCATCACCACGTCTCAGCTACAAGGCCCATCGCGTCTTCAGCTCCAGAGATCAGATTCATCCCGCGACTTACAAGGCTTGCGTCACCTTCAGTCCAGGGATCAGCTCACCACTTCATGGCACCCCGAAGCCTCACCGTGCTTCGCTGCCATGGAAACACGCTCCGCCTCGCCAGGACTACCTGCTGGTGGCTCAGCTCACCGAGCCACACACCGTTCATCTCCGCGATTCAAAGCGTCGAGCAACGGCCTGGAAGATAGGTCATCTCCACCGACAAGGTGTCGAGCAACTCACTGACCTTCACCGCACCATCTCCATCACACAGCACGCCTGCAGCATCTCATCACGGCACCCTGCATTACATCTTGTTACCGACCACCGACCATCTGCTACGTAGCTCTCCAATAAACGACTGACTCACCACTTCGACATGACGCCTTTCATTTCTGTCTCCCGCTCCCTCAGAAGTAATTTGCGCTTTCAAGGTAGCAATAATAATGGGTTATGATAAAATTATGCTTTATTTGTATTTATTTTTTCATCAAAAGTTTTTATAATTTTTCAATAAAGTCTAAGCAAAATTAGTGTTTAAAAAAATATTAAATACATTGTAAAACCGTAAATAAACACAAGATTTTTTTTAATGATTTTATTTGAACTAAAATTAACATTCAGAAAAAAGCTTTCCTAGGTAATTTATTGTTTTATTTTGAAGTACGATTATATAAATGATTTTAAATGTTTGTTGTAAAATAAAACTTTTCGTTTGAAAATTTAACAAATCGATCAATGACCAACGATACACGAGTAATAAACCTTATTACAATAAAAATTAACATATTTTTTTCAAAATTAAAAACTTAACTTTAATAGATACAATAACAATCTTTGGAAATTAATTTATATTTTTTGTTGAAATAAGTCTATACGTATAGAATTTGACTTAAAAATGACATATTTTTCCGGTTGTGTCTAAGGAATCGTTGAAAACTCATTCTCGCAGAGATAAATATGGTATAGAAAATTGAACTAATACCCTTAAAATAAGTTTGGCGACACTTGAATATTATTGCACACCGGAATTGAAAAAAAATCTATTTTCTTTTTTTTTACTTTTTATGAAATTAGGTGTACTTGTTGTTGCCAGAGAAAATATTTCCCAACCCCCTAGGAGCTCATAGCTAAGTAGGTTTGAAACCCGTGCCTAAAAGCATATTTTTCCTCTTACTCAATAATAATTATTGGTTTTGCATAATTTAACTACTTTTATTATATACTCTCTTTATTTATTGTTTTTTGATTACATAATTTGAGGATTTTTTTATGTTGTGGTGGCCGATGTGGTCGATTGTTACCGCATTGTCTGCCAATCAGTCAAGCCCTCTCCTGTTATCCCCTTTTCTTATATTATGGCTTTTTAACTTCAAGATAATCATTTTATTATAAACCAAAAAAATCATTGTCTCAACAGAATAACCCTCTCCATCATGCATTTTTTATGTTTGCATCCAGATAAATTCAAAGTTTCCATCACGGACTCAAGTTAGTTTTTCTTCTCCACAAAGGGGTGGAAAGAGTTTTATTAGAGTGGATGAAACTTAACAGGGTGTTTCTAAATGAATCTTAGAATTTTAAAATCTATGCATTTACCACTAGGCCAAAATTGCAAGATTTAAAAAAAAACTACTTTTTCGTAATTAATTTTTCGTGGATTTACCAGATTTTGACATATTGTATTGTATCGACTCATATTTGTTTCGATAACTTAAAATTCAGACTTTTCTGTATCCCGTCTGCATTCTGCTACAATATCTTCATAAGATTGACCGGTTTCACGGCTCTTTTATAAAGTATTAATGTATGAAGATTTCTTCTTTATAATATTTCCCGTATTCCCCAATTCCCTACAGTGTCCTATCAGCCCGCGCTGCCCCGCCGCCCGCCGTCAGCTGATGGAGTTTAATGTTCTGTAATCAAGCTTTTCTCCTGTTATTCTACAAGGAAATTGGTTTTGATTTATGTTCAAAGTGAAGTCGGGCGCAGTTGGAGAGATGTGGGTACTGCGGGTACCTGGCACTGGTAGTACAGTACCTACCGAACAGACTAGAGTCTTCCTTCCCTCGGTGGTGACACCGCGGGGCGAGATAAAATTTGTCGAGTTGGTAATTTAATCACAAAAAGTTGTTGCGCGGGGGTAGTAAATAAAAATAATTGAGTTATTTTTAATTTTGCAAGTTGTGCGAGAGGAATTAGAAAATATTAGACATTTTCTGAAACAAGGGAAAAAATTGTAATTATAAACGAAATAATTACTAGATCTGTTTGCTGAGAAAGATATATACTTAAGTACCTGTTTCTCGCAAAATAGAAACGATAATTTCGGGTACGGAAAGTAATTTCTCGAGAATCATTTTATTTCTTAATACTACGCCTACCTTCAGGGATATAAATATCAATCAGTTCAGGATGCATAGTTCGAAACATGCGTTGACAAAAAAGCGAACCGGTTGTATTTCGATCAGTGGATGAAAATTTTCTCTGTTTTGTAATGGTGAAAGACCAATATTCAGAATCCGAGGGAGGCGTCTACTAATATCTACAGGAATTCCAAAAACTGGAAAAATAGAACTAATATCTATGAGAACCAAAGTGTTGACGAATATCTACAGCTCAAACTGTTGACTAATATCTATGAGAACCAAAGTGTTGACGAATATCTACAGCTTAAACTTCTGACTAATATCTATAAGAACCAAAGTGTTGATGAATATCTACAGCACTGGCAGAGGTTGGATTTGCAATTATGAATAGCATATTGGAATAACGTAATATTGCGTATGCAGTTTAAAAAACTTAATTTATGTAAGTATGTGTGTAAAAATCCCTAATATCGAACTATTGGACATGTTTAGCTGATTAGTCCAACCTACGCTCTGTAGATATTAGTTCAACCTAAGCTCTGTATATTACTCAACACTGGGACCGTCATAGATATTCGCCCGACCTTAGCTCTGTAGATATTAGTCAACACTCTGAAGTTCGTAGATATTAGTTCAACATATGAGCTGTAGATATTCGTCCGACATACAGGCTGTAGATATTAGTATCTGGAGTCAATCCGAGAGTAGCTTGAAATGAGTTTAGCTTTGTTTAAACAAGCTGATTCCAATTTCCTCCAGCCTTAAAAAATTCGCCAAATCATAATTTATGTCATAGTTCCGTTGGAAATCAGGTAGCAAGAACCCCTGAAATGTATAACAAACACAGGGTTATAAACCGAAATATTATAATTGCCATGTTGTAAGCGTTGTAGGTAGATTACCTAAGATTGCATACATTGGCTGGCATACATTTCCGTGATAACGGTTTTTTGTTTTTTTTCGCTCGTTTCGATTTTCAATCCAATGATTATCATGTTAAAAGATTCTGAAAAATAAAAATAAATGGTTTCAAAGCAATCTGATAGTAAAGTTATATAATATTATCACGTCCAGTAGCGCTATGTTTACAATTTACCTACTTGTTTGCGGTGACGTGTTTACATTTGACTAAAACACACCCGTAACTTTACGTCAACAACAAACCTTGTGTTTGCTTTACAGAATTTGTCCAAATAGGTGACAAACCCACTCCACAATACTAATATGTGTAGGAGCTACCTACATAAGGTTTGAATAATTACAAATATGAATAGAGAGTGTTTCATACATTATACGAAACTAGTGGTTACCGGCTGTGCCCGTGTAGAATAATTAAAAAATATTTATCCAGCAATATGCTAAATGTGTTCTTCGAAGTTCCATTGGCTTCGATGGAAATATTTATTATGTTTGTGAGCTCTAAATATTTGCGCTAATCCGGTAAATTCACACGAAAATCTAAGCATTACCCAAACATACACAACCTGTTGTTTTGTAATTACACGTATCTGCGATAATGGATATGTAATAGAAGTTTTGCATCTTCATTATTTATGTGGATGTATTCAAATGAACTAGAAACAAGATATTTATTCATGATTTGTGAGCAATTCTTTTTCCATATTAAATGAAAAAACACACTTTGTAAAACACCAGTTCTTATTAGAATTAAGATTTAACAGCCAACCTGGTTTCGCTTAGCCCAAGCCTCATCAGGGCTTATTATATCAACTAAAGATAATTTATACAAACAGACACATACATAAAAGAAATTAAGAGAATGATTAAAAGAGATAGCAATAGAATAGGCGACACCCTATTGGTGCAAGAAAGAGATACAAACAGAAAAATACAAAAATAATTACAGGATGGTTAAGTAAGTAAAATTGGGACTATCAGATAACTCGATTTGGTTATTAGAATTTGAAATTAAAACACTTTTGTACTTTCTTCCACTAATTTATAAATTCAGGGAGGAATGGATTCATATATTATTCCTGGACACACTGATCCCCAGATTCCTGCCCACCCCTCGTACATTTTTTCCTTCCCAGAACTTCCTCGCCTACCTTTGCTTATAAAGATTCTTTACGCAGCATTGCCAATGATTTTATAATTGTAGGAGGTAAATTGTTTTCCTCGGGGTCTCCTGGGTGGTAGTTAAATGAAAAAAATAATACTCGGGTGAAACTGGGTTAAGAAATAGTAGCAAAATGTGAGTTAACGCAAAATAAAATGATGAAGTTTTATTTGGGGCGTTTTAGTTTTGACCTGTTTTCGTGTGCACATTGTGATAAGGCGTGAAACAACAGTTACACGATTTCAATATTAAAATGCAAAACTGCAAAATCAACAAGTAGTCGAGTTGTGAAACTGCCTATCGATCCCAACTCCGCCCCTGTGATTTTCCAATACAACCGACGCTGGCTAGATAATTTGCATCGCATTAAACCATATGAATTACAAAGGCCGCGCCGAAACACAAAAAGGGGTGTAGCCGGATTGCTGCTTGAATATTAATCGCCATTATGAATACGGGGTGGAATAACCAGTAAATCGCACAGTGGCTCATGTCACTGACGATACGCCGATAGCCGGAACGGGTATTGGCGATTGCGAATTGCGACCGTTTTTGCGGAATTGTGGAGATTCTGGCTTTTAAGAGGGCATTACCAGAGAAAGCCGGAAATACGTCATTTTCAAAAAAGTTTTTAGACGTATTGACTCTTTTCCACAAAAAATTATAAATGGATTTCGAAAGATTGTTCTTTTATCTAGCATAGCTATGTAATAAATTTTTAGATTTTTTTTTAATTTTTAGTATAATAAGGTTATTCCATAGGTCGTTGGCAGATTTGTTAAATTTTCAAAAAAGTTTTTGTATTATACCACACCCATTTCAAATAATGTAATCATGCAGTAAAATAAATCAATACATTATCTAGCAGAGTTATGTATTAGAATTTTAATTTTAGTTTCAATAAAATCATTAAAAAATATGTACGTACATGTGTTTCTTGACGAAAATTGGTCCATTTGTGTATTTATTTGCGCACTTACAAACTTATATATTTCAGATTTTTTTAACATTCTTATTAAATTTAGACATTATTGAAAAATGATAAATACTTCTAATCAAAAAATAACTACAAAAAGTACACTATTTTAATAGTTTTATCATCACGCCTTTCAGCATTTTTGGATGAAGGTATAAATTAAAGCTAATTTGGATTGAAATAAATTCGATATTGAGTTATAATTTAAAAAAGCTGGTAAGGAGAATAATTAATCTTTCTCATTGTAACCGCCCTGCACGATTGGAAGAACAACTTTCGACGAAATGTGGATTTTCGTCCGCTGGCTGGTTAAACGCTCTTAAGCAGAAATATATTCTGCCAGGTATACTTTATTTATTATTTCTCTAAACACGGGAATTCCTCAATAAGGGAGTTATTGTTACCATTTATATTATATATTTGTTAATTATATACTATATGTATTGGTTAATAAATATAAAAAAAATTAAAAATTTTGTCATTTTCTCCAACAAGTTATCGATAGTACATTGGACTGTATAACCACTGGAGCGACAGCGCAATTTAAAACTTTTTTCTTCGATTGCTCGAGATTTTTTGGTGTTCATTTTGAATATTTTCCGCCCACATTAAAGAAATCATACCTTTGAATTTTAATATCGAGACATACAAACTCATTATAGTTCTATATAGCCAATGAATTCACCTATCTTTTGTCGATTATCACATATTCGTAGGATTTATAAAAAAAATATTAGAAAACCGTAAACTTCTACTAAATTACTTACAAATAAGGGAAAATTTTCTAATTTTGGCAGCAAAGCAATCCGAGGTGTTTTAAATAATGCCACATTGTGGCAAAAAGCGCTCCAGTGGTTAAGAATAAATTAGAACATTTGTAATATAGTTTTACAGAGAATATATCGGTGTCATTAATCGAATAATCTGTATCAATTTAAGTTAACATAAAGATCACAGCTTTGAAGAAAGCAGACGATGACATTCTTGATCGAGTGGGTTTTTAAACCCGGGATGCAGAAATAAATTAGCAAAAATGATGTCACACATGCAATTAACATTTGTCACGGAGTCGTATCTTACCAAATCGGTCGTCCAGTTGATTGGTCGATATCTACGATAAATCGAAATTTGAGTTGAGTTTGCAGTTACATGTAAAAATATGCCCTATATCTGGTACAATCAGGGCTGGGCAGTATTTGAAATACTTGTAATTGAAATACGTATTTGAAATACAAATAAGTATTTTGTATTATATTTCAATTACTTCCTAAAAATGTATTTTGTAATTGGTATTTCAATTACCTGCTGCTGGGGTATTTTGTAATTTGTATTTCAAATACTTATGGCTTCAAAATACATTTTCAAATACATTTAGCGACCTCAATGATGATAATTAAAAATAAACTAACATAGCTAGTACATAGACTAAAACCGCTAGAATCCTGTACTATTGTCCTATTATCCTATGCTAAAACACTCTTACTAATGATTATTTGTAGTTTTCTTATCATTGCTTTATGATGTGCTGTACCATTTTTTATGTCGTGCTAGTTATTATTATTGTCTTGTGCTATATAATTAATAGCACTGTTATTATACATTTTGTATCAAATTATATTAAACTTGTCATTGCTTTGTAGTGTACATTGGGAATAATTTGACTAAACCCTAGATTATTTGAAAGTTAATTACTGTAGAGCGCACTTACCTAAGTGGAATAACACAAAAATGCGCTAAACAAATGTCATCTTGTATATAAAAATGAATCCTTGTTTCCCTTGGTTACGCCATAATTTCAGAATGACTTTACCTATTTCATTAATTTTTTAAAAAGTTTTCAAATACTTTGTAGAAGGTTCTTACGGAAAGAAAAATCAAGAAAATTACGTAGAAAATTGAAAAATTTCAAAAAACTTGACGACTATTTTAACTTTGTATGTTTAACAGTTCGCGCGTTTGTTGAAATTGAATTTAGCAGGCAACTGTATTTTTTGTAAGAAAAGAATTTTCTATGGATTTTTATTTTTTTTTAATTTTTTTTTTTTATATTTATTTATTCCATTTTTACAATTTTACAAAGTTAGGTATAAGTACAATTATTTTTTTAATTATGTACATGTAATGCAAATATTTTTTAATGGTGGTAATAATACCTCTCTAATTGAGAATTTCTCGTGTTTAGGGAGGGAGTACTAACACACTTGATATTTTGATATATGTTTAATTGATGCTACCATAAGCGTATTTATTTATGAAAAAATAAAATAAAAACAACATGTATGTAAAATTATATACTTGTGCACTATTTTAGGAAGAAAGTTTTTTTTTTAAATTATAAAATATAAAACCTGTGTACACATTGAAAATATAAGTGGGCGGTAATATAACACAAACATGAAATTACTTAGTGGTGAAATGTATTTTAATTTTTTTCTTAAAAATTTTATAATTTTTTTCGGATTGAATATCTTTAGGGAGTTCGTTAAAGCATTTTATGGCTGAGTATGTGTAATGGTGTTGGGCCGTTGTAGTATTAAGTTTAGGGATTATTATTTGTCCTGTTGTTCTCGGCCTGGAGCTAAATGACTTTATTGTTAGTTTGTCTTTATGGATTTGAAGTAATGCATTTTTTTGATAGATTCTGTTTATTTGTAAAACTTTGAATTCATCGAATATTTTTTGAGTTGAATAGTCTAAAGGTTTTTTTAGAATAATTTTGATGAGTCTTCTATGTACTATTTCAAGTATGGCTAAGTTGGTTTTATACGCTCCTCCCCAACCTATTATTCCGTATTGCAGAACTGATTGGGCTAATGCATAGTAAACCTTCAGTAGTATAGATTTATGAAGTATATTTCTTAGTTTGAGGAATACATAAAAAAGTTTACTTATTCTGTTTATAGTTTGTGCAATATGTTCTGTCCATTTAATATGTTGGTCTATTATTATTTTAAATATAGATATTTTAAATAGGTACCTATGTTAGGTACCTTATTGGATTGATTGTTCTTATAATGTACAAAAATAAATATTTGTAATATGTGAAAAATTTAAATTTGAAAAAAAAAAATTGTAATAGCTGGCACGCGAGTTGTTTGAATACTGAATGTACTGGGACCGAATATGTGGAACACGGTAGGGGGGTTGGCGGGACGGGGGAGCGGGAGAGGGTAGGCGGGGAAGGTGGAAAGGGAATGCGGGAGGGGAAGGGAATGCGGGAGGGGAACGGTGACCACGGGAAAGGACATACAGGGATAAACAATTTATTTCTTTGAATATGGCATTGCAACGCATGCCGGGAACCAGCTAGTGTTATTAGTTATTATAATAATAATTATTATTATCTAACACCTAAGTCCTATACCACAAAACTTTACAAGTGGAGCGGAGACGAGATGCGTCTTCTGAGCAATATGATTGGTCAATTTTTGCACGTCTCTGTTTCACTCTGCTCAGCTTTGCTTCTATGGAAACGCACCCTTAAATAAGGGCAGTTACGACAATTTATTGCAACCAAAGTCTCTACCAAAACCAAATGTATTTTGTATTTAGTAATTTGTATTTGAAATTAAAAAAATGGTTAAAATACTGTATTTTGTATTTCAAATACACGACTTGAAAGTATTTTGTATTTTGTATTTTAAATACATGCGAAAAAGTATTTTGTAATTTGTATTTCAATTACAGCAAAGCATGTATTTTGCCCAGCCCTGGGTACAATACTCAGATTGCTCATTAACTCCATCAAATCAATTGTAATGCAGAAAACCTTGTAGTGAATTAAACAAAATGTCGATGTATTCTGGATCACTAGTAGGAAATTTCAAAATGTTTTACTGTTGTTCCGGACCGTCATGCCTCCCCGTGTTATTTCATGGCATATTTAATATGTAAAACACAGGAACAATAACATTTGATTAACGGTGAGCATTCGAATATATGTAGCTTTCCTGATTATCTCATATCATATGGTTTGGGACCTTCCTCCTTCTTGGCCACTAGATGCTTAAAGCAAATTGGTATGGATAACAATTTAATTTTTCCTAGAGCTAGTCAGGTCATACAAAATGACTTCTATATGGATGACTTGTTAACAGGCGCGGCTCGTCCTAAAGTGCACTCGTGCGCCGAACCGCCAACAAAATTAAACAACATTTTGCAGCTCATCGTATTACATAATATTTTTAATTATAAAATTGCGCACATTATTTTAAATTTAAAAAAAAATTGACTTCCTATCTAAATATTCATGAATTTGGTAGAGAATAATAAATTATCGTGGCCCAATGCATTGCTTCCCGCGCGCAAGTTATATCGGCTAGGAATCGAGGTAGGTACATCTCGTGCCATTCCACGCGTTTCGGCAAAGCGCACGTTTGAGAATTATCATTTGTATGAAGCCCCCAGCAACATGTCCAGACCGTCAAAATACAAAATCGTAGCGAAAAAATGGTGACTGCCGGGCGGCGCGCGGTTGACGGAAATGCCCGAAGAATTCCGAAGTGAATCGTTCCAGCGAAATGACCACTCGTAGTAGGGTTTGAATAGGATAGTAATTATATTTTTCTCTTGTAAAATGAAACGATGAGTCAACGGGTCAGCGGGTGCGATATTATCTTGATGGAGAGGGAACCGATTTGACATTGTCATTATTAGTTTTTGTGACCTTTTGTTCGTGCATTTTTGTCACATATGTATTGCAAAATTCACCCAGTAAAGGGGGTTTACTATCGCGCGGGGGGCGCGCCAAAAAGAAACGTTTAATGTGTGTTGTTATTGTGTTATTATTCGATAGATATCGCTGTTTTAAATTTCCTTGCCTTTTTAAAATTAAAAGTTATATAATAATAAATATAGACTATATTAAGAATATATGAACCATGAAAATAAAAGCAGAATTATAGCCTATGGCCCGCCAAAACTACATTTAATTATCAACCAAGATAGTAAATCCGCCAAGAAAACTTTTACATAATATTATAGTAATAATAAATGGATAATTTGTATAGCGCCGTTTTTTTTGTGAATAATCACCTCAAGGGCACTGTAGGAGTTATGAGTTACTAGGCTCTGTCTAATTTAATTTTTTATTTATTTACCTACCTTTGTTTTTATTTTTGATGAATTACTCGGTGAACCACCAAAAATTGAAGGCACCGGCCGCGCCTGCTTGTTAACCGGAGGAGATGAGCTGGAATCCTGTAGAAAGTTAAAAGAACAGTTAATCAGCATCTTGTTGTCTGCGCGGATGATTTTGAGGAAATGGAGGTCCGATGTCTTGGAATTGTCAGCCGATCCCTCCCCACACTCTAGAGGCGCGTTCCATCACTTTCACATTCTGCAGACCTTCATGTACACTTTCAAGATGCGCCAGAATGTGTGACCAAAGTTTCATTTTACCAGTACGAATCGTATCAGTTGCTGTCGCCCTTTAAAATATCACTGTTCGGTTTATAAACCGGAGTCCCATTATGTCCTGGATTATGTTTTGTGTCTGAAAGAAGTGGAGGAAAAAGAGATTAGAAAGAGCACAGTTAGAGTATATCACCTAACACGTTTTGGGGTTATTCGTACTCACAGGTACCTTGTTTTATGGCCATAGATATTTTACTAAGAAATTTTTTTTTGTAATTTTTTTTTTTTTACATTAACTCCACGCAGGAGGCCCTGAGAAAAATAATTTCCCTCAGGGCCTATGTCATCTGGGATGCTGTGTGGAGGGTCTTTTTGAGGAGAGGAAGGAATGAACATTGGAGAGAGAAACCCATGTTGTAGGAAGGAGGAAATACAGAGGCCGGCAAATCATTCCACAGCCGAGCTGTTGAACACAAGAACGAGTCGAAGAAAAGACCCGTTCTCATGTGACAAATGTCAACCGTGTACAAATATTGGGAACGCGTTTGGCGTGTTTCCCGACTATGCACCGGTGCCGAAGGGATCAATGACGCTAGTTCCTCGGAGCATCTTCCATTGTAATATCGATAGAACGAGGATAGCATTCCCACCCGACGTCTATGTTCTAAAGATTGCAATCCGTCTGTTAAGATGGGAGAATCTATTAGGCGGACCGCTCGTTTTTGCACAGAGTCGAGGGAATTTTTCAGGTATTTTGGAGCTCCAGACCAGAGGTGGCTGCCAAATTCAACCGTGGGGCGCACTTATGATTTTTACAGTGTTAGCAGTTGTGTATTATTAAAGTATCTGCGGGCCCTGTACAGTACGCCCAGTTTTTGGGAGGCTAATTTAACTCTGGCTTCGATGGAGCCCCCATATCTGTGCTGGTCACTTAGGGTTACACCAAGCATATCAATGGAGGGCCTGTTCGGAAGATTGCTACCGTTGAAAGATACTAGATTTTCATTTCGATCCCTTTTAGATGAAATCAGATAAGATTGGGTCATTGAAGCATTAAATTCAACGAGATTATTATTACCCCAAGTGAAAACACTCTCGAGGTAACCATCCATTCTTTGTTTCAAAGCCCTCCAAGCCGTTGGAGTTTGTGAGCCCTTTGGGGACTTATCAAACAAAAAGCTATCATTGACTGTACTGTCATCCGCGTAACAATGAATTGGTGCCCATGACAAAAGGTCGTTGATGTGCAACAAAAAAAATGATATTATCTGACGTCTATTATCTGGTATCGCAAATACGACACGTGGAGTGGACTGTATCAATATATTAAAAAAAAATGTTATGCTTGTGAATACTTTGACACAACTATGGGGAATGGTAAACAGATGAATGGAGAAGGAAACTGACTTACCCCTTCTGGTTGATGTTCTGCTCAATATTATGGGTCTGAGGGAGCACTAAATCACTCACTGCACAAGCTTCCATAAACTGGTCGATGTTATAATAAAACTGAGAGAATAATGGTGTTCATTGCACAGTTTCTTTTAACAGACTGACGGACATATTGATTTTATTGTTGTACGGTAGGTATATTGTCAGTAGAGACAGGTAATTGTGGTAAAAAAAAGGATGGGTAGAAAAATGGAACAAGGTATATAGATAGGTATACATAGTTGCGTCAACATTTGACATTTAATAAAAGTGATACAAATGAAGTTATTGTTTTTATTTTCATATCGCAGGGTCTGCTTCTTACGAAAGCCTGTTTCCTTTCAGCATTAGAACTCGAGCACTAGATACTAAAATCAATGAGCGAGCCAAATTGCTTGAAAAGATTGCGCCAGTAGAGTCCATTTTTTTAAAGACTGACCGGTTTTTAAATGAATTCATGGCAATTGAATCAAACATTCGCGCATACCTAAAAATATATTGCTGCTTTTTTACATACTCTTTTGAGCATTTAAGATTTGAAATGTTTTTTGGATATTCGAAATCCAGGATTTGTTTGTTTTGTATACAAAATATATTTTTATTTTATTTTTATGATATTTGTTTTCTGATGTTAAATAATAAGTTTGGCCAATGTGAGTACGTACTAACTATCGAATTTCGTTCCTGGCTGTGAAAAGTTTATATTAGGTAAAATAAGGTTTTCACACAATTTTTAACAGACTGATGTGGCCCAATGTATTTGTTTATTTGGGAGAATTAGCATTTTTTGGGAGAATAAGCATTCTTTGGGAGAGTTAGTATTCTCTGGGAGAATTAGCATTCTATGGCATGACGTATTTGAAAGGCGGGTATGGGTACCACCGCCCCGGGAACCATTTATTGGATAATCAACACCTCTGCCATAGGTCACCCAAAGTGGTTCGCAAGGTTTGATGAATTAGAATGGGTGCCCGGGTTCATGGGGTTAGATTGGTTAGATTGGGTCTTGGCGATGGATGCATCTGCTCATCAACTGCGTGGCCATATAGGGAGAGATTGATTGAGGGAAACCTTTTAACCTCTCCAGCAGGACTCTCTCAGAACACCGCAGTGGAAGGGATGGATTCATTCTTCCAGCACTACTGGAGACACTGACCCCCTGATTCCAACCCACCCCTTATACCCTTTCCTTCCCGGAACTTCATCTCCTTCTTTTCCTCAAAGATGACATAGACCCTGAAGGGAATTATTTTCCTCAGGCCCTCCTGTGTGGAGCTATCGTAAAAACATGTATGCATTGCATCAAGTTCACGATGTAAGATTAAATAATAATATCACGATATAGGTTGCGATCGCATCGACTTAGAGACACATCTTAATATACATCTCAGTCACATCTAATAACACTAGCCCCCGCCGCGCTGCGCTGACAACTGTCACAGCTTAATAATGTGGAACTGGATGCAAGATGTCATCTGGGATGCCATGTTATAGGTAGGTAACTCCCGTTATTGCTTTGCCAATCAAATCAGGAAACCCATTATTGGAGCTTACTGCAACAGTTAGATACTCTACAGTTTAGATAGCAAACAACGTTTAATTAAAACAAGTTAACTTACTAACCTCCATGACTCCGGCAAAGTTTGGCAGGGAATGTTGCACAACTCTATTTTATGACTTTTCTTGATATATTCAAACGTCAACTAAATTCACTTCGGTTATTCCAACTCTTAACATGACCAGGCACGAGCATTTTTTGATTCGCTTCATCGTTAAATATCTTCTTGGGGTATCCTCTTCAATCTTCCGAACAGGCCGTCCGTTGATATGCTTTTTGTAATTATAAGTGATCTGCTCAGGTAAGGGGGCTCCATCGATGCCAGAGTTAAATTAGCCTCTCAAAAACCGGGCGTACTCTTCAGGGCCCGCAGGTACTTCAATAGTAAACAACTGCTAATCCTGTACAAATCGAAAGTGCGCTTAAATTTGGCGGAAACCCCTCGGTTGTATTTGGCGGAAACCTCTGGTCCGGAGTTTCAAAATACCTTAAAAAACTCTCGACTCTGTGCAGAAATGGGCGGTCCGTTTGATAGATTCTCCTAACTTAACAATCGGATTTTAACCTTTAGAGCAAAGGCGTCAGGTGGTAATGCAGTCCTTGTTCTTCCGGTATAACAATGGAAGATGCTCCGAGGAACTAGCATCATTGATTTCCTCGGCACCTGTGCGTAGTCGATAAATACACACGGTTGACATTTGTCACATGAGAACGGGTCGCTTCTACGACACGTACTTGAGTTCAACAGCTCGACTGTGGAACGATTTACCGGTCTCTGTGTTTCCTCTCTCTTACAACATGGGTCTCATCAAAACCCATGTTCACTTCTTTCTCTCCTCAGAAAGACCCTCCACACAGCAATTTCAAAGATGACGTAGGCCCTGAGGGAAATTATTTTCCTCAGGGCCTCCTGTGTGGAGTTAATATTTTAAAAAAATCCTCGATTTCTTCAATCCACTTACAATTACGTGAAAATTTTGCGTTCAAATTGTGATTGACTGATTTATGCCCATCCCCTTTTAAGAAATATTTAATAATATCGATAACGATCATTTAGCACATTATTCATCGGAAAACCATTTTTTTCACTGCACACTTATAATATAATTACAAATTTACACAAAATCTTTTGGTATCAATACTTCTATTCGAAAAAAAACACATTACATTGCTATAAAAATGCTTTTTAAACATAGACGAAATAAACGATTCCTTTACTTTACTATAAACATAATTGAAATCCAGTATTGAAGAAGACAATACCAATAAATCTAAACGAAACACAAAACAGAATAGGACACCATGTCCCGGTAATACAAGAGATCTTGCGTTCGATTGCGACCGTTACTTCTTTATTTCTGTGTCTTGTTCTAAGTCATGTTTCGTTTAGATTTATTAGTATTTATCTTATTCTTTATTGATGTACTACATTGATGGTTCAACCTACAAAAGTTATTTCAATAAAATGAAATTTGAAATCATTTTAAAATAGACAATTTCGAAAGGCTTAATAGTTTTCACGAAAATGTGTCATTTAAAAAAAATTAAGTGATTCAATTTTAAAGAATGCTATACAAAAAATATTATTTCTATTTCGTTGCACTGAATTGTTAGAACATGGCGTGTTCGCACTGTTCATAACATCTCAACTTTTCCTCTGCTTCCAAATGCCTAAAAATAAACACGGAAACGGGGAAAGCAAACAGGATATCCAGCCATTTTTATTCATAAAGAGCTTTTATGATGTGCTCAGCGGAAATGCTTACACCTAATGGTGCTGATAAAATTGTACTTAATGCCTTAATTTGCACGCTGAAGTGCCGCCCCAGTAAGCTACGATCGCCAACTTTCTTAAACCATACTAATTCCCGGCAAATGTGTTGAAATATCCGCAGCGTATTAGCGTAGACGCCGTAGACTCTCGAACTGCATCGTTACTTGTGGGTTTTAGCTGAGATACGGTATTTGTATCGATAGTATTTAGCTGCTCTGGATTATTTGTTTGAAATCGAATAAAAAAACTATTTTTAATGATTTACGGTTTTTTTTCCTTTCTTCTTCTTCAAGCGCCCGCTTTTATCATTATCACGGCGGTAGATCCAGTGATGGAATTTGACGTCCACCACAAATAATGCTTCAATCCCTGCCACCTGTCTCCTATCCCCAGGCGTTTCAGCACTCCCTCAATTCCATTCCATTGAGCATCAGTGCAGTTCACTCTTTCTTCAACCTGATTCTGGAGTGCCTTTTCTGGTTCACCAACATGGTTATGCAATTCAGTACCCTAACAAATGGCATTCTCTCTGTATATCGAGACTAGTCTTTGTGTCCCAATTAATCTTAATATTTTTTCAAGCTTATTTTTTTCTAGTTCAATTTATTTCTGTATGATTTATTTTTCGTAATTTTTTTATGTGAACAACTAACAAGAGTCCCAGCTGATCTCGTCTGGAGCCAGTGAGAGGCCCATGGCATCCCCAATTGTGGTATGTTGTGTGGCTATAAATAGTGGGGAGGGGAAGGAGATGCGTGGGAGAAAGGTGGGGAAGTAACTGACGTTTATTTAACATTAACTCCACACAGGAGGCCCGGAGGAAAATAATTTCCGTCGGGGACTGTGTCATCTTTGAAGATGCTGTGTGAAGGGTTTTTTTGAGAAGAAGAACATGAACCCATGTTGTTGAGGGAGGAAACACGGTAATACGTTCCACAGCCGAGCTTTTTAACTAACTCGCATTTCAAGCAATGTTTCAATTCTGAATGGGTGGTATTTAGGTCGATACCGTGAGTATCTTCCATTCTACATTCTCCCTATGAATCCAGCCTAGTAATTGTGACCGAAAGGTAAAGTAATTCTGAATTATTTCCTTCTACGAGAAGTTGGCCACCTTGTAGATCTTTGTATTTGTACAGAATTTTAATAAAACAGCCGTCTGATTTCAAAAAAATAAATAAATAAAAATAAATAACCGATATTTAAAATGCAAACACCAGTTACCACCTTATATTTTAAGCATTTGCCTGTAAATACATTTTTATTTATTACTATTATCATTTCAACCACTATGCTACACAATCCACGGCTATTTTATGTTTTAATTGGTTATTTCATTTTAATTTTATTCTTTCTCTTCTCTTTTTTTTCTTTTGCTATGCTAAACAAATAACAGTTAGGTACTATATTTTAAACTTTTTTTATTGTTTTATTTTATATTCTTTCTCTTTTTTTTATTTCAGCAATTTTCTTTCTTTTTTGTACAAATCATTCTCCACATGTTCATACCCATAATTATTTGACTGTCCTAAAACGGGATAATACTCCTAGTTGGGCAGTCAAAATTTAATAAATTTAATAAAAAATATATATATATATCAATGATAAATAATCAAAAAAATATTCTTTGCAAAATTATTACAATTAGTATACGATTATTAAGTCTTTGCAAATTCATCTGTTTTGTCGGAATTGTATAGTACCCCATAAATAACCCATCTACTTGAGTATTCCATGATTTGTTACTGTATGTTTATTTGTTGTTCAACTTTTTTCTGTAGCCCAGATGAAAGCCACAATAATTAATGTAGTAGAAAAAGCACTGGCGAACAACTCTACCAACATGCAATTTCATTTTATGAAACCAGTAAATCGTGCATCCCTATTGTTATTTTCTAGTTTTTACCTTGCAGGTAAAGCAGGTAATAGAGAACACATTATTTCAGGGAAGGTAACTAACTTATAGGTAAAGGTACTAAAAGTCATACTAACAATAACCCGGCAATGTTCGCGGTATACTCACCTGAGGCTGAATGAAAGCCTACATGACCTCTCTAATGAATTTCTGATTTAAACAAAATTACTTTGTAGTGATTTGTTTTTGGGGTATTATGCCGTGTTGCGCTACTTTCCTCTTTAGCCAACGTTTCGGATTGCGTTACAGCATTCATCATCAGGGCAGATGCGTCTGCCACCGTGACACATTTGCTCTGATGGTGGACACTGTAACGCTAATAATAATACACCAAAAATAAATTATTATTAAACTATCTTAACAAAACAAATAAATCACTATAAAGTTTGAAAAAAAAAAAAATTTACAGAGAAATGATTTATTTGTTAGCCGCTTTTGTTCGATGAAACATAAACAATTTACAGCTTCTTTCTTTTCGGAATCAAGTTCGCAAGGCTTTATATTTAAATGCACAACTTTTGGCACTAAAAATTTTTCATGTTCTTCATGTCAAATGCAAATATTTTGGCATCAAATCATAATTAGCTCGTAAAAGTGCATAAAAAAGAAGCCTCAATTAAAACAATGTTTATTATTTTATTGAAGAGGTTCCAGAGCCACCCCAAGAGTGCACCCTCGTGAACGGCAGCAACACTCTCGAGGTGACTTGCCGCCCAGGGGCCGATGGCGGCATCCCTCAGCACTTTGTCCTCGAGGTCCTGGCGGGAGTACGGCCGCCCAGCACTGTGAAGCCGCCCACTGAAATTGATAATGAAATATCTACCATGAACGATCAGGTAATTAATTATAGGATGAGGTTAAATTGTTGTTTTGGTTTTTAAGGCTTCAAAACGATTACGTAAAGTAAACATGTTTATCTCGAATACCGTTTTTGTTATAAATTTAAGATAAATATTTTGAAAAAGAAAATTGTTTTCAGCATCATTTATTAATGATAAACATGACGCCTCTTTTACGATACAATCAATGCATACTAAAACTTCAATTCAAACAAACCTCCACATTATATTAATTCCTTCATTTTTCCCATGTTTTTTTAAACCACAACAAAATTGGATAATATGATAACTTAAAAAATACAAATGTGCAGTGGAAGTTCACACGCGGTGGAAGTGAAATCTTCAGAAAACTAAAGTAGATAAGAGTGGGGAGGCTATGAGGCACCACATAAAAAGGCGACCGATGATTTTATCTCATTCTATCGTAGGCTAAATCTTATAGATGTACGTGTTTGTCTCTTTTTTAGTGTCGCTTTTTCAATTCATCAGTTTCAAATAACAACGGTGCTAAATAAGTTTTTACTTTAATAAAAATTGTAAGAAACGGGAACCCACAATTATAACTCGCATTTGTTACATGAAAATAATTATTATCTTTGTTTTTAAACCGCTAGTATCCATACTTTTTTTTAAATAGGCAATTCACCATAAAGAGAGTGCTTTGTCGCCTGCAAACTGTGTATCCTGACAAATGCGCCTTTGGTTATAAAAGATGTTCCTTGATGATTCGTATTTAAATTTTGGTTTAAACAAATATCATTTTTCGTCTACTTAAAATGACACCGTAAAGTGATTTAACAATATTATTGAAAAAGTAATTTATTACGCCATTCCTAATAAATCGTGTTATGTTGTGAGGCTGTAGGGTACGGGGAAGGAAAGTCGTTAGGAAAGCATGTTGCTAGGTTTACAACTGAAAACGACAAAAGCTATTTCAAACAATTTTTCTAATATAAATTCGGTCTTTACTTAGTGAAAAAATTTTAACTCTTAAATTCTTACGTGAACAAAAAAAGTTCAGATACCTGAAAAAATGCCACCGAATGTCACTACTATAAGGTCATGAGGAAAATATAAAAATTGAAATTAAAATTAAAACACTTTTTAACTTATTTCCACTTATTTATTTCACCAGTACCGGTTTTGTCCTATTATGGACACGGGCTGGCAATTGACATTCTTTTGTTACAGAATTTATACAAAATTAGGTAGGTAGGTACACAATGTTAAAGTAGATACATATGTTTGGGTTATTACGTTACAATTGTTCTTTAAGGTAAAAATGTCATGAATAAGAAATAATAATGTTTACATTGGGAAAAAATATCAAATGAAATAATAATATAACAATGGTCATTCTAGCAGAATAATCGATAATTTAATAAATTAAAAATAATGAATTGTCATAATTTAATTGTCACTTTTTAAATTATAAGTTAAAAAGTGTTTTAATTTCAATTTTATTACAATATAATTCCACCACGTATAACAGAACAATAAATAAACTCATAAAAGAAATTATGCCTGGCTTTTCGAATAACTCTGAAAGCAGAGCGGCGGCGCGCGGTGTTGGGATATTTAAAACCATGGTTGAATGTTGTGGAGACCAATAATACTGCATTCTTGGTCGTGAAGGAAGGTAGGAGTTGGGGTGTTTCAGAGTCTCTCCAAGGATTGTAGTGACGATAACATGATGGAAGCTTGTTTTTTTTAGTAGATACGAAATGAAATAGTAATTTTATCACTTCAGTCTTTAAAAAATGTTTTCCTATGTCTCAACGACACTGTGAAAATTCATAGATATTTGGAATGCTTGTTTCATATTTTACATGTGCTTTAAATTTTTTATTTTTTAAGTTACCATTAAAAAATATATAATTTTAGTAAATGAATAAAATTATTTTTGTGATTATTGTATTTACATAAAACAAACATCAACGTTTCTAAAAAAATAATTTTTAATATGAAACATGAGAATGTCAGCAAAAAAAACTTAATAAAACATTTTGACCAGACAAGCATTTATATACATACACAATAATTTTGAAAGAACTTGATATTTAGAAATCAAATTAGTAAGATAATCGTAGCATCACGTTTTATGCCGTTTACACAATTCCGTGGTCGAAGTGTAAGGCTCCCGACTAGCGATCCGAAGGTAGCGGGTTTAACGGTGTGCGCAAGTAAATTTTATTTTATTGGTTTGTGTTGTTCGACAAATTAATAATTAAAAATAATATAAGGTATATTTGCGGCACGTTCCAGAGTGCAAGATACTCTCAGTATCGCCCTTTAGATTTCACCATTCAAAATAGTTTTTCTGAGGGCCTCCTGTGTGAAAAAAAATTGAAACGTTGCTCGAAACGGCTTAAGCCGTGTTTGGTGACTAGGCCTGAAACCCAGGTACTTTCACTCCTCCTCTACCCTCCCCACTAAATTTAGCCTCACGAGATACCCTAATTGGGTATCCCATGGTCTCACTGGTTCCGGGCGGTTGGGATTCTTGAGCGCTAAAAAAAACTGTCAACGATACGATCCCGTCATTTAGATTCATGTACTCGTATACATGTTTAGATAAAAATAGAAAAGAAATAGATTTAAATTAAGAATACAATTCATCTGCTCGAGCAACAAAATCTTTCAAACAGAGGTTAAACAGGCGAGGAAAAGAATCTGTGTTTTAATCTGTATTTTATATTTCTATCTTGTTTCTATATTTAAATGCATTTTACTTAGAAGCGTTGATTATAAGAGGCGGCTTAAAACTTGAAATCTTTAAAAGTGTCCACAAAAGGGAAAAATTAAATAACAGTTTTACTAAAAAAGCTCCGTAGGAAGACCTAATATTAAATGAATACGACGTTTTTCTTGAGAACATCATAAATTATGATATACCTTAATATTTTCCAGCTTAAATATTTGAGTTTCTAAACCTAGATGACGGAAAATAACCCCTCAGACCTCAACCATATTTTGTTAGCTGATGGCAAAAAAAAAAAACGCTTTCAAATTTTATTAGATAAATGTATTATAAACGTTATCGTTATCTCACTTTTTTGTACTTCCATGTAAAAAAAAATTAATAAACCATTCCGAAAATTTCATAATTTTTTTTTCAAAATGCTATTCAAAACTTTGGTTTCATAAAGATGTATGTTTTATTTCCGGTGATATTTTCTCATTCTAACACTATTGTCCTGATCTTCTTCAACTCCTATCATTCCATGTTCCAAATCGCAACAGCCGACAGTCGCTTATCTTTAATCTCCCTCTTTGCAAGACCAACTCAAAACAGAACTCATTCATCTGCAGATCCACACACTCATTTAACCTAAACTATTACCACATTGACATTTTTAACTCGACTTTACGTGACATACTCGTAAAACGAAAATGAAATAAAACGAAAACTCTCTAAGCAACATCCTTTAAGGCTTTTGGATGGTTATTAAAAAGTTTTTTCAGCTCTTAAACACGCTATTAGATGTTTGGAAATTTGTAAAAGGCACAATTTTAATTTTGTCTGCCGCTTTGATCCGAGCAGTGTGTTATAACTGGGGTGACAGTCAGAACGATGCTTTTCCTTATTGTCTATGATATTTATGACGTTCTATTTGTCCAGGGTGCCTGGCCCGAGACCCAGTCGGTGCCCCTGTACCGAGAGACTGGAGGGGAACCGAGATTTGCTCTGCACGGGCTGCGGCCAGGGAGGCTGTATGGTCTGCTGGTGTACGGGGAGAACGCCAGGGGAAGGTCACCCCCTGCCAAACTGAGAGATATCACTGTTTCGGAGGAATTGGCTGCTGCAGGTAATAAATGCCACTTAACTTCGTGTTAATAGACCTCGATAGGAACTAACCACCGAATTCTTGTAAATAATTAACGAACTCTATGTTTCAATATCGGTTTAAGCTAATAAATCGAATATGTTTATGAACAGTGTTAGAAAACTTACTAAACAGTTTAAAAATTTTGGAGCCGGGTCTACTCTTCGACTCATTTTAAAAGATACCTGATATACCTCCTAGCGACACCGCAAATAATATTACAAATACATTTTACGTCGATTTCTACGTCTTCTATTTAAAATTCGCTAAATACCTTTTACTATGAAGGTGTTGACAGTCCCGGCTACCTCAGAGTGCCTACTAAAATAAGTTTTTGTGTTTATGAGGTATTTAGCAAAAATAAATTAGAAATTGAAATATCCAAATAAGCGGCCTACACACGACACTGCATTTAGTGACTGCGGCAGTGACTGCAGAGAGCGTGGAGTTGAGCGAACTAGCGCTGTCTCGTTTGTTAAAGGGCCGCTAGAACGAGTCAGCGCTAGTTCGCTCAACTCCACGCTCTCTGCAGTCACTGCCGCAGTCACTAGAAATTGGATGGTGAGGAGGGCGCTATAGAGATAGAATTGTACGTAGTTGGGAAATAAATCTGCTTTGGCGATTTTTTGCTATTTATAGCTCAGATCAGAAAAAAAATATTTCGTATACTCCTTGGTAGGTACTTTTACAAGGTTTCCCTGCTAGTGTGAGGTCCTGGTAATAGATTTTCTTTCTAAAATATCTGAATTATTTTTATAAGAAATAATTTTTTAGTTACATAAAATAATTAAAAGCAATCAAATTTCAATGAACACTCTTAAATGTTCAGTTGAATAAATAAACACATTATATAATCTGTGTGAGGTTTAGTGTTCATGTAAGATAGATAGTAAATGATTGATATGTTCTTCGATTTTCACGGCCAAAATATTTTCGTTATTTGTTTTCACATCTGTCGGATATGCAACGCTGTCCGAAACGTTGGCTAAAGAAGGAGGTAGCGCAACACGGCAAAACACCCCAAAAACAAATAACGAAAATAGTAAAATGATTATTCATAATTTAATAAACTGATTCATTAACCATTTGAAACATGAATAAATTATATTATTAGTAGGAAACCGGATCAACTGTTCATTTTAAACATTTTTTTGGTTATTTTTAGAATTCTTTAAAATATTCTTTATAACCTAAAAGAAGTAACTACAACAAGAATAATGGCATTTGAATTTTCGGTTCGTTCCTTGTCATGAAGTTTTCTTTCTTTTTCCTTTTCACGAGATTTCATCAAACTTTGAATAAATGATTTTCGAGTAGGTAACAGTACCCACAAAATAAAGTGTGTTTTACTGATAAATCTGCTTCATTAAAAATAATCTCAAATCGGGTTGTTTATGCGTATGCATAAAAATAAAAATCTTCCGAATTCATTATTTTATAAAACATTTTTTTTTTGATTTCACATTTAAATACGATACTGAAAGGAAATAAAAAAAAACTCGGCTACAGATTGTAATAAAGAAGCTCTTTTATGAATTTTCTTTTGATCCTAACTTTTTTATTGCCTTCATGATTTTCTGGCTAAACGAAACATGTTATTTCGATTTGAATAGAAGAAGTATACAGTACGCATTTATCAAGAGGAAACCATTGAAAATAAAAGAGTATAGGCGAAAAGGTGTCGCTAGTTCAATGTCAAGCAAATTATTAAATAAAAAAAATCTTTGTCAGGATCACATTTCCATCCATCAAGTCTGTGTGTCTGTGTGTCAACAATGTATTATAAATTCTTAGCGTTTGGATCTAAAGTGGGTAGGGAGTCCCCATCAGTCTTGGTAAATGGAACCTCGGGTGTTTTCCGCTGTAACTTGTTGCTAAGGCGGTCAAGCATGATCCATCGATTTATATCGCCATCAAAGGGCTCGCAACACAATAAATCTAACGCGAGAGCCTAGAATGTGCCAGACTTCGACTGTATTCGACTTCAGTGGGTTGGAAATAAAATTTCGAATTCATGGAATTAACTTTGTTAGTTTTTATTCCTTTCATATTTTTGTAGTTTTTGCTTCTGAAGGTCTTATTAAAGCAGCATTTCTAGAAGCGAGAACTTACAATAACATTATTATAAATAATATTCTAGTTGAAGTCCCCTGTGTTTCCCAGGCATTATTTTGCTTTGAGGGATGGGAAAGGGGGACGGTGGTCGTTTTCAAAATCTCACACAGAAGGTGACCTTTCTCTTGTTTTGAAGGTCAAGATTTATTTTTTAATAAATAGAGAACCATTGGCAGAGTGTCACACCATCAAACCAACTATAAATATATTTTGCTGGTTTTCAGTAGGCACCTACTAAGGATAATAGAAACAAGGGAAATGGGCCATGAAACAATATCAGTATGAAACCAACGCCGTAAAATCGCCAACATTGATCACCCATACTACATAAATTTTATAGGTTTATTTCCTATTCCCAATCTCCTTCCCCTCCCCACTACCTTCAGCCTCACAACGTATCTCAATAAGGGAATTTCCAGTTTTTTCCTTCCCAGAACTTCATCTTCTTCCTTCCACAAAAAGACCCCCACATAGCATCCCCAAATATGACATAGGTCCTGAGAGAAATGTATTTCATCATGGCCTCCTCCTAGTAAAATAATTATTCTTTTTATAGATAAATACCACAACTTCAACGACAAATCCTCTGAAGAAGTGTCAAACTCGCCTCCCAGTCAGTCCATGGCAATGATCCTAGGAGCTCTGGTCGCAGCCGCCATGCTCATCCTGCTGGCCATTATTAGCGCTTCAGCTGTGGTGATCTGCAAAAGGAGAGGATCCAGGTTCGGATGCGGAACTGATGCCAGTAAACGAGAATCCATGTAAGCTACAAACATCACACGTATAATTTCGGTAGTTTCTATTATTTTTATTACTTATAACAACATTAAACTGTTGATTATTATAAAATAAGTAACTAAAGATGTACCTGTATTGTGAAATAAATCCTTCATAACAAAATATCAACATTTTTTTCATATTAACTAAATGCCCAAGAAATTTAAATAAATGGTGATTCCAAGAATTGCACCACAAATATTAGTTGCTTTTAATATTAAATTAAATTATATTTTTATCTTTCAGCACCGGCCCTTCAATGTACGCAGCACCTGATGATGAAAATGGTTTTGGTCTACATTTTGGAGCTCCAACGGTCATGATCAGACCCTGTGCTGACATCCGAAGAGACGGTAGGCGGGCTTCTAGAGCGCTTTCCGCTTTACATGAGGAATCATTGGCTGTCCAGGAAATAGCGATCATTGGGCAAGAAACAGACGACTTCAACATGAACCCACTTGGAGTAAGATTAGGACCACAAGACATGTATCCACCAGTAACACTGAGGTCTACAAATTCCCCAGATAACTATGCTTATCCAGAATATCAAGATCAAGAAGGAAATATTTACTCGCAAATGGTTCCTTTAAACAGGGGAACAAACCATGAAGTTTCAGAAGCGCAAATGCAAAGGATAGCCTTAAATCGCTCAAGCTCTGGAAGAAACTCAAAAGATTTCTCAATGTATGCCACAGGGTTTGGTATAAATTACCAAAGCTTAAACCCTAGTCCTCAATATGCTCGAATGCCCTTGCACAGAAATAATATGCCGGAAATGAGAATGAGTTCTTTAGAGAGGAGGCGGAGCTCGGGAAGAACAATAACACCACCTGTAGTACCAAGTGAACCAATATATGCAGTAAGAATGGCACAACAAGGACAAACAGAACCGATTTACGCACAAAGGATGACACCTCAAGGACTTACAGAGCCGATTCAATCACATGAACCAGTTGAGTCAATATACACAACGAAAATTGGTCCACCAGAGCCAATGTACGCGCAAAGAATTGGACCACAAGGAACACTATGCTCGGGCTTTAGAATAAGCCAAAGAAATCTTCAAAATGTACCAACAGGTATCAATAGCGTCGATAATAATTCAGAACAATCAGAAATAAACACGGCATCCGCGCAAAACTTGAATTCCAGACTTAGTTCCGCCAGTCAAAACTCCCAAGTCACAGTTGTAGATCAAGGAGCGCAAGAGACACAAAATGAACAACGGAATACAGTTCCCCCGTCGAGTTTGGATAATCAAAGAAATATTGCGGATGCACAAAGCTCTGGAATAAAAATCAATTCGATTGGAGACGGTCCAAAAGAAAGCGATGCTAGTTCCGTAGTTCGGTTCGCATTAAATAGTGAGTATCATGCTTCAAATATTACGTCGGTAGTTCTATTTAATATATTAATAACCCTTTTATATTATTTTAATTTCATTTTACTGCAAATGAAAATTAATAAGCGTGAAATATATTCAAAGCAACCATTTCGAAAAATTGTATTTGCCTGATTTTACTGGTACATTATTAAATCGATGTTTATTGTTTTCAGAACCTGATCTTCTGATATCGCAACAAAGCCATGAAAATCAACAATAAACAACCTAACAAGGATTTAAGAAGAAAAATGTAGCCAAAACACCATTACGATTCTTCGAACTGTTTATCAACAGATTGTGCCTTTAAGAGGAGCGGCTGCGCGGCCTTTTCCATATAAAACTTAAATTTCCTCTTGGAGCAGAGATTTGTTTTTTGTTGACTTATGTTGTGAAATTTGAATGGATGTTATTCCTGTTTCACTAAGTGGAAATAGAAAAATAACAGATTTATGTATTTTTATAATTTTGAAATGACTGAAGTTAAAAATCGAGTTGGCATCTATTTTCATCGAAAGGTTGACTTTTAAAAGTTTTTGACTTTTTAAAGTTTTGATGGTGTAATAAGTCGTTAGTTGCCTATGCACTTTAAGTTTCTGAAATTAAATTTAAATATCCTCCTATTTTTTTAATAACTTCGTTTTTACTGTAATTTTTAAGATAACACCTAATATTTATCGAATCCCGTGGAAAGTCTCTCCATTCCCGCATTGTTTTATATTCTTTACGATCACACTAATATATTTTTTTAATGGGAGTGGATACAAATTGAATCATTGAATTCACTCGTTTAAGATTTTGTAAACATATTAATTAATTAATGTTTCCAATTACTATTCTAAAAACAAAGCAGAGTCATAAAACTTATGAGTATTGTGGGTAATAATAACATTTGTTAAACATAAGCTAAGTATAGAATACATATTCTTCATATTGAAAACGAAATAATTATGATTAATTTATTATTTGTCTGCTATTTTGACTCTAAGTGAAATACTCTACTCTAATTTAATGTTGAAGAGATTGTAATTTTAAATCGTGTGACTATTTTTGTATACTTTTATAACATCTGTGTTGAATTCTATTAGTAGGTATATGAGCAAGTATTTTGATTTGGCGTTTAAAAGAAAACGTTAATCTTTTTAAGAGGTTAGAAAAGTAATAATATGTCCATATGTATGTATTGCTTTCATACTGCAAAAATTATGAAGATAGATTTTTTTTTTTAAATGTGTTATCATAAAGTGTTATCATACTTTATTTTATTATTATTTTAACAACAATGATTATATTACTTTTAAGTTTTTGAACCACTCAACATAACGAAATTATTATTTCATTCACAAAGCAAATAATAGAAAGAAAAGTTAGTTGTATTTAAGTTATTGTTCGAAAACATTTTTTCCTAAAATTTAAAGAATGCATTAGTTACTTGTAGCAATAATTGATTAGGTTAGTAAGTATTAAAAATTACCTCATTTTAAAATACACTATTTTATAGTTATAAATTTAATAAATAACCATTAAATCTATACATGTAATTATTCAAAGAAAGTTTTATTGCATGAAACCATAAGAAACGTTCTATTCAAGTGAATTGAATTTATACCAAAAATTAACCTAATTGTGAAACGTTGGGAAATTTTTTCCTTCTTTGTTAACAGCGACTATTTTTTAACATATTATCAAGAAGAATATCTAAATTATTTCCAATAAAAAAAAGAAAAAAAAAGAGTTTTATTTCTTTCAAAATAATAAATTGTGCTACTCTAATTAAATCGTCGGTTTACGGCCAGAAGTCATTACCTGAATGACAAAATGTTGATTCGGAGATAATCGACTTTAAAATTTCAGATACCCACCCTTATCAGTTATGTATGTATGTTCCGAGTCAAAACAATAACAATGTCGACTTTAGAATATATTTTTATCTATCTGTTAGATAGAAATGTTTTAGATGGGTTTTTTTTATTTTATTCGTGTTAGGAAAAAGATATAAAGCCGCAATTAGGGAATTTTTGCCAAAGAAAAAATCATAATACGCGAACACTTGATGACTTCATCAGGTTATTGTAGTCGGATAAGTTTTTCCATCTCTTGCTACATATCTTCACAGTATTTATAAAATTACTATCAACGGACAGTACTGATGATTTATTTGTTAAACTAATTGCTAAAATAAAGATGCACTTTATGACAATAATGGTGTTCAATTTGGTTTTTAAACTTTTATTCAGCCCAATGATGTTTACTAGAGAAAGCATTACACAATAGGTAGGCATAATTGACAAATCGATTGTTAATTGATAACTGACTTATAATTGACAAACAGTGCTATGATTTCTGGTAGAAAACCGATAAAATAACAATTGTTCTAACAAGCTTTCACTTAAAAGTCCACCTTTGAACCAGATGATGATCTCCTTTAGATGAAAACAATTCAAATTAGGTTTTTTCCTCTCTCTTGACTATCTATAATCTTAATTATAATATGTTACTTGTATATTTGTTTTGAAATGCTAAACAGTACTAAATATTTTGTGAATTTTTTATTTTTTTTATTTACTTAACGCCTAAAGGGCTTTTACATGTTTGGTAGTACAATTAATTCATGACAGATGATTTTTAAACAGACAAAGAAATAATAAAAACACAATTAGATAAAAAAGCACACAAGTCATAATAATACAAAAATACAGCGATTTTATGGGTTACAAAATACAAATACAGTTTTTTATAAGATCAACAAAATTCGCCAAGTTTAATTTAAATATGTCAACATCACCTAAGAACTAATTTCCCGTAGTGTGAAATCATTGTATCGGAGAGTGGGCAATGTATTTCCGCATATGAATGCTACAGTAGAATAGTGTATTTTTTCGTGTAGTTACTGTCGGTATTCGTAAGTTTATGAGTTGCAGCAATACTTGCTTTTTATTAAACTTAATTGATGTTTAATTTTATTGGTTTAAGTCTTTAATAACTTCTGAAGGTTATGCCTATCAATGTATTAGGTCATTGAAGAATAAGATAATAGGTACCAATATTTCTGAACGCATTATGAAACAGAACAAGATACAGAAAAATAATAAAAGGTAACGTTTGCAACTGGAAATCAAATCTTGGATTTCTCATCTTACCGGGACACATTAAGTCCTTTTTGTTGATCTCCTATTTCAAATTAAGAATTAGCAAAATTACCTGCAATTTTTTTTCCACATTTTGACATTATAAATGATCTGACGATTTTTTTTGTAACCCAGATAGTGTATTAAATAGTGGTACAACAATCTTGAAAAGTTAATCTAAAAAAATGTAACATTCATTTCGACTTTTAGAAATAGTCAATCGGTGTCCCATACAAATAAAGTCGGGTTTGTTTATCCGAGACGCTATCTAGTTCGCAAATAAATTCGTTAGAACATTGTGATTTTATAGCACAGCAACCAAAAATATGGGTAAAAATATCTTTGGTAAAAATAGTTGAAGATAACTATGGTGTTGTTGATGACAACATTATTAAAGTAATTATTTTTTTATTCATAATTATTAGTTAAATAATAGTATCATAGGTGATGTACACCTGCAATGGAATAATTACCTGCTCAGTTTTTTTTCTGCTTTTTCCGCAAAGTATATAACGCGTAGTTCTTACGGGATACCACCATGGGTCTAATAAGACTCCCGGATTTACCTCGAGAATCTATGGAAAGGCCCCCATAGTCTAACCTATATGCAATAGTAGAGAATTGGTAATACAGTTGAACGTGATTTTTTAAAGTTGATTATTGAAAGAAATGATAGATGAATTTAGGTTTGTAGGTGAATTATTTTGATTTGTTGTTTTTGAATTCCAAACTGATGCATTCTGTAGCAGTTCAATTTGGGAGGCGGGAATGGGTACCACCGCCCCGGGAACCTTTATTGGATAACCAACACCTCTACCACAGGTCACCCTAAGTGGTTCGCTACGTTTGGCGATTTATTAGGGGTGCCCGGGTTCATGGGGTGAGGTTTGTCTAGGTCTTGGAGGCGGATGATCAGGACACACTGAACCCCAGATTCCTACCCACCCCTTAAACCCTTTTCCTTCCCAGAATTCTCCTCTCATTCCTTTCCTTAAAAAACCCTCCGTATAGCATCCCCAAAGATGACATTTACTTACACCTGAGGGAAATTTACTTTTCTTTACATGGCCTCCCGAGTGGAGCTCATGTAAAAAAAAGGTTTTTTTCCAGTAAAAAGAAAATTACATTTTAGCTCGGTGAAATAATTAAAGACATTAAACTAAAACAACTAGAAATAATTAAACACATTTAACTTAACCAAACATTTCAATACAGCGCTATTCTATTTAATTTTTTTGTTTATCAAGAATAAATATTAATATTTTATTTTTAAATTACCCAGCTTTTTTTCGTTTTTAATGTCGTTTGGGAGGCAATTATGTAAGTTGCCCCCCTCGTAACCAATGGATTGTTTGCCATAGTTAGTTTGGATGGTCTTTTAGGTGTACCTATTCAGTTATAACAAAAAAAATGTGTGACTGAATCTTCCACTTGCCGGACGGGGCGACAACCAATTCACAATAATAAATCAACATTTAATCTCTTCTAAGTCTGAACTCGACTCTAATCTTCCATTTAATTCTGAAATTTGCTCATATTCATATGAGCTGCGTAGTTTTAATGATTGTCGTGGATTGTGCCCAATCGTAGCCAATAGCTATATTTTATTTGTAGGCGATCTCTGATTCTTTTGCAAAACTATTGTTTTCTTTTTAATTCAAGCTCTAATTATTTTGGTTTCATCACAATGGAAACACGAGATCGGTCCTTCACCGACCCTGATATAATTATCATGTCTGTAAATAGGATTTGATTAGTTCAAATACGCTTACCTGTGAAGCAAACACAGTATTTCTATCTGAATTCAAAAGATAACAAACCACCCGTAAAGATAGAGGAATGAACCTATCAGACCGATTGGCCGTTACACTTCACCTTTATCTTCATCCATCAATAAAATTCTTCCAACGTAATATGTATTTCCGCCTGTATGGAGATTGAACCAACTTTCTACACTCTCTTGTCTACTTGAGATCGATCGAAAAGGGTTCAGGTATAATTTTGTTATACGCATATTGTATCAAGCAGAGCCTTTTGAGCTTGCATCACCGTCAGAGCCTTAGGGGATGAATGCGAGGGATTATATGGAAAATACCTTAGCTCATCACCCTAACCGTAGTTTAATCGACACAAAGCGGAACGCAACCCACCTAAGCTTTTCGCCGTTAAAAGCTTTGAGATTACTTATAACATATTTTTAGTGTTAAGATTAGTTTCATTTAGGTAAATGCTGATCGAAAATTGAAACTAAAGGCAAATTGAATCATCTCTCATCTCAGCGAAAAACATCATAATAAAAACCTCTTATTCTCCGCCAAAAACCTTCCAGTGACTGCAGTTAAATTTACAGTTTCTTGCCAATTTTCAATTCGGTGCAATCAAATATAATTTATTTTATGAGTTGGGCGAACTCTGGCGCCATTTTCCTTTGTAAATTCTAAGAATTGAAACGCTTTTTATAACCGAACAATAAATATGGATCGGTTGAAAGGTTTTAATTAAAAAATCCTTCTTGTCCCAGGGTGTGGGTACAAGGTTTGTAGTTTGTTAGCCATTAATAAATCACAATTATGAATATGCATTGGACGGTGAGTACGAAACGAATTAATTTTAATCTTAGATCATTTAACAACCCATAAAATGCCAATTGATCAGTGCGAATTATCGCAATAAAAAGTAACGCTGTGCGTTATACGTGTGTATTTGAGTGAAATAATCATTAGGTGTAATATTTTCGTGCTGTTTTCTTACGCAATTGTTTTCGAAGACGAAATTTTTTACTCCTTGCAAAAAGGAAATCCGCTTGATAGATTCCCCTTTCTTAATTTACCTCCTGCATTACCGAATGGGTAAATAATTTTATTTTTGAAAAATGAAATAATTCAACTTTGAAACGTTCCTTCGTCAGGGAAAGCTAATACTAATATAATAATTTTATTTTTATTTCCTCAAACACTAACATTATGAAAACAAAAATTATTCATCGTGAGACTTCATGCCTGGAGTCAAAGCTCTTACCCCTATTGTCCAGTAAGAAATAATAATATTTTATGTCGTATTTATGTAAGTAGACCAAATCCATTGTTTATTTTCCGACTGGATCAGTGATTGAACAATGAACATTAAACATAATGTCCACAATATGTACGTATTATGATGTTATCTCAAAGCGGCGGGAGCGGCCTTTTAATCCGCTGAAAGCAGTCATGCAAATACTTTGTGTAAACAACAGTCATGTGGATAATTTCATTGTCTGGCAAAATAAGTGTGTTGTTGAGGACACAGAGTGTTTGTTTGAGACGTGTGCTATATTTTGGTTTGCTGAAAGTTTGTTTTGTTTGATGGCTCTATATGGGGATTCCACAATCATGTGGGCCAATATTGGAGTGATTTAAAGCCAAATCTTGTATTTTGTATTGGGCAAGACTAAAAGAATAGCACGATGTTGATTTTGTATTTTTTGTGATTTCCACACAAGATGATATTGTGTAGGTACAATCAAATGTTGGGTAGGTACCTATGTATGTTTTGAAGTTGATCACTAAACAAAGTGGCACCGTTTCGAGCAAAATTTCTTTTTTTATGAATTGTGGTCTTTCACTGGAACGTTACTGAAGATTTCTAATCTGAAATGTGCCGTAAATATTCAAAATATAGTTTTATAATAATTACTTAACACAAACCCCAAGTGGTTCACTACGTTTGGTGATTTAGCAGGGGTGCCCGGGTTCATGGGGTGAGGTTTGTCTAGGTCTTGGAGGCGGATGACCAGGACATACTGAACCCTAGATTCCTACCACCCCCTAATCCCTTTTCCTTCCCAGAACTCTCCTCTCCTTCCTTTCCTTAAAAAAACCCTCTACACAGCATCCCCAAAGATGACATAGGCCCTGAGGGAAATCATTTTCCTCAGGGCCTCCTGTGTGGAGCTCATGTAAAAAAAAAAAACAAACCAAAATTTTAAATAAATTTATTTGATCACGCTTATTAAATTTATTTGATTAGATGATATTATTATATGTTATTTTAAACGTAATAAATGTTAAAACACAATTTAAGTATATGAAATTTTTTAAGATTCAAAACCGCGACATCTGTGTTCATAATGTTAATGTAGGATTTTTCCCTTCGAAGACGGTGACCTTCGTGGAGAATCGACTTCAAAAAATACCTTCCCTATTTATTTATCGGCCTATTTGACGATTACGATTATCTTACTTACGCCGCTTATTTGGGACAAAATCATTAGGTCCCGATGTCTCCCAATCAAGCGGAATCGACAGTACCTACCTATAATAAGTTTCCCTTTTAGTATATATGTTATCGGAAATGTATGAAATCTAGGAATTGTAGATTTCATACATTTCCGGTAACATATGTTAACCTTCTTAGCATAATAATAATATAAGAGGCCAAACTTAGACTTCTTCTTCTTGTTGTGCCTTGTCCGTTCAACGGACGTTGGCTATCATGTTGGCTATGCGGACTTTGTTTACTGCGGCCCGGAACAGCTCCACGGTAGACTGGCCAAACCACTGTCTCAGGTTTTTCAGCCATGAGGTTCTCCTTCTTCCAGGGCCCCGTCTTCCGGCAATCTTTCCCTGTATTATGAGATGCAAGATCTCATACTTCTTTGGATGTCTCATATATGGTATGGTTTTAAATTACTTCCTTTTCTTTATTCACCCGAACCATAACGTCTTCATTTGTGACCCTGTCCATCCAGCTTATTTTAAGTATTCTTCTGTAGATCCACATCTCGAATGCCTCAAGTCGCCTAATTAATTCTTCAGTAAGCGTCCATGCTTCCATTCCATAAAATAATATTGAAAATACGTAGCATCTGACCATTCGCATTCGTAATCCAAGGTTGAGATCATGACTGCAGAACATTTTTTTCATGCGGATAAAGGTTGCACGAGCTTGCTCAATGCGGCATTTGATTTCAACTGAAGGATCCCATCTATCATAACTTAGACCAGTTACGAAAATTTATTTATTTATATAAATAAAAATGAATGGCCGAAATGTACGTACGCACATAATTTCCGAACGACTGCACCAAATTGGATAATTATTTTTATTGTGTTCGTTATTGTCAGGACAAGGTTTGTTTTAAAAAAGCAGTGAGCTCTGGCATAATGAAATTTGTATAAAAAATTGCAATATGTGGCACGCGAGCTGTTTGAAAACTGAAGGTGTGGAATGCGGGAGGGGGGAGGGGAACTCGGGAGGGGGGAGGGGAACTCGGGAGGGGGGAGGGGAACTCGAGAGGGTGTTCGCGGGGCGGGGGAAGCGGGAGAGGGAATGGGAATGGGGAGAGGGAAGGCCGAGTGGAAACGCATGAGGGGAAGGGGATGCGAAAGAGGAAGGGGAGGCGGAATGGGAACCGGACGAATGGGAAAGAGAAACAATTTCTTTATTAAGTGGCATAGCAATGCATGCCGGGAACTCGCTAGTTTGAATTCTTCTTCTTCTTTCGTATGGTGGGGGGTCAGAGGGGGACATCTAGGTCTGCGAGCCAGTCTAGGGCCTCAGGCGTTGCCCTGTGGACCTCATAAATCCCGCCGGGGAATGAATGGAGCGGGCATTCGTTGACTACATGTTCGGTGGTCTGCACCGCACCGCATTCACACGTCGCCGACTCTTTAAGGCCCCATCTATGCATCATGTGAGCACAACGGCTATGGGAGCACCTTATTCTATTGATGGCAGTCCAGAGTTTGCGAGGCAATGAGAACCCAGGCTGTCTCTCAGTGGGGTCTTGCACGAGATCGGCGTTTTTGACGTTAGCTGATTGCCACTCAAGCTTCCACCTATCTTCTGGGGTGAGAGGTGTTCGAAGGAGTCTTTCTCCTTCCGTCCAGAAGGGTTTTCGAGACTTTAAGCGGCATGCCGGGTGAGAAACGACATCATCGTGCAAGGGTATTTCGCTTTTTTGCAGCGCCTTCTTGTATTCCCTCAGTGTTGCAATCTCTCGCCTGATATTTGGCGGGGTTATATTTGCAAGTACGGGGAGCCAAGGAAGAGGAGTCGATTTTAAGGTTCCGCTGATGGTTCGCATTGTGGCATTAAGCTGAACGTCGACCATGGAAGTGTGGGCGCTTCTGGCCCATACTGGAGCAGAGTATTCAGCTGCTGAGAAAACCAGGGCAATGGATGCCGTTCTGAGCGTGTTGGCGTCGCATCCCCAGCTAGTACCAGCCAGCTTATTGACTAAGTTTAGTCTTGTCCTGTTTTTTTTGCCCACTGTTTCCATGTGTTTCCGGTAATTCAGGCTCCTGTCCAAAGTTATTCCAAGATAGCGGGGATGGGGGTCATGGTAAATATTTTTTCCATCAAACTGAACACAGAGTTTTGCGTTTGCTTGTGAATTACTGAGATGGAAAGCTGTCACAACTGTTTTCGACCCATTTGGCTTTAGTCGCCAACTGAGGAAAAATTCTTCCATAGCCTTGAGGTCAGAATTAAGGATCTCTTCTGCTGCATTGAGGGTTTTGGCTTGGACTGTGATGGCGAAGTCATCTGCGTAAGCAAATTTTCTGCCTTCAGTGTGAGGAAGATCTCGAGTATAGATATTGAAGAGTGATGGGGCCAGCACTGAGCCTTGGGCAAGGCCATTATTCAGGTGCATTTTTTTGCTTTTTAGCCCTCCTAGAAAAACCCTGAAAGTACGGCCAGTTAGTAGTTGCTCAATAAGTCGTACTGTGTTGCCATCCTCTATGGTGTCGTAGAGCTTGACAAGGAGGCCTTTGTGCCACACCGTGTCGTAAGCCGCAGAGAGATCAATGAACGCTGCCGCAGTCTTAAGCCGTTTCTGGAATCCAGATTCGATGTGTGTTGTCAGAGCTAGCACCTGGTCACAGCAGTAACGGCCTGGTCTGAAGCCAGCTTGCTCTTGTGGAACCACTTTCTCCAGAATTGGGGTAAGTCTGCGGAGCACCACTCGCTCTAGGAGTTTATACATGGTACTTAAAAGCGAGATGGGCCGATAGCGGTTTGGATCTTCTGGTGGCTTGTTGGGTTTGAGGATCGCAATAACTTTAGTATTTTTCCAGATATTTGGAATTACTCCAGTTTTAAAAATTTCAGTAAACAGTTTTGCGATCCATAACTTTGTCCGTGGCCCAGCATGTTTCAAAAAGTCTGGAAGAACTCCGTCGCATCCAGCTGCTTTCCCAGCTTTTGTTGAAGTGAGGGCGATGTCTACATCATCAGCTGTAACGGCGACCACATCGTTAGGGTTCACCGGCCATTTTAGCCGCGCCGCTTTCAGAGATTTTTTGATCTGGTGGCTTATGTTAGACCTTGTTGTCGTTTTTGAACTGCGGAGTAGTTGGTGAGCAACAGCATTTGGGGACACTTTGGGGGTTGTCTTAATTGGCTGATTTGCAGCTCCGAGTCGCCTGAGTGTTTGCCACGCTTTTCTGCTCGAGTCTTCGAAACTCATTTCTTCCATTAGTTCGTTCCACCTGTTCATGCGCCCGTCATCCAGAGACTGGAGAAGATCAGAAGCAGTGTCTGGGTCGTTATTCCTCTCGTATTCAGCTAGAAGGCGTTTGCTTTCTGAGCTCCATGTTGGGATATACACTTTTCTGTAACCTCTAGGGATGAATTTCTTCGCAGCTACAAACAAAAGGTTCGAAAATCGGTCGTAGAAATTCGGCTTTGATGGTATGTTATCCACAACCCTCTCAACATATTCCGAAAACTCTCGCCATTTTGCCCGTCTTAAATTCCACCGTGGCATCGGGTTACTGGAGATTAATGGAATCTGTATACCTATGTTTAACATGACTGGCCTGTGTTGGCTATGTGGGAAATTATTCAGTACAGTTCTCGAGGCCCTCACAGGTTTTCCGTCCGGCGCTTTAGAGACAAAACACAAGTCGGGCGTGTATTCACGACGCCATCGCGCAGAAAAGAATGTCCCCTTTTGTTTAGCATCGTAAATAAGTTGGCAATCCTGTGCTGATGCCCAATCGGTGATTTGTTCTCCAGCTTTATCGGTCGTTGAGTAGCCCCATAGGAAGTAGTGGCTGTTGAAATCTCCCACGTACACCGCCGGGTGATTGTGTGGAGGGAGTGCTGGTGTCTGCCATACTTCATTTGGAGGTTTGTAGATGTTAAATATTGCTAGTTTTCCAACCTGAATACCGATTGCGTGAAATCCATCCGTGATTTTTCGGGTAATATTCTGCAGCTCCGGCCTAATGTAGGTCGCAAGGCCATGTTTTGGGTGTCCCCGCACTGCCACTAGGAGATATCCGGGGATATCCAAACGTGGTGAGTCGTTTTCTGCGATATGGGTCTCCTGGAGAAGCAGGATATCAAGAGTTGAGTATTTTTACTAAAAAGTCCACCTTTGAGAGAGAAGTTCCCTCAATATTCAGGGACAATATTTTCAATTGTTCCCCGATATTTAATGTTTCCCCTTGGCCGGGAGACCTTTCGGTCTTCGGCCCCTTACGTGGCGGCATAATTATTCGTAGTCGGAGGACCTCTTAATATTTGGTTGCCGCCTCACTCACAGCACTCACTACCTTACACGCGCGGTAACAATATTCGAGCCGGTAACATCGCGAATAGCGCGGCGGACACTACCTTTGCGTGCGGCGGTTGGCACACTACTAGTCAAGGCTAGTTTGAATTTAAAGTTGGACACTTCTTTTGTTTTTAAATTAAATGTAACATTAATTTTAAATAATGTTATTATTAAGTTCTGCGAGTATTTTAGTTTTTATTATTGTGATAGCTGTTCCGGCTTAGAAGGCCATTTTCTTCAAGGTATTAAACACAAAACAATTAATAATTGACCAAGTCGATCGATTACGTTCGTGAATTTGTTTATTTTTATACATAAAGCTCATGCCTAACGTTGAAATTTTCCTCCCATCGGATTACGCTTTACCGTGCATTCTGATAACATCCTATCATGTTATATTGAGTATTTTATGCCAGAATGGCATTCTACCTGTTTTGAAATTACGGCAAAATAAACCCGAGCTGCTACTAAGTATAATGATAAAGGCATCCAACCAATACCTATTAAAACTCTTTGAGATATGTTGACCTAACTATAAACATCTCCCTTCTACCTACTATCCATCCCCATCCAATCTGACAATATGTGCCAATATTACCTACATATGACAAAATGACTACATTTTGGAACAATAACTCCCAGTCTATAAAAGGAGCCCGTGCAATTATCAACTGTTATGCAGACTCTCGGTGACTTTATTATCAATTCTTACGGATACTTGTGAAGTGGTCAATCTGATGATCATTAAGTGCCATCGATTCTTACGGAAACTTGTGAAGTGGTCATTGATCATGGTCATTTTCACTCAGTGTCATAACATCGATTCTTATGGAAACTTGTGAAGTGGTCAATCCGATGATCAATCAGATCATTTTCATCGATTCTTATGGAAACTTGTGAAGTGGTCAATCCGATGATCACTCAGATCATTTTCATCGATTCTTATGGAAACTTGTGAAGTGGTCAATCCGATGATCACTCAGATCATTTTCATCGACTCTTATGGAAACTTGTGAAGTGGTCAATCCGATGATCACTCAGTGCCATAACATCGATTCTTATGGAGGCTTATGCAGTGCTCAATCCAGTGATCCCGTAATATCGAATCACACAATAAGAGTGCTGTGTGGTAAGTCAGATACCTTTCCAATGTCCATTGTTCACCAAGCTATTACCATTGTTGTATCACGTTTAAAAATATTTTTTTATTGCAGTCCATTAATTCGCAGTCAATTTATCTGCGACCACAAATAAATTTAAAAAAAAAAATCATTTTTAAATTATCTGAGTAACTTTTTGCTTCGTTCTGCTTACCAAACGTGTAGCACAATTACACGTAAACTAAGCAACTAAAGGCTAATAACCTGAAGTGATAATTTTTATATTGGACATAATTGCCCGCTTCTGTTTAGGGGTCTGTTGTTAGCCATGCATATTATAATTTCCAAAGTTGCCGGCAGTAGCAGTAGCAGAGACAGTGGGAGAAATGGGACAGTGTGTTGTAGATACAGATAACTCTGTAATGCAATAATATTATACACTGGCAACTGCGCCGCATTAGTTCTCGCTCCAAGTGTTTATCCTGTTGCGGATGTCAACACTGAGCAGGGAACAGTGCGCCGGTTGAGAATATTAATGCTTTACTGTTGTGTGTGTGTGAGGCTTTTTTAAGAAACATCGAAAAAGGTAAAGGAGTTTTAATTTACTACCTTTTATTTCATGCCACAATGTTTGTAATATGCCACCACATTGATTCAGAGCAGTTAATCGTGACGTTTGATTAATAACATCAAATAAACGTTTTGCCAGATATTTAATAATATGTTAAGAAACATCGAAGAAGGTAAAGCAGTTTTAATTTCCTACCTTTTATTTCATGCCACAATGCTTAAAATACGCCACCACATTGATTCAGAGCAGTAAATCATGACGTTTTACTAATAACATTAAATAAACGTTTTGTCAGATATTTAATAATATTTTTTAAAAAGATAGAAGTATCAGATTTTTCTCGGATGCCCCCTACGAGAGGCCAAAATTTTTTGTGATTCCCAGGCAAAGGACACGAGAATGAGGATGTCACATTTTGAAAATTTAAATTTTTACCGAGGATGGAGGAAATAGAAACTAGCCCATATATGTAGAATTTCCGGGGGCAAAAGGTGATATAAGGTAGTTTTTGGGTAAAATGGTTGAATTATTTGTAAGAAAAAATGAATATACATACATAAAAAAATATTTTTCATCGTATTAAAATATTGGAATACCGAAAAAGTAATGTACATTTTTTACTTCTAATATCATGTAGAATCACCTCCAAGTTTGCGCACTTTACCCCCACACGCTATGTATAAAATAATAATAAGAGTATTCGAAGAAACAAAATGACTTTAAATCACATATTTCGAAAACCATATAGTTTTGAGATCTATCATTTTTGACATTCATTGAAAGGCGTGCCTATCAAAAACATTGGAGGTGACCCCATCACTTTACCAATGGCGTTATAAGGAAACATATGGTTTCCTCCTTCACCGCACACGTCAAGAATCTATTTTATTGAACGAAGCTACATTTATTTGAACGACTCTAGGTCCTCCAAAGTCCATGCATATGGGGTTAGAAAGCAGTATGCAAGTACTTACATTAACATAATACAAAACAATAATAAATCTGGCAGCCCGTAGAATAATTCTTCTGAAATCTATAGAGAAAAATATATACAGATAAAGGTGTGAGTAAAAAAAAATAAGTGCTGCGCCCGGTTGAAACCTGGATAACAGAAATAACGAAAAAGTAACAGTGATAATATAAAGCAAGTATTTACAATACTGAGAGAAGATAAAATGCATAAAAAGAAAATATACAGAGAAGGTATTCCACAAAACACCAGGCAGTCCCAATGACAATGTGCATGGCTATCGACCCAACCGCAGACGAAACCCGGAGTCCGCGCCCTTTAGCCGACTCTCCGATTTTGCCACGAAGAAATATATGTGGGAAAGAAGAGAAAGTTTTAGAAGACCCTGGGGAAAAGATGAGCGTGGACCACGCGGCTGTTCCTCAGGCCTATCAAAAACAGTGCACAATTAAAAACTCCCATTCGCATTTGATTTATGGCATTGTTTTAGCGGGAGTGCGACAGAATACTAAAAATAAACCTGAGCCGTGCATTTTTAAAAGTATTTTGGCAGTTAAAATTGCACATTAAGAATTAAGAAAAACTTCAATTCGATGGCACAATAATTGTTTCGGCGCAGGACTCCGGGAGTGTCGCTTTGTAATTTTCACGGAACGCTGCCCAACACAACAGAGCGCCCGGTGCAGACGCCCACGCGTACCTTTGGGGCCGAGGAATTACTGCCGCCGCTGAGAGCGGTGGGGGGAAGTCGAACTGTCCCCCCTGTGGGGGAGCGCAACTACAGGAGGGAGTTGGCACCGGAAAGTGGGACCACGCGCTGGAAGGGTTAAGATTTTGATTGGAACGGGAATTGGGGTGGCTAACAAGGGAATTATGATGTTACATATCGGTTATGTCCCGGGAATGTCTTGCATAGTAATTAATACGTGTGCTAAGTTAGTGATGTGTTAGAAATAATGTTTTCGCCCCTTGCAATGCTAAATTATTGTAACCGACGCACAATGGTTTTACTAGTATGGGAGCGTCGGAAACAATTCGAAATTTCAAATTGCAGGGATCACTAAATTTGGTTTCTATATCTTGACACCACATACCAAAATTCAGCAAAATGTTTCGTCACTGCGTAACACGTCAGCAAAGATTGACTTCCCGAGCAGTCAGGACGTTTGTGTGTAAATGCAACGTTTATCATATAACATTTAGGGACTGATAACTTTTACACCGCTTGCTGGCAAATTTTTTTAAACATGGATTCAATACCTTCAGGTGTGTACTAAATATGTTAAGTTTTTTTTTTCATTTCCTGATGCGACAAATTTGGGATATTTTTTTAAAAAAACAACTCGTGAATTAAAAAAAATTACGAAGATTTCTGGAATACTTAAGGTGAAACTTAGATATTCCCTAATATTCAGAACATGTACTGATGTACTTTTGTCGCTGAACTATTTACGTATCATATTTAAAAAAAAAATCTTGCGCATTCTTGCGTCTCTACGGCAATTTTCCAGTAATTTTCACGTAATTTGCTTACTGTAAAATTTGAGTGCTTCATAAATATTATTTTTGTCACAGGTTCGGTTTCAAAGGATTTGTTCTTAAGACAAAGGGAGTTATTTGACATAATGATGAACTCGAAGTGTCAAAAGATGAAAAAAGATTTTAATATTTGAAAAACATATATATAAACCTCACCAATTGCCTTAAAGAGAGGTTGGATAAATTCTGTAAAAATATCGCGGGCTTCAAATTTCGCATTAATACAAGATGGACTATTGCTCGTCGAGATGATGCTAGATTTGTGATGGAAAATAAAAAAAATATCACGAGACTCCGATTGGTTTATATTGTACGCGATTTATCCTGAAAACGGCACGTGGTAGTCGTAAACACAATTTGAATGTAGTTTAGACCAATCCAAACGCTTGAAAACCAAAGATATTCGGAAAAGTGAACCTCTTTCTCATTTGGTGTTTGAGAAATACGTATACTTTTCGGTCAATCGGTAACATCAAAATTATTAGAAGACATTATTCTAGGCGCTCATCTATTAACAAACAAGTGTACAAGATATTTAATGATAATCGCTCTTCTTAATAACAGGTGTTCATTGGGACGCGAGAGGATGCGGATTATTTTAGTATTTTTAAATCTTCAATTGTAACAATCTTTGCGATTAGTTTGCGGGAAGTCTTACAATATAAACGTAGTATGGCAGAATCCTTGCCCATCGTCCATCAGATATTGCCGCCCGATTAAGATTATCAGAAGAGGCTCAGGAAGCTCGGACAAAGATTTTTAAAAGTGTAGCGAGAACTATTCTAGAAAATGTTCTCGTGAGAAATTTTATTAAGATGTTTTTACATTATTTTCACATGGATATGGACATAAATAATGTCAATTTTAAGATTTTTTTTTAAATTTTATTTTTTCTTTGGTAAAAATATAATAAAATCCAGAAATCGTTAATAAAATCCAGGAAAACTTACTAAAACCGAATATTATAATTTTTTTTAACCATACCGAAAAATAATATCCTTTTTTCCCCCGTTAATCCTCTATGTGAATTGTTTCCAACTTTTGGGGTATTTGGAACCACTGTGCGATGGGTGATCATAAAAATTAAACATTGTTTGGGTGAGGTTGGGATAAAATTGCCATGAATTTTATTATACATACTTTTACAAAGTTACTTATCGAAATGTGAATCTATGTTACCCCCATTTTAGGGAAAATTTTTGGCTAAACAAACTAGGTAGAGGATCGAGATCGGGAGAAGAATGGATCGTAAATCAGATATAATCGTTAAATATAGCTCAAGCTATTTCAAAAATGCTTAATTCTGAAGAATGGCCTTTGACTTTGACGGGACTAGTAGATATATTCCATTTCGAATGAGATGCAACCAAAATCTAATATTATATTTTATCTAAATTTCATCTAAGTTAAAATATAAATATTTATTTGTGGCATCCATCAGAATATTTTATAGACTTGCAGCCAGAATACTGTCAAACTGTCGTACTAAAGTTACCATGAATACAAACCTGTAGCGGTGGAAGATCTTTTATTTTAAGGCCCTTTCACGAGTAGAAGAATTACAATTTTGTATTAAAACAATTTTACAGCATTTCAATTTTTTTAAATTTGAATCTTGTAATTTTAATTTCGTGTTGTTCAATTAATAAAAAAACAGTTAATTTATAAATAAGTTCAGCCGGGGGTTTCGCCCCCTGAAGGCATTATCAAACTGCCTTCAGAAGGCAAAACATTTTTTTACATTAACTCCACACAGGAGGCCCTGAGGAAAATAATTCCCCTCAGGGCCAATGACATCTTTGGGGATGCTGTGTGGAGGTATTGTTAGGAAAAGAAGGAGATAAAGTTTAGGGTACGAGGGGTGAGTAGGAATCTGGGGGTTAGTGTATCCAGGAGTGACGGACGAATAAATCCATTCCTCCCACTGCGCGGCTGGAGAAGTCAAAGGGGCTCCCTGAACCAATCTCTCCCGATCCGGCCAGCTATGCAGCTGGCGGTCAGACGCATCTGAAGCCAAGACCTGGACAAACCTCACCCCTGTTTATCACCAAACGTAGCGAACCACTTGGGGTGACCAAATATTAATTACACAGCAGAACTTTATTTATTTATAAATCAAAACGTTTTTTATTGTTTTATTTATTTATCTATTAATACAATCACAGTACATTACGATACAAATTACAAAGCATAAATTTAAAGAAATATAGTACCTATTACACAAGTCCATGGAAAATGATAGGTAATTTCGCCTGAGATGACAAGGGTTCTTAAAACTTAACTAATGAATGTACGAGTAATAGTAATAAAAAGGAAGAAAGTGAGTGGAGAGATAAAGAGAAACTTGGAAATTATAATATCATGGTACATTTAAAATGTTGCAGCTTTTACCATTGCCTGCAAAAGATATGATTTAAACTTACTTTTTATAAAAATATTGTAAAATGATCGCAAAATCAAATTGTTTGAGGAGCTGTGCAGGTATTTATATCTACGTTAATTTTTGATACTTAAAATTTGGACAGCTCACCAAGAAAAATCTTGATTTCTATAGGTCTACCTACAAAAAATGTGATAACTGCTACGAGTATAGGTATGTATATATTCCTCAAAATTCATCAAAAGTCTAAGAATTTAATTTAATTCACAAAGTCGGTAGTCCCTCACTTTGTTATGCCAGCTATTGATTGATCACTGTCAGCGTCACCCGGTATAATGGCGAACAAAAAAACTTCCAAAGGCATTCATGATTGATGGAAATAAAAAAATAAAATTATATGGGTAAGTAATTGGAAGTATTTGGATAATAAGTAAGATTACGAGTAACAAAATGTGACATTAAACTTCGATGTTTTTATTCTGGATTTTTAAATTTTATCTAAGAATTCTATAGGCTTAATCACTATGCTCAATTTGTATTATATATTAGCACATACCAGTGAAACATCACGGGATATATAAAAAAAAATTACACACTCAGTTCACATTTTGAATTTGATAATGAAAATAATATTCTGTTAAAATTCTATGGTTATTTACTATAGATAGGCACATATTTCAGCATTTGTCCAAATTCTTCACAAAATCAGTTCCAATTTTTTAAAATGACGTTGAATTCAAAGAAAATTTGAATTTATTGAACCAGATATTTCGTAAGACTAACGCTCACGACAGAAAACCAAAATGAGTATGTTTGATAGATACGGGTATACGTAGTACCTACCGCTTTTAATTGATTTTATTTTATTAACTTACAAAACTGACGGAAGGATAATATTAAAAAATTACAAGAAATGAAGAAGAATAATGCCTACCTCTAATAAAGGTTTAAAACAGTATTTAAATATAAAACTAAACTATTTAAAACAACTACAACAAAATCAAGAGACGATAAAGTTTGAGCGATGTGAAGTCAAACTATTACAAGAACTTTGGTAAAGTTCTGTAGGCTATCGTTAAATGTGTCCGAAATCACTACGTAGTGTACGTTACATAGTCGCACATGATTTTGGGAAAAGGTTAAGGTTTGATTCTTTGGAATGGAACATGAAAAGTTTCTGAGTTTCTTCGTAGACGCTGATTGGATATTGATTTTGAATGCGGCCAAGAGGGAGGATTCTCCGTTTATTTATAATGTTGAAAATAAATTTGATGAAATTTTTGTCGCGACGTTCATTTAATGTTCCTAATTTGAAATATTCTAGGCGGTAAGCAGTGTAGACAGTGCAGACAGTGCAGACCATTCTGTGCTATAAGATGATGCCCGAATTAGTGTCTTTTCTACTGGTTCGACCCGTACTTCGTGTTAGGTTCATTTCATTCTCATCGAGGGCGGTGGACTTTTTATTTGTAAAACACTTTGTTATTGAAGAGTCGTTTTATTTACAAACACTTTTTGAGCAATAATGAAATCAACACTTTTAGAACTAAATTCGGCCCGGACCTCGCCTGGTCAATACGTGGTCTATACTCTAGGTAGGGGTTAATGCAAGAGAACAAAATACTTGAGTATCGCCCTTTTTATACTGCTAAAAACTATAAAAATACCGTCTTTTCAGACTGTTAAAATACAATAATAATACGCAATATAAATAATAGATATCTACTGAGGTCACGTGCCCTAATTTGGTTAGCTGATAACACTAGCTTCTATAAAATTCCACAGAGGTCTCTAATATGCATACTCTTTTAATAAGCTAAAAATAATTAAACCAATGGAATTAACTACAGTATTTATCTCATAGATGTCACTAACTATACTTACAGTATTTATCTCATAGATGTCACTAACTATTCTTAACACTTCGTATGTTGGAATCCAAACCACCTATCTAACCGAGCTCAAGAAATCTGCGAATTAACGACAAAAATATGGACAAACCTATTCTTTTCATTGATGAAAAAAGTGCCTCGTAGTCTCCTCACTCTTGTGTACATTAGTTTTTTGTTTCTTTTTTTGTAATTTTTTTTTAAATTATTGACCATTCTGTTTGCAAAATTAGAAAGCCGTGAAAGATGATTCTGAGAAGGTGATCAATCAGCGAATCTTTAATATTCTTATTCAAGTTCTGGTATTTTACTTTTATGCACAAGTGTCTGCAATCTAGTTTAAATTTGTATCTCCGATTTCCACTGAACCTGTTATTACTATTTGTATGTGAAATGTATCAAACACCCTTACGACATACGAGCAAGGGAGCACTGTCAAAATGTTTGCTCAATTCACGGAACAAGATAGTTACTTAAAACATTTCGAATTTATCACTCACTCCAAAGTTTTCAAATTTTCCACAAGTTAATAGGGGTTGGTTTATAAAAAAAGTAACGATGAAGCCATCTCAACATTCTGCCGGAATCATCCCCTATTTTTGAATTCCGCCCCTGACTGTAAGGTTAGGCATGATTAGATTGGACCGTTTTTTCTTTAGGAGTTTATTACTTGGAACAAAAACGTCCGTTTAACAAAAACATTACGGGGAGAAAAATCCTCTCGTATTTTAAAACAGAAGCGGACGCATAACAGTGATGACTGAAGAAATAAAATGTTACTAAACTTGATATTGAAGTTAAAAAAAAAAACTTAACCACTGGGTCAATTTTTGCCATGTTTTGCGCCATTTTAAATATCTCCGATTGCTTTTCGGATAAAAAAGGCAATTATCTCCTTGATTCGGCAAAATTTAAAAAAATATATTTGTAGCTCCTCCTATTTGTTATGTTGGACTTAAAACGAAGCTATTGAAATGCTTTATCTATTATGACCATAGATGCCGCAAATCCGAACTTTGTAGACTATTTTATATAACGATGTTATCTCTCGACAGGCCAAGATGCCAAACATGACGTCCGTAACCGTGGGGGTCGGCTGATGACCCCATTTTTTTTTCTAAACTTTTAAACCAAAGAAAACACTTTTTCTTTTTTTGATATATTTTTTTGTTGTTATTTATGTTTTTGCAGGAAATATTACCTACCTATATTTGACAAAATATTTTTTCCTGCGATCAACGATTTTTTCACATTTTTTTTTAAATGGCATATTATGTATTAATCCTTTGCGCAGGAATACCTAAAATACTAAAAATATATTTCATGTATTTAAGTAGATATAAGAAGGATAGTTATTTTGGTATTATTTACCTTCGGCCCCAGTTGGCTGCGGGAGAGTTAAAAATAATATTTTTTTCACGCAGAATTTTTCATCAGCTGTTTACCATTAAAAGTCCCTTTTCCCATAGATATGCACCTTTCATTACCAAGTTTACTACAGACAATATACAAAAATCGAAAAGATTCTATGTTGACTCGAATAAATACCTCTCACGGCAGTTTCAAAGTAACAATCATGCAGGATTCACGCGGTTATAAATTTTACGATTTTTTTAATATTTTTTTATGAATCCTACTAATATGAGATAAACGGTAAAATACAAGTTAATTAATTGGATACATAGCACCATAATAAGTTTTTATATTTTATGTTAAAACTCAAAGGTTTGATTTTTTTAATGTTAGCAAAAAATATTAAAAAAATGATCTTCTGAAAATGTCAGCAAACAGAGAAAAAAAATGCGCTGTCCCTCCAGTGATTAATTAATCATTAAGTGGTAATTCAACAATAGTGTCAAGTGTTTGCGTCGATAACATCCCTAAACATTATTATTATTTAAGATATCATCTATTGTAAATAATAACATCATTAATGTTTCCTGCAATGGGCTACTTTCAAAAACTATGAATAAATGCGGAAGAATTCAAGTTTATTTTTCTGATTTCCGATCTTATCCAAAATGTGTAATTTTAACATTTCCATTGATAGCTATTGATTTTAAAAACCATCTAAAAATCTCCAGTTACTATTGTACTGACGATGACGTACAAAACGCTGTTGGTTGGTAAGAACGCTATCTCCGACATTGACCGGTGTGACGTCAACGACGCCTTTTCACGAACAGTGTTGAAAATTTCGTTTTGGCAACAACTCAAAAATGCCACACAATTTTAAATCGTTATAAATAATTTATTCGCCAACGTAGAAATAAATAGAAAATGCTTTCACTATTATTTTTTTGGAAAAAAAAATACGGAAAAATTACCCAAATGTAAATCATTGAAAACAAACTTTATTTATTTAAATGTTGTGAGTCGATGCCAAAGAACCATTTCGCTTTCTCTTTAACCTCTCCCAATTCATTTAGTTTACCAATATTGAAACGAATTATTGCCGTTTTATTTATACTATTTATTAGCCCGGGCATTTGGGTCTCTTGTAGTTACGATATTAAATTAAATTTATAAAGAATTGTAATTATTTTTTTAATAATATTTTTCTTAAATCGTTCACTTCTTGAAGAATTGATTGATTCTCATACCAAAAAATAATAAAAAATTAAGTGAAACAAGAAAGTCGCTAGATGTAGCTTTCTTTTGCCTGTTTATTTTAAAGTGGTTTGAAGATTGAATGTTGATTTACAAAAACATTTTATTTTATTTTTTTTTTTAAATCGTAGGATTCGAACCTCCGTCCGCTGGATTTCTCTGGCCGCTGAGATATGCGACGCACTATACCGCTGCGCTATGGGCCGCGCTCGGCGAGGCCCGAATTTACGCATTATATTCCGACGACCCATAAAAAAACAATGCGGCCAATGAGCGCAGACCTATCGTCGACCTACAAAAGCCTTGAGCGAAGTTTGATGCTTCGCAGGTACCGTAATGCGCCATATCCGTTCGTTTCATCCGAATTTCGAATCACTCTAACGGGGCTAAGGAAGTTTCACTTCAATAAAAACGATTTTTTTTCAATTGGTCATTAGCTTGTTGCACGATATTTTTAACTTGGCAATATTGACACAGCTGTGCAGTGTACATTTAAACAATGCCTCTAACCTCTAACCTGTATGTAATGCGTAACCTAAATAATAATATTGTTCTGGTCGTGCGGACTCACAATCTTGACAATAATAAACAATCCAGATATTTTGATAAGAACGAAAATTACATTTTTTTGCAGAATTTCTTTAGGGTACATTTACATTTTAAAATTTCCTGCTGATCTTTCATCATTCAAATAGCCAAGTACAAAAAAACTTCAACAATAACGTGTCTGCGAATTTTCCGCGTCACTTTAAATTTATGTTAATTTTTTTTTACTTTGCCAGCAGTTTTCTCCGCGGGGAAAGAATTTTTGAATAATGGTTCAAGACAGGACTGTCAGCGGCAGGAGCGCAAGATGTGGAGGAGGTTCGAGGATCATTAGGTTTAATAAAGTTTATTTCCCACACGAAATACCACTGTGAGATATTGGCCTATTGCTGGAGGCGCCGCATAACCATAACCATGATAGTACGGGCGTTAAATTACACAATTAGCGTTTGCAATACAGCTTTTCAATACTATATTCAGCTTTTACAAAACATTTTTTTAACGTTTTTCAACAGATTATTAAAGAGTAATAAACAGGGTGCCCTTTCCAGAACACGACTGTCGGCTAGGAGTGAGAAAAACTCTTGAATTTACATTAAGTTAGCTGAAGTTCCTAACGTTGCCTGCGCTTTACACAGAGTTTTTTGAAATCAGAAGTGGACAATTATTTTCTACTAATTTTGATTGACAAGCGCGTAAAATTTAAATAAATATCAATTCATTTATGTGTTTTTTATTGTAAACTAGCTGGTACCCGGCATGCGTTGCTATGCCAATTAATAAAGAAACTGTTTCTCCCTGCGTGTCCTTTCCCATTCGTCCCGTTCCCCTTCCGCCTTCCCTTCTTCTCCTGCGTCCCCTTCCCCTCCCGCGTTCCCACTCCGTCTCCTCCACCTTTCCCTCTCCCCACTCCACTCCCCCTCTTCCCCCGTCCCGCGAACCCCCCCTCCCGAGTTCCCCTCCCCCCTCCCAGTTCCCGCTCCCAACTCCCAGGTTCCCCTTCCCCCTCCCTGGTTCCCCTCCCCACTCCCGCAAACCCCCTACCTGAGTTCCCCTCCCCCTTCCACCCTCCCGCATTCCATACATTCAGTTTTCAAACAGCTCGCGTGCCACTTATAGCATTTTTTATATACATTTCATAATGCCAGAGCTCATCAAAAGCTTCATACAAACCTTGTCCTGACAATAACGAACACAAAAAAAGAGAATTATCCAATTTGGTGCAGTCGTTCGAAAGTTATGCGCGTACATACATTTCGGCGATTCATTTTTATTTATATAGATAGATAGATAGATATCAATTCTGCTTTAAGGGATGTGGAAAATGGGGTGGGGTATTTTTTCGGAATCTCATGAAGATATTGACCTTTCTCCTGTTATATAGGTCAATTGGGCAAAATTTCATCAGTCTCGGACATAGACATGAATATTACTAGACCAGAACATAAAGGTGAGGGGGGCGCAGAGCGGGAAGAGGACTTTGGAGATATGTGATTCGTCAATAATTCAATATGACAGTATATAGGCATCTCGCTTTATATTATCACCATTTGGTTCTTAAAAGTAAACTCTGCTTTTGAATGAATAAACCTTTTTACAAGGGAGCGCGAATTGCTCGTAGCGTAATGAACAAATTTGCGAAGTCTAAATAAGGCAAAGTTAATTTTTGCCTATTTGCAGACTCCAATATTTTGTTGCCGTATTTAGTTAGGACACTTTTATATTTTTTTCATAATTTACTTACCCCAGTAAACATCGACGAGCACACGCCATGTATCTCAAGTGATAGTATATGTTTACACGTTTACAAAACACAATCCATGTTTTTTGCGGTGTTATTTCGTAAAATGCAACGATGAGCGCTCCACGCTGGCTCGCAGAAGAATGATGACGTCACATTTTTTAGATTCACGCGAAGCCATACTCAACCCCAGCCGATTCCGATGGAACCGGTATGGAGAGGGGGAAATAATACGCTTTTATCACTCAGGGCAGGTCTACTAATATTCATATGTCTATGGTCTCGGAATAAAATTGTAGATTTGTATACCCGGCCGCCCACACGCTTTTACACATAAATGGAAGATATCATATAGCTCTAACATCATCAAACATACTAATTCCTGTTGTCTGTGATATGCGTTATTCCGGCGTAAATATATTTACGTCTAATGAACTCAAATTAGATTTAAATCTTATTGTATTTTAACTGATCGTGTGAAGAATAATTCAGATAAGCGATAAAGCAGCTACCCTTTAAAAAATAATGTTTAAACGGAAGTTATTTCATTGAAGAAGATTATACCAATAATAATCTAAACGAAAATATATGAAAGAGAACAAGACACAGAAAAAGATAATGGTTGCAACTGGGACTCGAACCCAGAATCTCTCGTCTAACCGGGACGTGCACGTTTACCAATTCCGCCATTGCGCCCTACTGTCAAACCGTCATATTAGTCAATCTCATATTTCAAATTTTAGAATTAACAATATTATCTTCAATACTTTTTTTCTGCATACTAATTTTTTTGCACGTCCTGGTTAGACGAGAGGTTCTGGGTTCGAGTCCCATTTGCGACCATTATCTTTTTCTGTGTCTTGTTCTCTTTCATATTTTCGTTTAGGTTATTATTGCTATCTTCTTCTTCAATGATATATTCAATTGATGGGAATAATCTTCAAAAGTTATAAAAAGAGAGATTTCTTCTAAAAAATGGAAATTATTTCATATGCTTTTTTCAAGATTGTATTTATAATATCTCGTGATTTTTAACAGTGTTGTATGTACCAGTGATTTTGTAATAATCGTTTTATCTTTTTAGTAGGTAAGTGTAAGTAATTATTAATGAAACTGCGAAATGTTGTACTCTATCTTGTACGAGAATTTTATTGTTTTCACGGTGAGTGTATTTACTTTTGAGAGTATATTGCAGCAAAAATGCAGGTATTTTTATTAACTTTTAAATGAAAAAGTCGTGAGGAGGAAATGCTACGTTTGTTTACTTGGTATTTGTACAAAAAATAAGGGAGACAAAAAATCAGACAAAATTAAAAGATGGAATGGAAAAGATGGAAAAATGGCAATATTACTGAAATTCTATATCATAAAACAATAGAACGTTTTTACGTAACTAGCTGTTAAAATTACGCTCCGCAGGTTTTAACTGCTGGGCCCTGCGGGCGGCTTTTAGTTCGGCTTCGCCCAGTTAGTGTTGGTGGTGACATTCAAAGTGGTGGAAGTTGGAGACTTGTGACGTTTCACAACCATGGATATTTCGTGTATTTGTATTAGATTGAAAATTTGGATCGAAGTTATGCCCCCTTAATATTTGTTGCAAACCTTACGAAAACGTCGAGAACGTAAATAAAGCGATGAGTAATCTCGACCAACCTCGATCTTTATTGGGATTTTCCAGAACATATTTCAAGTAATCTCAATCACTGGTATTGAAGAACATCATCTCTTCCATAAAACGTTTAGGTTATTACGGTCATGATTTAGAAATTAAACATAAAATGGCAAATGCCTTCCCCCGTCGTGAGCTGACTTTAAATTTTTGCCGTTTGCCAGCTGATTCAAGCGTCGTAATAAATTACATGATTTATTTTTAAATATGCCGTCTTATTAAATAACGTTTTTATATATATTTTGATAAAAATAACAACATGTAAGTTAACATCAGTATTTTTCACAGAATAGTTTCGGAGAATTTCTCAGAGAAATTATTTTTTGATTGTCTACCGCCTACCGGCTACTGCGGTGCACGAAAGGTTAAAATAAAAGATATTGAAATAAAAGTAGATGTGTTATCTGCAGTTTTTACTAGGTGGGACTGCGCTTCCGGGTGTCGTCGATATTGTTTACCAATTAACAAATAAACTTAATGAACGAAAAATTAACGAATAAAATAAACGAACGTTAAACTAAATGAACGAATTCTTTCCGTATTCAAACTATATTGTTAACCAATACCAATGCACACCTTCAAAAAGTCAACGAAATTAGCTAATTCTTTTCGTATGGAAACTACTCTAATTAGGTCGTAGTCTGCCGACAGTTGCGCGGACACGATAGCATATCTCTTTTGTTTGAATATCTTTGGTTAAAATGGTCATCATCGGGAACTGGAAAGTAACAAAGAGATGTAATGCCGAATTGTCGTGTTAAAACAGGACTTTGCTACAGTCAATTATGATTAAATATATATTTCAACAAATCAGGAAACTATAGAGGCAAATCCCGTGCCTATACGCTCTAAGCTATGAATATTTTTGTGTTTTTTCTTTTCCTATTAAAAGTATGAAATGGCCTTTAACAATGCAAAACATTATTTTAAGTACAAAAAACGTTGACCCATTAAAAATATATATTTTTTAATGTCTAACCGCGTTTTTGCAAGCCAACTTTTGAATCGAGATATTCAACTGTACACATCGGAGAACTTTTCCGTGTATTTGCACCAGGCCAAACTCTTAGCCCTGTTAAAAATGTATATTTACAAATATAAATAGAGGGAGATTTCTGAAGAATTCTTATCACCCTGCCGCAGGCACAGGCCGTAAGGCCTTTCCGATAAAGGCTTAAAAAGCGCCGCAAATGTAACGGCTACCCTCATTGGAATTTCGTTCCAGTTGTTGGTTTGAGCTTTTGCATAATATTTATTAAAAGAAAAGTCAATTTGACAAACCTATTTCACAATATTTAGATTCCCGACGGAGTTGATCGGTTACTTTTGGCAACATAAAATATGATATGCATTTTGTATAATCATCTGCCCCGATGATGAAAATTATGTAATATAGTATAGAAGGTATACAATGCACAATTATTTATACGTACGTAATTTCAATGAATTTTGTTGTATTTTTTATTAATATTTGAGACTGAAAAAAAGTAATTTAATATAATTTGTCTAATTGATAAAGACAGTATTAGCGAACCTCAATCGAAAATCTGAAACAATGAAATCAGAAAAAAAGTCACATTTAGGAAAAGAACCCAAGACGTTAGCCTTGCGGGGCGGCGCTCTACCAACTGAGCTAATGTGTCCGTATCCGATTAGGTCAAATTTAACTATATCATACTTCGACTAAGAACTACCTACATTATCTTCATTTTCTTAACGCATATTTTTATTGGCTGCTATCTATATATATGATCTATAATTTAGCTCTTTACAGTCAACGTTTTGGAAGATCATTTTATTTTGCTGACCTGTCTGGATTTTTTGCGTTGTGGACTTATGTATGTTGAAAAAAAATCATGATTTAGCTAATCAAAGCAATAAATATTAAACTCAACCGTCACGGAATCAATAATTCGATTAAAAATATATTAAATTATTGGTTTTATCTTTTTGTTTAGCAAGTTAAAAAAGCAATACTTTTGGACTTTAAGTACCGGGTTGCTATCTCCTCCCTTCTTGTATTCATGATATAGTATCAATTCTTAATAATAATACACGTGAGATTATGATCGTAGTACGTGATTTGCATGTTTTTTTTGTCTTTTTTAGACCATATTTTTTTACCTGACCAAGCCCTTACTGTGCCATCTCAATGCCACCTAATTTTCTCTGGGTCTTCCACTGCCCCCCTTAAAGTCTCAAACACCTTCAAGACGGCATTATCGCCCTCGTTGAGAACCTATGATTTAGGTTTAGGTGCATGTCGATTATTTTTATTAAATATGCAGTATTTTATTATCATACATATTTATAAAATTGGAGCAGACATGTTTTTCGAATTCAATTTTTCGAAATCAATTGTTATAATTGTTATAATATTGTTATAATATTGTTATAATATTGTTATAATATTGTTATAATTTTCAGGTTTTCGAAAAACTAATTTTTCGAAAGACTAATTTTTGGCAAGCAATTGGCCGAAAGACATATTTTTCGAATGTGTTAATCAATTAATTTACTTTCAAAATTGAAGTTCGAAAATTTGCAAATTGCAATTCGGTCAATTTACCTAGTCCCGATTAAAATGAATGTGCGGTTTTTGAATAAGTAATACTTTTTATTTATCAAAATTTAGTTGTTGAATTGGAATAAAAACGCCGAAAAATTAAAAATTAACTGCCATCATCATCATTCAGAATATTAGAAGATCACGAGACGACACACTTTGAAAATCCCGCGAATCTGAAGGTTGTTGCAATGCCTGTTTAGTTAAAAATATCAACAACGCAACAACAAAAGCCTTTTACCTGCAGTATATTCCTAGCGAATTTGCTTGGGTAGTTAAAAATATTTACCATAATCGTTTTGGACAACGCTTTACAAAAACTGTTAAAAATATTTCAAAGTAAAATTATTCGACATTATTTTGCATATTTCCACCGTTTTCAAACTGATCCGTGTTTTAATGAACCATTCATCGAATCACTTAGGTATATTATCCGCAGTTCTATAGGGTTTATGATAAAAATGTTAACTTTTTCCGGTGTAAAAGCCATCGCCTGCGCTGGAATCGGCCCGGCATGCGGCAGGCTGTCGCATGTGTTTTGACAGGTGACATGTAATGTTTTCCATTGAGTTTTACACAGCTTTAGACCGGCCAAACGCTTTGGGCCCGATTTAAGCGCGCAGAATAATGGAATAATAAAATAAGTTTGGACAAACCAATCGGCGTGTGTCACATGGCGGAGCTTTCAGATTGGTATATTAATTTTATCTAATTTCAAGGAAACGCAGTTGGTGAATTGGGCAAACAGTTCACGGTAGTCAGAAAAATAATTTATGTGTCGTGACGTGTTCTAAATTTTAAAAATGTAGTTTTGGGACCGCTGCCCCGGGAACTATTTACTGGATAGCCATAGGTCACCCCAAGTGGTTTGATTCGTTTGGTGACTTAGCAAGGGTGCCCTGGTTCATGTTTGTCAGCCGATGGTTTGGCGGCCGATGTGTCTGTTCTCCTGCTACATGGCGGCCGAACCATGAGAGACTGGTTGAGGAGGTATTTTTCTTGCACCGTGGACACACTGACCCCCAGATTTCTACCTACCCCTTATACCTATTTCCTTCCCAGAACTTCCTCTTCTCCCTTTCCTTAAATAAAACCCTCCACACAGCACCCCCTAAGATGACAAAAGCCCCGAGGGAAATTATTGTCCTCAAGGCCTGTGTAAAAAAAAAATGCTTAAAAAAGAATGTAATAAAATTATTTCACCCAGAGTATCAGCGGAACTACGACTTTTTTTAATGTCTTTGAGATGAATAATAGGACAGCACGTGTAGATAGTTAGTAAATGTGTCGCCAATTCTGACCACAATAAACTGTTACAAGGAGACTTAAAAAAAATAATATTTTTCTCTTTTCCGAAAATGGTACAAAATTTTTACATTATATTAGTTTCAGATCAAGTGTCAATGTGAGCAGTCACGCACCCCGCACATAGTGAAAAAAAAATATTGTTGCAAAAATAGATTAGCGCTGAGCGAGTGGCACTTTGAGTTGTGAGATTATTAGAATTATGGACGCGGTTATTGAAAGTATAAAAATCGAAGAACAAAACACAATGACTGAGAAAAGACTCAAAAGCCAAACCATGAACAAAATTTTAATACATTAGAAAGAGATTTGGGCAATTGAAAAACATATCTTCCGAACTCATACGATTAGGTATTGTTTAAAAAAAATTAACCTTATATAATTTCTTCCATGCTTACCCGTTATTTCATAGGTAGCTTACACCCCTTATAATATAATGTCGATCCACCCCCGCAGTATCAGTTCTGTCATCTTCTTGACGTGTCTTTTCTGAAATATCATCCCTTGCAAACAACACTAAATGAAGGGCGACTTAAGGGCACCACCATGTTTACGCTGTGTTTCAAAATGACACTCGGATACAACATTGTTTATAAAGGCTAAGTGCTCTAAATGAGCTCTACGTAAATTTATAATCACATAACGTAAAAAAGAAAAACCATGTCTAAACAGAATAAAAATCAATCGAGCTCTTCGTTTATCCTTTCTATATTGTGGCAGGTTTTATATTGCTTAGTGAAGCTATTTTCGTATGGCAGTGTAACTATATTCTCAGTAGTCGAGGCACTCAAGGGGTAAATGTTTGATCAGAAAACTAAGATAATTTTTCTTTTTCCTACCGACTGTTTGTACGGCGTAATGCATTTTGCACACAGTTTATTCGCTTTGTCACTCGATGTATTTGCAAAGTCTAGTTGGACTTTAAATCTGACCATTTTATCACATTAATTTTTAATATGTTTCTAGGTAGCTAAATTGTTTATTGAAAGATGTTACTTATTGTTTAATTTATTTTTTAATTTATTGAAGTCAAGTTCTATTTTCAGCTCTATTGCTAATTGATTAAACTATACCACTCCGTTTTACGTGTAGTAGTGTTGTGCAAAACTGGTATGCATTAATGGCGTACATAAGCGACGCACTGTGTTTTGCCTATTGCTCTTAACGCGCACCATGGCGTGGTGCGACTTCTTAGAATTTGTGTATTTGAAGCAGCATATTTTTATTAATGCATTTTTTGGTTTGTTTGAAAACGTACATACCTGTTAAATGTAATTTGCTGTACAATTTAATTGATTTTAATGAATATCTTCCTACGAAAAAATCTTAAAAATATAGTTTACTGAGAACGGCTTTACATCAGGTGAAAATAAATTAGAGTTCAATATATCCTTCTCATTATAAATACCATGTTACAAAGAATCTAGATACCCTGTGAATTTATTGTTAATATGAAGTGGTAGGAGTTCACGTAGTGGGCCAAATATTACATAAAAAAATGGGAACACGGAGGGCGTCAAAATTTACATTGGAATATGAAGTGGGTGCCATTTGATGCATAATTAGTCACGGTTAGGTTGATATAAGTTCCATGTAATGCTCGTAGGTTTTACAGTGAGCTAAAAGGCTCATTTCAGTTAAAGAATTATATGGGCACCAACGGGATCCTTTGGGAATTCCGGACCTACAGTTCAGTAGAGCTGAGAACTCCTCTACAGATTTTTATTTATTTTTTATTTATAAATTTTTTTATACATAAAAATATTACAAAAAACATTTCTTTTGATAAAAAGTAAAAACGAAGGATCTATAAAATTAAATAGATAGCTTAAAGATAAACAATTTTTTTTTATTTTTTATTTTTTATTTGTTTATCTTAAAATTGCTACATATTATAATTTTACTGGTCTTCCATTAAAAGCCTTAGCTTGTGGATGGAAGAAGAGTCGACATTTCATATATTATGTACAAATACAGTCACGTGTACAGTTAATACAATGCAGTTAATACAGTTAATACATTTCATATAAGTACAATTACTATTTACTATAGTCATGTATTTCAATATATATGTAGGTGCAGTTAATACAGACACATGGCAATCAGACCCGTTAACTAAAATATGCAAACATATATGTATTCAGTAAGAAGAAAAACAAGTATGATTTTTAGTGTGACATTCTCTAAAATACTTTTTGATGGAGTTCAACAATTGAACTTTGTTCCTAATGCTTCTGATTTCTATTGGTAGGTTATTGAAAAAGAATTTCCCTTGGTGAGAATAATGGTGTTGGGCAAAAGAAGTGTTTAATTTGGGGCACACAAATACATGTTTAAGTCTAGAACGATTTTCAGTTATGAATGCATATTTATCTTTTTCTTTTATAACTTGTACAATTGAATTTTTTATAAATAAGTTTTTAAATGTTGGAACTTTGAATTCTTCGAATATGCGATCAGTTGGGAAGTCTGGAGGTTTTTTTAGTATAATTTTTATTATTAGTTTTTGAACAATTTCTATGGGGGTCAGACTAGTTTTGTAAGCCGCTCCCCAACTGATAATGGCATACTGAAGAATAGACTGTACTAATGCGTAGTATATTGAGTAAAGATTTTTCGTTGATAAGAAGTTTCTTATCCGTAAGAATATATGAATTAACTTCCTAACTCTTTTTATTGTATGGCCGATGTGATCTTTCCATTTTAGGTTTTTATCTATGATTATTCCAAGATATGTAATTTTATCCGCTATTTTCAGAAGTGAACATTTTTGTTGGCAGTGATTAGTATCGTGTTGTGCGAGAGAATGATTATGTAAGAATATTTGAAGATTTGGAGGTACAATGTTAGTGTTAATTTCGAAAGGAATGACATATGTTTTATCACTATTTAATGACAAGAGGTTATTGTCAAACCATATTTTTAGATTATTTATGTCTTTTGTAGCTTTTACAATAATACAATTAAACAAAAAAAAGATATTACAATATTATACATATATGTATGATATCAAAAAAAATCCCACATAGGCATCGCCAGTTAGTGGGTACACTTAAGTTTTTTTTTATGCAGTTAAGATTATAAGTGAATTACACAATTATGTTTTAATATACTTATAGAACAAATAATTCCGTATTTACTAAACTAAAATTAAGAAAAAAATATTAAAAACAAAAAAAGGTTAAATAAAAATTAGGCATTTGTAATGTTACAGCAGGTAGGATGTTATAGCAGGTATGTATTTGTGTCATTTGTAGTTATCCAAGTCTTTATTATTTCTTTGTATATGCTGTAAGAGGATATGTTTTTAGATTTAATTTCTATAGTCTGATACAGCGCATTATAAATTTTTGGTGCAATGAAAAAAACATGTCTCTGCGCAAGCCTAATTTTGCATAGGGGAGCCTTAAATGCATTATTTAGTCTACTGCTGGAGCGATTTTCGTTTTTTGTAAAATATGCATTTCGTGAAAATATATATTTCAGACATTGCATACAGTAGATTTTTCTTATATCTAAGAGTTCAGCTTCTTGGAATAATTGCAAGGAGGGGTAGGTAACATCTTTATGCAACATTATTTTTATTATTAATTTTTGAGTAATTTCTAGTGGCTTAATATGGGTATCATAAATACCCTCCCATTAAATTATTCCATAAGATATTGATGATTGCACCAATGCATGATATACCAGTTTCAATATCAACTATGTTATTAAATCGTTTAAAAATGTAAGTCAAATACCTAAGATACTTGAACAGTTTTAACAGGTATAAGGGGAATGTTTAAATAAAAGAAGATGATTTTGAGAGATATTAATAGTGTAGAGTGTAATCATTACTTAAGTAAAATAAGAGTGAACATACCTATGAACCATATGGCTAAACTATGCCAATTAAACCTTGAGGGAGTCACTGGATTGAGGTTCCACCGGTGATGTCAGAATTCCTTCGTTCGACCAGCCCTGATCTCCAGAAGCAGGTCTGAACATTTGTTTTGGGAGAACCTCTCGTACTCAAAATTAGAGTCACCAACTGACTCGAGACTCCATCTGACAAGTTATCAAACAAATAATACGATAAATAAATTAGTTAGTAATACCAATGAATAATTATTTAATAAAATAAGGAAAAAGTTGGTATTGACAAAAAAATCACTTTTTTATAAATATGAAAAGCTTCTAATAGTAAAAAAAAATATTATTTTTTTAAATGGAAAAGCAAGTTTTTATTCTTATTATATAACACTGATAAATCAGTAAGTAATGCAGTTTTCTACAAATTAAAAAAATGTAAGTGATATATACTTATGTACACTTGGAGATGAGATATTTTTTATTAAACGATTTTTAGCGTAATTACGAAAAATTCCTCGCATTTTTAATTTCTGAAAAATTTTGCTGAAAAAACAAATCACCCAAATTTTATCTCAAACCCAGATACATCCCAACCTCCACCCCAACATCCTCTCCCACAACCCCCGCCAATTCTCGCCCGGAGCTGATTAGATATCAATTACAGATTGATGAGACAGGCATTCACCTTACCTGAAATAATCCGCTGCCAGCCTCCAAGGGATTATTTACTGAAAAACTACCCCCACAAATAAATCAGTGTTTTGAATATTCATGTTGTTTTAAGGGGATCATTTTTCAATTAGCTAAAATAATGATTTCATGCAAAACTTACGCGTTAGATTGCGAATCATTAATTTTCAGTCAAACGCAGATAAAGACTGTTTATCGAAGCATCAGTGTTTTTGAATTATGAAAATAAAAAAACAACAAAAAAAATTAGGCAGTTGAGGGTCAAAAGTATCGGAATCTTTATCAGGCATATGTTTTTTTTTTTTTAATGTTTTTTTTAAAAGAAAGATAAACATTCTCGGGCTACGAATAACCCAACAATGTTTGAAAATCTCCTACTACCACTACAGAAAGCCGAAAATGTTGCTTGTGTTGTGAGGGAGGACTCAGTCGAGGAATCGAACATGGGACGTCCGGGTAAGACCCGGGCGCGATGCCCACTCAACCACTGACCGGACAATAATCACGTAAGTATATTTTTTCTATATTCTGAGTAGTAACGTAACCACAGGCTTATATTTTTTCTATATTCTGAGTAGTAACGTAACCACAGGTACAGGTTTTCTTTTGTTGGAACACTGTTCGCAAAATGAGCGTTTTGTGAAATAATTCCTGGCAAAATGTGAATGTAAAATAATGAAAAAAAACATGTAGCTGCCGAACATTTTGAGTTTACCCGAAATTCAAGCAAGTTGATCAGAGTAATGAAGTGAAGTTAAAAAAAGATTGTTTTTTGTATTGATGTCTCCAAGTAATGAAAATCTTATTGATTTTTTAAAATTTTAATTGTATTGAATTGAAACGATTTTTTTTGTATGAATAGAGACACAAGAGTCCCAACTGCTCCCGTCTGGAGCCAGTGCGACTATGGCAACCCAGAATGGGGTATGTTATGAGGCTGAAGGTAGTGGGGAGGGGAAGGAGATGGGAAAGAGGAATCTGGCTATTCAGATAGATCTGGTCACCAAACACAACTAAAAGCCATTTCAAGTAACATTTCAATTCTGAACGGTGGTCTTACACTAGGGCGATACTGAGAGTATCTTCCACTCTGGAACGTGCTGCAAATATACCTTATATTATTTTAAATGAATTAATTGTGAAATAACACAAATTGATCAAATAAAATTTATTTGCCACGCCGGGATTCGTTCCCGCGACCTTCGGATTGCGAGTCAATAGCCTTACCGCTAGACCACGCCGGTGTCAGCTTGAAAAGGCGCAATAAGAAGAAGAAGAATTGAAGACCAGATCTGAATATCGAAGAACTTTCAAAACTTCTTACCATCTCCTTTCCCACACACTGTCTTCACCATCACAACATTCCCCAAATGGGGATACCATAGTCACACCGGCCTTCTGCAGTTGGGACTCTTATGTGGAGTTAACATAAACAATAGGTCTATTTTACGCGTCTTAGTTTTTGTTGCAGAACTTCATTCTTCAGAACAATGCCAAATAATTGTAAAAAACCAAATTGAATGTTCTAGAGTCTGGAGAATGACATTATTTGGTTATTTGTTATTGGAAGAAAACGTTATTCGAAAATTGCGTTTTCAATATCGGGGATTTATTATGATTCCATTTTTGAAACTTATCGTCCCTTTTGATTGGTTAAAGTGCCCCTTAGGCATACACTTTACTTCTGCTCGTTCGGAAGTCTTACCTTAGAAGATCCAAAGGGAAAGATACCCGACAAAGGCAGTGAATGTTTTTTTTTTCTGAAATCATTTAACGGAAAATCGAAGAGAATTCACTCTAACCATTATTATTTGATGACAAACACAAATGTCTGGGAGATATTGAAAATCAATAAAGGATTCTATTTCGTTGAAAATATTTTAAAACACAACTTATCTTATTGTTATCTTTTAGTGAGATAAGTAAAAAGTAGTAATTTTAATGGAAAATTTCGAATAAGGTTCGTGAAAGTTAAACACATAATTTTTTTGTATTTTCAAACCAATTTCGCATTATAAAAGTTGTGAAACTATACAGAATATAAGGCTGATCAGATGTGGACGTAATGCACAAGATTATGAAAAAGTCGAAGAGACAGTTTCCCTCAGGACCTATTTCATTTCTGTGGTGGGTCTTTTTAGGGAAAGGAAGGAGAGGAAGTTCTGTATAGGAACAAGATATGAGGTGTGGGTATTCTGGGGGTTAGTGTCTCCAGGAGTGACGGACTTATGAATCCATCCCTCCCACTGCGGTACAGGACGATGGATCTAGGGATTCCGTCCGGGGGATAAAAAGGTCTCCCTAAACCAGTCTCTCCTAATCTGGTCCGCCACGCAGTAGGTGGATAAAATCAAGGATATGTAAAGCAGATGCGATTGAAGCTAGGTATGTGGTTCAAGACAAATTTGGATTGCGGTCCATCCTCTCTGCTACCACTGACGAGAAACAGCATTACGTTGAGTTAGTTAGCAAACCAATTTGCAATTATTTGTTCTTGCGTGGGTGATGTCGCCGTTAGTATGAATTTTCGACAATTGAGTTAATTTAGAAATTCGATCGAACAGCATCGATTCAAGTTAACTAACTTAATTTTAACTCCTCTTTTCATCACCTACGTATTATTTAAATTAACCCCATTTCATGAGACCGACAAGGGAAAAATGGCTTGTACTAAAAATAATTTCCCTAGCTCGGATGCTTGTTAAAATATGACTACGAAAATTTCATCATCCAACTGAAACTCCGCCAGATAGATCGATTTTATTCCAATCGAAAACTTTAGAAGGTATAAATGTACGGTTTGAACAGATCCACTAAATAGCCTGGGATGTCTCGTATAAATTCCAATAGAATTACTCGTAGTGGAATTTGAGTTCTGCTATCGAAACTATGCCATGGAACTTTGTCTGGAAGTTAATAAATGAACTTATCCAAACCGGGGTTCTTACCCGATGCAGCGATAGAAATTGGCGGAGCTCTTTGCATATTAAAAATATTATGCAAAACTTCGCAAGAAAAATATTTATTTTGAAAACTTTGACGTACAGAGACGGTGCCTCATTATTCAGAGACGTCTGTACAAAGTGGTAGTTAGTTTAGAAAGATTTGAAAGCATACATTTTACTCAAAAGCATATATATTTACTTTTCTGTAATAATAATTAATCTTTGTCACTAGAATGTTTCTCTGATCATTGACTTGTTTGATTGTCGCTGATGAAAATCATAATTATACCTTTAATTTTCGCCGTTTTCATGAAAAATCCCATCAAAGACTCTTTTTAATTAATTTTACCTACTTAATTTTTAACTTATTTTACCTACTTACCTAATTTTACCTAACCAACAATAATTCATTAATAAGGCCTATCACCAGTGACTCGTAAATAAGTTTCATAACCAGTGACTTACAACTAAGACTAAGGTAAAGCTAGTGACTTAAAACTAAAACAATAGCAGGTACCTATAGCTAAGTTAATGACTTACAAAAAAGACTTAACAACTAGTGACTTACATTAAAAGATTTTGATGAATTTCTTCCTAGTTGTAAGGAAAATTGGCTTACATAAAGATGGTCTCATGTTAAATATATACGAGGGCTGTCCGTAAAATAACATCTCCAGGGTGCTGCAGTCGCGAGGAATAATTTTACGCGAGATCCGGCAACACTGCCATGTAGCCTGGTTTTCCTACGCCAAATTCCCACCACGCTGCATTTTCTGCGACACTTTTTCTCGGCGTGGCAGCCGTTCGCGATGGAGCTTCTGCTCGCCACACCCGCCAGGTGTGAATTACGCTCTATAATTAGTTTTTTTTGTGCAAAAAACAAAACCCCGGTAGAAATTCATTACCAGTTTCTTGAAGTGTACGGAATACCATGTAAGAGTGCGAGAACGTACGCAAATAATGCAGAGGATTTAAAAGCGTGCCGGACAGCCATCGATTTCAGACTAAAAAATGCCAAAGTGGAAAAAACAATGATTGCCTGCCGAAGGTGGGTCCCAAAATGCTCACCGAAGATCACAAAAAACAACGGGTTGAAGCAGCCTGCGAATTCCTTGAGTGCTACGACACCGATGGCGAAGAATTCTTGGACGCAATTGTGACTGGGGATAGACCAGGATACACTACACGATACCAGAGACAAAGGAACAATCCCATTGGCGTCATTCAGATTCGCCGAAGCAAAGTTTAAAAACGAATTACAGAGCGTAACTCACACCTGGCGGGAGCGGCGAGTGAAAGCTCTATCACGAACGGCCGCCACGCCGAGACTAAGCCTCATAGAGTGTGCAACGTGGTGAAGATTTGGCAAGGTAAAACCAGGCTACACAGTGTTGCAGGATTGGGCGTAAAATCGTTCCTCGCGACCGCTGCACCTTGGGAACCTTATTTTACGGACAGTCCTCGTACATACAGCGCCCTCGAGGTGGATTTTCACGAAAACAGCGTTATATAAATCAGCCAAATATTATTTTTATTGTCCATTTTCACAAAGTAATTATACAGATCAGCAAGTCTCCAAAGAGTAATGTTTAATGATAATCAACCACATAGGTAATTTCGTAAATCGAACTAACAACCTCCTTCACCTCATACCTTACAACTGCGCCACAGGATTTTCCGCAGTTTATTGAAATAGTTTAGCGATGAACGAAACATCTCGTGAATAGATCAGTATCCACAGAGATTGCATTTGATTTGGAAAACATTTTCGCTTACTCGTATCAAAACGATTCAGTTAAGTTCATGTTACAGCCGGCGTACTTATCAGAGAAGCTGTTTCTGTTCAATCAATAGATTCGTAATAAGAATTTTCTCAGAATCGTAACAGCATCATGGATAGTTCTAAGTAGCTATTTACTTTGAAAATTAAATGTAACAGATTATGAATTTATTTATTGTACTGTTATTCGTGGTGGAATTCTATTATATTAAAAGTGTTTCAGTAACAGATAAGTTTTTTTTTTAATTTTTAAGAAGCTTTATAATATATTTCGTAAATAATAATTTATTGAATTCATCCATTGAATGACATCATTTTTTCATTTAAAGACTTCTTGCTCAATTTTCTACAAGTTTTCTTTTTTAAATTAAACCTGTACGACATTTATTAGATGCTTGGCATCCGTGTGTGGTATGAAAATATTCGATTTAAAAAAACTAATCTTAATACATCACAAAACAACAAGATTGTATTATTTTTTATATCTGAAGTTCGGTTCGATACCATAAAGGTGCAGGTATTTAGTTAAATTACATTTTGTTTTAATCTAAGATAATATTATTTTATACAATGTATCATAGTTATTGTTAACAAATTAATTTGAACAACTCCATTTTATTTTTTTATATATATTGAAGAATATTATTATTTAATTTATAAAAATAGTTTATTTATGAATAAGGTCTGCTATGTAATTAATATTACTCGTGGCAGCTGTTTCGCTTTGATACTGAGTTTGATAATGCTTCCAGAATGCGAAACAGCTATCACGCATGGTAATAATTATATAGTGTGGTGTATGTTTTATGTTAGTTGCAGTTTCAACAACGTTTAAAAAGTATCGTTAGTATAGTTAGGTATGGATTCATGATATCCCAACAAATTTCCGTTAAGTATTACCTACATTAGAACAGTATCATATATTGTCGTTCGTATCTGATGCCAAAGACATTTCAAAGTCAGGCATTCACCATTAGTCTGGCTACTCGGAGCCTCAAAATAACGAGTCTCTTAGAGGAAGGACAAACAGTCCTGTTAAATATTTATGATAAACTTTACGATTACGTAAATAAACCAACTTGTAATCACAACGAACCTAGATCTTATTTGGAAGTTTCCCAACAAAATTTAAATGGTATTAATCGTTGAGATTAACAACACATATTTCACATAGCAGAACTTGTTTATAAATAACTGTTTTTTTTTTAATTGAATAATTATTGAATATATAAAAGACTAGCTTTTGCCCCGGCTTCGCACGCGCCACTCGCTCCCCCCCCCCCCTCCCCCTCCCCCTCCACCCCACCCCTCCACCCCTTCGGTTACATTCATTGCTCAAACAGCTCGCGTGCCACCTGTTAAAACGTAACGATCAAACACGCGCAGTAAATTTTAACTATCAAAGGGATCTCCATAGTAACCTTAACAAATAATTAAATGACGGCGCACGTCAAACAATTACTTAGCAACGCTTTGCTTTCGTCTGGACAATAAACATATAATAAATAATTTAATAACGCCAGAGTTTGCCAATATATATATATAGCCTATAGTACTCGCTAATAATGTAGCTTTCTATTAATGAAAGAATTTTAAAAATCATTCAGTAGTTTTTGCGTGAAAGAGTAACAAACATACATACATCCATACATCCATACAAACTTTCGCCTTTACAATATTAATAAAATATGTAATATTTATAAATTAAATCAAAATATATCCCTTGATCTGACAAACTGACTCCTGCTGTCGTGCAGCAGCCTGTTGTCAATGAAAAAATCTCGACAAACAAAGCATCTTTTTGATTGGATAGACAATACGACATCCCCTCGCCTGACATCTGCCGGCGGATAAATACAGCCGTGACGTCACTGCGCAGACAAATTGATACATCAACGTGTGCATTGTACAAGTTCCATCATCCGCAACGCTGTATTTGCTCCTGGTCCCTACTTCCTACCTCCTACCTCCTACTCCCTAATCTACACCTCTGTGGAGAATAGAGATACTCCACATAACTCCCCTCTTCCATTGTACCCAGTCGTCAAACCTGTCGTGTGGTAGATCTCCTTCATTATGTAATATTTCAATGGCTGAAGGAGGTCTCAATGGAAATTATGCATTGCCTCTTGAGTGTTGATATTACAAGGTTTGATCAAACAATTATGCAACTATGTTGAGGCTCAAATATCTTGAGAGTATGGAAATGCACTCACAAATATTAAATGTTAGCGCGAACGTGAAAAATTACGAAATATGATAACTGTAGGATTTTTGAAGCTGAACGCTTATAAAATATTTACATCAGGATCATTGCCATTCATAAACAAATATTGTCAATTTTCTTCATGTTGTAATTATATTATTTTTTTATTATTTTTATATTACAAATTAGAGAGACGATGTTCTGAAATCTAACTTTCAAATGAACAGCGTCGGTAAACTTGAAAACTTTGAAAATCACGAAACATGTCAAGCAATAATAGTTTGCTTGGTTACTGGAATGTAGGAATTAATAATAATTAATAAATCATTTCCAAGTTGTTTTGAAAGGTGACAAAATATCATTTTCAACCAACGGAAATGAAAATGGGTTTATTATGTCATCTATACAGATGAACATTGATAATCTGAGACCCCAAAAAACAAAAGCAGGTATTCCTAGGCAGCGTATGAAATGGACGAACGATGTCAATATGTTCATCGTTCGTTCATATTTTTATGTAACTAAACAAGAAACAGATATGTTATTGTATAGGAAAAAATTACATTTACTTTTCTCACAAAATTATCCGGTTGCCCAAGTAAACGAACAAAGATTAGCTGACCAAAAAAGAGCAATTTTCAAAAATAATTTAATTCCTGTAGTAACATTAAATCAGATAAGAAAAGAAGTAGCAGATAGATTGCAATTGGAGAATAATTTAGAACAAATTAATACGAGTAGTAATGTTATATTAGATGCATTGAATGAAGATAGTTTAGATAATATTCTAGTAGAAGAATCCAATGATATTACAGTAGATTCAAATAACTTAGACATTATTCATAATCTTAGGGAAATCAATATTGCAAATTTAAACTTACTAGTTTTTTTTTTTTTTTTTTTTTTTTTTTTTTTTTTTTTTATTTCATATATTTTTTATTAGTAACAGATATTTGGGTTTTTTTTGGCTACCACACTAGGCTAAGCCCGTGTTGTGGTAGTCGTACATTTAATATTTTAACATTTCAAAAAATATTAAGAAATACTTAAAACTAAAGAGAAAAAAAAGACCATATTTTAAAGAAAAGTAAAAATGAAAATTCAAATTCAAATTTTGAAATACAAAAATTAATAATAAAAATTAAATGTTAAGAACTCAAGTGTTCTGTATAAATTAAAACATATAATTATATAAATCAAAATTAAAAACATATATAAATTTAGTGAAAAACTAAGAGAAAAAAATAACAACATTTTAAAGTAAAATAGAAATACAAATGGAAATTAAAATTTTGAAATGCAAAAATTAATAATTAAAATGTAGTGTTAGAACTCATGAATTCTTTAAAGTGCGTTCGTCCCCTTTCAAAAATCCAATGTTGTACACGTGTTATAAAAAGAAAATTAGAATTACTTGACTTTATGTCAGTACTCAGAGCATTATATATTTTAGGAGCGATGAACCAGAATTGTCGTTGAGCGAATGAGGTGTTAGTTTTTGGGACCACGCAACCCAGGTTTGATGAAAAGCGGGTGTGTGCTTGATGTTGTGGAGCAATTAGTAGATTATTTTTTCGTATATAACAAATGCTTGTTTTAGTAAATAGCTGTCGAATATCTAAGACCCTGATTTTTGCAAAGAGTTCATTTGACGGATGGGTAGGTTGACATTTAAATATAATTCTCAGAATTAGTTTTTGAACTAAAATTATTGGTCTAATAATGGATTCAGCACAACCACCCCATCCCACTATACCGTATATTGCTATGGATTGGAAAAGGGCAAAGTATACGCTTCTTAGAGTCTGTAAATCTAAGATAGACCTAAGGGAGTAGAATATATGGCAGAGTTTACGAAGTTTTTTTACTGTGTCACCGATGTGAGCTTCCCAACGTAGTTGGTTGTCTATGATTATTCCCAAATATTTAACTATTTTTGATGATTTGAGGGTCGAACACGTACAATTAATATTAGATGTGGTTTCCGGATTGTCTAAATTGAGTGGACACGAGTGGATGATTGGTTTAGGGCAGTTGTTGGGTATATCGTATTTGCGTATGGAAAATGTCATATATTGTGTTTTGTCGATGTTAAGTGTGAGGAGGTTTGTGTCAAGCCAATGCTTTACTTTTATTAGAGCATTATTAGTTTTGTTAATAACTGATTGCCATGTTTCATCTTCGAATATTAAGACCGTGTCATCAGCAAATGATAATATTTTTCCACCAATATTCATGGCACATAGTGAGTTGATGTATATAAGAAATAGAATTGGTCCTAGTATGCTACCTTGGGGTACACCACAGGACACAGATAGTTTATTGCTTATATGTATTTTGTCAGATTGGATGAGAGTTTGTTGTGTTCGGCTTGATAGATAGTTTTCAAACCATGTGTAGGCTACTTCAGTTATTCCAATTTGCTGCAGTTTTTTTAGCAGTAATGAATGTGAGACCGTATCAAATGCTTTTGCGAGATCGAGAAAAACAGCAAGTGGTTTGCGACCAATGTCAAGATTATAGGAAACGATCTTTGTGAGGGCGGCTATTGCATCTGAAGTACTTCTAGCTTTGCGAAAACCGTATTGATTGTCAGATAATATTTTGTTATCTTCAAGAAACTTACAGAGTCTATTTTTCACCGCTTTTTCTACAACTTTAGATATTATGCTTAGTAAGGATATCGGTCGGTAGTTATTTACAAATAATTTGTCCCCCGCTTTAAAGATTGGAATTAATGTGGCCTGTTTTAGGGAGTTAGGAAAAATGCCAGTTTTGAAGCTTAAGTTGATTATGTGTTTAAGAGGGGATGCGATGTAATTTTGAATGTGTTTGATTATTTTTGTCGAGATATGATCAATTCCTGTGGAGTTACTGTTTTTAAGAGATGTTATTAATCCTATAATTTCAAGTTCAGTGGTGGGAGTGAAGTGAAACTGGTTATAGCTCAGACTATTGATAGGTATATTATTTGCAAGATCTTTCTCTGAGATGCTGTTTCTGTCTAAAATTTTTTTTGCTAAGTTGGGTCCAATGTTGGAGAAAAATTGATTGAAATGGTTAGATATTTTTTCAGGGTCAGAATTTACATGTATTGTTTGGTCTTCGATATTAATTTTAACAATAGGTTTGTCAGTTTTATTAATATTGGCTATATCTTTTATGATATTCCAAATTTTTTTTTTATCATCTGTAGCTTCATTGATTTTTTTTTTGTAATAATCCCTTTTAACATTGTCAATTATTTTTTTACAGTTGTTTCTATAACGTTTGTAGAATATGAGAGATGCATAGTCACTGGGGTTTTTTCTACAGAAGTTGTGAATCTTATCACGCTTTCTGATACATTGGAGAATACCATTAGTGATCCATGGTTTGAGTTTTGTGTCCGATCGTTTTATTTTACTTTTTATATATGATGTTGCATTGGCCAAGTGGTTATGTAAAGAATTTACAAACAATTCACATGCAGAGGTGGTATCAGTACAAGCGTAAATAAGTTCCCAATTTTCTTTCGATACAAGATTTAGGAGAGTTTCATAAGAAATTTTTTCTTGGGGTTGATTATTTTGGGGCGGTTTAAGAGTTTTTTTGTTGATGGAAGTAATGATTGCATAGTGGTCTGTAATAGTTGACTGATATACAATGGATTTATTTTCGAGTTTACTCTTAACAAAGACATGATCTATACAACTACTATCGTTTGAGTCTGATTCTCTTGTTGGAGCGGTGACAGTTGGCAGATATCCTAATAACGTTAATATATTTAGGTATTCATTGACCTGAGGATGCATTTTATTGATTATGTTTATGTTAAGGTCACCAATTAAATATGTGTTTTGGCAGTGTTCTATGTTTGTTAATATATCTTGCAGCGAATGTAAGAATGGGGTTATATTATGTGTGTTCGGTGATCTGTATATGGTAAGGATAGTAATGAAGTTATCAAGTTGAATTTGAAGACAGTTTGCGTTTATAATTCTGACTTCTTTGACTGAGTGTGCTAAGTGGTTTTTAATGAACACAATAACGCCATCATTTTGAGTTTGGTTATGTAGTGTGTTATAGTGATTGTAATTTTTTATCGTTTTAGGAATGAAATTTTTTTGGATCCAGCATTCGGTCAAGATAATTACATCAAAATCTAAGGCAAGTTCAGTAAGTAGAATTAATAGTTCATCAAAATTTTTGTTAATACTTCTTATATTCATAGAAAATATCGTGAGGGCGGAATTAACTAATAATGATTGACGTATTACTTCAGAATCGTTAGTTGAAAAACATGGGATGACTGTTGTGTCTTCTAATAAATCTATTAAGTCTTCCATTTTTTGATTTTTTGTTTAGTATTAATTATTAATAATAAAGATACAGTGACAGTTATATATTTGTTAATAATGTAAGGATTAAATTGTTGTGAGATAACATGAGTATATAATTTAAAGTGGGTCATTTTGAAATTAGGAGTATTACGGAAACAAGAATTGAAAGCAATGGTATTATGAATACGTAATACAAATGTAATTTGAAATAAGGATTTTGTGATAAAGATTTTGTTTATAGATAAAAATAAAGTAAGTTTAAGTATAGCTAGATATTTTTTTTTACAAAAATTAGTATTTTTGGCCAAACTAAAAACATTAAAATTTAAAAAGTTAATTTCACTCTTTATGGTAATTGTAGTAATATTGTATTTAAGAGTGATCGTATCAATATCTTGAATATTATTAAAATAAACTGTACCATAGATTTCAGTTGTTGGTAATAGTTGAGAAGGATTCTGACAGATATTCAAAATAACAATAATAGTAATAATAGTGAAAATGGAAATGATTACAGCAACACAATAAGTAATAACTGTGACCTTTGTAATAATTACATAAATAAAATTAAGATACATGAAATCAGTATCAAAAATACAAGGTTTATGTTTGGTAATACTAAAATTATATGCAATGTTTGGTAGAATTTCTAACAACGATTTGATTGTAACAATAATGTTTGTTGATAAATATAAAGTAAAATTAACTAATGTATGGATAATATATTTCAAAAAGTTTCCATTTTTGACAAAACTAAAAACATTAAAATTAAAAAAGTTAATTTTACTATTGATAAAAATAAAACGAAAGATTATTAAAATAATGAAACTACATTTAACATTATCAGAAAATCTTATTATTTTAAGATTTAATGAAAATAAGTAAGTTTTAAAGTAATAAAGTTCTGTAAGTGAGCTCTTATGTATTATAAGAGCGAGAGAAGTTAATGATTTTATAATAATGTTAAAATTTGAAAAAGATAAAATAAAAACAAATAAATTAGTAACATTATTATTCATTAGTAACGTTATTTGGTGGGGGAAAGAGAAGGTGTTTATTTTTTTCAGTAATGAGTAGGACTGGCGTCCCAATCTCTTTACGCACGTATACCTTTCCCTCTCTGATCCAAGCGAATTTGAATAGGTTGTCTCTTGAAGCCTTCCGTGCAAGATACCAAAGGTGTTTCGCACGAAAAGTTAGGTGTTCGGTGATGTAGATTTGGGAGCGAGTTCCAGCCATTCCGATGAGAGTGGTGTTGAGTTTATTTTCTCTATTTGCTGAGTTTTTGTTGTATTTTTTTATATCGTTTAAAAAATCGTCACGGCCGATGCTAGTTTTAAACTTAAGGATTATGGGCCTTTGTTGATCTTTGTTGTTTTTTTGGGCGATACGGTATGCCAATGTAATAGAATTAGCTAACTTGCTTCAAAATAATATAAATAGATATATAGATATAGAGCCCACAGTTAGACCAAAATTACCAAAATTGCATACGTCAAAGATATTATCTAAATTAATTTCTGAATTAAATTATTTAATTTTACCAAAAATAATATTTGACGATATTAGTTTTTTAGATCTTCATACAATAGTGTACGCTAGTGCTATCACTATATGTAATAAGTTAGGAGTTAAATTAATGTCCTCTGATAATAGATCATATAGTAAACCAGAATGGCAGATTAGATTAGAAAATGATGTAGTATTTTTAAGAAGTAGTATAGCTAGAGTAATTGAATATAAAAATGGAAAAAGAAGTAGGAATATTTTGAGATATGTAGATGAAATTGGGAGAAAATTTGGTTATAGCATTGGTAGTAATAATAATGAAAATATAATCAATGATTTATTAGATTTATTAAAACAAAAATTAGGTGTAAAAGCTAGTAGATTAAAAAGATATAATTATACGTATAATAAAAGAAATAATAATAGATTATTTCAGAAAAATGAGAAAATATTTTATTCCAAACTTGACGATAAACAGAATATTATTTCGAATAATAATATTCCGTTGCCATCTGAATCAGATATGCGCGATTTTTGGACAAACATTTGGAGTAAAGATATAAAACATAATGAGGCAGGTAACTGGATAGAAAATGAAGAACTCAATTGTTCAGACATTGAACAAATAAGTTTTTCTGATATATTGGTTGAGTTGTTAGCCAAAATTATAAAAAATACTCATAATTAGAAAGCCACGGGTTGCGATTGGATACATAATTTTTGGTACAAACGTCTAACTACTTTACATCCTCTTTTTGCAAAAAATCTTTCAAAACTTGTCAGAGAACCTCAAAATTTTCCTAATTTTCTAACTAAGGGCATTACTTATATGTTGCCTAAAAGCGAACATATTAATAATCCCTCTCAATATAGACCCATTACATGTCTACCGACAATATACAAAATTTTAACCTCTTGCTTAACAGATTTAATATATACTCATTTGGATGAAAAAAATATTTTATCTGAACAACAAAAAGGTTGTCGCAGAAAACATATGGGATGTAAAGAACAGTTAGTTATTGATTCTGTAATTTTAAAACAAATTCAAAATCAAAAGCGTAATTTACATACTTGTTATATAGATTATCAAAAAGCTTTTGATAGTGTCCCGCACTCGTGGCTAATCAAAATATTAAAAATATATAAAGTTAACCCAATTATAATTAGCTTTTTGAAAAATATTATGTCCTTTTGGAATACAGATTTGCTAGTTAATTTAAAAGGTAAGAAAATAGTAGTACCGGGCATTTCAATAAAAAGAGGGATTTTTCAAGGAGACTCATTGAGCCCTCTTTGGTTTTGCTTAGCATTGAATCCCCTTTCTAAAATGTTAATTAAAAGCAAGTTTGGAATAAAAATTAAGGGTAATACAAGAGAGAGTAGTATAGTTTCACATCTATTATATATGGATGATATAAAATTATTTTCAAATTCTGAATCAAATTTAGAGAAAATGATTAAGGTAGTTAAATTTTTTTCAGATGATATTAAAATGACTTTTGGTTTAGATAAATGTAAAACTATCCATATAGAGAAAGGCAAAATTGTAGATGGAGATGAGGGTATATTTAGAAATTTCAAAATTCAAAGTATGAAAGGGGATGAGGTTTATAAATATTTAGGATACCCGCAATCGAATAGATTAGATCACACTAGTATTAAAAATGATATTAGGATTAAATTTCAAACTAGGATCAGAAAAATTTTAAAATGCAATCTATCTGCTAAAAATGTAGTAAAAGCAATAAATACTTGGGCAATACCTCTACTAACGTACTCATTTGGCATAAATAAATGGTCCAATACAGATTTAGATAGTTTAGAACGATTGATTAGAACTACGTTAACAAAATTTAATTGCCATCATCCAAATTCAGCTATAGAACGAATTAATTTACCTAGAAATTTAGGAGGTAGAGGTGTAGTCAAAATAACATCTTTGAAACACAATCAGCTAAAAATGCTTAGAAATTTTTTCCATAGGAAAGCTAATAGCTCAGAAATGCACAAAATAATTTGCAAGGATAAATATAATTTGCAATAATTACACCTTTAAATTTATATGACGAGAATGCCAACATTCTTATAAATACTAACCAGGAATTATTAGATTCCTGGTCAAATAAAATTATTCACGCAAAAAACTTCAATTATCTCAACCAAACGTATGTTGACAAACTTTCGTCAAACAAATGGTTGAGTATTGGAGAGTTGAGCGCAGAAATAGAAGGATTTATGCTTGCCATTCAAGATAGAGTCATTAATACTCAAAATTATAGAAAGCATATAATCAAAGATATAAATCGAATTGATGATTTATGTAGAAAATGTTTGGCTTTTCCCGAAACTATAGAACATATTATATCGGGATGTTCTATATTAGCGCCTTCCGAGTATATATTTAGGCACAATCAGGTTTTAAAAATAATTCACCAAAGTTTGGTAATTAAACATAACTTGATTGACTGCCGTAATATAGTACCATATTATGAATATGAACCAAATTCATTTTTAGAAAATGAATTTTATAAAATATATTATGATAAAACTATACTAACAGACAGAACAATTAGTCATAATAGACCTGATATAGTTTTACATGACAAAATTAAAAAAATAACTTATATCATTGATGTAGCTATTCCAAATTCCTGTAATATTCAAAAAACTATTTCTGAAAAAATAAGAAAATACACAGATTTAGGAAATGAGATTAAAAGAATTTGGCATTCTCGGACTATAAAAATATTGCCATTTGTTATTTCGGCCACTGGCATAATACCTAGGAATCTGATTCAAAATTTAAGCATATTAGATTTGTCAAAGAATTTGTATATAAAAATACAAAAATCAGTCATTTTAAATACATGTAGGATTACAAAGGATTTTTTAAATATTTATATTGAGGGATCAGTAGGATTTATAGGTTCAATTAGAAATGCCACAGAGCCGAACCCTCTGATATGAAAATATCTGGAGTCGGTGAATTATATTCCCATTTGGTCTCTAGTAGGTTGACATGTTGTTCTTGTATTGTTTTGTATTTATAATACTTATATAGTGCAATTGCATAGCGTGGGTTGACTAGATGATCATTTGGGGAAGTGTGTGAAAGGGTTTAGTTTTTCCTTCTTTTTTTCCTTTTTTTTTTTTTTTTGGGAAAATTTAACCCGGACATTTAAATCTGGTGCATAAAATTTTAAATATAAAATTTAAAGACGTAAATAATTATTATAATATTTTTGCTATTTATCGTACACATAAATCTATAGTACAACAATTTATAGATGAATTAAAAATTTTTATTAAATTTTAGAAATATACATAACATTATATAAGAGATATGCATTTAAATATTGTAAAAGACTACGCTAGTAATGATGAAGATGTGATCAATCAATGTATGATCAATATGTTAATCAAGATTTTATAAATTTATTCTCACAATATACTATCATGACTAACTCATTATTTAAAGATATAGATTCGTCCTTCAACATTTCAGAAGATATTTGTCTATCCAGTGTTGAATGCAATAACTCACTATTAGAAATGGATCCTTTAAAATCATTAACAATTCTGCTTTTAAATATTCGGAGTATTTCGAAAAATTTTGATCATTTCACAATAGCTTTAAATGAACTCGCCCATAAACCGGATTGCATTGTGTTGTCAGAAGCCAGAATTAGCGAAAACTCAGGCATTTACAATTTACCTGGTTACAAATATTTTTTTACAACTTACAATATAAATCAAAATAGTGGATTAGTTGTTTTTGTAAAATCTCTCTATAAAAATATTTCTATTAATGAAATACCCATCGATCTTGTAAATTGTCTACATATACAAATTAATTTAAAAAACATTTTTTATGATATAATAGCGTTATATAGAACTCATAACTCGAGTATTACTAATCTCACTGAGAATCTGAAATCTTTAATAAACACAAATCGTTTTTAAAATGTATTTATTATGGGAGACGTTAATATTGATATATCTGATGATTTTGAAAACAATAGTAATAAGGAAAAAACTGAATATATTAACACATTATCTGAGCTCAATTTCAAACCATGTATTAAAAAATATACGAGAGAATGTTTTGGACAAAGACCATCATGCATTGACCATATTTGGTGTAATACAAATGAAACTGAAAAAATAAAATCAATTATTTGGAAAAATAATATTACTGATCATCACACATGCATTGTAGCCTTCAAAACTGGCAAAATAAATGAAAATAATAATTCGTGTAATAATTTACCTAAAACTATTATTAATTATGAAAAACTAAAACAAAACCTTTACATTGAAAATTGGGAAACTGTTCTATGCTCAAATGATACAGATATATGTTCACTGAATTTTGAATTAATCTTGAATAAACATATCAAATCTTCCTCCTCCATTATAACATGCTCCCCAAAATCTAAATTCAAAAAATTAAAACCATGGATCACACAAGGAATTATAATTTCAATTAGACTAAAGAAAAGATTTATAAGGAAATTAAAAAGTCCCCAGAAAACTATAAACTACACGAATATTTTAAAAAATTCTGAAATAAACTATGCTGCATTATCCGGAAAACCAAAGAAAATTTCTATAAGGAAAAAATCAATATCGCTGGCGGCAACAACAAAAAGATATGGCAAACTGTCAATGAAATTATCAATAAAAAACCGAAAAAATCTAATATAAATAAAATCACAGATATTGATAAAAAAATTTACAATGTAAACACGGATCCAAAGAAATGTGCAAATATCTTTAACAATTATTTTGGTTAAGTTGGTAAAAAATTAGCACTAAAATAAAATAAATAAAAAACACTGAAAATAATGAAAATAATGATCGATGTACATCACCTTCCAATCCTTGTAACTCCTTAAAATAATTCCAACAAACTACCATTGATGAAATTAAACAGGCTATTAATGAATTAAAAGGTAATTCTTCCCCTGGTTATGACAATATTTCTGCAGAAATACTTAAAAAAAATTCTGATTTACTTTGCAAACCATTGGCACACATCATAAATATAAGCTACGCAAATGGCAACTTTCCTTTAAATTACAAAAAAACTATTATTACGCCCATTTTCAAATCTGGTGACCCCACTCAGTAATTATAGACCAATTTCTCTTACCTCAAATATAGCAAAAATATTTGAAAAAATTGTTAAAAAACAGATGTTAAAATTTTTAAAAGAAAATAATGTATTAAGTGCACATCAGTATGGTTTTAGAGAAAATTTGAGCACTCAAGATGCTATCGTAGATTTAACAACTGAAATATATTAATATTTAGATAATAAAAAAAATGCATTAAACTAACGAAAATTGGTATAACCAATAATGTCTTAACATGGATTAAAAATTACCTACTTCATAGAGAGCGATTTGTCAGATAAATGGTTTTCTGAGTGATTCACAGACCAGTAATTTTGGAATCCCGCAAGGGACAGTTCTAGGACCAATTCTTTTTATCATTTATGTGAATGATATTTTTAAACTCACCATAAAGTCAAAAATAATATCATATGTTGATGACACAGCGATTTTAACTCATGGACTAAACTGGAGTGAAACTCAGAAAACGGCTGAATTAGATATAAATTTAATAAAAAAATGGTTTGATCAAAATCTACTATCTCTAAATACAGAAAAAACTTTTGTAATACCATTCACTCTGAATAAAAATGCTACCCCTGAGAATCTAAACATATGTATACACTCATATAATTGTAATCCAAAGTCATATATATGTAAACCTAACTGCTCTATACTCACTGTTTTTTTTTTTTTTTTTTTTTTTTTTTTTTTTTTTTTTTTTTTTTTTTTTTTTTTTTTTTTTTTTTTTTTTTTTTTTTTTACAGTGAATACCGCACAAGAATCTCAACTGCTCCCGTCTGGAGCCAGTGAGACTATGGCATCCCCAATTGGGGTATGTTGTGAGGCTGAAGGTAGCGGTGAGGGGAAGGAGGTGGGGAAGAGGAAGGTTGGGAAGTACCAAGTACAAATTAATCAAATAAAATTTATTTGCGCATGCCGGGTTCGAACCCGCGACCTCCGGAATGTGAGTCAAGAGTCTTAGCCACTGGACTACGGAGGTCGTCAAAACAAATTTATGTTAAAACAAATGTAAAATACCTCGGTGTAATTATAGATAGTAACATAAAATGGAAATTACAAATCAATACAAAAGTAGAACGGTTAAGAAAATTAATTTACATTTTTATTAGAATACGTAACATACTAAATATTGGATTATTAAGAACCATCTATTTTTCCCTAATTCAATCAGTATTACAATATGGAATTGTTGGCTGGGGTGGTGCTTTCAAAACTTCTATTTTGCCTTTAGAAATTATCCAAAGAATATTAATAAAAATAATTCTAAAAAAGCCATACGATTACCCTACCATCAAATTGTTTCAGGAATTCAAAGTCCTTTCACTTCATATTATTTATAAAAAAATTACGCTTTTACAAATACACAAAGATTGTCTCAATAATGTTAACACTCTTTTTTCGAACAGCAATGGAATAAGTATCCTTGGTTCTCTGACTATACCGCGCTGTTACACCACCACAGCCCAACAATTCTACAAATATATTGGAGTTAAATGGTTTAACGAATTACCCTTGAAACTAAGATTGGAAACAAATTACACAAAATTCAAAAAATCAATAAAAACTCTTTTTATATTACTTATCAACATAACAACTCAAATATAACATAAGTTATCCTTTTTCTCTCATTATTTTTTATCTCCTCCGCTTCAATCTGTTGTTTTTCTTATCTATTATTTGTTTTATACATATATATAAAAAAATATTTATATAAATGTACAAATATGATTTTTTCTTATTTTCTGTTAATTATCTATTTTTTGTTTTTTATATTTAAAAAAATATTATTTTTCGTTTGCTAAATTGTGGTTAACATGCGTTTATCCGCCTTTTTAACTCGAGCTCTGCTCTTAAAAAGGGTGTAAAGCGTATTATTAAATGTATTTTAATAGAAAACTTTATTTAATGTATATAAACATGTAATTGATACTATTTTATTAAATAAAAAAAAAAAAAAAAAAGCGCAAATACCTAAAAAAGCAAAATTCTCATTGGAATTACTCTCCGCCTGCACACGTGTCACGCAGAATCTGCACCGCGGTCATAACTCGGTGCAGAGCAGAGCAGATGCGTTTCTGCGCAGTACATTATATATCGTTTCATATACGTCCATACATTACAAAATCTGATCTGCTCTGCGCGGCCTGCATTTTAGGATATGCCCAGCCTTAAGCATTTTCTAGTACCTACAATGTTTTTCACCATCTCACACATCCTTCATAATCTAACTTTGACTAGACTACAGGTAAACCTTTCACTTCAAAATATTAAAGTAGCTTGTCATTTTTCTTCTAGCCAATAAAAATATTGTTTAGCGACCTCGATATACGTTTTATATATTTCCGTGAACTTTACCCACACATGATGCCAAAAACTAATTCTCTGACAAAAAACACAAATAGTACTATGTACCGCAAAAACTTTTTACAAAATTATTCTCCCCCAAATATTGATAGCTTTTGGAAGAAATCGAAGTTTCCCGAATTAATTATTTGAATATTAATTTGATTAATTAATTATTTGTTTAATGATATTTTTATAATTTAATTTGTTGAAGGTATCACTTTCTACATCCCCTAGTTCAAGCCCTCTAAATTTGAGAGGCGAGAATGGGTACCGCCGCCCAGGGAACCTTTATTGGATAACCAACACCTCTGCCATAGGTCACTTCAAGTGTTTCGCTACGTTTGGTGATTTAGCAGGGGTGCCCAGGTTCATGGGGTGAGGTTTGTCTAGGTCTTGGAGGCGGATGACCAGGACATATTGAACCCCAGATTCCTACCCACACCTTAAACACTTTTCCTTCCCAGAACTCTCCTCTCATTCCTTTCCTTAAAAAAAACCCTCCACACAGCATCCCCAAAGATGACATAGGCCCTAAGGAAAATAATTTTCCTCAAGGCCTCCTGTATGGAGCTCATGTAAAAAAAAAATAATAGTATTATTTATTATATCCATCAAGGACCTTGGGGTCACTCTAGACTGCAAACTTTCTTTCCGTGATCACATTAATAATATCGTAAATAAATCACTTAAACTACTCGGCTTCATTCATAGAATTACCTCTAACTTCAAAAATATCTCTCTCTGGTTTCAATCCTGGGATTGGTTTGCAGCAATTTCATTTATTCGTCTCTTCCACTCTTCCCTGTCTTGTGCGGCTCTTTTGAAGTCTGCATATGATGAGCAGCGCACGTCCACCAGCAGGTCCTCCAGGTACTCTCGGCGTGGGCGTCCCCTAGAGTTTGTCCCCTCGGTCATACCCTCCATTATGGCATGCGAGAGGCCATCTTGTCTTATTACATGGCCGATTCATCTTGCGCGCCTTTCGGACAAGGTCAAACATATAAGTACACTTAAAACTCTTTACTGTTCGCTGGTTCGCCCTCACCTTGAATATGCTAGTGTCATTTGGTCTCCTTTCTATGCGGTCCACATTTGTCACATCGAATCCGTACAACATCGTTTCCTAAGAGGAATTGCTTGGAGGTTGGGTCTTGAAAGAGGCGAGTACTCATATGATGAAATTGAACACATTTTAAACATTTCTTCTTTAGAAAAACGTAGAAAGGACTTTGATCTAATTTGCATATTTAAAATTATAAACAGTATTACTGGTACACTTGCATTGTTACAACTCATTCAGTTCAACATCCCTTCCCGTAGACTCCGAAATAATGAATTGCTGTTCCTCAATCAACATTCTACTAATTATGGATACCATTCTCCCTTTTCCAGAATGTCGAGAGTTGTCAACGCAAGTCAAAGCATTGATTTTTTTGGTGTAAAACTAAATGACTTTCGGCAGTCGATACGCAATATTTTCAATGCTTCTTCGTACTTTGACTTGTAGTGTCTTCTCTATGTACTTTTTACATTTTATATTGTCATTTCTATTAATTTATATGTGCTCTCCTTTCACTGTCATCTCTATTTTTTTTATTAGTGTTATTATTATGTTTTAATGGACTATTGTCCGTAAGTTAATAAATAAATAAAATTTGAAATCTAAATAAATATGGGCAATTAGTGGTTAAATTCATTTCAATAACATATTAAAACGATTTTAAACTTTTGGAGGAGGTTTTGGGAAGGTTAAGGGGAGGTTGGGATAAAAACTCGGTTATCCCTCCTCCGCCAAATGTTGTGTATGTAAACCATAGTTTAAATATATTGTGTATGTAAACCATAGATGACATTAGTAGGCTGAAACATTTAGGGCTAAAGTTCGGTTTATGGGGGAAATTCCTAAAAAATAAAACTAGTTATTTTTATACTAATTTTGGGTCGGGGAATCCGAATCTGAAAGAATTAGGCGGCGGCAAGCAATATTAACTGAGTTACACGACTTTAAAATTTTTTATACACACACAGGAAAATAGTTTTTTAGATAGCATTCTGATTCCTAGAAAATCAAACTAGTTATTTTTATACTAACTATGGGCTGGGGAATCCGAATCTGAAATCTTCATACTTCGTGTGTCAAAATGCTTCCGAAATTACTATTTTCATGTGTGTGTGTATAGAAAATTTTAAAGTCGTGTAATTCAGTTAATATTGCTTGCCGCCGCCTAATTCTTTCAGATTCGGATTCTCCGGCCCATAGTTAGTATAAAAATAACTAGTTTGATTTTCTAGGAATCAAAATGCTTCCAAAATGACTATTTTCCTGTGTGTGTATAAAAAATTTTAAAGTCGTGTAACTCATTTAATATTGCTTGCCGCCGCCTAATTCTTTCAGATTCGGATTTTCCGGCCCATAATTAGTATAAAAAAAAAATTTTTTTTTTTGGACCATCCCCCATAAACCGAATTTTTTCCACATTTAGATTAAGTGTAAAAGTGTTTTAAATTGATTTAATATATTTTTTCACATTTTACAAACATCGGTGATGTACCTATTTACCTTTTTTGGGTGTGAATTAAATTTAAACATTGTATTTACGATCTACTTATTTGATTTACCACACGTCACACATCACACACACGAGATAGTATGCAAACCATATGCCCCGTACCTTCATTGAAAGTATAAGACCGAGAAGGAGAGATAAATAAATATATGATAAAGCACAGAAAGCAGAGTAAATAGATACTCCACCACGTGACGGTGACAGATAAGTCCATATTGGAATGCAACAGCTGCAATGTGTGCTTTGGCTATTGCAAATCTTGGATAAACAGGGTCTTCCTGGAATTGGAAATATTGAATTTTTTTATTGTTTTAATGATATTGATATTAAGGTTAAACATTATTTTAATGCTTGTTGTTTGTCAGAAAACTCTCACATGGTGATCTCAGGTATTACGCAATTCACACAGTATTTGTCAGAAATAATTTACGATCAAGGCATCCACTTTTAAATACAAACTATCGCTGCTTGAAAGACCTGTACCTAATAATTGGTAAATATTGTTGTGAGTTGTATTGTACCATCTCTGTGCACTGAGCACTTACCATTACATCATTTTTTTTTGCTCCTATGTATAGCCTCTTTTATTTATCATTTTGACGTGTTTGTCACCGTTTACTAAGCATTTCAAGTTAAAGAAGCAGTGCTCAGATTAGAATCCACCTCTCTCTAAACTTGTTATTCATCTGAATAAACTAAAAGTTACAATAATCCAGTACAAAACATAAGAGTTTTTTCTCGCAAATGTTACAACTAACCTTAAATCATAACCTCTCACTGTACGTTTCCCTTGGTGTGGAAACGAAGAAGTCCACGAAGCTGATCACTTTATAACTGACAGAGGACTGTCTGTAGACAACACCCTGGGATGCTACAAATATTACCAAAATGACATGTTGCTGAGAAACTCAAAATGTCTTATTTTTCTTTGTACGTACTATGCGGCGCGATTTAATAAAGTAGTCAATGCAGAGCAAGCCGGCATAGATAGTTTTAGTTACCCGTTCGTAGATATGATTAGTAGCAAGAGCGTCTGGTTACACAGTGTATTCATATACAGCACTAGCACTGATAAATAATTGTAAAGCTTAAAGTTACCTTATAATATCCGAAGACTATAAAATCTATAAAACTCCATTAAAAATATTATTACCAATATTATGCCGTATGAATATTATCAGGCAGAGTGATTTCTCAATAAGATAAATATTATTGCCGCCGCGTGATTACACTTTGTCCCTTGGCCGCGTGCAGACCAAAGCAATCGAACCAAATTATGTTTGCATATTATCGTATGTCACACAGAACCAAGATCATCGGATTCTGGCCGAAGTTTAACGAATCCCGAGGTTACACGAATAAGACCGAAGTCCGCCGCAATTCATCGGTTGTAGATCATTATTATATAGATTTATACCTAGTATTGATTGGGATAAATACTGAAAAATTAATCCTGTTGATTTATAACTTCATTATAAAAATGAGTGTATCTTAAGGGTGATTAGTTTATACACTGGGACAGAATTTCAGATTTTCACGATCAGAAGTATCATTGTGATTTATTTGTGAGGTAAATTAAACAATGTTACATTGTTATTTTTATATTATTTTTGAGGTATTAGCGGGTTGCGCTTTCATCTAATATTGTGCGACCTCTGTTTTTAGACAATATTTCGAATATTTTTCATCATCAGGGTAGATGTGTAAAATACATACCTGCCTGAGATGATGGATTGTCAGCAACAATAGTAGCGCAAGACGGTCAACCATATAATATATTTAACCCAGAAAAAATAACGATAGTTTATGTATAGATTAGTTTCCTTCAACAAGATCAATCCCGGTACACATAGAAAATTTGATTTTTTATGGTGATGGAAGTTTTTGCTCTTCAAAAATAGCAAATAAGACCTTCTCTACAAATAAGGAAAGTGGAATTATTTTTACCTAATGTTGCATTACATTTTTTGTTATAAGTATGGATTGTCAGTTAGCCATCACATATTCAGGGCAGCGGTCACCACTGATTAGTAGATATTCAACACAAGGGATATTCAATATACAATTAACGAAAAAACATATTTTTTAAAGATGACCTGCGAAGTACACGTAATCTTCCAGGCTCCGGAAACAGAGCCGATCAGAAAAGTCAGATAACACAACTTTCCTCTTCTGCTTTTTTGATCTCATAATATTTTACAAATGGAGATGCCACTGTTCAACTAGTTGGGAGTGCTTGGAACTCTTGCTGTATCAGATAAAAATAATTCAGTGGTTTTTTCCAATAACATTCCAGCATCTCAGATGTTGATTCAGCTCAGAAATCAAGAGACTCCACATATCAGGGGTAGTTTTAGGGGAGCATTATTTGTTTGTGACTTGGATTAGGGGCCAGGGGTGTTACCGAGCTGTCACCCACAGCCCCAAAGAGCTCACCTGCACTCACTGCTCGAACCAAACTAAACACTCCACTGAGAAGACGTGCAATGATATAATTCACAAATAAAGAACTTTTTGAGGATTTTGCATACAATTTTGAGTTATTTTATTTATTGCTCCACAACTTGATTGTTCAACTTTTGTAAAGTTTCGTACATGTTGAATGGTTTTAGTGAAAGCGGTTTTAAAGATCCAATAAACATTCGATAGATAATCTCCTTTATTACATTGGTAATTTATTTATTTATGCATATGCAGTACATTTCATCACAAGTGGTAATGTAAATGTATTAATATTTACATGGTTAAAGTACCTGTTACACTAAGTACTTGTTCGTAACAATATCTTTAAAATAAATTCGATTAGAATGTTTCTTAGCTTAGCTTTTGGTATGAGTAATAATAAAATAAAACTGTGTGGTGTGATGATATGGAGAAGTTTAAAGAAAAAATTGTGAAAAAAAAGAGTGTCAAAAATTATATACTTACGAATAGGCCACTTGCATGGATTTCATAATGACTTGGAAAAAATCGTGTGGATAGATTTTTACTGAGATTACGAAAATGTTAGTAATTTTTTTTATATGTACAGTTTTTTTTTATTTTTAAATAAATAAATCCATTAGGTATTTGGCCTCGTGACGTCACTAGATGAAAATGTCCTGTCTCCGAAAATGTTCCTATTAATTTTGTAAAATTCCACACTGATTTTTTTTTTATGTGGCATCTCTTTAATTTTTGAATTTGGCATTTATCGGTCACTAGATTTATTATTTGTTCTTAGCGAACTTATCATTTGGTTTGACTTTTTGGCAGATGTTCTGAAGAGAACCCCGTACATTTTAGATGCCGGAACGTCTTTTAGAGGTATAATGATTATGGTGCTGACTTTAACAAAATCAAATTTTATAATATTCTTAGTATTATTATAATTTACAAGTAAAAGTATATTACATTGGATTTAGTAATTTACACGATGTACATTATAATGATTTATGATCATTGAGATGGATCAAGGAAAAATATATTTATGAGATGTAATATTTTTGGTATGCCTCGTTATTCTCCTGTAGAAAACGTTTTTTTTTTTTTAAATGATTTTTGGCTATGTAATTATCGTTTTTTCGCACCTCTAAATTATGTCCCGTCTTTCCGGTTTATAAAAAATGGTTTGATTTTTGGGATTGAAATTTTCAAAAAATCACCAGGGTTTCAAAAATACGATTAAAAAAAATACGGAATGTCTAAGAATATTTAACTAAACCGGAATTTTTTTTATTAAATGTGATGCAAGTGGTTAATTGTAATTGACTATTAATAGAAGTTTAATGAAAAATTCAACGGCAGTAGTTTAATTAATTTATGTCACGGTAAAAAAATATTAAACTAGGTTTGTAATCATGAAAATTATTAGTAATTTTTAGTGGCGGTATGTGGTATGATCGCTTGAGTAATTTGTGGGATATTTGCTTTATGGATCCAAACATGATAGTTAAATTTCATTAAAATTATCTAAGATTTTGTAAACTCTGTGTTTTCCGCGAGAAAAGCTTTAAAGACATGTCACGAATAATTTCCGTCATAATGGGTTTCGCGCTTCACATTTTTTTTTCTGCTGGAACCAAGTGGGACTTTGACATCGCCCATTGGGATAGATTGTGAATCTGCAGAAATGGGGGAGATCCATTGAGATCTAATTAGAAAACACCTCTGACATCTTTCATTATAAGCCACTGACGGTCGAGGGGTAAGGCCCTTGACTCGCAATCTGAAGGTCGCGGGATCGAATCCGGCGCGGCGTGGGCAAAAAAAAAATTGATTAATTTGTGTTATTTCACAATTAATTCATTTAAAATAATATATAGTATTACTATATTTGCGGCACATCCCAGAGTGGAAGATACTCTCAGTATCGCCCTGGTATAAGACCACCATTCAGAAATGAACTGCAGGTACTTCCCCACCATCCTCTTCCTCATCTCCTTCCCCTCCTCACTACCTTCAGCCTCACAACATACCCCAATTGGGGATGCCATAGACTCAATGGCTCCAAACGGGATCGGCCAGGACTCTTGTGAGGTATTCACAAAAAGCAACATGTCGGATCTCAGTGCTAGTTTTTCATTAGTATCGTCTTAAAAAATAATGTAGCTACCCTTACAACTACAACATTATAATCGAAGTTGGTAAAAATGTTTAAAATCATTTCGATAATAATTTGTACAAGGTTAGGAATTTCGGAATGAACCTTAAAATGCATGTCATTTGTACAATACGATCAAAATCGAAACAGTCCAAATAAAATAAAACAAAGCCAATGAATTTTTTTTTTTTTTTATAGTGAATAACCGCACAAGAATCTCAACTGCTCCCGTCTGGAGCCAGTGAGACTATGGCATCCCCAATTGGGGTATGTTGTGAGGCTGAAGGTAGTGGGGAGGGGAAGGGGGTGGGGAAGAGGAAGGTTGGGAAGTACCTGGCTATTCAGATCTGGTCACCAAACACGGCTAAAGCCATTTTCAAGCAACGTTTCAATTCTGAATGGTGGTCTTACATCAGGGCGATACTGATAGTATCTTCCACTCTGGAACATGCCGCAAATATACTATATATTATTTTAAATGAATTAATTGTGAAATAACACAAATTAATCAAATAAATCAAATGGCGAAAAAGGATTGAGTTAAGGACAGTAGTTGAAAAACCGCAGAAAAATTCTGTAAAATCAGAGTTGTTGGCTTTGAATATTCAGCGGAACAACGAATAGTCAGTCCAGAAATTGTTACGATTGTGACCGATACACAGTCATATTCACGAAAACAAAAAAAAGTTGGAATAATAATATTACTTCGTATTGGTTCGCTGCAATATCTACCATTTTGCGAATAACAAAAAATATAGCTGATTTCACCCTATTCGTAACAGTCCCCGAACTAAAGCTAAAAGTGTACAGTTTTTCCATCACAGCCTTCATAAATATGTATGCGATATAAAAGTATCCGTATTTTTATACGGCGACGGACTATGTGCAATTTCATAAATCATAAAAACATGCTGAAAATTTTTTGTCGAGACTTTCAGCAGGTTTACCTCAAGGCCTTACTTTTGACGTTTCATTGGTAAACATTTTGTCGGATTGATAAATTGGTATGTCAAAACAGCACATTCGTTTTTTTGTGTAAAAATCATATCTTGAGGTTGAAAGACAATTTCTCCGGCTTCTGAGAAATCAGTATCCGTATTTTTCTATTTTAATATATAAATAATAAAGACTTAAACTTAGACTCTGTGGTAAAACAATGTATGATCGTGTGAGAAATGTGGATATCCGCAAAGAATGTAAGATTGATGTAAGCATAATGAATAAGATTAACAAAGGGACCCTCAGATGGTTTGGGCATGTAGAGCGAATGCACGAAGAAAGTAGTGTAAGAAGAATATAAAGTCGGGAACGCCCGAGGAAGACATGGCACGATCAAGTGAATCAGATACTTGAGTCGGGCCATGTCAAAAGTCAGAATAATAGAAGAGAATGTATGAGAAGATGTATGAATGTGAATGAGGCAAAGAGTGTGTGCCAAGACCGAGTTGTTAGGCGGTCCGTCCTCTCCGCATACCCCTGCGGAGAAACGGAGTAATGATTAGTTAGTTAGTAACACTTAAATGAGAAGGTTTTATAAATAAAAAAAAATGCCAGAATTTGAAGAAACTTCTAATAGAAACTAGTAAAATCCGCTTTTTCGTAAATTCCCCTAAAGCATGATTTGAATTATAAACTTATTATTCTGCCAATATTACTGGAAGTTTTCTTTACAAATAACTTCACACAAGTATATCCCTCACGACCTATGTCATCTTTGGGGTTTCTATTTTTTAATAAATTATTCTTTATTCTATGTATGCTTTATTGGTTACATAATTTGTGGATTTTTCGACAACCATTCTAGGCTCACGCCCATGTTATGTAGAGGGTCTGTCAAAGTAAAGGAACGAGAAATGAATCTATCTCTCCTTCTGGACTCTCCCGATTCGGCCCGCCATGCAGAAGGTAGGCAGAAACACCCACAGTCAAGATCTAGACAATCTCACTCCACGAACCCGAAACCACGAACGGGCACCCGTTCTTAGTCACCGGCCGTAACTTGCCACCAGGGATGACCTACGTCAGTGATGTTGGTTTTCCAATGAATGGTTCCCGGGGCGGCGGTAATCACACTCGCCACACGACCACGGAGGGTGTCACATTACCGACTGCTCTTTTATTCCCGTACCTGTCATGTACGGTTTGGTTGTTTTATTGGCGAATCACAGTAAATAAATACCTATATGATGGACACTGTAACGCTGCCCGAAACGTTGGCTAAATAAGGATAGAGCGCAACACGGCATAACACCTCAAAAATAAATAACAAAAATACTTTTGACCGTGAAAATCTAAAATCATATGTAGTTAGAATTAGTTCGCACGTACGGCGTTTAAAGTTAACAAAGTGTAAATTATTATCAAATACATCCACATCGTCCAAATATTTATTACCAAGAATATGTAAACGTTGCATTGGGGAATGCAAACTATAACTGGAATGTATACAATTTAAAATGTTAATGTTTGTTAATGTTAATGTTCGTTTATTAATGTTAATGTTAATGTTCGTATTAAGTATATGTAGATTTATTAAATGCAGAAGTTCATGACAATCGAATTTAGAGTTTATCATTTTAATAAAAAGATTAGTTCGTTTAATTTTCGCCTGTTTTCTAAAGTTAGTATATTTAAAATATTCATAACGACGGGTTATTTATTTTCTTTAAAAAGATGATCAGTAAAAGTTACGAAGAGAAGAAATTTTGTTTGAATTCTTTCTACGTCGGGAAAATTAATTTTGAGGGTCTACCAAACGATAGAGTTACAACAGTTTTATGGTTTGTAACGATTCAAAGTTTTAAATTGTTCTTAATATAATAATGTTCCTAATAATAATGTTGTTTTCATTCCCTTATTTACGATTTGTTGAATGTAAGCCTTGAAATCCAGTTTCTCATCCATTATTATGCCAAATATCGCGTTTCCCTTATTCTTTCTAAATTTATTTCACTTATTGAATAGTCGAAAAATAGAGATATTTATTATATAGAACAGGTAAAAGTTTTGCGTTTTTCTACATTTTTTTTGTGAGTACCTGTTATTTTGGTTTATGTAAAAAGTGTAAACGAAATTTTGGTCTCCAGTAACATTTTCTAGTTTAAACTTTTGTTTTGTAACTATTTCTATTTTTAGTCTCCAACAAAAACACAAAAAAATCAATACATAAAGGACAGTTAGGATAAGAGTGAGGAATCGGGCGGTTACTCGTCTGAGTGATAAATGACGATGTGTGGAAGTAATATTTTTTTTTACAGATTTTGAAATTTTTTTTTAAGCCATAAAAAAGTCACCGCAGATCAAAATTTAATTAACAATTCTTACCCCAAATTATGACAGGAATAACTGGTTAAAGTAAGTCAAGTTCGTCCCTTAACACCCTGTTTTAGAATGAAGAACTAGTCAATAGTTAAGGAGAGCTATTTCTTTATTTAATGTAGTCGGCGAATAGCAATTCATTGATATTTTTAGAGCATCGTAGTAGAAAATCATAATACGTACAAATAATATATATTGTTAATAAATAAAACTGAGCCCAGATGACTACCTTGCGATACGCCACTAGTGGCGGAAAATGGTTTTGATATACGAGTAGGCATAAGATTTAGGTTTCATATGTAAAGTTCACCCAGATAAGTAACTACTTAACCAGCTTAACATTTACTCTGATCCCCAATGCACGACGTTTCCGGAACAGAATTTTCTGAAACACTTTAATAAAAGCCTTCGAAAATTCGGTATGTACGAGTATGTACGGCCAACTCTTTCATTTTTAGAAAAAAAACTAGTATATAGTTTTGAAAGTGTAATTATTTGATTTTATCGGAGGAAAATACTTTGTGGTGCGACATTATATATTAAATGAAAAAACACGTATAAAAAGTGGTGTGGTACAAAGTGTGTTTTTCTTTTAATATGTAATTTGATTGTACGTAGTTGTTCTACCTCTAATGAAGCCACTTTGTTTGATATTTATTACCTCTATTAGTGTAGGATATATGTCGATAGTTTGAAATGTCAGTCTCGTCATCAGTTCTTAAATATTGAAATAATGCAGCTGGATTTCCAGTAGACGGGAAAAAATCCAGAAGACAGAAGACCAATAAAGATGATGGTTAGTGGGTTTCGTTTTTAGACTTTCACAGCCAAAAGTAATTTTGTTATTTGTTTTTGGGATGTTATGCCGTGTTGCGCTACCTCCTTATATAGCCAACGTTTTAGGCGCTGCAACGCTGTCCGAAACGTTGGCTAAAGAAGGAGGTAGTGCAACACGGCATAACAAAAAACAAATAACGAAAAAAAAGGGTGGTTAGTGGTTTGGACAATACAGCGCTGCATTGTTTTAGGAAAATTGGCGGGAGGGTGTCCGTGCCTGCAGACGTGTTTACGTCTACGTAACATGATTTGTTTTTGCGAGATAAATGTGTTAAATGTGTAGTTCTTTTAATGTGTATGAGGGGTTCTTTCTTTTGGTGTATCATCATTGTAAACAGTTTTAAGGAAATCTGAGAAAAAATGCAATATCTGTCTTTACATTTTTTTCTAGCTTCACTTAAATTTGTAAGGACGATTTTCGAAGTCTTTGAATTTTTTGCTAAAAATATTTTTTTGTTGTAGTGAGGCTATTAATCTGATAAGTAGTAAGTTTTCGTCCTACGTAGTGTGTTGGCCAGTGAGGCACTAATTGTGTTCCTTAAACTTGGTAGAGCATTTTTAGATAGAATTTTATAATGTTGAAAATATTTAAGATTTTAAAAAAATCTGTTCATTGAGTTCTTATGGGCACTTTCAGATTTTTTTAATTACTTCTTGTGTTTTAACTAGCTGCTTGGTGTGGGTATTTGAGGCAGATTCCCTTCTAATAATCACAACATGTAATTTATTTATGAGATTGACAAAGAGCAAGTAATCATTACACCGATCATTCTATTTAGTATGAGTATGTTTCTTGAGTAGTCCGTGAACTTTTTGAGTTTTTTTATAAGGCTATTAATGATTTCATTGCCGATATTTTATGCTTCCAGAGTGTTGTACAGTGGAGCAGTGGCATGATTACATTAAGTTTTTGATATATATGTAACTTGAGAGCATAATCATCAGCTGATTGTTCTCTTGCAGTTGTAGAAAACGTCAAATATTTAGTTTTGTTAACATTAAGAGATGGTGAGTTTTGCTCAAGCCATTTTTGCAAGGATGAGCCCATATTCAGCTTTTTTTAAGTGGTTACACAATCAATGTCTTTAAATAAAATGACTATACCGTCAGCAAAACTAGTGGTTTTTCCTTTGGTGTGTAAGATGCAGATATCATTGATATATCTGAAATAATAAACGTCCGAAGATGCTTCCTTGTGGTACACTATATACGACTGGGAGAGAATTTTATCATACTGTGAACGTTTTGATATGTAATTTATAAACAGGTTTGGGATTATGTTTGATATCCCAATTGTTTTCAGTTTTCCGATAAGGATTTTATGGTCTATCTTCTGGCCTTTTTGTAGGTTTATAAAAGGCCAGAGGATAGACCTGTTCTTAGGTATTTTTTTCACTAAGAAATTTTATAACTTTGGTTAAGATTACATCACTCCTGATGAGATTGGATTAAGAGTTTCAATCGCAGCAAAAAAGAGCTAATTTTGTAGTTGTTAGGTCCGAGTCCTGTTGATTTTATTTCTGAGTCGGGCCAAGATTCCGTAGGCTCATACAGGTCGTAATGGTGTAAAGATTGTGGTTTAATTTTTTTGCGAGAGTTCTGGTAGTACATCTTGAATTTAGAGTTTTTTGGTGGAATTTGCACAATTTTAGGGATATCATCTATATATTTTAACTTAATATCGTTTTCGCTACTTGCTTCCGTGTTTCCAATTCTTCTCTAAGTTTTTTTAGATGATTTTGTGGAAAAAGTGTAGCATCGGGATATACCCTTGTGTTTTTTTCAGGAGATGACGTTTACTTAATAATATTTTCGTTGGTGTAGGGTTGGTGAATTCCACTTTGAATGACGTTGATTTTTCAACACTTTTTACGAGTCATCGATTAGTTTGCTAGTCGAAGTTGGATTAATGTTTTCGGGTGAATTACAAATGATGATGTTTTTAGTCCTTTCGGTGCATTCATTGATTTCCAAAATAGCTTCGTTAAAACAGGACATCGATACTTTCAGTCAATTGTAAAAACAGAATGATGGTCTACTTTCATAAGTAAAGGCGTATATCGAGTTTGGTATTATTATACTTAACATTGCCTCTTGGTTTGTTACTCGGCATGCAATTGGCCTAAAACATTGTTCCGCAACAAATTCATTTTCTGTGCAAACATTTTCGTGTGCCTGCGGGAGTTGAAAGGGTAAATTGTAGAAGGATGGAGCAGAATATGAAGCGATTAATTTTGTAAACTTATTATTCACGTTAATTATACTTTCCACAAACTTTACCACTTCAGAATACAAGTCATCGTATTTTGGGATCTCGAAACGTTCGTGTTTCTTTCTAAAATAAATTAATAAATACTGATAGTATAACGTTAATCAAACCAATGTTTTACGATGTTCATGATATTATTTGCTTGTTCGTTTACTCTATTCCAGTCGATCCCATTCACTATGATAGCTGTGTCATCGGCATATGATATTATGTCTACGTTATGTGGTAGTTTAAAAATATCGTTGACATATATTATAAATAGTAGGGGGCCTAGGACTGTGCCTTGAGGTATCCCAAAATTACTTGTTAGTTGTAGACTTAGGGAGTTGTTTATCTTGACTACTTGGTGTCGTTCAAATAAATAGATTTTTATCCATTTTAGAGCTTTATCGTTTATCCCAACACAGTTTAATTTTTTAATAAGTTTATCATGAGAAATACTATCGAAAGCTTTTTTAAGATCTATGAAGATTTCTAGGCATTTCAAAGATTTGTCTAATGTGTTTTGAATAATGTTCGATAATTTGGCAATCGCATCTTGGGTACTTCTAGATTTCATAAATCCATATTGGTTGTCATGAATTAGGTTATTTTTGTTAATAAATTCGGTTAATCTTTTTTTGATAATTTTTTCAAAGATTTTGGCAATGTTTGAAATCGGCGATATTGGACGATAATTTGTCACTTCTTCTGGGTTGCCAGATTTATGAATTGGAGTGATGATGGTTTGTTTATATATCGTTGGGAATATTCCGCTTTGAAGACTAATGTTGATTAAATGCGTTAATGGTTTTGAAATATGTTTTTTGATAGCTTTTAGTGTTTCGACAGTAATTCCATCGAAACCTGGTGCCGATCTTCCCTTCATGCTTGAAATGATGTGTTCGATTTCCTGGGCTGAAGTAAGGGGAAACATGTCAATTTTGTTTAAGATATTGACGTTAATGTTATGTTCGTCACTAGACGGTATTTTTTGTATTTGATTTGCAAGATTTTTGCCTACATTTGCAAAAAAGTTGTTAAATATGTTAGCAGCAGCTGATGGATTTTCTTCATTTATGTGTAATACTATGTATATCATTTTTTTATGTTTTTTCTTATCTATAATTTCATTTACAACATTCCAGACTTTTTTTGCATCGTTCTCCGTTGCTTCTAGTTTTCGCCGAAAATAGTTTTCTTTTGTGTTTTTTATTAAATACGTTAGTTTGTTTTTGTATGCTTTCAGGTATTTTTTTAAGGTTTCGTTTGTAGGTTGTTGGATTAATTTTTTGTATATTGCTTCTTTGTGTCTGATTGATACAATTAATCCAAAAGTTATCCATGGTTTAACCGGTTTAAATTTTGATGATTGTTTTCTGGAATCAATAGAATGTGCAGTACTTACGTGCGTTGATAATTTTTTTTCAAATAGTTCGAAGCATTCATTCGTATCATTACAATTAAAAATATCGTGCCATTTCTCTTTGTCTAGATTATGTACTAGGGCATTTATGATAAGCGTTTTTCGTCGGCCGCTTTCATTCTCCAGAATTCGGGTAGTCAATGGTGAATATTTCTTTTCATAATTGTACGTAAAAATGCACCCGAAATGATCAGTGATTGTCGTTTGTATAACTGCAGATGCTATGTTTTTTATGTCTTGAATATTTGTAAAAACATGATCTATGCACGAAGGTTATATAAAGGTGACATAATACTTATGTCTTTCATAGTCTGTTTATTATTTTACGTACTATAAAATATATACTTATGATGCTACATACTTGTTATAATGCTCCTGTTCAAAGCCATCAACGCGTAAACAAACAAATAAATAAATAAATAATTACTTAATTGAAATTCTTTATTGTAAAAATAATGAATATATAAATCCGTAAATTCTTAATATTAATTTTACAATACACATTTCTCGAGAGAGTCCAATGTAAAGTAAACCTACAGAAATATTGTATAGGTATATGTCTTTCAAAATCGTCTTTTATAAGGGGTTTATGAAGGGATTTATATTTTTCACACAATAAAGAATAAGATCATCACCAACAAAGGAGGAGCTCCGTATTATTCCTATCCGTACGAGTAGCCAGATCCTCCAATATAATAAGGCCACATAGCTAATATAAAAACTGTTTGCATAAGAATTTCATTACGAAAAAGAACTGGAATAATGAAGTTATAACTCCGCAAAAATTGTTGGCTTCGGAAGAACGAGGCTCTTAAGAAAGTCTCAGAGAGAAGAAGGGACCGTAAACTTCTTGGGTCCTTATTAAACATTTCCCTCGATAGTGTACTCCAAACTTATGAAAGAGTCTTATAAATATTATCTTCATAAAGAGAAAATATTGCACCATTCCTTGGATAGTCTTTCTTTTATGTATCAATTTATTCAACTCGTGGATCTTCGGTGGCTTGTTACTTATTCATGACAATTATTAATTATGACTAGGTTTTATTATTTTCTGATAGAAAAGACGTCGCTAATCAATTAATTTTTGGGTGATTATGTATTATCTTGCAACATTGCTTTTTTTTCAGCAATGCTCGCAGAATATTACAATACCTATTGCTGTTTTCAATATATCTTTTTTATTTCAAAGCTGCTTTTGTGCTATTTAAATTATGATGATAAAATGATAAAATCGCGAAAACTCCAGATGCTTTACCTAACTCCTTTATAAATCTTGAAAGCTCTGCCAAAAATATGGGTCTCGTAGTAAACCAGCAAAAGACCAAATACATGGCTGTAGGATGCACCCAACAAATCCCAACTCTCTCATGTGGAAACCAAAATTTCGAAACGGTACCAAGATTCACATACCTAGGCTCCCTGATAACAAACGACAATAATACCACAGAGGAGATCCAGAAGCGCATAGTGAACGCAAATCGCTGTTATTTCCGCCTACAAAACCAATTAAAATCCAGACTGCTGTCCAGAAACACGAAGATATTAGTGTACAAAACACTTATCAGACCTGTACTTACGTACGCAGCTGAGACTTGGGTACTAACTAAGAGGAATGAGCGAGCACTGGACGTTTTTGAAAGAAAAATTTTGAGGCGCATCTTCGGACCGGTTCTAGAAAATGGATTTTGGCGCAGACGCTATAACAATGAGCTCTATACTTTGTTTAAGGAGCTAAACGTCGCAAAATTTATAAGATGGAGCGACAACGTCCTTAAAGACATATCTATCTTGGAGCTTCCAAACTGGAGAGAGCTGGCACAAAACCGAGATGAGTGGAGGAAGACTCTTGAGGAGGCCAAGACCCACCAGGGGTTGTAGAGCCAATAGTGATGATGATGATGATGATGTGTAACGGTTTGAAATTATAATGCTAAGTAAGCACCCAGTCATCAAGTCGGTTGTTACACATTAATTCGAATTGGTTTTCAATTCCTATTTGGAAAGACAAAATTAGAACAAATGGAATCCTGCATTCTTCTGTTGCGTAAAACATACTATCGGCAAGCTAATTTTTGAAAACAGTTCCGAATAGAAAGTCAGAGAGTATGGACGTTTGTTTTGACGATGGAGGACATAGTACAGCGGATCTCTGTTGACCTGTGAGCTAATACTTCGTTTAGTTTTGAGTGTAAAATTTTAACATTGATTTACCATTCTGTTCAATTTGAGCCGGCGCGGTGATTTACCATTTAATATTCTGTTCAATTTGAACTGGCGCCCTTGTAATAATTTTCACATCGTGGTGATATTTTTTTAAAAAACATTTGAACAATTTAAACTATTTAGTTTCTTTTAGCCTAAACACGACCATGAGTTTAAAATATTGGAATAATATTATTTTATTATTGTATTAGATTCCATGTTCTGGATTTTTTTTTATTGAATAATATAATTTAACTGTTTTACCACAATTCTTTTATTTTAACTATTAATGTCCTATTAAAATGTTTTACTATTTACAAAGTATTACACATGTTACATTAATGCTGTATACTACCCCAGTGATGTATTTATAAAAAATATTTTTTACTTTTACCATCTCGAAATGACCTCATGTTGTATACTACCTCAGTAATGTAATTATTTTCAATTTTTTTCTTCTTCTTCCATCTCGAAATCACCGCAATTTCATCATTGCACTAACATTTTAGAGGTCCGTGGTATATATTTATGCATTTTAATGTGCGGTAATTAATTTGTTATATTGTTTTACTCAAATGTGTTATTGCAATGCCTTAATTTATTTTTATTAAAACTGTAGATGGTGCGTATCGTATGTAGCCCAAAATTCCAAAATTGATACACATTTTAATAATATGATAGTACATTGCCGAACTTCAAAAAGATTCCCTGCATTGTTGCAATCACGGTTTCTTAAATACTGTTTTACGAGTTGCAAAATTCACATGTCCCGTCGAAAAGAATAAAAACCAATTAAAAAGAAACTCCTGCGTTAACTTGATTCAAAAACAAGTAGGTGATGATTGAATTATCTTCTGAACGCAACACTTCTTCTTCTTCTTTCGTATGGTGGAGGATCAGAGGGGGACATCTAGGTCTGCGAGCCAGTCTAGGACCTCAGGCGTTGCCCTGTGGATCTCATCAATCCCGCCGGGGAATGAATGGAGCGGGCATTCGTTGACCACATGTTCGGTGGTCTGCACCGCACCGCATTCACACGTCGCCGACTTTTTAAGGCCCCATCTATGCATCATGTGAGCACAACGGCTATGGGAGCACCTTATCCTATTGATGGCAGTCCAGAGTTTGCGAGGCAATGAGAACCCAGGCTGTCTCTCAGTGGGGTCTTGCACGAGATGGGCGTTTTTGACGTTGGCTGATTGCCACTCAAGCTTCCACCTATCTTTGGGGTGAGAGGTGTTCGAAGGAGTCTTTCTCCTTCCGTCCAGAAGGGTTTTCGAGACTTTAAGCGGCATGCCGGGTGGGAAACGACATCATCGTGCAAGGGTATTTCGAACGCAACACTGATACACAATTAAAACGTTAATATCAATTTATTTAACCTAATAAATATCTAGTCATACTAATGATCACAAGCGCACTACTCTTTTAATTTTAATAACTCTGAACACAAGCGTACACTTCCAAACTAACTAACTAACCATCACGCCGTTTAATCGCAGGGGCAGGCAGAGAGGACGGACCGCCAAACAACTTGGTCTTGGCACACACTTCTTGTCTCATTCTCATGCACGCTCTTCTATTATTCTAACTTTTGACATGGTCTGACTCAAATAATCTGATTCTCTTGGTCGTGTCTTTCTCGGGCGTCCCCGACTTCTTCTACCATTCAAATTTGCGTCACATATTCTCCTTACACTCCTCTCCTCGTTCATACGCTCTAATTGCCCAATTCATCTGAGGGTTGCTTTCTTAATCTTACTCATTACGCTTACATCAGCCTTGCATTCTTTGCATTTCTCACACGATCGTACATGTGCCTCACATATGCCTCAGCGATCTCATTTCTACAGCATTCAGTCTACTTTCATCATTCCTCTGCCAGTTCCATGCCTCGATGGTTCTTAAATCGTACATAATAAATTCAACGTGGTTCTGAAATAAATATTTCTGTATTAATTGTTTCATTTTCAGTTCATTAACCTTATCGTATGTTGGTAAAACATTCAACCTCAGGACTGTTATTTTACATAGCTAACTAAATAACATGTTTAAAATAATAAACTAATATTACATCATAACAATCAACTAATTATCTTTTACGGCGTGTTATTTGTAATATAATATTATTTTCTCGAAAATCCTTTCTTAAATCAACATTAATAATAATTACCTATTGAAAATTAGGAAACGTCTAAATGATTATAATCTTTTGGTTATCGATTCGTAGAATATAGAATAGTAGTTATTTGATTTCTGAATTAACAAATAAATATAATGAAATTTTCGCTTCTTGGTGCAATTGCTGAAAGTTTGAGGTTTATCGCGATGAGAGAGTGATGGTTATCAAACTTCCATGATGAAAACTTACCCTGAAAAAAAAGCTATTTCGCACTGCATTATTCAGAGTTATATTCTAAATCATATAAATTGTGAAAATTTATTAATTTGAATACTTAAAAAATTATGACAAATTATTACAAATATTTAAATACACTTAATAGTATACAACTGCTGATTTTGTACAAAGCGGAAGTAAGACTGTTGACCTCTGGTTGGAGCCCCGAAATACTAGGCTGCACAAACGGGCAATCCGTTTGATAATCCCCTAACTTAACAAACGGGCTGTAATCTTAAGCACATGCGCCAGGTGGAAATACTGTCCTTGTTCTATAGGTCTTTCTGTGGAACATTCTACTAGGAGCTTTGGGACATCGATCCCTTTGGCACTGGTCGAGAAACACGCTAAACAAGCGCCCATTTGTTCACAGTTGACATTAAATGACCAATTTTGTCACACGAGAACGGGTCGCTCTTGAGTTAAACAGCTCGCATGTGGAACGATTTGCCGGCATCTGTGTTTTCTCTCACGACCCATGTTCACTCCTTCCTCTTCTCAAAAAGATCCTCCGTACAGCGTCCCCAAAGACAACATAGACCGCTGAGGGAATTTATTTTCCTCTATACCTCCTGTATGGAGCTAATTTAAGAAAAAAACTACACGTGCTTGAGTATTCGGTTTCTTCAAATATTTAAAGCCTCAATTACATTGAGCGAGTTTACAAGCTACTATCTACTAAGTTTAAAAGCGGGTAAATCGGCAAATGAGATTGTCATGATGACACACAAAACTGTCCACAGTACCGAACTATCTAACGACGCCTGCGTGAACTAATTCTGTCAGATGTTTTAAAGTCAAAATCAGCTGCTTATTGGCCGCCATATTGAAAACATAAATAAACCAATCACGAGTAAGCGTGTAGCAAGTAAAGTTAATGACATTTCAACTTTTTTCGTAGATAGTCAACAATCTGCTAGTTAGCTAGTAATACCATTACACTGAGCGAGTTTACTAACGACTAGTGAATTTCCCAGATAGTGTCTTGTAAACTCGCTCAATGTATTTGAGGCTTAACACACATTTTTAGATTGTCTGAAGTATTTCCAAGCCTTAAAACTCAATTAAAAAGATTTTAAAAGGAAAAAAGCGTTATTTCCGCAAAGAAATGGCCTGTCTTTTCCATTAATTGAAATTGCTTGTTTTATGACTTGTATATTGCTACATTTTCCTTAAAACAGGATAATTATCTACCTACAAGCCGAGTGTACCAAGAAATGTTCATATAATCTACTGATTTTCCAATTCTTAGTAATCTGTAACTAGACTTGGTGGGCGGTTCTACGACATCAGAAAATAAGAGTTCTTATTATTTTATCTTCAAAGAAAAATATTTCCGATGAATTGATGAAATAAAGAAGACTACCGTCATATGAACATGTTTCCAGTTTGGGAGCCAAAAAATCATGTAAAAAAAACATTTGTCGAAAAACGTTAACACAAAGAATAAAGAAAATAATCTAAAAAATAATCAATCATTAAAAAAAACATTGGTTGCTTATCTTCAAATAGAATTTAGAACGATTTTATACTAATATCGGGGAGAGATCGTACGCACATCATCGACGACCGTTTTGAAAGCCCTTCATGAAAATCTTCCTTCTCACACGTCTCGCAAGAAAATAAAAAGGATAGAAAGGAAGTGAGCATCGCTCACGAAACAAGACGGTTTTTTGTAAAGAATAAACGTGGTAAAAACTAAGAAATCTATTTATTTTGAATTAAAATGATGGCACAAAATAAGTTTGCAGTGTTTGAAGAAGAAAGTGTTAAGGTTTTGCCAATTATAAAAACTAGCAGAAAACATGCTTTTTTTCATGAAAGTTACAATATGTAGGTGAGGTAGACATTTAACATTAATTAGATAAAGACTTATTTATTGGTTAATAATTTTACCATAAAAATAATATGTTATTATCTTTTTAAAGTATAGAAGTTCCTGTTCGGGTCGTCACAGATTGCTGAGGAATATGTAATTTGGACAAAGTTTAGTGGCTGAGTTGAGAAACTTATCAGGTTCCAATCCAGGCATTGTGGTTTCAATTTATGTGATAGCTAAGGTCTTCTTCAATGTACAAGCAATATTTTACAATATTGTTTTTTTTTGTTTCTAACTCGGAAATGATCGTCTTAAATTTTTTTTTTCTAATAATAATAAAAATAATTGGATGATTGATAGAACGCCGTTTTTGTGACCTGTATTTTGGTGATGTTACGGCGAGAAAGCCAACATCTCATCATAAATAAATAAATTACCTAAGAGTATAATGGAGTGAGGTTTGTCCGGGTCTTGGCAGCGGTTGCGTCTGACCACTAGCTGTATAGTGGGCCGGATCGGAAGAGAATGGTTGAGGGAGTCCCTTTGACTTCTCCAGCCGTACTCGGATCATTGCCTTGCACGCAGTGGGAGGGATGAATTCATACGTAAGTCACTCCTGCACAGTGACGCACTGACCCTCTGATTACCACCCACTCCTAATATCGTTTTCCTTCCCAGAACTTCCTCTCCTTCCTTTCCTAAAAAGATCCTCCACACAGCATCCCCAAAGATGACCTAGGCCCTGAGGGAAATTATTTTCCTCAGGGCCTCCTGCATGGCGCTAATGTAAAAAAAAAAAATTATCTCCACCTACCGTCCTCCATCACGCATACGTGAATACTCTTATCTTCTTCTTTATAAATAAAAATCTTCTTTATAAATACGCGCATAACTTCCGAACGACTGCACCAAATTGGATAATTCCTTTATTTTTGTGTTCGTTATTGTCAGGACAAGGTTTGTATAAAGCTACTGGTAGGCTATGGCATTATGAAATTTGTATAAAAAAATTGCAGTAGGTGGCACGCGAGCTGTTTGAAAACTGAATGTGCTGGGACTGAATGTATGGAATGCGGGAGGGGGGAGGGGAAATTCGCGGGTCGAGGTTAAGGAGGGAGTGGAGGGGGGAGAGGGAAGGTGTAGGAATCGGAATGGGAACGCGAGAGGGGAAGGGGACGCGGGAGAGGAAGGGGAGGCGGAAGGGGAACGGGACGAATGGGAAGGGACACGCAGGGTAATTTTTTTTCTATATTAAATGGCATAGCAACGCATGCCGGGAACCAGCTAGTTTTTTAATAATAATAATATAATACTTTATAAATAATTCACGGACTCCAGATATGAAAATATCTGGTGAATTATTTTCCCATTTGGTCTCTGGTAGGTTGACATGTTGTTCTTGTATTGTTTTGAATTTATAATACTTATATAGTGCAATTGCATAGCGTGGATTGACTTGATGATCATTTGGGAAGTGTGTGAAAGTGTGTTTTTCCTGTGAGGAAAATTTAACCCGGACATTTAAATCTGGTGCGTAAAAATATTAATGTGTATATATACTTTTGAATGTAGCTATAACTTTGTGATTATCCATTATGGATAAATGAAACAATTTAACTTTGTTTGAATCACTTTTTTATTTGAGTAAAGCCGACCGGTTTCAGAACGACCGTTCCATCTTCAGGGGAAATATATATATACATATGGAAATATATGTTTGCCCTGAAGATGGAAAACGGTCGTTCTGAAACCGGTCGGCTTTACTCAAATATAAAAGTGGTTCAAACAAAGTTAAATTAGAGATAATGATATCCTCACTGGGATCTCCCATGCTGAGGATTTCATTTACATATTATAAATTAATTATAAGAAATTATCATGTATTTCATATAACATATACCATGTAGTGCAGTTCCTTTGCCCAAACCTTTTTTTTTTCAAGAACCAATATTCTAATCTTTGCAATAGCAATAACAAACAATAAAATAAAACTCTATTGACCGTCAAGGAAGGAAAAACCGTTACCAAAATTACTTTTAAATGAAACATCTCGGTCACACAGCCTCCGTCACAGAGTGTTAGTCTCGGCCCTAAGAGCCGCCAAACCTCTCATTCATACCGGTCCGTTACTTTTTGACACTAAAAAAATACAAGGGAAAACCCCAAAATTACACAAATTTACCTGATATTAGAAAAAAAAACGCTCCGCTTAGGTAGAGCGTTATGAATATATAGTTTCCAATTTAGGTGTGGGTCAAAGGTTAATCATAAATATTTGATCTTGTTTACTTGTCCTAGGCATGGTTAGTCACAATTCCGGATCAGAGATGAACTTTTGGGTTCGTGTATTTTTAATGCTAGTATGAGGTTTGACTTTTGAGTATTGGTGAGACTAAAAAATAAGATTTTTTTCGATATATTTAGAGTCAAGCCAATATTTCACCTTCTTTCTTCCACTTTGGCGCATAAGGTAGGCTAGTTTATAGCTTGAAATAAATAGTAATCGGCGAAACTGTCAATTGAGGCATCGATATCTGGGTTACACAACTCATTACTATATTAGTAAGAGGGTTGGACCTATAACACTGCCTTGTGGAACGTTATGGTTGTTCGGAGTTTGACACATTGGAATCGGCCAGATAAAAAACTGGAGAGAAATTCTCAAACACAAAGTCTCAGACGCTTCGCGGAGGATAAGAAATACCGATAGACGTTTCGAGTCCTTATCCAGGTGGTCACAGATATAGTCATTGACCGTGGAAAGGGAATTCAGGAACGTAATAGGGTGATAATAATTGACATCAAGTTTGTAGCCAATTTTAAAAATATGGATAATAAGACCTTGTTTACAAGCATGAAAGTATTGAGAAAGCATCAAGACTGTCTTTCGGAACCACAACTAAAATTCAAGACACACTGAGGTCTGCAAGGACTAAGTTTCCTCTGGAAGCAGATGGAATGTATAAACTCAGCTGTTCCGGATGTGACAACCTTAAAGCCCGCCTTCCACTGCGAGCGGAGCGGACTCCGTACGGACCCCACTCGACTAGCAAACGTTAACTGCATACAAGTGCTTCCATCAAGAACGAGGTGAGCGGAACGAACCGAACTAGATAAACTAGGTCCAAACGAGTCCGCTCGCGCACACCATCGCCGACTAGTTTCTAGCGGACTCCGCTCAAAAACTGTCATCAATTCAGTTGACTCGACTGCATTTTTGTCGAGACGGAGGTGTTTATTGAAGATGTTGACCAATTTTGTTTATAGCATACGACTGGCAAAGATTGTCGCAATGTCGACAAAAAAGAATTCGGCTTAGAAAACCATCATTGAGACGAAATTGACGGAAATAAGAAAGTAAAAAAGTTTTTTAATTTTTGAGATGAGATTCTTTTTATAAATGTACATTTGCAAACATTTTTTTCATTGCATACTTGCTGTCAGAATCATCTTCACTAGAATCAGTACTTGACATCACAAAAAATCATTCCGTTCACTTCAAACGACAAAGCGATACTGACTCATTTTTAAAGGAAGGGCAAAACTATTTCTCATTTATCAATGACCTCGCTCCGCTCACCTCGCTCATTTCTCGCACGGACAGTGGAAGGCAAACACCTATCTTCTAAGCGATGATTTTGATGGAAAGTCAAAACTATTTCGCTCAGCTCCCACCCCGCTCCGCTCAACTCTTTTCTGCTCGCAGTGGAAGGCGCCCTTTATGTAGGCCAGACAGAGCGGACGATCTCCAAAAGGATAGCAGTCTCGATGCTTTCTTTTCTCTCAACACTTTCATGCTTGTAAACTCGGCCACCCTGATAAATCGGCAATAGCCGAGCACTTAATCGAAACGGGCCATTACTTTGGAATTGTTCATGAGGTCCTGGGAAGACCTAAATAAGCACACATTTTGCCACCTGCAATTACACATCTGCCGGATCTGCCCTGATGATGGACACTGCAACGCTGTCCGAAACGTTGGCTAAAGAAGAAAAGAAGAAGGTAGCGCATGACGGATATAATAATTTATTTTGTTATTTAGACTTCCTGTTTCTATTAGTACTGTATTAAAATATAACTAGCCGTTGGAAACAATAGTTATATTGCTTCAACGTTCAACGCTGTTGAAAATAATTAGCGCCAACAGTTGAAATATAATACCTACATGCGAATATTATTCAACGCAGTCAACGATTCAACTGCCTAATAAATAAAAAGGGTTAAGAGTTTGTACTTCGTGAACAACATTACTCGATATATTCTTTTGGAAATGTACGTAACTACTGCACTTTTTATTTTATTTTCCCATCCAATACGGCCGATACGCAGCGCCAAGGGACAATCACATTTATCAACGACAAGCAAAAAAATAACCTATTGATAATTGTCAATGTCGGTCGCTTAACAGCTAAGTTTTGTACCTATTGTTTTCAACGGTGTTGGAATGATATAATCAAAAGGGTCAAGAGATCACACTTCGTGAACGATATTATACCCAATTACACAAGGTCTTTTGGTAATGAACGTACTTACTGCACGTTTTTTTTTATTTTCCCATCCAATATGGCCGATACGCAGCGCCAGGGAACAATCAAATTTATAAACGACAAGCAAAAAACAACCTATTGATAATTGTCAACGCCGGTCGCCCTATTGTTTTCAACGCTGTTGGAATGATATAATCAAAAGGGTCAAGAGATCACACTTCGTGAACGATATTATACCCAATTAGACATGGTCTTTTGGTAATGTACTTACCTACTGCACGATTTTTTTTATTTTCCCGTCCAATACGGCCGATCCGTAGCGCCAAGCAACAAGCGAATTTTTCAGTGACAAGCAAAATATATCGTCAACGTCTTTAATATTTCAACAGGGTAATATTTTCAACGCCTAAACCAACGCGCAACGTCTTCCAACAGTTTCAACTTTCAACGTTATTATAGAATTATTATTACTTGTGTGGGGCGTGGGGCATAGTGATAAGTGATAATAATAATAAATCAATGATTCGGGGAACCACCCGTTAAAAGGGATTCCTTAATACGATTTTGATATATTTTTTGTTTGTTTTTTTGTTAGTATCGTGTCGATCTCCTAATTTATAGTTGCGTCAACGTCGACGTTATTTTCAACAGTTGAAAATCGCCAACGATAACGACGTTGACGTTGGATGGAATTATCGTCAACGCCCAGTACTAGTTTCTATTGTTCGGTTTGAAAGTTTTTTAATATGATAATCCAATTTTTGCACATTTTTAAATAATTTTTATATTTGATTTTATATAATGTTTTTTTATTACATTTTCAAGTAATTAATCACCTCTCCCTTTAATATTTTGTCTCTACTTGTTTGTCTTTTGCTGTTTTTATATAATTTTCTTACCCTAACGAAGAAAACTTTGTATTATTTGAAACATGTCGATAATATAGATTTTATGGTGGTGTTATACAAAGTAATTAGTTTTCATTTATATATTTTTCGGTATATTTAGAGTTTATATCATTTAAATATTTTCATCAAATATAATATTATTGTGAAAACATGATAAAACTGTCTTGCTCTTTAAGTTAGACGGTGAATTCCTGAAGTTCTGAGAAATTTTATAAATATGAATGAATGCATATGAGCTTAATTCCCTTTTCCCGTTCTTCTGTTCTACTACCAACATTTTAACTATGGTTGCTGGCGGCCCATTTGTTTTTTTTTCTCTTACAGGTAAGAGGCTTAGAGGGATCGACCCCTGGCCAACTACCCCAGTGGTACACTTCTACTGGCTACCCTATTACCGATACAGTTCATGTATTTCCGTCCTTCAAAAAGTTTGCAATTATATGCTCGTACCATGCACGATGTTTACTTATTCCTAACTATTTATAAGTCAGGTACGCTTCCTACGTCATACGCATGTCTGGCCATATTGAATTATCGTGAAAATAAGTTTACGGGTCCGAGCTGTTAACTTTATCCCTACATTAAAGACCCAACTATTTCCCCAAAACTGTTTTACGACCGTGCAGCGCGGTAAACTTCTTGGCTCATTGTCGATAAAAAAATAATAATGTGGTTTATTTTGAATAAAATTAATGTTTTGTTTTTTTTTTTCTACCACGTTCCAGAAGGAGAGATCATCATAGTATCATTTTCATATTCCCTCAGTATCAAAACCATATGAAGGTTATCTTCAACGCTTATAACTGATAATGGTTCAAAGCTGTACACTAAAAATAAGTGCGGCATAAAAGTGTTTAGGCGGCAAAAAATTATTTTAATAAATTTGTGTACACTGAAACCTTTTAAAACTTTTTCCCTTTTGTTTTCGAATTCATCTTGTAATTCGGATAAATTGGAACAGAATATTAAAAACCTTTTTCTACTTTTTATTTATAGACTCTTACCTATTTCAGCCCATCAAGGTTATGGTCCTTTCAACTTTCTTACCAGTCTGAAGATGGACTTCATAGGCTAAAGCTAGTACCTAACGATCAATGCATATATAAAGTGGAAAAAGTTTTAATATTATGTCAAAGTTATAATATTTTTAATTAGAAATTAGCATAGCTGAAAACGCTAAATACTCAACACAAGTTCTCATGGCTAATGTAAAGGGCCCTTGATCGGTTCAACAACTGCCACCAATAATATATTTATGCTTGCCTTATAATTAAATCTCACTTTCACCTACCTTTTGTTTATTTAAGATTTAAGTTATCTATCTTCATAAAAATAAGAAAACTTGATAGTGATATTTCATACTTTCCTCTTTAGCATACCTACATAGTTTCAGACCCTGATTCTCTCAACCCTACCGGTTCAGTAATGATACATTTATCACCGTCCTTTCTTCCATAGAAAATAAGCCTTGCAAGATTACCCCGACGAAATGTACAACACTGTGCAATTTACACTAAAATGAAACCTTTTTGTTACAACTTTACTTACACTTAAAAAGCTGATATCAAAGCTTATATCCTGCTTTAAATAAAGCATCAACCCTTCCTGATTACCAAGTTACTCACAAGTTACCCTTAACTCCAAGGAAAGCTCAGAACATCCCCTAACTTACTCCCCCTTCCCCTGTACCTTACACTGTCTCTGTGAGTAGAATTATACCTTCATAAACTTGCTAAAATGCTATCCAAGGTAACTCCTTTTCTGATAAGGCTTCTTCCATTGCTCGGGGTTTAAATGTTTAATAAATCTGAAAGCAAAAGTAAACAAACACCTATTTCTTAATAAAGTTATATTACGATGATTAATTTTGCAGATTTTTTTCATTTCATTTTTTTTGCGAAAATAACATTTGGCCAAATACAATGCATTCGGCGATGCAGAAAATGTTTGATCTAGCAGCCTAAACTTTCAAACTTTAAATAATTAAAGGTATGTGTTTTTGGTTACGGGACTTCCAAGGTTAATGAAACTGTTTTAGTTAGCGTTTTGGTTAGGAGTATTAAAATAGTTATTTTACATCGACATTGAAAGAATTAAATTTAAAATATTAAATACTTTTGAATATAGCTATAACTTTGTGGTTATCCATTATAAATAAATGAAACAATGTTACTTTGTTTGAACCACTTATATATTTAAGTAAAGCCGACCGGTTTCGGAATGACCGTTCCTTCTTCAGGGCAAACGTAATTTGACAGTTACAAAATAATACATTGTTCTCATCAACTATTTTTTAACTGTCAAATCAGTATACGATTGTCCTGAAGAAGGAACGGTCGTTTCGAAACCGGTCGGCTTTACTCAAATATATAAGTGGTTCAAACAAAGTAACATTGTTTCATTTATCTAAAATATTAATGTTAAATAAATAAAATTTTATCATTTTATTAAGTGCTGCAATTATTTTGATTTTATTGTTGTGATAGATTATAATGTCAATGGCTTTGAACGTCGAATTTATCTTTCAATAAAATTTTTTTTTAAAATCCTAGAACTAAATAATGTTCAAATTTCATGTACTTTAGGTTTAAAAAATTAAATGAAGCTCTACGAATTAAACTCAATAACAATAAATGCTAACTTAAATTTATGCATGGCCATAAAGTAATTTAACATTATCGTTGGTAGTTACATACATTTGTTTTAAAAAACAATCAATAAATTATTCAAATACGGCAAAAAACCTTATTAATTTGTACGAGATGTCCTTGTTTTCACAAGCTAAAAGTGACCTCTGCTGTGGTCTCATAAAGCATGGGTGTCTCCGGTCTTCGCGGCGTCCCACCGACCTCCGCCGCTGCCCATATTGATAGGCAAATTGGCTTAAGAGCCTCCCCTTGATAAGGGTGCGCTGGTTAGGGGATGAAGGCTGCGAGGCCTGAATCGTGTGCAGATTGTTTTCTTTTTATCCCCTTTACAACCTTTCCTCGATTGAAACATTTACCCAAAATAGATTATTTTGAGGATAAGTATCAGCGTATTGGTTTGGGTCCAATACAAACAAATGATGGCCTTTTTTGAGAACGTTTAAAAAAATACCGTAAAAATACACACTTACTTATTTTTAAGTGAGTACAAAAATGGGAGTTATAATTGCCCTTTTATAATTATTGGGAAATTCGCCACTTGCTAGACTTAGAATTTATTATATGTGTTATGGGGAGAACTAAGTATGTTTTCATCGCTTTTGTTGTCTTTGCATCTATGTTATCAAAGCCGGGGGCGGAACCTCCTTTTATTTCCGAGATAGTTTTGTCAATATCGGCTTCTGTGACTGGGTGAAATTTATTTATTTGACATTGGGTTATTTGTTGTGGATTTGATATATTGGTTGTATTTATGGATTTTGCTAGGTTTTTTCCAACCTTATTAAAATAGTTATTTAAAATATTACAACATTTCTTTGTGTCATTCTGTACGTTATATATTAATTTCCCATCTGATGTTTCTGATATGTGCTTATATATTTTTATTTATTTATTATTTCATTTATTGTTGACCATAGTTTTTTATTATTGTCTTTAGCTTCTGAAATAATTTTTGAGTAATAGTCGTTTTTCGTTTTAGTTTATTTTTTTTTCTAATGACTTTTATTAATCCTAGAGTAATCCATGGTTTAATTTTCCTTGTTTTTGAATTGGGGACGATCTGTGTTGTTTTTGTTGCTTCTAAAACGTGTTTAGTTAAAACTTCTTCCCATTTTTCAGTAATTAATGATTTTTCTAATAATTTGTAGTCTACTTTGGAATATGAAGATTTAATTTGGGACTCGTGTTTAGTTTTTTATTTGTCTCATGTAATATAAGACAAGCGTAGTGGTCAGTAATATTGGTTTTCCAAACAGTAGATTTAATATTTTTTATTTCATTTAAATGTATATTACACCAGATATGATCTATACATGACGGCGTTTGGTTTTTAATTTCTCGAGTGTAACTATTAATACCTACAAGATTTACATATAATAGAGGTGCGTCGTAATGTTAATGTAATTATTTTGTTCTATTGAGTTATGGTTTGTAGAAATGTTTATATTGAAATCACCACACACAAAAGTAAGTATTTTCGATAATTTGCTTAGATATTCACCTAGTTCATTTATAAAGTTAGTTTTGTTTGATTTGTGTGTTCTGTACACTGTTATAATTCTGTATAATTTATTTTTTAAAATTTTATACCTATTCTTTGCGTCACTTAGTTTACAAAATGGAAAACTTGAAATAACGCGTTATTTATGAGTACGAGTTCCATCGTGGCACCATGCTGCAGAAACGGCTCGAAAAATTAATGTGTATGGCGACGGTGCCGCAAAAGAAAACACAGTGCGTTTTTGGTTCCAACGTTTTCGTTCTGGAAATTTCGACCTGCAGAACAAGTCTCATGGACGGCCGGAGACCAAAGTTGATAATGGAGAATTGAAGGCTATTGTGGAAGCTGATCCATCGCAAACCACGCCCGAGTCAGCTGCAGGCTGCGGTGTTAGTAATAAAACTGTTTTAATCCACTTGAAGCAAATTGGGAAGGTGAAAAAGCTTGAAAGGTGGGTACCTCACGAATTGAGTGAAGCAAATCTAGACCACACACTGCACAACAGACGGCTACCAAATTAGAGTACAACCTGATAATATTTAAAAGTGTGCCCTCCGTCTGGTACAATACCTACCAACTAAGATTACTCACAAACTCCACCAAATTAATTATAATGTACAAAAACTTGTAGTGAAATAAACAAAAAAAATATATTTTCTGGGTTACTAGTAGGAAATTTTAAAATTTCATACCATTGTACCGGACCGTTACGTTTTCCGGTGTTATATTATAGCATATTTAATATGTAAAACACAGAAACGCAAGCATTCGAAAATTGCTTTCCTCAATATATCAAAGATTAGTATTTGGAGATGTCTGACTAATCAACTTGTCGATCGGTATTTTATTTATTTATTTATAATAGACAATTTAAGAGACATTTTAAAAAATGAGCACAAAATATTGTTACTTCAGTATAATCGAAAATTATCTAGACACACACACAGTAGGCACCTACCGTGTACGGCAATAAGGGAAGTTGTATAATTATTCAAATGTAATTTTTATACTTTACTAGCTTTTTCCCGGCATGCGTTGCTATGCCATTTAATAAAGAAATTGTTTCTCCCCACGTGCCTTTTCCCATTCGTCCCGTTCCCCTTCCGCCTCCCCTTCCTCTCCCGCGTCCCTTCTCCTCTTGTGTTCCCACTCTGATTCCTTCACCTTCCCTCTCCCCACTCCACTTCTCCCCTTTCCCGCGAACCCCTTCCCGAATTCCCCTCTCCCGGGTTCCCCTCCCCCCTCCCGCATTCCATAAATTCAGTCCCGGTACCTACATTCATTTTTCAAACAACTGACGTGCCACCCACTGCAATTTTTTTGTACAAATTTCACAATGCCAGTAGTATAGTAGTTTTTTACAAACATTTTCCTGACAATAACGAACATAAAAGAAAAAGAAGTATCCAATTTGGTGCTGTCGTTCGGAAGTTATGTGCGTACATACATTTCGGATATTCATTTTTATTTATATAGATAGATAGATAGATTTTCTACTTAACCTTAAGTTCTTATTCTCTTCCGACCCTTGAGATTATAAATCTGTTCCACTTGTCTTTCACGACTAACATTGTCAAAGTACTAAAAAATCGTTGGATATTTTATTAGGAAGACTTTTATCGGCAGTGTTTATCAGAAATACATATCAACCGCACTGCAAAGTAAACAAACAATATTCATACAACTACATTCCGATAACTACTTGCGATGAAAATGCCGATAAATAATTCTTATTTCTGGGGAAGACAAAGGAATAATTTCCGAATAAATGTCCCATAACTATTGGGATACCCTTATGAAAATTCATCCCGTTATTTGTAAGGTTTTATGTTGCTGTATTGCATATCAATGGTACAGATGACAACAACAACTTGCCTAAAAATAAATAAAAACTATGAGTTATCGGCAATCTTTGCACGAAATTCTGATCAAGGAGTTCAAACGACGCTTAATTTATTCCAACAGCCCTTTCAAGACATCCGCAATTAACATCAAATAAATATGCTACGGTCCCTACATTTTTTAATCCTAGGATTCACTTACTTTATGTTAGATATGATTTGAGATTTTAATGGACACAAGTATTATAATTATGATTTATTTTTGTCTGTGCCCGGGTTCTTTCGGTGAACTGTCTTAAGTATTAGCGACGGATGCGTTTGCCCACCAGCTGCATGGCGGGTTAGATCAGGAGAGGCCGGTTGGTGAGTCTTTATCCAACTGGACGGTCTCCACCCATCACCTTGCACTGTAGCCGGAGGGATGGATATATACAACTGTCACTCCTGGATACACTGACTCCTAGATTCCCACGCACCCACATACTTCCTCCCAACTTCCTTTCCACCTCATAACATCTCCAAAGATGATATAGATTCTGATAGAAATTATTTTACGTAGACGTATGGTGTCAATATAAAATAAATAAAAATTCGGCAATAGATTGGTTCAGATCTTATCTTAGTGATTGAACAAGCAAGTGAAGATAAATAAAATGTTAAGCTATAGTAAATCAGTTTCTTTTAGAGTTCCACAAGGTAGTGTGATTGAACCAATGTTGTTTCTAATTTCGATGAACGATTTATGCAGGCTGAATACTTTACGTAACGTCGTTAGTTTTGCAGATTACACTGCCTTAATTTTGATGGTAAAACTTGGGTTGAAACTTTTGATAGCTGTGTGCTTACGTTGCAAGCTTTCTTGAAAACATTCCTCTGAATGATATTTTTTTGAAAAATTGACCATACAAACGTTTATTAAAATTGTTGACGGAATTACTGAGCGTATAACTGACTGATACTGCTGCTGAATTTTTAAATTTTTAAATGCCAAATTTTCATTAAATTCTGCTTTTGGGTGAAACTTCATCGCAATATGACTATGTATAAGAATATCCCAAGCGCTTGTAAGGATATTTTCCAGGGCCCTTCAAATCTGCAGTAACCCCTAAATTAACCCTAATATGCCTTAGCGGTTATTTTATTCATAGCCCGCTTTACGTAAGTGCAGTTTTGGCTGGGTAAACCTTGCTGAGGCTATGTCTTACCATATTATAAGACAATAGCGCAGAAATCGGCAACCTCCGAATTTGGAGACCGTAATTTTTCCGCTTAGATGGAAATACTTGAGTAGATTAAGCGCAAGATAACACCAATAACCACTGGGATTGGTGATCAGATCTGAAAAGCCAGATACCTCCCTATTTCTTCTTCCCATTTTTTTCCAATCCCCACTACCCTCAACCTCACAACATTACCCTTTTGGGGATGCCTTAGACCCACTGGCTTCAGAGGGTTAGAAGCAAATGGAACTCTAATATGGTAAACACATTTAAAAAAAATAATTAATTGGCTGACTACCTAAACAGAATTGTCGCTGTGAAAAACGCATCTTCTTCTTCTTTTTTGTTTTTAATGGAATATGCACGGTTAAAAGAATGCATTTTAATCAATAACGAGTCTATCTGTTGAATATCTGCTCGATCGGTTAAAGTCCACTTCCAAGATTCCACTTCCTTTGATCAAAGAAATAAAAGTGAAATTAAAATAGACGTAATTAAAAAAAAAAACAGATGTATCTACGAAAAGCACAAAGATGGACGATTACATGCTTAAGTGGAAGTAGAAAAAGGTATTCTTAAAAGGCTTAACGGTTCAATAAACCTAACAACAACAATATTGAGTAATTAAATGGCAACCCAAATAGACCAAGAAGTCACAACTCATAAATCAAATATATTAAATTGTGACTTCTGAGGAACCTACTTATTTAATTTTTAACTTTTATTATCATATATACTTATATATTTTTTTTTTAAAGAAAGACAAACATTCCCGGGTTACGAATAACCCAACAATGTTTGAAAATCTCCTACTACCACCACAGAAAGCCGAAAATGTTGCTTGTGTTGTGATGGAGGACTTAGCCAGCCGAAGAATCGAACACGCGACGCTCGGGTGGGACCCAAGCGTCATGTCCACTCAACCACTGACCAGTCAATATGTTTCTTTTACCTACCGGAAAATTTCGCCATCGATTCATGTCATAATTCTGGTATACAATATTAAAGTCATACAGAATACTAGATATCTGAAATTTTTCTTTGCATCTAACAAACTGTTTTCTCGGCGTGATCCACAGTATTTTCTTCCAATTATTATAATACGGCAATACGGCACAATACGTAGACATGTTGTTGACTCCTCCCTAACAGGGTGGCTGGCGTGGTAAACAAGCCCGTAAGTCAAGATGTGCATAGCGCAGGGCGCAGGGGGCTGTTTCATGAATGCGATCGCTCGGGCAGTCGGCTGTCGGGAGGGAAACACCCAAATAGCAATTCTTCGCCAAATGAACAGGCATCAGGGCTGTCAAGGCTTAAAGCAAACGAATAAGTTTATTAATAACTTCTGATAGTAATAATACCCATGTACATAATATAATGTACATATACATGGTAAAATAGACAGTCCTGATTTAACTAAGCTCATCGAATTTCATATACCCAGTAGAGCAACTCGCTCCAAATTCTTGTTTTAATGTAACAACAACAGGACTGAGTACACGAAACACTCGCTTTTACCTAGATTACATGAAGTTATTAATAGATACGCAGATGTGGCGGATCTATTTAACTGCACGGAAGCTAGGTACAAGAAGGCTATCCTATCATATATCTTCAATAAATATTAATTTTATTTATACTATAGTATTGAATGTAATTGTAGCCCTTTGTGTTATTTCTTAATCAAATGCCACAATTAACTTAACTCTTTTTTATAATTATTTCTTATGTACTACAACTAATATTTTGTGACATGTAATATGTATTTATGGTATATTTATACCGTTAATAAATAAATAAATAAATATCATTGAAGAAGGAGATAATACTAATAATAAAAACAAAAGAAATTTTCGGTTTCATGTTTGGCCGCGCTAATTTAAAAAATCGGAATTCCGAATACTTATAGTCTGTCAAAATAGAGTAGAAAATATAAAAACTGGAACTACTAAATTTGTTGACTGGCAACACCAATTTAACTGTCAAATATTTTTTTGAAGTGCAATGACACTGAATGGATAGAACACAGTAAACCACATTTTAAAAACATTTTTTTCTTCATGATATAAATTTTATTAAAAGGTGATTAATAAAGCGATTTGCTTTAATTTAATTTAACATAAATTTGAATTTAACAATAGATAGAAGGAAGAATCACTAATGGTGAGTTTAGTTAGACTACTTTTAGATCTGAATGAGTTCAATATATTCAGATCTAAAATTAGAGACATGATCTAAAGCCCAGGCAACGCTAAGTACTTTATCTAGTATTAAATAAATGTGAGCAATTTCTAACCTGTGCTTTATATTTTATTACATTATTATAGTTATTATTTATTATGTTAACACAAAATTGCAAAGGTATAATAATAATAAACCTATATTCAATTCTAAATTTTGAGATCGGCGGGTATCTATACTGCAATGAAAAAAAAAAAATTCCACTATTTTGCCTTTTTAATTTTTTATGAAAATGTAGGTTACACAGTTTTACTTTAACACCATGAGTTATATGTTTAGTATTGCCATTTGATCAACAGTGGCGCCCTCATATATTTTCTACTCTTTTTTGACAGACTATACGGAAATATAAAATGCTCACTGTGGTTTAAAGCCAGTGAATCCATCTATATTTCACCATTTATCTATATTTTTTGGTTCGGCATGTAAAGCAAATGAACGAAGAAAGGAGTGTAGGGAGAATACATAACGCTTATGTGACTGGTAGAAGAATTTGTGGATGCTCGAAGAAGACATGGCACGGTCAAGTGAATCAGATACTTGAGACCGTGTTGTTTGGCAGTTTGTTCCCTCTGAAATGGCGTGATGGTTAGTTAATTAGTTTAGTTTATTAAAAAAGACACATTTTAATTCATGAACAGAGGACCTTCTGCTGGGTTCCAGTCTCAGAGGTGTCAATATCTTTTTCTGAAGACTAGACTTGAAGCAATTGATGTCGCATATTAAAAATAAAATGGATAAAAAATTATCCAGACACTATATAGATAGCATTTAGTTCGGGTTTGAATCTTTCAATCATATATAAAGATAGCAGCCAATAATATGTGCGTTAAGGAAATGAATATAATGTTGGTATTTCTTAGTCAAAGTTTCATACAGTTAAAAGTGACCGAATTGGATTTAGACATCTTAGCTCAGTTGGTAGAGCTATTGCCATGAAAGCAGATGGTCCTGGGTTCGAGTCCTAGAGGTGCCAATATCTTTTTCTGATTTTCTGTGTCCAGATTTTCGATTGCGTCTTCATTTAATTAAATATTACAATGTGAGGTTATTTCTCATAAAGTTAAAAATAATAATATAAATAACCTACCTACATACAGCCACCCAAATTTGGGGAGCTATCGCACAATGGCATGAGCGGTGATGCCGAAATTTGGGTAGCTATCGCTCGTGTTGTTGGTTCACTCTTTCAAATTTCAAATCATAAAATTTGAAAAAAACTGAATTCATGTTAACGATTTCTCATAACATATACAAAATAGTGAAGATTCAAAACTTAAAAGTAAATTATTTCATTTATTAAAAGAAAATAACTTAGTTTACATCACTTTATTTTTTATTTTTTTATTTTTTTAAATATTTTATACTATCAACATGTTTCGTGAACCATGTTCACTTCTTCAGGAATAAAAGTATACTTGAAGAAGTGAACATGGTTCACGAAATATGTTGATAGTATAAAATATAAAAAATAAAATAAAAATAAAAAATAAAGTGATGTAAATGGATGTAAACTAAGTTATTTTCTTTTAATAAATAAATTATGACATCACAAAGTAACAACCTTTTAGAAGAAGTTTACTTCGAAAAATTAAATTATTTCAGTTGACTATCGAAATTTAGGCAACCACATTACTTCAGTGGGTGTGTGAAATGATTCCAGCTGCCTCTATTCTTTATTCTTGTGAAAACGTTAATTTTATTTTTTTTTATTATGCGCCAACGAGTTTAAATCTTTATCGTGATCTTTGAGACATGGCGTGGGACTAATAAAATAGTTCTACTATTTTCATTCAATTCCACAATAGTAACCCTGGCGAAAGCTCTCCACTGGAAAAAGTTCATTGTTAGTAGACTATTATTCGTCGAGCAAGATTAGGTATTTTTGTAAGCTTCCACGTAAAAGTTACAATATGAAGGTATGTATCTATATATATTCCACCAGCAAAGGAGCTCTCTAAGCTCTGTAAACTCTGTTTAAACAAAAAGCACGAACAAAGAAGGGGTATTGATTTACGCGATACAAAGGCATTGTTTTCATTAAATACAAATGTTTATTTATCTTCTACGTTTTAAATGGTAACCTTATCACAACTACCATATAGCGACCTTAACTTATCATCGTGATCACTGATCATATAACGGGTTAATAAACCTTTCACGAAAATACGGGATTCGTTGGGCTGCTTCTGATTAGCGCAACGAACTTTGTGGTTGAAGTTCGGAGTTTACCAGTCGTGAGCGAACTTTTCATCAAGACCTAAATAATGTCTGTCATTATTATTCTAATTTATATACTGCATGCAGTGTACATGTGGACATGAATTCTGTTATACTGACTATTGAAGAACTTTTGTTAATATATTGTTGAAAAAAAGCCCTTGGGTTAGATTAATTCAGTTTGATCATTGACGACAAAGAAACAATTTTTTATTGGGATGTACAAAATTTATCATATGTAATTATATTTTCGATTATGATATTACAAAAAATTCAGCATAAATTGCAAAGTTATATTTACTACTAACTCGGTCTACCTGTAGAAACAATAAATTGAAACCACTTGATGAAAGAATTCAAATTATTAAAACTCTCACACAGAGACTTATTTCCGACATTACTTTTTTTTTAATTGTCAATTATTCAGGTTCTGTCTGTAATAGACAGCCCTGAATTATTGAGCTTAATTACCTTCCACATACCAACAAGAATTACTCGATCTAAAATTATTTTTAATTGCAACAATAAAATCAGGACTGAGTCATTTAGATACTCACTTTTACCTGGATTGCAAGCAGTTGTAAATCTGTCTTGGAAAAAGTAGATGGGTTCAACTGCACGGAATATAGTTACAAACAGGCTCTTATAACATACTCCAACAAATCAATGTTTGCATAATACCTACTATTCTTCTCCATGGATCCTTTATAATTTAATAAGCATATTTTTCTTCAGGATTACTTTTCCACAAAATTATACGAGTACCCAATGTATATTGCCCATACCTGCGTACGAATATATTAGGGAGTTTGGAAAGGTGCCACTACCAGGCAGTGGTTGTTTTAGAAATGATTCAAACAATGGTTAGACATCATAATATGTTTTTGTTTATCTCGATAATAAATGAATAATATTTATTGGTAAAATGGTTGTTTGGTGGTCTCTCTGGACTTTCAGAGACATTTTTTTTATTTTTTTTTTATTAGTAATAGAAGGTACATAAATTACAAATAATTTTTTTACAGTAATTAATTACATAGTAGAATATTTGATGTACCCCCATAAATAAGCAAGGCTTGTGTGTATGGGGGGGTGTTATTGTATTGCTTTTTTTTATATCATTCAGTTTAAGTTTTCAGTATAATTTTTGAGGTGAGTTATAAAATTTTTTATATCGGTATTCATGTTTCTAATTTTTTCTGGTAATGAATTAAAAAATTTTGCTCCGAGATATTTATGACTCAATTGTCCAATTTTTTTTTTACATTTTGGAGTGGGAAGTATTGATGTTTGTCTAAGACTTCTGTTATTTTTAAAGGGTGCAACTTGATTTTTAATATTATCTTTATAAATTTGTAATGTTGCACGATAAAAGTATAATGCACTTAATTTTCTGACCTTAAATTGTTTGAATAAAAGTTCTGACGAATATGAGTAGGGTTTTTTTTAAATTGTTTTTATTATTAGTTTTTGTGATATGTAAATTGTTTGTGTTTGATTTTTATATGTACCGCCCCATCCTATAATGCCGTATTGTATAATTGATTGGCAGAAAGCGAAGTATGTGGTTCTAAGTAATTTTTTGTTTAAAATATCTCTTAAACATCTAAATATATATGTTAGTTTCCTTATTCTGTTGTTCAGAATATTTATGTGTGGAGACCATTTTAAACGTTGGTCTATTGTTATGCCCAGGTACTTAATATCAGTTTTGCTTTCTATTTTTGAACATGATATATTACATTTGTGGTTTTCTGTATTTGTCACAGAGTGGATTATTAAGTTTATTTCTTTAGGTGTTTCTTGTTTTTTAATGAAAAATGGTAAATAATAGGTTTTTTTAGAATTTAAAGTCAACAGATTTTTATCAAACCATAATTTTAGTGCATTGATATCTGTATTTGCCATTTTGTTTAATTCAGACCAGGTGTTTGCTTTTAGTAGTAGGACTGTATCGTCAGCGTAGGAGACAATGTCTCCATATTTAGAAATATTGAATATATCATTGACATATATAATAAATAACAATGGTCCCAAAACTGTACCTTGGGGTATTGAAAAATCGCTATATTTTGAATCGCTGACTTGATTTAGTAATTTTACTTGTTGTGGTCTTTCATGTAAATAACTAGCTACCCATGCTAAGACTTTCCCATTAATTCCTATAGATTTTAATTTATTTATTAATTTTTTATGTGATATGCTGTCGAAAGCTTTTTTCAAGTCTATAAATATTCCGATACATTTTTTATCGAAATCTAGGGCCGTATATAAATAGTTGGTTATTTTTGCTATCGCGTCGTGAGTACTTGTATTTTTTTTGAAGCCGAATTGATTATTATTAATTATTTTATTTTCATCTAAGAATGTCCAAATTTGTTTTTTTACAATTTTCTCATATATTTTTGATATATTTGATAGAAGGGAAATCGGGCATTCGATCGGGAAGGGAAATTTTCGGGAAGGGAAATCGATCATTAAAATATATTGTGCGGAATGCGGAATAACCAACCACAACTGGGCCACAGATGGCATTGAAGTATCCTTTTCAATACAAAATGTGAATTATTCAAAATATTATTGTGACACGATAAAGCGCAAACTGCCAATTCATTGTAATTATTTTACTATAGAACTGTGAATTTTGCTGTAGTCGAATCAACTTGAAACCTAATCTGTGTCTATCACAAAACTCTAACTTGAAGTGGAAAACATCTAAAAGGCGCATATGCAGCGAACGGCACTCTGTAAGGTCGGTGTCTTTGTTTTTCTTTGGGATACATTTTTGTGTCCGAGAAAAGTAAATTCACTGGACAATTGTTGAGGTATTTTGTCCAGAAAGTTTGATGTTATTTATATTTATTATAAATCACTGATGATTCAGATTGTTTTTTGACGACCTCCATAGTCCAGTGGGTAAGACTCTTGACTCACAATCCGGAGGTCGCGGGTTCGAACCCGGCATGCGCAAATAAATTTTATTTGATTAATTTGTGTTATTTCACAATTAATTCATTTAAAATAATATATAGTATATTTGCGGCATGTTCCAGACTGGAAGATACTATCAGTATCGCCCTGGTGTAACACCACCATTCAGAATTGAAACGTTGCTTGAAAATGGCTTTAGTCGTGTTTAGTGACCAGACCTGAATAGCCAGGTACTTCCCAACCTTCCTCTTCCCCACCTCCTTCCCCTCTCCACTACCTTTAGCCTCACAACATATCCCAATTGGGGATGCCATAGTCTCACTGGCTCCAGACGGGAGCAGTTGAGATTCTTGTGCGGTATTTACTGTAAAAAAAAAAAAAAACACATAACACATAACATAATATTCGACGCATGTTCGATGCTCATGTTCGACGCATGGGTGCGGCACCTGGAAGGTTAAATGTACTAAACTATTATATTTTGCCTATGTAAGAAGTCAACTTGAGTACAATTCTCCAGTCTGGAACCAACATTATAACATACATGTACAAGCTGTTGAAAGAATACAAAACCAATTCTTACGTTTTCTAAATTTTAAAATGGGTATTCTAGCAATTACGTTGAACTACAACCCAACGTCAAATAATATGAATATGCTCAAATTGTCAGACAGAATAATTTTCACTGACTTTTTATTTATATATAAAATTCAAAATGATTTAGTTGATGGTCCGGTAGCGTATTTACAATCCCTACCGCGTTTCAGTCGCTTTAAATTTTCAATATCAAAATTTAAATATTTAGAAATAAAATTATTAATTTCTAATATACACATTGGAAAGATTATTTTATCTAGATTTTAGAACAATTTTTGTTTTTGCAACGTGATAAAAATTATCAACATAGAGGTGTATTTACAATATATGGGAATAATATTAAAATTTAAATATTTAGAAATAAAATTATTAATTTTTAATATACACAACAGAAAGATTATTTTATCTAGATTTTAGAACAATTTTTGTTTTTGCAATGTGATAAAAAATAACCAATATAGAGGTATAAATAGTCGTTACCGTGACTGAATCGGTATAGGTTTTGTAAATACGCGGTCCGGTATTCTTGAATTGATAAGCTTCCGGATACCACTACGTAATACTAGAAGTCAGGATTTATTTCAGTGCAGAAAATCTGGGACTAACTACAATACGTATTCTTCTTTGCCCAGAATACTAATCGAGGGAAATAAATATACTGTGGTGAACGTATGTCTTGCGGTATGAAAGAGACATGCGTGTATGAGTGAGACAGCATGAGGAACGTATAAAAGGGTGTGATTGCTGTCTACCGTCCTCTTTGGATTATCGCTTCGTAAGAAGCACTACCTGTACCATATCTCGGAATAAACTCGCTAAGTCTACCTACGAGTATTTATTGTTCAATCTCCCTGAACTGAGAGCACAATATAGAGGAATCTGGATCCATACAAAGGAGTCCAGAAAGTAATGTTGATACCGGCCACGGTCATCACATTTGGCGCAGCCGATAAAGGAACGAGAAGCAGCCAAAATCACATTTGGCGCAGCCGATAAAGGAACGAGAAGCAGCCAAAATCACATTTGGCGCAGCTGAAAAGGAACGAGAAGCAGTCAAATCATATCACATTTGGCGCGGTTTGAAAAGAACCACGGGCAGCCAAATTGTCACATTTGGCAGTCGAAAGAGGAATCCGAGATTGAGGCTACAGGGGCAACAGGCAAGAGCAGCAGATATTGGCATCCGAGGAACAGCAAGGCGCTGGTTTGGTTATTCAGTGCCGAGAATCAGGAGCATACACGTAAGGCGTGGATGGAGAAGTCCGGGTCTTCAGGAGAAGACCAGAGACCAGGTGCAGACCTCACGGAAGGCGTGCCGGGCATTTGAAGGACGACCAGGGTTCAGGAGCCAGAAGACGGTCCGCGAAAGGGCGAGATCGGAGCAGCAGCATCAAGTCAACAGAGTCGTGAGTTGAGTGCTGTTTGTAAAATTTTCTGCTTTTATTGATTGTATCTGTGTGAAGATGGAAGGGGGAGAACTGCCCAGGTTTTGTCATTTGAGGGACAAACTGGAGACGTTCGTGTTGCAATACGAACAGTTCATCCTCGTCAATGATGACAAGTTAAATTCGGTAGAAAAAAAGAGAGCGGTTTTAATATCTCATTTACACACAGAGACAATAGATTTATTGATTGATTTGTGTTTTCCTAAAAAAATTACAGATATTACGGTCGAAAATTTATTGTTATTACTAGAGAATCATGTAGGTATCAAACGAAATGTTTTCAAAGAGCGCGAAATTTTTTTTGCTATGAAACAAAAAAGTTCAGAATCGGTTAATGATTATATAGCACGGTTAAGAAATCTCGTTAGATTTTGCAAATTCGAGGACAGACTTGAATATAATTTAAAAGATGTTTTTGTCACCGGTCTTCGAGTGGGGCGTATTAAGGAGAAATTATTTGTAGAGGCTGAAAACTTTTCATTAAAAAAGGTTATAGAATGTGCTATTGCTATGGATTCATTCGAGGTAATGAATAAGCAAATTAAAACGGAAAGTGTTGATTTAGTAAATAAATTTAAAAATACATCGAACAATTTGTCACAAAAACAAAATTCGGTAGGTAAACATTTTTTTAGAACTTCGGACAAGAATGTTACATCGTACAGAGCGAGGTCAGCGGACCGAACAAAGTGTAAACATTGCGGGAATTATCACGATTCAGTAAACTGTAAATTTAAAGACGTGTTTTGTTATAAATGCAGAGTAAAAGGGCATATTGGGAAGATATGTCGCGGTTTAAAATATAATAACATTTCTTCAGTGTTCGTAAATACGCAGGAACATAAAAACATGTTGCGGATAAACGCAGTATATTGTGAACCAATATTGTGCAAAGTTTTAGTGAATAATGTGGAACTAAACGGTTTATTGGACACAGGGGCGGCAATTTCGATTTTAACGGACGAAGATTATGTTAAACATTTCAAACATTTGATGTTAAAACCAAAGGATTTAACCTTAATGGGTTACGCTAACTGTAAGTTAAATTTATTGGGTTGTATCTTATTAACAGTTGATTTTAACGGTTATAGGGAAATGTTAGAATTTTGCGTAGTAAAACAGGGAACAATTACGGTTCTAGGGCGTGATTTCATTAAAAAGTTTAATATTGGATTTACGGGCTTACAATCTACTTTATCCCAGGAGGGAAGTGAAAATGTTTCTCACAATATGGTTGAGAATAATACTAGTGTAATTGATAATTTAATTCGGAAATTCCCGGAGGTTTTTTCGGAGAAACTGGGTAAATTCAATAAATATAAAGTGCATTTGAAATTAAAAGAGAATGCGGAACCGAAATTCTGCAATCCGAGAAATATACCGTTTGCCTTAAAAGCAAAGGTTGAAGCGGAATTGGGCCGGTTACAATCGGAAGGTATTTTAGTTCCGGTAAACTATAGTAAGTTTGCATCACCAATCGTTCCCATAGTAAAAACTAACGGCGAAATAAGGATTTGCGGTGATTATAAGGCAACAATAAATCCACAGCTAGTGGTAGATAAATATCCGATGCCACGGATAGAATGGTTATTTTCTCAAATGGCGGGTGGAATAATTTTTTCCAAGATTGACTTGAGGCAAGCGTACCTACAATTAGAACTAGATGAGGAAAGTCAGGATTTCACAACTATATCTACTCATTTAGGATTGTTTAAATTCACGAGATTAGTGTTTGGGATTAATAGCGCACCAGCTATTTTTTGTAAAACGATAGCTTCATGCTTGCAAGGTTTGAAAAAAACAGCGGTATTTTTAGATGATATTGTGGTAACAGGAGATTCGGAAGAAGAACATAATGAGAATTTAACAGCAGTGTTAAATAGATTAAAAGATTGTGGATTTAGTGTAAATATTCACAAGTGTATTTTTAAGGCGTCATCAGTAACTTTTCTAGGGTTTGAAGTTTCAAAGGAAGGAATTAAACCATTGAAAGACAAAACTATCGCGATTAGTAAGGTATCGCAACCTACAGACATTACGGAATTACGAAGTTTTTTGGGGTTAGTGAACTTTTACAGGTCATTTGTACCTAACATGTCTGTACTTCTAGATCCGTTACATAATTTATTGAGGAAAAATACACATTTTGAGTTTAATCAAGATTGCTTGGAAGCTTTTAATAAAATTAAGTCAATTTTATGTGATGATAGAGTGCTAGCTCATTATGATCCGGATGTAACATTGAAGATTGTTACAGATGCCTCAACAAAAGGGTTAGGAGCGACGCTTTTACATTGTTATGATAATAATTTACAGAGACCGATTTCTTTTGTTTCTCGAAAATTAACTGAAGCAGAAAAGAAATATTCAATTTTGGATTTAGAAGCAACAGCTATAGTGTTTGCGTTAAAAAAAATTTTTGAGCATATTTATGGAAGGGAATTCATTTTAGAAATAGATAATGAACCGTTATGTAGAATTTTTGGTGATAAGAAAGGTATCCCAGTATTAGCGTGTAACAGACTTCAACGTTATGGGGTAATTCTGTCGTCGTTCAATTATAAAGTACAGTACGTGAAATCAGCATTGAACTGTTCGGACTATTTGTCTCGGGTTCCTGTCGAGGAACCAGTTCACGTAGAGAATGACTTTGATACTCAAATTCTAAGTTTATTTAAAAATAACAGAGATTTACCTATAGATGTAGAGGAAATTAAATCGGAATCAAGTACAGATAAAATTTTATTGGAAATTAAACATTATCTCAGAACAGGGTGGCCAAATAAAATAAACAAGGAGGATTCAAAATGGATTTACTGGATTAAACGGAATGAGTTATCCATAATTGATGATTGTTTTTTTTTGGAATCATAGGCTAATAATTCCAGTAAGTTTAAGAGAAAAAATTTTAAACTTGTTACATAGATCTCATCTAGGTATAGCAAAGATGAAAGGTTTAGCCAGAGTTATATTTTGGTGGCCAGGGATAGATGGAAATATTGAACTTTTAGCGAGAGGATGCGAAATTTGTTCAGAGGTTCAACCTTCGCAACCAAAGAGCGAATTGACTCCGTGGCCTATAACGGAAGAAATATGGAGTAGGGTGCATATTGATTATGCGGGCCCAGTTGCAAATAAATATTTTCTTGTAATTATTGACTCAACCTCAAAATGGTTAGACTGTGTAGAAGTAAAGTCTCCAAATTCGTATAACACTATTAAAATATTAAAGGGTTTATTTAGTTATTTCGGGAGTGTACAGACAATAGTTTCAGATAATGGAGCCGCTTTCATGTCAGCGGACTTCAAAGAGTTTTGTGAGATGAATAACATCAAACATTTAACTACTCCGGTAAATCATCCACAATCAAATGGTCTAGCAGAAAACGCGGTTCGAACGTGTAAAAATTTAAAAAAAAAAATGATGATAAGAAATAAGTTTCAGTCAGGTTATGAGGAAAAATTAGGAAATTTTTTAATTGATTACAGAAATGCACCACACTGTACAACTGGCTTAGAACCTGCAGTTGTAATGTTTGGAAGGAAACTAAGGTCAAACTTAAACAGTTTTGTACCGAGAGGGGGGAGAGATAAGGATAATAGAATTAAGAAAGAAACAAAAATTAAGATGTCTAAATGTCAGGAAAATCAAAAATATTATTATAAAAGAAATAATAAAGAATCGGTGGGTTTTTCGATTAATCAAAAGGTAATGGTTAGAGATTTCAGAGACCAAAACAATGATAAATGGGTACCAGGGAAAGTGTATAAACAATTAGGAAAAAAACTTTATATAATTGAGGTAAATTTAAATGGTAAAATTATGTTTTGGAAAAGGCATTTGGATCAGTTGTCTAAATTATGTGTGTCATGGGAAAAGAAACACAGCAATCCTTATGTCGCGTCTGAGACGAAGATACTGTCGTATGATGAATACGATGTCTCCAGCTTTGGCCTGGATGACAGTCTAATGGGTTTTTCTCCTTCTCATTCCAGCCCCAGTGATCCAGTGGCGTCAACGTCGGGAAATTGGAAGGACCGACTACGACCACGAACACACAGATGAGTCAATGAAGGCAGCACTCAGCTCTCGACTCAACATGAATTACTTACATTGTAAATATTGGAATATTTTATGTATTGTAAATAATTATCAGTTCATGTTGTGTAACTGTCTTCGGATTTAAGTGTGGAGGGATGTGGTGAACGTATGTCTTGCGGTATGAAAGAGACATGCGTGTATGAGTGAGACAGCATGAGGAACGTATAAAAGGGTGTGATTGCTGTCTACCGTCCTCTTTGGATTATCGCTTCGTAAGAAGCACTACCTGTACCATATCTCGGAATAAACTCGCTAAGTCTACCTACGAGTATTTATTGTTCAATCTCCCTGAACTGAGAGCACAATATAGAGGAATCTGGATCCATACAAAGGAGTCCAGAAAGTAATGTTGATACCGGCCACGGTCATCACATATACCAAGTCAGTAAACAGTAAATATAAAATATTGTTTCTAAGCAGTTCAGTTATTTACAATAAATACTGCATATTTCTTACCATTCATATGTAAAGCCCCGAAAAAGGGCGTTAATCAATCAATAAATAAATAATATTTACGTTACTTTCTAGAGTTATTGTTGATGCTAGTACCGCTTTTGTAAAATACCACAATTCAGAATCGAAAGATTACTTGAAATTGTTTTATCCGCGTTTAGTGGACAGATTTATTATAGCCGTGTACATTACAACCTTCCCTCTTTGTCATTTTATTCGTATTCCGTAAAAGAAGTACAATCCAAAATGATCATATGAAACCCACCTAAATCTCGTAAGAAAATTTTAGCTTGTTTACCCACCTACAATATTTTATATTTCGATGGATCCTGTCGATGAAAGTTCTCGCCGATCAATCGCATGATTTAACCGTTTTTAAATTAAGATTTATTAAGTGGAACGGCTGAAAATATCAACCAAACTGAAAAATATTTTTTTTAATCAAAAGTTATATTCCACATCCTAGTTCTGACATGCTATTTTATTTATTTTTGTTTTCAATGTTGATATAATGGTTATTAATGAATTCAATTTGCTTCCTTTTGGAAGCAACTTTGGAATATTTATGTTTGTGAATAACATATTTATTAATAAAAAATATCTTGCCTTATGTACTGTTTTAACCGGTTCTCTCAGAATGAAACCAACTCAGAACCACCTCAGAAAGGCAAGGCCATTAAAAGCTATAAAAAATTATTTTAAAATGGCCGCTAACCCTAACCTAACTAAGCTTTTTAACCAATTTTTTAAATAATTTTTTATCACCACTCTTAATGACCTTTCTGTGAAAGTTCTCTCTTGGAGTTGGTTTCATTCTGAGTTGGCCGGTCACAGTTTTAACCTAATGAACAATAAAATAAAACATAAAACATCGTAAAAGATGCGTTTTTTGGGTAGTAATTTTAATTTATATTCGACAAATTTATGTGCCGACCGAATAGGTCATTTGTAATTTAAATTTACACCTTTTAATAATTTTTTTTTATTTTTTATTTTATATTTCATCATTGTATTTATAATGAATTTAGTAAAATTATTTTAATGACCTTTATTTTATAATTTAAAATACAACAAAAAATAAAGTAGCACATATTAGGTGCTAGGTATTTGATATACTTCTTCTTTTTCGTATGCCCTAGTTCCCCCCGACGCGACATTGGCGATCACTCTGGAAAATGTCTGTCTATCAATTTTTTCATTATTTTTTATTTTTGTTTAAAAATTGCATACAATTGGAATTTATTACCCGCTAAGCTACTGCAAGTAGCTTGTCAGCAGGAGATTAGTTCCACAGATTAGTTTCAACCACAAATTAAATAATCATAAACGCATTAGCGTAGCAACAATATACACAAATACACATACACATGTAACATATCTACCACCATTGTGATGTGGAATAGGAATTTTTTTTTTAATTATCATGAAAAAGTTGAGCAACATAATAACAGCAATGCATTAGTAGTTAATCACATACTTGCAATTTAATGCATGGTAAGAAAGAGCAAAATATAACCTTAATACATAAGGTTACCCCCTAAGAGCCATGATTTTAACATCAGTGGGAATTTTGTTATAGAGCAATTTTCTTTAAATTCGTATGGCAATTTGTAAAATATATTATCTGATATATACCTTAAATTCAAAATTAAGATTTGCGTGAAACGGGCCGCGCATCCGTTCCCCTTATTCCACATAATATTATAAAACATAATAAAACTTATAAATAACTGAGAATCGGGAGGTGGGTATAGGAACCTCCGCCTCCGGGATCATTTATTGGAAATCCATCACCTCTGCCATAGGTCACAAGTGGTTCACTACACAAGTGGTTCACTACGTTTGGTGAGTTAGCAGGGGTGCCCGGGTTCATTGGGTCAGATTTATCAAGATCTTGGCGGCGGATGCATCTGTCCACAAACTGCGTTGCAGGCCGGATCGGGAAAGACCGGTTAAGGGAGATATTTTGACCTCCACAGCAGGACTCTTTAGGAACTTTGCCTTGCACAGGCTGTGGAAGGATATATGCATACGCGTACGTCCGTCTCTCCTGGACACACTGACCCCCAGATTCTTACCTACCCTCATACATTTTTCCTTACCAGAACTTCATCTCCTTCCTTTCCCTAAAAAAAACCACCACACAGCATCCCCAAAAATGACATAGGCCCTGTGAAAAATATATGTTCTCAGGGCCTCCTGTGCGATATACTGTAAGAAAAAAATAAAAGGGATATATATTTTGTATTTGTTTAGCCATAATAGTATTTTTCACTGGAGTTCCTCATTCTAAAATTCCGAAAGATAATACTAGATACATAAGATGCTGTTACAATAAAAATATCTGCTGTCATGCAAATATAATAAGATAGCATCTGTTACATAATAAAGATGAACCGAAATGATACACACGAAGAGAAGGTAAATGGTAGAACAAGTCTATAGGGACATCGAAAAGCTAACCTTTCCAAGGAGAAAATGAAAATTCTCTGAGGTAGAAGACAAACAGAAAAATGAAAACCGCAAAGCACTGAAAAGGGAAAACTCACTTTGAATCTGTTTATAGAATTTTAAGAAGTAAACAATATAATATTGTTCGCGTTTTATGTTTGGTGTGCATGAGATTCTTATGTGCATTATTATTTGTTTTGTGTGCATGAGAGTCTTATATACATTATCATGTATGCATATGATAATGTAAAACTTAGATGGAGGAAGGAATCTCGGTTTTGTTAGCAAGGCTGCGCCATACTCATAGTCTGTCGCATTAACATAATGATAATGCTCGAAGCCGAAGTCGTATGTATAATGTATGTTATTATTATAACATTTGTGTTTTAATTTATGAAATCAGAATGTTTCTTTTAAAAAATACTTGTTGCTGTGTTGACTCGATGCCATCATTTTCCGTTTTTCTAGATATTACTGTTAACGCATAGAAAATGAAGTAACGCATAATTTATTTAGAGTAAATTCACATTGTTTTGTTCAGCCCTTTGGGATGTTTAAGGTATGCCAGGTATTTAAGGTTAAGTCGGGTAAGAAATGTGGTACATACCCTAGGTCTAGGCTAGGATGTCTCCTTTCGACTTATAAATCCTACATTAAATTATACTACCCCGTGATTTTTATGGGTCTGCGCTAATCCAATATAAAGAAATTAGTCAAGGATTTAAGTAATTTTTTACCAAGTATTGTGTGTATAATTAACGTTATACTATCAGTATTTATTAATTTATTTTAGAAAGAAACATGAACGTTTCGAGATCCCAAAATACGATGACTTGTATTCTGAAGTGGTAAAGTTCGTGGAAAGTATAATTAACGTGAATAATAAGTTTACAAAATTAATCGCTTCATATTCTGCTCCATCCTTCTACAATTTACCCTTTCAACTCCCGCAGGCACACGAAAATGTTTGCACAGAAAATGAATTTGTTGCGGAACAATGTTTTAGGCCAATTGCATGCCGAGTAACAAACCAAGAGGCAATGTTAAGTATAATAATACCAAACTCGATATACGCCTTTACTTATGAAAGTAGACCATCATTCTGTTTTTACAATTGACTGAGAGTATCGATGTCCTGTTTTAACGAAGCTATTTTGGAAATCAATGAATGCACCGAAAGGACTAAAAACATCATCATTTGTAATTCACCCGAAAACATTAATCCAACTTCGACTAGCAAACTAATCGATGACTCGTAAAAAGTGTTGAAAAATCAACGTCATTCAAAGTGGAATTCACCAACACTACAACAACGAAAATATTATTAAGTAAACGTCATCTCCTGAAAAAAACACAAGGGTATATCCCGATGCTACACTTTTTCTACAAAATCATCTAAAAAAACTTAGAGAAGAATTGGAAACACGGAAGCAAGTAGCGAAAACGATATTAAGTTAAAATATATAGATGATATCCCTAAAATTGTGCAAATTCCACAAAAAAACTCTAAATTCAAGATGTACTACCAGAACTCTCGCAAAAAAATTAAACCACAATCTTTACACCATTACGACTACCCGAATTCTGGAGAATGAAAGCGGCCGACGAAAAACGCTTATCATAAATGCCCTAGTACATAATCTAGACAAAGAGAAATGGCACGATATTTTTAATTGTAATGATACGAATGAATGCTTCGAACTATTTGAAAAAAAATTATCAACGCACGTAAGTACTGCACATTCTATTGATTCCAGAAAACAATCATCAAAATTTAAACCGGTTAAACCATGGATAACTTTTGGATTAATTGTATCAATCAGACACAAAGAAGCAATATACAAAAAATTAATCCAACAACCTACAAACGAAACCTTAAAAAAATACCTGAAAGCATAAAAAAACAAACTAACGTATTTAATAAAAAACACAAAAGAAAACTATTTTCGGCGAAAACTAGAAGCAACGGAGAACGATGCAAAAAAAGTCTGGAATGTTGTAAATGAAATTATAGATAAGAAAAAACATAAAAAAATGATATACATAGTATTACACATAAATGAAGAAAATCCATCAGCTGCTGCTAACATATTTAACAACTTTTTTGCAAATGTAGGCAAAAATCTTGCAAATCAAATACAAAAAATACCGTTTAATGACGAACAGAACATTAACGTCAATATCTTAAACAAAATTGACATGTTTCCCCTTACTTCAGCCCAGGAAATCGAACACATCATTTCAAGCATGAAGGGAAGATCGGCACCAGGTTTCGATGGAATTACTGTCGAAACACTAAAAGCTATCAAAAAACATATTTCAAAACTATTAACGCATTTAATCAACATTAGTCTTCAAAGCGGAATATTCCCAACGATATATAAACAAACCATCATCACTCCAATTCATAAATCTGGCAACCCAGAAGAAGTGACAAATTATCGTCCAATATCGCCGATTTCAAACATTGCCAAAATCTTTGAAAAAATTATCAAAAAAAGATTAACCGAATTTATTAACAAAAATAACCTAATTCATGACAACCAATATGGATTTATGAAATCTAGAAGTACCCAAGATGCGATTGCCAAATTATCGAACATTATTCAAAACACATTAGACAAATCTTTGAAATGCCTAGGAATCTTCATAGATCTTAAAAAAGCTTTCGATAGTATTTCTCATGATAAACTTATTAAAAAATTAAACTGTGTTGGGATAAACGATAAAGCTCTAAAATGGATAAAAATCTATTTATTTGAACGACACCAAGTAGTCAAGATAAACAACTCCCTAAGTCTACCACTAACAAGTAATTTTGGGATACCTCAAGGCACAGTCCTAGGCCCCCTACTATTTATAATATATGTCAACGATATTTTTAAACTACCACATAACGTAGACATAATATCATATGCCGATGACACAGCTATCATAGTGAATGGGATCGACTGGAATAGAGTAAACGAACAAGCAAATAATATCATGAACATCTTAAAACATTGGTTTGACACAATATTCTCTCATTGAACACTAACAAAACATACTACATACACTTCTCAATCAACAAACTAAAAATACTCCCCAACACTAAAATAATTATCCACAATAACAAATGTAATAAAATCACATGTATCCAAGGCTGTTCAACATTGAAATCAGTACCAGAAATTAAATATCTCGGAGTGATAATAGAACAACATATGAAGTGGAAGAGCCATATCTGTGAATTGGTTAAGCGTATCAGAAAGTGTATATATATATTCATAAGATTAAGAAATATTTTAAAACTCAACAATCTAAAAAGAGTATACTATGCACTAATCCAGTCTTTAATTCAATAGGGAATAATTGGATGGGGGGGGGGGGGGTCATACAACAATATTCTAACCCCTGTCAAAGTGATCCAGAAACTAATCATTAAAGTAATCCTAAAGAAACCATCCACTTATCCAACAGAAACGCTCTTCGCAGATTTCACGGTGCCTCGAGTAGAGAATATCTTCAAGAAAAATGCAATTATCCAAATTTACAAAGATAATATCATCAAGAAATTTGAAACTCACCAATCAAAAAGATATGAAGACAACATCAAAACACCAAAATTTAATACCAAACTAATGCAAAACAATTACATCTATTTAGGAATAAAGTTTTTCAACAACATTCCCATTGAAATAAAAAAAACCAAAGACATCAATAAACTGAAACTCAAACTGAAGCTACACATATCATCAGGAATAATTAACTAAATAATTACCTGTTTTTCTCTTTTTTACTATTTATTTTTAATACATATTCATCTCTATTTTATTTAGATTTTTAGAATTTCTCCTAAGTGCACAATATCTTAGTATGTAACCGTATCCTTTGTATGTACACCTACACATATAGATGATCCAGAAGTCTCAATTTATCCTATTATATACTTACTTATTACATAATGTTGTTCTATTTCAGGTATAGTTAGTGTAACTCGCTCATCAAGCACAAGAACTAGCTTCTTCTTTGGTGAGATTGCAATGTTTAAATAATTTCTGTACCGCTATGTAATTTCTAAAACTCCACTGTACAATTATATAACTATATTAAATTTAAAAAAAAAAATAAAAAAAATAAGTATGCACAACATAAGTAGGTATCAGTATTCGATAAGTAAATTGTTTACAAAGGAGTTCAACCAGTATATTCGTATTTGGGCTCAGGCTACAGTAGATTCCATAATTATTGTCACAATATCACACAAAATATGAATCCAAACATCCTCGAAGCATACCGGTATTGCAGTGGTGTAAAACATTTTTTAATGATTAATATAAAAGTTGGTAATTTTCATATAATTATATAAGTATGTATTATTATACATAATTATGTTAAGAATTTACGGATTTTTATACATACGAGTATTATTGAAGTGAAACTTCTATAGCACCGCTGTGATTTAGATTTCGACTGCACCTGCGATGCATCAACTGCGCTCATTGGCCGCTTTGATTATGTTGTCACTTTTAAAGGCTCCTATTGGTTGAGATATGAAACGGAAATTACGTGGTTTGCGCTTATTGGTCGCTTTGTTTATGGCCTCATTTTTCACGTATTGGTTGAGATTGTTTTGGTAAAGTTTCGCTTCTACCGCGTGTACACTGCACTCTTTTTTTTATTTCACGTTAGCTCCACACAGGAGGCTCTGAGCAGTGGCGGCTCGTGACTTTTGGGTGTGCTAGGATGTTTTTACTAAAAAAATGGCATTATGGATGTTGTCGCAGGCGAAAAAAAATTTTTTTTTTTCAAAATTCCTGAAATTTTTCATACAAAAAATTAATTTTCAAACAAAAAAAAAATTTTTTTTCAGCTACAACAACATCAATAATGCCATTTTTGTAATATCAGCACTCTAGCACACCCAAAAGTCACGAGCCGCCACTGGCTCTGAGGATAACAATTCCCCTCAAGGACTGTGTCATCTTTGGGGATGTGAAGGGTCTTTTTAAGGAAAGGCTGGAGAGGAAGTTCTGGAAATTAAAAAGGTATGAGGAGTGTGTTAGAATCTAAGGGTTAGTGACCATGAGTGACGGATGTATGAATCCATCCCTCCCACTGCGGTGCAAGGCCATGGGTCGTGGGGGTTCTGCTGAAGAGGTCAAAGGGTTTCCCTCAACCAGTCTCTCTCGATTCGGCCCGCCATGCAGAAGGAGGCGAGATACATCCGCCCCATGAACCCCATAAATATGTCACAACTTCCGCATAATGTTCACAGTGAAGAAGTTATCCTACACTAATTATTGTTCACGTTATCTAGGTACAGTTAACAGAAAACTTATTATTAAAAAAAAACGGTACTAAAAAATCTTATTAATAACATAATAAATAACATCCCCCCCAAACACCCAAGCATACCCTTTTATGGGCTTACATTTTTTTTAACGATAGGTTCACACAGGAGGCCCTGCGGATGAAAAAATCTCTCATGGTCTATGTCGTGCTTGGGGGTGATTTGTGGAGTCTTTTTAGGGGAAGGAAGGAGGGGAAGTTTTGGTGAGGAAAAAGCTATGAGGGGTGAACTTTGAACCCGGGTACCCCTGCTAAGTCGCCAAACGAAGCGAACCACTTGGGGTGATCTAAGGATAAGCTATTGGTTATTGCTATTGCCCGGCGCTGCAGTAAATTTAAAAAAAATACAAATACATATTCATGAAAACAATAGCGGAAATTTGGAGTGCTGTAAAAGATAATCCAAAAATAAAAATGTCATTTTTCCTTGTTTTTTTCTCTCTTTCTAGAAATATTTCTAGGAAAATAAGTGCATTACTTACGACGTGTTTTTCAAGAGGAAATTTTTTCGAAAAAAGCAAAAATAAATTATAAACCGTTATTAAAGAAATTTCTTGTACAAAAACAGGATATTCGATTTTTTTGAAAAAAAAATTTAAAAAAACTTTCTTTTAGCTCTCCTGAACAATTAACACGTTTTCCTTTACAGCATTTTATTTTTCCGTGATCGATAAATTATGCATATCACTGTGTTATCAACTATCTTCGTACTTTTGTGTTAATTAATACATTAAAAAAAAAGAAAAATCTCTCCACCCCTCTTTCCTCTCCCCATTTCCTTCAGCTTAGCACCTTGCACCAATTTGGTCGCTCCATAGTTCCACAATCAGGGCAGTTGGACAATTATATACGAGAGTGGTCTGAAAAGTTTCCGACCTGAACATGAAGATGGCAGCACTCGTCAATAAAAGCTAGTGAATGTATTTAAATGACTAATGACGGTTACTCACCAAAGTTTCGGCCATTTTGGATACGCAGTTTTTAGTTGACAGTCGTTTGAGTGAGTCGATGTGTGTGTTTTTTGTGAAAACAGAAAAAAACTACTATCGAGCTGTCATTAAATTTTTGTTTTTGAAAGGCAATACGCCTACGCAAATGTATGTTTTTGAAAGGCAATACGCCTACGCCTGTATGAGGACTCTGCACCGTCATTTATCACAGTGAAATTTTGGGCAGCTGAATTTAAACGTGGCCGTAAGAGCTTGGGAGACGATGAACGTATGGGACGTCCAAAAACTGTAACTACTGTCGATAACATTGCTAAAGTTCACCAAATAGTGTTAGACGACCGCCGAATTAAAGTGAGAGAGATAGCAGAGGTTATGAAAATGACTAAAGAACGTCTGTCACATATTAAATCAAGATTTAGACACGAGAAAGCTGTCCGCGCGTTGGGCGCCGCGTTTGCTCACGTTAGACCAAAAACGTGTTCGAATGAACATTTCCAGTGCTCTGTTGGCGCCGTATTCGGACGGGTTAAAGATGGGAGCATCGCTGGGAGAAGTGTGTAGAGTTACAAGGAGACCATGTTGAAAAATAAATAAAAAACTTAAGAAAAAAATTCTCGTGTCATTTTTAGGCCGGAAACTTTTCAGACCACCCTCGTAAATATGCTAAAATGGCCTTCTTCTCCTTCATTAGTCATCTGACTTCCTGTTAAGTTAGGAGAATTCTTGTTCACTTTCTAAGGACGCTATCCGATGATACCGTGAATTACAGAATTTTATATCAGCCTACGGCAATAACATGCACAATCGGTAGACAGTTGTATAGGGTGACCAAGCTGTATAATGAAACCGGGGGCCAAATGCCCGCTGTCAAAAGGCCGTGACAGCTGAAACGTCAATACTAGAATGACGCCGTAAATCACGTCGGTCCACCCGATACCTACAGTACATGCGACTAAAGCCACGCCGCACTGCTCAATGCTCGTGCTCAATGCCCATTGGTCGCAGGGATTAGCCCTGACAGCGGTTTCGGCGTTTGAATTTGGAATGACAGCGTTCTTTTATTGTTTCCATTCATTCATTATGCTGTAAAAAATATTATTGAAAAGGCGCAATGATTCTATGTTGATACAATTTAACCCTTGATTAGTGTGACTTCGTTTGGATTTTCATCGGTAGAAAATAATTTTTTTAAAACATTATTTTTTGCTTTAGCTCCACTTTAGACCCTGTAGAAAATTATTTCCTTTAGGGCCTGCGTAATTTTTGGGGATGCTTGGTTGAAGGTCTTTCGAGGAAAGGAAGGAAGGAGATGAAGTTTAGGGAAAGAAAAATGCTTGAGGGAAGGGTAGGATCCTAGGGGTCAGTTTCTCCAGGAGTGACGGATGTCTAAATTCATCCCCCCGTCCGTCAAAAAGTCTCCCACAACCAGTCTCTCTCGATCCCTAGGCAGATGCATCCACCGCCAATACCCGGACAAAACTTACCTCACGAACCTGGTCATCCCTGATATGTCATCAAACATCATATATCATCTATCATCAAAATCTTATTACATAATAAGAATAAAACACATACACGCAACACACAAAACCAATACACATCATAAAAAAATACATTTTACATATAATGTAATTGTAGCTTTTTTTTATGCAGCATTATTTTTATATTATTTTTAATGTATTATGCATAAATTTTTTTTTTTTTTTTTTTTTTTTTTTTTTTTATTGAATGAAAAGAACATGGTTTCACATGGTTTAATGAATTTCTACGCCAATGAAGAGTACTAGCTCTTGAGCTTGGCATAGGAGTTATTTTACACTATTTCATTTTTATGACATACATTCTACTTACAGTATACAGTAAATATAAACTATATATAAATTTAATATATAAACTACCATTATTTCATTTTTATAACATACATTTTGCTCAGTGTATACAATAAATATAAACTATGTTGTGATGTTAATTTTGATTTGACATGAATTGAAGTTATAACATTTTGATTGGTGATGTTATGGTTGTTGTTTTTTTTTTTAAAGATTAATTTTACTTTTTTCTTGAATGATACGAAATCTGTAATTTTTTTAACTTCTTCGGGAAGACTATTAAAATGTTTTATGCCTTTGTAAATATAATTATTGTGCATTTGTTGTGTTGAAAACAGAGGGATTTGGATGTTAAATTTATGCCTTAATGATGAGTTGAGTTTAAATTTTTTAGTTACATTTTCTTTGAATATTTGAAGTATTGAGTCTTTTTTATAGAGGTCTTCAATTTTTGGTACTTGGAAAATTTTGAACAATGATGCTGAAGGGAATGTTGGTTGTTTTTTTAATATTACTTTAATAATTAGTTTTTGTACCACTTTTACAGGACTTACAATTTTTTCACATGCACCTCCCCATCCGATGATTCCATATTGAATTAGTGATTGGACTAGTGCGTAATAGACTTTTTTTAGGTTGTTTAATTTGAGAATATTTCTTAATCTAATGAATATATAGATACATTTCCTAATACGCTTAACCAGTTCACATATGTGTCTGTTCCATTTCATATGTTGGTCTACAATTACACCCAGGTACTTTATTTCGGTTACATGGTTTAATATGGTACATGAATTATTACAGACATCTTTGTTACATTTTTTGTTGTGTATAATTATATTAATGTTGGGATAAGTTTTGGCTTTATTTATTGAGAAAGGAATATAAACTGTTTTTTTTGCATTGATTGTAAGAAGGTTTGTATCGAACCAGGTTTTTAGGATTTGGATGTCATTATTTGCATTTTCATTTACAATTTTCCAGTCACTACCCTTAATTATGATAATCGTGTCGTCCGCGTAAGATATAACGGTTCCACTGAGGTTTTGTTTAAAAATATCGTTTACGTACATGATAAAAAGTAATGGTCCCAAAACAGTACCTTGCGGTATCCCAAAATCACTTGTGAGTGGTAGACTTGATGTGTGATTGATTTTTACAGTTTGTGTTCTTTTGTGAAGATAACTTTTTAGCCAATTTAGTGCTCTGTCGTTAAAACCCACAACCTTTAATTTTTGTATTAATTTGACATATGATATACTGTCGAAAGCTTTTTGGAGATCTACAAAAATACCAACACATTTTAATGATTTGTCTAAAGCGTCTTGTATAGTACTAGATAATTTAGCAATGGCGTCTTTTGTGCTTTTGTTTTCCATGAATCCAAACTGGTTTTCGTGAATTATGTTATTGACCTTAATGAAATGAGTTATTCTTTTTTTGGCAATTTTTTCAAATATTTTTGCAATGTTAGATAGTAAAGAAATAGGACGGTAATTGGTTGGTTCTTCCGGATTGCCGGTCTTAAATATTGGTATAATTACGGATTTTTTGTACATGGACGGAAATATTCCGGTTTGAAAACTTGTATTGATTATATGAGTTAATGGTTTTGATACTTGTGATTTTATACTTTTCAGTGTTTGTATTGTGATCCCATCAAAACCTGGGGCAGAACCACCTTTCATACTTGTAATGATTTGTTCGATTTCTTCTTTTGTTGTTGGTTGAAATAGTTCAAATGAATACTCATTATTTACTGTAGTGTTTGGGTGATTTGGGGTCAGGTCTTGTTGGATTTTGCTAGCAAGGTTTTTTCCTACATTAGCAAAGAAGTTGTTAAATACATTTGCGGCTTCTAAGGGTTTATCTTTACAGCAAATTTTTGAATCATTGTGTCTTATTGTGTTGACTGTTTTATTTTTGAATTGTTTTTTTTCTATAATTTCATTTATGATGGACCAAGTCTTTTTACTGTCATTTTCAGCTAATTCAAGTTTTTGTTTGTAGTAGTCATCCTTTATGTTTTTTATAAGATATGTAAGTTTTTTTTTATAAGCTTTGAAATGTTTTTGTAATGTTATGTTTTCCGGTTGTTTTGTATATTGTCTATAGAGTGTTTCTTTGTGTCTAATTGAGATGATTAATCCTTGGGTTATCCATGGTTTGATTGGCTTAAATTTTGAGGATGGTTTTTGAGATGTGATATTCCTACAAGCATTTATGTGTACACTCAGTTTTTTATCAAATATTTTGCAGCATTCTTCTACATCGTTACATTGATATATTTCCAGCCATTCTTTTTCGTTACTTAGTATTTTGGTGAGAGAATTTATGTTAATACTATGTTTGTATTTATCAATATTATTTACCGGAGTTGTGGTTGGTAATGAGAGGTTTTGATGTTTGTAGTCGTATTTAAATATACATGCATAATGATCCGTTACAGTTGTTTTTATTACAGCAGATGATATATTTTGTATGTCTTTGGTATTGGTGAATATATGATCGATACAAGATGGTCGTTGTCCAAAAATGTTTCTAGTATATGAATTTATACATGAAATGTAATTTAATTCTGCTAACATGTTTAGATAGTTATCTTTATCGTTAGAGTAGTAATCATTAGCAATATTCACGTTAATATCTCCAATGATTATTGTTCTTTTGTTTTTATGATGTTGTAATATGTTTTTTAATTCTTCTATGTATGAGGCTAGAGCAGAAGAGTGTGTCCGATAAATAGCAATGATATTAAATGATATATTCATGAAATTTATCTCCAAATTTAATAAATTAACATTATTCACCATTATTTCATCTACACTTGTGACAGCATAAATATTAGATACAAATACGGCAATGCCGCTATTTCTGGTAATTTTATATTTTGTGGCGTAGTACGAGTAACCCGGTATATTATAATTAATTTCACTCGATGAATGCGTCTCTGATAATATTATACAATCAAGTCTGTTTAATTGTCTAATAGTTATTAGAAATTCTTCAAAATTTTTTTCCAAACTTCTCACGTTCATGTGTATTATTATTAAGCTAGCTGTAGGTTTTACATCTATAAAATCGTTTGTTTTATTTACCGTGTCAAAAATTCTTTCGTCTTTTTTATATGATTCATCGATTGCGTTTATTATAAAGTCGTTCATTTTGAGGTAGTAATAAATATAATAATAATATTGACATTCGGCTGGAAATACACTTCACATTTGCAAATATAGTAATACATGTGTAGACTTGTATATATACTAGTAACGTAGAACTTGTATATATGCAAGTAATTTAAAAGGTTAGTTTCTATGGTTATAATTATACTAATTTTGTATTTATGAATGAGGATTTTAAGATGATAGAAATTATTTGAATAAGTGGTACCATAGGTTTTTAAAAGTGGTAGTTCTAAAGATAAATTTTTACAATATATGTTCATAGTTATGATACAATTCCAGAGTTCAGTCACATTCATATTGATATAAGTGATCATTTTCTGATACTGAGAGTCAATAGCAATAATAAATAGTTTATATTTTGTAATTTCAAAAGTGAAGTTTAGGTTAGGATTGTTGTGATGGAAAAATCTTTTACTTATGAAATATTTTGAAAATATGTAATTATTGTGATTATTATATGCTGTTTTTGCGAATTTGTATATAATGAAAATGGTATAATTTAGGAAGTTTACAGTGTTGGCAAAGCTAGGAAAAAATAATTCAGGGTACGTTGGATTTAAAAAGTTACAAATACGTAGCATACTTATTATAGTAATGGAGTTTATGATAGGCAAGATAGGAATATTATTATTAATTAAGATATGATTTGGGTGGATAATAAGATATAGTATATCAATATTTGAGAGTGAGTGCGGTTTTATAGTAGGGAAACATAATACAGGCATATTTATTAGGTGTGGATTCTCATATATAGAGGAAAAATTTGATATCTCATTATAACATATCATAATAATTAAACCTGCAGAATTATAAGTGATACAAATTATATCCATTTTACTATAATGTGCATTAAAGTGGTAGAGTGGGTGATGAGAAAATATGATAATGAGATTTTTAATTTTCATTGTACTATAATGGATTAGCTGAACATTAGAGTTATGATTAGGCATACTTTGTGTCGTTAGTCATATTATTTGGCGTTTTACTCGTACGATATCTATGTCATTGCGAATTGTTATTATATTCGAGTCATCGGTCTGCCTGAGTAAAATACGACCTGATTTCACCCATGTATATTTGAAGTGATGATCTCTAGCAAATTTTTTTGTCTGGGCCAGTAGAAATTTGCATTTTGGAGTTAAGTGTTCCGAAATGTAGATTCGATTTTTTTCCTGCGAGTATCCTAGATCTGCTGTGTTAAGCTTGTTCGAGTTGCTATTAGTCGATTTCATATATGTTTTGATTTTGTCTAACCAGGAGTCTCGTGCTTGAGTGTTTTTGAATGTAGCTATAATGGATCTCGTGGTTTTATCGGATGTTTTTTGTCCCAGCCTGAAGATTTTTGTGATTTCGGGTTGCAGAGGAGTGGAGGTATTATTGTAGTTGATAATATTTGATATTTTCTTCATTATTTCCAAGTTGTTTTCAGCGGTTGTTTCGGGAATTCCTCTAATCTCGATGTTGCAGAGAAGGCTTTGGTACTCCAGTCGATCAATTTTTTCATCTTGTTTGGAGATTGTATTTTGTAAGACAGCATACTGATTTTTTAGTTCGATTACTTCAGAGTTGACTTTATCATTTGATTTTTCGATGATATCTAGTCGTTTTTTCATTTCTTGTTGTTGGTCAGCAATGAATTGTATGGATTTGATGATTTCATTGTTCTGTAGGACGATTGCTTCATATTTATTTAGGTACGAATCGAATTTTTGCTCCACAAATTTCAATACATCTGTTTTAAATGATTGTAATTCCGAGGTAAATATTTCAGAAGTTAGAATGCTGAATTTTTTGTTTTCGTTATTAGCGCCATCTGTGTTTTCGGTTATGATATTTTCTGTGTTATTGTGCAGGTCACTTTCCAGTACCTGTGGTTGGGGTAGCTGTTTTGGTTGTTTGACAATAGATGTCAGTTCATCGTTTTTAATTGATTTATTTGATGATTTGAAATTTTTTATCTTTGTTAAGCAGTTTTTACACTTCCACTGTGTGCTTCTAGCGCTGCGCCGAGATGTTTCAGAGATTTCCGCACAGGTGAGATGGAAGTTGCCTTCGCAGGTACAGCATGATATACAGTCTGATGGGTTTTCGATGTTTTTTCCACAGGTAAAGCATTTAGTAAACATGGTAGAAGTTTTTTGCTGTAGGCTTTTAAGGTGGAAACCACTTATGGGTAATATTTATTTGAGTTATTGATGAAGAGCACCACTGTGTAAGTTTCACTTTATGTTTGTTAATGATAGCCGATACGTTTTAGAGCAAGTGACAGTTGTGGAGGTATTATGATGAGTTTTATGCACTAAAAAATCCACTTCTAGCGATGAAAATACGCTGGTTTGGCGCGCGATATCTAGTTTCGAATATTTAGGCACTTTTGATTCAGTTCACTGTTTTTTTTATGTTTATTTTTTATTATTTTGATGCAAGTGAGCAAGTGACAGTTGTGGTGGTGTTATGATGAGTTTTATGCGCTAAAAAATCCACTTCTAGAGATGAAAATACGCTGGTTTGGCGCGCGATATCCAGTTTAGAATAATTAGGCACTTTTGATTTGGTTCACTGTTTTTTAAATGTTTATTTTTTATTATTTTGATGCAGGCATAGAAATGCGTCAACACTCTGTAGTAGGTAGATTATATGTGAATGTTTTTGTATGTAAGATTATATGTGAATGTTTTTGTATTATATGTGATTATATGTGTATGTTTTTGTTTTATAAAATGGAGGCTTCGGCACAGGTGAGCTACCCAGTGAGGCCGACATTGCTGAATTGCATTTAAATTGTTAGATATTATGTCAAATAAAAAAAAATAATAATAAATAAACATATGTAACAAACCACTTAGGGTGACCTACCGCAAAGGCATTGGTTATCAACCATACGATTCTCGGGGTGACGGTACACATGCCCGCCTCCCTAATTCAAATGAAAAATGTGAAAATAAATGACAGTCAAATATTGTTTAGGTTTCACTCACAATCCCTTCAGACTCACAACATACTGGAGCTTCACTGGCTTACAAAATTTTCATTTACAATCTCAAATACCGACCACGTAACGCGTTTTCATCGCCTATGAAATATTTTGTATCATCCCGGAGTAGTATAATATTATTGTTAGAGCGAGGTACTCCAGGTTGATTTTCAAAAACGAAGCAAATGTGTTCTGCAGTTTGCCTATGACTAGGCGTTCAGTGTGAAAATGCTTTAAGGCAGAAAAATACTAATTTACTTTCCGTACTCGCCTAGTAATCAAAATTAGCGATTTCGTGTGATAATTAGAAAAAAATTGTTGGCTTATTTTAAATTTTATTTTAATTTCATTTCATTAGTTCATTTAATTGCATTTTATGTTAGAGGTACTGCTGTAAACCAGCTGCATTCTGGGAATAATCCTGAATGGGGATAGCAAAGGAATCAATATTATAAAAATAAATTTAAACAAAAAAAACCTATATAAATTTGTAATAATCTGTTGAATGATAAATGTGTTTCATCTTATTTTTTAAGTGGTTGTGCTAAAAGAGCGACAAAGAGAGAATATTTTTTTATTGTCATTTGTGTTATCAGTATTATTCCAGCAGCTGTTGGGGCAAGGTCCGGAGAGTACGGTGGATATCTTAGACATTCCAATTGAAGCTCCTCTAATTTGGTAGCCGTCTGTTGTGCAGTGTGTGGTCTAGCGTTCTAACGCGCGTTTGTTGATTTGCTTCACTCAATTCGTGAGGTACCCACCTTTCAAGCTTTTTCACCTTCCCAATTTGCTTCAAGTGGATTAAAACAGTTTTATCACTAACACCGCAGCCTGCAGCTAACTCGGACGTGGTTTGCGACGGATCCGCTTCCACAATAGCCTTCAATTCTTCATTATCAACTTTGGTCACCGGCCGTCCACGGGGCTTGTTTTGCAGGTCGAAATTTCCAGAACGAAAACGTTGGAAACAAAAACGCACTGTGTTTTCTTTTGCGGCACCGTCGCCATACACATCATTAATCCTTCGAGCCGTTTCTGCAGCACTGGTGCCACGGTGGAACTCGTACTCGTAAATAATGCGATATTTCAAGTTTTCCATTTTGTAAACTAAGTGACGCAAAGAAAAAAAGACAATTAAGGAAAAAACAAATGAATTATAATTTTCGAAACACAAATACATGAGTAAATAGCTGTATAAATTTGAATTTGGAATTCCTAACCGAAGAGAAGATATTTGAGATCAAAGTTGCCAGTACGGCAAAATGCCAATTTCATATGTAAGGACCCAATATTTGTTTGTACAATCCCTCATCAAAAAACAAACTACTTGAACGTTGCATTAGATTTCATTGCAAAATCATAAGAGCCACAAGTACAACGAGAAAGGGCACAAAAAATCTCAAGCATCGCGTTATTCGGCATATTATTCAAGTGCAACGGATTTCAGTTTGCATCCCGGCGCAGATTACGTATAGGTAGGTATTCGTGGATCACAAACCAATCAGATTTTTTACCGCTGTCGCTGATCCCTTACTCCTCGTTCCGTTTTGGTTTTGAATTGAAAACACCCCTTTCAATTTTGATGTTTGTTCATCCAGAAAAAAATGGTTCGTAACGTTTGCTTGCGTTAAATAAGGGATCGTGGAACTTTTTGAAAATTACCGCAAAATATTTGTGCACTGCGATTTTACGGACATTTCCGATTAAATTTGAAATAGGAACAAAAAGTTTTTCATTTAATTTTTTAAAAAGAATTCGGAAAACACCAGCAGCACAGTATCTATCTATAAAGAAGTTGATCTGAATCATGCTCTTCAGTAAGAAAAATGTATGCAATAAAAAAGTTTCACCTTTCATTGTTAAATATTGACAATAATATTTGCAAAAAATTCGCTAATTCGCATTAAAAAAAATCGCAGTATTAATTTTAAGCCTTATCAACAAATACATGTTGTTAATATTGTTATTGTTACTAAACACGTTACAATTGTGAGATATGATTTTAGATTTTCACGGCCAAAAGTATTTTTGTTATTTGTTCTTGGGGTGTTATGCCGTGTTGCGCTACCTCCTCCTTTAGCCAGCGTTATAGTGTCTATCATCAGAGCAGATGTCACATGATGACATATCTGCCCTGATGATGGACACTGTAACGCTGTCCGAAACGTTGGCTAAAGGGGAAGGTAGCGCAACACGGCATTACATCCCAAAAACAAATGACAAAAAAATTTTTTTACTATTGTTACCATGTCTACATATCTATTTAAGTATAATGGTGAGCACTGGCGATATGAAATTATTTCCTATACCATTCATCCGATTGGGATGAAACTTTGGTGTGTTGTTGTACGCGCACCCGCAAAGGTTTCCGTATATAATGGTGAGCTCTGGCGTCATGAAATTTGTACAAAAAATTACATAGGTGGGGCGCGAGTTGGTTGAAAAAGAAGTATATTTCAGATAGTTTAGTGGCACGGAAGGGATATGGGAGGGGGAGGGGAGGGGATAGTTAAGGATAAAAAGATTGATAATTAAAATAATCTTGAAAAGTCATCTGCATTTTCTACTGAAATTCATACATCTTCATCTGCACATCTACAGAATTCAATGTACCTATAGTAGACAAAATGTAAAAAAATTTTCAATGATACAATTTATACAGAAAAAAAATTTATAATTGTCAATTTAATATAATATCAGCAAGATATCAGAATTTGGGAGGCGGGAATGGGTACCGCCGCCCCGGGAACCTTAATTGCATAACCAACACCTTTGCCACAGGTCACCCCAAGTGGTTCACTACGTTTGGTGATTTAGCAGGGGTGCTCGGGTTTATGGGGTGAGGTTTGTCTAGGTCTTGGAGGCGGATGACTAAAACACACTGAACCCCAGATTCCTACCCAACCCTTAAACCCTTTTCCTTCCCAGAACTCTCCTCTCCTTCCTTTCCTTAAAAAACCCTCCACACAGCATCCCCAAAGATGAAATAGGCCCTGAGGGAAATTATTTTCCTCAGTGCCTCCTATGTGGAGCTCATGTAAAAAAAAAAAACATAAAAATCCCAAATTTGAACACCAAGCTCATTGAAAATAACTATCTCTATCAAGTAACAACTTATCAAGAAAAGTACAAAAAATATTTAACAATAATGATTTCTTAGTATTTCTTCTCAAATTTCTGATGGTTTCGCGTAATAAATGCTTTACATCCCAAATTACAAAAAGAAGTATAACAAGTTATTAAGAAATAAAAAATCACCCAAAGAAGAAAGCTGCATAAAAATATAAAATCTTTTGAGAAATATGAAAATCTACGGTCCCGGGCAACCTGTTTAAATATTCATAAGTAGTCCACGAAAGTTTTCTTTGACGAAGGTCTATTGAGATCACCTCAACGAGAGTCAAGGTCGGCCCGGGGAACAGAAAACATCTATTTCGTAGTACGGTGAGCCTTGAAACTTAGCAAATCTACAAAAATAGGGTCAGTTCTGGAACTGAAACAAAATGGGTAACTTTTAGAGAGTTCAAGAAACAAATTTCATTTTTGAAGTGAAAACTTGTTTGGAACCGTTGTGATTAGAAACTCAATGATACAAAAAAGCGGCACTAAAAAGAGCCAAACACTTACGTCTCTAGGATTTAGCCTGCGAGAGAATGTGAGAAAAATCGATCTCCTCTTTGTGCGGTGCTTTGTAGTCTCCATATCCTTGTCTACTTTTGTTTTCTGAAGGTTTCACTTGTATTTGTTTTTTATGTTTTTATATTTTTGAAGTGAAACTTCTTTAGCCCCGGTGTGACTTGGATTTCGGATGAAACGGAAATGACGATTATTGCATCTGTGACGCTTCCACTGCGCTCATTGGTCGCTTTGATTATGATGTCACTCTTAAAGGCTCCTATTGGTTGAAATATAAAATGGAAATGACGTGAGGTTTGTGCTCGTTGATCGCTCTGATTATGACCTCACTTTTCAAGTATTGGTTGAGATTGTTTTGGTAAAGTTTCGCTTCTACCCCGTGCACTCGAATTTAAAAAAATATATATTTATTAGCCGAATAGAAAACATTCGTGGCTTCTTCCACAAGATTTAACAATTTGTTCTTATATTTTTACTACGATAATAATATTCACGTTTTGACTGAGCGTAGCGAAATCCTATTTTAACTCGACCATTCGGCACGGCATATCATCTCTATGAAAATTTGTTTGTTACGTTCCGGTTCCGGTTCCGGTTCCGGTTCAAGATTTTTACTTTTTTAAATGGTTTAGTAAAGATTCGTTTTCTCAAATTTGAAATGCCGGGGTTTTTTTAATTCAGCACGTAGGTATTAAAAATATACATATTTCAGGGAATTTTGGTTTTGATTTAAAAAAAATCATATTGCGCAATTCACATGCGGTAGAAGTGAAACCTTTAGAAAGCTAAAGTAGACAAAAGTGGGAAGACTACAAAGCACTTCTTTTATTAAAGTGAAGGATGATTTATTCCATATTTTGGTCGTAGAATTCCAGTGCACCTTTTATTTTACATTTGCTAATCATATTAGTATTTGTGTTTTCTTCTTCGGAGTCGCTAGATGTCGCATTCTTTTGCATGTTCACTTTGAAGGTTAGATATTGATTTTAAAACATTTTTTTTGGATTTCGTAGGATTCGATCCTTAGTCTCCTAAATGTCTGGCCGCTGATGTTCATCAGCCGCCTTATACCGCTACTCCAAAGAAGACTTGCGTGAGACCGTGGATTAATCGTATTATATTGGAACCGAGTACCCGGAAATGAATAAATTTTTAATTGATCATTCTCTCGCAGGCTAAATCCTATAGATGACATAGATGTATGTTTTTATTTTAGTGTCGTTCGTTTCCGTTTCATCGCGTTTCAAATCACAACGGTGCTAAAGAAGTTTTCGTTTCAAAAAAGAGAAAATTAGAAACATTCTTTTTTGGATGTGAGATCTACCGTTCAGAGAACTACAAGTATTGAAATGTCACAACATATACTCGTTATTACCGAGTGCAAAGAAAAACTGCTTCCCATTGTTGTTTACGGCTGCCACCTAGCGGAAAATCTCTTAAGGTCTATTCGTGCATGACGGCCGCTTCCGCTCATTTCGTATACGTCTTCCGGAGCATAATCACCCTACTTCCGGAGCCCGGGGAGGGGTTGAAGGACAGTGTGGGGACGTGTGTGTTTTATTGTTTTGAAATAAGCAAGTATTTTTTAGCTTTGGAGAGAGTATTGCTTTTAGTCAAGTAAACATACGGTTACACAATATTGCATTAATTTAAAACTAACAATCTACCGCCTTAGTTAATAGTAGGAAAATAGCGAACAGCGGGTAACTCCGAATGATCGAGTTCTGGAAGGTTCCGATACATCCACTCGACACCCATACAAACCAGGCCATGCAAAAGCCGCCCCGCTCGTCGGCAACGAACTAAATTTCATAGAGGGAAGTTGCGCACGTTGAAGGTATGAACCATTATGAATTTTCATTTTAAATTATGTAACATTTGTAATGTACTTAAATGGTGGTATTTCTGTTCTTAGTATGGTACAATTGTGTTACATTTTACACAGGTAACTGCGTACGACTTACCTGCATATCGAAGCTGGAAAACATAAATAGGTAAAGCGCCATAATATCGACGATATGCATACAGTGTGGAACGTAATCGAAGTTTGTGATATGGCTTTATTATTCGTGTTCGCTGTTGCCGGTGAGCTTCAGTTAATTTCGGATCGCAAGCATATTGTTTATCCGGCAATTTTGTATTTTTTTTTATAATAAAAAAGATCTTGATTTTACCACTGTTAATTTAACTTGAGTAATAGTATTTGAACATGAGAATGAAATAATAAAAATATAATTTCAAAAGACAAAGAAAATATATAAGTTCGTGTTAAAAAATACATAAAAATAGTGATATAATAACAAATGGAGATAACAAGGCACATGAAAATGAAGAAGTCATATTTATGTAATGGAGTGTTCTCTCAAGCAAAACGTTCATATGGTTAATTTTAAGAACGCGTTTAATGTCGGAGGGGATCAATAACTTAACGAAATATCTATATTATACTTCATTTGGATTATTTATTTTAACGTGAATGACGTAACAAGAGTCCCAACCGCTCCCAACCGTCTCGAGCTAGTGAGGTTCGGGATATTTTGCTAGACTGATGGTAGAAGGGAGGGGAAAGAGGTAGGGAAAATAATGGTGGAAAGTACCTGACCATTCAGATCTAATGGCCAAACAGAACTAAAATTGCTTCAGTTTCGAGTGGTGGTCTTTGACCTGGGCGATTATAAGAGTTCTTCCACTGTGAAATTTTTTTTAAATTAACCCACACAGAAAGCCTAATGAAAATAATTTCACTCAGGGTCTATGTCCTTTAGAGATGCTGTGCGAAGGGCCTTTTTAGGAAAGGAAGGAGAGGAAGTTCTGGGAAGAAAAAGGTATGAAGGGTGGGTAGTAATCTAGAGGTCAGTGTGTCTAGTGGTAACAAACGTATGAATCGATCCCTTCCGCTGCGCTGCAAGACGATGGGTAAACAGAGACCAGCTGAAGAGGTCAAAGTTTCTTCAAAATTGGCATCTCTCAATCCGGCCCACAGTTGGTAGATACACGGTAAATATACTATAAATATTTTATTTTTAATGATTTAATTGTGAAACCATATAAATTAATGATTTTTTAAAATGTCGGATTCGGGGTAGATAGTCTTAGCTCTTTACCACGGAAGCCATCAAACATGTACCTCAAGTAGGAACTTTCAATAGATTAATTAGACATATATAATATTTCTTATTATTATTTTTTAATTGATAAACTAATGTTAATATAATATTACAAAAGGAGTAGATTAAGAAAAAATCCAAGTTTTGGCAAGACATTTTATTAACCCTGATCATTGAAATCAGAACTGTCTGATCGTTGAAATCAGAACTGGTCAAGAATGGGTCGTTTCTAGGACTCGATCTTGAGTTCAACAGCTCGGTTGTGGAACGACTTGCCAACCGCTGTGTTTCCTCCCTCCTACAACATGGGTCTCTTCAAGACTCATTTTAATTTCTTCCTCTCCCTCTTCCTCTTCTTCTTCCTTTCCTCCACACATCATCTCCAAAGATGACATAAGCCTCTAGGGAAATTATTTTCCTCTGGGCCTCCTGTATGGAGTTAATGTAAAAAAAAGAACGGCATACCATTACTGTGGCTGCTGTTAGCCACCTACTACTTAGTGCATTGCAAAGCCCATCGTCTGGTTGTATGTACCAATTATCAAAAGTAAATAATCATAAATTCTGCACTTCGACTTCAGCGTTTTCGAATTTCTGTGTGGGATTTAGAAAGCTTTTACCCATAACGCCGCGCACCGTGCGTAACGGGAGCGGATAACGCCCCGTAACGGCGCAACGGCCGCAATGTAACGCCGTTATCGATGAGTCGTGCTTGGTGTCAATTGAGGGCTTAACGATTTGAAAAAAAAAAACACTCGAAGGGACTGTAATATAGTTATTGTTTTGGAATGATGTCGGAAGTAAGAAGATAATTTTTTTTCTTTTTCAAAAGTAAGACAAACATTCGCGGGTTACAAATGTCCTGACAGTATTTTAAAATTATCTATTACCTATAAATTTGTGGAAATGTGGCTTGTGTCGTGATGAGTATTTACTCCCAACGCCGGAAGCGCTTCCGAGACGTCTGGATGGGAACCCGACGTGTTTCCAACTCAGCCACTGAAGAGTCAAATGACTTTATAACTCCTTAAGACAGAGTGATCGGCAGGATTCATTTACCGATTTTATATCACAAAAATAATATATGACGGCCTCCGTGGTCCTCTCGACATGCTTTCCCGATGTCGCTGGTTCAAATCCCGACATGCACAAGTATATTTAATTTGATTGGCTTGTGTTATTTCAAAATTCAATCATTTAAAGATAATATAAGGCATATTTGAGGCACGTTCCAGAGTGGAAGATACTCTCAGTTTCGCCCTGGTGTAAGACAACAATTCAGGATTGAAACGTTGCTTGAAATGGTTTTAGCCGTCCTTGGTGACAAGATCTGAGTAGCCTGATACTTCCCCACCTACCTCTTTCCTGTCTCCTTTTCATCCCCATTACCTTTAGCCCCCAACATACCCCAATTGGGGATGCCATGGTCTCACTGGCTCCAGGCGGATGGGAACAGTAGGGAAATAAAAAATAAAATAAAAAGTAAATGTATACATATATTTTTTAATACCCCAACTGTATTTATACATGCTCTTCTAGAAACCCTTCACTGGACCTCACGTACCTATCCATCACGGTTGATCGAATCAAAAGGACATCAAAAATCATTTCAAGTTATAAAAACAAAATTCAGACAAAGAAAGCACTTATATTTTAAAACAAAACTCCACAACTTCCTTCCTCCAGGTATAAAACGAAAAGAGAGTTAAATGAGTCCAAGTCAAGAATTAAAGTCTGACTGAAATGGGTTAACGAAATAACCTCGCAGCACTAAAAACGGCGTAGAAGACGTATCTAATTAAATTAAATAACTTTTAGTTTGCCTTAGCACAGCCCCTGACTAAAAAAAACAGTTAACCAAATATTATAAATAAAAAAAAATTTAAAGAAACACAAAAATTTCCTTGATACGAATAACCCAACAATGTTTGAAAATCTACTACCGCTTCAGTAAGCGGAAAATGTTGCTTGTGTCGTGATGGAGGACTTGGCCAGCCGAGGAATCGAACCAGGCTGAGTGGGCATCGCAATAGCATACAGCCGTACTAAATTGTTAATAAACCGATTATTATTAAAACTGTTAACAATCTACATCAGATTATTTTAAACTTACTAACACAATATTTTTATCTTTACGTGTTTAAAAATATACAGTCTCTAATAAAAAAACTTAAATAAAAAAGGCTGTTAGAATTACATTCGGATGGGATGAGTTCAAATTTTATATCGAGTGCCTACCTGTGTACATTGTGTACACACACTTACTAAACTTGTATTGGGTATTGTAGTAAATTGGTCCTGGTAATAAAATAAACATTTTGAAAACAAATTTAACATAGGTTTTGCGTTTCGTAATACATCATTATATTTTTGCCAAAATTTTTTCAATGGAGCTTGTTGATTTCAACAGCTTCTAGCTCGGGCGCACCCTTAACGATTTCGTTAACGCAATTTTGTACTTCCTTTTCAAACCTCGTTTTGCGTTTCCAATTATTCAAATCCAACAAACAAAATGTTGAAAACTTCAACCGAAATAAAACATTTCGAAAATTTCCGTCCGGCATTTTGAGTAAGTTTGGCCGTAAAAATACAGGATTAAGTTGCGAATAATCCCGTCTGAATATTCATATATTGTAATTTTGTATCTCAGACCCGTTGAGTCGGCTCCCGAGTTTCACCTGAGTCTTCCAAGGCCTCCGAACTTCGGAAATAATATTAGTAATCCTAATTGCATATCATCAATATACCAATTAAGCACATGTTTCAAAGTAGGATTAAACTATACGTTCAGCTCGACTTAAACGTATAATATATTACCTATACAGATGCTTCCGAAGAACCTTTAGGCACTTATTATTCATATAGCTTAGCAAACGAAATAGATTCCTCAACCATTTAATGTTTTTTAACCTAATAATACTCGTACATGCTTCGTGTCGTCAGTTGTCGGTCTAGTGACAAAGTCCATTAAGTCACGTTTTTTCGTGAAATGACTTAAGTATGATGTCTTATGTAAAAAATCGGTCTCTTTGGACTGGCATACTCTATTAAGTCGTATATTTAATCGTTTTTTATTTAAACGTGATTTTAATTCACTATAAGTCATCAATCCGATATTATTGTCAAGCAAAACACGTTAATTAAACAAAACACATTAAGTCAAACACAAATGTCAATAATACATCGATTTAGACCGTTGAAACCATTTGTTTCTCTTATCTAAGGTTGAAACACAAGCAAAATCCACTAAGTTAGCATTAAGATAATCTTAAAGCCATTTTACGGCATTACAATCAATAATTTAACAGTAATCTTAACAAGCAAAACACACTTAGTCATTATTGACTGATAACCCACTAAGTCAGGCTCATTTTTTTGTAAATCTTTGATTAAAGTTTGCTGTGATTGCTATTACCTAATATCGTGTATTGATAGGGTACTTAAGGGTTCATTCTAAATTATAAAAAAAAACGTTTTGAAGATATTCATCCACTTATAGCCTTTCCAAAATTGCTAAATATTGAAATGCAATTATCTCAAGATGGTGTTTTAGTGACTTAGTGGACTTTGCCTACTGGCCGTGGTATATTAAGTAAGTTTCTACATTATTGAAGTGAAAACTTCTTTAGCACAGTTGTGATTTGAAACACCTACATCTGTTAGATTTAGCCTGCGAGAGAACGAGATAGCAATGAAATATTTATTTAATTTAGGGGTAATCGGTTCTAATATAATACAATAAATCCACGGTCTCACTCAAGTCTTCTTTGGTTTATGATGGGTACTTTGAGATTGCGTTGTAACAATATTTGAATCATAAATATATCATTACTCATTATTCCCAAGACCAAGCATGGTAAATATCAAAACAACTCATTTTATTTTTCACAATTAGGCATATAAATATTGCATTTATTTCGTAGTTCCATAGATCTTGATGGAAGTTGCATTGGAAGCCCTTGGAAGCAGCATTGTGAAAATTTCATGACGATCAATAATTATTATTGATTGATTTTTTGCAATATTATTAAAACCGGTACCTAGTTACTCACGTAATATTAATACATAGATATTAGTTTTATTCATTTATTTATTTATTTATTTCAACGCCATAAAATGGCTATTACAATCCGGTGATACATAGTGGTACATAGGAGGATAATTTCAATGATAATATATACATTAAAAAAAGTACATATGTATGATAACAACTAGTATTTAGTTATAGGATACAAATATGTTTTACAACAAGAAAAAAAATAGTATGAGCTCGTACAAAATACACATTTTTATGCAGAATAAACATAAGTAAATTAAGATGAATTCTTAGAAAAATTCTCAACACAAGTATAATATACCTACTTTACTTTTATTTGTACATATTGTTTGATTCTAGGAATTGGCTAAAATGGAGTACATAACTTAGTTATGATATTATTGTTACCTTCAGTTGAAATTACTGAAGTTTGAAATGATTACAGGTACTGCTAATTAGTTCTGCTTATCAGGGCTGCCAGTTAGAGAATCAATAATAAATCTTTGGTTTAAAAATAATAATTTACTTTATTCTGGCTTTTTGACAGGGGTAAAATAATAATTGGATGATTTTTATAGCGTCACTCTGGTGAAAATTCATCTTAAGGGAGAACCCGCACATATTGACATAATTTTCTTAAAGGTGAAAGGTGAAGAATATTCATTATAAGCGTACAATATCTAATCCACGTTTTGACTATAAATAAACAAAATGGTCCTAGCCTTATTTAGGTTATTTTTATTATTCAAGTTAAAATAAAATTAGGTAATATTTTTAATCCAGGATAATACATGCTATTGTAAAGCTACGTATATTTTTCGAGTTGCGAACCGAGCCACGAATTACGGAAAATATCGTATATCGTATTTCGGTTCGCGGTAATACATACTGTTTATTCGTAGAACAACATTTCACTGAAAACTAGCGTTAGTAATTGTTGCCGAAGCCGAAGCAGCTGTAACAATAATAAAAAATTAAAATTCTTGCAGAACCAAATAATAACAATTGATAGATGACTTGAACTGATTGTGTGAAGACTGTCAATATAGATTTATTTAAACTTTAATCCATCATTAGGCTCTTTTCTCATTCGAAAATATGACACAAAAGGAAAACGAGTTAGTTCTGAAAATTTAGGAAGGGCACTTCATAGCTACTGAAAAAGACGGCTTGGTACTTACTCGCCCTATAAATAAATATATAAAATAAGAGACAGGTAACGAAGTATAAAATCCCTAAAAATTGCGGTAAACTCCTACGTGTGATTACTAGATGAAGATCTTTCACTCATATCCCAGATTAACAAAACGGTAATCACAGGTTTCTTTCACCTCTGCCAAATCAAATCCATAATGAAAAATAATCCGGCAAAGATGTCGATAAACTCTTACGTTTTCATGATTTGACTATTGCAACGGCGTATATGCAATTCTTTCTAAAATATACATAGACAGAACAAGGTCAGTTTTCAATGCTGCAACAATGCTGAAAACCGGCTTTTCCAAATATTCCCATATAACACAACATCTAAGGAACCTTCTTTGGCTTAAGTGTTCTGAGAGAATCCAATTCAATCTCTGCTGGATGATTCCATTACTAACGATGATACAAGCAACCCTTCGTTTAGTATCTTCAACAGTCATAGGTAGACTCCCAATACCAATTTCAGGCTTTTGCAGTAGCAGACCCAACAGCTCGGAACCAATATCCTTCACATCTGTGAAAGATCAAGAGCTCATCTGAGTTCAGAGCAAAACTAAAGACTCACCTTATAACTCAAATTATCGCATCCAGAAATATGATCGAATTTCTTCAGTAGTACTTCATTATTCAGTCCAACGGATTTACTTAAATCAACTTAATTTTCTCCTTCACTACCCCCTTTAATGTCATAATAAATAATTTATTATGCGAAATATTATTTTATAGAAAACGGCTCTAAAGACATGATACCAACATTGTTATTAACGTTAACATGGGATTTATGATGGTAGTAAAATTAATATAGATAATTAAATAGCTTCTACCAACTCAAGTCCTTGTATTTAAATCTTCAAATTATAATAGGAATAATAACATTGGAAAAGAAATGTTGCCTATACGAACAGTTTGTAAATTTAAATATCCATAAATAGCTTTTTATTTATTTATTTCAACTACATCATTTAATATTTTATTTAAAAATACCAAAGCAGTGAAAATCCTTCTGTCCGAAAATTTAAGCATATTCATATCACTTAAAAGAGTGTTGTAGTTCAACATAATTGCTGGATTACCCGTTTGAAAAATTAAAATAATTTTGAATTTATTTTGTAATGTAATGTGAATGGCAAGCAGTTGGATAAACTAGAAATTTTAGAAATCCGAAAGAGTGTTAATGCGAATTCGAATATTATTAATAACCAAAAATTGTTCTTAAATGACCCAATTTGAAACCTGTTCCCTTTGTAAATTGTCTCCCATTGCCCCTCTCTCCTCTACCCACTCTCATATTTTCATTGATACCATTGTCTATGTCCATTCTTTTTCAATTGACACCATTGTCTACGTCTATTATTTATAATTAGTATCAATAAAAAAACCTGAAGAAGTGAGCATTGCTCACGAAACATGTTGGTTTTGTAAACAATAAAAGTGGTAAAAACGAAGTAATTCATTAATTTAAATAAATAATATTATAATGTTCGTTCCAGGCGGGAGAATTATATGCAAATTCTAAGACTTCTAACAAAGGAAAAATATAATAGTTTAGTACACTTAATATTGTTGAAATTTCTGGTTAGCTTAGTTATAAATTCCAAGATTCATTAGAAATTTCTATAATGCGGGAAAATCTGACTACTTAACATTTTGAGATATTTAAGTAAAGTCTATTTTTTGGCACCATATTAAAAATGTGTTGATATTACCTAGAAGAATATAACAATGGGAGATATTTTGAATAATTCTAAAAATGTGAAGGTCATCGCGAAGAAGTAAGCTAGATATATCATGAAATATTTTTGTAATATCATTTATTCAATTCAATTTATTTTATTCTTTCAAAAACATGACAAAATAGTTGTGAACCCCGTGGGACTCCACTTGTTGCATTTTTTTTCTTACAGCGAGGATTTTGTTTTAACAATTTGTTGTTTATCAGTTAGATAGCTCTTCAACCAGGCTAATATGTTGCCACGTACACCAAGCTATCCTAATTTCCAAATAAGAATTTCTGGGGAAACCGTAAGGCTTTTTTAGGCTAGTTCTTTGAACGTGAATAAATTAATACACTACATGATATAAAATTACACAGCCATACCTTCACGAGCTTATTCTCACAAAATATTTTTCACTTTACATTTTTTTTTTATAAAATAGGTTTGTTCGTGTTTTCATTGTTTATCAAATAAAAATAAAGTACCTCTAACTTAATGAAATCTCAAAGCAAATATTTAGCTGGAGAGATGAATCCGGTTTGTATTTAATCGTTTTTAGATTGCCTTAAAAGCGAAAAAATATATTTTATTTCAAATAAAAAAAAAAACAAAAAAAATAAATCTACCTTAAAATAATTGAAAATCTGAAAGGCCATTCTTCCAGAAAATATTTTCCCTTTGGAACCTTTTTGTAAGAATGTTGCTTGCAACGTTATATCGGAGATATCCAGATACACGCACTACAAAAACCCTATCATATCAACGAATTTTACACGGCATTAGTGTACTGTTCACCAACTATGCAATTGTATTTGTTTTTACTTCGACGTGAGTTTACTCATTGCCTCCTGAGTTATTAAGCTATTAAACTGGTTCTCAGCACTGAAGTAATTTTGCACTAGAATTTTGGAAACTATGTTGGTTTACTTAATAAACTAATATAACTTTTAAAGTGTAGGTTTGTTTAAATCAGAGGTCCCCAAACTTTTTTGTCCCGAAGACCACGATTTTTTTTTCTGTTTTGGGTAGAACTCCCTGCATTTCTTATATAGTTTTTTTTACAAATTCATCAATTTAAATATATTTTTTGAAGCTGACTCAGAACTAACACTTTGCTAGTAGAGCGAAATTTTGTTTTATCCATGTGGGTATTGTTTTAAAGTTAAAATTTACTAAGTAAAACATAAAATACAAATTTAGTAAAATTATATTAAATACGGAGAACAGACTATTATATTAATAACATTGATATCAACATTTCAATGTTTGGCTTCAATTTAGTCAGGTTTAACCTTAATTCTCCTCGGCGAGTGATTTCAAATCTGTTTCTTTTTTAATAAGGATATTAGCAACAGCGCTAAAACCCCTTCCCAAGAGATATGAAGATGGAAAAGCCATCAGCGATAGTCCCAGAATGCAGGATGTGTGTAACAGTTATGTCTCTCTGAAACCAGAATTGCTGATACCCTTTCTAAACTGCACCTTAATTTCTTCGTTGGTGATTAATCCAATCAGTTCTTTTTATAACATGGATATCCATTTCTTCAATATACAGCACGGTTTGATAAAATCCACTGCGTTATTTCTATAGATAATACGAGTACATCTTAATAATTTCAAATTCATCTATGTATTCGCACATAGATGTATGGAATATGTCACTGACAAAATTTAAAAATGAAATAATGAAATCATTTATCCGTGATACAAGTACTCACTAAGGAATTCTTTGGTAAATTTAATAAACTACTCGTTCATCGACAAATTTGCTAAACTATCTCTACCTATCCTATTAATGTAATTAAATGTAATGTCTTAGTAAAATCATTGTAATATGTATTATAAACCATCATAACCTGTAGTATTATTTAATTATATTTAAAAAAATATATATTAATTTTCACTATAATATTAAAATCCAAATTGGAGTTCTGAACCCCTGCAACTTGCAGAGGTACTGGAGGTACCATCGATGTAGCGGTTTGCCACTTTGAGAAACTAATACTTACGTTTTATTAGACATGGTTAATGTTGCAATTTTGTAAACCTCTGATCACCTTACTTTAAAATTTTTGTTATTTTTTGTATTTTTATATCATGTATGTATTCATTCGTAACTTATCGTTATTATATCTTACTGTAATTTAAGTTTTTGTTGCTTATATTTCTATTTAACTAATGTCCTTTTTTATTTCTATTGTAATTTTATTTATATTATTTCCTTCTCATGTTAAAGATGTACTACCTTTATTTATTTATGTAAAAACTCTCTGGGCGTATAATAAAACAAATAAATAAATTCTGTGTGAAGGACATTTATATGTCGAACGTAGGCTGAAATGTCATCATCCTTGCAGATTATCTGCGCCAAATTGGGAAACTGGTAAAATTCGCACCGTCCAATTTTTTCTTCGTTAGTTTCATTCTGATAAGAAAAGCTGCAATGATGGACTTTGTTTTTATCGAATTAAGACTGCTTATTAACAAATCTGTTAAGGCGCCGCATTCGCGCTCAAAAAGAAGAAGATTGGGAAATATGTAATTACGAATGTTAGTGGAGCGCGCTAATATTTAAAGCGATAAAATTGATGTGAAAATTGTGAAAATGTTTAATAAAACACGACTCGTTTAAAATAGAGCAAAAATCTCATGGAAGGCGTATTAAGCATAATTTAAAGAAACATTGTGAATTTTTTCACAACTATAACTTGTAAAATAACTGAAAAAGACGGGTTTATAATAATTTTCGGAGCATACTTTGCGATTTTTTTTTTCGAGGGAATTTCATACAATTTACGTCTCAGCGTGGAACGCGTCTAGATATTATCTTCAAAATTAACATATTTTTTTCAAGAGCTTAAAAACTTCAAATGTTTAAGGGGGATATGTATGAAATCGGTAGAAATTCAAGTAACGGCGGCTTAATAAGCAATGGTTTCCATTTAATTATTTTTTTTATATTAAAATGGGATCTTTAGCATCCAAAAACTCTAAAACATTTATTTTTTTTAAATGGACATAAGCCTTTTGACAATTAGAGGTCTTTTGCAGATTAAAGGATCAGTCGATGAATGTTCTTCTTTACACATCTGCGTAAATAATTTAGTATTCAACGCATTGCTCCGAAGTCTGTTTACCGCGTTTATTTAAAAAATATATATATGAATACCACACAACGGTCACCAACTGCTTCCGTCTGGAGCCAGTGAGACTAAGGCATCCCCAATTGGGCTGAAAATAGTGGGGAGGGGAAGGACAAGGGGAAGAGGAAGAGGAAGGTGGGAAAGTACCTTGCTATTCACATCTAGTCACCAAAACACGGCTAAAGTCATTTCAAGCAATGTTTCAATTCAGAATGGTGGTCTTATACCAGGGCGATACTGAGAGTATCTTCCCCTTTGAAAGATTATGTCGATTTAAAGAAATGAATGCAATCCGCCACTAAGATTTTTTGCAATAAATATTGGCGATGAATGACGCAAACACACGGAAAACTTTTTTTTTGTAAGTGGCTTATTGAACCACGATAGCGCCAAACACAGCAGGGGCTCCATTTGCTGCAGCTGAGGTAATAATAAAGTGATAAAGGGGTCACTTTTTCCATGAAAAATCTCTCAAAACATTAAATACTGTTTTGCCTTTAGTAATCAAAGCCCTCACGAAGAGCAGTTCTTCGTGGATTTTTGATCCATAACATGCCAATAGTAGTGCTTCGTTACTAGAATTTATTTTGAGTATGTTTGAATTTATTTACATGTAATAAGCAGTTTTTTTTCTGAAGTTTTTCTTTCAATGTTTGAAAATATTTCTTACCTGTTTTATCAGGGTGACACCTTTACAGATGATACTCAAGCTTTGGTGGTTTCATAGCGTCATTGCTTAATACTTTGTTGTATAAAAGGCACGTAGGCATTGTATTGGTCTGACAATGATGGAAAGAAGTCAAACATCGAATAATCAACGTTGCACTGCCTCCATTTTTTTAGATACGTCTATCCTTAGTAGCATTTATCTGGGGACAAAAACTAAGCTATTCAAATATGAAAACAATACCAATAATAAAAAAAATCCACTGTAAAACCTTATTTTAATATTCAGAGATCTTTTGCATAGATTTCAAAAAGAGGAATCTTGTACGTTCCATAGAACATTGTCTTTAAAATAGAAAGAAAACCAGTAATAGATAAATAGTTACGCGTGTTTCGTAGAACCACAAAAATAAGTTGCATCGCTATAATAAAATTCATTTGCGCATGGAAAGACATACTAAAACCGACCAATAAAAATGACAGACATTAATAAATTATAGATATGTAAGTAATTATGCCGTTTTAAATTTAAAAAAAAATTTATCGTTTTAAATTTAAAAAAAACTGTCGATTTTTCCCATGCACGCAATGCCAAATTTTTTACTACAATCTGGGGAGGTACAGTTTGGTAACTTATTAACGTAGTTACACTCTACCTAGTTGTAATTTGCTTAGTTGACTATACCTAATTGAATTTTGAACAACATTTACCTCAAATTTTGATCGGCGTATTTATGCATCCTTATACAGGGTATCACTAAACAGAGTATCCAAACAAACCTCGCCCCGCCCTAACTGTCCAATACCAACTATTTTTTTTTTAAATTGAAAAAAAACACAAAGTTTCATTTACATATTGACTCCAAATAAAGTCAGGAATCACTGGTAAATAAGTCAAGTAGTTCCTTGACATTCTGTGTAGGTATAATCTTATAAACCACAAAAATAAAATTTTATCTTTTAAAAATTAGGTACTTCTCTTTCACTTACATTAATTCATTTCGTCAAGTTGGAAAGTTTAAAATTTTATTAAATTAAAGTTTCATAAGTCTTGTTATATTATAATGTTTGAAAATTTTTGACTTCTTTATATTTTGTACTTCAAAACTAACTATCGTAGCATACATGGCTATGAAATACTTGTTGTATATTTGTTCAAATGAAGCAGATACTTTTTAATGTGACATTATAATTTAAAATAAAACAATAACTTTGTAAACACCACTTTTATTTTTAATACTCTATGTCGATCGGGTTTCGCTACAACCGTAACTTCTTCAGGGCAGTATATAATAATAATACTCTAGTCTAGAGCAGTGGCGGCCGCTGCCCTGAAAACGTGGTGGTTCACTGATAATCCTTAAATATGAGATAACGATTACTAAGCAAAAAGCTTAGGTAAAAATGATCCCACTAATCTTATTTCGAGAGAAGATCTATTTTAAGCTGTTTTCGAAGTGCGAAAACTTCTACATATCGCTTTTTAATTAAAAATTTATTTTTCGGTACTAAGAAAATAAAAACACAATACTATTTTTTGGTAAATAAATCTTAAATTTCAACCCAAAAAACAATTTTTGTACAATGTTTAATTTATTTTATTTTGTATTTCATAAAATAAAATAAATTAAACATTGTAACTTATGAATGGTAGAAGAAGTCGGGGGCGCCCGAGGAAGACATAGCACGAGCAAGTGAATCAGATACTTGAGTCGGGCCATGTCGAAAGTCGGAATAATAGAAGAGAATGTATGAGACGATGTATGAATGTGAGTGAGGCAAAGAGTGTGTGCCAAGACCGAGTTATTTGGCGGTCCGTTCTCTCTGCCTACCCCTGTGGGGAAACGGCGTGATGGTTGGTTAGTTAGTTTTATATTTCATTTTAAACTGGATACAAACAGTATTTATAAACAATGTATAAACAGCACGAGGGCAAAATTGTCAAAGTTACCTATAAAAAAATTGTATTCCTTAATGATCAGCGTTTTATAATTTAAAACACCAATCAATAAAAAAGCAAATATATGTAAAATTTAGGTATTTGCTGTACCTTTTGATTAAAAAAAGAATTATTCCGTTTGGTTAAGTATTTTTGTCTTAAATCCAAATTTAATTTTGTATGATAAAGGCCGCCGGGTGGCACACCAATATAGCTTAATTTTTCATACATATGGCCGGCGTTGCGCGCTGGCGATGTTTGGGATATTCGATACAAAAACATAATTCGTTCCGCTTGCAATGGGCCTGCTCACCGGACAGGGTAACTTCGCGCGGAACTTTGAGAATTTGCTCTCCCTGATTCATATTATATTATGCAATATATTGGTAGGTGATATTTTTAATAAAATTCATAGATTTTATATTTTTCGGTAAGATATCATAAAGTAATTTTATACGATATAATTTACCAGTGCTGCACACAAACAAACTGTTCAACCAGCCGCCCTTGCTCTAGAGTATTATAGAGTATTATACTGCCCTGAAGAAGAGTATCATACTACTCTTATTGTTAAAAGTTACACGTACTGCGACATAATGCGAATAGCTAGCTTACACAATTTTATGAAATATTCATATAATAATATCTATTGAAAGTATTACGTAATTACCTACTAAGTTACTTATTTATTATTGTTGAGTTATTTGTTCTTGGTCTGCACTTTTTTTTTTTTTTTTTTTTTATTAGCAAAATTTTTTGATACATGGGAATAAGTACAAACATAATAACATAAAATATAAGAGAGAAACAAAAAAGATCCCACAAAGGCGAAGCCTGTGCGTGGGTATTATATTATGTGGATATTAAACAGTGGTGGTTAAAATAGAATTTAAAAATATATATACATAGTGTCTTTAGAGATCAACATGATCGATTTTACAGGAGATTATTGTGAGATTTCTTAAAATTAAAGATATGTACATATAATAACGTATGTATACACCCAATAAGTACATACACACGTTCATAAATATGTGTACATATAATACACATATATATACTTTTATTAATCTAAAATACAGAAAGACATGGAATATTTTAGGAATTTAGAAAACATATAATACAATTTAAAGAAAAAAATTTCTCACTTCCCAATTATTTTTTACCCAGCTTTTAATATTTTTCTTATACACGTTCAGATTTTGACAAGTATTGATTGAATTGGGTAGGGAATTGAATAGTTTTGGGGCAATACAGTTAATGTGCCTTTGGGCCAATCTGGTTTTGCAGTGAGGCACTGTGTACACGCACGTGGTATGTCTCTGGCTAGAACGATTTGTGTTTTTAGTAAAATTGTTAGGACGAGAAAATATAAATTTAAGACACTGGATACAGTAGATCTGCCTTAGTTCCATAATTTCAGTTTCCTGAAATAACTGATTGGTGGGATACGTCTTGGCCTTCTGGTACATTACCTTAATGATGGACTTCTGTGCAATTTCTAATGGTTTTACATGATTGTTGTATGTTCCTCCCCACACGATTATTCCATAGGAAATGGATGAAAGCACCAATACGTTATAGACAAGTTTCATGGTTCTTATATTGACAATGTTGCTCATGCGTTTGAATATGTAATTTAGGTATCTCAGTTTTATTAACATTTTTTTCTATATGGTAAGTCCATTTGAGTCGGCAGTCTATAGTTACAACTAAGAATTTATATTATTTCCTAATTTCACATTTTCGCAGTTTGAGCATGTCGCAAAGTTACAATTAACGTTATGGAACTTCAAGTTAAGATTGTTTTTAGGGGATGACTTTTGGGAATTATAGAAGGAAATAAAAATGGTTTTATCAAGATTTAGACTGAGAAGATTTCTATCTAGCCAATCTTTGACTATTGCAATGCATTTGTTAGCCTTACTGGTTGTATCTTCCCACGTTTTACCATGTACTGTTATTGCAGTGTCATCGGCAAAAGAGAGAATTTTACCTGGTATTACAATATTGCATAGGTCATTGATGTAGATTAGAAAGAGTAGTGGCCCTAAGACTATTCCTTGAGGAATACCATGTTTTACCAAATCACAAGAGCTTAAGCTTGATCCTATTTTTGTGCATTGTTGGCGATTTAATATAAAGCTTTTTAGTAGCAAGAGACTTTTGTTTTTAATACCAACGTTAATGATTTTCTTTAAAAGAATTTTGTGGTTGACTGTATCGAACGCTTTCTTTAAGTCCAAGAAAATAGTTAAAGTTTTATTATTAGAGTCTAGGTTAGAGTATATGTTTTTGGTTAAACTAAAGACGGCATTGTCGGTGCTCAGGTTAGTCCTAAAGCCATATTGATTGGCTGAGAGAATTGCATTCGATTTGTTATGGTACGTTTTTAGAGCAACAGGGAGCGCCAACGCGAGTCCCTAAACAAACCGCTGCGGGCAACAACTCGTTGCTCCCCGCTGTTTCCTGTTACCTACCTCCTCTCCCCTCGGCATTCCGGCACGCTCCGCCGCGCCGCCACCAGTCGAGTAGTACAAGCCGTCTCAGGCGCACGTGACACTCCTCCGCGAACTATACAGTTCGCGGCTAACTAGCCCGATCAAATTAAACGTAGTAACATCTGCGATGTAATTAAAGTACATACGAGTGTTAGCGCTGGTGTTCTACCATGCCTGTGAACTTCGGGACCTGTCCTAGACTCGGGATGAGCCCTGCTGAACCCGAGAGCCGAAGGATTCTTCAATCACCATGTAAGCTGTCCTCTGATTTACCCTCTTTAATGTGTCCGTAACGATAGACTGTTTGAACTCTCGCGTAAAGCCACCACTCAGAAAGTTTCGTTGACAGGGATCATGAGATATAAACTCGATAGCTAGGTTTGTGTAACATGCATCACTTGAATTGAATTGTGCTGTAATAACCCTTGTACTGTGTTTGAATTTACAATACATGAGTCTATTAATTACATCCTGTTGTTAATCTGCCTCGGCAGGAGCCTTTCCCCAGTGAGTATTCCCAGACGATTGTGGGAGAGAGAAGGAGAGAGAGAGAGAGATCCCGACGCATTCGTGCGACCTGACCTCTGAGATAGAGGGTACTTTTGTCTCTACCGTGAGCTGGCCTGGGGACATATTGTAGAGCAGTTATGCGTTCTGCCCATAACAACTGTCGCCACAGCGTGGGGCCTCGGAATTTTTTTTTCTCTTTCTTTTCTCCCTCTGTCCCGATCGTTTTGCTGGATGCAACTGGTCGAAATTCTCCCTGCACAGGAATTGTTTTGTGAACATTAATTATAACTTGTTATTCTACATCCAGTGTACAGGAATTTCTGTGAAAAAACCACAGAAACATATGGGTAGAATCACGCCGCATTTTAAAGGCAGCCATTTTAGAAGCAAGTAGAAGGTCGCCCAAAATTTAAACCGCGAATCTGACTGCGCACGCGCCACAAACACCGGTCCGCAACAGCTTTCGCGCCTATGCAAACGGCAAATATTAACGCAGCAAATACCTAGTCTCCGGACTGCGCGCGCAACTGTTCCCGCGCCAAATTCCAACGAAAAAACCCGTCGGAACAAATGATTATCTGTTGCTATGCAGCACTTTTTTAATCAGAACGCCCTTTTATAACTAAACCGGCTAGCAACGGAAATGATTATTACAAACTTGATGCTGGAATCCCAGTTTATTGTGCGAATTCCTTTAATCAAAAATTTCGGACTGACGTTTTTTTTGTTGTTTTGCACAATATACCAATTGGCCCACTTGTGTCTATTAAATTAGTACAATTTATATTACACTAAATGGACAAAATAATGACTTTTTCCCTATTCTACATTATAGGTACCGTTTTTTTTTCAGCATAAGTGTAAAGTGAATTGTGTTTTTTTTCCCTACATAAAGGAAAGTGAAATAATATAATAAAATCAATGATTAGTTCCATGAATAAATAAAACAATTTCAATGTGGTTGACGTATCAAATCCCATATTCAATTATTTTCATCCGGAAGTTTGTTCCTATTTGCCAGAAGAGTGCCTTTTGTGAATTTTAGTGCCCCTCTCAGTGCAAAGTGCTTTGTGAAAATTTAAAAAGCCGTTTTCTAAAGGCCAGTCCTGGCCAATTTTTTGAAAAATCAGTTTAATACTTGTGAATTTCACCGAATTTCCAAAAGTGCTTTGTGAAAAATAAAAAAGTGTTTCCCCTAAGGTCAGTCCACGCCAATTTTTTTTCCACCTTGACCATGAATTCTGGTGTCATGTATACCAAATTGTAGTATGGAATACAGTTTTCTATAACTATGTTAGAAGTGTCAACCAGTGGTTACCAAGTGAAAAGTGCCTCACAAAATTAATTTTGCGTTTGCTAAAGGAAATCCCTGGCAAAATTTTTTCACCTCCCGGGAAACTCACAATGGAAAACAATCAAGCTATGGCATCATCCAATTTGGGTATCATTCCCAACGTGCTCAGTTTATCCAAAACTCACTTACAAACTGCTTTAAAGGATAGAGGACTCTCGCCATCTAGCAAATCTAAATCTACATTAAAGGCTTATGCACTTTTATTTAACAAAAAGTATATTAAGAAAATAAACCTCGCCCCATCAAGCGAAAATAATTCACGCTTGGCTATGCAAGTTTGGATAATCTTGTTCCTAACAAAGAACCTATGCCGCAAGTAATGATAAAACAGGACATCGCACCCACCTTGACACAAGATAAAACTTACGATTTATCCTCTTGGAAAGTCAAATATAATGGCGTCTCCGATGTACTGGATTTCATCGACCGTATCGAAGAAACGGCTACAATCAAAAATATCCCATTCGAGATTCTACGAAAAAACTTCATAGAACTCATCTCCCCAGAATTGATACCCTGGCACCGCATCCAAAAAACTAAATGCAAAGATTGGAATAAACTCAGATCTGCCCTAATCTCGAGCTTCGGAAAAACAGAAGCCCAGCACAGGATCAAATTATCTTTACTATCTATTAAACAGCTGGTAAATGAACCTGTAGCAACATTCATAGAAAGGGCGGAATCCATTAACATCAAGCTTTCACATCCCGTTTCGGAAGCTGAACTATTACCAGTCATAACTGATGGCCTTTTAAGCAAATACGAGAACATCATCACCTCGCAGAAAATTGCATCCCTGGCCCAGTTAAACGAGGTCTGTCTCCTTCTGGAATCATACCAGGATAGGAAGAACATAAAGAATGTGTCTAATAATGTAGTTGTGCCAAGCCGTTCGTCTGGTTTAAAACCAGAATTCGACAACAAAAAAGTGTGCTCTTTTTGCAAAAAAGTAGGCCATCTGGCCACTACTTGTTTCAAGCAAGCGAAGTTTCTGGAATCCAAGGAACCCCGAACTTCCAAGAGACATCACTCTAGGGACCGCTCTCCTCCACGCGACGAACTGCGCAATATTTTCAAGAAATCAAGACACGACATGGAAAGGTTACAAAACCCAAGCGATGTCAGACCTCAGGTGGATCTCTCCAAGCCCCCACCAAATTTCTACATGAAGAGGCCAAAAAACTAAATAATAACCTCTCAGGCACCCATTCTGAACCAAGGTCTAAAGAATGGACTGATTGGTTAGCACACATTAAGTATTTTAACCAGACCTTAAATGTTTCTTCGGTTTGTTGCAAACAAGCTAAAGATGGGAGACCCTATGCTTCTTTCTCTGTTAACAATGTGACCTTTTCCGGATTACTCGATAGTGGGGCATCTGTCAGCTGTCTTGGCAACAATGCTCACCTGCCTTTTGTTAACAGTGATTTTAGAATTTCGCCCCAATCGACACACCTGACGACTGCAGATAATGTTTCTCAGCCGGTCATCGGTGCCCTTGCCCTGCCAATTAATTGTAACAATAAAATAGTCACAATCAATTTTCTAATAGTGCCCTCTATATCCCAGAATTTCATCCTTGGCGTTGACTTCTGGAAGGCATTCAATGTTGCTCCCCAAGTATTTAATACTCTTGGCGAAACCTCCACTGCCGCTCAAATTAGTGAGATCCGCACAATAATACCTCACGAAAATTTAAGCACGGACCAGGCTCTCCAACTAAAGGAAATGGTCAATAAATTCGAATCAATATCCTTCGAAAAATGCGGATTAGGTTTGACAGATTTGGTTGAGCACCATATCAAAACCAATGGCCCACCCATAAAGCAACGTTATTACAACTTAGCCCCCCAAAAACTTAAACTTTTAGAAAATGAACTTGACGAAATGTTAAAAATGGGTGTGGTGGTTCCCAGCAGAAGTGCATGGACCAACCCAACTCTTTTGGTTTCTAAAAAAGACGGCTCTGCACGTTTCTGTCTCGACAGTAGACGTTTAAACTCTTGCACGGAAGCTGATGCGTATCCCTTACCTCACGTTCACGCAACCTTAGACAAGCTGCGTAACGCCAAGTTCATCTCTTCTGTCGATCTCAGCAAAGCGTTTTGGCAAATACCCTTGGACGCAGAATCGTGCGAAAAAACTGCTTTCGTTGTACCTGGTAGGGGAATGTTCCATTTTAAAAGATTACCCTTTGGTCTAAAAAATAGCCCCGCCGAGTTACAAAGACTGATGGACAAACTTTTCGGTCCTGAAGTCGATAACAGCCTGTTTTGTTACCTTGACGACCTCATCATCGTCAGCGATACCTTTGAGAAACACCTATTAATGCTGGAAAAAGTTTTCCAACAACTCAAGTTCGCTGGTTTAACCATCAACTTGAAGAAGTCTGAATTCTGTAAGTCCCGTCTACGTTATTTGGGATTCATTGTCGACGAAAAAGGCCTAAGAACAGACCCCGCTAAGGTGGAAGCCATGGCAAATTTTCCCCGTCCCAAGAACGCGAAGGAAGTCAAAGGTTTCCTTGGACTCGCAGGTTACTACAGGAGATTCATCAAAGACTTTTCCACTATTGCAGCCCCCTTAAATAAAATTACCGGCATCCGTAAAGGTGTCAGCAATTTCCGATGGTCTGTCGAAGCTGAAGAAGCGTTTACAACTTTAAAAGATGCCCTTCAAAAAGCTCCCGTTCTGAATTGCCCGGATTTTGCACTCTCTTTTACCCTCCACACGGACGCATCCAATGTAGGAATCGGTGGAGTTCTTACTCAAGAATTCCCAGATGGCGAACACCCTGTAGCGTATTTTTCCCGCACACTAAACAAACACGAGAAAAACTACGGAATTACCGAAAAAGAGTTATTGGCTGTATTGGATTCTGTTCACCATTTCCGCGGTTACATAGACGGTAGCAAATTTACTGTAGTCACAGACCATAGTAGTTTGAAATGGTTGATCTCTTTAAGTAATCCCTCCGGTAGGCTCGCTCGCTGGTCCTCCCGTTTGTCTCAATACAATTTTGATGTTGTTCACCGTAAAGGCGCGGACAATATTGTTCCCGACGCCCTTTCAAGAATTGAACTAGCTTCATTAAATGTTGACACAATTGCCCCCCCTCCATCTACAAAAGATGAATGGTACTTGAAAATCTTCGAAGGTTGTAAAAATAACCAACAAAAGTTTCCTAACTTTATCATAAAAGAAGGACAATTATACCGTAATTGCAAGGCACCACTATCCATCCTCGAAGATTACTCGTGGAAACTTGTCGTTCCCCTCGAAGGTAGAGAACAAATAATCATTGACAATCATAGTGCTCCCGACTCCATACACCCAGGAAATTTCAAGACGTATAAAAAGATCACCTTGAAGTATTACTGGCCTGGTCTCTTTAAGCAAATTCGCAATTACATCTCTAAATGTGAAACTTGTAAAGCTTATAAACATAGCACGGCAGCACCTGCCGGCCTAATGGGTAATCCCAAACGTGCCGACAGACCCCTACAATCATTGTCAATGGACCTCGTCGGACCTTTTCCTCGAAGTTATGCCGGACACATGCACATACTTAGTGTAGTGGATGTTTTCACTAAATTCTGTTGGATCTTCCCTTTAAAAAGAGCCAATGCGTCCGCCATCATCAAACTTCTGGAAAAACACATTTTTATACCTTACGGAACACCCAGAACCGTAATAGTTGACAACGGAAAACAATTTATTGCTCAAGAATTCAAAAATTTTCTTGCCAAATACGGAATCAAGGACATTTACTATAATACCTTGTATACCCCACAAAATAACACTGTCGAACGTTATAACCAGACAATCAACACAGCTCTGGCTATTCTAGTTGATAAAGATCAACGCACTTGGTGTAAAAACCTAGATAAAATTCAGGCTGCTATGAACAACACGGTTAACCTGGCCACTGGTTACACACCTTTCTTCCTAAAACACGGTATGGAACAAGTTGTTCACGGTTCTCTACATAGGGACACAAACTTTCCTACGTCAATTGCCGCCACTAGCAACCCTACCGCGGACTATGCCCATCGTCTGGAAGAACTGTCGGCCATCTACAGTGAAGTCACTGATGCTTTACTCCTGGCTCATCAAAAGAGTGCGGACAGATACAACCTACGTAGGAAACATGTCACCTTCAACACAGGAGACATAGTTTGGAGAAAGAACAACACACTTTCCCAAGGAGCCACGTATTTCTCTGCCAAGCTGGCACCACGTTTCGTGAAGGCCAAAGTTCTAAGAAAGATATCAGATCTAGTGTACTCTTTGTCTGACTTCTCTGGAAGGCACATTGGTAATTACCATATTAAGGATATCGCAAAGACTGGAAGTGAGGAGTCGAGTAAAACTACCCCCACTATCTCAGCAAACTCAAAATGATCCAGTGTGTATCACCACAACCCTTTTTGTAAGCACATTGAAGTCTTACAATGTCTGGCGTGTAAAGTGTCAATTACATGTCCACCCTTTCGTTGATAAAACGAATATTGTTAAAAAAAAATCATTTTTGTAAATTTATGTACACTCCACGGTGTAGTTTACCCCGTTCATGTTCGTGAATTGGCAACCACCGTAATTTTTGTTTCACACGTTTTTTTTTTTTTTTTCTTTCTCACCTGTTCTAAAATTGATCACTTTAGAGCAGAGACACCCGTCGAGTCACAGTGTCTGGGAGTCATGAACCCAAATCATTGCCTCTCAACCCCTCACACTACGCAACGTTCATGCCATGGCACGCCTTGCTATGTAATGCAATATTGTAATTTTCACCATTTTTGTTTGTTGTTTTTTTTTTCATCATATCGGAAGGAATCTCTTCAAAAAAAAAAATTTTTCTTTTATGTTCTGTAAGCACTGGAGCGTCGTTCTAAAGTCGGATTTGGTAAACTCCAAAGCGTTAAATCACGACCCAGGACAAGTAAACCATCTTAACAAGCTCCATATTTTACTCATCATGGTAAAAAATAAGTGGTTACTCACATAATCACATTCCTTGTGTACAGTAGTTTTCAATTTTTCTCAAATGTTAAAAAATTGATGGCGTCCTACCCGAGCTCTTTGCTAACAAATTGGATTTTGACACGTCCATTTTGAAATCATATGTATATAAATAAAGGAAAAGCCTTTAAATTGGTCTTTCCACCCTTATACAAATCTTCTTGGGCCCGCTTCAACTAAAGTACGTAAAACCAAATACTCGGTCTTTTGTTGTTATAAGAAGTCCTCGATTTGTCCCTCTTCTCAACATGTATGTCTTGTATTACATGCCTCAGCCCTGACGGAAAAGGTTAATAAAACCTAACGACAGCCCTGTTTTCCATACATAAATAACCGCAGTTTAACGTGAATCATCAATATTTTGTTTGACAATCGTTTTGTAAACTTAGGCATTCAACTCTTGTTTGCAACCTAAATTGCACATAACCCGGTATGTTGTAACTGCACAAAGGGTATGTAAAACCACTATTGGCCCCTTTTGTTTGTTCCCACTGAAGTTGCTACAACAGACAGTATGTAAAACCATATAGGTCTGTCTTTGTTTGTCACATGGTGTAAACAGAAATGTACTCTGTCATCACCCCGCCTTTATAACATATGAAGTGACATTAAATTGTTTACCTCCTTGTTACTCTATCGTACGCTCCTGGGCTACGGAGTTAGTTAATCTAACAAATCTTCATATACTGTGTTAAAACAAGCATTGTTAACGTTTATCGTGTTGTATTTAAACGTAACCCTGTTACATTATAGGAGGGATCCTTAAAATACCTGCCACAATACGAGAAGCTCGTCATAATCACTTTTGCTCATAGCTAAATGTTATTGAGTGGGTCGTGTGACATATTTGTCATGAGTACCGTTTTGTATATTCTATTTTGGTCGTGTGTCTTTTGGCATGAGAACCGCTTAATCCGCCGTCTGTATTGAATGGGGACCCACTTTTTCGAACGTAATTGGGCTACTGTCTTTCAATACTGGGCAAATTTGTTGTAAATCGTTCATTCCGTACACTACACGTGGAGACGTTAAAACACTTACCGTGATTCGTGTGAACGACATAATATCGGCTTTGCCATCCTCTTTAAGATGCTTTGTATAAACTCTTTGACTTCTGTCTATAATTGAGTTGTATCTTGTATGTACTTACATATTTTGTACACTATACGTGGAGACGTTAAAACACTTACCATGAGTCGTGCGAACGAAATAATATCAAACCCTTTTGTGTGCGATCTACGAAATGTAGTCCACAACCCTTTTGTTGTCATTCAACGCCGATGCCCGTGGACTTCCTGTTTTTTACTTCTTTGCAAAAGGAAAGAAGCCCAGGAATATCTACTATCCCAAAAGGACTAGTTTTCAGCTTCACTGTCAATTATGGGGCATAGTGCTGTGGGAGTTAATCGATTGAGCACAAAACCACCTAACTCGTTGTCTGGAGAACGAATAAGAAAACCCCCAGGTTTGTGAAATTGGAGCAAGGGTCTGTCTTTTCTCACAATCATGTAGAAGTTTTAAAATGACCCCTAATCTTTTGCCCAATACACGCGAAAGATTAGCCTCTTTGTTATAATGTGTATTCAAATCTCTCCTCCTTTAATAAATGTAAAGAGTCAGGAAATCTGCTGGTTGATTATGTTTCATCTTCACATAGAGTTTGAATTGGAAATTAGTCCAGTCTCTAGCAAATTTCGTAACTCGTCTCCCTCCTCCCCTCCTCCCCCATTCCCCCATGTTCTCAGACGTATGTTATGAAGTGAAAAATCTGTCGTTGACCATATTTCGCCCTCACTTGGAGTTCGAATAGGTAACTGTCCGGTTATCTACAGGTTTTCCCCCTCAATCTCTGCATATGTCTCACCTTTTTTCTCTTTCTCAATTCTACGAAACACATTCATGAATGTTGGATATGTACGATATGCACTTGGCGTAACGTCTGTCTCTTTTTTGACAACCTTTATTCATGAATTGGTTTCCCTCTGCCGTGACTAGTTCACGATTCTTTGTCTTGTTCTTTGAAATTCTACGAAAATGTTACCATCTTATGTTAACATAGGCCATAGAGGGCCGGTTGTTTTTTAACCAAGACATATTGTCACTCGGCAAACGCCAAGTCTTCCTGAAAAAGGAAAATGTTCATGTAATCACAATTTAGTTAGGAATCTCTCTTCGTCACTCTCTGAGTCGGTGGCTAAATTTCGTTTATTTCATTTTCTGGACACATTTTGTTTCTCTCCAAACCTTTTCTTCATTGGTCCCTAGGCAGGTAAACTTCAAGAATTTTGCTCTAATAATAATTTCTCCCGGATTTAAAAAGAAGCCCAGGCGGATGTCATCATCAACAGCCAAGCTGAGCTTCACTTCCTGACAGCACGCGCTGTGGTTACAAGGTCCCTCCTGCTGCCATTTTCTACGCATTTGTTCCTAAAAGCACAGACCATACCGCTCATATGTATGTTGTCTTGTCGTGCCACAGCAAGCCGAGTTGTCCCACTATACATTATGACACTCTAAACTACCTTCTGAGCACGCTAGCTCCTAGGTTTGTTCTTACTCTTGCTATCAATGCCAACCTTGCCGTCCCTTGCTCTGTCATGCAGTGACGCATATATCGTCATGTGTAAACCATCATTACCTTGACCCACCAGTATTCGCTGAATGCGTACCAATACAAGTTATCTTGAGCTACACTATGCTTCAATAACCATTATACACGATCCGTGTTTACCATAATAACACTTAGGATTCGTACTGGCATGTCTGCAGATACTGGATTCTTCTCTTCAATGGCCTCTGTAACCATAGTCGCGGCACAGCAACCACAGTCTCCACTTCGTGAACTTCAACGTTTTCGACCAAACCAAGTGTTTTCTAAGGCCCAAGTGTACTCTTGAGTGTTATCTCAAATGGGTCTGATTACAGTGATATTGTAATCCTTAGAATCTGTGAAACCACGTCCTTTTCTTCGAAATTCTCCGAAACCAAACAAATCCACGCTTCGCAAACTTAGCTCCCAGACCAATGAAACTTTAGAATCACACCTTTTCTCTTCTCTTGTACAAATGTATTGTCATTATTTTCAATTGCATAACCATGTGTATTGTTATTTTCAATTGCATAACCATGTGTATTGTTATTTTCAATTGCATAACCATGTGTATTGTTATTTTCAATTGCATAACCTTGTATGTTGTTTTACACCATGTACTCTCCCCAAAGCTGTCTTTCCCAAACATTCCATGTACCCCCATCCATTCCCTACAAACATTGTGACCTAAACTATAGCATAAACTGTATGTTCTAGCTAGGCAATCTCTCAAGCAACGAATCTCTCAAAACCCCGATGGAAGCATAAGAGGATTTTTTTTTCCCTACAGCTCCATTGCCACGTCGCTTTTTTTCCAAGCGCGGGGGGAAGTGTTATGGTACGTTTTTAGAGCAACAGGGAGCGCCAACGCGAGTCCCTAAACAAACCGCTGCGGGCAACAACTCGTTGCTCCCCGCTGTTTCCTGTTACCTACCTCCTCTCCCCTCGGCATTCCGGCACGCTCCGCCGCGCCGCCACCAGTCGAGTAGTACAAGCCGTCTCAGGCGCACGTGACACTCCTCCGCGAACTATACAGTTCGCGGCTAACTAGCCCGATCAAATTAAACGTAGTAACATCTGCGATGTAATTAAAGTACATACGAGTGTTAGCGCTGGTGTTCTACCATGCCTGTGAACTTCGGGACCTGTCCTAGACTCGGGATGAGCCCTGCTGAACCCGAGAGCCGAAGGATTCTTCAATCACCATGTAAGCTGTCCTCTGATTTACCCTCTTTAATGTGTCCGTAACGATAGACTGTTTGAACTCTCGCGTAAAGCCACCACTCAGAAAGTTTCGTTGACAGGGATCATGAGATATAAACTCGATAGCTAGGTTTGTGTAACATGCATCACTTGAATTGAATTGTGCTGTAATAACCCTTGTACTGTGTTTGAATTTACAATACATGAGTCTATTAATTACATCCTGTTGTTAATCTGCCTCGGCAGGAGCCTTTCCCCAGTGAGTATTCCCAGACGATTGTGGGAGAGAGAAGGAGAGAGAGAGAGAGATCCCGACGCATTCGTGCGACCTGACCTCTGAGATAGAGGGTACTTTTGTCTCTACCGTGAGCTGGCCTGGGGACATATTGTAGAGCAGTTATGCGTTCTGCCCATAACAGATTCTAAAAAAATCATAATTTGTCGTTTTAAACACTTTTCGAAGATCTTGGATAATTGAGAAGTTAAGGTTATTGGTCTGTAGTTGTCGGTTTTACATTGGGATCCGGATTTATGTATTGGAATAATATGGGCGAGTTTAAAATTATCAGGATAGATGCTGTGTCTGATGCAGTTGTTGAATATGTAATGTAATGGGATGATTATATGTTTTTTAATTGATTTAATTGTGGTGTTGCTTATGTTATCTGGGCCATTTGCAGACTTCTCTTTAAGGTGATCAATTTGTCTTGAGATTTCAAGTTCTGTTATTTCTTTGAATGTAGATAGCTCAGAGGTAGTGTCATTAGACTCTGAAAGTTCGGGAGGAATTTGATTCGAGTGAATATTAAGACTGGGATTATTATCTATAAGAGTTGAGGCGATGTTTGTAAAGAAGTGATTGAAATTGTTTGCAATGCTCTCAGCATCTTCGATGGTTGTGTTATTGTCAGTAATGATTTTTTGAGGAATTTTATTAACCTTTTGGTTCCCATTTGAAATTTCATTTATGACTTGCCATGTTTTTTTCGAGTCGTTGTGAGCATTATGTAGTTGAGTAGAGTAGTATTGTTGTTTTCGTTTTTTTATGATAGTGTTTAGATAGTTTCTAAATAAAATGTATTCGTTCCGTTTGGTGTGGTTCTGTGCTTCGTTTTTAGATGTGCAAAGATTTTGATGATTTTTATAGATTTTGAAAAGTTTGTTTCTATGTTGTATTGAGATTATCAGTCCGCGCGTAATCCATGGTTTTATATGTTTATGTTTACTTTTTGGTGGTGCTATTAGTTCTTGGCTTTTTCAATATATTTTTGAAGTACTTCATAAAAGTTATTCAAAGCTAAATTTGGGTCATCTAGTCATACTTGCCTTCAATGTTTTGTCTAGAACAGTTTCTGAAGTGTAGTGTACCTAATAATAATTTTTAAAAATAAAAAATAACTAACAACTCTTCAAAACACTTGAGGTGTGAACGGGAGGGCCACTGGTCATTTTTAACATTCCCGGCGTGATTCGAAGATCTTATACTCGGCAACTTCTTCCACCAGGTTTCAATAATTTATTACAACAGCTTCCAACAATTTCTTCCCAATAGGGGCTGGGTCTTAAAGATTTTCTCTTGGAAATAGCAACTCTACCTTAAGTCCTAGCAAGGGTTACTATTTGGACAATTTATAACCTATAGTCTCGTTGGTTCCGCGATTTTTCACCCGTGACAAAATATCCTCCGTAGGATATTTTCCTACGGACAAAACATAACCCAACAAAATATCCAATAAAACCTGATCTAACCTAACAAAAAATGTACAAAAGAAATACAGACATCCTGTAAAGACATTAATGTATTTTCGTTATTTGTTTTGGGGGTGTTATGCCGTGCTGTGCTACCTCTATCTTTAGCCAACGTTTCGGACAGCGATACAGTGTCCATCGTCATGGCAGATGTGTTTATGATGATGGACACTGTAACGCCGTCCGAAACGTTGGCTAAAGAGGGAGGTAGCGCAACACGGCATAACACCCCAAAAACAAATACTTTTGGTCGTGAAAATTAAAAAAAAAAACGTATTCAATAATACATATATTGTTTAATTAAATGAAGATATTAATAATCGATAAATAAGATATAAAATATTTTAGCGAAACTCAATCGAAAATTTGGAGATAGAAAAATCAAAAAAAGATGTTGGCACCACTGGGACATATATTGTTATCTGTATTATTTTTGTCCCATTTTACTATTTTTGAAGAAAAAATTATTTACAGGATATCTGTATTATTTTTGTCCATTTATTGTTGGGTTAGGTTAGGCTTTAGTAGATATTTTATTGGGGATGTTTTATCGGGGATATTTTGTCGCGGGATGAAAACGCGCATCACCAGTCACATTGAACCATCTTCCTATGAATGAGTCGTTTGGTGTTACGGCGAGGAAGACAAAGATCCCTCTTTTCCTAAATCTGTTCCGCCAAGTTGATCCTAAGCTCATTGTAGCGTAGAGCAGGGGTCAGAAGTCAGAACTTACTTCCTTTTAAATTTCGTGTGTCTTGCATAATGAGAACACATCACAAGAATATATTTTTTTATAATTACTTCAACAGTTTAGCAAGTTTAGAAATTGATTTGTTGATATATAGAAATATATGAAAAAAAACTTGCTCATATTAGATTTACATCACAAATTCACTGTTACTTTTTTTTTAAATGGAAGTTTTAAATGACATTTACAATATTTTTACACGAATTTGTTTGTGTTTCTGTGTCAAACGTATCTGCAAAATAATCACGAAAAACAGTTTGTCATTTTGACTTAATGTACAAAATTAATAGCGATAATGAGCCACTTGCACGATGTTCAAGAAAAAATTTAGGGCACTAAGTATTAATTTTAACTGTATTTAGCTGTATCTTGAAAACTATTTGCGTATACATACATATATAAGATTTCTATACGCACCATTCAAGATAGAAAGAAAACATGTGACTGAAAAAAATTAGTCAAACGAAAACACAGAATTGTTTACTAATGCAGATATCCAAATGCAAAGCTTACTTCCCAGTGGAATAAAAAATGTTCATAGTTGAATTCCCAATTAATAAAAATTAAATCAAATTCAAAGAAAAATGTGATAATGTACAACATATACGCGTATCAGAAGTGTAAAATAAAATATTTAAATGTAGGTTCCCATGTTTACATTGGACCACATCAAGTGGATCTATTTTAAGGGCCCGCAACCCGGATTTCTACCGATTTATTACACATTTCCCCTAAACACGGTAAGTTTTAAAGCTCTTTAAAAATATATGTTATTCTTGAAGATAATATCTAGACTTTGCCCGTGCCGAAACGCAAATTATATAAAATTCCCTCGATAGAAAAAAATCATTTTAAACACGTTTGTTTCAGTTATTTTACAAGTTATATGTATGAAATGTTTCTATTTATGTTTATTTATGTTTCTTTAAATGCTGTTTAAGATAATGCCCGCGAGATTTTTGCTCTATTTTAAACGAGTATTATTTTATTAAATATTTTCGCTATTTTCGCATCGATTTTGTCGCTGTAAATGATAGCGCTCTCCTCTAGTAATCGTAATTTCGTATCTCTCCATCTTCTTCTTTTCGAGCCCGGTTGCATAGCCTTAAGCGAAATAAATAATAAAAATATTTGTTTTTCTTAGCATTAAAAACAGATTCCCCTCCCTCCTCCCGCGTTCCATACATTCATTTTTCAATCAGCTCGCGTGCCACCTATTGCAATTTTTTATACAAATTTCATAATGCCAGAGCTCACCAGTAGTTTTATACAAACCTTATTCTGACAATAAAGAACACAAAAAAAAATATTATCCAATTTGGTGCAGTCGTTCGGAAGTTACGCGCGTACATACATTTCGGCTTATAATTATTATTTATATGAGAAGATAGAAGGTATGATTTTAGATTTTCACGGCCAAAAATTTTATTGTTATTTCCTTTTGGGGTATTATGCCGTGTTGCGCTACTTCCTCCTTTAGCCAACGACAGCGTTACAGTGTCCATCATCAGGGCAGATGTGTCCCTGCCCTGATGATGGACACTGTAACGCTGTCCGAAACGTTGGCTAAAGGAGGAGGTAGCGCAACACGGCATAATACCCCAAAAGGAAATAACCACAAGAAGATTGAAGATTAAATTTAGATTTATGTACTAAAACAAAAACAAAAACTTTTATAATTTTTTTTAAACATACTCTATAATAATTTTCGTTTATACGGACTTTACGAGTCAAAACGCGTTTTCGTTTAATTTACTAACGCACGTTACTATTGCTATTTTTAGTTTTTGTTTCATCATTTCCGTGTTCTTATTAAAGATGTCGATTAAAACGAATTTTTAAAATCAGTTTAAAAATGTATGCAAGAAGATTATTGTGTAATACGGTTCTTCCTACTTTCGGATAATTAATAATGGAGTGCGCCAAAGGCCTCATTAGGGGTGCATTTGGTGGCTCTTGTTCATCAATCACCATTGTTTTTATTGATGAAGCCTCGGCTATATCCCGCTGATGAGTTGTCCAACAGATAATAAAGGCGACAACCCTTAAAATGGAATTAAAATGTACAACCTTTCCGATTTATCGGGTGACATTATTGCAGCGTAGGCTAAACCATTGTTGTGGAATGACAGTGGTGTTGTTTTTGTACAACTTGTAAAATAGTATCTCAAAATGGTTTTTTGTTTTTGGGTTTTTTTGTCGTTTACTGTTTTTTTAGTCGAACCCTATCAAAAAAGCTTTTGTTATTTTAATTAGGTGAATGTTTATATGCTCCGGCTCATAGTAGAAATGACGTTGTGAGCCAAACATTTCATGAAATCAATTTGTAGATAATTTTTTTTGTTTTATTTTGGGAATAAATAATCAATTCTGCGTGATGGTGGTGGTTCTGACCACTCTACCTTTTATGACAAAGAAGGTTTTTCGACATGAGGTTTTATGAATTTTGAAGACAAATAATTAATCCTTCGTGATGATGATGGTACTGACAGATCTATCTTTTTTTTCAATGTTAAAGAAGGTGTCAAACATTTTGAATTTTGAGGACGAATCTCTTTTAATTCGTGTTGTTGATTTTGGAAAATTGTGCTGAATTTTTAAAATGTCTTCACCCATAAAGCCACATATTACCGAGACATAATCCCTTTTAAAAGCATAAATTCTTCTTTTCGTCGGTTGCTCATCGCTGAGTTTCGTGATTCTTACATCAATTTTCGTGGTGGTTAAGGCCCCTCTGCTGCTCCGGTTCTGCATTCTGTGGCGAGCTACGGACACCGACGAACCGGATACCAATAATACTTGATCACTCTAGGCATTGGTGACATTCCTCTGCTTCTCCTGCTTCCCACTTTGACAGTGCATAAGTATCCAAAGTGTCTTATTACACCTTAGACAAAGAGTAAAAAGCCTGTTGTGGAAGCCTACCTCTTCCAGAATGGATATAATCAACTGGCCGTCCTTGGAACCCTTTTCTCCAACACGAAATTTTGAGGGCATAATCCGCTTCTTTTTGCAGGCTTGTCCATGTTCTCACGTCGTACATAAATATGGGGGAAATCAGTACGCGAATGAGTCAAATTTTATAGGGCTTCATTCTTCATCTTACCTTTGTCACTCCATAATTTTTGCATTTTGGTCATGGCGTCTTTTCTAATACAAACCCATGTTTCAAAGCCTCCTTCGTAACTTGTAGACGAGCCTAGGAATATGAAGTTGTTGAATGTTTCTAAGTCTGTAATAGTGAGAACATTTTTTTATCATGCCAAGGTTTTTTAAAACCTGTCAAACTGTTTCTCCTGACAAACGTGTTTGCCCTGTCAATCACGATTGGTGGTTTAATTCTGGCTTTATTGATCAGTAGGTTTGGTTAACGCCTTTTTCTTTTATTTTAGCAATTTTTATTTTTTCACTTTTATTCATTTTTCCTTCAAAAGAGGTAATTATGGAGGAATGGTCTGCATATTGGAGATTAGAGGTTTTTGGTCATCATTCATTCCATCTTTCCAACCGTCCGCATCAAGAGCCTTACGGATAATGTATTCACCGAATAATATAAAAATATACATTGGTGAATGGATTCGTCCTTGAGGTCTTCCTTTTTTGGCTATAAATGTTTTAGATTTTTGCGTGTCCCTCTTGATACATTCGTGTCTTTCGATGCTCAGGTTTCTAAGAATAAATATGAGGTGTTTAGTAATCCTCATCACCTTAGACGAAAATCGATCCTCAAAAATAAAATAAAACTGCCACCAAAACAAAAATAAAATTTCAGATTTATTCTGGCGTGAATTATTAATTTAAGAACATCAGCATAAAGCAGGTTTTGAAAAGCCTCCTAAAAACGGGAAAAATACATCTTTCTTCCCTGGAAAGTCAGACCCGGGAGCGTATTTACAATCCCTACCGCGTTTCAGTCGCTTTAAATTTTCAATATCAAAATTTAAATATTTAGAAATAAAATTATTAATTTCTAATATACACATTGGAAAGATTATTTTATCTAGATTTGAAAACAATTTTTTTTTTGCAAAGTGATAAAAAAATTACCAATATAGAGGTGTATTTACAATATATGGGAATAATATTAAAATTTAAATATTTAGAAATGAAATAATTAATTTCTAATATACACATCAGAAAGATTATTTTATCTAGATTTTAGAACAATTTTTGTTTTTGCAATGTGATAAAAAATAACCAATATATAGGTATATTTAAAATGTAAATTGTCGTTACCGCGACTGAATCGGTATAGGTTTTGTAAATACGCGACCCGGGATGAGTCAGTAATTAAAAATGTCATAAGTTCTGACTTCACAATTGCCAGCAAGAAAGGTCTGTCTACCTCCTTCGTTTAATACAATAAAGTGCTGTGCGTAGCGAAAAGGCAACGAATCATTCCAGGGAGGGGTATTACAAACATTTCACCAAGTTAAGCAAAAAGTTGCTGAACGCCTCGCAAATGTAATGAATTTGAAGAGACATAAACGAACGAGACAATGTTCGCTTTCGCCGAATCAGCACGATGGCAAAGACATTTTCATTTTATTTATAATATTTTGTGAATGAGTTAGCTATTGAAATATTAGAGTTGACGGTACGGTAGGGCACCTGTAACGCAATATGTAGTGACATGTGTCATGAATTGTTAGTATACTTTCTAATCTTTCTAAAGCCACTCTCCCTTCAAAAGTTCATCAATTTAAGTTTTCCATGTTAGTATGTGGTTGGGCATTTACACAAAATACACTTACTTACATTCATCTATACACCGTAGACCCTGTGCTTGTAGTTAGTATTATCACATGTTCCTTCCTACCCATCCCTTTACACCTGTCATTTTATATTACCCAAATCAGTCAATAGTCGACTTTCACCGCCTAAATATTTCCACATTAATATTCCGCATACCGCTTACCATTCACCGCATACCGAAAACCGAATCCCGCATACCTCAAGTAACGTACCGCGACTAATATAGTCAGACAAGTGCATGATAAATCCAGTCAAGATAGCAGAGAGTGCCACAAGTTGCCGCAGTAAGTCCTTTTTTCCATTCCTTAATTGTATTTTTTTCTACTTGTGCAGTGGTCAAAACTCATAAAAAAATGGTCCTTCGATATCCAGAGCCGCGTGAAAAATACATCGGTATGAAACAATTAGAAATAATTACATTTATCAAGAGCAATATCAAAAAAGGTGTTTTGGTAAATTTTTAGGCTTAGAAAACTAATACTATTCGCAACACACAGTAAACGATTTAGGTGTAATAATACATCATTACTGTGTGTACATATAATAGAAAATAGGTTAGCCGACTTCTAAAAAATGCATTTTTCGTGACCTTTTGAGAACTTCGATAACTTTTTAATCGTTTAACAAATTATCTTCACACAGAAAATATATGTTTTATAAGTAAATTTCATCTAAAATCAATGTCTTTGTAGAAATAATTATTTAGAGTTTCTCGTCTAATTTGTGTTGTGAAAAGTCTCCACGAAATTCTAGAGTTTAGACTCATCAGCCAAAAACAATGGGTCGTGTCAAGCTTTAACGTCCGAGCTTGCCCGGGGAGATTCATGGTACTGGACAGCTAATGTCCTTACCCACCCACCTTGTTAAAAGCTTGTTTCGCTCGGAGTGCAATTTAGCGACCTCACACCAAACAAGAGCCAACTTCGCCAGCTTCCACGAAACCTTACTTTGGTACTTCGTTTAAATAATTGTTTTTGATTTTCACACGTTTCCTACAAAGGGACATTTTTTTAACATAATTTTTTGAATAATATCTTTCTCTCACGCTCCTCTTAAGAGATCTTTTTGAAGTGAAACTTCCATAGCCCCGCCATGATTTGGATTTCGGATGAAACGGAAATGACGATTACCGCACCTGCGACGCACAACTACGCTCATTGACCGCTTTGATTATAATGTCACTTTTAAAGGTTCCTATTGGTTGAGATATGAAACGGAAATTACGCTGGTCTGCGCTCGTTAGTCGCTTTGATTATGACCTCACTTTTCAAGTATTGGTTGAGACTGTTTTGGCAAAGTTTTGCTTCTACCGCTTGTAAACTGCACTCGATTTTTTTACTTTAGCTCCACACAGGATTCGTTGAGGAAAATAATTTCCCTCAGTGCCTATGTCATCTTATGGGATGCTGTGTGGAGGGTTTTTTTAAGGATAGGAATGATATGAAGTTCTGGGAAGAAAATAGGAATGAGAGGTGGGTAGGAATCTGGGGGTAGGTGTGTCCAGGAGTGACGGACGTATGAATCCAACCGCGGTGCAAGATGATAGGTCGAGAGATGCCAACTGGAGAGGATAGAATACCTCCCTCAAACAACCAGTCTCTCTCGATCCTGCCCACCTCACGGCAGGTGTGCAGACGCATCGGCCGCCAAGACCTGGACAAACCTTACCCCATGAACCCGGGGACCCCTGCCCAAGTCACCAAACGTAGTTAACCACTTGGGGTGACCTATGGCAAAGGTGTGATTCAAGAAATGGTTCCCAGGGTGGCGGTGCCCATACCTGCCTCCCAAATTGCCTTCTCTTATTTTAATAATTCTGCATAAGCTCTGATAGCTCCGTAGTAACCTAGAGAGGTCTTTTTTATAAACGACGCATCAAGTCGGATATTTTTGTTTTTGAATAAACAATCTTTTTCTTTCATCCAACATGATTATGGCATATTACACATTGCATATTAAAACGTTAACGTTAAAGGCCCAGTTGGTCATAAATAAATAATACGTACGAAGGCGCCTTTGATAAATCAAAACAAAACAAATAATCGAACAACGATATGCATTACAAATTAAAACAAACTTTTCTAGGTCTCTTTTTACGACGACTGGCGTTCATCAACCATACGCCTCATTGTAGTATAGAACAAATAACAGAGATATCGCAATGTGCTCCACAAGACTAATTGAGAAAGTAAACTTTTTAAAGTCTTACATTGTTGAAAGTTTAATGATCAGTAGCAGCAAACACATTATGGGCTCATTTGGGGTCCATGAATAAATACAAGTTTTATTCCTTCGTAAATATCTAAATTATTGACGAAACCTACAACATTGATTAATTATTTATTTTAATTAGTTTTTTTTACATTGCTCCACACAGGAGGTCCTCAGGAAATTTCCCTCAGAACCTATGTCATCTTTGGGGATGCTGTGTGGATGGTATTTTTAGGGAGAGGAAGGAGAGGAAGTTCTGGAAAGGAAAAGGGTGTGGGGGTGGGTAGGAATCTGGGAGACAATGTGTCTAGGAATCCATATCTCCAACTGCACTGCAAGGAGATGGGTCGAGAGACCACCTTCAACCAGCTTCTCTCGATCCTGACCACCACGCAGCAGGTGGGCAGACGCATCGGCCGCCAAAACCTGGGCAAACCTACCCCATGAACCCGGGAACCCCTGCTAAATCACCAAACGTAGCGAACCACTTGGGGTGACCTATGGTAGAGGTGTTGGTTATGCAATAAATGGTTCCCGGGGCGGCGGTACCCATACTCGCCTCTCAAGTTATAATTAATGTGATTTTAGCTGTGTATGAAGGCCGTATGTTTTTGATCTCAATTCAAACTGAAGTGAATTAAATGCAGCACATAATAACAACATTATTATGTTATTATCAATAAGATCATATGGCAGTTTTTAGGGCCAAATTTGGATGCACATCCATCTTGCTTCATTCGCGTTTATACGTCGTCTCAACCTTCGGTTAATCTAACTTTCTTCGGTTAATCTCTCGAATTGAATATGGAATCATAGGATGGGAATCTGCTACACATACGTACCTACACAGCCTGAATACGATTCAAAAAGGAATCATAAAGACCATATTGAAAGTACCAATTAGAACGCCTTCAATTGAAATTTTCAATAACTTTAACGTACCAAATGTACAGCAAATATATGCCAAAAATATATTATTGAAGATCTTCAAAAATAATGGATCCTCTACTAGACCGTGTATTCATAACACTAGATCGAATAAAAATGATATAAAAAATATTCCAAGTTATAAAGCCACATTTGGACAAAGAAACCATACATACTTTGCAACAAAACTCCATAACATCCTTCCCCAAGACATAAAACTAATAAAAAATCCAATTGAATAGCAATGAAGAATAAAAATATGGCTTAAAGAGGTCAATGAGAAAACCCTAGCGAAGACGCTAAAAACGACATAGAAGACAAATGAACTATATTTAAATAACATTAGTCCGCCTCGGCACAGGACTCCCTAGTGAGGAGGACTAAGAAATACAATACTTTATTCTTAATTTCACCATTACATTATGTATGTAAAAAAAATTATATAGTCGCTATAATAAAAAATAAAAATAAACTTTCTACATGATCCGACTTAAAGTATTTGGTTCAGCCTTCTTCTATCATTCACGGCACTCAGTTAATTATTTTTATTTACTTGTGAACTTTCTTAAAGTTTCAATAAAAATCTAAAATATGTCAATATTATACTTAATTGTACGGCAGACTCTTTTCTGAAACATCACCACGAAGGTGCTTTTGTTAATATCCCATAAAAAAAATTAAGTAGGTAGGTGGGTAGTAGTCCTACTTTCTGATTTTATAAAGTTAATTGTAGGTATGAGGTGTGTTTAGTTAAATTACTTCGAATTTAGTTTATACCATGTGCTGCCTTTAAATTTTGAAATTCAGCATCGGATTATGCTAAATATTTGTATTTGTTCTACAATAGTAGACTAATATAGTCTCACTTATTTAGACTGACAAATTAAATATAACCATTTATTTGTTTTCTCAATGTCGGTCTAAAATAATATCTAATGTCATTATACATGGTGTCAAGGGACGTACTTGACTTACTTTAACCTTTTTTTTTTCAATTTTTTTTCACCAAAACAAAAACCAAAAATTTCTCTTTCTCGTATCACAAGTCAAGTTCATCCTTTAACACCTTTTATATAGATTAACATATCGATCACGGAAATTTTAGTTTAGGAGATGGAATGAAGTTTTTTTAATTATTTCTCCAGTTTTTGTAGACCTACATGTAATTATATTTTTTATGATAAAGTACTATTGATCAGAGGCGGCCGCTTCCTTAGTGCATATGTGCACTGCACTGCCGAACATACGTCAGAAGTGTAAATTAGTATCTACATCCTCTCACGAAGAATCCCGCCAATTCGTTACAAAATCTTTACCAATTGTCTAAACTCTAAACTCCCTCCTATGAGAGAAAGGAATTCGTGCACATTTTGTTATGCCCAGGCGTGACGTCACACGAAGTTATATTTCTATTGGGATCATCCCCAGATGCTGGAGTGCTCGTGCCCGTGAAATGAACAAAACAGGTATAGACCCATACGGACGATTGACGTGTGAAAGCAGAGAAGACATATGGTGCCTGGGTGCACTAGCGGAGCAAATGACTTAACATTAAACTTGCGTAAAGTGATACCGAACCTTTGGAATTGAATAGTTATGTTCGACGAATTTAAGACGAAATAACAATGTTATGTTTTAACGCCATCGGCCGCCAGCGCGGCGCTGTATTGCTTCGGTATTGACAGCATTTTAACAGTTTTTGCAAGTTTTATTCTGTAAAAAAAACTTATTTAAAAATGAGTGTTACTGAAAACATTGCGAATAACGTAGATTTGATCAAATGTAATTAATGGAGTGTTTTAGTGAAATGGTTAAACTTTTAAAAATAATTTGTACTATTCCAATGACAACTGTTGAGTGCGAACGGTGTTTTTCTACATTAAAACGTTTAAAAACATTTCTGAGGAACACTATGTCTCAAGATCGGCTTAATGCTTTGTCAATGATGAATCGAAAAAGGTTTGATATCTTCTAAACCAGAATTTAATAATCGTGTCATTGAAGTATTTTCACAAATGAAAGAGCGACGAATGGATTTACTCTACAAGTGAACGTTTGCATTACGTATGTCACCCCCTAATCATTTTATTTTCCCATGTTAATGTTACCTTTTTTGTGAAATGCACTGCTCGCAAATTTTGTCACGAGCCGCCTCTGCTATTGATTAGATCTTTCGGAATACTTAACATTAATTGTAAATATCTTTAAAAGCAGAATTGAATATTTTTAAAAAGGTGAAAACCTTCTTAAATAAACTTCGTAAAAGACGCACTTATTTTCCTAGAAATATTTTAAGATAGAGACGCAGATCAAAAAAGAAAATTTTGACGAAAAATTACACACTCAACTAATTTTTGGATTTATTACCCTTTACAGCAAGCAGGGTTTCCCAACCTTTATTTCGCCGAGCCTCCCCGAACGAAAAAAAATATTTTCATGCCCCCCTTAATTAAGTTTCAACAAAAATAAGAAACACTTTTTTTATATCAACTAAATTATTTATTTGAATTTCAAATAGGTACAATACAGATACAATATATGTATTTACTATGGATCTTTAATAGAAGAGTAGGTACCTACACTTTTAATCATTAATTGCTTTTTCAATTTGGGAGGCGGGAATGGGTGCCGCCGCCCCAGGAATTTTTATTAGATAACCAACACCTCCGCCATAGGTCGCCCCAAGTGGTTCGCTACTTTTGGTGATTTAGCAGGGGCGACCGGGTTCATGGAGCGAGGTTTGTCTAGGTCTTGGAGGCGGATGACCAGGACATACTGAACTTCAGATTCCTACCCACCCCTTAAACCCCTTTCCTTCCCAGAACTCTCCTCTCCTTCCTTTCCTTTAAATAAACCCTCCACACAGCATCCTCAAAGATGAGATAGGCCCTGAGGGAAATTATTTTCCTCAGGACCTCCTGTGTGGAGCTTATGTAAAAAAAAAAACATTTACATTTCTTAGTTTTCTTTTAACTATAGGTACACATACATTTTCTCTAAAGTCGAGAGATGAAAGTCGTCTTTCATGGTCGAGTCAGCCTTCTTTTCTAGAAATTCTTCCTGAACTTCTTCAGGTAATTGTAAGACATCGACAACAAATGGGTTTCTGGTTATGTGCCATGTTGGTGACTCGGAATTAACATCTCGATAGTATCGGTGAAATTCGTTTTCCAACGCTTATAAATGAGTTTCTATTTCAGATTTTAAATATTTTTCCAGTTTTTGATTATTAATTGCTTCGGATAGCCGTGAAAAAGGAAATACATTTTCAGCAGATGCATAATTCTTCCAAAGTTGAAGCTTTGATATTTGAAACTTGTTTAGCAGCGATTGAATGGCAATTCGGAACAGTTACTTTACTTTAAATAGATTTTTTTTCGGAAATGCAAACGTACCTATTACGCCCCCCCTGACATTTCTCTACGCCCCCCTAGGGGGGCGTGCCCCACTGGTTAGGAAGTCCTGCTTTACAGCATTTCAAATTTCCGCTAACGATATGTATCTACACAGAAATTTAAGTGTAAGAAAAACATTACGATTATGTATTGAAATAAGTTGTTCGTAAAATCAAATTGTCCAAACTTTGAATGTAAAACGATCAAAGTGCTCGAGACAAGAACATTTTTACTCGTTCTTCTTCCGTCGTGGCTCTGTACCAATTCTTCTATTATCTGATCAGGTTCTTTGTGCCAAGTTTTGCCTTCTCAGACGACCACGGCAGCTAAAACCTAAAACGAAATCTGATAACAACCCTTTATCGATAAAAATATATACGTACGGCTTCACGGTGACTCGGGTTGTTTCCAATATAAGGCTGTATTCTGAACCGGAAGTAGTCTGACGACAAGACAAATGAGTGGCCTTAAAACCCAGATCTAAGGATGCCTTATATAATATTATAAGCTCCCATTAAAAACCTCTTACACGAACATAGAGATCTAAGTAGTATTTTAAAGGTAGCTAGTTATGGCAAATGTTAAAGGTTTATTTATGTTTAGGGATATCAGTGATTTATTTATTTATTTATTTACGCCCTTGGAGCATTTACATCAATCGTGTAACATAGTAATAATAGAAATAGAAACAATAAAATACCAATTATTATTTCTCTGACTTTACACTAATAGAAAGAAAGTAGAATTAAAAAGAAATAACAACAAAAACAATATTAGAAGAATAATAATAAAATTAAGATCAGAATTTTTTAAATTTCTGATATGAATTTAGGTAAGGAATAAATGAAAATATCAACAGAACTGAATTTATTTCCAAGCCTATGTAGTCTTTGGATTGGAGAGTTAATGAAATAGTTAGTTTTAGAGGGATAAACAAAGAACAGCTCTGGAAGTCTCGTGTCACAATGTGGTATGATATAATTTTATATTCGATATCATTATATATAATAATATTATAATGATATCGAATGGATGTTATAATGCTCTTAATCTCAGTGAATGAGATTACTACTATGTTCGGGAAAACTCCAATAAAGATCGGGGTTCGTCGAGATTACATGTAACTTTATTTACGTTATCATAAGGTTTACAATGAAAATTTAATTCGACCAGACATTCTGTAGCTGGACACCAAACTATTTCCGTAACCGTTCTTGCATAAGCTCGAACGACTAAAGACGACTCTCTTCCAAGGTACTACTTAACTGACATTTGAGACAGATAAAAACCACATGTAACTTTTGATACTAATGACATCAGTTGAAGGATGTTGAAACTTAATATGTAATCCTTTATAATACAGATGTTGAGATTATAATTCAGTATAAATATGGATTCTCCCATGATTTTAAAGAACTGATGTTTGCAGAGAGTCTTAATAGATACCTGCTCGGACCAAAGGTGAAATTTAAGAACAAAAACTTAGGTTAAGTATGTTTTCGTAGTACTCTCATATTATCATTTTGTAGCGTTTTAAGGTTATGGTCGTTGTTTTGCAGATAAGTTTGGCATGGTCAATATATTATCAGAATATTATTCCGAGAAACAAATAGTGGTGCCCTCATTTTCTAATTTTAATTAGTGCTCTCACATGGTTCATTTCGCACACACGTACATTAAAAAAGTTCCGTGTGATTAAATGCTATCTTAGGTTCGATTTAAAAATGTGTCTACTTGATTTCAAAGTTCATCGAACGAGGAAAGATTTTAACTGACGGAGTGAGGCTGAAGGTAGAGGTGAGGGGATGGATATAGGTAGATGAAGGTGGAGAAGTACTTTACTATTCAGATCTGGTCACCAAACACGGCCAAATCCATTTCAAGCAACGATTCAATTCTAAATGGAGTTCTCACACCAGGGCGATACTGAGAGTCCCTTCCACTCTAGAACGTAACGCAAATACACCATATTATATAATTATAAATGAGAAAATTGTGAAATCAATTAAATTAATGAAATTAATTAAATTTAATTATTTGCGTACGCCGGGATTTAAACCCGCGATCTCCAGCTTGTTAGTCGAGAACCTTACCCCTCTACCCAGAGGCCGTCGAAACGTATAACAACTGTATATCACCATATAGCTTTTATAAAAAAAATCACCTTAAAAAAGCAACCCATTCGTAAATCAAACGAATAAAACGAACCATGTTTGTATGAAAGCTACAGTCGTTTAGTATATACAGGGTGCTGTTTATTAACACGACAATAATATTCCTAACGCAGTACATTAATGCGATCTGCTTTTAATTTACGGGCGCAAACGTTGTATGAGCGCGGAATTCGTTCGTCCTATTGAAATACATCCACCATCCCTTAACAACCTCAGTACCTACCCGCTACCCACTACCCAGTGCCGGTATCTACTCGGTGAGCAGGGAGCAGGGAGCAGTGTACAGCAGGGGTGAGTCTATAATCACCAGTTTGCAGGGCGTATTTAGGACCGGCGCGCGCTTATTTATTCACACATCCCTAAAGCTTTGTAACTAGGTGCTAAAAATAACATTTGCTGACCAAATTAAGCACCAATATTTGTTTATTAAAAAAAAAGAAAATAAGAAGTTCACGTTGTTCAGCAAATAATGCATTGTTAACTAAATCAGGTTTAGTGAAACTTTTTTTTAAATCAATGTTTAAAGAAATGTTAATTCCCGTCTGCTGTTTTTATTTTTGGGAGGCCGAAACGGATACCTCTGTCCCGGGAACCATTTATTGGATAACCAACACTTCTGCCATAGGTCACCGCAAGGGGTTCGCCACGTTTGGTGATTTAGTAGGGGTGCCCCGGGTTGATGAGTGAGGTTTGTGTAGGTATTGGTTGCAGTTGCGTCTGCCTACCTTCTGACTCTCTGTGTGGAGCTAATATAACAAACATATATATTTTTAGAAAAGTACTGATGATATTTTCAATTTTAATAAATTCAAAGGTCAGCCTTTTCATGTCAATTTATTTTAAAATATTAATAATTTTTCAATAATTAGCATGGTAGTCGAATCTAAAAACTTTTAGATTTTAATTTCAATAAAAATAAAATATCTTTTAGTACCTTTTCTCTTAAGGCTCCGCAACTGGGCTCGAAAAGAAGAAGATGGAGAGATACGAAATTACGAATATTGGAGGAGAGCGCTAAAATTTACAGCGACAAAATCGATACAAAAATGTTTAATAAAACACGACTCGTTTAAAATAGAGCAAAAATCTCGCGGGGAGCATCTCAAGTATCATTTAAAGAAACATTGTGAATTTCTCCAGAAATACAATTTATAAGATAATAGAAACAGACTTGTTTTTAATAATTTTTGGAGCATACTTTGCGATTTTTTTCTATCGAGGGAATTTCATATAACTTGCTTTTCGGCGCGTGCAGCGTTTAGACATTATCTTCAAAAATAACATATATTTTTTAAGAGCTTAAAAACTTCAAATGTTTAAGGGAGATATGTAAGAAATCGGTAGAAATTCGGGTTGCGGGCCCTTAAAGGAGGTTAACAATCACAAAAAAATCGCAGTCTTGTTGCCCGGAACACGCAAATAAACCTGCAATGTTAGGTGTCTATCTTTACCTTTATGTTTCATTCAAATGACGCTTTTAGAGGAAATTTACCACTGCAGATACATTTTTAATACCTTCATCTTAGAAAAAAATAAAAACAAATGTTATATGTAATTGCATTTTTTGATTTAATTCAAACCTGAATAGTGTACAACTGCTGCTGCTGCGGGTCAGCAGACCCTGTACAAATCGCAAGTGCGCTCCACTGTTGAATTTGACAGCCGCTTCTGGAGCCCTAAAATACCATCTCAAGGCCCAAAATAATATTCTACCCCAAAATATTTAATATAAAATCCTTGACATTGTGCAGAAACGGGCGATCCGTTTGATAGATTCCCCTAACGGATTGCAATCTTTAGAGCACAGGCGTCAGGTGGGAATGCTGTCTTTGTTCTGACGGTATTTCAATAGAAGATGCTCCGAGGAACTAGCGTCATTGATCCGTTTGTCTCCAAAAATACCTTAAACGCGCAGCAAACATTTGTGTATGGCTGATATACTTATTACAGAGAACGGATCTTTTTTGCCTCCTGTGTCGAGCTAACGTAAAAAAAAACTGTCGTTTAATAGGGCACTTTTTTAAAAACATTTGCGATTCGTACCTACTCGTAAATTCCGTCGTAATGAGTGGTTCCATATACAGCCGTCGCGTTATTTATTCCATCACGTATGCATAACATTAATATTCCGTAGAAAATTAACAGGCATCCGTTTATTGGGCTATTAAACGGTGTTAGAACAGCCTTAATGTGAACCCGAATTAACGCAATCCGAAAGCAAATAATAGTGCCATTTCAACACTAATTATAATTATTCCCATGTAAAAAAACCCGTACAATGGCTGTTTTGCTTGCTTAAATTACACTTTATCTCATCCAGTATTTAATTATTATTAGATGAGGAGTTTTTTATGCAGTTAACACTGTGACAGAAGTAGTACAATGTTTTATATTATTTTGTATATTTAACTCCATTGCCATTTTCTATAAATGGATATTTATACGGCTTACAATAAAAATTACTTAACGCGAAGAGGAATAGGTATAATATTAGTACAAAACAGCATCAGAGCAATCTGGCGGACAAAACGGTCTCTGTCATTCATTTTGAGATTATTTTGTTTTCAAAAAGTTTCGTTAAAATCCGAAAGATGCCACTAGAAAAATAAATATTATATTTATTTCAACATGTCACACATCCTATCACCGAGTGATCACGTCACAGCAGGATTCGGGCGGCTAGGGTTGCTACGGGTTGCTACCAGATGCTACAGCGCACGTGTCCTACTACCTGAATTCCATGAAATTATATTTTTTCGTTAATTTTATCACCATAGCAAAACTTGGACGTGGTGGTGCTTTACAACGACATGTATTTTATATACTTTAGCGGCAGGGAGGAAGAGGACGGGGCACAGAAAAATACAAAAAGATAACGGTCACAAATGGGACTTTTTCTCTTTCATATTTTCGTTGCAAGGGTGTTGTTTGTCCGGGTCTTGGCGACGGATGCGTCTGCATACCCGCCTCCCAAATTATACCTTGACCGTTTTTTAGATTAAAAAAAACATTTATGTGAATATCGCACAAAGTGCCAACTGCTCCCGTCTGGATTCAGTGAGACTATGGCATCCCCAATGTTGTGAGGCTGAAGGTAGCGGGAAGGGGAAGGAGATGGGGAAGAGGAAGGTGGGGAAGTACCTCAGATCTGGTCACCAAACACGTCTAAGGCCATTTCAAGTAACGCTTCAATTCTGTTCGGTGGTCTTACACCAGGGCGATACTGGTATCTTCCACTCTGGAACGTGCCGTAAGTATGGTATTAGTACTTAGCACATTTGACGTAGGTACTATAAATACTACAAAATTCTTTTTTTTACGACACAAACAAACATCAATGAGAATTCTCCTTTTGAAAAACGCACTCTTAGACTCAAAACATTTGAAAGCTCACGACCACGTGGCAATGGCATAATTTGTGCACGGTATGTTACCTAAATGACCCTGTTGAAAGACCACGTTTCCGAATTCAGATTGTTATATATATAGACCTTATAAATACCTAGCGATAGGCCTACATAACGAAAATAAAAAAGTTTTTTTTTTTTATTTTCATTGTGAATACCTCATAAGGGGCCATCTACAAATTACGTCACATGAATTTTATGATTTTTTGATCCCACCCCCCCGTCCCTGTCACGCATCATCACATTTGGCATTTGACATTTGACGGCTGGCGTGGTCTAGCGGTCAGGCTCTTCACTCGCAATCTGAAAGTAGCGGGTTCGAATCCCGGCATGGCAAATAAATTTTATTCGATTGGTTTGTGTTATTTCAAAATTAATTCATTGAAAATAATATATAGTATATTTGCGGCACGTTCCAGAGTGGGTGATACTCTCAGTATCGACCTGGTGTGAGACCATCATTCAGAATTGAAACGTTGCTCGAAATGGCTTTTAGCCGTGTTTGCTGACCTGAATAATAGGTACTTACCCACCTTCCTCTTCCCCATCTCCTTCCCCTCCCCGCTACCTTCAGCCTCACAACATACCCCAATCGGGGATGCCATAATCTCACTGGCTCCAGACGGGAGCAGACTCAATGGCACTCTTGTGCGGTATTCATATAAAAAAATTGTGGGACCCCCTTCCCTCTAGTGTGACGTCACAAACAAGTCAAGAAACGTAGTGAACCTCTTGTTGCTGGTTATCCAATAAATTTGGGAGGTGGGTGTGGGTGCCGCTGCCCCGGCACCATTTATTGGATAACCAACACCTCTGCCATAAGTCACCCCAAGCCCCAACTGCTCCCGTCTGGAGCCAATGAGACTATGGAATCCCCAAATTGGGGTATATTGTGAGGCTGAAGGTAGTGGGGAGGGGAAGGAAATGGGAAAGCGGAAGGTGGGGAATTTAGCTAGCTATTTAGATCTGGTCACCAAACACGGCTAAAAACCTTTCAAGTAACGTTTCAATTCTGTTTGGTGGTCTTACACCAGGGCGATACTGAGAGTAACTACCTACTACGTCCTGTTCTTCACTATTTTCATTATTTTTATAATACCAAAGCAAATAAAATTATGAGGAAATGTAAATAAATTTAACTCTAATTTACCGACATGTGTAATTGATTCAATTTAAAAAAAATGTTTTAAACTTAATGTGGGTACATACAAATAAGGATTGTATTAGGACAATAGGTACCTAACTATGGACCTATTTGATAAAACCACAAACAAAAATATAAATATGTACATTTATAACTTTTTATCGTACTAAGCCATTACACATCAAGAAACTTTAAAAAATCAGTCCACCAAAAACTTTTTTTTACAATCCATCTATTTCAAAATGTCCTTTGAAACCTACAAAAAAACCGTAAAAAACTAACAACGGATCATGATCACATTTTATGTTTCCGTCGGATTCGTCAGAATTAATTGTTAGCACGGAGTTATGTGTCAAGACAGAGATCCTATACTTACTGATTTATTATCATATATGATGGTCAAACACCATGCACAATTATTCTCAAATGGTAAAACACCATGCACAAATCATACCATAAAACGAATAGGTACCTGCATGTATTTTTTTTTTTTTTTTATTTTTTTTTATTGTTGATACAGTATTATTTTACAAATTTTTATAGTACAAACCAGTAATGTTGGCCTCACTGGGTTGTTTACCCGTGCTGAGGCCCCCATTTTATAATATAATACTTTATACATTATAGTTTAAAAAAAAAGAAATATACAAAGTTGGTGATAAAACAAACAAAAAAATCATTTAAAATAAAGTTAATTTTAAACTAAAAATAGAGATCAAAAATTAAAATTATTTTAAATTAATAAACTAAAAAAATAAAGTAATTAAATGAAAATCGGCGTATATTATGTTTTATGTGTTTGTGAGTGTTACGTGTTTTATATTGGTTTTGTGTGTTGGGAGAATACGTTTTATTCTTTTATGTTATGAAATTTTGGTAAAATTGTCTATTTTGTTCTTTAATCCATTTTTTTATTTTGTGTCTGAAATTATTTTTATTTTCCTCAATTTTTGTTTCAAGTGAAAGACTGTTGAATGCTTTTATAGCTTGGTATTTATGGTGTCTTTTTCCAAAGGTAGTGTTTACCGTCGGAGTTTTTATGTTTTCTTTGTACGCTTGTCTAACTGGTCTATTAGTGATATTTGGGGTTTGTTGGAGTGTGTTTTTTTGGTCAAAAATGTAGTTCAGTAGTGTTTTTACATATAATTGGCGTATATCTAGTACGTCACAACTTTTATATATTTGATCTGTATCGGTTAGTCTATGTTTTTTAAGTATTACTTTTAAGATCGTTTTCTGTGCGATTTCTATTTGAGCGATAGCTGCGTTTGTTGCTCCTCCCCAAGCAATTAATCCATATTCTATTATTGATTGACAAAGTGCGAAATATATTGTTTTCATTTGTTTTATTTTATATATGTTTCTTATGTTTAGGAAAATGTGTATTGTTCTGAGGAGTTTATTTGTGATTTGTTTAATATGATGTGTCCATCTAAGGTTATGGTCAATTACGATACCTAGATACTTTATTTGTTCCGTTTTTTCTAGAGGAGGGCAATCGCAGATGTTTGTGTTAATGCATTCGTGTATTTTTATGGTATTTGTATCGTTTTTTGGCTGTCCCGTGTTAGTTATACTGTACGTTGAGAATTTTGTTTTCGATATGTTTAGTGTAAGTGTGTTAGAGTCCAGCCATGTTTTCACTTGCGTGATTCCTAGATTTGCTTTGTTATATACATTTTTCCAATCCTTAGCTTTAAAGAGTAAAACTGTGTCGTCTGCGTAACTGATTATTTCACCGTCTATTTCCATGCTGCAAAGTTCATTTATATAAATGGTGAAAAGAATGGGCCCTAGTATGCTTCCTTGTGGAACTCCGTATGTAATCGGCAGTGGTTTGCTAGTATGGTTATTAATTTTGACTTGTTGTGTTCTGTCGCTCATATAACTTTTCAATAGTTGGAGTTCTTTATCTTTGATACCCATATTTTCTAATTTTTTAAAAAGTGTTTTGTGGCAGATTGAATCAAACGCTTTAGCTAAATCTAGATATATCGCTATGCATTTATACCCTTGATCTAAGTTGCTATGTATATAATCTATTGTACTTGCCAAAGCTTCTTTTGTGCTTCTTTTTTCTCTAAATCCATATTGTTTATCCGAGATTAATTTGTTTTCTTCCAGGTATTTTATAATTTGGATTTTTAATACTCTTTCGTAAATCTTTGATAGCGAGTTTAACAATGTGATTGGCCTATAGTTAGTTATTTCCATTTTGTCTCCGGATTTATAAATAGGTATCACCAGTCCTTTTTTAAGAGTACTAGGAAAGAAGGCGTGTGTTATGCTAAGGTTGATTAAGTGTGTTATAGGTTTTAATATTTCATTTTTTATTATTTTAATGCAATCCGTTGTTATCTCATCTAATCCAGGAGCAATCCGGTTTTTTAATGTGTTTATTATTTTGTCAATTTCCTTTTCCGAAGTTGTTTTTACTATAAATCTGTGTTGTGTCGGTTGAGAATTGATGTTTGAAATGTTTGTTTGTGTTATTTTGTTTGTGCTATGTTTTTTACGGTTCGCTAAAACTTTCCCTATAGTTGCGAAGAAGTTATTGACATGGTTTGCCATAAATTCTGTATTTGTTTTGGCATCAATTTTGTTTGAGTTAATATTTAGATGTTCAATAGTATTTTTCTGTTTGTATTTTTGTGTGTATGTAACTTCTTTTAAAATTCTCCATATTTCCTTCGGGTTATTATTTTCTTTAAGTTTTTCTCTGTAGTATAACTCCTTAGCTACTCTAATAATTTTCGTGCAGATGTTTCTATATCTTTTATAGTAATTAAGTTGTTCCATGTCATACGGTGTGTGTTTAATTTGTTTGTGAATTTTGTCTCGTTTACGAATACAGTTTAATATTCCTTGTGTTATCCATAGTTTAATTTTTTTTGCTTTGTGTGTAAGTTTTGTGTGTTTTATTGAAGTGTAATTTTTTATTTCTTGCGTTAACGTATTTGTAAATTTATTCCAGGCCTCTTCGACATTATCTATTTGGTATATTGTATTCCAGTTTATTTTTTGTAATTTTTCTTTTAAGTTTGAGTAGTCAATTATTTTTTTTGTAAATATTTTATGTTGGTTCGAATTAGTGTTTTCGGTGTCTATTGCTATCATATTCATGTAGTGGTCTGTAATTGTGCTTTCAAGTACTACTGTTTTGGTTTTTAGTTTTGTCTTGATCATTATATGATCTATACAGCTTTTAGTGTTTTGTGTTACTCGTGTTGGGACATTTATCGTTGGCTCCAGTCCATGCTGTGCTAGTATTGTTAGGTATTCTATGTTTTGTGGGTGTCCGTTTTGTAGAATGTTTATGTTAAGGTCTCCTATGATGATGATATTTTTGTATTTGTTGAGGTCATTTAATGTATTGTTAAGTTCTGTTAGGAAGTTTGTAATGTTGTTTTTGGATGGAGATCTGTACATAGCTAGGATACATGTTTCTTTTTCATATGTAATCTGTAAGCAGTTGGAGTCTATGATGTTTATTTCCTGAACGCTTATGTTATTTTTATCACTGATGTACGTAACTATACCATCATTTTGGTTTTTGTGTATATTTGTGTGGTGTGTATGATAGTTTTTGATTGTTTTTGGGATATAGTTTTCATTCAACCAGCATTCTGTCAGCACAATGACATCAAAATTATTGTCAATCTGTTGGAGGTATATTATAAATTCGTCAAAATTTTTATTGATCGATCTAATGTTTTGGTGCAATATTTTGATTCTATTTTTTTCTTTTGTGATGTTGGTCCATAGATTAAAATCATTTGTACTTATACAGTAGTGTTGATTGTTCGAGTCTATATATTTCATGTAATCAGCCATGTTGGTGTGTATTTGTGTAAGTATATGATGTGAGGTTGTGTTTGGTGTACAGTAGTTTTTATGTCAGTTTATTAGTTATGTCGTTCAAGTGTTTTATTTCTATAACTTTTGAGTCCTTAGTTTTTCTTACAAGTATTTTTCCGGATTTTATCCATACATATTTATAGTCTTTTTCTTGGGCTCTTTTTCTGGTGTTCCAGTGCAGATTTTTATAGTATTGCGTTAGAGCCGTATAGGCAGATGGATGAAATTGTCTCTCCAAAAATGAACATAATAATATCTTAGATTTTCACCGCGATTGATTACTGCCATCTTTTGAAATAATTTTAAAAAGCTTTTAGTTTCAAATCTTACCGTAAACAGAAAGATAAATGGGCGCCACACGACAGAGGGCTTTTGCTAGTAATTAAAGTTCCCGGTTTTCATTGTTAAATTGAAGTTTTAAATTATAAAATTGTCTTTAAAAAATGGAAAAATATAATACCAACAATTTATCGTAACGTTTTTTTAAATAAACGAATCCGAAGATTTGTTATCAGCGTTTAAAAATACACGAAAATCTGTGTTTATGAAAAAATTTTATTAAAAACATATTAATTTTTCTTTCTTTAAATTCCTTTACGAGGTTTTAAAGAAAACCCCTGAAGGTATACTTTGAGGATATTCAGCAATTAAAAATATTTTTTAAAACATACGATAAATGGTCAGAATAAGGTCGTATTTCTGACTTGATTTTGATAAATGCTAAGCCTATGTTAATTTTAAAAATGTATAAAAAATATTTTTCTTATTAAAAACATTATGTTTATCGATTTGCGTAATAATATAATCATTATTTCAAATTAAAAAATGATTACACTTGGCCTTCCACTCATATAATACATAATAATAATTCTATTTAGGTTTAAAAAAGGTAAAATTTTACTTTTATGTGGGCAATATCACAGTATTCGAATAACTGGGTTAAGAGGATCAATTCAATATTTTTTCCTTAATTTTTTATTATTTTTTATTTTATTTATTTTTTTCAAGAAAGACAAACATCCCAGGTTACAAATAACCTAACAATATTTGAAAATCTCTGACAACCACCACAGTAAGGGGAAAATATAGCTTGTGTCGTGATGGAGGCTTGGATGGCTTGTGTCTTAGTCGGCCGAGGAATCGAACAAGCAACGCCTGTGTGGCACCAAAACGCGATGCCAACTCACCCACTATCATCGTGTGGTAGGCATTCTTGTCAAAGGTTCGCCATCATCAAGGCAAACTCATTTTGGAACTCAAAAACTCAAGGCGCTTGGGTGAGAACATAAAATCGTGTTTGACGGCCTCCGTGATGGAGGGGCAAGGCTCTCGACTAACGATCCGGAGGTCGCAAATCTCGGCGTGCGCAGAAAAAAATATTTTACTGATTTGTGTTCTCACAATTTAATCATTTAAAATAATACAGGTATATTTGCGGCACATTCAAAGATGGGAAATCTCAGTATCCCTCTGGTGTAAGACTTACATTCAGAATTGAAACTTGTAGCTTGAAATGGCTTTAGCCGTGTTTTGTTACTAGATCTGAATATTCAGGTACTTCCCCACCTTCCTGTTCCCTATCACTTCCCCGTCACCCAAATTGGGGATGCCATCGATCACTGGCTCCAGACGGGAGCAGTTTGGACGCTTAAAAAAAACTTCAACAGTTGCATTAATGAACAAATTCATTCTAATTATAACCGTCGGGAAAATGAATCATTTTTGTTACCATTAAAATAGTTAATAAGCATTCCGAAATCAAAACCATAACATAGTCATGCAATAATTTAAAAATGACAATCCCTTATTTAGAATGACAAACTGATGCAACAAAATGCACTCCGTTCCGACCCCTGACCGGAATTTTTGCTCCGAAAGCCCGAGTGCTGCACTAGAGCGAAACCGAGGAGGGGAAAATGACCGCTATTAATAACGTTTGACAGCGTATAATAGCGTAGAAATCATTGGGCACTTACGACGTCTGACGGGCCATGGGTTATTTAGTTCAACGTCTTTAGTATCGGGATGGTTACAACTTTCAACGCCACATAAATTCTGAACCAGTTTGGTCAGGACTTGTGCGCCGAAATATTATTAAAATACTTTTATTTCACATTTTTGAAGTGAACACTTATTTAGCACCGTTGTAATTGAAGTTCTATGAAACGAAAAAGCGACCCTGAAAAGAAACAAACTCGTACATCTATAGGATTTAGGCTGCGAGAAAATTAGATAGAATAATCGGTCTCCTCTTTGTGCGGTGCTTCTTAGCCTCCCCACCTGTCTACTTTAGATTTCTGAAGGTTTCACTTCTACCGCATGTGAACTGCACAATTGTATTTTTTTGTATGTTTATCCATTGTACTGCAATTTGTATTTAGGGTTTTCTAATTTCAATTATTTCTAAGCTATGCAATGTTTTGTTTTTATTATTACAGAGGAAAATTTTAATCGCTGTCAAACTGACAAACTCACTAAATGTTGTTGTTACTTAGACATCAAAGAGAAAGGCTGCTCTGCCTTTTTATAAAAAACCTAAATTTGGATTTAGCCATCAAAAAATTAAATTTTGCAAGATTTTTGTGGCAACTTTTGTCATTTTTTTGTTAATTTAAAAAAATAAATCATGCATGTCGACCATGTTTCGTTTAATGGAAAATAAATAAAACAATAGAAATTTTGATTTATATAGCTAAATTTGTATCCCAACAAAAATCGGTCATTTGCAATTTAAAATTACGCCCATCATACTGATTTTTTTTATTTAAATTTTTATTATATAAGATGCCCCAAGGGAAATTGTTTTCCTCACGGGCTATTATGTCAGGCTAATTTAATTTATTTTTTAAAATTTTGTTATATGGGCAATCAAAACTACAAATGACCGATTTTCGTTGGAATACAAATTTGTCAAATTAAAATTTCTATTGTTATATCATTATATTACTATTTTTTTATTAATTTAACAAAAAATGCCAAATTTGCAATTAAAATCGTGAAAATAAAATTTTTTAAAGGCCTGTATTTTATAATTTTAATACACAAATAAATAAAGCTCACATATAATGTTTGAAATTATTTGTTATGTATTTTGATTAAAAAATAATTATTCAATTTGGTTTGATATTTTTACCCCAAATCCTGATTTAAGTTTTGTATGAATAAGGCCACGCAACCGTTCCTCTTAAGGGTCCGCAACCCGAATTTCTACCGATTTCTTACATATTTCCCTTAAAAACGGTTAGTTTTAAAGCTCTTAAAAAAAATTATTCTTGAAGATAATATCTAAACATTGCCCGCGCCCTTAAACACTTTAAGTTTTAAAGCTCTTAAAAAAAATGTGATTCTTGAAGACGTTGCCCGCGCCGAAACGCATATTATATAAAATTCCTTCGATTGAAAAAAATCGCAAAGTATGCTCCAAAAATTATTAAAAACACGTTTGTTTCAGTTATTTTACAAGTTATATGTATGAAAAAATTCACAGTGATTCTTTAAATGCTGTTTAAGATAATGCCCGCGAGATTTTTGCTATATTTGAAACGAGTCGTGTTTTATTAAACATTTTCGCAATTTTCGCATCGATTTTTTCGCTGTAATTGTTAGCGCTCTCCTCTAACATTCTTAATTTCGTATCTCCCCATCTTCTTCTTTCCCAGCCGGGATGTGGAGCCTGGCAAGAGTTTTAACCCGTATTTCTAGTTACCTTACCTTTGTAGAACCTTGGACAGTCATTGCAACACAGTTTGTAAACCCCTGAGAATCAAAATACGTAGATGGGTGTAGGGATGATAAATTAAGTTTTTGTTTCAAAAGTTGCAATATATTCCAGTATTTAATGAAACACAGATGTTTTTTTTTAAACTATAGTGATTTTTACGTAATTTTCACTTTTGATATAATTTTATATAATATAATCATTCATCGGCGCATACGGCCGGTGAACGCAAAAGCATTCTGGAGCATTCACTAGACAAGACATCGATACACCCTCCGTATGCCGACACAGCTTGACGCAAAAGTATCGATAGTTTGTTACCACCATCCCGAATATCGATTTATAGTCTGACCAGGCCTTAAATATTCATTTAGGGCCTCAACACGGTCCTTGGGGCGAAGGGATTAGATGTCGATAAATATTAATCATTTTATCTCTCTGTTCTTTAATGATATCTTTAAATGTTTTTATTTTTTTTTGTTTTTAATGGACGATCTAATCAAATGTCATTATTGGAAGATTTTTTAATGTAGGTTACAAAAGTTACTTTCTCTGCCCACTAATAGAGATGTAAACGATTTGTTTTTGATTGCGTGAGAAGTTTTGTTTTTATAAAATACATGCATTCTTTACAAATAGATTTACATTTTACCTGCACGAAAGCCCCTGACGTGATTTTTTCACAAAAACGCGCTGAACAAAATATCAAATTATTATTATCGTATTATCTCGTTTTTATGTGATACTACCCAACAGTTCTCATTGCTGGGTGCAAGTGAAATTATTACATCACTTTTTTTTAATTTTACGAAGTTTAACATTAACGGTTTGAGTCCCCTGAATTTGTCGTTAATAAATTATCATGCACCTAGTAGAACAACTCCACTAAAACACATATTCATTGCAACAATACTGTTATCAATGCTGAACAAAATTCAATAATAAATTGATTGCATACTTTAGGCAATGAAAATGCAAATATCGATCACGCCAGTAATCAGGCCACATACAAAAGATGCATCAAACAAAATTTGCCTGCAAGTACCACAATATGTCTGCTAGTAAACATAATAATTCATGTTAACATAATATGCCTACCATTACTTGCACTCTAAAATTAAATAAAGAACAGTTTTTCCCTTGTCCTGCAACTTCGATCTCAATATTATACTGATCATAGGAATCTACTTCATAAAACTTATTATTCAAACTATCAAATGAAAAAAGTATAAACCTAATAAACATTTAATGGTCCGATAAATGTTTGTAAGTGACTCAAATAAATATTTGCATTAATACCTACCCATAATACGTTTTACGGAAAATGTGAGGAACGTGTTTGGTCGATTGTTCTGTGATAATTAATCAAAAAACTATATATTTTTTTATTTCACGGGTAAAAACTTGACATAAAAAGTGGGTACAGAGCTTAATATAAATTCAAACAAAGTTTCTCAGAAGATTCATAATCTTTTTTCTTGAAAATGTTGTTTAAGTGAAATTTTTTTATGGAAATCCAGTAGGCTTTTCTATTTTCTTAATATAGTAGAAAAATAATATATTTCGAAAACGAAATCACTACTAAACTTTTGAATAAATAAACATTTTATGCAAATATTATCTTCTAGATAAATTCGAGATCTTAGAAATATATTATAAGTTTGTACAGCGCCCTTGAGGTGATTTTTCACAAAAACGGCGCGTTGTAAATCATATATCATTATTATTATTAGAAATCATAGGTACATAGGTCAGTTGTCAAATCATAGGTCAAATTCGTCGTATCTGTTGACATAATCCATAATACCTACCTATTAATTTTATTTTATTTTTTGGATATTTTTTTCTGCTCCTAAGAGGATTCCTCACTTTTTATAACTTTTTTTTATATTTTATGTTAAAACTTTGTGCCTTTTAAAGATATATTATATTTCTGTATTGTACTTTTTATCATTTTACTTCTTACTTTTAACATTCTATTTAATACTTTATACTTTATACCTTAGGTATTTACTTCTTACTTTTTACGTTTTTTTAGATTTAACTTTTTTAACTTTAGATTATTATTTGTTGTACTATTTATAAATTAATTATGTTAATAAATAAATCAAAGAATAAATTTTTTTTTAAACTTTAAAATAACTAAATCAATTTTGTCTTATTTTCAGGTAAAATGAAAACTTTTTTAATTTTTCGCTTTCTCAAATACTTGCAGACGGAAGTAAAACATTACCGCATTTGTTATTTATTTATTTATTTATTAGTAAGGGACAAACAGCTTATACATAAAACATAAAGATAAAAATATACATTGTTAAATCGAGTCAAGCCAAAAAAGTCTCCTATGTTAAAGTTGATTGGAGATAGAGTTTTATTACATATTAAAATTAATTTGAGGTGAGGAGGTGAGGAAGGGGAATAAAGGAGGAGGATAGAAGATGCTCCGGATACTTTTCACACTCGTATTAATTTTTGATCGTACGTGTTACTTCTAATCGATATTTCTGTAGTGTATGGCTAAAAATGTCTATATTTTGAAATTTTGTGTTATATTGCGCACATATACGGGGAGTTGTTGAATTTTTTCTAATGTTAGTTCTACATGTAGGCAAATGAAACAAATGGGATTGCCGAGTTGATCTTGACGGAATATGAATAAATATGTTATGCACAGTACAGAATAAATTAACCAAACTATAAGCGAAATCTTCTTATTGCACGAACGAATGATTGATATCTCGTATTTAATTTCTTACTTAATTATTTAATTTCGTCCATAGATTATGTAAAAAATTTTGCTAAAAATATCTACAAGTAATAATTATATTTGCTCTTTGTTTTCGAGTTAGATACTGTCCCAATCGCCATGGATAGACACCACAGTACAAAAATGATACGTTTCTCAAAATGACTTTTGCTACCAAAGAAACTTACATCTTCTCCGTTGTATCTCCCCCAGTGCATTTAGTCTCAAAACCATTATTAAAGTTTGGAAGCCATTTACTTAGTTGAAAAGGGATAACATATCTAAATTTTACTTTACAGTGTGTGGGTGATTATTTACTAATTCTAAGAACGAAATAAGTAAACAAAAATATATCACACCCAGGATCCAAAAATCTACAGTCCACGATTACCTCTTCTTCATCCTTTTTCTCGTTCAAGAGGTTCGACTGTTTTGACTTTGCCTACTAGTTGTATGATAAACAATGTAGGCCAGATGTGAAGCGTTCAAACATTCCAAGAGACAATAAACAGAAAACAAGCTATTTTTGTCCACATATTGGTTCACAATGAGTTCCGAAGCCCAGGATTACGGGAGTTAGATTATTTGTTTTTTTTTTCTTAAATAGTGGGAGTTAACTCATTCCCGGAACTAGGAATAAGCTACGACAGAAACATTAAACACTGATTGACTTCTATTTTAAATAATCACTTGTTTTGAAGCTAACCTATTGATAGACGATGATAGTACCCAATGTTATCTTTAGGAGTTTCAGGTTGTGAGAGAAGTACTCGATACTGAGAAGTTACTACATATTTACTGACTGATGTTTCTAATAAATAAATCGCCTTTTGTTCTTAAGAATATCAATGCATCTACTGTCAGAGATAATTAGATAATAGAGGCATCATCTTACTCTTTGGTCCGCTGAGTATTTTGACTCAATTCAAATAATAGAAATGATCTCACACGATTGTCACTCGTCTGAAGTCTGTCACTGAACCAAATTTTGTGACATTCTAGTTTTTATGCCAAAGGTTTTGGGGAGGAATAAGGAGGGATATAGTCCCTAACGCGTACCTGGAACAATCAAATTCAGTACTTAATAAATCTATTCTTCGAGCACCATTTAGAACTGAAGTAAAGTTTTGGAAGCAACAGTTTAACAAAGAATTTATTAACAATATATTTTTTAAATTGATCAAAAATTACATACATAATCATGCTTCAAGAAAAAAATAAAATAAGTCTCGGCTGAGTGACCGGTGATGACATGTGGAAGAATTTGATTTTGAAGAAAAAAAACAACTCGAAAGTCACCGGAGACCAAATTTTTATTTACATTTTTACTCCAAATAATGTAAGTCTAGCACGTCCCTTCTTAAAACCCTGTACAGATGTAAAACAATCTGTTTTTTCCAATACAAAAATCAGAGTGTGTAATTCACACGCGGTAGAAGTGAACTAGAAAGCCGTAAGATGTCGCTTTCTATTCTTTTGCTTGTTTTTTTAAAGTGGTTTGAAGATTGGATATTGGTTTCACAAAATATAAATGTTTTTTTCGGATTTCGTAGGATTCGAACCCCCGTTCGTTTGATGTCTTTCGGGCCGCTGAGACTTGTCAGACGCTATTGAAGGCATGCGCCAAGTTGCGAATTTACAGCATTATATTAGAACCGAGTATTTGCATGGAACTGAGTTGTGACGCATTTCCGTTTCACCTGAATTTCAAATCAACTAACGGCGCTAAAGAAGTTTCAGTTCAATTAAACAACATAAAAGATTAATGAATATTACGAAGTGGCGCTAGTTATATTTAATTCCCTCTTCCCACCCATTATAATGAATGTTAGTAGGTACTTACTTACTAGAAGTGTGGTAACAAAATTTTTCAAAGAATGTATCAGCTTATTCAACCCACGTTGGAACTTTACTTACATTCAGATAATTATTAATAATATCTATTCAGAATCGAAATTGAGCTATTAATTTGCGATCTCAAAGCATTTCACCCGCTGGTATTTATTTACATAACAAGGATGAATTATACGATTATATTATTTATAGCCAATCTGTAAACGAAGTAACTAATGAGTAACTACCGTTTCTGTTTATCGTCAATTACAAATTCTGTGAAATCAAATGAATTAAATGTTTTCCAAATGTATTTACATCTATTATTTAATTTACCTTTCATCTTCAGACGTGGTTGAAGGAAACAGAATAATTATTATGAAAAATTTTGCGTTCCTAATTTCATGTTATTAAACCTGGATTGCCCTAGCTTTGTTATATTAACCGTGTAATATTTTTGTTTCGTCTAAAGCAAAAACATCTAAATAAAAATATTGCTAAATCTTGGAAAACGATTCTCTAATACTGTATAGCTTAACACTGAGCTTGGCTGGTGTCACCACTATGATAGATATTACGTGAAAAATTATTATTCCCTAAAGTGGGCTTCACTTATTTTAACCAAGATATTACAGTATATAAAAAATAAAATATATATTTTTTGGTATATACAACCTCACTAGGCTGAGCCTGTTCCGAGGTGGCACGAATATAAACTAATTTTGATATCTTAATCTTGGAAGAAAAATAAGATAAAAATAAAAATATTTTAATTTAAATAGATAAATGGAATAAGAAAAATAGAAAAAAAATACGAAAGAAACAAATTATAAACACAAAAAAAATTGTGAGGAAAAGAAAAAAAATACAGGCGTTGAGTGTGTTTTTGTATTGTTCAAGTTATCTGCCGGCAGTATTTTTTTTTTTTTACATGAGCTCCACACAGGAAGCCCTGAGGAAAATAATTTCCCTCGGGGCCTATGTCATCTTTGGGGATGCTGTGTGGAGGGTTTTTTTTAAGGAAGGGAAGGAGAGGAGAGTTCTGGGAAGGAAAGGGGTTTAAGGAGTGGGTAGGAATCTAGGGTTCAGTGTGTCCTGGTCATCCGCCTCCAAGACCTAGACAAACTTCACCCCATGAACCCGGGCACCTCTGCTAAATCACCAAAGGTAGCGAACCACTTGGGGTGACCTATGGCAGAGGTGTTGGTTATCCAATAAAGGTTCCCGGGGCGGCGGTACCCATTCCCGCCTCCCAAATTGAATGTAGTTAATAATAAGTGAATAATCAACAAAAGTATGCAATACCTATGTTGATTATTCACTTATGAATTTTGTGTTAACTGTCTAACTATCCCAATTCAACAATTTGTCTTAAATACAACATTTAAAGCGATAACATATTTATTTATAAGTCATATTTATAAGACATATTCACATATGTACATATCTATAAGACATATTTGCATATGTACGTATTTATAAGACATTATTTATTTATTAAGTCGAGACGGTTTACTTACAGTACTCAGAGAATTGCGCCATATCCTATTTTACCGCATTCCTTTAACAGTAACCCTGGTCCTTTTGATAAAGTTCATCAGGGTTGGATGTTTGGCTGTCTTCCCGGGTTTCTGAGCGTTATTCCCATCAGGGAGATAATTGGCACCGTAGGTGAATTGGAGTCGTTACTTGATTTATTTATTTATTATTTAAACGTCCGTACATAGGGCTATTACGTACATAATACAAGTATATCGAACATTTACAAACATTGATCTTCACATTTCCTTCGAAAATGTTTGTTATGTATTTTTATTGCACCTATAAGGGGTGGAACAGTCTTTTATGCCTGCCTAGCACAGGTGGTGCCCTTGTTTTCTATCGTTTGAAAGCGCTTCGTTTTCTGCACTGTCCATTGCGACACCATTGACGTAGCGGTATCAGTGAAAGGGAGGTTCCCCTTCGACCCTGAGGTCCAGTTCCCCCGTGGTCCTGTCGGCTGGAGTGAGTAACTAGGTCCCCTGGGTCTAAGTCTAAGTATCTTCTCCACCATCCCACTATCTTCATAGGGGACACGTCCGACTACTGTGCTGCCGAGTACGGTGTGAAGGGTTTGAATGACTATCTTCCCGTCACACTGCTTACTATCTCTCCTCGGGACTGTCTGTGGCTTGCCAGAAGCTCTGGATTCTGTTCTTGTGTTGTATGCTTTCATAGGAACGTGTTTGAATTTCTTTCCACTAGCTTCAATAACAGGAACAAACTGCCTCGGATGAGAACACTTAAAAGTTTTTGGTATGTATAAATGTATGTTGTGCTTTGTAGGGACTGTCGGAGGCTTTTATCATTTCTTAGTAGCTTCGTTTTAAAAACAAAAGTAGAGTCTTGAGACCCAAGTAGTGGGTGCCCTCGACTGCACCCATCAGTATAAAGAAAGTATAGTGTTTTCTAAGATTAGCTCCACACAGGAGGCCCTAAGAAAAATAATTTCCCTCAGGACCTACATCATCTAAGGATATGCCGTGTGGAAAGGAAGAAGTGGAAGTTCTGGGAAGGAAAAGGTAAAGGAATCTGGGGGTCAGTGTTTCCAGGAGTGGCAGACGTATGAATCCCTCCCTCCAACTGCGGTGCAAGGCGACGTCGTGAGAGTCCTGTAGGAGAGGTCAAAGGCCTCCCTCAACAAGATTATCTCTATCCGGCCCGCCAAGTAGTGGGTGGTGTTCTTGGTTGGTTACTGTAATTAAGACTTTCAATTTTTGAGGCGGGTATAGGTACCACCATCTGGAATCATTTATTGGGTAACCAACACGTCTGCCATAGGTCACCCCAAGTGGTTCGCTACGTTAGGTGAATCGGAACGGTCAACGGGAATCGGGAGACAGCGGTTGAGGGAGACCTTTTTACCTCTCCAGCCTGTATCTCATCGGTCTTGGGTACGTAGGTCCGCTACCCCTTAATTCACTGACCCTTAGATTCCTTCCCAACCTCATAACTTTTTCCTTTCCTTTTTACTTTTTCCTTCCTTTCCTTAAGTAGCCCCTACACTACATCTCCAAAGATGACATAGGCCTTGATGAAAATGAAAGGGAAAACTGCACGTAATGTAATGTAAGAAGGCTATACTAACATACCTCAGTAATAATTATCACTTTTAGCATATGCTATTCTTCTGCGTGGGTTCCATATAATGTAAGTAGCATATTTTAGTTTATGATTACAGTTCCACAAAATTATTATATTTATCACATGTTTGCTAAAGCCCGTAATATAAATAAATACTTATATATAAAAATGATGAAAAAAGTACCTTAGTGTTACGATGATTTGTTATTGTATTTACCGCAAAAATAATTACCTACTAACGCAATCATTGTCATCAAGTTAAATAAGACGACAAACATAAGAATATCGTGATTCACGTGATTCTTTTAACCCGTTTAATCACAGGAGACCCAAGTTGTCCCAAAACATCATATGCCGTTTATAATAACAGGAGACCCAGATTGTCCCAGAGCGACCGTGCATTATTAAAAGTTAGATATCTCTCTTTCTGTAATGCGAATATTTGTGATTTCTTTTATGTTAAAAACGGAAAAAAACAATGCTTCTCATTGTCTTAGAATTATATGAGCTAGGTTGTTCAGATATTTTACAAACCTGATCAAAAGTGACGGTTTAATTTTGCGCCTATTTGTGACGTAACCCACATTTAATTTTAAAATAAAATTGTATGAAAGTGATAAAAAGTGAGGTGACAGCTTTATTACAAATTTTGTTTAGAAAAGGAATCTGAATTAAAAATTTGAAGTTTATTCTATTTTAATTACTTTAATTCAAATATTCGCAGGTATGCATTTTTTAGCCAATTTACATTTCCAATATTAAAATTTTAATATTTGTAAACAAAAATGTTGATTTCTAATAAACATATCGGAAAGATTATTTTATCTTAATTTTAGAACAATTTTTATTTTAGCAAAAGCGTTAAAAAGAACTAATAAATAGGAACATTTAAAATGCACAGGAAGAACCAGGAATTTTGCGCGCAAACTTTGACAGGCAAAAGTTGACAGAAAATTATTTTCTTATTATTCGAAGGGTTAACGCTTCATTTTTGAAACAAAGTTAGGCTTACGCGATAATTAAACGATATTTAATTCATTACTTTTCTTTCTGGAACAAGCAATATTTTTTCAGTATTTCAAAAGGGTTAAATTGAACATCACATACATATATTTTTGTACCACTTTGTTCTGGTATAAAGAGCATACTATCGTTTCAGTCATATCAATCACGGCAGTTTTCGTATCATGTCTGAGTGATGTACTAAATAATTCTTAAATATTTTATTAGACCCCGGGTGGATGGAAAATTTATCTGAATGTCACTGAATGCTGTAAGGATTTGCTAAAATACGTATCTACGTGTATCGACTATGTCTGTTTACACGTACGTACAGTATAGGTAGGCACTATACTTAAACAAAACTGTTAATTGTGGGTTCTGGTCCTCTCAGTTTATATCGTACGTACATAGATATTATGAAGCTTTTTTATCGTGTAGTGAAAGCAGTTGTAGGTTTACTTCGGATTGCCTCTGTGGTTGAGTGGTAAGGGTATCGACTAGGAATCTGGAGTTAGCGCCTTCAAACCTGGCGTGCACAAATTTTCTTGAATTGTTTTATGTTGTTTCACAATTCATTCTTAAGAATTACATATTTTTTTATTTTTGAAAAAGAAAGACAAACTTTATCAAGTTGTGAATAACCCGATAATATTTTAAAATCACCTACTACCACCATAATAAGCGGAAAATGTTGCTTGTGTCGTGATGGAGGACTTTGCCAGCCGAGGAATCGAACACGTGACGTCCGGGAGGGACCCAAATCGACATTGGCATAATCTAAGTATCGCCCTAGCGAAAGACATAATCATTCAGAATGGATATATTGCATTTTTTTTCTTCCGTTTGTTCCTCTGGATAGTGGTGCTTTCTCCAAAATTATTTTTGGAACGCTTTCAAATACAGATATGTAGAAAAAGCAGGCAAACTGACATGACCCCTATGGTGGGTTTCTTCATTTACCGAGAATGCTAAATACAATGCTAATTGTAAAAGTAAACGGTCAAATGCATAGAAATTTTTAAATTTCGATCGTTTACTTTTACAATTAGCATTGTATTTAGCATTCTCGGTAAATGAAGAAACCCACCCTCAGTGTTTTCCAGTCAGCATTTTCGACTGAATTTTTTAAATTGAAAAGCATATATATTCAGTTTTTTAGTGAATTTTTGTTGTGAAAAGTTTAGAATGTTTAATATTCAACACAAATATGAAACAAATTTATGTGTTTTTTATTGTTTAATATTTCAATTCTACGCTTGTTATTTATTATAAGATGCCTAAGGTATGGTTGTATCTCTAATAACCTAACCTCAAAATAAGAATCTTTTAAAACTATCAGAAATGACGATCAGACATATTTTTGCACGTTCCAAAATGAACATTTAAAATTTAAAGTGTCTTAATAATAATAATTTTTCTGAGTTCGCTAACCAGATCATTGAAAATAACCATAGTGTTGAAAAAAATACAGGGATAAATATTCTTCATATTAATCATAAAGGAAAACGTTTAGATAACTTAGAAGCCTTGGAAATTAAAAATCCCTTAAAAATAATGAATCTATTATCAACAAACAAAAAATATTGTCTTATAGCCCAATCATGGATTTGTTCCCCTACCACCCACTCTACATTAAATACCTACCCACCCAATCTACATTAATAACTAGCAACGGTTCCACCCCTACCATAATAAAACATTGTTCGAAACTGTCAAATTTGTATAAGCTTTCCCTGAAGAAGGAACGTTTGTTCCGAAACCGGTAGGATTTACGCATTGTGGTTTATACAAAGTTGTATTGTTGAATTTTTCTATTAAAAATTTTGTTTAAATAAAATAAACTTTAATTTTAAACATTGTTTTAATAAGTAACAACAACAAATAAAACATTAAAAAAAACTTCTATTTCTTACAAAGTACGATACACAGTACACAGTGGATACAAAAAAAAAATTATAATCAACATCACCAGCAGAAGCTTTTTTTACATTACCTCCGCATAGGAGGCACAGGGAAAAATAATTTCCCTCAGGGCACATGTCATCTCAGGGGATGCTGAATGGAGGGTCTTTTTCCTGAAAGGAAGGAGAGGAATTTCTGGTAAGTAAAGGGGTATGGATGGTGATAGGAATCTGGGGTTTGGAATGAGAAAGTACGCCGGAGACAGAAATAAAGCATTTTGTCTATATATCTTTAACGTTTCAGATTGAATCTAAGGTAATCTTCTTCTAAGGTGTTCGATTCCTCGGCTGACTAAGTCCTCCATCACGATAACAACATTTTCCACTTACTGCGGTGGTAGTAAGAGATTTTCAAATATCAGGTTAATCGTAACTCGGGAATTTTTATCTTACTTTAAAAAAAGAATAAATAAACAGAAAAAAATTAAAAATATAAAAATAAACTTGGTTACTTTCTATTATTTTATATTTTTCCATACAACAGCTTTCATTAATGGGTATTTCAATTTGGGAGGCGGGAATGGGTACCGCCGTCCCGGGAACTTTTATTGGATAACCAACACCTCTGCCATAGGTTTTTTTTATTTTTTTTTTTTATTAATTATTGAGTTAGAATATAAACTAATAAGCACAATGTAACATTTCATTTGATAAATTTAAATATTTTTACAGTAAGCATAACATTTCTTTTTAAATAAATTCATTCATTCTAAATACGTTCATTCTTTCTTCATTCTTCATACTTTCAGACATTTCATCATACATCTTTAGTCCTCTGTATATTAGGCTATTCTGTGATTTTGATTTCTTCATTTGTGGCAATCGAACTCTGTTTATATTTCTTGTTTCGTAATTATGAATGTCTCTATTAAAAACAATTTCATCCTTAAAGTATTTTGGCATTTGGTTTTTCATAATTTTATGCACAAAAATTAACACGTTAAATAGTAGGTCTCCTTCCTTTCTTTAAAAAAACCCTCCACACAGCATCCCCAAAGATGACATAGGCCCTGAGGGAAATTATTTTCCTCAAGGCCTCCTGTGTGGTGCTCATGTAAAAAAAAAATTCAAATTCTTACCAACCAGTTTGATGGGTTTGTTAGGTCGAAAATTTTTCTGAAGTAATTTTTTTAACCCCATTAGGATACTCATTTTTTATCAATTCCCTATTAAGGCCACAATAATATTTTTAAGAATTATGTCAATTTTTTCGAAGATAAAAAAGATATCCAAGAACATTTATGCTAACACAAAAATGAAGTTTTTCGACTTGTGCCACCATTATTGCTCATCATAAAATGATAAAACTTAGAACTCACAAATGAAAAATTGAAATAAAAAAAAATTAGAAAACGATGTGGTCGCATCCAGCAATTAAGTCTTAGCCTTCCTTGTCTGGGCTCAGCTCCTGTGATCAATTCCTACATGCGATCGTATCTTTTACCGATTTTTCTGTTTCAAATTTTCGTTTAGGAGTTGCTAATATTGTCTTCAATGGGTAACAATTATTATAAGCAATAATTGTCAGCCTGAAGCACTCATTAACATTGAAAAATCTTCCGAGAAAAGATACTTGCCGCCAACGGTCCCGTTGGCGGCAAGTATCTTTTTTAATGTAAATGAGTGTTTCAGGCTGACAATTATTTTTGTGCTATGCATAAAAATCTTTTCTTAAACGTTAGTTTTTAAATTAAAAATAATAATTGTCTTCAATGATTAAATATTACGATTTGAGTATTTACCAACATATTTAATTTATTCTAAAAATAAACATAAAATGTTTATGGTTTGAATGAAAAAAATTCGTATTTACAAAAAACTAGGAATTATCCAGAGTAACACGGATTGTCCTATAAACACCTTTTGTATCTGACGGAACTGTGGGAGTACTACGTGCCTCGTTTATGGACAAAGTTAACATTTTTAGTGCTCTGAGTAAGTTTGTATTAACATTGCCGCCATCTGTTTGTGCATGTCAAGTTATTGCTACAAATATTTTAAGTCCCGTGTAAACACGACGGAACGTGACACATATTCTCTGGAAGAGTGAGGCAGAGAAGATGAATGACAAAACTTAAAGTGAAAGCGTGTGAAAGCTCAGAATTTAGATTTTCAAAAGCTTCGTGTAATTCGATGACATTATGTACGTAGTGTGGAAGATTTGTTTATAAACATTGCTGCATATCAGGTTCATGTATTAAAATGCGACACGCACACGATGCTGCAATTTTTATAAAGATCTAACGGGAGGTTGTTGCTTTGTTATTGTTATAGAAAAAACATCATTATAACCATAACAATTTATCGGTGATGTTGATTATAATACAATAAACAAACAAAAATTACGTTTTTAAAGTGCATTTGTATAATATTCTGAATAAACTGTCTTCATTTCCTAATATTCTGTGGAGATTATTAAATGCATTACTTCTTCAATATTTGCAAGTTGCCTTTGTGGCGTCATTTGAAATGAAAATGACGAATTTTGTTCACACCATCATTTAATAAAAATTATCAACATGTTTCAAAACCATTGGTTTTTCATAATGTTTAACTTTGTGAAGAAATCATTGATTTTGTAATCATATTCTTTCATTCAAATTAATATTTTAAATTAAAAGTTTCTCAATTGTCCTGATTTTTTAATAACTTTTTTTACGATATGTTTAAATTTTTTTATTATTTATCTTTGAGTTGTCATTTGGCTGTAAATTTATTTTGCTGATTTACTAATATTATTTTGCTGATTTACTGGGTTAAATAATATTATGCACATACTGGCAACATGTTAAATTAATTTATAAGGCTAAATTTGGGCGCAACTAAATAAATCTCGTAGCGTTCAATCTTAAAGGCCTCCGATCCTTACCAGCAGACTGCTCTCCAGCGTTAAGCCCAACTCATCTGTGGTCGACTTTTGTTACTTTTTAGTAAAAAGAACCCAATCCAAAGATATGAAACATCGGTGACCCGACATTTGATCCGGCGACATTTGGTCCGGCGACAGTTGGTCCGGCGACATTTGATCCGGCCAAAGATATTCAAATACAGAAGAGATATGCTATGGTGTCCGCGCAACTGTCGCCGGACTACTACACGCTAATTAGCGTAGGTTTCATACGAAAAGAATTTGTTCATTTCGTTGATTTTTTGAAAATGTGCATTAATATTGGTTAACAGTATATTTTGAATAAGGAAAGACTTCGTTCATTTAGTTTAACGTTCATTTGGTTTATTCGTTAATTATTTGTTCTTTTAGTTTATTTGTTAATTGGTAAACAATATCGGCGATACCCGGAAGCGCAGACCCACATAGTAAAAACAGCAGATAGCACATCTACTTATATTTCAATATCTTTGGATCCGGCCGACATTTGATCCGGCCGACACTTGATCCGGCGGACAGTCGATCCGGCGGACATTTGATCCGGCAACAATTGATCCGGTCTGATCCTTTAGAAGATTTTTTCTTCAAGTAAGTATGTAAAGAGGATATACGGCCGTACAATCAAAGTCGATGTACTTATATCTGAAGACATCTTAAGTGAAAATCTGCTGTAAAAATATTTTTACTAACAAAAATTTCGACTCTCCGAAGAAGCATGCGGCAATACAAAATACGACATACTTATACGTGCAGTCAGTTTAACAAAAAAACGGTAAAAGATTCCTACTTGCGTATAACTTTTTTATCTGAAAATTACATTAGAGTCCCAACTGCTCTCAACCGTCTCGAGCCAGTGAGTGCCAATGGCATCCCCAATTTTGGTATGGTGTGATACTGAGGGTAGTGGGGAGGGGAAGGAGATGTGGAAAACGTACCTGGCTATTCAGATCTGGTCCCGTCATTACAAGGAATCCGATTAAACCTACATACACTGTTCACCAGCGAACAAATTACAAAAATCATATGATTTTAATTTTTTTATAATTTATTTTTTATTTTTTAGAACTTTTATCAAAACACAAGAGTTCCAACTGCTCCCAACCGTCTGGAGCCAGTGAGATTATGGCAATCCTAATTTTGATAAGTTGTGAGGCTGAAGATAGTGGGGAGGAGAAGGATACGTGAAAAAATTTCCTGGCTATTCAGATCTAGTCACCAAACACGCCTAGAGCCATTTCAAGTAACGTTTCAATTCTGAATGAATACTGACGAATAGCAAAATACGACATTCTTATATGTGCAACATCTACTTAAGATTTAGGAGGCGGATATGTTTACGTCGCCCCGGGAACCATTTATTGGATAACCAACATTCCTGCCATAGGTCAGTGGGCAAAGGCATCCCCCGCGAAGACATAAACAAACCACGGTTTGTTAATATCTTATGTAAACCTGGTTACCAAACGTAGCGAACCACTTGGGATGACCGTATCTTTTCCAACATCATATAAGTATCCAATTTATTTTGAAGGTTGGTGAAATTGTACATTTTAGACATTATTGTACATTTTTAAGCTTACACTAACTCTTCCAACATAATAGCTTTCATTAATGACTCTTGTTCTTCTAGTGAACCTACATTCCGCACAGTGGTACATTTATTTATTTAAGGTAACACAAACTATCGAAACCTAACAGAATAATTATTGTTCGCGAAGCTGAACAATCCAGCGCGTGCTCAAAGTTTTGCATAATTGTCAGAACTACAACAGTCTTCGACATGAAGCTAATAAGAAGCTAAGCAACCACTGAATACATAATACAAGCTAGAAATGCCTTTTATTTATATTTTAATACAAATTAATGTAGCGACTGGCGGCTTATCGATACAATTTGGTTCTTACCCGTTTAACACACGCTCTGTTCAGGCATATTATTTGTACCTACACCCATGTATTCCTACCGTCTTACCTACCTATCCATCTTTCCATTGTCACCGGTTGAAGATTGATTCTAAACGTGACCAGTAGTGCAATTTCAACACCCGCGCGGTACTGACAGCCAAGTACTTTGGTCTCGTCGCCTTATATTCGAAACCCGGATCCGCGCAAGATACGTGTTTTCAACCGTGGAGTTTTCTTTAGTGCGTGCGTGTGGGACCCCGGGACATCACCAGCAAGGTAGGATCATCTTGTTTTCTGTCGACATCCCATTTTTTCCTCTTCATCCTTTTCGTTCCAATAGTGGTAGGTAGAGATTTCAGACTCCGCGGAAGAAAATAACAACTACCAATAGCTATGGAAACACGCTCCGTTTCTCTTACACTTTTCTGACATCCTGTACCACCAACCCGAATGATCGAACTACAAATTTCATAAATATGATGAAAAACAGATCTGTATTTGAAATTTAAGGTGAAAATGGTCAGACTTTCGGATCGCGAAATACGCCCACATCGCATTTCTTGTATTCTTCTTTATTCTATGTACATAAGTAATCAACTTATAATTTGGTTAGATTTGGCAATAATAGTATCCCACTGTCCACAAGGGAGAGAATATTAATTTGTTGCCAGCGTTATCGAGTACAGTAGTTGACAATATTGTCGCATAGTTCCGGAAAAACGAACCGTGGAAGTTAGTGTTGTAAGATGAAACGTGCGACAAGATTCCTCAATATGTGGGATGCTGCCGATCAAGTGGATGCTGAAATCGATGTTACCGCTGTAAGAATAGCCTAAGGTTTTCATTTAAATGTACAGTTTACACATTGTGTATGCCACATGTTTAACCAATAAACAAAAATTTTAACAAAAAAAACTATTCCAAAACAAAATAATGCGCACTAAGTAGTAAAAAACTAAATAATCAACATACTTTTTCTACTCATCAATATGTAGGTACGATTGTTATTTTTAGCTTGAAAGCTCCCCTCCGCGGCGGGAGGGAAGCGGTCAAGTGAACACGCTGGGCACGCGTCAAGTCGCGCATGCGATACAAGCACATCTCACCTATAACTATGTATGTAGTTACCTTGGCTGACACCGACTCCAAAAATAACAATCATGCCTACGTATTGATGAGTAGAAAAAGTGAGTTGATTATTAAGTTGTAGAAAAATACGCAATTATTTTTTTACTTTTTAGTGTGACGACCTCCGTAGTCCAGTGGCTAAGACTCTTGACTCACATTCCGGAGGTCGCGGGTTCGAACCCGGCATGCGCAAATAATTTTTTTTTGATTAATTTGTGTTATTTCACAATTAATTCATTTAAAAAAATATATAGTATATTTGCGGCATGTTCCAGAGTGGAAGATACTATTAGTATCGCCCTGGTGTAAGACCACCATTCAGAATTGAAACGTTGCTTGAAAATGGCTTTAGCCGTGTTTAGTGATCAGATCTGAATAGCCAGGTACTTCTCAACCTTCCTCTTCCCCACCTCCTTCCCCTCCCCACTACCTTCAGCCTCACAACATACCCCAATTGGGGATGCTATAGTCTCACTGGCTCCAGACGGGAGCAGTTGAGATTCTTGTGCGGTATTCACTGTAAAAAAAAAAAGTGTAGGTACATTATTTTTTTTGGAATAGTTTTTTTTTTAAGTCGGTGTTTTTTGTTAAAACTTTGGTTTATTTGTTTATTTTTTTGATTTTTAGTGAATCTGAAGTACACTAGGTAACTAATTTGTCTGATTATGGGTTGATCTACTAAACGTTATTCCATTTAAAAAAAAAACACTTTGCAAAATAAAAATTAACCACCATCACCGACAAAACGGAACTTAAAACTTAAATTAAATATTTTTTTCAGAGGTCCCCATTTATCTCTATAGATACATAATGTCGTTTTGAGTTGTCAGTGTTAAAAATAACATTGCATGTAAGTACATCAACAATATTTAAGATTCATAGGAACCCAAAAAAAAAAATAATACCAGTGCTCATACTAGACAGACATTACTTGACCATAACGACGCGACGTTACGGTAGGTGACTCAAAGATCCGGATAGCCTATAAAAGTTTCAGCCGAGTATCGTTAATTTGCTCCTAAGAATTGAAGAATTCCGTTACTTTGTCATGGATTCCATAATCAGAACCTAACCAAACTCTCATCAAACTACCCTTGAAGTACATCCTTTCCAATAAACAAAGAATCATCGAAATCGGTTGGCGTGATAATGAGTTATTCGTACATTTGTCGCGCGCTTACTTAACCCTAGAATACTAATATAATTTTTTTACTGCTTAATACTACTGATCGCTTTATTAAAAAGTGAAATATATATATTTACATAATAGGGCCACCTCTGCCTTTTTAAATGCAAAAACCAAAAATATTTTTTCTAAACCAGCAATGTCTTAAATAGTGGTTTAAGCCTTTAATAGTGGTTTAAATTTATTTTCACACAATATAACTTAATATCCCCAAAGGGGTGTGCAAAGACGATATACCACCGAATAATAAAAGTATAACACGTATTCTCTTTCAAATGGGTCAAGGAAAAAACAACTTAAAAACCATAATAATATTAGGATGTTTTGTATAGCGCTGGTTTTGTGAAAAATCATGATACTATATGTATACCAGCGTATAAATACAAACAATCGACTCTGTGATACTGTAAATAAATTCGTTTGATATCCTGATATCCGTACCAAATTATTTTTTGAAATCGATTTGAGGTTTGAAATTGGTAAATAATGCACCAAATTTTTTTATGTAATTTATAATAAACTAACTGACACGGCCACAAGCTAACTAAACACAACGCTAGATAACCAAGAGTTGTGTCGATAAATTAACTCACACCGCTATCTGTTAGAAACTTACAAATAATTACAAGGCATTGTCCTGTAACAAACATTTAATTAACCCTCGACCCGTCGCGTGGGGTATTTAAAAGCCCTGGTTTTACAGGAATGCTGATTATGTAGGTACATTTTAAATGTTCCCACTGATTCCTTACTTTAGTGAGCTTCCTAAAAGGGACTGTACTTGACGCTAGCTTCGCCAATATTCAGTCTGCGCATATGCAATGTGAGATACGGACTTGGGTTTCGGCGTGAGGTTCAAAAAAATCAACAAAATACAATGAAAAAGCACGTTTATATGTTTTTCATTGTGTTTTGTTGTTTTTTTTGTAATAATAATAAGTCTTTTTTTTTTTTTTTTTTTAATTTTTATTTGAACTTTTATGAGTAAAACCTCAAATTGTAATATTTAATTAAACGAAGACAATGAGAATAGAAAAATCAGAAAAAGATATTGACACCGCTGGGACTTGAACCCAGGACCTCTTGCTTTCCGGGCAAACGCGCTAACCACTGCGCCACCGTGCCGATATCCAATTTGATCATTTTTAACTGTATCATACTTCGACTAAGAACCGCCCACATTATCTTCAAAAGGCCCGGAAAGCAAGAGGTCCTGGGTTCAAGTCCCAGCGGTGTCAATATCTTTTTCTGATTTTTCTGTTCTCAGATTTTCGACTGATTTTCGCTTATATTGTCTTCGTTTAATTAAATAATAAGTCTGTATCAATCTCAAATAGTTATGTTTGATAGAAAATTGGTAGATTTTTTAAAAAGGTTTTCTAAAAAGTATGATTCAAAATTATAAAAAAATGTTCCTTGTTGATTTTTAAGCTTTTACATTGAAAATAAATATCTAATTTGTAATATTTATTTTTATTCCAATGCAGTCAATATCACCTGACTATAATCAGTTAAATTACACGTAAAATGTAGGCTTTAACAACAATTTAATCATAATTATTTTTGGGGTCCCCAGCGACCCCGCGCGACTCCTCGCGTTAAAAAAAAGACGCGACGGGCGGAGGGTTAACATTTAATTCGCAATAATACATTTTGAGATCAATCATCGAGATAAAAACTATCCTATCTTTTGAGTTGGACCAAATTACATACAGTAAGCCATCTAAATCGGTTAAGTAGTTTCGAAGTTTATCTCAAACAAACGATATTTTTATATACATAAAGATATCATTTCGGGGGGCCAACTATCGGGGGACTAACTAACGGGTCACTAGGTATTATAGCTTAACTTGATTGTACATACATTTCATTAATCTGCCCTTTGCTAATATCGCGGTACCAATGCGATATAGGATGTACGTAAGTTCTGAAAGACAACATTTAACAAAGAAACTTATAAAAAACCGATACGAATTGGTTATTTTCAACAGAATTTTTATTCCCTTTGACGTTTATACGAGGGGTTAGGAATTCCGTTGTTCATAACACCACCAAAACGTCAACCATTTCGGCAGTGGCCCCAATAACGTGTCGAGTTTATTCTGTTTTCTGCCATTGTAGGTATGTGTGTCGTTAGATAAAGTTGAATACGTTCGGTTGTGAATCCTGTGGGAGGAAATATTTAAGGACTACCTATGAAGCGGAATACATTATGGCTACTGGGAAGAGCAGGGCTGTGCCAACAAGATATCATTCGATAGACAAATAAACATATAACAGTCCTAACTCCTTTACCTTCGTAAATTTTTTTAGACAATACTGTTGATCAATTGCCCGGATCAAAAATGACTGAAGAAAGTGGGAAGGAAAGGAGGTCATCAGATCACTAAACAAGCTAAAGCCATTTCAAGCAAAGTTTTGACTCTGAATGGTGCTCATTCACCAGAACAACTGAAAAGCTGAGGGTATCTGCTACTATGGATACGTCATTTTTTATGTGAATACCGAACAAGACTATGGCAACCCCAATAGGGGTATTTTGTAAAGCTGCAGTTAGGAGGAGGGGACGACGATGGGAAGAGATAGGTGGGGAGTGCCTGACTATTCAGATCTGGTCACAAAACATGGCTAAAGCCATTTCAAACAATGTTTCAATGCTGAATGGTGGTCTTACAACACGGTGGTCTTTCACTCTTAAAATTGCCTCAAATATACCTTACATTAATGATTAAATTGTGAAATAACACAAATCCATCAAATAAAATTTGCTTGCGTAGCCCGAGATTTGAACCCGCAAACTTTGGATTGCTAGTCGAGCCTTACCCTCGATCACTGATCAAGGATTTTAAACGCACGGTGGTTGTTGTATTTTTACCAACCTGCTTAGCGATGGTGGAAGTGTACCTTATTCGTTTTCTTATTTACATTTAAAACGACTTTACATAACTACTGTATAAGCTTTACAAAACTACTAAGTATTACTTTTCAATAATTATAATTATTTTTTTTAAATATTTTAATTATTAATGTTGAAAATATATGCGAAACTCAATCGAAAATCTGAAAACATAAAAATCATAAAAAAAATTGGCACCTCCGGTACTCGAACTCAGGACGACCAGGCAAGGTATCGATACATTTTTTTTTCAGAGTTCTTAACAGCAGGACTACTGCGCAAAACTTTTTTCTTGTCGCGAACACCACCGCAACCAAATGAAAACGTCTACGCTAGTGGTTCTAGACCCGAAAATGCCTCTAGTCATTACTTTCAAGGAAAATGCACGGAAATCAGCAGAAACATAAAAAAGCCGCAAGGTAGGTAACTAATTATCTCTTTTGCGGTATTACCCAACAAACAAAAAATAACGTTCACTCCGATAAAATCGACCACACAATAAATATGTTAAGCACAGTGTTGGGCAACAATATCTTTGGCGTTGGGTCATCCTTGATTTTACTCTTCGTACCTCTAACAAATAAAAATATTCAAACTTTTTACACGAGCGGCATTTTCAATAAATGCTTGTCGAAAATGTGGTAGATGTCTATCAAGATACTTTTTATTCGAATTTAGAAAAAAACCGCCTATGAATATATTTTTTGTTAGTGAAAGATTTTACAGCTTTGACTATTGTTATGAAGGTGTGGGAATAAATATGCACGACCATGTTTTGTAAATACATGAATGTTATAAACATGTTGTTTAAGAATCTTAAAATGACTCCCAGAAGATTACGTGTAACAATCCAGATCAATTCTTTGGCACTTTTATCCGATATCTATCTGTGTTCAAAAGAAATTATCATAATAATTAGTTTATTGCCAGTTGACCATAAAAAGATACTGCCTCTTGTACTTACGCATTAGCTCATTCTTACTTGGCGCAAACATGTTAGATAATATATCTATAAATATGGGACGTACTTGACTTACTTTGACAGTGATTTCTTACATTATTTGGAGTCAAATCTTTGAACGAAATTTTGGTCTCCGATAACATTTTTAAGGTTTTTTTCAAATTTTCAGTATACTGTTTTAAAATTTAAAAAAAAATACGTTGGTATTTGACAGTTATTCGTCTAGGTTGACTGGTCATATTCCAGAAAATGCCAGGTTCAGTTCAGTTATGTGATTTATGTTGGTATTATAGTTGTTAAACACATTGATTAATTGACGCTTCACGTTCACCTATTTATGCATTTTAAAATCACTATTTTTGATACGTCTTTTTACATAGCGAAGTGAACAATCGGAGCTAAATTAACTTTTCATTCATATTACCATTTTCGTAAATAATGAATCCTAAATTTAACTCATTTGCAACTTCCCACTACCATATATGTTAGTATTGCCGGTAAATACGTTTGTAAATAATGGAAATATGGTAATTTTTCCCTGGTCGGCGTACTGAGAACTGAGAATGTATTCGACTACCAACTTTAGAACACTTAAGCGATCATTATCGGTCATTACAGCCGATCGTAAGTCGAGATTCGAGCATGTACGAGAGCTAAGTAACGAATTACGTGACAGAAAAGCAAACATGCACTTTTTATTTGAGCAAAGTTACAATAATAACCGCTTATTAATGCATGCAAGGGAATATGATAAAATTAGGTTGGAAACTGATGGATTCTGTGGAAATTCCACGAGATTATTTCTGTGCGCATGCGAAATAAAAATCATGTAAAATGTTGCGTAATTATTATGGTTTACCCGAAAAATACTCATTTTGAATGTAATCATTGTGATTATTTTATTAATTGGTACATTATGTACAGGTACCTTCCGACAGTTATATCCTTACGAATCGTCACTTTTTTGTCAATGAAAGGCAAGAATTGTTGTGTATTGGATACGTTGTCCGAAAAGTTTGTTATTTTGGCTAACCGCTTAACAATATGAATAAAACAAGCTCTTATTTAAATTTCTTTTCGGTCATTTAAAAACTGTCTCTTAAGCTGCGGTAAATAACAATGATATTTACTAGATGTAGGTAGCATGCATGATCATGGGCGATAGGTAGAGATGGCAAAATTTCGTTTTAACTAAAAACGCGAAAAAATAGCGAAAAACGTGATTTTGGCCGTATTTCAGCTAAATTATTCTATTTAGCGAAATATGTGTGAATTTCCCGAAAATACCGCGTATTAAAATAATATGTGAGAATTTCTAAAAATCGATAATTATCAGCGGAAATAAGTGATTAAAAATCATCTCTAACTTCAGCTCGCGCTCCCCCGACTGTGTGCGTAGCTTGGGTTTTCCCTACATCGCACGTTCTTCAACAACACATTTCTGCATTAGTTGTGTTTGTGTTCGACCCGTACTTAGAGTTTCCTTCCTTATTAATTTAATATTAAAATTTATTTTTTTATTTTAACTTTATGAGTAAAACCTCAAATTGTAATATTTAGATAAATGAAGACAATATAAGCGAAACTCAATCGAAAATCTGGAAACAGAAAAATTAGAAAACATATTGACACCTCTGGGACAGAGAGGTCAATATGTCAGCAAGAGGTCCTGGGTTCGAGTCCCAGAGGTGTCAATATGTTTTCTGATTTTTCTGTTTCCAGATTTTCGATTGAGTTTGCTTATATTGTCTTCATTTATCTAAATATTAAAATTAATTATTTATAATCTTTCACATGGAAATACTTGCAAATGAAGTTAAACATATATTTTACCAAAAATACTTAAAATGTGCGCTAAAAACATTCAGGAAATACATTTTTTTCTATTTTGCTACAAAATGCTAAATTATGCCTCAAAATGCTATAAAACGCTAAATTTCCAATTGTTAATGCTAAAAAATCTGAAAATTAATGCTCAATTTTGCCATCTCTAGCGATAGGTGGTCACTTAACCATTCACGGTATTATGAAATGTATTTTTAGGAAGACAGAGTGAACTAAACTAAGTAACTAACTAACTAAGTAAACCGTTAGTATCAATACTGTGCATTTAATACAGTAGCAACACAATTATGCATTTGACCTAATGGTTGTAATTACAACGATTATCTGACCCATCGACCAAATAACATGTTTCGACGCTGAACACCTGATACGGATCATAAAACTCAGGTTATCGTATCAAGAAAGAAGAAAAAAATTGTACAAAACCCTTGAAACCCTTGAGGTGATTTATTTTACAAAGACGATGTTTTACAAGTAAGCCAAATATTGTTCTCATCTCCATTTCGTTATTCACCTCTGTGTAAAGTGAACAAGAATTCCAAATAGTTACAATCCTACTTCAACTAATAAACATTTTTCGTCATATTGTTCATACCTACCCCTAGAATTAAAATTATGATTTTTCGTCTTCAACTGGATTTGTGATAAAGATAATTTACATAATATTATTGTACTCTCAATGTAATATTTGATTTAGGATTAATAAATTAATTTCGGTCAAATATTTTTCTTATAATGTGTTTTCGTTATCGGTAATAAAAAAGAAATACAAATGTTGATCAATTTCATTCTACTTTCATCAATTTAAGCGATAAATGTTGCTTGTGTAATGTGCGATGATAAAGGATAAAGGATATAGGATTGTGCCTGCGACTTCAGGGTGGGAACGCTTTGGAAAACTCATTAATTAAAGCACTCTAGTTATGCGGTAAATTATACATTAAGCTGATTACATTATCAGGCAAGGTACAACATGTCAATATCCACTAAGCTTAAATTCACCTCACCATGCTCCGGGAATAGTCTTCGATCGACCAGTATCAGTATGTTTATACTCACAAATGAAGGGTATGCCTCAACAAGCCATGTAGGTAAAGCACCTTACATATGAGCTGAATAAATTAAACCTCGGGTTAATATATGTATAACTATCGGCTACCTACGTTACACTATGGCCTGTTGTGCATTTACAGTTTAGCGGTTACCTAAACGCCAGACATCACTAACATAAGACAGACGTAACCTCATTAGACGTCAAAGACACAGCCAGAGATCCGATCGATGGAACTCAAATTGATGCTTTATAAAGACAATTAAACTCTCGACTCTTACAGAGGAAAACATAAAGATATTACATAAGATATTGAAAGGATAAATACAACAATTATAATATTTGGCTTGCTTGTAAATCATCGTCTTTGAAAAGAATGACCTCAAGGGTTGTGCACATTTTTTTTTTCTTCTTTCTTTCTGAGTTTTACGATAACACAAAAACATCAACATAGATACATTTTAAACACATTGGCAATTGGCCACCTTGACGTGTTTCACATATTTTACCATTTAGTGATTCTATAATTTTAAGAATTCTAAACTTTACGCATTGTACGTGTACGTAGGTAGCACTTCCTAAAAATTGTGTTTTTAAATGTATTTTATTTTTATAAAGCGCCGTTTTTGTGAAAAATCATCTAAAGGGCGCTGCACAAACTTATACTACATTTCTAAATTCTAAAAAAACTACAAGCTAGACAAACAATTAAAAACAATGTATGGCTAAAAATTGCATTCACCGCTTCATTGATCACCGATATGAAAATATATCTACAATTTTTTGACCAATGAACGCGATGCTGCCTAAAAATTAATGACAACAAGACCAAACTTACCTGGGAGGTTGCTTGAAATTAATACCGTATATTGTAAATTTTAAGAAATTTTGATAGAGTTCGCACGCAGAGGACTTAATTGTGAACACATGTTATTTAATCCTGAAAAATATTTTAATATTATTATGTAAAATATTCTTTGATGAGTGTATTTTGGAAAGTAAGAGCAACATTTAATGGTGGGTGGTGCAGTAGTACCTATATGGATTTGATCTTCCTAAATGTGATTCGTCAAGAGACAGATTGATGTGTAAGGAATCGAGTAATTTTAATTCAGTAAGAAAAGTGGTTTAAGACATATCATAGGCAATACTCTCAGAAAGGTATATTTAAGTTAAGGGTATGAGAGCCTAAAAATATAGGTTTTTAGTTTGGACCCAAACCTTGTTGGACTTGTTATGCATCTTAATTCCGGAGGGAGTCTATTCCAAGCCTTAGGCCCAGATACTCCAAAAGCACGATCTCCAAACTTAGTATTTGGCTTTCGTTTAGGTTCTATTAGTCTGCCTTTAGCAGATGAAGTTGCTGATCTAAGGGTTAATTGCCTCGTACGCAATTAAACACGGATTGAAGTTTGTCAGTATGACATTTTGGAAGACTAGCGTAGATGCCGTTACAGTAATCGATAATTCATATTATGTTGGTATGTACATGACGATTCATAAAGTAAAGTAAAGTTAAGCTTCACAAATTGCATTTACATAATTGTAATATATTATACAGAGGAGTACCTACTAGGTTCTAGGATCAATTAATTAACAAGAAAAAGTGTATTCGAAGTGAACAAGAAAAAGTGAAGCGCAGTGAACGCTTTGCCCCGAAGATTCGTAACATTTGTATGGTTCAGTCGGTCTATTTGATGCAAAATTGGTCCAGTTGATTAGTCAGATATCTATAAATATGTTAGTTTTGAAATAATGAGAAACGTAGTATTCCAATGCTCAACATAAATCAGATATTATTTACACATATTATGTGTGTGTGTTTTACATATTAAATATGCTATAGGTATAATAATACTGGAAGGCATTACGGTTCAGTATATCAGTATTACATTTTAAAATATCCTACTAGTGACTCAGAAATCATCAACATTTTGTTTAATTCTCTACAAGTCTTTCTTTACTATGATTTATTTTGTGGTGTTTTGAGTATTCCAAGTATTGTACCAGACAGAGGGTAACTGCATACTCACCTCAAATTCCGATTTTTCAGAGATTTATTTATTTATTTATTTATTTAAACGCCCATTGGGCTTTTACATACATTGTTATAAGTATTATTACATTAACTATATGGCATATAAAAGTTTAAGTACATATATGAATAAAATAATTATTATATGTGTAGTACCTACATAAATGTTTTACAAATATTATAGAATACCATTATGGAGAACAGTTTTTTTTTTTTTTGTACTTACAAACAAAAATAACGGAATTGAAATTAATCAGCATTAGTAAGGACTTAAGCATAATCGAAATATAAATTAAATTGCAATATTAATTTGTAAAGTTACATATATATATATTAAAGTTAAAAAGTCAAAAAGAAAAGAGTGAAATAGATAGAAGCTAAAAAGGGTTTTTCACTATGGAATGGTGAAGTCATACATTTCAGCAAAGTGTTTATGTAGATTTCGTTTAAGCACTGCTACGGAATCTCTAAATATATCAACGACATTACCAAATTTATTACCAAAATTTTGTATTCGATTTAGGGATATGTGCGCTTGATAATTTGTTTTGAAATTGTCACAGAAAAACGTGGAATTTTGTCTCGTATTTTTGGAAGGTACAAATAATTTTATTGTGGCCAGAATTTCAGGGCTGTCGATTCTATAATTAATAATTTTATTTAGTAGAACAAGGTCGGAGATAATTCGCCTATCTGACAGCGTAATCAAATTTAGTTGGTGCATCAGCTGGATATAATTTATATTTTGGATTGGAATATTTAGTTTAAAGTTAATAAATCGTAGAAATTTGTGTTGTACCCTTTCAATATTGTTGGAATGTATTTTATAAAAGGGGGACCAACTAGGCGAATTATACTCTACTTGACTTCTTACTAAAGATGTGTACAGTGTTTTCAAACATTCTAATGACTTGAAGTCGCGTGAAAAGATGTCTGACTAATCAACTGGACGGTCGATATATGTTTAAAACACACTATTATCCATTTTTTACTCGTTTTACTGACAAAGTACTATTTAAAAAAAAATAAAAATATTTTGAATATGAGTACCGCTCAAGAGTCCCGATCAACCGTCTAAAGCCAATGATACTAAGGTATCCTCATTATTATGATACGTTATGAGGTTGAAAATTATGAGAAGGGTAGGAGGTGGGGAAGAGGAAGATGGAGAATTAAAAGCAATTCCAATAAACTTTTAGATGTTGAATGATGGTCTTTCGTCAGGGCGATACTGAAAGAATCTACCAGCCTGGAACCTGCTGCCAATACTATCTCAAATATATACGATATTGTATTATTTTTGATGAATGCATTATGAAATAACACAATTTAATCGAATCAAATTTACTTACGCTAGCCGGGATTTGATATAATTACGTGAATTTGTAGATATCAGCCAAACAATCTGCATTGCCTAAAAATTTTCTTCTCAGATTTTGATGATATATTAAGAATTTGTTACTCAACCGACCAAAGCTCACCATGTAATCCGCCCCCTTCCTTCTACCCAGCGCGCAGGAGTGACGAGGCGTGCATACATCAAGAGTTCTGACAACAGGTTACGATCCTGTATACAAATCTTATGTATTCCACTGGCGTCTGTTGTAACTCGCCCAAACATCACTGAATCTCCTTCTTCAAACAACTTGATCTAAACCATTCCCCGACTTAAATGCAAACGGACACATTCCGATAGAATCGATTCTCTAAAGTTACAAACCTTTTCCTTTTGTATCTTCGTTAGTTGGCTGATTTTTGACTTCTTATTTCAGTTTTTTTTTGTCCACGGTCTGTTTTTTTTCACCAAATTGATTTGTGTCCAACGTAAAATACGGGGTTGGTAAAAAGTTATACCTACTGATAATTGAAAGTAAACTTGCCTTTATAGAAAAGTTTTTTTCCATGTTTGAATTTATGTTACAAGGGAAGTTATATATATTTTTCAATGGAATTTGCTGAAAGTTTGGTCAAAAACACATATTTGTGCTGTTAAGCAATATATACGAGTATTTGGTCGGTATTTACACGAGGCGCTCTTTTGATTTTTAACTAGTTGGGTACTTGACGAAAGTTTTAAGGGATCTATTAATAACACAGAATCATTAAATGTTGTGTCATAGGCAGGAACCCTTCAACTTAATTGATAAGAGTGTAATTGGTTTTGAATTATAATAAACACAATAATATAACTATGTTACTTATGTTTCATTTATCAACAATATTATAAGGTTGTTCCAATTTCCAATTTCCCTTTTTTATTTATTTATCCAACCGGTTTCGATTCATCCTGAACCTTCCTCAGGGGTTAATAAAAATATATTGAACATGATACAAATTACAAATATACAGGGTATTTAAAAGAAAATTAGTAAAGGGAGAGAGAACAGAGAACATCAACTTAGGTGTGGTCGAGGAGGGAGGTGCCTAAGAGGGAGGGGTGAACGCGGGCGGGGGTAATATAAATATTTAAAAAATGGGGGTGTTAGACAAATCTAAATGTTTTTCTGTTTTAAATTACCTTAACATGGAAAGTCTTAATGGAAAATGTTGTGTTTTATGTCATTTTAGGGTTTGCTGCGCAGAGGATCACTATAGGCAAAATTATTCCCAGCTAAGCTTTTCGCGAGATCCATTATTATTATGTACATTATGACACAATTCAATTTAAATACTGATAAGACAAACACTTGTAGAAAATCATATTGTAAACTATTGAATGACGGTCGCCGTCACAATCCTAAGGTCGCAGGATCGAATCCCAACTAACTAAATAAGTAAGCATCACGCCCTTCTGAAGGGGTAGGCAGAGAGGACGGACCGCCAAACAACTCGATCTTGGCACACGCTCCTTGCTTCGTTCATATTCATACACCCCGATGTGCGCAAAAAAAATTATTTGATTAATTTGTGTTATTTCACAATTAATTTATTTAAAAATAATATGTAGTATATTTTCGGCGCGTTCCAGAATGGAATATACTCTCAGTATCGCCCTGGTGTAAGACCACCATTCAGAAATAAAACGTTGCTTGAAATGGCTGTAGCCGTGTTAGTGATCAGATCTAAATAGCTAGCTAAATTCCTCACCTTCCGCTTCCCCATTTCATTCCCCTCCCCACTACCTTCAGCCTCACAGTATACCCCAATTTGGGGATTCCATAGTCTCATTGGCTCCAGACAGAAGCAGTTAGGACTTGGGGTGACTTATGGCAGAGGTGTTGGTTATACGATAAATGGTGCCGGGGCAGCGGCACCCACACCCACCTCCCAAATTTATTGGATAACCAGCAACAAGAGGTTCGCTACGTTTGGTGACTTGTTGTCACAATAGAGGGGACTGTCACAATAGAGGGGAGGGGGTCCCAAATTTTTTTTATGTGAATACCGCAATTGAGTCTGCTCCCGTCTGGAGCCAGTGAGATTATGGCATCCCCGATTGGGGTATGGCAGGTACTTTCCTATATACTTCCCCTCCCTACTACCTTCAGCCTCACAACATACCCCAATTGGGGATGTCATAGACTCACAGGCTCCAGACGGGAGCAGCTGGATCTCTACAAAAAGCAATCCTACCAAATAGGTATTCTAGGATTTAAATAGTTGTTACTAGATATCCTGTCAAAATCAAAATTCGGGGCACTCTGTGTGGTATTTTAATAAATCTTCCAAGATTACAACAACCTCAATCTCCTCCTTACTAATAGTATTTAAGAAGACGTTCCTAATAAACATCATTAAAAAGACCGCCTCAGCAAAACATAATTAAAAACACTTTCAACTTGAGTGTTATCTCAACATCATCTGTGTGGGCAGATTATTAAAACACATTAAAAAAGCATAAATGGGTTATGTAAACTTTACGCCATTTGAATGCAAATAACATCCCGCTATCAAATATTTACTTACATCAGTTTCAATTTAAAAACCATATTTTAAAAATAATAATACAGATTTACAATTTAACTATCAAATAGTCGAAATTAAATTTATTTTATTAGGCATAAAAAAGTCCGTGCGGCCCGTCAACCTTCAGGATTAAATCCTAAATGTTATATCTGAAAATAAAAGATACAGGACGTAAGAGGTTCGCCGCTGCCTACACGTTTTTTCACGTCTTTTTTTGTATCGGCGCCCCCATACAAACTGATGTATTATTATAACAACACTGTTAGGTTAGTGATGTAGCAGGGGTGTCCTAAACGCCCACACATAAATAATGATCTTTCGTTCATTCCCCGGAAACTTGGATGTACGCGGCCTACTTACCACAATAACACGATTTTAAATGTATTTACTGGTTTTGAGGAATTTATTTTTGTGTTTGTTGAAATATTCTAACTCCAAAACTTGTAATTATTTCACGTTAGATATATATTTCGAACGCTGAGTTGTACAATTAGAAGTTCTATTACATATAATATCTCGTTGAAACATTATAAATGGGATTGGTTAGGTATGCATTCGCAGAATTGGTGGGTAGCAAATGTCAAAATCCTGATATCCTACGTACCTAATCTTCGTATCCTAAATGTCACCATGAAAAAAGGCAATTGTTGCAAGAAAAGTACCCAACTTTGAAGAGGTGACAGTGTGTAAAATAACATCTCAGACAGGGCGGATATATCATAACATCTTTCGATAAGAAATATTAAGATTTCAAAATTTTAATTTAATTTTGTGAAGTGTACACCACATTCTGAAGACCAGTGAGGCCCCATCTTCAACGGTGAGTCCTTTTTTCCTTTATCCATTCTCGGCTAACCTTATTTTCCGGAAGCCCAGATCTGAACCATCGACAGACCCTATTATCGGGTTTGCGAATGTATGCATTTCGTCCCATTAAGTTAGCGAGCAACCTAGTTTCTGGACTAGTCCTTCGGGGGTTGCATAGGGCTTTGCTCTGCAGCATCTTTGGCGGTTAACGCCAAAGATCGCGTGAAGTCGCAGTACCGCGCCACCGAACGCGATAATTGATGCGCGCAGAATGGATTTTGTAGTTCCGGTCGCTCTGTCAAAATTAGAATTACAAAAGTGGAACTATTTTTTGCCATATATCTCATCTAAACTTAATACATCAATGAGCTCGACCGACCGGACCGCCTCAACGAAAAAAATTAAAACCATAGATCTACAAAATTGAAAAAAGTGAGCGTTATTATTGCACACTAATTTCTCATCTAAATATTCCCATATTTCTGAGCATCTCTAAAATCTTCACTGACCCAAGTGCCCCGAGAGAATCCAGTTTAAGCTCTACTGGATGGCATTCAAGTCCCTTAACAGAATGGCTCCGACTTACTTATCGGAAATGTGTATTCCAGAAAATTCCAATTCTCGACAATCAATCCTCAGGTCAGCAGCAACATCAGCGATCGGAAGGTTGAAGGAACCAAAGCGCACACCAGATACTAAATTCCGTGAGCGTGCTTTTGGAGCGTCAGGACCTGCCTGGAATGGACTGCCACACGAGTTAAGAATGATCACAGATTCAGCGGAATTTAGAGCTAAACTTAAAACTCATCTTTTCAGACAGTCAGTCGTATCCATAAGTTAAAAAAAACCTTTCACCTTCGCCATCACGGCTCGCAACATTGTAAATAACTAAGTGTGTAAAAATAAAGCAAATTCTTAAAATTCTCTAGACTTTCAAAATAAATATTAACTCAATTTTGGCATTAATCTTCTTATAAATATAAATGTAAGACCCATGCAATGTCCAGTGTTTTTTTTTTTGGCTCAGCTAGTGAAGCAATTTATTTATTTATTATTTAAACGCCCGTACATATGGCTATTACATATATAATACAAGTGTATCGAACATTTACAAACATTATATATATATATAGAATAATATACAGTACCTACATACATACGATGCATATTAGTACAACAAATATTTATCATTTTACAAACATATCAGTTACATAAATAACTAGTAATTTTTGCTTTGATGCGAGACGGTGAGGTTTTGAAAATATCGAAAGGGTCTGTATACGTATTGGCAGTTCGGTGAAAACGCACTAGCGGTGAATGATAGGAATAGTTAGTGCTATGATTGTCACTGTGGAAAAGGTGGTGGAGTCGAGTTGATTTAACAGGGACACGAATATTTATAACACTTAACATTTGAGGGCAGTCTATGAGATTATTCAGTAATTTAAAAAGTATAAGAATGTCATTAATAGTACGCCTGGTAGAAAGTAGTGGTAAGTTTAGATCAGACATTAATGCATTGTAGCGGATTTCAATTACAGGCTGTCTCAATTTGAATTGAACGTATCGAAGAAATTTTCTTTATACTCTCTCCAAACGGTGTAAGTTACAGGTATAAATCGGAGACCGTACAGGAGATGCATATTCCAGCTGCGATCTTACAAGAGAGCAGTAAAGTAGTTTAATTGACTCATTGTTTTGAAAAGTCCTTGTGTTACGTATTACAAAACCTAGAATTTGCATGACCTTTTTGGAAATTGTTTCACAGTTTTGAAAATAATGTCCTCCACGTGCAAAGTTGTACCTTCCCCAAGCATAAACTTTCTAATAAAGTGTGTTTTATCGGAAATGTCCAGCAGGTAAGTATGTTTCTGTATCTATTTGAAAATAATAAAATAGATAGACCCTAGGATTTATAATAAATTGTAAAGCGCCCTTGAGTGGATTTTTTACAAAAACGGCGCTCTACAAATTATCCAATTATTATTATTATTAAACGTGCATCACTGTTATTAGCAAGCCGTAAGCAGTGCGCGCAGGCGGATTCGGAAGTTTCCGGTCGTTCGGTATTAGAGAGTTACGGGCGTTAGAGGTCAACTGATGGAGGTAAAAAAGTAGAACCAAGTTTTTCACATCATGTCTCATCTAAACTTAATAAATCGATGGTTTAAACCTGTTGTGATCTCATGTAATTCATTGGAAATTAATTAAACAAACATGCAATACAACCCCACTAAAACGGCTCTACTGGTCGTAAGATATGGACAAGGACCAAAAAATATTCCTCCAGCTACCCTGAATGGTGTGAACCTGCAGGTGACTGAAGGAACTAAATACCTTGGACACATAATCACCAGTAATCTGATGGACGATGACGACATCGATAGGCAAAGAAGAGCTCTCAGTGTAAAAGCAAACATGCTCAGTAGAAGATTCCGCCTTTGCAGTACTGCTGTAAAAAAGACGCTCTTCCTTTCCTTCTGCGCAACACTGTATACGTGTGAACTCTGGGCAAACTACAAGAAGAATAGTATAGAAAGACTTCGGGTTCAGTATAACAACGCCTTCCGCATAATGGTTTGGTCTCCCCAGATATTGCAGCGCTTCCCGGATGTTCACGGAGGGGCGAGTTCCTGGATTTGCAGCCCTTATTAGATCCAGGGTGGCAGGAATGAGGGAAAGGATAACTAGCTCTGGAAGCATCCTCGTCATGGAAGCCCGCCTCAGTCCATCATCCGGTATTGATGCACACTGGAGAAAAATACTGGCTCCTTACGTGCTCACAGAATCCTGAAAGCTTAATATTATTATTTCTTTTGTTTTCCTTTTACTACTATTAGCTTATTATCTTTTTTTGTTTCGTGTACATTTATATCCACCTTCTTTTTCTTTTTTTCCTTTCAAATACTTTGTACATGTATGTGTATATTATACCCTTATGGAATGTGTGGGATTGCACTCTCCTCCCCACATACTAGAATAAACACTTATTTATTTTTCATATAATGAATAACTGATTACTTTGTATAAACCACTATTTTTAAAACAATATCAACATGTTTCAACAACAATGTTGTCTTCATCAGGATATGTTACTATAATAAAATAATACTTATTTATTGATTTATTTTATTTATTTTTAATTTATTTGGAATAGTTCTACATTAAATATTCACACACATATGGGTAGGTAGGCACACTTATTGCCACCCTACAGTGGGTTCAGTTTAATTGTAAGAAAGTCATTAGATAACTTAACACAAATAAAAATACTAACTTGGTTGTCTCACAAACAACATTCACAAACCATTATAAGTAGTGCATTTACCTTACAAGGCTTGTAAAATGCAGTATAATGCTCTGACGGCACATGGAATAAACAGACAAGACTGAAACTGACACAGTAACAAACAAAACCACACCCAGCAAACTAAGTTGTTCCTAAACACCCGAACATCCCCTAACTAGCACCCATACCCCTACCCAGCCAGAGCCTACCCGCTACCGAGTGCACACACAACACTCGAGTGTCATGTCAAGACATCGACCTGCCCTATTTCCCCACCCTTTCCGGACCTTTTTTACCCCAGACTGGTAGATAAACAATAAAAAAACACCATTCACAAGTCGGATATTCTTTAACACATTTTAGGTGTTAGGTCGTTAAATATTCGAAATAATAGACGCCTTTATAACTCAAATGTAAATGTCTACGAATAATAATTTTTATTTTAATGTTTAACTTAAGGCGATCCAATAGTCCAGGAAAAAATCTAAATCGGAATTCCCGCCCCTTTATGGGAGGAGTTTAAAAAGAAAAAGAGAAAAAGCTTTTGGAAAGGTTGGAAAAGGTATCTGAGATTTTTTTTTACAGGTTGATTTCGTAAAGGCATGTACAAAACATTGACTCCTTTTTACATATTGTTTATTGTAATAAAACGGAAATTAAAAATTTATTTCACGGAACAAAGCGACGCGGAGCCAAAAGTTCGTTCCCCGCTCCGTCCGGGCGTAACTGATTAAAAAAAATGAGTGCACTAGTCCTTCGGTGGACGGCAAAGGGTTCACTTTGAAAAATCCAATTCGTCGACTAGCGGCCGTATTATAAAATAGCAACGCGATAATGCATATTTTATTTTATTTTGTAGAGTTTGTGCGTAAATATCAATTTTTTTGGGATTATTATAAAAGAAACTGAATTCGTCACATCATACAATAAAACCATAACAAAAAAATGGTTTATAAATAGGAGAGTTTGGACTTGAAAGTATTTTTTAAAGACCTTATACTTTATTTTTTTCTAGGATTATTAATTAAAAGACTTGTTTTGAAAAATGACCGATATTTTTAAGGGCCGTGTTATGTTCTATAATACTTCTAAGCGATCAAAATTTCAAAAGAAAAACATGATTTTGTTTGATTTTGCATTATTTAGTATGGCTTCATCTTAACGAGTTAAACCTCAAATTATTATATTTATGAAGATAATATTCGCGAAACTCAATCGTAAATCTGAAACAGAAAAATCGGTCTCATCTGGGACTCAAACCCAGGACCTATGACTTGCCGGGTCAGTGCTCTACCAACTGAACTAATGTGTCCCTATACAATTCGGTCATATTTAACTGTATCAATCTTCGACCAAGAACTACCTACATTATATTAATTTTTATTGACTGTTATCTTTATATATGATTGCAAGATTCAACCAGATATAATGAATTAAATCTACACACTACAGGAGGTGATTATTTTAATTGGTTACCTGCGTTTGATAAATGTTTTGCAATTTTATTTGTCTTTTTAATGGATTCTTCTTTTTCTTGTGCCCCGTCCGTTCAATGGACGTTGGCTATGCGGACTTTGTTTACTGCGGCCCGGAACAGCTCTACGGTAGACTGGCCAAACCACTGTCTCCTTCTTCCAGGGCCCCGTCTTCCGGCAATCTTTCCCTGCATTATGAGATGCAGGATTTCATACTTCTCTGGATGTCTCATCACATGTCCAAGTGAAGTTTTCGGATTTTTATAGTTTTAATTACTTCCTTTTCTTTATTCATCCGAACCATAACATTTTCATTCTTAATCCTGTCCATCCAGCTTATTTTAAGTATTCTTCTGTAGATCCACATCTCGAATGCCTCAAGTCGCCTAATTAGTTCTTCAATAAGCGTCCATGCTTCCATTCCATAAAATAATATCGAAAACACGAAGCATCTGACTATTCGCATTCGTAATCCAATTTTATGGATTAAAAAATACTTTCATGACTTTATTACCTTTTTTATTAATGACCGAAACGGTTTCGCCTTATGACGGGCATCTTCAGAAAGGTACAATTTTACAAATCTAAATTAGATATGCGATAAACATTGGCTTTGTACAATATTACACATATACGATGTTTTTCGTTTTATTTTAGGGGGCGGCTTCTGAGGGATGGGTTATGTTGTGTTGGGTTCACTGAATCTATCGGTTTGTTTAAATGGATTGTTTTAAAAGCATATACCTATACTTAGTACCTGCCTCCTTGGTACCAATGGTAAGTACCTACCTTAAATAACGCAACTATACTACCGTAACTCAAAATTTATCAAACTGAGATATGTAATAAACTTTGAGATTTTCTATTTTCGCTGTGCTCTTATATACTTGAACACTACTCAAAACTTTTGCAATAGGTAGGTACTCGTAAGTACTGCAATTTGAATGTAGGCGTTAATTTTTGTTTCTTGAATAATTTAATGAGTAAAACATCAAATTGTAACATTTAATCATCGAAGACAATATTAGCGACTCTGAAACGAAAATTTGAAACAGAAAAATCAGAAAAAGATTCGGTCGAATCTAGGAATTGAATCCATGATCTTAGCATTGCCGGGGCTCTGCTCTAACCACCGAGCTAATTCGAACCTATCCCCTTCGGTCATACTTAACTGTATCATACTTCAACTAAGAATTACAAACATTATCTTCATTTTCTCAACATTTCCTTAATTTTATTGGCGGCTATCTTTATGTATAAATGCAATCTAATCGATAATCCCAGACTCGTTGAAAGGTCAAAAGATGTCGGTCATTAAAATTAAAATGGATATATTTATCTAAGACACTCTAGATTGTGTTAAGTTAGGAAGAATCTTGCAATAATAGGTAAAGACAGCAGCCAGTACAAAATGTGAATTAAGAAAATGAATATATTTTTTTTTTTCATAAGTTTTTATTCCAGTAAAAAAGAAAATAACATTTTCACTTACTTCACTAGAATATTGAATTATGTACTTTTTACATTGTATTACATAGTTTTTACATTACATGGTTTTTACATTTCATAACCTTAGATTACATTAGATTGCAATACTAACATTTACATGATATTATATTACCGTACGATATTATTCACTATCACTACTTTGTTTTTTGTGAATAAACATGAACAATTTTTTTTTGAATTGCACACACTTTTTTCGTTTTTGATATCATCTGGAAGGCAATTATATAAATTGCCCCCCTCGTAACTAATTGATTGCTTACCGTAGTTAGTATGAATGGTGTTTAAACGTATGTTATCGTGTTGTCGTGTAAAATGTTTGTGTACTTGGGACGTTTTAATGAATTCTGTGTTTGTATGTATGAGTTTATTATTTATTTTGTATATATGGACACATATATTGTACTCGTATAGTTTTCTTAATGTTAGCAGTTTTGTTTCTAAATATATTTTTTTTGTGGATGTTTTGGATTCGTAGTGAAATAGTTTTTTGATTATCTTATTTTGAATTACCTGTAATTCATTGATGTATGTTTCATACGCATTTCCCCAGATTTCAATCAGGTAATTTAGGTGTGAGTGTACGAGACTATAGTATAAACTTTTTTTTAATCTAATTGGTAATAGATATGATAACCGGCTAAAAACGCTAATTAAGGGTGTGATTTTATCTTTTACATTTTGAATGTGTTGTTTAAAAGTTAAATGCTTATCGATGCACAGCCCAAGATATTTTTCCTGTTTCAGGATTTGCAAATCGTTATTTTCAATTTTTAATGGTACATGTGGAGGAATTATTTTACGGTTTGAACTTAAAATCATGTATCCTGTTTTTTTTTATATTCATTGTTAGGATATTTGATTGGAGCCAACCGCAAATTCTTTCTAGGTCACTTTGTGCATTTTCTAGTAGTATGTTTAGATCTTTACCCCAGTAGAATATTGCAGTATCATCTGCATATAAGAAAATTTCTAATATAATGTTGGTAGTTCTTAGTCGAAGCATGACACAGCTAAATATGACAGGAGATATTAGGATCGCATTTTGCTCAGTGGTTAGAGCAGAGCCCAAGCAATGCAAAGATCCTGGGTTCAATCCTACATGCGACAGAATCTTCTCTGAATCGTCTCTGAATCATTACTGAATTTTCTTTTTAGAATTTTCGTTTGAATGTGCTAATATTGTATTCAATGGTTAATTATTTTTTATCATTTTTGTCTTGAGCTCTGACTGCACAATACAGTTGGGATGTAGAAAGTGAAAAAAATATCGATATCGACGTCGATATATCGAGGAAAAAATATCGATGTATCGATATATCGGTCAAATTTTCAACAGATTTTGGGTCTTTTAAATAGTAGTGTATTTAGCTCTATATTATCAATAGTAATTTTTATACGCAATGTGCATTATTTTAATGTACAAAAATCTCAATAAAAATGAAGGTATTTTTATCAGTATTCATATTTATTAAATAATAATTACAAAAATATCAAAAACTAAAAAGCTGTCTTCTAACTTATATGTAAACTATGCGTCTCAGTAACATTCCTTTGGCGTATTAATCTGTAAAAAAGGACTTCGTGTTTGGAACAAGGTATATAGTCAATAATCATAGACAATTGAGAACCAACACAGGAGTGGCTTAGAAAAAAATGGCGAAAAATAGCATACATTTCTATGTATGTACCTACTTATATGAGATAGTATTAGTGATCACAAATACTAATGCAAAGACAATAGATTTGTAAGCTATAGTTAAAATTTCAACCGCCATATATGTCATGACCCAATACAGTTACTTTTTTCCGTTCGTTCCTGTACGGTTTTGCATTCTAGTGACATTAGTAACATAAATAAAAAATATCGTTTTTTATACAATTTTCGATATTGGATATTTTGTATCGATATATCAATTTATCGGATCAAAATATATCGGCTAAAAATATGGTTATATTGAATTAAAAATATCGATACATCGATATATCGATACTTTTTCAACAAGCCTACAATGCAGTACATATCTAAAAAAATATCGTCGATAGATTTTTGGCACTGGTAACTATATTTGCAGTTTCCATCAGAATATCTGAAGCGACGAAAATTAGGAAAACCTTTTAAATCCACTTTTGCACATTTTTTTTTCTGAAATGAGATTCCATACCCATCCTAGAGACATTGATACTTTATTGTTTCCCATATTTACAACGTAGGTACTCACCTACAAGTGCACTAAATTATCAAATATAAATGTTTTTTTCTTGGCTTTCTATCAGTACGACATTTAATTACGCCATTGCTGCTATAAATGTAATTTTCCAGTAAGCATTACGCATTATTCTAGTGCTAAAAATGTTTAAAAGACGAACATATTTGTTGTATAATTTGACAAGCTTACCTATTTATGATAATATGAACTTTCTTAATTCGAAAAATAATATTAGAGATTAGTTTTATTCCGAAAACTTAACAACGACCTCAAAACAGCGACGTTTAGCACACAAATTAAAGACTTCATTACACATTAACACCGAACGGGAGAAACTACTCACCCTGTAAATAAATATCTTTGCGAGGGAAAAAAGGCAGTATGAGTAGATATTTCATCTTACGGATCCCATAATAAGCGACACGACGTTCCGCTAGCTAGTGGCAAAAATTATTTCATGTTGTTTGATTGTTGATTTTGTTCATATTTTTTTGCAAATAATTATTAGCGACCTTCGACCAGGGTATACTTAGTCGAAGTTAGAGACGGAATGTCTGCACCAGGTTAAAAATATACGAAGACGTGGAAACATTTTTTTTATTGCCGTAACCGAATCCGCAACCATCCAAAGTATTTTATTTTTGAATAATGTTGGCAACTTGAAAAGTGTTACAAACTCGTAGTGCTCTCTTCTTGCGTTTCAGCGTCCAACAATACATTGTTAAAGTATACATTGTACGAGTAATGATATACTGTATTGGTAAAAACTCGTAAATATGTGCGAGGGCTCGTCAAAAGTATTCATATTGATGGTTTGAACATTACAGTGCCAAAATAGTTGGTACTCAAAATTAAAAAAATATGCATACCTAGTTGTCTTTTCTTCAAACACTGCAAACTTATTTTGTGGCACCGTTTTATTTCGAAAGTATAAGAATATTTAGTTTCTACCACTTTTATTATTTATAGTTTTAAGTAAACCCTGAAGAAGTGAGCCTTGCTCATGAAACATGTTGGTTTTTATAAACAATAAAAGTGGTAAAAACTAAGTATTTTATTCATTTCGAATAGTTAGTTGTCTTCCCAACAGTTCAATAATCAACTTGTAATATACGAGTATATATTTTTTTAATTCAAAACCTTTTCCACTTGCCTACCAATATATGAATGATGTTAACAAAATAAAAAGTTACCTTTGTTAAAATAAAATTCCTCAATGCGTAATTAACTGTTTCTAAATTAGAAAAAATAAAATTATTTTTAATGTGTGGGACTTGAGAGTCATATAATGTAGTAACGACATAATAAAATACCTACGTAAGAAGAAAATAACATGAAAAATGGCGTTATCGAGCCAAATGACTTTCACAGCAAACATTAAACATTTGTATAAAATGGTCAATATTACATTTTTACTGAAATTAGCCAAGTAAAATAAATAATGTAGTAATGAACCCAGCCTAAACAAATAATATAATACCTAGTAGGTTTTTGCTTATATTTAATCACTACGTATTTCTAAATATACTTTTAAGTGCTTTAAAAGCTGTTTCTTGAGTTGCACCTTTTTCTTGTAAATGAAAGTTGGTTTCATTAAGGCTTCTTTTTCTGGACAGTTAAAATAATTATTTTTCTTTATTTCATCCCACGCGTCAACTCTCTTGTAGTAATTGTAGCTCTAAGAGGTAAAACAACCTCAGGAGATTTTTTTAAAGTAGCAATTCACCCTAAAAGGAGGAGCTTTGTGAGGGGAAATGTTGATATTCGAATGGACAATTTTAAACTATATTTATTAAAAAATATATTTTTAAATTTCTTCCTTTGTTCTTATTATTTTACCTAAGATAAGTACACAATTTTCGTACATATCGATAAAGTATATAAATATAAAACAAATAATGTAAGTTCACGTAGTAAATCCAAATGTGAGCCCACTGAGGCGCAGCCTCGTGTGGGAGTAATAGGATAAATAAAATAATTGTTTTTGAAGTAAAACTTCTTTACGCACGCTTGACTTGGGGAGTAAGCTGGTGAATACATGACAAGAGCGTTACGAAAAGCGAGGTGAACGGTAGTTGAGAGGGAGATATAAGTTAGTGAAGATAGAAAGAGAGAGAGTTACGTTTCGTATATCACTGTAGGGGCAAGAGAGAGAGGTGCGAGCACACATGTTCTTTTTCTTTTTCTCTCATAGCCAGTTACGTTTCGTAAATCTAAGTCACAGTGCAGGCCTATTGTCTGTATCACACTGTAGGAGCAAGAGAGAGCAGTGCGAGCGCACATTTTCTTTCTCTCTTTCTATCATATAGATGGAGCTAAATAATTTTTACTTCAGTCGTGTGGTCTAAAGCACACTCGTTTTTTTGTTTGTTTGTTTAGTGTTAATAAGCTGAGCTCAATTGCAAAGTACATACACTAATAATATTTATGATTATGTATCTACGTAGACGAAGAGTTCATGATTACATGTAAATAAAAAAATAAATAAATAAATAACCCATTAAAAAAAATAATTGGATATTTTTAGTTAGTGCGTAAAATTGTAGATAATGAAACATTAATGAGACCTTTTGAACTCTTCAGAAAGACTATCAACCCATCACCCTGCGCCATAGTAGGATGGATGGAATCATACGTCCGTCATAATTGATTATACGTTCATACGTCCACACCATTCATACGTCAGTCGCTCCAGGACACATTGACCCCCAGATTCCTACCCTTCATACCTCTTCTCCCTTTTCCTAAAAAGTCCCTCCACGCACACCATCCCCAAAGATGACACAGACTCCAAGGGAAATGGTTTCTTTCAGAGCCTGTGTGGAACCAATGTAAAAAAATAAAAAATAAATAAAATTTTCGTCTGGAATAATTATTGTAAAAATTATATAAAACAATTTGTAAAATAGTGTCTCAACAATTAAATCATTCTGCCATAATTTAATTCTTCAACATAGCGTGCTATTTCATTTTATTGAATTTACATGGCTATAATTTTGAATAAATTATAATTAAATTTGAGCCACTTTATTTTTTATACGCCGACCGTTTTCGGAATTACCGTTTACCTTCCTTCGGGTCAAAATATACACTAACATAATATTAAAATATTTATGGTTGAACACACAAAATCTAAGGCCTTGAAGTAGGGGTGGAGACGTGACTAGGGATTAGTAAAGAGTCCCTTAGTAGCAAAAATGAAAAATCCCTTAATAATAATGAGGCTTTTATCAAGAAACCAAAAATGTACCTCACGGCCCCATCTTAGATATGTTCCCTTTCACCGTCCGTTCTATCCATAGAAAATCATTTTTATGAATCAATGATTTTCTATAATTTAACTCACAGATAATAAGAAAACCTCTGTATTAGTTTCAGAGTTCGGACGAAGCCATCAGGCATTTATAAGTTAGCATCTATTGTGATAATGTTAAGCAGTAAAGATTTCGTGCCTACCTCTCAATAGTGCAAGCGCTTAAGGCTTGTTCGCATTTATCAAGTAGTAAGTCAAGTAGCGAGTATACTTTCTACATGACTCGCCATCGCATTACATTCAAGTAGAGTATATTTGTGCCCGCCGCCCGTTGTAAGATGACGGCGCATGACGCGCTGCTACAAAGCAAAGTAAATACGCTTATTAAGCTGATTTTAATTCTTATTTTAGAAGACATGGAAGAATAAATTTGTGAGATGTAAAAAAGTAAATTATGGATACGAAAGGAGATTAATAACTGCATAAATTAATAATTTTAGAGTAGCAACTTCGCTCCAATGCCACAACATTGCCGCGACTCTGCAAACGGCGGGTCTGCGCATGTCAGTGCGCCGGGTCGCGCGTTGGGGGCCCACTCGCATGAAAAATAGAGCGAAGTGGATTAAATCCACTAAAGGGCTGACTAACCCACTCCACTAAAATGATGGTGTTCGGACGCGTTTAGTTACTGCTGTACTCTCCACTCGACTAAAATTCTTGGCGTGTCCGAACGGCTCTTTAGGGATGTAGGTATAGATTCGGAGAAATTTTGGTCTTTAAACACCTTGGTCTATATTACAATTTGGGAGGCGATACGGGTACCGCCACCCGGAGAACCATTTATTGGATAACCAACACCCCTGCCGTAGGTCACATCAAGTGGTTCGCTGAGAATAGGGTTCATGGAGTGACGTTTGTCTAGGTCTTAGCGGCGGGTGGGTTTTCCCACCTACTGAGAGACTGGTTGAGGGAGATCTTTTGACCTCTTCAATCGGACTCTTTCGCCTTACACCACTGTGGGAGGAGTTGATTCAATCGTTCATCTCTCCTAAATACACTGACCCCATAGATTCCTACCAACCCCTTTTTCCTTTTTCTTTCCCATAGCTTCCTCTCCTTCTTTTTCTGAAAAGACCCTCCACACAATATCTCCAAGGATGATACAGTCCTGGAGAGAAATTGTTTTCCTCGGGGCCTCCTGTGTGGAGCTAATGTGAAAAAAAAACAAGAATAATAATACTGTACACCAAATAAAACAGACTGTCTACCGAAATTTGATTTTGATCAATACGAGTTTTTTTATTAATTAAACAGATCTTTCGTTTTCCTGGACCTGAAACTTGAGGCTAGTATTTTTTAAAGTATTTTTGTAATGTTTAAAACCTTTTTAGGGAAGCCTTCTGTGGTGTTTAAATCCTTATTTAGGGAAGCCTTTTGTAGTGTTTAAAACCTTTTTACACAGAACACCTATTGATATTTTTGAAATTTGGATCGTATTAATTGTATATTTGAAATATATTTATTTAAGAAGAATGCTTTAAGTACCAACTTTGGCGAAATAGGTAACTGAGAAAACAGAGACGAAACACACAAATGAACTCCCAACTACTAACAACTAATATGTAAGTAACTTCTAAATCGATATGTTATATCCAAGTTCTCTAAAACTAACCGTGGATATCCCTTCCTTCCTCTAATACATAATATTCTAGGTCAGAACAACGAAATAATATATTTAAAATGAAAAAATAAACAAGCTAGGCAACGCATCAGTGGGTATATTTTGATAGCTGCCCACGTGAAACAAAATCAACGTTAATCAATAATTTCTTATACACTCTATTAATTTCGATATAACAGCAATTAACAGTGACATAACGATAAATATTTTAATTTGTTCATTACCGACCTTTATGAAAACACCGCCTACGAAATACTCCCGATTACCCACGTCAAAAATAGGTTTTTCGATATTCAAGCATTTTATCCACTACAAACTGGCACTAATTGAGTCTTGAAAGGGATCCACCGATATCTGGTTTAAGATAAACGACCCATTTACTTGTTTTTGTACCTAATTTGGGTCTGGTACCTTTCTAGGTCCTGCGAGGGCCCCCATTTCACACCGCTGATACAGAAGCGATGAAAAAACTGACAAATTGTGAGAAAAATGTGACTTGTTATCTAAACATCTCCGTCTTATGCGTGGTCTGGTTAAGATTATTTACAATTCTATTGCATCACAAAGATCAAATAATATGGCTTATACTTAATTCAGTAAATACCTACACAAAATTGTGTAAAAACCAAGATCTAAATTATAAAACCATTCACTTTGGAGAAGTTTTTTACCCACTTGTGTGTTGTTTATTCGTTTAAGCAAAAAAATGATTTTTTTTATGTGCACAAAATAAGTAGCATTTTATTTTATTTCCTAAATTTGAGACACGAAGTCTTTACAAGCATATATCTACCAGGCGCGTTCCATACATACTGTGGATGCTGCCTTCCCTTCTTTTCTAGGTTTAAAATAAGTTTAATAATTATTATTATGTATTTATTCCGAATTAAAAAGCCTTGGATTTAATTTTTTCCAGCCGTAAACTGCACTAGATACCGCAATAACAACACCGCCACCGTCCTAATCTCAGAAACCAACACTAACACGACACACGGAGCAGGTCGAAATACATATATAATTTGTATACATTCTCAATGCTCGAACGTTGCGTAAACTCACTAACACCAGCAAAACAGTGGATGCTCCGTTCATTCCGCGTCCACGACGCAGGAATGAGTGTGGATATTCGCGTACGTGCGACATGTGCATTTAGTCAAGCCTGCCATGGTTGAAGTAAGGCCGAATACGGATTTCACAGGAGCATCCAACGCACAAAAACCGACTTTAATGCTTGTAGGCGTAGTGCACAAAATAACTTATCCGAAGTTTATCCGTACCATTAGAGATTTGTTTGTCTGACCACTTTTCGAAAGTTATTTGTTGTCTTGAATCCGATTGATACGTTGAATATCTTTCGGAATACCTATTTAATTCATTTAATCAGGGAACTGTAATATTAAATGTGAAGCATAAAGGTTGAGGTGAGCTAATTTGACCGAATATTTTTGTAGATAATTGCATCTTGTTCGTGGACTAGTCCATAGACTTTTATATTTGATATTAGGTATATACTCCAGCATCCCCTCTACAAAAATTCACCGACCGCCACTGATTCCTACCTAATAGGTATTTCACTGGGCAATATTAATCAATTACGAGATATTAACTCACCACAGTCAAAAAATGAATTTAACATTTTAATCATATAATAAATTGAATTATACCTACATTTCATCTATTTGGAATGTATGTTTGGTCGATGCTCTGACTACTAGATATATGAAAAAAATACCCACAAATGTAATGTTCGATTGACTAAACCAGTGGTGTACCGAACTGTCGCGTAGTGTGCCCTGGGCCAGCACCTCGTGGGAGCATCTATCCAATCTTCTTATCTATAATCTTATTGGCGATTGAACAAAATTTGTACGAATAGACTATATCAATTTGTCAAATATATTTATTGTCAGGTGGGTTGTTACCTTTATTTAAAAAATCATTCGTATTGCTTCCCTGGAACCCATCAAACCCTTCTAAGGTACATCGCCTGCTACCTTAACTTTCTCTTGTTTTGTATCAACGAACACATTTAGGTACCTACTAGTACCAGTGGCGGTCCGTGAATTTTCAGTCAGCTAAAGTGCTAAGACTGAAAAATGTGACTTTTTTTTAAACCACTGACTATATTAAATTAATTTAATTTTTTTTCAAAATTTTAATATTTTGTATGAAGATTTTCAGCATTCTTTCAGTTTGGGATGCACCGCATCCACATTTCAGTATATCGTCATACAAAAAGTTGATATTTAAAAAAAAAACTTTCAGCTACAACAACATCAATAACGTCGTATTTTTCAATCTTTGCACTTTAACTCACTGAAAACTCACGGACCGCTACTGACCAGTACCTCCGTCTGGCCAAAATAATGTGACCCCGCTAGATTGCCCCCAAATCTTTAATTTTTCCTCTGTTTCAAAATTACAAAAAATGTTTTAAGCATGTATTCAAAGATACGATAAACTGCACACTGGATTCAGTTATTCTATTTTTAACCAACTTTTATTACTAGTTTGTAAAATCTCGTAGGTACGTAGCCATATAATTATGTTAATGATGGCGTAATATTTGTATCGAGTTTTGTCTTTAATTGTTTCACAAAGATATCCACATTATATATGCTTATGAGAGAGATTCATATTTGTCAAATGACTATTGGAATTCTATAGTATTAGATATCGCTGAATCTGTTATTGTACTAGAAGCAAGTTATTCAGAAATTGTAGGAGAGCTTGCTCGCGGTGCTAAACGTGTACTAAATTACATGAGCTTTGTAATACGAGACTCGAGGCAATAGGGGTACTGAACTATTTTTAATAATAATAAAAAAAGTAAATTAAGTAATTCTTTGAAGGTTTTGACAAAAGTTGTATGAAGTGCCAATTTATTTGCAAATTTTGTTTTTGATCTATTTGTTATGTTAACCATATTGCTAAACACGATTGTCATAATTTAGATTAATTATTATACTACCTACTATAATAGATTTTAGCCAAGTGACTGAAATTGAATAAGCAAGTAATACTTTCCAAATAACTCTCTTCATTTTCTCTCCTTCCACTGCCTCACGTCCTTCAGCTTCACAAGTTGCGCGGATTATGGTACCTCTCAATGATTTGAATAGCCTACAATTATGCATTTCTTCTATTCCCTTTTCCTTGACATTGGCCACAGACAATTTACTGTAATTTCGTTATTTGTTTTGTGATTCACTTCGCATCGCTAAATGAATATCGCGCCTTTTAGTCGATATTTACTTGTAAAGGGTGGCGCAAAACTACCGATATGGTTTGAATCTTATTGTAATGTGTAATAAGATTCAAACCATACCGGTAGTTTTGCGCCACCCTATATTTATAAATACCGCAAGCTAAAACTGGTGAATTGTCAATTATGACTCGCCTCATTGAATAATCAGTTGAAGGTTGTAGCTGTTTTTACGGTGTTATAATTATTGAGATGAAGTATTGCGTGTTTCACGTGAGACGAATAACGTAAAAAGCGTGACCAGTGCCTGTAGACCAGAAAGAGACCAGACCAAAGAAGAGACCAGGGGAGTCTGTGGCCTTCTTCCCAACCTTTCCTCAACTAATGCATAGGCAATTCAATGTATGATTTGATTTTGACGTAATCTGCAACGAACGGAAGTATGTGAACAATTAGCGCAAACACTCACGAAGGTCCCAAATTGAGGTCCCAGGTCCCACTGCGAGACTGAAGGATACCATAGTTCCACCTTCTCTGGCAGTTCAGACAATTATGCAGCAACAGAAAAAGATTTATCGTTATCAAGTTTAATTTATAGAACTCCATGCAATAGTTTTTATACTTGATAACATATTATTATTTAACAAGTTCTAAAAATAGCAATATAGACAATATGACCCCCTTTCAAGCATCGATATACCGAAAGATTTCTGTTCATTTAAAGAACATCCATATTTCGTACTTAATTATATGAAAGTGCCCACGAGACGATCAATAATATTGTTAATTTTAAAGTCAATATTTCGAGCAGACCGTCCAAACAATTCAAAACCCACATTCCCAACTTATGGTATGCAACTATTGCTTGATACGTACTTGTCTAGATAGTAGTAGTTCGACGAGCCTGAAAGAAGTATTGCCGATAATATTAACAATGGTTCCATGACTTCTCAAGTGGCGTTTCAACACCCCTTTGAAAAGTCACCAAAAGCGATGAAAAAAAACTTATGGATTACGTTTAGGTTACGTGCTATTTTGTTTCATCACTTTTGATGACTTTTCAAACCGTTGAAATCATACTTTAAAAAATATACCAATCGTATGTGTCAACGTTAACAAAAAGGTTTCAATAAAAACATTTCTTTTAAACCTTCGTTGCTGAACGATTCCGGTAGCTTTAAAATTTTGTAAGACGAACTACCCTTATAAAATTTCCGTCCAATATTGAAATGTAAATCGATGAAAAAATGTTCCACGCCAAGAAATATCACTTCTTGTAAATCCTTTGGTGTGTAAAAAACATTGAGAAATTGTTGTAAATTAGCTTTTGCCTTCCGGGTGAAACCTGTTCACGTTTTTTATTGGTTTTTGACAAGGAGGTTCAAGAAATATATGAGATTATTTGTATAAATTATTATTTACTTCAAATCATACGAGAAAAATGCCTGCTCATGAGAATGAAGATGTAAATAATATTTACATAAGATACATATATGTTTCGATATCGAATAGTCAGTGGATATTATGTTGGTAGATGGCATGGTCAGATAAATAAATCAACACAGATTTATATATTTTGAAGTTGGTGAATTGGAAGTGAAGAGTAAAGAAAATGTCGGAATTGGTAACTTTCGATAAATTCAGCGGAGGTCGTGGGTCAGGGCCATAAAATGTCTTAATATGATTTATCGAACATTTATCAACTGTAATATATCATTGAAGAAAAAGATAACAATAACGCAATCTAAACAAAAATATGAAAGAGAACATGACACAGAAATACAGAAAAAATGGTCTAAATGAAACCTATAAGCACCTATAAAATATGTATTTTTCTGATACTCTACCAGAAAGTATCAGAAAAATAAATAATTATTCAAAAGATTTTAAATTTCACTTTGAATACGCACACTTTCAATTTTAATTGGAAATATATATAAATACATCCCCCATACAGATACAAACATCGCTTTATTATGGTGGTACGTATTATGTATGTATTACAATGTATGTAATCTTAATATATGTATAAAACAAAGTCGGGTTAGTTACACTATTTATAACTCAAGAACGGCTGTACCGATTTTTATGATCTTTGGTTTGTTGGATTTGTCTCCGCCCCTAATAGCAAAATACTTATTAAAACATCGGAAAAACTCATTAAATAAAAAATTATGAAGAAATTTTTTTTTATCGTACATTTTGCATGGAACGAAATCTCATCTTTTGAAAGAGCTGCTGCAATATAGTGATACATATAATATTGAATACTAACAAAAATTTCAAATGTCAATGCAAGTTTTGCTTTTGTTCTTAAACATATAATACTGCCCCTCTTTCTTACACACTTAATGTCAATAGTCGAAAATTAGACAAAAGGTGAACGCATGTCTGCACCCCTCTAAAGGAAAAATACAATAATTATAATAAAGCTTCCTCACAGGTATAAAGAAAATGAAACGCAATTCCTGTAAGTACCTAAGTGGAGAAGTAAGAAAATCACCAAAAAATATAAATCCGTACACAACGCCATCTCTGATACTGACAAAAACAAAACACGGACAGTTGCGCATCGATAATTGCTTCATTATGTAATTTTGAACTTAATAAAAAACAATAATTTAATTCAGCTAATAAGTTAACACAACTGTTATTAATTCTGAGGCAGTACGAAGTCCCTGGTCAGCTAGTCATTAATATAAAAATGCGTAATATTTAATGAGTGCCAAAAGAAAAAAAAAATTAATGCAAAATGAGAAAAAATAAAAACTAAAAAAAAATAAGAAGGTGCGAAAGTACCTAGCTATTCAGATCTGGTCACCAAACACGACTAAAGCATTTTTTCAAGCATTCTGAATAGGTGTATTACACTAGGGCGATAATGAGAGTATCTTCCACTCAGGAACGTGCCGCAAATGTTTGTAATATTTTAAATTAATAAATTGCAAAATAATGCGCCGGGATTTCAACCCTTGATCTCCGGACTGCTAGTCGAGACCTTTCTCCTCGACCACGGAGGCCGTTAGATGATTATGGTGGTGAAAATAATAATGATTGTGATGACCTATTTAATTTTTAAGTAATAGTTAAAATTGGTATATTAATAATAAATTGGTTCAAATCTTACTTTGGACTCCACGAGTTCGGCGCCCCTTGCAAAGTTAATTTTGTTTATTGTCCGGACTTATGTATGCCATATAAATTAATAAAACAGTGCATACTACTTTATGTGGGTCTTAATACTCGTATCTTTATGGGAAGAATTATTTTTCTAATACAACTAGCGTCGCTTAATGACTTACTGAAAATCTTAAGGGCATAAACTTAATAATTTAATGCATTCTTCTTTGATTGCGCATTGAATTCTTAATAACTTAATGAGGTAAGAAAGGATATGGATAACTACCTGAGCCAACTTTTCATTAGTTTCTTATGGCCTATTTCTCGAAACATCTAATTTAACATTGTAATTAAAAATTATTTAACTCCTCATGATTCATGTAAAAGGATGGTAAAGTTAAACCGTAAGAGGATTTATTCTCGGATTGTTTTTTTTTCGTTTTTTTTCATCAAATTTTCTAATTCCAGCAACTCTCTGCAGTCTTTATGGAAATAGGCACATTTTAAATTGGGATGTCATTTTAAATTTACGAGAAGCAAATTTAAAATGCATAAAGAATTTTTTTAATCTTTGGACGATATATAATATATTATAAGAATGCTAGGTATTCATCTTTTTTTTACTAAGCATAATTTATACTGAAAGGGCAGTAAGTCGGTTAGCGTTGTGAGTATCGAACTCTGCCGTCCTGACTGTAAGCCGAGCGTCGTACCCACAGGGTTATCGACCACCTCAATTTAAAAAGATTTAAAAATGAAGACAATATTAGCTTAAAAAAGGATAGTCCTAGACCCAAGGGACACATTAGCTCGGTTTTCAGAGCTCCGCCCGGCCAGGCGTAGGTCCTGGGTTCATGTCCTGGATATTGTGACCGTGCCTTTATATGATTTTTCCGTTTCAGATTTTGGATTAAGTTTCGCAAATATTGTCTTCACTGAAAAACAAAAATTGGCTTCATTAATTAAAATATTACAATTTGTGGTTTCATTCATTAAGTTAAAAATAAATAAAAAGATTAAGTTTGTTATTGCCCTTCGTTCAACGTATTTTAAAAAGTGAGGGTTTTCGAAAAATACATATTTTTTACATCATTGGATTAAAATTAACATCCATTGGACGTAATTCTTAAATTTTACTCTAATTATAAAATTTGTGAAATGTGTGCTGTCTCGAATAAAAATAAAATATCAGTTACTTCTGGCGTGCCACAGGGGTCAATCCTGGGTCCGTTGTTATTTATACTTTTTATTAGCACTGTTACTAAACATTTCGTGCATTGTTTATTTCTTTTGTACGCCGATGACATAAAAATATTTGCCATTGTTAGGAATTCAAAGGATTGTCTGCTCATCCAAAGCGACTTATTACGGTTCGAAGCATTTTGCAATGAAAACAAAATTTACCTAAGTCACAACAAATGTAAACAAATAAGCTTTCCTATCCTATCCTATCAGAAAAATGTGCGAATCGTTTAATCAAAATCAAAACCTCGAGGATTCTGACCTATTTTTTGACACACGCAGTATTTTTAATAGAAAATTGAAGGATGTTTTCCTACAAAGTACAACAACTTAGACATACTTCGTTTATAATTTTAAATACTCTTCTTTTTTATTTTTTGTATAAAATTATTTATTATCTATACGTATATTTATTTTCTCCTTACCATCTAAATTTTTTCAAAAATAATTTGTAAACTTTTATAATGATCTTGCGCATTTTTCTCATCTCTATATTTGTAAAATAATATTCTTACGTATATTGCTTTCTTCCCTAATTATAAGTAAAAATATTTGTACGTTTTTATCTGCTGTAAGTCAATTTGTGAGAAATAATTTGGATGCAGGTGAGTTCTCTAGTTGTTGTTTGTATATTCTTGTTAATTAAAATCTGTATCTCTATTTTCTCCTTAATAATTTTTTTTAATTAAATAATTACCTGTTTGCTTTTCACTTGTCATTTCATCAAAAATCAAAGAACGATCATCTCGAAATTTATGAAAATTCGTCTAAATCGAATATAACACTTTTGGTAATTCTCCCCCGTCACTGTCCCTGTCCAAAAGTATTCCCTTTTCAGAGAAAATTGATTGATTTGAGAGCCGATTAGTTAAATCGTCTTTGATTGTCATTTACTTTCCGCATTATAGAATAAGTGAATAAATACTAAATAAACGAAGTATGGGAAGATTGCCAATTGAAATGCTAATGCAGCACTAACAGATATTTCACATATATATATATATTTTTTATTTTTTTATTTTTTTTTATTTAATAAATTTTACAAAAATTTCATGTTTTTGTGTATAAATAAAGTTTTTTGAAAAAAAAAATATACATTATTTAATACGTCTTACACCTTTTTTTTGAGCAAAGCTCGTGTTAAAAAGGCATATATATACATATATATATATTTTTTTTAATTAAGGTAGTTGTTCACTTACGGTGTATTTTAAACTCGCCATGCTAAGGACGTCCCTGTGTTTTGGCGCCCGAATTTACATATATATATTTTTAAAGTGAATTAAAAGTAACAATTAACCCAAGCATATAGTGTTTCCATTATTTTCATGTTCTTTCGTGAGATTAAAACGTACGTAGGTATGTATTTAAAGGAATTTTAAAATCGAATTTATTCATAACTAGCTGGTTCTCGGCATGCGTTGCAATGGCATATTCAAAGAAATAAATGGTTTATCCTATTAATAAATTGTCCCCGTTCCCCTCCCGCGTCCCCTTCCCATCCTTGCGTTCTCCGCCCACCTTCCCCTCCTTCCCTCGCCCCTATCCCTCTCCGCTGTCCCACCAATCCCCCTCGCGCATTCCATATATTCAGTCACAGTCCATTCTGTTTTCAAACAGCTCGCGTGCCACCTATTACATTTTGTTATTCAAATTTTCAATTTTCTTATAGGTGTTACAAATATTATTTTTTGTATATTTTAAAAACGATCAATAAAATCTGGTACCAAACATACATAGGTACCAATTTAAAATATCTATAATTCTTGATTCGATTCAGAGTATGGCGAGTACTTCAAATAAATTGTTTGCGAATTGTTTTGCAAAATGCCATTTGCGAAATGCCAAAATGCAAAAGCAAGCATATTTTGATTTTTATATATAGATGATTCGTGACGAAAACTCATTGTCTGACCTCATATGACGCAACGCATAATGGCGTACCAGGTACCCGCAAGTAGAGTCCTACCCAATACTCGTGGCAGAGTGTTGCAGGATGTCGCCGTTTATTCCACGATAACAAGGTTCACATGCCGATTACGGGCCCATCATCCCAATTGCTTACACCTTTGGAAAATTACGAGATGCTACGCGTAATAACTAAGTCTGGTTTCCGCTTGGAAAAAGCCGGCTGAGGTTTGTGCTCGATGAAATCGAATAAATTACACGACTTATTTGTACAGCGGGGTCCGTAAATAAGGAATCTCTTATTCATGAGGAAAATTTTGTTTCAACAAGTTGTTATTAAAACATTTTGTTGAAAAAAGCTTCCCTGCGAAGGTTTTTTTACCTCCTCTTGTATGTAGTATGATAATGAAGTCTTATTCAGTCACAGTATGTTTCGATCCAGGTACTTTTATTAAAAGTTTTATTTTTATGAATACGAATGTGAAAGTTGTTGAGCTGTGACTACGGGAGGTTACCTTTTTTAATTGTGCAAGTTTTGTTGACCTTCAATGAACCTTAATCCTTTAGAAAATAATATTTTTAAATTCCTAGCTTTATATAAAATATGTTAAAAATATGTTTTCTTTCCTTTATTTAAAATATGTTAAAGTTTTTTTGTTGCTCCGTTTTTGCACCACCTCAAAGGCGGTGCCATAGGTCATCCCAAGTGGTTCACTACGTTTGGTGATTTAGAAGGGGTGCCGGAGTTCATGGGGTGAAGTTTGTCTTGGCGGCGCATGTTTGACTGCGTACCGGTCGGATCGGGAAAGCATGGTTAAGAGAGATATTTTGAGCTCTCCAGTCGGAATCTCTCAACCCATTGCCTTGCACTGCAGTCGGAGGGATGGATTCATAAGTGCGTCACTCCTGGACACATTAACCCCCAGATTTCTACCCACCCCTTACACCTTCTGCCTTCCCAGAACTTTCTCTCCTGTGTTCCCTAAATGTATCCTTTACACGGAAATTATTCTTCTCAGGGCCTCCGGTGTGGAGTTAATGTAAAAAAAGGCCCTGATGGAATTTTTTTTCCTCGGGGCCCCCTGTGTGGAACCAGTGTAAAAAAATAATTCTGTAAAAAGTTTAATTCACCCAAGTAAAGTATGAACGTAAACAAGGCAAGGAAGGTGTGCCAAGACCGAGTTGTTTGACGGTTCGTCCTCTGCCTACACCTGCGTTGAAACGGCGTGATAGTTAGATAGATAGATATAATGTTCACGAAATGGTTCTATGGATCTCGCAAACGGCGAATGAAAGCGGTTTTTGACTTCGTATTGTTTACTCTCCAAAAAGTAAATGGTAAGTATTTCAAAGATTGGATCGTGAATTGCGGTTTCTTAGTATTTCAGTTTTTGCCAGGTTACGTAAGGTAATGATAATCAGTTTTTCTTATGATTTATTTACCATCTCAAGATTTCAAACCAGCTAACTCAAGATTCAAATCTTCTACCATTCCACTAAAAAACTGATGAACACCAATCTCAATTTCGGTGCATAGAGCGGAAAAGTATACATTTCGTCGTTATCTCTATATTAGGACTCGAACCTTTCAAATAAGCAAATCACATAAATCAAAAACGACCGTAAATAACAATATTTTGACCGCTACTGCCGCTGCACAAATTGCACCGTCTCCCGAGGCATCCGCATTAGCGGTGCGGGCGACGGGAAGAATCGCTGTGCGCCGGATTGGAACCAATGCTCTTCGTTCGACAAGTAGGTAATGATACCATATTACCGGGTAACTACTGTGGGTACCAGCCGTAATAAGAACCCTCAGACGTTTCTGATATGGGGCAAGAGGCGCAGCATGGTAATCTAAAGAGTTAACCGTATGATCTTTCCGTTAAGAGATCCGTTGTAATATTATTGTTTTGCGTCATTCATGCAGCAGGTACCTTCTGTATTAGAGATTCTGATACGATTATGGTATAGGACACAATGGTTATTTGAACATTGAAGTATTCTTTAGCCTTTGGAGCGCATTTTGCCATAATATTTGGCACTATTTAAAATACCTTGGATTGCTTTGCTGCCAGTTTTAGGCAAATTTTCCCTAGATGCATTTGTACATTAATCATACCTTATCTTAATTATTGAATTATTAAGTTAAGGTATGATTTTTTTAATGTGGACGGAAAATATTAAAAATTATCAAAAAAATCACGAGGAAAAAGTTTTAAATTGTTGTTGTTGTTGCTGGCCCTACACCGGCCCCTAAGAGCTCAGTTGCACGTTGCACCATCTACTTTTGTTCCATGTGACCCTCATAGGAATGTGGGTTTATGCTTGTATCTTGTATCTTCAATTATAATATGACTAGTCAGTGGCTGAGTTGGCATCGCGTTTTGATCTCGTCCAGGCGTCACGTGTTTAATTCCTCGACTGGCTAAGTCCTCCATCACAACAAAAGCAACATTTTCCGCTTTCAGTGGTGGTAGTAGGATATTTTCAAATATTGTCAGGTTATTCGTAACCTGGGGTCCTAGCATGGTCGGTCGATATAGGTTTTATCGAAAATGTCGGTAACTTGACATCGCTCCCGAGCACGACTGCAGGCCGCTAACGAACAAACTACAGTTCACAATGACTAAGGGTTCCTAATTTATTTGACGTAAACTGTTATTTCTTCGTTAGCGGCCTGCAGTCGTACTCGGGAGCGATTTCAAGTTACAGACATTTTCGATAAAACTTATGTCGATCGACCATGCTAGGGGGCCTGATTATAATATTAAGGTATCTTCAACATATCAGTTTGCATCTCCCTCTCTTGTCAGTTTTTCCTTGAACCTCAAAACATCCCTCAAATACTAATTCCATAATTGCAGTTTTATCGAGTATCAGGTTCTTGCTCTAAACCGTCATCTTTCAGACAATGCAAACAATCTGATACACAAATTAAGGATTATGATAATGTTTTATGATCTATGAATGTAACTACAATCCAAGCGTTCTTCGCCGATAGTATCAATAATGATATTTGCTCTCAATACCATCACGAAGATATGAATAAGCATTTTGATTCGGTTCCATCGCATGTCCAGATATTTCTGAAGTCTCAAGATTTTTCATTGCAAAGATAACTTTGTACTCCCTTTAGGTACTCCCTTTTTTCAAGGGAATAAGGAGCGACGATGGAGAGATAATGGATTATCGAAAATCCATCATGTCATCATTAAAGAAGATATTTTTATTGTGGGTATAATTATTCCAAGGTACCTTTACAGAGTTTGCCGAATTTTGCAACGTTGGATTGAAATATTAACGTAAACCCCAATTGTTGAAATTAATGGAATCGAACACTGTCAAAAATGTTTAAAAAAGCATATACACAAAAGAATTGTGTCATAAATTATGTCATGATTAGAATTAAATTATTATAAAGAAATAATGTTTTGATGAATACCTACTGCGGTCTTCTTCGAAAATGGGGGTTAAATTTTAGTCACATGAGTAAAAATCAGATATTTTCAATAAATATCTCCAACGATAAAGGTGATAGGTTTTAGTATCCCAATTGATGAATTCGTTGGTTTCCCAAGCAGTCATCGCGGTTCCGATCTCCGTAATTTTTGCACAAAGATTTATTTTTGGTGATCGAACAACTCGACAATACGCAACTTCATTCATTAAAAGTTATGATTTTTTTTTAATTTCATTAAATAGGTTTAATTTTTCTCATAAATTTTACTGACTTTTGAAAGGGGTGTTGAAAATTCACTTTAATGAGTTGTCGTGGAACCATACTTTCACTTTCACGTCTATTTTCTTATGTTTATCTCTGTTTTGTCTTTGCTTTCACATACCATCTTATATTCCTATAATAAACATTTTCCCAATTTTCGTATTTTTTTATCGTCAATTGGACGTACCTAAGTACGTTAAAAAATTAATAAATAATGAAGTAGGAGGATTATGCATATTTAAAAGTATAAGTAAGGTCTAGTTTTTCGAAACCCAAAAATATTTGTGTTCTCCAAAAAAGTATTTTCAAGTCCTTTATTTTTAGTGGATAGGTATTTCGTCCATGACTAACTAACTAACTAACTAACCATCACGCCGTTTCTCCGCAGGGGTAGGCAGAGAGGACGGACCGCCAAACAACTCGGTCTTGGCACACACTCTTTGCCTCACTCACATTCATACATCGTCTCATACATACTCTTCTATTATTCTGACTTTTGACATGGCCCGTCTCAAGTATCTGATTCACTTGATCGTGCCATGTCTTCCTCGGGCGTCCCCGACTTCTTCTACCATTCACATTTGCATCATATATTCTTTTTACACTACTTTCTTCGCTCATTCGCTCTACGTGCCCAAACCATCTGAGGGTCCCTTTCTTAATTTTGCTCATTATACTTTCATCAGCCTTACATTCTTGGCGGATATCCACATTTCTAACACGATCATACATGGATTTACCACACATACGTCTCAGGGATCTCATTTCAACAGTATTCAGTTTACTTTCATCCTTCCTCTGCCAGTTCCATGCCTCACTGCCATACATCAGGGTAGGTACCAGTAGTCCATTGTGGACTGCTAGCTTCGCTTTTTTTGATAGTTTTTTATTAGCGCCAACAGCATTCAGTCCTCCATTAATGGAGTTACCGGCATTTACCCTTCTTTCAATATCTCTATCAGCCTTCCCATCTCTCGTAAACATACTACAAGTATTCATCATTCACAAATATATCGCACACTGTTTTCGTACTCTCTCTTTCAAACACCATGACTTTAGACTTACTTACATTCATCATTAACTCATTCTTCATACATACTTCGTTCATCCTAGATACTAGAGACTGTAGATCTTCCATAGTGTTAGAGATCAGCACCGCATCATCAGCATACAACAGGCAACATACTTTCAGACTATTCAATTTCGCGCCCAATCCCACATCTTTCAATTCTTGCATACAATTATCCATGTATAGATTGAATAACCATGGTGACATTACGCAGCCTTGCTTAACACCTTTTGTGATATCAAACCACCCCGTAAAATCACCGTTCACCCTAACACATGCAACGCTTCCCTCGTACAGAGACGCAATTGCCTGTATGAGATTTGTATTCACTCCATACTTGGACAACACCTTCCATAGCTTTTTCCTGTCGACCCATGACTACAATTATTATTAATCACGTATGCATTAATTGTGCACAATTGATACGCATTGATTTTAAATTGGGAGTGGATACGCGCCATAAATATATTTGGATCCATTTGGGCATTAATTTCTTTAAATTAATAATTTATGCTAGGAGACCATGAGGGCGCCATCTATGGTTTTTGTATTGTATTGAATTTACAATAGAAAGAGTATAAAAATACAAATGAAACAAGAAATGAAATAGAAATAAAGTGACTGTATTCACCGGTAATATTCAGGAATGACACGCATTGGAAATTCGCAGAATCTTACCGGTGAATACAGTCACTTTATTTCTATTTCATTTCTTGTTTCATTTGTATTTTTATACTCTTTCTTTTCAGTCAGACATCTCCAATAAATTTCGATTTATTGGAGATGTCTGACTAATCAATTGGACGATCGATGTGTTCGCTGTAAGTTTTCTACATAAAATAAAATCTACGACTTACTTCATAATGGTTTTTGTATTTACCGTAGGTACCTTACATGTACTTGTTTTCACTTTTCTTTTAATTCGTTGTTCCCATTATGTAAATTCATTTAGTTTCTCTCCATTTTTTTAATAATACTTATATGTACTCCTTTTATTGTGTAAAAAAATAAATTAATTAATTACGTAAATTCAAATAAAACCTTCCGTTGTTCACAACTACAGAGTCTTTGATTTAAAATATATACATAATCATTATCATAATATCATATGTTTAGCTTTCGAAATTAATGTTTTAAAGGTAAGTTCGTTCAGTACTTTTGACAGTTTTATGCATCAATTAAAAGTGATTTACACTAATAGATTTAAACGGAAACATGCGGTAACCATCTTCATTACGTTAGTTAACTTACTTACTGCTGACATGCACGATAATGTACCAACCATGTTCATATAATTAAGGAATGAATATGAATTATCTACATAGATTTATGGAACATTGCAAGTTAATAGATACTTCTTATTAATAATTATTTAATAAAAATGTATTTTTTTTTTATATATTACACTTTGTAATCAACGCTCTGTATAAAGTTTTAAATCATTGCTAACGTGTAGCGATATTTGTTTATGGCACCAATTGATCGTATTCAATGGAACAGGAAACAGGACGTCCACAATATTTGACAATGCTGGGAGGGAAAGGAAAAGTCGAAATTTGACTAATCTTAGATTCTAGTGACTAGATTCACTTAGCCTAGCTTTAGCCATTTTAAAAACCAACGATGCATGTTTCTTCACTGTTTAGTGGTTTCACCGCCGAGGTGCAGAAAGTATCTTTCACCCTGATTCCCAACGCACTTGTATTTATTTGGTGTGTGCAAAACCAACCAATATTTTTTATATTGGTTGGTTTTGCAGATATGTCACTCGCCGCAAGTGGCGTGCAGTCCGTAAAGGCTGAAAAAAGCTCTACCTACCCTAAGAAAAACGAACCAAATAAAATAATGACAAATAAAATGATAAACCACAAAATCTAAGTATAAATTTTTTTATTGACTAAGCACAGCAAATTCCTGTTTTAACTCGCACTGCTTTTCATCTATTTATAAATTATTTGTATGTTTCTTTTTTATTACAAGATGGTGGCCGTTTTAATGGTTCAAATATTCAAATATTTTCCCTCAGGGTCTATATCATCTTTACAGATGCTGAAAGGAAAGGAAGGAGAGGAAATTCTGTGGGAGGCTTTTTTTATTTATTCATCTATATAAGGTATTTTTACATTATATTATTCGATGCCTGTCTCACTAGGCTATACCTGTATCGAGACAGGAGTTGAAAGGAAAGGGAGGAGAGGAAGTTCTGGGAATGATAAGGTATGAGAGGTGGATAGGAATCTGGGGTCAGTAGGTCCAGGAGTCATGAATGAACACGTATGAATCCATCCATTCCATCGCGGTGCAAGGCAATGTTCCAAAAGAGTTCTGCTAGAGAGGTCATAAGGTCTCCCTCAATCAGTCTCCCCCGATTGGGCCTGCCAAGCAGCTGGTGGGTAGATACATCCGCCGCCAAGACCAGGATAAACCTCACCCCTTGAACCCAGGCACCCCTGCGAAGTCACCAAAAGTAGCGAACCACTTGGGGTGACCTTTGGCAGAGGTGTTGGTTATCCAAAAAATGGTTCCCCCGGCGGCAGTACCCATACCGCCTCTCAAACTTTAAATTACATTAGATCTTATGACTTTATTATCGTACCTACCAGGCTGAATAAAGTTTGAAAAGAAAATTATCTTCCGGATAGTGACGTACTATCTTTGGACAAGTTGTAGGTATTTCCTTATTTAATTTTTTTTTAAATTACTAAAAATAAAATATGGTTTATAATTTCGTAAGTATTTAAATAAATAAAAAAATAGAAACATTAGTTTTTCGACGCGAGTTCTACTATTCTTTCTTAGAACTACTAGTTTATTACCTACTTTATCTACATGTACAGTGTAACATACAATAAAAAAACTCAAATCATGTCCGCCGAATTAGGCCTGTTTCTCACATATTATTAAGATAAGAAACCGAAATTCTTACAACACATAGCAATGATTATTCGTTTAATAATTTGAAGTTTAAATCAATTTAAACAATTTAATTAGAACTCTAAACACGCGCGCCTAAAATGTAATGTATATGACGGCGGTCAGATTAGATTGGGGATTATAATATTATTTTAGATAGTTTCATCACGCGAGACTGCAGTAGAAATTAATTAAATGCAGTTTAGATCGCTTATCATGGCCGTACCCACTTTGCATTAATACTTTAGCGACTACCTAATAAATTTATATGAGCGGGTCATAAAGCTATGGGTAAATATTTGTATAACACCTAACCAAATCTTAAAACATTCCACAGAAAAAAATACACTTAATTCATTTTTGAAATACCTACCGCGACCTACCGCCTCATGCATTAAATTATCTTTGTTTTCTAATTTCAAACACATAGTTAAGTAGATAAGATTATGAAGGTACCTACTTACTATATAATCTTTAATTATATGAAAATAATGTCTGTGGGGATGGGTTCAGTGTTCAGTTATTATTTTTCAGTTATTCCAAGAATGGTGAAATTTAGCGACCTTGTCCTTCGAAATAAGAGGAAAATTGCTGTATTTTTTTACAATACCGTGAGGAAAAAAAACCATCAGGGCCTACGTCATCTTTGGGGATGCTGTGTGGAGGGTGTTTTTATGTTAGGGAAGGAGACAAAGTTCAGGGAAGGAAAAAGGTATGAGATGTGGTTAGAAATCTGGGGCAATGTGTTCAGGAGCGGACGGACGTATGAATCCAGTCCTTCCACCGTGGTGCAAGGCCGAGAGAGTCCGGCTGGGGAGGTCTAGGTTAGGTCTCCTTTAATCAGTATCTCCCAATCCGGCCCGCCACTGGGCAAATGGGCAAATGCATTCGCCACCAAGATCCTTACCCCGTGAACCCGGGGACCTCTGATAAAATTAAATGTTTTATTGTTAGATATTAAAAATTAAATGTAGCGAACCACTTGGGGTGATTGATCTATGGTAGAAATGTTTATTATCCAATAAATGGCTCCCGGGACAGCGGTACCCATACCCACCTCCCAAAAACCTCTGCTTAAAGCCTGGACATCGCCGGAAACTTGGAGTTAGTTACTTTTAGAAAAGTTTTTTTTACATTCAGCTCCAAACAGGCCCTGAGAAAAATTATTTTAAGAATAACGATATTGTAATAAAATATGAAGCAAACAATAAAATACATTGCTAACATTCCAATCCATGGCAACATACGGTATTGTGGGATGGGGTGGTTGTGCTGAATCCATTATTAGACCAATTATTTTAGTTCAAAAACTAATTCTGAGAATTATATTTAAATGTCAACCTACCCATCCGTCAAATGAACTCTTTGCAAAAATCAGGGTCTTAGATATTCGACAGCTATTTACTAAAACAAGCATTTGTTATATACGAAAAAATAATCTACTAATCGCTCCACAACATCAAGCACACACCCGCTTTTCATCAAACCTGGGTTGCGTGGTCCCAAAAACTAACACCTCATTCGCTCAAAGACAATTCTGGTTCATAGCTCCTAAAATATATAAATGCTCTAAGTACTGACATAAAGTCAAGTAATTCTAATTCTCTTTTTATAACACGTGTACAACATTGGATTTTTGAAAGGGGACGAACGTACTTTAAAGAATTCATGAGTTCTAACACTACATTTTAATTATTAATTTTTGCATTTCAAAATTTTAATTTCAATTTTTATTTCTATTTTTCTTTAAAATGTTGTTATTTTTTTTCTTTTAGTTTTTCACTAAATTTTATTTATGTTTTTAATTTTGATTTATATACTTATATGTTTTAATTTATACAGAACACTTGAGTTCTTATAATTTAATCTTTATTATTAATTTTTGTATTTCAAAATTTTAATTTGAATTTTCATTTCTATTTCTACTTTTCTTTAAAATATGATTTTTTTTTCTCTTTAGTTTAGTTTTAAGTATTTCTTAATATTTTTTGGAATGTTGAAATATTAAATGTACGACTACCACAACACGGGCATTAAGCCTAGTGTGGTAGCCAAAAAAAATATATCTGTAACTAATAAAAAATTTATGAAATAAAAAAAATAAAAAAATAAAATAAATTATTTAATATCAGCTTAAGTACCTAGCTGTACTTTTAGAAAGGTTTTTTTTACATAAGCTCTAAACAGGCCGTGAGAAAAATTATTTTCGTCAGGGCCTATGTCGTCTTTGCGGATGCTGTGTGGACGATCTTTTTGTTGAAAGGAAGGAATGAAGCTGGGTCTTAAACACCATCACATTCTTCTGTTCTCACATTTTTCGATAATTTCAAAAGTTGCAGATCGATTTTTTTTTGTTGTTGTTTCAAAAAGCATTTAGAAACGAAATTATGTGAAGTTAAAAAAAATACTCGTAACGGATCCACTAATCCGAATGTGTTAAATTTAAGTTATAATTTTGTAAATTCAAAGTTCAAACAATTAAATCAATTGAAATACATTGATACTAAAAGTTCCTGTTTTATTTCTTCACATTTTTTATTAAGGGCGATTAACCAGCGGCCGAGAATTCAAATTTCGTCGAAAGCGGTTTTGTGATTGTGTCCTTGCAACTGTACAGGGCGGTCCCGATGAGAAAGATTAATTATTATCCGTACCAGCATTTATTAATAATAACTAATAACGATTTAATTTCAATAAAAATTTGCTTTAATATATACCTACATTTAAAAATGCTTAAACGTGTGATGATAAAACTATTAAAATGATGTACTTTTTGTAATTATTTTGTGATCATAAGTATTTATAATTTATAATTTTACAATAATGCTTAGGCAAAATAAAAATGTAAAAAAATGATATATGTTGGTTTGTAAGACCGTAAATAAATAGACAACACAATTTTTGGGGTGTTATGCTGTGTATCTGCCCTGATGATGGACACTGCAACGATGTCCGAAACGTTGGGTAAAGAAGGAGGTAGCGCAACACGGCACAACACCCCAAAAAATAGTGAAATGTGTGTTGTATAATACAAAATTTAGTTTGAAAATTTAACAAATCTGCCAGCGATCTGCGGTATAATCTTATCATACTCAATAAAAATGATTTTTTTTCTCAAAATTTAAAACATACCTTTACTAGATAAAATAACAATCTTTCGTAATCGATTTATACATTTTGTGGAAAAAAGTCAGTACGTCTAAAATTTTATTTAAAAATGACATATTTCCGGTTGTGTTTGGTTTATTCCCTCTTAACCATAAAAACGGAGGAACAATTTTTTTATACCCTAAATCTTAATATTTCGGATGATTATAACACTACGCAGGAAACCAAATTATTTTTCACTATTATGTAATATGAAAATGTTCGCTGAAAATCTTTCTTCCTTTTCTCTGCCGTTTTCAGATTAACCCCACAACATCCAGGTGCCCTTACATCGACGCAAAATACATAGTAAAATATTCAACGCATAGCTTGTCTCCCTCTATTTGCATATTTTCGTATGAAAAATGAGCGAGATGATAGGTATGCCTGCGGCCCGATTGCCATTTCCAATCTGCATATCATTTGCACATTTTTGAGGGAATTTCACCGCTCCATTATTTGTATGACCAATCTTAAGAACGGCTTTTGCGAAAAATTCTTGTTGGCTACGTGGAAATTTGTTTGAAACTCTGAAAGCGCACTTCAGCAAATTGAGGATGCGCTTGGTTACATGTTATGATTGTATACTTTTTTCCTTGGAGAATTTGAGCACGTTATTCAATTTCTCTGACGCATTTATCAGTTTCTCTGACGCATATTGTTTCCGGGGATGAGGTGGCAACAATGTACAAGGTAAATTATTATTATGAGCAAAAAAGACTCGCATGGCAGATGAGGAATAGGTTAATGATTTTAAAAGAAAAGAAGGTATTAGAGATACAAAAATATATATTAGACTAAAAGGTGATATCTTGAAACTAAGGTTGTCTGGCTTGGACTTGCTTAGATTTAAATAGTTCATTTTGATACCGTGGAAAGTTGAAATGACGCATGATGAAATCTTCTTTTGTGAAACGATTCTCACATCGTAAGATAGGCAGGACTGGTTCCCAGCCAAAAGGACCCTCCAGAAACAGCAAAGCCGGAACTCGATTCCAATCATCCCTCCAGGATGACTTCCAGTCAGCTCTCAAGATGCCGAGTATCACGTGCAAAATTTACAATTACGAACTTCAAAAAGGAGAGGACCACCCTGAGCTCTGGGCTGTGACAAAAAGATTGACAAGCTCCCTTTTCAAATCTGTTGATTTGAATTTGTGCAGAATCAATTTCTGTTGCATTCAAAAATATTGCAGGTTTCGCAATATTACAAATGCCCAAATGTCAATGGGCAAGCACTAGAGGTTAGAGGTGCCACACACCGAAACCATAAATAAAGTGTGTGCAAGAGGGTGCACACACCTTGTTACAAATACTTGTATGTAACAATATTATTTGCATTGAACCTTCTCTATGAACTTTGCGCTAAACCTTCTGAAAAGTAACTCCCTATGCCTAACCATCCAATCTGGAAGGTAGAAGAAATCAGACCAATTTTTTTTATTCAAGACTAGCTTTTACTACCCGCGGCTTTGCTCACATGTTATTAGGGGAAAATTACTGTATAAAGAATTTTCCTACGAGAATGAAATGTTTTTTCCGGGATAAAAAGGGATCTATGTCATTTTCCAGTCCTCCAATTATCTCTGTATAAAAAAAATCACGTCGATCGGTCACTCCATTTATATTATTATAGCGAGTTCCCGGCATGCGGGTCCTTTCCCATTCTTCCCGTTCCCCTTCTGCCTCCCCTTCCTCTCCCGCACCGCCTTCCCCACCTATTGCAATTTTTTTGCACAATTTTCATAATGCCAGATCTCACCAGTATACATAGAAACCTTCGCGGGCGTGCTCACAACAACTCACCAAAGTTTCCTCGCAATCGAATGAATGGTTTAACAACGCATTTTCATAACGCCAGAGCTCGCTACTTTACGTAGAAACCATCGCGGGCATGCACACGTCAAATCCCCAGTTTCGTCGCAATCGTATGAATGGTTACCAACGCATAATTTCATGATGCTAGAACTCACTATTGTATACAGAAATCATCGCGGGCATGCATACATCAAATCCTCAAAGTCTAATCGCAATCGGATGAATGGTTTAGCAATGCACAGGCATCTCACATACGAGTATATACAAACCCAGAAATAAACAATTTTGATTTTCAGATTTTCATATATACATATACTCATAGATTATGATTTGATGATTATCAACAACGTTGGTGATAACAACTATCTTCTAGAAAACATTAATTTCCACTATCCGACACGAAGTTCAAGGCGACCGGATAACTCAAAATAAATTCAACTCAACACCTCCTTTAAAAAGTGATAAAATATCAAAATAAAAATGTTTCAATTGGATACGTTAGATTAGGTTATGGGCTATTTTTCAATTCTTTTTTTCATGGCTTTTAATGACTTTTCACATAGGTGTTGAGCTGAGAAAAGCTGAAACCGAAATACACGATCAAACCAACTATTTCACACCCCACACCCAAAAACTAATTACACACAACATTCATTTCTTAGAAGGACGTACACAAAATACAATAATTTCTTTTACGACGCTGATATTTTCCATTTGTCTTCAGACCAATTTACTAAATGTATAATAGAAAAAAATAAAACAAATTGTTATTTACGAACCCTCTACCTCTCTTGTGTGTTATTTACTCATTCTCATTATGTTGTTTTTATTTTTTTAATCGTGTTTATCTTGGAACATTATTCTACAATGTGAAAATATATTACTCGTATACGGGTACATAATTTTATTTCGTAATAATCTATCCCATGTACTTGAATCTGCATGTTTTAATTCATTTATTTGAAAAAAAATCTGCCAACTCCACTTTGTTTTCTTTAATCGTCCATGTTTTTCTGAACATTGTATGAGTTTTATTCGAAAACTTCGCTGCTTCATGCAAGCACGTAATGTGTAATTATTTTATTAAAATAGTATAACGTTGGTTTTCCTAATAAAACAAAGAAAGTTCTGGGAAAGAAAAGGGTGTGAGGGATGGGTAGGAATCTGGAGGTTTGTGTGTCCGGCAGTAACGGATGTATGAATCCATCCGTCCCTCTGCGTCCGTTCGATAGAATCCTGTTGGAGAGTTCAAAAGGTCTCTCTCAACCAGTCTCTCCCGATCCGGCCGGCTAAAAAAAATAAAAAAAAGGTGGATAGACACATCCACCACCATAGCTCAGTTACCAAACTTAACGAACTAAGGTTCTCTTGGGGTAAAAATAATCTCGTCAAATTTAATGTCTCAACGACCAACGTCTAAAAGGGGTCGAAATGAAAATTAAGTTTCCTTCAATGGAAGCAATCCGAACAGGCCCTCCATTGATATGCTTGGTGTAACTCTAAGCGACCAGCTCAGATATGGAGGCCCCATCGAAGCCAGAGTTAAGTTAGCCTCTCAAAAACTACAAATCACAAGTGCGCCCCACGGATGAATTTGGCAGCCACTTCTGGTCTGGAGCCTCAAAATATCTGAAAATACCCTCGACTCTGTGCAGAAATGGGTGGTACGTCTGATAGATTCTCCTAATTTAACAAACGGATTGCAATCTTTAGACCACAGGCCTCGGGTGGGAAATGCTATCCTTGTTCTACCGGTATTTCAATGGAAGATGTTTCGAGAAATTAGCGTCATTGATCTCTTCGGTACCGGTGCATAGTCGGGAAACACGCCAAACGCATGCCCAACATATTTACACGGTTGACATTTGTCACATGAGAATGGGTCGCTTCTTCGACTCGTTCTTGTGTTCAATAGCTCGGCTGTGGAACGATTTGCCGGCATCTGTGCTTCCTCCTTCCTACAACATAGGTCTCTTCGAGACCAATGTTCATTCCTTCCTCTCTTCAAAAAGACCCTCCACCCAGCTTCTCAGATGACATAGGCTCTGAGAGAAATTATTTTCCTCAGGACCTCCTGTGTATAGTTACTGTGACAAAAAAGGTTGGTCTCAATCTTCTAAAGTTCGAAAGGTTAATGAATAAAGAATGTATGAAAAATTATTTGCCGTTACTTCCAGACATTCAGTATTTCTTTATTAAATTGTGCTTTGTAATTTTTTACGTACATTAATTATATTATTATTATGATCGTCAGTGCCCAAAAAAAAGTTTTATTCTAAACAGTCCCCGCAATCTCCCTAAGTAGGTGGGCAGGTAGGAGCGGGGGATTGTTTTCTTCCCGCGAAGGCTGCGTGAAAACCTGAATTGGCGGAGGTTATATTAATTTACTCATGGGCGTTTTTTCATTTGCTGTTTTGAATATTCACGACTGTTTACAGAGATAACATTTTTGAATATTCAATTAGATACACATTTCCGCGAAAAGAAAACCCCGTAATATATCTTTCAATTCCGAAATACATTTTTTACGCTCCCACAAATAAAATATTAAAATGTTTTTGGGCACAATTTTTAAATCAAATAATAATTTGTTTATTTTTCATGAAAGTTTAAAACAAAAAACCATTTTATATTCAGAAACAAACAGTACGTTAGTTTACGTAGGTGAAAAAAATTACAATTAATAAATATTTTTCGTGGTGGTATAAATATTATGTATTACATTGTGGTGTCTTTTTTAAATTTTTTTTTATTGAAACATTTAACAAGGTTACAATTTTACAACATAATATAACATCATTATTTCAATCACTCTCCTAATAAATTAAAAAAAAAAAGTCAAATCAGCTATTGCTTGCCTTTGTTGCAAAGTTTGAAATGTGCATTAAAAGTTATTGTTAAATTTGAAGGTAAGATATATTTTATAAATTTGTTTTGAATATGTTCTATGCTATCTATGTATACTTTGTATCCAAATTGGCGAGGCATATTCTGTAGTTATGGGGAAATTGCCAATGTCCGATCACCCCTGCTTGTAAGTGTTTAAAACTGAGAGCAAGTTTTGTATCTCCTCACGACAAAGACAAACTATTTATTTGTGTACGCCTTAATAGGCTATCACAAGGGAAAGGTAATTAATAAAGGTAAATTAGGTAATTAGTAAAGGTATTAGTATAATGCAAATAAATATATTACCAGTGTTTTTGGAGAGTTATCACCGTTTTGCTACAAATGAGAAAAAGGACCAGGACACCAAAAGCAATGATCAAATGGAATCATCCTAGGTGCAGACAGAGAAAGAGTAGAATACTGGAATAAGATTAGAGGACCTGAGAATGTTAGACGAAGGTCTAGGGAGGTATAGAAAACAATTATGACTACTTGATTAAGGTGTTAAATATGCACAGTAATGCAACATTTCGGCTTACACATAAACGCTATCTTCTATCTTGATTAACTATTGCAACACAATTTGTCGATAATATAAAGCTCTGTTCGAAAGGAATTTGCAATCAATAATGATTAGTTTCCTCACGATTTCTCACAAAATAACATGCAATTTAACTAGATTCCTAGATAATAAAGAGACCACGCTTTGCCTAAGCAATCATGTGCAATTATTACACATAAAACAAAACAGCAATAAATAATAACTTCCTTTGACTGAGAATGGTTATTTCTATAGGGCAATTGACTAATACAAATTTTAATGGTATGTTGTTAGTAAAGTTCATATGAAGAGTCGTAACTTAAACTTAGAAACAAGCAACAGAAACGAAATGTCGGTCAGATACTTTGGGCCAGTCTAAGTTTTGCGAAGTTCATTTTTAAGTTTGATGGATCATACAAAATTGATCTACAACCAATGAAATACAAATTTTATTTCACAATCTGATAAATATGCCTTTATCATTGTAGAACTGGCATTATGTTCTAAATTGAGAGCATGTTTTGTACCTTCTTGCGACAAAGGCAAACTTTTGTTTACTCCTTTTTAGACAATCACATAGCCATCACATCGGAAAAGTAAATAAAATTACTATAATACAAATCCATTATTACCAAGGTTATTCGGAGAGTAACCACCGCACGGGGATAACATTATAGTTGGTGTGTCTCTTTAAACTAGAGCTTTTCAATATTTTTGAATGTAGTAGTCATTTAAATTCAAGTACTGCTTGTCACAGCAAATTTGCAAATTCCTTCTGCATGAAACTCAGAATGTATGTAACCAACCTGTCACAGTATTTTGAAGTTCTTCGTCGTGTGCTGGGCCCAAAGCCACTACTTCTTTTGAGTGAATAGATGGATATCAGATAGAGCCAAGTCCTGGCTGTACGGGGGACGGGGGATGATTTCCATGTTATGTTCACTCAAATGCCAACCCATGATGATGAAGATCTTCAAAATTATGTGACATCTTGGCTTCATTCCCAGGGGGCGAGTTTTATGCGGAAGGAATTTGAAAATTGGTGAAACGCTATGAAAAGTACATGAATTTAAATGTCGACCATGTTGATAAATAGTGGAAAGTTCCAGTAGTTTTAAGAAGTACTTACGTTATATTTCCTAGTTGGACAGGCAAAGCTTCCTAATATGTTATTTGTACTTTCTTTTGTATCTATCTATAATAATAAATACAATATTTTTATCTACGCTAGTTTTTTTTAATAATATTTTTCAAGCGGTGGATTCTTTCCACACAGCCTTCCGATTTTGCAGTTTTTTTTTTTAATGCATAACTTTTTTTAATACATGGTAACCAGTCCACTGACATAATTATTAACCTCCATTAGTAATGACGAATACCTTTTTTTTACATTAGGTCCACACAGGAGGCCTCGAGGAAAAAAAATCCCCTCAGGGCCTACGTCATCCTTGGGGATGCTGTGTGGAGGGTCTTTATAGGAAAGGAAGGAGAAGAAGTTCTGGGAAGGAGACGGGTGTGAGGGGTGGGTGTGGGTAGCAATATTGGGGTGAGTGTGTCCAGGATTCACGGACGTATGAATCCATCTCAATGTGGTGCAAGGTGACATTCCGAGAGTCCGCCTGGAGAAGTCAAAGGGACACCCTCAACCATTCTCTCTTGATCCGGCCTGCCAGACGCATTCGCCGCCAAGACCCGGACAAACCTCACCTCATGAACCCTGGCACCCCTGCTCAAGTCATCAAACGTAGCGAACCACTTAACCCTTAATTACTCGCATGGGGTCAAAGCATTTTCGGATTAAAAACTGAAGGACTTGGCGCGGCCCGATTCCCCCCGCTTCCTCGCTAGCTTCATAACGCGCATCTAAGTTTGTATTTTAGTAGCGACCAAGTCACGGGAGTGGAAGGACGCTTCACTGCGCTCTTGAGCGGTGACCCCGTGCGAGTAATTATGTTACTTTACAAAGTACCAACATAATGCAAGAAATTTACAAGATTTGTGTGCAATGATCACTCTGAAATATACTGTCAACAGTGTAACAAGAGTGATTCGGAGAGTTCCTAAAAATATAATTATTTACTATGATCTCAGTATACCTAAGCACAAATCGTTAATTATTGATAATTATTTTAGTTTAACTTGTTTTTGTATAATTAGTTAGTAATTCGTGTTATTACTTATAGATATTACAGAATAAAGAAAGCACTTTAATAATAAAATAGTTTCATTTACTTATATATTTCAATATATATTAAAAACTACTCATACTATATGGGGTCATCTGAGACCCCATGCGAGCAGTTATGTAATGTTCTTTGTGCGAGTAATTAAGGGTTAATGAGACCTATGGCAGAGGTGTTGGTTTTCCAATAAATGGTTCCCGGGGCGGCGGGACCCACATCCGCCTCCCAAATTTAAATAATAGAAATTAGTCCCAGAATTTATGCCCTGATATAAATGCCGACTTCTAGAATTACATAATAGAATCCAAAAGTTTATTAATGCAAGCAATTCAGGATTGAAACTATCGGTTGCAAGACTAAGATAACCGACATTACCATTACACTCTAGTGGAACTTCGCTTTAAATCGCACTAATAATAGAAGAACGGTGAAATAATAATACCGATGAACGTGCTAAATACTCGTAGATATATCCTAAGACCTAAATGCTTGTGGAAAGACTCACACACGGGTCGCTTATCGCTTTATTCAAAGACAAACCGCTTTTTCGGATGGGCGAAAACCAACAAGAATCGAAAAAACGGCAATAATAAAGGAAGGTGTAATGTATTGCTCTTTGCGGGTTTGATTCCTTATTAAACCGCTCAGATGATACTCCTTAAATACTGGGCCCTGAAACTCCAGTATTTCTAGAATATTAATGTATTATTAGAAGTTGTAAGCTGTGGCGGTCCTTCACTCAGTTCAATTGGTCAAAAACATCCCAAAATTATAAGATGACAGAAAACATTTTTTTTATTTTTTTTTTTATTAATATTTGTTTCATTTACATTTTCATAATATAACATAATACAGCTTACATATTTTTGTACACTCTCCTAAGAAAGCAAATGCTTGTGTTTAGGAGAGGACAACTTGTTAATAACTTAAGAATTACTTTAAAAAAAAATCCTTATCACAAACTAAAGAGTTTAACTTGTGAAGAGATTTAGACTTAACATATTTTATAAGTTCATAGGAGTAATTAAACAAGAAATGTATGTAGTATGTACATAAAACATTAGGAATAACTGTCAAAAATATATGTAGGAGAAAATTAAAATTAGATGGTGGTACTACCAAAATAAGATTTAATTTTTTTTTTAAATTTGTTGTAATTTTTTTCTGTTCGTATATCAGCGGGTAATTGATTAAATAATTTTATTCCTTTATATACATAGTGATTCTGTGCAGTTGTGGTTCGTACGGGAGGTACAGTTAGTCCACCAATAGAAGTATTCCTTATGCTAATATTTTGCAATGGGGTAATATTTTTATGAAAGATATCTTTGTGTAGCTGAAGTAGTGCTATTTTTTCGTAAAGTTTTGTAAGTGGGGGAACAGGGAATTCTTGGAATACGTTTATTGTTGGGTTACGGTTTTTTTAGGATAATTTTTATAAGAATTTTTTGTATTGTTTCGAGTGGGAGAAGGGATGATTTGTATGCACCCATTATACTATTATGAAATATTAAGCAAATCAAAACAACTGGTATTACACTAATGCATTTGAAATGCACCGTGAGATAGCCGGCAGCGGCAAGTAGTGACTTCTAACGTCTTAAATGGAAGCTTTCTTTCCCACGCACTAGGATTGGCTGGGTCAAATTATGAAATGCCCCGATATCATATCTTCCGTCCCTTTACGCACAACACCATAAACGAGATGGCACTATGCCGCTCAGTAAAAAGTTTTCGGATTCTGAAGACAGTTTGGGTCAATGCCGTGAGTGAGAGAGAGCTTGCTGAATATTATGCGTCTGAAAGAGATGGTTTGATAAACGTAGTTTGATTTTGCATATTTTACGCTTGTCGCATAAAATAATTTAATATATTAAATTAATTTGACGTATGAATTTGACTCTCAATCTCGTGAGGTACCTATAAATGAATTTGATATTATATCATAATATCATATTTTTTAAATGAACTTTTACTTCTGAATCCCTAGATCCGCCTCTGGCCGTAAGTACTTTGGTACACGATAAGTTTATTGTTGGATATAAAATGACCACTACGCCGTCCTAACAAGTACAAACATCAATATGTCATATATTTCAGAAGGCCTTTTAGCTAAAATAAGACTTATCTAGAAATAGGAAGGTGACATAAAGACAAAAAAACTTAAAATCACAACACATCAAACCGTTTGCCCGCAGGGGTAGGCAGAGCTGCTCCGTCAAACAACTAGGTCTTGGCACACACCCCTTGCCATGCGTACATACCGTTCTGATATTCTGAATCTTGACAAGCCCGACTCAAGTATTTGATTCACTTGGTGGTTCAATGTTTTCCGCTGGCGTCCCCGACTTCTTCTACTTATTATTTCCTTATACACCTTTCTTTGTTCGTTCTCTACATGCCCAAACCATCTATGCTTCCCTTTCGTAATGTTACTCGTTACGCGTAACGAGTGTCTACATTTTACACGGTTGTATATGGTTCTGCACATATCATTCAACCTCCTTTACTCCTTTCATCCTTTATCTTCCAGTTCCATGCCTCACTGCCACACATCATGGTTAGCATCAGGACTCCAATTAAAATCTTAGATCTAATACCAAAATAGCAAAGCTCAATTTCGTAGAAACGCTCGATCAAAACATGTCGTTTAAGTGCTTTCATCGAATAGTTGAATGTCGCTAAATGTCTTGTTTTTGAATAAGTAATCAATGGTTTACCACCTGAAATAAAGACGGGCACTGCAGACTGATGTCAGCCTAATGCACTTTCCAATGCAAATTCGGATACTTAGCAAAAGCTAACACGTTGAAATTGGCTCATTTCGGTACGATAATATGTTGTTATCAAGATATTAGTGTCTAAATCAACGGTTCTGCACCCAAATTCTCAATAATGATAAAAACATTACTACGGTTTTTATGCCACTTCCTCAAGGGTGATTAGCAAAGCTAGAAAATACCTAAACACTACGGATAAAATTACCAAAAAAAATCTTTAAAGCTGTAGGTACTTAAATTCATATTAGGGAAATAAACAACATTTTTAGTTTAAATTACAAAAAGACCTAAAAACACCTTAGGTAATGCGAAATGTTCAATACTTGATTCGACTTTTTTTTTGTTGTAATATTAATTTACAGTAATAATATAATATACAAAGAAAATACTTTGTTTTAAGCCATTTTATTTATGATTAAAGTGACTTAAAACAAAATATTTTCTTTTCATTTATTTAAAATGTCAAGTCACAATGTGTTTGCTTCTTTTGAAAAAGTAATCATATACTTTTGAATGTAGCTATAACTTTGTGGTTATCCATTATAGATAAATGAAACAATTTAACTTTGTTTGAACCACTTTTATACTTTAGTAAATCCGACCGGTTTCAGAACGAACGTTCCTTCTTCAGGGCAAATGTATACTGATTTGACAGTTTTGAAATATCGATGGGAACAATGTATAATTATGGTAGGGGTGGAGCTGTTGCTAGGTATTAGGATTTACACAAGTATAAAAGTGGTTCAAACAAAGTTAATTTTTTTCATTTACAGTAATAATAGTTTATTACAGAATAAATTTATTTACATGCAGGGGTGGTGCAATACAATACATTCCATATTTTGAAATAACAAAATAGTAATTAAACACAAATTTATGCAAGCAGCCTTTTAAGGCGAATATTTGACCGTCTCCCGTCTCCAGATGGCCATCAGGGGACACCGTCTAGGCAATCCTGTCAGTGATGATTGTACGAGTATTATTCGATTGGCGTAGTCTGCGCCATAATCATCCCATGCGATGGCGGCAAAGTGCTCTGAAGGAGTGTACTTTTTCTGGAACATTTCCGTAGCGCTGCAGAATCTCGGTAGGCGGAATTATTAGCGATTTGCATTATTGTAAATAACTTTTAGCTAATTGCATTCGAATGCAGTGTAATCAACCAACAGTTCTGACAAATACAGCTATAGTCTGACATCAAGAGTCCCAACTGCTCCCGTTTGGAGCCAGTGAGACTATGTATCAATTGGCTGATGAAGGTAGTGGGAAAGGGAAGAAGATGGGACAGAGGAGGGTGGGGAAGTATCTGGCCAATCGGATCGGGTCACCAAACATAGCTAAATGCATTTCACGTAACGTTTCAATTCTGAATGTTGATCTTAGACCTGGGTGATACTGAGAGTATCTTCCATTCTGGAACATGCCGCAATTATGCTATATATTATTTTGGTTGAATAAAATTCTGAAAAACCGCACATTAACAAAAAATAAATATTGGCGTTGACGATTTCAAGCAAGTTTGTAATCTAGGAAGACGGATCTAAAGTGTAGATAGAAAATATTTTAAGACAATATAATGTTATCTATATACACGTTGATGTTTAATTATTATGCTAGCAATAAAAATAATAAAAAAAAACAGATTTAATTCAAAATAAATCTTCTAGCTTTTATTATCAAGCAATTATTATTGAATTGTGACTCTTATCGTACTGACATAATGCTCATGAATGAGCATGCTCATACCCCTCTACCCGCGAATCAATGAGCATTAAGGTGGTCCAAAAATTATTTTTTCTTATTTTTCATTTGGCCACCCCGTGAATTTGTTACACGTATTCATAGAAATAACATAGTAAAATTTCAGCAAGATAGCTCAAGTAGAAAGGGGTGCTCAATCCAGTGTTGTTTTTGAATTTTTTGTGTAAAATGCTTAATTTTTACTTTTTGCTACAGGCCATTTTCGTGTGTTAAACTATTAAATAAATATTAAAATAAACTACTGAAGAGTTTTATAGACAAATTTGAACAGTATTTGATACTTATTTAGTAGACTGTGAAGTGAATCAGTGTAGTAAAATGTGTTCATCTACGCGAAAAAAATACGAAATTTTTCTACTTGGGGTTCGAGATATTGAGCCATTGATGAGGCTTAATCAACATCCTACTCTGCGGCAAGTTTTACTACATATAAATGATTCCAAAAATGTGAAAGATTCCGCGCATGTACTTATTCAAGAACTTATAAAAGTATGGAGTAAATCTAGTTTTCCGAACAGACAACAAAATCACTGCATTGAAAAACTGATTAAGTTTCTTAAGAACTGGCTGCTATTGAAGAAAAATAGAGGAAGAAATTCTAAAGCACAAATAAAAGGAGAGTATTTGTTAAAAAAAGGACTCGACAAACTTTTTGATATTGCCCATGCAAGCGCTTTGAATTTGATAAAAATTGTGGAAGACAGAGCGTTTCTCATCGATCAAAGATGAGAACGTAAGATGATTATGACCTCAATCGACAAGAAACTAGAAAAGGTAAAAGAAAGTTCTATAAAAAGGAAACAAATATCTGAAGAATTGAAAGCAATGGCTGCTGAAAGTAATTCTTCATCTTCGGTGGTGTCGAGACAAGAGTTAGAACTTGAGTGCAGCTTCAGTAACACCTCTAGTAATGCTAGCATATTAGAAGATAAGTCCAAAGATGAGTTTGTAGTGAGTTGAGCTATCTACAAGTGACATATTTACACAATACGTTACCAGTGTGCTTGATCGTAATAAGATTTAAACTAATCAAGAAAGAAGAAAAACAAATTGTTCGATTTGTTAGTTATCATCTACACCAAAGTTTGAATCGAAGCGTCTTTGGCAGCAGATGCACCAGTAAATGACTTAAAACTTTGGAATAGCTTAAAATTGTACGAAGCCATTGATTCCGAAATCAGTAAAGCAGCTAGGGGTGTCTTAGAGCGTCACTTATGGTATTTGTCAAATGAACTAGTCTCATTTACCTTGTTTTCTGAAAAGCTGTCTGATGCTGAGAAACAGGCCCATTGTTCAAAAAATAAATTTTGATGGCGGTAATCGTTCAGTACGAGGTGATTCTGCTAAGCTTTCCTCAGAGGTTACATTAGAAGCTTTTGCAACACAAATAACGTTGAAAATGCTCTTAGTTCATGATATCAAGGACTCTTTCTTGTAATTACCTCCTAAGACATTTATTTATTTATTTTTCAGGTTCTCCATAAAACAGTTATACACCAAATTATTACGGAGAAGATCACAAAATTTAAGAGAAAAAAAGTCCAAGGGGGCAGTTTCACTATGCTGAGGCGTATGTCAAAAGATAGTTACTGAACTCTCTATAGGTAACATTGAAGATGTTAATGCTCAATGCAGTATCGTTAAGCAGTTGAATTGCTCTGTTTAATGGGGCATGGAATAACAATGTTGATTACCTTCAAGGCAAAAGCTGAGTCAAAAATTTGCGTGTTGTTAATGATACAGCGTAGGGAGGTGTTAAACTATTTGAAGATTACAACACGATACTCACTAAGAATGAGGAAAAAAGTAATTTTTACTTCATATCGTTGAACAAAACAGAAAAATCGTTTCTACTGAAACATTCAAAATGGAGTCAACAAACATAGTTTTGAAAGATTGTGACTAATATTATGTTAATTATTGCCTTTTTACCAAATTTTGTTCAAATTTAAATACGTTTAATACTTATTTGACTAAAATACTTGTAATATTAATAAACCTTAAATTACATGTTTTACTTAAAATCCAGAACTTTTGTCATAAGCTTCTAATTCGATGAGCACCCCCTTGTATATAAGATAGGGGGCTGAAATTTTTTACACATAATAAGAATGATAGGTGTAACAAATAAAATGGGTGGCTACATCTATATTTGAACAAAAAAAAAATTATATAAGCCTGGACCACCTTAATGAGCATGCTCACAAATCGACAGCTGGTTGGGCGAGGCTACATATTTGGGCGTGACACACATGGTACTAGGTATTATTTGTTCATTACTAGCAAGACAGTGTGCTACCAATGAGCATGTCTGTCAGTACCATTATTCTACGACTGCGATTGTACCTGAGACGTTTGGGTACAAACCTGATACTTCAAAAGTTTAACCGACCATTCAAATCAACAATAAAAAGTTTATCGCAGAAAGCAAACACTTTGTGGCTTGACATTATATAGAACTAGCAGACCCAACCACACGTTGCTGTGGCTAACGAAAAACAACGCCATTACCCAACCTTTATAAAATCCACACCCTGCCTGAAGGAGTACTTGAATTTCTCGGCTTTTCTCTACTATAATAAGCATGTGTTATACATAGAAACCTTACTCTTGAGTCATTCTATCTATTGGTGAAAACCGCATGAAAATCCGTTGCGTAGTTTAAAATATTTATGCGCACATACCATTTGAGCGACTTTATTTTATACTATGTAATGATGACGATGATGAAACAAGTATTTTTTTAAAAACCACTTTATTTTTATTTATATTTGTCGACCGGTTTCAGTTGACCTCAACCTTCTTCAGGAAAATATCAGTTTAAACCTTCATCAGGACAACCTTCTTCAGGACAATATCAGTTTATTTGTTTATTGTCCTGAAGAAGGTTGGGGTCAACCGAAACCGGTCGACAAATATAAATAAAAAATAAAGTGGTTTTTAAACAAAGTACTTGTTTCATTCTGTAAAAAGTTTAAATAATGGATGCAAGATTGTCGTCTTGTGAAATATTGAAGGGCTGTCTTTAGATAAAAGTTACAAAAACTTGCTTTTCACAAAATAATTACAATTAAAATAAAGCAACCATAATTAAGATTTTTTTTCGTCCAGACCCCGGAATAGTCAATTATTTAGCGCTGTGTTAAATCTAGAAAAGTTTCTTTGCGAATAAAAGTCGGTAGGTACCTACTGCGAGAGTCCGAGTCGAATCTCGATACTTTTCACGGAAAAGTGTTCGCTCCGATAAATAATTTGTTTATTTTCTAATTTGGAAACTTTTAATCAAATCCCGATTCTAGTTAACCGGAACTGCCGATTGAAAGGAAAGTTTGACGATTTTTTTAGCCACTCGGTGGAAGAGTGGGTAGTTGGTGGGACTTTTCAGGGCTGAGAGCAGTTCAAATTTATTTCTTACTTTCCTTAGCTTTCTTTTTGAAATATTCTAATGATCGAGCCTATACTGGTGGCCTCACCCAAACGCCTTGTCATCGACAGTTGTTATTGTAGTAATAACCTTGCAGTTTTTGTATTGTGTATATGCAAACAATAATGTTAACTAAAATTATAAAATTTGCCGTATAGAAACCTACATTATACATTTATAAAAAACTATAGATAAAATTGCGAGAAACAATTTGCAAAAAATTCTGCCTCAATACAGGTTCACCTAGTGAGGCAGAAAAAATTAATTAAACCTTTGTATTCCAAATCAACGAGCGTGGGGTGGTTTCGTTTGTGTCTATTTTTATACTATTTGTTGTGGTTTTTTAGGTTATAATGTTATATTTGATATTTGTTATTACGAACATTAAATATCAATGATTGGTTGTTCAAACTTCATAGTATTTTCACAAACTAATGATTCCGCTAAAATATGTAGAAGTTTTAAAGTTAATTTTTCTGGTTCTGATCAACGAATTAGACTAATTTGTTTGCTTTTCGGAACAACTCATGCAGGTCTCTTAGAAATCGTTGAGTCTATCTACTGTCATGGTTAGGTAAGGAATGATTTAAACGGTTCCATGCCAACTCAGAATGAAACCAACTCAGAAACACCTCAGAAAGGTCATTAAAAGCTATGAAAAAATAATTTCAAAATAGCCGGTAACCCTAACCTAATTTAATCTATTTAACCAATCAAATATATTTTTTATCATCACTCTTAATGACCTTTTTGAGGTGCTTCTGAGTTGGTTTTATTCTGAGTTGTCCAGTCACCGATTTAAACGGTGTTAGATACAGAAAACACCACGCTATATTAATCTTTTAAAGTTGACCACAAAATAATTAAATGTTCACCTTTTTGACACAAAAGTTTCCGATGGTAATTTTAAAGAAATTTATGAGATTTTGGGAATTAATTAACTATTTTTACGTGACATGACAAAAAATGAGTTGACTATAACGTTTATAATACATGGCCAAATAAAATATGTACCTTGAGGTGATTTTCACAAACATCCAAGTTCATCCAAGTATTATTAAGTGTATGAAATTCTTTTCGTTGTAAGTATGTTTTGTTTGAAAAAGCATAAAGTGAGCCATTTTTAAAACTTTTGTTATCTTTTCATTAAAAAAGTTTATATATTTAAAAATCGTATGTTTATTTCGGATTATAACATTTCAAAGAATATAATTTTCTTTCCAAATAGTTTTAGTTTTCGGATGCGTTCAGAAATATTCCATTTATTTGGATTTTAATGCAAAGCGAAAATATTCTGATCTACTGACAGAGTATGGTCGAAGCCAGAGTGGTTAAAATCGTGTAATTTTAATATTTTATAGAGCAAACCTAAATATATACGTTTGTCTAAGGAGGTAGCGCAACACGGCATAACACCACAAAAACAAACAATGAAAACAAACCTAAATAAATACTTTTTAAGATTTTCACCGCCAAAAGTATAAAAATATAAATGACGTCCGAAACGTTGGCTAAAGAAGGAGGTAGCGCAGCACGGCATAACACCTCAAAAACAAATAACACAAACCTAAATAGTTCGAATTTGGCTATCGCATAGTAAACAATGTCATGCTTTTTAAACTCATTTCAATCGGGCGAATTCAAGTAAGTATAAAAAAACGAATATTTTCTTATTTATGCGATTGTTTGTTGGAGATATTCATTTTTTTGGTAATTTGTTAACCAAAGTTTGTAACTTGTAAGAAAAAAATTCTACACATCAAACATCAAGTCCAATTTTACCAGACACTTTAAAAAAAGACAATTTTCAAGTAAATCTAGTGTCGCGCTAGCCGCAGCCCTTTAAATGCCCAGGGGAGTAGTCCAGGTCAGGATGAACTTCAATTGAATTCCCCTTCCAGAGGCGAACTGTCGGTGTCCTAATGGTCCGAGATAGTGTCTTCCTAACAATGTTTTCTGGAAAAAAACTTCTCCGATTCCTAGATAATTTACCCACAAGTTCAATTGGAAGTAATAGTGGGACTTATTTATTTTGGTACACTAATAATAATATCAGCTTACCATCAAATGACTAAACTTTTGTAAAAGATTCATGAGATTTAAAAAATATATATATTTGTTCGTATTATCGTATGCCATATGGGCTCTTACAAATACGTGATCTACGTAATAATTTTGTGGAACAGTAATAACTAACTAACTAACTAACCATCACGCCGTTTCTCCGCAGGGGTAGGCAGAGAGGACGGGCCGCCAAAAAACTTGGTCTTGGCACACAATCTTTGCCTCATTCACATCCATACGTCGTCTCATTTTTCACACACACTCTTCTATTATTCTGACTCTTGACATGGCCCAACTCAAGTATCTGATTAATTTGATCGTACCATGTCTTCCTCGGGCGTCCCCGACTTCTTTTACCATTTTCATTTGTGTCATATATACTCCTTACAATCCTCGTATATTCGATCTACATGGCCAAACCATCTGAGCGTCCCTTTCTCATTGCGCTTAGGTACATCAGCCTTGCATTCTTTGCGGATCTCCACGTTTCTCACACAATCGTACATGGTTTTACCGCACATGCGCCTCAGGGATCTCATTTCTACAGTTCTGTATTTAAAATTTTAGCAAAGAATGGTCAGACTTTCGGAACGCGAAACACGCCGACAACGCATTTCTTTCACATTTGCGTCGTATATTCTTTTTACGCTACTTTCGTTATTCATTCACTCTACATGCCCACGAGGGTCCCTTTCTCAATCTTAGTCATTACGCTTACATCGGCCTTGCATTCTTTGCGGATCTCCAAAATTTTCACACGATCATACATGGTTTTACCACACGTACGCCTCAGGGATCTCATTTCAACAGCATTCAGTCTACTTTCATCCTTCCTCTGCCAGTTCCATGCCTCACTGCCATAAATCAGGGTAGGTATAGGTAAAACATCTTAAGTTGGAAGCAATAAAAATGCTTAGTATTGATGTATTGGTCTATCTGTGAGAACGTCAAGCGACGCCCACAAACCCGATAAGGCTCTCTGTCTTGCTTACGCCCACTTATTGTAACTAGTTAGAAGAGAGGAAAGTTTTACGACACCCTTTTGGGGCTGTATTTACAGGATGTCCTATTCATTCGGTTCGTAATTTGATTTAAACATACGTGCACCTACATTTCGCAAGTGACAAAATCAAATTTTTAAATTTGAAATAATAAATAATTTTCATTATTTTTAATTCGAATCTTTATTAGTAGATTTACAGAGTGTTTGTAAAGTGTTTGTAATATTTATTACGATATCATGGAGTCCTGTTACGAAACGGAACATGGCAAATCACTGAATGGACCAACTCGTGAAATTTTATTCCGTATGTTTAATTATTTTACTTACTCATAATGTTAAAAATGGTGGTCAACTTTTAAGCATAAATGACTTGTATGATTTGACGTCTAAAGCAACTGGAGTATCACAGACTAGTACCTATTCAACAGTTAATCTTTTATACATTTGTGTTAGTAATCTGTTACATTTTAGATAATATACGTATAGATAGTTGCTGATGATGACTGATACATAATTAAATAATTACTGTGGCTGATGATTGCTAACACATAATTATAAAAAATAAATAATCCATGAGCAGCCAACTTTTAAAGCACAGATTTTGGAAATCACACTTCATTTCAACATTAGGTTCTTGGTTTAGGTAAACCAAGTAATTCATGCGTATTGAGTTTTAAACGAAACTTTACAAATGTCAAATCCGTACAAAAAATGGCGGAAATGGAGATGTTTTATATGGGAAATTTTTAACTTTGAAAACCGAATTTTAATGCATGTTTTTCCATCTATCCCGACCGAAACCGATGTTTCTTTTGGTAATTAAGTTTAACAGTCATTTACTTTTCAAAATCTATGCATTTTAAACGTGTAGCGGCATGTGGCGGCTTGTAGATTATTTACTTTATAAAATATTATCTATATGTATAAGTATGAATATTATAATAAATTAATCTTTTTAAATAACACAATATTTTTTTAACCTTGTTGTTAGTTATGAATACCCATTTGAATTCAATCCTGAAGATTATCACATTAAGTTAATAAACATATTTTCTTCCTAAACCTTCAGTATTTCTACAAAAATGTTGTAAAACAAAATTGGTTTTATGTTACCGATTTAAACACGCTTTGGATTCGAATTCTCAATTGTGAAATAATTATTAATCGCTTTTTTGTTAAAAGCCTAAAACGAAACACGCTGTATGAAAGTTTTGCATCTGTGTGAGTACTGTGATGGAGTCAACTTAACTTGCGAGACCTATACTAGGACTCATTGTGGACTGCTAGCTTCGCTTTCTTTGACAGCTTTTTTTTATAATGGAGTATTATATTTTTTTTTTATTTTAGTTTATTTAGGAAACAAACAGTTATACATATTTTATTAATAAAGTAACATATTACATTTTTCCGCTAAATTTTATAATATATATATAAAAACATAGATTAAAACATTAAAGAAAACATAAAGTGGTAGAAAAAAAAGAAGAAAAAAAAATATATTCAACAGAAATGGAAAAAAAACACACACAAATTAAAGCATATGGGATATATATAAATCATCCAAATATTATTATTATAATAAAAAGAAGGAAAACCAACATAATGAGAATGAAAAAAAATAAAAAAATAACATGCGGCAGGGGTGGAGAGTTCGTAATTAACAATTTGTTTTAATTTTTTCTATTATGGATTTAATAAATTGGCCTGAGGACAAATGGAAAATATCAGCGTCGTAAAAGATATCATTGTATTTTGTGCACGTCCTTCGGAGAAATGAATGTTGTGTGTAATTTGTTTTTGAGTGTGGGATGTGGAATAGTTGGTTTGATCTTGTGTTTCTTATTGGACAGTGGAAATTAATGTGTTCTAGAAGATAGCTGTTGTCAACAACGTTGTTAATGATTTTGAATAAAAATTTTTGGTCGGTTATATTTCTTCTATCTTCTAAAGATGATAAATTATGGAATGTTAATGAGTCTTTTAGGTTTTCTGAAGTTCGAAAGGATTTAAAGTCTTGTTTTTTTTTTTTTTTTTTTTTATTGTAATATAAAAAAATATGAGATACATATATATATACATATTTTACAAAATTTTATATTAAAGGTCGTATTTAGTCATGTATACCTTATCAGAAAAGAGGAGCTCTTGTGCCAATAGGTATTTCAATATCTTTTTTTGAATTATTTCTAACCTTTCAATGTTTACTTTGTATTGAGGATTCCATATGACTGACCCGAATTCTAATATTGAGCGAACAAAAGAGACGTACAGTATTTTGATTACGTGTGGTGACCTAAATGGTTTGGTCACTCTTATGATGAATCCTAGAAGTTTGTACGCCCTGTCACAGATAGAATTTATATGTATTCGGAAAGACATTCCGGAGTCCATTATTATTCCTTAGTCCCTCACTTCACAACATCTTTTTATCTCTACATCAGGGTTTCCCAAACTGTGTTCCGCGGAACACCAGGGTACCGCGGAGCCTGAATAGGGGTTCCGCGAGAATTTGTCGGAAGAATTTCATTTGATATAGAATACACATATTCATATTTCAACTCGTATTGATATTATTCACATGAAATTATTATCTGTATGAATATTTCACAATAGTTCTTATGTTAGGTATTAGACACAGCTTCTTTCTTACGGTAGAGAGGTAGAGAGACTAAGCTTTATGGAAGTTGAAAGATCCGTTTATGTGGTTACCGCAGTAAATCTTCATTTCGCATACTAAAATTTTTTTTGAAATTTTTTACCGTGTTTTTAGTCAATAATCATAGGTATTCATAACATCTGTGTGATCTGGAAACAATAACAACGGGATAACGGACCTGCTTGTCTTTCACGAAATTTCTTTTCCCAAGGAACCCACCTACATTTTTTTTCGAAATCGACTTTACCTGAAAGTAAAATAATGTACAAATCTACCTGTTTTACAATATCCTTGATAGCAATTAGTCGAAACATAAATGCGCATGGTGCCGTAAATGTTGGTGAAAAAATCGAGTGAAAATAGTTTGTGGAAAATAATCGGTTATCAATGAAATATCGAAAGTCTAAAGGAGAACACAAACTTCATATCAAATAAATATAAGTGTACTCGTTTATCCACATTTCGAAATCAAAGGTTGGATCCATAATCATAAATTTGTAGAAAAAAAATTGAAAATAATTTTAGCAACAAGGAATGATTTTAGTTTTCAGGTACATTTTTGAGGCGGCTACCCAGAGGAAAAGCACTATTGAAACTTTGTGAACTTCGAAGTGAGTCATTGGTATTGTTGAATGCCCAAAATAATTCAGGGAAAAAATTTGTTGAAGATCAAATCCTTCATTTCTGATAAAACTTGCGTATCTGGCAGATATTTTTTCCAAGTGCAATGAAGTTAACTTACAAGGAAAAAAATATTACAATTTGTATACAAGATTTTTATACAATTTTTTTGTGAGATATAAAATTGCATCTTTTGATAAAAAATTTAAATTTTCTAAATTTAATCTGTTCAATCTAATCATTTTGATTGTTTTCCTGCCTTACAGGAATGTTCGAACGAATTAAAAAAAATTAAGTATATGAAGAGGTTTCCAAAGAAATTTTAGAACACCTACATAACTTGAAAACGACTCTTTTGCAATATTTTCCGAAAGCTAGTAAGGACGATTCCTAAGTTCGGAATCCGTTTTCCGTGACAGCTATAAACCAGTAGGCTTAAGCGCAAGTGAGTATGAAAATCTAATTGATTTAATTAGTGACTCTGACTTGAAACAAAAATAAAAAGATATAAAAAATAATAATAGTCAGCTTTTCAATGATTTCTTGGCGAATTTATCAAAATAAGCTATTGTTGTTCCGTTTTCTACAAACTATTTATGTGAAGTGGGATTTTCTAATTATGCTGCAACAAGTCAAAAATACCACACCAGATATTAGAATTCAACTTACCAATATTTTGTCCGATATCAAGAAGATATAAAATTCACGGACTCAAATTCATCAATGTCATTAGGTGCTTAATTATTCCAATTTTTTGTCTATATTTCCATGTCTATTGTAGTCAGTGGCGTAGGTAGCATGGGTGGCACCCGGGGCGGAAAACGTGGTGTCACCCCCCCCCCCCAATTTCGACTTCACGAATGTGTAGAATTTCAGAAATAGGCTATTTTCGTCTATAAAAATACCGTCAGGCACAAAATTCTCCCCGTTTTCTGACATCATTCCACTGGGAGCCATAGATCTACGAAAATAGAAATAACACCGTATTCAATATTTTTGTGACAATATCATTCGTAAATTCTTTTTCCACGGTCGGGTGTAACCTCCCGTCGGGTGTAGTGTCACCCCCCCGTCGAGTGGCACCCGGGGCGATCCGCCCCCCCTCGCTACGCTACTGGTTGTAGTTTATATTTTGTTTATTTACTAAATAAATAATTTGTTTAATAACTTTTTTTTAATTCTTACAACAGGAATTTCCCAACCTAAAAAATAAACTAAGGGTTCCGTAAAAATTTACGGGTTTGCAAAGTGTTCCATTACAAAAAAAGTTTGGGAAACCCTGCTCTACATCATTGATTTTGTACGGGAATATTAGGGAGTTTATGCTTTTGGTGAATGATATTGTGTTACATTTTTCCAGATTAAGGAACAGTTGGTTGTTCGCACAATATATTCCAAGCCTATTGATATCATCTTGCAATTCTGGCTGTCATTAATATTAGTGATTTTTTTGTAAATTTTAGTGTCATCAGCAAAAATTTGGAATTTGGAATTTTTAAAGCATTTTACCTATATCATTGATATATAAAATAAACAAGAGAGGTCCGAGATGTGATCCTTGCGGGATTCCTGAAGGTATATTGTAAAAACGCGAGGAGAAATCCTTAGCTCTAACTGCTTGACTTCTGTTTGTTATATACGATTTGATCCATCTGAGAAGGTCACCATTAATCCCGATTTTTAACAGTTTCTTCAGAAGCAGGTCAATGTTAATTTTATCAAAGGCTTTTGAAAAATCCGTATAGATAGAGTCTACTTGATTTTTACCACCCATATAATTCAAAATAAAATCTGTGTATTCCAGAAGGTTTGTCTCGACCGACCGTTTCCTGAAAAAGCCGTATTTATATTATTATATATTATTTATATTTATATAGGGTAAATGCAGGTAACTCCATTAATGGAGTTTCAATATCTCTATCCCATCTCTCGTAAACATACTACCCAGAAACGTAAACTCTTCCACCTGCCCCAAATCTTCATCATTCACAACTATATTGCACACTGTTTTCATACTATCTCTTTCAAACACCATGACTTTCGATTTAGACTTATTTACATTCATCATTAACTCACTCTTCATACATACTTCGTTCATCATTCCATACTGGTAGAAATTAGTACCGCATCATCAGCATACAGTCAAATATGCTATTTAAATGCTAATAACACTCCACTCAAACATGGGGAAAAAACTTAAAGAAAATGAAAATAAACTGAATGAAGTGATTAAAAAAAATACCGATCTCGAAAAATGGAACCGAACACTAGAATATCGAATTCAAGAAATGGAACAAACCGAAAAAAATTGCAATGTAGAAGTGTTTGGTCTAGAAATGATGCAAGATGAAAATATACGAAAAACCGTTCAGAAAATTGCTGAAAAACTGAACACCGATAGTAAAAATATAGAAAAGGTGTGGAGACTTCCCAAAAGAACGGACTCCAAGCCGGCCAACGTTATTGTTAAGTTCACGCACCAAACATTCCGAGACGAATGGATACAAAAAAAGAAAACTCTACTGACAAACAATGATGTATATAAAAATGGAAATAACGGCCGAATATACATAAACGAAAATCTGACTAAAGAAAAAAAAGAACTCCTATACAATACAAAACAATTATTGAAAACTAAATTTAAATTCATATGGGTTCAAAATGGCAAAATATTAATTAGAAGTGAAGGTGAAGGAAAAATAATACACATTAAAAATGAGAGTGACATAGACAAACACATCTAAAATTAAATTAAAAACGCCTTGCAACTCTGAGCCCTTAAATTATCAAAACCTCGCCATGGAAGTTTCAACACTATTTGAAACTCATACATTTATCAAGCATCAAAATTTGGATACCTGGACATACGACACGAAGATCAAAATGAGCCCCCATCATAATCTAAAAGAAGGCAAACTTCAAGAAGATGGACCGCGAGCCTCCGGTAACAAGATCCAACCGAGTAGATGCAGAAGGTCCTCAGCCAAGCCACACTTCAAGACAAGGCGACTTAATTTTAAACTGTGTTATAATATAGAAAATCCACGTAAAAATAGAAATGGATGATTACATTATTCAACAACTAGAAAAAAAAAAATTACGTTCAAAATTTAATTTTTGACAACACAAATGACTGTAACACAATACTTGAAATGACTCCTAACTCCTTTACCGTAATACATTTAAACATACGATCCATAAAGAAAAATTTTGACCATTTTCTAGTAAACCTAAATTTATTAAAAAAAAACCAGACATAATCATACTGACTGAAGCCCATTTAAACATTAACTCGATCGTTCCAACTCTCCCCAATTACATCAACTTTCAAAGTTCACATTATATTAATAAGAATAGTGGTATTGTAATATACACTAAAGCAATATATAAGGACGTATGCTTTGCTGAAATAAATATGACCAATGCAAACTGTATTATTATAAAATTGAATATTAATAATAAACTGCATATACAAATAATGACAGTCTACAGGACACATTCAGCTGTAATACCAACTTTTATAACCGAACTGAATGATATTATCCTAAACAATAAATGTGCAAACAATTTTCTAATTGGTGATGTTAATATAAACATTGCTGAAAATAACCATACTATTGAAAAAGACAATTATATAAACATGATGACCGCTTTAAACTTTAAACCCTGTATAAATAAGTATACTAGAGAATTTAACAATCAAATGCCATCGTGTATTGATCATATATGGTGTAATTCCAACTACACTGATAATCTCAAAACAATAATATGGAGAAACAACATAACGGACCATCATACATGCATACTAAACCTAAATATAGAAAAACAAAAAATAAATAAAGACTCTGCCATTCCAAAAATAAAAATAAATCAACAAGAACTATATGAAAAACTGTCTCACGAATCGTGGGAATCTGTACTTACCACAGAAGATGTGAATATAAGTGCATCACAATTTCATGACACCTTTCAAAAACATATAAAAGATTCAAGCTATGAAATACCGAACAAAACATATAAAAATAAATTTCATAAACTTAAACCATGGATCACTCATGGCCTCGTGGTTTCTATACGAGAAAAAGAAAAACTATTTAAACTAACTAAAAAATATCCACTAAATAATCCAATCATCTCATACTTTAAAAAATACAGAAACAAACTAACGGCACTAATTAAAACTACCAAAGAGGAATTTTATAAACAAAAGGTATTGAATTCAGGAAACAACAATAAACAAATTTGGAAAACCATAAATGAAATAATTGATAAAAAAAGGAAAACAAGTGACATTTTAAAGCTACGTATTGATAACAATATGGCACAAGTTTTGGATAACCCTGAACAATGTGCAAATGCTTTCAATACATTTTTTTCTAATGTCGGAAAAAATCTCGCAAGCAAAATAACTAATATCGTAGATAATACCACATCTACCGCAGAAAATGATGTAACATCATCAAAAAAAACCATAGGAAAATTCGATACGGTAACTGAACAAGAAATTGTTGATATAATAAAAAACCTAAAAACTGAATCAGCACCAGGGTTTGATGGGATCACTGTTGAAAATCTAAAGACACATCTTAACTTTTTGAAAAAGCCTATTACATATATTATAAACAATAGTCTTAAAAAGGGTATCTTTCCATCAATATATAAAAGAACTATTATTACACCGATTTATAAATCAGGTGACTCTAAAGAAATTAATAACTACCGACCTATATCAGTATTATCAAATATCTCAAAATTTTTTGAAAAGGTAGCTAAAAAGCAAATACAAAATTTTATTGGAATTAATAATATACTGAGTGACCAATAATTTGGTTTTCGCGCAAAAATAACCACACAGGACGCAATCATAGATTTAACAACAAAAATACATCAAGCACTAGACAAAGGCAAAAAATCTCTTGCAATTTTCATAGACCTAAGGAAAGCCTTTGACAGCATAAGTCACAAAAAATTACTATACAAGCTTAACGAAATCGGAATTATAGATAACGCTAACACATGGATAGAAAGTTTCCTTAACTCTAGAAATCAATATGTAAAAATAAAAAACATTCTTAGTGAACCGAGTACAAGCGACTTTGGAATACCACAAGGCACGATTTTGGGCCCTCTTCTATTCATCTTGTATGTTAATAATATCTTTGAATTACCAATAACAGGAAAACTTGTTTCATATGCAGATGATACTGCAATTATATTCCAAGCAAATTCATGGAATGAACTTGAAATAACTGCTAATCATGATATTAATATCTTGAAAGAATGGTTTGACGAAAATTTATTAACATTAAACATTGAAAAAACCTATTATATACCTTTTGGTATAAATAACAAAAAATCTCCTCCTATCGCCTTAAATATTAAAATTCATTCAAAAAAATGCACCACTAAAATATTAACATGCCAAAATAATGACTGTCTATTCATAGCAAATAAAAAAGAAATAAAATATTTGGGTGTAATAATAGATAGTAACCTTAAGTGGAAGACTCAAATTACCAATACTATAAATAGATTAAGAAAACTTATATACATATTTATTAATTTAAGAAATATACTTAACTTAAAAATTCTTAAAAATATATACTATGCTCTAGCCCATTCGATAATACAATACGGTATTGTTGCATGGGGAGGAGCTTACAAAACCTCAATTTTACCGTTGGAAATTACTCAAAGATTAATAATCAAAATTATTACTAAGAAACCATCAGATTATTCAACCTCTCAACTTTTTCAAGACTTTCAAGTCCCACCTCTAAAAAATACATATATAAAAAATACACTGCTTCAAATACACAAAGACTATTCTAATAAGTCGCACCATGCCATGGTCCGCGTTGAGAGCAATAGGCAAAACACAGTGGGTCGCTTGTGTACGCCATTAATGCATACCAGTTTTGCACAACACTACTACACGTACAATGGAGTGGTGTGGTTTAATCAACTAGCAATAGAGCTGAGATTAGAACCTGACTACAATAAATTCAAAAATAAATTAAACGATAATATCTTAAATAATTTAGCCACTTAGAACCGCATAACCTTTAATTAACAATACTTATTCAAAAATTTATTTTAAATTATTATTTTTTTTTTTTTTTATATTATTTTATTTTTTTTACACATTCGATTTATGTAAGTACGTAAATATAATGTATGTGTTATAATTTTAATTTTTTTAATTTAAAAATATATATATATATATTTTTCTCTTCCCTTTACACACGAGTAGTTACACTCTCGTAAAGGTTATATATTATATACATATATATGTTTATACTGTTTATAATCAATGTTGCATGTTAGTATTTAATGATTTGAGTTTAAACCGTTTGTAACCTGAAAATGTAATTACTCATGATTATATTACATGTATATGTATATAAAAACTAATAAAAAACTAATAATAAAAAAAAAAAATAAATAAAAAAAAAATAAAAAAAAAAAAAAAAAAACTATATGGAACCCATGCAGAAAAGTAGTATTATGCTAACATCGATTTCCATTATTGAGGTATATTATTTAGCCTTCGTTTAAATATATTTCATGCAGTTGAACACATATACCACTTCCGAGAAAGTATGCATTCGTAAGATCTGCAATCCAGTTTTAACCGGAATTACGAATATTTGAAGAGAATATTATCTTATATAAAACAAAGTCAGGTTAGTTACGATCTGCAAAGAGAATTTTATCTTATATAAAACAAAGTCGGGTTAGTTAAGATCTGTAAACCAGTTTTAACCGCAATTTCGAATATTTGAAGAGAATCTTATATATATAAAACAAAGTCGGGTTAGTTACACCATTTATAACTCGAGAACGGCTGGACCGATTTTTATGACAATTGATTTTTTGGATTTTTCTCCGCCCTTAATATCAGAATAATTATTAAATCATCGCAAAAATTCACGAAAAAAATAATTATGAAGAAAATTCTTTTCCTCATATATTTTGTATGGAACGAATTCTCATCATTTGAAAGAGCTGCAGGAATAAGTACAATATTGAGTAGTGAGTGAATTTCAAAAAATCAAAAAAGTCATATGTCAATGCCCTGATTGTTTTGCTTTTGTTCTTAAAAATATAATGCTACCCCTCTTTCTTACACACTAAATGTCAACAGCCAAAAATGGGACAAACAATGAACGAGTGAACGCATGTCTGCACCCATCCAGGAAAAATACAATCTTACTAATATTATAAACGCGAAAGTTTGTATGGATATGTATGTATTTGTAACTCTTTCACGCAAAAACTATTGAATGGATTTTAATGAAACTTTACAATAATATATTCAGCTCATACATCAGAATAACATACAGGCTATATGTTATGGTGAGCTCTGGCGTCATGAAATTTATATAAATGAAAATGTGTGAATTTCATATATTTTAGCGGCAGGGTCGAAAGGCAGGGGGAAGGGGAACGGGGCAGGTGGGGTTCGCGGTGAGGGAAGAGACAAGGGAGAGGGAAGGCGGAGAAGGTGGAAGGGAACGGGGAAGCACGAGAAAGGACATGCAGGGAGAATCAATTTATTTCTTTGAATGGCATTGCAACGCATGCCGGGGCCAGCTAGTTCGTAATAAATTAGCAATACATTTTTCTCCGTGCAGTTTCTACATCTGTGAAACATTTTGTAGTCTGAGATAGAGTTGCTGTTTTTTAAATTTTTGTTACGGTTTATTATGTGTTTGGTGGGTGTTTTAACTCACTATTTAACCAATTGGGGATCTTTGATGAGATTGATTGATTTGAGTTGGGGTGAAAAGATTCAAGTTTATTGTTTCATTTCTGTTTTTATCTAAAAAGGACCGATCGTAAAAACCAATGTAAAAATTAAATTCATTCATACTTATTTTGAAAATATTTTTGTTATTGTGTAATTCATGTGGAGTAGGTTGTGTCAAATATTTCAACTTTTCAATTCAGAAATGCCTAATATCTCAAAAGTTGCGTCTTAACAAAGAAAATGAGAACTGCATTTAAATTCATATTTTTAAAAATGATTATTATTTCGCTAAAATGCATTGAAAATCAGAAAAAAAACTGAAAATATATTTTTAAATAATAAATCATTTTTTTACAAAAATTTACATTTTAACGTTTGCTCGTTATTAAGAACTGCTAACAATTTGGGAGGCGGGAATGGGTACCGCCGCCCCGGGAACCTTTATTGGATAACCAACACCTCTGCCATAGGTCACCCCAAGTGGTTCGCTACGTTTGGTGATTTAGCAGCGGTGCCCGGGTTCATGGGGTGAGGTTTGTCTAGGTCTTGGAGGCGGATGACTAAGACACACTGAACCCCAGATTCCTACCCACCCCTTAAACCCTTTTCCTTCCCAGAACTCTCCTCTCCTTCCTTTCCTTAAAAAAACCCTCCACACAGCATCCCCAAAGATGACATAGGCCCTGAGGGAAATTGTTTTCCTCAGGGCCTCCTGTGTGGAGCTCATGTAAAAAAAAAAAAAAAAAACTGCAAATAGCTGACAAAAATGAAAAAAATCTAATTTATGAATACAAGTAAGTCTACTGATTTTATCCTGAAAAATTGTTATTTTCCCCTTTTATATTTTTGACAATATGTTTAAAATACTTATAAAAATATGTTTTTTGCGTTCTGCGGTTTTGAAATAAAAATTAAGTTTGCTACAAAATGTAAAATATGGACCCTTTGTTCTATTTTTTTCCCAAATCACGAAATCTATTTTTTTTTCAAAACTTCCGGCAATTTTGGCGAGCTAATAGTGAACACCAATTTTTTTTCTTTTTTTACGTTTTCGAATAACTACAGATCATTCGCAAATTTTGTGACCCCAGACGTTAAAAAATAATGCAATTTTTTTTTCTGGAGATCGACACCAGGTAATGTGGAGTCGTAGATACTCTCAATATCGTCATGGTGGAAGACCATCACCGTTCAGAATCTAAACATTGCTTTAAATGGTTCCAGATTTGAAGAGCTAAGTATTTTCCCACCTTTCTCTGCCACCTCTTACTCCTCCCAACGACAACATAGCTCGATTAGAGATGCCCTCGTCTCACTTGTTCCAGATGGCTGGGGCAGTTGGGAGACTTCTGCGTAAAAAAAATGATCGAGCAGAAACATCTTATCGCAACAATAAAATTCTGCTAGGTTATAAATAAAATAAATTAGGAACTGAATTGTAAGATTCTTTCCATTCTTCCTTTATCGCCTTTACACTTTACTTCGCTGATTCTGCGTACTTCACAACATTCCCCCATTGTAGGGTGCCACATTTCCACTAGCTCCAAGCAGTAGACCTCTTGTGTAAAAGACGCAAGAAAAAAATAAGCGATCCGTTAGACGAAATCAAATCTTTTAAAACGTCAACTGAATATTTCATTTATTAGCAGGAATGCGTCTCATTTTTATTTGACGCCAGAAAACCTTTTTTAAATAGCAAGTCTTTACTTTCAATTCGTGCACCCCTTAAGTTGTAAGAACATTCCTTACTTTCAGCGGACCCTTCCGAATGTCCCTTTTGTAATTCATTTCACGACGTCTGAAACATCAAATTCGGACTCCTTCTGTTCGGAGAATATATATTATTTCGAGATTCCTTCACATATCAAAATCACAACAAACCAAAGATAAGACTTGGCTCAAACTTTGTCCATTTCTTTAGTTTGGCAAATGGGAAAATATTAGCCACTGAACCAAATTAATTATAATAAATTAATCATTACGTTGATAATTTTTAATAATAGATAACTCATTCTGTTCTTTGAATACGTTTCGAGATTCCTTCACCCACACGTATCGAAGAAATCAGAACAAACCTAAGATGGCTCAAAGTTGGTGCGTTTTTCAAGTCTGAAAAATTGAAAAATCTTAGCTGCATGAACAAACTAATAGTTATAAGTTATGGTTATAATTTTTTACACAATGTTGACTATTTTCTTTTAATTAAAAATAACTTATTTTAAGAAGAAATTACTAATGATATGTAAGGTTTAAAAAATGTCCTTGGATGACACATATTTCAAATTAAATAAAGGAATCAAAGATGAATGTCACCTCAATGTGAGGAATAATATCATGTGTATGCATATACATGGATGCATATGTATATATATGTATGTACTTATTTATGTATATATGTATGCATATATATGTACCCGTCTCAAACAGACATCGTCTAGTGAGGCGGGTGACTTACTTGTTTGTACATGATAATGTTATTTCAATAAACGCCCGGGTTGCCGGCAATCAATTAAAAAAATTGTCAGTCGCAGTCAAAACAAGGCAAAATACGAGAATATTACTAAGTAATTATAATTATTATATTTTTTATTATTTCTTGCTAGAGCAATCCCGACACAGTTACAGAACTCATTTTAGGACAGGAGGAACATACATTTCATGGGTGAGAGGAAATAGTTACAATTTTACGTAGGAATTTAGAAATTAAAAATACAACTTTCACAAGAAACAACAATAGAAAACAATTAAAGGAAAAAGAAACAAGGTTATACAAATATGGATGATTACAATTAAATGGAAAAGAAAGAAAGGGAAAAGAAACAAGACAATTGCATATGACAAGAAAATTACATAATTTCATCCTTAACGTTTCATACACTGTTTGAAAATGTACCATATTATTGCATAAAATGCTGTCATCATTTACCTGCTGACAAACTACATAAGTAGTTTAGTAGGTTTGAATGTTAACATTTAAATAAAAAAAAAATAGAATACATCGTTTCAGGTAAGAATTAAAGGTTTTAACATTAAAAGAATGGTTTAAGTTTAAATGGTCATTTACCTACAAATATATCAAAACTTAACAGCTTGCAAAAAAAAACTTCAAAACTGACTCTGTACAGTAATGCCGAAAAAAATGCGAAAAAAGCTAGTGTGAGGATTTAAAATAAATTGCGTTGAATATCACTCATGGTACCTACTTTTAGCTACCAAATTTAATAAATTTATTGATTATTGAACTTGGTGGAAACAAGTTTTTTTTTAACTTTGTGCTATAAGCACTAGGTAGGTAGGTACAGGAAGATTGAAGTACTTTTAATTCCCGCACCAAATTATTTTAGAAGAAAAACACTTATGCCCGGCACAAAATCGACTCATTATTCGTCGTTATATTCGCAAGCACCCCTTCCTTGGCACCCCTCATTTGTAGATGCTTCTTACAAGAAGTAAAGGCCAAGTTGCATCGCAAAATTGTACGAATAACATATTTGGTTTTGTTATCATAATAATGAAACAAGTTGTCTAATATAACCAGTTTGACTGTAGAACGAGAGGGTTCACGTGAGTTTACTGCAAATGTTTCTCTGAACAAAGAATGTACTCACTAAACCTCGAAAAAACCTTTAGTCAAGAAGTTGGATGCCTTCGAAATATGTTTATACCGTAGGATAGTGACAATATTTGCTTCCACACCGTTCAATATTTGAAAATGACAATAGTGACAATCTTTATGAAAGTGACAATATTTACTTCCACTGGGCTGCCATCAACGCTGTTTATGTTACACATCATCGATATCATTGAATGTGTTCCAATTCATTGCTGGGCTGAGATTGCTACACTAGCCCCCTTACTTACCCTTACGATATTCATACAGATCGGGAAGTTTTGAGACAAAAAGTTAACCACCATCTCGAGAAGGTTTGTGTCTAGTGTGAGGCCAACCTGGTCAGATTCGACTTCTCAAAAACCCAAGGGTATCTGATTTCAGCAAAGAGCGAGATCAATGACTATAGATACAATTTGATAGAAGCATCAAACCCACTAAAGATTCCATTGAAATGCTTGGACAGACCGGTTCAGGTATCGGGGCTCCAAGCTGTGAATCCAACCAAGTGAATCTGGCTTCCAAGCAACTGGATGTCTTGTACAGGGCTGACTAGCTGCTAACTCTATACAAATCTCTATTACTCCAAATATTTGAATTTGGGTGCCACCTCTCTGCTGAAGCTCTAAAATACCTGGGAAAACTACTTGATTAAACAAATCATGCACTGTACAAAGGAGGGCGATCCATCAGATTAACAATCCGTTGCTCACAGACCGAATTTTAATAGAGCCTGCTTTGGACATTAGCACGAGTGCACGTGCGTGAACTCGACAGACACGAGCGGAACACCCATTCACAGTTGATGTTGAGAATGAGAACGGGTCGTTTCTTCCACTCGTTTTTCTGTAAGTCCCAACTCGAATAAATAATTCCCTTCTTACGGCCCATTCATTAACCCGCATTAAACTTTGCTCAACCAGATAGTGACATAGTTCCCCTTCCTTTTACCGTACAGATAGGGATGCTCTTGTGAGGTGTAACATAAAAAAAAACCCATTTAGTTATCAATCAATCTAAGGTACCTACCTGCGTATATGAAAAGTATACGATATTTAAAAAAGCTTATTCAGACACTTACATTTAACGGTCATTGTTTAAAAATATATATTTAATATCACGTTTGTATTGTGTGCATACGTCTCAATAAATAACAAGTGTGTACAGAAAGTGTAAGCAATTGAAGTAACAGTACTCACGCACTTCCGCTTTGGGGTCACTCGGAACTTCCCCTCGGCTATACTAGAGCCTGTACTACGCTACATCCACCGAGTACACCTACAGTGTGCACAGCCTTATTGTGGTGCCTTCAGCAAGGAGGCTCTTGAGGCTTTAAGGGCACGTTTCAAGCCAGCATTTTAAAGGGATATAAAAACAAGGGTGGAAGTAGAAATGTCTGAAAATATTGTCTTACTGTTTTTGTAGATACAATTCTCACACAAGAGAGATTTATCTTTTAGGGAGTTGAAGTATTTAAATATTTAAAAATGAGAGGGAGGATTTTTAAAACGAATTATTGGATTAAACTGAAATAAAAAATACCATTTATTTGCAATAATAGTAAAAAAAAAATAGTTATTTTTATAACATTCATTACATTGATAAATAGGTCACTGCTCAGCTGTACATTCAGGATTTCTCCCCCGGAATACTGCTGAGCAGGTTTTCAGCAGTGCCCTTTTTTCAGCAGAGACTGGTTATAATTTCCCTTAGGGCCTATGTCATCTGAGATGCTGTGTGGAGGATCTTTTTGAGGAGAGGAAGGAATGAATATTGGTCTTGAAGAGACTCATGTTCTAGGAAGAAGGAAACACAGAGGCTGGCAAATATTTCCACAGCCGAGCTGTTGAATACAAGAACGAGTCTAAGAAGCGACCCGTTCTCATGTGGCAGATGACTACCGTGTACATAATGTTGGGCGCGCGTTTGTCGTATTTCCCGACTATGGTGCCGAGAATCTTTAATTGAAATACCGGTATAACAAGGATAGCATTCCCAACCGACGCACGCCTGTGCTCTAAAGATTGTAATCCGTTTGTTAAATTAGTTTGTTAATTACTCGAGGGTTTTTTTCAGGTATTTTGGGGCTCCAGACCAGAGGCGGCTGCCAAATTCAATCGTGGGGCGCACTTGTGATTTGCATAGTATTAACAGTTGTACTATCAACGTATCTGCGGGCCCTATACAGTACGCTCAGTTTTTGAGAGGCTAACTTAACTCTGGATTCGATAGAGCCCCCATATCTGAGTTGGTCACTTAGAGTTACGCCAAGCATATCAAAGGAGGGCCTGTTCGGAAGGTTGCTTCCGTTGAAGGAGACTAGTTTCTGATTTCGATCCCTTTTAGACGTAATCAGACATGATTGGGTCTTTGAAACATTAAAGTCGACGAGATTATTTTTACTCCAAGAGAAAACACTCTCGAGGTAACCGTCCATGCTTTGCTTGAAAGCCATCCGAGCCGTTGGAATTAATGAGCCCTTTGGAGGCTTGTCAAACAAAAAGCTATCATGAACTGTACTGTCATCCGCGAACCAATGAAATGGTGCACATGTCAAAAGGTCATTGATGTACAACAAAAACAAAGTCGGAGAAAAAACCAATGCCGGTGGGACGCCAGCATTTATCGAGTGCGAGGAAGAGGTGAAACCATCAGCAACATCTGAATCGACCTCTCCCTCAAAAAGTCGGCAATCCACGTACGGGAAGTCCATCAGATGCAGTTTGTTGACAAGTCCTCGGTGCCGAACCCGATCAAAGGCCTTAGAAATGTTCAGTGCAACCGTTTGACAGCCGAAACGTTCCAGGCATTGTCCCCAAACATGCGTCACATACGCGGGAAGATCGCCGTACGGGCAATTCCACCGGAATTCGTATTGACGGTCGTTAATAATTTGGTTCTTCTCGAGGTATGTGAGCAGTTTGTCGTTGATCACACGTTCCTTGGAAAAAATTGATGTGATCGCTATGGGGCGGGTTGGAGCGGTCACCCTTCTTTGGAGTAGGATGGTTAACCGCTTTTTTCCAACCAGAGGGCACAGAGCCAGAATTCAGTGACATTTTAAACAGCTTCGTCAAATTGGAGCTATTTCTGCTCGTCAGGCCCACTAGCTTTATTAACATCAAGCCCTCGTAAAACATGAAGATCCCAATGCCGGATCCTCAGCTTTTTCATATGGAAACCGCAGTGAGGAACCGACGTCGGGACAGCACATTGGGCATCGAGGGTTGAGTTTTACGCAAAAATTTTACCTAATAGGTTAGCCTTTTCGGTGGCGGTGTTTGCTAGCGAGCCGTTAGGTCTGGTAAGAGGTTGCGGACTCGATTTGCAGAAATTGCGACCTATTGAGCCAGCAAGCGACCAGTACGCTCTGCTGCCATGCGGGCCTGCAGACTGCTTTTTGCTGATCCTATTTATGATTTTCTCGGTTTCCTTTGCCATTTTGTTGGGTGGTATTCTATCTTCGGATATTCTAGGTGTGTTGTAGGCTCGATAAGCCGCGTTTTTTGGTCGCACTGCTTCAGGGCATTGTCGACTGAACCACGGCTTTTAACCCACACCAGTTTATTTAACAGTTGATTGGATGAAGCCGTCCATCGCGGATGTGATGACTTCACCAATTTACTGGGCACACCTTGAAGGAGCTGAAGTCCGAAAACAGACAGCTGACCACGGGAAAGTATTAAAATGTTCCCCCAGACTGAACCTATCTACTGACCTATAGTGCCACACTTTTCTCTTCAGCCTTTCGTTTGGCGGTTAGACGTTTAGAGGGATTGATGTTTTCACCAGGTTGGACGATCCTTAAGGCGCTGCGTTTTCAATCTTATAACCGTGTGGCACAGTGGTTAAAAATAGGTTAAGCAGATTGGAGCGATGAGTCTGGACATCAGAAACCCTTGTAGGATCCTGAATCATTTGCTCCAATCCGTGGCAAAGGGCAAAGGATTCCGCAAGTCATCCAGCCAAGTCTGTTGATCCTGAGAACTTCAATCAATGTTCATTATGAACATCGAAGTCCCCCAGGATCACAAACTCTGCCATAGGGTTGCGGGGCAAGAGGTCCTCAATAGTATCGCTTAAATGTTTGAAGAGCTCGAACGTTTCTGATTCGCTGACATTGTCAGCAAGTAACTCATTTCAGAATAGGGTTTATCTAATAATCACATTGTATTTTATGATGTCGGTTTACTGATTCATTTTAAATACATAGACGGTGGCTGGATAAATCACTCCTTTGAAAAGTCATTAAAAGCGATTAAAAAAAAGTTGGTTATACAGGGTGTCCGGGGGCAAAGTGCATTGACTTCGGGAGGTGATTCTAAATGATAGTATAAGTAAAAAAGATAAATAACTGTTAAGAAATTAAAGTTGGTATTTAGTTGGGCAAGGGTTGAAATGTTTCTCTGCTTCTGACAAAGATGTCAGGCATAGTTGTAGTTCGAAGATTTGCCCATAGATGTCAGGAGTGGCTATAATTTTCCCTTTCCAATGGACCCTGTAGTAAGTTTATAAATAGGATGAATTAATTATTTTCTACCTCTTTCTGCATTAGTTTGCCTTTAAAAGGAAACGTTATATTATCGGTCCGTTGGGGAGATATTAATATTGGATTGTTGTATATTCTTTGCAAATAATTTTATCTTTGATCTACCTTGGAATTCTTGTTGAAGTTTTTAAGACCTAAAATTTTACATTTGATTTTAATCGAAGCAAAACCTAACATTTGATCCTTCGTGCCGCATTAACGATTGAATCGCGAGTGATAAAAGAACCAGCATCTTCAACATATCAAGAGAGGATCTTCAGAAAAAAGGGCAAGTGACCAATTCCCATTCCTATATACCTTATTTTCCCAGGCAGGAGAGCATGATTGATGGAGTACATAACCGTATTTCTTTATTTGTTTTAAATTGATTAAAAAAACGGGCTGATTATTGCTGTGGTGTTAAATTGATTTCATACCCAACAGTAACATTGTAGTAATCGATAAAAATTGTTACATCAATGTAAAAAGAAGTTTTAGAATACTGAGAAAGTATTTTAAACTTCATAAATGATTAATCACGAATGATTATTTGAAAATCCGTAAGTTAAAAATTCGAATTTTACCGCGAGGCGGTTGTTTAAACGCAGCCGTAGGCCTAACGCATGCGCGGTAGGAACAAATAACAAATAATATTATTGTTTATTTTGACAGCTAACGGGCTGTGGCATTTTGCGAGATAAGATTCATTTCATGGTTAAAATTCATCGTTTATCGGTTAATAAGTAAAATTCTGTGATCAAGGGCAGTGCACGTGTAGTGATTAAGTACAAGTGATTATAATTTAACGTTTATGTTCTGTGAGTACCTTATTTTTGATATTTAAAAATGGATCTCAAAACATTAGTGGCCCAGAGGAGAATCTGTAAAGCTAAATTAACTCGATTCAACGAATACATCCAAGGAAATAATTTGTCGCAATCTGAAATTGAAGTCAGGTTAAAGAAACTCGAGCCAATTTTAGACTCTTTCGATATAATTCAAGATCAAATAGAAGCGCTTTCAGCGGACGAATTAGCTAAACCATTGAAAAGGCAAGCATTTGAAAATTCCTACTATAGTCTTGTTGCCAAGGCTAAAGATAAATTGTTAATTAAGGTTCCGAATGCAATTTCACACAATATTAGATTGCCTATTTTAGAGTTGCCTGAATTCGACGGCTCTTATGAAAAGTGGTTAAATTTTAGAGATACTTTTGTAGCTCTTGTTGAAAATAACCCATTCTTAGAAATTATTCAAAAATTGTATTATCTGCGATCATGCCTGGAAGGTGACGCGGCTAAATTATTGATATCATTGCCAAATCACCAAGGCAATTATTACACGGCCTGGGAAATGTTGACCAGCCGATACCAAAATACAAAATTTATTATACATAAGCACGTGGAAGCATTATTCAAATTGCCTGAAATAAAATTTGAAAATTCCACAGCATTAAGGAATCTTATTGATGAATCCGAATTACATTTAAAATCGTTGAATAATTTAAATATACCCACCGAAAATTGGGATATTATTTTAATATATTTATTGTCACATAAACTAGATAGCGAAACTCGAAATCATTGGGAAACATTTGCAACCAAAGATAACCTACCTACATATAAGGAGTTTATAAAATATTTATCAGATCGCGTTCAGATTTTAGAATTTGCCGGGATTACTGAAGCAAAGGTTAATCAAAATAAAACATTCCCTGTCAAGTACAGAAAGGAAGCTATGATTTCATTAACGCCGCAAATGATAAAATGTATTATTTGCAAAGGCGATCATAGGATTTATAATTGTAAAAAATTCTTAATATTAAATGCTAAGGATCGAATTATAAAGATACGTCATTTAGGTGCGTGCTTGAAATGTTTGTGCCTAGGTCACAAACTAAAGGAATGTAAAAGTAAATACAACTGTCGAATATGCGAAAATAATTCGCACAATACATTGTTACATTTAAAAAAGGAAATAGATAATTCATCTCATAATAAGTCTCAGAATAATGATACACAATCAACATCAAATAATGAAGCTTTAGTTACCAATCATTCAACGAAGGTATCTAATAATTTTATTTTGTTATCTACCGCCGTTATTAAAGTGTTGAATAATAATGGAAACTTAATTAAAGCTAGAGTATTATTGGATAGCGGTGCACAGTCTAATTTTATCTCAGAGAAATTCGAAGCTAGGTTGCAATTAAAACCCAAAAGTGCAAACATACCGATTACTGGAATCCAAAACAGAATATTGAATATTAAAAAAAGTGTAAATTTAAGGATTTTTTCAAGCTATTCACCTTATGAAAGAGACATAGAATGTCTCGTTTTGAAGGAAATAACGAGTAATCTGCCGCAAGTTTCTTTTCAGAAAAAGGATGCTAGCGTACCTGATGGTCTACAGTTAGCGGATCCTACCTTCTACGAAACAGGCTCCATAGATATGCTACTCGGAGCGGAAATCTTTTGGGAAATTTTGAAACAAGATCAACTACGAAATGGAGACTCAGGACCTGTACTGCAGAAAACGGAATTCGGATGGCTGGTGTCAGGACCTATCGTCACAACAAAAACAAAAAGGCCAGTAAAATCTTGTCACCTATCATTAAATATATTACATAAACAAATGGAAAACTTCTGGAAATTAGAAGAATTCCCGCCGGTGAAGCACCGGAGCCATGAGGAGCGAGCGTGCGAGGAAATGTTCAAAGACACGCATAAAAGGAATGACGAAGGTCGTTTTACGGTAAACTTACCGCAGCGCCCCTGTGTTAAACAGTTAGGCGAAACACTGCCTATGGCAGAAAGGAGACTTTGCAATTTGCAAAAGAAATTTTCTTCAAATCCTGACCTGATGAAAAAATATAAAGAATTTATGCAGGAATACATAGACTTGGGTCATATGACCCGGTGCGAGGCACCTTCTAATGAAAAAAATTATTATTATTTACCACATCATGCAGTAATAAAAGAATCAAGCACTACCACGAATACTCGAGTAGTATTTGACGGTTCTGCAAAATCATCCACTGGTATATCCTTAAACGATGCGCTCATGATAGGACCTGTTTTACAGAAAGATTTAGCTGCACAATTGATATGTTTCAGAAAGCACCAGTACGTGATAACAGCAGATATAGAGAAAATGTACAGACAGATATTGGTGCGACCCGAAGACAGGGATCTACAGCGTATAATATGGAAAAATTTCCCGGAGGAGGAAATTCAGCATTATCAACTTAACACCGTTACCTACGGTCTGGGGCCGTCATCATTTTTGGCAACTAGATGCCTTGAGCAGTTGGGAAATGAAAATATGTCATCAAACCACAAGGTCAGTCAGATTATAAAGAATAATTTTTACATGGGTGATTTGCTTACTGGTGATGAAACAGAAGAAAGCTGTTTATTAATTAAAGAGCAATTAATATCTATAATGGCATCCGCTGGAATGAACGTGAGAAAATGGCGATCAAATTTGCCCTCATTATGTTCAAAGCAAGAAAGCATGTCGGATATGATTATTAGTACAGATTCAAATGACAGCAAAATATTAGTCTTGTCATGGAATAACCAACAGGATAATTTCTTAAACACGGTGAAGTTAATAAAAAATCCAATTGTTAGCAAACGACAAATAAATGCTATCAAGCATTGCGTCCATATTTGACCCTTTAGGATTAATAGGTCCTGTCACTGTTGTTGCTAAATTGTTGATGCAAAAATTGTGGCAGACGAAGCTTCAGTGGGATGAGCCTATTCCACATGATATGTTGAAGACATGGGAAGCTTATGTGAATGAACTGCCTCAATTAAATAATTTAAGAATAGGTAGAAAGATTCAATGTCAAGATCATGTAAATTTACAGCTACATGGATTTTGTGATGCCTCAGAGAAGGCATATTCGGCCTGTGTCTACCTGATGTCTACTGATAAATTGGGTAAGAGATACTCCAATTTGATAATGTCCAAGTCACGGGTAGCACCTTTGAAAAGCGTGTCTCTACCCAAATTAGAATTATGTGGAGCTGTATTATTGACAAAGTTAGTGAATTATATTTAAGAAGCTATATGTACACCGGATATTCAATTCAATTTACGATTCAATTCAATTTATTTATTCTTTCAAAAACATTACAAAATTTAAAATTTTAATGCGTGTTTAAAATAGGTATATTTGTAACAGTATTACATTAAACATAAATATATATGGTAGGCAAAAAAAAAAAAAAAAAACTATATAAGCATCAATTGGGCTTGCCTTTTAAAGGCAGCTTCACTGACGCTAAATATGTCGATATCCGAATTAATTCTGTTCAACAGCAAGATTGCTCTCCCGACCGGCATGACCATTGGCAAGTTAGTCCTGCAGGCCGGAAGATAGAACAGCCTATGCTGTCGATGGCGAAGATAACCATAGGGAACATAAAAATGAATGTTCTCCAAGATAGTTGAGTTTTCAAACCATCCGCGAATCAATCTGAAGAAATGCGTAGCAAGGTGTACATCCCTTCTGACACGTAGATGGTTCATTCCGAGCATACCCAAAAGAAAGTCGGTAGGATAGAGCCACGGGTAATAGCCGTATTCCCTCATGTACAGAAATCTCAGAAATTTTTTCTGAACTCTCTCCAACATGAGGGAATATTTTACTTGGTGTGGACTCCAAATTATCGACCCACTTTCAAGTCTACTTCTTACTAAGGAATTGAATAGAATTATGAGAACCCGGGTGTCTTTGAAATTCCTTGCAGTACGCAGAACAAAGCCCAGCATTCTCAATGAAGTGCTACAAGCCATCTGAATATGAGTATGAAATGTCAGCCTACTATCAAACATGATTCCAAGGTCCTTCATGGTGGAGACACGTTTTAGACTTCGGGCGTCCATCGTATACCGGTAATACCAGGTATGACACGCCCTAGTGAATGACAAAATTAAACATTTAGATATATTGAACTCAATCCGATTTCTTTTACTCCAGTCAATAATTCTATCAATATCTGACTGGAGTCGATTGCAGTCCTCTAGGGTTAGTATTTCTAAGAATAGTTTCAGGTCATCAGCAAAAAGAAGAAACCTGGAGTGCAGAATTACTTCTGAAATATCATTAATAAATATGGAAAAAAGGAGTGGGCCTAAATTAGAACCTTGGGGTACTCCTGATCGTACAAAAAATACAATAGACTGGAATAGTCCATGAGATACAAACTGTTTCCTGTCTGCAAGATAGCTAGCAAAAAAGGTGAGTAGTCTCATGGAGAATCCTATTTCAGCCAGTTTATTTAGTAAGACGTCATGATTAACAGTATCGAAGGCCTTTGAAAAGTCGTTATACGAACAATCTACCTGATGGCCTTTATCTAAAGATTTTGATACGTAATCAGTAAATACCAATAAGTTGCTTTCTGTAGATCGACCTTTTCTAAATCCGTGCTGTTCCGAAATTAAGAATGGCTCCACTTGTGGCATTGTGTATCTATGAATAATCGATTCAAACAATTTAGCCGGTGCAGATAATATTGCTACGGGCCTAAAATTTTCTACAGAAGTCTTTGTACCGCTTTTATAAATCGGACAAATCTTCGAAATTTTCCAAGAATCAGGAAATACGCCGGTTTCTAAGGAAAGGTTAAATAGGAAACTTAGTGGCATTTTTAAAAACTCGGCACACCCTTTAAAGAAGAATACTGGAAGAAAATCTGGACCAAGTGAATTTGAATTTTTCATTTTTCTAATGGAAGTTTCTATATCTGATTCATCAATTTGATCAATGTCGATATTCTGGGCTCCCTTTATATTCAACTTGGCAGAAATATTTGTATTTAGTAATGGAGACTCATTACTATACACGGATTGGAAGTGTGTTGCAAAGGCGTTAGCTACATCTACTCCACGAACTTCCCGATCACGATGCGTCATGGTGTCTTGAATACCACCATCTTTTCTCAGCGATTTGACGTAGTCCCAAAACATGTTGGGATCATGTTTGATATCGTGTTCAATGGAATTTACATATGATTGGAAAGCAGTGCGTATATTGCGCCTAACCACGGCTCTATGCACACTGAACAAATCATAGTCACTCCGATAGCCAGTAGCCTTCCATTTTTTATGGAGAGCATGTTTCACACTAATGCTCGCGATGGTATCTTGACAGAACCACTTCGGATATCGACGACCACCTCTACTGGGAGGTTTTCTTGGGAAACAGGCATCAAAAATATTATAAACACAAGCATAAAAATGATGTACCGCCTCATTTATAGTGCTAAAATTGTAAAGTTCCTGCCAATTTAGTTGGCTCATCATATTGTAGAGTTTACAAACATCACCCTGCCCAAAATTCCATCCACGCATAGCATGCTTATCAGTTTTTGGAATTTTTGTAGTTCTAACATTGTTTTTGCATGAAAAAAAAAATTCTAGTGCAGGATGATGATTATCTTCTGTTACAAGGGGAGAATCGCAATTAATAACATTTATGGTTACATTGCATAAAATTATATCTAATACTCTTGCATTTATGTTTGTAATGTTATTACATTGGGAGAGACCAAAAACGGCGCATAGAAAATTCAGGTCATTTTCAATTTCTACGGCACCTCTTGCGGAGTGCAGATTGAAGTCTCCGAGCACAATTACATTCTTTCCACCAATAACATCTACATTTTGTTGTACTGTATCAAAAAATAATTTATACGTTTCAAAGTGTGATGCAGGTGGAAAATAAACTGTACATATAAAAGTTACACACGATTTGAATGTAATTTTGACCCACAGGTCCTCGTTGACAGTTTCCAGAGCAGGTAAGTGCTCTGCCTTAATAAGGCCATTCGCGTTCTTTACGGCTAATAGACAGCCTCCTCCCTGTCTACGGGCACCTCCACTGTCTCTGTCTTTTCTAAATACTTTGTAGCTGTCATCGAAGAGCTCTGGATTGAACACACTTGAGTTTAGCCACGTCTCAGTGAGTCCAATTACATCATAATTGTTTACCAAAACATTATGATAAAATGAGGCACATTTACTCTTCAGTCCTCTAACATTTTGGTAGAAAAAATGTAAATTATCTGTAAGTCAACTGGGTTTTAAACCAGGAAGCCGCGGTGTATTAATTTTATTTCTCCATTCCTTGAGATAAGAATATTTAGGCCAGTGTTCCGGTTTAAGAACTTCGTTTTTCACCCCATTTGGGATACCTACCTTAAATGAGGCGTATTCTCCCTTTGATTTTATCTTAGACACTTTAAATGAGGCGGTACTTACAATTGAACGGAGATACGATGTTAGATCGTTGATTGAGGTTTCCGGATGTAGCGGGTACAGGTGGAAAAACGAGTAGGTATCTTGTTCCTTTAGGTTACCAATTACAGTAGAGGGTCGTTTTTTACGACCAACAACAGTCCAGGGTTGATCACGATCCGCTGGGCGTGACGGCCCTGCAGAGGTTTGTTTGGTCGAGGACTGCGACTCCTTTGCTGGTTTCGGTGTATGGCCGTCAGAAGTTCCAGCTGAAGAAGTGGATGCTTCTGGTTGCTGGACGTCCTTTTGGCTAGCCGGAATTTTTGACCCTTTCTCCTTGCCCTTTGGGTCAGTGTGAATTTGGATAGAATTGGACCCTTTAGCTTGCGAGCGGGTAATTCTGCCAGTATTGTTTGCTGTGCCGGGCGCGGGGGACGCGGTAGGCCCGGGGGGCATGTCGAGCGTTACGGGCGGCGCAGGAGCTGCGTGCGGCTGCATATTGCATGTATCGCTAGACGGGAGCTCCTTGTTGGGCTGGGGGGGGCGCGGGGTTCGGGCGGCGAGCGCACCATCGGTCGCAGTGGGCGGTCCCTTTGCGCAATCGGCTAGTTTCGGTAATTCCGTTGACGAGGCGTTGACACTTCTTTGAGTATTGTCATCCTTATTTGGATTAAATGCACTTTTTTCGAGATGTATAACACGCCGTAAAACATCTTTTATTAGAACGGTTTGTTCGGTGATTATGTTCATTAAATCACGGAGCGTAGGTTCTGCCATTTTCAAGTAATCTAAGGTTCCGAATGACTTCAAAACAGATTTTAAGTTTGCACGGAAAAAACACGTCCGTACATCGAGCGGTACTCTCAAAAACATACATACAACATACTGGTGCGATTCTCAAATAGTACTGTGCTGGGTCAGGGAGCAGCCTGCAAGATGGAACACTTTCGTTGCGAATCGGGTGGCGGAAATCCAGGAAACCAGTCAGCCGGAGCAATGGAAACATGTAAGGTCGGAAGACAATGCAGCAGATGTGCTCTCCAGAGGAACCGGCGTTTCACAATTGTTAATTTCCAGCATTTGGTGGCATGGTCCAGCTTGGCTGATACTGGATTCAGCGTGCTGGCCGAATGCTGACACATTTTGTATTGATCCGCCAGAGATCAAGACAAGCTCGGCACTGTTGTCTGCAGTGAAACAGGACTGGGACATTTTTAATAGATATTCTAGTTTTTCCAAATTACAAAGAGTAACGGCATACATTATAAGATTTCAGTTTAATTGTAAAAACCCTTCGCAGCGCCGCTATGGTAAATTAACAGTTAGTGAGTTGGAAAATTCAGTAAATAAATTAATATCTCGGGCGCAATCATACTGTTTCAGCGTCGAAATTCGAGCGTTAAATAATGGCGGTAATATACCTAGAAATAGTTTTTAAAGTCATTAGATCCTTTTATTGAAAGGGATCTAATTCGAGTGGGGGGAAGACTCTCCAAAGGTAAAATGGTAGATGAAAACCAGCAGCACCCAATTATATTACCTTCACATCATAAAATAACAGAGCTAATTGTAAGACACTATCATTACTTGAACTTACACTCGGGAACGCAGTCATTATTGGCGTTGATTAGAATGAAATTTTGGCCGATTAAGGGAAAGAATGTAGTAAAAAGGATAATTAAAAAATGTATAATTTGTTATAGATGTAATCCCAAACCAGAACAGCAGTTGATGGCCGACCTACCAGCTGAAAGAATAACTGAATGCAGGCCATTTCAAATGACAGCAGTCGACTATTCCGGTCCAATACTGATAAAATCGGGTATTCACAGAAAAACCCATAGCGTTAAATCATATATTTGCTTATTTGTATGCATGGCATCTAAGGCAGTGCACTTAGAAGTTGTGCTGTCTTTGAGCGCAGAAAGCTTTTTAAACGCTTTGAAACGATTTATTTCGCGTCGTGGTAGACCAAGTAAAATGTTCTCAGACAATGCAACCAATTTTAAAGCGGCTAATAATGAATTAAAGGAAATTTATAATTTTTTAAATATGTCTAATGATAAAATTGATAAATATTTATCCACATTAGGTATTCAGTGGAGATTTATACCGCCTCGTGCCCCGAACTTTGGGGGGCTATGGGAAGCCGGGATAAAATCAGTTAAACATCACTTAAAAAGAATAACAAGTATCGCTTCATTAACGTACGAAGAAATTAGTACGGTGTTATGTCAAATTGAATCTTGCTTAAACTCCAGGCCACTGACTCCCTTATCAAATGACCCTTATGACCTTAATCCCTTGACCCCTGGTCACTTTCTCATAGGAACTAGTATGGCAGCGATTCCAGAGCAAAATTTGGAGCATATCACGTTCAATCGATTAAATAATTACCAAAAACTAATACAAATTGTTCAAATGTTTTGGTCGAGGTGGCGGAAAGAGTACCTGGCAGAGTTACAAACCAGGAACAAATGGACTAACAGGAGTCAAGGACAGTTACAGCCTGGGGACATGGTAATACTGAAGGAGGACAACGTCCCTTCTTGCTACTGGAGGCTGGGACGGGTGAGCGCCGTACATCCTGGCTCTGATGGACGAGTTCGCGTGGCGACCATCATCACTTCGAAGGGCATAATCCAGAGGGCCATTTCAAAATTATGTCTACTACCAATAGAAGACAACGGACCCGACGCAAATGATGTTCATACAAAAACTGATGAAGAAAATAATTGAAGTTTTCACACAAGAAAAACCGATGAAGAAAATAATTGAAGGTTCCACAAGAAAAAACTCGACGCAGAAATCTAATAAACTTCCCGCAAGTAAAACCAAGTGGCAGTCAAAAGTTATTTTCTAAAAAAGTTATTTTTAAAAAACAATGTTTCAAGAAATAAATCAAGATTTAAATAATTAATTTAAAGCAAAACTACAAATTTAATTTAAATCAAAAACAGCAAGAGGCTTAAAATTCTAATTTAAATATCAATTTTTCTACACACTTCAAGATTCAAGATGGAACCATATCCGAGCATTCAAACCTAGAAGGAAGACCAAGGAGCTTCGCACGTCCAGATCTCAAGATTGCTATTTATTTATTTTTTTATTGTTAAAATTAGAAATTTTTGTTTTGAAATGAAGTTATAATGTTTATTAATAATTAAATTATTATTAATAGTTCTTACAAATAGGATAGTTATTATTTGGAAATTTTTATGTTTTAGTTAAAGTTAAATTATTATTATTTTTGTTTCTTCCAAATTGATTTTAGCATATGTTTATATTTTATTCTTATTTTTTTGGTATCTTAGAAAAAGGTGACCTCCGTTCCCTTTTTCGGGGGGAGTATATGTTAAGAAATTAAAGTTGGTATTTAGTTGGGCAAGGGTTGAAATGTTTCTCTGCTTCTGACAAAGATGTCAGGCATAGTTGTAGTTCGAAGATTTGCCCATAGATGTCAGGAGTGGCTATAATTTTCCCTTTCCAATGGACCCTGTAGTAAGTTTATAAATAGGATGAATTAATTATTTTCTACCTCTTTCTGCATTAGTTTGCCTTTAAAAGGAAACGTTATATTATCGGTCCATTGGGGAGATATTAATATTGGATTGTTGTATATTCTTTGCCAATAAATTTATCTTTGATCTACCTTGGAATTCTTGTTGAAGTTTTTAAGACCTAAAATTTTACATTTGATTTTAATCGAAGCAAAACCTAACAATAACTTTTTTCCAAATTTCAACTTTTAAGGGTAGTTTTGAGGTAAAAAGATAAAATTACTCCGGCGTGTGTGGCTAGATTTATTATTTTCCGCTATTACGATACGGGCCAATCACAATCGAGTCGGGCGCCCGGCAGGCTCTCAGCAAGTAAGATCATACCTAACACTAAGGATTTTTAGCAGGTAAGTCTTTTTGTATGGGAAAAAAAAATGTCGGAATTTCGAAAAAAGTTGATAATCTTTTTTACTCCTACCATAATGTAGAATCACCTCCCGAAGTTAATGCACTTTATCCCCGGACACCCTGTATAGGTTACTCATGGGCTACATTTATTCACTATGTTTATCACTTTCAATGATTTTTTTAATTTACATTTATTCACTATGTTTATCACTTTGAATTTTTTTAAAGGGGTGTTGAAATGCCGTTTTGTTGAGTTGTCATGGAACCAAGTATGTTAAACTACAAACCTCAGAAAGTTTTTCGAAGCCATTAGTGCTTCTGAATCCAGGCTAAAAGCTCAGACTTGAAATAATTGGTCCCACCATTATAATTGAGTACCTAGGTTCCTACGGTAATTACAAGTTACCGAAGAGACAGGTAATAGGTATAAGGCACTCTCAGACAAGATGTAAATGGATTAATTATTGAAGACATAACCAGTTAGTAAGTAGTTTATCTCCTCGTAAGTAAAACAGGACTCATGCATAATGCAGAGAAGATGCGTGAATACAACAGAATAAAAGAACCGCCCGGTACAAAGACAAGTGATTAATTCACGGGTGCTTGCTTATTCATTGTGAGCAAATAGCAATCCTAAGGGCCAGTTGTTTCACAGAACGTGAACAATTATTATTCAATAATTATTATAAGCAATAATTGTCAGCCTGAAACACTCATTTACATTGAAAAATCTTCCGAGAAAAGATACTTGCCGCCAACGGGACTTGAACCCGTGTCCTTCTGATTGCCCGTCGGATGCTCTGACCACTGAGCTATGGTGGCTTATCTAATACCCGCCAAATAATCCAATATATACTGGTGTTTCGTTCAAAAATTACTGATTATTACATTTTTTCCACCTGAAAACAACCAACTTTATTTTTGTGAGGGAGGTATTGTTAGTACTAAATCTCTCGCAAGGTGACGTCGAGACAAATTATGTCTACATTTTTTGGTGAAATACTTTTAACTTGTTAAATATTAATGATTATTTTAAATTTATAAACTAACGTTTAAGACAAGATTTTTATGCATAGCACAAAGGGTAACAATTATTATAAGCAATAATTATCAGCCTGAAACACTCATTTACATTGAAAAATCTTCCGAAAAAACATACTTGCCGCCAACAGGACTTGAACCCGTGTCCTTCTGATTGCCGGTCGGATGCTCTGACAACTGAGCTATGGCGGCTTATCTAATACCCGCCAAATAACCAAAAAATGTAGACATAATTTGTCTCGACGCCACCTAGCGAGAGATTTCGTACTAACAATACCTCCCTCACAAAAATTAAGTTGGTTGTTTTCAGGTGGAAAAAATGTAATAATCAGTAATTGTTGAACGAAACACCAGTATATATTGAATTATTTGGTGGGTATTAGATAAGCCGCCATAGCTCAGTGGTCAGAGCATCCGACCGGAAATCAGAAGGACACGGGTTCAAGTCCCGTTGGCGGCAAGTATCTTTTCTCGGAAGATTTTTCAATGCAAATGAGTGTTTCAGGCTGACAATTATTGCTTATAATAATTGTTACCCTTTGTGCTATGCATAAAAATCTTATCTTAAACGTTAGTTTATAAATTAAAAATAATAATTAATTATTATTTTTTCTTGATTTTTTTAATGAAATATTCTTTTTCTGTAAAAGTTCCAAACAAGTAAGTGGGTACTGTAAAAAACAGTCCTAAACTTTTTTTTATTTATTTTTTTTTAAAGAAAGAGAAACATTCACGGGTTACGAATAATCCGACAATACTTCAAAAGCTCCTACACCACAGTAAGCCGAAAATGTTGCTTGAGCCATGATGGAGGACTTAGCCAGTTGAGGAATCGAACACGGAACACCTGGGTGGGTCAGTGGTTAAGTTGGATGCCAACTTAACCACTGACCGGTCACTCATTCACTGACAATTTTTTTTCATTTTTTCATTGCTTCGATGGTTACAAAAATTTGGGATTTTTCGACCACCATGCATACCCACGTTATTGTGGTCGATTGAATATGATTGAAGAACAGAACCTGAATTACACAGATACGTTTTAAGATTTTCACGGCCAAAAGCATTTTCTTTATTTGTTTTTGAGGTGTTATGCCGCGTTGCGCTACCCAACACCCCGAAAACAAATAACGAAAATTGAATTACACAGACTGTAAATTTTGATATTTGGTACAATATTCAAGTTTTCTGAAACAAATGATTTTAAGACAATACAAATTTAATTAAATAAAACAATTACTTTGTTTGTAAACCCGATTTTTTTAATACCGATCGGTATCGCTTAACACAAGCATTTTTGGGGTATAAAATTAAAATGAAGTGAAATAGAAATTAAACTGATTTTTGTATCCTGTGTTAAGCTAAACCGGTCGGTTCATAAATTAATAAATTTCATGGTTTTAAACAAAAAAGTATTTTATTTTATTAAACAAATTAATTGTTTTATTTCATTAAAAATGTCTAACCACAAAGTGACTGCTTTCTACCAACAAATATATAAAAAAAATAAATAAACAAAATTTTTATAAAATTACAACACAATTTCTTCGCGTTAATTTTTTTCACATATTTAACCAATCCTTTGACATCTTGTCTTCATCTTCAGGGTATAAAATTAAACTGTTTAATTTTAAACCCTGAAGATGCTTGAGTAAAGCGAAACCGGTCGGAATTATAAAAATTAAATAAATCGTGGTGAAAAAACAAAGTTATTGTTTTATTTCATTCAATATGTCAAACCACAAAGTGACTGCTTTCTATCAAAATATATAATTATTAGCCTATTGGCTCAAAGAAATCTTAAAGATGAAGAAAGGAGAGAATGGCCAATTTTGACAAAAGAAATTCTACACAATAAAAAAGGTTTTCAGACAAAGTGAAAAATCTTGTGATTTATTTATAAATAACCACTGTCATTGAAAATTAAAGCAATAATACTGAATGTAACGATGTAGTTGAAAAGTAGATAGATATAAATAAACATACTAATGTAAAGGCTAATGTAACATGGCTATAACTGAAAGCGTATTCCCCACAGCTCTCAAAAAAGCTATTGTAATACAAATATATAAACAAGGATGTAAAAATGACATAAACAACTATCGACCAATAAGCCTACTCAATACATTTTCAAAAATATTGGAGAGAATATTAAAAAAACAACTCCTATCCTACTTAGAAGAAAATAAAACATTATCAGAAACACAGTACGGATTTAGGGAGAATCTAAGTACTGGTGGCGCCATAGAAACTATTACAGATATGATCATAAAAAGTTTAGACAGAGGAGAAAAAACACTGGCAATCTTCATAGACTTACAAAAGGCATTTGATACAATAGATCACAAAATCCTTTTTGCAAAACTTTCAAAAATTGGTATGTCAAATAGAACTCTAAACTTATTAAAAAGCTATATGATGGAGCGTACACAGAGCGTTCAAATTAACAAGAAAAAAAGCAAACCTCTCCAAATCAACCATGGAGTACCGCAAGGAAGCGTACTAGGACCGATATTATTTCTAATATACATAAATGATTTATTTATTTATTTATTTATTTATTTATTTATTTATTTTTCCATGTTCTCCGTAAAACGGTTATTCACCAATACATTATGGAGAAGATTACAAATTAGACAAAAAGTATAGCAAAGCACATAAAAAGGCCTGTTTTACTACTTTGTGACATACGTCAAAAGATAATTGTTAAACTGCCTGTAGGTTACGTTAAAAATGTCAATGTTCAATGCAGACTCGTTGAGCAGTTCAGTCGCTCTGTTGACTGGCGCGTTCTGATAGGCAGAAGTCCTCGCTTTTGGAGCATAAAAAAGGGTATGGGACCTTCCACGAGTATACTTGTCTGGGACATATAAGTTAATTTCTTTCAAAATAGGTGGATTATGAATAGTTCCAGAGATTATCTTAAAAAAATGTTTTCCTAAAAATATTTTTCGGCGGGCTTCTAATGTATTAAGATCGAGCATTTCTAATGATATCGGTAGCCTAGGAACCAGAGGAAAAATCATAAGTTTTGCTGACGATACAGTAATTGTATTCAACGAAAAAGATTGGAGAAGTACCTACAAAGAAGCGGAACATGGACTTGGTCTACTGCAAAACTGGCTTAAGAGAAATTCCCTTACACTTAATGTCAATAAAACAAAATATCTGACATTTTCTATAACAGCCAGAGGACAGCCAGAGGATGACTTCAATCTCAAATTACATACATGCCAAGAAAACTATCAAAATCAAGGCTTATCTTGCCACTGTCCTACCATAGCACACTTCAAAAGTATCAAATATCTTGGTATTGAAATTGATGATAATCTCCGATGGAACGCACACATTGAAGTAATCACAAAAAAACTCACCAGGTACATTTACTTCTTTAGAGCCATCCGTAACATCCTCAACATAAACGACATTAAGAAAGTGTACTACGCTTTATGTCAATCACAAATAGAGTACGGGATAACTGGATGGGGATCTGCCTTGAGCACTCACATGGACCAGCTTAATATAGCCCAAAAAGGAGTACTAAAGACAATTTTGAAATTACCGGTTAAAACTCCGACAGAAGAATTGTTTCAAAGCATTCAAGTCTACAACATACAAAAACTTTATGAAAAAATATTTTATTTAAAATTAAAAAAAAACATATCAGAATACTCCACTGTCCAACATAGATACACAACCAGGGCAATAAACCAAAATATTCTAGCTACAGCCCGTTTGAAAACATTTTTTGGACAAAGAAATATGAAATTCAATGCGACAAAACTATAAAACGCTCTACCAACTCAAACAAAAAAAATAACAGAAATAAATAAATTTAAAACAAAAGTTAAAATATGGTTGAGAGAACAAAGTGAAAATGAACTATCAAACATACTGAAGACCATGTAAAGACAACTGGATACTAAATACAAATGCGGAAAAACTACAGGCCGCCTCAGAACAGGAAACCCTAGTGAGGAGGACTGTAAAAAGAAAAAATAATGTACTTTATAATACCTTAATATAATATAATTTATAAATACATTATGTACAAATTTTGCTATAGATACTAATAAAAAAAAAATAAAAAAAAGCATACGCAAAAATGTTTACAGGGAATCGGAAATAAAGTTTCTTTGATATATAACCAGGGATCTCAATTGAAATAATATAACAATGACCCCTTTTCATTAAATAATAACAACCTTTTTATTTCACTCTTGGATAGATGTATCAATGTAGCATTTTTTAGTACGCTTAATGCAGGTAAACGTACGTGAAAATCTGAATCAGCCATTTCGAAGACATCTACAAGTAAAAAAGAATTAAAAAAAACTTGGGTGGATATTTCTCTTTGTGAAAACACTCCATAATTTAGTTCATTTTTTGAATTATTAAAATTTAGGTACCAAAAAATAATCACCACTCGAGCGACAGCCCGATGTAAAACATTTTCCTCCGATAGCTCATGATTCTTTGGAGATCATTTTGAATATTTTTCGACCACAATAAAAAAATCATTCCTCTGAATTTTAATATAGAGGCACATAAACTGATTATAGTTCTATACAGCCAATGAATTCACCTATCTTTTCGTTAACTTTGGTCCAAAAACTTTGGTAAAAAAATGTGGTCCAATTTTGGACCGCTGTCAATCGCAGAAAAATAAAAGCGGTTCATATTTTGACCTTTGTCGCCCCAGCGGATAATCTTCTTTCCTTTTTCCTAATCAATTTGGGAGGCGGCGGGAAAGGGTGCCGCCGCCGCGGGAACCTTTATTGGATAACCAACACCTCTGCCATAGGTCACCTCAAGTGGTTCGCAACGTATGGTGATTTAGCAGGGGGGCCCGGGTTCATGGAGTGAGGTGTGTTTAGGTCTTGGAGGCGGATGACCAGGACATACTGAACCCCAGATTCCTACCCACCTTTCAAACCCTTTTTCTTCCCAGAACTGTCCTCTCCTTCCTTTTCCTTAAAAAACCCTCCACACAGCATCCGACATAGTCCCTGGGGGAAATTATTTTCCTCAGGACTTCCTGCATGGAGCTCATGTAAAAAAATAAAAAAATAAAATAAAAAAATCGGGTTTGGGACCAATCTTTGCGACATGACCTCTATCAAAACCACCCACCTCCATCTACTGTAGCGCCTCTCCTCAAATGACGTGTGGAGTTATTTCCCACAGCGTTGTGAACATGACGTCTTCCCTCCGGAATTGCCGCCAGCATTTTCTACATCTCATCTGCGACTTGTCCATGATGAGGTAAAAGTAAATAATTATGTTAATTATTTTGATTTCATAATTTGCCGAGATATTTTGTTCGTGGAAAGTCTGGGTAACACAGACAAGATACCTTTACAAGAAATTGACCGCCCAAATGCAAAGCAATATTCATCAACATCACAAACAACGATCTGGTGGTTTCCAATCTCCTTTATAATTTGTGGTGGAATTAAATATAATTGTGCTTGACCCGACTTCTTACAACAGTCGTGCAAAGCAAAAGGTACATATACTTACCAACTCAATTGCAAACGGGAAGAAACCATCCGCCCATTTAAAAAAAAAAATAACCCCACGTCATATAATAATCGATATATCTATAATAATTAGCTGTCACTGACTTCTTTGACTCTTCACTACTCGTATTTAAAAAAAAAATTGCTTTTACTTTATTTACTTAAGCTACAATTTGGTGGTGTAATGACTATTTAATTCTAGCACGAGACTCTAAAATATTTGGATAAATCCGGGGTGTAAAATGACGCTGAAGGCGACATTTATGATCACAATAATGATTCGAAAGCACATGTCTATCAATATTAGGTTAGAAAGGAATCCTCAAAATTGAAGCAACAAACTAAGTTGGGCGCCAGCTGAGTTATTCTGAAAATAACGTAAAATACAATAATCCTAAAATATATTGAAAATACAATACTCCTGCTATCTAATTTCGTCCTTCTTCTGCCATTTTTGTTTCACAGCCACACATCAATGTGGGTATCAAAAATCAATTATGGACTGTAAACATCGCTTTCTTCGATAACTCTTAATAATTAGCATCCAAAAAATTCTGGAAATAACACCGGAAAAATAATTTTTCTCTGAGCAGGCATTAAAGAATCTCTCATTTTATTATTACCCAAATAAATATTTATAAACGTGAGTATAAGCAAACATTATACACATATTATCGAAAACAGTGAATCTATAATGTTACCGTATTTTCAAAACTGAAATTTTATTAATCGATCAAATTGGATTAATTCAATTAAAATTGCTTTTCATTTTTATTGGTAATTGGCATATTATGATGGATAATGATGTTTATCCATTGTAATTCTTTACACATAATAATATAATAACCAACCGTTAAAATAATATTAATTGAAGATCATGGCGTAGCTTCAACAATATAGTATTGCTAAAAATGTATTTCAGTGTTTTCATTAACAGAATTAATGATTAAGAAAAATTATTAATGACAAAATGTTGACAAAAATAGAACTCTCCAGGCTTGTTTTAATAAAGTTTTTATCGAGAAATCATAATTATTGGGAATTAAAAATTTTATTAGGTGTACTTTTGTTACTTTTTTTTACTATTTCGGGATTAGGATCGATAGGTAATTTTTTTTCCGAATAATAAATACTTTGAGTTTGCCAACCTCGTCAGAAACGGGCCATAGTTTCAATAGAAAACTAAATTTGAACATACTAATTTTTCTTATTGTTACATAAATTTAATATGGGTGACATTTTTAAAATGTTACAATTTGGTTTATCAGAAGAGATGAGCTCTTGAGGCTGATGAATAAAACTAAATGAAATAATAATTACAAAATGCTTAGAAGTATGACCTTAATTTTATCAGTCGTTGGAACAATTGCTTAAATTTATTTTTCGAATTAAGGCTTTTCGGGTGGGTTTTTAATAAATCTTAATGTATATGTTATAGTCAATCTTCGAAGCTCCTGCGCTCATAGGTTTGACTAATCAATCCTCAGATCTGACTTGAAGTCTTCAAGGAAGACTTGAAGGTCAAACCTAGGATAAACCAGTCATTCCGCGAAGGGACTGCATATCGACCTTTGACTATGACATATAAAACAAAGTCGGGTTATTTACACCATTTATAACTCAAGAACGGCTGAAACGATTTTTATGATCTTTAATGTGTTGGATTTGTCTCTGCCTCGAATAGCAGAATAGCTATTAAAACATCGGAAAAATTCACTCAAAAAAATGATGACGAAAATTCTTATCCCCATTCATTTTGTAAGGAACGAATTCACATCTTTTGAAAGAGCTGCAGGAATATTGTGAAAAGTATAATAGAGTAGTGAGTGAATTCCAAAAATGCAAAAACGTCAAATGTCAATGCGCTGATTGTTGTGCTTTTGTTCTTAAACATATAATATTGCCCTCTTTCTTACGCACTAAATGTCAACAATCGAAAATGGGACAAACGGTGAACGTGTATCTGCACCCCTCCAAAGGAAAAATACAATAATTAAAATAAATCTCCCTCACACGTATAAAGAAAATGAAATGCAATTCTCATAAGTAAGTGGAAAAGTAATAAAATCAGAAAATTAGAAATCCGTACACAACGCCATCTCTGATACTGACAAAAACAAAACATGGACAGTTGCGCATCGATAATTGCTTCATTGTGTAATTTTAATTGATTTGTAGGCGGTACGAAGTTCGCCGTATCAGCTAGTTGGTAATAAATTGTATTGATTAAAATTTTTGTATTCTTACGACAACACTCGGGGCAGGGCGAAAGTTCTCTGGTTCTGACACCTGTGGCCTACTAACAAAAGATTTTTCATAATTTCAAAAAGGTACATATAATTTTTAACTTAGTTATCACATATCCCAGGGAACTGTTATTGGACCAATTTTGTTTATAATATACGTAAACCAAATGTTTAAATTATTGCTTAATGGTAAACTTATATATTTTGCTGACGACACTGCAATAATTATCGAAAAACAGACGTGGAACGACATTACTAATGCAGCCAATCCAGACATGAAGATTATAAAAAATTGGTTCGATAACAATTTGTTATCACTCAACACAGAAAAAACTTATTATATTCCATTCTCTCTACAAGAAGATGTGCCAAATAATTTAATTAACATAACAATTCATTCCAAAAATTGTACAAATGATGGTACATGTAATATGATCATATCAATCTTACTGTGGAAAGAATCTACGTTTTTTATAACATACGTAATATTTTAAAGAAGAAAACTATCAAAATTGTCTTTATGTATTAATTCAGTCCTTATTACACTACGGCATTATTGGGTGGGGAGGGGCCTTTACAGGGGCCTTTTCCTTAAAGCCCATAATTATAATTCAAAGAATAATTATAAAAATCATCCTTTAGAAACCATACGACTTCCCTACTACAGAGATATTTCGGGAATTTAATGTACCAACTATCACAGAATTGTATAAGAGAAACGCCTTATATCAAATTTATAAAGAATATTTTATACAAAAAATTCACCCCTCAGATAGCATAAGCAATAGATTTAAAACTAATGGCTTAATAACCATCCCTATGCTAAGAACGGATAATGATATATTGTACCCTTAATGTAAATTACCCCTACTGAAAACTTTAATGTTTAATATTTTAAAAAAAATGTATTGTTATTGTCCTTCTATAACTATTTTTTTTTCTAAATTGTGTACTTATCTAAAATAAAGTTGTTTGATAATTGTTTCCACTCTTTGGATCATCATTATTATTTTTTGCATGTAAATACTCCTCCCATAAACACGAGCTCCTAGAGCTCAACTTATGTAGTAGTAGAATAAAATGTGAAATATTTTATAACCGACCATATGTAACCATTTGAAATATGTAAACAAAAAAATTCTTGAAATAAAATAAAAAAAAATTAGATTGATATTTACTTCCTCACTAAAACAATTCTGAACCTAAAAAATATGAAAATCGAGTTGGAAATAGTTCTACTGACTCCGACTGATTGACTGATGGCATCATAATAAAACTAATTATTTTAACATTGAAGGTGAAGATAATACTAATAAATCTAAACGAAACATGGAACAGAGCAAGACACAAAAAAATGAAAAGGTTGCCGTCGCAACTGGGATTCGAAGCAAGGATCTCTTATACTACAAAAAGGTTCTGGGTTCCCAGTTGCGACCGTTGTTCGTACGTTAGCGATCTGCAGTTGTCCTAGGGAACGATGATCATCAATACAATCCTTATCGATCGACCGTGCTAGAAATTGTCGTAATAGGCGAGAATAAGGTCCGGAAAGCGACATGCCTCCCCGCTCCAGTCTTTCTCCGCCACACATGTATTTTACGCATCTTTCCATTTCGCTTACGTAAAGTCAGTAAAATGACTTTACCTCAATGTACCTGCGTGAAAATGGATCGTGTCACGTTCAGGACCTTTTTTCTCTGTCTTGTTTTGTTTCATGTAGATTTATTAGTATTATCTACTCACACAAATAAATTTGGCATTAACTCCTTACAATACATCGCACGTTCGCAAGACAACGCATTACCTAATGTTCTAAAACTACCACAATCAAACAAAAAAGTATTGGCAAAGGCTCTAAAAGGACAATTTCTCAGCAACTTTATTAACCAGTGACGAATTTAGTTGTCTTCCTTTGTAACTCTTGCATATTCTTCAATTACCCTGTATCAAGTGTGTCTAGTAGTCCATTTAAAAATCTATGTATTGTTCATTGATTTCCGTGTTCTTATGTAAAAATAATTTTCCTTTAGATGTATAATGTTGTCCTTCCCGAAATGAGTTTCATTAAACTCATTGGGAGTAATGTATTATAAATTTTATGTAATAATTTTGTAATATATTATCTCTAATAAATAAATAAATCTTCTTCTTCAATGATACCTATTTTATATTGCTGGGTATAACTTTCAAAAATTGTCAAAAAGTTATTCCAATAAAAAATTTGTTTTTTTTTTTGAAAATAGGTATGACTAATGCCACTGGCAGTGATCTCTTAACTTATACAATTGTTAACGCACTGAGAATACAGCCATTTCACTATTGTGAGTTCACAGGTTCTGCCATAATATTATGTGCTCATATGATTGATGTAATATTTATTGACAGCAACGTAATTAAGTTATTATTAATAAGTGCCCAAATATTCAGTTCAATATTGATTCGAAACAAGATAATCGTTATTAACGATACTTACCTCAACGGAGCTTTTTAAATATCGGCACTTTGAACCGGGTACAAATTACACCAACTGTTAAAAAAACATTATTTATACTCTTAATCATAATGGAAAAGTGGTGCAAATGACACTGGCAGAGAAAGGATGAAAGTAAAATGAATGATCTACATATGATATCTAAGTGGTCAGCTCAGATATGGGGGCTCCATGGAAGCCAGAGTAAAGTTAGCCACTCAAAAACTGGGCAAACTGTACAGAGCCCGCAGTAAATAATAATAGTACACAACTGCTAACCCTGTACAAATCACAATTGAATTTGGCAACCACCTCTGGTCTGGAGCCTCAAAATACCTGAAAAAAAATCATCGACTCTGTACAGAAACGGGCGGTCCGTCTAATAGATTCTCCTAGTACAAACGTATTGCAATCTTTAGAGCACAGTCGCAGGCGTCGGGTGGGAATGCTATCCTTGTTCTACCGGCATTTCAATAGAAGATGTTGGAACGGAACGGAAGGCTGTGGAACGATTTGCCGGCCTTTGTGTTTCCTCCTTCCAACAACATGAGTCTCTTCAAGGCCAATGTTCATTCCTTCCTCTCCTCAAAAAGACCCTCCACACAGCATCTCAGATGACATAGGCTCCGAGGAAAATTATTTTACTATGCGGAGTTAATGTAAAAAAAAAACAGGCGCATGTATAATAAAACCATATGGATATGAATAAGTATCTAGCTGTGTTTGCGGCACGTTGTTCCTGTGGTGGGTTATTACCATGGTGAAAGAGAACCATTTAAATCAATACTTTGCTTGAAATGGTTTTTGCCTTGTTTGGTTACCAAATTTGAATAACCAGGGACTTCCTGACTTTCCTATTTCCCTTCTGCTCCTCCTCCCCACTCCTTCAGCTTAAAGAAACCCTATTTGAAGATAACGTAGTTTCTTTGGTTCCGGGCACTTTCTCCCTCCAACTGTCTAATCTACTCGACGCTGAATTCCTTAGGGTCTTCGGGTATTTCCCCCCAATCTCCCATTTACTTTTCTTTGAGGCATCACCGAGGAACCGGCTAAGGGGCGCGGAAGCTGAGTGTGGTTCACGACTAGACCGAATGTCATGCGCATTCTTGCTGGGACTGCCAATCGATTGAAGAGGACTCCCAACCGTTTGCCATTCCCTTATTACTTATCTATTGTGTCTTCTTCCCAAACAGGTGCTTGTAGGATACGCTGTATACAATCACCCAGCGCTTGCCACCTCGTGGACTTTCACCAACCTGTCTCATTGTCTTGTCTATATTTTGTCATACTAACACATATTGTATCTGTATTTCCCGCTAAGCACTTGCATACTGCTTACTAACAACGTATGCAGGGACATTGGAGGTCTAGTTTCGTTATCAAATGTAGAGTCGTTTTTACCCAAAAAATTAGAGTCCTTGCAAGAGCCTTGAAGGGGTAACCATCTGTTACCTATACCAGGGCGGGTAAGTGGTGGGTCCTCCAATGTCTTATTTGCACGTAAATTTGCACACGGTGTTCTGAAATTCGTAATTCAAGCGAAAAAAAACGATTTTGTGCTACCTAAAACTTTTTTTGATGTGAGCTTTCATATCGTGTCAGATCACAGGTGTAGCTTTCGCGTATCTAAGCCTACCAACCATCCATTATATTCCATACCACTTTCCGACAAGCACCAAGCAGGTAGCATCTAATCGCGAATGGGCTCAATTCTTAAGCGCCAAGATTTCCGCTGTTAAATCATACTTCGAGATTTCGAGAGAAACGGAAGGCTCTGAAATTCCAAGTGGAATACGCGTCCAACGCGCACACACTACGGCGTTTATGCCGGCGCGGTACTAAAGGCACTAAAGCCAGTCTGCGCCTTAACGCGGTCCGCGATGGTCGCTCGTGTACCCTGTCACTGCAGCATCCCGTTTACAACTCGTAACAGCGCGATCTCGAAATATCTCGCGAAAACTGTGATTAAATGCGATTGAAAGAGCGCTTTTTTTCCAAATAATCAAGATTTAAACAGTATTGTTGACAAAATAAATATTAATTAAATCGTTTTATTTTTTGGCGCGTGAATTAAAACAAAATAATAATAATAAGTGTGAGAATTATAAGTGTTGATGATTGAGACAAAATCTTTGTGCGTTTATCCTCCGTTACCTGGTTTATATAATGTATTATTATTATTCTTAAGTGTTTACCGGATTTTAATTATTCACAAACGTCGTTAAAAATACCGACAGAAACCTGAATTTTACAAGTGTATTTAAACGGTTTGAAAGATGTGTCAATGCCAAATTGTGAAGTAGTAATAAATACGACGAATTGACTGTGACAGATTGTGTTTTTAATGAGTGACGAACAACGGAAGTTTAAAAAAAACGGTAGTAATAATTATAATTATGTGGTACCACAACATAAAAAATAGTTTTTATCATTATTCTACATTTGTTGGTATCTTTTTGTGCTCGTGATCGTCTAGACTATTTTAATTGCTATTTTGAATCGAGTTTTACAAAGGTGTTTTAACGCCTCACTAATTGAAGACAGGTAGCCTTTTTAAGGCTTTGATTTGTACGTCAAAACTATCACACCGTGTACGTGTTCGGAATATCGTTTGATATAAATCTTCTCACCTATTATAAGCTGACATAATGGACGCACAAACTGTCCAAGAGATCTCTGTTCATCTCGGATCGTTTGAGGTGGCAATTTGAAACCGAATATTAACATATTCATGAGAACTATCGTGGGTTAATTGTGTTCAAAGTGATATACATTGATTGATCGCTTGAGATTCTCATTAAACATAGTTGAAGGTATAAATCTCAGATTACATTCTACCTGATACCTGATAGTTTTCTATTTATTTTCGTGTGATAAAAGTGACAGTGAGTTTTAAAAACTGAATTGACTACGAACAGCATTTTATCGCAAGATAAAAAATCTACTGGGATTTACAAGGTAATATTTAAAACTATAATTTCTGTATTAGAATATCTTTGATAATAACTGATTTAGCTCACGAATTAACTTGTAAAGGTTATTTATGAATTTAATATGTGTACATTTGTTTTGCGAAAAACTCACCTTCGTGAAGCGATTTTTAGGTTTTCCTGATAATGTTCTTTTTTCACGATTAATTAATGCTTAGGTACTTAAACAAAAACGATATGGTAAGATTTGTGTTCTGGAAGACTAATTTCTCAGAGTTATATTACCAAATGAGACAACCCTATGCATTTTCGAAAGTTATGTCTTATAAAATATACGTACAAATTTGACATTCATCGCACATTATTTACACATCGGCAATCAGCGTGCGATGTGGAGATCTACTCGAGATGGCTAGCAAAACTACAAGCATCGTTCTTCAAAGACATTGCTAAAAATATTTCAGAAGAGATTCCAGACATACTTTTAATAATATTTTATTTACTTGGTAAAACGAGATTCCGTCCGACAATTTGGCCGAAATTTACTTTTTAGCATCAAAATTCTTACCTTTTTTTTTTCTTCAAAACGCTATCCAAAATATGTTTGTACAATTCTGTGTAAGTGAAGTTCGCAAATTATGCAGCAAAGTTCTATTAACTCTTTAGGTAATTTACTTTTTTATTATTACGTTTATGGGAAAGGGAATATTACGCAGAAAGTTTTGTAATAAAAGTATACGTTTTTTTTTGTAATAAATAATACGTTTAAGAACATTCCATTAAAAAACACGGCAATTAAAAAAAAAAAACTTTTTACCTAAAAGTCAATTTTAATTATTTTATTTGTGGTTCGAACCTTCAACCTCAATATCTCAGTTTAATGGAAGATAGAACCTTGTTTTCCTAAGTGAACGAAATATTAAACAATTTCTAACGAATTCTTCCAGCCGGTTAACATTGATCACAAATCCATTCATGTAGAAAGATACCAATATTTTAGATGATTTTTAAACATTCGTGTAATACAAATGTTTATGGTATGTTTTTACACCCTATAAATACCATTAAAAATATGTGAAAAATTAGTTTATATTTCTGATTCAAAGTGTAAAATAACATTTTCATTCATAATTATTTTTTTGAAGGATCTGAATCGGTTCGAACTGGCTAAAAAGTCATTCTGACGTAGAAAACGATTCTGCCTGGTAAGGCCGGCCGCACACACCCGATTTGACTATCGGAACCGACTATCGGATGTGTGCGGCCGACCTAAGACAGCTACCACCGGCGTTAGCTGGCGTGAACTATTCCATATACACGAACTAAACAAATGTGACGTTTTCGCGCAAATGAAAAATGGCACATTTTCAATCTTAGTATATAAAACAAAGTCGGGTTAGTTACACCATTTATAACTTGTGAACGGCTGGACCGGTTTTTATGATCTTTGATTGGTTGGATTTGTCTCCGCCCCGAATAGCAGATTAGCTATTAAAACTACGAAAAAATTCACGAAAAAAAAGTTATGAAGAAAATTCTTTTCCTCATGCATTTTGTATGTAACGAATTCTCATATTTTGAAAGAGCTGCAGTTATATTGTGAAAAGTATAATATTGAATAGTGAGTGAATTCCAAAAATTCAAAAACGTCTAATGTCAATGCTTTGATGGTTTTGCTTTTGTTCTTGAACGTAAATAATGCTGCCCCTCTTTCTTAAATACACTAAATGTCAACAGTTGAAAATGAGACAAACGGTGAACGTATGTCTGCACGTCTCCAAAGGAAAAATACAATAATTATAATATATCTCCCTAACACGTATAAAGAAAATTGGATGCAATTTCCCGTCAACGTCATCTGTGATACTGAAAAAAAACAAAACACGGACAGTTGCGTATCGATAATTGCTTAATTGTGTAATTTTTAACTTAATAAAAAAGCTGAATTTAATTCAGTTAATATGTTAACACAACAGTTTTTGATTCTGAGGCGGTATGAAGTTCGCTGGCTTAGCTTGTAGTTTTATAAAAAAATAATCGTTAAAAATAAAGTTCGAGTGCAGTTTACACGCGTAGAAGCGAAACTTCACGATAACAATCTCAACCAATACTTGAAAAGTAAGGTAATAATCAAAGCGACCAATGAGAGCAGACTAGCGTAATTTCCGTTCCATATCTCAACCAATAGGAGTCCTTAAAAGTGACAACATAATGAAAGCGGTCAATGAGCGCAGTTGATAATATAATAATAATAATAATGATTTATTGTCTTCATTTCTTAGTAATAGTAGAGATAATGATATCCTCACTGGGATCTCCCGTGCTGAGGATTTCATTTACATATTATAATTTAATTATAAGAAATTGATATGAATTAGACATAACATATATCATGTAGTATTTTTTTAAAATAATTATAAAGTAAATAAGATAGTGGTTTTTTTTATAATTCAGATTACTAGATTTGGTTTTAGTCTGTATTTGATATCAGTATATTTTCTATTTCTGATCTCCCTATATTTAGTATCCAGCTTTTTATTTGAAATTTAAATGTTATAATGTTGAGGTTTTTGAGTGAGAGTGGTATTTTATTGTAAAGTTTAATGCCATAATATAAGAAGCTTTTTTGCCCAAATGTTGTGTTAGTAGTTACTTGTTGGATAAGTTTTTGACCATGAGATCTAGTGTTTCTAATGTACGTATTAGTTGTTATTTCTTGGGTTTTGTACTTATGAATGTAAATGAGTATAGTTTTAGAATATAGTTGTTTAATTGACATGATGTTAAGATTGTTGAAGATTTCGTCAGTGCTAGTTCTTACAGGAACTTTCAGTATAATTTTCATTATAGCTTTTTGAGTTTTAATTAGTGGATTTAGTATGTTTTTATTTGCACTGCCCCATCCGATAATACCGTATTCTAACAGTGATTGGCAGAGAGCCATGTAAATCTTGATTAAGTCTTGATGCGTTGCAGGTGCAGTAATCGTCATCTCCGTTTTATCCGAAATCCAAATCATAGCATTCATAATTTTATAGAAGTTTCACTTCAATAAAATTCCATTATTACCGTAATTTTTTATCTTTATTTTCGATAATACGTAAAGTATGGGAAATACCTACCCTATTCTTATTTTTTTTAAATCCAAATAAGCAACAATAAAAATTGACAGGTGCAGCATTAAAGCCGGACGCCCACGTCCGATCCGGTAGTCAGATCGGACACGTGCAGGCTTTCTCAACAAATGTTTGGCACGAAGGTCTTCCGTTAATCTGATCAGACTATCGGAACCGACTATCGGCCGGAAAAATCGGACGTTTGCGACCGGCCTAAAATCGGGCAATACGAAGATTGTTGTTAGTAATTTCCGTTACACGTCAGAACTAATTAAAAATATTGATAATTATTTATTTACGGTACAAATAACTTTAAAAAAATAATAAACTTGTTTACATAAAAATGGATTACAAAACAACATTTTTTGCGAGTTTTTTCGGTGTTAAGACAAAAATCTTCTGCTTCGGAATATTCGTTACCTTAGTTGTGTATGCATGGTATAATGGAGTTCATAAACTAATTGGTATTGACATGATTGATGCACTGAAATTTATCTAAGGTTCGTGTGACTCTATTAGTAAATGAAATCAATTGCAATGATTTCATATCTTATTACTAATAGATTAATTCAATATAATGTGAATTATCCAATACAATTTAAGACTTCTGTCGCCTTAAGATTGTTTGTCACACCACAGGCACTGCGTTGTTTTACATATAAAAGTTAACTAATACGATCAAAATAAGTTTCACGACATATTATTATTTTAATAAAGGAGGCTGAAAATAAATTTTTAAAAATTTAAAAAAACAATTATTTTAACGATGAAAAAATATTGTATTAATTTATAGTAAAATATTTTCACAAATGTAAGCAATTTATTTTAGCAAGTAATAGGATCAATACAATGAAATAAAGTTTATAGGAAATGTATGTTTAACATTTTGTAAACCAATCGAAAAAACTCGGTTTTTATTTTAAAAGCATTGTAAATATTGAAAGCATTTTCTTTTGTCGCCCTGTATAAATTAGTCCCTCCGTTAGAAAAGTAATTTTGAAATCCACAGACGAGGGCTTGTTTATAAAACATTTCAACTCGCCCTTCACAAAGTTAACATATTTTTTGGATAATTGCACAGATAATTGGCGATTACGAGAACCATTTAAAATTATTTTTACATATAATTACGGGAGGTTAAAAGAACCAAAACGCTGCAACATAGGTTATGAGTTTTGACGTTATAAGGGATCAAGATTTAGGAATAGATATCAGGCTTTAAAGCTTGGAAGAGACTACCAATGCTTAAATTGAGACTAATAAAAGAATAAACCGAAAACAGAGCGAAATTCAAAACTTATCTCTGCAGGGAGTCATATCCTTAAATAAATAATAGAGTTGAAAACCTTATTTCAGAGTTAGCCCGTCTTATTAATTTCATTGTTCTATAATTTCATTTCTCTCTTTTCTTTTTGCACCATTGTGCAAACTTGGATCTTCTGCGACTTTTTTTTGCTTTTTCATTATTGACAGTTCAAACCGCATATATACCTAAACCTTTTCATAACCTGCAACTTCTCTTACTATATATGATAGTCGTATTTTATTCATGTTTTCTTCATAAGCATGGTTTAATCTAAGTAAAATGGTTCAAAAGGAGAATTATTAACATACATTTCATTTTCTTATCTACCTGGCGTGAGAACAATCTTATTATTAAAATATCCTCTGTATCTCTTAGCTATAAAATAAATAAGAGATACAACGTAGATGACGAATACAAAGTAGGAAAATAGCAAAAGATAGTTTGTACGAGCAAACCGGAAAGAATACAATAAAATAGTAATGTAAGAGCACAAACAAAAGATTTAAAATCATTTAACATCTTCAAAGCGATATTTAGTCTGTAAATTTAACTACAAAATACGACGTATCAGAATCGTAATCGATGCATCATGGCAAAGAAAATATGAAGAAGATCCGTAGAAATCTTAACAATGGAACCGAGACGGATTATATTCCACTGATTTATAAACGCAATCATCCGAAATATTTTTAGTCACGAAAACCTAACGCACTATTTGATGTTCATCTCCGTAAACCACGACCATTTCGAAATGTTCCCTAATTACTGGGCTGCTAGAAAACCAAAGAAAAATGATTACCTGGAGGTATTTGGAGTAAATAATTTATCAATACAAACTACCTTCCGTGAAGATTCTGATCTATTGAAATTCTACTTCTATTAAAAACGCCAAAGCGGAAATCAAAATAATTTTGAAGAGTACAACTCTTGTAAGTATAAGGCAAGTCGTGAAATGATTTACTGTTCATAATAGATATTATAGAGATCAAAGCAATTTATCACCTTTCGTTGATGGGCCTGAAATGGGAGCGTATGAACGATTTAACATCTTAAATAAAATTTAATGAGATCCGCATTGTACATTTTGTATCAAAATTCAGATATCAGTCACGTTGAAATAATTACCGGCTCAAAACTGAAGTTTCTAAGCACAACTAGTTGAAGTGATATGTTTTGGTATCAAGATGAAAATTTACATCGGAGTAAATAGTTTTTACTCCCCTTTAAAAAATATGTGAATTTTTAATGGATTAAAACATCTTTTTAACTTTTGGTAAGATTTTAAGTTTTCGATGTATCAATGAATGGTTGCAAGTTGCAAATCAGTGAAGGTTCGGCTAAAAATTGACCAATATTAACCTTCGGTCATGTTGCATTGACCAATATTAATTAACCTTCGTATAGTCGCCCCCAACGGCATAACTCGTGCACGGTGTCTCGGACCGATTATTTTAATTACATACATTTTAAGCATTATTTGTTTTTATATTTATAACTTTTGTACTTTATATTATTTACAAAGGTAACTTATAGTCTATATTATTTCCTGCCTTTCAACTTTTTATATTAACTTTTTACTTTTACATTATAATTTATATTTTATAGTTTACACTTTTACTTTATACTTTCATTTTATACATCATAATTCTATTTACTACTCATTACCTTAACTCCTTTTTTTTACCTTTTGTTTTTATATTTAACTTTACATTTATATGTCACTTTCTTATGTTATTGTATTATAATATATATAAACATAATTATGTTAATGGCACATGTTGTGCCGTATGTTTTGAAATAAATAAATTATTGGTATTTATTACATAGAAGGTGGATGGCATAATTAAATTACAAAAAAAAGAAAAATTTAAAACTTTAACTTTATTTGGTAGAAATTGACTTTTAACACTGCCTCTCAAAAAGAACACAATTTTTGTACTCTAACTTTAATAGCAAAAATAATTTTTTTTATGTGTTATTTAAAAAAAAACGAAATCTCATAAATTAAAGTATCAGAAATAATAAAATATTTAAAAAAAAGTATTAATCATTATAAGGATTTTTGGGTAGTAATTATTAGGTACTTACCTAAAAGACCGATAACAGTAAATAAGTGTCACACGTCCACTCAGCACCAATGCGCGCCTCACACTAAACAATTTAAATGCTAATATAAACCTCAAAGCCCATTGTTGTTATTTTTTTAGAAAACAACGAATTATTGAATTGTCGGTCTAAGAGACCAACGTGCGAGTATAGGAAGGTTGATGAAGTTATCGCAAGTATTATGATACAAATAGGTACATCATGGTTAATTAATGAAACATTATGCAAAAATAAGAATCTTACTAATATTTTAAATGCGAAAGTTTGTGTGGATGGTGTGTTTCTTACTCTTTCACGCAAAAATAACTGAAGAGATTTTAATGAAACTTTACAGTAATACAGCTCGTATCAGAATAACATACAGGCTATATATAATGGTAAGCTCTGGCATTACGAAATTTGTATGAATGAAAATGAGGGAGGAAAGGCAGGGGAAAGGGAACGGGGGAGGTGGAGTTCGCGGAGAGTGAAGAGACGAGGGAGAGGGAGGGCAGGGAAAGTGGAAGGGAACGGGGAAACGGACATGCAGAGAGAATCAATTTATTTCTTTGAATGGCATTGCAACGCATGCTGAAGTCCAGCTAGTCTAATATAAAGACAGATTTCCCGCATTTTAAATTCTTTCGACTTAGTTAAATTTTTGTTTATTTTGTGTTGAAGAGTTTTATTTCGCATGTGCATTATTTGTTAGTTCATTTTTTATTATCTGTTAACTTAGATATATAACAAATATTAAATCAAAAATACTTCGAACTTTCCTCGGTAAACTCTTTCGGTATTTTTAAACAAACTTTCAAACATTTTCCCTTCATTTCAAAAAACAAATAATATCGAAAAGGGTTCGCTACATTTGACTACAAGCACTTTCGAACAAGTCCTCTTGTCCTTGTATTTTTGTTCCATAAGTTAATTCCGCAGAACGGCAAACAATCCATATTTATGAAAAAGTTGAAATGTTGTTTCCTCCGTTTTTTTTTATATAAACTTTCAAACAACACAACAAAACCAAAATACACACTCGTAAGAACATGATACAATATCCGTAGGATTTACCATAAATTTGCTGTTTTCCGCCTCAAAATTACAGCAAACAAAACATATATTATTGTAATCTTGGGCTGCTGTGTAAGCACCAGTATTATACGTTCAAAATCTTATTATTTATTCCTAGGGATTAAATATATTAGGGATATGAAGAGGTAGCAGGAAGCTTTCAAATAATGTATTAATAATTTGTTTATGCGTAGTTAGTTCAAACACACCTACACACTACATACATGTATTCATTGTAATTTGTAGCCTATAAATTGTGGATTATTAAAGGTTTTGGAAAATAATGCGATATTTATTCCAAAGGTTCGAAATTATTCAATATCGATTACCAAAGTTTTCAATATTAATTCTGCTACCACAAATTTTTTTATCGGATAAACTCTAAATAGTTCAACCGAAACATTTAATTTGGCAAATTTATTCAAATATTTATGTTCTTAATTAAAATCTGTACAGTTCATTATATATAATTGATAAATAATAACAGTTCTGGAAAATTCTCTTAGAATAGTTTTGGTGAGAGAACTCTATTTAAATTTATGCTTTGCTTGATATAACTCTCAATTGTTTGGTATTCCGATCCGAAAGCTTCGAAGGTGGAAACCAACTTTCATTTTTACTCGTCTCATTTTCCTTCAGCATCTTAAGTTAAGAGTCTTAACATCCCCTAAATTTGTAATTTTCTTGTCTTGTTTCTTTTCGATTTTGTTGTAATCATCCATATCTGTATAACCTTGTTCTTTTTTTCTTTATTTGTTTTCTATTGTTGTTTGTTCTACTCAACCTGTTTTTTATTTTTTCGTCTATATTGTATGTGAAACTTATATTTTTAATATCTACATTCATATGTAAAATTTTAACTATTTCCTCCTACCCAAGATTTGTATGTTCCTCCTTTCCTAAAATGAGTTCTTTAACTCATGGGGATTGCTCTAGCAAGAAATAAAAACAATAAAAAAATAAAATAAAAATTGGGCTTACTATAGACTCTTCTTATCTGGGTAGTTAGGTTAGGTTAGGTTATATAGCGCCCTTGAGGTGATTTTTCACAAAAACGGCGCTCTATAAATTGTCCAATTATTATTATTATCTAATTTAGACTCTTGGACGACATCACGAATAAGATTATCTCATCTAATGATTGAAATTTGTCGATAGCACCAATTTTTTTTTTACATGAACTCCACACAGGAGGCCCTGAGGAAAATAATTTCCCTCAGGGCCTATGTCATCTTTGGGGATTCTGCGTGGAGGGTTTTTTTAAGGAAAGGAAGGAGAGGAGAGTTCTGGGGAGGAAAAGGGTTTTAGGTGTGGGTAGGAATTTGGGGTTCAGTGTGTCCTGTTCATCCACCTCCAAGACCTAGACAAACCTCTCCCCATCAACCCGGGCAACCCTGCTAAATCACCAAACGTAGCGAACCACTTGGGGAACCACCGGGAACCTTTATTGGATAACCAACACCTCTGACCTATGGCAGAGGTGTTGGTTATCCAATAAAAGTTCCCGGGACGGCGGTACCTAATTCCCGACTCCCAAATTGTAAATTTTTATAAAAATAAAATATTTTACTTCCAGCGAAAAAATTTTATTTACGAGCGTGAATTTATCAAGAGAGCATCACAATATATTCTAAAAAAGTGGTGGATACAAATCCGATTCCTTACAAAAATTAAAATAATTAGTAATATTCCAATTAGTTTTTCTGTTACAGTTAAATACTTGACGTCTCGATACTCGGCAAATGTGATGATTTTCGTCCCCGAGAAATAGCGAAATAGTTTTCCCATTTTCAACGGAAAGCACTGTGAGTTCCTGCACACGACATAATATAACGATTCTTATACATTTCATCCACAATATTTATACTAAACGATCGATTTACGATGGCTTTTTCGGAATCGTTTACCTATTCGTGCCGGATCCACATTGTGCTGTATAATAACTGTTGTGAAAACCACATTTGGAATATCTTATTACGATGCGAGAACCTCTTTTCGCTTTTCTTAAAAAAAACCTCAAAATTTTCAATACGTATTCACACGCTACATAGCTATTGCCGAATCCATGTTGCCTGTAATTTTCTTCACAAGGCCTTCCGAATTGATTGCTATTTCAAATCGATAAGTACTTCCTCGACGCTTTAGTCAAAATAATGTGGGGTTTGTAGGCTAATAGACTTGTGCCGTATGGAGGTATGTTTTTTCTGGAACATTAAGCCACTGAAACAGTGGCTTGGCAATTACCTTCCGGCTCCCAGACAAGCTGGTAAGCTGTCCAACGCCCCTTCACATTAAAGGTAAATGCCAATTCTCTACATAAATAAAATAAAATAAAAGTCTTAATATTTGAGGGCAAAAACTGGTATGAAGCGCATAGAAAAGCAGAAATTGGAATAAACAATGTCAAACATTGGCTAGACTATAATCTTCTTACTCTTAACACGGATAAGACAAAATTTATACGTTTTAGTGCAACACAAGCGGGTCAACCCAAGGTAATACTAAATATTACTATTCACATTTGCAATGAACCGAACACTTGTACTTGCAATAACCTAGAATGCGTGGATAGTTTAAAATATCTAGGGATCACCATAGATAAATATCTGAGATGGGACGAACACATTAACGCAACGGCCTCAAAAGTCAGAAAACTTACACATCTTTTTATAACCATCAGAAATATTCTCTCTGTTAAAGATATGAAATCAATATACTATGCTATGTGTAATTCTTTACTCGAATATGCATCCCTAGTGTAACAGACGTCTTGATGTATTGGATTTTTTGTTTACGTGAAACTCGCAGGGAAGAATAAAACGACATAATCAAGTCAATTCTTGCGAAATATTACATGTTAAAACTAGCTTGTTGTGCAACTTGCACCTGCGATCATCGAGGTAAACACCAGGTGTGAGACTGACGTCAAACCATGCAAGAAAAAATAATTCGTGTCAAAACAAGTTTGTTTACGTGAAAATCGCAGCTATCGGCCGCACGTGTCCCCTTGAAAATATTGCCTATTCAGGGAAGAGTAAAACAATATAATCAAGTCGATTCTTGCGAAATGTTACATGTTAAAACTAGCTTGTTGTGCAACTTGCACCTGCGATCATCGAGGTAAACACCAGGTGGCAAAATGAATAACATGTTTACGTTTTCCTTTAACTAAAATTAGTATAAAAACCGTCTGAAAAATAAATATTCATCATTATCCAAGAAACTTCTGAGTTATTATTATCTCCCGAAACCAAAGTGACGATCGGAGTCTAGCGCCCCTATTGTTTACAGTATTTGTATGGAACAGAAAAGTGGTCTCATACAAATTGGTCCTTTTCGAGCCGGATCCCACGTCATCAAATCTTTCTCAGTGGAGATGGCATCACACGCAGCGGCCGTAAAATCCTGGCTTCAACCGAGACATCACGGCCCTGCCTCGCAAACTCAGATGCATCTATACCTACCGCCGATCCAGATGCTACCTTAAGCCTACGCCTCCACTATCAGAGATCTACAGGAGGCTGATAAAGATGACAACAAACTGAGCAGCAACGAGATATGCAGCTAACAGATATGCAACAACGAACCCAGCAGCAACGAGATATGCAGCTACCACATATACCGCAACGAGATATGCAGTAACAAACTGAGCAGCAACGAGATATGCAGCTAACAGACATGCAACAACGAACCCAGCAGCAACGAGATATGCAGCTAACAGACATGCAACAACGAACCCAGCAGCAACGAGATATGCAGCTACCACATATACCGCAACGAGATATGCAGTAACAAACTGAGCAGCAACGAGATATGCAGCTAACAGACATGCAGCAACGAACCCAGCAGCAACAAGATATGCAGCTTCCACACATGCAGCAAGGAGACATGCAGCGATAAACTGAGCAGCAACGAGATATGCAGCTACCACATGCAGCAACGAGAAATGCAGCAACAAACTGAGCAGCAACGAGATATGCAGCTAACAGACATGCAACAACGAACCCAGCAGCAACGAGATATGCAGCTACCACATATACCGCAACGAGATATGCAGTAACAAACTGAGCAGCAACGAGATATGCAGCTACCACATGCAGCAACGAGAAATGCAGCAACAAACTGAGCAGCAACGAGATATGCAGCTAACAGACATGCAACAACGAACCCAGCAGCAACGAGATATGCAGCTACCACATATACCGCAACGAGATATGCAGTAACAAACTGAGCAGCAACGAGATATGCAGCTAACAGACATGCAACAACGAACCCAGCAGCAACGAGATATGCAGCTAACAGACATGCAACAACGAACCCAGCAGCAACGAGATATGCAGCTACCACATATACCGCAACGAGATATGCAGTAACAAACTGAGCAGCAACGAGATATGCAGCTAACAGACATGCAGCAACGAACCCAGCAGCAACAAGATATGCAGCTTCCACACATGCAGCAAGGAGACATGCAGCGATAAACTGAGCAGCAACGAGATATGCAGCTACCACATGCAGCAACGAGAAATGCAGCAACAAACTGAGCAGCAACGAGATATGCAGCTAACAGACATGCATCAACGAACCCAGCAGCAACGAGATATGCAGCTACCAGATATGCGGCAACGGACCCAACAGCAACAAAATATACAGCTTCCACACATGCAGCAACGAGACATGCAGCTAATAGACATCTAGCAACAAATTGGCAGCAACGAGATATGCAGCTTCCACATATGGAGCAACGAGATATGCAGCTTCCACATATGGAGTAACGAAACCAGCACCAACGTGATATGCAGCAACCAACTGAGCAGCAATGGGATATGCAGCTAACAGACATACAGCCAAGAGATATACAGCAACAAACTGAGCAGCAATGAGATGATATGCAGCTACCAGTATACAGCAACGAACCCAGCAGCAACGAGATATGCAGCTACCACATATACCGCAACAAGATATGCAGCAACAAACTGAGCAGCAACAATATATGCAACAAAACACTGAACAACTCACAGACATGCATCAACGAACCCAGCAGCAACGAGATATGCGGCTACCACATATACCGCAACAAGATATGCAGCAACAAACTGAGCAGCAACGAGATATGCAGCTAACAGACATGCAACAACGAACCCAGCAGCAACGAGATATGCAGCTGCCACATATACCGCAACAAGATATGCAACCAAACACTGAGCAGCTCACAGACATGCATCAACGTACCCAGCAGCAACGAGATATGCAGCTACCACATATACCGCAACGAGGTATGCAGCAACAAACTGAGCAGCAACGAGATATGCAGCTAACAGACATGCAGCAACGAACCAAGCAGCAACAAGATATGCAGCTTCCACACATGCAGCAAGGAGACATCTTAACAAACTGAGCAGCAACGAGATATGCAGCTACCACATGCAGCAACGAGAAATGCAACAACAAACTGAGCAGCACCGAGATATGCAGCTACCAGATATGCGGCAACAAACCCAACAGCAACAAGATATACAGCTTCCACACATGCAACAACGAGACACGCAGCTAATAGACGTCTATCAATAAGATATGCAGCTACCACATGCAGCAACGAGAAATGCAACAACAAACTGAGCAGCAACGGGATATGCAGCTACTAGATATGCAGTAATCCGCATATATGGATACTCGATACCCTGTGGCAGCCAGCCAGAGAATTCCCGAGCTTGCAGCAATCGGCCCGACCCTAAATGCTAGTCCCGGATATACTGAAAACTAAGACCGTACTCACACTGGATGAACATATCGAAACATAGATCCACTGGCCTAGATCACCTCCGCGATAGTAGAATCACTCCACATTGCCAGAAGCAAGCCCTATCAGAGAGTACAACAGCTGGCCTGACACGCAAAGCAGATTGCTGACCCATTCGCGGCCCTGCGCGCTGCAACTCCACGCCAAGCTGATCACCAACCTGCCTGAATTTGCAGTCCCATACGAGCCTGAGCCGCGTCCTGCCATCCCATTTTCATGATAAGTTATTCCTTCTTATTGTTTATCCTAGTGATGGCACCCAACCCCGCCTCCCAACTTGTTTGTGACGAGATACACAATTCAAGTAACGGCAGCAACTAGCCCGCCCCCCAACTTGTTTGCGACAAGATACGCAACTCAAGTAATGGCATCAGCTAGCCCGCCTCCTAACTTGTTTGCGACGAGATACGCAACTCAAGCAATGGCAACAAATAGCCCGCCTCCCAACAAGTTTTCAACGAGATACGCTACTCAACCGAAGGCCAGCAAGGCTAATTCCATCTTCTAATTTCAATTCCAGCAGTGCCACTACCAGAATAGCGGTGCTCCTCATCACTGCAGCCAAGCAGTGCCACTACCAGAATAGCGGTGCTCCTCATCACTGCAGCCAAGGTGAGCAAGTCCTCCCCAGCAGTACCACTGCCAGAACAACGGTGGTCCTCATCGGAGCAGCCAAGGCAAGCAAGGCCTTCCAGAACATCGGTACTCTCCTCAGACGGGAGGAGCGCGTTTCCACAATAAAAGGGATAAAATTTCATGGAACTGACTCCAAGATGAAAACGCTCTAGTGGCACTAAAGTCACGAGACAGACACGCAATTCTCTAGCAATACCGTGCATCAATTGGCTTTGCTAACCGCCAATAAAAACCGCAGAATCTAGGAAAGGTTAATACGACCCACGAAGAGGCAATACGACCCACGAGTAGGAGATCAACCCGGCTTTATTTCCTGCCTTACGATTTGGCCCAAAATATAACTTCAAGCCGTGTGGCACTCGAACGTGAGCTGTGACAAACCCAGTGCCCCTGAACATATCCAGAAGTGGACAAATTGGATGATCCTGCAAAAACACATACACAATCACCATCCCAAGACGCTGCTTCAATAACATGCCGCACTCATCTCAGCAAGACTCGCCTGAACCATGTAAAAGGAAAGCCATGCCCTGATAACCCAATTCCATTTCTGGACAGATTCAACAACCGTATTGTGTTTGCTGCGCACCGATCCACACATTTACCCCACCTTTGTGGCAAACAGTCTGGGCAAAATAGATGAAATGACTATCACAGTTGGCAGACATCGAGAAAAACGCTACGCCGCAATCTTCACTTGCTTCTCGATACGCGCTGTCCACCTAGAACTCGTTTCTTCTCTAACCACCGAGCCTGCTATTATGGCCATACAACGAATGACAGCGCGAAGGGGACAGCCCGTAACCATGTACTCAGACAACGGGACTAATTTCCATGGGGCCGAAGCCGAGATGAGAAATGCCTTGAAATTACTAAGTCAAGACGTTAAAATGCTTGATGCCCTGACCACTCAGGGCATCGAATGGAGATTATACCACCAATGACGCCGCACATGGGAGGAGTATGGGAAAGACTGATACGCTCGGTGAAACGAGCACCTAAAGAGGAAATTCTCCTGACTACCCTAATCGAAGCATTCGTAGTGAACAACAGACCACTCACCCATATATCAATGGATCCTCGCGATGAAGAACCTCTAACACCTAACCATTTTCTTCTGGGGTCGGCCGGAAAAACGCTCTCTCTTGTCCATGTACGAAAAAGGGACGAAGAAATATGTCTCCGCCGACAATGGCGTGTCGGCCAACGACTGGCAGACATGTTTTGGTGACGATGGCTTCGAGAATACCTTCCCACCTTAGCGGCCCGACAAAATGGCACCACCCTGTCACACCCATAAAAAAGGATAACTTGGTGATCATCATGGATCCTGCACTACCTCGAAATCATTGGCCTCGCGGCCGCGTCATCGAAGAGATAACCGCAGCTGACGGACAAGTTAGAACCGCTCGAATCCAGACTAGTTCCGAGGTGTACCTAGAACCAGCCGTTAAAATCGCCGTCATCTTACCAGCTCCTACACCTGCTGAGTCATCTCCCCCTCCTCTTCACAAGGACACATATCAAACCAAAATATCTACATCAAGAATGCGTCCGACGAACTAGCTAGGTGCAATCAAACAGATTACACCGGGAGGAGTGTAACAGACGTCTTGATGTATTGGATTTTTTGTTTACGTGAAACTCGCAGGGAAGAATAAAACGACATAATCAAGTCAATTCTTGCGAAATATTACATGTTAAAACTAGCTTGTTGTGCAACTTGCACCTGCGATCATCGAGGTAAACACCAGGTGTGAGACTGACGTCAAACCATGCAAGAAAAAATAATTCGTGTCAAAACAAGTTTGTTTACGTGAAAATCGCAGCTATCGGCCGCACGTGTCCCCTTGAAAATATTGCCTATTCAGGGAAGAGTAAAACAATATAATCAAGTCGATTCTTGCGAAATGTTACATGTTAAAACTAGCTTGTTGTGCAACTTGCACCTGCGATCATCGAGGTAAACACCAGGTGGCAAAATGAATAACATGTTTACGTTTTCCTTTAACTAAAATTAGTATAAAAACCGTCTGAAAAATAAATATTCATCATTATCCAAGAAACTTCTGAGTTATTATTATCTCCCGAAACCAAAGTGACGATCGGAGTCTAGCGCCCCTATTGTTTACAGTATTTGTATGGAACAGAAAAGTGGTCTCATACACCTAGGATGGGATGGATGTGCCAAAACAATATTAGATTCCTTGGCTAAAGCTCAGAAATCACGGAATTAAAAGTACTTGATGTTAGACAATTGTATATTAGAAAGATTATATTACATGCTCAAAAACAACGTCAACACTTCCCGTCCATTGACCACCTTGACGACACTCGACTTTCAAGGAACAATCCAATAGTCCCAATAAAAATCACGACGTCCCTCGGCCAACGGCAATTTTCGTACTTAGGACCTAAATTATTTAATATCATTCCTAATGATTGGAAAACTAAAAGTGCAAAAGTCTTGCGCAAATTGATCAACGACTGGCTCCTTGATTTAGGGAGGATCAAAAGCGAAGATATGTTGACCAATAGATAGTCTCATCATATAAAATAAAACAAAATTAAAATATATATAAGAAAAAAAAAATAAATAAAAATAAAAAAAAACACTCACTCATAGTTCCATTCATTACAAAAACACGTACTTATAATTGCAGAACACAATTGTCTATTCTTTTATCAATACCCTTCCCATTTTTTCTACATTCAATTCCTGCGGAGATCTTTCTTTTCATTATACAAAATTACGTAAATTATAATTTATACAAAATACGTACAAAATTATACAAAATTACGTACTATACATAATGTAACAAAAACACGAACTTATCACTTCAGAACATAATTGTCTACAATAATTTATCAATACCCTTCCCATTGTTCTACATTCAACTCCTGCGGTGATCTTTCTTTTTATTATTACCATCTGTATTTTATTTACTTTACCGGTTTTTTTTTATATTAAGTGCTCTAAGGGAAAATATCTTAGTAGGATGAAAAAATGAAGCAAGGAAAGGGAAATAAATACAATTGGTTATCAACCACTTTCTCATATCACTATTTATACACTAACTTAAGTCATATTTATATACAAATTGTTTTTTATTCATTTGCTGCATCCTTTTCGAGTCACATTCTTTTTGGGTTTCTTTACCCGCTCGTAAAATTGAGGGATACGTCACTCACGTTAATTATAATTATTTTTTGTAATCATGTTTAAACATCCACGTTAATTATAATATGGATTTTGTCATCACGCTTGAAGATTGTCTCGATTCTCAATTTTTGCAAGCGATTCACATGTCCAAATATTTATCTATTGCTAAACAAGCATTCGATACTAAATCTGTACTTTAAGACATTGTTTTTTTTCTCTTCGCTTATTCTTTTTTTTATGAGTTCAAAATTGTAGTTATTAACTAAAGCTTCTACGAGGAATTCAATCATAACACTTGTTTCATTCAATAAATAATATGTTTATATAATTAATCAATGTAATATGAAATTATGATATGAACTAAATTTGTCAATTTGACTGGCCTAAAACAGGATCCATTCCTAGTTGGCTAGTCAAAGTTTCCACATATGTTTCATTGTATAATTTTATGCGAAATAAATATTATTATTATTATTATTATTAAATAAAGTAAGTAAATGAAATTCATTGGCTTTTGAAAAAACCTATAAACAATGTTTTAATATATTTCCATTAGAATGGTGTCAAAGTGTTCATGATAACCGCTTTTGATAAGTTATTAAAAGCTGTCGATATTTTAAATGGTTATTTTATATTGCAGCGTTAGTGGATTTTTACAGTACGCGAAACCTTTTCTAGATGTTATCACAAATAACACAATAATTTTCAAACATAGAAATACGCACATTTATCACTGTGTTCAGATGTAAGGTGCTGGACATATCTGAGCCTTCCTACTTGAGAAAAAAGGGTTCTGAATATGAAAAGAAAAAAAAAACGCCTAAATATTTTCATCCCTGTTGCTTTTTGGTCGCCTGCGTAACGGCAGTGTACGAATACGGTGATAATCTTTTGATTTTACTTTCTGTAATTCTAGACAATTGCGATATAATGCAATTATAAGTTAAGTACCAAGTAACTACAGCAAAATCTCATTCTGCCATGAAACCGAGTTCCGAAGGAATTGATCCAAACGATTGTAAATCGAACCGCGAAACGATTAAACTGAACAGTGCGTCAATTGCACTGGCTAACCAAAAACTCATCATTCCCTCCTTCAATCAATGGAGGAAGTCTCAATAATTGTAAATCGCTTCAAATCGTCTTATAACCATGAATCGTCAATCGCTACCTCTGTAGCGATCAATTAGCATATGCCAACCGCACGATGATGTAAATTGACATAACCATCATCATCATCACCATCATCATTACATAGTATAAAATGAAGTCGCTCAAATGTATGTGCGCGTTAATCTTTTAAAACTACGCAACGGATTTTCATTCATTTTTCATTCGATTTTCATCAATAGATAGAGTGATTGAAGAGGAATGTTTATAAATATAATACATGTAAATTGTATTAGAGAAAAGCCAGAAATTCAAAGAAAACATAATTATATACAATTAAAACCGTACTATAGTCACTTTTGAAATTCGTTCTACGGAAGAAATTGGAAAATAGATGTCCTAGAGTAAGTAGGTATTTGATTTTCCCTTTTCAAATATCCAGTGTTGCATTGCAAGCATTGTATAATTAGTGGCGAGTTAATTAGTTTATATTTATTTATTTATTTATTAACGGTATAAATATACCATAAATACATATTACATGTCACAAAATATTTGTTGTAGGTACTTAAGAAATAATTAAAAAAAGAGTTATAAATTAATTGTGGCATTTGATTAATAAATGACACAAAGAGCTACAATTACATTCTACTGTAGTACAAATAAAAATAATATTGATTGAAAATATATGACAGAATAGCCTTCTTGTACCTAGCTTCCGTGCAGTTAAATAGATCCGCCACATCTGCGTATCTATTATTAACTTCATGTAATCTAGGTAAAAGCGAGTGTTTCGTGTACTCAGTCCTGTTGTTGTTACAATGAAACAAGATTTTGGAGCGAGTTGCTCTAGTGGGTATATGAAATTCGATGAGCTTAGTTAAATCAGGACTGTCTATTTTACCATTTACATATGTATAATACATGCTTATTATAGTAGAGAAAAGCCGAGAAATTCAAATATTCAATTCAGGCAGCGGGCAGCGGGCAGCTGGCAAGCGGGTGGTATGGATTTTATAAAGGCTGGGTAATGGCGTTGTGTTTCGTTAGCCACAGCAACGTATGGCCGGGTCTGCTAGCGCACACCATAAATTGTTTGGGTAGTATTCTATTTGCATCCGTGCTCTCCCGTACTACTAAGAAATCAAACATTTCATTCACACCTTAAGAAATCCTTAGGCTGGTCATAAGATGTCAACGCCACTGAACTAAAACCCTTTTCTAATAAATTTAATATTCAGCATTACCGTGCATAGAAAATCGTTAGTGATTAACTTTAGGTGGGTACTATAAATAATCCAACTAAAATAAATCCATTTGGTGTGATTTTGCGGTAGAGGCTCCAACGAGGTTCACCTTGTAAACTGTAGATGCATCATCAGTCAATTCCAATGGAATAGATTATATTCCAAATAATCATCAAAATTCTAGGTAAAGTGATACAATTGATGCAAATCCATACTTTCTCGTATTAAATTTGCACTTGATTATAAATTCACATTTCAATGAAAGTCTGCATCAGGCATGCCCAACCTGCGGCCCAAATGATTTTTTTTTGCGGCCCAGTGTTAACGGCTTTCTATGTTTTTACGGCTTTCTATGTTTTGGATTTTGGTATTCATAGAAAAAAAGAAAATCGTTCTCGTAAACTTATCTTAATAATATTATATTTTGTGAAATTAAAATTTTCTTGTTATAAAACCTCTGTCTCTAGATGGGGGTTTTGATATATTGCTTGAAATTTTTGGACGCGTGGCTGCACCAGAAATTTATTTTCGCAGTCAGTAAAGTAAACCAGTAAATTTGTTTAGCACATTTCTCGAAGATCGAATGCACTAATCAGATTTTAATAAGTGGAGATTGAGTGCAAAGGACACGCGTAGGCGCTTGTACAGTGGAGAGCGGGAGAGCGAGCACGCCGGTTAGTCATGTGGTTTTGTAAAAATATGGGTACACGCAGTTATACGGAAATGATAAAGTCTCAAAATCTTCCATATAAACATCCCCCCACGTCACTTTAATTATTATTAAGCAATAGCGTATTTTTAAAGAGTTCTTTGGTTTTTTTTTATGTGCGTGACCTACCCAAGCTCAGTAATATTTTTTTGGCCGAACGATTTGGATTGACCACGTCTGGTCGACAGGGTTATACAGTGATTTAAAAAAATCTCAATCTCAAAAAATCCAATATTTATTTTATTCCAATATTTCTTTCCATACGTGACTATTTACAAGTAAGTTATGTGGTGCAAGCCTACGTATATCTAAAGTATCATCTTTCAATCAAAGCCTCGAAGATCGTAATAAAAGATTTTAATTATGCGAGGCATGTGACTTTTGAAATATAGGTACATATCTACAAGTTTGAATTCCGCAATCAATCATGCTTATGTAGGCTTTTAAAATATATCGAGATGTCAAAATTCCCCACTTTGTGAACGTTTTTTATATTAGTAAGAAAGGCACTGTGTGTAAACAAAAATATGATTTTTTTATTAATTCCTGGTGGTTTTTTTTATTAATATTTTCACAGTTCGGTATTGCAAGATATCGTATAACATTCCTACGTATAATTTCTAAAAGAACACTAACGCTGCGTTAACACGGCGTTCCTTCTTTGACGAATTGCAATTAATCATGATTCGTGAAAAAATAATATAAATAATGTTATGTATGTTCACACGGCACATACTGTTTCGTTTCATACAAACCAGACGCTAAAAACTCTCAGGACAAGATTTTTTACAGAATTTGAACAATTCGCCAAATTGCAGCGTTGAAATTCAAGTTCTCTGAAAGTTTTATTCATGTTCTGTTACTATCCAAGTACCGTGAAACAACCGGCACACGATGAAATAAAAACAGAACTTCAACGGAACTTTCACTATATTGAATTTTAACTTTAAATTCCGCCTACCAGTGGTAATATTAAAAAGTGGTAAATTTAATTACAATGTAATTTAAGTTTAAGTATTTTTCTTTTTGTATTTATCTTGGCAAACACTATATATATTTTTGTACTTACGCATTAATATATAAATTGAATTTATATAAATATTTTACATAATTATATATTTGTGGGAATTTTTGGCTATGAACACGTATGCACATGTGATCATAAAAAGTTTAATCTTTATAGAATTCAGACATTTTCAAGTCAACATTTGCTTAAAATATTATTATTCATTCCCAGGAATCTCTCTTTCGAAAAACTCCTCAATGTTCCTTCCTGGAAATCTCGTACATGGTGCCTGTAAAATGACAAAATAAGAGTGATGTAGGGTCGTGTAGGAAAACAACGCTTTAGATTTGAATTATTACGCATTACTTTAGAATTTATTTAAAAGAGCATTTTTTTTCTCGACATGTTCTTCGAAATCAATTCTTGAGAGCTTACAAATTATATTTTTTTACACCGCATAAAATCACAAGTATTTAAAAAAATATCTATTATGATTTGATATAAAGTGTTTTTAAAACCTGTACTAGAAATCTTCCAAAGTAACCTTAAATCTTTGAACTAAAAAGAAAAACCTAAAACATCACTCAACAAAATGTGAATTTGCGCAACTGAGCTTTCAGTATGTTTACGCTGGTATAAGCCAAATCTCGCCTTAACCACATCAATTCATGCATTTATCACACTATCTGGCAATACGTCCATGACGTCATCGTTCAAGAATTCCAATGTGCATTTTTAGCGTTTAGCTTATTGTTTCGTGTTAAGCGGCATCGTGATAATAGCAATTCGTACAAAACGAATGCAACATTGTCTTCTATCGATAAACTGTACGTCATTAGAAACGATTCGTCAAAAAACGAATAGTGTGAACTAGGTAATATATTATTATCTTCATATTATGTTTTCAACGACGGATCCGTCTCTTTACCTTATCTGCATTCGCGATTTTGTTGATTAAATTGAATGTCACGTTCGGACGGATTCGTCAATCTTCACGATTTGTAACATAGTAGACGCTTGAGAATTCTTTTTAAACCACTACTAAAGATTTGTACAAATATATTTGCTATCCTAGTCGATGGGTAAGGCTCTCGACTAGCAATCCGGAGTTCATGGGGTCAAGTTCCGGCTTGCGAAAGTAAATTTGTTTTAATGAAATAATTTTACTTTGTATAAACCACTTATTTGATGTGCAAATCCGACCGGTTTCGGAACAAACGTTCCTTCGTCAGGGAAAGCTTATACTAATTTGACAGTTTCGAACAATGTTTTATTATGGTAGGGGTGGAGCTGTTGCTAGATAATAATGTAGATTGGGTAGGTAGGTATTAGTGTAAAGTGGGTGGGTAGGGGAACAAATACATGATTGGGCTATATGACAATATTTTTTGTTTGTTGATAATAGATTAATTATTTTTAAGGGATTTTTTAATTTCCAAGGCTTCTAAGTTATCTAAACGTTTTCCTTTATGATTAATATGAAGAATATTTATCCCTGTATTATATATCTGTATTATATTCCCTGTATATTTATCCCTTTGTATTACCATAATAAAACATTGTTCGAAACTGTCAAATTAGTATAAGCTTTCCCTGACGAAGGAACGTTTGTTCCGAAACCGGTCGGATTTGCACATCAAATAAGTGGTTTATACAAAGTAAAATTATTTCATTATTCTATAATGGATAACCACAAAGTAATAGCTACATTCAAAAATATAAATTTGTTTTAATTGATTTGTGTTATTCCACAATTCAATAATTTAAAATATTACCAATACAATTACTAATACTAATAAAATACTCTAGAATTCTAACACGAGAAATGTTTTCTCTATTGAGGTGGGTAGAAGAGGAGAAATTACTTTATTTTATTAGTTTTAAAAACCATACTTTTTTAAAACCTGTTAAATGTAGGTATTTTAAATAAAAAAACCTAAAAACAATTTTAAGGTGTATGTGGCACATTTCACAGTGGAAGATACTTTCAGTATCGCAATGGACATGACCACCATTCGGAATTGAAATGTTGCTGAAAATGCCTTTGACCGTTAAGGAGAAATACAGAGACCACGGAGGTCGTCAAAATATTAAGGAATAAATGTTAAATTCATTTATTGTTAATCTAGGTAATGTGGAAACTTACGTTCGGCGTCAAAATGTTAAGGAATAAATGTTAAATTCATTTATTGTTAATCTAGGTAATGTGGAAACTTACGTTCGGCGTCAAAATGTTAAGGAATAAATGTTAAATTCATTTATTGTTAATCTAGGTAATGTGGAAACTTACGTTCGGCGTCAAAATGTTAAGGAATAAATGTTAAATTCATTTATTGTTAATCTAGGTAATGTGGAAACTTACGTTGGGCGTCAAAATGTTAAGGAATAAATGTTAAATTCATTTATTGTTAATCTAGATAATGTGGAAACTTACGTTGGGCGTCAACATGTTAAGGAAATTAAAAGGGATACCTATGCCAAAATATGATATAACATAGAATAATGAGAAGCATGAGACAAAGATGGGTTTAAAGTGAAGAAATTTGAATTTATAACTCAGCTTGGACCTAGTGCGGGCGCACGGAGAGAAATCGCATTGCTAATTTATTAAGAATTTTCTTCAAATATTCGTAATTCCTGTTAAAAACGGGACTGCAGGCCTTACGAAAGAATTAACTGGACGAGGTGGCCTAATAAACGTTAGGAAGCGAATTGTCAGGATTTCGAATTGGCGAATTGTCAGGCTATGTATACTTGATATCAGCAGGGGTTTTTAAATCTAATAATAAAGTACTTTAACACTCTAAAACTTTGTTTTTCTATTTAGTACATTAACATTTACAAAAATAAAATAATATTTTTATCATAAATCTGAAGCAATGTGGGCTGAATGTAAATTAGGTTTAAAAATATAAAGTTATGACCTGGTGTAGTGTTACGAAGCGTCGTCGTGCCGATCGTATTGAAGCCAAAATGGTGTGGCGGAACTACAGAGGAAAGTGTCGCACACTCTCCATACGTAAGACCTCGCATGCTGCTATGCTGCTCACTGATGCTGAAACGGCGGTCAACTACCAGGCAAGCATCTGTCAGGGCTCCAGCCCTGCTGCTTCTTGTGACGTTGAAATCGAGTCGCCTGGACGGTGTCAGCTAGCCCACGGTTGACCAGCCGCTGCCGAAGCCGTCAGGTCCTGTCCACCCACTTCTGTAGACCTCAGACCTCAGAGAACTGACGGGAGGAAACAAGCATTCAAAATGGGGCCGCACGGCCAAACAGTCGCGCGAGTTCAACTTCTTCAAAGCTGGCTTCGCCTGGGTTTCCGAAATCCATTCCAATAATATTTATTCATGAGTGTGATCCGCGATAGGTATTCTGATAAATAAGCGCAGCCGATAATCACAAAATGACGAAACCCAAATGAATGGCGAAGTGATTGCGTCGACCAGCAACTGTTGGGACGGTGGCCGGCGTTTCCCATGGCCTATAGAAGAATGATGCCTAACCAACGATACAGAGAAAAATATAGATGTCACCAATATAAAAAAAAAACTCTGAAATGAGTTTTTAAATAATATCGTGTTTGATGACTAGATCTGAATGGCCAGATACTTCCCCGGTTTTATATTTCATCATCTCCTTCCCCTCCCCACTATCTTCAGCATCACAACATACCCCAATTAGAGATGCCATATTTTCACTTGTTCCGAGTGCTTGGGAGCAGTTGTGACTCTTGTGCGGTATTCACTTAAATAAAAAATATATTTATTACGATTCTTAACAAGAGACAAGAGTAAATGAACCGTAAACTTACTAAAAGGTTGCACCTTTCAACCGAGGCCACCAAGACTGTATTTTTACACAGGAACGAGAAGTTTGACCTTGCCCAAGAGATTATTATTATTAGTGGCCGTAAGAAATTTTGATTTCACAGTTGATTATCCTAATGAAATATTCTCTAAAATAAAAACGGGTTTTTTTTGGTAAAAATACGACATTTTTCAACGTGTTTTTGCCGCGAACGTTAATTGCCATAAAAGCGGTAAAGTGCTATACGAGTTGGCTTTTAATTATTTATGTAGGTATGTTTATTTCACTATTCCGCAACATAAATTAGATGACCCGGTTCAAAAAAGTGACAATTTCACTAATCAAACACTTTTATGTAATGTCCGTTTTCCTAATGTGTGATTTGTGATGGCAAACACATCACAGTGGAAAAATAAAATATTTTTTTCCGAACGTGTTATATTATGAAACAATATATTATTATTGTATGTTATATAAGGACAATATTGATAGAAAGCTTAAGGCCGCGTTCACACACGCGAGCCGAACCACGAGCCGAACCACGAATTATGGAACAGGAATGAAGCAACCGCAAACCGCGCGAAACTCCACTTGCGGTTATATCGTTCCTGCTCCATAATTCGTGGCTCGGCTCGAGCTTATGTTCCCAAGTGTATACTCAGCATAACGTTTTTGTTATCGAACACGCAATAGGTACCAACCATTGACGTATCGAAGGTACCAACGTATTTATTTGCTTCTTCGTGTTGACGAACTGAGTAATTTTTCGTTAATGGATTGTTAAGGTATGTTAGATTTGGAATATTCGATGCATTGATTTTCATCGGCGACCCTGGGCCGGGAGGTTACAGGTTCATAACCCTGCTAGTTCACACAAAACCTTACATTTTTAGTTGTTAAAATATTCTTTAAAAAATGTATTTTTAAATAAACCAATTTTTTTATTTTTTTTTTTATAATAGGTATATTTTTTTTTTGATTCAGATCATTTTCTTTTTTCAACTACCACTCTAGGTTAATATGCCCGTGTTGTGGTAGTCATATTGTGGTAGTCACAATTCTAGGGCTTAAGGAACTCTCAGTGTCACCCTGAAACATCGCCTTCAGAATCTTAATATTTCTCATACTATCTACCTTCACTTACAACTTACTCGCCTTCTTTCCTTCTATAATGTAGGTTATCCATTTTACATACGTAGAAACAACATATTTTGGATTTCAGTATAATTTCCTCCGGGTAGTTTCCGGAAAACCAATAATTTTTTTGCAAAACAAAAAACAATATTATATACAGGGTGTAACAGGACTTACCCGAGGGATTTTAACCATCGATTCCTGAGCATATTTGGAAAAAACAATGTAAACGAAATTTTGGTCTCCGGTGATATTTTTGATGTTTTTTAAATTTATTTTTACTACAAAAACATTAAAAAATGGTAGGTGTTGGACAGTTGGAGGCGGGGTGAGGGGTTGATCGGTTACTCGGCTGAGTGACCAATGGCAACAAGCGGAAGAAATTTTTTTTTTGTTGTTTGAATTTGAAGAAAAAAAAATTTTTAAAAAAATGTCATAAAAAAAGTCACCGGAGACCAAAATTTCGTTTACATTTTTTACTCCAAATATGATCAGGAATCGCTGGTTAAAATCCCTCGGGTACGTCTTGTTACACCCTGTATAGTTTTAGCAAAAACTAACTAACTAACCATCACGCTGTTTCTTCGCAGGGGTAGGAAGAGAGCACGGACCGCCAAACAACTCGGTCTTGGCACACACTCCTTGCCTCGTTCACATTGATATATCGTCTCATACACGCTCTATTCTGACTCTTGATATAGCCCGACTCAAGTATCTGATTCCCTTGGTCGTGCCATGCCTTCCTCGGGCGTCCCCAACTTCTTCTACCATTCTCCTTACACTCCTTTCCTAGTTCATTCGCTCTACATGCCCAAACCATCGGACCGTTCCTTTTTTAATCTTAGAGGAGATGTACCGAATATGGAATAGCTTAGGTAAAAAAAATGTAATTAATTATAATTGAATCGTTTATTAAGTAGATATTATACATTGAAATCTTTGGAAATATTGTTACGGAATTTAAAACGTCAATGAAATATGAAAAGAAATACACAAACGTCTTCATTTTAAACGAAAGGTAAAACAATAGAAAAAACCGATATCAAAAAAGTGCTCCTATTATGGGATACACTGATTTTTTTTTAATTTTGCATGCAATAATCACAAAAAAACAATATCATCGGTTCCCAAACACTCAAAATGGCATCAATGGCAGCAGGCTAAACATTAGATCCACTCTTCGCCTCTGATATCCCACGGTCTTCGATTTTACAGCTTCCATGACTTTTATCATTTTTTTTTAACCACGTCTTCCGCCGTTTCTTCTACGACATTGTTTTACGCTGTTTCGACTACGACAGGTCAAAGTACAACCTGGAATAGCAAAAAGAAATTTAGTTCTACTAGAATTCCATTTTGGAAACTATTCCATATTAGGGTCATCAAGAAATCCCATATTAGGAACAAGATCAATACAAACAAATATATTCGTAGAATGAAATCTACTCGAATTTAACTTCAAATTATTATGAAAACATAAAATTTAAATAATAATATTGTCTATCAGTGAAAGATTAACAATTTTGTAGAAAAATTTTTGAGAAAAAATTAAGTGAAACTTACGTAAATATATAATCGGTGAGTCACAAAAACTTAATCACTCTCTCAGGTAAGTGTGGTGTGGTCGGCGTCAGGACGAGTACTGACATTCTCAAGGTCGGTCGGTGGGTAATCGGGAAGGCTGGGTTACAGAGGCTGTTCTTACTTAAATTTTGAGAAACACCACTATCTTATATTAGGAACGTATGCCATATTCGGTACATCTCCTCTACTCATTACACTTCAGCCTTGCATTCTTTACGGATCTCCGCGTTTCTCAAACGATCATACATGGTTTTACCACACATACGCCTCAGGGATCTCATTTCTACAGCATTCAATCTACTTTCATCATTCCTCTGCCAGTTTCATGCCTCACTGCCATACATCAGGGTAGGTACCACTACTCCATTATGGACGGCTAGCTTCGCTTCTTTGGACAGTTTTTTTGTTGGTGCCAATGGTGTTCAGTCCTCCATTAATAGAGTTCCCTGCATTCACCCTTCTTTCAATGTCACTATCAGCCTTCCCATCTCTCGTAAACATACTTCCCAAATAAACAAACTCATCTACCTGCTTCAAGAATTAGTAGTTTCAGAATGTTATAAAGAATATCTTTACTCACTTAAAATTTACGAGGAATTCGAAAATACATTTTATTTAAATGTAATTAAATTTCTTCTATTTTCCGTACCATTCAACAATCAACGTGTGCTGATTTCCAATTAAATACAATGGATAAACATGAATAAGATTTACGAACTTCATAAAATATGAAAGATCGTAGGCATTGCACGGCAAACGATAATTTTTGATTAAAAATCTTTTGCGTTTCATTTTTATTTGTGACGTATTTTCATTGGCCACTAATTAAAGTAGAACAAAAGTTCGAACGTTCAATTATCCCGTGACCGTAAATTATGCTCAAGGATCTGAAAACCGCACGACTTGAAAGTTTTTAATTCTGTCAATAATTTGCAAAATTGTCTTCAAGAAATTTAAATAATAATCACACAATATTAATGTTTGAATACTCTAACCCTGATATTTAAAATAAATATCTACATATTTTTCTTAAAAAAATTATGAAATGTTTTGTTTGTAAAGTCGTTTTCAAAAGATTTAAAATTTATTGTGACTTATGTTCATTCTCTCTCCATAAATTCCTGTGAGTTTTTTATGTAGTTTGGAATATAATGCCATCTATCGTGTGTTACCAGAAAATTCGCAATAAATATTTACAACCTCCAAATCCCTTTCTGAAAAGGAACAACCCCATTGATGGGGAGCTTATCGGCACTCAGTCAAACACAAGGGTGGAAAATAATAAAAAAGGTTGCATTTTAAAATACATGTACCTCTTGTAAAAATGTTTGTAACGTTTTGATTTCATGCATTATCGATTAGAGTGACTTTGTGTGATTTTATAATACACTAGTACCCGGCATGCGTTGCTATGCCATTAAATTAAGAAATTTTTCTCCCTACGTGTCCTTTCCTATTCGTCCCGTTCCCCTTCCGCTTCCCCTTCCTCTCCGGAGTTCTCTTCCCCTCTAGCGTTCCACTCCACGAACCCCCCTCCTGAGTTCCCCTGCCCCCTAATAGGTTCCCCTCTCCCCTCCCTTGTTCCCCTTCTCCCCCCCCCCCCCTCCCGCAAACCCCCTACCCAAGTTCCCCTCCCCCCTCCCGCATTCCATACAATCACTCCTGGTACATTCAGTTTTCAAACAGCTCACGTGCCGCAATCAATTTTTTTACAAATTTCATAATACCGGAGTTCACCAGTAGTTTTACAGAAACCTTGTCCTGACAATAACGAACACACAAAAAAAAAGAATTATCCAATTTGGTGCAGTAATTCGGAAGTTATGCGCGTACATACATTTCGGCGATTCATTTTTATTTATATAGAAGATAGAAGATAGAAGAAGAAAAAGAAGATAGAAGATTTTTATTGTCACATTAATGGGTAGTTGGTAAATGTTATTTTTGGAAGCAAAAATTCTATAACAATTTGTTCATGAGTTTTTTCAACCCTGCTTGACAATTTTTTGATATTAAATCTGCGATTTTAATTTGTATTATTTTTGTAAATAGTACTTACTCCTTAAGCGAAAAATTAACAATAATTTTAAAACATGTTGAAAATAATACCAGCAACCTCCAAATCAAATCTATGTCATAAAATTAATACTTGTGCATAGTTTTATTACATATACAATAGTAGGTGTTACTATATGTTACATCCACACGCTCTTATGAAACGCACGTTCTCAAGATTACGTGTTACGTATGATTTATAATACGTATAATGCTCCCGAAGGATACATTATCTGAGGTGTTACATAAATATACCTACACTCATTTCACACAATACCCCTAGGCTTATAGCTATACAAGAAAATATGAATGACAGCTATAGTCCAGAGAATAATACAGCATTGTGGATTTCTGAATGTGTTAATCCTTGCGGCTCATCAAGCTTGCACATGTCTGTAGGGGTAGGTGCAGAGAGTAGAGTGGTAAGCGTGGAGAGTGTAGAAGGTTATGATAGGATATAAGGTCTGAAGGAGGATCTGAGGTCTGAACGATATAAGGTCTGAAGGAGGTGGAAGACCGTAACGCCATTTGATATTACTACCACCACAGTGATCTATCTCACGTGCTTATACCATGTTTTTGGTCGAAGAACGGTTGTGGATTTAATAGTTACCAATAGCCGCTCCTAACTTGAAAGTAACTTAATAAATACTTGAACATTGCTGGGAAGGCCCGAATAAACTCAAATAGTCACAATTGATTTCATACACTTAATTTTGCCCTTTTGACTGCTTAATTATTTCTTTACTAGTTGGGAGCGTAAGTTCATGTAAGTTAAGTAAGTTAAGAGCATAAGGCTTGTCTGGAGGTCACTACTGAATGTCATTGTGACAGGTAGATGAAATCTGCATAAACATAGAATTAATATTATAAGTATGCATTAATGATACAATGATAATAATACTAATTTAAATAATATGTCAACTCAATCCCCCTCACTTTTAATCTTGTTTTAAAATGTGTACAACTGATAAACAATAATTTATGCATGGTAAATGGTTGTTTAATAGGGTGACTTGACAATTCAGAATCATGCAACTTCAACAACTCCCTTGAAATATCAATAAAATGAAATAAAAAATATTCAAAATTGGTTAAATATGTTACGTTAAGGTAGGTTACGGGTTATTTTTCTTTTTTTTTTCCATAAATCTTAATGACTTTTAAAAGTAATTGCATGATGGTGAGTTGTCGTGGAACCGTTTGCCGTACTGAAGTTGGGTGTTTAATTAAATTTTCTTTTAAAATGATAACCTAAAAACCGAAACCCAATTTCATTCCTTCAAAAAACAAATAATACTACGGGTCCTTACATTTACAATACATCTCAATCATAGTACCGATATATACTGCACCATAGCTACTTAAATACCCATCAAACAAGTCTCACGTTCCATAATTAATTTAATTGTCATTTAAAATATTTATAAATCGAACTAAGTTGTATAAAAAAGATAATTACGTATGAATAAATTCTATCTGTAAACTTCACCCGACTAACACAGCGACCATGGCGGGTAAAATTATATTTAAAAATGTATTTACTGAAAAAAAATCTAATCGAAAAAGCTAGTTTCCAAACCCAAAAGAGTAAATTGATTATCACAAATGATAATAATACAAGGTGATTTGAAATCAGCAGCTGTTTATAATAACTTTAACTATTATTTTTGCACATAAGCTGCACAGAGGAAATATTTTATAGTCTGTGTCATCTTTAGAGATGCTGTGTGGAGAGATATTTAAGGAAAGGATGGGAAGGAAAAGGGTGTGAGGGTAATCTGACGCTAATATTAAGGTAATCTGGGGGTCAGTTTGTCCAAGAGTGATGGACGTTTGAATTCATCCCTCCCATTATGGAGCAAGGCGATGGATCAAGATGGTCCTGCTAGAGAGGTAAAAAGATCTACCTCAATCAATCTCTCCAAATCCGGCCAGTACACAGTAGATGCTACACAAGACCTACACAATCCTCAAGACATGAACCCGGGTGCGTATTTACAATCCCTACCGCGTTTCAGTCACTTTAAATTTTCAATATCAAAATTTGAATATTTAGAAATAAAATTATTAATTTCTAATACACACATTGGAAAGATTATTTTATCTAGATTTTAGAACAATTTTTGTTTTTGCAAAGTGATAAAAAATTATCAATATAGAGGTGTGTTTACAATATATGGGAATATAATTAAAATTTAAATATTTAGAAATAAAATTATTTATTTCTAATATACACATCAGAAAGATTATTTTATCTAGATTTTAAAACAATTTTTGTTTTTGCAATGTGATAAAAAATAACCAATATAGAGGTATACTTAAAATGTAAATTGTCGTTACCGCGACTGAATCGGTATAGGTTTTATAAATACGCAACCCGGGTACCCTGCTAGGCCACCAAACGTAGCGAGCCACTTGTGGCGACCTGTGGCCGAGGTTCTGGTTATCCAATGAATTGTTCCCAAGGCCACCTTGGGAACAATTCAGTCATTCTCGCCTCCCAAATTGAAGCATTAAATTTTATTCGTATTTATGCTATAACTCCAATAAAAGTCATTAGTACAGTCACATGTTACGGTACACAATGATCTGCCAACGTATTTTTTTTTCAAATCAAAACTTAGTCAAGGCTATTTGAAAGAAAATAATATTCATTCATCAAGTCCGACCCCAGCGACTGAGAAAAACTCCTGAATTTGATATGAAAGACAAAGTTTTGATATAAATTCACGCGTGTCAATTGCACCCTTACGGATCTTTGCCGTTTTCATCCCTTATACAGCTTTTCATATCCTATACAGCCTTATATAATATTCCTTGGGAAATTCTATTGATTTATTCCAACGTTTTTCGCAGTCGGAATATGGTGACTTGGAAAAATGGGATATCTTTCCAAGGAGATGGAACGTTTTTTTCTCCCCCGAGTTAAATTTATTGCTCCACGGAATGAATGGTGCTTGTAATTTAAGTTTGGGAAATAGATGTGTAAGGATTTTCAAAAATATTAGACGTTTAATATGGCTCGTAACCCGTGTTTTTGCGGAAGCTAAAAAATAAACCAATTTCAAATCATTCTTAGATGGATGTGCAATTTCGCAAATAATAATAAAAGTGACTTTATACATGAAAGCCATATTTTTGTTAAGCGGTAGGTATACTAGAGGTTATTTTACTTGTAATGTAGAATGGGTTTTTTTTCATTTCAACCATAACTTATCTCTTCAAGCACAATAATTTATAACTGACTTTGTGTCACCATTTTAATTAAAAATTAATAGAACACCTTAGTTTTAAATTGTTTAAAAAACCAACAAAGCTTATGGCACCGCAAGCGGGCTCAAAAAGAAGAAGATGGAGAGGTATGACATTACGAATGTTAGAGGAGCGCGCTAGTATTTAAAGCGACAAAATCGAGGCGAAAATTGTGAAAATGTTTAATAAAACACGACTCGTTTAAAATAGAACAAGATTCTCGCGGAAGTTGTCTTAAACAGCATTTAAAGAAACACTGTGAATTTTTTCATACATATATCTTGTAAAATAACTGAAACAAATGTGTTTATAATAATTTTTGGAGCATACTTTGCGATTTTTTTCAATCAAATGAATTTTATATAATTTGCGTTTCGGCGTGGGGAATGTCTAGATATTATCTTCAAGAATAACATTTTTTTAAGAGCTTTAAAACTTAACGTGTTGGAATTCGGGTAGCAGAGTCTTAAGCAATGCTTACTTCATCAGGGTTTACTTATAACTAATTATAACAATAGACATAGACTAGGTATTAATGTATAAGCGGGAGTGGGAAGTGGGAGGGGGGTGATAGGGCATAATTTATAAAGAGAACAAGTGTAATAACGGGTAATTAAAATATTTTTTGATTATTTATAATATTGATATTTATATTTATGCTATTTCTAATTTTGATATAATAATGGAAACCATTAAACTTTCAATGTAGTAACTCAATTCCATTATTAAAGTCAAAGGTTTGATTCGTCTCCAATAAATGATTAGCAAACTCCAAGAAATTACTATTGTTTAAACATCTCATATGTTCCTTTATCTTGTGTAAAAAATCCACGATCATTCCACCTTATTTTATAAACTCTAGATTTTCGTTTTTAAATCTCTATCCTTATTATTTAAAACATAAGGAAGAATTTCATTTGGTACATTCTTTGTGATGAAATTCGAAACTTTATTATAACAACATTATTTTCCTTCATTTTTCCCTGCCGAATTTTTTTTGTACAGGATAAAATACAGGATTTCAGAAATTTATTCTTGAATTTTTTTGTTAAGAATATTTTTAATTAATTTGGTATTGTATCCATTTTTAATTGCAATTTGTTTAATAAATAACTATTTAACATTACTTATAATTAACACTGCAATTTTCGGAATCGCTTCATATTAATGTATTAAAAAACTGTTTTAATTTACATAATAACAAAGTATTTGTTTGATAGGGTTTTAACCGTCAGAGTTTTTCGGGATACCCGTGCTCTGAGGATTTTATACTTCTCCCTAGTCTGCAGTAGGCTGGAGAGTGGTTCGCTTATCTGGAACCCTCATGAGGTGGGATGCTCCCTCATGTTGGAGAGGGTTCAAAAAAAGTTTCTAAGATTTTTCTACATGAGGGAGTACGGCCACTATCCATGGCTCTACCCGACGAACTTTCTTCTGGGCATGCTGGGACTCCACTCCCTGCAGCTCAGAAGGGAGGGGTACGCTGCTACCCACTTATTCAGACTGCTGCGTGGCTATATTGAGAATTCAGCCATTCTGGAGCGCGTGAGTCTCTATGTTCCGGATGACTATCTTAGACAACGCCAGCATAGATTATTCTATCTTCCTGCCTGTAGAACTAACCTGCCAATGGTTCTCCCGGTAGGAAGGAGTATATTGCTCCTGAACCAAATCTCCTCCGAGATTGATATGTTTGGCGTCAGTGAGGAGAGGTTCAAAAGTGAAATTCTTTTGATTCTTGAAAGAGTCTCTCCACATTGACGAGATCTTTCACCACTGCCTGAATTTTTTTTGAAATTGATTTATTTCTTGATGTTTCTTTTTTATGTATAAATATTTGTAAAAATTTTTTTTTTTTGTATAGGTACTATTTATATGAATAACGTAATTTCTTATATGTATTAAAACTAAATTTGTAATGTGTAAGAAATTAATAAAAACATATTATTATTATTATTATTATTATTGAACACTACTTTTAATCCACTTTTGCACCAATCTGAAAACATCTATCCCGGCGTGGCAAATAAATTTTATTTGATTAATTTGTGTATTTCACAATTTATGCATTTAAAATAATATATTTGCGGCACGTTCCAGAATGGAAGATACTCTCGGTATCGCCCTGGTTTAAGACCACCATTCAGAATTGAAACGTTGCTTGAAATTGCTTTTAGCCGTGTTTGGTGACCAGATCATAGCCAGGTACTTCCCCACCTTCCTCTTCCCTATCTCCTTCCCTTCCCACTAGCTTCTGCCTCACAACATACCCCAATTGGGGATGCCATAGACTCACTGACTCCAGACGGGAGCAGTTGGGACTCTTGTGCGGTATTCGTGTAAAAAAAATCCATGAATGTCTTGTAAGATGGATTGAAAAATCTAATAGTTTTTTATGTCAAACAATAATTATGTAGATACATATGAACTAATGTTTTCGGGGGGTAAAAAATATAATTCGCTAAATCAGCCCTCACCTCGCATATTTTTTAAAATTATTTCTCACTTTTGCATTGGCCTCATAAAATGATATAAAGTTGTAATTTCCAAGTCCCACAATTAGACATGTGTGTTTTAGGTCGCATCATGATATCACGAGGCACCGACACGCAACCCACTATTTCACAACCCGCTTTATCATCTAACCACCAAGAGATATTTTTATAAATAATTTAAAATGCGTCCACTGTTCTTTACGACAAATTGAACGTTATTGGCAACGGTTTGTTGCCTCTGTGAGCGTCTAGTCGCGCGTGTCTTTATTCTTCATAGGAAATATCCCCCGGTAATCACAACATTGAGTACGCAAGTGACGCGCGGACGTTTTGCTCGTAAATATCTCAAGTCGGGTCGGGACACGACCTGAATATTGATTAGGATAGGAGGAATGCGAAACTAGTCTGGCAACTCTTGCTCAGCGAACTGGGCGAACGCAATACCGTGTCGCCGACGTGCAATAAAACAATATGGCTTTATTCGGACGGTGGATTAGCTGTTGGGGAATGGGTTCAAAGTTGGCATGTTGGTATTAAGTCTTTTATAGACGATTTATTCATACTAACTCTGCACAGGAGGTCGTAAGGTCTCTCTCAGGGGCTATGCCACCTTGGGGGATGCTGTTGTTTGACTGGAGCTGTTTTTAGACTGGAGCTGTTTTTAGACTGGACCCGCGCACGCCTTAAGGATGTAGAAAATACGAAAGTCATATCTGTTCCATCTACGTTGCAATCCACCAGTCATAAATTAAGATCCCGGATCTAACGGATTGTCAGTTTTCGCACTTTTTTTTTTCTGCACATATATTTTGAATTTGTTTTAATGTTTTTGTTTTGTTCTAACTCAAAGCTTTGGAGTGTATAACTAAGTATACTCTATGATAAATATAAGGTTGAATAACAGTTTAAGTAAATAATTGCCGTATAATTATCCTTACCAATTAGAAGCTTTCTTCACAAAAATTGTAGTTATTTACTCTGATATAGTTCAAAGTCAACACCAACTCAAACATTTAATAATAGTATACCTGACCATCATGACAGTACGTAATGTTATACTTACTAGAATAGTAGGTAGTTATAAACGTTGTAGCCCACTTTGTCAAAAATGTTAAATAGGCTTCCCTAGCCGAAAACATTTTTTAGCCCCAGAAATAAATGTAAACAAATTGCCACACGCATAAATTTGACCTAAGCTTTTATTTTTCCACGGCAAAGTGAAAAAGCAACCACCCATTTGCTCGTAATTATAATAATATTGTTATGCCGGCAGGAATAGTTGGTTTACAAGGTACCTGCGGGTATTCGCTGTGACAAATTCACTTCACAATATCATGTACCCTTTCAGTTCATGTTAAATGTGTGTAAAATTAAGATCCGAATCAATTTAGTTTGCTCAGCAAGCTCTGAAGTTTGTTTAGACTATCATTTCAGCAATCTGAAATTTCTACAAGTAAATATTGGGTAATTGCTTCCCTTTTAAAGGAAACTCTCGCTTTATCGGGGAGAAAACAACTTTGCTCGCTTTTTTCTTTTATTTTATTAACTTAATACTTTATGTTTTACAAAATTATGCTCCGTTTTTCTCTAATGAAATTTTAAGTTCTGTTAAAAACTGTTTCTGAATTTTCTTCTCCAGTAGAAGGTACTGATAATTCAACAGCCTTTAATTTTTCTTGCTAAACAATTCAATAATACATAGTGTCTTTTTTGTAATTTCATTGATGTTTAGAATACCTCAACAAACAGTATTAATAGGCTTGCATCTGCGTGGTTGAATTTAAGAACCCGGCTTCGAATGCATGTCACCGTACCCGCCGCACCATATAATCATCTGTGTACGTGAAATTCCAAACAAAGCTACCGTTGTAATTCGGTTGTCATTCAAGAATTCGTCAAAGGATGGCGCTACTTCCGTTAGCAGGTCACATGCAAACGTGCCCCCCCTAGGTATAAGTACAGCGATTTTGTAAATTTGAGTATGTCTACCGATATGAAAAGATTGACGGTAATACTTAGTTAGTTGTGTATAATAGTATCATTCGGCCATATATTACATATGACGTCATTGCCTGTCCCGGTTACTTTGGGAGTGGGGGGGGGAGTGTAATGGGGATAGGGAAGGTGGAGGAGGTGGAGTGGGAACTTCTCCTATTATAGCTAGTACAATTTATTTCATCATCATCATCGCTCTTGGCTCTATAACCCCTGGTGAGTGTTGGCCTCGTATTTCACTGTACACTTTATTTTTAGAGTTTTTCAAGATCTTACTGTGTTAAATTTTTTTGTGTGTCGGTATGATATTATTTATCAGTTACCACATCAGATCTTTACTTGCACAATCTAGATTAATCGATGTATCCGTAACTCTGACAAACTTCGCTAACATCACCGCTCTATTGTGTTTCTCCGCATACTCCGACGTGAATGGCGTACCTCCGGTATTGATTATCCCCAAGAGACTACCTTAAATCTGGCGTGATTTATGGCTAAATACATCGTGGGCCGAAACAATCTCGTTAAAAACGCACGCGTTAATTCTCAGGAAGTACTATACATCTGCCCACCGCTCCGGCTTAATTAATTATATATTTTTTAATTTCATTATCGATTAGCCGTTACAAAATAACGTTAAAACCACGTTATTATTACTATGTTAGGTACCTGTTTAAATTAATGACCCTCCATACAATTCCGAAATCATAATATAAAAGTTTAGCGAACTTAATGATTCGATCCAAGATTTACGCTATAAATTTTCTAAAATTGAATTTTTCGCTACAAATTTTTCTATTAATTTCTAATTTCTAATAAATTTATAATCCCTAAATAGTTCACAAAGCGGCTAAGAGCCTTATAATATTAATTGTATAGTTTTAATTAAGTTATTTCTGTCTTGGCTGCGAAATGTAAGAGAGTGGACCGGTATTAGAATTGTGGAGGAGCAATTCTGAGCAGCGCAAGATAGAGTACCAGAGTTACAAGAGTGTTTGCCAGTATCTGGGGGACTTGATTGGGCACACGAAGAAGAAGAAGAACTAACCTGAAAATAATCATTTTTTCCCATAAAAATGTTCTTAATTTCAGATAATAAAAATACACAATATTACTTTCTGAATTAAGAACATTTTTATGAGAAACAATGATTATTTTTAGCAGCCGGCGTAGAGCAGCGGTAAGGCGCTTGACTCACATTCCGAATGTCGCGGGATCGAATCCCGGCGTGGCAAAAAAAAATTATTTGATTAATTTGTGTATTTCACAATTTATTAATTTAAAAAATAATATATAGTTTATTTGCGGCACGTTCCAGAGTGGAAGATACTCTCAGTATCGGCCTGGTGTAAGACCACCATTCAGAATTGAAACGTTGCCTGAAGTGGCTTTCGCCGTGTTTGGTGACCAGATCTGAATAGCCAGGTACTTCCCCACCTTCTTCTTCCCTATCTCCTTCCCTCCCTACTACCTTCAGCCTCACAACATACCCCAATTGGGGATGCCATAGTCACACTGGCTCCAGACGGGAGCAGTTGGGACTCTTGTGCGGTATTCATGTTAAAAAAAAATAAAAGACTTAGTTCTTCTTCTTTGTGTGCCCTATCAGGTCCCTTAGACATTGGAAAATTAGAACATTTCTCATAAAAATGTTCTTAATTTCAGATAATAAAAATACAAAATATTATATTAGTAAATAATTATTTTATAAAGCCGTTTGATCGTAAAATATGTTGTTAGTGTGATACATAAATTATATACAGAATATTAGATTTCATTAAAAACGGGGTTCAATCTTCTCACAATAAATTCTCATATTCGTGTGAACCAAAAAAAATTGTCCAAAAAAGGATATACTTTTATTAGATTTAATCCTTGTTCAATACTATCGAGTGGGTTCAAAAAATCTTAAGAAACAATTATACATGATTATTTAAGACTTTTATTATGTTCCGAACACTTTATTATGTAAATTTGGGTAAGAAATTACAATAACGTCTTTCGAATCTGATAGTTTCTTCTCGCCTTTATTATTTTAGTAATAATGGGATCGTTATATCATTTTCTGAATACGCCATTATAATATGCAAATTAAACATTAAATTTTAAAAATAATATTGAAGTACAAAGACTATTCAAAGAAAGAGAATATCAACACCGTGTAATATTTTTTTTATTGTAATGATCTTCTAACTTCTAACTATCCATTTCATTCGTTTTAACGAGAATTGCCGATTGATTTTATTTATCGTATACCTTTATATCAATTAAGAGAAGTTAACATTCCAGGGACTTTTAAAAAACGTGAGAAATTTTAAATTTTTTATATCGTCGTTCTTCGAATTGCTCCTTTTAGGAAAACAATATTTTTTAAATATGTTTTCTGTCACCAAGAACAAAAATTGACATTGAAATATTATTTATTAGTTTTTATTGCTTACCTACACTGTTGCATTATGTAGTATCAGTGTAGGTAAACTACTACATAGTGCAACAGTTCTCTTGTCTTGGTCTTGGTGGCCATCGTGTTTGCCTAGCTAATGCGTATCGGGCCAGATCAAAAGAAATTATTCGATCCATCCGCCTAGCACCTCACTGAGGGGATGGATTCGTTCATCCGTCATTATTAGACACATTGACCACCAGATTTCTATTCACCCTACATACTTTATCTTTTCCTGAACAAACCTTTCAAAAACAAAAATTTCCTTTAAAAAACACTCCTTTCCTTTAAATGACACAGGTCCGGAAGAAAATCTTTTCTGAGTGGAAGTAACATAAAAACACAGATAACGCTCATTTTAAATAAGCACTTTGTGATTTGTAACTCGATGAAACTTAAAATAGAGATTTAGAAATTTAGAAACCTAAAAAGAGACAAACACATAAATCTACAGGATTTAGCTTGCGAGAAAATGAGTTGGTATAATCGGTCCTTTCTTTGTGCGGTGCTTCGTAGCCTCCTCACTCTTGTCTATGAAGGTTTTACTTCTAGCACGTGTAAATCGCACACTCTGTTTTTTTCACTACTTTTTAATTAACAATTGTGAAATAACACGAATTAATTAATAAAATTTATTTGCGCACATCGCAATCCGATCCCGCGACCGACTAATGTTACAAAACAGATAAACTGTTAACTGTCGTTAAAAGCTAATAAATGTACTCGTATCTATGTTTCGTAATTTGTATTAAGTTTGTAGGTTTTATTTAAAAAAAGAGTTAAATTCACAAACGGATGAAATTAGTTTGATTGTTAGTCTAAAATGGTACTTATTATAGGATATTTATGAGCATGTATTTACAGCTCAATATAACTAAAAACCAGAGTTAAAATGATATATTTTGGCCACCATTCGCTCGAGGGTATTTGCAAATTTTCTAAAGTGTAGCCAAATAAGCTCCAAAGGATATCGTCAGGAATCACTGTTAAAGTAAGTCAAACACGTCCTTTAACATCCTGTTTATGCTGTGTTGGTGATGGTTAAATTTAACGAACCTTACAAAAACGAAAAATATTTTTTTATATTTATTCATATAAACATCGCCCAATTATCTATCACACGTTTTCGATCTGTTCGGAAACAAAAATGACATTTTCTTGATAATTCTCATTTAGCGCTTTGCATAGTCTCCAATTACTATTTATTTTCTAAGGCTAATGATAATGAAAATGAACATAATATACGTGGAGGTCATACCTATTTGATTTGGGATAAAATTTAAGTAGGTAGTTTTCTTAATTATTATTTCGCAGAACTTCAATTCTGTTTGCACTACATTTTTTTCATGGACAGTATAAATTTTATATTTATTATACCCAATCATATTCATGATCTTTGTCGGATAACTCATTAACAATCCCCTGTTACTAATTGACAATTATTATTAATTTGCATGTGCCTGAGATGAGATAATAAAAATATAGTTAAAAATCTTCAGTGCAAATAAAAAACGAATCGATTACTTAGGACATGATTAAAACACAATCAGAAAAAATAGTTTTCCATGAATTCATATTATAATAAGGAACTCCAGTGAAAAATATTATGGCTTTAAAAAAATTTGTTCATATTGACCAATAAACGCTGATTCTGAATATATACGTTTTATGAAATAATATTAAATGCAGAGTTTTTAAAAAGTAATAAAAGTCTATTTTTAAGCCGAGCTGTTGAACACAAGGACGAGTCGAAGAAGTAACCCGTCCTCATGTGACCAATGTCAAAGATTGCAATCCGTCTGTTAAATTAGGAGAATCTATCAGACGGACCGCCCGTTTCTGCACAGAGTCGAGGGTTTTTCAGGTATTTTGAGGCTCGCTGCCAAATTCAACCATGGGGCGCACTTGTGATTTGTACAGGGTTAGCAGTTGTGCACTATTAATAGGAAATACAATAAAATATAAGATATATAATAGGAAAAATAAAATCAACTGTACATGTTATGACGGAAAAATAAAATAGGTAATTATTTTTAAAATTATTTTCCTGATTATGTTGACATTTTAAACTGCCAGTAAAATATTGCAAGGGACCTAAGTGCATCGATAAATATTATTATACATAATAACTCCCGTTCGCCTCATGCGCTGTATTGCAGTTTCAATATCCAATGTACTCGTAAGTTGAACATACAAAGCTTCGTGCATGTAAACTGCGATATAATCTCAACATGGTATTTACAAAAGGTAAATGGTATTGGTATTGGATATTATCAGTTATCAATACCCAACGGTGCTGTACGCGTAACATCAAAGGCTAGCTTTATCTATTTAAAGCGGTTAATCGGCGCCTAATTATTAAATACTAATTATTTTAAATGCGTGTAAAACAGGTACAATTTTGGGCTAAATAATAAAGTGTTAATAAGGAACTCCAGTCTATTTTTTAATGAATAATGACCTTCTAACTTAAATAACTACATATTTAATTTATTTTTAGAGTTAGTTTTAATAGTTACAATAATTGTAAAATTTTAATTTTTCAAGATCCCCAAAAACCTCCATATGTATAGTGAATCGTGTGACGGCATCACTCACCAAAAGTTTGTTTTATTTTCAACAAGTGTTGGCATTTTGTATGACAGTTATGTGGAAAACGATATGAAACTATTCAATAATTAAAAACATTATTTAGGTGGAATTATTTATTTACTATATTATTATATTTTTCAATATTATTACGGGAGAGTGATATAAAAATTGTTTGAAATTATTATTTTTTTGACTTTTAAGAATCGAAATCAATATTATGGAATTGTAGGCAACTACATTATACAGCACCAATTAGCTGTTCGACTCCCGCCATTTTGAAGTTTAGACTTGGAGGAGAGTTAGTAACATTGCGAATTTTTTGAACAGTTTAGTTTTTGAATATTTTAAATAATAGAGATTTTTGATGCTGAATTATTTAGACCTAAATAATGTTTCAATAAACACAACAACTAAATCTCTATAAACAGTATGTAAATAAAAGAATAACACGAAATGTTGTTAATACGATGGCTTGTGTCGTACATTCGCATACAATGGCTTGAAAATTACGGTGAGCAGTGACATCACCACTAAACATTTTAATAATACCAACTTGACGGTGTGTTTCAATGACACGATTAAAAATAGACTTTTATTATTTTTTTTAAACTCTGCGTTTAATATTATTTCATAAAAGTATATATTCAGAATCAGCGTTTATTGGTCAATATGAACAAATTTTTTTAAAGCCATAATATTTTTCATTGGAGTTCCTTATTATAATATGAATTCATAGAAAATTATTTTTATTGATTGTGTTTTAATCATGTCCTAAGTAATCGGTTTCTTTTTTATTTGCACTGAAGATTTTCAACTATATTTTTATTATCTCATCTCAGGCACATGCAAATTAATAATTATTATCAATTAGTAACAGGGGATTGTTAATGAGTTATCCGACAAAGAAAGTCAATATGATTGGGTATAATAATAATAAAATTTATACTGTCCATGAAAAAAATGCAGTGCAAACAGAATTGAAGTTCTGCGAAATAATAATTAAGAAAACTACCTACTTAAATTTTATCCCAAATCAAATAGGTATGACCTCCACGTATATTACGTTCGTTTTCATTATCATTAGCCTTAGAAAATAAATATTAATTGGAGAATATGCAAAGCGCTAAATGAGAATTATCAAGAAAATGTCATATTTGTTTCCGAACAGATCGAAAACGTGTGATAGATAATTGGGCGATGTTTATATGAATAAATATAAAAAAAATATTTTTCGTTTTTGTAAGGTTCGTTAAATTTAACCATCACCAACACAACACAAACAGGATGTTAAAGGTCGTGTTTGACTTACTTTAACTAGTGATTCCTGACGATATCCTTTGGAGCTTATTTGGCTACACTTAAGCAAATTTGCAAATACCCTCGAGCGCATGGTGGCCAAAATATATTATTTTAACTCTGGTTTTTAATTCTATTGAGCTTTAAATACATGCTCATAATATCCTGCAATAAGTACCATTTTAGACTAACAATCAAACTAATTTCATCCGTTTGTGAATTTAACTCTTTTTTAAATAAAACCTACAAACTTAAGACAAATTACGAAACATAGATACATTCATTAGCTTTTAACGACAGTTAACAGTTTATCTGTTTTGTATCATTAGTCGGTTGCGGGATCGGATTCCGACGTGCGCAAATAAATTTTATTAATTAATTCGTGTTATTTCACAATTGTTAATTAAAAATAATATGAAGTGTATTTGCGGTACGTTCCAGAGTGGAAGATACTAAACTACTAAACTAGATACAAAACCTTATCCTAGAAATAGAAAGAGTACTCAAAAGTTTATGCGTTGCCTGTATATGAGGGAATATACATACTACCCATTCTTGTATCCATCGTTGATCTTAAGAGTAATGCTCGATCTTAATACCTTAGAAGTCCGCCAAAAAATATTTTTGTTGAAATAATTTTTTTAAGCTGATCTCCGGTATTGTACTGAATCCACCTTCGTTAAAGGAGATTAACCTATATGTCCCTAACGCGTATACTCGTGGGAGATCCCACGCACTTTTCTTGCTCTGTTTAATGGCGCATTCACGCAGAGCAATTCAACTGTTTAACGATTCTGCATTGAGCACCGACATCTTCAATGTTACCTATAGAGAGTTCAGTAACTATCTTTTGACATACGTCACAATATAGTGAAACTACCCCCATGGACTTTTTTTTCTTCTTTTAAATTTTCTAATCTTCTCCGTAATAACTTGGTGTATAACTGTTTTATGGAGAGCCTGAAATAAATTAATAAATACTCTCAGTATCGCCTTGGTCTAAGACCACCATTCGGAATTGGAAAGTTGCTTGAAATGGCTTTAGCCGTGTTTTGTTACCAGATCTGTATAGCCAGGAAATACCCTACCTTCCTCAACCCTATCTCCTTCCCCTCCCCACTTCTTTTAGCCTCACAAAATATCCCTAAGAGCAGCTGGGTCGCTTGTGAGATACCTATTCACAGAAAAAAAATCGATGGTATGATTTTTTGAAAGAGAGCCTGAAATTTTAAACCGAATGCCAAGAAATTCCGATCGCTCAAGGGTAAAATTGATTATACAGCCTAACGCTCCAGCGGTTAATTAGAGTAAAAAATTTAATTGAAAATTAGTCTCCGGTAAAAAAATTTGATGTTTTTTTTTAATTTCAACTTAAAAAATCAGTCTGGACAGGTAAGGTAGGGATGAGGCCTTGGGCGGTTACTCGGCTGAGTGACCAGTGTTGACATGTGGAAGAATTATTTTGTCGTTTGGTTTTGAAGAAAAATAAAATGAAAAAAAAAAACATCAAAAAAAGTCACCGGAGACCAAAATTTCATTTGCACTTTTAACTCCAAATAATGTCAGGAATAACCTGTGAAAGTAAGTAATCTTAACAGCATTAAAAAAAACTTAAGTATGCCCACGAACTGGCGATGCTTATATATGCCATACTATCGTAATATCTTTTTGTGTTTAATTGTATTATTGTTTATCTTTAAGCTACCTATTTAATTGTATAGTTCCTTCTTTTTTACTCTATATCAAAATAAATGTTTTTTGTAATATTTTTATGTATTTAACAATAAAAAATTAAAAAATAAAAAAAGTCAAGTACTCGTGCATCCCTTAACACCCTATACAGAAGCAGAGACCATATGGGCCAAGATAAATCAATGTGTTTGCATTCTCGAGCATGCAACTTTAATCTAAATCAAATGCGAAAACCGTTGCCTTACGGCCCTCAATACGAGAAAACCTCCACGGATTTACTCGCCTCCAGAACTCGTTAAGTCAATTTACTAGACAGTACTGTTTCCAATTATTTCATTGAACTACTCGTAATACCGGTCTTCCTTACGTGAACGGCCATTTCAATTGAAGGTACAATTAATGATTCATTAGCATTAGCGTCACGCACGTTTCTGAGAACTTGGATATCTAGGACTGTGGAAAAGCATATTAATATATATTATCATATTGAATTACACATAAATACACCATTTTGATTGACATTGGTTGTAGTTCATGTCAATAAATGCATGCGAATATTTTAATAATTCAAATTAAAAAGAATTTTTAAATTTCTGCTGCTCGAAATATTTATGTTGAAATCGCCACTTTTAATTAATGATTAGATTTAGATAATTTCAAATAGATATAAGCACTGAAAAAAGTTAGTATTAGTGTATGCGAAATAGATGATACGCACTATAAATGCCTTCCTTGTGGATTTTAATGGAAGCCACTGACTTGATCCCTTTTGGTTATGGCCTTTTTGCATTTTCTCACACTTGCGTAGTATCCTTTATCGCTATAGCTTTTGAATTTCACAATAGAGAACTCCAGTCCAATTTTTTTTATTTTTTTTTTATGAATAACGACTTTCCAACTTAAATAACCGCATTTTTTTTAGAGTTACTTTTGATGAAAGCAAGTGAAAGTGGGGATGTCTCATAAAAATAAATGTAGATATTTATTTGTATTATAAGGTAGAGATACTATATCGTATTTGATTTTCCATATTCCCTAACAGTGGCAAGCAGTCTTCATGAAAAAGGTCCTAAAATAATTTCAATATTTAAAAAAAAAACACAAATTTCTGAAAAGATTTCAATTTCTCAATTTTAAAGATTTTCACAAATATGAAAGAAATGCACAAAATCGATCAAAAATAACAGAGCTCTTATAATATACTGTACACTAAATACGTGGGCCAGGAACTTGTTTATTATTTTATTCAACTAAACTAAATCAGATACGTTTTAAGATTTTCACGGCCAAAAGTATTTTCATTATTTATTTTTGGGGTGTTATGCCGTGTTTCGCTACCTCTTTCTTTAGCTAACGTTTCGGACATCGGCAGATCACACATCTACCGGATCTGCCGGCTCTGCCCTGATGATGGATACTGCAACGATGTCCGAAACGTTGGCTAAAGAAGGAGGTAGCGCAACACGGCACAACACCCCAAAAACAAATAACGAAAATAAACTAAATCAGTTTTTAATGGAAAGTACCTACACAATTATAATTATTGTTTTACCTTTCACATTCTACTTGCTATCATGTACAGTTAATAAATTTTATCTTCAAATCCTTTTGTAAAAGTGTAATTTTTTTTGTGTTTTTTTTTTTAATTAAGTAAACTCTTTTGGGAGTAAAGTGTTTTCTCATTTTTGATATCTATTTATACAAACAAAAAAGATTATCTGTGGCGGACATCGGGTGGGCGGTATGGATTTGATTTGTAAAATATTCACAGTTTTATTCCGAGACTGATGAAATTTTGCATTCTTGTCCTTCAAAACAAGAGAAAGTCATTTTCTTAATATGTTTAAGTCACTGTCTACAATAGATTTCGAAAAACTCTGTGTAAAGCCCGGGCAACACCGGGACTTCTGCTAGTAAGTTATAAAGTTATTAGTTTTCTATGACTGCGAAAGAATGTGCTGTCCATTTAATAGCGGAGTGTGCCGTGTTCATGATCACGTTTCATGTTAATTTTCATAATGTACACACACATTCATGTCGTTTGAGTTAACCTATTCATTAACCAACGCCGCCATGACCTCTCTTCACAGCATAAAAATGCACTCGGAATCTGATAATTTAATGTTAATAAGCAAAAACTTGGCGGTTAATTTGTTAAAAACATTTTTAGGGAGTGCTACTTCTCTGAAAAATTACCTAATGACATTTTTATAACAGGTACTTTATAAGGATGTTACGAAAACGACACAACGATGTAATTAAAATTTTATCGGCCATATATTTAGGTAGAAGTGTTACGTTTTTAGTACCTGAATAGGTAGTTGAAAACCATACAAGACTGGTCAGTGGCTGAGTTGTCATCGCATTCGAGTTCAACCCAGGTGTCGTGAGTTTGTTCAATTCAATTCAATTTATTTATTCTTTCAAAAACATTACAAAATTTAACATTTTAATTTGTTTTTTTAAATATATTTGTAACAGTATTATATTAAACATAACGGTAGGCATAAAAACTGTACAAGCATTAATAGAGCTTGCCTTTTAAAGGCAGCTTCACTAATGCTAAATATGTCGATATCCCAATTAATTCTGTTCAACAGCAAGATTACTCCTTAGATATCTAAGTTCTCCATCACCACACTAGCATCATTTTCCGCTTTCTGATTTTCAAACATTGTGTGAAAATTCGTAACCCGACAATTTAAAAAAACATAATTTTTTGACAGAAGAGAATATTCACAAAATTTGTGGGATAATCCTTTCTTATTCTTTGCTTCTATTGACTTAGTGTCTTTTAAAAAGGCACCGTGGGGTTTACTGAAGCCTTTTATGAGAATTCCGCGTAGAATACCCAAATGTTTGAATCTAGTGGTACAATGGCACCTTCGATAATTCGGATACGTTTTGAGGCTGAAGGAATTTCTAAATGAAAGGAGAAGAAGGAGAGGGATACTGGGAAGTACTGGGCTATACAATCTAAACATATCTGCTTACCAAATACGGCTAAAAAAAGAAACTGAGCACAAAAGCTAGTGTAGAAATTTGTCATAAGTCATAACCATGGCTCGTGCGTCATGAATAACTCCTTGAAAAGACAGAATATCAGCGCATGACCTGCGCAATGTTTGGTTCGTGATATTAGCCAACAAATAATAAATAAAGTTGTTGACTCTCTTTGCTCCCGGAAACTATATATTACGACTTGTTAGTCTCTGAAGAATAGTTCATGCTGCAGTGTTACTCCGTACAGTCGGTTGGACAAATGTTCTAGAACTGCCTTGTGTAATAAATATTATAAAGACTTGTCATTTTACTAAATAAGATGAGTAGACACTTGGACAAGGTCCGTATAACTCTAATGTAATTTCAGCGTAATGTACGTCTTTTGGTATAACAATATTATTTTATTATACGAATTTGGACTTGAAAATTTAATGTCTGCTTACCTATTTTTGTATGAATGCTTTGGACATATTTGTGTGCTTCGTGAGAATGATATTCGCAATATCTCGAATGAAATGATTGGACCACCTTGCTACTTGCTACAGGTATGTGCCGCTGCATTATAAATCGATAACGTATCTATTTTATTTGCAATAAATGTGCTCTTAGTTAAGAATAAGACTGTTATAATGTACACATTATTATACACACAGTAGTTTACGGCTGACCCAGATTTTATTAATACCCTTGCTTTAGTTCCTAATGGACCAGTCTAAAAATAGTCAGCCATTGAAACCGGTTTGATTAAAAACAAATAATAAAAGGTTATGACAAGTTTTCAAACATAATCATTTTAAATATTATGTACATTGGTTTTTCGAAGGAAACAAATAATTAGGGATGAGACATTATGTATTCAATGAAAAAAACACGCACTGTAGTACACCAATTTTTATTTGTGAAATGGATTTATTAATTTGAGAAAAGAGTTTAATTGTCTTTCGGCACGTGCCCAAATGCAAAAGACGTCATCAACGTATTTCCTCCACAGTAATATATATTTTGTGAGAGGTAATTTAGAGGCAAAATATTATTGTCCAGCTAATTAGTGAAAATCTCGGCGATGAGAGGACTGGTTGGAGCACCCATGGGTAAACCTTCCCTCCGTTGTAAAGAATATTATTATATTGAACATATCTTTGATTTAAACAAACATTAAATAATGACTAGTAGCTAATGACTTGTCTCGTCTATTCCGCTGAAAGTATTTCCTAATACCGATCTATCCATTATATAATAATTTGTCTACCTCTTTTCTATTTGTATCTCTGTCACCAATAAGTTTTCTTCTTTTCTATTTTGTATCTCTTTCACTTTTATTTTTATTTTCTTATTTACATTTATCTTTAGTTAATTTCTTATTTACCTTTAGTTAATTTCAAAAACCCGGACAAAGCTTGTGCTAAACGTAACCCGGTTGGATGTTAATTATTAATTCTAATAAAAAGTGGTTTTTTGCAAAGCGTGTTTTTCATTTAATATCTACATTGTCTACGCCTATTTAAAGGATTAAAAAAATCAAGCAATATAATGTAATATAAATAAGCCTACCCGAGTTCATTAATTATCAGATTTTTTTTTTTCTTTTAGCGCGGTGAACGATTGAAAAAGATGAATTAAAACATTATGTAGGGTCAGTGGGCCGGTTGTGGCCACCTTAAGGATTTTTTCGTTTTTGAATGAGCACCAAACTTGCACATAAATATAAATTATAATTTTTCCAACATTAATGTACAATAAAAATACCTGTCTTTAATATAATGTAAATAATATCCAGTAACAGTTCTTTAATTATTTTTAAATAATTTTTTTTCATTGAACTGGACCCATGCATTAGTTGTGGCCACAATTTAATCAGTTCTGGCCACACCCGTGTGCCGGTTTTGGCCACATGAATGTATGTAGGGAACTTACATTTTTTATCTAAATTAAACACAGTAATGATTATAAATCGATGTTTATTATTCAAGTTATACAGTAAACTTAAAAAAAAATAAGATTTAGTGCAAATTTACACGCACGTCCACATATTTTAAAAAAAAAAAATTTTTAATATTTTTTTTTGTTTTTTTTTTTGTTTTTGCACGTCCACATATTTTGTTATGCAAAGTACTACGGGGGACTTTGTAGTTTTTACTAGCAGTAGATACCTTCATACCTCATCGAGTGCCAAAATCACTTTCGATGGTGAATAACAAAAAAGTTTGCGTTTTGAGTGCTCAATAGCATCTTTCTTCTTATTTGCTGGAGTCATTTTCACAGTTCTGAAGAAGAAACATAATAATTTATTAAGTTAAAATATCAAAATTAGCGGATATGTAAATTTTTTTAGATAATGGCCAAAACTAGTACTGTATGGGAGCCACTTGTGGCCACCAACGTGGCCACAACCCATACATTTGTATAAATTCTTGTGTCAGTAATGGCCACATCGAAAAATCATGTATAAACAACCAATTTGCTAAAAATAACCTCAAAAACATATTACTTTACCCTTTTATAATGGGTACAACTTGTTTTCAAATAAAACATCAAAAGGATTACAAATATATATTAAGATTACTTACAGTGGGTTCCTTAAGGTTTTGGATAACAATCTCAATAAAAAATTCCGCAACACTTATTCGCATCGACCAAACACAAACTGTTAACAATAAGATTTATTGTGTCACTTGTCAACGAAGACCATTGACAAATATGCATTTTGCCATAGAGTAAAAAAAGATTCTATTTTATTTAGCTTATATTTCGACTTGTAAAGTTGAAAATGGCCAGAACCGGCCCAATGGCCACAACCGGCCCACTGACCCTATTTTCTTTTAATAGTCTCGAAAATGAGCTTTTAAAGTTCAATAAAGAAATTCCTCAGCGATAAAATTGTGCAAATTTCATGATCGCAGAGCACACCGTTGGAAAATTTTATTTACGGTGCAAAATAATTATGTAGATTTGCACTTTATTATTTAGCATTTTGTAGGAAGTATCGTACATTTTTGGTATTAGGTAAAAGTGTATTATTTTTCCAAAATATAAGTTACTCCACGCTGTTTTCACTTTCGTAATCTTACATTACTTATATTTCTAATTCAGTGAGTATTGTGTTTCTGACTGTTGAGAAATCCGTTTAATTTCATAATTAATCAAATATTGAATTTCAAAAGGGTGAGACTAATTATTTTACAGTTTAATGATATCGTCGGATGAAATTTTAATTCGAAGGGAGCCTAAGTTTGAATTTCGCAAAAACTTGTATAACAATTTTACGCACTTCGAAGAAGCCAGAAAATTTATGAACTTATAAATAATTATTATGCTGAACTTCTGAAACTCTCTCCTGGCTACTATTGGCTTTTATTGCTTACATTAGTCAGCTTTGTAGCCGAGTGGTGCAAGGCGCGGGGTTGCCATCCTGGTCCAATCCCCTACTAATTAAGTTCTTCATCATTTTTACCTTTTTAAAAGCAATATTTTCAATTTCTTACGGAAGGGAGAATTAAAATAATATTTCAAGTTTTGTGGAAAAGTCATCGATCAAAGTTTTTATATTGAAAATATGATAAAAGACATATTAATAATACGCTTTCAAGTTATTTATTCATTAATTATATTATCACGCTTAATTGTTTTCATCTGATAAATGGTTAGTAAAAACAAATACCTATATTCACATACGAGTTTATTGTGTGTACACATATAATGTTGTTATTTTTGTTATTATTGTTATTATTTCTTATCAAGCATATGAAGACACAAAATATTTAAACAATTTGACATTTTTATTAAAGAAATGACGTTTGACAAATTGAATTTTTATTATGAGTGCATTACATTTCGATGCTGGAATTTACATGATGAGAACATCTTCAGTGTATATTTATTATATTTTTTTAAAGAAAGGCAAGCATTCCAGGGTTACGAATAACATGGCAATAATTTGAATATCTCAAACTACCACCACAGTAAGCGGAAAATGTTGCTTGGGTCGTGATGGAGGACTTAGCCAGCCGAGAAATTGTACTTACAACGTCTGGGTGGGACCAAGACGCGACGCGGAAAATACCGCACAAGAATACCAACTGCTCGCAACCATCTGAAGCCAGTGAGAGCATGGCATTCCCAATTGGGGTAGTTATGAGACTGACGGTAGTGGGGGAGAGGAGATGCGGTAGAGGATGGTATGGAGTACCTGGCTATTCAGATCTGGTCACAAAACACGGCTAAATCTGTAGTATCTTCCACTCTGGAACGTGCTGCAATTGATTAAATTGTGAAATTATACAAATCAATAAAATAAAATTTATTTGCGCAAGTCTGGATTTAATACCGCGGCCTTCGAATTGCTAGTCGAAGGCTTTACCCCTCGACCACGGAGGCTGTTCATAATACATAACTACTTCAAGAAAATAAAAACTTGCACTATACAAAACACTGTCAAATAAGGTGTGTAAGTAATATTTGAGACGCGGTATTAGCATTGCGAACGTTTAAATACAAAATATATAAAATTGGTTTCTCCGTGATAATCACCAGCCGGAGTATGGGGTTACTTCTTGCCAGGGGTAATTATTATAAAGTTTGCTAACTTTAATACTTCAACTTATAATGGCTTGCAGTTTTTCAGACTTAGCTCAAACACTCACCCCACTCTACGAAAGTAACGTATGAAGAAATTAGTATTAAATAAATAAATAAATAAATAAGTGTTTATTCCAGTATTAATGCAATGCTTTAAATTTTATTTTGGTTGAGAAAATAAACCTTTTCATATAGTAATATACCTACCTACCTAGTACCAACGTCTTTGTTTTAAAGTTCGGTGATTTTTAAATGAGATTTCTTACGAACTTAAATTATATTTGATACTTTAAACCCATGATTTTTAACGGTGATGGTCCCCCTCCCCTTTGATGGCGTTGCTGAGACCCAATATGTGGGTGATGAAAGGCTCCAGGGGGCGATGAAGGACTGAAATAGGGGTCAGAAGAATAAAATAATAATAAAATATTAGAGTGTGTAATTCACACGCGATAGAAGTGAAACTGGAAAGTCGCCAGAAGTCGCTTTCATTTGCCTGTTTATTTTAAAGTGGTTTGAAGATTGGATATTGATTTACGAAAACAAAAATGTTTATTTTTTTGATTTCGTAGGATTTGAACCTCCGTCCGCTGGATTTCTCTGGCCGCTGAGATTTGCGACGCACTATACCGCTGCGCTATGAGACGCGTTCCTCGAGTCGCGAATTTACGCATTATATTCCGACGACCCATAATAAAACAAAGCGGCCAATGAGCGCAGACCTGTCGTCATTTCCGTTTTATAGTGTACATATATAAATATTTTAAATCGTATATTATAGTGTATATCTTTATATCGTATTCCGTTTTATAAAACCCAACCACACAGTATCCCCAAAGATGACATCGGCCCTGAGGGAAATTATTTTCCTTAGGGCCTCCTGTACGATCATGTAAAAAAATATATACATATATCTCAACCAATAAGAGCCTCGAGCGCAGTTTGATGCTTCGCGGGTGCCGTAGTGCTTCATTTCCAATTTTTTATCCGAATTTCAAATCACTCTAAGCGGGGCAAAATCCTAATGAAATTCAACTACGCCCTAGATGCATAACTGCAAGAATCCAGCAGATGGACCGTGATAATAAGTGATTAAGTATTTTAAATGGATTAACGTTGTTTTTTTTGTTTTAAAAAAAATATTTTTAAATCCTTAAAATAATGCATGAATTCCTAGACGAAAGAGTTTTTTTTATTATTTTAATAATACAGCTTTCCCGGGTTACATCCAATCCCAGAATATTGAAAATTCGCTCACTTTCATCATTATAAGCGGAAAATATGACTTGTGCAACGGCGACGTTGATGAATGATGGAGAACTAAACTAGTATAGGGTCACATTGTGTCACGGGCACCAATTGTGGGATTTTTTTGTTCATCCATTTATTATATTAAGCTTTTTTATATTCTTTCATTATTTGTATGCATCAATTACATGTATTGTATCAAAAAATTTCTATAAAAAATAAAAACAAATAGGTATACATTATTTTTCAGTAAATTTTCGAAAATTAGATTCATGTAAAATTACATAATTTTACATATTATATTTTGTATGTAAAAACTTTTATATAGTCGCTATAATAAAAAAAAAAAGTTGAAACTATTAATACTGCTGTGAATTGTTATTGTAACAATTATTGCCTCTGCAGATACAATGTACTAGATAGAGTACGTGGAACGTAACAGTGATGCCGAACAGTTTAAAGTAATGAATGGAAAAAGAAAATTTTAAAGAATATTTAATGTAATTTTTTTTTTACATTTGCTCCACACAGGAGGCACCGAGGAATACAATTTCGCTAGGGGCCTGTCATCTTTGAGGATGCTGTGTGGGGGGTTTTTTAAGGGAAAGGAAGGAGAAGAAGATATAGGAAGAAAAAAGGTATGAGGGGTGGGTAGGAATCTGGGGGTCAGTGTGGCCAGGAGTGACGGATGTATGAATCTATTCCTCACACTGCGGTGCAAGGCGAAGGGTCGGGAGAATCCGGCTGGAGAGGTCAAAAGGCCTCCCTCAATCAGTCTCCTCCGATCCAGCTTGCATGCAGTGGTTGGGCAAATGTATCCGCCACCAAGACCTAGACAAACCTCATCCCATGAACCCGGGCACCCCTGATAAGTCACCAAACGTAGCGAACCATTGGGGTGCCCTGTGGCAGGGGTGTTGGTTGTACAATAAATGGTTCCCGGGGCGGCGGTACCCATACCCGCCTCCCAAATTTTTTATTTATATATATATTTAATCTTACGGGTATTGAAATGTTACTAATCTACGTTCTTTGAAGAAAATCTTTAAAGAAATTTCGCCCCTTTCCGGATATTCATTTTTGGACACAAATTTTTAATTGTTTAAGTGAAAAAGTTTATAACCTACGTCGATTTAGGGTTTTTGTCCTGAGACGAAAAGCTGACGGTAGATTTAAAGAATGTATTTAATTCATTGGAAATGGGTAATAAATTTGCAATATTTGGCGCATAATGCAATTCGTCTTATTCCATTACCATCAAACGTCAAACTAATTAAAACGCTTGCATAAATTATATTTCCTTTATAACACCTGCCGCAAATTAAAGCCGCGGCAAATGTGAATATGGAAGTAACATAAGCAGCCTTAAGAAGGCTCTCGCGCTGCAAGGACTGGCGTGAAATGAAACTGAGTGGAGGCCCCTCCCCCCTTCCTCGCTACCGTGTTGCTGGCTTTGCTCAGGTACCTTCTTAATGAAGGTTGTGGACTGTGGAGGCCGAATTACCCATACACTGATGAATAGCCCGTGTAATAAAGTTTGATGTGATAAGATGACTAACGACATTCTTCAGAAATATTATTAGTTTTATGATAATTATCTTTCTAGGCATTTCCGTACAAATATCGGATAGTTTAATGATGTATAAATGCCACCTTAACGATTTACAATCGGAATCTTTTAATGGAGGGTGTTCCATCTGTGGTGTTGCTGAAGCCGTGCTTATAATCTATATTATCTACCTGTTTGATCAAAACCACTAGCTGTCACCAGATAGATCAGTGATCGTTTAATAAGTGATGGTTTAATATTACTTCTGCAAAAACAAAAATCATAAAACAGTTCGTAACGATAAACAAAAAGCAAATAATAAATTATAAACGATCTTCACCATGTTAATCCAAATTTTTTGAGCTTGTATTAATCATAATATTATTAACCAGGATTTTACTTATCCTAAATTCTGTACCCGAGAAGCAAACGGATGCAAGTCCAAAATTTGAAGAAATGAGTTTTTGATGCAGACTTGAAATAAATTATCATGTTTATCGGTGGCAGAAGATACAAGTTCCGTCATGAAGAAAAATAGGATTTTCAAAAATATATACGGATGCAACTATCTTTGATGCAACAACTAACTTAGAATCAGAAAGATGTACATGAACTTGCATCTTTATGATTTAGTTGGATTTAGTGTATTATGATTCAAATCCATTTGCATCCTCCTGCCTCTAACATTATTAAGCTTTACATGGAAGATACTACGTGTTTTCGATATTATTTTATGGAATGGAAGCGTGGACGCTTACTGAATAACTAATTAGGCGACTTGAGGCATTCGAGATGTGGATCTACAGAAGAATACTTAAAATAAGCTGGGTGGACAGGGTTACAAATGAAGATGTTATGGTTCGGATGAATAAAGAAAAGGGAGTAATTAAAACTATAAAAATCCGAAAACTTCAATATCTTGGACATGTGATGAGACTTCCAGAGAAGTATGGGATCCTGTATCTCATAATGCAGGAAAAGATTGCCGGAAGACGGGGCCCTGGAAGAAGGAGAACCTCATAGCTGAAAAACCTGAGACAGTGGTTTGGCCAGTCTACCGTAGAGCTGCTCCGGGCCGCAGTAAACAAAGTCCCCATAGCCAACATGATAGCCAACGTCCGTTGAACGGACAGGGCACAAGAAGAAGAAGAACATGAAAGTAAACAAATTTCAAACATTGATTCCTTCATAATGAACCACATGTCATAACAAAATATTTTATTTAGGTAATTTTGGAGCAGAAGGACTCAAGTTCGTGTTTTTAGTAACGTTTTTTTAAACAATATTTTAAAATTAGAATTTGAAATTAAAACACTTTTGTACTTTCTTCCACTAATTTATATTTCACCAGGACCGGTTTCATCCTGTTACGGACATTTTCAGACTGGTAGTTGAAATTCTTATCCTTTTTAAAGGCTCTACGTTTAAATATTTCGTTTTATTTGCTCGTTTTTAAAACAAAACTAATTGATTTAATAATGACTTTTTTGTCTATCTATCAACATGGATATCCGAAGAAGTTATGAGATCATAGTGAGAAAAAACTGTGTTTTGGCTCTCCATTTACCTTTTCGGACTTGCATCCGTATGCTTCCCGGGTACAGAATTGCATTCAGAGATTTTTTCCAAACCGCCGACCCAAACTTCAAAAGTTTTCCCACCGTAGGCTAAAGTTTTAAAATAAATGTTTTTTTTTTACATTAACTCCACACAGGAGGACCTGAGAAAAATAATTTCCCTCAGGGCCTATGTCATATGGGATGCTGTGTGGAGAGTCTTTTTGAGAAGAGGGAGGAATGAATATTGGTCATGAAGAGAACCATGTTGTAGGAAGGAGGAAATGTCTAAACAGTAAAAGCGTTTTTCACTGATGGAATTATTTCAATAAATTTGGTTGAATCGCATTTATCTCAGCAAGATTATCAAAAGTGGTGTCCCATTCATATTACGTTCACTGTTTCATCTCGCTTATTCTCTAACAACATGTCTTATTAACTTTTTCTTTCCTCCGACAGGATCTCAGGCTAAGGAGAATTAATTCAACCAAGAAAATAACAAAAAACCCTCATCCCTCGGCTAAGTTCAAAAGTGTGCAGAATAATGTCAATGGGGTGGATTTTCAATTCGAATGGGCTCTTGGCAAAAGGAGATATATACACGATATTACTGTTTTATCTGTTGTCGAAATACGCATTTATTACTGGTAGTAGCTTACCACCTGATAACGTGTTATATCAGAAGTGCGAGGGGGCATGCCCATCATCAGAACCTGTTTTCTTTTACTTGAAGATTAATATTGATTTAACGCCTTAGTCTATTATGAGGATAGGTACTTTAATAGTTTATTACGAGATAGGTAATATTATGCAGATCTTCGTCAATGCCATTTATCAAGCTATGGTAAACACATATTTAATTAATGTTTTAATGACTTATCTTACTAAACAACGTATTTGTTTACAAATTATCCTCGAATACGTTAAATCAATGGAAGGACAGATGTAGAAGTATTCATAACTATTCATAACTTTCCAAAAGAGATAAACGAAGAAAACATGGCTAATAACTTTAATAAATATTTTATTGAAAGTATCATTCAAATTAACAAATTAATACCCAACATTGCTGTTAACCCCACAAATGATAATATCGACCCAACCAAAAAATAATTGGTCTTCAGAAAAATAAATGCAGAATGTTTATTTAATATTTTAAACAAAATAAAATCAAAGAATAGTTCAGATGGATTAACTATTAGTAAAATAAGAGATGCTTTTCCAGTAATTGGATCTACTCTATTAAATATTATCAATGAGACGATTGAAGAAGGAAAATTTCCACAGTCATGGAAAATATCTACCATTATACCGGTTCCAAAGGTAAAAAATACCAGAAAATGTGAAGAATTTCGACCAATCAACACCTTACCAAAATATAAGCAGATTCTTGAAGTTATAATAAAAGAACAAATTTTGCAATATCTAGAAAAACACGATATTTTATTCCAAGAGCAATCAGGGTTCAGATCTAATAACTCATGTGAAACAGCATTAAACGTAATTGTCGAAGAATGGAAGGAAGCAATGAATAATAATAAATTTATCTTAGCAATATTTTTGGATTTTCAAAGGGCATTCGAAACTATAGACCGAGACATACTAATAAGAAAGCTTAAAGAAATTGGTTTCTCATCTGTAGCCATTAAATTAATACGAGAGTATTTGAGAGACAGAAAGCAGGTAACAAAAATAAATAATCAATTTTCAAAACCAATGGAAAATAAGTTAGGAGTACCACAGGGATCGGTCCTTGGACCTCTATTGTTCATACTCTATATTAATGACATGGTGAAAATATTTTCAAAATGCAAAGTACGACTTTTTGCCGATGACACACTAATATACTTAATTGGAGATAACCATGAAGAACTAATACACATTTTAAATAATGAACTAAATGATGTATCAAGATGGCTAAAAATAAATAAGCTTAAATTAAATACAAAAAAAACAAAATGTATGGTGATCGGATACAAGAAGACATCCAGTGAAAGCAAAATTAAAATTGATGGTGAAATTATTGAAAATGTTACTGAAATGAAATACTTAGGAGTTATATTAGATTCCAAACTAAACTTCAATAGACATGCTGAATACACCCAAAAGAAAATTGGCAAAAAGATATCTTTTTTTGGAAGAATTCGGCCAAAAATTTCTAGAAAAACTGCAATCACCATATACAATTCAATTATTGCTTCACACTTCAACTACTGCTCAAGTATACTTTTCCTATGTAACGAAAGAGAACAAAATAAGTTACAAATTCTCCAAAACAGGGCTATGAGAATAATTCTCCGACGAAACAGATTTTCAAAAATAATTAAAATGTTAAAGGAACTAAATTGGTTGACCGTGAAACAGATGCTGACCTTGAACACGATGGTATTTATCCACAAAATATTGAACAACACGTTACCAAAATACTTATCAAATAAAATTGTATACAATAAAGACATTCACAGATATAACACAAGGACGTGCAAGGAAATTAGGCTACAAAAAAAGGACAAAGCGAATACGCAGAACAGTCTACTGTACAAGGGAATGAAGTTGTATAACACACTACCAGAAACTTTAAAGTCCACACCGATTGGAAAGTTCAAGATGTATTGTAGGAGCTACATAAAACTTGAAAAAATATAGTGAATATGAAATATTTTAATCAATTAGAAATTTGTAAACTTAAATGTACAAATTACTAAAATAAAAATTATTATTATTATTATTATAAAGTGTAACCACTACCAAGCTTTGTCTAAGTCGCAAAATGTTTTTTTTTTCTTTCTTTTTTATTATAAAAAATGTGATTATCAAAATTACCTTTCTTTTCACTTATGTTAACAACGGTTAAATTATATTTCTTATTTTATTTATTCTTTTATTAACGCCCTTTTTCAGTGCTTTTACATTACATATGAATAATAAGAAATACACAGCATTCATTGTACATAACTGAACTGTCTCAGCAACAGTATTTTATATTTGTTTAAACATAAATTGAAGATGTCCACTGACTTGGTATAATTTTTCCTCCATTAGTATTCTGGGCAAAGAGGAATACATGTGGTAGTTAGTCCCAGAATTTCTACACTGAAATAAATCCTGACTTCTAGTATTACGTAGTGGAATCCGGAAGCTTATCAATTCTGGCAATTCCAGACTATCAACTAAATCATTTAGAATTTTATATAGAAATACCAAGTCAGTGAAAATTCTTCTGACTGGCAATTTGAGCATATTCATGTCATTTAAAATAGTGTTGTAATTCAACATAATTGTTGGAATACCTAACTATTTTAAAATTTAGAAAACGTAAGAATTGGTTTTGTATTCTTTCAATAGCTTGTACATGTGTATTATAATGAGGATTCCAGACGAGATATTAATACAATATAATAAAATTTCTGACGAAAAATGAATTCCTGCCTGAATGTACGTTAACACAAAAGTTTAAAGGAAAACCATTATTAAAAACTGTCAAATATCTACCATGAAAATAAAAATATGTTTTCATTCATTTTGCAAACTAAAACTTGTCTTGAAGCCATGGAACCTGATTACATATTATTTGTCATTTTCCTCTAAAAAGAATTCAATTGTCAACTTTTAAAGGTTATCATAAAACTTCGGAATACGCGCAGAGTTCTTTTACGCAACTGCCGATTCATCCTGGGGGTAGTTACGCACCCCGTAGGAATGACACTCCTACTAACAAGTGACATAAAAAAGAACAAAAAGAGGGAAACACATTTGAATAACGAATGTCAGGTCGTAAAGAACACATGGCGCCACTTTGAGAACACCTGGATTACCTGACTGGGTATGTGCTTGAAACCAGCGTGTCTCAACATTTGGGGGAATAAATGGTTTCAATTTAAACAATGTCAATTATTTTATATTACTTCAAGAAATTAAATAAGTTTTGCCTTGCAAAGTATTTCCACCAATTCATTAGTTTTATTGCATTGTTTGAATACCAAAAGATACCCAATTTGTCGTGAGTGCATAAGTTTTTACAAGTACTTATTTTTTTGTTGTATTTATTTTGAATTATTGTTAATTATCTTTTTACGTAGTAATCCTAACAGTTAGTTGGTACCTACATGTGTTATTAAACAGTAATTTAATTTTTTTAAGTCCAAATTGTACTGCACAGAGTTGTCACCTCATTCTGATGAGAATAACGAGGTTAATATTATTATAAAACTTAATATTCAAAACGCAGGGCGGTTACATGGAAACTAAGAAAATTCAATGAGAGAAACAAGTTTTTTTTCCAAGAAAAAAAGAGCACAAATTTTAAAGATCTTGTTGTAAAAGTAATGTCTCCAAGAATTAACGATTTGGTAAAAATTATAATATTTTATGTAAGTCGTCAGCGACCATGGATGGAGGGGGAGGGGTATTTAGAAAAGTTTGCAATAGCCCACTTAAAGAAATGTTACTATAGTGAGAAGGCAGCGGAAAATAAAAGATTTTTTTAATTATTGAACCTATAATTTCCGTATTACCTATTTTTTTATCAAGTGGAATCTTTACTTCATTAAAATTCCCCATACCCAAGTAGTGATGTTTTTTGGTTGTTTGGTTGCTTTAAACAAGGAGGGTGCCTCTAGAGGTCAAAATAAGAAACAATGTTAATAATTACATGTAATTATAAATTATAATGCCTACCATGTATAGGTAGGAAGAAGAGGCAGTACTAACCGTTGACCTGTGAGCCGAAGTCCCGGTTTCCAAAAGTTTATTGGTGGCTTGGAATTGAATATATTTTTGTTGTCTAAAGTCTTGCACTCTATGTTGACAACCATTGCAATTCTCCATTTACCATCCTCTTGTCCCATAAAGAATTTATTTTGTTTATTATACCGACTTAGGAAAGAAAATGCTCAGTGGCGTTTATAATATTATAACGTAATAATTTTCAAGAAATTTATTTTTGATAAGAGTTATCTTAATATTTAAATGTGTGTTCATATTTAGTTATACGGTAGTATTTTTTTTTGTAAAAAGAAAGACAAACATTCTCGGGTTACGATTAACCCAACAATGCTTGAAAATCTCCTACTACCACCGCAGAAAACCGAAAATGTTGCTTGAGTCGTGATGGAGGACTAAAGCTGGGTCCACACATGTTCTTTTGTCCGTTCCGTTCCTCCGTTCCGTATCAGCGTCGCGATCAAGAACGCTAGTTTGGATGCCCGTTCGGAACGGTACGGTGTTACGGAGGGACGTTACGGTTAGAGGTACGCCCCGATCCATCGGGAGTCGGTTTTTTCGGCCCGTTCAAAGGCGATACGATACGGGTATGCGCCAGTCTGGACGCGATCGCGGCATGCGCAGGTCGTTCTCTCTGTCGCTGGAATGAACACGCGATGATGCCGATGATCGCAGCGACGTTACGGAGGTACGGGCTATTTTTACTTGCATCCAGAGTTTTTGATACGGAACGGAGGTACAGAACGGACAAAAGAAAATGTGTGGACCCAGCTTTAGCCAGCCGAGGAATCGAACACGGAACGCCTGGGTGGGACCCAAACGCGATGCCCACTCAACCACTCACCGGTCAGATCAGATAATAAATATGGGTAATTACTCGTCATGAGCATTAGTTAAAATTAGGTTCCAGGTGATACAAATCGATTATGTACGAGTATGTATAGGTATTCAAATAAAAAATCTATGTGGACATTTAAAAGTTATCAAATAATTGTAAAAGTATCAGTGTAGTTAAAGTTCCTGCATCTTTAACAATTCAATTTTAGATTTTAGTTGGTTGATACTGAAAGATATTGAAATATAAGATTTGAATATCTTTGGTTGATACCTACCATTAAATCGTAGTATGGGTTATTATATATTTTTTTCATTTACATTCTTACCAAAATGTAGGTACATTAATTTAATACCGGTAAAATAAGTTGAACTATTATGACAAGATTTTTAATGTTAAATAAATTTATAAAATCTTTTTTTTTAATCAAAGAAAATAATACATATAAGATTAACATAGAGTGAAGTAGAAACGCAGTCTACCAAAGAAAATAATAATAACATAGATTCCATTTACCGTTATAATTTGCAACCAATAGCGGGCGCCATGTCGTTAATCGTTAATAATATCTATCGATTTCTCTTACAAGTAATTTAAACTAATATTGTACTTTGCTTTATAATTACCAGACCTGTAATTTTTAGCCGCTAAAAGTCTTATAGTCGAAAGCAATTAATAAAATAATTTAATATCACATTATACATTATTATCTAATTACCTACAATGAACCTACAGTATATCTAGTTAAGATTGAAAATAAATATTTATATTAGACGAACCCTTTTTAGAATTTTTTTTATTTTTTTATATGAGCTCCACACAGGAAAATAATTTCCCTCAGGGCCTAGGTCATCTTTGGGGATGCTGTGTGGAGGTTTTTTTTTAAGGAAAGGAAGGAGAGGAGAGTTCTGGGAAGGAAACCCATTCCCGCCACCCAAATTGGGAAATTATAGCATCGTTTTGTTATCTATAATCATTATATATCAAGTTTTCTTTAAAAATAACAAAAATTATTCGTAAACAAAATAATGGTGTTATTTGATATAGGAATTGATACTTTATTTTCACACCACCTGTAATATTTTTGTTGTATTAACACGTTTTGATCCTATTACATTCGTCCTTGATCCTTCCTTGGCTATGATGTGGTTGTGATTTGACATACTAGTTTTTTTTAATATCTCTGAGGATACAGAGTTGATATTCCATATTTCAGTTTTGTCCCAAGCATTAAAATTATGTATCGGTTAAAATAATAAATATATATGTGCACATAAGTATTTATCAATAGCAACAGATAAAATAGTTTGCCAAAAAAATAGAAAAAAGTTCGATAATGGTACGCGTACGGTATGCGTAGTACCGTGTGTGTCTTTTTAGGTTCACGAGTAAACCAAAAGTGTACCAGGGCGGTCTACTGGTTGTAATGAACGTATCATGCGTTTTATGCATGGCCGATGTTTTTTCCTCATTTTCAGCATCAATACATATTTTACTTACATTTCCTTATTATTTACTGTGAATAGCGTGATATTACGTAAAGGTGAAAAATTCTAATTGTATATTATGTACACTGAAGCTCAATGGATTTTTAGAATGGTAAGAGCAGCCATCTCCAGTCTTGAGCCCCAAAATACCTGAAAAAAGTCCTCGACTCTGCGCAGAAACGAGGGGTCCATTTTACAGATTCTCCCATCTTAACAAACGGATTGCAATCTTTAGAGTACAGGCGTCGAGTAGGAATGTTGTCCTTGTTCTACCGGTATTTCAATGGAAGATACTCCTAAGAAATAGAGCCATTGATTCCTTCGCCACCGGTGCACAGTCGGGAAATATGCCGAATGCGCGCCCAACGTTTGTACAAAGTTGATATTTGTCACTTGAGAACAGTCAGAGAAAGGTCATTTCTAAGACTCGTTCATGAGTTCAACTGATCGGCTGTGGAATGATTTGCTGGCCTCTGTATTTCCTTCCTTCTACAATATTGGTCTCTTCAAGACCCAGGTTCACTCCTTCCTTTCCACAAAAAGACCCTTCACACGGCATCCTCAAAGATGACATAGGCACTAGGCAGTGAAGGTAGTTTTTCATCACGGCCACCTGTGTGGAGTGAATGTAAAAAAAGAAGGATTAAACAAGTAAAATAAAAATCACAAAAAAAGATGAAGCTCGCACAAATTTGCAAAAGACATCTCCATGTTAGTTGAGCAAACGGACCATATTTTTAGTAATCTTTCTTAAAATAGTGTTTTTTACTAACGAAAGAATGTGGAAGGTTATTATTATTAGCATCCTTTATTATCGAGAAATATTTATAGTGTCTAATTAACACCCGTGAAAGAGGGTGAACAGTGGCGCATCCGGCACAATACAGAATTGTATAATATATATAAGGCACCTAGCATCTCAACACATATGAGACTCCTCAGGCTGAGATGGGCTGGGCATGTACAAAGAATGCCGGATACACGCGTCCCAAAAAGAATTTTGACTGGACACTCAGGTGGAAAGAGAAAAGTGGGAAGACCCAGACTGAGGTGGGAAGACGAAGTAAGAGGGGATGCAGCACAGCTTCTCCAGGTACCAAATTGGAAGTCAGCCGCTGAGGACAGGAGGAGTTGGAGGCGACTGTTGCAGGAGGCCAAAGCTCGATATGGGCTGTAGCGCCATTGAAGAAGAAGAAGAAGAAGAATTAACAAATGGGGAAGTACTTAGTACCTACTTAACAGGTTCTAAAACGAAGGTGTGAGTAGTTCGTAATACATAATAATATATCATTCAATTATACGTGCATAATATAAATCGGCAATTACTTGTGTAACATTGAAAATTTTCCATTCTTCCGATTAAACATCTCAATATCGAAGTGCCTTATTATGTAAGAACATCATCTTTCATGAAGAATTACTAATGGTGGATTGGTTCTGCATCTCGATACAATGACTGTTCTAATAATATAATTGTACCCGCATAACACCGGACTTGAGCCCAAATCTTGAAACGTAATCGATAACCTAAACTTGTTTGTTTACCCGTAGACGGATGTCTATGATTTATCCGCACAATATATTTGCCCATGCTGTGGATTGAGATAAAACCTATATTTGACTCTGTTTATTATTTTCTTATTAACCTTTCAATAAAAGCCTTCAACAAAATAACTCAAATGTTTTATTTTTCCGAAACAATTAAAAACGCTTACTTTTTAATTCAAAGTCGGTGTGATTACCGCACAATATTTATTTATTTATTTATTGGTACAAAATTATACATTTCATGGTACAATCCAGAAATATTGACCACACTAAGTGGCTTACCCACGCTGAGTCCCCCATTTTATAATATAAGAATTTATACATAATACATTGTGAAAAAAAAATGTTGGTGACGAAAACTAAAAATAAAGATTAAAGTAAAATAAAAAATTAAATTAAATGAAAATCGGCAGACATTATGATTTGTGTGTTTGTGAGTGTTGTTTGTTTTTTTATTGGTTTTGTGTGTTGCGTGTATATGTTTTATTATTTTATGTTATAAAATTTTGGTTATATTGTCTTTTTTGTTTTTTAATCCTTTTTTTTAATTTTGTGTCTGAATTTATTTTGGTTTTCCTCAATTTTTGTTTCTAGTGTAAGACTTGAATGCTTTTATAGCATGGTACTTATGGTATCTTTGTCCAAAGGTAGTGTTTACCGTCGGAGTTTTTATGTTTTCTTTTTACGCTTATCTAACCGGTCTATTAGTGGTATTTTGTGTTCTTTGGAGTTTGTTTTTTTGGTCAAAAATGTGGTTTAGCAGTGTTTTAACATATAATTGGCGTATATCTATATAGTACGTCACAACTTTTGAATATTTGGTCTGTATCGCTCAATCTATTTTATTTAAGTATTTATTACCTTTAAGATCGTTTATTGCGCGATTTCTATTTGATGGATAGCTGCGTTTGGTGCTCCTCCCCAAGCAATTATTCCATATTCTATTATTGATTGACCAAGTGCAAAATACAATAGTCCTAATGTACACCAGCCTGGCTTTTTTACAAGAAATAAGGGGATTTTGTGACGGTGAAATTAGTAAAATTGTGGAGGGAAAAGGGATGAGGAAGAGGACGTTTGGAAAATGCCCGCCTGTTTAGATCTGATTAAGCACGGCTAAGCCTTATAAGTTTCAATTTTGATTTGTCATCGATTTAAGAGTATCCCCCATTTTAGAACGCTGTTTAAATTTTTCATCTTGTCTCATCTTCTTCCTTTCGTCCTATGCCCCATAGTAGGACCGTCCTATCCTCACAATGCCTCAGGAGTTGCTTCTCCTTTGGAAGCATTATCTGGAACCTTAAAACATATTTTAATACCCGTGTCAACCTACCTAACAGAAACAAGCCACATTTTTAGTAATAATAATAATACAGGCATTAATTTACTGCATAAAAATGGGATAGGGATTAGATTATACAACTTGAGGCATTAGAGATGAAGAGAGCTAAAAACACTATTAGTAAAACCATTAACAACGAAATAATCCTAAATAGCTATCCGATACAAAAGTTATTCGCTGTTGATTAATAGCACACTCTCTTCCCATTTCTACCTACTTCCTTCACACGAGCCCAGTTCGTTTTTTCTAACCCACTACATTGCAAATCTATAACACAAACAGGCATCTGATTTTAGTACAGTATCTATATATATATGGTATCTACATACGGTGATAATGAAAACTTGTCGGCAACAGGTATAACAAAAACAATAATAATAATTTTTGTGTGATATTGTGACAATAATTATTGAATATAATGTAGCGCGAGCCCAAATACGAACCCGCTGGTTGAACTCCTTTGTAAACAATTACTCGAATATTGATACTATATTGATACTTATGTTAAGCCTACTTATATCTTTTTGGCTCTGTTTATCATTTTATGTACTATATACTTATGATACTGCATACTTGTTATAATGCTCCTGTACAATTTATTTTATATGTAAAGGCCATCAAGGCGTAAACAAACAAATAAATAAATAAATAAAATTTATAATGAATAACAGATCACTTTGTATAAACCACTATATTATAAACAATATCTACATGTTTCGATAACAATGTTATCTTCATCAGGATATGTAAAAAATATAATATGATATAGAAAAAGCATTAATAGTAAATTAAATATTACAAATAACCAAACATTTTTTTAAAAATAGCCATCTTTTAAATTTATTTTCTTATTAATACTTACAATTAATTATAATTATTGTTTTTTTGATTTAGACTAATTATTTTAATTATTTGTTCTTAAAAGTTTTTTATTATCTAAATGCAATTTTATTTTTCCTTAAATAATTTTTATATTTAATTTTGTATAACTATTTTTATGATTTGTAAGTAATTAATCACCTCTACTTTTTAATATTTTGTCTATGTTATGGTTTATTCTAATTTGTCTATACTTGTTTGTCAAGAACTTTCAACTTTCAAGAACTCTATCGAACCTTTTAGAACTTTCCGAAAAGAGGGCGAAACTTCCAGCCTTTATGTCTTCAAAAGCACCTCCTTTAGGTAAATACGAGAACCGTCATCCAGGAGGGGGATAGAGATCTACCACACCATATATTACTCCCTTGATCGTACCGGGACTCGTTTCTGAGTTTTAATGAGCCGAACGTTTATTTTAACTTTCTTTTATAATATATATATATATTGATTATTCTCACATCACAAAGAAACTGCTTCATAGTATGAAAATATATGTCGAAATTTCCTAAACCCGCATCACTGGGCGATCAAAAAAACAATGCAGAAAAACATTCCGTCCAGTTAGTTCCCAGGTAATAAAATGAGTAGAACATTTTTCCACATCAAGTAACTGCCCACATCTGGTCGCGTACGGATACAAGTAATTTTGGAAGTCGTTAAGAACACACGCTCCATTTTTTCCCACTTTTCCTACGAAGCCTATATTTAAAAACATTTCGCAGTTAAAAGAAGAAAACACCGGCCTCGTGATTAATGGCCTTTATTTTATTCAGAAACTAGATAATAAGGCAGGAAAATTTATTCGGCTTTTTTTGTCGGCGTTATACATCTTTTAAGTTGAATTAACTGTAATGCGAATTAGGAAAAGGGTTTGTAACCGAGGAGGTATAGTTTTTTGTTGTTTGTAATTATTCAAGGTGTAACAAAAAGGTGACTTTCTTCTGTCACTAGATATGATTATAATACTAATAAAGTACTACAAAAACAATTTTAAACATGCCAACTTCTTATTTTTATTATTTCCTGCACAATGTGAGACATATTATTAGCTAACAATTTAAATTACTAACTAAAGTTGACAAAACATATTTCTCAGTCTTATTTTGGACTTAAAATGATTTTTGAAATAAATGCGGATGATGTCGGTAATGGGCAGTGATAATTTTAATGTTAAATATTTGAAATTCCAGGCGAACATGGTCAAAACGCAAAAATTTCAAGTAACCAGAACTCACCTTTTTGAGAGTTTTAGCAAATCAAAAAAAAAATAATGAGGTTCCTGCTTTATTGGATACGAACGAATTCGGTAGGAAACCATTTTCGTCATACCGTATGAATGATATGTGTAGCAGTGGCGGCCCGTAAGTTTTGAGTGAGCTAGAGTGCTTAAATTGAAAAATACGACATCACTGATATTGTTGTAGCTGACAATGAATTTTATTTTTGTCACAAAATTTTAAATTTTTATATGAAGCTATAATATATACTGAAATGGTGATGCGGCGCATCCCTCGATTGAAAGAATCCTGAGGATCTTCATACAAAACGTTGAAATTAATAAAAAAATATATATTTTCAGCTACAACAACGTCAACGTCACTGAAAACTCACGGACCACCACTGATGTGTAGGTACTTGTGCTTACCCGTAAACCGAGAAGTTAGTGTGGAATTCCAATCTCGAAACGTTTCAATAACAATGTAAAAAAAAATACTGTAAGAAAGTTCTCACAGAAAAAAAAATCAAATTAGGCTTCTTGACGAAACGCAAGTCAATTATTGATATCATGAATAAGATCTTCCACGGCGATATCAAAGCAATTTTGTCAAATTAGGGAAAGACGTCTCCAGGAATCAAGTTCACAATATATTATTATTTTTCTTTGGAGCTAGTGACAAGTTTGAAGTAATTCTCCCAGAACCGTTACGGTGCTAACGCTAACGTGAAAACAGTGTCAAGTTACTATTTCACATTTCACAAGATATCAAAACCTTAACACTAACCGGGAGGTGGTGTAACACTTAATTGTTAAAAGACCTCGGAATTTGATATTGTCACGGTTTGAAGTCGCGCTTTTTGATAGTGATCCTAGATATTAATTTGTCAGTGGAATTCATTGCCGAAAACAGCGTTAATTTAAATGCCATGTTTGTTTTAAGAAGTAATTGAGTATCTGCCTACATCAGTAGATGTAGAAAATAATAAATTATTGTTTGGCAAAAACGGAACTAAACTAAACAGTTGGATGACACTTTGTAAGAAATTTCAGCAGGGTTAAATTATGATAATTTTAATCAATTTCGCGTATTCTATTTTTACTATCCGTCTGACAGAAATATTCGAAAATATATAATTTAATATTTTTGAATGTAGCTATAACTTTGTGGTTATCCATTATAGAAAAATGAAAACTTTGTATAAACCACTTATATAATGCGTAAATCCGACCGGTTTCAAACCTTTCGACTCCTCCTACGTAAACTATTTTAACCCACAAAATGGTGATTTCTGGTTTTTACGTATTTAGTTAACTAAGCTACTAATATAATAATTTCATACTTTAGGTAATTTAGCTACCTAAAGTATGAAATCTTAAGTGTAATTTAACGTTTTACGAGTATGTACGTAAAGGTTAGTTAGGTATAAGATTAAAAAAAATATTTGCAAAATTATAGTTTCTAATTGGTACAATAAAACACATTCAATGAACCCCAACGTAAATTGTCGTATTTGATAAATACGATAATTGTCACTTTTTTCCCTACCTATAAAATAGTATGTGGAGAATCACAAAACCCGTTATAATTATTGGTAAAACATAAATTGATATTGTAATCTATAATATAAAAATGAATCGCTGAATGTGTTGCTAAGCGCATAACTTTCGAACGACTGCACCAAATTGGATAATTATTTTTTTGTGTATTCGTTATTGTCAGGACAAGGTTTTGGCTTTCAAGGGCTCTGGCATTATGAAATTTGTATAAAAAAATTGTTATTGGTGGCACGCGAGGAAGCGGCTATTTCTATGGAAAGCGGGAGGGAGGGAGAGATGGGGGAGGGGAACCAGGGAGGGGGAGGGAAACCTGTGAGGGGGGAGGGGGATCTGGGAGTGGGGAGGGGAACTCGGGAAAGGGGGTTCGCGGGACGGGGGAAGGGGGGGGGAGTGGAGTGGGGAGAGGGAAGGGGGAGATAACGGAGTGCGAACGCGAGAGGGGAAGAGGACGCAGGAGAAGAGGGGGAGGCGGAAGGGGAAAGGGACGAATGGGAAAGGACAACCAGGGAGAAACAATTTCTTTATTAAATGGCATAGCAGCGCATGCCGGGACCAGCTAGTAACATATAAAATATAATATTTGTCAAAAAATTTACTATAATCGGTTAATATTTCTATTTCAAAATTAATTTTTAGCTGCTCTCATCAACAATTGGGATTTTTGAAGATTTTTGCTACCCTTACATACAATTAAAAAGAGATTTGTAGGTGTAAATAATGTGTAAAAAAAAATTATAGAATTTTTCCCGAGAGGGTGGATTTTTTTTTTTCATTTTCAGACTACCATTATTTAATATCACTCAACATTAAAATTCTTAAAAATACCTACCCCCAAAAGATACATAATTCCTCAAACATATTTATAAATCGCCAGTGGATCAGACGAATTAAGCTAGGTTCAGTTAGGCATATAAGATAAGATAGGAACCTATCTGCGATTTCATCACTTAATAGACCTAAGATTTTGTAACCTTTGCTGTCTAACCAATATTTTTTCTATCATGTATAATGGGCGCCACTCTGTCATTACCTGCACCTAGCCATAAATATTATTTTTATTGTATCAATTAATGGAAATGACATTCGGTGAAATCTGTGCGGTGATTTACAATGATTTTTTAATTGTATTCTGACCAGGTCAGAGTCTATCGATAAATCACGTATTAGATTGATACAACCTTTAAATTTTTAATGCGTGAATTTCATGATTTTTTTTATTTAACATTAAAATTGTCAGCCACATTTGGATGTTTTGAAGCATTGATTTGGTAGTCATAACATAATCCGAAAAAAGCCCTTTTCAATCGGCTAGTTAATTTCCGGTTGGATTTAGATACATTTAGCAAACAGGAAAAGCAATATTAAATAGCGTTTTGATATATTCAAAGGTTAAAGCGATTTGCAAAATCACCACGCCAATCGAAATGTTTGTTATTCGAATGATTTATTTTACTGTTTGTTTTTACTAATTTATCGTTTAACATTAAATAATAATAATAATAGTTTATTCCAGAATGTATGCAGGGGTAGTGCAATGCAATGCATTCTATATTTTGAAATTAAAAATATGAAATTAAACAAATAGTAAAAAAAATAAATTAGATGAAGTAATTTTTTGTATATCTTGGGCACTGACTATGTAACAATTTCTAGACATTTTTGTTTAAATTTTTTTAATTTTCGATGTACATTTGTTACTTTAATTTTAAATTTTTTGCGACCGGTTTCGACACGTCCGTATCATTAACGAGCAAACTTAAAACTAACTTAAAAAATCTATACAAGTACACAATTAATTAGGCGGGGGTAGTGGGAGGGGGGAATTTGGTGGAGGGGGTGGACGGTGGGAGGAGTCAAAATTACATAGAAATATCGTAAGCAGAGGTGATTTACATGGTGCTATTATTTTATTAACTAAATTAATTTTAGATTTAATTTTTTTGTTAATTTCTAAAGTTTCTAATGCGCACAAATTAAAATATGAATTTACATTGCGAAACCGGTCACAAAAAATTAAAAATTAAAGTAACAAATGTACATCGTAAATTAAAACTTTTCAAAATTAAAAAATAGATGAGTAACACTACACGGGTTCATAAAACAAAAACAGAAAAGAAAAACATATATTTCGAAAAAGAAGTGAATAATGTATGCAAGCAGCAGTTTACAGAGTATATTTGACCGTCTTCCGTCTCCAGAGAGCCAACAAGGGGGACTCCATCTAGGCAATCTTGGCAATGATGATTGTATTTTTCGATTGGCATAGTCTGCGCCATAAGCTTCCCTTGCGGTAGCGGAGTAGTGCCTGAATGAGTGCACTTGTCCCTCCAGAAACATTTCCGTAGCGATGCAGTATCTCGGTAGGCGGAGTAGTTGGCGACGATTATTGTAAATGATTTTTAGCTTATGCCATTGGGTTGCAGTGTAATTCACCGACCTTCCTGATGTATACAGCGATGTGCAGCATGCGTTGAATAGTATCATTTGGACGTTTGTACTGCAAAAGTGAAAACTTCTCGTCAGCGTACTAATAGATATCACTCTTCTTTATCCTTTCATACCCTCGATATCTTTCCGGTCATTAAAACCTCAATTTTGTCCCCACATTTTTTTTTAATAAATCATATTTTCAGTTAGAGTAATAATAAATGTTTGTTTGGTCATCAGTGCCAATCCTTTTTATGAATCAGTGAATCATAAAAGTTTCCGTTTAGTCTGCAATTAAATTTGTCAAGTTATTTTTTTCTTCATCACAACTTATACATCCTGGACAGAGTGAAGTCATAAACGAGGGTGTGTGATAATTTATTTTCTGGTAAATACCTGCAAATACTAAATACTCATCACGCCTGGTTCCTGGCATGTTTTCGTGCTTCCATATAAAGTTAATTAAAAATTGTAAATCTGTATAGGTACCTACACTTTTGAAGACTTATTTTAATGTCTTCAAAGGCCTTCCTGGAGAGTGGCTGTTAGCACCCATTACAAGTGTTTGTATTGGGACCTCTGTAGGAAAAAAATTGTATTACGGAAATTTTATTTTTCTTAACTTATGGTATAAACTAAGTCATCAACATCACTGGTATAAGTGGTCTATAATTGAAAGCAACGGGTATGTGGCTCATCTATGAAGCGCCGTTACTTCGTATATTTATGTAGAAATTGTTTTTATTCATTCGACTAAGCAAGCCCTGTTTCGGAACAAGGCATTTTTGGGCTAAACCGACTGGCGTATTCGCATATTATAAATTAAACCATGATCGCAAAGGCTACAGTGCATCAAAATCATAAAATAGTTTACTTGTTTTCAAAATACCTATACCTACTAGTGGCGGTCCGTGAGTTTTCAGTGAGCTAGATTGCTAAGAGTGAAAAATACGACGTTACTCATGTTGTTGTAACTGAAAACGATTTTTTTTTTCAAAATTACAACTTTTTGTATGAAGATATACTGAAATGTGGATGCGGCGCATTCCCAAACTGAAAGAATCCTGAAAATCTACATATTTAATTTTGAAAAAAAAAATCATTTTCAGCTACAACAACATCAATAACGTCGTATTTTTCAATCTTAGCACTCTAGCTGACTAAAAACTCACGGACCGCCACTGATACCTACCCCTTTAATAATAAACGCGTTTTAAATTTCACGCAACTGGTAAACAACCACTTACCCTTCAGTAGTTGCTGTTTATTAGTTGCGAAAAATTTTAAATACGTTTATTAGTGATAACCAAAGAAATTCAAATATTAGAGATATGCTATGATGGCCGCCCAGCTGTAGGCGGACTACGGTCTGATGGTCTTAGTTTGAATACGGAATTTACTCGTCGTTGATTTGTTGTGCTGTAATATTAGTTAACAATATCGGCGACACCAGGAAGCACAGTCCCACCCAGTAAAAACTGGCGATAGCTCATCTCTAATATTTCAATATCTTTGGTAAGGCCTCTACATTTTGCCAGATACGAGTATAAACAGATTATCTTAAATATTAGTGATGGTTGAGAAATTCAAGTACTAAGGTAATAATTATGTAATACTTTGAATAATATTGCGCCTATCTTCTGTTTAAGGCTCATTTCCCGGGAATGAAGGCTGTTATTTTTTCATCCCCTCAGCGGCAGACCCCATACTAAAATTTAACTATAATTTTAGTCGTATATTCGAATCAACCCCAATAAAAGCCTGTCATGCACGACACCGTTCGTAAGATGTTCTGGTTTAGTATCGTAAACATTTAAGTGTGCTCATTGCTCGTACAGCGCGATAATAAAGACGGCAAATTATATTAAATATGCTATTATCCGAGAAGCTTTCGGAAAGACAAAACAGGGCAAGTGTGGTTTGCGTCTCAGCTAAATTAACTAATTATTTACAGGGTGGCGCGTCATTTGGGGAACTAATTGACATTTATGTTATAAATGTCATCTAATTTCGTAATCGAAAAATTAATTACGTCATTTTTCCTGGTTCATTACTAAAGTAAATCCAATGTTTATTTTTACAAGCCCAGCGAAATTATTTTTCAAGAAAATATCGCGGAAGGGTCACCAGTGTTGCCAGATGCTTGGGTTTTTACCATTTTTTTGTAGTTTTTTGGGTCATTTATACATCCATGCTTTTTTTTCTTCTCCCTCATTTCATGGCTCTGAAAAAGTTGTTATTTAATTAAAAACAGTAAAAAAATTGTTTGTTTATGTTTTTTTTTTCGAAGACCACTTTCTTCTTGTTATTAAAATGAAAATTATAAAATGATTGCTTTTCATAATTTGCTTCGATATCGTAGTTTTTTGTTTAAATTCTTAATAAAAAGCTCACGAAAAACACGGTTTTTCACATTTGTTTGTATTCTTCAAAATACTGTAAAACATTGTTTTCTTACCACAGAAACACTCTTTTTCTTTTATTTATGGGATTATGGCATCGGCATCACTGGTCCCAATAAGGAACTCCAGTGAAAATTATTATGGCTTTAAAAAAAATTCATATAGACCAATACACGTTGATTCTGAATATATAAGTTTATTAAATAATATTAAACGCAGAGTTCTTAAAAAATTATTAAAAAGTCAGTTTTAATCGGGTCATAGAAACACGCCGTCAAGTTGGTATTATTGAAATGTTTAGTGGTGACGTCACTGATCTCCGTAAAGTCATTGAATGGGAATGTAGGTATGACACAAGCCATCGTATTAACAACGTTCATCTTATTCGTTTATTTAGATACTGTTTATACCGATTTAGTTGTTGTGTTTATTGAAACATTATTTAGGCCTAAATAATTCAGTTTCAAAAATAAAGGTATCTCTTATTAGTTTATCTCTATTATTGAAAATATTGAAAAACTGCTGCACAAAAAAAGTAATGCTACTCTAGGGAGAATACTTCGATCTCTGAATTTCAAAATGGCGTCAGTTGAACAACTGATTGCCCGATCTTCGAGTAACTTTTCGGTAGTGAAGACGTCACACAAAAATTTTAAAAAAATTGGACTGGAGTTCCTTATTGTCGACTGAATGTCTGCGACCGGAGGAGGCGTGAGGGGAAGAAGACGGGGGATTAGAATTTGATACATCTCTTTGGAAAGTCATTTTTACCAAATAATTTCGTCAATTTTTATATTTCTATTTATTTAGATATACATAGTATAGATTATGAATAATGGAATAAAATCCATTAACAAAAATTAATAAATAATTTGGAGTAATCAGTATAAATGGAATGTGTTGTATATCTAATTGATCATTCATAAAATTACTTAAAAGATACAAGATTTAAAGATTTGGAGTGATTATTTTGATTATGATGAAGTAGTCTAATATTATTGATCATTTTCCAATACTTAACTAAGAATCGGTAATTTTTTGTATGTGAATACCGTACAAGAGTCCCAACTGCTCCCAACCGCCTGGAGCCAGTTAGACTATGGCAATCCTGTTTCGGAGATGTGGTGAGGCTAATGGTAGTGGGGAGGAGAAGGAGATGGGGGAGAGGAAGGTGGGAAGTCCCTGGCTTTTCAGATCTCATCATCAAACATGATTAAAGCCATTTCAAGCAACGTTTCAATTCTGAATACTGAGGGCGATACTGAGCTTACTTCCACCGTGGAACTTGCCGCAAATATACCTTATTTTTTTTTTTTTTTTACATGAGCTCCATACAGGAGGCCCTAAGGAAAATAATTTCCCTCAGGGCCTACGTCATCTTTGGGGATGCTGTGTGGAGGGTTTTTTTTAAGGAAAGGAAGGAGAGGAGAGTTCTGGGAAGGAAAAGGGTTTAAGGGGTGGGTAGGAATCTGGGGTTCAGTATGTCTTGGTCATCCGCCTCCGAGACCTAGACAAACCTCACCCCATGAACCCGGGCACCCCTGCTAAATCACCAAACGTAGCGAACCACTTGGGGTGACCTATGGCAGAAGTGTTGGTTATCCAATAAAGGTTCCCGGGGTGGCGGTACCCATTCCCGCCTCCTTATATTATTCAACCGCTGTCAGCGGTAGCGAGTGGACGTATTGTATCGAGAAATTATATTACTGAAAGTGTTACGTCCTTCAAATTATTTGGCGGGAGTGAGATAGAGAGCAGTAGCAATTTTTGCCGGGAGTGAGGTGGTCCGCGGGGCGGCCACAAGCTTAACCCATTATGGACGTGCTGTCGATAATAGAAAACATAAAATCAGAAATTTCAAATATTTCTACGGTAAAGGACTCGAAGGCAAAAAGTAATCTGGAATTAAATATAAAACTACTAGAAGAAAAATGGACTCAGGAAAAAATATCTTTACAAAACGAGATTGTTTGTCTCCAGTCAAAACTAATCGAAAAATTAGAAAAAAAAATCGAGAATACGAGTAAGTTTGAAAAAAAAACATACGCAAGTTGTCTCAAAGTAATCCCGGAATCCAAATTCTCATTGATCATCAAAGGTGAAGATGCGAACATGACATCGGATGCTATTAAAGAACAAATCGTAAAGAAAATTAAAATAGCAAACTTGGGTATCGCAGTAAATGGAATACGAAAAGCCTCGCAAAATAAATTAATTATATCTTGCCCCTCAAAATTACATGCAGAGAAATTGACGGATGAAATCAATAAAACCCTTAAAAAAAACATGGTTGCAGAGGAATTAAGAAAGAAAAATCCAAAAATATTCTTAAGAAATCTTCAAGTAGATTTAACTGAAGAGGACATAATTGAGGCTTTAAAAACGCAAAACGATGGAATAAAAGATATCATAAATAACGATATCAAAAACACGATTAAATTAATAAAAATGTTTAAACCAAAAAACCAAAATGGACTCACTAATTATATACTTGAAACTAGCGGAGCAGTAAGGTCATACCTCATGGAAAAGGAAAAAATCAACATTGGTTTTAGCAGAGTACGAGTGGAAGACGCCGTCCCCGTGACGCAATGCTACCATTGTCTCAAATTTGGTCACACTGCATTAAAATGTTTAAATAAGGATAAAAGTGCGACGTGTTTACATTGCGCAAAGGATCACGAATGGAAGGAATGCCCTAACAAAAACACTGAAGAAAAATGTAGTAATTGTGTTCATCAGAACACTATATTCAAGATGAACCTAAATACAAATCATAAAGCTAATAATACAAATTGTTCTTACTACAAAAAGATGATGCATATCGCTCAAAGTCGTATAGACTATGGTTAGGTATGTATTATAATTCTAAAAAACAATTAAAATGCTAATCATTTTTTTTTTATTTAACTTCATATTATCATTTTCATTCATGCATCTTAACGTATACAATTTTTTGAGACACACTTACCTTAAAAAGATGATGTATATCGCGCAAAGTCGCATCTATTATGATTAGGTATGTTTTGTATGTATTTTTATTCTAAAAAACAACATTCAATGCTTTTAACCAAAACTCTATTTAAACACTTAACCTCTTTTTCTGTTAAGCTCAATAATATACGTCTTCTACTTACGAAATATGAGTATCTCATATCCTTACAATTTTTTTCTTCTCCAACTATATTATATTCTGAATTATTGTCCGGTAACCACAGTGTTAACACGCTAATATTGAAATGTATGTTGATGTTAGCCTATCCTTTGTTCACTCGTACATGCAGAAAAAATATTTATTGTTGTCAATTATTAAACCAAATATGTTCTGATCAAAATCAAAATCTAACTATGAATATATTGTTAATGCTTACTGCTATAAAAACATTGATTTGTATAATTTGCCTTTATAAATCTTCATACATGTTGACCTACTACTCCCGCATATTTAAATATTTAAATATTATTCAGTATGGGTGATTTGAACGGAGATTTTGACATATCAGAAATTGATTATGAACGTACTCACAATTTTGAAAATTGGTCAAATAAACATGTATTAGGAATTAATAATATAACTGCCATTAACCTTAACATTCGATCCTTATCAAAACATTTTGATACTTTCCTCCTAACTATTTCTAGTTCCTTGCGAAATATTGACATAATAACGCTATGTGAAACGTCGATAAATGAAAATAATGTAAACCTATACAAAATATCGGGTTTCAACTCTTACTATTTTTGTCGTACAAAAAGATCGGGTGGCGGAATTATTGTATACGTGAAGGATCATCTTACATTCGAAAAAATAAATATAGTAACAACTAATTTTGAATGCGTTTACGGCACTATTTCTATTTACAAACATAAACGTTTACATCTATTGGCAATGTACAGACCTCCAAACACAAATAAAAAATTATTTCTCCATGAACTGGAAACTATATTGGGCAGTATTGACATTAAAGAATCCTTTTTAATTCTTGGCGATTCGAACGTAAACATTTTACATGAACTCGAACCGATTGTAATCCAATACGAAAACCTAATGGCCAACTTCGGATTTGTCAAAACTATTCACGATGTGACACGAGAAGCAGTATTGTCAAACTATATAACGGCTACTTGTCTAGACCATATTTATATAAGAGAGAGGGAGACCATAGAAATCAGTTCGTGCGTATGTGAAACAATAATAGCTGACCACTACCTAATTGCAACGACGATTTATTTCTCTAACTACGACAAACACACTTTAGACAAATCGCACACTGAGTACTATACTGCACTCTCTGAAAAAAAAGTTAATCTATTTATCTCAATCACCGATTGGAATGAAATGCTAAAATTATCTGAACCAAATGTATTGTACGAAGAAATGAAATCGAAATTTAAAAATATTTATGAACTAAGTAACATCACAAAATTTAATAAAAAATATCGCAATTATCAAAAAACTTGGATGAATGATAGCCTCATTGAAAATATACAAACACGAGATACTCTTTGGAGGAAATGGAAAAACTCACCTAACAACAAAAAATATGAAATCGATTTCAAAAAATACAGAAATAAATTAAATAAACAAATAATTAACACAAAAAAAATATACTTTAATTATAAATTTAAACACTGTTTCAAAGACATTAAAAAAACATGGAATGAAATTAATAAAATTTTAGGTAGGAAAGATAAATCCGGTTGTGATGAAGTCATATCAAAATATTTCTTAAAATCCGAGTCGAAAGATGCAGTGGCAGAAAATTTTGCAGACTTTTTTGATGAGGGGGTAAATAAGTTATTACATGTATGTGATGTCCGAGCGTCAGAATACACGCCGGAATATTTAAATCACACAATGTATCTACCACGAGCAAATACAAAGCAAATCGAATTAATTATCGGAGGTATGAAAAATTCCAAGACACCAGGCATAGATTTAATTCGTATGTATGATTTGAAAACACATGTTAAATTACTTAGTCCTATAATCGCTCACTTAATTAACAGAATAATTGATACGGGCCATATTCCCGATGAACTAAAATATAGCATTGTAAGGCCTATCTTTAAAAATGGAAATCACTCTTTAATAAACAATTACAGGCCGATTTCCTTACTTCCTGCATTAGAAAAAATCTTAGAAAAATATATATCAATAAATTTAGATAAATACTTAAATAATCTGAGTATTATTGATGAATGCCAGTATGGCTTTCAAAAAAATAAAAGTTGCGATAAATTGCTCGAAAAATTTTCTAATCATATAAATTCACAACTAAACTGTAAACAACATGTATTGGTTCTATTTATTGATTTCTCAAAAGCTTTCGACACACTTAGCCATATACAAATAATTAAAGTACTTGAATTTATAGGTATCCGGGGTAAACTCCTCTTATTCTTCAAAAACTATTTGAAAAATAGAAAAATGAGTGTTAAGATTTTAAATATAATTAGTAAATCAAGATACATCAAATCGGGAGTACCGCAAGGGTCAATTCTAGGTCCAAAATTATATATTATATATGTAATTGCTATGTGTAAGATTTTCAAAAAAGCTCGTCGATTCATTTTTGCTGATGATACTGCTCTTGTTGTATCACATGAAAATCCTGAAATAGCTATACAAGAATTACAAAGAGATTTTAACGAGCTTCTCAAATGGGCTCATGATGTAGGATTAATTATTAATGTGAAAAAAACCAAATGCATGTACATAAAATCTCCAAGTTTGAAAATGTGGAATGTTCCTAAAATAACCGCTCATAGCTTTGACTGTATACATAGAGGAATTGTTAATGTTTGTGACTGTGAAAAAATAGATTTCACAAATGAATATACTTATCTGGGAATAATTGTTGATAACAATTTTAAGTGGGATAAACAAGTGGCTAAAATTTGTAACCAGCTCAGATCCTTAGCTAGTAACTTTTACAAATTAAAATTTATTTTGCCTCATTGTACTCTTAAACTCATATATTTTTCTATGGTCGAATCCATCCTTAGATATGGTATTCGAACTTGGGGACATGCAAGCACTACTTACATTAAATATATTGAAAATTTACAAACTGCCATAATAAAAAAAAATTGTCACAACAAATATTTACAAACAGAGACATAACTTAAAACTACTGTATGGCTCAGAGAGCCTACTTACAATAAAAGGTCTCCACTGGTTCACTACTATTATGGATAATATGGGGGAAAGCCCTTACAAACACCTCCTTGTACACAAACATACCACAAGATTTAGAGAAGGAAAGGGCCTAAAAACTCCTCGAATATTAAATAAATATGGAAGCCGTACTCTTGAATATCTAATACCAGTGATTTTCAATAAAATCAATAAAAACATAAAATTTGAAAAAAATGAGAGACTAAGTCCTAAAATGATAAAACTATGGTTAATGAACGAAAACTCCATGTATCTTTGAATATCTTAATATAGCTGCCTACATATCTTGTTATTAGGCAGATATATTGAAATATCTTATATATTATGATTGTAGTTAAAATATCCAATATTACTATGTGATCTATTCTAATGTTTCCTTAAAACTATAAATGTATTTACAAATATTTTCTCAGATATTATATTAAGAATGTTTAAATTGTTAGAACCTGCAGACAAGCTGTCATATGACAGCTTTGTGGGTCTACTCAAATTTTTGTACTAAATGTATATTTAATCTAATAAATAAAAAAAAAAAAAAAAAAAAAAAAAATAAATGATTAAATTGTTAAATAGTACAAATCAATTAAATGTAATTTCTTGCGCACGCCGGGATTTGAAGCCGCGACATTCGGATTGCTAGTCGAGAGCCTAGCCACAGACTTGACCACGGAGGCCGTCAAATTTATATATAGGTCAACATTTCATGACAACATTTTACAGCCGTGTTAAAGATTGGGGTAATCAGTAATCAAGGATATTTTCCATTTGTCAGAAAAAGTTCCTCCATGGTAGGTTTTTACCAGGGGTATATTGCGTGTCTTTTGTCCGTACGATGAGCCAGAGCCCAGAATATGTGCTGATGGTCTTTGATCGGACGAGCAAATTCATAACATTATTCTGTTGCCAAACAGACATTTTTCCTAAATGTTCTCAATTGCTATAGTTAGCTATAAAATGTTAGTGTTCATTATTAATTTTAAATTTTAAATCAAGGTTAGGTACAAGGTTAGGTATTATTATTAGTGTTCTTCTGATCTCGATATGATGATTATCCAGGTTTTTTTATTTGGTACTTTTTGCGCTTTAATTGTACAGAAGAAATCTCATGAAAACCTGCATAGTGCATAATCTGAGGTCATCCACTGCAAAAATTTACGAAAATAATTGCTGTTATTAAATATAACTACACGCCCCTACGAGTAAGCCTTCATATATTTAATGACTTATTTTTGCTACTGGGAAACTTGCTACCTGTCTTTTTTTATGTAAATATATATTACACCTTGGATAAACCTTTCCTATAAGTAAAATAATTCGAGGACAACAACTTTATAATTTTCACGTCTTAATTAAAAATAGATCTTTTTGGCAGATTGCCTTCAAACTGCCCATCAATCATATCTCGGCATATTATCTATAGTCTATAGAGTTAACGCAAATATATTATTTCACAGGGAAGGAGAAACGGCCAGTGATAAAGGAAGCAACGCAATACTTACTCGTATTTTGGTCTTTGTAACGTTATCGGCATTGTGTTTGTTTTAATAGTTTTGCATTCAGAGATAAATTTAAGATGCTTTGCGATTGGCCTGAATCTGCATGGACCAAGATCACCCGATTAGTAAAGTACGACTTAGGAGGCGGATATGGGTACCGCTGCCCCGAAAACAATTTATTGGATAACCAACACTACTATAGGTCACCCCAAGTGATTCGCTACGTTTGGTGACTTAGCAAGGGTATCCGGGTTCATGGGGTGAGGTTTGGTCTTGGCGACGGATGCGTCTGCCTACCTACTGCGTTCTGGTTAAAGAAGACCTTATGAAATCTCCAACCGAACTATCTTGCCGCCTTGCATCGCAGTTGAAGGAATGTATTCACACGTCCGTTACTCTGGACACACTGACCCCCAAAGTCGTACCCATTCGTCGTACTTTTTTGCTTAAAGAATGCATAAAAAACTGTCGCGCTTTTCAAATAAGTCCCTAATCGTGGAGCCAGGGAGTCATTTAATACAAAACAGATTTTCTTGTGGGTTTCGTACTAAATAACACTATTTACGTAATACACAACTATTTCATAATGAAATCATAATTTACCTATTAAAATTGTTCAGTAAGAGCCATTGCCCGTGTTAATCAAGTTTTAAATGTTCAATCTGCTGAGAATCGATATTTTTCATTTAAAAAAACATTATCACCATCGCTTATCGTTACAATCTCTCCTGCAAAATAGGTTGATAATAATACAAGATACTTCATATTCATACTAATCGAACAAAAATGTGGTAGTGCTTTTGGAAAGAATAGCCATTCAAAGATAAAAATATGTGAGTACGAATGAAGTAGGTATATGAACGGCCAACTAAAATATGTCCACTAGCGTACATTCACTCTAATAATTCATCTGAGATATAATTCATTTGAACGAGTTTTTTTGAAAAATTATTACAACAGTAAAATTCCACAACAGTCTCTCAGAAGGATCAATACTTTCAAAAATACTTCTATAAATAATACCGAATGTGTTTTCTCTTCAAGCTAATTTTTTTGGGAATGTTATTTTTCAGTGGTTTCATGTGTCTTCAAAGTACAACATGGTAAAATAATGTTTGCTGATTTAGGCATTTTTACTACAGATAATTACGAGTAAATTTATGCGAAATTTCGAAAAAAAACATATATTAAATTACTCATCCCCAAAATCTTTCATTATTATAATGCATAATCAAATTTCGAGACTTTTATTTAATTTTACGAATTTGTAAATATTAGCTTTTATCGTCTTCTGCAAAGTTTTCATTTTTTGGCTTGAAGGGTTTTTACCAAACCGCGGTTGATATACATATACGTTGATCGTACTATCTTAAACTGACGAGTGATTATAATCACAAATGTAGATAATTATCTACATTTGTCCAGAGAAGCTATTCTGTATCTTTTGTGGACACGGAATCTATTCCATACGCAATCACCTGTCCGATTTGTGTATTTGTCTATGGCTTGTAATTGGTTTTTCAACTGGCTGGTGTGTAAGCTGTAGGGTTGCCGATGCTTATGTTCTAAAATACCCGCAATAAATGTTCAAATTCCCTAAAATTGGGGAGAACAAAATAACAAATTCCTCGCAATTTCCTCACAAGTTCCCCGCAATTTGAGGTATTCCCCGCAAATTGGCAATCCTGGATAGCTGTCATCGCTGACATCGACTTTGCAAATGTCAAATCTATGGTATACAACTTTAAATGAACATAATTAATAAATAACCATGTATACTTACGCATTTCATGTTTTAAACTAGTTGAAATCGGCGACACATCAGCCCGTAGAAAAAGCAATTGCAAGCCATAGACAATCACACAAATTTGATAGGTGATTACGTGTGGAATCGATTCCGTATCCACTAAAGATACAGAATCGCTTTGCAGATCTATAATATATGAAACAATAAAATTTAACAATACACACGACACGAATAAAAACAATTAAAGTTCTCCAACTGAAAAGTTTCACGAGCCTCCTTTGAAAAAAGTCAGCACACGTTAGAAAAGGATTGTATGAAACGTAGTTATAAAGCGCTGTGCTTTGTCATTTTGGCAAGTCGATATATTAGGCAGTTTACTGTTCCCCATACATCACCATATAAAATTAGCCATCTTCCATGTAATAAAAGTCCTTCCGCTTTCTGTACACTATTTATGGGCTCTCAGTGGTGGAGTCGTAAAAAGAAAACGTACGCAAATTTTATTTTCATTTTTGCAATAAACTGTTTATGTTTATATTTGAGGGCTTTAGGGATCAAAACGGTCATCATCGTCATGATGACTTTTCTCATATTGCTTTTATTTATTATAAACTGGTTTTTATACCAGACTTTCCTAAGGGTTTTAATTCCTTTTCTCAGTAAATTTCAACACCATTTTAGGAAACGTGTTTTCTTATTCAATCCTCGATAAATATGGAACAAACCATTGCCTATCTCATAAATTATTATGCTACGTATTGTCTCATAAATTGTTATTTAAATGGATCAACATCTCAAAGCTCCTGATGGAAATAATTTAACTAACTGTTATTTGTTTAGAAACTTACGAGTATGATGGATTTATGCCAATTAAATTATGCCAATATTTACATTTATTTTTTTTAACAATTTATATAACTTATCAGAAAATATAGCCAATTAGCCAACCCATTTTTCTGAAGTTTCCAATTAGTAAATAATTAAACCTAGTTTCGCACCTTCCACACAGTTAAAATATCTTCTTTTCAGCAACTTTTAGGATGACTTGATTCCTCCGATGCAGAGGTGATGGCCAAGTTGGAATCGCGTTTGGGTCCCACTCGGGCGTTGTGTGTTTAATTCCTCGACTGGCTAAGTCCTCCATCACGAGAAAAGCAATATTTTCCGCTTACTGTGGTAGTAGAAGGAGATTTTAAATTATTGTCAGGTTATTCGTAACCCGGGAGTGTTTGTCTTTCTTTAAAAAAAATAAAATTAAGTGAAATAAATGGAAAAATGAAATTTAGGAGGGGTTGTTTCGCACAATTTCAATAATTCATCAAATTTCAAAGTTAAAATTCTAGTTTTTTGAGAGTTCTTCTTAAATTCGGTTATTATTTCATCATGTGCCTGATTTATCGCGATACATGGATAGTAACAGAACTTAAATAGGATTTTCACAGAATTTATTAACTTTGAAATTGATGAATTGTTAAAATTATCTGAAACAACCCATCCTTGAAAGCTTTTCAGTTTCTTGATTTCTTCAATACCTCTACAAAAATGCGTTTACCTGTTTTTTACATAATTTTCTAAGGAATACAAAATTTAAAAAGTTTGATTTACCATTACAAGCAAAATAATAAAATTAAAAAAAATAATGCTAAAGAATAAATGTAAAATGGCTTTTCAAAATATCCTATAAAACAACTTCAAATCTTGGTCTTTTATTCAAAAAACAACGAAATTTGGGGACCTTCGTAACTGTATTAATATGTCGTAATGTAAATATTTACAAAAATTGACAAGGGATGCTCTGGTTCTTTATTAGTTCATTTCTAATTAATGAATTCTGACCAATGTGTGGAGTGCCTTCCCATTCCACTTTTGCACCTTTTGTCACCTTTTCAAATGTGTTTGAATATTGAGGTTCACAAAGCACTCTTTTCAGGGTGAATTGCCTATTTAAAAAAATATCAAATTTAATTATTTAATCGCGGTGTACCCCATAAAAGGGTACAATTTCAAATTTATTATTCTGATTGGTAAGTATGGTCCCATTCAAATATTCATTATCAAATTTCTAGTGAATAGTGGCACACTGGGATTACCATTTGATCGTTGAATCGATACCTGTATAAATACATTCATAATTTTATATTCATTTGACAACTTTCACTGGATTTTAATCAGCCGGGCATTTTTAATTACATCTATAATTCAGAGGCATCTTGAATATCGATTTGAAATTATTTGATTAAAAACTTGATTTTCGGAAATGAGGTTCTTGCAAGAACATAATATTATTCATATTACATTGGCCATGGAAAGTTATACGCTTTGAATGAAATTTAAAGTGAGAAATTTATTCGATATCTATTAACGGATAGATAAATAACTTGACAGCTTACCAATAATGTCTGTGCGGGAATAATTTTAAAAATAATAACTTTTTTAATTAATTTTGTAAGTTAATTGAAAGATACACCGTTATTTATTTAGGAACACTATCTATTGGGCTTTGAAATATTTTACTTTGTACGCCATTGCTAGTAGATCTATGAAAGAAACCACTGATTTAAGCCATAGAAGATGCATTTTGAATGGTACAATTTGTCTTTTGGGATATTTTACCACCATCTTGATACTTTTTCCATATAAAGTGGATAATATATAACGTATAAACATATAAACCAATGAATACTGGCAATAGGTAGAAAATTCGGCTAAATTGTCTGATACACAGCCACTATTCACAGGGTCGAGTACCGAAAAATTAACTGAGGCTTTACACGATTGAACGAGATTTCCCAGAAGATAATTTTTTTTAAATTTTTCGCCAACATTAACTCTCGACAGGCCAAGATGCCAAACATAACGTCCGTAATCATGTGGGTCGGCCGATGACCCCATGCAATTTTTTTTGGGCATTTAAACCATAGAAATCCCTTTTTCTTTTTTGTTTTGTTATATTTTGTCCATTTATTGGGCAGGGAATATTACCTATATTTGACAAAATATTTTTTCCAGCGATCAATGATTTTTTCACATTTTTTTAAAACGGCAATTTATGTATTAATCCTTTGCGGAGGAATACCTAAAATACTAAAAATATATTTCATGTATTTAAGTAGATATAAGAAGGATAGTAATTTTGGGGTCTACCTTCGGCCCCGGTTGACTGCGGGAGAGTTAAAAAAATCATACCTTCGAATTTTAACACGGAAACATAAAAATTTTATAGTGCTATATAGCCAAAGAATTAACCTGTATTTGTATTTGTAGCATTTACAAAAAAATGTATAAAAAATCCTGCATGTTTGGTACTTTAAAACTGCCATGAGGGGTACTTATTCGAGTCAACATAGAATATTTTTGATTTTTGTATGTTGTCTGTGCTGTGGTATACTTGATAATTAAAGATGCATATTTATGGAAAAAGGAGTTAATTTTAACCGTAAACAGCTGATCAAAAATTCAGCGTGAAAAAAAAATAAAAAAAATAATTTTTACCATCGATCTAAAATAGTCTACGAAGTTTCCATTTGCGACATGTCATAATAGATAAAGCATTTCAATAGCATCGTTTTAAAATAAATTGATGGCCATGGAAATGTTTTAAATAATTACAATAAATGTTTTACGAATGGTAGGAAAATGGGGTCCAATTTTGGACCGCTAACAATCGCAGAAAAATAAAAGTGGTCCATTTTTTTACCATAATCGCTTCAATAGCTATATAAATAAATTGCAATCGAAAATATGCGTTGTTCTATGGATAAGTTATCATGAGGATGGAGAAATATTCCTAGGTTTAGAGCTGGAAGAATCATTGGTGTCATTTACAGGAACACTTCTTAACTATTAATATTACAAAGTAGCTTTTGAAAAGCTGGGAGATTAGTCTGCAATCTGCATGCTCTGTTATCCTGATCTTGTAGTCGGGTTTTCATGTTTATTCTCCAGTTTATCCATTAAAATAAATCTGGTAGTTGGATCGAATCACTACCTGAAATTTTGGAGTCAATCAAAAATAATGCAGGAGAATATCGTGTTGATTGAGTGATTACATTTTTATGCTTACATTTTAAAGAGTTTTTAATAAATTTAATTCAAAGAAAATAATTAACTCTATTCCTCTACTAAAAATTCTCAAAAATTTTCAACATCAACTTGTTTCGTAGTTTAAACAAAGTTTATAATTTTCATTTGATTTAAAATGATGCGACAAAGTAAATTTGAAATTATTGAAGAAATAAATAATTATTTTATTAACACTTCGAAAGTAATCTACCCAATCTAGTAGGTGTCAGATGGGGTTATTTTGTAGTGATGTTATGTCGAAGTTGTACCGATTGCGTTAAATTCCTTAGAAGTAGTTCTTATGTTTGTATTCCATGTTGTTTGAAAATCGCGTGGACGTCTTAAAGACATTAACACAATACTTTGATTCTCAGCGGTATCGGATTGCAGTGCGACAAATTTACTTGAAACCAGGTTTTCTAATTTACATGGTTGTTTGTTAAAGGATTAAATTTATGATTCATTTAACGACCATGAATTATTGCTTTTTTTCATATGGTAGCTTAAATGGCCTTTAGAATGACAATAGAGATAAATTACTCCAGGTCTTTATTATTTTATATATAATATATAATGTAAATGCAAACGAGTACGTAGTATGAATATATACAATTATAATTATATTTTACTAGCTCGTACCAGGCATTCGTTGCTTTTCCATTTAATAAAGAAATTATTTCTCCCTGCGTGTCCTTTCCCATTCGTCCCGTTCCCTTTCCGCCTCCCGTCCTTTCCCGCGTCCCCTTCCCCTCTCGCGTTCCCACTCCACCTCCTCCACCTTCCCACTCCCCACTCCACTCCCCCCTTCCCTCGTCCCTCTCCCTTATAGGTTCCCCTCTTCCCCCCCGGGTTCCCCTCTCCCCCTTCCCCCTCCAGCATTCCATACATTCATTCCCGGTACTTTAAGTTTTCAAACAGCTCGCGTCCCACCTATTTCATTTTTTTTATACAAATTTCATAATGCCAGAGCTCACCAGTAGTTGTATACAAACCTTGAGAAAAAAGAATTAACCATTAAATAAAATTGAAACATTTTAGAGTACACCCGTAACAATACCAAGTATGTTTAATTTTATTATAAAATATTGAATATTTGCCTTCTGCGTTTCCACGATCAGCTTCATTTTAGTAATTAACAATAAAATTGATGGTTGCAAAAATAATTTATCTATTGGTTTCAATCGTTGAAAGCTTTCAAAATAACTGGCCAGAGCCACCATCCCATTCCCTGTAAAAACTCATGGGGGGGGAGGTAAAGAGAAAGGGCAGAGGTAGGTTGGGAAATATCTGTCTAATTCATATCCGGCCACTAAATGATTTAGCCATAGCTTTTTCAAGCCATACATCAATGATACAAACAACTTTTTAGTAGTGTAAACGTGTATCTCGCCATAGCGATTTCTAGATTATGACTGTATTTTCAAAACAACCGGACAAACATAGACGCGAGTATTCGATGTGAATCACACTTTCGAGTTAAACAAACATTAAAACTATTTGATTTATCCGATAGATAAACAATAAATTTCCAAATCAAACACAGAAAACACAAACAAAAACCTGATCAATACGTTTCTATCGTCAAACATGAACACCCACGACTTTAGGACAAACTAGTTAATTACACGCATTTAATAACAATGAAATTATTTACTAGAATAAAACACATTATTACCGGTGTAATGAGGCAAAACTTGGCGTCCTCTTATAATTTTTTTTTTATTCGTCCATCATATTCTTAAACTGAAAATAATTATTACTTTGTACAGCCCGAGGCGCCGCCATTGCATACGATCATTTGAGTACCTACCTACAGTCCGTTTAATAATTGAATGAACTCTTACAACCAGACTGACGAATCGACATTTTTTTATTGTGTCTGTAATCAGACAGAAAATAACTCGTTTTTTAAAATTTGTTTGGTTTACACACGTATATACTATTTGTATTCTCAAAGAGGGAAATAAACTTTATAACAACAAGCTCTGACGTCATGTCACTTCTCTGAATTTTACATACCAAGGCAACTGTTCGCAGCTCGTAACGTTAACCAATCCTGATTTTAGATACATTCACAAAAATTATATTTTTTTATTGGACAGCTCGTACCCGAAGGATTTTACCCAGCAATTCATTAACGTACCTACATGAAAATATAGACGTCATTTTCATGATATCTTTTTCAACTATCGCCACTGATCACTTGATCAGTATTGCGATCAGTGATTTTTGAAGTAAAATTTCTTCACGCACGCTTGACTTGGGGAGTAAGCTGGTAAATGCGTGACGAGAGCTTTACGAAAAGTGTGATCGGGCGAGGCGAACGGTCGGGGCTTTACGCACGTTTGACTTGGGTAGTAAGCTGATGAATGCGTGACGAGAACGTTATGAAAAGTGTGATCGGGCGAGGCGAACGATCGGGCGATACGAACGGAAGTTAAGAGGGAGATTATGTTAGTGAAGTTTTACTTCAGTCGTGTGCTCTAAACAGATTAATTATCCAATTACCGCACAATTTTCTCATTTTGACAGTCTTAACATCTAGGAAGATAATTAGTGTACAAAAAATTTTAAGCTATCTAAAAAACAGTTTATATTATATTATATATATATATTTTTTTTTATCTAGTGTTTCCGATATTTCGTTCAACAGCACCATTCCTCTTGTTATGCTATGCTGTGCCAGAACATCTGTTCTACCGTATGGTATTTTTAACAAGTCCTGTCGACGACTACGGCTGAAAATTTCTGGCACGTATAAGCCATAGCATTCCAAGAGGAACAGGTTGTCAATACGGTTATGGATTATATTAAAACTAAGAATTGCAAGATTTGCATAACGTCTAGTTTTTAAGCTAAATCTATTTATTGCCTCAAGTAATTCTATATGGTGCATAAACCTCGGATAAGTTCCATACATCCGCAAATAGACATACTTCTGTAGTGATTCTTCATGATGATATATCATGAAGGATTTACACGAAATGATTTTTCACGTAATTTTACGAAAACAATATGATTTTTTGTAACGTTCAGACCCTAGTTAAGCTGCCTGTATACTCGTATTTATCACGTTATTAATTTAGCGAACCTTAGTGTAATCAATTTTTTTCTTCATAATTATCCGTGAGATCTTCTTGTGCCATTTACAGAATCAGTTAATCAGATTTTATACCTGGTAATCATTTTATGAAATCTAAAGAAAAGCCCGATTACCAATGACGAAGTCAATATTCCAGACAAAATGTTATGTTTACTGACCTAAATTTGAAGTACTTTTGTTGGCAGTGCCTGTATGCACACCGCATCATTATTATTTTAATTATTTTCATCCAACAACCATTGGAAATTAATTGTGTTTTTGATTATTTTGCGGAAATGCAATTTAATTTATTGTGAATATTAAAATTTTTCGATTGAACTAAAATAAATGTTTGCCAGTTTTATTTTTTCCTCAGAAGTCACACAAAATTCTGATGATATTCTTAATATGTAGATAAACGCGAGGATAATACAAAATGAGAACAATGATAGAAGGTACATTTGCATGACTTTGAGTGAATAAGCAAACAACTTTTAAACAGCGGTGGTCCTTTCTTCAGGTCAATTGATCAAAAACCTATCAAAATTATAAGATGATCCTAAAACATTGTGAAATATTATGCTAATAAAAATAAATGATATAATTATAATGTATTTGAAATGCACCGCGAGATAGCCGGCCTCGGAAAGCAGTGACTCTTTACGCGCCATACAATAAACGAGATGGCTTTTTACCTAGAAGAAATGTTTTCGAATTCTGAAGACAGTTTGGGTCATGGCTGTGAGCGAGAGAAAGCATGGTGAATATTATGCGTCTGAAAGAGATGGTTTGATAAAGGTTGGTTGATTTTGCATATTATAGGCTTGTCGCAAAAAATAATTTACTATATATATGTGTAATTACAAATGAATATTATCGTATTTTTTTGTAAGAAAAACTCTCTTTTTATAACTTTTGAAGGTTATTCCCATCAATGTTATACCATTGAATATTATCGTATTTAATTTGATATTGTATCATAATATAATTTTTTTTAAAAGATCTTCCACTTCTGGACCCCTAGAGCGGCCTCTGCTTTTAAATTCACATTCTGATTAAATGCATGATTGATTCCTTATATTGATGAATGTACGTATTTCATTTTAATTAAATTAAAACAAATCCCTTTGCATACACCACTTAATATAAAATATCACAATGTTTCGAAACATGTTGGTGTTTATATGCATGTCGATAGTTAAATATACAAAATAAACACCGATCAGCGTAATTTCGATTGATTGACGTTTGAACGGTCCTCATTAAAAGTCAATCGTTGTCCGTTTCAGATTTTGATCAGAATAGAATCAATAGTTTATGTAAGTATATATATATATGTATGTATTTGTGCATGTATGTATGTATGTGTGCATGTATGTATGTATGTGTGCATGTATGTATGTATTTATGTACTACATAACAGCTACCTTACTTATTTGTGTTTATTTTCCAGGCAACTTGGCACTTTGTGAGTTATTGGAAACATTTCTACCAATTTACTAATTTTTTTTATAATTTTACTTAAATATGTTTAAACTTACTAGACTTCATTTCAAAATAACTATCCTCCGTTGGTCACCATGATACAGGCAGCTTCCTAGTATGGCGACCTAATGTATCTACTCAAGTAAATGTATAAATCCTGTAATATGTACTTATAAATAAACATCAAGCATAAATATTAAATATGTAACAGCCTTTTTTTTTAAATTTCATTTAAAGTTGAATTTCGAATACTGATATTTAATAATAATAATGTTTTATTACAGGATGTGGGGATGTTGGTGCAATATCACACCACCCATATATCTAATTAAATATTTGTATACGGTAATACGTAAATACATTAAATTTTGAGAACAGAAACATGTGGAATAGAAAAAATATATAATTGACAAAATAATTAATATAATAAATTAATCTTTAATGCAATGATATCTCTTATTTTGGATGGTACTATAAAATAATAAATTCACTTCCTTATTTCTAAGCGTCCACACGTCATATTTTAGTTCCATTTTGTCGTATTGTCGGTTTTTATCGCATTGTTAACAATGTTTGTCGTATCTCCAATAATTAATTGAATTCGTTCTTATCGAAACAGTTTTTTTAAACATACAAGATAGAACTTGATTGACAACTGTCAGCTGATCAAAAAGAGTTTGAATACGCCTAACCTCATTATTTTCGTGATCAAATCAACAGAATCTATGTAAAATCTACGTAATATGCAGGGCAGTTCGAACTGCCCTGCATATTACGTAGGACAAACGGGAAGAGCAGTATCAACCCGTATAAAAGAACATTTCGGTAGTTGGGTTAATCAAAAAGGGGATCTATCGAATGTCGCCTTGCATTTACTAGAAAACCAACATACTTTTGATAAAGATAGAGATGTCAAAATACTTCATGTTTGCAACAAAGGACAAAAATTATACAGGTTAGAATCACTAGAAATTAATCGCCTAACGAAAAATAGATCGAAAATACGTCATGAATAAACAGTTGGAACATAATGCTCAATCACCATTAATATACCCATTATAATTCACTTAGAATAATTTTACTTCAGAGAGCAGTGGGGTAATTTAAGTATGTAATTTAAAAATGTAATAACCCAAATACACGGAGAACCCTAATAATAATAAATACCATAGTGCATCAATATTTGTCAATTAAGCCCTAAGCAACAAGGAGGGAATAACCCAACATTACCAAAATAAAATATCAGTAATCACAAACCTTTTAAATTATATAAATTCATGTATATTCATTTGTTGTAAAAATATCTATTTAATATGTAACATCATTCATAATTTTAATAATAAACTTTATAATTACCTGTACGTACCTAAAATTAACAAAATAACTTATAACACCTTAAAATTAACAAAATAGAAATATTCATTATATAGAGACAATGTTGTGTACCCCTGCCTAAGAGTGTATAAATACCGTAGCATAAGAATTTCAACTACCAGTCTGAAAATGTCCGTAATAGGATGAAACCGGTACTGGTGAAATATAAATTAGTGGAAGAAAGTACAAAAGTGTTTTAATTTCAAATTCTAATACAATGGAATTCCACCACGAATTATCAGTGCAAAAACTGGACTCATTAGAATCTGGATTGTTTTATTTCGACTCTAAGTGAGTAGACACGCTCTTCAAGCACAGTTAGGTAATTCACTCGAAGCTAAGTAATGTAATAAAATGTAACTTAAACAAGTAATCATCACTTGACACAGCTGAGCCGATACTATTCAACGTGGGGCCCATACCGGTTTATTACCGTGGCTATCCGGACTCCGGACGCTAAAATACGAATAAAATAAAAACTTAAAACCTCGCGGATGGCGAGAAACCAAAAGAATTCCGTTATATTAAAATCAGAAGGAGGAATCATTGCAAAAACATTTTCCTTCATTTTGAGTAGCTCGTAAAGTTTTATTAATGGCAGATGTGTTAGCATTCAATAAAAGCCATTAACTTGCAATTTAATGGCTTTGTCTTCAATATGTGAATAATTTTTCTGGAACGCATATACTACTTACAGGTTAAAACAATTTTTGCTCATAAAACAATGTTTATTTATTTGTATGTAAGCTATCAGCCATTTTATTACTATACGAGTAAAAATAAGTATAACAGGAAAAAGTTAAGTTCTCACAAACGTTCAATTAGTTGATTTACTTGCGAGAAAGATGACATATAAATAGGTGTTCTGCATAGACGTATGAATATAATATATTATGTCTATGGTGCTATGTCTATATCTATCATGGTAAAATAAAAAATACCCGTCCTACCTCATTTTTCATAACAATCGAACGTGTTCGAAGTTTTTGCAATTTATTGCTTGACAATAAATTTTTATGATTTTTTTTCATAAATGTTCACATCATTTTAATGTAATATTTTTTTAAATATATTTTCGATTCTTTGTATTTGTATATCATAATGATTATATATGTAATCTAAGTAACCCAAATTACATTGCAATAATTGTTACAATGAGTTATGGTTTAATTAAAATCATAATTTAAAAAAGTAATGTGGGTAATAAAAATGAGTTATTTTTTTATGAATAGGTAAAATGCATTTTCTTTATTTGTTTTTGGGGTGTTATGCCGTGTTGCGCTACCTCCTTCTTTAGAGAAAAAGAAGGAGGTAGCGCAACACGGCATAACACCCCAAAAACAAATAACGAAAATGCTTTTGGCCGTGAAAATCTTAAAACTTATTAGGTACAATGCATTTTCGTTATTTGTTTTTGGGGTGTTATGCAGTGTTGCGCTACCTCCTTCTTTAGCCAACGTATCGGACATCGTTGCAGTGTCCATCATCAGGGCAGATCCGGCAGATCCGGTAGATGTGTGAGATGTGTGATCTACCGGATCTGCAGGATCTGCCCTGATGATGGACACTGCAACGATGTCCGAAACGTTGGCTAAAGAAGGAGGTAGCGCAACACGGCATAACACCCCAAAAATAAATAACGAAAATGCTTTGGGCGTGAAAATCTTAAAACTTATCAGGTACGATGCAATTTTTAATGAATACATTTCTATATAAGTTTAGGTTTGTCTGGAAATTGTTATAATATTGTACGATTCAGAGTTCGAAGAAAACATGAGAGATTTCTTTCATTAAAACGGATGAATTAGCAGAGAGAAATTTTCAAGCTTATTCTGTTCGTTTTATTTACGTTGAATAGATTTATAGCATCAGGTTATAGCATCACATTTATTTTCAGTATATATTTAATGAAAAGCAGAACACATTAAATGATGGCAACTGAATTATTTAGATCCTTCACTAGTTAAATATTAAAAATTAAATGATTTTCACCGAAGTGCCACGCTAAAACGAGCGCACTATGACTGATCCAAAATGGGGCCTGAGCCGCGAAACAGTCATTACGTTAGTATAGTGTGCTTCAAATATAATGGCACGGAATTAATGGTTCTCAATGGTACTACAAATAATAATAATGTCGCGTGGTTGTTTTTCCGCAAATTGCCCGAGTTGGTACTTAACGCACGGAATGAATGAAATAATACTAGAATTTATTGTTGAATAAAGAATAAAAACCTCAGTTGAAGTTGTGCTTGCTTATGATTAAATTAGGATTGGCTGTTCCCATATCCGATTTCGTAGAAGCAATAGGCAGCCACTCAGGTAAAACACTTGTTCGGTATTCAGGTATTTGCTCTCAGAACGGAAGATATTTACACTAAACTGTAATATCGAATTTCCTAACAAATGTATGATTAAGCTTACGGAGAATATTGACTGAGATACACGAGGTTGCGTTGTCATTCGATATTTTCTTGAAAAAAAATGCTTGGCGTTAATAAGCGTAAAAATCATAGGCACGTCTTTGAAATTGTTTTTTTTTTAGTTTTTTCCTGAATACTAATTAGAGCTTCACTAAATTTTACCAAAATGGCATCTAATTTTTAAAAATATCGTATTTTGATTCTTATGGTCCGCTTTGGTAGAGGATAAACATCTAATTATTGGTGCCAAAAAATGTTTAAATATATTATTTTTATATCAGCTCCACATATGAGGTTCTGAGGAAAATAATTCCCCTCAGGCCTATGTCATCCTTGGGGATGCTGTGTAGAGGGTCTTTTTAGGAAACGAAGGAGAAGAAGCTCTTGGAAAGAAAAGGGTATTAGGGGTGGATAGGAATCAGTGTGAGGGTCAGTATGTCCAGGAGTTACGGACATATGAATCCATCCCTCCCACTGCGATGCAAGGTGATATTCCGAGAAAATACGGCTAAAAAAATCAATGGGGCCCCCTCAACCATTCTCTCCCGTTTCGGCCTGCTATGCAGCTGGTGGGCAAACGCATCCGCCTCCAAAACCCGAACAAACCTCACCCCATGAATCCGGGTATTATCTAATCATCGGATTATGTTTAAAAGAAATAAATGTTTACCAAATACAAAGCAGAAATCTATTCGCCCGAAATAATAAAAATGTCGTATCTCCAATAATTAATTGAATTCGTTCTTATCGAAACAGTTTTTTTAAACATACAAGATAGAACTTGATTGACAACTGTCAGCTGATCAAAAAGAGTTTGAATACGCCTAACCTCAGTATTTTCGTGATCAAATCAACAGAATCTATGTAAAATCTACGTAATATGCAGGGCAGTTCGAACTGCCCTGCATATTACGTAGGACAAACGGGAAGAGCAGTATCAACCCGTATAAAAGAACATTTCGGTAGTTGGGTTAATCAAAAAGGGGATCTATCGAATGTCGCCTTGCATTTACTAGAAAACCAACATACTTTTGATAAAGATAGAGATGTCAAAATACTTCATGTTTGCAACAAAGGACAAAAATTATACAGGTTAGAATCACTAGAAATTAATCGCCTAACGAAAAATAGATCGAAAATACGTCATGAATAAACAGTTGGAACATAATGCTCAATCACCATTAATATACCCATTATAATTCACTTAGAATAATTTTACTTCAGAGAGCAGTGGGGTAATTTAAGTATGTAATTTAAAAATGTAATAACCCAAATACACGGAGAACCCTAATAATAATAAATACCATAGTGCATCAATATTTGTCAATTAAGCCCTAAGCAACAAGGAGGGAATAACCCAACATTACCAAAATAAAATATCAGTAATCACAAACCTTTTAAATTATATAAATTCATGTATATTCATTTGTTGTAAAAATATCTATTTAATATGTAACATCATTCATAATTTTAATAATAAACTTTATAATTACCTGTACGTACCTAAAATTAACAAAATAACTTATAACACCTTAAAATTAACAAAATAGAAATATTCATTATATAGAGACAATGTTGTGTACCCCTGCCTAAGAGTGTATAAATACCGTAGCATAAGAATTTCAACTACCAGTCTGAAAAATTAAAAAAGAGATAAATTAGATAAATGAGTTAGATAAATTAGAAAAATTATAAATATTAAGATAAGTTAGATAAATTAGATAAATAATTGAGTTAGATAAATTAGAAATTTTAGAGATTAGAAAGAGCGTTAATGCAAATTTAAATATTATTAATAATCAAAAATTGTTTTTAAATGACCCATTATTAAATCTATTCCCCTTTTAAATTTAAAAAAAAAAAAAAAAATTTATTGTTCTATATTGCCCCTCGTCCCTTACACATTATTTTCTTTCAAATTTTATTATTGTTTATGTCTACTATTTTTCTCTATTACCTATTTATGTCTATTTTTAAAAATTAGTTCTGTCAAAACCCTGAGGAAGTCAGCTTTGCTGACGAAAGATGTCGGTTTTTGTAAATAATTAAGTGGTTAATACAACGTTATTTATTAATTTAATAAAAATCCTCAAATTGTGAGCTCTGGCACTACGAAAATTGCACATACCTACTGTTGTTATGGAATTTCTATTTTATAGAACCAACGGAGGCGGGTATGGGTACCGCCGCACCGAGGACCATTTATTGTATAACCAACACCTCTGCCATAGGTCACCCCAAATGGTTGGCTACGTTTGGTGACTTAGCAGGGGTGCCCGGGTTCATGCGGGTGAGGTTTGTCCAGGTCTACTCATCTGCTGCGTGGTGGACAGGATCGAGAGAGACTGGTTGAGGGAGGTCTTTTATCCTCTCCAGGCCAGAATCTCTCGATTCATCGCCTTGCACTACAATTGGAGGGATGGATTCATACGTCCCTCACTCCTGGACTCTGACCCCCCGTTTCTTACCCATCCCTCGTACCTTTTTCCTTCCCAGAACTTCTTCTCCTTCATTTCCTTAAAACAACTCTCCACACAGCATCTCCTAAGATGACACAGGCCCTGAGGGAAAATATTTTCCTCAGAGCCTCCTGTGTGGAGCTAATGTAAAAAAAAAATCATTTCACGTCATTTATTTCCTAACCAATAGAGCTTTGAGTGATCCGATTAACTATGCATCAGGTATAATCAACAAGAAAATTATATTTTTTTTATGAATGAGTTGGGTGGTTACGACCCTTGCCTACGAATCCGGAGGTCACGGTTCAAATCCCGGTTGCGCAAGTAATGCGTGAGCGTGACGAAGGGCACGAATTACGAGTGATGTTAATTCTCGTTAATTTGTTTTATTACACAATTATTTATAATATTTAGTTTATTTGCAGCACAGTCCAGAGTAGTGGATTCTTATCCCATCTAATTCCCATCCCCACTGCCTTCAGTCTCACTACGTAACAGTCCCCAATAAATGAAAATGCCATAATCTCCCTGGCTTCAGACGGTTGGGAGCTGTTGGTACTCACATTACATGCAAGGGTTAACTTCAAACGTAGATAGTTTATTAAAATATTGTATATAGTTATTTATTGTGATGTTAGGATTTTGGATTTTAATTTTTTGTGACTTTGCTACTAATTTAACGTAAATAAGTCATTCTATTAATAATTCTTGTAGCCTTGAGATAGCGTGCATCTTATACGAATATTAATATTTTACATGTCCACCTATATGATAACATAAGCATTCATTTTCCATAAGCACATTTTAATCCTAAAGGTTAATTTTTATTATAAATATTATCATTTTTTTATGGTGAATATTACACATCAATTTTTTGAATAAGTTCGCCAGAGGCAAAGCCTTGTTTGTTAATGCCTTTTCAAGGTATGGTGGCAGAAAAAAGGTTGCTTTGATAGGTACATAAACGGATTTCAAATTCATGATGATATTAAAGTCGAAAAATCAAATAACAGGGTAACAAATGTCCCAGTTTTCTTATTAAACCATTAATTTTTCATACATTTGCTGCTTTGTGTTCCTTGACAAAGCTGATGTTTATTCGAGATTGCCGCGGGTAAGGGGTTTAAATTAGTCATTTTGGGACAACAAAACCCTTTGTGCCGTGATGAATGTTGTTGTTTGCAGAGGGAAAATTGGACGGAAAAAATCTTCCATTTATATTACGTCCTGCGATAGGGTTTTCCCCACTGTTATTATGGGATGCATTATGATTATTAAAATACTCCTTCAGAATCAAGCATAAACTATTTTAAATGATTAGCTAAGTATATAATTATGTAAAGCTAAATATTATATTTTAAATGTATTTATTCGCGAACGGAGTGGCCGATACATGCATTCATACCTTTATATAACATCTGCAAACATTCTCTCTCGCTTGCACTCATCCCCTTTCATGCATACATTACGTGCAACAGCTTTTAAAAATATACATTGATCGTTATCAACAAAAAGTCGGCTTTCCTTTGGTCCTGTAGAAATAATAACTGTACCCTTTTGGGAATCTGATGTAAGCTGATGTTTTACGGTTTTTGTTTTGGCAATAAATTACTGAATTAAATAGGTAATAACGTAATAAAGTGTTGATTCTTATTTGTCATTTTTATCTTATCTTAAATTTATACTTCTCTTACTTACTGTCACTAAGCACAAACTCCTTTCTTTATTCACAATCATGCACTCATATCCAACGAAACGAACTTCTACATGACTTAAGTTCTGTTATATACGAGATTTCCAACGATAAAAAAGAGGTACTATTATATACGAGAAAAAAGTTAGGTATCTTTCATTTCTTTCACCCATTTATTGTCATGTAATTCATTTATTCATTCGTTATTTTGATTTATCGGTTGTGTAATTTATACCGCGGCGTCCCAGATTTATTTTTACATTCCACGCCTACGTAGTTTCCAAAATATTACATTCTTGTGCCGAAATAATATTATTTATTTCGCTTACAAGTAATTCCAAGTATTATAAGGCGTCTCAAAGTAAAGCATTTTCATACGGTACTAACTTCACCTTTCCTTATTCGGAGATATGAGGTTTCAAAATTTGCAAAGACGATTTCTCATAATTTATTTACTAATTTCTGATTTTGAGATTTAATCTTGCGTACATAAAGTATTTTAATTGCGCATATTTTAAAAGCCAATATTTAAATAGGACGTACACTTACCATTTAAGAACTAAACATGCAAATAGAACTTTATGCATTAAAAATAATAATAAGCCTTTTCATTCTGGACTTCTATTAGGTATGAATACTAGACATGTTCTTGTTTGTTGTAATATATCCCGAAGCTCAGTTTGCCTCTTGCCATAGGCCTCTTCTAACATTTTCCACTGGGACCTGTCACGCGCTACTCTTCTCCAATGATGTCCAGCTGGGAGTTTTAGGTTATTTTCCCATCTTATTTGTTATCCTCTACTACTCTTGCCATCTCTGGGGCCCCAGTCATAACCATTTAGGATACAACAATTAATTACGGTTTAAATTACATTTCCCAAATGCAATTCCAAATAAGGCCACGTCCTATTGAAATATTTTTAATTTAAATTATGATTAACGAAAATGATTTTCACAAGATTGAACCTTAAAATCTAAAATTGTTGGATAGATTACGAAAATTCGTCTGGCAAACTTTATAACTTCAGAACATGGTAAGGCGAAGTTAGAACCCTATCCAACCAAAGTGACGAACTGTAATGCTCCTCGTAACAATGATCAACTGTAAGATACAAACAAAATAGAGAGTGCAAGTGATGTTAGAACCTTGTAAAACCTTGGAATACGCTACACGTTGTTCTGAAAATTATTTTGGTTATAGGAATGAGCAAAATAAAAGTTTATGCTTTCAAAGGTCATTTTTTAACAAAAAATGTCAATCAGAACTTTGTCTAATTGAAGTGACGAAAATCTCTGCAAAAATATTATGTAATATCTACCTGGATAAAATAAACAAGCTCAAAAAAACTCCTTTAAAAAAACCTCCCACCTTCAGAAACACGATATTATCAAGGAAAAAATGTCACCTCGGTCTTATAACATCAATATATCTTCTGTTGGAAGGTTTTGCGACTTGTTACACTGACGCTGATGGATGTGCCGATGCTGTTAATGATGTGACCTGAACCCTCGTCATTTGTTTTCTTATAACTGTCAGAATAAAGCTAATGTCCGGTGCTTTGGAGATGCAGGCCATTTTTATTGCTCTATTTTCTTGTTCGCACGGGTTTGCGTCGTGCGGACGCCCTTACGCTGTATAATAGATTGATGCAGACCTGTTTTGTGATGGTCGGTGCTGTTAAGCGTTTAATTATAATTGCGGTAGCGCGCAAAATAATTACCTATATATATAAAAATCAAAATATATTTGTTTCTGGGTTTGGTAGTCCACTGTGCGTTGCTAAACCATTCATCTGATTGCGATGAAACTTTGGGGATTTGATGTGTGCATGCCCGTGATGGTTTCTATATACAATCGTGAGTTTTGGCATCATGAAATTATGCATTGCTAACCGTTTATCCGATTGCGATGAAACTTAGGGGATTCGAAGTGTTCGAGGGAGAGGGTAGGGGGAGGGGAACCTGGGAGGGGGATTCCGGTGCCTTAAATACTAACAACCGACACCTGTACCAAAGGTATCTACAAACGCTTTGCTATGTTTGCTGACTTAACGGTGACTTGGCAAGGGTTCCCGGTTTCATGGTGTGAGGTTTGTCCAAATCTTGGTGGCAGATGCGGTTGCCCACCAATTGCTTGGCAGGCCGGATCGGGAAACACCGGTTGCGAGAGACCTCTTTACCTTTCCAGCAGGAATGTCTCGGAAAATCGCCTTTCACCGCAATGGAAGAGATGGATTCATACGTCCGTCACACCTTTACACACACTCCCCTAGATTCCCTAAACAGAACAGAATTTCATAGAACTTTCTCTCCTTCCTTTCCTAAAAAAAAACTCCATTCAGCATCCCCAAAGATGACACATATCCTGAAGGAATTATTTTCCTCAAGTCCTCCTGTGTGAAGCTAATGTAAAAATAAAATTAACCATATTTTCACACCCCGCAGAGCCACTCCAGAATTCCATTTAAGCCAAATGATTTCTTATTCAAAACACAATTTTTAGATTCCAATACTTAAAACAGAATTGAATAAAAACGTGGGAAAATCGTCAGGAGATTTTCTTTTAAATAACACTTGCATTCCCATTGACACAGAAATAAAGGAGATGTCAAATGTTTGATCTTTAAAAAGTTATCTGAATTTTAAATGTTATAATATTACTAGCTGATCCAACAAACATTGTTTTGCCATATATAAATTATTTCTAGTGAATATTTTGGTTATCAAATAAAAATAACGAATGTATTAATTTCGTTCAGCTCGTGCGTCTTGTGATTGAGATGCACATTTTCGTTATCTTTTTGGATTTGTTCGTCTGTTCTTTCTGCTCTACTATTTCGCATGTTTGTTGCTTTATTCGTTCGACAGCCCAAGTGGCCCCCTTGCGTCTTGCTGGTCTATAATACACGCACACAAATAGATAAATTAAAATAAGTCGTACAAAATTTTGCGCACACTGCGTTGTGATACATAACAAATGCCGAATGAAATGTGAAAATGTCGCGACGCTTCTCGCGAATGATTTGCGCATGTGTGGATGAAAGTTTGATGAGGCGGACTTAGCGCCATCTGTCATTCAACAACATAAATAATTTCATTCCGATTGAAATACGAACGGCGGTTAAATTTGTTCATGCAAAAATACTCGAATAATAAATAATATAATAAAATCGCGATTAAAAATTGGAAGGGTGGGAGTAGGAGTGTGAAAATTTGGGATTATAGAATGATGCCAAATAAAAAAAAATTATCAAAATATACAAAAAAAATTCTGGCTGGATTTTTTCACCCTAATCACCTAGCGGTATGAAATATACTTTATGACCTATTATCATACCTACCAAATATACATAAAAAATTTCATAAAAATCGGTGCAGCCGTTTCGGAGGAGTTCGACCACAAATACCGTGACATGAGATTTTTATGTATATAATATAGATGTTATCAATTGATTAAATCCTAAGCATGTAGTATGAAATCAAACAAAGCTTTACGGACATATTGAATAAAAAAAGTGTACTTAAGTAAATTTAAAAAATATATGAAGAAGACAAAAACATTCTAATACGTCATGCCTACCAAAACACTACGAATTCTCGCATCGATCATTTGAGATATCGATATATGAAACTTAAAAAAAATGCAAAGGTCACATAGCTGAACTACGAGTATTGATCATGACTGCCTTTTTTACCTGCATATTTTGGAGTTCAACGTACCTTCTTGCCTTGACGCATTGCATAATTCAGGTAGCCTTTAATGATTTGAGGATTTTACTTCGAGATATCTTTCACACAGTTGTCCCATAAATAATAAATAATAATAATAATAACATTCTTTTACTAGTTTTATGTTAACCTTAAACTATAAATATATAATCGTTGGGTCGTAATTGTATGTAAAAAATTAAAATCTTCGGTAAGTGTATCTACTGGTGGAGGTGAAAATAATATATATGTTTGTTCATATGAAGCAGATACTTTATGATGTGACTTTATAATTTAAGATAAAACAATAACTTCGTAAACACCGCTTTTATTTTTTATGCTTTTGCCGACCGCGTTTCGCTAAAACCGTAGCTTCTTCAGGGCAGTATAATACTCTACTAAAAGTTACATGTGTGTTATAGATAAAATATATGATTTAAAACAAAATGGGCTGGACTCCTCAAGTAAAGGAGGAAGAAGGCGTAAGTGTAGATGGAGAATTGGGACAGGAAAGGGAATGTTCTTTGTCAATAGGGAACAATCTTAGTAATGGACTTTTATTTAAATTAACGTGAATATTAATTACCTTACCATTAATGTTTTTGGCTTTCCTTAGTTCTAGTGCCTCTAAGTTATCCAACTTGATACCTATCGCGTTTTATGAATTAGGGTTACACGATAAGTAATAAATATTGGTTTCATCTTGGCCGTCATTTTTGCATAACCGCTTGGATAACATGTTTTATTGATACGCCAAGTCCTCTCTTAGGGTATTATTTGGTTACTTGTATTTATTTATTATTTCACACTTGTTATTTACATAACATTACACACATATAGGTAAAAGTAGGTACTTATTATTTCTTCCCACTCGGTCAGCTGAAGATTTCAATTATGGGGGTGGCTATTTGGTTTTCTGAACACATGCTTAACTCCCAAAAGTAAAGCTATGATTACCCAAAAAAATGTACATATTTTTTTCGTAATTGTTTTGTTTAAAAAATTTCGATAGGATTTTTTTAAAGATTGTCATGAATAACCACCCCTAAAGTACATTTTCTTTACGTCATCACTGTTTATAACGTAAGTGATCGAATTCACAACAATCATACTCCTTATAAATATGAATAAAGCTTTGACGGCCATACTAGCTTTCATGTAAATACAATCCTTAGTCTTCAGAATGAAGAAGTAGAAATATAATTCTATGTTTTGACAGATCCCCAGTGAGCAGTGAGTTCTGAGCACTGAGTATTTCATAGGCGAGAAACGAAAAAAGAATGGGAAGAACGAAGTACTTTAAGATGATAAGGAGTTACTTCCTGGAAGATGCTGTTTTCCACATTATGTTTATCAGTCTGAATCTTGTTGGTTTCAACAAGGTTTGTGGACTTGAAGTTCAATGTTATTATAATATTGATTAGTTAGGAAGCAAACGGGCGGTGGTACCTATCCTTATGTTTGGCAATGATGCATTAAACTGACAGAGTAAGGCAAAATATACTGAATGCCGAATAAATTAGATTCCAGAGACGTGTGTGGTAAAATCATTCGTGATCGTGCAAGGAATGTGGAGATTCGCAAAGAATGTAATGCTGATGTAAGCGTAATGTGTTAGATTAAGAAAAGAGCACTAGGTGGAATGAACTAAGAAAGTACTATAAGGAAACTATTTACATAACGCGAATGTGAATGATAGAAGAAATCGGTGACTCCCAGAAAGACAAAGCACGATTGAGCCTATGCGATAATAGAATGGTATGTATGAGTCTGAATGAGGAAACGAGTATATAAAGTGTATTTGCGAGACGTTCCAGAGTGGAAGATGCTCTCAGTATCGCCCTGGTGTAAGAGTTTTATCACTATAACCATTAAGAATTGAAAAGAATTGTTTTATCACCATTAAGAATTGAAAAAAATGCTCGAAATAGCTTTAGCCGTCTTTGGGGTCACAGATCTGAATAGCCAGGTACTTTTCCACCTTCCTCTTCCCATCTCCTTCCCCTCCGCACTACCTTCAGCTTCACAACGTACCCTAATCGGGTATGCCGTAGTCTCATTGTAGAGCCAATTAGACTATTTCTTTATTTATTTATTGAAAAATAAGAAATACATGAAAATACATTATCTCACTAGGGCATTCCTGTATCGAGATATGCAGTTTTACAATGCCAACACCGAGTTCTTTGGCAATCCATCCTTTTTGCCTTCATTTCATGAAGTTCAGCAAAGAAATGAGTTAGATTTAAAATTTTTTGGGAAATCGTACATTCCACTCGAATATCAGTAAATTCAGACAAGAGCCATGCTTTATTTCTCAAATTAAAAAAAGATTAATCTGAAGAATTCAGGAAAATAAAATTTTATGCCTGATTATTTTTTTAAGTGGTAGATTTTTTCTTTTCCCCGTTTATGGAATTAATTTTACGTCATGTAATAAATATTTTCAGTACATAATTTGTCAATAATCTCTGCTATTTCCTCGAATTGACCTTTTAAGATCCTTCGTCATGAGACTCCAAGTTCAAATTGTATACATAAATATTTCGAACATCATCGGTGTTTTACGGAAAGGTCAACAGAGCGTCATTTGATATTTCATCAAATCAATTTATATATGACATAAATGATCGAATTGCTTAGACTTATCACGTACGTACCAGTAGTGGTCCGTGCGTTTTCGGTGAGCTAGAGTGTTAAGATTGAAAAATACATTACTGATGTGGCTGAAAACGAATTTTGTTTTTTCAAAATGTCCACTTTTTGTATGAAGGTCTTTCAGTATGTGGATGGGGCGCATCCCTTGATTGAAATAATCCTGAAGATCTTCAAACCTAAAATTAAAATTAAAAAAAAATATATATATATATATATATATATATTTTCAGCTACAACAACGTCATATTTTTCAAACAGCTCACTAAAAACTCACGGACCGCCACTGGTACGTACGAGCTAGATTTAAAAAATATTATTTTTGTATTGAGGCCAGTCTTTCAAAGATTATTTGATCTACCACAAAATTAAAAATTAATAACAGAACTCCAACGGTAAACCTATCAATTCGCATTATCAAACTCAATTTCGTAAAATATAATATTTTATGTGGGAACGTAACCGAATAGAAAAAATGTCGTTACACGAATCGTTATCACAACCTCAAAAATCTAACGATTTACGATAAGCTTTTAAATGAAACAACTAAAGTTTTTTTAAAGCACTATATTTTTTTATTAACCTGAACGGTTAAGGAAAAACCGTTCTTTTCTTAGAGCAACACTGAATCGTAATGCATTTTCCTCATTTATATTGGGAAAATCAGTTGTAAATTCGGTATTAAAATGAAAAAAATATCTTAGATGTTTAAATAATGATAATTTTTCCGATTCGCAAATTGTACTATTTTAAATAACCATGGTCTTATTAAAAATATAGGGATCAATATTATCCATATTCATAATAATGGGAAACGTATACTCGAACATAACTTAGAAGCCTTAGAAATTTAGAATTCACTTACTAATGTATCAAACAAACAAAAAATACTATCTTACTGTCTAATCTTACATAATAATAATATTATGATCCCATTTACCGACCATTTTATAACTTCCCCATACTCTTCACCAGAGGCGGCCCGTGACAAAATTTGCCGGCAGTGCATTTCACAAAAAATGGTAACATTATTACGAGAAAATATAATTAAGTAATTGATTCACAGATTCGCGAAAACCAACATCAAGTTGTAATCGTATACCTATCAACTCGATCCAACAAACTAAATTGCAATACTACATGTAGGTATATGTACTGGGAGTATGAATGTTCATTAACTTTTCGGTAAAATAAAGGCTATCGTTTACACAACTTTCACTTCACAATTTATCATCAACCACGAAAAAAAATGTGTTCAAGCGATCACATTCACAAAGCCAAGATGCTTTCGAATATTTAATACTTTGTTTTAAAAACTCTATTCATAGTTTTTTCCCTTAACCCTACCTGTAGGTATTATATTTAGCAAAGGTTTTGGAGAGCCATTATTTTTCAAAAACAATTTATTCTCAAATGAAATTCGGTTGCTTTTGAAAAAATCGACGTTAATCGCAATATTTTCATTACCACTCATTTTTAAATAAGTTTTTTACAGAGCAAAACTAGCGAAAACCATTAAAAATGTGTCAATAGTGATCAGTGATCTGCCAAATGCTTGATTTCGCCGCCCTGCTGCGATGGTAGAGCTAATACATAACTTTGTCAATTAGTTGAAAATTCGTTATTCCTAACTAACTCATTCCAAAGTTCGGTAACATATAACGCATGTTAAAGGATTTGTCATAAACCAGAATGCTTCTGCGCATGTGCGCCGCTAGTGCACGAGCGTGTCATATATCTTCCCTTATGTCTTGCCCATTTCACGGTTCCAGCCTCTGTAGACTGTCCCAGTAGGAATATCACTTCATGTGACGTCACGTCTCGGCACAACGGAAGATGCACGCATTACTTTTTCGTATGCGCCGATGCGAGTTTAGTACCGAGTCTAATACGAAAGTTAATTGGTAAGGATATTATAACGAATTGGCGGGAATTCTTCGTGAACGAATATTACAAATTTACACTTTTACACGTTTGTTGATGTTTGTGCGAATTTACACTTTTGACGTTGGCAGTGCATTGCACAAATGCACCAAGGCAGGGGCCGCCACTGCTCTTCACCAACCCCTAGTCACGCCTCCACCCCACAAAGGACGTATATTATGTTCACCCATAATTTTGTAATATTAGATATTATTCACGTTCAGTTAGTATAACAATATGTTGCCCTGATCAAGGTTATTCCGAAAGCGGTCTGCCTTAATAAAAAAAAATGTAAGTATCTAGTGGTGTAATTAAATTTATATTATATTAGGTCCTTACATATGAAATTGGCGTTTTGCCGTACTGGCAACTTTGATCTCAAATATCTTCTCTTTGGTTAGGAATTCCAAATTCAAATTTATACAGCTATTTACTCATGTATTTGTGTTTCGAAAATTATAATTCATTTGTTTTTTCCGTAATTGTTTTTTTTCTTCGCGTCACTTAGTTTACAAAATGGAAAACTTGAAATATCGTGTTATTTACGAGTACGAGTTCCACCGTGGCACCAGTGCTGCAGAAACGGCTCGAAGGATTAATGATGTGTATGGCGACGGTGCCGCAAAAGAAAACACAGTGCGTTTTTGGTTCCAACGTTTTCGTTCTGGAAATTTCGACCTGCAGAACAAGTCTCATGGACGGCCGGAGACCAAAGTTGATAATGAAGAATTGAAGGCCATTGTGGAAGCGGATCCATCGCAAACCACGTCCGAGTTAGCTGCAGGCTGCGGCGTTAGTGATAAAACTGTTGTAATCCACTTGAAGCAAATTGGGAAGGTGAAAAAGTTTGAAAGGTGGGTACCTCACGAATTGAGTGAAGCAAATCAACAAACGCGCGTTAGAACGCTAGACCACACCCTGCACAACAGACGGTTACCAAATTAGAGGAGCTTCAATTGGAATGTCTAATACATCCACCGTACTCTCCGGACCTTGCCCCAACAGATTACCATTTTTTTTCGAAATTTGGATAACTTCTTGCAAGGAAAAAAATTCAACTCCGATGGGGCAGTCCAAACCGCCTTCAAAGATTTTATTGATTCCCGTCCGAATGGTTTTTTTAGTAAAGGGATCTATGAACTACCTATGAGATGGCAAAAGTGCATAGATAGTAATGGTACATACTTTGATTAAATAAATATATTATATTTAAAAAAATCGACTTTATGTTCCCCCCACACAAAACGCCAATTTCATATGTAAGGACCTAATATTAAATTAGATAACCGCAAAGTGATTATTTTTATTATTACTTTTACGATATCAATTCTACGATAGCAACAATGTGAAAATAACTGGATTCACAATTAAATTTCATAGAGATAGTATATAGAGGTTTAGTTGATAGGATTTATCAGCTTTGTCGCAAAAGGTTTGATGAAATAAAACCCCTTCCCTATATTAGGTTGTTATTAACATCAGCCCTAAGCCTTAATATTTTCATTAAGTAAACGGCATATGTTTAATAGCACCTCTATACACCCCTCTTCCAAATTTGGTAATAAATTCTAAACCGCAAAATGGTTATAGTTGAAGTCTGTGTGGAAGTACCTACTAATGTAATAAATATGAACGTTAACCTCATGGCAGCTGCTGTGCCCCGTTAGAATTAATTTTAGCTTTATCGATACAAATCGTTTTGAAAGGTCATTTAAAGTTAGATTTTGGTTAATTTTGAACAACACTGCTAATTAGTATTTTCATTTCAATTCTCAAGAATAAACAGGGAATATGCTATTGTTTGTATCAGATAAAACGAGATGCGTGAAGTTTGGATACCTACATTTTTTCATGTAATTTAAAGGTCTGCGTATATTCAGCATGAAAAATTATTTCCACCATGAGCTGTAAAGCCTTGAAATACCGATTTAATGAAAAAATAATCTAGGAACTACGAGTATAATATTATTGGTGACATGTATTTTATTTGATCGACGAACATTGAAATCTTTTTTGGTTTCAGATTTTATGTCCGGGTTAAATCTTCCCCACAGGAAAGACTAAACCCTTTCACACACTTTTCCACAAATGATCCTCTAGTCAATTCACGCTATGCAATTGCACTATATAAGTATAATACAAGAACAACATGTCAACCTACCAGAGACATAATGGGAAAATAATTCACCGACTCTAGATATTTTCATATCAGAGATTTCGGCTCGGTGGAACTCCTAATCGGACCTAAAAATCCTACTGATCCCTCAATATAAATATTTAAAAATCTTTTGTAATCCTACATATATTTAAAATGACTAATTTTTGCATTTTTATATTTAAATTCTTTGACGAATCTAATGTGCCTAAATTTTGAATGAGAGAGCTAGGTATAATGCCAGTAGCCGAAATAACAAATGGTAATATTTTTATAGTCTGAGAATGCCAAAATCTTTTAATCTCATTTCCTAAATCTGGACATTTATTTTATTTTTTCAGAAACCGTTTTCTGAATATTATAAGAATTTGGAATAGCGACATCAAAGATATAAGTTATTTTGTAAACATTATTATTTGGAGTGCTCTGGTATATTTTATTTTATTTTACTTTTTTATGCGTCTCACAGGAATTTTACAATGGGCACATGAAATTTTTACATAAGTATTATAGTAATTTCAATAATCAACTAATGATTGCATATAATAGAAAAATATGAGGTAAATTAGTTACCTAACTAGGACTTTATGCAATAATTGAAATCCGTCGCTAGGCCAGGTAGTAATATCAGTGATTAGGTTTTTCAAAAGTTCGGCTATTCTTCTAAAATTTTAGTCTGTTTTATATAAGGCAGTATGACCGTATGAATGATTTTCAACGGTATTTGAATCGCGTCTGCTAAGACCGTCATTGGTTCTGTGATTGGTTGACCACAAACCGTGACCATTCTCCTCCCCTATTCGATAATGACTCGCACATTTTTCTATTCGTGGATAAAGCCGTATTTGTAAATTATTATTTTCCGAAAATAGTATGATTGATTGCAAAATTTAGAACCATTGTTTCTGATTCTTTATACGGTCAGTTAATTCAACGGACACTCAAACTTTCAGTTCAGTTTTTTTTGTAATTTTTTAGATTGACAGATACAGATAGTAAATTACACAGACAATACAAAGACCTTAACTGTGGGTTCGAGTCACGTCGGCGGCAAGTATCTTTTCTTGGCACATTTTTTCAGCGTAGATGGGCGTTTCAGGCTAATAATTATTATAAATGAAACAATTCAACTTTGTTAGAACCACTTATATAATGAGTAAAGCGGTCGGATTAACTCATTATATAAGTGGTTCAAACAAAGTTGAATTGTTTCATTTATCTATAATGGATAACCACAAAGTTATAGCTTTATTCAAAAATAAAATAATTATTACTTATAATAATTGTTACCGTTTTACTTTTAATTAACATGTAGGCAATGTGACAACTATTATGAAGTTATCTTCTTTAACCGGTAAAATTTCTCAATTTTTGGGTTATTCATTCATTCAGTAATGTTTTTTAAAATACTTTACCCTTTCTATCTAATTTCTATCTAACTGTGAATTCAATAATCGATAAATTTATATCTGAATACTGAAACAAATTTGGTTGACTCTTTGATTAGTCCACGAAAAAACTACTAAGTTACATGGAAAATAAAACAAAGCCAGCACGTTCACCTTCGACAAGGTATCAGAATCTCAGGACTTGAGAACCCCGTGTATGGTAGCACCCAAATGAGGTGTTCTCGTGTTCAAATTACAAGGAATGATGGATGTTTTACATAAGAGAATTAGTGCGAGGCGATAAGAAACCTACAGGCAACGGCTTTCGGATCGATCCCTGCTGGGCCAGCTGTGTGTATGCAAAGTACCTACCTACAGAATATTTATAATATTTTGTACATAATATACCTACCATTAAACTATGTGGGAGGTATGACACGTAAGTTATGTGAACAGCCTTCAGCGTAGGGGAGTAAAATTCACAAATCGAAGGTTTTTTTGGAGGGGTAGATATTTTCCCGTGTGATGATGGGGCGACATGTTATATACCATGTTTGGCAACAAACTAAGGGATTGTTTATACGATTTCAAAGTGTTGCATTCATTCATTAATTTTGGCCGAAATCAGTGAATCTATGGCCTCCCTAATGTATTTATACTATGTTGTGTATTTAATGAAAGTAAGAGATGGGAATCATTAGGTAAAAGGAAGGGTTGAAAGTACCTCACTGTTGAAATCCCGTTAATTGTCACTGGTAAAGCCTACCTCATTAGCCAACTACATATTTCGATTCTGCATTACGAAGTCACAACAGAAAAGTACTGAAAAAAAAATTCCATTCCGGAGCGTGTTGCAAATAATTATTTATATTATTATTTTTTAATTGTAAAACTAATGTTTTTAAGACAAGATTTTTTTATGCATAGCACAAAGGGTAACAATTATTATAAGCAATAATTATCAGCCTGAAACACTCATCCACATTGAAAAATCTTCCGAGAAAAGATACATGACGCCAACGGGACTTGAACCCGTGTCCTCTCGATTGCCGGTCGATTGCTCTGACCACTGAGCTATGGCGGCTTATCTCGTACCCGCCAAATGATTCAATATATGCTAGTGTTTCATTCAACAATTACTGCTTATTATATTTTTTCCACCTGAAAACAACCAACTTTATTTTTGCGAGAGAAACATTGTAAGTGTTTAATCCCTCGCTAGGTGGCGTCGAGACAAATTATGTCTTCATTTATTGGGGAAATACTTAAACTTGTCAAATATTAATTATTATTTTTTAATTGTAAAACTAATGTTTTTAAGACAAGATTTTTTTATGCATAGCACAAAGGGTAACAATTATTATAAACAATAATTATCAGCCTGAAACACTCATCCACATTGAAAAATCTTCCGAGAAAAGATACATGACGCCAACGGGACTTGAACCCGTGTCCTCTCGATTGCCGGTCGATTGCTCTGACCACTGAGCTATGGCGGCTTATCTCGTACCCGCCAAATGATTCAATATATGCTAGTGTTTCATTCAACAATTACTGCTTATTATATTTTTTCCACCTGAAAACAACCAACTTTATTTTTGCGAGAGAAACATTGTAAGTGTTTAATCCCTCGCTAGGTGGCGTCGAGACAAATTATGTCTTCATTTATTGGGGAAATACTTAAACTTGTCAAATATTAATTATTATTTTTTAATTGTAAAACTAATGTTTTTAAGACAAGATTTTTTTATGCATAGCACAAAGGGTAACAATTATTATAAGCAATAATTATCAGCCTGAAACACTCATCCACATTGAAAAATCTTCCAAACTTTCAAATCTTCACAATTAATCACTTTCAATCACTTCAAATCTTTACAATTAAAAAATAATAATTAATATTTGACAAGTTTAAGTATTTCCCCAATAAATGAAGACATAATTTGTCTCGACGCCACCTAGCGAGGGATTAAACACTTACAATGTTTCTCTCGCAAAAATAAAGTTGGTTGTTTTCAGGTGGAAAAAATATAATAAGCAGTAATTGTTGAATGAAACACTAGCATATATTGAATCATTTGGCGGGTACGAGATAAGCCGCCATAGCTCAGTGGTCAGAGCAATCGACCGGCAATCGAGAGGACACGGGTTCAAGTCCCGTTGGCGTCATGTATCTTTTCTCGGAAGATTTTTCAATGTGGATGAGTGTTTCAGGCTGATAATTATTGCTTATAATAATTGTTACCCTTTGTGCTATGCATAAAAAAAAATCTTGTCTTAAAAACATTAGTTTTACAATTAAAAAATAATAATTAATATTTGACAAGTTTAAGTATTTCCCCAATAAATGAAGACATAATTTGTCTCGACGCCACCTAGCGAGGGATTAAACACTTACAATGTTTCTCTCGCAAAAATAAAGTTGGTTGTTTTCAGGTGGAAAAAATATAATAAGCAGTAATTGTTGAATGAAACACTAGCATATATTGAATCATTTGGCGGGTACGAGATAAGCCGCCATAGCTCAGTGGTCAGAGCAATCGACCGGCAATCGAGAGGACACGGGTTCAAGTCCCGTTGGCGTCATGTATCTTTTCTCGGAAGATTTTTCAATGTGGATGAGTGTTTCAGGCTGATAATTATTGCTTATAATAATTGTTACCCTTTGTGCTATGCATAAAAAAATCTTGTCTTAAAAACATTAGTTTTACAATTAAAAAATAATAATTAATATTTGACAAGTTTAAGTATTTCCCCAATAAATGAAGACATAATTTGTCTCGACGCCACCTAGCGAGGGATTAAACACTTACAATGTTTCTCTCGCAAAAATAAAGTTGGTTGTTTTCAGGTGGAAAAAATATAATAAGCAGTAATTGTTGAATGAAACACTAGCATATATTGAATCATTTGGCGGGTACGAGATAAGCCGCCATAGCTCAGTGGTCAGAGCAATCGACCGGCAATCGAGAGGACACGGGTTCAAGTCCCGTTGGCGTCATGTATCTTTTCTCGGAAGATTTTTCAATGTGGATGAGTGTTTCAGGCTGATAATTATTGCTTATAATAATTGTTACCCTTTGTGCTATGCATAAAAAAATCTTGTCTTAAAAACATTAGTTTTACAATTAAAAAATAATAATTAATATTTGACAAGTTTAAGTATTTCCCCAATAAATGAAGACATAATTTGTCTCGACGCCACCTAGCGAGGGATTAAACACTTACAATGTTTCTCTCGCAAAAATAAAGTTGGTTGTTTTCAGGTGGAAAAAATATAATAAGCAGTAATTGTTGAATGAAACACTAGCATATATTGAATCATTTGGCGGGTACGAGATAAGCCGCCATAGCTCAGTGGTCAGAGCAATCGACCGGCAATCGAGAGGACACGGGTTCAAGTCCCGTTGGCGTCATGTATCTTTTCTCGGAAGATTTTTCAATGTGGATGAGTGTTTCAGGCTGATAATTATTGCTTATAATAATTATTTATATGCCTATTGTGTAAACCCATATAATATTTTTGTTATTTGTTTTTGCTGCTGCGATATATATCGTGCTGCGATACCTCATTCTTTAACCAAAGTTTCGGTCAGTATCCGTCATCAGGGGATATGTGGACCTGATGACAAGGACGGATCTAGTGTTGGCGCCAGGGGGGGTCACATAGCGCCAAGGGGGGGGGTCACATAGTCGTGGTCAAGTCACAAGAAGTTATAATTAAATTTTGATAATAATAGATACGAGTAAAAAGTAGGTAGGTAATTTTGATAATAATAGAAAAAATATATATATAAAAACGTTATGTTTAACAATTTTAATTAGTGGTCCACCTAGGTCCTGGAACTTTGAATACTTTGAATATTATAAAGGCGAAAGTTTTTAAGGCGATGTATGTTTGTTACTCTTTCACACAAAAAACTACTGAAAGGACTTTAAAAATTCTTTTACTAACAGAAAGCTACATTATTTGTGAGTACTGTAGGCTGTATATATTGGTAAACTCTGGCGTTAGGAAATTATTTATCATGCGTTTTCTGTCCCTAACAAAATCGAATTATTGCAAACGTCAGAAGAAGAGCAAAACAAACGGTTACCGTGGAAACGATGTTGTGAATCGCCGAAATGTGTGGGCACATAACTTCCGAACGATTGCGCGAAGTCGGATAATTCTTTTTTTGTATAAAACTACTGGTTAGCTCTGGCATTATGAAATTTGTAAAAAAAATTGTAATAGGTGGCACGCGAGCATTTTGAAAACTGAATGTACCGGGAATTAATTAGAGTTGTGGGGAGGGGGTTGGGAGCGGGGGTAAGGAGGCGGTGGGTAGTTGAGGGGGGGGGGAGAGGTGGGGAGAGGGGGGGGGGAGTGGAGGAGGGAGAGGGCGGGAGGGGGGAGGCGGAGTGGGGACCCCCCTAACACCATGCGAGCGAAACCGCGGGAAAAAGCTAGTATATACCTATATAGTGCCTTTTCATCATCAGAAAAATAAAAAAAATATTTATATAATATCATTTAATTGACTTCAATGTTTGAATTGACCTAAACAAGTTAAATATATTTGTATTTTTTTACCACGCCTAGAATCGAACTCGCGAGTCATGCCAAGAGAAGGAGCTACCGTTCTTTTTTCGATTATTGACGTCATTTTAATATAATAAGTTATTTCTGGAACTTTTTTCATACATTTCCGAATTAAAAATTACGATGTAAAATTAAGTAGGTAATTGATCGTTATTAAATAATAATATAAAACTTATTGAGAATTGGGTAAAGCCATTCGTTTTATAAACTTGGGCTTTCTTTCTGAATGAACGCAAATTTATTATTTCTTAACAACATTTACAAAATTTAATCGTCCTTACAAAACACATCTAAAGGAAACCTTTTTTGAATGGAAGCCAATATAATTCGTTTTGAGTTTCTTTTCGGCCGTTCATTTACCTCTCGGCGAATGTAATTACGACGAAATTGAATAAACACTTTCAGTTGAATTTTAGGAACGCCCACACACATTAATAAATTGCCCGAAGTAATTATTTCTGTCAAGTATTTTTTTCCAAACCAAATATAATTTAAATGTTCACACGATTAGGGGACGAAATAATTTTTTTTAATACGTTTTTCGGTGTCACTCTACGAACTGGGTTATGATGACTCTAGTAGACTGTATGATTTATTCGAACGAATGATGAAGACGTTTACGTGTTGTAATAAAATTGATTAATTTATTGTATTTAATAGAGCGATATGAACTTGGTATCCAAAGTTTCCAAATTTATTTTAACTATATAATTTGTTAGTCTAGATTCAAAATGATCCATTGACCGTTGTTTTGAATATTATATTCACAGTACCTACAAATAGGGAATGCAATCCCGATCTCGTGGGATCTCGATCTCGCGAGATCTCGTGACATTTTCCGGGATCAATCCCGAAGCATAATATGACCAAATCCCGTTCGAGATCGACGGGATTATGAGGCAGTAGTCAGCGACGCTGCACACGTCACACGCAATTATGCATTTTTTATTGTTTATGTGAGTTAAATAAACATGATTTTTGGATTCTTACGTTAATACCTTAAAATGTTGAAAAATAATCCAGATCAAGTGTATGTTGAGTTTAGCAGTCGTTTAGCGGTATAGAGATACTTCAAGAAAGCAGTTAATAATTTGACTGCTCAATGCAAGTTATGTAAAGCTGTTCTCAAAACCACATCCTGGTCTACAAAAGGTGTACACGTCCGTATGATGTTAATTTGTTAATTATTTAGTAACTTATATTAAAGAATAAAGGTTTTTGTTTTCTTTAAAATAATATTTTCTTTTAATTAACGAGATCCCGAAAATTCCGAGTTCTCGCGAGTTTGTAATTTCAAATCTCGAAAGATCTCGAATTTGCGATCTCGAGTCGAAATTGCATTCCCTACCTACAAACCGACTTTATGAATACCTTAATTCTGTAACTACAATAAACTCAATCATGCCGGATTACATCTAAAAGGGATAGAAATGACAATCTATTCTCCTTCGACGGAAGCAACAAGCCTTTTAATCGGTGTGCTTGGTGAATTTCCAAGTGACCAGCTCGAGTATGGGGGCTCCATCGAAGCTAGAGTCAGGTTAGCCTCTCAAGAGCTGAGCAGAGAGTGGTACAAGTATATTAGAGGGCCCGCAGATACTTTAATATCTACACAACTGCAACCCTGTCCAAATCCAAGGCATAAGTCCAAGCGCATCCGACTGTTGAATTTGACAGCCACCTCTGGTCTTGTGCCCCGATTCCTGAAAATAATCCTTGTCTCGGTGCTCAGTTCACTCCTTCATCTCCGCAAAAGAACCTTCACATGTCATCCCCAAATTTGACTTAGGCCTGAGGGAAATTATTTTACGTAGATTTCCTGTGTGGAGTTTTAATTTAAAAATTTATGTCGTGCAACCTAAGAGCGTGCAAATCAGATGCTATATTGTATATTAAACGCTATAATGTAATATCACTCTATGAACTCGGACTTTGTGATTAATGAAAACAGATTAAGAGTTGTTGTTGGTTGTAGACGGTCAAACCTATGCAGCGTTACTCTATTACTTGACATGAGTTGAAGGTTTTTAAGGATAATGCGCAGATTTTGATAGTTATTTATTTATTACCGGAACTTTAACTAAAAACTATAAAAAGCTTTACAATGAATTTTCTGCATGACATATGAATACCCGCATTATCTAACAATTTAAGTATTTAAATATCTCACTTTTTATGTATTTGTTTATTATTTCACTTCTTTCGTATTGTTTAGGTAAAACCATTTTTCAAACGCTTTTCTTTGTACATATCTGTTCACATAAACACAAATTTTAATAGAATTTTTCGATACGCTTTGGAGATTTCAGATGTGCACCTGGCAAAGTGGAATAGAGAAAGAGATAGAACCTATTCAGAGAGATAGAAATAATAACATCCCCTCGGAGATTGGATTTTTTCTGTTTACCGAATAAACATTTATTCAACTGAGTCATGAAAATGTTCAGCGATTCTACTATTTTATATTCTTCAGTTCAGAATTAAAATATTCATGAATATTCGTTTTTTAATATCTATGTATTTCATAAAAGATTGTTTGTTAATTTTTTTTAAATTTCCATTCTTAGGAAAACCTTGAAACATTCGCAGCTTAATCTGTCGTCGGTAACAAAGAAATTTACTCTTCACAATATATTTAATAAGTAATTCCAAAATGGCCGGGTAGATAGATTTGATATATAACTTGTATAATGTGATTAATCGATTGGCAAATTGAAAAAATGGTATTATAAGAAATTTCAAAATTCAAATTAAATCAAGGTCATCTTAATGGAAGTGACAAATGCCCAATTGATTAGCGAGGAGAAGAGTGGTGGAAGATATGGAACCGATAGATGACGCACTTTACAGCTAGTGCAGTTTAGAAGCGTAAAGTGGGTATGGTAACCATTATTTGCATTTGTAGTTAAGAGTTTGTTTTGTTAAGAGATTTCCATGAAAAGTTTTAAGTCATCCACAAAGACACCTGCCATATTTTACACAGACCTGAATATTGTCTATATCTAAAAGTATGAGGAACAACAGAGGACCAAGGTTTTACCCCTGTGGAATACCTGAAAACGGTGGCAATAGTTTTGATTCATGTCCATGTAAATCTATCTAGGTACCTATTTAATTATTGTAAATTTACGCAAATATATCCGAGTAAAGCCAAGCATCCTCTTTACAAATATAATATAAATAAATTTAACAAACTACTCATATTTGTGTTCACATTTTTTAGGGCAAATTTAATATTCATATTCATCTCATTTATAAAACCTATAATTTATTTTGTTTGTGAGACAGTTTTTTATATACTGTGAAATGTACGAGTACATATGCAGAATATTAAATACATCTTAAAAACCAAATCGTTTCAAATTTTCATCTCCAATTTTATAATAAAATTATATGAGATTAACTAATTTTGATTAGAGTGTGTACGAAATTGTGATGAAGAGTTTATTTAAGTTACACCGCGTAAAGTGATTGCATCTCAACCGCCAAATCATTTCAAATCTCATTACATCATCAAAAGCATTGTTTTGCGGAGGTCAAAGATATATTTATTGATTGTGCTTTCTTCTTTGTATGGTTGGAGTGTTTGTAGATAGTCGTTCACTGGGACTACATCGGGATGCTGAGATTAAATTTGTCAGCCTTTGGATAGTATCAGGCGCCGCTTCGAGCGGCTTAGATGTGCCCTAGGGGAACTGGTAGAGTGGACATTCTTCAACAATGTACTCTGTGGTTTGTACTTGTTTACCGCGCTCACACAACCTAAGTCCCATTTGTGCACCATGTTCGCACGACGGCCGTTGCTGCACTGAATACGGTTTAATGTTGCAAGCACTCCTACGAACTGATAACTATGGTAGCTTTGATGCATTTTATTATGTTTATTTATTTATGTTTATTATTATTATGTTTATTTATTTTGCAAAAACAGTACATTGCAAAAGCGGTAAAGAATATTTAAAAAAATGTATTTGGCATAGTGAATATAATATTTGCATGTGGGACAAATAGGTTACACGTAGGTACACATAGATAAAACATAAATAATATTTCATGCTTAAATTCGTTGTAGGACGTATGGAAAATATCCACATTTCCTGGGAGGCAGTTAATTAACCTAGTGAGACATCCCAGGGGCATCAAATAAATAAATAAATCAACATTGGTAGGTTAGATCTACACCTGAAACAATTCAAAAACCTGCGTTGGCATGAAATTCTCCGGTACCTAGAATCCTATTTTATCAAAATGTCTGGTGCAGATAATAAACTGTTCAGAAGCTTATAAGCCATCAACACTATGCGACACCCCTAGAACAAAGGCTGCCGAGACATTTCCGAAGCGAGGGGGCCCGAATGCAGTACTCTTCATTCTTACATTAGTTGTGTAATTTGATTATTTTGGGGAACGATGCAAGGAAAGGTGAAGCGATTCAATGGAAGTGCGTCTACTTTTCGCAATCCGGTCATCTAGTGAAGCCTTGCCCAGAATATGGAGCAGGCTTGACGATGGAATCCTGTCAAACTATTGTCAATTTTTGCCGAATACAGAGTTGTACCTTCAATCCAAAAAAACTTACTTGATATAATCAAGTTAATAATATATAACGTAAGTATTTTTTGAACATTCTATTTGCGTTCATAATGGAATTGTGCTATTCTTTTCCTTTATTATTTTACCTTTCTTGACAGCTTTTTTCCCGCAAATCCCTTTCACAACCCACGTCATCCGTTAATATGCCATAAACCTGTTTGTTAATTACCTACGTAATTTAATTTAATTTTTAAGGTTTACAATACTCCCTGTTTTTTTTTCAAAGTATTTTTAGGAGCTATTTAACAAAGATAACGCTTTCAAAAATAGCAAAGTGTTTTGTATTATTAATTTGACGGCATAACAGTGCTGTTTACCACCGATAAGTCTTCTGATAATTCCGAGCACAGATAAAATAATGAAATCTACGATACACCTACGTAAAAGCGTTAGACAGGAAGCTCGCATGCCTGAAGGAAATTAATTCAAGGCGGCTGAAAAAAAGTTAATTCAGAGATTGTTTTCTATTCACCGTTGAATATTTAGTAGCTTTTCCAAGTGCGCACCCTTTTTTTCTTTCATAATAAAGTGTCTACGGTGGCAATTCCAAAGTTAATTCCATTTCTCGAATCGATTCCCGGAAGCCTTAATGGTTGACTGTCGCGAAATGTCTCCTAGTTACGCTGAACAGCCTGTAAATGGAAAAGCACCTGAAAGTTTGGTGAAGGGTGAAACCTGTACAAAAATTAAAATAATAAAAGAAATCTGCCATCAGCGCGGACAGGCAGTATCAATTTTCGCCATCGTATTTGTAAATGCCAGTTTTGCCATGGGGGTCATCAAAACTCTATTTACGTTAAGTTTTTCTTAACTTTTTTGTACCTATTTTTATTATTTTTAATTTTTCTGTATAAAACTAGTTACCGGTGCATGTTCAATGCCTGTCTGTCTAGGATTTACCTGCATCGAGACAGGCGTAGGAGGTACATAAACGCGTAAAAACATACGTATATAAATTCTAAATAAAATAATAATTGTGTAATTTAGGTTCGACAGGATTATATTATTTTATCTTATTTTATTTGTTAATAATAATTTGAGATAAATATACTAATGATGAGAGCAAGAATTATCAAAATGAATAGACAGATTATAGAAATAAAAGTAATATATGAAATGTAGAAATAATTAGAATTGTAGAAATTGATAATTTGAAAAGAATTAATTACCTAATTAGAATAATTGGAAGTATTATAGTAAGACATTAACAAATTAAGTATCTAATGGATTAAAATAAATGAAAGTATTGAACGGATTTAAAGGATTAAAACAGTTTTTTTTTACATTAATTCCACACAGGAGGTACTGAGGAAAATAATTTCCCTCAGGGCCTGTGTCATCTTTGAAGATGCTGTGTGGAGGGTCTTTTTGAGGAAAGGAAGGAGTGAATATGGGTCTTGAAAAGACCCATGTTGTAGGAGGGAGGATACTGACAGAAGCCGGCAAGTCGTTCCACAGCCTACGTTACGTTAGAAGAATGGTGAAATAATTAAAATAATTTTATCACGGTGAGTACAGACATGGTTGGGAATTATTATTTGATCTCAAACGCGGTCGCGGGACTCTAGCACATTTTTTATGATTGCCGATGCCTGAAGGCATGTGAATTTAAGCAAATATTAGATATAGGTACTAAAAAAGCCTAATTATTTATTACTCTTATATTGGTAAAGAATTTAGAATTTTATTTAGGGAAAAAGCACCATAATTAAGGCTAATATTAAAGTAAATCAAATTTTCCCGAAAGTATTTCGGACGATTTCGTGTTTTAATATGATAAAGGTGAATTTATTGCCTCAAGTGCTATTCACAAAAATGATTCAACAGCAAAAAGTTTTTAATCAAAATCCCCTATTTTTATCTTTCACCTCTTCACCCCTTCCCATACTAAATCATCCCTCAAATGAAACAAAAGTCCTTGAATCTTAATAGAAACCACCTGAGCGGGAAAGCCTGTGGTGACCCAAAATGTGAGTGGTTTTCTTAGCCTCAGTTTTCCGGAAAATCGATCTTAACATCCCCTCAAATGAATAATGTATCTTAACAAAAAAGGCAGCCGAGTAAATAAATCACCCTGTGAACGAGATCTGCCACTGGAAATGCAGACTGTAGCTGGGGTGAGTTGTGATATAAAAGGTGTATCTCTCTTTTTGTTTTTCTTTGAATGATATATTTTTGATGAAGATTTTCTTCTTTTGAGGGCATTTGGTTTTTAAACGAATTCACGATTCTTTTACCACCCCTTTCTGTTAAACCGAACCAAACAAACTTAAACCCAACCTGCCCGTCATACCGCATAGTTATAATACGCAATAGCCCAGGCAACGAAGGAAAAATAGGGGAAATAATTCATGTAGAAGCCAATTTTGGCACAGTTGTAGGGGAAGGTGTCCTTAACAAAATACTAAAAGTACTGGGGGGTGGGGGTGGAGCTAAGGGGGCGGGGGGGGGTTTAAAGGTCCCTTTTTTCAGTTTTTCGTTAATAACTCAAAAACTACTGCCTCTAGCGAAAAAGTGTTCAGGTACTAAATTATTTCCATAAAATTCTCTACAAAAAAGGTTCTATAAACTTTTTTGTTAGGATCAATGCTTAAGCAGATAGGGAGGGGGAAAAATGTAAAATTAAAAAAAAAACTGTTTTAATTTTTAAAAATGAAATGTTTGTCGGTAAAAATCAAACGCTTATTGTTAAAAAACCAAATAATTAATGCTTAGGGGTCGTCCATTAATCACGTGACTCTCGAAAGGGGGGGGGGGGGTTCGGAAAAAATCACCAAATATCACCGGGAGGGGGTGTGTAATGAGATATCACGTGTATTTATTTTTCGTGATAATATTCTGAAAATTTCAAAATACTTTGTACTAAAAAAAATACACGTGATTTTTGGGGGGGGGGTTAGTCTATAACCTCACCACATATCACCACGAAGGGGGGGGGTTTCAAAAGTTGCTAAAAAAACATCACGTGATTAATGGACGACCCCTTAGGGATGTACCTTGAACATTAAATTTCGTCGAAATCTAAACATTCATCGTCATCAATGCTGTCTTCGACGGGGGCTTCGTTCATACATGAGCCGAGGCAGCCGCAGGCACCGGAGCAGGCAATCCCTGCTTTGCGGCAACCGCAGCGCATCCCACACCCAGTCGTGCATCGGCAAAAGATCGTGTTCAAAATGGAGATGGGTGCCACAGGGTCGTTCGTGTTAACTGGGTTAAGGATCCCATCTTCTCCCTTGACCCAACCCCATTGGATGGGTAGTAGAGGGTTGCCTAGCCACTGTTGTATCTGTAAAAAAGTAATGAGACCAAGGTAAGCATTCATCACAAATTAATATTTGTAATAAGAAAGCAGTATTTAAAACTATATGCAACTGGATTTAATTACCTGTAGATATATTCTGAGCGAGTGTTGCTTTGAAGCTCCTCTGGTGGGAGGAAGAGTGGCCATGTCTGATTTGAGCTTCTTTGACGCTTTCAAAAATGCCGAGTACCGATGTTTGTTTAGGCTGTCTTAATGAGCAGGCGCTTTGTATACAGCCAAAAAAAGTTTCTCGCCAGCCTGTTCAATATTCTCAGGTGATGCTGAGGGATCAGAGAATATTGGTGAAATGTCTTGGGTGAGGCCAGGATTTTCTGTGAAGAGCTTTACATTTACATTCCCACTTTACACTTTCCATATATCGCCGAGGTGGTGTCGCATCCGGAGAAGCTATGGAGAAGGAGAATTGTTTTGGCGATTGGAAGCTGTTGAATTTGTGCACCGAAAACAATTTGGTCTCCACATTCCCACGGCCCGGCTTCATGAAATATATATTGATTGATGGTGGTGCCAATCCAATGAGGAGAACTAACAAGTCCACATCCTCCGCAACTATTGCTACATTTGAATGTAGAGCAGCTTCATCCAACCCACACCTCACAATAGTGCTATCAGCATCCCCTGTAGCAACAGTTGTTTTAATCCCGGCTGCTGCCATTTTCTCGCTGAGCAAGTGAATCAACCTTGTTTTGTTTCTTTCGAGCGGAGCAGAAGCAAAGGAGGCTCACAAAAACTTCCGTTGACATCAACTTTCACGAAAAAACGACCATCACCATTCAACAAGAACATTTTCTTGCTAACAGCTTCCAATCGCTAAAACGATTCTCCTTCTCCATAGCTTCTCCGGATGCTACACCACCTCGGCGATATATGTAAATAGTAAAGTGGGAATCGCTAAGCTCTTCACAGAAAATCCTGGCCTCACCCAAGATATTTCACCAATATTCTCTGATCCCTCAGCATCACCTGAGAATATTGAACAGGCTGGCGAGAAACTTTTTTGGCTGTATACAAAGCGCCTGCTCATTAAGACAACCTAAACAAACATCGGTACTCGGCATTTTTGAAAGCGTCAATGAAGCCCAAATCAGACATGGCCACTCTTCCTCCCACCAGAGGAGCTTCAAAGCAACACTCGCTCAGAATATATCTACAGGTAATTAAATCCAGTTGCATATAGTTTTAAATACTGCTTTCTTATTACAAATATTAATTTGTGATGAATGCTTACCTTGGTCTCATTACTTTTTTACAGATACAACAGTGGCTAGGCAACCCTCTACTACCCATCCAATGGGGTTGGGTCAAGGGAGAAGATGGGATCCTTAACCCAGTTAACACGAACGACCCTGTGGCACCCATCTCCATTTTGAACACGATCTTTTGCCGATGCACGACTGGGTGTGGGATGCGCTGCGGTTGCCGCAAAGCAGGGATTGCCTGCTCCGGTGCCTGCGGCTGCCTCGGCTCATGTATGAACGAAGCCCCCGTCGAAGACAGCATTGATGACGATGAATGTTTAGATTTCGACGAAATTTAATGTTCAAGGTACATCCCTAAGGGGTCGTCCATTAATCACGTGATGTTTTTTTTAGCAACTTTTGAACCCCCCCCCCCCCCCCCCGTGGTGATATGTGGTGAGGTTTTAGACTAACCCCCCCCCCAAAATCACGTGTATTTTTTTTAGTACAAAGTATTTTGAAATTTTCAGAATATTATCACGAAAAATAAATACACGTGATATCTCATTACACACCCCCTCCCGGTGATATTTGGTGATTTTTTCCGAACCCCCCCCCCCCTTCGAGAGTCACGTGATTAATGGACGACCCCTAAGCATTAATTATTTGGTTTTTTAACAATAAGCGTTTGATTTTTACCGACAAACATTTCATTTTTAAAAATTAAAACAGTTTTTTTTTTAATTTTACATTTTTCCCCCTCCCTATCTGCTTAAGCATTGATCCTAACAAAAAAGTTTATAGAACCTTTTTTGTAGAGAATTTTATGGAAATAATTTAGTACCTGAACACTTTTTCGCTAGAAGCAGTAGTTTTTGAGTTATTAACGAAAAACTGAAAAAAGGGACCTTTAAACCCCCCCCTCCCCCTTAGCTCCACCCCCACCCCCCAGTACTTTTAGTATTTTGTTAAGGACACCTTCCCCTACAACTGTGCCAAAATTGGCTTCTACATGAATTATTTCCCCTATTTGCTATTTTTTGGTCTTCGTTGCCTGGGCTACAAATTCAAAATTCAACCTTCGGGGCAATATAAATGTGGTGCAAGAAAATTACTTGCACCGTAGGTTAACACTGCAAAAATATTTGTGTAGTCGTTACTAGAACATCCAGTATTTTTTTATCAGCGTTCACGTTCTAACTTCTATAGCAGAATTTTTAATTACAAATGTCGATTTCATAGTTAGAATACTTTTCTGAAATGGAATTTTCCATGGCCCGCCAAAACGACTGATATCTGACGGGGTACGCTTGACGTCATACGTACTTCGGTTTTGTCGGTTAACAGTAAAGAAACTCCCTCTCGGGTCAGTATAAAATCAACTTAAGTATTTAGCAAGATTTCCAAAAAAAACCTGAATTCTTTTGACATAATTTGTATACCGCAGTGGTGACCCGTGAGCAAATCTACGCTGCGTAACTTAGCATAACCTTGTCCGCATTCTTAATGCATACGGTCGTCCGACCCTTGAGGTGAGTTCTGTCAGCACCCGCCAACCAATTACAGGGCGTTTAAATCGCTTATATTACGGTTTTAATCCGTTTTAAATGATGCTTTATAAATTCTAATAATAATAATATACAATAAAACTTATATTTTCGGAATAAGCTTTTGAAGATCTATATGAATATATTGTTTTAAACCATAATATTTTTCACTGAAGTTTGTTATTGCACATTTAAAAAATGGTGTATTTAAAAAAATTGCGTATGATAAATAGGATTTTAATTGAAGATGAAATATTGAATCTAATAGTTATGAATGGAGGCAATTAAGATGATGACGTGGAGATGAATAAACGAAGTTAATGTAAAATATGAAACCGGAATAAATAAATAAAGAAATTAAAGGGATCTATCTACATAATTATTTCGTCCTATTATCTTGGAAAATTTATGAATGTTAAAAAATATTAAGTTTTAACTCGAAATTCAATTTAATATAATTTCAGATTTTATAACATTTAGAAACTTTTTCAGAATATAACTACGTTAGGAAGATGATACTTTTATTAATTTTTAAACAATGTTTTTCTCCGGATGATTAAAAAAGACAAAAAAAAATAACTTCTGCAAGCTTCGTAGTTCTCAGCCAAAATGAAATTACCTGTAAATTATAAATATGTAGAAAAATTTACTGCTTTTTTGATTCGCAGCCCGAGCTTTATATTTCTTCTCTTAAATAAATATGCAACCACTGTGGCTTCTTGTCATAGAGCTATTAAATGTTCCTCGCCCACGTTTATTATAATTCACTAAGCAAACCAGTAAAATAACTAACACAATAAAAGCCTGCATACCTTAGAGAAGTAATATGATATAATAAAGCTGGTGTTGAAAATGAAAGTCGTTTAGAGCCATTCTCGGTATGGCCATTGTTCTGGGTGTTTTGACAAGCATGGCAAGATAAGCACTCCTGCGTCATAGCGTTGCTTATATTGTTTGTGCTTATTGCTTCTTACGAGTAGGGAATTAGAGCTCGAATATTGATTTGCAAAAATGAAAAGGTTAAAGCAGAATGATAAAATTATTTGTAAAATACCAATACTTATTTCGTATTAAGATGTCATTATAAAGAGTGATTTGTAGACTTTACCGACTGAATAAGTATATATTTACACAATATATTTATTGTTATTAAGTTTATTTTGTAGAACTCCATTTTAATTTTTAATTTATTTTATATATTTAATAATATTATTATTCAATGTAGAAGTAGAACTTGTTTATAATAAACCTTTTTTATACATTGAATAATACTATTATTAAATATATAAAATAAATTAAAAATTTACACAATACTTCAGTTACTAGAAACTAATGCTTATAACGGACTTTTTATTATTATTTTCAAGATTGATTTTAGGTTTTTAGTTTTTTTTTTATATTTAATAATATTTTTATTTGATTTATTTATAAACAAGTTCTGTTGTGTAGTTTTTAATATGCTTGCCAACTGTTACGTCTTTCGAAGGCATGATCAAACTATTTGTGATGCATTCGGCAGTCGAAATAGCCGTGATGCGTAATAATAATTACACACTACACAGTAGAACTTTTTCATAAATAATCTTTTTATAAATTAAAAGATAAGCACATTTTAGGTATTGCTTAGGTATTATTTTTATTAATTAAAAGATATCACACAATACAAAGCATGTCCAAACATTTGTCTTTCACTGTATGACATAATTCATTCATCTTTCTTTCCATTCCTCCTCTTATATTCCACGTACCAATTCGGCATTGCTCACGTTCCGTCTTCCTCTTTGCGCCACCGAAGGGATGGCGATGTGATGGATAGCGAGTCTCATCAACAACAGTAAGATTAAGAAAGGGACGCTCAGATGGTTTGGGCATTTAGAGCGAATGAACGAGGAAAGGAGTGTTAGGAAAATATATGACGCAAATATGAATGGTAATGACCAAGTGAATCAGATACTTGAGTCGGGCCAACAGTCGGAATAATAGAAGAGCATGTATGAGGCGATGTGTGACCGACTCAAGGAGTGTGTGCCAAGATCGAGTTGTTTGGCGGTCCGTCCTCTCTGACTACCCCTGCGGGGAAACGGCGTGATGGTTAGTTTATCACACAATAAGTGTTTAAAAGATATACAAAAGAATGCAGCACAATATCCAGTAAATAAGTTTCTTATGAAATAATTCATTATATTACGTCCAGGAAATATCAGCCACAGTACCTACCTACTCAAGTTCTGTTACAGTTGGGTAAAGTTATTAACAAGTGCTTTTTATTAAACAATGCCGTGAAGGCATTATAACTGCTCGGAGCCTTTGAGAACGGGACGCTTCTATGACGGACGGTTGGACGGGACGGTTGTTCAACGACTCGGCTGTGGAAAGATTTGCAGGCTTCTGTATTTTCTCCAACCTACAGTATGCTTCTCTTAAATAGCCAAGTTTACTCCCTCCTTTCCTCAATCTTCCATGCAGCATCTCATCATTCCAAGGAAATAATTCAATTTTCACGCATCGATCATACTCGCCGCTATTGAAATCACGAGACCCGCATCGCCAACAATCATTGTTGAATTTTCAAAACGTCTAAACAAGAATGCTCTAACCTCACTTACCACCAAACAGTTGATCTAGCTGTCATTTATATCCTACAATTCTTTGTTTTAAACTGTTTTGTTCCTGGTGTTAATTTAAAACACAAGCATTGTTACAAAATGTCTGACAAAAGTGACGCCATGTAGGCTGATCGCGGACGACTGTTCACAAAATGTCGGCAACGTGTGCCTGTGTACGAATATGTATAAATACTTTGGCAGTCGCCGAGATACTTGGATCGTCGAGTATCGGATACTTTCATATCCCAGTGGAAGAAGGGCCTTATTATAATAATTTCCTTCATCTCCCACTAGCACGAAACTCGATCTAAATTAATGTGTTAATTTTTATGTTTTTTTTATTACCATACTTTACTAGTAATACTTTAGGCTACCAAGTGCTACTATAACCTGTAAACGTTTTATGAGAGCAAAAAAATAACAAATTACCGAGTCTATTTTTTGCTCCGTCTTGAGACTATAAGGACCTGATCCTATTGACCTAGATGTTACGAGGTTAATTCGAGAGAGAAGATTTTAGAACAAAAGAACAGACTTTTGTGTTCCTTTATTTTGTAAGAAGAGGCCGGATCTTGTTTCGAGATAATATTGTAGGTCACACAATATTATCACGAAAGGTTTTCGGGTTACTTTGGGGACTAGGTCTGAATATCCAGCCTCCTTTTATATTCCTCTGCCTTTTTTCTCCCATTTGGAATGCATTAGAACAATAATAATTTAAAAAATATATTTACTTTATAAAGTAAGAAAATTTACAAAATATTTAGACTTGGACTGTCCTAAAACAGGAATTTCCTAGTTGGAATATGTCCTATTAATTCTATTAATATTATAAAGGCGAAAGTTTGTATGGATGTCCGGGTGTATTTTTGTTACTCTTCCACGCAAGATATATTAAATGGACTTTAAAAATTCTTTCACTAATAGTAAACTACACCATTGGCGAGATTGGCGAGTAACGTAGGCTGTATATAATGGTAAGCTCTGGCGTTATGAATAAGCTCTGGCGTTATGAAATTATTTATTTATTATACGTTTTCTTTCCCTAACAAAATCGAGTTGTTGCAAATGTCAGTAGAAAAGCAAACAAATTGTTGCCTTTTTTATATATGAATACCGCATAAGAGTCACCAACTGCTCCCGTTTGGAGCCAGTGAGACTATGGCATCCCCAATCGGGGTATGTTGTGAGGCTGAAGGTAGTGGGGTTGGGAAGGAGATGGGAAGAGGAAGGTAGGGGAGTACCTGGCTATTCAGATCTGGTCACCAAACACGGCTAACGCCATTTCAAGCAACATTTCAATTCTGAATGGTGGTCTTACACCAGGGCGATACTGAGAGTATCTTCCACTCTGGAACGTGCCGCAAATATACCATATATTATTTTTAATGAATTAATTGTGAAATACCACAAATTAAACAAATTGTTTGCGCACGCCGGGTTCAAACCCGCGACCTTCGGAGTGTGAGTCGAGAGCCTTACCTCGGGACCACGGAGGCCGTCTATATTAGGAAACGATGTTATTTTTTTTGTTAAAAGAGTGCTTTGTTGGCTTCGTAGTATATACCAATCTCTAAAAATGAATCGCCGAAATGTATGTATATGTATATGCCCATAACTTCCGAACGACTGCACCAAATTGGATAATTCTTTTTTTTGTTCGTTATTTTGTGTAAAACTACTGTTGAGTTCTGGCATTATAAAATTTGTATAAAAATTGTAATAGGTGGCACGCGAGCAGTTTGAGAACTGAATGCACCGGGAAAGAATGTGTGGAATACGAGAGTTGGGTGGAGCGGGGGGAGGGGAGGGTTTGCGGAGGGTGATGGGGGAGGGGTAGGAGGGGGGAGGGGGAGGAGGGTGGGGCGGAGGGGGTTTGGGTAGGGATAGAAGGGAAGGGGAGGGGTGTGGGAGGGTGGGGGAAGATGGGGGGAGGGGTGTCTGGAGAGAGGGAGGGTGAGGGGGAGGGGGATGGGGAGAGTGGAGTGGGGAAAGGGAAGGTGGAGGAGGCGGAGTGGGAATCCCCCTAATATCATGCGAGCGAAGCCGCGGGAAAAAGCTAGTGTACTATATTGGCAATATAAGTTACGAAACGGAACAATAGTATAATTAATCTATGAGGGTGATGGGGGAGGGGTAGGAGGGAGGAGGGGGAGGAGGGTGGGGCGGAGGGGGTTTGGGTAGGGATAGAAGGGAAGGGGAGGGGTGTGGGAGGGTGGGGGAAGATGGGGGGAGGGGTGTCTGGAGAGAGGGAGGGTGAGGGGGAGGGGGATGGGGAGAGTGGAGTGGGGAAAGGGAAGGTGGAGGAGGCGGAGTGGGAATCCCCCTAATATCATGCGAGCGAAGCCGCGGGAAAAAGCTAGTGTACTATATTGGCAATATAAGTTACGAAACGGAACAATAGTATAATTAATCTATTAAAAACTTTTTTTCACTTAATTGATTTCTGACCATAACCGGTTTAAGCCCGTTAAGGCCATCTACAAATTTGTACAATTATTCCTTTAATTATGGTTTATTTAGCATTTGGGGGAGAGTGGTTAACGGGGGTGGAACACAATGATTTTATTTTAATTATGTGGATTTTCTCTTCTTCGTTACGATGTCGTGTTTCACAACTGACCTGTTGTGAAATACAACATTCACTAAAGACTACCGTTCAGAATCGAATCGATGGTAGAATCGTTACCACACCAAATGTATTCCAACCTTCCTCTTCTCCTTCTACTTCTCTTATACATATCCTTCAAACTCTCAACATACTCTGATGGGGGATACCATGATCCCACTATGGACTTTTGGGACTCATCGAGGATACAGATTTCTTTTAGCACTTCCGTATTTTCAGTAGAAATATCTATTCACAAGAATTTTTCTAGAAACATTAAAATTTCCCATTATGATTATGGTCCATTGACACCACTTTTCTCTATATCGTGGGTGGCGTTGTTGAATCATGTTTGCAATAATTAACAATTTTATTTGTATCTGGCATTTTGTTTTCATCTCTAATTAGTCAAATTACCGAAAGAATTCACCGGATAAAAAAAAACAGTTTTTTCGTCAACAATGGACCGATTGTGAATCAAAGATAAATTAAGCAGGGTAATTAAAATTAATGATTGTAATTTGAGCAACAAAGGATTCGATCTACCGACTAATTTGATCCGAATCAAAGGTCAGAGAATGGACACTCAATCAAGCAAAAAGTATTGAGATTGTTTTATTCATATAACGACTCATGCATTGACTGTTTTTCAATAGTTGGGCATTTCTTAAGAATTAAAATCTCACGTATCATATTTATTTATCAGTTTTCTGAATTACACAAAATGATTAATTTATTTCTTAGAAAAGCATCATTCCATATGTTCCATCGTTCTAAGTACTCAATTTTGGAAGCGGGTATGGGTACCACCGCCCCGGGAATCATTTATTGGATAACCAACACCCCTGCCAAAGGTCACCCCTAGTGGTTCGCGACGTTTTTAGGAAGGATGCCCGGGTTAATGGGGTAAGGTTTTCCGGATCTTGGCGGCAGATATGTACTTCTGCCCACCAACTGCGTGGTAGGCCGGATCGGGAGAGACTCGTTGAGGAAGACTTGATCTCTCCACCCACCAAATGCATTGCGGCAGTGGGGGGGATAGATTTATACGTCCGTCAGAACATACTGATCTCCAGATTCCTGCCCACCAGTGCCCACACCTTACAACTTTTTCTTTTCCAGAACTTCCTCTCCTTCTTTCCTAAAGAGACCCTCCATACAGCATCCCCAAAGATATCAAAGGCCCTGAGGGGATTTTTTCCTCAGGGTCTCCTGTGTGGAGTAAATGTAAATAAAGGAATCCAATAAAATTATTATAATATTCTGTGTTCTATTTATCCAAAATACTTTTACCCTCGGTATTAAATTACATAAATGATAAATCCACCGAAGTGGTTGTAATAATTTCGAAAAGAATTTTGGCTCTTTAATTTGGTCTGTAATTACATAGGGACAATTTAAAAAAAAAACAATTAATGCTACTTTTATCAAAATATCTACTAGCAGATATCCATTAAATTACTTTGAAACTGGTAGAGTATCAATATATTACTGCCTTTCAAAACTTGCCTTACCCAAATAAAGAACAAGTTTAACCTTTCAGACCATTCTCAACAAAATCTGAACCCTGTCGAAATTTAAGTTTAATCAAAAAGATTATTAAGTATAAAGCATACGAATTTTACGAGCCTACTTGAAACTCCTAAAACTTTCACTTGAACCTAGCAACTTAAATATAACCCTCCACACCTGCGTCCCTTTAACGGCCCGTCATAAAACGGTTAGCCCTACGAACCTACCCTAATAATAATACTAGCTACTTGTATAATCTTGCTACCCCTCGCTTTGGTGGATACATCATCGGGGTACTTTTTGGTGTTATCGCCTATTATGGACCACTCCGTCTTTATAAAAGTTATTTCCACTGTGATTTTTCCTACTCATGGGTCCGTGTTTCTTTCCGTATTTTTTCCGGCACTTTCTGTCACATAAAATTCGACAGCCGAGACTCCAGCATTAATAAAAACTTCTAATAAATTAAGTTTTTTGTTCCGCAGCTTGCCTTATTTATGGAGTCGACTTTTCCTCATGAAGAAAACTCACCAAGGAGAAACTTAAAGAAACAACAGTTTGTTCATTTTATTTCCTCTGGAGAACGGAAATAATTATATGAAATTTCCGGCAACTTTGTAAACGCGGAGTATGGTATTTTACGTTATATGATATCATTATTTTCTATTCAATTATTATTATCACTTTCTAAAGTATCAAGGTGGATTAAATTGTGATTTTATATGTATTGGAACTACTTTTCTTTATTTATCGGGCAAAGATGTGTTGCAGAAACAAGTTACTGTTGGTAAAATTTATTTTTATATCAAAATATACGACGAAACTAATTTGGGAGATGTGGCACCCGTGTCCTGTTAGTTTATTATTAAGTTAGTTTTCAATGATGAGCAACACCTCTGCCACGTACCACCTCTAGAGATTCGATAGTTTGGTGACTTAGTAGAGATGCCGGGTTCATGGGTTGAGGTTTTCCCGGGTTTTGGCGGTGGAATCGGCAGCCCACCACACTCTCTTTCCTCTCTCCTGGACACAATGACTTCCAGATTACTACCCATCCTATACATTTTTTTCCTCTACTTTCTTTCCTAAAAAGACCCTCCACACAGCATCTCCAAAGAAGGCATAGACTGTGAGAGAAATTATCTCCCTAAGAGCCTGCTGTGTGAAGCTAATGTAAAAGAAAGTCAACGAAATTAACTGTGTGTCGAAAAGTAGGTAACCAGGATATAACTAATTTGTTTCATTAAATATTTATTTTTAAAAAAATCTTTAAATATTATCCCCTTACGACAAATTTATTGTTTTTTATCAATTAACCAAAATTTGAGTTCCCTGAAAAAAAGGAAAAAAAATGGCAGACTAGTCGTATTTTTACGTTGCAATAAGGTTTTAAAAATTTAAAAAAGATGGATTTTCTCGCCTTAAATAAATTGGAAAGTTCCAGATTCCCAAACAAAACTTTCAAAGCTCCAAGCGAGTTTAAAAAAATTAACTTTCGAAAGTAAAATATATGTTTTACTTGCGTTGTGCGAAATTCGAGTCCGTTCCACGAAATTATGGGAAGTTGGTATTTTTCTTTAAGTGCCTCAGAAAAAATGCTTGAAATGGAACAGTTTCTTAAGTAAAATGATTTTTTAATGTACCTAAATCGAAAAAAATCCTTCTAAGGCTCCTCAATTACTTGAGACACATCTTAAAGAAAAATAATTTTTAAAAACATTGAAAGCTTAACGAAAATGCATTTTATTATTTGACATTTTCAAACTTGTGGCCATTCAATATTTATTTCTAGATTTGGATCGACTTAAATCTCAATATTTCACCTATTGAGAGATTTTTAGTACCTAAGTGTTTACTCAGAAGTACTTACAAAAATTCTACCCTTGAGTGAGATGTTCCCTCATGTGGTCAACGAATGCCCGCTCCATTCATTCCCCGGCGGTGTTGATAAGGTCCACAGGGCAACGCCTGAGGCCTTGACTGGCTAGCAGACCTAGATGTCCCCCTCTGACCCCCACTATACAAAATAAAAGACTCAGAAATGCTAAATTTAAGTATACATATATTATGAAGTTAAACAATCAAATTTAGCTCACATGCATATTAATTATAGTCCTTGTCTTGGAATTTAATACCAATTAGTGAAATTACATTTCCTTCACAACAGTAAACTAGATAAAACTGGGTCGGTTCCCAACCCTTACGCAGCCTGTGTTTTGTACACCAATTATTCCTCTCGTTGACTCACACTTCTAATTCGCTCCCCTTATACTCTGATTTCACCCTGCACCTTGCTCTTACCTTGATCTACCCTATTTTCACCCCCTCTCTACCTACTAAGTCCCTTTAGCTACGCTTCGTATCAAATATGACCCTTGAACTGAAGCTACAAGGTAATATATCACGTGCAAAATACTTTACTCTTCTTGTAAGTCCTTGTTATATTTTACACTCGGAATTTAAAAGAATTATAGAGATCAGAGTAAGAGCTGATTCATAAGACTCTCATTTATTTATATGCGGAGAGCAGTTCAAAAATTTTATTTCTTTTTAATTTATTTTTCTCACAGTTTTTATGAAAGATACCTAACCTAATATAATATGCAATTATTCTTTTACGTACATTTATGCGATTTTAAACTAATTGTGGGAAATGGAAGCCCACAAAGGCGTTTCCAGTCTATGGGTAAATATTACTACGAATTTAATGTTAATTCTGGTAACTTAAGAGCATGAAAGTGAAAGTATACAAGGTATTAAGGGACGTACTTGACTTACTTTAACCAGTGATTCCTGATATTAACTGGAGCAAAAAATGTAATTGAAAATTTTGATGTCCGGTGACTTTTTTAATATTATAATATGTAGATAAAATATGTAAGTAATATAATACAACCAAACAATATTTAAAATAGTAAATCTCATCTAAATTGGCATTGTAGTTAGCGGAAAAAGTTGATTAATTCGTGATGAAGGACTCGGATTGAATTCGCGACGCCTGTGTCTGGGAAACTAAACTCAGATAAAACTAAACTCAGTAAACTCGGATACTGAATATATCATAAGTTTTTGTATTTATTTTAGTAAAAAGATGTGAAAACGTTGTCTTGATATTTTTTATTCTATTTCGTCATTCTGAAGAAAAAAAAATTTTAATGTAGATTCGGAAAAAGGATGTGCCTAACAAAGTGTGAAACAAGATTGGGGCAAGCAAAATTTATCTAACGCAATTCCTATACGAGTGTTAAAGAATTGATTAAGAAAAAAACTGTGCGAACATTGCCCAGTCTTTTTTTTGATATCTTAAATCTTGGGAAAGTGGAACTACTGGAAACCTTGTTTAGAAGGATTTTTAAAGGTTGGAATATCATTGAGAAGGGTAGAGGAGTTTGTGGAAAACCTGGCTAATTAGAAATGGTTACTATCACAACTGTGCCTTTAAGCAACATTTTAAATCAATGTGTTTTCTTGTCGGGGTGATACTGATGGAATCTTTTGGGATCTGGAAAGCAAAGGGAAATATTACGTTAAAGTAATAATAATAATTGCCTTTATTCCAGGATGTGGGGAGGTAAGTACAACCCACACAACCCATTTAACCACTCGAGCGATCACGCGAAATAAATAAATTTGCCTCCATTTCTCGAGATTTCCCAAAAGGTCATTTATTTTATCTTTCGTCAACATTAAAAAAATCATACCTCCAAATTCTAACATGGAGACATAAAAACTTAGCATAGTGCAATATAGCCAATGAATTAACCTGTATTTTACCATTTATCTCATAGTTGTAGGATTTATAAAAAAAATCGTAAGGCATTGTTCTAAAATAGTCCACAAAGTTCGGATTCGCGACATCATAATAGATAAAGCTTCGTGTTAAAATAAACGGCTGACCAAGGAAATGTTCTAAATAATTACAATAAATGTTTTACGAATTATAGGAAAAAGTGGTCCATTTTTGGACCACTATCAATCTCAGGAAAATAAAAGCAGTCCATTTTTCGACCAAAATCGCTCCAGTGCAGTGGATCGATGTACACAGTTACATACAGGTAAGTAAAAACATATAATGTAAACTTAAAACATAATATTTTTACAGCATTTTTATTTTTTGTGTCGAAATTTTAATCAATGTCCTCTGGATTTGGCCCCAAGGCACTTAACACTTAGATGCAGATGTCATCAATCATGTTATTTTTAGCCAGAAATCTATGGAATCGTTCATACACACAATAATTGAAGTAAGCATTTTTAATGATTTAGCGTGTTTGAAATAACTGTCTCGGATAGGTAGATGAGTGTTTATTGTTAAGAATATTAGAGAAAAGAGTATGAGTGTGTACAAAAATTGCATGGTTGACCAATTGAGTAAAATTATTTCGGCAAGTAAAGCATCATTCGTCCTCCGAAATGATCGAAAGACAAACGTTCAACATTTTGATAACCCTGTTGCGCCAGATTTCTCATATTTTGTCCCGTTTTATAATATAACCGTTTAGGGATATGCAATAGTTTCATGTTCCACTATTATTTGAATTCAATGATTCAATAGATACAACATGTTTATTGCGTTCAAATCCCTTTGACTTTGCAGATTGACTCGCTTTGATATCAGAAAACTTTTGATGCATATCTCAGAGCAGAAATATTTTGATTATGGATTTCAAAGAACCAGGTCACTCTCCATTTCTATCTCATTTCCTGTGAAATTCACCAATCCTTCATTATCTAGATGATTCGCTTTCTAGGTATTGCTGATCAACATATTTACTTATATCTTTATTCCTTTCTTTTGTAAATATTTATTAAACATAATAAGTGGACAAAAATTTAACTTTTTCATGGAATAAATAAAATATTTTGGGAATCTACATTTATATATATATAGAAGATTGACACCTTTTTAAGGAACGTAATGCCAAATAACATGATAACTTTTTTTTGTAATTGCCGGTAACCCGGGCGTTTATTAACATCAATAATTATTTACAGCTATGTGCACTACCCGACCCACTAGACAAAATCTGTTCTGAGCCGGGTAGCAGTATCATTATTACATAATATATCAATAAAGATAAAAGTAAATAAAAATACAAAAGATAATAAATAAAAAATACAAAATACAAAAGAAAAACTAAAATAAAAATACAATAGGTTACCTACATAAAATAATCTAAATATAAAATATTACAAATATATATAAAAAATTATACATGATAAAATTACACAGTTTTATTACACCTATTAATATTATTACACTGCCAGATATAACACGGGCGGAATTAAACATACTACTTATATTACACCGCCTGGAATTTACACACATCAAAAAAACCTAACCCGACTTTTGTTTATTTTCATTTTTTTTACATTAGCTCCATACAGGAGGCCTAGAGGAAAACAATTCCCATCTGAGCCTATGTCAGCATTGGGGATGCTGTGTGGAGGGTCTTTTTAGGAAAGGAAGGAAAAAAAGTTCTGGAAAGGAAAATGTTATTAGGGGTGGGTAGGAATCTGGGGGTCAGTGTATCCAGGAATGAGATATATGAATCCATCGCTCCAACTGCGGTGCAAGGTGATATTCCAAAAGAGTACGGCTGGAGAAGTCAAAGGGACTCCCTCAACCACTCTTTCCCGATCCGGCCTGCCCTGCGGCTGGTGGGCAGACGCATCCGCCGCCAAGACTCGGACAAACCTCACCCCATGAACCCGGGCACCTCTTCCAAGTCACCAAATCTAGCGAACCACTTGGGGTGACCCATGGCAGAGATGTTGGTTATCCATACCCGCCTCCCAAATTAATTTAGCACACACAACTCTAATTTAAACAATTAAAAAACTGTTTTTTTATCACGTGCAGTTCTAGTAGGTGTAATTCTTTACACGTGTAATTTGGGCTACTTGTTATTTCGACCGTGTATAATTCTGTGAGTATAATATTGGTAGAGACGTGACATTCATGGCTGTGTGATTTCTTCCTGACACCAATGTTGTTATTATATGTATTTAAGCCTGCAGAAAAGACCGTTTACTTTTTTTAATTCATGACTTGTTGAAATTTTACGATTATTATAGATTACATACGGAGACATTAACGAATGTAATGTTGGTTGCCATCGGTTTCCATCTTGGGTACGGGAAATTTAAACAGGTTGATCCTTGTTTTGCTAAGATACCCCTAACTTCAAGTTGCGGTGAAAAGTCTTGTTTAGTCTGCAAGTAGTAGCTCATTGGTAGGGGAGGCTGTCAACCACTTTCATTGCCACTTAAGTAGGTTCTGGGAGGATGGCGGAATTCCCCAGAGCCGCCTCATATTTACATATCGCATTAGACATCTTCCATCCACCTTATTTGCCTAAGCTAGACACCGCGGTACAGTACTCACTTCCCAGTGTTTATGCGGAATCTACAGAATACTTAGTTATAAGTCTTCAAAAAGAGCGCGCGCGTTTTACTGCTCCCAAGTTTAAGACTTTTATATTTTGGTTCTAAGGCATAAGAAATGGGTGGAACTGCAGAGCAAAAAAACATAAGGTAAGAAGTTCGAAATTAATAGGTAGGTGTCAAGGCATTTATAATGTAAATTGGACTATCTTGCTCTTTCACTTCAGCAAAACCAGCACTTTATTTAATAATGAACTCATTATTAATCCAAAATAAAAGGAATTAACTATAAAAGTCTGCCGTCGTGATTACAGGTAACAATAGTTATTAAAGACTATAATATTATTTTAATAATGAATACAACATAATATTTTTCGCAAAATAGCAGCTGTCTGAAATAAAAACCACATTTTTATGTGTTTTTTTTACTTTTAGAATTTTTTTTAAAATAGTAAAAAATTTAATTTTGTACATGTCACATAATATATAGGTAGTAGTGTTTTTCGTCATCTTCTTCGATTCGGTTTCCTAAGTAAGGCTTTAGGAAAGGAGAGAGTCAATGGTAGATGACAATATATTGAACAGACTTGGAGATATATGGAGAAGTCCCAAAGCTGTTTCAATACTTAACAAATTTATAATGCACGACAATATGCATTCTTGACAATATCCCTTCTTTCCTAATCAGAACCGCTACTAGTATTGTTATTAAATAGTGAAAAATTTATGGAGGAAAATTGTACAATACCATTTCAATTAGTTATCGTTGGATTGAATCTCATTTCTTGATAATGAGGAACTGCTGTGAAATCCGTTTCCGAAGCAAAATAAAATTCAATGCTAGTTTTTTTAGCTTCGTTTAAATGGAACCAATATGATTGTAAGGTGATACATGCGATTACCAGATTACGTCAAAAAGGTTGTCAATTTTCCGCAATTCCGCTGCGATCCGGATATGATGACATCAGAAACATTGTTTTGTGTTTATTATTTAGTAATTTTTCAAATTTAATACAGTAAAACCAGGCAGAGGTCATGTCCACGTCATAATGGACATTCGAAAAGAACGTAGGTAGTGGTAACTTGCTTTTTTTATGGTGACCATGACCATTCTTGTATAATTGTCGGAACCTTTTAAATATAATATTTTTACATAACACTAACGGTAATATCAATAAATACCTATACCGATGATTCAGACATAAGTGCTAAATTTTTATTAATTTATGAGAATATAATATTTACTTCAGTCGAAAATGAAGGTACATCTGAAGAAATAATTATGAATATTTATATTTTATAAAACTGTATCGAAATAAAATTTAATTAATTGACGTTTTACAAATAATTAATTAAAAAATCGTTAAATTACATTTTAAGAAAAAAGAAAACAAAAGGTAAGTAAATTTATTATTTTTCAAATTTCTACATTATTCAAAAATGGGCGGTCGTCTGACCATTTCATTACGTGACATATGAATTCGAAATGTTACAAATTTAAAATTAATTTGTCCTGGACAGTATCTTTTATCTATCTATCCATCTATCTTCGATATAAATAAAAATGAATCGCCGAAATGTACGCGCATAACTTCCAAACGAATGGACCAAATTGTATTTTTTTTTGTGGTTGTTATTGTCAGGACAAGTTTTGTATAAAACTACTGGTGAGCTCTTGCATTATGAAAATTGTATAAAAAATTGCAATAGGTGGCACGCGAGCTGTTTGAAAATTGAATGTACCGGGACTGAATGCATGGAATGCGGAAGGGGGAGGGGAGTGGGAAACTCGGGTAAAGGATTCGCGGGAGAGGGGGAGGGGAACCCGAAAGGGGGAAGGAAACCTGGGAGGGGGTAAGGAACTCGGGAGGGGGGTTCGCTGGACGGGGGTAGGGGGGGAGTAGAGTGGAGAGGGAAGGTGGAGAGAAGGCGGACTGGGAACGCCAGAGGGAAAGGGGACGCGGGAGAGGAAGGGGAGGCGGAAGGGGAAAGGACACGCAGGGAGAAACAATTTCTTTATTAAATGGCATAACAACACAACCGGGAGCCAGCTTTATTTTATAACGATAATATCGTTAATTATTTTTACGGTAAAATTATTAACGAATAAGAATGTACCTAATATTAAATGTCTACCGAATTTTATCACCGTGGTGTGGGCTTTATGAAATAAAGTATTTTATTAAATATTATAAAATCGTAAACTTTATGTACGAATCCTGCGTGTTCGTTACTTTGAAATTGCCCTAAATGTTACTTTTTCAAGTCAACATTGGATATTTCTACACGTTGTCTATGGCCTACTTGATAACCACAGAAGCAAACATATTTTTAAACTGTCAATTTTTAAGTGCAATCAGCTGATTTGGAATATTTTGCTCGAAGTTTTTTTATAGATATTTGAGACCGCGGAGTGTCAAAATGAAATCCACTTTTTAGTATATTGAAATACATTTAACACAAAGTAACTGTATAAAATTAGTAGGATACGTTCATTGTCTACAATTATCAATAAGAATTTACGTGATTTTTGCTTTATTTAACTAAAATAATCGTTTTACAAATACACCCTAAATGACAATATCAAAATCAGACTACAGCTTTATAAACATTAGTGATCTAACATTGGATATTCATCAACATGTTTTTATATAATGTAGTAAATTAAGATACAAGGTTTTTAATAAGATAAAAATCATAAGAATACGTATTACTCACCTTTTAGAATACTTGCATGAATGTTTTCGAGTTTCGCATTTCCATTCTGACAAAATATACCATCTGACAGCTGGCTTTGATTCAGGTTTACTGGATTAAAACTTTTCTAAACTAGTTGAAATTTACATGTATATCTTTGTTATGAATCCTTCTAATTGATAAACTACAGTTCAAATGCACACGTCAAGTAATTAGGTCAATAATTATAAAAATGAACACAAAGATCGGGTGAAATTCGAAATTTAAATTTTACTTCGTAAAATACGTAAAAAAACCACTAATTTTTAATTTGCACGAATTGAAAACACGTTAAATAGATTGATAATTGATTTGCGGGAACTGTCGTATGTAAACACTTAATAAAAATCAATTAAAACAATCAATATAATTGGTCAATTCATATTGAAAATGTATGTAATAGATTAAGATCCATATTAGGGAAATTTTATCACCTAAAAAACTTTGTTAATAAAAATATATTTTACTGTATATATAACGCATTAGCAGAATCAATTATAGGATACGGAATAAATAGTTACGGATTAACGTACAAAACGTACTTAAATAAAATAGAACAAATACAAATCCGTTTCCTAAAATTGATATCAGGCAAAAAAAGAGTTCAATTATGTGATGACGATTATAAAAAAATGTTCTCCTTGTGTAATGTGCTCTCTATAGGTGCATAGTAGGGTAGATTACCAATTAACTCTAGATGAATTCTGGAATACAGAATTCAAAAAACCTGTAAACCATAACTACCCCACTAGGCATAGAGAAGCAGAAATGTTTATTATTAATAAATCTCAAAATGTATACGGTGATAGAACAAAAAGGCATAAAATTCCGGAAATATTTAATGCATTACCTGAAAATATTAAAAACGAGACATCATATTCAAAAATCAAAACTAAAGTTAGATCATTCTACTTCAATAGAATATGAAAACTAAAATATTGTATAAAAATACCTAAATCTATGAAAAACAAATAATATTTTGATCGAATAGGTATAGATCTAGACCTAGTTCTTTTAACCATTGTTCAAAATAAAATTTATGTTACAATAAGCATTATAATAATTAGTTAAGTATTTTAATATTAGTATTATATTATTAAATAATTACTAAATATGTATTAAACACCAAAATATCAAACATTTTATATGTTGTAAGTAAATAAATAGGAAAAATGAGAGATTTCTTACAATCAAACTGATCGATCAGTTTTGTAAGATTTAAGTAAGAGAAATTATTGTACAATTAATAACTAAATAAACATATTTAAAAAAAAAAAAAAAAAAAATAACATCATCACAGCCAACAAACGGCTGTCATTTTAACCTAGAAATTTTTGTCAACAAAACAAGATACGTGCTTATGCATATATCTATAAAGATAAAAGAAGACGCAAAAGAATAGAGACATCTGTGTCAAATCCTATAAAGGATTTTGTCAACTACATGATTATGCAAATTACAGATCGCGGGAGTTTTAGAAAATATTTAAAAATAATTTTTAGTGCAACTAGGGAGAATCTTCCGAAATTCGGAAACTTTTCAGACTTACACTTTGTAAGTGGTTCCGAAATTCGGAAAACATCGTTCCAATGGTTAAGGCAGCTTCCTAAAAGGGACTCTACATGACGCTACAATATGCGCTGCACATTAAATGTCGGCGGCACGTGCGCTGTGAGGCTCAAAAAAATCATCAAAATACAATGAAAAACGAAGTTTATGTATTTTTTCATTATACTTTGTTGATTTTTTTGTAATCTCAATCTCAAAGAGTATAGATAAGTTTGAAAGAAATTGAAGAGATTTTTTTTATAGGTATAGTTTACTAAAAAAAGTGTGACTCAAATTTATAAAAAAATGTTCCCTTATTTTTAAGCTTTTACATTGAAAATAAATATCTTATAATTAATATTTCTTTTATTTCAATGCAGCCATTATCACCTGACTATAATCAGTCAGAATAACACACAAAATGTATGCTATAACAACAATTTAATCAGATTACTTTTGGGGTTCTAGGCAACCCCGCGCAACACCATTCGTTAAAAAAAGATGCGACGGGCGGAGGGTAAACCTTACAAACATGCAAAACACTTTCTAATAACGCGTTCAGAAGTAATGTTGTGGTAAAAATAATATTAGATGTCAGTTCAGTATCAATGTCAGTTTTCATCTTACGTTTGCATCTTACTGTATTTAGAAATTATTTTTGAATTAACGAGAAAAGTTTGAATAGTTGATACTAATAAGTCCAACGTAATCGACGTAAAGAATACGCTCTAATACCTACAGTACTTTATCTTATGTAATAAAAAAGTCATGTATTTTACCAGACGTTCAAAACTAATGTTTTTGTAAAAACTGTACACGCACAACTTGTACGGTAGTGGGTACAGAGTCCAAAAAAACGAAGGAAATTTGTTGTAGTTTTTTGTATTTCTAATGTAAACTACTTTGGGCGTCAAGCACTTGCTTGACGCCCAAAGTAGTTTAATCTTAATTTTGAAGCAGGAAATTTATACCATCTTTTTTTTTTCAAAATTTAATGTCTACGCAAGCTCCATTTTTAGCAATTAAAATTTCATCACGCAAAAAAAAGAGAAGATACCGGATAGTTTGCTCCTCGTTTTCTGTGTGAAAAAAAATCATTCGAGTAACCAGGCACTTTATAGAAAAATAAATAGAAAACATACTGATATGAGCATGAAGAATGACCCAAAACCCCGTCACTGGAAAAACGCCAACGGCACCCGTCACGGCTCGAGTCGAGCTACGCAGTGTAGTTTATATTATAATAAAACAAATATACAACTTTATTTCACTTAATTTGGAATAAAGTTTTATATTTGTTTTATTATAATCCTTAATATTATAAAGGTGAAAGTTTGTATGGATGTATGGATGTTTGTTACTCTTTCACGCAAAAAATATTGAATGGACTTTAAAAATTCTTTTACTAATAGAAAGCTACATTATTTGCGAGTAATATAGGCTATATATATTAGTAAGCTATGGCGTTATGTATAAGCTCTGGCGTTATGAAATTATTTATCATACGTTTTCTGTCCCTAACAAAATCGAGTTATTGCAAACGTCAGAAGAAAAGCAAACAAATTGTTGAGTAGAGTAGCAATGGGTAGAGAGAGTTCGGCTAAAGATTTCTTCCTCAACCGATCTTTTTCGCTCCGGCCGCCACGCAGTAGGTGGGCAGACGCATCCGCCACCAAGACCCGGACATACCTCACTCCATGAACCCGGGTTTCCATGCCAAGTCACCAAACGTAGCCCACCACTTGGAGTGATGTACGGCAGAGGTGTTGGTTATAGAATTCACTGTTCTCGGGGAGGTGGTATCCATAACCGCCCCCCAAATTGGCTCCCAAAATAACGGGAATGCTCTTGTATATAAAAATCAATATTTGTTTTTTCGTTTTTTAAGCGCTGCCATACCGTTCATCCGATTGCGGTGAAACTTTGGTGATTTGTTGTGTGCGAGCCTGCGAAGGTTACTGTGTATAATAATAAGCTCTGGCGGTATGAAATTTGAATAAACGAAAATGTGTGTATTTTATATATTTTAGCGGCAGGGAGAGAAGGAAGGAGGGGGAGGGTAACGAAGAAGGTAAGGTTCGCGGGGTTCGAGGTGACGAGGGAGAGGGAAGGCGCGGAAGGTGGAAGGGAAACTCGGCAGGGGAAGGGGACGCGCGGGAAAGTAAATGGAAGGAGACTTTTTATTTGCATTACATTGCAACGCATGCCGGGTACCAGCTAGTTAAAAATAAAAGTACCTGCTTACCTGTATGCTAGCGGAAACATACCCACATTTTTCATGCATATCTTGTTATATTATCTCATGCTAGAGTGAGCTTCTCATGTTGTCTGCCATCTTGAACTAACGCTTTCTTTGTAGGCAAATTTGAAAGGAAACCGATACAATTACACTGGAATGTAGTGTCAATTTCCTTTGAGATTCGAGTTAGGTTGACAGAAACACCTTTTGGTTATTATAGACAACACGGTGTTTTAAAAATACTTTTTTAATGGGAAATTAATCTACTGTGAATTGCAATGTTGTGATACAATGTTTATGTTAAGGTACGTTCATATTGATCAAGTAGTAAGTCAAGTAGCGAGTACACTCGCTACTTGACTCGCCGAAAACCGTTCGTATTACTTTCAATTAGAGTACATTTGTGGCCGCCGCCCGTTGCAAGATGACGGCGGATGACGGGTGCTATAAAACAAAGTAAATACGCTAATTATGTTTATTTTAATGCTTATTTTAATGTTTATTTTAGAAGATGTGGAAGAATAAATTAGTAAGATGAAAATAAATAAACTATGGACACGAAAAGAGATTAATAACAGCATAAATAAACAAATTTAGGGTAACATCTTCGCTCTATCACCACGACATTTTCGCGCTTCACAAATGAACACTGCTAAAACGGTCGGTTCGCAGCTGTCAGTGCGCAGGGACGCATAGAGGGGGTACTTACTCGCCCGAAATATAGAACCAAATGGATTGAATCTACTAAAGGGCTGACTCACCCACTCTACTAAAGTTCCGGTGTTAGGACGCGTTTAGTTACTACTAAACTCTCCACTCGACTAAAATACTTGCTCAATCAGAACGGGACTTTAGTCGAAGTACCTGCGAGAGATTTTTTGGTTCTGATAAGTCAATTTATAAAATTGCGTTACATTTAATGCCAATCGAACAAACAATTTGAAATTAAAAGTTTGTAGTTTTCTTTTCCCAATTTTTAGTTCAGGAGGTTCACAGTACTGTAACTGGCAAAACTAGAGGATTTGGGTTCGTGTCATAATTGCGACCGTTACATTTTTATTATCTGTGTATGTCTCTAACATATATATTTTCATCGAGAAGGGTTGCTATTTTCTTCGTCTTACATTATATATTTATTTCATTAAATAACTGTGTTATATTACATTCAATTCATATTAAATAATCAAACATACTAATTTTGTTCAATATCGGTGATGTGCGTTATTCCAGTATTGTTTCATAGTGCTTTCTCACAGCATCGTACCATCCCTAGGATTTTCTACGTCACTCCGCAGTAGTACTCCCATCTCTGGCTGAAGCCATTGAAGTAATAATCATGTACAGAAACCGCATATACTTTAATAGTACACAACTGCTAACCCTGCACAAATCCCTGGAGCACCAAAATTCCTGAAAAAAAAACCCTCGACTCTGCGGAAACGGGCGGTTCCGAATTACGATCATTGAACAAATTTTTTAAGAAATATACGTACATTATTATTATATTAAGTTTGAAGTCTGAAACACTATTTTCACAATTATTTCTATTTATTTAAAATGATGCCACAAAGTGAATTTCCAATTAATGAAAACATAAATCAAAAATCATTACAAGCAAAAAAATGGTTTAGAGTTATGTCTTAAAACCCTGACAATTCTGAAATTTCGTGTTTTGTTTAGCTTGTGATTCACAATTCTAGAAAATGCTTCCCATGAGCGTATTGCACTAAATGATTGCACTTTTTAATTTATTCCACAGAAGCTACAAATCTACAAAAACTAAGATGTTCAGAAAGATTCTTCTAACCTATAAAGTATTACTCAAACAATTTTTCGTTATAAATGGGCTAAATTACGTTAACACATAATTTTCAGAAATCACTTGACCCACATAATATCATATATTAATTAAGCATCTCTGTTAATATGCCTATCTTCTTCGGATAGCTTATGTTACTGTATATATCCGTTTACATGTACAGTCCTCGCTACTTGCTTACGGAAGGTGATACTCCGTTTGATACCAGATATTCTGACATTTGACGTTACACCTGAGGTGTCTTCTATACCCAATTATAGACTCTGTAAATAATAGCATAGCGGCGCTGCAGGCTGGAGAATGTTTAGTGTGTAATAAAATTGTGTTTGCTTTTATGTACAGAAGTTATTTCAATGGGGAGTTCAGCATTAAAAATTTGTATGAGCACAAAATTACTTACCAGTTTTTGTTTGAGTATTATATTAATTTATACATTTAGCGACTTTACTGCTACCGCCATAGCCATCGCAAATAGAAACAACTAGTTTTTGTTACGTTAATTGAAAATACACCTAACTGTCGAAATATGAAGCAATAAATTATGTGTTCTAATTATTCGGTCAATACGATATTAATTAACTTTAAGTGGAGAGGATCTAGTATATTCAAGTACGTAGAATATACCATAATTGCTACAATTTATTGATGTATTTATTGGTGGGCCGTAAACATTTGCACTTTTGTAAACGTGCTAGCTTGGATTCCGAACAGGGGAGGAGAGCGGGCCACTTATGCGAGGCTCCTCCCTTCTTGGAAATTTAGCCACAATGGAATGCTTTACGGGAGAGCAACGCGCTTTCTGGGTAAAACAATTTTACAAAAACATGATTTTATTCTGTTCAACAATAATTCTATTTTGTTTTACAAAACAATGATGCACGATGCCTATTTAGTTTGCATCAACAATTACAGAGAATTAATCAGTGCCCAAGTATTAATTTAATAAAATCATGGTTCAAAAACTTCGAAGAAATCGGCACGACTCTTAATCGAAAACAAACAGGGCAGCCGTGGAGCAGGAGGGGCGAAGAGAGATGCTTTGGCGATAGAATTTTTTCAACCATAGTTGCAGCAGTTCGTTGGTTACAATAATAGAATTAGGTGCAACAAGATGATGCAACTTGTCATATACCTATACTTCCAACGAGAGAATACCCATCGTAAAAGAAATATCACCTAATAAACTGATTTCGCGCAGAGGAGATATTCCATGACCTCCCCGCAGCCCGGATCTAACCCCAGCTGATTTTTTGATGGGATATATTTGTTATATTTCGAGTCTACGCAAATAAACCAGCGACTATACTCCAATTAAAGGAGAACATCCATCAAGAAATGGTCAACATACCCCGAGATTCGTGTCGAAAAGTTTTTGAAAATCAATGTGCCAAATTTGAGGAACGTTAGCGGCGAGATAGCGGCCATTTTGACGAACATGTTTTTACAAAATAATTTTTCAGCGTATTTTTGTTCTTATCAATGATCATTTATTTAAATACAATCTGTATTTTTTTCATGGTTATTTCAAAAGTGTAAATGTTTATGGCCCACCCTATATACCTATACCTATTAAAAGGGACCTATACCTATTAGTGTAAGTTATTTTGTAATTAAGTTTTTCATTTAAATTCTATTTGATTTAATTTTAATTGTTTGATTTAGTCTTTTTTATTTAATTTAAAAAAATATGTCTTTTTTTTTTTTTTTTTTTTTTAATTTATTTATTGCAACATTTATTATAATTACAATTTTTATTTTTTTTTACTACCCTTCCATTTAAAGCATTTGCTTGTGTATGGAAGGGGAGTGTACATAAATGCTATTAGTTATTAGTTATAAGTTAGTACTTAAATAATTAATTGTACATAAATATATGTGAGCTGCAGTATTTGTTTGATAATGGTGTGAATTTTTTTAAAAAAAGAAAGAATGTAATGGAAAACTAAGGATATTTTAGTAATTAGTAATTAGTAATTTTTTTCTTAAGAATATTTTTAAAATGTCTCTTGACAGAGAGCAGTATTCGGGTTTTATCATTAATGCTTCTGATTTCTTCTGGTAGACGATTGAAAAAAGTTCTTCCCTGGTAAGTATAATGATGCTGTGCAAAAGACGTATTTAGTTTTGGGCATAGAAAAACATGTTTAAGTCGAGTTCTGTTTTCATTTAAAAATGGATATTTATCTTTTTCCTTTATAATTTGAATCAATGAATTTTTAATATATAAATCTTTAAATGTGGGTACTTGAAATTCTTCAAACAGGCGTTCTGTTGGGTAGTCTAAGGATTTTTTTAATATAATTTTAATAATTGTCCTTTGTACAATTTCTATTGGAAGAAGGTTACATTTATACGCGGATCCCCAACTAATAATAGCGTATTGTAGAGTGGATTGAACTAAGGCATAGTAGATTAAATATAGATTTTTTATCGACAGAAAATTTCTAATTCTTAAAAATATATATATTATTTTCTGATTTTGTTTACTACTTGACATATTTGTTCCTTCCATTTCAGATTTTTGTCGATAATTACTCCGAGATATTTAATTTTATTTGTTGTTTTTAATATTGTACAGTTTGATTTGCAATAATTTTGGCTATGAATTTTAGTATTATCGTGTATGACAATGTTAAAAATTTTGGGAGCATCGTTTGGATGGATTGCAAATGGAATTACAAATGTCTTTTCACTATTTAGTGATAGTAAATTAGTGTCGAAAAAATTCTTAAGCGTGTTGATGTCTTCTGTGGCCTTTAATTCTACATTTTCCCAAGTCTTTTCACTTATTATTAATACTGTATCGTCGGCGTATGATGTAATTTGACCATTTAAATGTTGAAAAAAAATATCATTTACATATATGGTAAAAAAAATTGGTCCAAGCACTGTACCTTGCGGGATTCCAAAGCTTGAAATCTCTTGATCACTATTAACATGATTGATTTTTACCACTTGAGGGCGGTTTTTTAAGTAGTTTGTGATCCATTTAATCGCGTTGCCTTTAATGCCAATATCATTTAATTTTTTTAATAGCATCTCATGGGATATGCTATCGAATGCCTTTCTGAGGTCAATAAATATACCCGCACATTTTTTACCTTTATCTAATGATTCGTAAATGTATGAAGTTACGTTAGCAATGGCATCTTGTGTACTGAGCTTTTATTTATATAAGGGGGCCCACGGGCGTAGCCAGGTTTTAGTTTACCTTTATCTAATGATTCGTAATCTAATGATTCCAGGTTTACCTTTATCTAATGATTCGTAAATGTATGAAGTTACGTTAGCAATGGCATCTTGTGTGCTGAGCTTTTATTTATATAAGGGGGCCCACGGGCGTAGCCAGGTTTTAGTTTCGGGGAGGGTTCAAGAAAATAAAACTACTGAAAGTGCAAAACTCGTGTCTCGGGGGGGGGGGGGGGGGTGTTGTCGGACTTTGAATTTGCTTTGAAAATTTTTATTTTCTACGTAACTACTTAATTTTTTTTAAATTTGTTTTTTAATAAAATTAAAGTAATAAATGTGTATAGAAAATAAAACTTTTCAAAACAAAATTCATAATAAACTTTAGTAGTACATGTTAAAGCATTTTAAGCAGTCAAATTATTATAATAATCACATTAATTTATGCTGACTGACTGTAACACTAATCACAATACACTAACACCTGTCTGTAACACTAATCCTGATATATGTTTATTTAACACTTGTTGCTAAGTAAAATAATAATTTCAAAGTACGTATACACTTACCACTGATTAGAAACGGAAATTAGAAACGGAATTCCAAAAAAAATCAACCGCATTCACCGAAAAAACGGATCTTAAAAGTTAAATTATTTTATTTCTTTCAGAGGTCCCCATTTATCCTTTTAGATACATAATATCATTTTGAGATGTCAGTGTTACAAATAACATTCTCTTAACTCTCCTTATTTTAATATTATATATTTTAACTTTTCGGGGGGGGGGTTTGAACCCCCAAACCCCCCCCCCCCCCTGGCTACGCCCATGTAAGGGGCACTGCTGAAAACTGCGGAATGTACATTACCTAACCCTTAATTTTATTAACCCTTCCTTAACCGCCAATATTAATCAAACCAAATACAATGTGATAGTATGTATTAAGTAACAACTAATAATCTTTTTTAAATGTTTTAATATTATTATATAAGACTTTATTTTTTGTCATCTTAGAACTAATTTCGGATTTTTATTACTGTTTTTTGATATACGAGTAGCTAAACATCTGTTTTGTAATGTTTGTCAAATTAAGCACTCATGTCACAATGACATGGTGGAACTAATAATATAAATGAATTGTTGCTCTACTTGGAAATTGAATTCGGTTGGAATGGAAAGCGTGCTGCGTTGTGGAAGGTGCATGCTTTTCAAATGCCAAATAGAATCTCAGCAGAAGTCATTTCAAGGACTTCAGCATTTGTGCTACCCACCCCCGCTCGACGTAGATAACATGCTAGCTGTATATACTACAAGGGTTTTCACATATTTTAGTAAATAATGTCTACTAATAGAATGAGGCTCAACCCTGGAATCAGGTATACCAGATACGCGCATGTCACAGGTATCTTAGACTGTCAGTCGAAAGAATTACTGTATATTCGCAAGGATGCCACACCCCGAAATGCTTGCAAATCTACGTTATTAATAATTAGGAATGCACGTATCTATGCATTAAAAAAGCCATCTTTCACGCTGCAAATGTTAAGTTACATTGTTGCGAGATGGTTGTCTGAATTTTTAGCAGTTAAGTTTAAACAACTCCCGCACAGTATCAAACAAATTAAAACTTAAAATAACTACAAAGGACATCCAATCTTGACTTAAGGAAGTATCGGAAAAAGAACTTACTAGTACTTACATTAAAAACATTGTCATTAAAATTTCTGAAAAAAGCTTACCCAAACCATGAAGTTGTACCCAAACCAAGAAGTCGCTGAAATCGTAGTGGCACTCAGTAGAGGATCTCCTAGTGAGGAGGGCTACCAAAGTAATATGCATCTCTTTTACATTTATATTTAACACGCATCTTCTATAAATGTAAAAAATAAAATACAGTAACTAAATATTTTTCTGTGTCTTGTTCTCTTTCATATTTTCGCTTAGATTACTAGTGTTATATTCTTCTTTGACGTTATATTACATTGATGGGAATAACCTTCAAAAGTTATAAAAAGTGAGTTTTTTAATGAAAAATATATATATTTATTAATTGATCGGTCAGATTAATGTTTCGGAATCTAAGTTTAAACGATAACAATTTATTTTGCTTATTTTGAAAAAAAGAACAAAAAAATAATATCGAATACAAAAAGGGTTATTTTTGTTGGTTTCTTTTACCATTTCAAGGTTGCGTATGAAAAGCATAAATAATCCTATAATCTGAAGCTTTCAACAGATTTATTGTTGCTTCCGTGGCCGGAGCTTTTTCCATCTTTTTTCCCATTTTGGGGGAGATATCTTAAAGAGAAAATTCCGAGACCTGACTCGGTGGAAGAAGAGATAAGGCCGGAATAGATCAAGGAGGGTCAAATGGACCGGGGGGAGAGGGATAAGGGGGCGCATCAGAACCAATCAGGAAACGATTGAGTGATTTTATTATTTCGCCATTTGTCCTCCTTTTGATTGTTTAACCGGCAACTTTTGGATTTGTCAAACAATCGTTTATCTTGCCAATTTGGTTGTGTTATTTAAAAAAATGAATTAGATGAATTGTACAAATTTACATTAAAAAACTGTGGATACCTAAGTCAAATGTATAGCAATTTATGTTCATGTGACGGTAGATTGACAAATTGGACCTGTAAGGTTTGACGGTTTGTTGATTTTGTAAGAAACGCTAGTTAAAATGGAAGCTATTTGGGACAATATTACTAAAGGTTATTGGAATAAAAAATGTGTAAGTATAAAAAAATGTATACATTATTATAATATACTAGCTTTTAACCCGGCTTCGCTCGCATAGTATTAGGGGGTTTCCCACTCCGCCTCCTCCACCTATCCTATCCCTCCCCTCACCGACCCACCAACCTTCCATACCCGTTACATTCATTTTTCAAACGAATTTTCAATTTCGAATTTCAATTTCGCGTGCCACCTATTAAAACGTAACAATCAAACATGCGCAATTTTGCATTTATAATATTAAGTTTCAGATATTTTTATAGATTAGTGTTATAAACATATTTGATATTTACTATCAAAAGAATCTTCATAGTAACCTAAACTAAATTAAAAAAATTACAGGGCACGTCCGGACAATAAACGTATAATAAATAATTTCATAAGAGCCAGAGCTTACCAATATGTACACTCGTACAGCCTATATTACTCACAAATAATATAGCTTTCTACATCCATAAAAACTTTCGCCTTTATAATATTAATAGGATATTATAATAAAAAGTAAAAAACATGGATAGATGCATTGTTCTGTTACGCGTAAAACTCAATTATATTATAACAAATACTGGTCTTTAAATGATGTATGCAAATCGAATAAAATTCGTTTTTTTCTAATATTTTGCTCAATATACCTGTTTATAAATATGTATATTACACTCCACACAGGAAATTCTGAGGACAATATTTTACCGAAGGGTCCATTTTCGGAGATGGGTCTTTTTGAAGAAAGGATGGAGAGGATGTTCTGAGAAGGCAAAGGGTATGTGTTGTGGGTGGGAATCTTGGGATCAGTGTGTTTAAGAGTGACGGACTTATGAATCCATCACTCTTACTGCGTTGAAGGCGATAGGTCGAGAGAGTTCGCCCGAAGAGGTCAAAGTGTTTCTCTCCACCGGCCTCTCCCGATCTGGCCCGCTCCCCAGCTGGTGGGTTATCCGCCAACACGACCTCGACAATTCTCACCCCTTGAACCCGGGTAGCCTTGCTTACTCACTAAACATCGCTACGGGGTGACCCACGGCAGAGGTGTTGGTTATCAAAGAAATTCATTGATTTCCGGAACGATGAAACCCATACCTGCCTCCCAAATTTAGATGTTTATATATACTACGTTCTCAGTTTCTAGTACTCTTTGAAAGATGTAATAATATAATACAAATAAGATACAAAAAACATTAATTTGACCACAGGCGAGGATGTTAAAAAAATCTGAAATATATTAGTTTCTAAGAAGTGCGCAAATAAGTACACAAACGGACCAATTTTCGTCAAGAAACACATGTAGGTATATATTTTTTAATGATTTTATTTAAACTAAAATTAAAATTCTAAAACATGCGATACCCAGAAAATGTATTGATTTATTTTACTGCATGATTATATGATTTAAAATGGGTGTGGTATAATACAAAATCTTTTTTGAAAATTTAACAAATCTGCCAACGACTTATGGTATAACCTTATTATTCTAAAAATAAACATTTTTTCTCTAAATTTAAAACATGCGAATGCTAGATAAAAGAACAGTCTTTCGAAATCCATTTATAATTTTTTGTGGAAAAGAGTCAATACGTCTAAAATCTGATTTAAAAATGACATATTTCTGGTTTTCTCTGGTAATACAGAAATTAAACGAAATTTCAGAAATGGAGAAGGGAACGTAACAGATTTTCGTTCGTAAACTATTTTAATATCCAAAAGCCCAATATCTCAGAGTGTACTTTCTCCAAGCAGCTACCTCCAATAACCAGGGTCTTGGTGACCCTTTAATCGAATCTACCTAAAATCATCGTTAATAATTCAGAACTTCAAACATAGAGTCCCAGGTCCCCGGCATTACAATTCGTGAACATCTCATCAATTATTTACTGCCACTGTATTCACGTTTCACATGAAACAACAAACAAACCATCGGCATTGTTGTAAATCACAACCTCGAGAATCAAATAATGTAATTAATATTTGGTGTGCCTTAGTGGGCGTAGAAGGCGCTTTCATAGATCATAAAATACGGCGAGGGGGCTTGGAATGGCTGCAAGGACCCCCCACTCTATATTAAACCCTCGATTTTACGGACCCGAGCCTAAATATTTACTGACATTAATAATAATTCTAAGGATTGGAGAACATTTAATTAATGAAAACGGAAAATTTCAATAAACTTTGTGATTTTGATATTGATATTTATGTTTTCTCACAGCGAAAGCAAATAAGCGTTTTTATATATTGAGTCCGATTTTTCCTGCGAAACTAATTTCAATTTAGAGGAAAATTTTTTAAAATTTTATGACGCGTCTCAAGATTTTCCTTGTGTATATATTCCACCGTCATATGCACAATTTTTACTCCACCCAGTTGGTTGATGCTGTGAGGCGGATTGTACTGTCTGGAGGATCTTTTTTAATTAGGGGAAGGTGTACACTAGTTGCACAAAGGATGAAATGCGTTGTAAGAGAGAGGAAACACAATTTCCGAGTCGTTCTGCAGCAAAGCTGTTGAAATAACGACCTCAGTTTTAGGGGATAATATCCCCTTGTAATGTTTATTTATTTATTACAAGAATATTGTACCTACATTGTTAAGTTTTTTGTGTTATTTCATCCACCATGCTATAGATATCCCTATGTTATAAAATACTTCATAGCTATAGTAGGTACTACTTTACGTTTATCATAGTAGCCTTAGTCCTACCAGCTTTGGTGTGAACTCTTGTGCGGTATTAATGAAAAAAATTATGGTCATGTCATTTATATTCAATACACAATATAATGAAAGAAATACGTTTCGATGCACAAAAACTTCCCAACTATCTAACTTCTATTTGCTTTCAAAAGTGATATATTTTATTTTTAACCATGAAACGTTTTACATTTTCAATAGATTAAACCAAAATTTCGAATTAGTTTAAATACAATTTGATTTTTTAAATTTTATTTTACTTTTTTTAAGTGAACTGTTTAGCCCAGTGAGTGATTTGAAATTCGGATGAAACGGAAATGCGTCACAAGTCAGTTCTACACAAATACTCTGTTATAATATAATGCGGTAAACTCGCGCTTTAGCGCGGGCCTTCGACAGCGCGGTGGACAAGGTGCTCGACAAGTCTCAGCGGCCAGAGAGACAGACATCGAACGAACGGAGATAAAGGTAAAAAAGCGACATCTAGCGACTTTCTAGTTTCACTTCTACCGCGTGTGAATTACTCTCTCTGATTTTTTAAAATTCTAAATAACAAATCGGATTTAATAATATATATTTTTTAAATTGATTTCGGCGAATTTATCAAAATGACAATCCTACTTATAGTAAAGGCGAAAGTTTGTATGCATGTATGGATTATGTATATTTTGTTACTCTTTCACTCGGATTTTAATGAAACTTTACAATAATATAGCTCATACATCAAAATAACATGTAGGCTATAACCAGAGCTCTGGCATCATGAAATTTGTATAAAAAAATGCAATAGGTGGTACGCGAGCTGTTTGAAAAAATAATGTAACGGGGATGGGGGGGGTGGTGTGGGAGGGTTTAGGGAGAGGGGGAAGGGGTGGGGGACGTGGGAGAGGGGGAGGGGTCGGGAGGGGACGGGAGGGGACGGGGGGGGAAGGGGGTGGGGGAGGTGCTGTGTGAACCCCCCAAATACCATGCGAGCGAAGCCGGGGGCAAAAGCTAATAAATTAATAAAATAATCCTTCCAAATTTACTGAAGGGTAGGATTCGTGTTCAATATTTATCACGATCTATAGATTGTGATCCATCAATATTGATCAGAGAGCTACCTTCGACGTTTAATATTTATTGTGATTCGACAATATTTATCAAATATCGTGATATTAATTGAACGTGCAGGCTAGAGCTGCTAATATTGACGGACCACTTGTGATCTGTCAGTACTCCGTATCGCGAACCTACGGATCGTGATAAATGTTGATGCGCAGGCTACGCGTTCAATATGTATTAAACACATTACATAATATTGAACATGTGGGGTTCGCCTTAGGAAACTTGTAATTTAGTATGTAGGTAACACAGAAAAAAATAATAACAGTCTAAATGAAATGTTTGTAGTTTGAAAATTGACATAATAACACGAAGAAGTTGAAGGTGTTTTAAATTTTGGCGCTTTTATTACTTTCTTTCATTTAGTTTATCCGAAAACGCCATGTTAATTCGCTTCAAAAAAGTTTCATTCTTTCTTTTGCCGAGAATAAACTATAAAAATGATAATTATCCCCGCGAACTCCAAAACTTAATCCAATAAAAAAATCACTAGTTCCCGGAAAGTAAGTCAAGAGAATCTATCGAGTAAAGGGAATAATAAATTAGAAAAACAAATTACATTTAGAAATGGTAATTTAGAAAATTCTAACAAATTCCAACTTTTAAACTTTCAAAACTAGAGCGATGACTTCACCTTCATTCGATGTTCTTCAAACCTCTGTGGACATTATTAAAGGGGATAATAAAGTAACTATTCCTTGTTTTATCGTATAATTTCTCCATTTCAGTAAGAAAACAACTGAGGATTGTAAAAACGAGTAATTCTACCAAAAGGTTTTAATGTAATTATTATCATCTGAAAAACTAACAAACGTGGATAGTAACATAATTATTATACCTACATGGCCTTACGGCCCCCGTGGTACAGGGGTATCTAAGGCTCTCGACTCGCAATCCGAAGGTCGCGCGATCGTATCCTGGCGTGGACAAATAAATTTTATTAGATTAATATGCTTTATTTCACAATTAGTTCATTTGACGGCCGGCGTAGCGCAGCGGTAAGGCTCTTGACTCGCACACCGAAGGTCGCGGGACCGAATCCCGGAGTGGCAAATAAAATTTATTTGATTATTTTGTGTTATTTCACAATTTATTCATTTAAAATAATATATAGTATATTTGCGACACGTTCCGGAGTGGAAGATACTCTCAGTATCGCCCTGGTGCAAGACCACCATTCAGAATTGAAACGTTGCTTGAAATGGCACTAGCCGTGTTCGGTGACCAGATCTGAATAGCCAGGTACTTCCCCACCTTCCTCTTCCCTATCTCCTTCCCGTCCCCACTACCTTCAGCCTCACAACATACCCCAATTGGGGATGCCGTAGTCTCACTGGCTTCAGACGGGAGCAGTGGGACTCTTGTGCGGTATTCATATAATTTTTTTTTTTAATTAATGTATAGTATATTTGGGGCCCTTTCCAGAAGGGAAGATACTCTCAGTGTCGCCCTGGTGTAAGACCACAATTCAGAATTGAAATGTTGCTTGTGAAACATACCCCAATTTGGGGAGTAGATCATAATCTCACTGGCTCCTGATTTTTCAAGAATTTAGACTAATCCGTTATTTTTACTGGTCTCCGCTGGTTTACAGTATTAATACATCAACATAATAATTATTAAATGGATTCTCATAAAAAAATCTTTTAATTTACAACTAATAATTTATTGAGTTTAATGTATTGAATGAACCATCCTAGTAGATTCTCCTCCATTATCCTTTACAAAGCTTTGTTACATTCTGCTGAAAAAAAAAGTACTTACTTCACCATCGTTATTTCTAATTCCTTTGTTTGTACAGTTACTTATAATAATTTATCATATATATATGGCTGTTTTCCTGAAATCTATTGTGATGTTCGATTCATATTGATTCCATATACCTACTGTGCGGCGAACCGAATTTTAATTACGTTCTTATTCTGAGAGGCACTTACCATTAAATCTAAGTTCCCCCATTTTGTGAATACTAACTCCGTGTTTACTGATGGTAGCTTCGTCTTAATTGTTTTATAATGTATGTACTACTTAAGTTAATTACACAAAGTTATTTAATGTCAGTTTTCCCTGTTCCTGTTTTCAGTCCAAACGAAAAGAAATGTTAATTACAATCCTCTATTAATTATTTTTAATAGATAGATGTTTTTACCTCATGAATTCTATTAAGTAGTATTTAGAAATTTCTTCATTTATTGTTATTACTTCTTGTTGTCTTGTTATTTATATACATTTTGAGGTGGAGAGGAGTATTTCTTAGAAAAAATAGCAGAAGATAATATTGTTATTTCTAAAGTTTGAACTATGAGATTGATAAATTTGACGGTTTGATGGAAGGTGGCAATGGCCGAATTATTCCCGGTTAAACAAGGGGTTTTGGGTTCGAGTCCCAGTCGCGACCTTTCTCTTTTTCATTTTTCGGTATCTTGTTTTCTTTCATATATTCGTTTAGATTATTAATGTTGTCTTCTTCTTTAATGAATTATTTTTTTCTTCTGGCAAACGTCTTAATAAAGTCATGTTTTAATATTGATTTCTAATAATTGTTGTGAAAACTTTATAATATCAGTTAAGATGTGGTAATATTGGTTGTTATAGAGTAATGTAGAGCGATTAACGTAGAAGGTGGTAAGAACAACGTATGACGTGAAATTATATGGAAGAAGAAGTTGTAGACGTCCGAGGAGATATTGACCGGACAACTCAGAATGAGATCAACTCAGAACCTTATTTGTAAGTCATTAAAAGTGATTAAAAAAAGAATAAAAAATTGGTTAAATTGGTTACGTTAGTTTACGGTTATAGGCTATTTTCAGAGCTTTTAATGACCTTTCAAAGAATTGTGAAGTTGACTTGAATCTGAGTTGGCATGGAACCCGAGAAGACATACTCAATCAAGTGGATCAAATACTCGAATCAAGTTTTTCGAATCAAGTGCTAAGAATCAAAATAACAGAAGAGAATAATATGTGTGTATGTACCTACAACTGAACGTAGGATTGTCCTAGTGAAGTTAAAAAATAAGATGTTAATAATAAATTTACCACGCGAAGAGACAATAAATAAGTAAATTTAATTAAGGCGGCAGTGGTTATGCCGGCAAAGTGGCTAATTCGTTAGTTTGTTAGAGAGCTGGACTAAATTCCACCATTCCCTTAAATAAATATAGAGAAATCAGAGGAGATGAAGGATTGCAATACTAATAAATTACTTTTTTAAATAGTCGATCTTAGTTCTCCCAGTATTTTTTCTACTGATGATTTTGGTGATTGATATAAGAAAGACCGATATCAAAGGAGTCCGTTCATTTCCAGTGTTGAAAGCCCTCGCCACTTTGAGAATGTTCTAACTGGTGTTGATTGGTTCAAACTAGTACTTCTTCTATCACTCGGAACTCTCCTAAGCAAACACTCAACCACATAAAGATTCCTTTGTTTAAGTTTAACTAAGTTCGTGCTTTATCTGAGTGGTAACCGCTACTCACGTTTAAGTTTGAATGTACGTGCAGAAAACAATTATTATTATAGGTAGAAGAATCTTTTTAAAGGTATACCGAACCAAAATCTAATTATTGAAGCATGAGAGTTGTGTGTAGTGTGCAGTACAAATCTTTTGAAAGATCGTTCGCCACTTTAAAAGTGCATAGTTGCACATCTTTTCAGATTTGAACTAGTTTAACACAAAACGAACTGAACTAGTTTAGCTCAAATATTTCCATCATGAGCGTTAGTGCCTCATGCTGCTCATTAAGCTTTCCACAAAGATGACAGGCAAAATAATATTAGTTGATCCACAATGAGTGTTAATTGTTTATTGAGAAAAAAGGGGATTGAGATCCTGGCGAAGCTGTATAGTAACTAGGGAGCGACAGTGCAATTTAAATCTTTTTTCTCCGATTGCTCGAAATTTTTTGGTAATCATTTTGAATATTTTTCGTCCACATTAAAAAAAAATCATACCTATACTATAATACGAAAACATACAAACTGATTATAGTTCTATATAGCCAATGAATTCACCTATCTTTAGTCGATTGTCACGCATTCGTAGGATTTATAAAAAAATATATAAAATCGTTAACTTCTACTTAATTACTTACAAATGGGTAAATTTGCCAAAATTGGCAGCAAAGCAATCAGGGGTATTTTGAATAGTGCCATATTGTGACAAAAAGCGCTCCAGTGGTTAAATAGCAGTTTTTTGTCTAATTTAATTGAAAGCACGTACTTGACGGTTTTTACTCGAAAGTTGGAACTTTTACTACTTACAAATCCTTTACAGCATTTATTGATGAGAAGTGTGCCTCTCAACAATTTAATTACAAAACAACAATTTTTTTGTAGATTTTAAGTTTTTAAAATGATTTTAATTTATATTAAGAAAAAAATGAGTGTTGGGTTTTGAATAGTTAAAAGTGATTGAAAATCAAATTGTAATACGATATTTTTAAGGTTTGCTTCCCACTCGTCGCGCAATACTATCCAGCGAATGGTCTATTGAAGCTTGTAAACTGTGAAATATTTATCATTGAATATTTTGTTACAAAATAATTACTTCAATGAGTCAATAAGCACCACTATAATCAGAGTCGGAACGAGTTGCTTTGGCGCCTTGGAAGCACATCAAAAACTCATGCAACTTCTTGTGTTTTAGGTGATCACTTTATATTTGCGGTTGGGAAAAATCGCCGACTTTTCTTCCCCAAATTTTAAGAAATGTAGTATTTTGACTTGTGTTCATATTTTTTTTTATACCGTTGCCCTCATTGTGCAGATACGATTATTTTTATGTAATTCACTTCAATAGGTGTCTTGTGTAAAAAAAGAAAAAAATAAATTAAAATCTACTTCTTTCTTAAGTACTGATCTGAGTGTAATAAGTAGAGAGCTAATACACATCAGTTTTATTCGTGACACTTGATCATCACGTGTCCCATTTTTTATATTTTTAAAACACAGTACGCGATAATATTTAAAACGGAAACAGCCTTACTCCTAAACTTTATATACATATTATTATGGGATAATGTAACTTCATTCCTTTTTATTCGGTCGAAATTATCCGGAAGCAAAATAACACCGCTTGTGTAAGTAACTGGATTTTGAAAAATCTGACAAAAATCTTCATACGTGAAGTTTGTTAGAAAGCTACTGCCGGGTCGCCCGCGTTTTAACTGCTAATATTAATTATTTTCATAACATAGTAAGGTAAAAAAACCCACGGCTAAAATACAAAAGAATGTGTAGGTACTTTCAATAAATAAAAATAAACAAAAAATAACATGCACTTAACGGTACAAAAATAATTGATTATTTGTGCACATCGATTTGTCACCATCAAGTATGTACCTCCATGCAACAGCCTGGTCGAGCCCCACCCTCGTTCCGGTTCTGGCAAAAATAAGTTTTAAAGCTCATGAGACTCTCAATCAAACTTAAGCACGCTTTTTCGAGTGCTTTTCATAAATCTCATGTCTATCAATTATTTCCTCAAAGGAATTCATTTTACCTAACGCGCGTACGGCTAGGTAGGTATTAAACCTGTTGAGTTCTTTAACATAATAAAATATATGTAGGTACCTAACTAATTCAAAATAGCAGCATGAATCTTTTGTAACAAAAAATTACTTGAAATGATAGTGAAAAAAAATCCTCGAATTTCATACTTCGGTGGTATGGATTTTTTCTTGTTCCTTTATTTTTTTGCAATATCTTATCTTTTTCCTTCTGTCCGTTCCCCAAAACAAACCCAAATAAGGAATGTCATAGTCCACTGGTTCAGAGCAGTAAGTACTTTTGTGCGGTGTCTACAAGAAGAATACATCAAATTAAATTAAATTCTTCTTCAGCAACATTAAAAATAATAGTGTTCTCATTATTCCTATCTACTCGTATATTATTACTCGGTTTATTTTGCTCTTTGTTATTTTCAACAAGATTTTCATAAAGTAATTAATTGTGTTTTCTTTTGTTTCAGGTGTCTAAACGATGCGGAATTCCCACGAAAAAGCTTTAAAATAAATAATAATTTTATTGAGGTACAGAAATTAATAAAAATGACAAAAATTTAAATCACATTTTTAAAAAATTAATAAGCCCCCAGGTCATAGCCGTATAGAAAATCGATGGCGTAAAAAGACCACAATTCTGTGGTCGTAAACCAATTCCACTGTTTGGTTTAACGCCTCAATCGTTAAACCGCAGAACCCAGGGGCATAAGCGCATGATTAGGTGGCTACCTTTTTATCGGATAAAATTACTCTTCTGAGCTTAAGCCACAACCTATAGAATTCTCATTCATTGGTCAAAATCAATATCACGCTACCTTTGTTAAAGTGATCTTGCATTGGTCGATGAGGAAATCGGGATCAATATTACCTATTTTGTTTACAAAATTATCTACTTAAATAATACGATAGCTAAAAATTATAGAAATTTTATACACTGAATTTACTTAACATTTAAATAAATAAAAATTGGTCGATATTATTAGGGAGGTGCCTAGTTATTTATCAGGAGAAACGAGAATATATTGCACAAAGTCTCTCTTTCGGGTAAATTGACTATTTATATAAAAAATCAGTAGAAACAAGAATATATTGCACAAAGTCTCTCTTTAGGGTAAATTGACTATTTAAATAAAAAATCAGCAGAAACAAGAATATATTGCACAAAGTCTCTCTTTAGGGTAAATTGACTATTTAAATAAAAAATCAGTAGAAACAAGAATATATTGCTTAAAGACTCTTTTTAGGGTGAATTGCCTATTTCAAAAAAAAAATAGTAAATTGAATGTTATATTTGCTTTGTAGAAGTGAACATTTTATTGATATTAAAACATAACTAAACATATTTTAAAATGACTTTATTTTCAATAATATGTAAGTGTTAATAAATAAAATAGGTACATAATAACGATGAAGCATTTTCCGAGCTTACCTTTAATTATTCAAAAATTGGTTGAATTTTAAAATAAAAAGAATAGAATTCCTTTTATCTTTACTAACATTTCCCGTTTTATTTCATTTATGCAATAAAATTCAATTCTTTAAAAATACAGTGTATTCCATTATCGATTTACGTTTACTCGTTATTGTTTTGTTTCGTTCTGGGGGTATTTACCATTAAACGACGATTTAAATACGTAGGTATTCCAGCAGAAACGAAGATGGCTTCATTGCGTAGTCATCCTTCATTCAATTAACAATTCAAATTCATATCTGCACCAGTTACTTCCCAGAATCGAATAAATTATAACTAAATTGGTTCAATTTCCCCCTGTTTCCTCGTCCAGATAGAATAATGTTTCCTCAACCTTGCCGGGACTAAGAAAATAAAATCTTACTTTCAAATCATGTTTATCGGTAATTTTATTTGTTATTGTTTGAAAAATGTGGTTTTGAATAATAATAACATCATAAATGAAAATACTTTTTCAATAAATTTACCACCAAAATTAGATTATCGAAATATCTTGTTGAAAGACTTTATTTACGAGTGCCAGTGTAGGATGCCCAATAAATATATGCGACGATTAAGTGAATCATATTCTTTATTAGACACGTCAAGAGCTGGAATAAAAATGAGCATGTCGATGACTTCCAGGACAGATCATTTAGCATTTTAAACTATTTCTTTTAAATAATTGAAGTACAAAAGTTGAACCTCTTATAAGTTTTAATTTATGTATTTGTAAAATAGATTGAGAATTAGAATGGTGTAATTCAGAAATACCATATGCCTATAAAAATAAAAATAATGATTCTCCTTAGTAGTCTCGTTCGTAATTGATCCGAACGATATTGGAGATAATAGTATCTGCAGAATAGAACTCCAAGTCATTAAAAGGTATGGAATGATCGTAGAAGTATGTAGCAATTTAGAATAATTGTGGCGCGTCGTTTTGTTAAACTCAACATTCGGAGAATACGTAATTCATTACCTTAAAAATGAAGTAATAATTTTTTTGTTTTTGTTTCGAATCCAGGTAATCAAAAATAAAAACCAAAAATTCAAAATGTCGCAAGTGTTTTACGAGTAAACGCCGGAGTTTAAGTTTGAGTGAAAAATATATTAAAAAAAATAAACAACAATGATAGTGAGATTAAAGTGTTCCGGTGCGGCGATGGGAGTCTTGTCATCTCCGCCCTTCCTCTTGCTGCTCTTTTTCGTTGGATTCGTCAGCACTAAGGGATACGTCGATGCTGAGGACTTCATCAGCGACCTTGATAAACCAAGTAAGTCACCTTTAATTTTATTAATACAAGTCTCGAAAGATTTATTTAGTGAAGCTTTTACTCCGTGTGTAAGCTGCAGTAATGTTGTTTTGTTTAAGAAGATTACATGAAAGACTACCTTTATTGCTGGTCTAAGTGAGGTTCCTCTCAATATAGTTATAACAAATACCTACTACTAGGAGTCTTGGTACAAATATACCAAGAATTTCTCTCATGACCTTCTAGAATTATCAGAATAATATAGGAGTTGCTAAAAGCATAACTACTACGCGCAAATAAGAATAATACTGTCGCTAGAATAAACGAAAATAGATAACTAAACTAAAATTAAATAAATATTTGCGAAATTTTTCCCAGAGAGGTTTTTTTGGAAAACAAAGATAATAATAGTTTTAACAATCAGACCACCTGCTTAATGTTTTGTTATAACATAAAAACCATGAATTATTACAATTTCCAGGATAATAATAATATAACATGCCTCCGTTTTAAAGATATTTTGCATGATAAATAAATCATGAAAATAATCAGCTCCAAAAGCATTCATAGCTTTTAAATAACTTTGTAATATCAACAATATAATTGGCAACTATATGAAGCGGGCATGGTGGGAATAACATCTATATTTTCACGATAAATATGGCGATAAACGACACAAGACGTTGTGTGAGTATAATAATATGAAATCTTTTCCGAAACAGGATTTAATTATACACGTGTAAGTGTGTAATAATGTTTTCTTTGACGTCATTACTGAAAAAAAAAACAGACCTAACACCTCGTAGCGAAATTCACTTGCACAGCGCGGTATAAACTGTGCGTCTTAACCACTCAGGCTAATTTATTCGCTTTTGGGAACAATTCATGTAGGTCTCATGGTGAGAAATATGATCTAAATTGTATTATGAAGAGAAAAAATCTGTATAGATAGTCAAATCTAATAGTTAATGACAAAAAAATTAAAATACACCTTTAGTTAACCAAAGTTTCCTACCGAAATTTGAAAAAAAAATTGATAGATTGTGAATTTTTGATTAATTATTTTAACATGAAACGACAAAAAAGTAAGGTGATAACTAACTAACTAAGTATCACGCGTTTCATCGTTTAGTTTCGTTGTTTCATCGTATCAGGGGTAGGCAGGGAGGACTGACCGCCAAACAACTCGATCTTGGCACCCTCCTTGCCTCGTTCACATTCATACATCGTCTCATACATGCTCATCTATTATTTCGACTCTTCACAAATATTTATAATTTTTTTTTACGTTAACTCCACACAGGAGGCCCAATACATTTGTCTAATAAAATATGCTTGTTTTTTTATTTTTTATTCATTATTATCAGTTATTTTAGTAAGAAACAAACGAAAGGTGAGCCATGTTTAAAACTTTTTTTTAAGTTTTAATAAACAAAATAATATTTCAAGTTATATGTTTTATTAGAATTATAAAATTTGAAAGCGTATTTCATCACCTTTCAAAAACTATTTTTTAGTTTTCAGATACGTTTAGAAATATTCCATTTATTAAGTTAGTTATAGCGGATATCAAAAAGGTTTGGTCTCTTAGCAGAACATGTCCGAGCCCTAAGGTGCTAAGTTAATTTTTAGGCCTATGAGATATATAATTCTCTTATATGAAACCATTATTTAACACTAGCGATCATACTGAAAATCGTAAATTGAAACTTCAACCCATTCCCTCACATTTGTAAGAGTATGTAATGTTGACAACACGAACTAGAGTGAACATAATATTATGTTACCTGTTTTAAAACTGTCTGCTTATCGTAGGCATTTGCGATTATAATTTAATTACGATTTTGTCCGTCATTTAAATTTCAACTTTAATATTGGTTACCATGACGTAAACAGCTCGATAGACCTTTATGGACTTAAACCATTCAAAATTAGAAGAGATTCCGTAGATATAATATACCTTCATTAAATTATCAATGGCTTGATTATTCGCCCCCTTTTGCTGAGATAAATTTTAGAGACCCTGGCGTTAGAACCAGAGAAAAATCATTTTTTCATCTTCAAAAATGTTTTACAAATCACAGACAAAATGCTTTTATATTCAGAGCTTGCAATATATTTGATAAGAGTTTTAATAATATAGACATATTCTCGTGTAATTTAAGAATAAAAAAAAATATCATAGCTAACGTTAAATAATTTTAAATACCCTTTTGCAAGTTATCATGTTATTGCTGCGAATCCTTTCCAGTACTTGCCATTCGATTTACTGTAATGTGTTCATTTTGAGTTGAAGGTAGGTACATATTATTATTATTGCTATTGTGTAGTGAAAATAAATTTCTGAATACTTAAATTTAAATTAAATTAAAATAAATTTAATTTATATTAATTTAATTCACTTAAATTTAAATTTATTAAGCAGGTATAATTGGTATTTTTGTTCTTACATCTTCTTTATTCTTTATCATTTTTAATGTTCTATTTTTGTAAACTTGTTAGTTTACGGATATAGGACCCTTAGTTTTTTTTTATCATAATTTTAAGGTAGTGAAAATCTATCTTTGGATTTTATGTGTTATGAATTTTAGTGTTATCATCTTCTTCAATGATGGGAATAACCTTTCAGAGTTATAAAAAGAGAGTTTTTCTTGTAAAAAATTGAATATTCATTTAGACTTTTATAAATAGTCAAAAGTTCCACATGAACAAAATCGGATTTATTTATCCGAGACGCTATCCAGGTTACAAACCAATTCTTAGAATGATTGTTTCCAATAAAAAGGGTAGTTGCCCGTAATATGAAAAAGAATTAGTTGAAGATAATATTAATTCCAAAAATTTCAAATATGAGACTGACAAATATGACGGTTTGACAGAAGGCGGCAATAGCGAAACTGGTTAACGCACACGTTCCGATTAGACGACCGGTGTAGTATAGCGGTAAAGCGGTTGACTAACATTCCGAAGGTCGCGGGATCGAATCCCGGCGTGGCAAATAAGTTTTATTTAATTAATTTGTGTATTTCACAATTAATTAATTTAAAATAATATATAGTATATTTGCGGCACGTTCCAGAGTGGAAGATACTCTCAGTATCGCCCTGGTGTAAAACCATCATTCAGAATTGAAACGTTGTTTGAAATGGCTTCTGCCGTGTTTGGTGATCAGATCTGAATAGCCAGGTACTTCCCCACCTTCCTCTTCCCTATCTCTTTCCCCTCCCCACTACCTTCAGCCTCACAACATACCCCAATTGGGGATGCCATAGTCCCACTGGCTCCAGACAGGAGCAGTTGGGACTCTTGTGCGGTATTCATGTAAAAAAAAAAAAGACGAGAGTCCCAGTTGCGACCATTGTATTTTTTTCTAATTTTCATGTGTCTTATTCTGTTTCATATTTTAGCTTATAATATTACTAGCTTTTTGCCTTGGCTTCGCTCGCATGGTATTAGGGGATTTCCACTCAGCCTGCTCCACCTTCCCTCTCCCAACATCAATCCCCCTCCCCCTACCCCCACCCCTCCCCACACTCCACTCCCCCATCAACCCCCGCCCCCTCCCCCTCCACCCAACCCTTCCTCCACCCCTCCCCCTTCCCTTCCTACCCTCCCCGCTCTTCCACCCCACTCCGCCTCCTCCACCTTCCCTCTCTCCACTCCACTCCCCCCATCAATTCCCTTCCCTTCTCCCTCCACCCACCACTCGCCTCACCCCCTACCCCTCCACATTCCCTTTCCCCACACCACTCCCCCCCCCCATCAACCTTCTTCCTCCCACCCCCGACCCCTACCCACACCCTCCTCCATCATTCCCCTTTCCCCTTCCTTCCCTCCCCCCTCTCCATCCCCTAACCCCCTCCCCCCACCCTCCTCCCCCTCCCCTTCCCCCGTCCAGCAACACCCTCCCAACACCCCCTCCCCACTCCCCCCACTCACCTCTCGCATTCCACACATTCATTCCCGATACATTCAGTTTATTATACAAATTTCATAATGCCAGAACTCAACGGTAGTTTTATACAAAAAAAAAAAAAAAAAAATTATCCAATTTGGTTCAGTCGTTCGGGTTTATACATTTCGCATACATACGTATATTTCGGTGATTCATTTTTAGAGATAGTTATTACGTACGAATTATTATTCTTCTTTTTATATTCTTCCAAAAATCCAGTACGGCAGTTTTATACTTAAAAAATGCGATACCTGTTTATCCAATTAAAACAATAATAATTGTTCTGTGATGTCAAAATTTGAGAATGACATTTTACAAAACAAAGATTCTAAATAAAAATTCTATTTTAGAAAATATTTAAATTAGCTAAGTACCTACTTCTCTAATAATTGGAATCGATTAAAGAATTATAGATATCATACTAATCGTGCCACCTATTGCAATTTTTTATACAAATTTCGTAATGCCAGAGCCCTGTGCTTATAGCCTATATGTTTATATTATTGTAAAGTTTCATTAAAATCCATTCAGTAAAGTAGGAATTAGTATTTTATACGTATTTGAATTTTAACATCAAAGGGATGTCCATAGTAACCTAATAAAAAAAAACATCGTTTCCAAGGCGACAATTGGCGTTTGCAATAAATCGATTTTGTTAACGACAGAAAACGTATGAAAAATAATTTCATAACGCCAGAGCTTACCAATAAATATAGCCTATAGATCTCGCAAATAATGTAGCTTTCTATTAGTGAAAGAATTTTTAAAATCTATTCAGTAGTTTTTGTGTGAAAGAGTAACAAACATACATCCATACAAACTTTCACCTTTATAATATTAGTAGGATTGTTATCTTCTTCTTCAATGATATATTACATTGATGGTAATAACCTTAAAAAGTTATAAAAAAGAGAGTTTAATAAAGAAATTATGTAAAAAAATTGCTTAAGCTTTTGCGAATATTTTTAATTGGTCCGGCTTCCAATTCATTTCAATTTTTTGCAACTAGTCGGCTGTGTTCCTTGTCACTTTGAAACATTGCATTGACACACGGAAGTGGGCAAAAAGCCTGAAAAACTAACACACGTCAGTTCTGATACGGACAGATTCCATGCGGAATATTGCGCAACTTATCGAGCGTCGGAATAACAACACCTATCTGAATTTACTGTTTACAAACAGCCTTATGCTAACATTGCATAACAAGCTCATGCTAACGGAGCTTTTTCGCAAAATGGATTTGAAGCTCGTCGTATCTGTCATTAAATACGTTAAATCCATTTGAATAATAATATAAATGAATGTTTATTGCAGCATAGTTGTGAGAGGTGTGCCAAATTACGCAACCCTCAACATCAGGTCAATGCAAGAATTCAAAACATTTTATAATATAGATATCAAGTTCGATTGTTCAAGCTAAGTTTAAAACAATGAATTATGTGAATTGCGTATAAGAGACCCATCTGCTCCTAACCGCATGGAGCCAGTGAGGCTATGGTATCCCCAATTGGGGTGTCGTGAGGATGAAGGTAGTGGGGAAAGGATGTGCCTGGCTACTCAGATCCGGTCAACAAACACGGCTGAAGCTATTAAAGCTCCGGCATTATACCGATTTACATCATATTTCTCTTAAACACTTTAAATTTTCAAGTTCCTAAAAAATATACGTTATTTTTTAAGATAATAGACGCACCGGTTAGTAGCTGAGTGGACATCGTGTTTGGGTCCCACCCTGGCGTCCGTATTCGGTTCCTCGGGTTGCTATGTCCTCCATCACGAAACAAGCACATTTTCCGCTTAGTATGAAGGTAATAGGAGATTTTAAAATATTGTTGGGTTGTTCGCAACCCGGGAATGTTTGTCTTTCTTTAAAAAAAATATCTATTCTTTAATTTGAATTTGAATTAATTTTTTTTTAAATTTTATTATTATTTTATTATTATGTGTATTAAATTAGAGATTAGTTTTTTTCGTGTAATTTAATTTAAATGTATTTATTTTATTTTTATTTCATTATTTATTTTGTATATTATATTAGAGGCACTGCTGAACACCAACTGAATGTATATCTGAAATGTATATTTATATATTTATTTATAATTGTATATTTATTAAATGAAACACGTTGTTTTATTCAGGAGACAGCGAGAACTGATATTTATTAAGCTTAGAAACATAGACAAAGATGGCATTAGTGGTAGGTACTTTGATAACTAAATAACACCCCCACTTATCAAAATAACGTACATAATACCCACATTACAACAAAGGTATATAATATAACCATGTTAATTCTTTACATCCTGCATACCCAACAATTGCATAAAATAATAATGCTTGGTACTAGCCAAACCTTTTGTAAATAGATCTGCTGGCATTTCAGCTGTTTCCAAGTATTTCAGTTCTACAATTTTATCATTAATACATTCTTTACAAAAGTGGTGTCGTATGTCAATATGCTTAGTTCTTTTATTATAGCTATTATTTGAAGACAACTTAAGTGCACCCTGATTATCATTAAATAAGGATATGGTGTATGACTCATTGTTTATTTATTTTAACAAATTACTTAAATAAATAGCTTCCCTACAAGCTTCGGCTACACCAATGTATTCAGCCTCAGTGCTCGAAAGAGCAACTGTTTTTTGTTTCTTAGCCTCCCAAGAAATAACACATCCAGCTAAAATATAACACAAACCTGTATAGGACTTGCGATCAATGATGTTACTTCCCCAATCTGAATCAACAAAACCCTCTAATTTTGAATTACCACATTGACTATATTTTAGTCCAAAATGCTTTGTTTTCTTGAGATATCTTAAAATACGTTTAGCGTATAACCAGGTTTCCTGGTTATAGCAATTATTAAATTGACTCAGAAAACTTACTGTAAAGGCTATATCAGGTCTGGTTAATACTGCTAAATACATAAGTCCACCAATAAGCTGTTGATAAGGAATTTGACTGTCAGGATTTTTATTTTCTTTGTTAATATTCAATTTAGCCTCTAAAGGTGTATCTGCTACTTTACAATCTGCCATGTTAAATCTATTTAGCAACTGATCAACATAATTCTCCTGGCTTAGAGTAACTGTACCATTAACCTTATCAATATTAACACTCATCCCTAAACAATTTTTGACCTGACCCAAATCTTTTAACTTAAATTGTGAAGCCAATTCCTTTTTCAAATTATTACATTCTACATTATCATTAGAAAATATAAAAAAATCATCCACAAACAAAGTAACTATTGTCTTTTTATCATTCTTATTTTTTGTGTATAAACATGGTTCTAACATACTACGTTTATAACCAATACCAACAAGACATTCATCGACCTTTTTGTACCAGGCCCTTGAGGATTGCTTAAGACCGTAAATAGCTCGATTCAATTTAAGTACTTTATTATTGTCTTTTTGAGAATCTAATAAACATTCTGGTAATTCCATATAAATTGTTTCCTCAAGGTCCCCGTTCAAGAATGCAGTAGTAACATCTAGATGTGTAACATCTAATTCAAGTTTTACAGATAATGCGAATAACAATCTCAAAGTTGAGTGCCTAACAACCGGCGAGAAAGTGTCTGAATAGTCCACATTTTTCTTCTGCATGTAGCCCTTGGCTACTAAACGTGCACGGTATCGAACATTATTACTATTATCAATTTTTTTTCGTAACACCCATTTGCATTTCACTATGGTTTTACCATCCTTTGGCATATCAACGAACTCCCATGCATTATTTTCTTTAAAACACTGAAGTTCTTCTTTTACTGCACTTAACCACTGCTTTTTTTCATTTCCCTGTAATGCTTCTTCTAAAGACAGTCCATTAGCATCATCAAACACACCCTCAGGAATGCACATATTCGTCATCCTATACCGCTCTGGCTTCCTAATGATTCTGCTGGATCTAACACGCTGCTCAGGTGATTCATCAACATCTTCAAAATCACTAGTGTAAGTATCAGAAGAGTAAGTATCAGGAGTGTAAGTATCATCTGATGCATCTTCGACTAATGTATCCTCATCTAAGGTTATATCTTCTGAACGTGACGTATCTTTGCAACTAGTGTCCCCCACTGGACATGGGTTTTCTCCACTCTCAGTGATAGGTATATTAACCTCTGGGTTGTTTTCATCTTCCATGATAATGACATCTCTACTTTGATGTCATCTGGATAGCCCACAAGTATGTGCTGTTCAGACTTTTTGTCCCATTTCTGACGCTTCTCTTTAGCAACATGAGCCATAACCTTGCTACCAAATATTCTTAAATGACTTATGTCTGGTTTACATCCAGTCCAGATCTCATATGGAGTTTTTTCATTTAAACTAGGAAGTACACGATTTTGTAAATAAACTGCTGTATTGGTCGCCTCAGCCCAGAATTCTTTACCCAAATGCGCATCAAACAATAAGCATCTAGCCTTCTCGACAATCGTTCGATTATTAGGTTCTGACAAGCCATTCTGTTCTGGGGTATATGGGTTATTTTTTTGGTGCGTGATACATTCCTTCTTGAGATATGAATCAAACTCTTTGTTGCAGTATTCACCACCATTATCGCTTCTCAATATCTTTATTTTCTTATTTGTTTGTTTTTCAACTTTTGCTTTAAATTCTGCAAAACATCTAAGTGCTTCATTTTTGTGTTTGATAAAATATACAAATGTCATACGACTATAGTCATCAACGAAGAGTATGAAGAATCTTGAACCTGCAAGCGATCCTTTCTCCGTAGGTCCGCAAACGTCAGTATGAACTAAATGAAGTAATTCTTTGCTTCTTGTACCAGTTTTTGAGAATGGAAGACGACACTGCTTTCCCTCGCAACAAACTGTACACGATGTCTTGCCAAGATCAACTTTTTCTCGAAGATTCATTCCTTCTACAGCACTGGTCATTTTATTCAGATAATTACTATTGACATGACCCAATCTGCGGTGCCAAGTGTTGCCTGAAACCGCTAAATTAGACATTATTCTTTCAGGAACTTTTAACTTGTATTCCATCCTTAGTTTATAAACACCATCTGTCAAATCTACTATAGCAACTAACTCGTTCTGTTTATTATAAACATAGCAGCATTTTCTTTTGAAGTCCACTTTATTTCCATTTTTGATTAACTGACTGACAGATATCAAGTTTGTCGTAAGTTTTGGCACATATAAAATATCTTTTAATATAACTTCATATTTACTTTTCGGGGTTAAAGTAATAATTTTAGCTTCTCCCGAGCATAAAACAGGCATAGCACTTCTATTAGCTGCAATTATTTCCTTCACACTCGTCCGATTCGACGTATTACACATAATGTTTACATCTGGTGACATGTGAAAACAAGAGCCCGAGTCTATAAACCAATCCATTTTGTTGTAATTCCCGTTCAAAAAACACAACAGAAAATGCATTTGACGTCTTCTTTCGCTCTGATTGCCCAACAGGACATTGATTTTTAAAATGCCCTTCTTTTTTACATCTATAACATCTGATAGATTTCATTACTGTTTTGACCTTCGATGTATTTCCGTCAACATTGCGGCGCGGGCGCACTCTGGCGGAAAATGCCCCAACTGACTCCGTGTCATTTCCTGCCATATCAAGCAATTTTGTTTTTATTGCATCTGCAGTAATTATTATTCCACTATGCTCGATTGCTAATATCATGGGGTAGAATTTTTCTGGTAGACCAGCAAGCATTAAACAGCCTATCCATTCATTGTTCACATTAAATCCGGTTCCGGATAATTTCTGGCCAGTTTCAATAATTTGCGTGACGTAACTCTGCATCGAGTCACAAGTTTCAAGACGAATCGATATCAAACTCCTTAATAAGGAAATGCGTCTTGAAAAACCATTATCATCGAACATTTGCTTTAGCCTTTTCCACAAGTCTGCAGTAGATGTAGCTTGCTTGATGTGTACATACAGTGACGGATCTATAGTGAGGATTATCTTCGCTTTTGTTTTTGCATCATCTCCAACTGCAACAGTTTCTTCGGCCTTGATACACTTCTCCATGCCTTCCAATATAAGTAGGTTTTTAACGGCATACGCCCATACATCGTAGTTTTGTCGTCCAACCAACTTGGGTATACTTGTGAGATATGATGTCGCCGCCATTTTTGTTAAAAATGTCCCGACACTAATTACGAGTTTGCATACGCAATAACTCTTTGCCCTATTCTCAATACGAACAAATACATCCGCGACAATAAGAAATGAATTTTTAACACAAATACCATTTAAATTATCGTGACTGTTTATTTAAAAAATGCTTGGGAATCTTCTGGGCCCATAACCTATTAAATGAAACACGTTGTTTTATTCAGGAGACAGCGAGAACTGATATTTATTAAGCTTAGAAACATAGACAAAGATGGCATTAGTGGTAGGTACTTTGATAACTAAATAACAAGCAGTGACCTTTTTGTAAATAAAATCAATGATAAACAAACAAAAATAAATAATTGTAAAAATCTATTGGTGAATAAATATTTTTATTATTATACATTTTTAGAGCTGAAGCGGTAGAAAAAAAATTCCCTCGATAGAAAAAAATACCAACATAATTTAAAACCGTCCCTCACTGGAAATTTATAATTAAGCTCTCAAGAGCAAAACCATAATATATACATTAAAATTTTAAATATTTCAATATTGCGATACTTCGCCACAAATAATTACTGGAAAATTGATTTTATTCTAGGAGGTTCCCATACCGTTGAAAGGTATAGTTCATTATGTACAATTGAACAAGATCAATTTAAATCTTTTTGTAATAGTAGTGGAAAGAATAAAAATACTTTCGGATTATTTGTTGACCTTAACTTTGTGTCCCAAAATTGTTCATTTTCTTCAAAATGATTCTAATATTATACATTTAGCAGATTAATAAAGCGATTGTTATTACAGAGGTTTAATTTAAAAAAAATAATTATGACTCCATCAAAATCTAGTTTCTTATTTTGAAAGTAATTATTTGATATTTATAGCGGTTAGAGAAGCCGTAATTCACTCTAAAATAGATTCTATCAAGCAAAAACTTTGATATATCCATTAATTAAGCTGCGCAAACTATTCTTGGAAAAAAACATTTCGAAAATTAAACATTTCGTGAAAATTTTCAAAATTCCTTTAGTGTAATAATTTTTGATTAATTTGTCTAAAATAGATTTTATGAAGCTAAACTTTGATAAATTAAAGGCTAGATTTTAAATTCCCAATCTGCGAAATTAGCTAAAAATATCTTGATGAATGCAAAAAACCATGTTATAAGATAAAATTATTTAAAAAGCTCTGTTTTTGGAATGTACAAAGGATTATAAAAATGTAGCTAGTTCTGTTTTTAATGTACATATACATACACGTGAAGTATCAATTCTCCTCCCTTCCAAATATTTTACATTACAGATACGATTTTGGAAATAAATATGACACAACACTTAGATTAAAATAAATCCTGATATTTTAAAAAATGTCTTATAAAATGTACATACTAGATACTACAGACGTCAATATATTGCACTAACCAATTTATAGGCGATTTTACTGTTTATGACACTTTCTCTGCTAACATATTCTTTCCAATGGTTAATCTTTGGGTATCCATTTTCCTTCTGTTTGTTGAACTTGTTATGGTTGACCACCTTGGGTAATAGATACGCGTGGGAAAAAATTCAATCAATTGAACACGGCAGAGTTTCCGAAATAACAATAAAATATCGAGCACCTTCCTAATACTGTATTGATCAATTTAAAAAACCGCATTTTGACCTAACATATTATAAAGATCCTTCTACCGAGAGGTATTCAATTATTTGAGATATTTTGGGTACAACATTTAAGAAAACATATTTAATGGAGTGGTTTCACGTCAATTCAAGTATTAAATTTTACTTGTTCATCAATAACAAACAATATTTATTTAGCATCATCAAAAAACCATTTTATTTGTTTACCGACTTAATACTATTGAAATACATCCATATGATTTGTTACTTTAAACTAATTGAAGCAATGGGTGGACAGACGGCGTTTATTCTGTTATTAGTCTATAGTCTAAAACGTAGCATGTTCCCTGTTTTACCGTCTGACAAAAACCCATTTCAACGTGACGCACTGAGATATCTCTGTGCGTACTTAAATAAACTAGTGTCGTAAGCCACCCTACCCTTTCCACCAGAAAACATGGATATTGTTTTGAATATAATATTTCCAATCCTTTTACACAAGAAATCATCGATATATAATCAGCTAAAATCTTCGAATGCGATATCTTAGAACACCATTTTAGCGATCACTCCTCTTTTACATCCAATGCTTCAATTTCATTTCCTACATAATGTTTTAGGTAGGTAGATGATACTCGTAATTTACGTATTTTGTAATGTACTCATTTAAGATGAGGAAAAGTTTTTTTTTAAATAAACTAAAAAAAAAATTAAAATTAAAAATAAACTACATTATTTACAAAACAGCATAATATTATAATTTTTAAATAGAGGTACCTACCAGTTGTGAGAGTATGGGCTATATCAAACCTACTAACTAATCATCACGCCGTTACCTCCGTAGGGGTAAGCAGAGAGGATAGGCCCTCATAAAACTCTCGTGCATCGTCCCATATCTACCTCTTCTGTTATTCTGACTCTCGACATGACCCGACTCAAGTATTTGATTCTCTTCGCTCCGAGTCCTTCTCGGACATCCCCGACGTCTTTTACCATTAACGTTCGTTTCATACCTTCTTTTTTTTATTGAAAGAATAGATAATACATGTAATCAACAAACAAGTCCTGCTAAGCCAATTGAATTGGCTTGTCAACAGATGCTTATATTTTAGTTCCATATACATTTTTTAAATTTAAAATTTACATCTTATATCTACAGATTCAACATTTTTTCATACAAATCAATATCAATATAATTTTTTTTTTCCGATAGCCAGTTTTTCACCATATATTTTACCTTATTCATAAGATTACATTGCTTTAAAGTGTCAGGTAATAAATTAAATATCTTCGGTATGATGTATGCAAATGTTCTCTGTCCGTACTTATTGTTAAATTTCGGAACTATTAACCCGTCGTTGCGCGTGAATCTAGTGCTGTATTTATGTTCTAATTTCTCTTTATGCTGCGGGGTAAATATATGCTGATAAAATAAAATATTTTATTTTATTAAATATGTCAAACTACAAAGTGATTGTTTTCTACAATAATAATAAATATATGCTGAATTATAATTTTGTGCCATAGTATTTATTGCCTTGACAGGTAAAATTTTGGCACCCTGAAACAGCAACGGTGTATTCTGTCTCTGTTTGAAAATATTAGGTACGACTAATAATTTTACAATTGTGTTTTGTACATCTTGGACTTGTTTGATTGGTTGTAGTAGTATTACGAACAAATAAATCCTTATTTGATTTTATAACCCCGTTTAACGACGCCCTTTCATGTATATTACAATATGGTCTTTATTTTTAACATAAACGAATCCATATAAATAATTGTCACTTATTTTCCAGATGGCGCTTTTGTCTAGATAAATCAAATAATCTATCAAAAGCACTCATATATTATATTCCTTTTTCGATAACGACTTCTTGCTTATTCGGCAAATTATTAAATGCCTCCCGCGTCCGTTTTCCCAATTCTGCTTCGATATCCATCGGAAAACCCTTCTATATTTCTATGGAGCCCTCTCCCGGTAGACCTAAAGTCTTCAAATAATCAATGTTGAAATTATTACCAAGGTTGTGTTACATTTCAATTTTTTTATAGTGATCGTAATTTGGTAATGAATGTATTTATTGAATCCACAAAAAACTTCCGTCATAACAAATTGTTATTAAATCCATTCATTCAATGCAAAAAGCCACAATTTTTCATTAGAAGTTGTACTGTTTGGTTATGTTTTGATGTTTACAAACCTAATTGATATATTTAACGAGGTTCGTTCAAAGCTTGGACTTAATAAAACGTTGTTTGATCTTCCTTCTTTATTCATTAATGAATGATTGTCAGCAAGGAATGGTAATTTGTTAGCCTTTAAATTCTCGTAAGATATCTCACTACATATATCTCACTCCACTTACCTAAAAGTTCAAAAATGTTGACAGTTTATGATACTCAATATCTTAGATATCTCATTTTAAGGCTTACAATTAATTGACAGCTGTACTTCGGTACCAGATATAATTGGCTTTATTTTGTGTTTCATTCCTTGAACTTGTCTAAGATCAACGAGTGGTCCAAAATCGAAAATTCAATCGATATGATTTTACCATCATAAAACCGTGGTGTAGGTATCTTTACAGATTCTTGCTACCTTTTCATTTAAACCTGTATCAAAGGTCACATATTTATATGTTACTCTATATTTAAAAAAAAATACAATATTTCACCTTGGTAATACATAATAATGCATCTCTGTCTACACTCCCAACGCAATAATATTCAAAATCACACACGAAATTAACAATGTATTTATTGACAAACAGCCACTAACGTATGCAAAAATTACACATTTCGCAAAATATTACACTTTTAAATGTTTGATGAAGTTCTGGGAAGGAAAAAGGTATGAGAGGTGGGTAGAAATCTAGGGATCAGTGTGGCGGACGTAAGAATCCATCCCTTCAACTGTGGTGCAAGACGATGGGTTCAGAGAGACCAAATGGTTAGGTCAAAGTGTCTCTCCAAACCGGCCTCTCCCATTCAATAGGTGGGCAAGCGCATCCGCCGTCAATACCTGAACAAACCTCACCCGATAAATCCAGGCACCCCACATAGTAAACCACTTGGGTGACCTATGGCGGAGGTGTTGGTTATCCAATAAAGAGTTCCCGCGGTGACGGTACTCCTCCCGTCTCCAAAATTGTTATAAAATTAAACGATTAGCTAGCCAAAGCAGTTGTTCGCAAAAACTCTTTTTTTTCTTCACGCAAACCCATGTACCCAATCGAGGTTCCCGTAAGAGGCTGGCGGTGCTTAGTACGATATAATGTGATGGACAAACAAAAAAATGATTTATATCACATATTTTTGGAATCATAATAATTGTGGTATGGTTTCTGAATCCTCTACGAAAATAATAATTACGAATCATCACCGACGCGACGGACCAAACCGCCGAACATACGACATCCAGCATGCGTTGCAAAATCCATCCCTTGAAACCTTTCGTTTTCAAAGTGTTTACTTAGCATTAGGGCCGCCTGTGTGACAACACAGGATTCGAAGATTTCATTTATCATTGGTCCTCTATTTATTTTTCGTTAACAATTTATGACAATCGCATTTTTTCCATCGAGTTTTTCATAACACAGCTTTGAAATATAGCACAATTTTGCGAACAAGCAATTCTTTTGATTTTTTATACTTACCATCTGTTTTTCTAACCATTTCAACAGAATCAATGATATATTATTGTAGGAATTCAATGTGTGAGAACCAATTTTATCAAAAAAGATTTTTATTTTTGTACTGCATTATTTGAGAGTATAATTTTGATTTATATTACACTGCCAATGTAAAATTATATTACCTCCCAATTACCTTTTTCTATATACTTATACTGTGACATTGTTTTACTATGTTAATGGCACAAGTTGTGCCGTGTCAATGGAAATAAAGAAATAAATTATATATTATATACTATAAATTCCTTCCGTCTCTAATTGAATTTTATAACCCATCGGGATTTTGTATGTAGCTAAAATTAAAATAATGTAACATAAATCATTTATCATTTCTTTCCATCTACGTCTCGTCTAGTTTTGACAGTATAGTTAATCTTTTTTTTTATTTATTTATTTTATATTTATTATTATCAATATGAATATTATTTTACAATAAAAAACACATAAATTTGTTTAAGACCACTTTTATAAAAGTGGTCTAAAACAAATTTATATGTTTTTTTATTGTAAAATATGGCAAGCCACAAAGTTAGTGCTTTTTACAAATATGGAATATTATTTTATTTATAAAAAAGTTTATTTGTGAACAGGTTCTGTCAGGCATTATCTTTAATGTTTCTGAAGGCATTGTCAAACTTTCAGAAGGCGAAACAGCTGACACGTGCAAAAATAATTACTAAAGATTAATTAAATAATAAAGCTATGTAATGTATAAAATAAATTAAAATTAAAATGGAGGTCTACAAATTAAACTTAATAACAATAAATATTTAATTTATCTTTCAAAGATCCATAGCTCATCAGAACGAAAAAGGCTGAAGATGCCTGTTGCAAGGTGAAATCGGCCTGGTCATAAATATATTAATTATTAAGTTTTTTTTCAAATCACAAATTAATTCACGCATAACCCCCATAGGAATATTTAATTGCTTTGCAGCCACTACTTAAAGCTCTCACAATTATTTATTATGAATTCGGTTCAACAAAGTATTATAAGTGAGAAATGTTTTTTTTTAATAGTAACTGACGTACTTGAAATAATTTTGACGTGGTAAAATAATTCTCGACCGCATTTCAGCCCCAAGCATGTTGCCATCTACTCAAGTCTCATCAAAATATAAAAGATGAATTTTCTTTTGGCTCGGAGATAAACTTTTTGTAACATTTTTCGCCACAAAGTTCATTACTTACGTCTAGAAAAACGGGAAGAGAAGAAGATTTTAATTCAGATTAAACTGCTGACATCTGTTGGCGTTTAAAATATTCTCACAGTGAAATATCTACCTTTATTATTCCCACCCCACTCAACAAGAACTCCACTTAAGCTGTAGAAAACTGAGGAAACTTCACAGAAAGCGTTGAAGCTTTTGAATCGTGTCAGCATTTTGTTCAGGTTTCTTTAATAGATTTTTGGTTAAGTGTCCGAGACTAGCAAAAAATCTAGTTATTTCCAATGTAGGAGTTTTACTTGGACTAAGTTTAGAAAACCCTAATTAGAAACGATCTATCAAAGTCAAGCCATGTTTACACTCCATTCGAGAGAATGACCACTCCAGTCGGTTAGGTACTTCCTACGCTTCTTCTTCGGAAGTATCGTTTGTGAACGCTCCCTTACATTATATCAAAAGCCCAAATCTTTTGCCGGATTAAATTACTGCTTCCCGCACTAAAACAAGGAAACACTTTCACTTGTCTTGTTTTGTCTGATTTCAGTGAAAAACTTTCTGCGTAATAAAATAAGATTTTTTGAACGATATTGATTTTAATAAATTGTCGTTTTTCTTACAAGACATGTAGACTCTTATGTCGTATATTATTTGAGAGCAAACATACGAGAATATTAATGTGTGTTGGCTAATAGAGTTCTTCAATATTAAAACGCACGAAAATTGAAAAAATATATTCCTATTAATTAAACTGTGAAGAATTACAAATCCATGCTGAGAAGGAAAAAAATAGTTCATTCTTCTTCTTCTTGTGCCCTGTCCGTTCAACATACGTTGACTATCATGTTGGCTACGCGGACATTGTTTACTGCTTCCCGGAACAGCTCTAAAATAGACTTGCCAAACCACTGACTCAGGTTTTTCAGTCATGAGGTTCTCCTTCTTCCAGGGCCCCGTCTTTCAGCAATCTTTCCCTGCATTGTGAGATGCAAGATCTCATACTTCTCTGCATGTCTCATATTGAAGTTTTCGGTTTTCTATAATTTTAATAACTGCTTTTTCATTTCCATTCGTAATCCTGTCCATCCAACTTATTTTAAGTATTCTTCTGTAGATCCACATCTTGAGTACCTTAAGTCACCTAATTAGTTCTCCAGTAAGCGTCCATGCTTCCATTCTATAAAATAATATCGAAAACACGTAGCATCTGCAATTCGCATTCGTAATCCAATAAGATAAAATTACAATATTTATTTAATATGGTTTTTCATTAACTTTTGTAGTTGGTGCCAACCCGGAATTCCATAAAAACTTAATAATTTTTATGAAGTTCTCTCTTATTGGAGGTCGATTATCATTACGGTAATACCAACCCTGCTCACTGCACCTTGGAATAACTCAGTGGAACTGTAAAAAAAACGTAATAAAATACATTTCTATTCGCTAAAATCCGCAATAGCAGAAAGTCCACGTCGCAGCTATTATTTTGCTAGAATTTAAAGCAGCGTCAGGGACCAGGAATAAGTTAACACCAAAAGTCCGAATGCCCAAACTTCCTTAGTTAGCCCGGAATTGTTTCTAGTTTCGGTTTGTTGGCATCCCAGAACACATAGACCCAAATTTCAAGAAAACCAGTGGCGCAAGCGGGGTGGTGCACGGAGCAATAAACACCAAGTTTCGTATTCTTTGCATTCATTTACGATTTCTGAACTTAGTTTCGTCGTAAACAATTTAAACCGAGTTCAGTACAAAGGAGCGCGCGCTAAAACACAACTAGTCTTACTTAATTAAATGTAAAGTTTTATCTGAGACTTCTAACTTTTTCCTGGCTTGAATTGAATTCATGACGGTTTAAATTTTCATAAGATTTGTTGTACTAAAGTAATTGACCACAGCTTTGCACCACTCGCTATTTGAAAAAATGTTTTTACTTTTGGTTAATTGCTGTCTAAAAGTCTATTATATTTCATACATTTCTTGAGCTAATAGAAATGCTAAAAATGTTCGGTCTGGACGGTGATAACACAAGACTTTTTACAACTAATTTTGGAAAGTTGATGACGATTATGGAGATGGGAGGGAAGAACACAGAACATTTTTGTAACATAACAAAGATTAATGCTTGTATTGTACTTTCTTTTAGATACAACTTTATAATTTGCCTCTTGTAATAATTTAACATAGGAATTTACTTTTATTTCAAGCACGAAAACTTGTACAATGTGAACTTAGAACGGGGTACCCCAGTAGGAACACGTTTTTCTCGAAAAAATTGAAAAACATAGCAAAAAATAAAATTGAAATTGAAACAAAATAAACGAACGGATTCAGATAAGACACGTTTTAGATTTTCACGGCCAAAAGTATTTTCATTATTTCGTTTCGAACCGTGCAGTGTCCATGATCAGGGTAGATCTGGCAGATCCGGCAGATGTACTCAAATAAGGAAAAAATGGATTCTGACAAAATTGAAATAATTTACGACCTCTGTGAACAAGTCTCTTTGACTCCAAAGATCCAGAAGTTACGGCTTCATAAGTAGTTGTAATATTAAAATAAGATGTTTATATATTTTTGTGTAATTAACGTAGGTTGGAGATGGAATAACAGTGAACGTTAGTGTCTTATGAATGTACGATAGGTATAAAAATCCTGTTAAAGGGGCCTAAGTCATCTTTGGGGATGATGTGTGGAGGGTCCTTTAGGGAAGAAAAAAGGTATGAGAGGTCGGTAAGAATCTGGTGGTCGATGTGTCTAGGACTGACGGCAGCATGAATCCATCCTTCCTACTGCGGCGCACGGTGATGGGTCGTGGAGTCCTAGATTATGAACTTGGGAGGTCTATATTATGTCTGCCTCGGTTCCATTCCAACTCAGAATCAACTCAACTCAACAACTCTTTGGAAAGCCATTAAAAGCAATGAAAAAAATATTGAAAAATAGTTCATGACGTAACCTAACGTAACCTGTTTAACCAATTTTTTGTTTTTTTTTTCATCTTTTTTAATGACTTTTCAAAGGAGGTGTTGAGTTGAGTTAAGTGTGAGTTATCCGGTCACCGCCTCAAGCAGTCTCTCCCGATCCGGCCTGCCACGCGGTATATGGGAAAACACATTAGCCGCCAAGACCTTGACAAACCTCGGGTAGCGGGCACCCCTGCTAAGTCACAAACTGGGAGTGGCCTATGGCAGGGGTGTTGGTTATCCAATAAATGGTTTCCGGGGCGGGCGGTGACTATTCTCAGTGCCTGGTGAAAGATCATCGTACAAAGAGGAAACGTTACTTGAGATGCTTTAGACATGTTGATAATCCGATCTGAATGGCCAGACGCCTCCAAAACATCCTCTACCCTTTGCTCCACCTCCCAATTCATTCACTTTCACGATATACTTACGAAATACCCAAAAGTCTCATCTGCCTAAAGCCGATATATGCGGTTTTGGGCAGATGAGACTTTTGAGCAGAAATCACGTTTTCAGATTTTTATTTATCATAGTTACCTGTTAACTCCGTACCGAATTACACCCAGTTGTTTATCATAGTTACCTGTTAACTCCGTACCGAATTACACCCAGTTGTTTATCATAGTTACCTGTTAACTCCGTACCGAATTACACCCAGCTGTTTATCATAGTTACCTGTTAACTCCGTACCGAATTACACCCAGTTGTTTATCATAGTTACCTGTTAACTCCGTACCGAATTACACCCAGTTGTTTATCATAGTTACCTGTTCACTCCGTACCGAATTACACCCAGTTGTTTATCATAGTTACCTGTTAACTCCGTACCGAATTACACCCAGTTGTTTATCATAGTTACCTGTTAACTCCGTACCGAATTACACCCAGCTGTTTATCATAGTTACCTGTTAACTCCGTACCGAATTACACCCAGTTGTTTATCATAGTTACCTGTTAACTCCGTACCGAATTACACCCAGTTGTTTATCATAGTTACCTGTTAACTCCGTACCGAATTACACCCAGTTGTTTATCATAGTTACCTGTTAACTCCGTACCGAATTACACCCAGTTGTTTATCATAGTTACCTGTTAACTCCGTACCGAATTACACCCAGTTGTTTCGCAAAAATTCACGTGTGACGCAATGTTCAAATGACCATTCTGCGCATTTTTTTTAACAGTGGAAAGTTACACGTTAAAAACCGTTTCTATGTCTTTTTTTACGTTATATACTTTTGAACAAATCGTGATTAACAGAAGAGGACAACTGTCATGTTGTTAAACATGTCAGCTTATTGCAATTTAATAGAAATCAGAAACGCACCTTGAATTGGCGTTTGGCGGAAACCTTTTAAAACTTAGGTTCATGTTTTCAAATGTAAAAAAAATTCGAGTGCAGTTTACAGCGGTAGAAGCGAAACTTTATCAAAACAATCTCAAGCTTGGAAAGCGAGGTTATAATCAAAGCGAATAATGAGCGCAGGCCTAGCGTAATTTCCGTTCCACATCTCAACCAATAGGAGCCTTTAAAAGCGACATCATAACCAAAGCGGCCAATGAGCGCAGTTGATGTTTCATCCGATATCCAAAGCACATTGAAGTACCCACCACTGTCCCACCCCGGTATAGGCAACTTATGGTCGCCCCTTCGGAGTTCTCGCAAGAATCTAATTTTTTTGAATAAATGGCTCTACTTTTAATGTAACGAATCTAGACCTTCAATGTCCCCTCATACTGTGTTAGGTGGCGGTATGCGGGCGCGCCTACAGGACTGTACTGTAATGGTCAATCTCTACAATTCTAAAGCCCATGGAGGTGTCAATGCAAAAGCAGTGAGCCTCATGGACAGTCGAACAAGTTGTTAGTAACATCAACAAAAAAATAAAGTAATCAAAATGACAGCAGCCGTCATGAGTAATTAGCTCATGACAGCGGGAGACATGACCATACATAATCCGGCGGGCGGCACCGAGCACTGTACGTTAAAAAGAAGGAAACAAGTAAAATAACATATATACAGATAAGAACCGGTGTCACCGCAACCTGGCTGCCGGCAGTCCCCGAGACAGTGAAGGAGGCTGATTGTCCGGCCTCCCCACAACCGGCAGCGTCGTCCTTAAGCCAGCTAGCCGGTGGTGCCTAGACGACAGTAAGTGGAAAACATGAAGAAGACCCTAGGGAGAGAAGCGTCGGGTCGCCGGAGGCGGGACGGACAGCTTTCGGATGTCGTTCAGCCTTCTCCCCAGCCTCTTCATGTCACGGGGTGTGGCGCGGCAAACAGGTGCAGCTCCACCAGTTCTAGATGACCGGCCATGGTACGTAGGCGGGGACACGGTCCAGGGTCCAACCCCTTATATGGGGAGAAGGACGGTACAAAAACGAACAACGGAGTTCAGTTCTCATAGTACAGCATAACTGAAAAGAAATGTATATGTATAAGCGTAGAAAACCGCAAAACATAAAAAAATAAATAAACAAGAGCGTGTGGGAGTCATCGCTAGGCGTTTAATTGCACCAAATAACGAAAAATAAATCATAAGCATGTAAAGTAAAGAAAACATAAAATAAACATGAGCGTTGAATAACGCAGGGCCTGTGTAATCCAGAAAAAAATAAACATAAAAATGTAAAAGCATAAAAAACATAAAATATAAATGCAAACAATAAACATAAAAATGAAAAAAATAAATAAATAAAAATGTACATCCTGGGCAGAGTTTGTAAAAGAATAGAAGCAAGAAAAGTCAGTGGTAAGTCAGGAACAAGTACACCTGGTGTTAAAATCTACTAATCAGCGACTCTAAGCTCAGGCCATCTCTCAACCCAGATCCTTGTAAAGTTCCTCAGGCACTCGAAATTCGTCTTGTTCGAAACCAGATCAGTGTTCCACACTGGTCTGATTGGTACGTCCAAACCATCGAGCATTTCCTCTCTTGCGTCCGTCATTATCTCACACTGCCACAGAATGTGCTCCGCCGACTGGTTCGTGCACCCGCAGGCGCAGTTGGGGTGAGGGGACAGGGAGAGGGCATGAAGTCTCCCCCTGAATTCCCCGTGGCCGGATAGAAGCTGGGTGATGTGGTGGTCCAACTTGAGAAAGACCCCTTCCATTCTGACTTTAACTGATGGGAAGAAGGAGAAAGTCCATCTTCCCTTATTCGTTCTATCCCAACGGACCTGCCACTCCTGGAGCGACAGATCCCTCATTTGACGAAGCAGCCCAGGGAGAGTCCCCGGCCCGCCCGGTGTCAGAACAACGCCTAGGTGAGTGGCCGGGGTTCCTCTGGTTAATTTCTGCTTAGTGAGCACTTCCCTGATTTCCAGATCGATTGGCAAAATGCCAGCCAAAACGGGTAAAGCGTCCGAAGCAACGGTTCTATACGCACCAGAGAGTGCCAGCAAGGGGGTTCGTTGGCCTCGCCTGAGAGCTAAGAGAATCAGCGAATTGTCCAGGCGGTGCTCCCACACAGAGGCGGCATACGAGACTTGCGCCACGTACACGCACCTATATAGTGTTCGCAGAGCCGGATTACGCAATCCCCACTCAGCTGTGGAGAGTCTCCTCAGCTTCAAGAAGAGAGCCTGGGCCTTGCTGGATACTTCTTTGACGTGAGCCAGAAAAGAGGACGATCGATCTAGAGTAACTCCTAAATATTTCACTGTTTCAAAAAAGCGGATGTTAGAATCTCCCGTTCTGATGGTAGGATTTCTTGCTCTACTGAGAGAGCCCTTCATCAGGAGGCCCTTGGTCTTGTGGGGAGCGAAGGTCATCTTGTTTCTTTCACCCCAGTCCAGGAACATCTGCAAACCTTCACTGCCTTTACTCTCCACTTCCTTTCTGCTGTCCCCAGCGACCAGATACAACTTATCATCAGCGTAGTCGACAGCGATACATCCTTCAGGCAAGGGTAACCTGGAGGAGTCGTCAAAGGAGATGTTCCACAGGTCGGGTCCAAGGATGGAGCCCTGCGGGCATCCCATGTCGGCTTCCCTCTGGATACAAAACTCACCGAAACTGATCGTAATGGTACGATCAGAGAGGTAGTCATCGATGGCTTGGAACAGTAAGTTGGAACACCGCCTGTTTTTCACCTTTGTACGTATCATTGCCCACCAGGCGTGATCGAAGGCACCAGTGATATCGAGGAATATTGCAACTACATACCTCTTTGGGCAAGCCTTCACCCATTCAAGCGCATACGACAGGGCGTGCACCGTGGATTTCCCGGGGACGAAACCGAACTGGAGGTCACTGGCCGGGGACAAGGTTTGACGGAGCCGCTCCCTCAGTAATTTCTCCAGGATCTTGCCTAAAACGGGAAGCAGCGTTATCGGCCGGTAGGCCTTGATGTCGGTGAGTGGTTTATCGTTCCCCTTAGGTATAATCCGGAGCACGCCACGCTTCCACTCAGAGGGGAAAACTCCCCTCCTCAAGCACGTGTCCATCACCTGGAAGAGCTCCTCCTTGGCGTGGACCCAAACTTGCTTCGCTATTACGCCATTGAGCCTGTCATGCCCTGGTGCCTTCTTAGGACCCAAACCCTTAATTATCACATCAATTTCTGCCTTAGTGACTCTAATGAAGTTATCCTCTTGGGCGAGGACTCTAGGTGGCAGCCGTGACAGATTTCTTATCTGTTTATGGTGGTCACTTTCCCCAATTACTGATTCTACAGGAACTAACTCACCCAATAGTGTTTCGAGTGTGGAGGCCACATCCACTGTCTCAGCGTTCCTCCCATCTGTTATCCCAATTACTGTTGACAAATATCGGTCAGAACCTTTCCCGGATTTTTCAATCGCGCTGTGGATTTCCCACGGGTTGGCGTTACCCACGTTTTTAACCCAATTATGCCAAGCAGCTCGTTTCGCTAGGAGAACAGCCCGTTTGAAGGCCGACCTGGCAGATCTGAGGCCCGCCTGAAGTGCAACCGTCTCCTCCTCCGTACAGCCGCCACTCCTGGACAGCCCCAGCGCCCTGTAGGCCCTCTTGTAGGCCCCCTTCAGCGAAGTCAGCTCAGGTGACCACCACGGCGTCCTAATACTAGTCTTTGGGTTTAATCTTCCCAAAGACGAGTTGGCAGCAGATACAACCGCCTTATTGAAAAAATTCCCCAAATTATCCGGATCAGTAGCTGCTACGTGGTGAAAATCCCTTAGCGTATCTCGTAGCGCTTCCCCAAAGTTATCCCAGTTCGCCCTAGTGGTGTTGAAGTTCCAGGAGGATCTTGGAGCTTCAGTTTTATTTACACCAACCGTAAAAGTGATTAACCTATGATCCGAATTTATTGCGCACTCATGGACTGTCCACTTTGAAATCCTGGTCGCAACAGATCCAGAGCAAAGAGTTAGATCAATGTTGCTCTCACCATGTATGTTCGAAAAGGTACAAAAAGAACTCTGTTCATTAATAATGCTAAGACCTTGCGCGGCAATCAGGTCCTCAACGGCGTCTGAACGTTCCGTCCTACGATCACTAGTATCGAACCATAATGGTGAGCGTGCGTTAAAGTCACCTCCGATAACTATGTTACGGCCTTTAAGCGCGTTGAGCGCGCGCGTCAGACTCAGGATGTGGGGTCCAACCGGGTTCCCAAATTTAAAGTAAACTGAGATCAAGAAGATCTCAGTATCGCCAAATCTAATACATACACAGGTTTGGTACTCATCAGAAAAACCAGCCAGAAGGAGGGGACTGATCAAGGAGGTGTTGATCAGGACTCCCGCCCCTGGAGAGCGGCCAACTTCGAGTACCGCACCCGGAAAATTAATTGGGGTCTTACCTTCCCAGGTGTACTGTTCCTGAATGAGCAAAATGTCAATGTTGAGGTCAGACATGACCCTCAGCACCTCCAGCGTGGCCATCCGGGATCTCTGGAGGTTAATCTGACCTAGAGAGAGGGGATTAGGACGAGCCATAATCAGTCATACGGAAGGCTGCTTCCACTGCTGCTTTTTGGGCCGGGCAGTTCCTATCACCCGTCGGGTGATCCGCCGGCTTCATCCAAAGCACAGCTGAGCTATAGAAGTTTCACTTAAAAAAAACAAAATGACGCTGAATGGCCAATATTATATTTGATTTTCTGTAAAACAGCTGAGGCTAAGCCTAGTTAATTCTCTCTCTCTGGTTTCAATCCTGGGATTGGTTTGCAGCAATTTCCTTTAGTTTCCTCTTCCATTCTTCCCTGTCTTGTGCGGCTCTTTTGAGGTCTGCATATGATAAGCAGCGCACGTCCACCAGCAGGTCCTCCAGGTACTCTCGGCGTGGGCGTCCCCTAGAGTTTGTCCCCTCGGTCATACCCTCCATTATGGAATGCAAGAGGCCTTCTTGTCGTATTACATGGCCGATCCATCTTGCACGCCTTTCGGACAAGGTCCTGAGCAGGTGCCTTCCTCCTTCGATTCTTTGGAGAACCTCCTCATTTGTAATGTGGTCTCTCCAGGAAATTCCTAATAGTCTTCTATAGGACCACATCTCAAAAGCCTCTAGTCTCCGTTTATCTCTTTTGGATAGGCACCATGTTTCGCAGCCATACATCAAGATACTCCATACATAGGTCTTGATGAGGAGTATTCTCAGCTTTAGGTCTATATTATTTGATTCAATTATTTTCGACCTTTTATTGAAAGCAAGCCTAGCCTGATGTATACGGCTGTCGACATCGCTCTTAGACCGACCGTCCCATGTTATTTTGCTCCCGAGATAGACAAACTCCTTGGCGTTCTTTAGTGGAACTCCTGACATCTCTATTCGCATCTGATGTTGCGTTCGGCCTACAGTCAGCAGCTTTGTTTTGTCTTTATTTATCTTCATGTTATAGTTATTTTGGAGAATGCTTTGCATGGTTGTTAAGGCCTCTTGCAGTTCTTCTTCGCTTTCAGCAACCAATGCAATATCGTCAGCAAACCTTATCATATCCACCTTTTGCCCGTGTATCTTTACACCTTTTCTGTGACTCATTCTCTCTCTCAAGTCGTCAATCGCACTTTGTATATAAGCGTTAAAAAGAACAGGTGACAGAGAGCATCCCTGTCTCACCCCTTGTCTTATACTGGCTTCTTTTGTATCATTGTCACATCTAATTATAGCGGCCTCATTCTTGTATAGCGCCTGGATTATTCGTCTATCTCTATATTTGATATCAATTCTCTTCAGAATCTCGAAGAGTCTTTTCCATTCTACTTTGTCGAAAGCCTTTTCCAGGTCTATGAATGCGATGAATGTGTTTTGGTTTCTTTTTATTCTTTTTTCAAGTAGTATTCGTAGCGACAATATTGCTTCTCTGGTTCCTACACCTCTTCTAAAGCCATACTGATCTCCGGAAAGGATGTTCTCTACTTTTGGTTCGATTCTTTTTAGAATGATATTAGTCAATATTTTTGAGGCATGAGATATTAGGCTAAGAGTTCTGTGTTGTTCACATTTCGTCGTGCCTGCTTTCTTTGGTAATGTAACAATTAGGCATTTCTCGAAATCCTCTGGTATCTTTCCAGTCTTATACATTGTCTGTATCATTTTAAACAGGGCATCTATAGTTCCTTTTCCTGCTGGTTTAATTAGTTCAGCCGGAACGTCATCGATTCCGGGTGCTTTCCCGTTTTTGAGGTTTTTCAGTGCGAGATCAAACTCTTCTCTAGTGATGGGATCTCCCAAATCATCTGCGTCTACCTCATTTTCTCTTTCTAACAATGTTTCGTTGTCACTATTTCCCTTCCCATTGTACAGCATTTCGAGGTATCTTTTCCATCTCTCTCCTATTTGGTCATTTTCGAAAAGTATTTTGCCGTCTTCTCCTTCTATTGCATTACCCTTTCCAACTCTCATTTCAAAGAAGTCTTTCACCGCAGCGTGAGCTCTTTCTATATTTCCTCTCTTGAGGTCGTCGTTTATCTCATCGCATTTATTCTGGTAGAATGTTTCTTTGGCTATTCTTGACTCTCTATTTATTCTGTTTCTCAGCACTTTATATTTCTCTTGTGATTCAGTTCTTTTATCATTTTTGAGCTCTCTTCTATCTTTTATCATATTTAGGATCTCATCGGTTATCCATTCCTTCCTTGTTTGGGGTTTTTCCTTGCCTATAGTTTCCTCTGCCGTAGTTATGATCTTCTTCTTTATCACTTTCCAGATCGCATTCACGTTCTCCTCTTCCATTAGGTTGCATTCTTGCGTTTTTTCCCTAAAACTGTCGCTGATCTCTTTTATCTTTAATACTTTTGTATCCCATTTGAAATTTTTTCTCTTTTTTATTTTTTTCAGTTTCAGAATACTTTTGGCCATTACCATATTATGGTCACTATCTATATCTGGACTGGAATAGCTTCTACAGTCTTTTATTTGGTTTTAAAATCTATGTCTAACCATTATATAGTCTATTTGCAGTCTTTGTCTGTCTCCAGGGGATTTCCAGGTATATCGCTGTCTTGGGTGGTGTTGGAAACAAGTGTTTGCTATCACTAATTTGTGTTTTTCGCAGAATTCTGTCAATCTGTTTCCTCTGTCGTTTCTTGCACCCAGCCCAAAGGGCCCAATGCAAGTTCCTTCACGTCCTTCTCCTACAACAGCATTCCAATCTCTTAGGAGAATCAGATTTTCACCTGCTTTTATCTCTAATATAAGTTTATCTAGTGAACTGTATACCTCCTCCACTTCTTCTTCGCTGTGACTAGATGTTGGCATATATACTTGGATAATTACAGTGTCTACAGGCTTAGTTTCTATTTTGACTAGAATAATTCTTCCACTATATTGCACGTATCCCTTAACCCGTCTTCCCCATTCCTTGCACAGCACAACGCCTACTCCTCCTTGGCCAGGTTTATCCTTTATGCATCCTGTGTGGATGATTCTGTAGTTGCCACTCCAGAAGTCTCCACAATTGGGCCATCTCATCTCTGCTATACCTAGGGCATTCAAATTTACGTTTTGCATCTCAGCTTTCAGATTATCCAGTTTGCTGTTTTGCAGTAATGTGCGGACATTCCACGTTGCCCATCTCGCTATTTGGTTCTTTGTATTTGACTTTGACTTTGTGTTTCTAGCATCTCGAGCAGTCCCCACCCGGAGATCCGAACGTTAATTATCCGAATAGTTAATTATATTATGTTATATGTGGACGAGAGTTTGTACTTGTTCGTAATCCTTTTGTTTCGAGTTATATAAAGTGAGATGTTCTCTTCAGAAGTTAATATTAAGTAATAATATAATGAAAATGTATACAGTATCGTCATAATATCCTTATCAATTTAGACGCTGTTAATTTTCAAATAATTCGTTAGACGAAATAATGTTTCGCGATAAATGTTTGCTCTCGAGTTAACAGCGTTTGAGTTAAATTCAATTCCCCAGCAGAGAGAGGCTCCGCTGGTAGCTGGCAGCTAGTAGCCAGCGCAATGGTGCTGACACGAACACAAACTAAAGCGATGATGTCTGAATAATATCTAACAAGCGTTGTTATCATTATTATTCATCTCAGACGTTGACAAGTGTATTAAGTTAATTATAACTCGTGTTATTTGTGCTAGGACTCTCCAAACTCGTGACGAAATTCTTATGAAAATATTGCGAAATACATTATTCAATCAAAAATTATATTATTAATTTCATAAATCGAAAAAAAACTCTGCTCCTTTTTCATGTTCTACATTGGCTAATTACCTCAAAACCGTTGGAGCGCTTTTTGCCACAAAATGGCACTATTTGAAATACCTCAGATTGCTTTGCTGCCGAATTGGGCAAATTTTCCCTTATTTGTAAGTAATTAGGTAAATTAATAAATCCTACGAATATGTGATAATCGCAAAAGATTAGTGAATTCATTGGCTATATAGTACTATAATCGATTTGTATGTCTCCATATTAAAATTCGGAGTTATGATTTGTTTAATGTGGACGGAAAATATTCAAAATGATTATTAAAAAATCTCAAGCAATCGGAGAAAAAAAGTTGTGTGCAAAAATGCAATAATACCAAAATTGGTATTTATAGATTCATTTGTAGATACGACCGAATCTTTTTCAAGGAAAAAGCTATGTAGGGTGGGTAGAAATCTGGGGTTCATTGTGTCCAGGAGTTATAGACGAATTCATCGCTTCCGCTGCAGTGCAAATATATCTGCTCACATATTGCGTGCACCGCACGTGCATATTTGCCGCCAAGATATTTACAATCCTCACCCCGTGATCACGGGCACCCCTGCTAAGTCGATAAACGTGACGAACCGCTCCGGGTGGTTTATGGCAGAGGTATTGGTTAACGAGTAAATGGTTCCCAGGATGGCGGCACCCGTTCCCGCCTCTCAAAATTGAAACGTTTTTACTGTGGCTTACCAAAAACGCTCACGAAAACTGTGCACAAAATAATAAAACTTTAAGTTTCACCAAATACTTTGCTCCTGCCTTAATTTGTTTATATTCCGTATTCATTATTTTTAGCACCTCTTTATATATCTCCGAATGAAGACGTTTGAGGTTTTCGCTAGACTCGCTTAAAGTATGCAAAATTATTTTAATACAGTTAATGTAGTGCCATAACCTTCAATCTCACAGACGTATATTCGATTTTACAGCTTTAATTACGTGTTCGGATGAAGTGCGTCTCCTTTATTAGCCTTGGGAGACCCGACGAGCCATTCCGTGGAGTCCCATGATAAAGTTTTGTCTAAGAATTTCAGTTTAATAATTTTATTACTGGGAGCAGCTCAAGCACCGTAAATCGGCTCAAGGCTGGGTGTTAAATTTTAAAGCCTTATTGTAAGGAACCCTTTCTGTTATACTCAGATTTTCATACTCAAAGATGTTAGTACCTACTGGTTGGAACCGTAGTAAAATGGTTGTATCTAATTGATTTTATTTTTTAAAATATTGGCTAGTGCTTACACGATATACATAGATCTCTTCGAATTAAAAAAATTGTTCTGTACGTATTTTCTCATATGAGGGAAAACAAGATATCTCGGTATACTAGTGTATATCTACTAGCACATACTGGCCAAAGAGACCGTCCTTTGTGTAGATAAACATTGTCCTCGAAGTCAAGAAGCTCTCACCCATGCTATTGTAAAACACATTGATAACATGATAGCAGTAAAAAAGTTACCTACTTGAAATGATCGGATACTTTTTTTTTCGTATTTCAGTGTTATTTTCCCCCGACAGAATGATAATGTAATATTATAAGTGTCACTATTATTCTATAAGGTTTTAAAATTTCTTTCAAATTTTCTGGCTACTAAAAAATTCAAAAAATATTGCCACTGAAATTTGCAAGGTGGGTCATTTAGATTATATACTTCATATACAGCAGGGATAACATCAGTTTATAATCGGTAGCAATTGTTTTAACTTTCCTGTTTTTTTTCTCTTTATTCTTCTCTGTTAATTCAATTAGAATTAGTGTGCTAAACCTGTCTCATTTGGAACTCCTGGTTGACAGAAGACGCAGTTTAACACATTATCAGTTCGTAACAGAAATAAATAACAACACAATACTACGTTTAAAATAAAAGAAAATCTGCATCCTACCATTTACACACTTAGAAAAACGAATACCGAATCTGTTTACCAAACTTACTTTGCACGAATAGTACAGCTTGTATATTCAATTATTTCTGTTCGTGCTGTATTTTTATGAGCACTTCAAATTACTGCAGGTACCTTATTAATTTGGTTAATTTGCCTACCTATCCGGAACCAACAAAATCCAACTCTTCCAATTTATTTAAATGGGCTGCGCAGGCATTTCAAGTTATAATAATAATGCACCCTCAGCAAAGTTACCTTAACTGTGATGACTTAACCTTTTCAACTTCTATTTTATCGAAGTTTTCCGGATTAGCATATAGTTAATCGACGCTTAAGACTTAACTACTGCTTAGCAACTGAGATGAAACTGCTACGCTCACCTTCCGACATGGATACCGCAGACCTTACAAGTCCCCGGAATTGGAATTACTCGACTTAAGACGATCCTGGAAACGGAGTTGACATTAAATACGTTACCTCCGTGCTTTATTCGACAGATTAAAGGGAAGTTTTAAATTAGTAATGGTTGTTTTTCGCCTCTGTTTAATCGCCGGTATTATTCATACAGCGACTACAAAATTCATGTCAATGCTAATACAACTTTTCTACTTATGGATGATAATAAATGAGGTAGAAAACGGTTATTAAAATGTGAAAACTTACGATCAATCAAAGTTCCTGATCTTGGTGGGTATAGTAATTAAAGATTTGTTTTATGGTCTATATTGTTACAAATTACCCATCTGGTCACCAATATAATATTGGTATTTCTTACTTTCTGCATAGTATTTTAGCGTTTTGGATGTAGTGTTTTGTATTTTAGTGATGTGTGTGTAAATGCATCACTCAAATTTATGAATGTTAACCTCAATACAGGCTGCTAGTCCTAGTAAGATTAATATTTTTGAATGTAAAAAAAAAATAATAAGAACACATGTATGGCGAAAAATTATAAATAAATATTCATTGTAATACAAAATGATTGTTATTAAGTATTGTGACAAATTAATTACTATATTACTTAAATTTATATTTCTAAATATTGAGATTTGAGAGCTTTTAGCTCAGCTGTGTTTCGTACGTATGTATCTATGTAGCTAACTCCGATAATTGGTGTCCGCCACAGATTTTGAAATTATCTTTTAGAATTTCATTTGACATTTTTGATTGACGTTTTTCAATTACGAGTAGGTTGACGATTCGATAACTTGGTAAATTTTAACTGTGTACTTACATACATGCTTCAATTTATGGTTTCAACAAAAAAAAATGGTCTGCAGTTAAATTTCAATGTAAAAATAGATATAACCGTAATACGTTTTTAATCGTAGATAAAAATCCTACTTACCTACCTGTGAACTTCTGAGAACGGACTCATTCATTCGTATTAAGAAATTACTCGAAGTTTAGGAACATTAATTAGCATAATGTTGAAAAATACCTTTTAGATTAAAAAATCATAACATTATTAAAAGATTCTCAAAGTAGCCCTTTATGGATTCAACATTATAAAATCCTAAATCTCTCTTTGTGTTGAAAAGTGAAGTTAATTGAAAAGATTTTCAGTTCGAGTAAATGAGTCAGCAATTTCGTGGCTCTTTTTCACCCTTCAATAAATGGTTTGAATCGCGGTTTTCCTTTTTGTTTGAGTTACAAAATGTTATCTCGGATAAGCCCGTAAATGAAAGAGGGCATTTCGTAAAATAATGCTCTCGCAAGATTGAACACAATACTATGTTTTATGTATTTGCAGAATCTTACAATGATATGAGTATAAATGTGTGAATGTAGTTCTATTTGTACGTACTTCTTTTATTTATTTTATTTTTTTTTTTATTTAGTAACTATATAATATTTTTTAACATTTTTATATGAAACATGTTAGATAGATGTATATGTAAAATACAAAATATATTCGTAGTTCTCCTCACTAGGAGATCCTGTGCTGAGGGGGACTATGCTTTGGATAAGTTTTTCAGCGACTTCTATAGTTTAACTTCATTGTTTGGATAAGGTTTTCCAGAAACTTCTATGACGATGTTTTAAGTATAGTAGTAAGTTCATTTTCCGATAGTTCCTTCAGCCAATATTTAATGTCCTTAATGAAGCTATTTTTTGTTTTAATTTGTTTGATACTAAGTGGGAGTTTGTTATATAACTTTACTGCTAAAAATTCAGAACTTCTTTGACCAAATGAAGAGTTACACTTTGGTATATTAAGTATGTCTGTTTGGCTCTGGTTTTATGAGCATGTGAGGTGGCTGCTTTTGATGTACTAGAATGTTTTTGGCATAGATTTTCTGTATGCTTGGAACATCAAACTGTTTAAAAATTTCTGTTGTTGACGTCCTTATTGGGACCTTTAGAATGGTCTTTATGATGCAATTCTGAGTTATCTTAAGTTGTTTTAAATGATTAGATGCTGCTGAGCCCCATCCTATTACTCCATATTCCAATCGAGAGTGGCATAAAGCATAATATACTCTCTTTAGATCCCTCATCAACAAGATGTTTCTTAATTTTTTGAAGAAGTAGACGAGTTTTGTTAGCTTTTTTGAGGTAAGATCAATGTGTGAATTCCACTGTAGTTTTTCATCAATTTCAATCCCAAGATATTTAATACTTTTTGTTTGGGTTATAGACGGGCAGGAACATTGTGAAAAAGTATTTTGACATTCATACTAAAACCGTTGTTATTTTTAACCGTGAAGAATAGTGGGACGCTTTCGGTTTCTGAATTTCGATATTTTACTGTAATTATCGGTCTTTAGTCCAAAATTATTATTGGTACCCCATCCACGTACCTGCGGTGTGGACATCGGAAAACCTTTTTTGGGTCAGTTTACATCGACACATAAAAAATGATAATTTAAGTACTGGGCAATATATATTTTTTTAAATTATTTCGAACCCTCATTTGTAACTTCTTGAAAACTTTAAATCTACTTAACACACTTGAGATGAACCCACAATGATTGTTTGGCGAAGCAAAATTCAAATATCTAAAGAGTGAAAGAGAACTAAAGCACAAAGTGTTCTTAAAAATAATTTAGGAACAGAATAGTCTAAGTCAACAATTCTCTATTGCAGTGAAATGGGATTATCCGCTTCGTCCTTTAGTAATTAGAGACAAGGGTAACAAGAGGCTGTAGTGGCCCTTGGCTTTGGAGAAATACGCCGAAACATTAATTACCTTCTCCTATATTTAAAACTTTTCTTTTTAGCTGAGAGTGGACAGAAAAACTGAGTTGCAAAGTTTTCTCATGTTTAATGCGAAATCCTTTTCATAAATACATTCAGAGATTCAGCGAAAAGGGGCTGCGACCGGTGGAAGGCTTTGTTTGATTTTTTTTCTTTCTCTGTGTTTTAAAATAAAAGTTTTCGACGCTTTCCACTTTGAATTAATAAGGCGACAGCTGTAGCTAAGTCCGGATCAACTTTGAAGCATTTTTATGAGATAAATACTTAAATCTACGTTTATTTTATTTGATGCTCCAGTGTCAGCTTCTCAGTTTTAAGACAACATCTGTTAGTTGACTTTTCCAACAATTTAAAGTTAGGCGTCGCTTTGTTTTATTGTATTTCGAGACTTTTATGGAACGATTTGTTTTCATCTAACTTGGAAACGAGAAGCAACAACAATTTGATTGTGCTTAAAATTAATGTATCAAACGCTCACGGATTTATTTTTTTGCATTGTCATAATAATCGAGATAATTTTCATCGGTACCAAACTGCTCAGATGTTTTCACAATAAAACAACACGACATTGTGAATTAAATGCTGTTTATCCTGGTGTGGAAAGTCTTATGTAAATCCCCAATTAAATCTGCGGTAATGAATAATTCCAGAAAATGTAACAGTTTACAAAAAAAGACTTAAGAGTGCTGCAGATGACCAAAAAAATGTTGATTCAGGAAACACGCAACCTGCCACCACTGTTAAAACCTGCCACCATATAAAAGTCGTCAATTTAGATCAGCGGTTTTCAACCTTTTGTACGCGTAACCCTTGGGGTACGTGAAGCAAAAATTGGGGACACTCAATATTGTGGCCCGAATGTGAAAATGCATTCCCTCAATACACTTCGTGAGTTTGGAGTTGTTTTTTTTTTACATGAGCTCTACACAGGAGGCCCTGAGGAAAATAATTTCCCTCAGGGCCTGTCTCATCTTTGGGGATGCTGTGTGGAGGGGTTTTGGGGGAAAGGAAGGAGAGGAGAGTTCTGGGAAGCAAAAGGCTTTAAGGGGTGGGTAGGAATCTGGGGTTCAGTTTGTCCTGGTCATCCGCCTCCAATACCTAGACAAACCTCACTCCATGAACCCGGGCACCCATGCTAAATCACCAAATGTAGCGAACCACTTGGGGTGACCTATGGCAGAGGTGTTGGTTATCCAATAAAGGTTCCCGGGGTGGCGGTACCCAATCCCGCCTCCCAAATTGTATGGAGAAATGATTTTTTTCGTCGAAATTAAAAGACGCGGAAGAAAATTTGTTCAATTCGCATGTAGTATCCTTTGGTTAAAAATGCCCGAAGTCGTGTTACGCTCTGTATAAACTTGCAATAATTGTATTTGGATGACTTGATCGTGAATTCATGTATTGTGAAATAATGAGGGTATTAAAAAAACGAATGAAACACGTCTTTCATTACACGTGTACATAAGATAAATGGAGGGTACGGGGGTACAACAAATTTGTAGTAAAAGTTGTGGGGTACGCTGGCTCAAAAGGGTTGGAAATCGCTGATTTACATCAAACAAAATAATTCATCCTGTAATCATTAGTGAGCAATTTTTTCATTTAGTTTTATACAATTTTCTTATATTTTTTTTAAAATTATGTTGCCCTATTAGAGAAGTAACATGGATGAAATCCATAATTAGTTTTATTTTGGCTGTACTACACTGACAAAATGCACTGTCGATTTTATAAAACCGTTAAAAATGGTTTACTTTTTAAATGACATATTTCCAATAAAATACCTAACTTCTTACTATAACCGTTCTCTTAACAAAGGTTATCTTCCTCTTTTATAATCGTTGCAAAACATTCTTGGAATCCAAATAAAATAACACATTCTTTTATAGCTGAAATAAATTGAGGTACATGCCAAATTCATTTTCCACCAGAATATATTTGTTATATTCAAATGTACATTTTTCATTTGTTTCTTGGAAGCTCCATAAGATACACATTTCAATATTATTTGACGGAGACTTCATCTGAAGGCACACATTACGGTTAAAATTATTTGGCTTCCACCGTCGGTACCTACACACATGAGCAATTGTATTTTCAAAGCAAACATTAAAATAATATGACAACTTCACCAATCATAATATTATCCGCGCTGTATAAATAATTACCTTGTTCTCACTTATACCTCCAAGAGATAATATACTAGTTTATGGGCCATTGTGTCAACTACCCTTACCTTAAGTAAACCCACACCATTCATCACACATATCTTCATATGTTCTGCTCCAACAATCCCTATGGGGCAACTGTGATCTCGGAGAATAACAAAAGTACACCCCATCTCCTCCCCCTTCTTTCCAACACCCCCTCGCCCCGCTCACCCCACCAACAACCACAGGCCTCACACCTCGTAAGCAGAGATTGTCAACCAGGTGATTAATACATTCATTTACTCTAATACCTGATTAAGAACAAGTCACTTTAAGGCTCCGTAGTAAGCGCTCAAAAAGAAGAGGAAGACGGTTTGAAAGAGATGAATGTAAATACGAATATTAGAGGGAGTGCGCTAATATTAAAAAAGAACAATAATGATGAAGCAAAAAGTGTGAAAATATTTCATTAAACGTGACTCGTTTAAAATAAAGCAAAAATCTCTCGACAAATGCAGGTATACTCGTAATTAACTACTTACCGTTATGTCTCTACAGATATACAGATTTTATCTACAAAAATAACATATATTTTTTTATGAAATTAAGAACTTGAAGTGTTCAAGAGAAATATGTAATAAATAGGTATTTGGAATGCGGGTGCTGAAATCAATTTTTAGTATTTCTCTCTTGATTAAGGCTATTTCTTTTGGCGACGTGTACGTAGGTACACTCCGAATGATTTTTTTCTCCAAGTTACTGAAAGGAATAAAAAATAGAACTCCCACGAATATCTCATGAAATTTTCATAATGATTCTTTAAAAGAAAGATCACGTTTTCTTTCATGTTTAATGCTATGCTAAAAATATACGATACGTTATTATATTCCAACGTCAATCATTTTAACTTTAGCGTACTGAAGCTGACGTTATTTAATCGTTTATCACGTTTCGTTTGCTCGAGCAGTTTCTGTTCAATAATTTAATTTAAATCGTTATTTGGTGATTTTTAAATACTTTTGAATATTTTGGGAGACTGACGCCGTCAGTTTTGAATATTTCGAAATTGTTTTTTTTTAAATTTTATTTTTTAAAATTTTCTTTATTAATATTGTTTGTTACAGGTTTGTTTTACCTGGTTTTTCGACTACCAAGCTAGGCAATCGCCCGTATTATGGTGATTAAATGAGTCAATCTTGTTGGTGCTCTGCTCAGATGTTAAGCGATTAATAAATCGAACGTAAGAAGGATTTAATATAGGCAACCGGTCTCTGCCAATGTGGGTTTGCTGATAGTGCGTGAGTTCCGGTAATAAATTATTCAACTTACCAGAACTACTTTACTAAACTGTTGTCCCTGTTCTACCAGTATTTCAATGGTAGTTGCTCCGAGAAACTTGGGTCATTGATCACTTCGGCACCGGTGCACAGTCGGGAAACATGCCCAAGTTTTGTGTACTTATAATAGTTGACATTTTTGTCACATGATAACGAGGGTTGCTACTACTTGTTCTTGAGTTGAATAGCTTCGCTACAGAATGAATCTCGTCAATATTCGGGTTAATGTGTTGTGGAAATAATGTAAATGTAAAAAAAACTGCAGTTTGAAAATATTCTATGAAATCTGTCTACCTGTCGTCTATTCATTTGTCCAAATAAAATATATAAAGAAGAGAGTTACGGTGTGAGTTTTGTGGGTGTGCTTTTTAAATCTACAGTTTTATTTCAAGATTGATGAGATTTTGAACAACTGACCTTCAAAGCAGGAGGTAGGTCATTGTCTACACGAGATTTCGTAAAACCAATTAGTGTTCACAACTGTTTTCGAAAAGCTCTGTGTAGGTGCTCTGACATCTAGTAAATTAATAAAATGTGCTAAGTATTTAAAAATGATCGGTATTGAGAAGTAAATCTAATGGTATTATAATTGATTGAACTGGGTATCGTGAATGAAATGAAAGCTCAAAAAATTATTATTAATAGTTGATGTTTTATTAGTTTTCCAGTGATTGACAGGTATCACTTTTCAATGGTCTGGTACTAACTGTTACACTATTACTGTCCTGGAGGTAAGAGCCTCATTGTAAGCTCTATTTCTGTTACATTGCTTATTAACGAAAACAGAGGGAAAGGTTACAAGTTACAACGGAGCTTTCAGCGGTGCTCTTCATGCCCTAACAGATCGTCTAAACTGTAAGCATAGTTTTGGTAGTGCAAAGATTGTCGTACCCTGATTAATTCGTTTGAAGCGCCACACAGAATTATTATCACCGCCCCTCCCTTCTCCCCCTGCCCCTAGCGGACAAGTTCATAAGTATCAAAAGTTGCGACCAAGTTGCTCCAACTTTATGATTTAGTATAAGAATTAAATTACGCGGACCACTTTAGTACCTAGGTAGTCCTACGCTCCCGCTCCGTAATGAGACAGTTTTTCGGTGCGCACCTTTCCTAGGGGGTAGGATTTAATAATGAGTACCCTAAGATACAAAGTAGGTGAAATTATTTCAAATATATATAGATTTTGTACGGTGTGCAGAGCACTCCTTTGTTTATTTGTATTACAGAAATAGTGACAATTTTAGGGGTTAAAACTTTTCATAGTGGGTTCAAGGCACATTCCCTTGTAGTGTCTTATTGATGATAGGTACAATAATTAACGGGTGACGTATATGGTATATATGAGAGTGTTTGTTGGTGTGAGAAGTGGAGATTTATTTATGTAATTATTAATATACGGATAATGGTCCATTAAAACATAATAATAACAGTGAAGGGAGAACACATATAAACGAATAGCAATGACAATATAAAATGTAAAAAACAAATATAGAAGACACAACAAGTCAAAGCATTTAAAAAATTGCGTATCGGCTGCCAAAAGTGATTTAGTTTTACACCAAAAAAATCAATTCTTTGACTTGCGTTGACAAGTCTCAATATTCTGGATAAGGGAGAATGGTATCCATAATTAGCAGAATGTTATGGAGAATGGTATCCATAATTAGCAGAATGAGTCCTATCTACGTTTTTCTAAAGAAGAAATGTTTAAAATTTGTTCAATTTCATCATATGAGTACTTGCCTCTTTCAAGACCCAACCTCCAAGCAATTTCTCTTAGGAAACGATGTTGTATGTGAAAAATGTTCGATATGACAAATGTAGACAGCACTGGAGGTTCCCCACCACTTTCCCACGGCGTTCTAAGGAAACAGATGGTTTCCTCCTTCACCGTACACGTCAGGACTCTAATTTTTTATTTATAAAGAAGCTATTTTTTTTTTATTAAAATGACTCTAGACCTCCAATGTCCGGGCATACATTGTTAGCAGGCAGTATGCGAGTGCGTACATGGTGTTAGTTATTTATTTCACAGTATCACGTCTCATCTCCGCCACTGGATATAGCTGAAAACAAAGTTTATTAATAGAAAAGAGGAAAGGTTACTAGAAAAAAAAAAAAACATTATTATGATGAGATTGTACGACCTAACCAAAGCAACTGAGTTGCAGTCGTCCGGCAGTCCCGCCGAGGATAAGCGGAGCCATCAGTCCAGTCGCAAGCGGGACTCGATGTCCGCGCCCCTAAGCCGGCTTCCCGGTACGCCCTCGAAGAAAGTGTTGGAATTAAAGAGTGAAAGACCTGAAGACCCTAGGGATAAAAGTGAGCATCGGGTCACCGGAGGCAGGGCGGAAGGGCACCGGTCCGCAACGGTTGGTCTTCAGGCCCGCTCATGGCGACGGGGGAAGCGCGGGCGGGTTATGCAACCGCTGCCTTGGGAGTCATCTCCTCAGTTGATGCACGGTCATAGGTCTAGTCCACCCCCTTGATGGGGTGTAAGACAATACAAAATGATTAAGTGATAGTTCCGTTCCGGCTCCTTACGATCCGGCTCCTGACTTATGCAAGTCCAGACACGCAAAACTTGATTGAAATATAGCTTAGATTTAGAAAAAAAGAATAAAATGAAAGTAGCAAGTGTAGTATATACGGGTAAGGTTATTAATAATATCAAGTTAAGAGAGAGAAAACAATGAGAGAGAACAATGAAAAGCAAGAAATAGAGACAAATTTTAGATGTTAAAGAGGCTGTTGAAGGTAGTACCTAAGAAAGCATGATACATAAATATATGAATAAACAGTTTCAGTGCGAAATAATAAAAATCCGGGCAATAGTAGTAGTAGAAGTATAATAAAAGGGTGACCATGGATTCCAGGAGCAATTACACCTGGATCCTAAACACACAATGAAGTTAAATTTAATCATCGACTCTAAGTTCAGGCCATCGCTCAACCCAGATCTTGTAAATTTCCTCAGGCATTCGAGATTCTCCTTATTCGACACGAGATCTGCATTCCATGCTGGTCTCGTAGTTACTTTCAGACCTTCCAACATTTCATCTCTTGCGTCCGTCAAAATCTCACAGTGCCACAGAATGTGCTCGGCTGTTTGGTTTGTGTCACCACACGCACAGTTTGGATGGGGAGACAGGGTCAGGCTGTGCAGTCTTCCCCTGAATTCTCCATGACCTGAAAGAATTTGTGTTAAGTGATGATCCAGTTTGATGAACGCCCCTTCCATTCTGGCTTTAACTGACGGGAAGAAGGAGAAAGTCCATCTGCCCGTATTCGATCTATCCCAACGTTTTTGCCATTCATTAAGAGTGAGTTCACGCATCTCTTTCAGCAGTCGAGGGAGAGGTACTGCCCCACCTGGTGTTAGTTCAATTCCAAGATGGACGGCTGACCTTCCTCTAATTAGTTTTTTCTTAGTTAACACTTCCCTTATTTCTAGATCAATGGGCAAAATACCGGCCAGAACCGGCAATGCGTCCGAAGCTACAGTCCTGTAAGCGCCCGAGAGCGCCAGCAGGGGAGTTCGCTGGCCCCGCTTAAGTGCTGAGTGGATCAGTACGTTGTCTAGGCGATGCTCCCATACAGAAGCTGCGTACGTGACTTGTGCCACGTACGCTCCCCTATACAGTAGGCGAAGTGCCGGAGAGCGTAATCCCCACTCCGCAGTTGAGATTCTTCTCAGTTTCATGAACAGGGCCTGGGCCCTACTGGATACACTCTTGACATGCGCCAGGAAAGATGAAGAGCGATCCAAGATAACGCCTAGGTATCTTGCATTTTCCACAAATCGGATGTTGGAGTCTCCCATTTTTATAGTAGGATTTCTTCCTCTATCGAGGAAGCCCTTCATAAGGAGACCCATGGTCTTTTGGGGAGCGAAATTTAGCCTGTTTCTTTTACCCCACTCAAGTATTACTCTCAAACCTTCTTCAGCTTTGCTTTCTACTTCTCTCCTGCTATTCCCCGAGACCAGTAATAATTTGTCATCAGCGTAGTCGACCGAGATACATCCTTCAGGCAAGGGCAGCCTGGAGGAATCGTCGAAGAGTATATTCCAAAATTCTGGGCCAAGGACCGAGCCTTGTGGGCAACCCATATTCACTTCCCGGTTGATGGTGATATCACCATATGTTAAGGAGATACTTCTGTTGTTGAGATAGTCAGAGACTATCTTAAACAACTTACGAGGGCAGTTACGGTTTTTTAATTTCGACAGTATCATCGGCCACCACGCATGATCGAAGGCACCAGTGATGTCTAAGAAGACTCCAATCACGTACCTCTTTGGACAAACCCTCACCCATTCAAGCGCAAACTTGATGGCGTGCTCCGTGGATTTACCCGGGACGAAGCCAAATTGACAGTCGTCCGCTGGAGACAGGGTTTGGTATAGGCGGTTTCGTATAATTTTTTCTAGAATCTTCCCCAGAACAGGAAGCAGCGTAATAGGTCTATAGGCCTTGATATCCGTCTTTGGCTTATCGTTTCCCTTGGGTATAATACGGAGCACCCCTTTCTTCCACTCTGTGGGGAAAACCCCTCTTCGCAGACACGTATCCATGACTTGGAAGAGCTCCTCCTTGGCATGGACCCATACTTTCTTCACTATTACTCCATTCAATTTGTCAAAGCCAGGTGCCTTCTTAGAACCTAAGCCCTTAATTATTACCTCCAATTCCGCTTTACTTACAGGTGTAATCTGGTCCTCCTGGGAGAGGTTTCTAGGAAGAAGCCGTGAAAGATTTCGAATCTGTCGGTGGTGGTCGCTTTCCCCAATGACTGAATCTAAAGGAACTAATTTTTCGAGAAGTATTTCGAGAGTGGAGGCCACGTCAGCAGTCTCAACATTCCTCTCATTATTTTCAATAATGACGCTAGTTAGAAATCGGTCAGAACCTTTACCCGTTTTTGCAATAGCGCTGTGGATTTCCCACGGGTTGGCGTTACCCACATCTTTAACCCAATTATGCCATGCAGCTCGTTTCGCCGAGAGTACAGCCGACTTGAAGGCATTACAGGCTGATCTGAGAGTGCTCAGAAGGGCAGATGTCTCCTCCACCGTACATCTACCCTGCTTGGACAGACTCAGGGCCCTGTGAGCCCTCTTGTAGGCTCCCTTCATTGAAGTCAGCTCACTCGACCACCACGGCGTTCTTATGATCTTCTTTGGGTTTGATCTTCCCAAGGAACGATCTGCAGCTGATACCACGGCCGCATTGAAAAAGTTCCCCAAATTGTCCGGATCTCTAGCAGCTACGTCATGAAATCCCCTTAAAGTATCTCGTAGCGCTTCCCCAAAGCTATCCCAGTTCGCCTGTGTGGTTTTGAAGTTCCAGGAGGATCTTGGAATTTCGGTCTTCTTGACACCTACTGTAAATGTAATTAGCCTATGGTCGGAGGCAATCGCACGATCATGAACCATCCACTCAGATATCTTGGCCGCAACTGATCCAGAGCAAAGAGTTAGATCTATGTTGCTCTCGCCTTGGGTGCCAGAGAAGGTAGGTAGTCTACCTGGCTCATTTAAAATAAATAGACCTTGCGCAGCAATAAGGTCTTCGACGGCGTCTGAGCGTTCCGTCCGAATTCCTCTATTGTCATACCACAAAGGCGAGCGAGCGTTAAAGTCTCCTCCTATAACTATGTTACGACCTTTAAGCGCGTTTAGGGCACGCGTCAGGCTCAAGATATATGGTCCGACGGGTTCCCGTATTTAAAATAAACCGAGATCATAACGATCTCGGTTGAGCCAAAGTTAAACGTTACGCAGGTTTGATACTCGTTCGATAGCCCCTCAAGAAGGAGGGGGCTGACCAACGAAGTGTTAACCAGAACACCCGCCCCCGGGGAGCTACCTACTTCGAGCACCGCTCCCGGACTAATAGTAGGCGTTTTACCTTTCCAAGTGTATTGCTCCTGGATTAGCAAGATGTCGATGTGTAGGTCAGTCATGACCCGCAGCGCCTCGATCGTGGCCAGTCGGGATCTCTGCAAGTTGACATGACCTATGGTAAGGGTGTCTTTAGTGGCCATAATCAGTTCGTCTCATTTGGGCTTCTATAGCAGCTTGATGGGCCGGACAGGACCTGTCACCGGTGGAGTGAGCAGATGGTTTCCCGAACCGCTTGCAGGTCGCACAGACAGCAGGAGCCTCCTTCCTGGGGCAATTCTCCATGTCATGACCATTCTCGGCACAGTGGCGGCAGGTGGTGGTGGTCATAGTACAAAATATACTAACGTGGCCATATAGGTGGCATTTGAAACATCTAGTTGCTCCCAAGAAGTCGCGGACGCGGCAGGCGGTCCAACCAAGGAAGCAAAGCCCGCTGTCTATGAGAATTTTCCTGCTCTCCGGGTGGCAGGTCACAATCATATTCATTGTGTTGCCTTCCCTTTTTCCAAAGAGTGAGACTCGTCGCATGGTTCTAAGGTGATCCTCCTTAGAAAGGTTTGTTTTACCTGAAATATTGTTAATAAAAATTTCCTCAAAAAGGGTTTGGTCACCATTTGAGTCTGCCTTAGGCACATCGTAAATCACTATCCTCGGGAGGTTCCCTTGAGGGTGCACCATCTTGAAACCACTAGCCTCGATTTTTGCAGCCGCTTTTTTATATTATCTAACCCGCCCGTGCTAGAGGTCTGCAGCAATACTCCCGCACCTTTAATTTTTCTCGTTCTGACAGCCTGGAATCCGTCCTTGGATGGATCCAGGACCTTCATGAGGCTCTTTTGGGTGTCCTCAGAGGTTTTACCCTCTGGCACGGTTGGGTAAAACAATACCGTTGGCTGCAGCGGTGGCACCCTTCTCTCCGATCCGTTGACGACAAGCGTCTGGGAGGCGGGGGCCTTTGAGGCCGCACTGGCATATGATTTTACTAATGGATCCTGTTGTTTGACAAGGGGGGTTCTGTTTATGAGAGTATCAATTTTGTCCGTTAGACTTTTTTGTACCTGTATGATCTCTGAGAAAGCTTGCGCGCGGGCTATAGCCGCTGCATGTGAGACTGCTACGGCAATTAAGTTCTTTTTGATATCATCCAGGTGGTCGAGAATGGACGTCCTGTCTTCCTTAGTGATTTTACTTTTCCCAAGGGTTCCTGTGATATAACTAATATTTTTCATTATAGGAGTGAGGGTTTCTATATCGAAGGAACTGTCGCCGCCGCTGGGAAAAGATTCATCTCCTCGCTGTCGTTTGCGATTTGCCTGGTTGGGGGAGGTTCTAGTTTTATTACTAACCTGAGTTTCTTCCATGGTACATACAGGTTCTTGGGGTGCCTCGCTAGTAGACCCAGCCTCCAGATCCGATGCAGCCTCGAGTAATAAATTGCCATGGATGCTAGTGTATGGTGATATAGGTTGTTCTCTGGAAACGTGGGGGGTTGGGGGGTCAAGTATTGACATTAGATTTTCAAATGCTGTTAGCCTGGGGGATCCTTTCCCCTTCGCCTTACCTTTACACCCCTTCAATATTGTTCTCGCTAGCTCCTTCCGCGAGTTATCTTCATCATCCGTATCAGACGACATGTTTCTTTTCTACCGAAAAGAACCGCCCCGAAACCTCGCGAGTGTAGTAGTAATTAGGCAAATAAAACAAATTAAAAATAAAACAAAAACAGATTAAAAAAAAGGATTGAAATATATGTATTGAACTACCGAATGTTGAAAATATAATTGTTGAAGATGTTTGTGTTGAAAATGTATTGTGTTGAATTGTCGTATTCTGAAAGTGTAGTTGTTGAAAATGTGTTGTGATGAATATGTATTGTGTTGAAATGTAGACAGCATGTGGAGATGTGTGAAGCCATTTATATTATATGTGCCATTGTATGTACGAGTACGTTTCATTCATCAAATCTTATCTTTGGGATGGCCATGTTGAGCATGAATAATAATATGTACTTTAACAATATATTTTTGAGGTATTTTTGATACCAGGAGGTTACCCTAGATGCCAGACTAAAGGGAAATTTAAAAAAAAATCTGTATTTTGTTTTAAACAGGTAAAAAGAGAACAAAATCTTCAGTTTGTTGGTAAAAAGCATCAGAAAAACTACACATCGCGTGGATAATCCCTAACGACGTTATGTAAAAATTATTTTTGCAGGTATTTGTATGGCGATCTTCGAACCAAACGTGCTAGATTATGATAGCACTAATTTACGTCAGAACAAAAAATAATCGGCTTTGGATTTATGCCTACGCTAACTTAGAATCCATTCACTTTCTATAGTTATTTAAAAAAAATAGTACTTTTAAAGTTGTGTTTGCGCTGATTAGAAAAATGCGGTGCAAAATTGTCCGTTCGTATTATTTATTAATTTATTAAAAATCGACGGTATAAATATACCATACACATCGGACGTTATTAACAGCCTTACGACTGTACGTTTAAAATTTAATAACCCAACTTCTAATATCTGACTTCTAATCTCTGACGCCGCGCTTTATGCACAACCATCTTCCTTGAATTTTGTAATAGAAAAGCTACTTTTAATAGAACCAAATTCAAGCAAGTACCCAATAATGCCAAAAGATGGCGCCACTTACGTTAACAGTCAGCGTGAGGAACGTCGCGGTCGGCTGGCAGGCGTAAGTACTATTGGATTTGTAATTTCGTGAATCTCTCGGGGTAGGGAGAAATTGACGATATTATGATTATTATTGTAATTGTCAGTTGTTGATAATAATACCACGCATTTATTTATTTTATTTTAGGGAAGTCAACAGTTTACAATTTGATTAATTTGTACATGTATAATTTACCAAACTGAGAAACCAATTATAGATTTCCTCATTATACTATTATATTTATTATTTAGAAATTAAAAATTAACTCAAACTGAAATCTTACAACAATGTTAAAGACATTACATTATTATAACAGGACATAATATATGTCATTACATAATATTACATTACATAATATTACATTTTTGCAGTTTTGTACCCATTTAATACATTTTTAATACACTTTTGATAGAATTTTTATATTTATTTTCATCACAATTGAAGATATCTATATCAGAGAGAATGTTATTATAATATGTTGAATACAGTCTTATAAAGCAAGTATTTTGGTTTGAATTTGTTGTAGAATGTTTTTCTTTTAAAATACACGAACGTGTATGCCGTGGAGGTACTTTAAAATCTATTCTGTTCAATAATTCAGGCAATCAGTTATGTTTTTTAGGTTTTATATAGCAACAACGCATCAGAGAATTGTCTGCGTACACACTTATCTGAAGTATCAATTTTGAAAAAAATTGTTGCATCAGATAATTATTAAATCGATTGTGCAATTTATAGGAAAGGTATTTTATGATTTTTTTTCTGAATCGATTGAATTTTGTTTACATGTACTCCATAAAAATGGATATATTGTATATATTGCATATATTGTATATGACGTCATTGCCTATCGCGGTTACTTAGTCCCGGTGAACAACTGTCACTGTTATGGGTTATGAATTATTAGTAGTCTGTTATTGACGATGAACGTAAGTTATTGTTAATGGTGAATGTAAGTAAGTCTAAAGTCATGGTATTTGAAAGAGAGAATATGAAAACAATGTGCAGCATAGTTGTGAATGATGAGTATTTGGAGCAGGTGGATGAGTTTGTGTACTTGCGAAGTATGTTTACGAGAGATGGGAGGGCTGACAGAGATATCGAAAGAAGGGTAAATGCAGGCATCTCTATTAATGGAGGACTGAACGCCGTTGGCGCCAACAAAAAACAGTCCAAAGAAGCGAAGTTAGCCGTCCATAATGGAGTGCTGGTACCTACCCTGATGTATGGCAGTGAGGCATGGAACTGGCAGAGGAATAATGAAAGTAGACTGAATGCTGTAGAAATGAGATCCCTGAGGCTAATGTGTAGTAAAATCATGTACGATCGTGTGAGAAATGTGGAGATCCACGAAGAATGCAAGGCTGATGTAAGCGTAATGAGTAAGATTAAGAAAGGGACGCTCAGATGGTTTGGGCATGTAAAGCGAATGAACAAGGAAAGGAGTGTAAGGAGAATATATGACGAGCCGGAATAATAGAAGAGCATGTATGAATGTGAACGAGGCAAGAAGTGTGTGCCAAGATCGAGTTGTTTAGCGGGCCGTCCTCTCTGCGTACCCCTGCGGAGAAACGGCGTGATGGTTAGTTAGTTAGTTAGTTTATTGACGATAGTTATTCACTGTGATGAATGTATTTACACAATTGGATGCATATAAGTTAATAATTAAGTAAGGGTTTTACTTTGTAGTTCCTTTGGAGGATTAAAATTCACAACAAACGACTAGGTACACAATTAAATACCGAATAGCTGAAAACTCCAAGTTCTTACTCAGTGGATATTATTACCGGGAAAACAGCACTGCCGTTCCTTTTATCTCAGACCGTCGTATTATTATTAATATTATTATTATGATTATTAAGGGACAATAAAGCTAGCGATATTATTATTTAGTCGACGTTCAAGTTTAGTTATGTACCACAATAGGGGAAGTTATCAGAAGTAAAACAACTCTGTTTGAAGTTTGTTGTCTTTACTTTAGGTCCTACCAGCTCCAATACAATCCTGTACCTGTGGTTATCGTTGCGAAAATTAATTAACTACAGTTGTTGTTGTTTTATTATTTCTAAAGATGAATTATCCAACATCCATCGTTTGCTCTCTCATTCATTTGATGACAACAGAATATAATAAGGTATAACTTTTATATTGAACTTTTACATTGAACAATTTTTTTTATATCATTAATGAAGATAACACTAATAATCTAAACAAAAATATGAAAAATCTCGTCCTCGGGTTCGAGTTCCAGTTGCTACCATTATCTTTTTCTATTTTCTGTGTCTTGTTCTCTTTCATATTTTTGTTTGGATTTAGATTATTGGTGTTATCTTCTTCTTCAATGGTGTATTACATTGATGGGAATAACTTTCAAAAGTTATTAAAAGATAGATGTTCATATAAAAAAATGAATATTCATTTAGACTTTTATAAAAAGGTCAATATATGTTCCACATGAATAAAATCGAATATATTTATCCGAGACGCTATCTAGGTTACAAACCAGTCCTTAGGAGAGTTATTTCCAAGAAAAAGGGTAGTTGCCTATGATACGGAAAAAATAGTTGAAATTAATATTGTTCTAATATTTGATATGAGATTGACAATTTTGACGGTTTCTTAGAAGGTGACAATGGGTGAATTGGTAAAAGCGCACGTCCCGGTTAGACGAAAGGTTTTGGGTTCGAGTTCCAGTTACGAACATTAACATTTTCTATTTTTCTGTGACTTGTTCTGTTTCATATTTTGGTTTAGATTATTATCTTCTTCTTCAATGATATATTACATTGATGGGAATAACCTTCAAAAGTTATAAAAAGAGAGTTGTTGTTCTTCTAAATAATTGAATGCTTTTTATCTTTAACTAGCTGACCCGGAGAACTTCGTACCGCCTCAGAATCAATAACTGTTGTGTTAACTTATTAGCTGAATTAAATTCAGTTTTTATTGTTAAAAATTACACAATGAAGCAATTATCAATGCGCAACTGTCCGTGTTTTGTTTTTGTCAGTATCGGAGATTGCGTTGTGTACGGATTTATATTTTTTGTCTATTTTTTTCTTTTTCGCTTACTTACGGGAATGGCGTTTCATTTTCTTTATACGTGAGGGGGAGATATATTATAATTATTCTATTTTTCCTTTGGAGGGGTGTAGACACACGTTCACCGTTTGTCTCATTTTCGACTGTTGACATTTACTGTGTAAGAAAGAGGGCGGCATTATATGCTTAAGAACCAATGCAAAACGTATTAACGTTTGACGTTTTTTAATTTTTTGAATTCACTCACTATTACAATATTGCTGCTCTTTCAAAATTTGAGAATTCGTTCCATACTAATTGTTTGAAAAAATTCATTTTCTTCATAATTTTTTTTTCGTTAAAATTTCCGATGTTTTAGTAGTTATTCTACTATTCGGGGTGGAGACAAATCTAACAAATTAAATATCATTAAAATCGGTACTACCGTTCTCGAGTTATAAATGGTGTCACTAACCGGACTTTGTTTTATATATTACATTGGAATAAGATCTGATATACTGTGCATTGAGAGATGTGTTTTGAAAAAAACAGCTGCCTTGCTGAATTGAATTTGTTGAAATTATTATTATAATACAAGCAAGGAAGTGACGTTACATTTAGTACCAATTTTGAAGAAAAAAAAGTGTAATGTCACACAAAATTGCTTTCTACGAATATTTTTCTCGACGCATCGTTTTGAAAGACGTACAAATTTAATTCAAAGAAATAAATCGAAAGAGAAAAGTGTCGTGAATTTTCTTTCCAAAGGTATATTATTCTGTATATTTCATTATCCATCCTTCGTTGTGATCTATTTTTAAAAGATTTTATTTAGAAAAGTAAAAAATATCAGTTAATATACCTAATTTTTTTTTTTGCAAAAAAGTGCCGAAGGTGATTGGTGTCTTTTATATTCCTATTACATTGAGTCCAATTTATTTCGTTAATTGAAAAATATCACCGTGATAAGGGAAACCGACAGATTTTACTATTATTGATATGATAAATGTGATTCCGATTCCGCTACATAAAACTATAACAGCGTAACTGAAATTTAAAAGCTCCCAAAATGTATGAACCATTGCACGGCAAGATTTTCTCACGATAAGTTTTATTTTAATTCAAAAATATATATTTTAAATTAAGATCATTAGGGTGTGTAAATGTGTTTCTTCTGTGTGGTAAGAAAAATGGGCAAAACTTTAAACTACGAGCTGCGAATAAAAAAACTACCGATTTAGTTAATTAGTGTTATAAGATTTTTTTAATACGAATGCCTCACAACTCTTTTTGTATGAATGCTCTTGTCTGGAGCCAGTGAGACTACGGCATCCCCAATTGGGGTAAGTTGTAAGGCTGCTAGTAGGGAGGGGAAGGAGATAGTAAAGAGAAAGTACCTGGCTATTCAGATCTGGTCACCAAACACGGCTAAATCCATTTCAAGCATCGTTTCAATTCCGAAAGACGGTCTTACACCAGGGCGATACTGAGAGTATCTTCCACTCTGGACCGTGCCGCAAATATACTTTATACTATTTTTTTTTAATTAATTAACCTGCCGCAAATATACTATGTATTATTTTAAAGATTTTTATGTCAAAAACAAAAGATTGGACTGCGTAGGTACTCCGCACTCCAGGTTTGGGTTTTATTATAATATTATGAAACGATTATAAATAACAGGTATCGGTGTGAATGACCAAGACCTAGTGAATAAACATTAGCACGTTCAACATTTTGCATATCATTATGGGACCCACCCCTAGCCGGTCTGTTTAGAAGCGGCTTCGTAATATTGCGGTCACTTGGCGTACGGTAATCACAAACATTGGACGACTGTACGTGCCGGAGGGGTACCCCCCCCTTTCCAGTGGGAGGTTCTAGTAGCTATCCAGCTTGCTAGCCAGCCGGGCTGACCGAAGGAAGTAGGCTGTATTCTGTTTTCTGGGGGTTGGGGAGGCCGCCCGGTGGGAGGCCGAGACCGGAAATCACGTGACCGCCGGATACGGAGGTCTTTCGGGCCTTTCCGGTGTAATTTCAGAGGTCGCAGCTTGATGGAAACTATGTGGAAGATCGTTTAGAAATCATTTCATTCACTGGCCGAGAGATATATGTGGACGGATAGGGCTAAATGTAGCATATAAATAGTATTCTCTCTTCGTTTATTCAACTACGCCTTTGGGAAAATTTTATTTCGCAAAGCGTATTTATTTGGTGAGTGTTAGAGTTTTAATTTTTTTCCTTCTTTTTCTTAATGGTGTAAGAAGATATTAAGTATTACGGAAAGAAATGTAAACGAAAATCTTTCATATGATTTCAATATTAAATATATATTTCAATATGCCAAGCTATACAAGCCAATAAAAAGTCTAAACGATTGCGTCAATTTACAACATGATTTAAACAATATATTTACCTATTGCCAACAAAATCAACTATTTCTAAATGTCTCAAAATGTCATCATATTACCTTTTCAAGAAATAAAAATAAAACATTATTTAATTATTCTATAAATAACAACAACATTGCAACAGTCTCAGATATTCGTGATCTTGGAATAACCCTTGATAGTAAACTACAATACAACCTTCATATATTATACAACAAATCACAAATAAAGCTGCTAAAATATTAGGTTTTATCATTAGAAACACAAAACTTTTTAATAGTATCAACGTCATTAAGCAACTCTACTTTGCCTATGTACGAAGTCAGTTGTTTGGTCTCCATTTTATAAAATCCATACGAACAAAATTGAAGCAATTCAAAACAAATTCCTCAAATATCTTTGTTACAAGTCATATGTAAGATTTAATAATTATGCAGAGGCAGCTTCATACTTTAAAATCGATCCATTGAGTGTACGAAGGTATCATAAGGATGCAATATTCCTGTATAAATTAGTTAACAATAATATTCAATGCCCAGAGTTGCTAAATAAAATTCAATTTAATGTACCTGCGCGTACAACACGCTCTTCTGTCCTGTTCAGGGTTGATCAATGCAAGACAAACTGTAAGCAAAATTCTTGTCTGAACAGACTATGCAATAGTTACAATAGCATATTATCCAAGGTGGACATTTTCAATTCCGAACCTACCAAATATAGGGGGTACATGAAAGAGTATTTCTCTGATGTTTCATGAATATGTTATGTGTCTATGTTTCTATCGTTTATCTTTAATTCTGTTATGATTTGATTTATATGTACAACCTGGCTTCTTATGGTTACCAATGTATTGATATTTTATGTAAATTTTAGTTTTATATACTTAATATTTTGTTTTATAAAATTTTTGATCTCATACTGCTTTATTATAAAATTATTATTTAATTTTTTTATTATGCTGTTAATCAGAGGTAAAGTCACATGGAGGAAATCCATAATTGGTTTTATTTTGGCTATACAAACATGTACAAACTGGAAAAATGTAAACTGTCGATTTCCCGAAAATAAATAAATAAATATTGCGGTGATGAAGAAATCCACTCATTTGCTAGTAAGTTCGACAGAATTCTTTCGTGTTTTACGTGTGATTTACCAGCATTTGGCAAAACGTTAAAACTTTTCGTCCTCCCAGATCAGAGATGCACAATATATTTAGCAGGTGGGCCACATTACCTATTTTCCAACTCTTTACGAGCCGCCTGGAGCATAAGCGTGATGTGGAGCATGTCAGGCATCACTTATCCTAAACAAATAACTCCATTGTTTTCATTATCTTTACAATAACACGTTGAGTTGTAAGATATTTGAAATGAAAAATGCCATTCTTCTAACTTCCAATCAATATAACGTGTTAACATTCTGCAAATTATTATGATGCATTTCCGTGCAACCAGAAACCTTAACAGCAGCATCCTTGTAACTCTCACGAAGCACTCTCTTGTCATGACACTAAAACTTCCATTACGTTAAAACCCTACATTGTTCGTCAAACGCCAGAAACATTCCATTAAAAAAACATCAACGTCTAACAATAAAAGCCACCACTAACAGTGACGTCCCTAAATGAGGGCGCCGTTCACTTGAGACGTCGGCGTCGCGACGCTAAACTTACTCTGTCTTATTTGCCGAAAGTTACTACAGCAGAAGGTTACATTTCCGTTAGGTGTGCACTGTGCTCTGTGTTCTACTGCTACTAGTACTGCCTTCGGAGACGGAAGTACCACTGTAGCGATACAGCGTTCGGATGCAACTTTGTTACCTCATTACACTACTTAGTGGCGAGCTTTGTACGCAACTTGGGACTTAATTGTCAAATAGGTAGGCGCTATTAATTCAGCAGGGATGAATCTAAAAATATTATTATTATGTCTTGTTGGTGTACGAGAATAATCCAGAAGTTCAAAACTAGTTATGTTTAATTAGATGAACATCTATTTATTCTACCGTAAAATTTTTAATTATGTCTTTTTATTGTTTTAATGTTAAATGATACAAACATAAGTCTGCGTTTGTGCATAACGAATTATTATTGCATATTTCAAAAAGGAAAATGATTATCTGCATGGACTTATTATTATCATTTATTTCTATATTGCGAAGACACAATGGAGTATCAAGATAGCCGTGAATGTATGTAAACATATTAGATCCGCTAATTGCCTTCTAATTTTAATGTCGTATGATCTAAGTCTCTAAGTCATCATAGTAAACCGCATTTGAAAGATAACGGTCACAGAATATTTTTGAACAGATTCTACAATGTTTTCATTTTTGCAGTAATGTGGATTCCAAATAGTGCTTCCATATTTAAGTTCACTTCTAATTAATAAGTCAGGGACGCCTCATACGTCATACACATGTCTGATAATGTTATATTATCATGGAAACAAGTTTACGCATCCGAGTGGTTAGAGGCAATTATCAAATGTATAATATTAACTCTCGTGAACTGTGCCACAACATATGAACAAAAGAAAAGCTTACTGTTATTATTCATTATATTATTAAACATGTTATTATTCATTCGCATATCAAACCTGAATCTGCTGAAACAACGCTTTCAACGAATGTCCTATTTTAAGCACCCTTTAGGTGATTTAAGTAGGAATTAAAAGCTTTAAATGTAATTGACCAATTGATTTATCACTAGGTAGTTCATTAAACATGAAAACACTGAATAACATAAATTAATTTAAATCGACTCGTAACGTTGAAGGACTTTCACGCATTAATTATTTTTCAAATTCTGTTTATTGAAACGAAAAATATTAATATACAGTATTGCCACATTTATTTTCCAGTGCTAACAAATTTACAATAAGTAACTTTTATGGTAGCCCTGCTCACATTGTCATTCAAGGAACTACTATATACACCTTACATAATGCATATTATGCTGCAGGTACTAACTCTATATGCAATAAACTGAGAAAGTTTCACAAGTGGGGGAGAGCCTTCTTCCTAAGATTTTGTCTACTGCTTGAACTTAGTTGCAGTTTGAATATTTAACTCTGAGTCGCGCGGTTTAACTTTCGGCGAAATTTATATTCCGTAAGGTTCGTCATTTGCGAGATAAGTTTAGTTTTTTACGACCCCCATAATAGCACAAGCATTTGATTGAGTAAGTGACGTTGCAGATAGATTTTCAAACCGTCACAGATCAATAAATAACATTTAAATTAATTTATGCGAATTGCGTTCTAATCATCCTACTTCAAACGTCGCAAAACTAATCAGAAGTTGCACTCAAAATCACCTCGGAGAAAAACAAAAATTCAGAATCAAAATATTGCTTGAAATGGCTTTCGCCGTGATTGGTGACAAGATCCGAATAGCCAGGTACTTCTCATCTACGTCTCATCCCCCTCCCCATTATCTTTAGCCTCACAACCTATTTGGAATACCACAGTCCTACTAGCATCAAACGGTTGTGTAGTATTCGTTTCATTATTTTTAGTTGTGCAGTTTTCATCAACTTTTGAGGCCGTAAACGTGTTCAAATAAATATAATGGAATAATCTTTTAAATACTAATATATTATTAATAAATACCTACCCAAGTCTTTTCCAGCGATAAATAACACCATCCAGAGGCTGTTCTAATGATCCTTGCTTCGCGTTTGAGCCATTAGATGCTGTTTGTCTTCTTTTGCTAACTGCAGGCTGTGCTGTAGGTATATGGGAAAGTAGTCCAGGAAGAAAAAGCTAAAACTTTAATTAGATTGCAGTATTATCATTATTTGCAGGTGAACTTTGTATATGTTCGGTGAAAGCTTTGGCGTCTGTTGTGGTTTTGCTTTCCGTTACATGATTTGTTCTTATAGTTATATTGTTACCTTTTTTATGGATACTGTTTATACATAAATTAAGCACTCATTATTACGTTGCTCAATAAATTTATCCTTGATAAATACAATTATTTGTGTCACATTAGGTAACTGTTCCATTGCCTTGTTAGATATTTATTATTTCCTTTCTTAGGTGTTGAATTTTTTACGAAGCACCGTTTTTTTTCGAATTTCATTGAAGTGAGCCGTACTACGAGAATAAATTAAATTTCAACAATACATGTTCAACAATTGTCATATTTCCCGAAGGTTTAAAAAGTACAAATAATTATGCCAATTCCTCTATGCACCTTTCATTAGCTTTCACCGGTCTAAAGACAAAAGTCCCATTTTCCTAGTGTTTTCTAACAATGGCTATCTTATTCAGCTGGGGTTTCTACGATGTTAGGGGTATTTTTAATAAACTATGATTTTCCCTTTATTATTAATTTTTTAAACTTTATGAGTAAAATCTCAAATTATAATATTTAATTAAATGAAGACAATATTAGCGAAACTCAATTGAAATCTGGGTTCGAGTCCCAGCGGAGCCAATATCTTTTCTGATTTTTCTGTCTCCAGATTTCGATTGAGTTTCGCTAATATTGTCTTCATTTAATTAAATATGATTTTCCCGTTCCGTACAATACTGACAGATAAAGCAAAATGAATCTAATTACGCTGCCAATCATTTAGAAGGTATTAGCTTGCTAAATATTACCATAGCCAAATAACTTACCGTAAAAGGTAAAATGTTTTTACCCTTTAAGAATAAATCAACTATGAATTGTTAGATATTCGATCACTTATTAAGCAACTGCCTCGCGGGACGTATCCATCAATTCACGATACAAGACCGAAAAGTTTTTCGAACCTCTGCAAGTTTTTTCGTCACAATAATGTAATATATTGCGATTCTTGAATAGAATACAAATACTTTTTCCAATCTTTTATTCTCACAAAATAACTTCCTTTCAAAGATTTATGAAATATTTTTTTCTGATTTCAACTCGAAAAAAATCTGTATAATTTTTTAACAATAGCAGTATACAGACCTAAAATTCTTTGGAGCAAATTTTGTAATTATCAGCTTACCCCCAAGTCACGAGGCTTCTCAAAAAAATTATATGTTCTATGTTTGAAATCAAAAGAAAAGAGATATCTGAAGTGAAATTACGATAAAACAAAACATTCTTCTGTTAAACAAACAAAAAACAAGTAAATTTACCGTAACAAAAGAGCTTCCAAGAATGTTGGAAGAACGAAAAGAAGTCGAATAAAAAAAATCTGAAGAAAAACAACGCAAGTAAGGAAAAAAGAAAATTAGTTTCAATGAACACATATCGTTTATATTTCTCCCGAGCCGTTTCCTTTTTCTTCGTTTGCATTACAGAAAATTAAATTTAGCCACTTATTTCCTTTGAAAAGTTGTTCTAGGCCAGGCCTAATTGTTTCCCCCGAGGCTCGATCCATTGTTCGAGGCAGACGGTGCAATAAGCCCAAATTGTGTTGTATTCCGACCCACAAATACCCAACAAACCGCCCTAGTTAGCTCTATAAAAAATGCTCCAAAATCGTCTGGGGAAAAGCGAGGTGCGATTAGAATAAGAATTATTTTAGAAAACTTCTCGGTTAATATTTTGACCTGGAGATAACAAACCACTACACAAAAAAGTGTTGACAGTTTTTTGAATGAGATTATATATTTTGAACTTGGGGAATGTAAAAACTTGAGAACATTGAATAACTTGTGGTGGGCGATGTAGAAATGCGTATATCTTTAAATTAAATCAAATAAACATTGCTTTCAAACCACTTATTTGTTTTTAACAAAGTTTCCATTGAGCGCACTACTCAGATAGTAGTACCTCGGCCTCACTATTGATCCATATCTTAAATAGAATATTTAAACTCAAATAATTTCAAACCAAATAAGAAAACCTAGCTCCTTTTCAGAACGATACGAAACTTTCTTGACCTGAAAATGATTTATTTTACAGTCTGTCAATCTATTATTGAGTATGGTATCATGGCATGGGGAGGTGGCACCGTACCTGCACTGGACCCAGTCGTAAAGGCACCGAAAACTATAATAAAAATAATCCTTCGACTACCCCTAATTACAGATTTCAACTTAATCTTTAATATTATGATGTGTTTGACGTTTGACAGATATACACAAAAATAACCCTCACCCATCTATAAACAAACACACACAAATACTACGAAAAATCATTAATTACTCGGTACTCGCAAATTAACGGTGACTGTCTCCAAATTCCCGTCACGCACAATTTTTGGTCAATGAAACTTTAGATAAGGCTTTGCAACATTCCACCTTTTGTTTATTTGTATTTTATTTTCTAATGTTAACTTCATGTACTTATCTAATTTACACATAACGCTTAAAATGTAGTAACTCTTTAGTTATAGCTGCAAATTTCTTTCAATAAAGATATCACATTATTATTATTTCATTTATAATTTTAAAGCACAAGTTATTTGCTTTTTTCAAATAAACATATATTCCACAGTTATATTTTTTAGCTATTGACAATGAGCTCGAATGAATTCCATTGTTGATGGATCAAACAATGAAATCCATTTGAGCTCATTGTCGATAGCTAGAAAATTGGTCCGGCGACAATTGGTCCGCCAACAGTTGATCCGGCGACAGTTGGTCCGGCCGACAGTTCGTCCGGACCAACTGTCGCCGAACCAACTGACGTTAGACCAACTGTCGCCGGAACAACTGTCGCCGGACCAACCGTCATGGAACCCTAGAAAACATAACTTTCGGTATCGCGATTATAAATATGACATTTTACCATTTTGTTAATTAACTTATCCAGTTGAGCTTAGGGATTGCTGTTCCTGCCAGGTCAAAGGTCTGTAGCAAAGAGCTGAAGTAGCCATCGGCTTATGCGTGTTAAAAATTTGGTGCAATATTTCTGACCAAACATCACCTGACCAATAAAATTATTATTATTAAAAAACTTGACAAAACGAAAAAATATGAAATGCACTCAGGTTTTTTATTTTTCTCAGTTTTCATTTAATTTTTATTTATTTTACATTATATTGAAAACTAATAATAATGATTTTTATTTTACAATTAAATTCAAAGCAGAAAAAGCTGAGCTTATTTCGAAATACCGAAACTCACCATTCGTCTCAGATATTAGGTGCTCTTCACAGATGGCACTTGTAGCGGTAAGGCAGGACTGTCCTTAATACGGAGATTCAGGGATGTATACCTAAGTACCATTGCTATCAAGGTTAAGTAAGAGCTCAGAATTATGAATACCGTCTGCTTATTAAGCACACTAGCCTACTAGCTGTCCAAGCCCAATTACAAATATCACAAATAAAGGTCTGCAGTGCGTTGATTCCGAAGTTTTTTTTTTTATTAAAGGTAATGTAAAGATTTTGTAAAAAGAGTAATGTAAAAATTTATTCACTCAATAACACAATAATATTAAACTTTGTTTTAGTTAGCACTAAGCGCCACTTCTGAGTGAGCACTGGGCCTGAGCTCACTCGTGATCACACCCAACATAATTGTTTTTTTATTATTTCTTTTTAAATTTATTATTATGTCCTATTCTACTTGTTTCTTTACTTAAAATTAACTGTGTAAATATGGTACACCAGATTTAAATATCCGGGTTAAATTTTCCCCACAGGAAAAACTAAACCCTTTCACACACTTCCCCAAATGATCATCTAGTCAACCCACGCTATGCAATTGCACTATATAAGTATTATAAATACAAAATAATACAAGAACAACATGTCAACCTACTAGAGACCAAATGGGAATATAATTCACCGACTCCAGATATTTTCATATCAGAGGGTTCGGCTCTGTGGCATTTCTAATTGAACCTATAAATCCTACTGATCCCTCAATATAAATATTTAAAAAATCTTTTGTAATCCTACATGTATTTAAAATTACTGATTTTTGCATTTTTATATACAAATTCTTTGACAAATCTAATATGCTTAAATTTTGAATCAGATTCCTAGGTATTATACCAGTGGCCGAAATAACAAATGGTAATATTTTTATAGTCCGAGAATGCCAAATTCTTTTAATCTCATTTCCTAAATCTGTGTATTTTCTAATTTTTTCAGAATCAGTTTTTTGAATATTACAGGAATTTGGAATAGCTACACCAATGATATAAGTTATTTTTTTTAATTTTGTCATGTAAAACTATATCAGGTCTATTATGACTAATTGTTCTGTCTGTTAGTATAGTTTTATCATAATAAATTTTATAAAATTCATTTTCTATAAATGAATTTGGTTCATATTCATAATATGGTACTACATTACGGCAATCAATCAAGTTATGTTTAATTACCAAACTTTGGTGAATTATTTTTAAAACCTGATTGTGCCTAAATGTATACTCAGACGGCGCTAATATAGAACATCCCGATATAATATGTTCTAAAGTTTCAGGAAAAGCCAAACATTTTTTACATAAATCATCAATTTGATTTATATCTTTGATTATATGCTTCCTATAATTTTTAGTATTAATGACTCTATCTTGACTGGCAAGCATAAATCCTTCTATTTCTGCGCTCAACTCTTCAATACCCAACCATTTGTTTGACGAAAGTTTGTCAACATATGTTTATTATTATTACATGAAAATAATCTTATTTTTAGGTTTATAACCACTGAAGCGACAGCGCATTTCAAAAGTTTTTACTCCGTACACTCGAGATTTTCAGATCATTTTTAAATTTTTTATCAACATTAAAAAAATCATACCTTCGAATTTTAACATGGAGACATAAAAACTTATTATAGTGCTATATAGCCAATGAATTAACCCTATTTTAATGCGTATCTCATATTTGTAAGATTTATAAAAAAAAGTATTAAAAAAATCGTAAGCTTTATAACCGCGCGAATTCTGCATGATTCTTACATTAAACTAAGAGGTATTTATTCGAGACAGCATAGAATATTTTAGATTTCTGTATATTGTCTGTGGTATACTTGATAATGAAAGGTGCTTATCTACGGGAAAAAGACCTAATTTTAACCGTAAACAGCTGATCAGAAATTCTGCCCGAAAAAAATATTTAAAAAATATATTTTTAACATCGTTATAAAATAGTCTACGAAGTTCGGATTTGCAACATCTAAGCATTCGGAGGCTTTTAAAATGGCGGGAATATATGCAAAAATCGGTCCAGTGGTTAAAACTTATACAATGTAATTTTAAAGTACAAGTGTTAATATCTGTACCGATAATAAATTATCATGAAAATATCCATATCTCACAACGCATACTATTGTGAACGATATTTTACAATAAAATTTATAAATTAGTTAACAAAGTCACGGCACGTCACTGATTGGTACTAATGACTGAAACTTATTCTAATTATTAGCAAGTATATACTAACAGCTGCAGGCTATAGGTAATAATAATAACACTCACGCGTTGCTGAATTAACATCGCCCATCAGTGTAAATAATGGTTTTACAAGGCGAGCGGTCTCCGGACTGTAATAATAATTGCCGCCGGACGCCCGGGAGTGTTTTGTAAGTTGTTGCTACACCGTTCCAATCAAGCGATCTCGCGGGAGCCGTGCGGGCGGGCCAATCTCCATCGACGCCGAATCTAAGGGATTATTCCCGATTGGTTAATAAAGGTCGGACTTCGCACGGCTGTAATGATAGGGCCACAACTTTTTTTATTTTATTTGTAAAAATTAGGTCTTTTTGAATACCGTAGAGCATGGGTCGGCAACCTTTTATGGTCCAAGGGCAAAATATTTGACATGAGAACTTGCGCGGGCCGCACTTACAAAAATTCTCTAATTTGACTAGGTAGTAGTTTTTTTTATGAGGTCGAAATTTGCTCCAAGTCAACTTTAATGGGGGGTGGGGGGGTGACACAACGTTATCCGCCCCGGGGGGCACCCATGCTAGCTACGCCACTGCATATCATTACAGTAATAACGACAATATTTCAGTTCTAAAAATATAAAATGGTTTTCGTATTTTTACGACATTATCATTTTTTAAGAAAGAGTAAAAGAAATGTCAAAGAAACTTCGAACATAACCCAATGAGATTTTTGTTGTTGGATTTGACTTGCAAGTTCTTTAATATTTGCTTGCATTTTTGATGTGGAGACGCGTAGTATAGCGTCCAAATGTAAATGTGATAATGTTCGTTTTTCCGATAATTAAGAATTGAAAAAGTTTGCTCACAAATATACGTACTCCCAAACATAGAAATTATTTGCTAAGCAAACCTTTTTAATTCTTTGTACTTTTCGGAAGGCAAACTCCCGTAGAAATCTACTAAGTTATTTTTTTCCTTAAATGCCATTTTAAGGACATTATTACTTTGCAAATCTATCATGTTGATTTGCAAACAGCTTGGTACATTATCGATATCCACTGCGAAGGGGTTTTTGAAAATCTCCATCTTACATGAGATTTTTTTTTAAATCAGCAAACCGGTTTTCAAACTTAGTTTGAAGTTATAGTAATGCACTTTTCATGTTAGTATTTTCCCAAATAAAATTTATCCCAGCTTCTTCTACTGCTTTCTTGCAATTTGGAAAATGATCGAGTTTTCTTTCATCGATATTTTTTTTATTTTTTTTTATTTGATTCACCTGATTTATACATGTGTGTTACATATTTGACTAATGTGGGCCTCACTTGGTGCTTTACCCGTGTTGAGGAGTGAGGACCCTTATGCTATGACCCCTATGCTTGATAAACAATGATAGTTTAATTTCAAATGATTAAACATCTGAATACATATGGCATATCAATTTATTTTTTCCCTGTAAACGAGTATTGAGTAGATTCAGTTCGGCAGTCAAATCAGTTAAAAATCCAAGATCTCCCCTTATCTTCGCTATCCATTCGCTCCCTTTCTCGCTACCTTTCACTCCGTTGTGTATGATATCGTCCGTCACGTGCGTTGCGGCGAGAATCTTGCGGGCCGCACAAAGACCCCTTTTTACATCTACATAATCTACATAAATATAAATGAATCGCCGAATGTATGTACGCGTATAACTTCCGAAAGACTGCACCAAATTGGATAATCCTTTTTTTTGTATTCGTTATTGTCGGGACAAGGTTTGCATAAAACTACTGGTGAGTTCTGACATTATGAAATTTTTATAAAAAAATTGCAATAAGTGGCACACGAGCTATTTGAAAACCGAATGTACCGGGACTGAATGTATGGAATGCGGGAGGGACACTCGGGTAGGGGTTTCGCGGGAGGTGGGGAGGGGAACCTGAGGGGGAGGGGAGGGGAACCTGGGAGGGGGGTTCGCGGGACGGGGGAAGGGGCGAGTGGATTCAGTGGATGAGGGATAGGGAAGGTGGAGGAGGCGGAGTGGGAACGCAAGAGGGGAAGGAGACGCGGGAGAGGAAGGGGAGGCGGAAGGGGAACGGGAAGAATGGAAAAGGACACGCAGGGAGAAATAATTTCTTTGTTTAATGGCATGTAAAAAAAATATAATAATATTGTGGTAATATTTTCTGTCCCGAGACAAAGTTTTTTATTGTGGGTTGGGCTGTATTTGGTTAGGTTTTGTAATAATAGATGTTTGCTACTTACAAACATGCTTCACAAAAAACTATTCATGTTTGTGTTTAAAATAATATTAAAAAAATTACTATACATTGCTATGTAATTACTTTCAAGTACCTTAAGTAACTATTTTGAACACTTAATATACTTAGGTACACTTATTGAACTCCTTTGTATAACTTACTTTGCATAACAGTGAAACTACATACATCTTTTTTTTTACAAGGGCTCCACACAGGAAGCCCACAGGAAAATAATTTCTCTCGGAGCCTATGTCATATTTGAAAATGCTGTGAGGAGGGTCTTATAAATGAAACGAAGGTGAGGAAGTTCTGGAAAGGAAAAAGGTACGAGGGCCGGGTAGGAATCTAGGGATCAGTGGGCCAAGAATCCATTCAATCCCACCACGCAATTAGTGAGCCGACGCATCCACCGCTAAGACCTAGATGAACCTCATCCCATGAATCCAGGCACCCCTCCTAAGTCACCTAATGTAGCAAATCAGTAAATGGTTTCCGGGATGTCGTTACCCCTACCCGCCTACTAAAATGGATCGGAGGCGTCTACTAATATCTACAGGAATTCCAAAAACTGAAAAAATCGAACTAATAATATCTATGAGAATCAAAGTGTTGACGAATATCTACAGCTCAAACTGTTGATTAATATCTATGAGAACCAAAGTGTTGACGAATATCTACAGCACTGGCAGAGGTTGGATTTGCAATTGTGTATAGCATATTGGAATAACGTAATATTGCGTATGCAGTTTAAAAAACTTAATTTACGTAAGTATGAATGTAAAAATCCCTAATATCGGACTATTGGACACATTTAGCTGATTAGTCCAACCTATGCTCTGTAGATATTAGTTCAACCTAAGCTCTGTAGATATTAATCAACACTCTGAAGTTCGTAGATATTAGTTCAACATATGAGCTGTAGATATTCGTCAGACATACAGGCTGTAGATATTAGTATCTGGAGTCAAATGGATCTACTTGTTTTGTACCTACTTAAATCTTTCATATTCAGTTTGTTATGTTATGTAATACACACTTATTATTCTACTCCTGAAAAACTTACCTGTGATGATGTATGCAATTACATGCAATCAAGGCATTAATAAATAAAAATATAATTGAAAGCATGAAGACTTGTTCATTCATAAACATCTTTCGTCATCCCTTGAAAAAATAACTTAATTTCATATTATTCTCTTCCACAAATTAATACAAAAATAGAATTCAACGGAGATAATATTTATTTTTTCCCACAAATTTCTTTCAAAATTTAATATCCGTAATAAATTTATATTGGATTTACAAATTCTCGTAAGTATCAAATAACTAAACTAATCATTATTACGTAACGCTATTTCGATACAATTACGTGGAATTCGTCTTCCCGTTTACAATAACGCCCTATCCTATTTTGTAATAATTGTGGAATTATCTATTCAATTTCCACAAGATCTATTAAGATATGGAACAAACAATCATTGCTTTGCAATTATTAAACAAAGTCCACAGTTCTGTGTGCGGAAGATTGGGGTAAAATGGTCCGCCGTTTGGCCCGTGTAGATTATTAAATATGGAATAGCGGATTGTTCACTAGGGAAACTGTTTGTTAGTCCATGTTGCAAATTACTTTGGAGGTACGCAATATACAGTACACATTCATGCCATTTTCATAAGGTTATGGTATTTGTTGCCAAATACGGAGTTGCGCTTTGCGTTTACTGGGTTAAAAACAACGAATCTTCGTTTTACTTTACCTTTTTTTAACTTGACTTAAGCTATAAGTATTTAAGCAGAGATGGTTGAAAAATTTCTTCAATCGATTTGCAAGAAAGACGTGTCAATGATTCTAGAATTCTAGATATGTAGTGGATGACGAAAGGTCATACATTATCACAGTGGCGGTTCTTCACAGGGGGACAATGGGGTCGGTCCCCGCCAGTTACACTCAAAACCAAAGGAAAAGGAAATAACAGTCGATGCGTTGTCTTCACCAAAATGAATGAATTCTTTAAACATAAAAGTAATTAACATTTGCAGAAATAAAATATAAATAATTATTCCGGATGATTTTAATAAGACCCTACGCGCGTACAGCGAACAATGTACGGAGAACAAAACAGCGGGTCAATTTCTCAGTGCGCAGAATCTAATGCGCACTTGGGGGACGATCCGAAGTATCCCCATACTTTCCTTGCGTTGTTTCGCTATCGTATGCAACTGCGCATGCGCAGTCGTATGTGAATTCAAATACCCGCGGGGACAATTCTTTGGATCCCCACAGAAACATTTGTTTGCGAAGTTTCGGGCGGGAATCGCTCGCGTTCAAATTAGTTTGATAATAATCTTGCAAGACAAAGCTTTATTTTTATTATACTATATTGTAAATTGGCATATATCTTTGGATATTTTATATTATTTTGTGTTTAGATATCCGACTAGCATGATTAGACCATAAAATATTTTTTTGAGAAATTTTATATTATATTCTACGGGTGGTTAGATTGCGGTACAGCACGTAAAAAAATATCGATCCCCACTACTAAAAAAGTGCTCGAGCCGCCACTGCATTATCACCATTGACAAATCGTAATAGTGCCAGCTATTTCTATTTTTTTAATATTATCTTTACACACAAGGCCCACAAGAAAATAGTTTCCCTCGGGGCCTATGTCACCTTTGGGGATATTTGTGGGAGTATTTTTAAGGCAAGAAAGTTCTGGAATGGAAAAGGGTGTGAAGGACGGGTAGGAAGACGTGGAACACTTTATCCAGGAGTGATGCACGCATGGATCCATCTTTCCCACTGCGGTGTAGTTCGTGGGCACCCGCTGCCAAGACCTGATCCTCACCCCACTGAGCCCGGTAAGTCGTCAAACGTACCTAGCCATTGTAACGTAATTATTTTCATGGTAGTTATTCAGTCGGTTCTTGCTCAGAATGAGTATTATTAATTTCAGCGTGCCGTTGGAACGACTGAGAACAAATTCAAATTGCCTGGAAGGTTGCTCGATTGTTTTAAAAGAAAAATAGAAAAAACTGTTGTAAGGGCACGTCATGACAGATCAATGAATTTGTCGGAAGTTTGATTTATAAGGAGTTTTGATACTCGTAAATGATTGTGTAAATTTGCAATATTATGCGTCTACACCTTCAAATTAGTGCTGTTAAGAAATATTGCTTGACGCTCGTAATGACGCGGAAAACAATCCACCGAGAGATAGCCATCGGGATTATTGAATACAGCTGGATATATTGATTTTTTGGTCGGGCGTGTTTACAGCCTATGACGTTATATAAAACAGCCACGAACAATCCAATATCACCGAGGACAACTTTGATGAAGACTGCAGGCGCTTCTTAAATGACATTTACAGTCTAGAACTGCGGGTTATATCCTTTCAATGCTCAGAGCTGGCCATCGGACGCATTGTGATCAGCGGGCCTTTGTGGATGGACTGGAATCTCGGCTGCTTCACGGTGTCATGGACTTGCGAAGCGGCAGCTCTGGAGCTCTTCTCCAGCTATCTGGAGCCCTTGTTTTTGAGGTTGGAAGAGGTGCGCTATATTAACTATCGCAAGCTACGAATAATCATTTGAAGTGGATTCTACTAAAATAACTGAATTATCTCTCTCTCTCTCTCTCTCTCTACATTTTTTTGAGTTTACAAAGGTATTTATGTAGATTATGTTTTGGCTTGTCAATAATAACAAGTACATTTTTGTTTAATGTGGGTTCTTTTATTTACATCAGATAGTAGCTTTCTTTTTATCCAACGCAGGACCCTGAAATGATGATGAGAGCTCATGCTAACGGAATCTCTTTGCTAACTGAGAAAGGTACGTGTCACCACTTGAGGCGACTTCTGACAGAGGTTTTGGTTATCCAATGTATTATTTAGACTTTGTGTGTAGGCGTGATAGGTGATCTTTCAGATCTTAAATTATACGCGCGTGGTCAAGATGAACATTTATTCGTACAATATACTTAAGTCTATTCTATAAGACACGTGCTAGCTATCGGAGCTGTCTGTAAGTAAGGAGAGCGAGCAAGAACATCCATCACCTTTTATACACTAGTTCTGCCGTCTCGCTCTTGCATATTTGAAAAGGCAGGCGTGCCACCAAAACCATTCTCATACAATGAATAATTCCCGGGACGGCGCGGTACCCATACCCGCCTTCCAAATTATAACTTTTTTTATTAACGTATTTTCTGATTACTGCGCAAAAGTCCCAAATGCCCGGAATCATTCATATTCATTCCTTTCAGAATTCATTCCGAAATGACAGCATTCTTAGCGGGTTTTGTGTATGAAAAGTCTGAGGATGGGAAGAATATGGGAAAAAAATGGTTTTAAAGTTAGAATATGTGCGTACCTGTGAATAAATTAATTTTTATCCTCATGCTGGATTATCCGAAACCGTAAACAAGTTTTTCTCCAATGTTTACCGGGTGCACAACAATTGTCCCGCTTTACCCTGCCTTCCCCACAAAACTGCCCTCTCTTTACGGTCCTAGCTCAAGGTTTCGATGATGCCGGAATAATTTGGCATGCAAATGGGGCGAAACCGGTCGGGGCCTAATGTATAGCACGCGGGCGTGGAATTAGTTACCAATTATCTTTGCCGGGTGTGTTTGCCTTTAGAGGGCGGTTTGCCGCGACCTCCCCTTTCCAACGAGTTATTAGCAAAGGGCGCATTTACAACTTGCTAAATATTTATGTACTAAATAAATTAACGATTGTAAACAAGCGAATATATTAATGTATAGGAGGCTGCAGCCTGTTCGGTTCGCCGGGAGTTTTTTGCTCGTTTTCGAATAAAGTAGCATACCCTTTCAATTGTTAAATTCGAAATAAAGAAAATGATTATTATTAAAAAAAAAAATTTGTCTTAATATATAAAAATGAATGTTTCTTGGTTCGTCCGTTATGGGTACCTAAACCATTCATCCGATTGCGATGAAACTTTGGGGATTCGATGTGCGCATTCCCGGGATGGTTTCTACCTACAATTGTGAGCTCTGGCGTAATGATTTTTTTCCCGTACTATTCATCGGATTGCGATGAAACTTTGGGGATTTGATGTGCCCATTCCCGGGATGGTTTCTATATAAAATTGTGAGCTCTGGCGTTATGGTTTTTTCCCGTACTGTTCATCGGATTGCGATGAAACTTTGGTGAGTTGTTGTGAGCACACCCGCGAGGGTTCTCTACGTATAGATGCATATAAAATTTGTTAACAAATTTTTCAATAGAGGGTGCGCGAGTTGGATGTATTTCACATAGTTTAACAGGGAGGGAAAAGAGGGGAGGGGAAGGGGATCGGGAACGGGGACGAATGGAAAAGGACACGCAGGGAGAAACCAATTCTCTATTTAAGTGGCACTGTAACGCATGCCGGGAACTCGCTAGTATACTATAAAAGAGGAAATTTTTATGAAACCAGTTTATTTGGAATTTATCAATTTTAATTATTTCTATTCCACTTTTAGGTAGTTACTTACATCTGGATATTACACTTTCCTTCCCAACAGGTTTATGATTAACATTACTTAAAATAATCACCACAACATCGTTGTACCTTGGTAATAGAAAATAATTTTTATATAAACATCATAACTAATATTATAATTGCGAAAGTGTGTTAGTTTATTTGTCTTTCTTTCACATTGCAACGGAACGACCAAACAACGTGATTTCTTGCATAAGGATATTTGGAGAACTGGGAAGTAACATTAACTGTTTTTTTTTCTCTCGGAAAAACTTTTTATTCCCATGGGAAAATTCTTTGTACAGTAATTTCTAACTAATACCACGCGAGCGAAGCTGCGGATAAAAGCTGGTATGAAATAAATATGTATGAAAAATTAATGATTTCGTTTTAAATATAAATAGCGTGCATTATTAAATAAGTTAGAGGGAATTCTTTCCTTTGAGGTTTACTGAAAAAAATATTAATTAAAAATCTTTTTTTTCACTTGTAAATTCTGTGTAGGTACCCACCTTCGCGTCTATTTGATTCGAAACTTTAACCCTAGAATACTAAACTATCGTAAAAAATACTACGTCAAAATGACGATTCCTAGAAAAAAACAAGGTTCAAGTAGTTCCCGCGCGCCCTGCTTCCCAGTATCTTCCTAATTTGTTCCGTCAGTGTGCCATACGCTGTCATTGTGATCGGGCGCCATTTGTGTATTGATTTATAGCAAGAGTGTCGCAAAATTTACGAAAGTTAGTTTTTATGATGGTTTAGTATTCTATAGTTAATATGTATGAAATAAAAGAGTTCATAAAAAGTATCTTGCTTGTTGCAAAAGATCCTGAAGCGGCAAAAATTCAAGATCTAATTTCAAGAAAAATACGTACCTTATGTCCATCCAGGTCAAGAAAAATGACAACAAACTTTTGAATGAAATGCAAAAGAGCTATATTATGTAGGGTGTATAACATGAACATGTGTCTTAACTGTGTAGAATTAAATATAGGTATATATGTATATACAATTTTTATTTCATTATTACGTAAAACTTCTATAATACTTTTGAAAAACTTCTGAAATAATAAAAGTTTTTTATTATCTCATTTATTTTCGTTTTATTTGTATTTCATAATTTTTACGAATATTTAGTAACAAAGGATAGTTTATTAATCTAGGGTTAAGGTAATTATCAACCTATTTTGGTTTATAAGTACCCATTCACTAAATGGATTTTCTGAACAAGTAGTATTAGGTTACGTAGGAAATGTTGTTCGCTCATTTGTTTGTAATTCTATACAAATTGCAACTATTTGCGTTGAAAACGTTAAAAAAATCACCAACCTGAAAGATTATCCTCTCCAAACAAATTTTCTGTACAAATAGTAACGTAGCTTTATTTTATTTCTAACTTTTTGTTCGAAAGTAGTTGCTCTTTGATGTTGTTTAATTAACGCTAGTAATATTAGATTAATTTGTAAACACCACTATAGAGATTCCTGAGAGATATTCCAATTCCCGCACTAATGAGAAGCATAATTTAGTTTCATATTACTCCAGAGTCCAGAGTCCGGCGTCTCGGTTGTTTATATCTTTATAAACGGCTCGCAGTTAGCTGTTGGACTCGGCAATTTCAACGTTAAACTGTAATTTGAAACCCTACGGTCACTTTTTGGAAAGATTAATTAGCGGATTCTTTGGAAATAATTATTGCCTTAACAACATGTTGCGTACATTACCGCCCCTGAATACCTTCTACTTTATATCCCTTCCCAGGAATAATTATTATCTTTGAACCGTTTTCCAACAGATTTTCTGCTTTTACTGACTATTCAGGTGTTGTATGATCTCAAGAAGCGTTTAATATTAGTCTTTGTCGTCAAAGGTTAGTGCTTCCTGGGACACAAAATTTTATTGTGGATGCTCGCATTCCCTTGTACTTCCTGTAAAATTATATTGGTAGATTTATTGGGATTTGAGTACGTTGCTCTTTATTTTTCATTCTTAAGCCAATGTTTAGACAAAGAAAAACATAATAAACGCTATATTGGAGGGTTTCGTGATCCGAAAGTCTGGCATCCAAATTCGGTCGCTCAGTACAAATTCCAAAACAACTAGAATGGAATATACTTAAGAAGATGGAGAGATATGTAATTACGAATGTTGGAGAGAGTGCGCTGATATTTGAAACGGTAAAATTGAAGCAAAAATTGTGAAATTGTGAAAATGTTTAATAAAACACGAATCGTTTAAAATAGAACAAAAATCTCTTGGGGGCTGTCTAAAACAGCATTTAAAGAAACACCGTGAATTTTTTCATACATATAACTTGTAAAATAACTGAAACAGACGTGAAAATATTAATTTTCGGAGCATACTTTGCGTTTTTTTTCTATCGAGGGAATTTCATATAATTTGCGTTTCGGCATGGGGAATGTATAGATATTATTTTAAAAAGTAACATATATTTTTTTAAGAGCTTAAAAACTTCCAATGTTTAAGGGGGATATGTAAGAAATCGGTAGAAATTCGGGCAGCGGCGGCTTAATGAGGCAGTGTAAGAGAGACAGAGCGCCGTATTTCATTGGGTTTCTCGGAGCTAGAACCAAAAGATACTAAGTAAGTGACTACATCGTTTTGCCTCAAAAACTATATGGAAGGTACTTCTATTTAAAGGTGTTATCTTTTCGGTAACTTTTAGCCAACCATTCAAGCGCCCTTCAGGATGATTGTTTTTATGAAATTCGTTCTATTAAAGTGGGGGATATGTAAGAAATTGGTAGAAATTCGGGCAGCGGCGGCTTAATGAGGCAGTGTAAGAGAGACAGAGCGCCGTATTTCATTGGGTTTCTCGGAGCTAGAACCAAAAGATACTAAGTAAGTGACTACATCGTTTTGCCTCAAAAACTATATGGAAGGTACTTCTATTTAAAGGTGTTATCTTTTCGGTAACTTTTAGCCAACCATTCAAGCGCCCTTCAGGATGATTGTTTTTATGAAATTCGTTCTATTAAAGTGGGGGATATGTAAGAAATTGGTAGAAATTCGGGCAGCGGCGGCTTAATGAGGCAGTGTAAGAGAGACAGAGCGCCGTATTTCATTGGGTTTCTCGGAGCTTGAACCAAAAGATACTAAGTAAGTGACTACATCGGTTTGCCTCAAAAACTATATGGAAGGTACTTCTATTTAAAGGTGTTATCTTTTCGGTAACTTTTAGCCAACCATTCAAGCGCCCTTCAGGATGATTGTTTTTATGAAATTCGTTCTATTAAAGTATTTTCAGGACTTTCTTGATTATTTCCGCCTTAGATGACATTTCTACTAGGCATGTTTGTCACATCTGGTTTTGATGGTAAGGTTTTCAGAAAGTTGTTTATAAATCCATTTTTTCTACAGTACTTATTTAATCTGTCGTATTTATTACTCAACAAAAGAATCATATCAGCATGAATCTAAGCATTACACGCCTCTCGCCATAATCGATGAAACATTAAGTATGGAATCAAATCGAAGTGTCGAAATGAAATAAATCAATTGATCGCCGTTCCAAAGTACGTATGAATTCCACGTATTCATGGCTTGATAATACTAGGTGTGGGACACAAAATTACTCTGGAGTGTATGGAATTACATAGAACAGCCCACTCAATTCCCCGCAATAACCAGAGGTTAGTGGTTCGAGGTGGTGCGGAGCCGCCATCGACTCCAATAGCTCCATGGAAGTATTGAACTGGGCACAATGGAAGATCGCTGTAATTTATCTATGGCCTACCATAAACGGACCACGTAATTATGTCACGTGAATGGGACGGCGTGGATTACGTTTTAAAAGGGCAGATTTTAACGATAGGTTCTGCTTGAATGGAATATTTGATCACCCTTTATACTCGACAATGATGAATTTACCGTATTTCAACACTTTTACGAACATTTATAACATTACTGTTTCTTTAACGCTTAGTGTACGAAACTACATTACTTATATTGTGACTGACTGTCCAGGTGATTAGGTACCTGTAGAAGTCGTGTTGGTAGGTTGGTACCTACGTAAGAACCTGTCATTAACAGCTGCTTAGTAAACCTGGTAAACGAACACTGTCAAGATATCATTTTAAAACATACCCACGCAACGTTTTTTTGAAAAAATGTCTACCCTTTCAGTTAACAATTAGGGGGGTGTTGAGACTTGTAGAGTATTTTAGTCTGATATAATAATACTTATTTTCGTGGAAAGTACTTTACAATAATGATTTACGTAGCTACGGCTCTGAAGAAGCTTAGAGGTAAGCTAAACCAGGTCAGCGTCTAAATTATTAATTCTTTGGGAATTATTTATTGTTTTCGTAGAACAATATAATAAGATTATTCACGTCAGAAATTCTACACCGAAAAAACTACCCTGCTTTAAAACGAAGCAATTCTTTTATACCAATCTTCAATCTTTCAAAAATGTCCTCTTTATAATAAAATTAAGGTAACAATAAATGTAAATTCTTAATAACAATATAAAAAATACGTGTTTGACAATAGATTTTTACATTTTCAAATTTCTTATTTTTTTATTATTCGTAAGTTAGTTCTACTGACAAAAGAGACCCTTTTTTATTTTTGAATTAGCTCCACACAAGAGGCCCTGTGGTAAAATATTCCTCTCAGGGCTTTCACGCGGTTAGTGGGCAGACACAACCGCCGCCAAGATCTGGACGTACCCCATGAACCTGGGCACCCCCGCTAAGTCGTCAATCGTAGCGGACCACCTGGGGTGATCTATGCCAGAGTTGTTGGTTATGCAATAAATGGATCCCGGGGCGGCGGAATCCATACCCGCTTCCCGGAGTGCAACTGCTTTCGAGCAGTGCCTGTAATAAAACATATGTACATAAATATATAATATTTAAAATTAAATAAAACAATCAAAATTCAAATAAACGCAAATAAAATTAAAATACCGTAAAAAGTAGTTCAATTTGTAGAGCTTCCAATAAATTGACGAATCGATAAGTGATCAAACCTTTTATTCTAGAATGTGTTTTCTAATTCTAATTTGGTTTGAAATTATGGATGCAAGAATCTATAATTCGCCAACTGGTAGGTTTATCCTGCAAAATCGTTACCAGGTTTGTGTAACTTTATATCTACGTATATTATATCTTGTATTTTTGTTAGTTTTGGGTAGCCGGGAACTCGGTCACCGACGTTTGTAAGCTTGCCAAAAATTTAACGTTCCAGACCTCCCCCCTAAAGCTGCTGGCCTGCTGATAATACGGGACCGAAATAAGGGGTGGAAATTTGACATCGGTTTCAAACGTGCAGAGAATGCGAAAGAAAAAATCATACTTATTTGGGGATACATTTTTCTACGAGCTTTCATTTCATACAAATACTCATTGACAAGCCAGGTTCGTATGAGAAATTTCCGGCACAGTTTTGTCGACGTTGGTTACTTTTTAGAGTTTTCTGCGGTCATGCAGTATCGGAAATACATTTAATAGTTGAGATATTGTTTGGTTAAAAAAGTTTTTTATTACAAATGCCGATGTTTCTTTCTAAATATAACATTAGTGATGTGCTATTACATATTTTTATTATTCCCACAATTTTTGAAGTGAGAACTTCTTTAGCACCGTTGTGATTTGAAACTCAATGAAATGACAAACAGCGACACTAAAAAGAGACGAAATTTACAAAATATATGTTACATAACTAAGACATTTACATGGAGTCATACAGTAATACATCTTAAGGATCTATAGGCCTACGAGAGAATGAGATAGTATAATAGATCTCCTCTTTATGCGGTGCTCCGTAGTCTCCCCACTCTTGACAACTTTAGTTTTTTGAAGGTTTCATTTCTCCTGCGTGTGAATTGCACACTCCGATTTTTTTTATTTATGTGGTACCACAAAAGTGTCCAAAGTGCTTTCAGCCGCCTGGAGCCTGTTTCCGAAATTTCCGAAACTTTGTGAGGCTGAAGATAGTGTGCGTAGGGGAAGGAGATGGGGAAAAAGATGGTAGAAAAGTGACCTGGCGATTCAAATCTAACAAACACGGCTAAAGCCATTTTAAATAACATTTCTATTCTAAATGATGGTGGTCTTACACGAGGACGATACTAAGAGCATGTTTCAGTCTAGAACAGTGGTTCCCAACCGGTTGTCAGCGAAACATTAATTCATTTTTACTAAAATACCGAATCGAAAAGTATCCAAAAGCTTATTCGTAACCCTTTTGGTATTAGTGTTGGAGAGGTAGCTGAAGAAGTCCAAGAAGAGCTCATTCTTGTACCTTGGGGTCGCTGTGAGAACAAATAAATATCATGGTGGTCCTTGGTCAAAAAAGGTCGGGAACCACTGCTCTAGAACATCCCGCAAATATATCTAATATTATTTTAAATGATTTAATTGAGAAATTACATAATTTAATCGAATAAAATTTACTTGTGCACGCCAGGAGTTGAACCCACGACCTTCGGATTGTTAGTATACACCCTTACGTATTGACCACAGAGGCCGTCAAAGGATGTGTTTGGCATTTAAAACAAATATGATTATACCAATTATATTATTGATGATATACGAGATAAGCAAATTGTGATATTAACGTGATTTAAAACGTATCTTGCCAAAACAATATCATTAAATTATGATTTTTTATTGATATGAGTAAATTAAACAAAATATTCATTCAAGCTATCCTTTCTTATTAATTTAACCTATAAGCTCTTATACATATGTGATCCAATCATAATTTGAACAAAATTATTAAAATATTAAGTATACATTTTCTCAACAAAGCACAGAGAATTTAATGTAATTATCCGCTACCCTTTTTAACCAGTTTTTTTGTTGTTGTATAAAAATGCGCCACAGAATTTCCACGAAACTCGATGGAAAACAATAATTTGTTTCGAATTATTTAAGATAGACGGTTAGTCCTGAATACATTATATATATTTCATTGAAAAATAAATGTTTCGCTGTCTTCATGTTGGAATCGTCAGGACAACTGCTGAATTTAAATAAACCATTTTTAATTCCTTAATTATGCCCAACCATTAGGAAACGAGAGGAGCTTTATCTAGAGTTAAATTATAAGTAAACTAATGGATTTCGCAGGAATTAAGAAGGGGACATTTTAACAGCAGCGTTTATAAATTAATATAAATTATGTTATTTATATTAAACTCTCCTATAATTGCAAAATAAGGGTTATTAACTTCGAAAAGTTCTTAAGTGGGAGATTTGAACATTAATGCATTTTTCATTGGCTTGATTTTTTTCTGGATTTATAAAAATACTTCATATCACAAAAGTACTCGATTATTTCAAAGTACAAGATATGTTCTACTCGCAGAATTTAATTAGAGTGTGTAAAATAGTTAGTTATAAGCGATAGAATTTTAAAACTAAAAACACAAAACACATGATTTTGCATTTCATAGTGCATCGCCTTTGTTTATTAGTTGTGAATGACCATTTTTTTTTAAATTTTGATTAGGAGCAATTTTAATAAATCGGTAAGGTATTTCAGTTAGCTAATGCAGCGGAATGAAGTAATAATGTTTAATGTCACCATTAAAAACTCCCTCTTTCCAAAAACATTAACAGAGCCATCAATATAATTTACTCTAGCTAATAAACTTTTCATCAATCTTCTTTTGTTCCGCGTTAAATTTAATGGCATTTGGATCAAAACCGTACTAAAAAGCACCATTTTAAACTTTACGGCGTCGTCGTTAATTTTTTTCTGGTCATTACGGTTCTTAAATGTAATTGTTTTCTACTGCACTTCTATTTAACTGTTTGTGATGATATTTATCTACCTGCCACTCTTTTAAAAATAAATTTTAAGTTTTCCCAGTTCGTAGCGAAAACGAGGCAAAAAAATGTTACTAAAACTATTATTATTTTTTGCAGATCTCATATATCATATTTTCTAAATAGTCCGAAAAATACCCATATCATAAGATTTTGGATGTGTTATTGACGAATCGCGCTTTTAAGCATGAGAGAGGCTTTTTTCATGAGTCTAGGAAAATAATATTATCAAGTCTGTGAAAATTGCTTGTTTTGTCAGATTTTCTTCTAAGGCACTATTTTTCCATCTTTTTATTGTAAGTATATTGTGGATGATTTATATTATCAAATCGTTAACACTCTTTTTATTATTTTGAGTGTAAATTTAAAGAAATAAAATATATTTAAAAAAAACTGAATTTTTAGAGATTTTTAGGTAATTGACTCAACTAAACAATTACCACATTATGACCAGCGCAATACTTCAGAAAATCAAGCCGAGGAATATAAAATATTATATTACTCTACACATACTATATCCTCTTCCCCTCCCTCCTACCATCGGATCTCCATAGGTTATTTTAACTCTTTTTCTTTTAAATTCAACAGTATTTAAGAAAAATCAATGAAAATTCATTACTGATTGATGTATTTTACTTATAAAGTAATGTTCCTGTTATTTTTCCGTATAAAACAAGACGCCTTAATACATGATTTCCACTTATCCACCACTTACCCGCCCTGTTAAAAGTAACAGATGGTTTCTCCTTCAAGGCTCTCGCAAAGACTGTAATTTTTAAAATGAACTAATCTAAGTACATTTAATTTTGAACAAATCTAGACCTCCAGTGTCCCTGCATACGTTGTTAGTAAACAGTATGCAAGTACTACGATATAGGTTATATGACAAATCAGGATCAGAAAAGTGACAAAAAACTTTGCTCACCGAACCTAAGCAACTATTTTATCATGTTCTGTTTTGTCACTGACATTAGCCAAAAAAATGTTTTGTACGCTAATGTTGTTTGCCACTTCTTGGCAATTCAAGAAGACAGTGGAAATATGTTTTTCTACTAACGGCAATAATGGCACAGATGTTACATATTATATTATTATAGAATTTTACGAGCCTGTACACAAAATGATGAGTGGGGCTTATTTTTTTTGGTTCTTTACTGGAGATTGTGGGTCTTTAATAGCACTTATCTTTTTAGTTGTTGCTAAATGACTGCTTGAGTCCGAAAAATGACACATTGCCGGTCCGAAGATATTTTGTTTTTCAGCTTTAGAAAGTGTTAAATGTTTTAGCCAGAACTAACAACCTTATTGATATTTTCATTGTAGGTTTCTCGGAGTTGAACGAACGCACTACTCACAAAACTCTTTCAATCGTGTTATTCGATTTCATAAAAGAAAGATTTTGGAAAATGACTATAAGTTCAATTTTTTATAATAAAAGTAACACAAATTCGATGATCGTGCACACTTTTTGCCTCATTTTAGCTAATCAATAAGTAGACGCGAATAATACAAAACAGTGACATTATCTCTTTTCTCATCGCTGTCGAATTGGGTATATTACATGCACCAATTTACCAAAACTTATGTAGGTATTTAGGTAGGTGTGTGTTGTTTGCATTCATTATGATTACGCGACCTTTACATGAATGAATTCCGACTAAAAAGGTTTCAAGGAAAATTCATTTTTATCTAGTACATATTATTACAATCGACGTATCCCGATTTTCCACTGCTTCAAACAAATTGCTGGTGGAAAATGTTGAACAAAAATAAAAATATATATTTTTTCATTGTTGTTATTTATTTTTACGGTGTATTACGGGAGCTTACTTAATCTGTTGATATTGTCAGTTATTTGTCTATGGATATTGGAGGTATCAGCAGGCACAAGGCACAAGTACACCGAATACCTAGAGCTTACGGAGTAGCGAGTACCTAGCTCGCGCCTTGGTCCCTGGAAGTGAGAACGAACTCGCGACCTATGCGCTATGCACCCAGCATAACGAGCTGAGAGAAGCTATCGGGAACACCTGCGCGCACTATCCTGGCGGTGAGACTATTCACAAATAGGATTGATTTTTTACAACAAAAAAGCTTTTTGAAGTGAAACTTCTATAGCCCCGCTATGATTTGGATTTCGGATGAAACGGAAATGACGATTACTGCACCTGCGACGCATCGATTGTGCTCATTGACCGCTTTGATTATTATATCACTTTTAAAGGCTCCTATTGGTTGAGATGTGAACCGGAAATTACCCTGGTCTGCGCTCATTGGTTATGACCTCACTTTTCAGGTATTGGTTGAGATTGTTTGGGTAAACCTTCGCTTCTACCGCGTGTAAACTGTCCTCAATTTTTTTCACATATTTACCTTAACATGCCATTTATGATAACATTTATTTGTCGATAATTAGTTTGTTGCATCTTTGCGTCATATTTAGTTTGGTAATATAGACAAAATTGTGACTGCTCAGCTAAACATGTAAAATAATAATGACCTATATACGACCGGTCAGTGGGGCTGTGTGGGCATCGCGTTTGGGTCCCATCTTGGCGTCGTTTGTTCGATTCCTCGGCTGGCTAAGAGCTCCATCACGACACAAGCAACATTTTCTGCTTGCTGTGGTGGCAATAGGAGATTTTCAAAAATTGTTGGGTTATTTTGGAAATGTTTGTCTTTCTTTAAGTAGAAAAATTTTACGTAATAAATATAATGAACGTATTGAGATTGTCTATTAAACGTGGACATAATATGTCCCGGACAAATGTACGATGCACAACAAAGCTACAAGAGCTTATTCAAAGTTTAATCTCCCAATCTTATATTGACTCTTATTTTAAAATCAATTCTTTAATTTTTAATTTTAGGACTGGAAATTTTTTATGAAATTATCTGAAAAAGTTTACAGATTCTACTACAAAGTTTTAAATGCGAAATTATTTGCCACATATCTGGCAGTCCGTTTGTCTTAAAACGTTAAATTTAATCAGTCTGATGACTAAAGAGCCGGTTGCAAAATGCAAAGACTGCATGAAAGCTGGAAGGAAAAACGGAGCGGCATTCGGGAACTGAAGTGCACCGGGAAGCGACGTTATTCCTATAGCAATATAGCCCATCTCCCATCTCACCTATCTACACTATACAACTTTGCATAACTACGCCATACTAGCTACCTTCCGCTCTCGTTTGGCGACGATACTATAATACTTGGCACCTTTTGTTTACACTTATTTTTCTTATACTGTTATCATAAATACCATTTTTTTTATTTACTCCTAATAATTGCTGTTACTACTGTAAGCTGTTATATGACGTCAGTTCAATGGCTTGCTCACCTAAATGCGCATTATAAAATCATGAAATTACCAAAAAAGTTTATAAAATATCTCTTCTTCAAACACAGCAAATGTATTTTGTGACACCATTTTATTTAAAATTAATAAAATACTTAGTTTTAACCACTTTTATTGTTTAAAACTAACATGTTTCGTAAGTTTTAAGTAAACCCTGATGAAGTAAGCATTGATTACGAAACATGTTAGTTTTTTAAACCATAAACGTGGTTACAACTTACAACCAAGCAATAAAACATCTTTTCACGAAACAATAAAGTTGTCATTTTGTGTTGTGTTGTCATTTTGTAAACCTCAATGTTACTGAGGTGACTGCGGACTGAGCACATTACATACACTTATGATATATTATTTATTTTATGTTTAGTAATTTTTCAGGATATTATGCTGTGTTGCGCTACTTCCGTCTTTAGCCAACGTTTTGGACAGCATTACAGTGTCTATCATCAGGATGATGAACTCTATCATGCAGTCCAAAACATTGGTTAAAGAAAGAGGTAGCGAAACACGGCATGGTTTCCCAAAAATAAATCATTATAATACTTTTGGCCGTGAAAGTCTCTTTTTAATTTCTTCAATAATCGCAAATTCACTTTGTGACGTCATTTTAATTTAATCAACATAAATCACTGGAAACACCGGGCGAGTGTTCCAAACTTCCAAAGTTCGAACTAGTTAAACGCGTACTCGTGTTAGGTACTGTCAGTGCCCACAAAAATACATTAAAAGTTTCTCTATAAAATAACTTACCTGTACCTACTTCTCTATAAAACAATTAACGCACACAGTCTGACATACTTCAAAAAACAATTTAACAATCTTCTACCATGGTATGTCATGGAGAACAATTATGTAATTGCTTTATTATCATGTATTTTCTTTATTTCTTCTCTTTCTCTGCAGAATATATTTTATGTTTGACACTTCCATGTTTTATATTTTATTTTGATTATCATTATTTCTGTTATTACACTACGAGCATCTCTGCTTAGTAATAACTAAACGTTGATGACGCATTTTTTAATTTTATTTTTTTATACGAATACCACACTTTCTGAAGGTTTCACTTACTGCATACGTGTGTTTTTTAATATTTTTATGTGAATTCTGCACAAGAATTCCAACCGATCCGTCTGGAGCCAGTGAGACAATGGCATCCCCAATTGGGGTATATTGTGAAGCTGAAGGTAGTGAGGAGGGGAAGGAGATTGTCAAGAGGAAGGGTAGAGAAATACCTGGCTACTCAGATGTGGACACCAAACACGGTTAAGGCCATTGTTTAATATTAATCCCTCATAAGAGTCCCAACTGCTCCGGTATGGAGCCAGTGAGACTATGGCATCCCCAATTGGGGTATGTTGTGAGGCTGAAGGTAGTGGGGAGAGGAAAGAGATAGGGAAGAGGAATGTGGGGAAGTACCTCGCTATTCAGATCTGGTCACCAGACACGGCTAAAGCCATTTCAAGAAACGTTTTAATTCTGAATGGTGGTGTTACACCAGGGCGATACTGAGAATATCTTCTACTCTGGAACGCCCCAAATTTACTATATATTATTTTTAATGAATTAATTGTGAAATAACACAAATTAATCAAATAAAATTTATTTGCCATGCCGGGATTCGATCACGCGACCTTCGGATTGCGAGTCAGGAGCCGTACCGCTGGACTACGCATTCTGTGAATATTTCTAATTGTAGTGTTAATATCTATGTACATCCCAACGGCAATTTTTATTTATTTATTTATTTCCAAAAGTATGAAATTTACAAATTACACTTTGATTAAATGATACATAAATACTATATATTTCTTTGTTAAGGGGTCGTCCATTAATACGTGATGCTCGAAAGGGGGGGAGGGGGGTTCGGAAAAAATCACGAAATATCACGACGGGGGGGGGGGTTTAATGAGATATCACGTGTATTTATTTTTCGTGATAATATTCTGAAAATTTCAAAATTCTTTGCACTAAAAAAATACACGTGATTTCGGGGGGGGGGGGGGGTAGTCGAAAACCTTACCACATATCACCGGGGGGGGGGGGGGTTAAAAAGTTGCTAAAAAAACATCACGTGATTAATGGACGACCCCTAAAGAAATATAATAGGTATTTTGCAACGAAATATATAGTATTTATTGTACGTAACTGAACTGCTTCTGTAATAGTATTCTGAATTTGTTTAAAGATAAATTGAAGATGTCCACGTATAATTATTTCCCTCCATTAGTATTCTGGGCAAAGAGGAATACATATGGTAGTTAGTTCCAGAATTTCTGCACTGAAATAAATTCTGACTTCTGGTATTACATAAAAATGTATAATAATTGGTAATACTCCGTAAACGTTTCTAACAATAAATGAATAAATAAGTATATTCTTCAAACTTAGCAAAATTACTTTGTGGCATCATTCATAATGTAATGAAGATCTAATAACTTCATTTAAACCACTATATCATTAACAATATCAATTTTTTATTTTTTTTATTACTTTTTACATACATTACATGTAATATAATCATGAGTAATTTCATTTTTAGGTTAGATACAATCGGATTAAACTCAAATCATTAAATACTAACATGCAACATTGATTAGAAACAGTATAAACATATATATGTATATAATATATAACCTTTACGAGAGTGTAACTACTCGTGTGTAAAGGAAAGAGAAAAAATATACATGTATATTTTTTTAAATTAAAAAAAATAAAATTAAAAATTATAACACATAGATTATATTTACGTACTTACATAGAAATGTTTCAATAACAATGTATTAGGTATTGTTAGTTATACACGGTGTCCGGAAACTCGTAGTACAAGCGGGAAACTGGTAAATCTACATCACATTCGGAGTCGATTTGTGATATAACTTTTTTGATTTGAGCTTTCGTTTTCGAGTAAATCGGGTTCAAAGTTGGAATTTTTTTAGTTAAATTTGAAAAAAATTTTCACTAGGGGTTAATTTCAGCTGTGTAATATCTTATAAAATGCATCGAAGGGTAAATCGGGCTCAAAAATTTTTTTAACCCTTTAGTTGCCGAAAAAATGGAAAAATAGAAAAAAATATATCTTAAAAGGGAAAATAATTTTGGACTTCCATGGGACACCCATGTCAGAGACATCTATTCAGTTTCCGGTATTCTTCCAATCACAGTCCTTCCTAAACATGAAATCACAAGCACCATCCTACAAATCACCCAACAATCAACTCACACTAACATCAAGCCACTTTACAATCAAAACATCCACACTCACAATACTCGAAATAACAATAAAATCCGCATACCTCAAACACACACTACAAAATATGGGATAAAATCTCTGAACTATGTTGCCTATACACTATATAATTCGCTACCAGATATGTACAAGGGAATCCAGCAAAATAAAAAAAAAATCAGAGTAATGCTTTAAAAGAATATTTTTTAAGTATGTATAAGGATGAAACTTTGTAATTTTCTTGTCATGTTCAATTGTCTTGTTTCTTTCCTCTTCTTTTCTTTTCCATTAAGTTCTAATCATCCATATCTGTATAACCTTGTTCCCTTTTTCTTTAATTGTTTTCCATTGCTGTTTATTCTACTCAACCTGTCTTTTATTTTTCTTCTAAGTATATTGTATGTGAATCTTATATTTTAATATCCAAATTCCTATGTAAAATTTTAACTATTTCCTCCCACCCATGATTTGTATGTTCCTCCTGTCCTAAAATGAGTTCTGTTACTCATCGGGATTGCTCCAGCAAGAAATAAAAACAATAAAAAAAAAAAAAATAAAAAAAAAACGAAATGCTCAGATCGAAAAAAATAAGTTTTTTTGGGTTCTCTACGTGATGTAGATTCACCAGTTTCCCGCATGTACTACGAGTTTCCGAACACGTTGTATAGTGGTTTAAACGAAGTTATTTGGTTTTTATTACATAAATATTAACTATTATATCAAATATTTTCCGTATACAGCTAAGAACAAAACGTCCAGTTACTCTTCGTTTACGTCTATAGTCTAGTACCGATAAGTAAATCGAATTAATAATCATGAGCATGGTTTTCATCTTCCTGTCTAGTGATACATTTGTGATGATGGCAGTGGGAATTACCACCATCGCATTACTCGACCGGGATGAAAGTCGGGATCGTTAAATATTCAATGCATTGATTTTATTGCCAATATCCTAAGTGACTACAGCCAGAAGGAATGACAATTTTATATCCATTCGCAAATTTCTTCAAGTGGCTATGAAACTTCGGCAGTACCAGTTCCCGCCCTGACCCGAGCCGACTGATTTAACGGCTAAATAAAATCCGATAACGACTACCGGTTATAAAATTGTGCTGCCGGATTATGTGCTTTGACTGCGACATGATAACGATTTTGATTAAATAGTTAAAAAATAACTATCTGATAATCATTAATAATGAACATCACTGATTCGAAAACGATAAAATTTGACAATTTCGTGTGACCTACCCTTTTTGCGAAATGATCATTACAGATACGTTAAAATAATGTTTTAATATAAAAATCTCGTGTCAAGGTGTTTGTGGTCGCTCTCTTCCTAAACAGCTTGACCGATTATTATGAATTTTTTTATGTATATTTGGTAGGTATGAGAATAGGTTTTAAAGTATATTTTATACCGCTAGGTGATTAGGGTGTTCAGAAAAAAATTACTATTCTCTTGACAATTTTTTTTGTATTTTTTTTATTTGGCATCAAAAAATACCTATAACTCCAAATTTTAACCCTCCCACCTCCATCCTCCCATTTTTTAATCGCGATTTTAGTATTTTTGTATGAACAAATTTAACCGTCTTTCGTTTTTCAAACAGAACGAAATTGTTTGTGTTGTTGAATGACAGATGGCGCTACATCCGCCTCGTCGAACTTTCATCCACACGTGCGCAAGACATTCACGAGAATTTTATTCGGCATCATGTTCTCGCGTGTGCAAACCATCGAGCTTATTTGTGTTGGCTAATGACGGACTGACAAAAAATATCGTTAAATCAATTGCTCTTCAAAATTCATAATGATTTTCTTTATTTCGTTTTCCTACTTTAGTTGGTGTTTTTTTTTGGTTTTATCGGCGGTCATCGTCTACAGCGATCCATTCTTCTTTCTGTCATATATCCCTTCCCCACACACCTATGTACAATACATTCGTTATTTTTTATTTAAATACCAAAATATTCACTAGAAATAATTTATATGACAGGACAACGTTTGTCGGGTCAGCTAGTGTTTTAATATAAACTGTTGAGATATTTATTTCAATCGATTTAAAAAAAAACTTTTCAAAATACAATTTTAATAAATAAATATTTAACGTAATAAATTTGGTATTTGTTGATGGTGACGTAGATTTATACAAAATCAATAAATGCTTCTTGTGGAAAATGGTGACTGGTGGCAGGGGTGCTCGGGTTGACGGGGTTTATCTAGGTCTTGGTGGCGAATGCGTTTGTATTTCAAAGACTGGTTGAGAGAGACTTAACCTAGACATCTCCAGCGGGACTCTCTCGACCCATCGCTTTGCACCGCAGTGGGAATGATGGATTCATACGTCCATCCCTCCTGAACACATTGACCCCTCGATTCCCACCCACCCTTCATACCTTTCTATTCATTCGGGATGGTCCGACGCTCTATATTTCAGACTTATGGAATTCAACACTTCGTTTGTTTGAAAGCACTATTTATTTTTATTTCACAAAATTTTATTGGTTACAGATTTTTTGTTTTTTTTTGGCTACCAAACTGTGCTAATGCCCGTGTTGTGATAGTCGTACTTTTAATATTGTAAATAGGAATTAATAAATACTATTTTATTGAAACAGATAATTAAACATATTCAATAAAAATTAAGAAATACCTAAAAGTAAGTGAAAAATAAATTAAAAAAATCATATTTTCAAGAAAAATAGAAATAAAAATGATGATTCAAATTTTGAAAAACATAAACTAATAAAAGTGTTAAGAACTCATGTGTTCTGTACAAATATATAAAATAAAAATATAGGTATATAAATTAAAACATAAATAAAATTAAGTGAAAAACTAAGAAAAAAAAATATTTCAAAGGAAAATAGTAAAACTATATATAATATATAACCATGAAACCATAATGATTTTACTTTATGGAAAACTATTTTTTCCTTCCCAGAACATCCTTTCCTTCATTTCAAATGGTCAAAAATATGAAATAGGTACGTACGTTTCATTGATAAACGGTAATTCTCACTCAGATTCATCCGAATAAACAATATCAACAACAAACACAAAATCCAAGTGCCCAACAAGCTCCCCAGAATTTCAATCCACAAATAATAAAATCATTCTGTTACTTATTTACGAATTGCTTACAGAAAATTTTCTCTAACGAATTAAAACGACCCAAAGCAAATAAGAAATTAAATTTTCCTTTTGAGAGGTACAAAACAATTTATTTTCCTTTATTCCTTTTAAGCGACTTTGCCAAAGAAGTAATTGGCAATTAATTTTTATTCATTTCCACCGCCAACAATACGCTATCACCAACACCTTGTCTAGCGGGGGCTAAGTGCTGGAATTAAATTATTTCATCGTAGTGATCTTTTCAATTACAATGTTTCTTCTAGATTCAGTTTGACTCGACTGTCTGAGAGTAGAGTGGATGGACTTTTAGAAACTAAATGCAGATGAAGTAATATTAATGGCGTTAGTCGATAATCAATTTATTAATAAACTTATGTGTTTTCTGTACAATTCAGCATAATGTGGACATCTTTTCAGTCAATAATATTTTAATATTTAATTAAATGTAGACAACATTAGCGAAACTCAATCGAAAATCTGGAGACAGAAAAATCAGAAAAAGATATTGGCTCCGCTCGCGCTGGAACTCGAACCCAGGACCCTTTGTTTACATGGCAAGTTTATATATCCATATCAAATTTCATAAAAGGTGATATGGGTTCCGTAGCTCAATCGGTAGAGTACTTGCCATGTAAGCAAAGGGTCCTGGGTTCGAGTCCCAGCGGAGCCAATATCTTTTTCTGTCTCCAGATTTTCGATTGAGTTTCGCTAATATTGTCTTCATTTAATTAAATATTATAATTTGAGATTTTACTCATAAAGTTAAAAAAATTAAAATAAATAATATATATTTTTTATTTTGTTACCATGGTGCAATATTGGGCCCGGCGCATTAAATTAATAATATAAGACGAATAATGTAATATATAATTAGGGTGTGTGTATGTGTGTGTGTATGTATATGAATGTTTCTATTTATGAATGTCTATATATGTATGTGTGCATGTATACACATGTGTGTATGTGTACATGTACATTATATACATAATTTTCTATGCATACGATGAAGTTTTTTTATAAACGTACTCTTTAATTATTGTCGTTTTAGGTTACTAAAACAGTCGAATATTATTTGATATGCGAGAAAAGAAAGAAGAAATAAAGAGAAAATATCAAATTTTAATGACGAAAATTATTCTGAATCCACTTCAGATCAGCTGCCCGACAGCTGTTCCACGCCGTGAAATGTCTCTATTAACCTTATTAAAATTAATTGTGAAATATCATCATGAGAACTGGTTAAGTTATTTATTTTCAATGTTAGTGATGCGGAAATACCTTCATAGGATTTCACTTTTAAACTGTATAAAGGTAAACCAATGTTCGAGCAATAAAGCACGCATCTTATGTTTTTACCGTAAATTAACAATTCATAAATTTCATCTATTAACTATATTGGTATACCAGAATAACTTTAAGGGATCCAATAGTCCAGGAAAAAATCGAAGTCGGATTTCACGCCCTTTTATGGGAGGAGTTTAAAAATACTTGAGAAAAAGCTTTTGGAAAGGTTGTAAAAGGTATTTGAGATTTTTTTTACAGGATGATTTCGTAAAGGCCTGTAAAAAACTTTATCTCATTTTAACGCATTGTTTATTGTAATAAAACAGAATTTTAAAATTGATTTCTCCTAACAAAGCGACGCGGAGCCTAACGTCCGTTCCCCGCTCCGTCCGGGGGCGAACTGATAAAAAAACTAGTGTGACAAGTTACGTAGCCCTTCGGTGGATGGCATTGGCAGTTCACTTTGAAAATCCAAATTCGTCTACTGCCGGCCATATTGTAAAATAACAATGCGAAAATGCATATATTATTTTATTTTGTGAACTTCGGACGTAAATATCAATTTTTTCGCGATTATTATAAAAAGAACTGAATTTGCCACATTAAACAGTAAAACCATATCCGAAAAGGGGTTTATAAATAGGAGAATTTGGACTTGAAAGTGTTTTTTATAGACCTTTAAATTTTTTTAAAGGCTTGTTAGAAGACTTATAAAAAAACTGACCGATATTTTTAAGGGCCAAGATATGTTCTACACATAGTATTTAATTGAAGCATCTATAATACTTCAAAGTGATCCAATTTTCAAAACAAAAACATATGATGTTGCATTATTTCGTATGGCTTAATCGTAAAACACATTTGATCTAGGTACTTACACTCACTAATTATCTATATTATCTATTAATATTATTAATTAATATTATCTCTCACTAATTTGTTCTAGGTACTTTTGTAATTTTATAATCGGTTAGAGCTATTTTTTTATTGTAAGATTCTTTTTAAATAAAACATAACGTTGTATATTTTCATCAACTCTAGGCACCACAGAAAACCTACATACAGAGTGGTTGTCACTAAAATAGTTTGATTAATTAAATATTTATAAAAATATCGTGTTTTTTGGTAAACCAGTCCATAACACTTGAACATTGTTTGACCATATTGCACATTATATTTATGTTAAGTTAAACAGATATTACAAAAATATATTTTAACATTTTTCATCGTTGCAAAACTGTATCATTACAGGATCACACGGCGTAATTTGTATTTTACGCGTGTTCCTAACTTCTATTTTTTTATTAGCACTTTTACCCCCTCATCAGAGCTGTCTGAGGTACATAATACTCATTAAGATATCTTTTTAATTTAAATATTTTCACTCACTACATGCCTATGCATATACTGAATACCTCAGCTTAATAGAAAATTACTTACAAATATTATGATTAAATAGAATAAGTATCAAGGCCCCGCATCCGAGCTCAAAAAGAAGAAGATTGAGAGATACGTAATTACGAACGTAAGAGGAGCGCGCTTATATTTAAAGCGATAAAATCGAAGCGAAAATTGCGAAAATGTTTAATAAAGCACGACTCGTTTAAAATAGAGCAAAAATCTCATGAAAGGTATCTTAAGTATCATTTTTAAATAAAATTGTGATTTTTTTCACCACTATAACTTGTAAAATAACTGAAACAATCGTGTTTATCATAATTTGCGGTTTTTTTCTATCGAGGAAATTTTATATGACTTGCGTTTCGGCGTGGAACGTGTCTAGATATTATCTTCAAAAATAATATAATATATTTTTTAAGAGCTTAAAAACTTAAATGTTTAAGAGAGATAGGTAAGAAATCGGTTTAAATTCGGGTAGCAGCGGCTTAGGTGTGTATATTTGGTAAGCATTCCAATATTGTATTAATAATAATAATAATAATATAAGTTTATTCTAGAATGTATGCAGGGGAAGTGCAATGCAATACATTCCATAGTGTAAAATAACAAAAAAAGATAAATAATAAGTTAAGGTAAAAAGTAAATAACAACACATAAATTAAATAAAATAAACGAATAAGCATGAAATTGAAACTGAGAAAAAAAAATTATGTATGTATCAAACACTAAAATGAATGTAAATAGCCGTTTACGGAGGATATTTCATCGTCTCCCGTCTCCAGAGGGTCATCAGGGGAGATTCCATCCAGGCAGTCATGGCGGTGATGATCGCATTCTTCGAAATTGAACGGAATTACTTAACGGAATTTCATATTGCTTTGTTTTTAGATATGTTCCGACTACTATTTAGAACCCTTTGCTTTTTTACTCGCTCGTGGCTCTTTATTACTTATGCAATTCTAATTTCTCATGTTGTAGTTTATGTCTTATACTACGTTATGCAAGGAAAGAGAAAGCTCTTTTTCAATACTCTGAGATCTTAATATCCACTCACGCTCGCATATTTATAAAATTTTGACGTAAACACATAATTAATATTAATTAGTAAGATAAACACCACTTCACCTACCTAAAACAACCAATTTAATGTCACATTTTAAATTTTACGGAAGCTTATAATTCTCTCATCGTATTCGCGGATACCTCTTGTTACTAAAGCGGCAAGTCCAGCGAGCAGGTTTACTGCGACTTTACCTTTGTTGCCCACGAGTAGCTGCAATAACACTCCGTAAGTAAATCCGCTCCACCGCAGTGCAGGTTCAATCGGCCGGGGATGAAAAGGCTCTACTCTCTACTGCTTGTTATCCACTACAGCCTCTGAACGTGTTGTGAATAGATTGAGACGACATTCTTTCTGTTTTCAGATTTAATGATTTATTCATCCAACGAAAAATGCAATTAAGCCAGTAAATATTTATATAAGGATAGTACCCTTCCCTGACCTTTTAAAATATTCATTTTCAAAGGAAAAAAACTACTTATACAAACAATTTCAACCAATTATTTTCATATCTAAGTGATGTCTAAACCAAATTGCGATTCACCACTTAGGCAGGTATCAAGGTAACAATTATTATAAGTAATAATTATTAAAAAAAAAAATTAAATAATTTAACTTTGTATAAACCACTTATTTGATGCGCAAATCCGACCGGTTTCGGAACAAACGTTCCTTCGTCAGGGAAAGCTTATACTGACGAAGGAACGTTTGTTCCGAAACCGGTCGGATTTGCGCATCAAATAAGTGGTTTATACAAAGTTAAATTATTTAATTTTTCTATAATGGATAACCACAAAGTAATAGCTACATTCAAAAATATAATAATTATTAGCCTGAAACATTCATCTACATTGTAAAATCTCCCAAAAAAAGATGCATGCCGCCGACGGGACTCGAACCCGCGTCCTTCTGATTTCCGGTCAAGTGCTCTAATCCACTGAGCTACGTTGGCTTATCTCCTGCCCGCTAAATAATTCAATATCCCGTCTAATCACAGGAGATCCAAGTTGTCCCAAAACATCATATGCCGTTATAACAGGAGATCCAGATTGTCCCAGAGCGACAGTGCATTATTAAAAGTTAGATATCTCTCTTCCTGTCATGCGAATATTTGTGATTTCTTTTATGTTAGAAACGGAATAAAATAATGCTTCTCATTGTCTCAGAATTATATGAGCTAGGTTTTTTAGATATTTTACAAACCCGATCAAAAGTGACGGTTTAATTTTTCCCCAATTTGTGACGTATCACACATTTAATTTTAAAATAAAATTGTATGAAAGTGATAAAAAGCGAGGTGACAGTTTTATTACAAATTTTATTTAGAAAAGGAGTCTGTATTTAAAATTTAAAGTTTATTCTATTTTAATTACTTTAATTCGAATATTCGCAGGTATGCATTTTTTAGCCAATTAAAATTTCCAATATTAAAATTTTAATATTTAGAAAACAAAATATTGATTTCTAATAAACACACCGGAAAGATTATTTTATCTAGATTTTAGAACAATTTTTGTTTTTGCAAAAGCGTTAAAAAAAACAATAAATAGGAACATTTAAAATGCATGGGAAGAACCAGGAATTTTGCGCGCAAACCTTGATAGGCAAAATTTGACAGAATTTTTTTTTCTTATTATTCGAAGGGATATACAGGGTGTCCGGGGGTAAAGTGCATTAACTTCGGGAGGTGATACTACATGATAGTACAAGCAAAAAAGATAAATAACTTTTTTCGAAATTCCAACTTTTAGGGGTAGTTTTGAAGTAAAAAGATAAAATTAGTCCGGCGTGTGCGGCCAGATTTATTATTTTCCGCTGTAACGATACGGGCCAATCACAAATCGAGTCGGGCGCCCGGCAGGCTCTCAGCAAGTAAGATCGTACCTCACACTAAGGATTTTTCGTAGGTACTTCTTTTTGTATGGGAAAAAAAATGTTGGAATATCGAAAAAAGTTATTAATCTTTTTTACTCTTACCATCATGTAGAATCACCTCCCGAAGTTAATGCACTTTACCCCCGGACACCCTGTATACTAATGTTTCATTCAACAATTACTGCTTATTACATTTTTCCACCTGCAAACAACGAACTTTATTTTATATGAGAAAGGCATTTTAAGTCCTACGGTTTTTAAGAATGATTCGGGTTCGAGTCCCGTCAGCGGCATGTATCTTTTCTCGGGAGATTTTTTTCAATGTAGATGAATGTTTCAGGCTAATAATTATTACTTATAATAATTGTTACCCTTTGCGCCATGCATAAAAATCTTGTCTCAAAAATTAGTTTATTAATTAATAAAATAATAATTAGGTATAAAGGTACTTCACAGCGTTCTTTTTACCCATAACCTTACCCTCTCCCAATCCTTTTGGCCTCATAACATCGCCCTATTGGAAATGCTGTAGCACTATTGTCACACAAAAAATACGGTTGTGTTATATGCCACAATGCTAAGTAATACATAATACTGTCAGAACAGCAGATTCAGGATAATTCAGGAGCTTGAGATAATTTTTGTCTATTTTATTACATATATATGTACTGTAAAACTTGTTTTCTGCTTTAATTCATTTCATTGAATTGCAAACCCTTGCAAACTTCGACACTCCGAACACAATCGAGCGAAAAATCGTATTCGTGAAACAGAGCAGTATTATTAAATCCCTTCCATTAATCGGAATGCTTGAATTTTGAGTGCAGCTTAAGCTGATGAGGTGCGGCTTTATCTCAGGACTACGTCATTGCTGCACAACCTTCTGATCGGATTCAATTAAAACTTTAAAGGTAGTCTTGATAGCTGAGCTTTCAAATGGGTAGCTTGGAATTTTGTGCAAGAGTTTTTTTCACAAACAGTTTTCTTGTGTTCATATAATTGTGGTTATTTCCAGAGAGTATTTCATTCTCTTTTTAAAGAGTTTTATTTTATAATGTACACTTGTTGTATTTTTTTACGATTTGCTATCTGTTTCGACACGTCCGTTTCTTTGAAGTATCTGAATGATATGGTTTAAAAATTTTTTCAGCCCAAAATATTATTGTGATTAATTTTTGGGTTAAGTCCACCCCAACGACGCACGGGGAGAAGCTTAACAGTTCTTGGTTTCCGGTACTTGAGGGCTACACTACGCCGAAACCACATTCATTTAACTAATATTTTATTATGCTACATGTTCTGAAATTCCGGTACTAAGAAGATTAACGCGCACAATACGGTATCATGTTTACGTACATACTCTATATCATTTCTACGACAATAAATATAAAATTAACTGACATCTACATACATGATGGACTCTTTCGGAAGATTAGCTAAAGGAGGATCGTACGCATTGCAGCACAGCGTAATCTCCCACAAATTAATCACATTAAAGTGCAGATATAATAAGATATTGTTAAGTGCGTATAATGGGGATGCATATTTGAAGGGGAGAGATTAGGAAGAGTAGAATTAAGAAAACATGGCACATGGAGCATTCGTATTTGACAATATGAATGCTCCAAATCTATACGGAATTCGTGATTCTTCCTATAACATGGGGGATAATTTTGATCACAAGAAATAAGGTGGCTAGGAACAAGCAATGAAGGCTGCCTTCGGCCTTTTTCCTGCACTCAAATCATCGGCTAGCAAATTAACATGTCGCATGAACTCAGGAATATGTGCCATGTGTAGATATTAGGATATTTCCTTACTCACTATAAATGACAAAAATGGATTGATTATGCACAATGAACATAAATGTGCCATGTGTAAATATTAGGATATTTCCTTACTCACTATAAATGACAAAAATGGATTGATTATGCACAATGAACATAAATGTGCCATGTGTAAATATTAGGATATTTCCTTACTCACTATAAATGACAAAAATGGATTGATTATGCACAATGAACATAAATGTGCCATGTGTAAATATTAGGATATTTCCTTACTCACTATAAATGACAAAAATGGATTGATTATGCACAATGAACATAAATGTGCCATGTGTAGATATTAGGATATTTCCTTACTCACTATAAATGACAAAAATGGATTGATTATGCACAATGAACATAAATGTGCCATGTGTAAATATTAGGATATTTCCTTACTCACTATAAATGACAAAAATGGATTGATTATGCACAATGAACATAAATGTGCCATGTGTAAATATTAGGATATTTCCTTACTCACTATAAATGACAAAAATGGATTGATTATGCACAATGAACATAAATGTGCCATGTGTAAATATTAGGATATTTCCTTACTCACTATAAATGACAAAAATGGATTGATTATGCACAATGAACATAAATGTGCCATGTGTAAATATTAGGATATTTCCTTACTCACTATAAATGACAAAAATGGATTGATTATGCACAATGAACATAAATGTGCCATGTGTAAATATTAGGATATTTCCTTACTCACTATAAATGACAAAAATGGATTGATTATGCACAATGAACATAAATGTGCCATGTGTAGATATTAGGATATTTCCTTACTCACTATAAATGACAAAAATGGATTGATTATGCACAATGAACATAAATGAAAAATCACGGGGAACACGCAAAGACCATTTGAGAGCAGGGTATGGATACCGCCGAGGGTATTAGATAACCAATATCTCTGCCATAGGTCACCCTAAGCGGTTCGCTACGTTTGGTGACTTAGCCGGACTACCCGGGTTCATGGGACGAGGATTTTCAGAGACTTGGCAGTGGATGTATCTGCCCACCTGCTGCGCGCTAGGCCGGATCGGGGGAGAATGATTGAGAGAGCCCCTTGACCCTTGAAAAAGACTCTACAGACAGGATGTCCAAATATGACACAAACCCTGAGTGGGATTGTTTCCTCAGAGTCTTCTATATGGAGCTAATGTAAAAAATATACGAACACAAGGCGAATAATGGCAAGCGATCGTACTTGGTCTAAGAAAAACTAAAAGGTACCTGGATAATGGCGTTTCGTGCCGATTCTGACTGTGAAACTAACACCAGCTACGGACAGGCTAAAGAGAACACTGAAACAATGAGACGATGCCGGGTGAGGGATCCAAATATTAAGGCTTCTCGGAGATCAGTCAACAAAATTTATCCAGGACTGGACAGCCATTCTAAGCGGAAACGGCCTAAGGGAAGGGATGCATCGCATCGACATCTTCAGGAGAACATCAGAGAACATTAATCCTTCTTCTAGACAACGTAAAGAGAAAATGGCAACAGTAATATAATACACTGCGGTCATGCTCGACGAGTTTTGGAGCCCTGAAACCTCCATATTCGCGTTCCAGGCATATACGTTGCCGGGTTAAACTGCAGGTTTTCTGCGATACTAATAACTTAACGATTGCCCCGCTACGGGACACCTACAACTTACACTATCTGCTCGTGCAATCTAATAATTTATGAAGTCTGGATATATAAGTCTTTATTCTTAATTACCTTTTAGCATGAATGCAATATGCATTTCTTGGTGCGTAGTTAAATACGCACGTAGATACCGTAGATATATGTACGATGACCATTGACGGTCTTATCTAATTTCAACAAACAATATTAAAACTACAAAATTTTCTAAATACGGAATAAATCCTTTCTCATTCATAATTTCGGACTAAAAATAACAAACTTCAGAATCTTCCAAAATATTCATAACAATCTGAAACTCATTTCAATAAAGGCATTTCTAAACACAGCAGTCGAAACATTGTTTTAAACTTCATAATTTCTTCCGATTCCCTTTGAATGGAGAGTGATCCCTGAATTAATATAAGAATATATTTATGTTGCTTTAATCAACACTAATAAATTATTTATATACCGTATCGATCCCTTAATGCAAAGGGTCTTTTGAATAGGAGAACTGAATACAAGAAGCTTTCATATTTAAAAGCATTCATCACATTGAAGTAAATACATCGTAAGGCCTCGTTAAACTTTCAAAGCCTAGTATATTATTTAGATTGAGCGGTGGCCCTTGTACTCGTATTTATGATATTTCAATAAAGTCAGCAATTCAGTGAAAATCTTCTAATAAAATTTGCGCTTGTAATTCTGAACAAAAATAGGATTTATGAAATTTGCTTAAATTCGTTAAATTTAAAAAAATAAAAATAACCTCTCCATTAAGGCCGTTTTTCTCAACCAGCGGCCGAAAATCCACATTTTGTCGAAAGATGTTATCATACAGGGCGGTTCCAATGAGAAAGATTAAGTATTCCCCGTACCAGCTTTTTTAAATAATACCCATATCCAAAAATGCTGAAAGGCGTGATGATAACACTATTAAAATTGTGTGATTTTTGTAATTATTTTTCGATCATAAGTATTTATCATTTTTCAATAATGTCTAAGCGAAATAAGAATGTAAAAAAAATCTAATATACATTAGTTTGTAAGTGCGCAAATAAATACAAAAACGGACCAATTTTTTTTTAATGATTTTATTTAAACTAAAATTAAAATTCTGAAACAAGCATTTCCCGGAAAATGTATTGATTTATTTTACTGCATGATTATATGATTTGAAAAGGGTGTTGTATAATACGAAATGTTTTTTGAAAATTTGACAAATCTGCCAACGACATATAAAGTATAACCTTATTATACTAAAAATAAACATTTTTTCTCAAAATTTAAAATATGCGTTTACTAGATAAAAGAAAAATCTTTCGAAATCAATTTATGATTTTTGTGTGAAAAGAGTCAATACGGCTAGAATCTGATTTAAAAATGACATATTTCTGGTTTTCTTTGGTTATACCCTCTTAAGTAAAGTAGGATGAATGTATTAATTGGATAGATATCTATATAAAATAGTTTATTTTACTTTAGCTCCATACTAGCGTGTGTCGCTATCCATAGAGAGAAAACAAATGGCCTTATATTTAAACGCCCGGGGTCTCAAAAGTTTCGTATGACCTGTAGCTATTCGAAAGCGTAAAAAAAATGAAATTATTGTTCACTATTAGCCCGCTAAAATGGCCGGAAGTTTCGAAAAAAATAGATTTCGTGATTTGGAAAAAAAATAAAACAAAGGGTTCATATTTTATATTTTGTACCAAACTTATTTTTCATTACATAACTGCACCACAAAGAACCAAAAAATATATATTTTTTAAACATATGTGATGTGTTGGTTAAAAAAATAAAAGGGGAAAATAACACTTTTTCTGGATAAAATCAGAATTCTTGTTGACTTACTTGTATTCATAAAGTTGAACTTTTTTTTCATTTTTATCAGTTATACGCATTTTTTAATAATAAACAAACGTTAAAAGGTTAGATTACTGAAAAAAAAAAATTATTAAAAATTAATAAAAAATTGTTTTTTGGTTTGTTTTCTGATTTTCAATGCATTTTAGCGGGCTAATAACCATTTTAAAAAAAATAAATTTAAATGCAGTTCTCATTTTCTTTGCAAGATGCAACTTTTGAGACCCCGGGCGTTTCTGAATTCAAAAGTTGAAATAATTGACACACGCTACTCCATACAGCAGGCCCGGAGGAAAATAATTCCCCTCAAGGCCTATGTCATCTTTGAGAATGCTGTGGAGGGTCTATTCAGGAAAGAAAGGAGAGGAAGTTCTTGCAAGGAAGAAGGTGTGAGGGGCGAGTAGGAATTTGGGGGTCAGTCTGTCCAGGAGTGATGAACGTAGGAATCCATCCCTCCCACTGCAGTGCAAGGCAATTTTACGACAGAGGCCTACAGGATAGGTCAAAACGTCTTCCTAAACCAGTCTCTCCCTATCCGACCTGCCACGCAGTTGGTGGACAGACTCATCCGCCGCCAAGACGAGAAACCGAGTTTCCGGATTCACCCGGATGTGAAGCCGGGCACTTATAAGTCACCAAACGTAGCAATTCCAAAAATGTTATTGAAAAAATTAATGTAAATTATGTGAAATATCAAAACATTCTTATTCGTGCAAGTAACTAAAGTACGAATATGTTTCGCATAGCAATGCTATACAATGTTCATTGTTATTTGAGACTCTCGCATAGAGCTACATTTTTAAACATTATTTTAGCTTATTAATTGCAAAGCCATGTTCTAAAATTTAGAATTTATCTTAGGTATTAATTAAGAAAGACATGTTCTGAAAGACGAAAACCATGTCCAAAAATTTTCCAACTTTGGTATGGTTGGGTCAGCAATCTCTTTTTCTAATGCGTTTGGAAAGAGGAGGACGGTAAACATCTGCATTGCACCTGCAAATAAAACCAGCCACTACTGCAGAAGTTATCTGAACCCTGAGCCAAAACATAGTTTACACTTTATGGAAATATTATATGATTAACTGCACTTGTGTTTGATAGAAGCAAAAGTTCAAAATCGTTATTTATTGCACACTTATAAATTCTTTGGCTGAAAGTTTTCTTGAATTTTATGGTTATTCAGTGCCTTGCCATTTTTGGCAAAGACTGAGGTATTTTTAGTGCCCAGAAATCAAGATTTTTATAACATCAAACAATTTTCTGACTCAAATCTGCTCAAAATAATTTTCGGCACCTAACTGTAGTGGTATATTTAAATCTTTTTTTCTTGAAATTTACAAGTATCGTACCTAGTGTTTTATTGGCTTTTGTTAAAAAAATATATATAATTTTTTAAATTTTTTATTGTTTTTATTTCTTGCTGTGGTAATTCCGCTAAGTTACAGAACTCATTTTAGGACAGGAGAAACATACAATTAATGGGTGGAAGGAAATAGTTACAATTTTACATAGGAATTTAGATTTTTAAAATATAACTTTCACGTATAATATAGACTAAAAATAAAATACAGGTCAAGAAGTAGAACAAACAACGATAGAAAACAATTAAAGAAAAAAGGAACAAGGTTATACAAATATGGATGATTACAACTAAATGGAAAAGAATGATGGTCAATACGTTGATATTTGGTGGCTTGTATTATTTGTTATTGTTAAGATTGTTGATATTTTGTTAATAATTTGTGATGTATGGAGTACATTCCTAATTATATCTATTCTTAAACAATGTGTGAGTATATTAATTACGTTTATTTCACTCTCACAATGGTGTTTCAATATCTAACTAACGAATTTCCTACAAATTTTAATGTAACTCAATTCACAAACTACATACAGGGTGTTAAGGGACGTACTTGACTTACTTTAACCAGTGATTCCTGACATTATTTGGAGTAAAAAATGTACATGAAATTTTGGTCTCTGGCGACATTTTTGATGTTTTTTTTTACATTTTCTAAAAAACATAAAAAAATGGTAGTTGTTGAACACTTGGAGGCGGGGTAAGGGGTTCGTCAGACACCCGGCTGAGTGACCAGTGACGACGTGCGGAAGAAATTTTTTTTTGTTTGATTTTGAAGAAAAATTTTTTGAAAAAAAAAAAAAAAGTCGTCAAAAAAAGTCACCGGAGACCAAAATTTCATTTACATTTTTTACTCCAAATAATGTCAGGAATCACTGGTTAAAGTAAGTCAAGTACAACCCTTAACACCCTGTATATGATTTTAGATTTAACAAAATACATGTTCGATAATATCAGACAATCGATAAATTATGCTTTTTTTTAAATTTTAACACCGTCCAAACAGAAATATTTTTTTCAACGTAAAGCAGTTTTCCAATTCAACAGAACTTACAATCAAATCAGTAGCCTCCGTGACCAAAATCAGTCATAGCGAGAAGTAGGGTTGAAACCATAATTTTTTTCTATAACCATTCGTAAAACTAACAATTTTTCATAAAATACTGAGTACCTGCATTATTAAAATTTAAAAAAATGTCTCTCCTCGCGTGAAGTGCTTTACTGTGTAAGATAAAACTTAAAAGAGAGCTTTTATGCGAACATGAGCTCAAAGCGAAAATAATGAAGCACCGCGTTTCTGAGCACCAACCCGCTACGGTAGCATTAATTGAGCTCTAAAGAGATTAAACTAAAGCCAAAATAACTTTTTATAACCTCGTTTACGATATGCCCAGATAGTTATCAGTGCTTCCCTACAAAATGCAGGCTCTAATAATTAGAAACACTTAACATGACTAGGGCATTTTGCAAAAGAAGATGCAAATGTTTTGTACGGACTTTTTAATCACCGTCAAATAGAATATCTATCAAACCAGACCTACAAGTAAAATAGTTTTTTTAAACAAATAAAAATTTAAGTATTGTTTAAAGCGGTGGCGGTTTTGTCTGTATGTGAATTTGTGTGGTGAATTCTCAAACAGTAGCAGACAAATATTAGGTATAATATTTCTATATTTTGAACAGCATGCCACTTAAGCACAGGATGCAGGAACACTGGAGGTCTAGATTCCTTCAAAATTAAATGTAGATTCGTTCATTCAAAAACAATAGAATCCTTGCCGGAGCCTTGAAGGAGTAACTAACTATCTGTTACTTATATCAGGGCGGGTAAGTGGTGGATAACCTCCGAAAAGCACGCCACTTATACTCTTTACTCGTTAATTCTTTGATAGGACTGGAATCAAGAACGCACCTATGAATAAGATACCTAATGCTTATGAAATATTTCGTATGAACAATATTCCCTCTCGTAAAGTGAGAGGTACGTACCTCTCTATCTCCAAGCCAAAATATCCGTGTTTTGTCGCGTCGCATTATCCACGAGCTTGTATGAATTTCGCCAGTTGTCATTTTCGAATAATGTCATATTTTCGGGGTTCGGATGATAGCGAAATACGGTAAATAATGACAAATTAGCATCAACGGTGCAAAAACAATTTTGCCCTATTGATGTTTATTAAAACATTTATTGGTGGCATTTTTTTATGTGAACGGAAATCTAAATTAATTTTGCTTTCTTCTCTAAACTTTTTTAACTCAATTTACTACAATAACCACGAACTGCCATTGGTTTAAAAAATATAATGCAACCACATTCTCATACACTTAAAGATCTAGATTTTTAAGTTTATTAAAATGTGACTACTTACGTTAAATGTGTTCCCAAATATTTTTATTAATTTTAATAGTAATGTGTGCGGCATATTTGATAAACTTCTGTTTCAAGTGCCTACATATGTATATGTACCTAGAAGATGAATGTTATCGTGATGTCGTAGAATTGGATGTGATGTGATTGACTGTGATGTCGTAGAATTGGAATTCCATTATTGATCAAATCATTTATCTTTCCATCTCAAAAAAGATTTCGAAACTCAACGTGTTACGTGGTATTATCTTTCTGAGATTGGGAGATAAACTAAATAAAACTAAAAAAAACATTTCGTAAAAGTAAGATAAAGGGAAAAATTAAAACTTAATCAAAACGTACAAGTTTCTCTCAATTTTCAATGATTTTCCTCTATAACTTTTATTAAATATTTTCATCTTGGCGCCATAACAATTTCGCCATAAGATATAGATTTTTGAAAATGCCATAGTATTATTAATAATTAGCTGAGCATCAAGCACCAAAGTCCCTACTAAAAGACCTTGGCCGAAAGACCTTGGCCTTCGAAGGAGCCTGAGAAGGCCAAGATTAAGATGGAGCGACAACGTCCTCGAAGATATATCTACCTTGGAGCTTATAAACTGGAGAGAGCTGGCACAAAACCGAGATGAGTGGAGGAAGACTCTTAAGGAGACCAAGACCCACCAGGAGTTGCAGAGTCAAGAGTGATGATGCTTATTAATAATAAGACAGATAAATTACATATATTTAGAAACGGATTTATGGATTCTCGAGCAAACCAAGAAATAAATCTAACTATTGCAGAAAAATTCATAGAATATTATCGCAAAACGAATTACATGTTTTTACTTAGTTCTTTGACGGCTCACATTATGTGTACCTTGATTAAGTACAGATGTATCTGTATGAAACTATCTGGATAAGTCAATATCAAAGTTCAGAAGTTGAAGTAGGAACCTTCATTTCTTTTTACTAATTTTCTTTGTTTCAGAATAGCAGATCTTCGACGGAATTCGCCGTCCCTAAAACTTCTGTAATTTTGTTAAAGCGAATTGTCTCAAGCGTAATGGACTTTTTGGCCTTTCTCGAATAATGGAAATACAAAGAAATATTTGCAAATTAATTTTGACGTCCTCAGAGTAAAAAAGTTTGTAATTTGATTTCATGAAAAAGTCGCGAAATGTTTCATAATAATTCAAACTTCGTTTCGTTTGGTTTTCAACGCGAATTGCATTTGAAACTTCTGAGGGTGGTCATGTTTTAAATTAGTTATGTTTTTCCGAGAACCAGTAAGTGAAAAATACAAACATAAAAAAACTCTTCTAATTAATCGTGACTACATGTGAAATCGAGAAAAATATATTAGGAAGTACAAATGATGGTTCTTTTTCATTTACAAAATAAACAATATCGCGGCATTCTCTTCCCGAAAGTATTTTTCAAATTGATTCAAAAGAATCAAATTCATCGTAAACCTTAATTATTCAACGAACTTTATTTTACAATTTTCGTTATTTGTTTATGGGGTGTTATGCCGCGCAGTGTCCATCATCAGGGCAGATCCACACATCTACCGGATCTGCCCTGATGATGGACACTGCAACGCTTTCCGAAACGTTGGCTAAAGAAGGAGGTAGCGCAACACGGCATAACACCCCCGAAACAAATAACGAAAATGCTTTTGGCCGTGAAAATCTTAAAACGTATCCATTTATTTTACAATTTTTTTTGCAATTTAATATAAGGCGGGTATGGGTACCGCCGCCCCGGAAACCTTTTAATGTATAACAAAAACCTCTGACATAGGTCAATCCAAGTGGTTCACTTCGTTTGGTGACTTTATTTTATGATAGAAATTATTTTCCTCAGGGCCTGCCGTGTGGTGCTAATGTAAAAAAGTCTTTACTATTATGATTCAATGAAAATCCTTCGTGGTTTGATAATATTTCACATAAAAAAACAGATTAGTTCAATATAATGTATTCTAATAAAAAAAAATGTTACAACGTAGGGAAAACAAGTGCGCAGAAAAATGAATAACAATAATTTTTATTCATATTTTTGTGTGTTTCACAGATACATAATTACTATTTAAAAGTACCTATTTAAAAATAAGTTATGTTACATACCAGCGTCCTAGACAACTCGTATGTACTATGTACAATGTTATATTTATATGACTTGAAAGAAAAGAACATATTATTTTCGATAAATTAAAACGATTTTTTCATTTCTCTGTATTATGATCCCATGTATCCAGTCCTTCGTGTCATATTCTTCAAGAAGTATTCTTTCAGTTTGCATGAACATTCTTGCGATTTTGCATGTTCTTTGCAACATGCAAAAGTCACGCCAAACTTGTGTAACATGTTTCCAAAAAACAGAAAACATTTCATGGAAAATTGCATGGCTGGATTGAATTGTTTGTATAATTATTCCAAATCAGACAGCATTACAATATCTCTGAACATCAGTTTGATCAAAGATAATCTAATATATAAAATTCTCGTGTCACGGTGTTTGTTACCATACTCCTCCGAGACGGCTGGACCAATTTTGATGAAATTTTGTGTGCTTATCTGGTAGGTCTGAGAATCGACCAACATCTATTTTTCATACCCCTAAAAGTAAAGGGTGTTCCACTCCGAAGAAAATTATTTTCCCCATACATTTTGTATGGAACGAATTCTCCTATTTTGAAAGAACTGCAGCAATATTGTAAGGGGTATAATATTGAACTGTGAACCGGGGGAGGGGGGATAGGGGAGGGGGGAGGGGGAGGGGGGTGGGGGGGTGGGGGGAGGGGGAGGGGGGAGGGGGGGGAGGAGGGGGGAGGGAGGAGGGGGGACGGGGCAGGGGGGAAAGGAACCCAGGAAGGGGGGTTAGCGGGACGGGGGAAGGGGAGAAGTGGAGTGGGGAGAGGGAGAGGGAGAGGGAACGCGAGAGGGGAAAGGATACGCAGGGAGAAACAATTTAGATCAAGGTATGGTATACGCAGGAGAAACAATTTAGATCAATTCAGCTAATAAGTTGACAACAGTTTTTGATTCTGAGGCGGTACGAAGTCCGCCGGATCAGCTAGTAATAATATAATAATCGACTACCATAATACGGGCATGTGCCTAATGTGGTAGTCGAAAAACTTGTGGAAACTGTATACTTAAGATTATTTTATGAGTAAAGAATGATAAAAACAAAAACAAAAAATATTTTGATAATTTGTAGAGCGCTTTTTGTGAAAAATCAAAAAGTTTATTATAATTTCCTAAGATTTATATAATTTTATTATTTACAAATGGATACAGAAAACGCACTTACCTGGAAGGTCTCTTCCTCATCCAAACAGCATCAGATAAGATTCGGTTACTGTTAATGTACGCATTTATTTGGTGAATATCGTCCATTAGGGGCCAATTTAGTGATTTTTGACCGGGGAGAGTTCCTGTCACACATCGCCACCATTGTGAGACCCCCCGTTGATGTCACATATTTTGCAATTTTGACCCCCCTCCCCTCCCTTAAGGTGTGATGTAATTTATGGATGGCCCCCTTATGCAAAAAATCTAAATACTAATTCGAAATTAATAGAATACTTAGTTTTTGCCACTTCTATTGTTTATAAAAACCAACACGTTTCATGAGCAACGTTCACTTCTTCTGGGTTTACTTACTACTAATTATAAATAATAGACATATACAATGATGTCATTGGAAATACGAGAATGGGTAGAGGGAAGAGGGGCAATGGGGAACAATTTAAAAAGGGAACAGGTTTAATATTGGGTTATTTAAAAACAATTTTTGTTTATTAATAATTTCGCATTCACGCTTTTTCTGATTTCTAACACTTCTAATTTATCCAAATGAATATCATTAACATTACAATGTAATAATTCTATTCCACCATTGAAGTTAAACGTGTGACTAGTTTCCACCAAATTAAATGGTTGGCAAACTCCGAGAAACTGTTATTGTTTAAAGATTTCATGTGTTCTTTAATCCTTATTTCGAAGTTTCTCGAATTTTTACCGATTTAAAAGAAATCAGTTACCTCTTTCATTGGTTTTTATAAACAATAAAAGTGGTAAAAACTAAGTATTCCATTAATTTCGAATTAAAATGGTGCCATAAAATAAGTTTGCTGTGTTTGAAGAAATATAAATATGTTATTCTAAAATAACGAAGCTTTTAGAAGTGAAAGAAATCGTGTACACAATCCATAGACTTATATAATTCAACATAATATACATCCATATAATTCAACTAAAACTAAACTAAATAATAAGCAATGGATAAAGTAATAATTTTTTTTTTTTTTAAAGTGCTTAAAATATGACTTAAAGTATTTATTAACTTCCCGTTTAGTGAAAAAAGTAAAAGCCGACTGTCAAGTTAGTTTTTCAATTCAACATTGCCAAATTATTAATATTTTTACGTAATTGATTTGCAATTGACAATTGTTCCGGGATGAAAATTCGTAGACAGGTCCTCCAGTGTTGCCAGCGTATATCGATTTCTAATGTATTCCCTTTCCATATCGGTTCGGCGGTCAACAGTAAAAGCGTGCTAGAGACATCGATCCGATATTGCAAAGTTATCGATTTCACCTTGCTGTAAGTTCCTGAAGATATCTAGAGGCAGAATTTCGCAAATTTATAAACGAAATTTAATGGCACTTCAATGGATAAAACGTGCAGACAAATACGGGGTAAACCAATCCGGAAATGGTATGTGGAATTAGAATAAATCGAGGCCAGAAAGGAATAGTATTTTACCTCCTAATAAACCATGTTTTTTGTGGTACTTAGTCATACCTACTTTACGATAAGAAAAGGATTAACAACTTTTCACTCGTAGGTTCAACAATAGAATACAAAATTCAAAGGGAGATGAACAAATGCAATAAAATATAATGTAATAATGAATGGGTAAAATTCAATAGAGGTTTGCCCCCATTTATATTAATGAAGCCTTCTAAGTATTTCCAACCTGGCAGGGAGAAATGGGATTATTCCCCAACGATTCTGGAACTGTCTCCTCTAAACTTGATTAATTGAAATCTTTTCGTAACCGTGAAGATTAGCAATAAATAAATATTATCTAAAAGTTGTCAACCTTGATATCGGTTTGTGGGCGAAATTAGGATTTTTTTTGTAATGCGAGGGAATAATAGTGGTATCTGAGTTTTGTTCTGCGAACTGAAGTTATGCCACGGAACACAAACAAAATTAATAATTGTTTAATTCATTCCATATTTTCAAGTATTTCTATTAACAAAAATGAACTTTGTTTTAGATTTTTTCTTGTAATAAAATTTCGGAAAGCCTTTTCCAGAGGCGAGGGAGCCAGAGTGCGAACTACTTTTTTTAAATTTTTACTATAACTCCATACAGGAGGCCCTGAGGAAAATAATTTCCCTCGGGGCCTATGTCATCTGAGATGCTGCGTGAAGGGTAAAACTCTACTAACTCTCTCCTGATCTCCTAACTCTCGCATTGAGTAGTTGTTGCTTCGATTAAAAACCATGGGATTTAGTTATTCATATAAATCAGACTAATTGAAATATTGAGATATTTTTGCAAAGTCCGTTTTCATCGCAGCAAATTAACAATTTATCGTGAAGAATATTACAATGGCGAATATTTTAATAATTCTTAAAATTTTGATTCCATTTGCATGAAAACCAAATGGCTTCTTACAATCCTTTTCCCGGTGAATCCAATCGATATTTGTGAATTTGTGGGTTTAATATTGGATAAATAAGGCTGCTCATTACTAGTACCCCTTCCACAACGTTTCCAATCCTCTTAGATGGTCTGCCTGTTACAAAAAAACTCCAGTGGACAGTGGACGAGGCGAGGCGAGAAGAGCGCTTCAAATACAATTCCAAAGTAAAAAATTAAACAATATATTTTTTTCGAATATATAGGTTTCGGAACAACCGTTCCTTCCTCAGGGCAAACATATAATGACTTGACAATTTCAAAACAGTGGGTGGGTACAATGTATTATTACTAAGCGTTGTAGTACGGGTGGGGGCGTGGCTAGGGATTAATGAAGAGTGGGTGAGGGAAAGGGAACGGACTTCGAATGGGAACATATCCACGATTGGGCTATAAGATTTTTTAATTTTATTTTATTTTTTAATTTTATTTTATTTCGAAGGTTTTTAAGTTATAAGCCTTATAAAACACAGACTTAGAAGCCTTGAAAATAAAATAAATAAAAACTTAAAAATAATGAGTCCATTATCAATAAACAAAAAATATCATCTTATAGCCCGATCATGGTTATATTCCCATTCAATGCCCGTTCCTCTTCCCCCACCCACTCTTCATTAATCCTTAGCCACGCCCCCACCCCTACCAGAACACTTAATAATAATACATTGTACCCACCCACTGTTTTGTAATTGTCAAGTCATTATATGTTTGCCCTGAGGAAATAACGGTCGTTCCGAAACCGGTCGGCGTCAATAAAATATATAAGTGGTTCTAACAAAGTTACACTGTTTCATTTATTTATAATGGATAACAACAAAGGTATAGCTACAATCAAAAGTACAATTCCAAAGTTTTACCGAGAAAGAACTCTCTATTTTGCACAAAAATCTTTTATCACGGGCTTATTCTACAATCAAATAACATATTTTAATAGAAATCTGTGTGTGAAATCAATCATACGGATTGAATGACGAATTTTCTAACACCTTGCGTCAAAAAAATAAATTAATATTATCTGCTTTTAATGCGAATACCACCCAAGAATCTAAAAGCCCGGGGCAAGTGGGACAGTGATTAATCAACTTTTTATTTGCATTTAGCCGAGCTTGGAACCCGCTACCTCTTGGCGCGAACCCAAGGATTTTACCGCTCTCCATGAATTTATAATGCACTTAATGTTATTTAAGATTCAGTTCAGCCATTTGAATTCTAGTTTCAATCATGCAAATCGTAAATCAACAACTGTAATTAAAAATAAACTTGTTTGCATATTGAAAAAGCCTAAACAGTAGGAGAAACGATGTTTAAACTTTATTATTTTCATCCCATCTGAAATCAAGACAAATCACTAATTACTGAGTTTGTTGCTGTCTGAATTCTTCACAAAATCCGTTTTAATTTTGAAAACGACTCTTAAACAAAAATAAATTTGAATTCATTGAACTGGATTTCAGTATTAACCCCCGCCCCAGACAATCGAAAATAGTACCACACATAAATGTTCAATTTCATAATAATAATAATTGGGTGTTTTTCACCTCAGGGGCTCTGAACAAATAAATATGTAATATATTTCTATATTATATATCTTACTAGCTGACCCGACATAAGTTGTTCTGCCGTATAAATTATTTCTAGTGAATATTTTGGTTGTTAAACAAAAAAAAACAAATGTATTGTAAGAGTGTGGGCATGGGATTTATGACAGGAATGGAGCGCTGTAGACGATGACCGCCGATAAAAAAACACCAACTAAAGTAGGAAAATGAAATAAGGAAAATCAATATGAATTTCGAAGAGCAATTGAGTGTACGATATTTTTTGTCAGTCCGTCTTTAGCCAACGCAAATAAGCTCGATGATTTGCCCACGAGAGAGCATGATGCCGAATGAAATATCAAAATGACGCGACACTTCTCGTGAATGTCTTGCGCATGTGTGGATGAAAGTTCGATGAGGTGAACGTAGCGCCATCTGTCATTCAACAACATAAATAATTTCATTCTGTTTGAAATACGAAAGACAGTTAAATTTGTTCACAAAAAAATAATAAAAACGAGATTAAAAAATGGGAGGGTGGAGGTGGGAGGGTTAAAATTTGGTGTTATAGTTATTTTTGATGCCAATAAAAAAAATACATTAAAAAAATTGTCAAAAAAATAGTTTTTTTTCTGAATAGGGACATCCATTAACCATCACTTAACGGTACGAAATATACTTTAAAACCTATTCTCATACCTACCAAATATACATAAAAAAATTCATAAAAATCGGTCAAGCCTTTTCGGAGGAGTGCGACCACAAACACCGTGACACGAGATTTTTCTATATAAGATTACTATCTATAGACTAGACAAAATATTATAACATGTATAATATTAGTGTGTTATTTTTTAACTTTTAGATTTTGCCATGAATGTGGGAACCTATCTATGTTTAAAATAAATACAGGATTGGTGATAAAAAAATTTCTTTATCTTTGAATTATTTTTTCAGGCATTAACCTTCGGTCAAAATAAGTAAAAGTACACCATTGCATAGCGTACGAATATGTATAAATATAATATATATATATATTATATAATAAACTAGCTGGTTCCCGGCATGCGTTGCTAGGCCATTTAATAAAGAAATTGTTTTTCCCTGCGTGTCCTTTCCCATTCGGCCCATTCACCTTCCGCCTACCCTTCCACTCCGCCTTCCCTCTTCCAACACCCCTCGCCCACTTCCCCCCTTTCCCCATCCCGCGAACCACCCTCCCAAGTTCCCCTCCCCCCTCCCAGGATCCGCTCCCCCCTCCCCGGGTTCCCTTCCCACCCTCTTGCAAACCCCCTATCAGAGTTCCCCTCCCCCCTTCCCCCTCCCCCTTTCACCACGCCCTTCTACCCTTTCGCATTCCATACATTCAGTCTCTGTATATTCATCTTTCAAACAGCTCGCGTGCCACCTATGGCATTTTTTTAATGAAATTTTCATAATACCAAAGCTCACCAGTAGTTTTATACAAACCTTGTCCTGACAATAACGAACACAAAAAAAAAGAATTATTCAATTTGGAGCAATCGTTCGGAAGTTATGCGCGAACATACATTTTGGCGATTCATTTTAGTTTGTATATATATTATTTATATGGTTATATATATTTATTCAAAATTAATTCATTATTTGGTACCATTAAATAATAATTTTGAATTACTATAAATCCTTATTTTGACTCGAAAGATGCAAAATGCAATGAAGAGAGTCGACGCATGCCTGAATTCTGCTGGTGGATACTTTAACCGATATCATTTTCCACTTGTAAAAAATAAACGAAATAAGCTCTTGTTTGAAAATTTTTTGTAACACTTCGATTATAAGTTAAGTATTGCTGTTATAAATCGGAAAGGTACTTTTTGCCCAAAAAGTAGTAATATGTTATCGAAATATAACAGAAACGAAGAAATTAAAACTCCGAACGGTGAGCTTTGGAGACATGAAATTTTTACCCCTTTTATCTTGGAAACGTATAGTTAACCTAAAGATATCCGGTCGCAACGTTATCCATCAATAAGAATCGGCAAATTAAAGGTGGAAATGAAACATAGTTTATTGCTTATGTTTAAACCGCTTTTTTAGAAAAAAAATATAAATAAGTATTTTTAAAATCGGATGAAACCGGGTAATTATAATCATGGTTAAACAACAGGAATTCATTAAAATAACCACTTAAAATAACAAGGCAGCTTTATTTTAGGTTCAATATCGGAGAATTTTTGATTAATTACCTTAAAATTTATGTAGGTTTGGCTAACCAAACAGCCTAAATCATTTATCATACCAATTATTATTGTTCAGGAATTGTTCCTTCCCGTATTTACCATAATATATTATGTAACCCAAAATTAATTTAAAAGCATTACCAGCCATTTTGTTAGTAAAATCGTTGGGGGATGTATTACGGGACAGCTGTGTTATTATTATTATTGGCCAAAAAATGGAAAATAATAATTATTTCATCGCATTAATTTTGAAAAGCTACTTTCAATCTGTTTGGTTAGAAAAACAATCAATAAAAAAAACAATGAAACTCCCTATTTGAGCCTTTACATGGGAATAAATAATCAAATTAAAATCTATTTTTTTGATGAATTGGGGATGTCCACTGACTCGGCAGAACTAGTTCCCTCCGTTAGTATTCTGGGTAATAAGGGGTTCATAAATATGGTAGGTAGTCATCGAAAATCTGCACTTAAATAAATCAGACTTCTAGTATTACGTAGGTAATGGAATTCGAAAACTCATCAATGCAAGCAATTCCGGGCTATTATGATGTGCATAATTTAAAGTTTTATTTAGAAATACTAAGTCAGTGAAGATCCTTCCGCCTAACAATGCATTATATTAAAATTATTTAAATGAGTGCTGTTCAACATATTTGCCAGAATATCCATTTTAAAACTTGGAAAGTGTAATTTTCGTTGTTGTTTTCTTTCAATAGCTGTACCTTCATGAATATTGGATTTGAGTTCCAGACTTGAAAATTGTACTCAAGTTGACTTCTCACAAAAACAAAATATATCACGTTCCAATTAATATTGTTGAGTTTACTTGATAATCTGATTTGATTTGAGATATTCACTGCCAAAACTATTATCGTATTGTGATTTACTTCGATTATGCCATGTTGTGCTACCTCCTTCTTTAGCCAACGTTTTGGACAGCGTAACAGTTGTCCATCTACAGGGCTGATGTTTCTTGACTTCGTTATGTGGTTAATAAATGAAAGATTTAATTGCAAAGTGAAGCCTAAGTCTTTGTTATCGATAAGGTTATTAAATACCACAGGATTTAGTTATTCGAAAAAATCAGACTAATTGACATTTTGAAATATTTTTGCAAAGTCCGTTTTCGTCGCAGGAAATTAACAATTTGTTGATATTATTTCTTTATTTATTTTATGGAAATAAACAGTTTAAAATTTGATTTATTATATATGTATAATTTAAATAACTGAGAAACCAATTAGAGATTTCCTCTTGTATTACATTGTGTATTTAGAAATTAAACAGTAATCTTACAACTTAATGATATTACACTATTATAACAGTACATTATTATCTAGTAGAAGAATATTATAATGACGCATATTTTGAATAGTTCTTAAAATTTTGATGCTATTTGCATATATAATGAAAAGAAAATGGCTTCTTACAATACTTTTGCCGGAGGACCTAATCCATATTTTATGAATATTACTCGTATGTCTACAACTAGTTTCGTCTTCACTGCGCATTTTTCACAGTATGTACCGAAACTTTTATCAAGAATTAACATAATTAAAACTTAAACTACCCCTTCAAAAATAAATTGAAAAAAGGCGTTGCAATCCTTCTTAATTAAAAGAACTAATGATTTTGACGAAAGGCGCATTTGTTATGTTTTAAAAGTTGACGCATGAAAACAAAGGTCGCGTGTTGGAAAGCAGTATATTAGCGAGATCATAAATAAAGGGGTTCCCTCTACATTCAAAACATTTGTTGAACAAATTGTGCCTCACATGCCGAGGACTGGGGATAACTGAATTCCTCCCACAAACCTCTTATCTATTACCATAGCGGAGTTATAAATTTTCCTGCGTTAAAACTGGCAAATACGGGTTTAAATAGTTAAGTAACGGGAATTGTAGAAATTTCAAACGGAGAGTTCGAATCAAAGTTCAATTTATATGCGTTTCTAAAAGTTTTCTATCACGTATATTATTATAGTTATTCGTTACAAGTTGATGCAGTCAGATTCTAGTGTTTAAATCGAACATTTAAAATAAATATCCTACATTGAAAGAAAGAAAGAGCTTAATTAAAAAAAAAACACTAAAATATATTTCAGTAAGATCGCTTTAATTTTATTTTGTTACTCATAAACACATCTTTAAATTGTACTTGTTTAGGAAAGCGGAAAGCTTTTGGTTTCTGAGTGAAAGATGATCTGCACTGCTGTGTGGTGAGAGACCGCTATTTTATTTATTTATTTATTCTTAGTACATTTACATTACAAAGGTATAATATATTGTCCTCCACACTAGGAGTTCACCTGTGTTGTGGAGGACATTTTTCAGATTAAATTATAAATTATAATATATAAGTGTTAATAGCTAATATAAAAAAGAGAAACAATAAAAATCAAAATATAAAATCGACTTCAATTCGACACAAATTATAAATTAAAAGTTAGAAAGATTGTAGCCAGTTTCTTATGTTTTTTTTTGTATTCAATAATATTAGTTGTTTTATTTTGTGTAGGAAGAGAATTGTATAGTTTTATAGCCTGGTATCTGTCGTGTTTTTGTCCAAAGGATGTGTTTGTTTTTGGTATTTGTAGTTGGAGAGCATGTCTTGTTCTAGTATTGCGAGAGTTTTGTGAAATGTTAAATGTGGATAAGTTCTTGTAAAGGAAAGTTAGTATTTGTTTTGAATGTAATTTTTGATTTTTCATCACTGGGAATTTTTCGAATATGATTGATGTGGGTGTTAGTATTGGTAACTTAAGTATTACTTTTATTAGGGTTTTCTGAGCTTTAAACAGTGTATTAATGTATTTTTTACTGGCACAGACCCAGGCAATAATGCCGTATTCCATTATGGATTGTGCAAGTGCGAGGTATATATTTTTTATATCACATATGTTTAAAATATTTCTCAAGTTTTTAAAAAAGTAAATCAACTTGTTTAGTTTTCCTATTACCGAATCTATATGTTTATCCCATTTTATATAACGGTCGAAGTATATACCAAGATATTTAATATTTTCCGTTTGTATAATTGGGGGACAGTCGCATGGAGTTTGTGTTGATATATCAATGGTTGATTGACAGGAATGTATTTTAAGGTGGATGTTATTGGAGGGTTGGCCTCTCGAATTTATACTGAAAGTTATGAATTTTGTTTTATCTATATTTAAAGTTAATAAGTTAGAGTCGAGCCATTTTTTAGTAATATTTAAACCAAGTTCTGCTTTTGGGGTTAATGTTTTCCAGTCTTTGGCCTTAAAGAGTAACACAGTGTCATCAGCAAAACTTAAAATTTCTCCGTCTATTTGGAGGTGACACAGGTCATTAATATATATAAGGAATAGGATTGGATCAAGTACGCTGCCTTGGGGTACTCCGTAGGATACTTGTTCCTTGTCACTACATGTGTTTTCTATAGAGGTATACTGTGTGCGATTTCCCATATAGCTTTCAATTAATTTGAGTTCTATTCCTGTGATTCCGATGTTTTTTAGTTTATCAAATAGGTTTTGATGATGAATTGTGTCAAACGCTTTTGCCAGATCTAGGAATATTCCAAGGCATTTTTTGCCCTGGTCTATATTTGTTTTGAGGAAGTCTGTTACAGAGGCTATCGCATGTGAGGTACTCATATTTTCCCTGAATCCATATTGATTGGGTGATAGTATATTATTTTTGTTAAGAAAAGTTAACAGATTGTTTCTCAAGAATTTTTGAAAGTGTGTTTAAAATTGTAATTGGTCTGTAGTTATTTATTTCTTCCTTGTTTCCGTTTTTGTGGATTGGAATCACTTTGCCCGTTTTTAAAATTGTTGGGAAAATGCCTTCTTTAATGGACCGATTTATGAGTATAGTTAGGGGGATATGAAGTGCGGAGTTTAATATTTTTAGTGTTATCGGTGAAATTCTGTCACTGCCTTGTGAGTTTGTATTTTTTAGGTCATTTATAAGTTTAAGTGTTTCTTTTCGGGTAATGTATGGTATTTTAAATGGAGCAATACCTGTGTGTGTGTGGTTGTTTGCGGATTTAGAGTTATCGTAGTTTGTTGTGATTTTACTCGCTAAGACCTTGCCTACATTAGCGAAATAATTGTTTACATAATTACAAACTTTTTGTGGTTGATCTGATATCTTAATAATTTCTTTATCTATTTTAATCTCAGTTATGACTTCGTTTTTCATTGTAGTTGTGTGGGATATTTCTTTTAGAATTTGCGATATTTTTTTGGGGTCCTTGTTGCATTTAACTAATTTATTTTTATAATATATTTCTTTCAATATGCGTGCAAGCCGTGTGCATAAGTTTCTGTATCGTTTATAGAAATTTATAAGATAGATATCATATGGGTTTGATTTACATTGTTTATGAAGTGTGTCTCTTTTACTGAAACTTGTTAAAAGTCCCTTTGATATCCACGGTTTTAGAAATTTAAGTTTAGTTGGAGAACTTTTTTCGGTGACGACAGTATTATTATTAAATTCGTCTTGAATACATTGTATAAAAAGTGTGAATGCTCTATTAATTGTATTATTTTCTACAAGTTCTTCCCATTTTTTATTATGTAAACTATCATTTAGTTTTAAAAAATCGGTTTTATTATATGTTTTTGAAGTATTGGAATATTTAACTTGAGGATTATTTGTGGTATTTATTTTTAGGATAAGTGAGTAGTGGTCAGTGATTGTCGAGTGATGGATTATGGATTTGTACGATCTTTTTGTTTTTAACATAATGTGGTCAATACATGTTTGGGTGGGTAAAAGGTTGATTTGATTGAAGTTGACTCTTGTGGGTATTGATTAGCGATACAAAGTTACCAAAATCTGAATGGCTTGACACCGGTTAACTTCCACTCATAGTTTTTCATTCACGTTTTCCTAACCCAATTCCTTCTGTCTTACGTTTTCCATAAATAAAAACTTCTCTAAAATCGTGAAGTTCTGATAAAATTATATTTTATCATCTAAATTTTTGATATATATTTGTTCAGATACATATAAGAACCTGCGACGATTAAATAGATTAAAAGCAAAAGTATCAAATAATATTTAGATGTTTGTTTATTATGAACTCGATATTATTACGTAAATATTATTTTATTTTGTGTAGGATTAAGTATATTTTGCAACAGTAAATGTAACTCGATCACATTCGGAGTTAAGAGCAAAGTATTTCGCAGGTTTTTTTAAACCCTAAGGGTAGAAAGTGGAAACCGTAGGTTCTATTTCTCCGGTCACGTGATTATTTTAAAAGTCTCGTCACGAGCTCACGCCACCCGTAATTACACCCCGCGGTAAACCGCACTCCTTAATTCAATTTGTCAAATTAACACCATCAGCTGTCTTATCTTTTGGCGTGTACATGAAGGGTAGATCGGCCCAAGGGATGTAGGCTTTACTACTATACTACACTGTGTGGGGTGCGGTTTGCTCTATGGGAGCTAAATATATTACTCTGATTATTGCTACATAATAATAGGAGACATTGTGTGGTGGTGAACTATCACAAACTTTAAGTAATACTGCATAATATCGATATTACTCGATTCTCTTCTGCATTTCAATTTGGATAAAGCAATCATATTTAATCATGTATACATAATCATAAAATTAAATGATTCAATTTCAATCAATGTCATTTAATATCATTGTCCAATCGCCTTGAAAATGTTGAGCTTGCTCAATATTAGACATTCCACGCGGTTGAATGCGAAACAAACGTGTAAACAAGTATTAAATGATTCACTCGAACTTCATTAGTGCGCGCTCAGCGTAGTCAAAGTGGTTTATAAATGAAAAGAGGAGCATTTTAAGAAGTACTCTAGCCTAAGGAATATTAAAATTCTAAAAATTTTGCTTCATCCGAGGATGATTTATGTATGAATCTGGATCATCTTTGGAAATTCTGATAATGAACGGTTTCAAGCTCTCAAGTCCGGAATTCTTAATTTCCATGGTCACACCCAATAACGTCGTCAATTCCTTCGTCATTTTTTCGTTAACTCGTTAATTAAATGATCACAAATTAACGTAAATCTCAAGCGCATAACCTAATTAGAAGACATCTCAGCAAAGTAAATTAAATAGTTCACTACTTCGGGATACGCATACACAGCATACCCTTCACTTCTGCGCCATGCAACCAAAGTGAAACAATTTGGTTGAACCGTGTAATATCGCCATAAGAGTGGGACATTGAATTCAACTATTACAAAACTTTGCCATATAAATTCAATACAAGTAGTATCATTTATTTTAGTGTGAAAGTTATTTTTTAATGTCAAAGCGGCTTAAATAAATTAAATGAACTTCGTGGGAGGTCCCTGTAATTAAGTACAATAGTAATGTTGAATTAAGATTTTACGATCTGTTTCACTGTGGCTAGTCATTTATTATTTTAATGACTTGATACACGGAATAGTGAACGCCACAAAAAAACTGCTTTCTTCTTGTCGTTTAGATATTTGACCGTAATTCACGAAGGTTTTAATGGGAATTATAATATATTAAATATGTATATTTAGACAACGACAAGGTTAGTTTTAATTATGGGAAATGTGTTTTTTTTCTCTCAGTAGGTTAAAATAAAGTGACTTATTGGATAACGGATTTTTGCTTATTTTTTGAGAGTCAAGTGATTATAGCCCATCATTGAGCTCATCACGTGGCATATTGAATAGTTTGACGTAGTTCTAGACAATTTTGGCATAATGAACCTAGTAAATTAGCGGTGACAAATTTTTGCCACCAAAATAAAATACTGATTTTATCACAGAAACCCGATGCTGACATAACTATAAGCATCTCCCTTTAATACATGTCCCCTCATTCCTCCACCAATTATTTGTCACATTTGTCATTCTGAGTGTTGGAATATTTATCTACATTGCTGACCATTTCAACAAGTACTATTAAAAGCCAGTCTATTCAGGAAGTTTGTGCAGTAATCGTCTTGACTGGTTCCTCAATGCAATAATATCGAGTCTATTGCGAAGCTTGTGCAGTGATCAACCGCATTGTCCCTCAATACCGTAATATCGACAGCCTACAGCCTACAGCCTAGTTGTCGAGGGGAAAGGTTCTCGACTAGCAATCCAAAGGTTGCGGTTTCGAACCCCTGCGTGCGCAAGAAAATTTTCATTGATTTGTTCGTTTTAATTCACAATTTATTAATTTAAAATAATACGTAGTGTATTTGCGGAACGTTCCAAGGTAGAAGATACTCTTAGAATCGCCCTGGTGTAAGACCACCATTCAGAATTGAAAAGTTGCGTCAAATTACTTCAGCCGTGTTTGGTGACCAGATCTGAATAGCCAGGTACTTTTTTACATTAGTTCTACACAGGAGGCCCTGAGGAAAATAATTCCATCTCATCAATCAGGCCCATGTCATCTTTGGGGAAAATGTGTGGAGGGTCTTTTTAGGAAAGGAAGGATAGGAAGTTCTGGGAAGGAAAAGGGTATTAGGGGTGGGTAGGAATCTGGGGTCAGTATGTCCAAGAGTGAAGGAAGCATTAATACATCCCTCCCACTGCGGTGCAAAGCGATGTTCCGAGAGGGTACATTTGGACTCCTTCAACCATTCTCTCCCGATCCGGCCTCCCGCAGGTGGGCAAACGCATCCGCCGCTAAGATCCGGTCACACCTCACCCCATGAACCCGGGCACCCCTGATAAGTCACCAAACGTAGCAAACCACTTGGGGTGACCTATGGCAGAGGTGTTAGCTATCCAATAAATGGTTCCCAGGGCGGCGGTACACATACCCGCCTCCCAAATTGAAAACTTCCGCTCCTCCATCTACAAAATATCCTCTACTCTCCGTTACCTTCATCCTCACAACATACCTCAATTGGGAATACCATAGTCTCACTAGCTCCATAAGGGAGTATTTGGGACTGTTGTGAAATAAATACATAAATATATCCATAGATTAGAAACAAGACGTGCATTTAAGGAATGGGGTAAGTCAGATTCCTTTCCCAATCACAAATGTTCACTAGTCATTTACCTTCGTCAAATCATAATATATTTTTGACTATGTCCAATTAATTCGTAAAACCTCAAATTAATTCGTAGACAAACATTGCCACCACACCCGTCCTTTAATATTTCAATAGGTACGAACAATTTTACAAATATTCTGAGCAGCAAGCAGTTATAATTAACTTTGATTCAGCCATTGGAAAAGTTTTACAGCCGTTTCCAATGTCTACTACGTAACAAGTTACCAGGAGCTCAGAATTGCGGCAGTGGTTTAATTGAAACCAATTTTTCTGGCGTCTGAGGCTTTAAATTACCTTGTAATTGGTACCCTACCGCAAAGATTGCACACGTGTCCAAAACACACGCGATCACGCCTGCACGTGAAGATTAAGCTTAGCTCGAACGAAAACTCGAAACCATATCTTGACTTATTTTTTTATCGCTACCTAATAACAAGATTGTGACCAATTTTTGTTTTCGGTGAAGTGAATAGCGTAAACAATTGTTAAAATTATTGAAGAGTCAAGTTCTAATTAGTGCTAATACCCACTGGTAATAATAATAAAATATAGTGCCCTTATATAATTATATTATCGCTTTGACTTTGGGAATGCCTCATTCTTGCAAATAAATGTATTTTGATATGAAAATTCATGAATGCAGAGCATGACTTTAATCTTTCCGTGCCGCCAGTGCAGATTTTGTGGATACAAACATACACTTAATTACTTTTTTACATTAGATCCACACAGGAGGCCCCGAGGAAAACAATTTCCCTCGGGGCCTACGTCATCTTTGGGGATGCTGTGTGAAGGGTTTTTTAAGGGAAAAGAAGGAGAAGAAAATATGGGAAGGAAAAAGGTATGAGGAGTGGGTAGGAATCTGGGGTCAGTGTGACACTGCGATGCAAGGCGATGGGTCGGGAGAGTCCGGCTGGAGAGGTCAAAAGGCCACCCTCAGTCAGTCTCCTCCGATCCAGCCCGCCACGCAGTGATTGGGCAAACGTATCCGCCACCAAGACCTAGACAAACCTCACCCCATGAACCCGGGCACCCCTGCTAAGTCACCAAACATAGCAACCACTTGGCAGGGGCAGGACCTGTGGCAGGGGTGTTGGTTATCCAATTAATGGTTCCCGGGGCGGCGGTACCCGTACCCGCCTCCCAAATTAATTGATGTTGGAAACAAACAATTTACAATTTGAGAAGCGGATACGGGTACCACCGCCCGGGAAGCATTTATTGGATGACCAACACCCCTGCCAAAGGTCAGCCCAAGTGGTTCGTTATGTTTGGTGATTTAGCAGGTGTGCCCGTGTTCTTGAGGCGAAGATTGTCGAGGTCTTGGCGACGGATGCTTCTGCCCACTTACTGCGTGGCTGGTCGGATCGAGAGAGACTGGTTGATGGAGACCATTTGGCCTTTCCAGCAGGATTCTCTCTCTCTCTCTCTCTCTCTCGACCCACTACCTTGCACTGCAGTAGGAGGGATGTATTTATACGTCCGTCACTTCTGGATACACTGACCCCAAGATTCCTACCTGCTAGCATTTTAGCAATTCTTTGGTCGTGGTCATTAGCTCTTGCTCTTTTTCGAATTCTCTTGCAATTCTTTACCCGTTCTCGGTATTCCGAACGGTTATCCAATGATCTCATTTTCCGAAGTGCATTAGAAACCGTGTTTTTTAGTCTGACCGCTTCAGCATGGCGATGGTAAAACCCCGCTCCAGAGGATCTGACGGAGAAGGGAATGTGGAAATGGCTGATGTGGTTACCTCTCCCACCTCGTGTGCATAGATTGATCGGTCCTCTGAGCTACGCAAGATAGGCACTGAAGAATGACCGCATGCTTTCCCATTTTGCTACCCTATAGTGTCAATCTCTTCATGGAGGATGGGACAGAGGAGGTAATCAGGCAGTGGTCAGAGGATCCTAAATGCGCTGTAACCTCCACACAGAAACCGAATGGCTCACTGGCGAGAAACAGATCAAGCATGTTAGCTTGATGAGATGGGAAGTCAGGTATTTTGGTCGGAGATTCTACGAGTTACTTAATCCATGGATAAGGGCAAAGGATTTCGTCCATCTACCGGCCAAGCTTGTTGGGCCCGAGAACTTCAACCGTTGTTCATTATGAACATTGAAGTCCCTCAGGATTACAAACTCAACCGGTAGCGGGAGAATGTCTACAGTGTCCCTCAATTTATATGAAATTAATAATACCGACATAATATATTATTTTAAAAATTCAAATATTAAATCTGCAATATTATCTACATTACTACGTACGCTACTACGCATTACTTATAACCAATGATAATAACGTGTTTTGATTAGAGTTCCGAAAAAACTTGCACGTTGTCTACGGTCTTTAGAATATCTTTACGGTCTTTAGAATATCTGTCTCTACGGTCTTTAGAATATCTTCGCATGCTCAAACAACGTAAATTATTTATGAAAAAAAAAACTCTGGTCAGTTATTACAATACACAATTGGCTTATTTCAAAAGTTAAAGTAAAATATTGAAAAGCACCCTAAGAAGAATAAACTACGTTGGTATCGCTTAATCCTTATCTGCATCCTGCAACACGGTGCGAACTTTAATTTCTTTCTGTACATGAACAATGAACATTGATCATTCATAAGGTGGTTACGAACTTATTGTATCGTGTTATGACAGCCATTTTTTACCATTTAATAAAACAATTATGTTTTTTATATATGTTATATTGTTTGTTACCGTGTCGCCAGCTCCACTCCTCTACGACCTGGCGCTACAAAATACTTCAACATGTTTTTTTGCGTTTAGCCTTGATGTAACCGTCAATTACCGGATACCAAGAACTATTGAGCTTAGCTCCGTCGTCTCTATTTTGTAGCGCCAGCTATCGCTCCTAAGTAGATAAGTACAAACATCACCCCTAACTATTACACATCTGCCCTGATGATGGACACTGCAACGCTGTCCGAAACGTTGGCTAAAGAAGGAAGTAGCGTAACACGGCATAATACCCCAAAAACTAATAACAAAATAATTTTTGGCCGTGAAAATCTAAAATCGTATCCAATAATGGCTTGTTTAATGCACGCAGGAAAAAGAAACAGTTTATATTTTTATCAACATCAGAAAAACAGTCGACATTTTTCAATGTTGATCATGTTTGTCTATATACACAAAAATGAATTCCTGTGTCCCTTGGTCACGCCATAACTTCAAAATGACTTTACCTATTTCATTAATCTTTTTTTAGTTTTCTAATACTTTGTTGAAGGTTAATATGGCATTGCAACGCATACCGGGAACTAGCTAGTTTTTGATAAGTAATCTTTAAAACAAAACATTTTTAAGGTCTTGAACAATGAAAGAGATCTAAAGAAAAAAAATTGTTTCAAAGTTGATAACTAATTGAAGTTTATATTCTACATTTATAAAAGCATGTTTCAGTTTTAAACTGATAAGTTAAGCGTTTCACTTTATATTTTTCCATGATGAATAAATAAGGTTTTAAAATTAAAAATTTAAAAAATCGAATTAAAATATAGAGAATCGAACCCCGACACACTGCTTGGAAGGCAACTACGCTGACCATTTACACTAACTATTTTAAGAATTCATTAATAAATTCTAAAATGAGGGCCTCATATTATCATATAATGTTTGAAAATACATAATATTACTGTACCAATAAAAAATAAACAAAAATACATTTTGTGCCCTGAAAATAATAAGATTTATTATGTACTTTTGAATTTTAGAACGTTTGAATATATATAGGAAGGAACATATACTCGTATAGGTGCTCACATCACAGCCGAGCTCTTATTGTTTATTATTATTTTTATATTATTTTTAAAACATTATGTTTGGTTATTGGTTGAATTTATTAAAAAATACTTTGATTTAAACATTGAACGAAGAGACATTTAAGAAATAAAGAGAATTGGAAAAAAGGGAGAAAGACCTAGACCAATTGTTGTCACTTTTTCTAATTTAGGATTGAAAATCGATATATTAAAACAAAAAATTACACTGAAAGACACAACATACTACATAAAAGAAGACTATCCGCGTTATATATTAAATAAAAGAAAAGAATTACAAGAGCAAATAAAAATTGAGAGAGAAAAAGGAAACAATGCCATAATAAAATACGATAAACTTATAATACTGGACAAAATCGGGAACACGGCGAATAAGAGAAATCTCTCAATATCCCCTGAAAATATTCATATTCAAGAAAATAAAACAAAAAAGAATAAACAACAACAGTCTGGCTCGAAAAACAAGGTCACAAAGTCAAATAGTGTCACCGAAGGAGCTAAAAAACCAAACTTCTTGACAAATACTAATACGACGAATAAAAATGCGTAGCAACTAACCCCCTCTCTCCACATCGATACCACAAATAAACAAAATTCAATAAAAAACACAAAAAAATCTTCCAACCCGGCTGGTCACCGTGGAAGATTATGACTAAAACCCTCCAATGATACAAAACTCAAGCTCAACTTTAAAAACTTCGAAAAATCACTCAAAGTTAAGCCGTCAATTAAAAAAAATTATAACATACGACGTCAACACCCTGTCATCATACGACCGAAAATATAACTGGAAGAATGCAAATAAAATTTACTAAGATATAATGGAAATTTAGGAAGTTAGACGACAGGGCAACAAAATAGAAGAACACAACACCTTCATACATTGCTACAGAAAGGATCAACTGGCATAAACTGGTACTCCACAGCACAAGACAGACAAAAATGGACATCTTTGGAGGAGGCCTTTACCCAAACCGGGGTTCTTGTTAATTCATCAATATTTTTTTAAAACATATACTTATATTACTAACATAATCTAAGCTAACTTACTAATACAAATCATATTTGTGTTTATTGTAATATTGTAACTACCAACTATTGTAAAACAAGCTTATTATTATTATTATTATTATGTTTGGTTATAAAAACGAACATAATTGTTCTTGCAAACTAAATATTTATTCTGTTATTAAACTTTTATTTGGCCAGATGTAGAGAGCATAGTCCGCACAACCACTGACGAATAAAATGACATGTTTTATTATTATAAAACAAAGCTTTCATTGAAACTTTTTCGTCCCATCACAAATGTTTATTTTTATCGAATAAAAATAATAAAATATTTTTTTACAAACCGATATTTCGGAGCCACCTTTGATTCTTGTGTGCTTTAATTTAAAATCAACCCAAGAAAATATTGTACCAGAATTTGGCCAGCACGTTTTGCCCAGTTGAGAGAAATCGCATCGGAATTTCAAATCTCCCCTCGTATTGGGGAAAAATAAAATAAAATGAAAAAGGACCTTTCTGTCGCCTTTTCCAGATATAAAAAGCTTAGCAAACAAAATTTCCAGTCCGCCGGAATGTCCCTCCCTTTTGTTAGGAGAGTGTGGTCACCCTAGCCTAGCGTGAACGACCGCAGTGTTTGCAGAGACTTTTGCCATATTTGAGGGTAAATAATTTATGGTGACCACATTTCACAGAGTTTTTAATGCGAAAAACTTTTATTATCATCTGCAAATGCCTGTTTGATTTCATTAGGTTTTAAATGTGGTTTTAACTACTCCGATCTATCGCCTTTATGCATGTTTTTTGTCTTAAACGAACTGTCAGATTTATAGAAATTTTGTTTTATTTCCGCTTCGCAATTAAAGCTCAATAAATTAAATATTTCTGAACGTAGCCGAATACTAAAAACTGTTTTTGAAAGGTTATGAAATTATCTTTCAAATTGCATTATTATACATAAATATTAACATCTGTAAATTTTAAAATTTAGATTGCAAAAATAAAACAATTGTAAAAATGACTCACGTGATGTTTTTATGTGAAAACGGTACAAAAATCACGTATTATGTAAAAAAATACTTATTTTATTGTAAAAATATATAAAACACAATTTTGTCATCTTACTTTTTTACCATTTCATACAGAAATATTTAATAAAAATATTAATACTCTCTAACGGCGCTTATGCGATTTGGTGAGTGAAAACTGTTTCTTCAAAATAAGTATTTTTTACCTATATCTATGGGCAACGTTGATTAGAAATGTGTAGGATGTTTAATTTTAAATATTTTAATTTTTGTTTTAGGGTTGTAACTAGAACAAAAACGGAGTTATAATGATTTCTGTGGGAACACACGCGTTAGCTTGAAAACTGCTCTTGTTATATTGTCGTGTAGACAAGCTTAGGGGTCGGAGTGGTTTTAACAGTTTCTATCTACAATAGCAAAAAATTATTACTGAATATTTTATTTACGTAGATTCGTAAGAAGCGTGTATTATCCTCTTTCTAAATCGCTTGAGGATTATCAAAACTTTCAGATTTTTTTTATTCCACCCAGATGTTAGTACTTATTTGGCCTAATTTGAACAGTTAAATCAAAACATAATTAAAAATCAAATTAATTATTATTTTTTCTTTTTGCATGACAAAACTCGTTAGAATTTAGCACAAAAACTTCACAAACATTGCCGCCGCATCGTAAAAAAGCGCTTGTTTCGAGAAAAAATGTTTATAACGGTCACACATAAAATTCCTCAACCTGCAAAGCAAATTGTTTAGCAAGAATGTAACATTAAGTTATGAAGCGGCCACGCAACGTTCCGTGAATTTATTATTATTCTATCTTGTACCTAAACTAAGCCTTTGGAAATGTTGTACTTGGAAAACTAATTTCCTGTGCAAAAAATAATTGAAGCTTTATAAAAGGCCTTTTTAGGGAAAGAAATGAGTAAACATGGGCCTTAAGATTACCATGTTGTGGAGGAGAAGAGGCACTGAAGCCGACAATCATTACGTAGCAGAGCTATTGAACACAAGAAAGAGATTAAAACGACACGTTCTCATGCGGAAATTGACAACCATGTACAAACGTTGCGCACACATGCGCATATTGCGCATGTCTCCCGATAGCGCAAAAGTGGCGGTGCTGCAGGCGCAGGTGGTAATTGATTAATTTAATAATATTTGCGGTATTATATTACAATATATTGTTTCGTATTGGTTGATTTATTTTAAATTGTTCAATTATGTGTAAATAAACGTATGACCCATTGTGGTGATTTTGAGCTGTAAAAACCATATTTAACGAAGAAATTTTCGTTATTTAGTACCCATTTAGTATTGGTGAAAAATAATGTACATTTTGAAGCACAAACTTAAACAAACAAAAAAAATCTTCTTTCCTATAATAATTTACAATAATTACAAGATACAGTTAATAATATCAATGTTGTAATATTATTTAATTAATGTAATACTAAACGACCCGAAAAAGCTTATAATATATTTGAAACGGCTCACAATAATTACAAAATAAATTGATAAATTACGAAATAAACATGATCAAGTTCGAACTACGCATGAAATTCTGTTTTGAGATTATACTGATTATTTCAAAACACTACCTATTGACTCGTCAAATGTTTAAAACCCGTTACAGTCTATGTTTTGAATAATACGTAGCTAACAAAGAGATTGGATTATTTTTAAAAACACGAACTTTAAATCAAACATAACACCGTTTCCGAGAGCGATATTTCGCGAATGTATCAGATTTTACAGATTTTTATGTGTGTACACGACAAATTTCAGATTTGTAACTTGAAAAAAACTCTAGTTTTTTGAAAAAGGAGCCAGGAGTGATCAAGAGAAGTCCTTTTTTGTTATTTATTTTTGGGGTGTTATGCCGTGTTGCGCAACACGGCATAACACCCCAAAAACAAATAACCAAAAATACTTTTGGCCGTGAAAGTCTTAAATCATGCAGGACAAGTACTATTCGAACCGCATGCCACTTGATTCTCCAATTAAGAGGAGACAAGAGTAGATAAGAAATAGCAACAAGTGCTGAGAGCATACGAAAGGATTCAAGAAGTGGAAATGAGATATAGGAAGAGCCGAGAAGAGGGGAGAAGAATCCAGAGAAGACGCGAAAAGATCCAAGAAGAGACAAGATGAAGGAAGAAGAGCCAAGGAGGGACAAGAGACAGCAAGAATCAAGAAGACACGAGAAGATCTAAGAAGAGCCAAGAACTGCCAGAAATAGACAATACGATCTAAGAAGAGCTGAGAAAATGCAAGAAGAGGGAAGGCACAAAGAAAGGAGAAAAAATAATGCTCAATCCTTTCTATCTAAGCCCGTCCCAAATTCCAACATTTTCTTATTAGATTGCCATGTTTACCGGTCGATTAAACTCCTTCCCATCCTCAGAGCACTTGTTTCAAGTCCTAACAAATCGGTGCCCTTGATGTAACGGCCTCACCGGGACAGGAGTGCTCCTGGCTGCGGTGGTACAATCGTATCGTAACGTAACGTATGTGTAGAAAGCTGCATTTATATTACTTACGAGTAGTTACAAAACGCGTTTTTTCTTTCTTAAGAGATAAGATATTGTTTTGTTTTGTTTTTGAAATTTTTATTTAGATGTACGTAAATATTTTCATACATCTAGTGGGAAAATATAAAAAAATACAATTAACAAGTATGTACAGTAACATTTACAAATACATTTTAAAAAAGAATACTAAATAAAAAAGATAGCTAGACAAAAATACATTATAAAAGAATAAGATATGAGAATAACATTGGTAAATAATCAAAAACTATTTTTTACATATAATGCACATATCCTTCGAAAAGTGCTGAGACTTGAGGCTTCCTTTACAACATTTGGCAGACTGTTATATAGTTTTTGCCCTGTTATATGTCATCTATGTGTCTCAATAATTTTTTTTTATGAATATAATATAGTACAGTTAGGTAATAAATAACATTTCTAAAAGTGTGAGCATTATGCTCGCTAGAATTTTTTCGTAATTTTTAAAGGCACACTTCTTCACGCATTGTTTGGGGTTGTCGACGTAGACGTATGAATATGCATATGTCTATGGTTGTCGATTTTATGCAAATTTTTAAAATAGCAATCAAAGAAAGGATCTAGGTTTTTACGCTCGCATCCATTTGTATGTAGTTTATGTTTCTGTATTCAAATAATAAGCCCTTTACTTTTAGGTATTTTCTTTCATATCTCGGCTTATTCAAGGAGTCTACTGCAGGATTTATACACTGAACCAGACAAGCGGAGGTCCTTTATCTCGCAAAGCGATCACAGTAGATGCTTGAGACATGGCGAGCGATGGGGTTGTAAAATGAGTGCATTTGTATGTGCAAAAGGCGCGGGGGATGAAAGTAGCAACCCCTACTGTAAAATCTTTTTGATGAAATTGCTTGATTTACGTAAATATAGGGATGTATCAATTTGGGGGGTGGGGATGGGTACTGCCGCCCCGGGAACCGTTTATTGGGTAACCAATACCACTGTAATAGGTCACCCATGTGTTTCGCTACGTTTGGTAACTTAGCAGGGTGACTGGGTTTATGCCTTGAGGTCTATGTAGGTCTTGGCGGCGGATTACTTTTATTGCTTTTACCCACCTACATACTGCGTAGTGGACCGGATCGGGAGAGACTACTTGAGGGAGATCTTTGACCTCTCGATACTTTGACCTCTCCAGCCCTTGCACTCTCTCAACCCATCGTCTTGCACCACAGTAGGAGGGATGGACTCAAACGTCTGTCACTCTTAGACATAATGACTCTCAGATTTCTACTCACCTCTCGTTACTTCTTCATTCCCAGAACTTCCTCTTCTTCCTTTCCCTAAAAGACCCTCCACTTAGCACCCCCAAATATGACACAGGGCCTGAGAGAGAGACTTTTTTCTCAGGGCCACCTTTGTGGAGTTAATATAAAATAATGGCACTTGGGCAGTAGTTACTTACTTCATATTTTAAAAAATACGTCTAAATAAATCTTTATTGTACAGTGTACATTTAAAAAAAACATAATAGGAAAAGCATATAGTTTTGACTTATATTTGTATCCGTATTTCTGGGCTCTCGAGAGGTTTTCCTGAAAAACGGCGCTAGACCAATTACTAGATTATTATTGTTCTTTTAAACTAACATTAATGGTATCAGATCAGAATAGATAGATACTTCCCCACGTTTTTCTTCCCAATCTCTTTCCTCCACCCCATCTCCTTCCTCTCCCTACTGGCTTCAGCTTCAGAACATACCCCAATTGGGGAAGCCTTTTCTCACTGGCTCCAGACTGGAACAGTTATATTCGCAGTATTCACATAAATCTAATTTTGTATAGTTTTACATAAAATTATCTAAGACATTTATGGAAGGCGCGTATACATCTGTGTAGAGATACTTATTGTTAAGTTGATAAGTTCAATAAAAAGGTAAATAATATATTTAATGATCGTGTAAAACTTTATTCAAAAATCATAAATATAATCCCTTTGGTAAAGTGATTAAGTGGAATTAATCTACTCACGATCCAGTGAAAAATTGTGGGAGGTTATGCGAGTGTAGGAATAGGACCACTTACCTATATTCCTATAATAATGAAATGTCTAAAACTGGCATGTTTGTGGCCTGTCTATGCTTCAAATACCTAGATAAATATATTCAAAAATTCCATTCTATTTCTGAAGGCAAAGTACATTCACCAAAGCTTTTTTTTTACGCAGAAAGCCCTTAGAAATTGAAATAACTTGTCAGAAGGCAGCGTGTGGGGGGGGGGGGGTGTTCCCAGCGGTGTCGTACGTCAGACAGAGCCTCCGTCATGCGTCAAACCAAATAATAATAATATTGCGCCCTTTGGTGCGAAAGGACTACGTGGCAATTATAAGGGTGCGTGGCTTATTAGGAACTCTACAGGGAACGCCTTGTCACAACTATGATGATATTATACCATACGAAATATTGAAAATGTGTATCTTTACATAAATCATGAACACCGCACGACGAATTACAAATTGGAACGACTAAAAACCACAGGGATTTCACTGTGCGGGATTTGACGAAAGTAAAATTTAATGTAGGTAGAAAAACTGAATATATATTATGTTTTAAAACTTTTCCCTTGCAGCTGACATCTACTTTGAGTGGATGTACCGCTCTTGTCCGCCGAGCGTTAGGTACCGGTATCCAGTTAACACATATTTCTATTTTCTAAGAGCAGGTTGAATTCTAATGTTCGTAAAACAGACAGAATATCTCTCGTTTAAGGCGAACGTAAGAGACTGTTTCGATCAACTAATAATTGATTCGTAATTCATTAATTAAAGCACCAGCTCAAGCAGGAATTAAAACGCTTAGATATTTCGGCACGGGAATAGCTAATACATTTGCATTTATTAAGTGTTAGCATAAGTCCAAATAAAATGTAATGAATAAGATCGAGGATCAGAAGAAACGCAGATTTCATTTAAAACTAACGAATCACTAGTTTTGTTTTGCTATCTGTTTTCATATGGTTTGAAAATGTTATTTTTATGTCACTACCCCTTGAATCATTTTTGTGTCTTGTGAACTCTTGATTTATATAATGCTCCCTTCAAAGTGCCACCCTCGCAACATGTCATTTCGGCTACCTCCTGAAAAGTTCACATACCACTACCAGACAACTACATACTACCTGTGACGCGTTATTGGAGAGATTCTATTTTCACAGACAACCATTTAAATTTTTTTACACAGTTTTCTTATTATTTTCGCCGTTGTCTTAGAATAAAATCGACAACATGTGAATAGGAATTATACTTTGTAGCTACCTTTACTTTTACTCGTCAGCTTTAAGATATGGAAAATAAAATCTGTTCTGCAATGCCATCTATCTATCTATCTATCTATCTTCTATCTATCTATCTATCTATCTATCTATTTATCTATCTATCTATCTTCTACCTATCTTCTTCGTCTATCTTCTATCTTCTATATAAATAAAAATGAATCTCCCAAAAGTGGGTACGCGCATAACTTCCGAACGGCTTCACCTATTTCATTCAAACTTTGGGAATTTGATGTATGCATGCCCGCGAAGGTTTCTATATATACTGGTGAGCTATGGCATTATGAAATTTGTATAAAAAAATTGCAATAGGTGGCACGCGAGCTGTTTGAAAACTGAACGTACTGGGACTGAATTAATGGATGGAATGCGGTAAGGGGAGGGTAACCTGAAAGGGGGAGGGAAACTCGGGAGGGGAGAGAGGAACTCGGGAAGGAGTGTTCGCGGGAGTAAGGGTAGGGGAACCCGGGAGGTGGGAGTGGAATTCGGGAGGGGGAGGGGAATTCGGGAGGTTGATTCGCGGGACGGGAGAAGCGGACGAGGGGTGTGGGGAGAGGAATGGCAGAGTGGGAACACGAGGGAAGGGGGACACGGGAGAAGAAGGGAAGGCGAAAGTGGAACGTGACGACTGGGAAAGGACACGCAATGAGAAACGATTTCTTTTTTAAGTGGCTAAGCAACGTTTACCGGGAACTCGCTAAAATTATATGAATGGAGCGACCGATAAGTACAACTGTTTTTATATTTAAGTTTATATAATAAATTAAAACAAATTCACTTTGTATTACACCACTTTTATATTTATATTTCATTTGTGTTCATATCTGTATAACATGTTAGGTTAACTGGAAGAGATAGGATATAGGTACCTATAAGTTATACCTTTTGTACTAAATGAAAATTTTGTACAATAAATGATTTTGATTTTGATTTTGATCGATATGATTTTTATGCAAATTAACAGATGGCGGTGTGAGTTATAAGGTTGGGTGACCATCCAGTAACGCGTGGCCGGGTCAGCTAGTTTTTGATATATTTCAATGACTTTTGACAATGTCGTCATTCCGAAAGGTCGCAGATTTGAAACTCAAATACCTATTTTGGCAGTATAAAAGTTAAAAAATATACCTACCTAATGTGTACAAAACAGTATATTTATGCTTTGTTTATTTTATTAATAACCATGGCCTTATTGCTACTTGAGTAGTTTTTACAAAAAAATAATGGGTAATTGACAAAATTATGCAAATCGATAATTATATTCCATATTCCAGAATTACAGGTATATACCATGTACCATGTAAAACTTCTGCTAATAGTTGTACTTAATATCAAAACGAAACCCACCCCAAGTCGAGAAATCCAAATCAAATGCACGCTTCGGATTTAAAGTGAAGAGGCCAAAATCGGTTTCGCGTGCAGCCTTATAATTCTATTAAACTTCCTAAGTTATTCATCTCTCGAGCATCGCATACATAATTCAACGTTTAACAAGGCTACGTTTTGCTCTTATGAATTGAACGTATGCGAATATTTCCTGCCACATTTTCAAGGAAACCTGGAGGAAGCCCAATTCTATCAGGACTCGACTCGGAAGTTACCGGGAACATTGTTTGCTCCTGGATGTTCCTCGAATAAAGATAAACCATCGTATAATATTTATTACACATAACTTAACTCACATGTGTAAATCTTACCCTTAATATTTGATCTTATAGCGTTTCCGTTCTTGTATCAACACGAAGACAGTTTGTATGTTAAATAATTAATAGACTTTCTGTTAATTATTGCTCCATTAAGGTAGATGATTAATTGAAAGCAGTGAGTTTGTTAGAACTTTTCTTGAAGTGGGTATAAAATAATTATTTTTACTGAAAGTTCCTTCGGCGACGGCTCCAATAGACACAGAAATCTTTGAAAGAAACAAACTTTTAATTTGACTTATTCCGGGAAGCAATCAGTAGTTACATAGGTAGTTCTAAAAGCATACCGAAGCCTTTTAACGATTCAGACATTAACGTTATATTGTGTACCTACGTAAAACTGATTTCTATATTTGTTTTCATTGTCATTTTGATGGGAACACCGGTTGAAGCCTGGCAACATCGTTTCTCAAATAAAGTTAGTATGGTAATTTATCACTCTTATCTGCCGCAACTTCCGTCTCCCCTTTATGTTCCGAAATTCTTTATTTGTCAAGTCACTTAGCGTTTTACTTTGTAACCCTTAGTAGCTTTTAGCGAGGGGTAGCGGCGGGCTTGATGGGTTAATAACACATTAAGGGAAAATCTATCACACGAATGTCAAGAGGGGAACTACGTTTTAATAAGAACAGCTTTTCTAATTGTAAAAATCCCATTATTAAATAAATAACGCACACAGAATATTGGTAAATAAAAACCCACAACGAGCCCTTTGATTAAATGATTAAGTGATTCGTGATTTTTTCTTTATTTTAGTTGTTGTATCTGAAAGTAATAACACCGATATTTATTTCATTTTTTTTTCTTTTTATGAATTGTATTATATAATTTACTAGCAGACCCGGCCACACGTTGCTGTGGCTAACGAAAGACAACGCCATTAACCAACCTTTATAAAATCCACACCACCCGCTTGCCAGCTGCCCGCTGCCCGCTGCCTGAATTGAATATTTGAATTTCTCGACTTTTCTCTACTATAATAAGCATGTTTTAAACATATAAACCTTCCTCTTGAATCACTCTATCTATTGGTGAAAACCGCATGAGCATCCGTTGTGTAGTTTAAAAGATCTATGCGCACATACATTTTGAGCGATTACAACAAATAAAATAATTCAAATCGAATACTTACTTACTCTAGGACATCTATTTTCCAATTTCTTCCGTAGAACGAATTTCATAAGTGACTATAGTACGGCCCGCCAGCCGTTTTAAATCGCACAAAAAATCGCACAAATTTACATGTATTAAAAATATCCTTTCTTTGAATTTCTCGGCTTTTCTCTAATATAATTTACATGTATTATATATATAAACATTCCTCTTCAATCACTCTATCTATTGGGGAAAACCGCATGAAAATCCGTTGCGTAGTTTAAAAGATTAACGCTCACATACATTTTGAGCGACTTCATTTTATACTGATGATAATGATAATGGTTGTTTATTTTGAAACCAATAACTTTTATGCTTAATGATTTTTTTTGTTAATTGCTATAGCATGAGATTGAATTAAATATTACAATATAATATACAATATATAAAGACGTGTTTATTTAATCACAAAAAAAAATTGAACATTTTTCAGGAACCATTCTGGGTTTCGTGTTTATACAGAATTTTATTGAGATAAAAAAAAGAATGTATACCCAGCGCTGATCCTTGCGGTACACCGGATATAACTCAAATAAAACCATTTAGACTTATTTTCCAATCTCGTTGCCCGGAATGTGTTTGCTTTCCTTTTCCGTCCCCCAACACACCCTTAAGCACACAGCCATACATCGAAACAAGCATACAGCCTTATAACCATATAACTATACAGCATTACAACCGCAGAACCTTACTTCCACACAATACAAGCCATTGTATCCAGAATTGGAGACGCGCAAAAATCCGAGCACGTCCTTCGAGTTATCCCGAGATCAAAAATTCAAATTTTCTGTGACCTCTTAGCACCGCCATCGCGCTTTGCAAAAAGCAGTATTAACAACATTCGTGCCGGGTTCCACGCAGCCATGGCCCGGAAAAGATTATGTTTCTCTTTGTGTCTGGCGCATTGTGGCGCTCCGTACTGAAATGCGTTGAGTGGTTAAAAATAATAATATTATTCATGTTACGAAAATTACATTTGGGGGAAAGATGTAAAAATAATGCGTTCAACAAATTGGCCGGAACGTGAGAATTGGATTTTGTTCCACTTTTGGAAATTGAACTGCGGGAATGACTTGGTTCTACCCCGGAGCAAAAACAAATTTTCATCGTGTTTTCTTATTGAAATTGATAAATTTTATTTTTTTATTTTTTATTATTGTATGAAAATTGCATACAATTGGAATTTTTTTACCCCCTAAGCTACTGCAAGTAGCTTGTCAGCAGGAGATTAGTTCCACAGATTAGTTACAATCACAAATTAAATAATCATAAACGCATTAGCTTAACAACAACATACACCAATACTCATACACATAAACACCTCATTACCAACATTGTGATGTGGAATAGGAAAATATACATATATTTTTTAAATATCAAGAAAAAGTTGAGCAACATAATAAGACCAATACATTAGTAGTTAATCACATACTTGCAATTAAATGCATGGTAAGAAAGAGCAAAATATAATCTTAATACATAAGGTTACTAAGTTTGGAGATCGTGCTTTCGGAGTATCTGGGCTTAAGGCTTGGAAAAGACTCCCTCCGGAATTAAGATGCATAACAAGCCCAACAGAGTTTAGGTCCAAACTAAAAACCTACCTTTATGGGCTCTCATACCCTTAATTTAAATATACCTATCTGAGAGTATCATACTTGTATTGCCTATGATATATCTTAATCATACTTTTCTTACTGAATTAAAATTACTCGAGTCCTTACACATCAATCTGTCTCTTGACGAATCACATTTAGGAATATCAAGTACTACTGCACCACCCACCATTAAATGTTGCTTTTACGTTCCAAAATACACTCATTAAAGAATACATTACATATTAATATTTAAACCTTTTTCAGGATTAAATAACATGTGTTTACAATTATGTCCTCTGCGTGCGAACTCTATCGATATTTCTTTAAGGGACATTTATAGGACAATATACAGTGTTAATTTCAAGCGACCTCCCAGATAAGTATGGTCCTGTTTTCATTAAATTTCAGGCAGCATCGCGTTCATTGGTCAAAATATTGTAGATATATTTTCATATCGGTGATCAATGAACCGGTGTATGCAATTTTTAGCCATAAGTTATTTTTAATTGTTTATCTAGCTTGTAGTTTTTTTAGATTTTAGAAATGTATTATAAGTTTGTACAGCGCCCTTGAGGTAATTTTTCACGAAAACGTCGCTATATAAATCATGCAAGATTTAAATGTCCGGGTTAAATTTTCCCCACAGGAAAAACTAAACCCTTTCACACACTTCCCCAAATGATCATCTAGTCAACCCACGCTATGCAATTGCACTATATAAGTATTATAAATACAAAATAATACAAGAACAACATGTCAACCTACTAGAGACCAAATGGGAAATTTATTATTATTATTATTATTGCCATGATTTTAACATCAGTGAGAATTTTTTTATAGATCAATTTTCTTTAAAATCGTATGGCAATTTTTTAAATATTAATGGTATAATATATTCAAGGGTTCTTTGACCATATTTATTTTGAGACACAGATACTTTCATTCCTTTGTTTTGTATGAGTAATGTGCCTAAGTAGATAAAAACAGTTCTAAATGTGATTTTTTAAATGATTTTCAGTTATTAAAGATTACGTTTACTCAGATATGTTTTTAAATACTGGTATTGGTAAATACGAGTAAGTAATCTATTCCGCCAAATTTCATAATTTCACGGTTTTTATAGCAAATTTTGTTAAAAACCGGACAAGATTATTAAATTTCAACATGCAAAGTTAGAAGCTAAAAGTTATTATCAAACTCACCTCAAAATTCTATACATATTTTACCAGACATACTGACTCCTTATACCGGTTTTACGATACAAGTATTACGAACATAACAATTTAATCGCCTCATTACGGTTAATTTTCTTCGTTTTTCCATAATCGTAAAATTGTCGTAAAAAACTTGTTTATTCTAAGGAGGGACAGTAAAACCATTTTAGTCCTCGGTTTTCTTTTACGATCAAAATTGAAAAGGTAATGGACTAACTATTAAAACATTTTCTAAACTAAATCTACATAGGATAAACATATATTTTTGAGTATCAATCGCTGATTTTTTTCGTTATTTTTTTGATAACCGCAAAAGAGTCCGTAAGAACGGTTGTTTTCAATTTGGTGTACTTTGTTTAAAATTACGCACACTAGGTTTGGAACTCGGAAGAGTTTTTTAGAGCTTTTTTCAAGACAAATCTAATCTCCTAGATAGGAGAGGGCTCTAGGATAAGAAGTTTCTGTCACCATGAATCGATTTTGCATTGCTTGAAATGAAAAAAATCAGAGTGTGCAATTCACACGCGATAGAAGCGAAACCTTTAAAAAACTAAAGTAGACAAGAGTGGGAAGACCACGAAGCATTTTATTTTATCAATGTGAAGAATGATTTTATCCATATTTTGTCGTGGAATTCCGATGCACCTTCTCCTATACGTTTGGTCATCTTATTAGTATTCGTGTTTTCTTCTTGGGAGTCGCTAGATGTCGCTTTCTTTTTTTGGTGTTTTCTTTGCCTGTATATTTTCTGAGTGGTTTGAAGATTGGACATTGATTTTACAACATTTTTTTTCATTTTTTTTTGGATTTCATAAGATTTGATTCTCGGTCCGCTGAATGTCTGGCCGCTAAGCTCCGTCAGGCGCTTCATACCTCTAAACCAAAGTAGGCTTATGTATTATATTGGAACCGAGTACCCGTGAAATAAATAAAAAATTTTACATGATCTCCACACTATTTCATCTTTGAGGATGCTGTGTGGAGAATTTTTTGAGGAAAGGAAGGAGAGGAGAGTTCTGGGAAGGAAAGGGGTGGGTAGGAATCTGGGGTTCACTGTATCCTGGTCATCCGCATCCAAGACCTAGACAAGCCTCACCCCATGAACCCGGGCACCCCTGCTTAATCACCAAACTTAGCGAACCACTTGGGGTGACCTATGGCAGAGATGTTGGTTATCCAATAAAGGTTCCCGGGGCGGCCGTTCCCATTCCCGCCTCACAAATTGCTATCTCATTCTCTCGCGGGCTAAATCCTATAGATGGATGTATTTGTCTCTTTTTAGTGTCAGTAGAGTTTCAAATCACAACGGTGCTTAAGAATTTTTCACTTCTAAAAGTTTTATCTACGTACATCAAACTATTCCCTCTTCCTCAAAATATATTTACTTCCTCTAACATAGAACCAGTTTCTACATGGCCATGCCGTATGTAGGATTTAGCGCTCCACTTTGCTTATTTAGTATGACTTAAAATATCGACCGCCCGCCCTGGACCGCCTGAAATACATCATATTTCTTCCAACCCACGTAAAACATCACTAATAATTTATCTGCTCGTATAATAATTCAGAAGTGGGTTAATAATTTAAGTAATATTATACGCACATTAAATCAACATTGTTGTTTACATGTGCGAGCGCAAATATTAAACCAGCGCCAGCGCCTAGTACTTTGGAACTAGTAATGGGTTAGACAAGGATCCATGAATAACGTGATCGGCCCCAAAGTGCTGAGAACGAGGCTTTTAAGGAAGGCTTAGCGGTCGTAAAAAATAAACGGCGGGAAAAATGACGATTTATTTTATTACCGAGGGATGAAAGTCCTAGACACATGAACATCTGCACGCAGAATTGAGACACTAAAGTAATCTCTGTTTTTTTCTGTATTAAATGCATAACACCCTTATTTACACTATGTGGTGGTCCGTCATAGCTGACGGGGAAAAATATTTTCTTCGAAATTCAGAAAATTTTACAATAATAATTTAATCTTGGCGTAAAACCGTTTTACGGAAAACATGAAAAATAACTAAATAATGATATTTTTACAAGATGACAACCGACGTTAACCGGCTTATTTTTCTCCAGAAAAATTTATAAGCAGAAAACTAACTTGAATTTCAGCTTGCCAACAATATATTTCTTAATAACTAAATCTGTTATTATAAAAGTCAGTTAGCTACTGTCAAAAACTTTCAAAGACAAAGACTTACAAATACAGAAACAATTTGAGCCTCCTAAATTTGAAACTTAACATCCATTTGGAGCAAATAAATATTTTAAATAATCCGACAAAAAATAAACCATTTAACCTTTTTAAAAAAAATTGTTAAATTCTGAATCAGACCGTTCTAAACTCCTGAATTGAATCAATATTTACATATCTAATCGATTAGAGAGACGGTAGCATTTTACATAATATGTAAAGTATATGTCATTCCAACCGTTCACATAGTTTGTGAACAATGTTTACACAGTTTTTACAACAATATGGGTGAAAAACGATATGGGTGTATTTGTCAATAATTTGAACTTTGAAAACTTGCAAAGCATATGTGAGAACTCTGGGAATATAAATGATGGGCGCGCGTTTGTCCACCGCTGTCAATGGGATCAATGACGCTAGTTCCTCTGAGCATCTTCAATTGACATACCGAAAGAACAATTTCCATTTCAATTAGCATTTCCACCTAAATATTGCAATCCATTTGTTGTGATAATGGAATCTATCAAACGAGCCGCGCCCGTCGAGTTTTTTAAAAGTATTTTGGGGTTCCAGATCAAAGGTAGCTACCAAATTCGACTGTAGGGCAAACATGCGATTTGTACATGGTTAAGAGATGTGTAGGTACTATTAAAGTATGCGCGGGCCCTGTACAGTACGCCCAGCTTCTGAGAAGCTAACTAAAATCAAAACGAATTTATACGTTATTTGTATTTTCTGTATCCTGTATTTTGTTAAATCTTGTGCACTTTTATTATTATTTCTCATTGTATACCTACTCTCGAAAACGACGTTCAAAGTAATATATCGGAATCACCTACTTGACGGGCGAGTAGGTTCTAATTATTGCTCTAACGAACCCAGTTTCCAGTCTTTATTTTTTGTCCCGTTTTTTACAAAAAAAAAAAATAGAGTATGTTATTCACACGCGATAGAAATGAAACAGAAAGTCGCTAGATGTTCTTTCTTTTGCTCGTTTATTTTAAAGTGGTTTAAAGATTGGATATTGATTTACAAAAAATAAAAATATTTATTTTTTTGGATATTGTAGGATTCGAACCTCCGTCCGCTGGATTTCTCTGGCCGCTGAGATTTGCGACGCACTATACTGCCGAGCTATGGGACGCGCGCGGCGAGGTGCGAATTTACCGCATTATATTCCGACCATTTGTAAAAAAACAAAGCGGCCAATGAGCGCAGACGTATCGTCGTTTCCGTTTTACATCTCAACCAACACGAGCAGTTTAATGCTTCGTAGGTGCCGTAGTGCGTCATTTCCGTTTCATCCTAATTTCAATACACTCTAACGGAGCTAAACAAGTTTCATCTCAAAAATGGTGAATATAATGATATTTATAAAAAGAATAACAAATTATAATGTTCAAGTTTGTAACATTGGAAACACACATTTTCAATACATAAAGCCTTGGAGACAATATTGCTGCCGAAATATTCCTTTGAGGTAACCCACGTTATATTTGACCCACTTTGCGGCCTTGAGTTAAACCTCCTTCACTCTTATCAAAAACATATTTGATCAAAAAATGAATTCCAACACTCCCCTTCGCCTCGCTCTTCTATGAAATTCGTAACGGTAACATACGCGTGCAAACACGAAACGAAATCTTCTCTGTGCAAAGACGGGCCGGATTCCGTCATCTCGGATCCCGGCGCGAATGTTGGCCCGCGCGTCGCGGCACCGTTCCCGGCGGCAGTTTGTCACAAGTCAATATTGACACTTGTATGCCATACTCCAATGATACATGGTGTGGGCTGATTCCGCTGTTTGATCGTATCGTGCGTGTTTGAAGTGAAGAGACAAGACGCAAGTCATATTTTACAATAGCTAAGATAAATATTCTTGATTTTCTTAGATTGATGTTTCCCTTATCTCGTCGTCCATTCAAAGTTAATATGGTCTTGCCACTGAGAGCTTCGTTGGAGCCCTTTTTAGCTACCTATGCCGATTACGAGAAATATGGTGAAACTACGGAACCATGTATAAGGGTTAAATAAATATCTTTTTTCTTAGCGCAATTTTCATTAATTTATACCGTATCTCGGACGATTGAGTTAATCGCTCTATAACCTCTTTGATAGTATCTACTGGCTTATTTTATTCTCATGTTAAAATCTTATTACGTACTTATTAAACTCTTTTGTGCAACTTTCTATGACGTGAATGTGAATGGAAGAAGTCGGGAACGCCCGATGAAGACGATCCAAAATAGAAAAAAACTTGAACTCTTTTTGTAATTAGCCTTGAAAACTACTCTATCTTTATACCTGCTATTTATTTAAAGATATACCAAACATGTAGGTATAATAAAAAATAAAATAAAAAGCAAACCAATTACTAGAGTCGGGCCATGTCAAGAGTAAGAATAACATAATGGTATACGATATGAATGGGATGATGTATGAATGTGAATGAAGCAAGAATTGTGTGCCGAGACCGAGTTGTTTGGCGGTTCTGCCTGCTCCTGCGGAGAAACAGTGTGGTAGTTAGTTAGCCACTCAATCCTAATTTTAGTGAAAATTTTATTAATAATAATTACGTATATATACAAAAAACATGTGTTGTTGTTGTTTTATTATAAAAAAAATTATTATGAAAATGTTTAAATGCTTGAACTCCATTTTTTTTCTTTAAGTATATTTTCGTAAGTATATTTATTAAATTAATGAATAATATTATCGAACGTATAAATAAAAGATGCACGTATTGTACCTACCTAGTCGCACAGAGAGGTCGGAAGTGACGTCATCATTCTGGTATCTTCCGTCTTTTTCGTTTTCGTACAAGACGTGTGAAGAGAAAGATTTTTACGAAAGTATTTTAGGACGACCGTCGATCACGTATGACCTATTTTTGGGACTACTATAGTATAGCTAAAAACTTAGCAGTTCGTGAAATCCGTGAATTTTCAAAATACTGTGTCAGTGTACAAGGTAAAATAGTGCGATAACTGCTATTTAATATTTTACTATAACCCATGGAATGTTTTAATTCCACTGGTGGTGTGTATTACACCCCTAACAAATCGCTAACCTATCCATATCACACGCCGTCTTCAAATTCTCCCCCTCCCAAAATCATCCCTAAAGTTTCCTTGAAACTTTTGTTATGGTTTACCGAAAAGGGGTCGAAACGAACCCCAATAATTTTCTAAATTAGAGATTTTAGGAATATTTATGGTCGAATGTACGTGATACATGATTTTTCCTCGCATTCCGAATAAAAATTGTTCCCTGAAACAAATTGCCACGTATAAATTTTGGTTTTTTCATTCCCAAGTAAAATAAGCATCTCTACGGTGAGTGATTCACATATAAGTTGGCGGTGGCGTCGTGAATGAACGCTATATCTTTATATATTAATCTGGCAGCCACACCTACCATCGTTATGTCATAGACGACATCGCCTTTCCTTTTCGCCAATTTATAATAAGGAACTCCAGTGAATAATATTCTGGCTTTAAAAAAATATGTTCATATAGACCAATAAACGCTGATTCTGAATATATAAGTTTTTATTTAATAATATTAAACGCAGAGTTTTTAAAAAATTATTAAAAAGTCCATTTTTAATCGGGTCGTAATAACACGCCGTCAATGTATGGGAATTTACGTATTTGACACAAGCCATCGTATTAATTTATTCGTTTATTTACACACTGCTTATAGAGATTTAGTTGTTGTGTTTATTGAAACATTATTTAGGCCTAAATAATGTTTCAAAAATAAAGGTATCTCTTATTAGTTTATCTCTATTATTGAAAATATTCAAAAACTACTGCACAAAAAAATAATAATGCTATTTCTAGGGAGAATACTTCCATCAACGGAATTCAAAATGGCGGCAGTAGATCAGCTGATTGCCCGATCCTATACTAATTTTTCAGGAGTGATGACGTCACACGATTCACCATACATACGGTGGTTTTCGGGGGATCTTGAAAAATTAAAACTTTGACAAATATTTAAACTATTGAAAGTAACTCTAAAAATAAAAATGAAAATGCAGTTATCTAAGTTAGAAGATCATAATTCATTAAAAAAATGGACTGGAGTTCTCTATTGTAACACTGTAAGATTTCTTGTGAAGAATTTTTAAAAGTTCTTTAGTCTTTCACTTGATTTTTACAAAAAGGTAATGTAGCAACATTGACGACTTAAATATTTCGCAGAAAGGTGAATGTAACAGCTAGCTACGCACGGGTAATAACGTGATAACGAATAAAACCAGCTTAGCCAACTTAGCAGCAGTATTTTGGACAAAGCAGATATGACAAAACCTTTCACATCTCCGTGAAACCACTGAACCACTAATGATACAGTGTTTTTACCTCTTCCGGTTCCCAGTGACCGGAAGCCAGCCTGCTTACCCACACGTGGTTTCCTTTTTTTGTTTCGCGGAAAACCTTATTTAACCTTCCGAGCTGATACATTAGTAAAGTTTTCTTTGCCCCGGGAAAAATACTCTGCGGCTTGTTTAAGGTTCTTGCGGCCACTAATTATTTTTGGTGAATATTTTATGTTTAAGGTTTCAGCGGACCAAATGCTATCCGTCAAGGCTAATGTTGGTTAATGTGGAGTTATGGGAAGTTATTTTAAGTAAGGTCGCATTCATGAGAACGGCTTTTTTAGTTTTCGGGTAATAACTTTTGCAACGTGATGACTTAACAATTATGACAACCGGATTTACAATTTTTCAAAACGTTATTAACCCTCAGGCCTCGGGCCTATTTTTTCGGAAGATCAAAATATTTCCGCATTGTAATAAAATCTAAATAGATGGAATATTTCTGAACGCATCCGAAACCTAAATACTGTTTTTGAAAGGTAATGAAATACGCATTTAATTTTATGATTTAAACTAAAAATAAATAAATATATATATTTTTTTAACTTTTTACTTATACTATCCAAGGCAATTGAATTTTTTTATGGGTATCTCAACATAATCCAATTAAGCTTCAATTTTTCATTATATTGCCAATCATATCAATTTCAATGCTTTCATAATTTTTTTAAGTTTATTGGATATAAAATTTATTGTCAATCAAACATTAATGAGCAATTCAAATTAAACATTCGAAAAAACCGATACGCAAGGCAATCATTTTTTCAGTCAATTATTAATTTTCGTTGACATCAAACATAACCTAATTTCGTTTGTAGTCAATCCTGCATGAAAAAATCTGGATCAATGGTCGCAAATTTGCTTTGAATGTGTCATTTTGAAAATTGGAACTGATTATGTGAAAAATTCCGTTAAGCTAAAGAGTATGAGCTTAACTATAACTAAAATATTTAGACAGAATTTTTTTTTTAATATTGGAATTCAAATATTCAGGGATTTTTCATAGGTTTCGCTAGTTAAGTTAATAAATATAACTGCTGCTTCTTGTAAGTAAATCGTGTACGTTATTTGTGTTTGTGTGTGCATATTTTATTTTTTTACATGCACCTACAGTGGTAGATACTTTGAAAATCGCCCAGGTAAAGGACCACAAATCAGAATCAAAGCTTTGCTTTTAATGGTTTTAGCTGCGTTTTTAGATCAAAGCTGATTCAGAAACATTCCACCCTTCCTCCATCCATCAGCTTCCCTCCCGTACTCCCTTTGGTCTTAAAAATACCCCAATTGGGCAATTTCGGAATGCCATTGTATCATGAGCTCCGATCAGCTTGGGTCGTGTGTGTCATTAAAATTAAATAATTACATACTTTACACGGAAAATTGATCTCTACGCCATTTCTTAAAAAAGAAATACAAACATTCCCTGGTTAAGAATAACCTTACAATAATTTTAAAATCTCCTATTACCACCACAGTTAGCGGAAAATCAATAAAAGAATATGTAATAATTGTCTGGGGAGGAGCAACAAACTCAGCTATCGATCACTTAGAAATCGCGCAGAAAACGATCTTAAAGGTAATACTTAAAAAACATAGACTAACTGATACAGACCAAATATTCAACAGTTGTGACGTACTAGATATACGCCAATTATACGTTAAAACTCTACTAAACTACATTTTCGACAAAAAAAAACAAATTTCAACAATCTCAAAATATCACTAACAGACCAGTAAGACAATCGTACAAAAATAACATAAAAACTCCGATAGTGAATACAAGCTTTGGACAAAGGCACAATAAATATCATGCTACAAAAGCATTCAATAGTCTTACCCTTGAAAATAAAATAGAAGGAAACAAAAATAAATTCATACTCAAAATTAAAAAATGGATTAAAGAACAATAACAAATATAAAACACATCACAAAAAATTCATTTACCTATAATTTTTCCTTAATTATAAATTTTTATTTTTAGTTTAATTTTAGCTTTTTTTTACGCAGCATTATTTTTATATTATTTTTAATGAGGCCTCAGCACAGGTGAGCTACCCAGTGAGGCCGACATTGCTGAATTGTATTTAAAAATGTGAGATATTATGTCAAATAAAATAAATAAATAATCACTTGGCCTGCCGAGTAATTGAACTCACGACTCACGACGCCTGGGTAGCGCCCAGACGAGAGCAAGATTTATTAAATTGTTAACTTTTAACGAGGTTTGTTAAACATTACTCCAAAATGTCGGTGGCTAATTATTATTAATAATCCTAATGCAGTTGACTGTTCCTGAAGTTGGTACCAAATTCCACAGAAGGCGCGGCGTTGACAATAATGACTTGTCGGCGCGGCGCTTTTACGACAACAGTTGCATTTGTACGACAACAGTTGCAACAACAAGTTTCTACTAATTCACTGCGTATCTTGCATCAGCAGTTACAATTTCGACGTTATGGAAATAGGAACCATTTGGAATGTGTAGGTACTAAGTACGAAGAGAACTTAGCAAACAAACTGAAGATAGGTTCTTGCATAGGTTATTTAATGCAAATGAAGCCATTTAACAAATAAAACTTTTCTAACATTCCATCGTATAATAATTTGATTTCACCCACACAACTTATTTCAAATGTCTGCAATAGACTTTACATGTATCGATTGCTGTTGAATTATTCGATTTTAGAAATATGTTTGTAAAACTCTGGTGAAAGTACAAATGCTTGGAGCGAGTCGAATAATAGCATCCTTGTTTTTAGTAATGTTGTAAGTCTAAGGGAATTGTAAGAAAGGGAGAAGAATTCTGCTGTCCCAAGGCAAAACACTGTATAAGCTATAAGCCATTTGTTTCCAAAATTAGTTTTATTGCATTTTTCAACATAGAGTGTGGCCTCCTCAAATGAAAACTTTGTATGTGCGGTTTAGGGAGGTAATTTTTTTTCTTATATGTACTATTTTTCCCAAATGTGTATAACACGCTTCACACATAAAGTCTAGTAAATTTTAACAATATCTATCATGCGTGAGATTATAAAAACAGAAGACAAAATAGTTATTTAAACACAGATTCAAGGATGTTCAGAAAGACCTCGTTACTCAGATCTCGTTCTCACAATGATAGTTTCTCACCAAGGTAAGAAAAGAGTATTTTTCTCTGTGGTAGGGTTAAATGATGAAATTACACGGTCGTGAATTTCACTTACCAATATTTCCCTACCAGAATTACATGGCGGACTTACACATGGACGAAATTACATGTGGATAGAATTACACCTATCGAAATTACACATTACAGGAAAAAACCTAGCCAAACCTTTGTTTTTATTTTCCAATGAAATTTAATTAGCACACACGATTATTTATGGATATGAGTAATTCTAGTAATGGTAAATTTAAGTAGATGTAATTCTCTTCGTGTTTATAACTTCGTCCATATGTAAAATTACCGGCCGTATGTAATTCTGAAACAGTAATATTGACACCGCTGCGGTGCAAAAATAGTACCCTGTTTAATATTTTTGCTTATGTACAAAACCAAAATTGATTAAAACAGTGTTTTATATTATCTCTACTACTAAGAAATGATCCCGTGACCTCGTGGTCTGGAGTATAATGGATATCATCATTCAAATTAATTAACAAATTATAACACCACTGATTTTAATACAATTAACCCTTTGATTAGTGAGTTATTTTTTTGTCATCTACATCGTGGGAGTGAGTTATTTTTCAAGTTTTTCTTAATTTTTTAATCGATTTAATTAATTATCTTCTTACCTTGTTTTACTACACAAGTTAATTTCGGAGCTTTTTTATTACTATATATAACCCTTTCTTATTGAATAAGTAAGCATTACGTAAATTTAGTTGGACAAATTCAGTGGTTCTCAACATTTTACAAAAAGTGTTGCGAAAATTTTTTTTTTTATAAAAAATGAAATGTACAGTACCTAATAAAAAGTCATAAAAAATGATACTAAAAATAAAAATAAATTATAAATTCAGTGGTTCTCAACATTTTACAAACCAAAAGTTTTCAAATATTTAATTTTTTTTATTTACTTATATAAAAAAAATATAATATGTAATAAACGGATAATACTAAAAATAAAAAAAGTGGACCTATTCAGTGGTTCTCAACATTTTACAAATAGTTTCTTTTTTTAAATAAAAATATTTATAAAAACAGAAATGTACAGTAATAAAAACATAAGACTAAAAATAAAAATAAGGTATAAATTCAGTGGTTCTCAACATGTGAATAATGTTAGATTTAAATTACTAGCTAAAATATTATTTTCGTGTGGTATTCCTCAAAACACGGACACATACATAATGGAACATTACATCCAACACACATAAATTTTGTGTCCTTCCTTTGCTCTGGACGAATTTTGGAATTACTGCACACAAAACATCTCCTACGTGTCCTACCTACGGTAGTAACGGTAGCGCCCTACTGTTACTACGCCGTATGCCCCGGGCACGATGGATTTCTGAAAGCGAACTGGAATTGATTTCTGGAACTGAACAAAAGTGCTTGACGACTGCGCTTTATTTTATTTTCTTGTTTATAAATAAAAATAATAATTTTTGAAAACAATATTTGTAAAATGTTTGAGAGCCACTGGATTAGTCCACTTTTTTATTTTTAGTTTTATCCCTTTATTATTGTACATTTCTTTCAATATAAATAAATTAATTAAAATTTTTGAAAACTTTTTATTTGTAAAATGTTGAGAGCCACTGGATTACGTAATCTGTAACGTGAAATACGTAACAATTTTGGTAAAAACATGTAAAAATGTTTGACAAATATATTTGTATTATCTATAAATCATAATTTAATCGAAATTACATACACCGCATAGAAAAAATTAAATAAAGTCGTGCTGCCGCACGTATGCGACAATACTCTATTTGGATCGTCCGAGTGCTGCCGCATACGTGCGGCAATACTCCTCAAAGGGTTAATAAAGATGGATAATAAATAAATAAAAAAGGTTAGTTAATTATGCGAACGTATATATATGTATAAGGTTGAATTTCAGTAAAAAAATTATAATCTAGAAGGAATTATTTCACAAAATGTATTTAATGTTTTAGATTAGTTTACTGCAATCAAATAAGTGCTTTATGGAATCCCCCGAGGTTCCACTTGGAAATTTTAAACAATTTTTTTCTTGTTCCTCGCTTTAAAATTCAGTTAGACTTTGAAATCGATCAATCCTGGTTTACAAACTTAAAGGTTGGAGAAATGTTGGATGATTTGTTTGGGAACAAAAGAACACGTATGATAAATTATATTAAAGTAAATCTCAGCGAGGAAAATGAATGAAATTTCTATATTTTTTGGTCTTTCATTTATCATTAGGCTGTTTATTTTTTTCTTACTATCATTTATTTGGTAAACTTTTAAGCAGATACGTTTTAAGATTTTCAGGGCCAAAAGAATTTCCGTTATTTGTTTTTGGGGTGTTATGCCGTGTTGCGCTACCTCCTTCTTATGTTTAGACGTATATCAAAAGATAGTTACTGAACTCTCTATAGGTAACATTGAAGATGTTGATGCTCAATGCAGAATCGTTAAGCAGTTGAATTGCTCTGCTTCATGGCGCATTCTGAAAGGAAGAAGTTCTCGCTTTCGGAGCATAAAAAAGTGCGTCGGATCTCCCTCGAGTATACGCGTTAAGGACATATAGGTTAATCTCCTTCAACATAGGTGGATTCAGTACAGTACCGGAGATCAGCTTAAAAAAATGTTTAACCAAAAATATTTTTCGGCGGGCTTCTAAGGTATTAAGATCGAGCATTCCTGTCAAGAACAACGATGGATACAGGAATGGGTAGTATGTAAATTCCCTCATATACAGGTAACGCATAAACCTTTTTTGTATTCTTTCTATTTCTAGGATATGGTTTTGTTCAGAGGGGGCCAAATAATGGAGCTGTATTCCAGGATGCTGCGGACAAGTGCTTCATATGTTCTTCGTATTACAATTCCATTAGTAAATGATCTCGCATTACGAAGAACAAATCCGAGCATTTTGTTGGCGCGGGAGACAATGTCTGATTTGTGAGATTTGAAAGAGAGATTTGCTTAAAAAATCACGCCAAAATCTCGAATCTCGTTTTTGCGTGTTAGTATAATTTTATTAATGTGGTATGGGAATAGAAATGTGTCTTGGGATCTTGTAAATGTGACGACACTGCATTTCTGGATGCTGAATGGTAAGTTATTCAATTCCGACCATTTGACAAGAGAATCAAGATCTTTCTGCAGAAGAATGGAATCTATATGACTTTTAATAGCTCTGAAAAGTTTAATATTGTCAGCGAAGAGGAGATATTTTGAGCGGTTAATGGTCTTGCCTAATAAAAGAAAGAAGAGGGGTCCTAGATTCGACCCCTGGGGCATCCCGGAGTTAGTTTTGTATTCGTGAGAAATGAAAAATCTGGTGTCCGTAACTGACATACTGACGACGAGTGTGTAAGTAGCTAGCTACGAAAGCGAGAAAATCCTGAGAGAATCCGTGGTCACTTAATTTTTTTAATAAAATATTATGGTCGACTTTGTCAAAGCTTTTTCGAAGTCTGTATAAATCACATCGACATGTACAAAATTTTCAAACGATTTATTAATATACATAGGTGGTGAGATTCATTAGGTTTGTTGAGGGTGATAGAGTGGGACATATATTTGCGTCATATATTCTCCTCACACTCCTTTCCTCGTTCATTCGCTCTACATGCCCAAACCATCTGAGCGCCCTTTCTTAATCTTACTCATTACGCTTACTTCAGCCTTGCATTCTTCGCGGATCTCCACATTTCTCACACGATCGTACATGGTTTTACCACACATACGCCTCAGGGATCTCATTTCTACAGCATTCAGTCCACTTTCATCCTTCCTCTGCCAGTTCCATGCCTCACTCACTGCCGTACATCAGGGTAGTTACCGGCACTCGATTATGGACGGCTAAGGCATAGGTACATTTACACTTGATAATAATATATCCACAATTATGTGTTTGAAATTTTCAATTATTTTGCAATGGGTTAACTGTAAGAAATATGATATAACTGCCCATAATTACTAAAATTCATGTTTTGTAGTTTACGTAACTGAAGTTTATTTGTAGTATAAAATAAAACTTTACTCCTTTCCGTAAATACATCTGTGTACGAGTTCATGAAGCTCTATTTTAAAATACGGAAACTGTGTAGGCATCTCACATAAATAGTTTGAGCTCTCTCTGTAAGAAATAAGACTATACTAACTTTAAGACACTGCCGTAAGTTTACAACGTTTCGTTTTTCTCGCAACCCGCCCGGGTCCTTTTCGGGGAAGAATTTAGTAACCCTTTGAAACGCCTTAAACTAAACTTTGTTTTTATAATATCTCACTTGCACCGTCATACGTCAATGAAAAAATCTATTAGGAATAATTAAAGATAAAGGTTTATCAAAAACATTTTAAAATATATAAATAACTAGCTGACCCGGCGAACTTCTTACCGCCATAAAATCAATAACTGTTGTTTTAAGTTTGTAGCTGAATTTAATTCTGTTTTTTTATTCAGTTAAAAATTACACACTGAAGCAATTATCGATGCGCAATTGTCTGTATTTTGTTTTTGTCAGTATCAGAGATGGTGTTGTGTACAGATTTGTATTTTTTGTGATTTTCTTATTTTTCCATTAACTTACGGGAATTGCGTTTTTTCTTTATACGTGTTGTTACGTTACGGAATTAATTCCCGTGCGAGCTAATAGCGAATTGACCCCTTGCACAGGCCCTCCGCCCCCCTCTCCCCGCACCGCGCGGCGCCCGTGCCAAGCGCCGAGCGGCTCCCCGCTTCCATTCCTTCGCCGGCCTTCGGCAGAACAACTGTGTTCCCCGTGATTCGCGCTAGTCGCTCTCCGTGAACTAACTTCACGATGTATTATTTGAATTGTGCTTTGTGCCCAGTACCTAGCCAGACGGCTGACTCCGCATCTCCCGTTATGTGAGTACCAATCTACTCACCTCCCACACCGTGTGCTATGAACTACTTCTAACTTCACTAAACGTGTAGAGAGAGAGGAGAAAATTCTCGTTAGGCTAGCAGTGTAGTTAACCATGTGTTTCGTGTACCACCCTGTTCTGTTTTTACGAATAAACCCTTTAAGTGCTAAAACTGTGTTCTGATTGAGGAAGGAGACCCGGGGATTGTGAGGAAAGGAGGCGGAGGAGGAATTGCCAAGCGAACCACAGGCACTCGCCCTGTTTTTAGGAGGAACCTTGCTTGCGCCGACTCTGAGCTAGTCGTCGGCCGTGTATTGCGTGTCCTTTACAGGTGTAGGGTTTAGCAAATGGCCGCAAGTAGTGGCAATGCTAACAGTGTAAGGGAGATTTATTATAATTATTGTATTTTTCCTTCGGAGGGGTGCAGACATACGTTCCCAGTTTGTTTTTTTTTTGTTCTTTCGACTGTTGACATTTAGTGTGTAAGAAAGAGGGGCGTCATTATATGCTTAAGAACAAAAGCAGAACAAGGAGCGCATTGACATTTGACGTTTTTGAATTTTTGGAATTCACTCACTATTCAATATTATATATCACAATATTGCTGCAGGTCTTTCAAAAGATGAGAATTCGTCAATAGCTATTCTGCTATTCGAGGCGGAAAAAATCCAAACATTCTAAGATCATAAAAAGCCATCTTGAGTTATAATTGGTGTAACTAACCCGACTTTGTTTTACATATTAAAAGATATACCCGTAGTTTATTCTAGATTTTCACTACCAAAATTATTATCGTAATTTATTTTTAGGGTATTATGCCATATTGCACTACCTCCTTCTTTACCCGACGTTTCAGCGTTGTGAAAGATTACATATCTGCCCTGATGCCGTAGACAATATGAGCTCTGCCTGGGAATAGTTGCCAATTGATACCGTTCGATCTTTTCGGCGTCTTTCTTGCGTCACCATTCACCATACCGCGTAGTTTCCCTTTAGGTCTAACAGACTCAAAACGTTACGGTCGTTTATCTATTTATTAACTGTTTTATCGTACATTAATCTAGTTTTATTGTCGTTCACACCACCTTTTTATCTGATTTGAACATCTCTATTAATGCCTTTATCGAATTATTTGAACCTTATAGTACTGCTTTCACAATTAAAGTATAAGAAACCAATAGAAAGGCAAATACTACCGACGTAAAACCAGTGACAGATGGCCCAGTAACTGTCTTTATTGCGCAAGACACTCTAAAAATTATACCTTTCCCTAAGATTTAAATTCCTCGAGATTATTGTAAGAATCAAAGAAATATGATTTTTACTAGAGATGCCACGAATAGTGATTTTGCCGAATACCGAATATTCGGCAACAGTATATTTCGCGGGTGACAGGTTCCGACCTGTATAATTGAAGTGCTTGCGGAAACTACGTATTTGTTTCATTTGCGAGGAGGTCGTGATACACGTGTCACGTGGCACACGCATTATTTGTTGATTGTTTGTTCGCGGAAAGCTGGAAGTGGCACCATTTAATAAAAAAATGACCTATTCGGGAATATTATGAAATTTGTAGTAAAGATAATAAATGTTAATTCAAAATTAAAGGATTTATTTGTTTTAACTTCTTCTTCTTTCGTATGGTGGGGGGGTCAGAGGGGGACATCTAGGTCTGCGAGCCAGTCTAGGGCCTCAGGCGTTGCCCTGTGGACATCATCAATCCCGCTGGGGAATGAACGGATCGGGCATTCGTTGACCAGATGTTCGGTGGTCTGCACCGCACTGCATTCACACATCGCCGACTCTCATCTATGCATTATGTGACCACAACGGCTATGGGAGCATTGATAGCAGTTCAGAGTTTGCGAGGCGATGAGAATCCAGGCTGTCTCTCAGTGGGGTCTAACGAGATGGGCGTTTTTGACATTGGCCGATTGCCACACAAGCTTCCACCTATCTTCTGGGGTGAGAGGTGTTCTCCTTCCGTCCAGAAGGGTTTACGAGATTTTAAGCGGCATGGCGGGTGTAAAATGACAGCATCATGCAAAGATATTGCGCTCGTTTGCAGCGCCTTCTTGTATTCCTTCGGTGTTGCAATCTTTCGCCTGATATTTGGCGGGGTTATGTTTACAAGTACGGGGAGCCAAGGAATAGGAGTACATTTTAAGGTTCCGCTGATGGTTCGGATTGTGGCATTAAGCTGAACGTCGACCATGGAAGTGTGGGCGCTTCTACCCCATACTGGAGTGCAGTTTTCAGCTGCTGAGAAAAAAAAACAACCTTATTCATTGTCTCGGGGACTGCCGGGCGCCCGATGGTTACTTTCACCATCTCTATCTCAAATTTTTATGTTTACTTTTATTTCATTGTTTTTTTTCCTCACGCAGATGCCTGCAGTTCTGGAGTGTGTGGTCTCCCTCCGTTTATCAGCAAACCGCATGTAATGCAACTCATGACGGTTGCTGATTTATTTTGTTATGTTCATTGTACCATGTACTACTAACACCTGTATTATTATTATGTACCATGACCATTACAGTACAGTCTGTAGGCGAGCCTACATTCCGCCACCTAACAAAGTATGCAGGGACATTGAAGGTCTAGATTCGTTTATTTAAATGTAGAGCCGTTCATTAAAAAAAATTAGATTTTTGCGAGAGCTCCGAAGGGGCGATCATAAGTCGCCTATACCGGGGTGGGACAGTGGTGGGCACTTCAATGCTGAGAAAACCAGAGCAATGGATGCCGTTCTGAGTGTGTTGGCGCCGCATCCCCAGCTAGTGCCAGCTAGCTTACTAAGTTTAGTCTTGTCCTGGTTTTTTTCCCACTGTTTCCATGTGTTTTCGGTAATTCAGGCTCCAGTTTTAACCACTTTTTAATGTCTATAAAACCAACATGTTTCGAGATCGATGCTCTCGTCCGCACAGTTTACTAAAAACTATTTATAAATAAACTTAATGGTGTCAATGGAATTATTTTGTAATTGAATTTCCATTGACACCAAAACCCTGAGGAAGAGAGCAACGCAAAAAGTGGTTTGAACAAATAACCCCTATAATTTTGAATTAATATTAATATCTTAATATTAATAATATATTTTTTTTATTAAACGGTAGCCGAATAGTAGCCGAATATTCATGGCATTCTATTTTTACGTGCCTACTACAGGTAGGTACCTCTATAGATAAATTATTTTTATTGTGGTTTTTTTGAAGAACGAAGCATAAAATGGCTTTGGCTGGATTTGGTGACCAGTTCTGAATAGCCAGATACTTCTCCTCCTACCTCTCCCCGTCTCCTACCCCTCTCCACTACCGTCAGCCTCACAACATAGGTACCCCAATTGGGAATGCCAAAATTAGTGTTATAATCAGAAGTTAATAGGAATTTTAAGTTGGCAAAATGCTATTTTTCTCAAAGTGTACGGGTATTATTATACTTTTATAATTATTATTCGAAAATGATCCCAACCAATTAGAATTGAAAATGCTTACTTACCCTGATTTTCCGCGTGGGCAAGTTGGGAATTGAATTTAATGGGTACCTGCTTTGCTACCTTGATTTGTAAACAAATTTCGGCTCAGCTCAAATGGAATGATTCCAGGTAGATAAGTTGATTTAACTGGAAATCGAATTAAACGAACGGAATTTCTACTGATAAAAACCGAATGTTTTAACTCTCCGGTATTTCTCTAACTAATCGTTACGTGCTATGTTAATTACTGTTGAAATTCTTTCTTAATGTCTTCAAACTTAGTGATTTATACAAAAGGAAGCTTGAAAATTAACATTAAACGTATTCCGTTAAAAAGTTGACCATTGGTCCAAACTCTTTTGAAGTGGATTGAAATCCAAAATACTTTTTTTTATTATAATGGCTTTCTTTTGGGATTATAAATGTATAATAAAATAACAAATCGTAACTGTGTGATAACATTTTTAAAACTGTACCAATTATTGTAAATATTCCACTGCTGTTAGTAAATGAAGTAAGTAATGTTTCAGGTTCATAGGTTTGAACAGAACAAATGGATGAAGGACGGGAGTAGATGAGGAGTAGATGGAAACGTTCCAGGCACCGCCACCAAACATGCGTTGCATACGCGAGAAGATCACCGCACGAGCGGTTCCACCGGAATCCGTATTTACGGTCTTTAATAATTTTGTTCTTTTCGAGGTATGTGAGCAGTTAGGAAGATTGAATGATCTTGCTTGGGTGCGGTTGGGTGGTTAAATTAAATTAAATAATTAATTTGTAAATGAATAAATAGATAAAGGAATTCTATTGTGTGCGATTTTAAATAACATTACGGAATCCGCTACACGTCTTCGGAAACTTGATGTCTGTATATCAAGGAATTTGCAGTCTTTTTTGCTAATGTGAGATCTAAAAAATGAAGTTAAAGATTTTTTGTGTATTGCCTAAAAGCTAGTAAAGCGTACATCGTACAACAAAGTCTTTATTATGAGAATCTTTTTTAGAACAGATGTATGGAATCATTCGTTAGCTGAATGAATTAGTGCAGGTCATGGGGAAGAACAGAAATTGGATGGAAAGTACATAATGGTGATTCACTTTAAAAAAAATATGGAAAGGAATATAAACCATTCCTCATTGTTAAAACTCTCGACAGGCCAAGATGCCAAACATGACGTCCGTAACCATGGGGGTCGGCTGATGACCCCATTTTTTTCTAAACTTTTAAACCAAAGAAAACACTTTTTCTTTTTTTGATATATTTTTTTTGTTATTTATGTTTTTGCAGGGAATATTACCTACCTATATTTGACAAAATATTTTTTCCTGCGATCAACGATTTTTTCACATTTTTTTTTAAATGGCATATTATGTATTAATCCTTTGCGCAGGAATACCTAAAATACTAAAAATATATTTCATGTATTTAAGTAGATATAAGAAGGATAGTTATTTTGGGGTCGACCTTCGGCCCCAGTTGGCTGCGGGAGAGTTAAGTCAACTAATCGGACAGCGCCAGCATGACGTGTTCATCAGAACAGATCTGCCTACTTTTGGCCATGAAAATCTCAAAATCATATCCCGATAATGTTGATTTTATAATACAATTCTCAACATTTTGAACCCCCGACCAATGGGCACACAGCCAAAGCTATTATTGCTCCGCCTTGCAGCTCATCATTCGAAGTAATTACGTGGAAAGGCGATCATGCGTTCAAAATGAAATATCCCGCCGAACACCGCCTAATACCGCATAAACCGAAGCAAATACGTTTCAGTATTTTAAATACGGAAGATACTTAAGCATTTTCGTTTCCATTTTTCGATTAACGATTTCTATTATCCTTGGAGGAATTCTTTTCCCGAAACCGGCGCAAGAAAATCTAGACATTTTCTATAAGATTGAACGAGCGTACTATTTTTATGGGTATTCGCGCCAGTTCAACTTTTTATAGGCTCATGTTCTTTTTACGCGTCTACGTTTCTATTTGCCCAGAAAAATCTTGATAACCTTGATGGGAACGTGCCTTTGTAAAAAGGGTAGACTGGAAACGAGGGGATCCAATCCGGAGAAATCATTTAGACATTTTTAATATTCCAATAAAACCGAAATAATCTGAAACAATGGGGTGCGTTTGGTTAAGATTTAAACTTAAGTTAGTGATGTTTGCAAGCCTTAATCATGATAGAATAATTTTAATAAATATGAATAATATAATATTTTTGTAAAGCCTGCATAACATAGTTAAGATGGCAAAGACCAAATTGGTAAAGGCGCCTGTCCCGGTTAGACGAGAGGTTCTGGGTTCGTGCTCCAGTTGCGATCGTAATATTTTTCTATTTTTCTGTCTTGTTCTCTTTCATATTTTTGTTAAGGCTCCGCAACCGGGTTCGAAAAGAAGAAGATGGAGAGATACGAAATTACAAATGTTAGAGGAGAGCGCTAACATTTACAGCGACAAAATCGATGCGAAAATGTTTAATAAAACACGACTCGTTTAAAATAGAGCAAAAATCTCGCGGGAGCATCTTAAGTGTGATTTAAAGAAACATTGTGAATTTTTTCACAAATATAATTTATAAGATAATAGAAACAAACTTGTTTTTAATAATTTTTGGAGCATACAATGCGATTTTTTTCTATCGAGGGAATTTCATATAATTTGCTGCGTTTCGGTGCGGCCAGTATCTAGACAATATCTTAAAAAATAACATAATTTTTTTTAAGAGCTTCATAACTTCAAATGTTTAAGGGAGATATGTAAGAAATCGGTAGAAATTTGGGTTGCGTGCCCTTAAGATAATTACTATTATCTTCTCCTTCAATAGAATATTACATTGATGGGAATAACCTTCAAAAGTTACATAAACAGAGTTTTTATAAAAATTTTATTATCTGAAACTTAAGATGAAAGACTTTAAATTACATGCTTCGTGTCGCAAGAGGCATTAAAAACATCAAAACATTAGAATTTCAGCATTCGGTACATTAAATCATTTATGAACTGCACGCTACACAGCTTCTCCAAGGCGTTGAGTGAATCTACCTTTTAGTTACTCATGGCAGAGTTAAAGTGTGCCAAAACAACACAGCGTGTTCTCGGGTTGTTAAAACATCCGCCGCCGAGGACCATTTCTGTTTATACTTCGGATTTAATCCTCAAAACATGGAGTAAACAATTGCACATGCGCTTTTTACCAAATAAAGGGTGGGATTTAGGCCTCACATTTTTGGTACTCACTACAAAATAACTTTAAAAATGTTAAATTATTTTTAACTCGTTGATCAATGAAAATAAATTATTCATATTCATGACGATTTTATATCTGTCATGTCAAAAATAACAACGAAAGATCTGAAGCTGTGTTGGTCACGGCTTGACGTGTTTGTGGAGCTCTTTCGGTTTTTTGTGAATAACTGTGTCAGATACGCTCAATCGCGCAAAAAAATTGCCAGAATACGTATTTTATTTAATAGATTCAGTTTGCAATCTCGAAATTGTTGTTTTATGTGTAATTAACATGTGAGGGCTAATAATATAATAATATTTTAATCACATATCGAAGTTAACATAACAGTTTTAAGTGCCACCAAAATGACTGTGACTTACAGGGATACTGAGGGGTGAACCCACTTGTAATTAATGGTTATTAGTTATTAGTTTTTGGCACCGAAGGATAAAGCCACTTCATACGAAGCAGATAAGTTCCATATTTCATTTATACTTTCCTCTTGTCAACTAAATTAATGTTTATTTCTTTCAGCTTTGTTTTCAATACAAACTTAACATAGATAATGAGGACGGTTGCCCGTAACCATTGGCGAAGGTAGAATTGTTTATTGCATTTATTGAGACAGGCTCTGGTTGATTGATTTTACTATTTCAAGGTTGTGAAACACTGAACTCTGACAAACATCTTGAATTCACGGAGAGACATAAATTAATCTATCTGAACGAGTACACAATAATCTCACGGTTACATAATACGTTTCAAGTATACCTTAGGTTAGGTTTTTTTTATTTTTTTTTATTCAGGTAGGTAATTCACGAAAGCGCTATGATGGTTGACGAAATACTGGAATAAGAAACTTTGTTTTTGTGAAAGAAATAACTGATCAGCTATCGAAACACATAAAACCGCCTCAACAAGGAAATGAAGCAAAGGAACACCTGTGAACTAATATGAAGATCAAATATTTGGACACATGGAGAGGCAGGGAGGATCTAGTCACGGTAGACTGGAACTTTTTTCCCAGTTGGGATATAATGGGAATCGAATACTGCGAAGCAAGAAGCATAAAACGAGAAGCAACGGATGCGGAAAGCAAGAAGCGGCGAGAAACGAGAAGTGGGATGCAGTGGGAAGCTGGAAATGCTATGTTGAAAGCAGGTAGCAACTAGTCGGAAGTAAGAAGCAGCGTAAGGCGGGAAGAAAAAAAAAAAACAGGAAGCAGTAAGTGGGAAGCAGGACGTAGGTAGCAAGAAGCAATGGAAGCGGAAAGCATGAAGCCATAAGAAACAGGAAGCAAGAAGCAGGGGCAAGCTGAAAGCGTGCAGCGGAAGCATAAAATAACGGGAAGCTGGAAACGAGAAGCAAGAGGCAGGGAGAAGCAACAACATCAAAAGAAGCCGGGAAGGAAACTGGACGCGGAAAGGAAGAAGCTGGAAGCGAGAAGAAACGGGAAACAAAATAAGCGAAATGAGAGAAACGAAAACCAAAGCTCACAACCAATTCCTTTATTCCTGCCTATCCTACATTCCAATATTGGCTTATTAGGTTGCCATGTATACCGGTCGATTGAATTCCAACCTCCTTCCCGTCCTCAGAGCATGTGTTCCAGTCCTATCAAACCAGTGCCCCCTGGTGTACCGGGACCGGGACAGGAGTACTCCTGGCTGGGGTGGTACAATCGTATTGTATCGTATCGTCATGTCAAAAATAGCAACTTCTTGAAATATTGTACGTCTTTATCACGTTAGCGAAACTTTTTCATTTATGTTTTTATTTGACACCTCCTCACAAGAGCGCATATGTGTGTGCGGTGTGACAAGTTGGCATCCGTTTAGGCAACTTTGCGAGGCGGGTTAAGGGAGAGGCTATGGAAAGAGATTTATTATTGTGAGTCTTGAAAAACAGATCCCGGAAGCTTGTTCCACATACGAGCATTTACACAAAAAACCATTCGAAGAAACGTCCGATTCTCTAGTAGCCAACATTAAGTGTGAATTGGTGTTCCGGTTGTGACAGCCGGTAGGCTCTAATATTTCCTTTTTTAGCGAATTCCTACTCAATTTCCATCGTGAGTTATGTAGCTTTGAAATGACTCTCAGCATCGCCTTGGTGAAACACCACAATCCCGAATATAAATTTTACTTTATATGGATTTGGCACGTTGGGTATCAGATCTGAAAAGTCAGATATTTTTTTAATCTTCGTCTTCCCCGTTTTCTTACTTTCTCCACTGCTTTCAACCTAATAATTTGGAGAGCGAGTAAGGGTACCGCCGTCCCGGGAACCATTCATTGGATAACCTACAACTCTGCCATAGGTCACCCCAAGTAGTTCGCTACGTTTGTTGACTTACAGGGTTGCCCGGATTCATGTGGTGAGATTTGTCTTGGTCTTGGCAGATGTGTTTGCCCACTTACTGCGTGGCAAGCCGAATCTGAATAGACTGGCTCCGGGCGTCCTTTTAACCTCTCCAGCCGAACTCTCTCGACCCATCACCGTGCACCGCAGTGAAAGAGATGGATTCATACGTCCGTTATTCCTGGATACATTGAACTGCAGACTCTCATCCATCACTCGTACCTTATTCCTTCCCAGAACTTCTCCTTTCCTTACTTTCCATAAAAAGATCCTCCTCACAGCATCCCCAAAATCCGGGTAGCCATGGTCCCACTTGATCTGGTTCAAAAAATACAATATTCCATATTATTCTCTTTTCCATATTATACAATTTTGTTTTTGGAGAATCCTTTGTTTTCCATGAATAATACCTAAATTAAATTCCGTTGGTGGCTAATAAAGTAAGTAATAATGTAGGAACCACCAACTGTGTGAATTGATTTAATTAAGTAATTTCATTGGGATTTTGCACTGAAAATGTTAAATCTCAGGTAGTTTAATAAAAGCTCTGGAAAATGACAAAAGTTAGATGTTATGAGTTTCAATAACTTTTGATAGAACATTTCCCGTATCTGATGCTACAAAACTTTAGAGATCTTTAATACCAATTTTATGTACGTGTAAAAGTACCCTTCCAACTTATTTAACGATCCAAATGAAATCTTAATTTCAATCATAATTAATGCAGCAATTAAATTATAATGACTTATCTTATTAAACAAAAGATTTTTTGTTTCTTTTGAACTATCTGTACATGTAAATTAAATTAAATATTAAAGTTCCTATTTTGGTAGAAAGCAGTCACTTTGTGGTTTGACATATTAATTAAAGGAAAACAATCACTTTGTTTGTAACCACGATTTTATTCATTAATCAGTTTTCTTCCTGCAGTGTAAAAAATCTACCTCCCGAAATAAGACCGGCATTTTACACAAACAATAATTTAGGGAAGTTTTTAATTAATTCGAAAGATAAGGACGAAAAACTAAATCATTCCGGAATATATAAATTAGATTGTAATGATTGTTCATCATTTTATGTAGGTAAAACGACACGTAATGTCAATATTAGAATCAAAGAGCATCTTAGATGCTTAAATAATAATGGATTTTCGGAATTCGCTAATCATCTTATTGATAAAGATCATACCTTCAATCAAAACACCGGTGTTAAGATTTTACACAGAAATGGTCATGGTAACAGGCTTAATAATTTAGAAGCACTCGAAATAAAGAAAGCCGTTAAAACAAAAACCCAAATCCTTAATAATCAGTTAAATGTGTCCAACAGTCCGATATTAGGAATATTTCCCATAAACTAAAAAAACCCGTAGCCACTTTATTCCTTAATCACCTGTTCAAATGACGTTTTGTCCCGGTAGATATAATGTAATTATTCATTAGATATACCCGTCTCTTTCTCTCTATCACTATGTAGGACGTTAATTACACTCTCTCACTCTTACTTTATATTATGTTTTGTCTCTGTCTGTATGTATATATAAGCTTACACAATGTATTTTTTCATCAGTTTTAATTTATACCCTGAAGATGCTTGTATTAAGCGAAACCGGTCGGTAAATAAAAATTAAATCAATAAATCGTGGTTACAAACAAAGTGATTGTTTTCCTTTAATTAAAGTTCCTCTTCGTGGTGTTTTTTTTTTCAACTTTTATCTAAAAAGAACTGGTTTAAATCTCAATACGTTTACTTCTTCTTTGATGGCGCTACAGCCCATATCGAGCTTTGGCCTCCTGCAACAGTCGCCTCCAACTCCTCCTGTCCTCAGCGGCTGACTTCCAATTTGGTACCTGGAGAAGCTGTGCTGCATCCCCTCTTACATCGTCTTCCCACCTCAGTCTGGGTCTTCCCACTTTTCTCTTTCCACCTAAGTGTCCAGTCAAAATTATTTTTGGGACGCGTGTATCCGGCATTTTCTGTACATGCCCAGCCCATCTCAGCCTGAGGAGTCTCATATGTGCTGAGATGCTAGGGGCCTTATATATATCATACAATTCTGTATTGTGCCGGATGCGCCACTGTTCACCCTCTTTCATGGGACCACATATTCTTCTCAGCACTTTTCTTTAAAAAGTATCCAGCATTTCAGCCATCTTTACCGTTAGTGTCAGCGCCTCACATCCATATGCCAATACAGTTCTAACAATGGTCTTATATTTGCTTATTTTGGTTTTTCTGTGGACACTACGTGATTTGAACACTGGCAGCAAAGAGAAGTATGTTTTGTTGGCTGCTGTGATTTTCCTTCTGATTTCTGCTGGATCCTCATTGTTCTCTGTCAGACTGGAGCCCAGATAGGTGAATTGATCGACCACTTCGTATGAGTAGTTATCTTTAAGTCTTTAAATTGTGCACTCTTTTTCTTCTGTGTGAAGGGTTCCTGCTCTGTATCATCATTTTCGTTTTGTTAACATTAACCCGCAGTCCTACTTCCCGTGCCGCTGTTTCTAAAGGATCGAAGACCTCCTTAATGGCTGAAATTGAACTTCCGACTATGTTAATGTCATCCGCATATCCGACAACTTGACAGCTCTTGAAACAAATATTGGAGCCAGTGTCTATTAGCGTTTTTCTTATTACATGTTCGAGCACAATGTTGAAGAGAGTGGAAGCCAGACCGTCCCCCTGTTTTAGTCCCTGCGATACTGTGAATTCTTCCGACAATTCCCTATCTATTTTGACCTGACATCTTGAATTTGACATTGTGGCTTTGATGAGTCTAACCAATTTAGGTGGAATCTGGAATTGAAGTTGTATGTCATATAGATACTCCCGATCTATGCTATCATATGCTTGCTTGAAATCTATGAATAGTTGGTGTATATCTATATCAAACTCCCAGCGCTTTGCCAAGATCTGCCTGACGGTGAACAGTTGGTCTGTTGTGGATCTACCGGTGCGGAAGCGTGCCTGATACTCTCCCAGTAGGTTTTCTGCGTACTTATCAATTTTTTGTTTCAGTATCATGGTGTAGATGTGGCTGTGCATAGAAGTGATATGCCTCTATGATTTTCGCACTTTAGCTTGTCACCTTTTTATGAATTGGACATATTATGCTTATTTGCCATTCCTCTGGAATTTTTTCCAAGGTCCATATTTTTGTTATTAAATTATGTAGCAGATTTCTCAGGTGCTCATTTCCATATTTGAACAACTCTGCCGGCAGGTTGTCTTTCCCAGGTGGCTTTAAGTTTCTTTAGTGCAGCATTTATTTCTGGCATTGTTGGTGGATTCGCTGATTCTTCATTACTTGATTCAGTGGGGATGTTAGTAGGGTGGCTTCTCAGGTCGCTATTAGGGTTGAGAAGTTTGTAGAAGTAATTTTTCCACACGGTATTAATTCGTTCCTTATCGGATATAATTGAACCATCAACATCTTTGCATAGTGTTGTATTCGGTTTGAAACCCTTCTTGAAGAAGTTCACTCCCCTATATGCTTCTCTGGTATTATTATTAACAAAGTCCTGTTCCATTTTCAGCAGTATATCATTCACGTACGCCTATCTTTTGTTTCTTGTTGGCCTTTTCAAGTACTTCTTTCTGAGTGTATTCTTTTCAACTATCTTTCTTTCACACTCTTCATCAAACCAAGGGTTCCAGGGCGGTCTGGGCATGTTTCCGACGCTTGATTCCACTGCTCTTACAATTGCTTCTTTTATAACATTCCAGTCTTTTTCGAGTGATTCTTGGGAGTTCTGCTCAGTGATCTGACCGGTAGGCTATTTACAAGGGCGTTGTGGTACTGCTCTTTGGCTTCTTGTGTTTTTAGAGCCTCCGTATTGATTTTTGGAATAGTTGGTGATTTCCGTGTCCTATTGTTTGCAATTCGGCTCCTATAGGTAGCCACCACCATGTAGTGGTCTGAATCACAGTTGGCACCCCTATACGACCTTACGTTTGTGATGCTTGTTGCCCCCCTTCTTTCTATCAGGACATGATCAATTTGGTTATGGTGTCTACCATCTAGCGATGTCCAGGTTCGTTTGTGTATGTCTTTTCTTTTAAATTGAGTCGAGGCCACAATTAGGTTTCTTGATTCTGCGAAATCAATCACTCGGGTTCCATTATTATTAGCGTCCTTGTATAGACTGTTCATTCCTGTATTGTGTTGGAGCAGAGGATCCTGTCCTATCTTAATGTCGTTAGATGGTAATGTGTCGTAGACCTGTTCGAGTTTCTGATAGTACGAATCTTTCATTATGTCCTCTTTATCTTCCGTTTCAGCATGAACATTGATCACTGTTACAGTATATACGTTTACAGTCTGACTTTTGTTTGTTCTTTGTAATGACACAAACACAATATTACCTACCTACTAATTAATTATACGTTCATAGAGGTAGTGCCACTAACCACTGTTTTGTTGTTTTGTGACTCTGTGTTTACATGCAAATAAATTTGTCTGCAAAATATCATACCTACCTATCTGCATTAAAAACTGATTGTAGTGTATTTTGTTATGACTGTACGGACTTGGTATTTGCAGTTAAAGAAAAAAAACACAAATTTTCGGCAAATATTAAATAGTACAGTGAAAATGATATGTTTAAACTCATACTTCTACAGGCGTAGGTAGATTTGTATTAAATTAAGTTAAGACAAATGTGTGCAGGCGCACCTGTGGTGTGTGTGACTAAATTACTGTAAACGAACCTTTTTAATTTTGAAAAATTCCTACCCTGATCGCCATCGCTCAATGAAAAATTGAAAACTGGTTGGCAACTCAGTTCACGGCACAACTTAATCTAACAACCTCCTGACTAAAATCGATATCTTTCTGATCTGACATATCGCAAATTACTCGAAAATATATCAACATGGCAACTGAAACGCGACGGCCGCAGCGACCAGCACAGCGTCGTCGCCCTTGACAACTGGTATTTCATAAATTGCCCGTGTGCGAACCGCCAATGAAATTCACAAGTTCCTTTAACGTGGACAGCGATTGAGTTGCTAAGAATTTTTTTTTCAGTTGCCCCATGAGCAGTTGGCGCTGCTATGGATAATATTTGAATTCTTTGTGGAAAAAATATGAAAATAAGTCCTTTTAATAATTGAAAACCGTAGAGCATGAAAATCTAATTTGAATTTATTTAAACTGGAAATAGGAAAACAAACATCTTTTTTTTAGCCCGATTCTATTTAGAGTCAAAAGTCAAAAATTTTTGCTTTACCCGATCGCTATTTTCATCTCAATTTTGGCATCTACGTAATATGGATTATGTGTTGTTTGCAGTGATGACAATTGAAATCGTAGATATGAAAATAGCGATCCCTTAAAGCGAAAAATGTTGACTTTAGACTGTAAGTGGAATCAGGCTAAAAAAAGAGATGGTATAAAGCGGCCATTAAACATTGTTGTTATTTAATTATTTTTAATTTTAAGAAGAATCTAAATTCTCTTTTTTTTGTTTCAGAGCTTGTTTGAAAAACATTAGTTTGTTCGTATTTATTCACCTGTGCCAATTGAATAAATACATCAACAAAAAAAGAAATTTCTCACGTACGTACATGTGTAACACAATTTGATAACAAAATGTTGAATAATTCATTGCGTTCTTACTTACTTTTTGGGGCAAAATACATCGTAACACGAACATCAACATTATTATGCGGTGTTATGGAAATTACTATCGATTTCCACGCAGTTTCGATGTTACATTAATTTTGTAACGTATCAAACATTCCCAAATTAGCATCCGAGTAGTTACGAGAATAAATTTGCATGCAGGAGTACATTATTATATTTGTGAGAATTATTAAAAGGGATACATTTAACATAACACTTATTATTGGAATGGGGGTTCGAATTTCGAATAGGTTGTTATCAGTATTTTGTAGACGTTAGGTCATAGCAAAGTAAAACTTTTATTTTTTTTAAAGATAAAAAAAAAAAAACAAATTAATTAATTTTTAATTTTTTGAGGTTTTGACTTTCTTGCCCAGTGATCGGAATCTATCGCACTACCAACCGGGTCAAATTCCTAGTTAGTGAAGCCGAAATTCACTTCGGATTTCTTTCGACGTTCTTCGAATTTCAGAAAAATGCATCTCTCTTGGCTCTTGGTATCCACATATTTTTAAAGAATTTTTAGGGAAACCGTAAAAATTATTTAAAAAGGTAAAAAATAAATCGCTTCGTAGGATATTTTTTCGTTGTACATATTTGTTCAGTTCATTGGTTCAGATTTTAGCTGTTTGTTTCGATTTTACCCAAATCTGAATAAACTTTGACGACGGATATAAAAATAGGATTTCCCCTCCCGATTCTGCTCTTGCTGATGTTTATTTTTGCCTAAGTGTGTGCTATCCCGAGAAGATTTCGACAGACTGTTTAACTGTTTATGGAGCATCCAAACGGTTTGTTTTCTAAGGGTGAGATACAGATGTTCCCATACCGAAGGGTGCTGATACTAAATATCTATTATACGAGACGTACAAGTAAGGATCATAATATTATAATATTATTATCGTATTGTTTCCTTCCCTAACGCCCTCTATATTGTTATGTTGAACAGTGATCAAACACTTTACTAACTAAATGTGCTTGATGTAAGTAATTCAATAATATGAAAGCTGCTACTATTATTAGCTACGAGTTGAATTACGATTAGGCTCTGCGTAGGTATATGAAAGCATCGTGTTAAAATAAACAAATTAATTCTGAGTACTTTGTATAATAATATCTTAGTACAGGAAAGAATCTCCTACTTGTGATCTCACCATAGAAACCACTCATTCACTCTGAATACAATTATTATTAATGTTCTCCAAAATGACCTTGAAAAAAAATCACATCTTTGCGATTCTTTCAAAGACATAAAGAAACCATTCCTTCGTTCAGAATACAATTATTAATGTGCTCAAAAGTTGTCTTGACAGAAGCTCGTTCCTGTGATCTCTTGAATGAAACCATTCCTTTGTTAAGAATATTATGAACTAAATATACAATTTGGCTGTCCTGAAACGGGTATCCTTCCCAGTTGGACAGACAAAGTATCATTTTGTAATGTATTTTAATATATACATAAATAAATAAATAAAGTTGCATTTTCGAGATAACTGGAATAAGTTCCTTATTCTATTCATAGTACCTGTAATATTGCAACTTTTATTATATTTAGATTCACAAATACATCTCGTATTTCAAATAATTTAAAAATCAAAACCCGGAAAATCGAGAGACCAATATAACACAACTGATATCCTTGTATAAATCTTAAGTGCGCCCCACTATTGAATTTTGTTTCTAGCACTGGTCTGGAGTCCCAAAATACTTGAAAAATCCCTTGAATCTGCTTAGAAACCGGCGATCCGTGTGATACTCGTAGATTCGCTATCTCAACAAACTGATCTTTAGAGCATAGGCGTCAGATGGGAATGCTGTTCTTGTTCTACCTGTATTTTAATGGAAGATGCTCCGGGAAACTAGAACAACTCATGTCTTCAGCACCGACACATAATCAGGAAATGCGCCTCCAACGTTCATCACATGATAATGGGTCGATTCTACAACTCGTTCTTGAGTTCACCAGCTCCGCTGTGGAACTCCTGTTTCCTCTCTGCTATAACATAGGTCTCTTCAGGCCCATGTTAATTCCTTCCTGTCCTGATGGTATAGGCCCTGAGGACAATATTTTTTCTCGGGGACCCTATGTGACGTATGTATAATTTTTTTTTTAAACTTTTACAAAAATTTGGTGACTTGTAAGTCTCTGCAGAATTTTCAAAATTTTTTTTCTGAATTATTTCCAGTGATTTTTCATTTCTTGCTCCCTTTTATATAGTGGCAAAAAATAATGTCTCGGTTGCTGTACTCCTGCGTCGTCCTTATCCTTACATCGAACTATTTATTTTCATTATACATAAACCTAGTAATATTTTGTCCTATAATCAAAAGCGCTTCTCACGTAAAGCAAATTTCTAGGAATTTATGTTGGTTATAGCACTGATTCAACAGTTACTCATGTAAAACCAATTTCACTATCGGTTTTTGGTAAACCTAATATGGTGTTATTATGAAGCCAGTTGATTAGTTATTAGCAACTTATTCGCGTAATTTGCACGCAACTAATTATAATATGAACAAAGTAACTTTCGATGTAGTAAATTCACGATCTGTCAGCCTGAAAGCTAAGTGTGGTTAACATTTCTATTTTTGATACTGACAATTCGTGGTGAAATTTGATTATGATAATATTGGAACAATTTAAAACTAATTGTGGTTTGATTGAATCGGGTATATTTTAAATATTGTTATTAAATGAAATTTTTTCATGCTTTTGGAATATGTTAATAAGTATGGCCAGGGATTCAAAATAATCGGAATAACATATTTTTAGTCTTAACATTTTCTTTTTTATAACAATGGTATTGAGAACGTGTTATAATAAATCTGATTTGAAGAAATGATTTGATTATTAATATACTAGCTTCATATTACAATATTACACATTTTTGTAAATATTATTAAACTACTCCACAATGCTAGCGCTATGAGAAGATCTTTTTCTAGTATTTAAAAAAATAAAACAATTTTTTATCTTTACTCTGACATCGTTACCTCTGAATCGGTTGTTTTACTTTAGTAGTTTTAATAGTTTTTTAAAATGTTGAATAAAATCACCCTAGTACTCTTATCACTGGGCCAGGTTTATTACATCTCGTATGCCATGCCTCACCTTTTAAATATGTCCTTATCCACGAGAAAGCAAAAATATAAATCAATTTAATCCGGATGAATGGGTCATTAGGATGATTTAGATAAAGTAATCCATTAATATTACTCATACCGATCTTTACACGGCCGGATAATGGTCCCGCCGCCGAACCGACGACAAGACATGGAACCTTAAACACCTTTTGGAACCTTCGTCACGTGGCGTGGAATATTCTCTGCACTGGCCCGGACTTCCGGTTAGACGGTGGGTCCGGGGCAGCCGGAGACGGCTGTAATCCAACTGGAGGCTGAGTTCCAACTGGATGCTGTATTGCAACGAAAGGTTTAGTAGGTACGGCATATACAGCTGTAAGGACTTTTATGTTCACGGTGACTATTGCGGTGTATGCGATGCTGTATTTGACCGTCTACGTACATATAGCGCTCTGCGCAACGGAAGTCATTAGTCCTTCTGTACAGCAAGCTGCGACTTTATTTTGGCTATCAGCACAATGCATTGGGTTTCATTCATTTGGAAAAATATATTATTTTCAAAAGAAAAAAAAATCCCTACGCTTTCATTCGACGGGTGTCATTTTCATTTCCATATTTTAAATTTTGTTACTTTATCATAATATAAACAAAAGACTTTTTATTATAATTACAGTGTTTTTGGGTCCACTATTTTGAGATCAACGCATTTTGATTTAAGCATGGATATATTCATAAAAATCTAGATAGCTTTGATACCAGTGACGTGGGGTCGGTAGAAAAATATACCTGCCTGCTTTACAAGATAATTTATATCACTTTAACTGCTACTAATCTTAAATTTATGTATTCGTTACTGCTGCCATTTGTCGAACCACAGTGCCTTTCTTGGTAAAACCAAGGAGGAAACTGTGTTTTTACATATGTCGACAGAATAACATTTATCCAAAACACGCGAACACCTCAGCACAAGTTCTCCCAGTGAGGTTTTCACAAAATGCTACTACTAACTTTTTTACAAAGAGTTACTAAATAAGAAAATTTTTGTACTATTGGAACTTATCATCTACGTGAACTACAGTAATCATTTGTAAAATGTATGTTCCAGAATAGAATAAAATAAATAATTTTAATTTTTTTTCAAATAGGGCTAAATAGTTTAACCATGGTTTTCAAAAATCGTTAAAGAAAAGTATTTTTGAACTTGATCAAAATTTTGAAGTAGTGTGAAGGCGATCTGCATATCTGCATTTCACATATTTCAGGAAGACAATGAACTAAAAGAAAGGTTTTTTCTCGTTTCCTTTCAAGTATTATCAAATCATACCTCCAAGTGGTGTTACGTAATGTTTTCTTGGAAGTTCTAATTACAATGGTCATTTACTCTGGGCAACGTCCGAATACGGATGTTGTCTTCTGACCGCCATTTGCAGACGCGGCGGAGTTCTAAAGGGTTGTTTTGAAGAGATTGTGGGTTGTGGAGGGGTGAAGGAGGGTGGCAGTCTTTGATATTCGGATGATATTGCTTGTCAGGTTGAGGTCAAATTTCAGGAGTGAATTGGGAGCTAAAATAACCAAAGAAAAGCGTAGGAATCCCTTTCTTCAACGTTCAAGGTAAAATAATAATGATGGCTGAATAAAAAATATTTTCTTCAAACGAATTTTGATGTCTTGTGTTGACAGGTGTAGAAAATCCTTACAAATATTGTATTTTTATTTCGTAGTTTAATCAAAGATTAATTAATAATAAGTAGGTATGTAGAAACATATTGTTTTATTACTACGTAAGTACATTTCATTACATAGCAATACGGATGTGTATGTTGCCAGGTGCCAATATTGTATCAAATAAAACGGCCCATTTAAAAAAACTTTTAATCCGTCAAGCATTCAGCCCTGTCCGACACTTCTGTCGTTTCAGGTTTATTGAAGGTTGAATGGCCCGCATGAAGCGTCAATCATTCTAATCCCGGCCTCGTGGTTACTGCCACTACTCCCTGCCTACCAACACTACCACTCGTCGGCTCGGTTACTCTGACATCAACCCCCCCTAACATCCCCAACCATCACAGCCATCCTCTAACGCCCAATACTAAAGCAGTGTATCTCACCCCCGGCGCGTCAAGGGATGGTGCAATCTTTCGACTTGTGTAAATCCACCCGCAGTAATGGCGTCGTCTTTTTACCCTTACGTAATTCTAGCAGCTCCTCATAAAGGTTTCGGCTTAGGTTAATTATAAAACGGATATGAAAATCGCTGTGCCGTGGTACGAAGTCTGTAACGCGAATAAACGAATAAAAAAAACCTTTTTCATGAATCTAGCTTTCTGAGTAAATTACATTTGCGTTGATTCAACTGTTGTTTAAAATGCATATTACAGTTAGGATGGGAGGGATAATACGAACAATCAATCAATTATCGAAGCATGGCCTTCCGTTTCGTTAATGTACCGCTGGACATTAATTTTGTTAAAATTAGAACATTTATGTTATTATCTACTGTCACATATTTCTGTATCTAACAATGCGCATAAGGAGGAAATATGTTTTATTTTACAGTACTGAAAAGTTTCTTTGGGAATATTAAATATTATAAGCATCCATACCAGTTTATATTATATTACGTATAATACGAGTACATAAGTGGAAGTATTTCAAACCAGCTTTCATATGAGCTTTTATATCCCTGCCCGTAGCATTTATGCTGTAAACAATACTGTTACCTGCCTTAAACAATTTCGGAGCATTTTATCGTACTACGTAGGTATATTTTTATTTTATTTGAAACATGCAAACGAGTGTGAATAAGACACGTGTTCAAAAGCGAGTTTTTAGCGTTAAAATATAGTTTATTCACTCACACCTACATTCTATGTTCATTCAAAAAGATATTTGTGCATTTTGTTACTGAATAGGTATGATCATAAGAAAAGCCTTGTAAGAAAGCACAATTTAAAATCTATTTTTTTAGTATTCGTCCAATGGTGGATTCTGTCAGTATCACCCTGGTGAAAAACTACCATTCAATTTCAAAAAATGTTTGAAATGGCTTCAGTCGGGTAACCGGCCAACTCAGAATAAAATCAACTCAGGACCACCTCAGAAAGGTCATTGAGTGATGATAAAAATACATTAAAAAATTGGTTAAATAGGTTACGTTAGGTTAGGGTTAAAGGCTACTTAAAAAAAAAATTCATAACTTTTAATGACTTTTAAAAGAGGTGTTTAGTTGACTTGATTCTGAGCTGGCATGGAACCCTTTGGTTGTATTTAGTGATGAGATCTAAATCGCCAAGTACTTCCCATACTTCTTCAACGACCTCTGGAGATGGTAGTCCTACCCTCACCTGAAAAATGAGAGCAGTTGGGACTCTTGTGTGGTATTCACATAAAAAGCTCATCTATAATTTAGGGAAATAATAAATTAATCGGCCCACTGACTCCCAAAAGAGAAAACCTTGAAAGAACATCTTAAAATATATTGCGAAGCATTGACTCTTAAGAAGTACAAAAAGAGTAAAATAATGCCTTCAAAATGGCTTTCTACAATTGACTAATTATAGAAAGTACTTACGTATCTGTACTTTACTCCCAAAATATTCTATAAATATGAAGCTTTGTGGTATTTGGCGGCCATTACAGGTGAATAAATATACCCACAGCCCACATGAAAAAGACCGTCTTTAATTTTACCTGAATTTTACAAGCTTTGAGCATTACGTACGACCGGTAATCAATTTCAATACAGCTTCTCTGTGGGCGACGCTCTATGAATGGCTAATCGTAAAGCAAAAGTGCTCACCGAATTAAACAAAATATTATTTAAAAATTTCAAGTTTTAAGATAAATTGAAGTTTTTTATAGTATTCATAGGTTCTTAACATCCCACGTAATTCGTTACTTTTTATTTTTGTTCCCTTTTTGTGCGGTGTTCATAATATGGCAAGTTTTGTACCGAAAATAATATTCATCAAAACGACGAGAAGGTCGGGAAGTGCCTAGATGCTCAGATCGAAGGAACACGGCCAAAACCAATTTTTTGGGGTTTTGATTCTGATTGGTGGTTTGTCATGGGCAATACTTTCCTTCGAAGTATAATGCAAATTTATTTATTTATTTGTTTGTTTATTTAGTACAAGATTATACATGTATGTACATAATTCATTAATTTTTTTTGACTGCCCAACTAGGAGTATTCCCGTTTTAGGACAGTCAACTTCCTAAGTTAATTTACCTGTTCCTGTTTACCTGTTATTATTCCATTTTTAAAATTGCAAAACCCAACGGTTGCTTTCTTATCATCTGCGTACAGATTAACAAATTCAATTAACAAGAATTATTACCACATGGACTCTAACTTGACTATTCGGAACATAAAACGAAAATTTATTACACAACTCAAATTAGATCACTCAATCTACCTCCCAGCTACTCCCGTCCTTCGCCCCTTTATCTTAATCCTTTGATATCCCCACCCTCCCCACCCCCTTCTACATAGTTTCTAAAAAAAAACCACCTTATATTGTCATACTTTTAAATCAAACGTAATCATTTTGGTTCACAAATTTGTTTTAAATTTAAGTACTATTTCAAGTGTCGAAATTAGTTGTGTGAAGAATTCAAACAGGCGATTAAGTACCTACCTAATATACCTGTAATATTTTATGAATTAAAAAATTGGAACTGATTCGTCGAGAACGCATAATATCCAGTGATTTTTCAGCAGTCTGCGCTAGTTTCTTATATCAGCAGGGGAAAGTTGAAAATTTATAATTTACTACTGTTAGACCGGTCATTCGGTCATTGGCTGGTCCCACCCAGGCGTCGTGAGATCATTTCCTTGGCTGGCTACGTCCTCCATCATGACACAAGCAAAATTTCAGCTTAGTGTGGCGGTAGTAGATTTTCAAATATTGTCAGGTCATTCGCAATCTGGGAATGTTTGTCTTATTTTTATTGTACGTACAACCTTGCTTTTAAATTCAATTTGTTAATTCCAATAATCGTAGATGTAAAGTAAAATAAATAATTAAGTAAAGTTGAATCTCTTGTACGTTCTGTAAGTAGATTATTACCTAAATTTACCTTGCAAAAACGTGAATTTTTGAAAAATGCTGATGTTGAAAATTTACGTGCGGTGGAAAATCTTTTGCAAAGCAAAAGGCGCTTATAATTTATTTCTTAATCATCTTTTAAAAATTGCTTCTGTCTGCAACACACACAAAATTTTAATTGGAAACGTTTTCACATATGCATAAAGGCGAGTTTTGAAAATAATGTTTATCAGATTTTGCAAATGAGATTGAAAATATATGTATGTAGACCTTCGATTCATTAAAAAAAATCGATAACGTGTAATATCTTTATTTATAAAAGCTAATTGAATACCGGAAACTTAAATTGGCGTAAGTGCCATTTAAAAAAATGAGGTAGACGGGAATTTAAAATTTAAATGTACTTTAAATTCCCTTTTCGTAAATGGCACTTACACCCTGTTAAGTTTCGGGTATTCAATTGTTGAATTATTTTTTTAGTCAAAGAAAAATATCAGGCTATCGAACAGTATTAATACCGTAGCGTCTGCGTGGTTAAATTTCAGAACCCAGCTACTTTCAGACGCCACGCCATACGCTCCGCGCCACAAATGACATCTGTGTTCGTGGAATTTCACACAAAGCTTCTGTTATAATTCGGTTTCGAATTCAAGAATTCGACACAAGATACCGCTACTTCCGTCAGCAGGTCAGACGGGGACGTCTCCCCTAGGTATAACTGCTACGAATTTGTGAATATGTAGTATCTCTCCGGATACGAAAAGATTGACGGTAATAATGTTGTATCAAGTGGATATTATGTTTCATATGACATCATTGCTCTGTCTCATAGACATCCAAATGGATAGACCAGAAGATACAGGTGAGGGGTAAAACCAAACTATGGGGGGGCGAAGAGGGGAAGATGACTGTGATTAGTTGAAAAATCAATCTGACAGTATATAGGCATCTCGCATTATAATATCACCATTTAGTTCTTAAAAGCAAAATCTGCTTTGAATGAATAGACCTTTTTACATGGGAGCGCGAATTGCTTGCCACGTTAATAAAATATTTGCGTAGGCCAAATGTACACCCCCAAAAGATTCGCCCGTTTTCACATAGCAATATTTTGTTGCCGTGTTTAGTTAAGACACAAACAAATGTTTCATAATTTACTTACCCCTGTAACCAGCGACGAGCATACTAAGGAACCGCCCACATTCGCTATGTGCACATTGATATGTAGGTATGTTGTATAGCACAAGCTGCCTTTTAGCGTGTTATTTCGTTAAATGTATAGATGTTAGCTTCGCGCTGCCCATAGCAAGAATGATAACGTCACACATTTTAGATTCAAGCGAGGCTCTATCCCCTCCCCATGGGGCGAAATGGCGCCAAGGAGGAGCTCCAGCCGGTTCCATGGCGAGGGGGAAATAATACGCTTTTATCACTTAGGGCAGGTCCAGATATATTCATATGTCCGTGCTCTGTCTCGATTACTTTGTCCCGGTGACTAGCTACAGTGGATCCGAGGAAAGGTCTGTTTTTGTAATCAGTTCGTATTGGATCTATAAAATGGTCACCAACACTAACTGGGCGAAGCCAAATCAAAAGCCGCCCGCAAGTTATTGTGAATATCAAAACTTTTAAATTTCTTGTCATTGAACATTGGAAAAGTATTTTAAAATGGTATTAGCGTTTCTTTTCCATGTTTGCGTTTTCATTGCATTATTATTTATGGGATATGTTTAACTAATAAATGTTAACTTTTTGTTACAGGTAAGTGGCACAACCATAATACAAGAACCACCATCTATAACTACGTAGGCATATGATGAGATTAATTGGTAAGTAATTATATTCCTCCTCCTATACATTATTGCAAACTTACTACCATCCTTTAATCGACTACAAGAGACAGCTGGTATTTGAAAAATAGAAAGAACACCTTTATCAATTTTACATGATTTACTAACTTTTGTAATCAATTGTTTGTGTACCTACATGGTTTTGGAAAAAAATAATAGATTTGTCTTACGTCATTGTGCAGTATGACAACACCCATATTTATTAAATTGGTTTGAAAAATATTTCTGTACATCGTTTACATCGTTTGAGCGAGTTTACAAGCTACTAGCCGGTAAGTTTAAAAGCGGGCAAATCGGCAAGTGCGGTTGTGATGATGACATATAAAACACTTTCCACTCACTCAGTAGCGAACTAGCTAGCGAAAAGCTGAGCTAAAATTATGACTCCCGCGCGAACTAATTCTATCGACATTTTGTAGAAAACTGAGATATTCTCAGTTAGCTCACCGCTAGTAGCTATTTGCCGGTTACTTAACAGATTGTACAACAAATAATCCGGATCAAGCAGTAGTTTAACAGTTACGAAATCAGCTGTTCGAGGGCCGTCATCTTGCTATCCGCCGTACACGCTAGCGAGTAGCGAGCAAAGTTGATCCCCTTTCTACTTTTTTCGTATATTGTTCACTATCTGCTAGTTAGATAGTAATACGATTACACTGAGCGATTTTACTAGCAAATAGTGAATTCACCTTATAAACTCGCTCAATATTACCGAGACTTTACTGAACCGTGCATCGTTTTAACCCACAAGCCGTTGAATTAAGTCTGCAGGTTTATTCTGGCCGGTGAATTTTCCTGAAAAAAGTGTTTCTAGCTAGGTCTTTTCGAGGAAATTCATTAAAATTATCAAATATTACATTGTCAATGTTTACAAATACCTAAACCATTTGCTGTAGTAATTTTGTTTTTATACATATCTACTTACACAAACAATTTAACATGTAAAAACAATAATTCACGCAATCAGCAGCTCCAGGGTTTTGACTATCCACAATGGTTTTATTTTGACTTCCACTATGTTTCACTATTAAGCTAAGATTTAATGTTTGAAAAGTCAGAAACTTTTCGACCTTTCCCCTCCTTTTTGACTCTTTCTATTCTTCTCGTAATTATTACAATCTTACAAATTTCTACAAAATGGGAATACTATCTATTGCTCAACTGGCTCCAGGAAATTTCGTGCAGCATCAAATATAAAACACACACATATTTCTTTTAAACATATTAAGGTTTCCGGGATCGAAAAATTTGCCAATAAACAAAGAAAGCAGATTTATTTACCATAGTCACATTTCTCATTCTAAACTTCAATTCATGTAAGTATTGTGAACTTTAAACCTAAACATTAAAATACCTTTTTCGTTATATGTTTTTGGGGTGTTGTGCCGTGTTGCGCTACCTCCTTCTTTAGCCAACGTTTCGGACATCGTTGCAGTGTCCATCATCAGGGCAGATCCGGCAGATCCGGTAGATGTCATCTACCGGCTAAAGAAGGAGGTAGCGCAACACGGCACAACACCCCAAAAACATATAACGAAAATGCTTCTGGCCGTGAAAATCTTAAAACTTATCATTAAAATACCTATTTTGCACTTATTCAATAACATCTTTCTTGAAGCAAATTTTGCATTTAATCCATCAACATTTTCAAGGTTTATCTAACTTTCTAATATATTTACTCAGGATCAATAGGTACTCAAAGGTACATCAAGTTACATTAGGTAAATAGCACTTCGAAAGGTACCTACATTACTCCATCTTACACGCAGAAAACATTAGGCTTCTCGGTAAAATCCATCAATTCTCGAATCAAAACACGTCACGTATTACCAAAAATATGCAAAGCCGTGAGAATATATTAACAGCGTGAATCAGAAAAAAATCTTTTCTACGCGAGTCTTCCATACCCGTGAGAGAGGTAAAAATAATTATATGAAATCATTCTTTTTAAAGGTGCACGGATTTTCCTACCAAACAAGATCAATTTATTAAACCTATGATTCGTCTCAAATAACCATACATCATTATTTGTTCAGTTTGTCTTCGAAAGGAGTGTTCTTAAGTTCAAGCAATTGATTTATTATTCAAATAAAAATATTTTTTCGCCTCTTTTATACAGGACTTACCTACTTCTTGATAATTTATGAGATCTCATGAGGTAGTTTAATGCATAAAAGTTACGTTTAGATAAAATCACTTTATTTATTTATTTTAAAAGCGTGTTTCTGTCTCTAGACAATAAATCAATATAGATTTTTAATCCGCACTCAGAATCAATTACAGAGTATCTTTTATTATACATATTATGACAGCAATTTAATTTATGTACGACTAGTTTTAATAAGCAGAGAGTGGCGTTGTATTAACATTTGCGGCCATCATTCAAACATTGACGCTTTAATTATATTCCTAAGCTATATTGATACCCATCAGTCAATATTTCTAATCTTAAGAGTATTCATGCAGTGTTTACTACACGTGATAAAAGCAGTGTGCGTGGGCGTTTATTAATAGGTATATTTATTAGTTTTTATGTGAGTTTTTAATAGGTTTATCTTTAAATTGTATGTAACCACTTACACTTGTGACATATTGTGTGTAATCATTGAAGGTATTATACCACAGAAGCTCGCATTTTTATGATGGAAATACTAATGTTTTTTTTATTCAATCTCAGAGTAAGTAAGTTTTAATACCGAGAGTATAACTATTATATAGTACGTTACTACTCTAATTATGAAAAATAAACAATTCGAATTATGGTAATGTTTTAAACCGTATACTTAATTCAAGGGAAGGTTTTTTCCATTGTGGTTTGAAAATAAATCTCTTGGAGCACGGTTTTGTTATTTTCTGGAATATTAATTTTATCTCACTAACTCACTTGCAAAATAACACATTAAAACAACCTTATTCAATTGAATAATCCTTCAGTAAACCGAGCATTGGTGTATTGCAAAACAGAACAAAATTTTATTATAATTTTTTTATTCATTATTTATAAACACAGAGTTTCGACTAAAAATAGATGAACTGCCCCTGTCCTCTGTCCCAATGAATATATTTATTTAATACTAGCTAAAGTCCCCGGCGTTGCCCGAGCTTTATAAAGATTTTTTGAAATCTAATGGCAGCCGTGACCTTCTTCTTGTTTTGGATTGTGCACAATGTCATCAGTCTCAAAATAAACAGTAAATTAAATAATTAAGCAAATTCACGCCGCCCGCCCGCCACAGATACTCTTTTTAGATAATGTTTAATGATTAAATGCAACGATTTTATTTTGAAAATGAAAATTTTGAAAAATCACTAAGAAAATAAGCATGTGTTATTTTAGCAGAAAAATCAAAAATCAAATGTATATAAATATATCTGTACCTTAAAGGATAAACCGCGAAAGTCCATAGCAAATAGCAATTGCTACGAAAGTGGTTTATCCTCTAAGGTACAGATATGCATTTAACCCAAAAGGTTAAAAAGGCTTGTAGCTTGACATTGAAGGCATTTTTTACATTCTATCGTCGAACGATATTAAAAATCATTCTCCTAAACAAAAAAAAAATAATGAAAAGATTTGGTATGTATTCTGGATATTCGTAATCAAAAAACCTTCAAACTATATTTTGCCCATAATTTTTGATTGATGGTATCACTGTTTCAAGAAAATGCAAATAATGGAAAACGTGTTCTACGGGCTCTAAGGTACATCGTACCATTATTTGTATGCAAATTTTGTTCCTGGGAAAAAAACGGACATGAATGATGATAATAAATCATGGCTTAAAACAATGTGCCTTTTAAAACAAACCACCCACATTTTCCAATATTGATGATCGTGTATTTTTTGTTGAATGGTCATCGTCAAGTTCGAAAATTTGGGCTAGGCTGAAATTAATTACTATTTTTACCAACACACCTGGAAAACATTACGATTTACTTTAAAAAATACTATTTTTGGTTTATCCCTCGGGCTTTGGCAAGATAATATCAAATGTGTCCGCTTGGGTCTCACCGAAACGTTCCAGGCACCGCCCCCAAACATGCGTCACATACGCGAGAAGATCGCCGCACGAGCGTTTCCGCCGGAATCCATATTGACGGTCGTTAATAATTTTGTTTTCTCGAGGTATGTGAGCAGTTTGTCGTTGATCACACGTTCCATCACCTTAGACAGAACTGACGTGATCGCTATGGGACGGTGCATTTAAAAAAATAAAAAATTTAACATAAACTATTTTTTTTTAAAAGCCAATGATGTTTTTTTGAAGAAAGTGAATATTTACCACTTATTGCCAAATTAAAAAAAAAATACATTTAATCAGATGAACGTATTGAAAAGATTATTGAAACATATTTTTTTTGCATATAAAAAAAAATTGGCAAAGCTTGACCGGGAGAACTGTACGGTTAGTTCATGTTTTATGGATTTTTTTCAAATTATACGGGAGCGTCTTTTGTAAACCTCTAAATGCAAAAAGAAAGTTTGTTGCTCGCTCTTTCTCAATTATTGCACGAGGCGGAAATGGGTACCGCTGCCCCTGAAACCATTTATTGGATAACAAACACCTCTGGGTAATAAGTCACCCCAAGCGGATTGGTGACTTTGCAGGGGTGACCGGCTTCATGGTGTGAGGTTTGTCTATATCTTGGCGGTGGATGCGTCAGCTCACCTTCAGCGTGGTAGGCCAGATCGAGAAAAACTGGTTGAGGGAGGCATTTTGACCTCCCCAGCCAGACTCTCTTGACCCCTCGACTCCTGGATACTGACCCCCAGTTTCCTACCCACCTCTTACACATCTTCCCTTCCCAGAACATCTTCTCCTTCCTTTTCTTAAAAAGACCCTCCACACAGCAACTCTAAGATAAGGAGACATAGGCCTTGAGGAAAATTATTTTACTATTTATATGGCACTGCTTAGCTCGAGTGATTTTAAATCGTGCATGGTTTATTTTAATCACCACATTTCTGTAATTATTAATTTTACAATTTCCAGATTAGTTAACCTCAATATTAAATAACAACATTTATTTCAACAAATTATGTCAAAATACTCACTTTCCATTTTCGTCACAAAAAATTAATAGAAAATCTTGGAATTTAGTTAAAAAGCAAGTATTTTCTAATTAAATTCTAGCTGAATTTTCTGTAAAAGAAAACGATTTTTAAAAAGTGTGCACTGTATATTATCATGTAGTATTCCTTTTTTTTCTGATCGTGACCGTTGAATGACTTAACAAAATTAGTGTTGTTTCACTAATAGCATTTATCATTACACCTACTTATTTTACTGTTTTTGTAAGTTCGTATTATAATGTGCTTAAAAATTATTGATTTTCTAACAATAGAGTGAAATTCTTTTGTCTCCATTCAATCTGACCACCATGACTGCTTTTATGTACCAAAATCGTGAGGACTTTTTGTTCGCCATAAATTAAGCACTTAAAATTGAATGTGGCATAAAATAAATCTTCCATAAGCCGATTAAAAACTGACACTCATCCCAGGATTATAAAATCCTAATTTTGAACAGATCAATCTCTTAATTTCATTACTGTTACCAAAATCTGGGTTCGTTTTGAAAATAATATTGTACAGAAATCGCTGCCAACAATCTGTCTAGCGTAAATCAATTAAGATTTAATAGAAATACAGCCTCGTGGAGCATTATATTTAGTTCCTTATAAGGTAAATGCGATCCGATTATTTATCTTGCTTTCGATCTACATAATCTTGTGCTTCTGTTAAAAGAACTGTGATTGTTTTTAGGTCGTAATTAATTAGGCGTAATTGCTGGTTGCGTGGCACACAAGATAAACAAAGTAGTGGACATTTTCAATTAGGATTAAAATCATGTAAAAAAATGTAATAATCTATTTATGCCATGAATTTATTTGTTTTTTTTTACGGAAACGTATCACTTATGGTTCACATATAATAAGAGAAAGGTGTAGAAAGTCTTAGTGGTTTTTGCTTTGATAAAAAATAGACATGGTTTGGTAAGGTAATTAAAAGATAGGTAGAATGTGCAAATTTTTATGAAAAGTTGTAAAATATTTGATATATTTTCTAACGAATTCTGCTCGTCAAAATAATTAATGCTGTAAGTTAAGTTCTTTGTAAGCCCTAGTCAAATCATTAATTCAGAATGGAATCATTGGATGGGGAGGTGCATATGAAAAAATTTTAAGTTCTGTAAAAGTGGTACAAAACTATTTATTGATTTTGAAAAAACAACCAACATTCCCTTCAGCATCATTGTTCAAAATTTTCGAAGTACCAAAAATTGAAGACCTCTATAAAAAAGATTCAATATTATAAATATAAAAAAATTGTATTCAAAAATTTTTAAGTCCTTATTAAGGCATAAATTTAACATCCAAATTCCTCTATTTTCAATACAACAAATGCACAATAATTATGTTTACAAAGGCGTAAAAATTCTTCCCGAAGAAGTAAAAAAAATAACAAATTTCGTATCATTAAAAAAAGGTCAAATTAATCTAAAAAATAAAAATAATATCCCCAATCAAAATGTTTTAACTTCAATTCATGCCATATTAAAAATAAACGTCACAAAATCGTAGTTTTAAGTTTATATTTATTGTAAAATTATGTTATAGATAATAATGAAATAATTATTAACAAAATACTACGCCAAGCTCAAAAGCTAGCACTCTTAATTGGCGTAGAAATTCATTAAGATATGTTTTTCACTATTTTGTTTTGCCTTATATTATGTTAAATGCTTAACAATGTTATAAATTAAACAATAAAAAAATAAATAAAAAGTTTAAAAAACCTATTTTGGTTAGTCGGAAATCAAGAACCTTGGGAATGCTTCAAAAATATAATAAATTTACTAGAGAACGGCGCGAGATCCGGAAAACATTTCCGTTGAATAATTGTAAGAAATTTCAGAAAAATTACCCGTAAAATTAACGCCATTCGTCAGTCACGCTTTTCTTCTTATTATGTTTCCCGTCATCTCTTCGTCTCTCTCTATCAATTTGTCGCTGTGAGAAAAGGTGATAAATGCAGCGGCGTCAAAGCCACCCAAATAAAAGAAAGGGACGCAGAGTTGCGGGGGGTTGGGAGGGGAGAGGGGAGACTACTTCTCCTTCTCAAAAAAGTAAAATTAGTGGAAAAAATTGAAAAAAAGGTGATTGATGACCTGGTTTCTCTGCCATCTGCAAACGCTGGTTTCTCAGTAATGCTGTGCATTATTTAATGACGAAGTTGTGACGGAAGAAAGAATGTCGATGGCTGATGTTTGGTCATTTCTTCGCTAATGAGGCGTAATGCGTTTGTGATGAGAAAGAGCGCCATTGGCATTAGTTTGAAAAAGATAAAAAAACATTTGCAAATTCTTTTAAGAAATACTTATGGCGTGAAAAACATTTACTATTCTACTCAATGATTTTTAATCTTGTCATTTAATATGCATCATTATTCTTTATACAAAATCAATTTTGGAATCATGTTTTTGTTATTACAAATCTTAAAACACGCATTACGGACAATATCATTTTAGAATCGCGATGTTGTCAGGTGCTGATGTACCTACATAAGTATTATAACACACCTGACCGAAATTGTATACCTACTTGGTCTACCAATTTTGATTGAGTTTTTTTTATCCTTTTCATTACAATCTCCCATTTATATTAAAGTCTTTAAAAAAATCATAAAATTATTTCAGTTCGTATCTTGCCGCTGCATTGTTATCGTTATGACTGTCATCGTTTTAATAATAACCTTGCAGTAAGGAGAAATACCTGTATTAATCATCAGCATAGGTCACGGTTTCTTTGATTCATATTTAACAAAAGAAATAAATTTATTTGTTGGTTTTGTTCGACCAAGTACTCCGGGCCTTTGAATGTCTAATGTAAGAGAGTTCTTGCGTAAGAATTTCAATTGTCTGTGGGCAGATTATCTGGTAAATTAATGATTTGTAAAGAAGAACGTGATGCCCTTTGTGCCTACAATTGATCATTTTTGATAACTTTTTTAATGCGTAAATGGATAAGATATGATTTAAATTATTTGATATTCATTTTTTAATGTAAGATGTAAATCATTAATATTGCATCGAAACATGCAAATAAAATTATCTCTTGTGTATTGAAGATTTTGTGGAAATTTCCTTTCAACTATCAACTTCTTAGAACTGTGCTGTGACTTTCCCATAAAAATAAAGAGAAAACACCAAAGAATTTGTTAGTTACGTTGAAATTAAGCAACCAACATCTTAAACATGTTAAGATTTCTTACATTTTTTTTGCCGTTTTCTTGGCCTGTGAATATATCTTTTTTTAAAATTATTATATTTCATAATTTTGACATTGCAATATTCAATTGCATTATCACGACCACTCTACCAGGCTCATGTCCGTACCATGGCAGTAGTATATGGGCCACATAACAATGTAATAATAATAATAAGAAATGCAGATACCAAAATAAAGCAATATTTAAAAAACAAATAACAAGTATTAACCATAATAAAATGAAACTAAATGATAAAATAGTCATTTCAAAGAAAATAGAAATTCAATGCTCGATAAATATTAAAAAAACAATATTAAAAAACACGCTAAAGTGTATTACATGACCTCCCCTGAAAGAAGTCAAAATCACAGAACTCATTACAACTTTCTCCCTCCTCTCAAAAAGACCCTCCACACAGCATCCCAGATGACATAGCCCCTGAGGGAAATTATTTTTCTCAGGGCCTCCTTTGTGGAGTTAATGTAAAAAAAAACTGTAAGAGCTCTCAAAAAATACTGAATAATACAAAAGATGTGTAATTTATTTTTAAACTTAAATCAGTGAGACTACGGCATCCCCAATTTGGATACGTTGTTAGGCCTAAGGTAGAGTGGAAGATACTCTCAGTATCGCCCTGGTGTAAGACCACTATTCAGAACTGAAACGTTGCTTGAAATGGCTTCTGCCGTGTTTGGTGACCAGATCTGAATAGCCAGGTACTTCCCCACCTTCCTCTTCCCTGTCTCCTTCCCCTCCCCACCACCTTCAGCCTCACAACATACCCCAATTGGGGATGCCATAGTCCCACTGGCTCCAGACGGGAGCAGTTGGGTCTCTTGTGCGGTGTTCATGTAAAAAAAAATAGTGGGGAGAGGAAGGAGATGGAAAGAGAAAGTACCTGGCTATTCAGATCTGGTCATTAATTATGGCTAATGCCATTTCAAGTAACGTTTCAAATCTGATTGGTAGTCTTACATCAGGGCAATATTGATAGTATATTCTATTCTGGAACGTGCGACAAATATACTATTTATTATTTTACATTGATAAATTGTGAAATATCACAAATCAATCAAATAAAATTTTCTTGCACACGCCTGGATTCGAACACGCGAGAGCCTTTCCCACCGATCACGGAGGTTGTCATGTGTATTTTATGCATATATTCCACTATTAGAATTACGTAATTCACAAAAATTCTTACGACAGGTTGTTTCAAAAAATTTGATGGATTCATCTAATATTTTATTTTATTCATCTAACTTTCACGTTCTATGCAAGTTCTAATAAAGTTCTGTGATAATTTTAGTTTTATACAGCAACTGGTCTTTAAAGATATAATAAAAGAACTTAAATAGAACTTACACGAACGTGATAATTAACTTCAAATATTTGATGAATTCGTCAAATTGTTTTAAACGACCTGTCCTTAGTCAATCTATCAAAGACTATGTTGGAAAAGGATTTCTAACATATTATTTCAGGTTAGTAAATTATTTTAGTGCTACCATTTTAAATAATTTCATATGTTTTAAATTTAGGCTAAAATTTAAAAATTTGGAAAAATGTGCCCGACACCTCCACCATCATTCCAGAAACATATTAAGTTAATGATGATTTATCATTTTTTCCGTTCTCACGCCAACAGCCAACAGCCAACATGCCAAATTCTCCGCATTCTTGAATGTAATGAGGTGACGGCGACAGTTTTACGTGAGAAAAAAAATGCTGTTAAACAAATTTTCTTAAATTAATCAGACCAATAATTTTCTCCTCATCATGTTTTTTTTCCTCTTTGGTTATTTGGTTTTCTTCGGTGTAGAAATATTATTCCCTTTTTAATAGGAAAAATTGAATGAATAATGATTCTGTATCGGGAAAATGGACTCAGGGTTTGTGGGAGGTAATTTTTCTGTCATGTAAGGTAAATAAAAATGAAAAAGAGTTGACTTCTTATTTAGTATATTTCAATACATAAGACAATGTGCTTATGGAACAGAACAAAGAAAAGAAAAACATTACCAAAAATGAATAGTTTACCATGGTGCCAAGATCTTAAAATAAATTATAACATCGTAAATACCTGGTGGACCTAAGATATAGCTAGACTAGGTTTTCACTTCAGGCTGAACCGCACGCCAAAACAAATCCCCAGCAAACAGGTACGGGAATACCGCCATCACAAGATTCGCAATCTCCTTCAAAAAAGGGAACGTGACATCTTTCAGAGTAGGAACATCGAACTTCCTCCAAGGTATGACTCAGCGTCGTCTCTGCGATATTGCCTGAAGGCCATGCATGAAAGGACCTCCATATAAGATGCCTATATCGTGGTCTTAATTCTTCCAAAGGGCCACAAATATATAGATCGAAATCCGGCCAATGCCAAGCAAAGCAATTGCGCGTTCAACTTTCAAAAGAAACTCCATCCCAGACAGCGGATGGATTTGATTCACGCGGAAAAAAGGCCATTCCTCGGCCGCGCGAGAATTATTCACGCAAGTGCCAAAACACACACTTTTTTATTAAAGAAATACGGATCTTCACATTTTACGATCCCGTAACATTAGATCTGACACACGGCACTATCTTCTATACCTCTCAAGGCTTTTATATCTCCATTATTTAAAACTTTAAAACCCAGCGGACCAATTTCACATCAGATGCCCCGGTCTGATGTGGAGGAAGTCGCCATAGACAAAAAAAACTTTTTACTCCCAAAAAAAAATTGCCAGTCTCCAAAAAAAAAAACCCATAGACAAAATAACAAAATAAGGCAAGAACTGCACTATTTACATAATATTTATGTGACAATTCATTGAAAAAGAAGATAATAATAATAATCTAAACGAAAATATGAAAGAGAACAAGATAGAGAAAAACAGAAAACTATAATGGTCGCCACTAGGATAATAACAATAAAAAGGGTAGTTGCCTATGATATGGAAAATAAATTAGTTGAAGATAATATTGTTTTACGCACCAGATTTAAATGTCCGGGTTAAATTTTCCCCACAGGAAAAACTAAACCCTTTCACACACTTCCCCAAATGATCATCTAGTCAACCCACGCTATGCAATTGCACTATATAAGTATTATAAATACAAAATAATACAAGAACAACATGTCAACCTACTAGAGACCAAATGGGAATATAATTCACCGACTCCAGATATTTTCATATCAGAGGGTTCGGCTCTGTGGCATTTCTAATTGAACCTATAAATCCTACTGATCCCTCAATATAAATATTTGAAATGTTAGATTGGCTATTATTACAGTTTGACAGGGAGGCGCAATGGCGGAATAAGTAAATGCACGTCCCAGATAGACGAGAGGTTCTGGGTTCGTGTCCCAGTTGCGACCATTATCTTTTTTTGTTTTTCTGTGTCTTGTTCTCTTTCATATTTTAGTTTAGATTATTATTATTATCTTTTTCTTCAATGATGTATTACATTGATGGAATAACCTTCAAAAGTTATAAAAACGAGTGTTTCTTATAAAAATTGAATAATGATTCGTTTGCTTCGTTCACCAAAAACGTTTCTAAGGCAAACAAAAATTTGTTAACAATTTAGTTTGTTTTTGTAGAGTCTGTAAATGAAGGTGTGTTCGGATATCACGCCGCTCGGAAACGTTCGGGTTTCCGAAGATTGACGAGCGGGCTCCCAGTACAAGAGAACAGCTGACGGGCCCCGCCGCTCTGAGACCCATTCTAGAAACCTTAGTAAACAGTCGCTACTATTGATATAAATACAATACTACTTGAATCCATTATATTTACCAATAAACCGAAGACATCGAACTTACGTTGTAATCCTTATTATTGTGGGCTAGTGAGCTACTAAACTAAAGAACACTACAGTTTTTATATGAATCTGGTACGAATAATTTAATTATTCCGCTTATAATAATTTATGTATGCATCAATTTGATATTCACCGATACATTGTCGTCATTTTATTTAAAATGCCAAAAGTTTTGTCGTTGTCAAAACAAAAATATTTCTTTGGATTTCTTCTAGAATCACATATTTTATTGCATTGTAGTTGTTTACCTTCCACTCCCAAAATCAAATTGATTGCTTTCTTTTTTGTTAACGTTTGATTATCGTAACAGAGATCGCATTCAAATCGATGTTTATGTTTGAGTAAAATCTCAGTTATCTATTTTATGTAAAACTGCACTTAGCTCACACGTTTGTACTATATTACCACATACCATGCATATGGTAAAAACTTCCGCATTTATAAGGTGAACCCACACACAATATAACAATTTAACATTGCGAGGCTATTTTGGTGTTCATTATTATTTAAAAAAAAAAAAAATTCGAGCTGTAATGCTCTTGACTCGCAATCCGAAGGTCGCGGGGTCGAATCCCAGCATGGCAAATAAATTTTATTTGATTAATTTGTGTTATTTCACAATTCATTCATTTAAAATAATGTATAGTATATTTGCGGCACGTTCCAGAGTATCGCCCTGGTGTAAGACCACCAATCAGAATTGAAACGTTGCTTTAAATGGCTTTAGCCCTGTTTGGTGACCAGATGTGAATAGCCAGGTACTACCCGACCTTCCGCTTCCCCATCTCCTTCCCCTCCCCACTACCTTCAGCCTCCGCGCCCCACGGTTTAACTTGGCAGCCACCTCTGGTCTGGAGCTCCACAATACCTGAAAAATCCCCTCGACTCTGTGCCAAAACGGGCGGTCTGTTTGATAGATTCTCCCATCTTGACAGACGAATTGCAATCTTCAGAGCACAGGCAAAAGGTGGGAATGCTATCCTTGTTCTACCGGTATTACAATGGAAGATGCTCCGAGGAACTAGCGTCATTGATCCCTTCGGCACCGGTGCATAGTCGGGAAACACGCCAAACGCGTACATATGTATACGCTTGACATCTGTCACTTGAGAATGGGTTGCTTCTTCGACTCGTTATTGTGTTTAACAGCTCGGCTGTGGAACGATTTGCCGGCCTCTGTGTTTCCTCCTTCCTACAACATGGGTCTCTTCAAGACCAATGTTCTTTCCTTCCTCTCCTCAAAAAGACCCTCCACATATCATCTCAGATGACAAAGGCCCTGAGGCCCTGTGGAGTTAATGTAAAAAAAGCCTCACAACGTACCCCAATTGGGAATTACATAGTCTCACTTACTCCAGACGGGAGCAGTTGGGACTCTGGAAAGATGTTATATTTTGTCTACAGATATTATGTTATGACTTGTTCTGGGCCTGTCCACGTGCACAAACTTAATATGCCCTTACTTGTGGTGAAATAATAAAAAAAAATAATAAAAGAAAATATGGGTAAATTGATAAAAAAAATATATTTTCTGATATTAAATAAGCGACACAAATTTTCTATCAAATTGATGTTTATTTTACTTCTAGGTCTAGGGATTTTCTGTTCATTGAACATAATGTTACATTTTAATGATTTATTAAAATGTCACTTCTGAATTATCATCATTGCTATCGATTGTTTCGCAAAACTGATTATGTGCTCAAATTAGAATGCAAGGAAAATCGACAACTTCTGAAAACAAATAAACGTATAAAAATGTTCGCTACAAAGTTGAAACCTAGTTGGTTTACTCTAAAAGAATTTATTTTCCAATATAATTATTATTTACCAAACCACGTAGGTATTTCTTCTCAGAATGAATATGTTTTGTAATGTAAGGTTCATTAAAACTTGTTTTGATGAGGATGTGAGTTTTATTAATTTCAAGCGATGAATCAGGTATTTTCCAACTCAGGCTATTTATAAATTTAATTATAGGTATTCAAGTTTCGGTAATGGTAACTCTGACTTTATTTTAATATAACATCTTCCTTGCATAAATGCTAATGAATCGAGGACGACGGTAGAATTTAAAGGAAGAAGTAAATCAAGTAATAAATCAATGAACGTTCTAAAGCCTCCAATCAGATTCTCATTTTCCACTTGATTGACTTTCTTTGAGTTATTCTTCTCACCCATTCATAGTCCTTCGTAGTAAAATCGTAAGCACCTTGACTCTGGATCCAGAGGTCAGCTGATCGAATAATGGCGTGAGCATTTTGGAATCTTTGTTAAATAATATCGTCACTCACATTATGACACCGCGTATCTCATTTTTACAAATTTTCAGGTTTTAAAAACCGTTTAGTTAAAAGTGTCAACTAACATTTTTCTTTCCCTTACAGAGATCAGTTATTTGGAGAAGTATTTTGTTTTCATTAAAAACAAATTGTTAGGTAACAAATGGTATTTTAAATTACATTTGCGGCGTAATACATAGGAGGGCTCACTAATCCACAGAGACGGAGGATGTGCAGCGGATGTCATCCATAGAATAGGTGTGGATGGATTAAATTCAGATCTCTAATAGGAATATTGTGTGATTCCAAAATGCCTATAAAACATAAAGGAATAATGTACCAGACTTTTGTATGACCCGCGATAATTTATAGCTCCGAATGCTGGACTATGTACAACTCATACTCTAGGCAACTCGAAACAGCAGAAATGCGAATGAAAAAAAAGAAGGTTGGCAGGAGTATCACTAAAAGATAAGATTAAAAGTTCACTCATTCGTGGTAGCCTGGGTGTCACAGACATAAAACAGTAAGCTGGAGGAACGACAGTTGAGATGGTATGGGCACATAAGACGGAGACCATCAGACCACACAGTGAAGTAGGCAATGTCTATGGAGCTTCATCGACAGTCATCCAGAGGAAGACCAAACTCCTGGATGACTCAATGCTCCAAAATACGTCAGAGAACCGGCCTGGATGAAGGCGATACTCAGAACAGAAGAAACTACAATCTGAGAACGAGAAGAGCCGACCCCAACAGCCTACCTAGGCAGTGAGTTGGGACAGTGCAAGGAAGAAGAAGAAGACATAAGAGAGGCTGAGAAATAATGAAGTAAGGGCAGTTTTTACTCAAGAAATGTATAATCATTTTTTTATCTTTTTTCAAATAATAAAACAAAAATAATTATAAAAGTATCAAAAATTTATTTTTCTTCATCCACAAATTTTATTATTATTATTATAAATAAAATTTTGTACAAACATTTACTGCAAATTACAAATAAATATCAATTATTTTGTTACCAAACTTTATATATAAGGAGCGTTCATGGGTTAAAATATGACATTCATAATCACAACGATTCAAACCATGGTGCATGTGAAGTTCTAAAAGAAATTTTAAAAAAAGTTATGCTGTTTTATAATGTGAACCCAGATACTCGTATATAGTATATTAGAACCCCATCGATCAAATATCAAATAAAACAATCTACATATATTATTAATACGCCAACGTTTGTCGTACACACTCGCTCCACGTGCCAGATACAAATAGAAGTGCTGCCATCTACAATATTCAAATAGAACTTTTAAACTCTTCACATTATAGTTTTTCCGCGGACACACCTGCTAGTCGTAATTATTACCCTTAGATTTATTCCCACGATGAACCACAATTCCCAACCGTAGCTATATTTGGGACCATATTGAAGTAGCTAGATATTCCTTTTTTTCTTTCACATTATCATTCCCACGTCAGTCGCATAACATTACCTAAAAGTGTGTTAAAGTTCACCTGGCTCTAGTCAGTTAGAATTCTGTCGGGGCACCTACCAAAATTTAACGGCGTGATGTTAAAAACAGTTAAATAATCAGATTTTTTTAACGTCTTTAATGGAAATATCAGGTTTGAGCTTGACACAATTTTACGGTAATCTCTCGGTGTATGAAATTACCTTTGTTCCAGCCGACACAGCAGAAATTGGTCATTTTTTCGAAATTTGCAATTATATTAATCCGTCAAAATTAATTGTGATTAGTTCGGATCACGCGAATCACACGTTTTATCGTGACCACACACGTAAATTACCTGTTAGTTTTAATCACGCCCGGATCTCTGAGACTTTCAGAACTAACTACGCCATTTTACACTTTGGTTTTGCCAATCGGACGAGTGGGCAGAAAATAGAAGTCTACTCGCGGTGAGGTCAGCAAAGTGAGCAAATGTCCGGTGATTTTATATTAATCAGTCAAAGTACTCATCGTATGAATGTTAAAGAATATGGTTGTCATGTTGCCCGTATGGGATTTTTGAATAGTTTGCTATATAGCACGTATGCCTACAACTAACTACGCTGCCGTAAGTCTTAAATAATTTGTCAGACTATATGTACTCTGAAGTATTTTGTCTGCACTGTGTAAAGAAATATTTTTGAAATATTCACATGAATAAAGATATATTTTTATTACTTTTTAACATTAGCTCCACACAAGAGGCCTCGGGGAAAATAATTTCCCTTAGGGCATAAGTGATCTTAGGGAAAGCTGTGTCGAGGGTCTTTTTAAGAAAGGGAAGGATAGGAAGTTCTGCAAAGGAAAAAGGTGTGAGAGGTTGGTAGGAATTTGGGGGGTTAGTGTGTACAGGAGTGACAGACGAATCTGGGGGTTAGTGTGTATAGGAGTGACGGACATATGAATCCATCCCTCCAACTGCGGTGCAAGGCGACGGGTCGAGAGAGTACGGCTGGAAAGGTCAAAAGGCCTCCCTCAACAAGTCCTCTCTCGATCCAGCCCGCCTTGGATGAGCAGACGCGTCCGTCGCCAAGACCTGGACAAATGTCACCCCATGAACTTACTCTTATTGCCATACATTTTGTATGTTTACAGCGTTATAATGGTAATGTTATCTGGTGTAGAGCTCTAAATACTGTGTATAATTAGGTACTGTGACCACAATCAAGCAATATTAAAGTTTGTTTGAAAAAACTCAAATTTTCGCATTCATTTGCGGTATTTATGTGAAAACCGCAAAAAATCTTTCCGGAGTCAGTGGAACATGCCATTTCCAAATGGGTTCTAAAAAGATATTTAACTCGTTAGCTCGAGATATAAATTTTTCCTGGGTGCGTCATTTAGTGTGATTAGACCGCTTAGTTACAGATACAATCAAACGTACCTAGCACTTAGTTCTTGTCTGATATATTGTATACTATTTTATTTAAAATGTTGTCATAATCAATTGAATCAGGAAACGGAAAATTTTGCATAAGGCGCACATCAAGCAAGACGTCAAGACATAATTCAGTTTATCCTCGTAGAGAATCGTAAGTTATGATTACCAAATTTAATGTAAATTTACAGAATTATAGCGCTGTAATGCCACAGCTATTCGCAACTCAAACCAAATTAATGCGTAGGCATGTGAAAATCGAGATCATTCGTTTAATTAATAGTTTTTTGCTCTCTCTGGTGAATATCAACTCTTATAATTAAATAACGTACAATTGTGAGTTTATACCACGTCAGCAAAATAGAAAAACAATCACTTCTTCTAATAGTGCAAAATTATTTTGTGGTAACATTTAAGTTCAAATTAATAAATAACGTTGTATTAACCACTTAATTATTTACAAAAACCGACATGTTTCGTCAGCAAAGCTGACTTCCTCAGGGTTTTGACAGAACTAATTTTAAAAATAGACATACATAGGTAATACAGAAAAATAATAGACATAAACAATAATAAAATTTGAAAGAAAATAATGTATAAGGAACGAGGGGCAATATAGAACAATTAAAAATTTAACAATTAAATTTTAACAATAAATTTTAACAATTAAATTTTTAATTGTTCTATATTGCCCCTCGTTCCTTATACATTATTTTCTTTCAAATTTTATTATTGTTTATGTCTATTATTTTTCTGTATTACCTATGTATGTCTATTTTTAAAATTAGTTCTGTCAAAACCCTGAGGAAGTCAGCTTTGCTGACGAAACATGTCGGTCTTTTTAAATAATTAAGTGGTTAATACAACGTTATTTATTAATTTGAAGAAAAACAATATTTCTTACAGCATGAGATAAGGGCAACAATGCAGGTATGAAGATTGTACGAGATTGTTCAGCCTCTCCTTGTCATCATCTGTTATCCAAGATAATATACGACCAGATTATATACCTACGCGCTCCACACGCTCTTCCAAAATCATATTCAAAGCGGATCAATGATCTTGCTTGAACCGACAATTAAATAATTGCGATAACGGTATATTATATAATTGATAGAATTAACAATGAAAGGGTTACCTACTTATATTTTTAATTTGACTATTTATTTTGAATTTGAATATATAATTTGCTTTAATTCGAATTTCGATTTAAACGACTTAATTTAATTTTACGCACCAGATTTAAATGTCCGGGTTAAATTTTCCCCCCAAAAAAAAAAAAAAAAAAAAAAAAAAGAAGGAAAAACTAAACCCTTTCATACACTTCCCCAAATGATCATCTAGTGAATCCACGTTATGCAATTGCACTATATAAGTATTATAAATACAAAACAATACAAGAACAACATGTCAACCTACTAGAGACCAAATGGGAATATAATTCACCGACTCCAGATATTTTCATATCAGAGGGTTCGGCTCTGTGGCATTTCTAATTGAACCTATAAATCCTACTGATCCCTCAATATAAATATTTAAAAAATCTTTTGTAATCCTACATGTATTTAAAATTACTGCTTTTTGCATTTTTATATACAAATTCTTTGACAAATCTAATATGCTTAAATTTTGAATCAGATTCCTAGGTATTATGCTAGTGGCCGAAATAACAAATGGTAATATTTTTATAGTCCGAGAATGCCAAATTCTTTTAATCTCATTTCCTAAATCTGTGTATTTTCTAATTTTTTCAGAAACAGTTTTTTGAATATTACATGAATTTGGAATAGCTACATCAATGATATAAGTTATTTTTTTTAATTTTGTCATGTAAAACTATATCAGGTCTATTATGACTAATTGTTCTGTCTGTTAGTATAGTTTTATCATAATATATTTTATAAAATTCATTTTCTATAAATGAATTTGGTTCATATTCATAATAAGGTACTATATTACGGCAGTCAATCAAGTTATGTTTAATTACCAAACTTTGGTGAATTATTTTTAAAACCTGATTGTGCCTAAATGTATACTCGGAAGGCGCTAATATAGAACATCCCGATATAATATGTTCTATAGTTTCGGGAAAAGCCAAACATTTTCAACATAAATCATCAATTTGATTTATATCTTTGATTATATGCTTTCTATAATTTTTAGTATTAATGACTCTATCTTGAATTGCAAGCATAAATCCTTCTATTTCTGCGCTCAACTCTCCAATACTCAACCATTTGTTTGACGAAAGTTTGTCAACATACGTTTGGTTGAGATAATTGAAGTGTTTTGCGTGAATAATTTTATTTGACCAGGAATCTAATAATTCCTGGTTAGTATTTATAAGAATGTTGGCATTCTCGTCATATAAATTTAAAGGTGTAATATTTCTATCTGCCTTGCAAATTATTTTGTGCATTTCTGAGCTATTAGCTTTCCTATGGAAAAAATTTCTAAGCATTTCTACCTGATTGTGTTTCAAAGATGTTATTTTGACTACACCTCTACCTCCTAAATTTCTAGGTAAATTAATTCGTTCTATAGCTGAATTTGGATGATGGCAATTAAATTTTGTTAACGTAGTTCTAATTAATCGTTCTAAACTATCTAAATCTGTATTGGACCATTTAATTATGCCAAATGAGTACGTTAGTAGAGGTATTGCCCAAGTATTTATTGCTTTTACTAAATTTTTAGCAGATAGATTGCATTTTAAAATTTTTCTGATCCTAGTTTGAAATTTAATCCTAATATCATTTTTAATACTAGTGTGATCTAATCTATTCGATTGCGGGTATCCTAAATATTTATAAACCTCATCCCCTTTCATACTTTGAATTTTGAAATTTCTAAATATACCCTCGTCTCCATCTACAATTTTGCCTAATAAATTTTTTTGTAAGTAATGATATTATTATTCTTTCAAAAATGGGCATTTTAAATTGCGAGCTGAGTAAATATAAAAAAAATGTTTTTGAAGAAGAAGACAACACTAATAATCTAAACGAAAATGTCAAAGAGCACAAAACACGAGAAAATAAAAAGATAACTCGCAACTGGCAACCCTGAACGTCTCGTCTTACCGGGACAAAAGCCTTACCAATTCGGCCACTGCTACCTTTTATTTAAATGCCATATTTGTCAATCTCATATTTCATTTTTTTAATCACCTTCAAAAGTTATAAAACGAGAGTTGTTCTAATCTATATATATATATAAATGAATCCCTGTTTCTCTTGGTCACGCCGTAACTTCAGAACGACTTTATCTATTTCATCGACCTCCGTAGTCCAGTGGCTAAGACTCTTGACTCACATTCCGGAGGTCGCGGGTTCGAACCCGGCATGCGCAAATAAATTTTATTTGATTAATTTGTGTTATTTCACAATTAATTCATTTAAAATAATATATAGTATATTTGCGGCATGTTCCAGAGTGGAAGATACTATTAGTATCGCCCTGGTGTAAGACCACCATTCAGAATTGAAACGTTGCTTGAAAATGGCTTTAGCCGTGTTTAGTGACCAGATCTGAATAGCCAGGTACTTCCCAACCTTCCTCTTCCCCACCTTCTTCCCTCCCCACTACCTTCAGCCTCACAACATACCCCAATTGGGGATGCCATAGTCTCACTGGCTCCAGACGGGAGCAGTTGAGATTCTTGTGCGGTATTCACTGTAAAAAAAAAAAAACAAAAAATCATCTTTTTTTATAAGTTTACTAATACTTTGTAGAACGTTCTTACGGAAAGAAAAATTAAAAAAATTGCGCAGAAAAAACTTAACGACTATTTTAACTTTGCACGTTTGACATTTTGCGCGTTTGATGAATGTGAATTTAGCAAGCAGCTGTTTTTTGTAACAAAAGAAATGTATATTATGAATTTTTTCCAAACCTGTTTGACCAAATTTGTTTGATTTGTATTATAACAACTGTTTGTACCAAATTTGTTTGATTTGTATTATAATGTACAAAAATGAATGTTTGTAATATATGAAAAATGAAAATTAAAGAAAAGCAATAGGTGGCACGTCAGCTGATTACTAACTAAATGCACTGGGACTGAATATATGGAACGCGTGAGGGGGCTGGCGGAACGGTGGAGCGTGGGAGGGGAGAGGGAAGGCGTGAATACTAGAAGGGGAACGCGGGAGGGGAAGGGGATGCGGGAGGAAACGGGACGCACGGGAAAGGACATGCAGGGTGAAATAATTTATTTATTTGTAAAAATTTATAAAATTATAAAATTCAAGTGTAGATTCCCCAAAGATTAATAAGTAATTAATACATTGTATTAATTAACTGTCATTCTAATAAGTCAGTAAAGTACGTGCAATGTTGTCCAATCTTTCTTCCCGATCTCCTCTTATTCGAGATAACATAATATTGTATTATGTACTGTCCGGTCTACTCTGCCAACCCAACACATTAAAATCTTGACTGTAAAATGCCATCATAAAAAGGGTAGAGTTTATATTAACTGTATAATACATATAGGTACATTTCCTTTTCAATTTTATCTGGAAAAAAGTAAAATAAAAACATGGATATGATGCTTTTAGCGTGACCAAGGATATTTCCCTCGGCAATGCGCCGCAGGGTTTAGGCAGGTCCGAGTATAATTTCGTATTAAATGTGACAGCTCAACATGGTAGCGGGATGATTGAATTTGAGATAAGGCTACCCCTTTGGCTTACGATTTAATCTCTGGGGGTATTTTTATTAAGTACAATATTATTTATTCCGATAATTTCCCCTAAAATCTACCAGAATCTTTAGATTAGTGTGATAGAAAGCTTAAACTTGTTATTGAAAAATGTTATAGAGCATAAACATAACTTTTACGGCTTGATGGTACGTATGGGAAAATTTCAGAATTCTTTTCAGTGCGGATATTTTTGAAAGTACGGTGCGTTGAAACATTTTACACATACGCAATAGCGTTTCATAGCCTCGTTCTATCGGAGGTTAAAAAGAGGAAAACATCCCTCACATGTATGAAAAAGTCCTTTGTTTGTATTTAAAAAAATTGAATTACATACATCAATGCAGCAGAGATTACCGATCGAATAATAATATCCAATTCGGCGATTTAGCCAGAAGAATAAAATAATGTCGTAGGCTACAAAAAATAGTTTTAAATAAGAAAATTACAATTTACGTAAGAAACTGTTCGTCTCTTAAATATTAAAAAGTAACATCTTCAGTAATTTTCTTATGAACAACTTAATACACGATAATCACAAAAACTGTTGATTCTTTCGAAATACCATTCCTTATAAATTCGTCAACAAATCTTGTATGTGCTGCGCACTCATTTCATCTAGAGGATTCCTGGTTTGCAGGTCTACCGCACTAGCGCTACTGGTAAGTTTTGAATGAACCTAAGAAGTATGACGGGAGGTCCCATAGGTGCTGAGGTCCACAGGGCAACGCCTGAGGCCCTAGACTGGCTCGCAGACCTAGATGTCCCCCTCTGACCCCCCACCATACGAAAGAAGAATAGGTGCTGATATTCATAACGCACATAAGGATTGATTCATTCACACATTTGATTCATTTCGGACTCGCTCTTGGGCAGTTCGAGTATTATTCGTACGGGTGGATTTTTTAGCATGGATTTTTAATGGCGCGCTAATTAAAGTTTGGTAGAATTACACTAAAAGTTTATGTTATTTACTTACGTTTTTTGTAGGAGTTCACTGCACAAACGCACTCAAATGAAAACTTCCACTACACATACGTATTTAAAGTTACGATCGTGGTCTAACTCTTCGCTGAACTGTAAAAAAAAATGTATTTATTTTTCATTATATGTAAAAAAAACTTCATTAACCGATCCATCACTTTACGAGGTGCCGCCCATTGCAACATAAAAATTAACGAATCATTAAAAGTGCAGGAGATTTTTTTTTACGGGTAACACTTTATCTGATTTTTTTTTCAATAAATCCAACAACTGCCATTAAAAAATCCACATTTTGCCTTTGCAATGGGGGAGTCTTCACTAACAGATGATTGAAACCGCGGTGCCTTGGTGGGATGCTTGTAACCACTCGGCCGCTATCAGGCCTTTAAAATAGATTTAAAGAATCACTTTGTCACCAAATTTTAAAAAATACCATATAAATAATATATTCCCTTACTTTCAAATTTATTTCATCCCTTATTCGAATATAAAAAAATACTGACATTATTTATCTTTAATATTGCCATCAGAAAAAAACTAGATTTAATTAACTTGTTTGATAAATTTGCCACTAAACAATACACCCACCCATACACAATTAATAAAAGGATACATTTAAGAAATATATTGTGAAGGTACCTACGTATAAACAATAGTATGGCAGTGAAATATTTTTTTTTTTTTTTGTTTAAAATCAATTTATTGTGACCAAACCCACATAAAACTGTTAACAACCAAGCAACAGAAGAATAAAATTGTATAGAGCTAAGATAGAAGTACTGGTTAAGTAGTTAGGTACTGTACTGTCCATACAAAACGGAAGTCATGAATTGAATTATTCGAATTTGGAATTCTGTCCCGCCCACCCTATTACGAACCGCGCAGCCTCCAGATAATAATTACATTGTTTTACAAAGTTGTTTATTAATTATCACGAAGCAACTTCTCTCCGTTGTAATGGAACTTTCTAGACAAAGAGGGACAATAAGCTCTTTGGAACAACCTGCCTTAGCGGCTCACAATGACGTAGTATTATTAAGAGGTTCCAAATAATGCTACGGAAATGACAAAAATGCTAAGGCAGGTTGTTCTAAGTGTCGTAATATAATATATTCAAACTGATTTCATTGTAATGTAATCAGTTTGAATATAATTGATTCAAACTCTTTTCATTACAACGTTTTTAGATTCACGAGTAGTAATGCCATTTTTTTTTAATGTTAATACCACGCAAGCAAGGGCGGATCCAGGGGTGGGGTCATGGGGGTCATGACCCCCTCCCCCCTGGGGGAAAAAAGACGGGACGATATAAGTATAGGTTGACGGCCGGCGTAGTCCAGCGGTAAGGCTCTTGACTCACACACCGAATTTATTTCACAATTTATTAATTTAAAATGATATATAGTATATTTGCGGTACGTTCCAGAGTGGAAGATACTCTCAGTATCGCCCTGGTGTAAGACCACCATTCAGAATTGAAACGTTGCTTAAAATGGCATTAGCCGTGTTTGGTGACCAGATCTGAATATCCAGGTACTTCTCCACCATCCTCTTCCCTATCTCCTTCCCCTCCCCACTACCTTCAGCCTCACAACATACCCCAATCGGGGATGCCATAGTCTAACTGGCTTCAGACGGGAGCAGTTGGTACTCTTGTGCGGTATTTATATAAAAAAAGGTAAGGAAGTACTCGGACCTGACTGTTCAGTTATTTTCACATAAAATGGCTAAAAAATACCAAAACTATGTCATGTAACTCATGTATGATTGAAACATACATAATCTGATTATTTTGATAAACAGTTAAGAAGTAGTCTGATTTAAAAAAGTGATATTGAAAAAGAATTATCTCTGTGGCAGAGGTAGGGTGGTAGAAATTCTAATTAAGCGGATTGGTGGAAGAGCATTCAGAATTCAAAAATTATTTGCTTTAACCGTGTTTAGTGACCAGATCTGAATAGCCGGGTGCTTCTCGACTTTGCTCCTCCCATGATTTTCACCTCCCTACTTCCTTCAGCCTCACATTTTTGAAATGGAGATTCCACAGCCTCGCTACCTCTGGAAGCAGTTCGATCTCTTGTGCGGTATTCACATAAAGGAATGGCTCTGGATTCAGGGGTCACAAATTCAGGGGATGCCGGAAATCATGAAGAATTTTATTTATAAAAAAATATGTTGAAATTAAAAACAAAGTACTTTTAAAAAATATTTAATAAGAAAATACGCCGTTAACACCAGCAAAGTTGGAAATACTATCTAGACCATAGGTTAGATGGGCAATAACGCCCCCCCCTTGGGGGCTTTTCAGACCTTCAGGGGGGCGGTAGAAGATCAAGAGAAAATTAGGGGGGCGTTTGAGACATTCAGGGAGGCGGTAGGAGATCCAGAGACACCCATCCCACCCCATCCTATCCCATTAGGGGCCATCCATAAATGACGTAACACATGTAAATATTTTCCCTAGAAAACGTAACCCCACCGTGGCATCCCATTACGCCCCGTTGTGGTATCCCGTTACGCCCCGCCCCCTTTGTTATGGCAAATGTAACCCTGTTGTTGTATCCCATTACGCCCCCTCCGTCGTGGGAGCCCGTTGTGGTCAACTGTTGTTTCAGATTCACGAGTTAGGGGGTGCTAGAAATAAAAATATACTTAAAGTAGGCGCTGGGCAAAAAAAGGTTGAGAATCTATTATCTAAACTCTCTAGAAAATTATTAAAATGATGTTTCAACGCCTGCAAAATGTTAAAAGAAACAAAAAAGCAGCTGTAAAAAGAAATTTTATGTCAAGTATCTAAGCAATTTATATATTAATGAAAAGATAGTCCGTGTACCTTGGGTAACTACCCCTTTGGCGACAAGGTTTTACATTTTTCCAAATTTAAGGGCTGTTAAACAGATCACTATCTAACTATCTGAGGGTCCCAATATTACGCTTTTCTTTTTGGCGAAGACAAAGTGGCTTTTATGACTATATTATTTCGCCAATTTTTCGGAGCCTACATCATAAAAAAGCTGATATTTTAAATCGAATGAATTTGATAGGTAATATATTTCGGTTTTGCCTGGGAAATGTATTCTTAAATATTTTCTTCCTTAAATTCTCCGATATTTTTCATCGGCGTGTATTATATTTTTTAGTATGGTAATGAAATAACAGTAGCGCTTTCACTGGAAGATGTGGCACGACCAAAAAATTTAAAATATGGATTTCGAGGGTCGGCAAAACAGCTGAACAGTAACGATGTTTGTTGTTGAACTTTGGAATAAAACAGTAGATTTGAATATAAGTTGTTATAGTCAATCCTTGAAGCTCCGGCGCTCCTAGGTTTGACTAGTCAATTTTCAGGTCTGACTTGAAGTCTTAGTCAAGAAGTCTTTGGTCAAACCTAGGATAAACCAGTCATTCCGCGAAGAGACTGCATATCGACCTTTGACTATGACATATATATCAAACCACGCCCCCCGCCCGCCAGCACGCCTGCCACAAACAGACAATCAACTTTAAAAGTGACCATCCAAACCAACGTTATTAATGTACTCGTATTGTATTACATTAGATATGATTTTAGATTTTCACGGCCAAAAGTATTTTTGTTGTTTGTTTTTGGGGTGTTATGCCGTGTTACGCTACCTCCTTCTTTAGCCAACGTTTCGGACAGCGTTACAGTGTCCATCATCAGGGCAGATGTTATGTGTACATCTGCCCTGATGATGGCCACTGTAACGCTGCCCGAAACGTTGGCTAAAGAGGGAGGTAGCGTAACACGGCATAACACCCCAAAAATAAACAACAAAAAAATATATTACATTACTTTATTAGATTCAATGGACAAATGCGTGTAAGCTAAAACAAGAAATTTGTAGATGGATCCGGGTCTTAAAGAGACCAAATAAAATAAATATTCTTATCTTACACCACGTACACATAATTTTATTTAAAAAAATGCATGAATACGTGTCTGAAAAAGTATTGTACAAAACAACAAAATTATTAACAAATATTTCGCTCTTATCTCCCGAGCAGACCCGTCCTGAGCTGAAAAATAACCTTTTTCATTAACAGGTTTCGTAAGTACCCATTCCATCTAGCTGATTTATTATTCATGGGCGTCGCTCTCCACTCAAATCACTATAATAATTTGTCACTCATCGATTAGTCATTTTTACATTAAATTATTCATTCCCACTCCGGATCCCGGAACCATTAATTCCCGCTCAGTAACACGACTGAACAGAATTCTGTAGGAATTCTTCTCAGCGGGATATGGCCAAGTAGAATGGAAAAATTGCGAGTGAATACCACCCGAGATTCTTAGATTATAACAAAGATTTTCGATGAGATCGTACAAAAGAGTTGTACTCTTAAAGCAACTCGACAGATTCGAAATTGTGATTGTATACATATCTGGAGGCTAATGATACTTTCTCCGAAAACGAAAATGTTACTAATGCCATTTTTGCTATGTTTATGGAAATGCCACTACGTTTAAAACTTTAAATATTTTGAGAGGTAGTTACCCAAATAGTTAAAATCTAAGATTTTCAACTACAAAATAACATGAACTAATGTTTTGTCAATTGATGCATAATAATCAATATGACAAAAGCATCTCAGGTACAGAACCTATAATTATTAACGTACCAACATTTTTCACAATGTAGATCTGTTCTTCCACTTTTTTATAGTTAAATTTTCAAAATTTCTTCAATACTGGAATAAAACTGTAGATTTAAACAAAAATCAAATCCTCGCCGCTCGCCAAGGAGACTTTTTTTATACAAATATATTGATTAGTTTTTTTTATCTTCAAATAACGATAATGTTAAAATTCGTTAAAAGTAGACAATCAAAATCTGATGGATTTCACAAGATCAACCAGTATATACAGGGTGTTAAGGGACTTATTTGACTTACTTTAACCAGTGATTCCTGACATTATTTGGAGTAAAAAATGTAAATGAAATTTTGGTCTCCGGTGACTTTATTTGACGAATTTTTTTTTTTTCAAATTTTTTTTCTTCAAAATGAAACAAAAAAAATTCTTCCGCATGTCATCACTGGTCAATCAGCCGGGTGTCCGAAGAACCCCTTACCCCACCTCCAACTGTTCAACAACTACCATTTTTTATGTTTTTGTAGAAAAAAAAAAACCTCAAAAATGTCACCGGAGACCAAAATTTCATTAACATTTTTTACTCCAAATAATGTCAGCAATCACTGGTTAAAGTAAGTCAAGTACGTCCCTTAACACCCTGTATTCAGATCAATACAATGTTCATACTCTCAATTGTTCGATATTTAAAACAAATTTGGATAACATATTATTATTTGGATAGCATATTATACAATGTATTGACAGAGTATGGTTGCCAATAAAGCACTGTTGAGTTAACGAAAGATTCCGATTTTCAAATCCCTCGAAATATTTAAAAATAATAAATTCAAAGACCGGAAAGACACCTAAAAAACACACTAAGAATTCACCACTTCACGTTCTTATTATTCTAAATCTCAACTCTGGGCAAGACCGTGTAAGAATCTGTGAGTCGATTACCTACACTTCTACACTTTATGCAATAGGCCACTTGCATCACATTTTTTCCGGTTTAGGCAAATATTCTAAGACATTCTGTATTTTTTTTTAATCGTATTTTTGAAACCCTGGCGATTTTTTGAAAATTTCAATCCGAAAACTCAGACCATTTTTTATAACCCGGAAAGACGGGACATATTTTTATAGGTGCAAAAAAACGATAATTACGTAGCCGAAAGTCATTTTAATAAAAGAACGTTTTCCACAAGAAAGGGCACAGGAGAATAACGAGGCGTACCAAAAATATTACATCTCATAAATATTTTTTTCCTTGATCCATCTTATCGATCATAAATCATTATAATGTTCAACGTCTATATTACTAAATTCAATGTAATATACTTGCACTTGTAAATTATAATAATAATAATAAGAGTATTATTAAATTTGATTTTGTTAAAATCAGCACCACTTCCATTATACCTCTAAAACACGTACAGACATTGTAAAATGTACGGGGTTCTCTTCATAACATCTGTCAAAAAGTCAAACCAAATGATAAGTTCGCAGAGAACAAACAATAAATCTAATGAACCTTAAATGTCAAATTCAAAAATTCGCCTGAAATCTAGTGTTGCCATATAAAAAAAAAAAAATCAGTGTGGAATTTTACAAAATTAATAGGAACATTTTCGGAGACGGGACATTTTCATGTAGTGACGTCACGGGCCCAAAATAATGGATTTATTTATTTAAAAAAAAAAAAAAACCGATAATTTCTAAAAAATTTTACTAACATTTTCGTAATCTTAGTAAAAAAAATCTATCCACACGATTTTTTCCAAGTGGTTATGAAATCCATGCAAGTGGCCGACATTTTCTATAGGTAGGCAGTAGGTAATTACCGCTTCCTGTCACTCTCTACTAAACTTGTAAAACTACAGCCAGACCAACTGGTCTAATAAAAAAATCGTTGTCATTATAAAGTCGTTCTCATTTATAAACCCAAATAAAAACTAACAACGTGACCTTTGGCAGCAATCACACGTCCATTACTACATTGTTATGAAGCTACATACAATGAATGCTTTCTCCCCCAGCGACTAGAACGCCAAATTGTCCTGGTTAAACCCGGACGTGTCTTTTTGCAAATTGGACTATTCTCCTTCGGGCCGGACAGCGTCTTCTCTACTTAATCCCCGCAGGCGAATGACTCGCGATTTTTTAAGGTTCTATTATATAGTTAGCTCAGTTTTTTCTGCTCGTCTGTTGCGTCACTCCGGACAAATTGGTAAATATGTACACGTGAATGGGTGATTCTAATAGAGTCTTCGAGAATAATTTTTATTTTTGTAGGCCATTAGTGATGGGATATTAAGAATATATGATTATTATTTTTCTGCGATTGAGTCAGATGATTAAATTAGATTTCAATTACTCTGAGACGCGGAACCAAAATGGGCCTCAGTTTTCATGGTAATAATTATTAACGCGTTTTATTATATTCTGCTGCTAGCTTGATTATCCGTTTTCAAGATCACTGTGGTAATTTGAAGTAAACGAAAAGCCGACCATCTTTTTTTAACTGTCAATTGATATTTGATATTTTACAATTGATATTTTAATGTAACAAACAACATTTTGGAAAAGACCTTGTCAAAATGATAATTGTTTTGGTGACCTAGAATACGTACATTAAAGCCTTGCAAATATCATAACACAAGAGTTAACGTTTTTTAATAGTTAATATTTCATATTTTCCGTGTCGGAAGTTTTACACGTAGCAAAGTTGAAATCTTTTCTTGTTGTCTGAAAATGAATGAATTTATTTTTTTCTAATCACAGATTTCTCTTGACAGTAATTTGATTCTGTTAGTGTGGATATCATACAAATATTGCAGCCTTTATACATCGTTAAAGAGAGAATCTGAGAGATGAGCCAGTCTGTTTAATGACATGGTTTCATGTAGGTACGCGGTGAATGCCGTTTAATTTTTAAAATAATTACGTTAATTAATATTGTGCACTTGCCAGGAGTGCAGGTATTCGTTGCTGGTAAAGTCATAATTACATTTTATGTTACATACAATGTGATTAATGTGTATAGTAAAAATGTTCCCCTTTCTAACTGCAAGTGATTTTATAAGTGCCCTTGGGGCCAAGTCTCTATCTTTTATTAATGTTTATTAACGTCTGTTAGCGCATTAATTACGTCACAAACACGTATTTTGACCTTAACGCTATTTTTTGTAGTCTCTATTAATTCGTAATGCGGAATTTATGGTTACTTAACAGTTTAAAAAAAAATGGTTAGCTAACGGGCGACGCCTGTTAACGCCCCTGTATTTTGACAGTTCTCCTTAACTTTTGTAGTCTATACCACGGAATGTCATAAATTTTGCTGTTTACTAACGTTGAATTTCACGTCAAGCTAAAAGGGCCGATCGACCTCCCGTTTGGTAACAGGGGAACATTTAGAAGTGTCGCATTGCCGAAAGGCATACTTTTCAAAGTTGATTAATTCGAATTTAGTTCTTTAAAAAGTAAGTAATATAATTTACTGTGAATTAAACGATACCTCAACGAAATATTTACCTAACCTCCAAACTTTTAGGCACATAAACGAAGTGTATTAATCATTTATGAAAAATACACTTCGTTTCAACAATTACTACAAGAAATCACTATTTATATCCAAAAATAGGTTTTAGGTTCTTCGTTTGAGTTATTTGTGCGTATTTAGATTAAAGTGAAACTTTCGAAAACGTCAAATGTCAAATGCAGTGAAGAGATCGTTTTTTTGAGGAAACTCTAATAAAAATAGATTTTTGATGCAAATTTCACTTTTCCCGACGTAAATAGTTGCTTCTTGTAGGTAGTGAGGAAGATGGAAGAGGTAAACTTAAAACTGCTTATTAAAACTTCAAAATCCGTAATGCGTGTCGTAGAATTTGAAGCAAGATGCGATGCAATGCGTCAGAAATTCATAGACAATTTACATTTTTGCATAGAGTTTCATGTTTCGTAACTGCCGACGCCGAAAATAAACAGATCGTTATCAGAATAGTTCCTGACTACCACTCTTAGCTTTTTGCGACAACTTTGCTCAAATCACCAAGTTAAGTAACAGGCTGTTAGTAAACAATAAAAGATAGAGACTTGGCCCCCTTGAGATGATGAGATTTCGGTGATACCTACTGTAAATAATTTATAAACTTTTTATCGTTCATTAAAAATGTGATAATATTGACCAGAATTTAATTGTTTGGTTTATGTTATATGACGCAATCAATCCTTCCAACGTAAAGTGTTAATTTTATTTTGGAATTTCAATGGAAGTTTTATTTAAATGGAGTGATAAGCACACCTTGATGGGCGTTGATAATCTAAGCATATCTCTACTGTACGTATGGCCAACGTAATGACAATAATTATAGGTTGGCCTGAGTATGTTCGGAATACATTATCTGAAAACATGTATGTAGGTGCAACTTTTAAAATATTGTCGGCTAATCACTATTCAGTTTGGTAAGCAGTGCGTAGGACACAGAATATAATATTTATTTTATTGATAAGGTAATGATAGGGCAGAGGTAGCCTTGAGCTATGGCTTTGCTGGAAAATTAACTGAACGTGAAAAAACCTGATCATCAAAGCATGAAAGCAATTCATTCACACAAACTTGTATCAACATTTACCTAAATTAACAATGAAAAATTAAAATCCCTCAAATCGACTATTGGAGAATTAGTATCGAAACAAATAATTTACGTAAACACGTATGAGAGTGGAAGCAATTAGAAAGGTTTTAATTCAGCACTTTGTGAACGATGGATTGTGATAATAAGTTTCTCAGTTTGAGCTAATAATGCATATATGTATAATGCGATCAAATATCGATTTCAGAAATTCAATGGTGAATTTATTTAATAATGAAAGTTGACTGCAGTCAGTTCGAATTATAACAAAAAAGTTATTTTTTTAGACTTTTAGAAAAATAAGGCTTATTCGATGATATTTTGAAATGCTGTTGAAAACTAATACGAAAAATATGAAAATGTCTAATGATGTTGCTCTCTCTGCCATAAGATATAACATGAACCGTATTAAAATCACAGAAAGTAACAACTTTCGAGTAACCCACGAAGCCTGTCGATTGCCACTTGACACTACAACTCCTCGGAACCTCTCTAAAGCCTTATTCGCCAATTAGTCGGGTATCTCTGCCACGTCACCAGGCCCTCCATACTTCTATTATACGTTGCCTTCTCCCCCGTCCCCTTCTCAATATGCCACCAACACCCCGTCTCTCTGCTACAGCCTCCACCGCCGGGCCAACCCCCTTCGGGCGCTAATTAAGGTGATGCAAACAAAAACCCAATCATGAAAACCTCCAACCAACTTTACATTCAACTCTACAAGCGGAATCTACCTCCCAGTGTTGGCGGTACAATGATTAAGCCTTGAATACAACAAAGAATTTCAACGTATTTATGATAGCACCCCCAGTAAATAAAACAAAAATTATGTGCATTTTTTATTTAGCTTTTGTTTAGTATTAAAGTAATGATGCCTTGAAATAAAACAATGAACCCCAGTGTTATTTACGATGGCACCCACATTGATACAAAATTATAAATCAAATTAAGCATCTACGTTATTTATCTGCAATTGAGTTGACTGTTATTTATTTTTTCTGTTTTGGATCTTTTACACCTAATTGATATATCGAACCAACATTAGAATCGTCCAAATTTGCAAATTTCTACGATGCATCCTGGTTATGGATTTTTGATTTAAGAAATACCCAGTAGTTTTATGTCTAGTGGATTTGAATAATTATATTATTTATAAACTAAAAAATCCAATGAACAACCTAGTTTCCACTATTTGCCATTTAATATTTAGATCTTAATTAGGACAATATAAACTGTAGGCGTATGATTTCCCCTGTCATTATGTTGTGTAATTATATGTTAAGATAATCCCTTGGCTGAGCACATACACAAGTCTCCGTTTGAATCGATATTAAGAACTATGAGATCAACTCCCGTATAGGTTGATCATTGCACTGGTTCCAACAGACTTCTTTAACTTTAATATTGAATGCTCTGAGAGACCACTGTGGACTATTGCACAGCACTTAACAGACTGATTGTTCCGCACGTATGTAATTTTGGCACCACGGGTAATATTGTCAACCACGATAGATTTTGAAAGTAGGTAGGATAAAGAAAGATGTCCATATATATAGTTGCGTTAACATAAACCAATATTGATTACCTGATTGTTACCTGAAATCACCATTTCATATGAATTATTAACATATTTTTACGACAGCTATGGAACTATAAATCTGTGATTCAAAATCCATTATAGTATATTTCTGCGTTGTGATTTGAACCTACCACCACCTGAATTAAAGTAAAATTCGAAGATAAAAACGCTATAAACGGCAAGTTCCAATGAGTTAAAAACGTGTATTTTATGTCTCAATATGTGTATATTAAATATAATTCAAAAAAATACTAATACAAATTACAAAACAGCCAGCTGAAAATCTTCTCAAACACTGTGCTATTTTTTCCTTCTTCGGAACTAATTTAGCCCATAATTTCTTCAACCTGTTAAGGCTCGATGCATTTTTATCCACTGCACTGCGCACTCAGCGCTTTGAGCAAAATTCATCACGTTAGCGAGGAGGTGCTCACGGGGCTTCGGCTACTTCCAATTCCGGTCCGCATCAGCGCCGGAAGGGCGGCCATATTGACGTCGCTCGTCCATACTCCGTGCGGGCGCCGCGACGCTACCTACTGTAGCTACGAGCACCAGCTACCACCTACTACCTACTCGCTACGTGTACGAGGGAGGATCTTAATGAACTGTTGAAGCCTTTTGTCGCACATCGCACTTAGGGTGAAAAAAACTGTCTGAGTATCTGTATACTGCGATCAGGATAATGAGAAACTAAATCAGAAGATGAGATAGATTATCTCAAGACAAGAAAAAGCTTAGGTCATCATAATCATCTTCTTCCCCTTATCCTATTCGGGTCGGGGACCCATTGCATCGACAAGGCTCCTCCATATGTCCCTGTCTTGTGCTGATTGTTCGGCCCCTGTCCATGATGTTTCCTACATATTTTTTTGTGACGAGAGTTATCATGATTTTACACACTTTAGAAAGGTTTTTGCTTATGAAGTACCAAATTTTAAAAACGTTTTTACGAAACCTGTATAGAAATGTCTAAACACTAAACAAAAACTAACATTAAAAAATGTGTGTGGTGATAAATATTTTTACTTTGATCGTTTCACCAGTCATTCTTATAATTTCTTTGAAGGACTGAACATTAACGAAAATGTAGTTAGGCATCAGTGTTTGTTTTAATAAGTTGTTTGCTAACGCATTTTACTTTGTTAGGCAAATGTACTTTTCCATTCAATGTTTATATTATGCTGTAAGGGTCGACCGAGATCTCGGTCTCGGTCTCGGTCTCGGCATTCTCGGCTACAAATTCTACCGAGAACTCTGTCTCGGTTCTCGGCGAAAAATCGCCGAGATTCTCGGCCATAACCGAGACCGTTGTAAGTAGGTACGGTATAGGATAATGGGATTCAAATCTACCGCACGCGTTCACATTTGTCACTTGGTGTCAGTGCGTGAGAGAGCTGTCGATTGTGATTGGTCGGCTGGCAGCGAGGCGGGTTTTACTTATAACCATAATGATAATATCTAGACGCCTTCCACGCCGAAACGCAAATTATTTGCAATTCCCTCGATAGAAAAAAAATCGCAAAGTATGCTCCAAAAATTATTTTAAAAACGTTTGCTTCAGTTAATTTACAAGTTATAATTGTGAAAAAAATTCACAATGTTTCTTTAAATGATGTCGTGTTTTATTATATATTTTCGATTTTATCGCTTTAAATATTAGCGCGCTCCTCTAACATTCCTAATTACATATTTCTCCATCTTCTTCTTTTTGAGCGCGGATGCGGCGCCTTAAAACAAATTATTATTGCATTCTTAAATATACTATATTATGCCAAAATAGCGCATTTTCATTTTTTTTCTCAATTTATCTATTCTCGGTCTCGGCTCTCGGTCTCGGCCGAGATTTTAATTTATTCTCGGTCTCGGTCTCGGTCTCGGCCGAGAACGAAAAACATGTCTCGGTCGACCCTTATTATGCTGCACTGCTAATAAATCAACCGGCAACAGTGCATTTTTCGGGCGGCCTTTTCGGTCTACCGATGCCCTTGCAATAACATCAGTCTAATCTCCCGAAACTTATAATAAACTCACCCGGAATCGGCAATAAAATAAGTCAGGAGAGTATTAACGGCGAAACAAATCGACTTCTACCCTTTCCTGGCAGTCGAATACAAGCGAGCTCTTTATACATTATGTATTACCTCACCCAGTTTAAAGGATTGTTGTGTCGATAATGCAGAGTGTCGTGTTACCGACTGCACGTCAATGCAGTTCCGCGTTTGTCTATTTCTGTTTGAGGTCGAGCTTTGAATGCATTTTATTCTCAATTGCTTAGAGAAAATGGCACAAACATGACACTATTAACTACAGCCTTTACTGGGAAATACCTCACAACAAAAAGGATTAGATTGTATGTTTGATTATTGATGTGATGTTAAATACGATTTGTTCCAACTTTACATTACAATAAAAAACTATGGAAAGGAAATAAGAAACCGAAACTGGATTGAACCGATTCATAACCCGAAAAGACAATATTTCACTCGTCGCATTATCGTAATAACAATTTTGAAATTGCTAGCGAAGTTTTTACAATTTGTATAAATATTTCGTAATATAATATGACATGGTTTAATTAAAGCCCGTGAGTGACTACTCCTTTTAAGGTAGAAAAGAAAAAAAAATATCATTTTATTAAAATTTATTTTACACACAGAAAAAAATTATAAACGTTTGTTAAAAATATTTCAAAATCTTCAGAATTTGCAAGAATGATATGTATTAAAAAAATTACCACGTGTTTTAGGAGCGCACATATTATAAATCAATATTAAAACTGTGGTTATTTTATAATCATAACATTCATAACGTCTACCTACGCACTTGTAAAAGGCCTCGAGCAAATGTGAAATATAACATATCTCTCAAATTTTTCTTTGATTAATATTGTTTTGTTTAATTATGCTTTATGAGCTTTAATTTCAAGTCAAAATCTTTCAAAAATATCATCGCTAACCTCGTATTATTATAATGCTAATAGATACATTGAAGTTATCTATCCTTACACGTGGAATTAAAATTAACCCTTCGAATAATAAGAAAATAATTTTCTGTCAACTTTTGCCTGTCAAGGTTTGCGCTCAAAATTCCTGGTTCTTCCCATGCATTTTAAATGTTCCTATTTATTGGGTTTTTTTAACGCTTTTGCAAAAATAAAAATTGTTCTAAATTTTAGATAAAATAATCTTTCCGATATGTTTATTAGAAATCAACATTTTTGTTTCTAAATATTAAAATTTTAATATTTTTTTTTTTTTTTTTTCAAAATCAAAAAATATTTATTGTAAAATGAAAATTACAAAAGGTGTAGCTTATGGGTAGACCCCATTTCTTCCAGCTAACCACATTTATTTAATTACAATGTTTATACAATATTCTTTGTTTTATTATAATTACAATGTTGGAAATGTAAATTGACTAAAAAATGCATACCTGCGAATATTTGAATTAAAGTAATTAAAATAGAATAAACGTCAAATTTTAAATTCATATTCCTTTTCTACACAAAAATTGTAATAAAACTTGTCACCTCACTTTTTATCACTTTCATACAATTTTATTTTAAAATTAAATGTGGTTTACGTCACAAATAGGCGCAAAATTAAACCGTCACTTTTGATCAGGTTTGTAAAATATCTGATCAACCTAGCTCATATAATTCTAAAACAATGAGAAGCATTATTTCTTTCCGTTTCTAACATAAAAAAAATCACAAATATTCGCATTACAGAAAGAGAGATATCTAACTTTTAATAATGCACGGTCGCTCTGGGACAATCTGGGTCTCCTGTTATTATAACGGCATATGATGTTTTGGGACAACTTGGGTCTTCTGTGATTAAACGGGTTTTAACCGTGAAATAAAATAACGTTAATATGAAGCAACTTGAAACGTTTTTGCTGTAGACAGTATAGAACGTAGGTTCTCAACCTTATTTTGCCCACCGCCCACATTGAGAATATATTTTTTCTAGGGCCTCCCAATTTTTTTTTTTACTTATTGGGAGGGCTCAACTGTCACGGAATCAATAATTCGATTAAAAATATATAAAATTATTTGTAACACCTTTAGTTAAAAAGACAATTCTTTCGTATTTTAAGTACCGGGTTGTTACATCCTTCCTTCTTCATTCATGATATTGGCTCAATTCTTAATAATAATAATACACGTAAGATGATAATATTTTAAAATGAAAATTTTATATTATCCAATTTAATGTAGATCTGAATGTAATGGAATCTTTCAGTACAATTTTCATTCACTTCCCGAGCTACTGAAATATGTGAATTTTTGCATACGTGATAAAAATTATTACAATACCTACTCGTACAATAACAAAAATTAACCGATATTAAAGTTTACTTTGCTTTATTATTAGTACGTGATTAGTGCGTTTTTTTTTCTTTTTTGAACGTATTTTTTTTACCTGCCCACGCTCTCACTGAAAGCAAATTAGGGGGCGTTGAGATGGCTCCACGCCCCCCCCCCTCCCCCACGCTGGGTCCTGTACTGCCCCCCTGAAAGTCTCAAACGCCCATAAGGGAGCGTTATCGCCCACGTTGATGACCTATGCTATAGACGTTATAAGGTTTTGGGTTAAATATTGTTTTTCTAATAAGGTCATGGCATTTTTCTCCTTCACATAAAGCTCATTTTTTGCAAAGAACCATGACAACCATTGTATAATGTGGGTGGGAATTTATTTTGTTTATTTTCTTCATCGTATTTCGTAAATTGAAGCATTTGTTTCCCCTAGAAAATTATTGCAATCAACTTCCCATGCTTACTTTCTGAAATAAAATTTAAAAAAATTTTTTTGGACGTCAGTGTTTTATTAAATACAAAAGACCAGATGTTTTACAGAAGTTAAACAAATTATCAAATTTCAAAGATAATTTTCAAGATTTTTTCTATTTAAGTTTTGTTATTATGACATTGTGGACTAATGGTTTCACAAAACTTGATATGAGCCTAAAACAATCCAAAAACTGCCCCAAGTTTATATTAAGTTGCAATCTGACCATTTTACGTGCCGCTAAAATAATGCTCATTTTAGGCCATCCGCTCCAATGACGTTATATAAAATAAATAGACTCGTTATAGTCTCACATACTCACAATATAATGTGGAAAGTAAGGAACACTCTTTTGTTTTCAGCGATTTTCAATAATTTCTCAATTCAAAAGTTTATTCCTGTGTGATAAAGATAGACAATCAAATAATGTGTATGTATGAATGGCACGGATACATTAGCGGGCGGCGTATTAATTTCTTCGCTGAATACTGCTTTCACATCACGGGTGTGACTGAGATAACAAGATACTCTCACTCGGTTACACTACGCACAGGGGAGGGTAAAGGCGGGTAAAACAAGACACACGGGCAAATATTTTTTATTATAATTATATGAGTTATCATTAGTAATACAATATTGGTACTATTATAGTAGTATTGTTAAAAACATATTTTATTATACAGTACAGGTCATAGGTTCAAATGAGTATACAAATCTATTTACAATTTTCATCAACGACATTATAAAACGCTTTCCTTTGACCGTGGTATGTAAATCGTCTTTATTGAAATGAACTGAACATATTGTGCTGTAAAGCGAAGGTGTCCAATCATGTTCGCATCTTTGAATGCGAACAACAGTGGTCCATTTCTGTCGTCGTAGTTGATCACGGGGAAACCTAAAATTCATATTTGATAAGTCATAATAAATTTATATTGAATTAATTGTCATTTTACGTTTATAAAGTCACAGCGCAAATTATAATTATTAATAGAGCTTAACTACAACTAGCGTGTTTACGTATATTAAATTATAGTGTCTTGTCATTATCAGCAAGGAAGCTCGGTTCGAGCGTTATGAGTTATGACAATTCAAACATAATTAAATTAATTAACGATTTACCCTGTGTACGTTTTACCCCATCTTTCCCAATAGAAGAAAACTTGTGCGGGACGCTGTGTGAACCGACCTACTGTTAGCAGGTTGTCTTTGTTATGCTCGTTACTTTTTGATGCAACGTTCTCTGTCTCGTAATGACGTGTAAAACCGCGAGCGGGAAACATGAAAATTTATTGTAATATTTATAATAATCGATAATATTAAGTAATTTGCGTGTACTTACAAATGAAGTGTTATTCCTTCGCCTTTACTATTATTTGCAGTGTAATTGAAACATTTTCTCATCACACAGGAGGGCATTTTGACACTTTTTAAAATGCAATCTACTTACTGGTAAGTACTGGTAAGACGCAACCTTACTCGACGCGTAGCAGTTTAGTACTAAAGTACTAGATATCGAGACCGGTACAATTGTCTTGCGATTGTCTTCCCACTTTGAGATTTCTACCCCTCGTCTAATATAGTATGTAACGTCATTGATCCGCTCATGGACAAACTGAAAAAAAACAGTTGGCGACGAAAACGCTATCCACAGGAAAGGAACTTATGAATTTCATTGGCGGTCCGCACACCAGTTAAAACCAGTTGTAAAGGGCGACGCGCTGACTTGCAGTGCCGTTATCACGGCAACTTGTCAACAAGGCAACTGAAACGCTACGGCCGTGGTGATTAGCAGTGCTGGTCGCCGCGGCCGTCGCGTTTCAGTTACCCCGTTGACAGGTTGCCACGGTAGCGGCTCACGACCTATTAAGTTTTCGAGTAATTTGCGATATGTCAAATCAGAAAAAATATCGATTTTTTTTCAGGAGGTTGATAAATTGAGGTGTGCCATGAATTGAGTTGCCAACCAGTTTTCGGTTTCTCCGTGAGCGAAGGCCATTACTTAATTTTAAAATGATATTTGTTATTTATTTATTATGAGAAATTCTGACTAGCGGCATACCGCGTGAGTGATTTTAGTGTTGTTGATTTCAACATATTCTTTGCATATCTCGTCATGGGTCCGTGTAACTCACAATTACAATAGGTACATTGTTCACTATCTAAACGATTTCTAAATGATTTTCCTGTATCCGCTGAATGTGTGGGTTATGATTAATTATAATTTACTTCTTCAATAATCAAATTCACTTTTGAGTTGTCACATTTTACAAAGTTATTTTTGTTAATTAATTCATAACTTATTTTTAATTTGTCAAAATAATGCCATCATTCGGTACGTACTATTAAAATCGTGAGATAACAATAAAATCTTAATTTAAACGTAATTTTATAACCATGTTTTCTCATACACCATCAACAATTATAATTATAATGAGACGTTTCCAATTAATATTAAGGCATAATTAAGAAATAAATTAATGGCAATATCGTAGCCCCCTCGATATTGTATTTTCCTCGAATAAATCATAATAAACATTTCAACATTAAAGATAACTAGAAGGGACCTACCCGAAATCTTGAAAAAAAAAACAAGAATCATTGTTTGTCATCAATCACCGCTGCGTTTATAGCCCGTGGCAGTAAAGCAATTCATTTGAAATGAAAACTTGTTGATAGGCCTTTTAGTTCTTTAAACAAGACATTTTACTCGTCTTCATCTGGTAGTGAGTTATAACGCTTTATTATTTATACTATGGATAATAATTATTTTTATACGCACCAGATTTAAATGTAAAAAAAAAAAAAAAAAAAAAAAAAAAAAAAAAAAAAAAAAAAAAAAAAAAAAAAAAAAAAAAACGTTTATTTTATGCACCAGATTTAAATGTCCGGGTTAAATTTTCCCCAAAAAAAAAAAGGAAAAAAATAATGAAAAACTAAACCCTTTCACACACTTCCCCAAATGATCATCTAGTCAACCCACGCTATGCAATTGCACTATATAAGTATTATAAATACAAAACAATACAAGAACAACATGTTAACCTACTAGAGACCAAATGGGAATATAATTCACCGACTCCAGATATTTTCATATCAGAGGGTTCGGCTTTGTGGCATTTCTAATTGAACCTATAAATCCTACTGATCCCTCAATATAAATATTTAAAAAATCCTTTGTAATCCTACATGTATTTAAAATTACTGATTTTTGCATTTTTAAAATAAAAATTATTATTATCAGAAGAAATTCCTTAGGTATGTTTGTTTATACGCGGAAGCATGGAACCTATCCAAGGTTCATGCACCATATTGACTTACTTGAGGAAACTGATTCTGTGAGCCTAGAAACTAGAAGGAAAGCAAGTCTTGCTATTCTGTCTTTCAAAATTTGGAACAATTTCATCAATAGCCCATTTCTCTTGGGATGCTATGATTTATATGTACCAGACCACTACAGCCGAAGTCGACATCATGACTTATTAAAGTACCGAACGGCAGAACAGACGTCTTGGCAAAGCATAGCATGACGAGGGGAGTGGTGCTGTTAAATGAAATTGCAAACCATTTGGATGTAAGTGACTGTTCTTTATATGCCTTAAAAACATTATTGAAGAGTCACTTGCCTAAATGCTGATAGGGTAACTAAATTGTACTGTAATTGGAATTATTCTAATAAAAAATAAAAATAAAATAATATAAAATATGCTTAGCATTATCCATAATACAAACCATAACAAATTAAAAATTCGATCGAGTGCCAGGGAGACAAAAACACCGCGATGAACGGTAAAATACGTAATTCTTGTAAAAAGTATTTTCGAAGATGTTCGTGAAGTATTTTTATGATTGATTCGTATTTATAATCTATATTTGTGGATTTAGTTAATTATTATGCAAGTAATTCCTCGCACTCTAGTACATAGCTGGACAATCACGATTAGCCATGGATCAAATAAATTAATTCAATAATATGAATGTCAAATGAAACTAATCGATGATATATGAAAATTCTAACATAATCGAAGGCATGACAGATTTAAATTTATTTCATGAGTAGGTGGTTATAATATATTCATCAACAAACCTGAAACTAGAGGATAACATTCTAATAGTTTTTTTTGAAAACTTGTTGCACGGCCACTTCATTCGGTCGTCTTTAAATTGATTTTGTGATTATATTATGATTTTTTTTAATATAAGTACCGCTGGTTTCAACTGCTCCCTGCGAACTCTGAAGGGTATCCGAAGGGAAAGGTGATTGAGAAAAGGAGGAGAAGAAGAAAAACATGGCTAAAACCGTTTCCAGTGATAAAGTTATCAAAATTCGTAATCGGGGACCTTACCCCTCGACCATGTAGGCCGTCGAATATGTCGTTAGTTTATTACTCAATCCGCTGGAAGAGAAATAAGTCTATAATTTCAATACCCGCTATATCCGATTTTTTGACAAAATGATCTGAGTGTGATCTTGTTCACATTTTGTGAGGAACAAAACTAATCTAAAATTGAGTTTCAAAACCTCCTTTATCACGATCAAACACCATATTAAAACTGCGAGTAAGAAACAAAATCCGCTATATCATTCAAGAAGTTACTATCAAAACCCGCTATATCGGAATTCAACCAATCATGAGCATTTATTTTGCCAAGATGGCGGGTGTGGAAATACGCCCCTCAGGTCAGTTGAGTTTCAAAAGCCTCTATATTCTATATAAATCACGAAGTGAGTATCAAAATCCGCTATATCCGTTTTATGACTATATGACGTACATTGAACAATGAACACTTTTCGAAAGAATATTACTTCAATTCATTATATCAAAAAATTAAATGCAATTTTTTATTTACGCTAGATATGTGACAGTTTTTTGCGGTTTTCTCCGAATCAGTGAAAGTTGATATAGCGGATATAGAAATTGAACGACTCAAATGTTGAATACAATTCCGCAAATATTTTGTTATTTTTAATCTGTCATGTCATTGACAACCATCATTCTGTATCAAAAAACCTTTCCAATTTTCGGCACCAAAATATATTAATCAGAAAACGACGATTATGCCATCAATGATTTATCGTTCAATGATCATTTTGGACGTGATTAACGTTTAAGGTTGTATCACCGACCTTTGTACACGTGGGATGTTCATTACAGCCAGTTAGGTGCGCAATTTATTACTTGCTCGAATAAAATAGCCGTGGGGCAATAAGTTGAAAACTAACTTGTGTTATTTTGTTGTTAATGATAGCGTTCCTTCAATACACTCCCAGTATGTTATTATAAATACGTGTTTTTGTTATTTTAATGTCACGAGAAAATCAATTTCACCCCGTGTGAGTACAAATAAACATCTCATATGACCAGCAATAATAACCAACAAAATATTTTCTAGAAACTTATCGCATTTAGTGGTTTTTAATGATGCCATTTTACCGAAAATATAAACCATTCAAACATTTCCATTATTTGTTTTTGGGGTGTTATACCTCCTTCTTTAGCCAACGTTTCGGACAGCGTTGCAGTGTCCATCATCGGGGCAGATCCGGACACTGCAACGCTGTCCGAAACGTTGGTAGGAGGTAGCGCAACACGGCACAACACCCCAAAAACAAATAACGAAAATACTTTTGGCCGTGAAAATCTTAAAACGTATCCACTCAAATATGTTTTGGTAGGTACCTATCTACCGATTGATTTTTATGAATTTACGAATCTTTAAAATTTTCTTAAAAATGAAATTAATCCCAAAAAAATTTTTTTCTGTGTTATTGGATTTTATGTTAAAGAAAATGTAACATCCCCATTTAAAAAAATATATATTGAGGTGTTAGAACTGGGAGGGTAAGCTAAACATAGTACAATTGATTTTTCAGCAATTTCTATTCTTAAGCGAGTGAACCTTTCGTCCTGTAAAAAGGCTAATAAAAAAAAGCTTTTCTATCAATCCAAACTCACAAGTCACAACCTTTGCGTCCAGAACCTGTGTTTTTGCTAAGTGTTATATTTAGAAACCTCGTAATCTCCTACTAAATCAGGAAAGGCGAATTCTTCTATAATATTCACGCCTTTCCTTCAAAACACTCCGTAAAAGGCAATAGTTACAAACGCGGCTTGCATGTTTTTGCGTGTTGGAAGATCCCTCGTCTGTTCTATTTTCTAGGATGAGCAAATCAGTGTGAGGATTTTTAGGTAACTCATGATTAGACATCGGATTATATGCACTAACAAAGTGCCAAAATATGCATGCAAATATGCACTAAAAAAGGCCGAAATATGCACTAAAAACTCTTGATTTGCCCAAAATATGCACAATGCAAAATCAAAAAACCATTTAAATTTTTATATATTTTAATTAAAGACCGTACATTGTACAAAAACAGCGAAATATTTTTAAAATTATGCATAGTATTTGAGATAATATACAACTAAGTATTTTTCCAAATTTTCGAGCTCAAATTTGTGACGTTTGTCACCCAGTATTAATTTGTACGCTGAAAACGACCTCTCTACGTCAACTGACATCATTAGACAAAAATTTAAAATTTGGCGCCATTTCTGGAGATCCATGTTTAGGCAGGGTATGACCTGTGCCGTTGATGTAGACATTAATGTTCTTCATGTCTTCAAGACTCGGGTTTTTAAGCAAAATAGAGTCTAACTTTTTACGAATCTTTTCTGATATTGAATTAGGAAGGGCGTTGGCGAGTTCGATCATTGTTTCCAGTATTTCTATTGCTTTAAATAGAGGAAGGTTTTTGTTTCCAATTTTTTTATGGAAATTGGTAACTTGTGGAAATGTGTTGAGATGAGGGCAATATTCTGTTTAAAGGATGCGTCTTCAAATGCTAGCTTACTTGAATGAATTGCAATGGCCTCAGAACTGTCAAATTGCCCAACTACTTGTTTTACGGTCTCAAAATTTTCAGCATAGAATAATACTGCCTTTAGCCAAGTACCCCATCGAGTAATTAGGGGTTCTGGCGGCAATGTTAGATTTGGCAATTGCTCTCTATAAGACTGCACACGCGACGGTGCTTTTAAAAACACTTTTTTGTAGAGGAAATCAATTTATTAACATTCCCATACTCTTGCCGTATCTCTTCTGCAAGGCGATGAAACCCGTGAGCTTAGCAGGTAACGTGTAGTAAATTTGGATAAAAATTTTGCAAGGCTTGGCCAGCTTTCACGTCAACCTACGCGCTGGTGCCCTACGAGTCATCGTCACCTAGCTCCCTATACGTAGATGATACCTCCCGCTATTAAACGAAATATGCACGATTTGGGAAAAAAGGCTGAAATATGCATTAACGTCGTAATTAGAGAGTTATATGCATTTGCATATGCAAATATGCAAATGCATATAATCCGATGTCTACTCATGATATAAGCTACCGCTTTACTATGAAGTTTCAAACTATGTTCACATTTTAAAAAGGGTTGAGAAAAGGAATTTTCATGCATTGACTGTTTATTAAAACAACCTTCTTACATTTCTAAAACTAACGTACAATAATAGTAATAATATTATTTGTCATCCTTGAAATAAACGTTTTCCCCTGACTCTGCAGATAAATCTCCCAAAAGGGGAATGGAAAGAGATTAGCAATTCTAAGCGGAACAAGCGGCCCTATAATATTTTCTTTTCTCCTAGGGGTTGTCTTCCTGGCTGTCAAATTTGTATTCACGGCTCCAAAATAATAGCAATTATTTTCCGAGACAGCTTGAGTAACCGACATTATAATGTTTTTAAAGTGACAATGAAAGGGCGGCTTACGCTTCTTGAGTCTAGTTATTAAATATCGTCAAACACGAATAATAATTGTGTTTTTATCTTTAAAAAATCTGGGTTTGCTGTCAACAATATCTATTGTTTTCGTGTCTTTGATTTTATGCTGTCATCTGTTTGGTGAAGACAAAGAGGTTGCGTTTTTTACTGTTTTAAGCTTTTGTTGTTTAGCTTTGTATAAAACACTTATATAAGAAGGTTGCTTATTGTGCCTATACTATTTCATTCAGGAGTGTACTTGGTACACTGTTCACTTCTCCCATTTGGATAACAACTTTAGAGCATCATACATTCGTTTTGATCACACCTTGGCCGGTGTAATATCCGTACACCGTATTTTTGAGATTTTTTGAAGAATTATTTAAAAATGTGAAACAATATAAAAATAATAATTTGATATTGTTTCTTTTCGAAATCAGTACAATTTCCAGGAACTATGTACGACCAAATTGCTGGGTTTTAATTAATAATTATTTCTGAAGTAGCTTTACATTTTACTTACTAGTTTTATTTCTTCGTTGAAAAAATCTGGAAGGTTTTCGTCAACTGGACTCCATTACAAACGAAAATTAAAAAAAAATATACCCCAAATTTATTGGAATAACTATTTTACCAACTTTTGAAGATTATACCCACCTATTATATTATATGTAATGGTAACCGAGGAAGAAGATAATACTACTTAGATTATTATAATTTATTGATTTTAATATAGTCTACACGTACTTGAGTAATCATTTAGACTTTTAGACAAGACAACAGGAGTCCAATATGAATAAAAATCGGATGTGTTTATCCGAGTCACGATCAACTCACAAATAAATTCGTTAGAACTTTGCACTCACTCAAAAAGATAGCTACCAAAAATATGGGTAAAATCAATAAAATCAGTAATCAATCAATCAACCAATCAAATCAGTATTTTAAATATGAGATCGATTGAAACCACTTGAAATAATTAGCGTACAAAATCTCCCATCAGATACAGCGTTTTACACTAAAAATTGTACAGGTAAGCTTTAAATGAACAGTAAGGTAAATAAGATATTTTAGGCAACTTGGGTATTTATTCAAGTTAACGCAGTGATTGTCCCGCATTTTATATAGGCAAACGGTAATATCAACGCCCGTGTCAAAGAACACCTAAGATGTATACATGATAATGGATTCTCCGAATTTGCGAACCATCTTATTGAAACAGATCATAAATTTGATAAAAATAAAGACATCGCCTTAAAGCATCAAAACGAAATCGGTATCAGATTGGATAAAGAAGCACTAGAACTAAGGAAAGTCAAAAACATTAATAGTAAATTAATTGACGATCAAATAAATTTAAATACAAATCCAATACTTGACTGTTCCCCATTGATAAAGAACATTCCCTATCCCTTTCCAATTCTCCATCTAAGCCTACTTCTCCCTTCACTGGAGGAGTTCAGCCCATTTTGTTATGAACCATATATTATTTACAACACATGTAACTTATCTTTAGTAGAGTATTATATTGCCCTGAAGAAGCTACTTTTGTAGCGAAACCCGGTAGGCACAAAGTAAAAAAAAGTGGTGTTTACAAAGTTATTGTTTTTTTTATTATAATGTCACATCACAAAGTATCTGCTTCATATTAAAAATAAAATAATTATGTTTCAATGGCCGAGTTGGTTGATGCGTTGTCCCGGTAACACGGAGATCCTGAGTTTGGTTCCCAATTGCGACCGTTACTTTTTTATTTTTCTGTGCCGTGTTCTGTTCCATGTTTCTTTTAGATTTATCAGTTCACTGATATCCATGGGTTTTAATAAAAAATCACTCCCTAAAGCTTCACGGCATGAGCGTACTTTAAAAAAATTAGTATATAATACTTTGTTTAAAAAAATGTCTGTTTTGAAAACATTTGAAGCAACGTGATTTTACGTATTTTTGTGTAAATCGCTCCGCTATCGTACGATTCCTTATTTCCCTGACTAATTATTATCAATTGTCTCCTCTGTGCGACTCCGCCGTAAGAATTCCAAAGGATTCGTTCCCAGGAACAGCAAGAAGCCTTATAATGAAAAAGCAGCGTCAGATTTTCCGCTTGGCGCCTTCTTCTGATGCCAAATTAATGACTTCGTTACGCGAATAAAGCGAGAGCTTTTGATACGGTGAAAGTTGAAGGCCGAAAGCTTGTTCAAAATCATTCATTTACTGAACCACTTCAAATACGTGCGGTGTTTTTGTACCCAAGGAGTCGACAATGGAACAAAGATTGTCATTTTGCTATTGAATGCGTCAAATTTTGTAAACACGACTTCGTTTTTTCCACTGATCATTTTTATTACGAATTAATTATCTTAAATTAGTATTTTATTCCGTTGTAAGTAAGTAGCAAACCCCAAACTTAGTGGTTATCGACTTTTTGTTTGTTTTATTTCGTATTTTTCTTTATTAGACCTTATTTCTGTTGTTTTAAATATTTATTAATCAAATATTTTAGAATTGATTTCACTGATTATGCACAGATTTGTTCAAGCATTTTAGATACTAATTGATGCACAGATTTGTTCAAGCATTTTCCTGTTTTAATTTCATAGAAAATAATTAAAAACGGAACACAGGGAAGCCTTTCGACCTCACCGATTTTTTGTTGTCGGTATTGCATATGGGATGTTTCTCTAACATATGAGTTACGTTGTTCACTTATTATTATATGTTACATTAGTTCCACAAAGAAGGCCCAGTGTGGAGCTAATGTAAAAAAAATCCTCCTCAAAGCCTATGTCATCTATCGGGATGCTATGTGGAGGGTCTTATTAGGAAAGGAAAAAAAGAAAAAGGCTTGAGGAGTGGGTGTCAGGAATCTGGATTTCAGTGTATTCAGGAGTGACGGACGTATTAGCCCATCCCTCCCATTGCGGTGCAAGGCGATCTTCCGAGAGGATCCTGCTGAAGAGGTAAAAGGTCTCTCTTAACCACTGGAGTGACAGCGCAATTTAAAAATTTTTCTCCGATTGCTCGTGATTTTTGTGGTAACCGTTTTGAATATTTTCGCCCACATTAAAAAAATCATACTTTCAAATTTTAATACGGAGACATACAAATTGATTATAGTTCTATATAGCCAATGAATTCACCTATATTTTGGCGATTATCACATATTCTTAGCATTTATAAAAATAAAAAAATCGTAAACTCCTACATAATTATTACAAATAAGGAAAAATTTGCCAAAATTGGCAGGAAAGCAATCCGAGGCATTTAAAATAGTGCCATATTGTGGCAAAAAGCGCTCCAGTGATTAACCAGTCTTTCCTGATCCTACCTGCCATGCAGTTGATGGGTAGTTGCATCTGCCCACCAACCCAGGCACCCTTGCTAATTCACCAATCGTAGCGAACCACTTAGAGTGACCTATGGCAAAGGGGTTGGTTATCAAATAAATGGTTTTCGAGGCAGCGGTACTTATACTCACCTCCCAAATTGTTATGATTAAGAACATTACCTCTCCACGATTTATAAACATTTTCACACCAAAAATAGTGTAAAACACCTAATTTAAATATTTTTTTTAGTTTTTGCATAAAAAAACTTTATTGTAGAACTAGTAGTTGGAAAAAACAGAATACAACATCGTATCAATATTTTCATCTCTTGTATCAATAGAAAGTTTGGTTATTAAATAAAATATTTTCTTTCTCTGTCTTTGTAACCTTTTCCATTATTTTCTGAGTTTTTATTTTCATCTTTCAACGCTTTGTATCAAACCTTTGTCAGTTAAAAACTTCAGCAATTAAAGAAATACGCGATGAATGCAAATAACTTTCTTGCGAAGTTTTCAACTTGAAGATCTCGCTGAACTGAATTCTTGTTTTTTACAGCTTATAAAAATATGTAGGTACTTTTATACAAAACGCCGTACTCAATCGATATAACAATTGAATTATTGTACTTTATCTAACAATTATGAACATTTTAGTTGGTAAAGAGTTTTTGATTTATTTTTATTCTGGCTCTAACATAATATATTAGTTTAATAATTATACTAAAATTATATTTTTGAATGTAGCTATCACTTTGTGGTTATCCATTATAGAAAAATGAAACAATACAACTTTGTATAAACCACTTATATAATGCGTAAATCCTACCAGTTTTGGAACAAACGTTCCTTCTTCAGCGAAAGCTTATAGGTACTAATTTGACAGTTTCGAACAATGTTTTATTATTTATTTTTATTTATTTATTGTTTCTTTACACTGTAGTAAAAATATTTACAATTCAATTTGTTACCTCACTAGGACAAGCCTGTGTTGAGGTTAACAATAATTATACAAGTTAACAAAATAACACAAAATTATACAGATTTTGAAAGAACAATATTGTTGTATTTCTTACAGATTGAGTTATGTGTACCTACTAAATTGATGGCGCTAGGTAGTACATTAATGTAGACTTTTAGGGTGACCACAGTTTTGAGATCTGATTTAAAATAAAATAAAATAAAGTTTTTTTTTGTTTTGTTTTTAAGGATTAAGTTGTAAATAATAAATATATGTATGTAATTTAACATGCTATATTTGGCAGGAGGAAGATGAAAAAAAAACAGTTTAAACAAAAATAAAAATTATTTTAGCTTATTTCATAAACATACTCATTTAGCTAATAATTTAGAAAGGACAAAGTAGAGAAAATTAATTGGCAATCCTCGACTAACACAAATAATTTAAGATTCTTTTTAAAAGTGTACAAGGAATTAGATGACTTTATATGTTCTGGAAGGCTATTAAATATGAGTGGAGCTTGATAAAAATAATTTCTTTGACCAAAAGAAGATTTAGCTTGAATTGCCATAAAATTCAGACCAGAGCCAATTCTCGTAGTACGAATTAGCTGTGTTCTTTCTGCAATATTAATATTATTAAAAAATCTACAAAGCGTTTGTGTAATATATAACTGTTTTACGTTCATTACATTCCTTAAAAAGTAAATGAGTTGGATATTTAATTTTTTTCTTGAACATAACTTTAAGAATCATTTTTTGGGCAATATTAAGTGGTTCTATATAAGTCTTTGCGCAGGATCCCCAGCACACTATATTGTAAGAAAGCAGAGACTGGATTATTCCAAAATAAACAGTTTTTAATTTTTCTTTGTGTAGTATATGTCTCAGTTCTTTAAAGATATAGGTAAGTCTCCTATGGTAGGGGTGGAGCCGTTGCTAGTTATTATTGTAGATTGGGTGGGTAGGTATTAATGTAGAGTGGTTGGGTAGGGGAACAAATCCATGATTGGGCTATAAGATAATTTTTTTTTTTTTTGTTGATAATAGATTCATTATTTTTAAGGGATTTTTAATTTCCAAGGCTTCTAAGTTATCCAAACGTTTTCCTTTATGAAGAATATTTATCCCTGTATTTTTTTTCAAAACTATGGTTATTTTCAATGATATGGTTAGCGAACTCAGAAAAATTATTATTATTAAGACACCTTAAATGTTCTTTGATTCTGATTTCAAAATTATGAGTTGTTTTTCCAAAATAAAATGAGGGACAATCATTGCATTTGAGTTTATATATTTCGGAATTAGTCAATTTATGGTCTTTATCTTTAGTATTTCTCAAAAAATTACCGATATTATTAATTGTATAAAAAGCTGGTTTAATATTAGAAGGGAGATTTTTGCAACGTTGAACTGAAAAATTATTAATAATCAAAATTTTACTCCATTCTTTATCATTAATATTATTAGAATAGTATAGATAATTATTTTTTGAAATTTTGTTAAGTTTTTTATTTAGGATGTTATCTACATTAATAACTAGCCACGGCTCCACCCCTACCATAATAAAACATTGTTCGAAACTGTCAAATTAGTATAAGCTTTCCCTGAAGAAGGAACGTTTGTTCCGAAACCGGTAGGATTTACGCATTATATAAGTGGTTTATTCAAAGTTGTATTGTTTCATTTTTCTATACTAAAATTATTTTCATTAAATACAGCTTACCTATTTCTTCCGTTTTTATTTGCTTCGGGGTCGAAAAGTTATTGTAGTTAAATTGTAACAAATTAAATATTGTAGATTTATTTCTTACACAAATCAAAATATATACGTATGTAATGGAGTTGACTGATTGACCATAGAGTATTTGTAAAATTTGTATTGAATGCTTTATTTTAGGAATTTAATGGAAATCAAAAGATCTGGAAGTAAAAACGTATGTAATAGTAGATAATATGTAAATTACAATAGCTGTTTACTGATATCTGAAAAGATTCCAATGCATCACCTTCTGGAGGCGCTGTAAGAAGGCTGGCCTTTTCCAAAGGCAGCATTCATTGAACCCCCTTCACAGTCATTGAGAAAAGAAAAGAAAATTGCTGAATAACTAAAACATTTTTCTACCATTAGTCCGATCAAGGTCCTTCAACAGCATGAATAAAATAACATCCTTCTGTGACCCAACAAAAGAAAAATATATTAAAAAGAGGAAAAACAAAGCCAGCATCCAACGTCCCAGCGTCGAAACGACAAAGACTATCGGGGGGAATCGAGCTCCGCTTTCTGCAGAGTTTTATTGTCTCGATCGAACTGTTTCTTCCCGCCCCCTGAAGAAGGGAAGATGAATTATTTATATGTAGGTACGGTACGAGGCGGCACAGCAGTTAGTTCTATTTCTCAATTTGTAGCGGATTCCCCAGTACGAGTATTGCCGTGGACGGATACTAACGATAGAACCCACAACTGTAAGTGTTGCCCTTTTTGGAATGAATTGATTTAGGGCGCCATTTATGTAGGTATAACGTACGTAGCTTTCCATGCTGAATGAGTTATTCCTAACATTTCGCAGTCCAACTAATTGAATTGGAAACAATAAAAGCGATTTATTATCAGCAGGCAATATGATTGAGTTTAGAACCCTCCGTACACTGCTTGTTTTCGAAAGATATTAAACAAATTTCGGAATCTTTGCTATTTGTTGTACAAACCGTATTTCAATGTTATTGATGGTGCTAGCTTACTTCACTGAGGCTTCAACCAAACAGTGGTTAATAGCAGTTATACCTTACGTTTGGAAACGTGTAATAAAGTTAATATTTTAAAACATTAAGTTAGGAAATATACATAGTTAACAGAAACAGGAGCATATAATGACAATGACTCGAATTGCATAAAAAAAGTGTGTTCTTACAAATGAGTTTCTTATGAAACCGCTTCTGAAGGAATGTAACTTTAGACATTTTTATTTAAAAATATAATAATTAAATAAAATGCGAAATTTTAACATTAAATACCATTAGCCTTTATTTTGAAAACAATCAATTCGCAAGTATGACATCGTTAAAAGAAATCAGGGACCTTAGAGTTATGTTTGACACTCAATTAAATTTTAAAAATCACATACAACAAATAACCAAGCAACTTACTCTCCAGAGTTAACAAATGACCTTTTAGCGGTCACCCCAGCTGTGACATTTCTTCCAAGCCTGAGCGGCGGGCGGGTTGAAAATTAACTTATAGTATACTCGTACTTCGCTCTAATTAGTAAGATGCGTTGAATGATTTGTTACACTTTAAATTTTACCCGTTGGTCTGCAAAACATCTATAGATTTGGGGAATAACTTAGTTCCTGCTTACCTTACAGTCTGAATAATGTAATGGCTCTATTCCACGAAACGATGAAACGATACGTCACGGTTTAACAACCTCCGCCGGTCGGGTCATTTGACGTGAAGAGATGTGATGGGATCATTAAAAATATGCTAATCGCATTCGGTAGCCACTCGTCGGTCGTAACTACAGTTACGTGGTCACTTTAAATGAAATCGATAGGTTTTTTTATGTTGCCTATGTTTTGTATTTGACTTCCACCTTAGCCATCAAATTGAAGTGTCCATTTTGGAGGCACTGTGACTGCTTAATATTTTATAAAAAAATTAACATTACTCATAGTAGGTGCATAAAATAATAATGATAATAATTGGCTAATTTATATAGCGCCGTTTATGTGAAAAATCACCTCAAGGGCGCTGAACAAATAAGTATTTAAAGAATTAATATTACTGGCTTACAACTAAGATTTACAATTATTACTAGTGACTTACATCTAAGACTTATAGCTAGTAACTTATTTTACTGGCTTACAATTAATATTTACAATTATAACTAGTGACTTACATCTAAGACTTATAGCTAATGACTTTTGACTAAGACATATAAATGCTGACCTAAAGCAAGTGACCTAATAACATACATATTTACAATTAGATTAAGATTAGCGCCAGAAGAAGTAAGAAGAAATAATACTTATAAAGATATTTTAATTATAAAGACATAAACGAGAAATGCATTGTTTGGTAGACGTACTAATATAAAAGCATTACGGTTTTTAAAGACCAATAAATAAAAATTTACTGTAACGGGATCACCAAAAATAATGAGTAATGCTTGTAGGTACCCAACTAAAAGTTCATAACTACGAACATTCCGGATAACTGGGTGAATATTTTCAAAACAGAGCGACAAGATCTGGCTACACCTTTTTGATTTTAAAAGTTGCTTAACTTTTTTTTCTGGTTTGTTAGAACGAAACGGTTTTATGACTTATTAAGGCGGTGCGGCGAACGCAACGGGCACAAAAACAGTACGATTTTATACATTTCGTTGAAGAAATTATTTGTTTAAAACCTGTTTCTTGTAAAAACACTACAAGGTCTGTGCAGACCTTGTAAATATTTTGCAGGCATTTTGGTGTGTGTTATCCTGATTGGATCCTTATTAGAACTTCTTTTTGGGGTAGATGTTATTAGCGCGTAAAAACTGGATTGAGTAGTTTGGCATTACCGAGCAGAAGATTGACAAGAGACAAGGTCGTAGTCACGATGGCCCGACAGTTGTTAATTCCACACATGGAAGAACGGGCCACTTGACTCGCATATCAAACAAGCAACCGATGTTTTCAATGTTCTGGTAAGTATTCGAAATATACGCACACATCTCACAAATACCAAACACTGATCGTATTTTTATTCTAACGATAGTTGGTAAAATAATGGGTAGTAGGATTTCCTACAAACCAAAGTTTTATTAGGATCTTTTTTTTTCTGATTCATTTTACATATTATTTACTTTTATATTGTACAAAGAATTTTTAATAACTTTTTGGATGATGATTTAGAAACATTTTTCAATTATTTACGTTTTGCAAGTTTCATAATATTTGTGTTTCTTGTAATATTAAATTAGCGCATTTTCGTTTTGAAAGGCGGGTATGTACCGCCGCCCTGGATACTATTTATTGGATAACCAACACCTCTGCCATAGTTAGGTCACCCTAAATGGTTTGACTTAGCAGGGGTGTCCGGGTTCATAGGCTGAGATTTGTCCAGGTCCTGGCGGCCGATGCATCTACCCACCTGCTGAGTGGCGGGCCGGATCGAGGGAGACTGGTTGAGGATGTCTTTTGACCTCTCCAGCCAGAATTTCTCTATCGTATTTCATCAAATTTTTTCTGCAATACTAGTATAACACCACCATACCAAAAGAGTATACCAGCGATATTGTAAATTAAAACATGTTTACTAAGTTTAATGTTTTTAATATTGTAATTTTTTATGAAAATCCTTTCTTTGTTTTAATACTTTTGTAATAACATAAAGCTGAAAAAATAATATGACGTGGCTTGAAAGTAGAATCTAATTCGCTCTTGGAAGAAGGTATACAACACACTTAAGTGAATTCTCTAGAAATCTCGCTTATTATAAAAAAAAAGTCGAGAAAGGATCATTCTTTTGAGGAAATTAAGCTTCCGTTCTAGAATACATTTCGTAAAATAAAGCAGTATGCGGATGAGAAAAACTCAATAAGAGGCATCTGTCAAGTACAAACTGGAAAGTAGTAGAAAAACCCTAGTAGGTAGGTACATCTGACTTCGCATGTTTGTAAAAAGCGGGCAATCCTGAAAGGCTTTCTGATTAGTAGCTAGATAACTATTTGTTGTACATGCTTTCTAATTCTCTTTGTTGAATCATGTGATATATTTTTTCGCCAAAGAGAACTTTTCAGGGAATAATTAAAACTGGTAACTCTGTACGTTCGGATTTCAGCAATCCTTTCGTAGTTTTTCTTTGAATTAATAAATATGACGCCATGTCTTCTTTTTTTGACAGTTATTTTCAAGTTAGTAAAATAAGTTAGGAAAAATCACTTTTAAGAAACCCCTCAGGCCTCGGGCCTATTTTATCGGAAGGTCAAAATATTTTTGTTGGAATAAAAACCCAAATAAATGGAATATTTCTAAATGCATCTGTTCACGCATTATAAATAGGATTGGTTAGGTATGCATTCGCATACTTGGTGGGTAGCAAATGTCAAAATCCTGAAATTATTCCACCTACCTAATCTTCCCATCCTAAATGTAACCATGAAAAAAGGTAATTGTTGCAAGAGAAGTAGGTACACAACTCTGGAGAGGTGACACTGTGCTTATTGGAGCTCAGTGTAAATTTACATCTCAGACAGGGCGCATATATCATAACATCTTTCTGTATGAAATATTACGATTTCAAAATTTTTATTTTTATTTTGTCAAGTGTACACCACAACCTGGAGAACAGTGAGGCCCCATCTGCAACAGTGAGTCATTTTTTCTTTATCCAATCTGGACTTATTTTCCAGAAGCCCAGATCTGAACCATCGACAGACACTGTCCATCGGGTTTGCGAGTGTATGCATATCGTCCCATATAACTTAGCGAGCAACGTAGTTTCGGGACTGGTCCTTCGGGGGTTGCATAGGGCTTTGCTCTGCAGCACCTAACCGCCAAAGATACAGTGGAGTCGCAGTTTCGCGACACCAGCATCCGAAAATAAATAATAGATTTTGAAAGGTGATTAAATACGCTTTAAAATTTTACTATACGTATTTGTATCTAAAATTACTTTTTAAGCAAGTGTATTATAAAAGTTATTGTCAACTTACTGTTTGTCGTTTCATCTAATAATAATGAATAAAAATTCCCAAGTTACATACATTTTTTTCCAAATTGCAGTTCGGAAAAGTAAACAATTTAGCCTGAGGGGGGACACTAGTTACCACCGTATGATTCATTATATACACAAATATATTATGGTCTGCTTAATATTTTATAGAGCTTTATAAAAGTAGGTGCCGATGAAAGTTATCAATCCCATAACTGATGTAAACTTTTAGCATTTTTGTGTTTTATTTCAAAGTAGATATCACACTTTAGCCTTCATAATTCTTAGATGCCCGGTCGAAATAAAAATATTCCAATTGCCTTAATTTTTTCCGAAATAAAATAAAATAGCGAAAAAATTCTTTCATACTTTCAGTACATACCTAATACAAAACAAAAATATTGTTGTGCGGAATTTGTTTAGCTTTAATTTTTTTTGTTTTTTTTTTATTTCATGAAAATGTGATTAAAGTGAAAGAATGCTCTTCAGTTTTCTTTCAATTAATAAAACCTCTCTGCCGGCAAAATTTAAAATACGATGAAATAATGCTCACAAGCTTTTTTTCTTAATTAAAAATATACGATGTTTAGGTTTTCTTTGACTGAAATTCCTAATCCTACTTTTTAATCAATATCTTTTTCATGGAAATAATTTTAAAAGTATGAATTTTTCAATTTCAAAAATGTTCTACCAATCTCAGGCAAAATGCTTTTATATTCGATATATTTGATAAGAATTTTAAAGATATAGACGTATTCTCACGTAATTTACGTAAGCACTTTAAAAATATGTCAGAGCTAATTAATAATAATAATAATTTTATGCAAGACCATCGGTAACGTGTAGATACTCTAGAAAAAACTAAAAAAAGTACCTATGCGTACCACATAAATCATAACTTTTTATTTTTTACTGGTAGTGAAATTCTCAAATCAACCAGTGGATATTTCCATGGTAACATTTGATTCTTACACAAACAATATGGTTGAAATTGCGAAAACCTTCTTGAAATCTTAATTTAAAAGAAGTTCTCTTTAATTCTTTGCTCTTTCGTTCATTGAAATTCTTTGACAATTGAACATCGAAATGTTGGAAATTGTTTGTTTCCAATCGGCCATAATGTACATTTAGGGAGAATTCATGAATTGGCTCAGAACCTTTGAAGAATTAAATTAATTGGAAGAGCCTGGACCCAAAACCCTTCCCAAATAATCGAAATACCAGAACTAAATTGGGCCAGGGGAATTAAAACCAAAGTACTACCATCTGCTGCTGCAGTTATCAAATTAATAAAATTAAATAGCTTGAATGTCGGCAAAATTTCAGTATTTGTCGAGTAAATATTTTCTTGATTTTAGAAAAAATTGTAGGAATCTTACTTTATAAAAAGATAAGCAAATGTAGTACATAATACGCTTTCATTCGTCTTGTGGGTGAATGTTAGCACCAAAAAGCCTAGGTTAATTTAGGGAAATATGGCCAAGACAAGCGGAGCAGAAAATAAATTTAGAAACATGCATGCATTTGTATAATAAAAAGATGTCGCGGCCTTGGAAAAATCCCTCCTTATAGGATAAACTGTCAAAAAATAGTGGGGTAATCAAAAAAAGAAAAATTGAAAAAGGCCCAGAAGTTCTCTCAAGTGTTGACCTCTTAGTTCTGTAAAGTGATTTTTTACTTTACTGTTTATAACAAAAAATCTGACTTTTCCGCGCGCCGCCTTCAGCAATCCTTATTGAACACGTGATAATATGGAAAAAACAAGATAATTTGTTATAATTTTTTACAATTGCATTGTCGAAATTATGTTCCCAGCAAAAAAGCTACCTTTATTTATAAATTTGAACCTTCAAAAACACCTTCACCTAAAAATGAAAAATCGTAATATTGAAACTTTTTCAAAATTCCTTTAAAAATTTCATGTTCAAATGGTTTAAGCTTTTAAAAATTATAAATTATTATCTGCTTTTTTATTTTTATGTGAATACCTCACAACAGTCCCAGCTGCTCCCGTCTGGAGCCAGTGAGACTTTGGAATCACCAATTGGGGTATGGCTGAAGGTAGTGGGAAGGGGAAGGAAAAGAGGAAATTGGGGAAGTACCTGGCTATTCAGATCTGGTCACCAAACACGGCTAAAGCTATTTCAAGCAACGTTTCGATTTTGAATGGCACCTGGGCGTAACTAAAGTATCTTCCACTAAATTGTGAAATAACACAAATTAATGATATCATATTTATTTGTGCACAACTAGATTCGATCATAGATAGCAATGGTACAAACTTTGATTAAATAAATATATTATACTAAAAAAAATCGACTTTATGTTCCTCCCATGCAAAACGCCAATTTCATATGTAAGGACCTAATATATTTTATTATTTGGCGGGTAGGAGATAAGCCGTCGTAACTCAGTGGTTAAAAAGCAGTTGGCCGGATATCAGAAGCACGCGGGTTCGAGTCCCGTCGGCGGCATGTATCTTTTCTCGGGAGATTTTTTCAATGTAGATGAGTGTTTCAGGCTAATAATTATTATTTATAATAATGATTATTTTACTTCGGCTTACAATATTTAGTTAAATACAATCAACGTTATCTAACTAAAGTTTGAGACAAAAACTAATAGATTTGAATAAGAATAATATTGAAAAACGCATTACCTTATTCAATTGTGACTCCTCATTCATCATGTCCCGTAAATTTTGAATATCAATAGCGATTTTAATTAATATTAATGAATGAAATAAAACAAAAGTTCCCATTCCACCGGCCGGCGTGTAATGTTTATCCAGTTGAATGCTTCTCAATGAAAAATATTGCGTTCAAATAAAAGGGTCGTTAGCGGTTGTGTTTTTGATAAGGGTCTGAATTCCATTCAGATTCTTTACTTTGCACTTCATTATACTCCCGCCTCGGTATACGAGTATATTTTGCCTTGCGAAATAATATAGGTAGATGGAAGCCTTTAAAGCGGCCTTCTGAATTTTGCAAATGAATAGCCTTGATGAAGTTCACACGATCCACCTCTTAAAAGCTCCAGGAATGAAGTAGCTTTCGTTTTTTATAGGGTGGGAGAGTAAGTACTCACGTACACAGATTCTTGATTAACGTCTAAGCCATGATGCTCTACTTTCTTTAGAATAACTATGACGTTGACACTGATAAATAGACATGCAGCTTGGTAGGTATACTCAATTTCGCAGTCGGTGGTGTCGCCAGTTTAATGAATCCAAAAAAATCATGCATTAAACAATAAATCGTTCATTCTTTGTTCCTCATTTGCCCGCACAAGCAGTGCTTTCATCCAGACGGTTACCAATCTTTTTCGATCCAATATAGTTTCGTTTATTTCAGCCCAATATCGTAATACTATAAAAATAATATTAGACTTGCACTGAAGACAAAATAAAAAGGACAGTAGAATACCATTATCACTCACGTATGTCGGTGTCAGCTCGTTCTAGTATGCCCTTTACACAATAATATTGCTTGTAGATAGTAGCGATCGGTGATCTAAATAATTGGGAGTTCAATATTAAAGCGATTTAAAAAAGGAAATACGTTCGACTTTCTGTGTGCGGCTTTTCTTTTTCTTCGAATATTATGAAGTCACGTCATTTCAAAAGACGGCATAGAAAGGTAGGCTTTAGATATAACATTATTTTAAGACAGCCGCAAGAAGTACTAGTTACTACGAGAAATAATAAAATTCATATTTATTTGTGACCGCATTTCTTTGCCACATAAATAACTGAAAGGATGGATAACTAATAAAAATTATGTTACGTAACTAACTAACAATCATGACGTTTCCCCGCAGGGGTAGGCAGAGAGGACGGACCGCCAAACAACTTGGTCTTGGCACACACTCACTTGATCGTGCCATGACTTCCTCGGGCGTTCCCGACTTCTTCTACCATTCACATTCGCGTCGTATATTCTTCTTACACTACTTTCTTCGTTAACCATCTGAGGGACCCTTTCTTAATCTTACTCATTATGCTTACATCAGCCGTACATTCTTTGCGGATATCCACATTTCTCACACGATCATACATTGTTTTACCACACATACGTCTCAGGGATCTCATTTTAACAGCATTCCGTTTACTTTCATCCTTCCTCTGCCAGTTCCATGCCTCACTGCCATACATCAGGGTAGGTACCAGGACTCCATTGTGGACTGCAAGCTTAGCTTCTTTTGACAGTTTTTTTATTAGCGCCAACGGCATTCAGTCCACCATTCATGGAGTTACCGGTATTCATGTTACGTATGTTTTTTAAAATGTGCAAAACTTTTCATATGACTTATTTATTAAAAACATTTGTAAAAATGTATAAAAATAATAAAAGTCTTATAAAAATTGAATTCCGCCATGAGCAATAAAAAAAACACACATGGATAAAGAAAAAAAAAACATTCGTAACGCTGCGCACTCAACGTTCATTAGAGAAAACCGTCACTGTTTATAATAGATAATTAGTGAATTGGTGAATATCTGGTAGCATTATACTTCGATAAATGCAAGCTGATGTGTCGAGGTTTATTTCACAGATCAACGTAATACGAAATTATATTGCGACTGTTCAGTCTGGGGTTAACAATAGCTTTTCACTAGATTGTTTGCAGAGTAGGTGTAGGGTAGGAATCCTGTTACTTACAAATTCGAAGGTATTGTTCAACTTAAAAATCACCAGGTAAATAGAAGTCCCAACATTGTATTAAATTCCTTGTAGAAACCTTCTGAAACTAATGAAAAATTTGCGAAACACTTTAAATATCATGTGAAGTATGCAGATCATAAATATGTTATGAAGTTCAGCGAGCTTTGCAACCAATGACAGAACAAGCAGAGAAACAGGTTCCATTTTACATTTTAAATAAATATGCCGGATTTCAGACTCAAAGCGGAATGTGGACATCATTAAAGGATCAGCGTTTTTATTCACATTTCTTAGAAACAGCATTCATTACTATTAGTTTACGCCAGTAAAGTTTAGTTTTTTTTAACAATTATTATAAGCAATAATTATCAGCCTGAAACACTCATCTACATTGAAAAATCTTCCGAGAAAAGATACGTGCCGCCAACGGGACTTGAACTCGTGTCCTTCTTATTGCTGGTGCTCTACCACTGAGCTATGTCGGCTTATCTAATACCCGCCAAATAATTCAATATGCACTAGTGTTGCATACAACAATTACGGCTTATTACATTATTCCACCTGAAAATATAAGAATTGTTACCCTTTGTGCTATGCATAAAAATCTTGTCATAAACGTTAGTTTATTAATTAAAAATAATAATTTAAACTTATTTCACCAAAAAATGTAGACATAATTTATCTCCACGCCGCCTAGCTAGAAATTTAACGATGCCTCTCTCACAAAAATAAAGTTGGTTATTTTCAAGTGGAAAAATGTAATAAGCCGTAATTGTTGTATGAAACACTAGTATATATATTGAATTATTTGGCGGGTTTTAGATAAGCAGACATACAGCTCAGTTGTAGAGCACCTGACCGGCAATCAGAAGGACACGGGTTCAAGTTCCGTTGGCGGCATGTATCTTTTCTCGAAAGATTTTTTCATTCTAGATGAGTGTTGCAGGCTGATAATTATTGCTTATAATAATTGTTACCCTTTGTGCTATGCATAAAAATCTTGTCTTAAATATTATCAATTAAAAATAGTATTAATTTAGTATTAAAAATAGTATTAAAAATATAATCATTTAAAATTTGTTTCAGTCCGCGAAATTAATAAGTAAAAAAGTAGTTCAACATAATTATCATGTACGATGCCACAAAAATGAATTAGAGGAATTTTGCTCTTTTTAACGCTGTAGTATTGGTATACTTCGGGGATCAAGAACCAAGAACCAATTTCACGAAAATGATGCTCTAAATTCAAACAATCTTTGATGTCATTATTGTGACCTGCGTTTCCAGACTTATAACGCAAGCTTTCATATATGTACCTGTAACGGACGTGTTGCTCTCCCTCATTGTTAAATTATAATTTGCTAGTTATGTACAATGCCCCGGTGCAACCAATAAAGCTTGTGTGCCAAGTTTGCACCGGGAGACATTCTAGACTCTTATATTCCAATAATTTAATAATTAATATGCTTAATCATGCTTATTTTTAGCTATATGTTATATGTTATACCCCTGAGAAGGGCCATTTTTCCGGCTCCAAAGGATCGGCTACTCCTCCAAACGGACTGCCTTCCCTCCCTTGCCGTTTTGCCGCTATGGCACGGCAGGAAGACCGGCTCCGCCAAGCGGGCTGCTCTCTATTTGTTAATAATGGCGGCCCCTTTCAGGGCCTTTTTCGTCCTGGCCGCGGTTCATGAATACCGTGCCGCCAGCAACGATCCCTTGCCTGCCTTTTACCTTTTATTTTATTACGCCCCTTTAGAGGGCCTTAGGCTTAAGGAAGCGGCTGCTCCACCAAGTAGACTGCCCTTCCTCCCTTTCCGTTCTGCGGTTATGGCACGGCAGGAAGCCAGGCAACTCCGCCAAGCGGACTGCCTTTGCTCCCTTGCCGTTCTGCGGTTATGGCACGGCAGGAAGCCAGGCAGCTCCGCCAAGCGGACTACCTGCCCTCCCTTGCCGTTCTGCGGTTATGGCCCGGCAGGAAGCCAGGCAGCTCCGCCAAGCGGACTACCTGCCCTCCCTTGCCGTTCTGCGGTTATGGCCCGGCAGGAAGCCAGGCAGCTCCGCCAAGCGGACTACCTGCCCTCCCTTGCCGTTCTGCGGTTATGGCCCGGCAGGAAGCCAGGCAGCTCCGCCAAGCGGACTACCTGCCCTCCCTTGCCGTTCTGCGGTTATGGCCCGGCAGGAAGCCAGGCAGCTCCGCCAAGCAAACTGCCTTTGCAAAACATCGTTTTGTAATATAACTTCATTTTTACACCCCGTAGGACGCTTAAACTAAGACGTTTCAGTGCAGAGTCCTACGGGGCATCCATAGAGCCATAAATCAACCTTGTAACTCTTAAACTGCCAACGCTATATGCCTTTGCGCACAAATTTTGTACTTAGAAAATTTCCGATCAAAAAACAGTCTTTTTCCATTTTAAAAATCCAGGAACCTCGTAAGACGACGAGACAAACCGGTTTCGGTAGCCAGTCTTACGAGGAACCTGGGGAAAATACTAACTTCTTCACATCACTTTGCAAACTTAAATTAAACTCAAATACCTACCAACAAATGGTAAACATTTCCAAAATTGTTCCTAAATTCATTAAACTAAAAATCTACGGGTAAAGAATACCCGTACATACATGTTAGAATTAAGAAATACTTTATAAAAACTATGTTATAACCTGTAGAATTATTATTAAATAATGATTTTAATCGACCACTTTCTTGAGCGACACAAGCAAAATGACTTTTTTTGACTTTTTGAATTTATGGCATACAGAGCTCCGGGCCAATAAGGCCCCTTTCTCTTTCATCATGATTTTATAATGGTTGTTGAAAGTTAGATTAATTAGTTTTTTGTGAAAAATTTTTGCAAGGGAACATGGCTGCAATATGGGGAGGTTTATGACTTACAAAGGATTTGTTTAGGTTTTTTATGAAGTGTTTTAATATTTTCATCATACTGGGTGAGGCAGTTGATTGACGCGTTTTCGTGGGTGGGAATGCCCGCATAGAATTTTTCCGCGAGACTTAAGATATGGTCTTTAAGGAGGGGAACTTCAGAGTCACGGTGAATTTGATTAACCCTCATCCATTTGGGAGCTCCCAGGGCTATACGAATGGCTCTATTTTGAAATGTTTGTAGTCTTTTCATTTGGGTCTCTGAAGCGTGGGCCCAGATAGGGCTTGCGTAGGTAAGTTTAGGTCTTATTGTTGTTTTGTAAATTAGTAGTTTGTTTTTTTTGGATAGTTTTTTATTTTTTTTGCATATCATGGGATAAAGGGATGCAAGATTTTTGTTGGCTGAATTTAGAACTTCGGTGATATGCTTTCTCCAAGTTAATCTACTGTCAAGGGTTATTCCGAGATATTTAATGTTTTTTTTCCAAGGGACGTTTTCGCCGAACAGGTGGATGTTAGGGGGTCTTTTGGGGCGTCTACGGGAGAAAACACAAGCTGCGCTTTTGGAAGGGTTTACACTAATTCGCCATTGTTTAAAGAAAGATTCTACTTCTGAGGCGTGGCTTTGGACACGTCGTGTGGCGGTTATTTCACTTACTGAAGTCGACATGACTTCAGTATCGTCTGCAAATTTTCCTATTTTTGTTTTTTTTGTGCGATGGTTGTATTTACTAGGACGGGGGATATCGCTTAGGTAAATGTTGAAGAGAGCTGGCGAGAGAATTGAGCCTTGAGGGACACCTGCTCTTAGCATTCTCACTGAGGAATAAATTCCATCTAATTTTATTCTGAATTTACGATTTTTAATAAAGTGTGCTATAAGTTGAAGCATTGATAGGGGGATACCGAGGAGGAACATTTTATAAATGAGACCTCTGTGCCAGACTTTGTCGAATGCTTTGCAGACGTCTAGGGAGAGGACTACTGTGTGTTGGCGAAGGTTGAAACCGTTTGTTATTTGATCGACGACCCGCAGAAGTTGGTGGAGAGTAGAGTGGCCCGATCGAAAGCCGTGTTGAAAGTCGGGAATGAGTTTAAGTTTGTCGACAATTTTTTTCAGTCTGGCGAGGATTAATTTTTCAAGTATTTTTCCTGCACTGGGAAGCAGGCTAATCGGTCTGTGGTTTATGGCCTGAAGGGGGTCTTTTCCAGGTTTGGGGATGAGTATAACGTCTGCTAATTTGTAGTCTTGTGGAAATAAACGAAGTCTGAAGCATGCGTTACATATGGCTGTGAGAGCGCAGATGGCTTTGGAGGGGAGGTATTTTAACATTTTATTTGAAATTAAGTCAGGACCAGGAGATTTTTTTGTCTTGAGGGTTTTTATGATTTTAGAGATTTCCTGAGGGGTTGTGAACGGGATTGGATTGTCTGTTGGTATTTCGGTCAGAAGGGATGAGACTTTTGATTCTACCGTTGAAACGAATTGGGGGTCATCGTATGTCGTGGTCGGGGAAAATTGTTCTTCGAGACTGTCTGCAAAAGTCTCGGCTTTGTCTCTAGAGGAATAAACTGTGCCTTTTGGGCCCGTAAGGGGACTTATTTTGGTCGGGGGTTTTCTAAGGGCTTTAGAGAGTTTCCAAAAGGCTGATCTGTCGTCGTCTAGAGTGGAGATAAAGTCGTGCCACTGCTCATCTCTGTATTTTTGGAGTTCGACTTTTACCTGGTGAGAGAGGCGATTCATACGTATACGATCGATCGGGTTTGAGAATCTTTGCCATTCCTTTCGGGCGAAGTTTTTCTCTCTTATTAGTTCTTTTAATTCTGCGGGAAGGTCGGGTCTGTGTTTATCATTCGCGACTTCGACGGTGGCAAGATCTACGGCTGATTTAATGTCGTCTGTGAAATTTTTTGTTGCTAAATTGAGGCTATCTTCGTTTTTAATTGATGTTTGGATTCTTACTGATTCTAAGAGTTTGGGGAGTTTTTGCCATTGAATTTTTTTACGCGTGGGTCTGTGAGATGGTACTGAAGGTAGGGAGCCGTCGGATAGAAATAAAAGAACTGGGTCGTGGTCGGATGATAATTTTTTAACGGTTTGGAGGGTGTACAGAAGAGGGCAGTTTTTCATAATAATTATATCTAAGACGTCGGGGTTGTGATTTGCGTTTTTGGGGAAAAAAGTAGGAATATCGGGGGCGGACACGATTAGAGATTTTTCGGCGACGTAATTTGCAAGGAACGTACCCTTGATGTTAGTGTTCCTTGATGACCAGGAACCATGTTTAGAATTTAAATCGCCTGCAATTATTGTTGGTAAAGGGCTGTCTAAAAGTTTATCAAGGTCCGGAGCAGTAAGTTTTCTTTTGGGGGGGGGGTAGGCCGATATGAGTTTAATTGGACCGTTATTTAGTGTATTTATGACGATTGAAGTAGTTTCGATGTTTTCATTTGAAGGGCTATTTATAATACAGTGATCTATGGAGTATTTTACGATAATCGCGGTGCCACCGCCAGAGGTATGGGTGCGGTCGGTGCGGTAAGTTATATAGTTCGGAAATTTAATACTTACGCTGGGTTTTAGCCAGGTTTCATTAATTAGGAGAACATCGAGGTTAAAATCCATTAGAAATTGATGGATTTCACCTCGGAAATCTTTTATTTTACCGTCTGCATTCCAGTATGCAGCTTGAAGGTTTGCTGGTTTTCTAGTTATTCTGGACATTTTAAATGATTTTTAAAGGTTGTTGGAAAGATTTGACTAATTAATGTAAATTTTTGTTTTAAATCTATTGGGGGATGGAGTTTAGGAGAGTCTCGACGTAGGTGAGCAGTCTGGAGTTCATCTCCATAGCTGTTTTGAGTTGAGCGGCTGCGCTTTTGAGCGCTGAGATAAGTTCGACTGGGAGAGTTTGGGTCGGGGGTGGGGGTGGGGGTGGGAGGGTGTTTTGTGACCTTGTGGGTATTTCAGTGGGTTGGGGTAGAGGTGGGTAGGTGACGTGGGAGACGGGAGGGGGGGTAGGAACTGCTGTTGAGGCGATGGGGGAGTTTGTTTGGAGTTGTGGTTCGTTGGTTTGGGTGAGGATGGGCCTTTCTAGGCGGTATTGTTGGGAGTTAAAGTTTGTGAAATTGGGGCGAGGCCAGGCGTTTTGTTTGTTAACGGGATTTTGCATCAGGGGGCGGATGTATTGGGAGTTTACAAATCTGAAACGGTTTGAAAAACGGGGGGCTGGGCGTTCAGGACAACCCTGGTAATTTGCCGGGTGGGGGCCTGCGCAAAGTGCGCATTTGGCTGGGGTATTGGTCGTTTTTTTGCAGGTGCTGGTCGCGTGATTTTCACCGCATTTGACGCAGCGGGGAGATGCATTGCAACACGATGATGAATGGCCGTGGGCTTGACACCGGTGGCACTGTCCTACTGACAGTCTTCTACGTTGAGGTTCGACGGTAATTTTAAGATGAAGGATTTGAGTAAGTTCGGTAAATATTTTTTTAGCTTCTTCAGTTTTTTTTAAATTTACAAGCATTAATGGGATCTCACGGCGATTTGGGCCCGTTCGCATTCGGTGGACTGAAAGGACGGGGTATGAAAGGCCTAGGACGTCGCTTATTTCCTGACTTGTGATTTGTTCAGGAATTCCCCTGAGAACGACCCTCAGCGGCTTGTCCTCGGGGAGTTTGTAGGAGTGATGGTTGATGTTTTTTTCAATAAGGATTTTTGTGATGCGGTGGTGATCTCTGGGAGTTTTGGGATGGATATTTAGGTATTTGGATTGATTTTTTGCGTAGTAATCAATCCCCTTGTCTGACAATATTTTGTCCAGTGCTGCCCATCCGTTTTTCGAGTGGAGCACCACTGGAGGAATTCTGTGAGTCGTGACAACTACTTGGGGCGTAGATTGGGGGATGGGAGAGCTCGGATGAGGGGTGGAGGGTGGGGGAGTTGATGGATTGGTAGTTTGGGGGGAGGGGGGGGTGGTTTTGACCGCCTCAACATTTGTGCTGAGGGTCTGTCTTTTTTTGGAGGGGGAAGACGGGTCGGGATTTTTCGAAGGTGGTGAGTTTGGTGACTTCCTGTCACGGGTACGTTTACGGGAGATTTTCACATCCTCCCATGCCATATCTTCAGCACTTTCTGCGGCTGATTCGGAGGTCGAGTACTCAGAATTTGAGTCCTCGGCCTCCGAAGTATCCGAGTAGTCGCTTGGGTGGGAGGAGAAAGAAGTGAGCCTCTTGCGGCCGCCATTTATGGGGGAAAATTGAGGTCTGCCAGAGGTTGAGGGTGTGTTAAAGATTGGGTGGGGGGGGGGAATGACGCAGTTTGTGGGGGTGACGTTGCCTGGTTGCGGCGAGTTACAAGGGGAGGTTTGAGCGGGAGGAGAATTGCGTACATTTGAAAACTGATGATGTGTCAAATTACACACGTGAATTTTTTCTTCTACAGACATATCAGCAAGTACAGGACGTGCTGCGAGATAAGAAATTAATTCTAGATCTAACAATTCGGTTTCTTCGATGGGGCTGGGTGCCTTGGGGTTGGGGCAGGCCATGATTTAGTATTTAAGACGGGTAGGAGAGAGAGTTATTCAAAGGATGGAAAATAAAATTTAAACGAAATAAGAAAGAAGGTATGATAATTTATAAAAAAGACGGTGGTGAATGATTGGAGGATAAAATTGAATAAATGATTTTAACACTTGGAGGAATCTGTATGCCAATTCAACAAAAAGTCAAAAGAACTTACAGTTTTGGGATGCGTTGCTGGTCGGGTGGTGAAATTTATCAGCGCTGATTTCGTGGGACGCAGGTGTCTGGTGGCGAGTGATGGCTGTACTCTTCTTTCGAGCGGAATGCACTCTGTTAACAGACACTAGGGTCACGGCACGAAAGTTCAAAGTCACTGAATAAATAGTCAATAAACTAAACACTAAACACTTAAATTGTCTGTGATCGGTTATTAGTCAAAAATGTTTTAAATACAAGAATGCACTGAGCGAAGTTAAACACTTAATTGTCTGTGCTGGATAAACTTTCACTTTACACTTGGTAACAAAAATGATGGGGAATACCGAGAATCCGGCCGTCCGGGTAAATAGCGGGCACTAGCGATGAATTCTGTTAACTGTTGCTAAGCACAAAACACTGGGTATTTCACTGGTCAGGAGCGCGAGCTTTGCGACGTCTGTTCGAGGGCGCTGTCGGAGCGGAACTGACAAGCAAAATGAAGTGCGACAAGAAAGTCGGCGTATTTATACTTACGGGCGAGGTCCAACCCCCCACCCCATAAATGTACCATGTGATCACCTTTTTGCCCAGATTAGGGTATAAAAGGGCGCGTATTTTCCAAATAAAGTCAGTTATTCTTCAACAGTCAACAAGTCTTGTTATTTACTCTACAAGTGGTCCTTTCTACCTACCTCTGGAAGTCGGCGACCTGCCGCCAGCTGCTGCCCCCTGCCGAAGTTCTGCCTGAACGAGAACCCGGTGCCTACCGCTGCAGTCGGCCCTGACTCTGGGCACTGCAAGGCACCGCTCAGGCAGAAACGAGGCGCATCCAGGACCATTACCCCTGGATGTAGGGAGGCCAGCTACTACAATCACCATCATCAGCGTGAGCTAGTGAAAGGCGTGCACAAAACCGGTGCTTCTATTTTACAGTCTTGTAAAGGCTTGATACGTCTGTTACAGTACCTTTCAAAAGCTTTATTAAAAGCTTTCCCGGGCTTTAGCGAAAACTTTTTAAAAGGTTGTGACGTTTTCCATCATCGCCAACCAAGTAACTACTGCACGATGTGTGAGGATGGTTGTATGAAGTGTGACGCCCTAGTTCTCATACACAAACATAGATACTTCAGTAATTTGTTATCGCGCTAACCTTTTGACTCGAATACTTCGAAACTCAAAGTTAAAATATTTTGAGAGAGTTGTTTGTATTGTTTTTTTTTTTACTTTTTCTGACACGGTGTTGAGAAGTTGGCCCGAAAGGGAGCATTCCAAAAGAAAAAGCGCAATATTATTTTTAAACAAGTCTGTTGCTGAAAAATAAGAATTTCCTTTGTTGTTTTTGAACGCTTTTTATTTATTTGGAAAGAATATACTTTTTTAAAACGTTGTTAGAGTAATAAAGATTCTATGAAAACGTAACGTTAGAGGTAAATTGTGTCTTAAAAATATAAATTCATTGCAGAAAATCTTTCGAAAAGCGTAATAAGTTTTGTGTGTTTTGTGGCACTTTCCGTCTGCTATTTTAACCATATTTTTTAAATAGTGCATTATTTTTGACAATCTCCAATAATTATTTTGAAATTTTATGAATATGTGCACATATATATACGCATAAATAATTTTATATTAGCTCCACACAGAAGGCCCTGAGGATAATAATTTCCCTAGTTAGGAATCTTGGGGTTAATGAATCCAGGAGTAATTGACTTTTAAATTCATTCCTCCTACTGCGTTGCAAAGCGAAGGGTCGAGGGACCGCGTGTAGAGGTCAAAAGGCCTCCAACCAGTCTCCCGATCTGGCCCACCTTGGTGGGCAGACTCTCCCACCTCCAACACCAAAAAGCTCACCCCATAAACACGGGCAACCCTTCAAAGTCACCAATCGTAGCGAACCACTTGAGGTGACCTGTAGCAGAGGTGTTGATTATCACCCATACGCGCCTCCCAAATTGAATATAATATATGCATAAACATAAGTATGTACGTATGCATATTTTAATGTACATTTATTCATATCTATTTTTTTATGAGATATTTAATATACTTTAGTCTGTTTTTATTTTTGATTCATACAATTTGTATATTTACGTTCAATAGATGTTAATTTTTATATACTCCCTATAGAGTGCTACATACTTTCACTTTTCATTATATTTTATTTTTGTACTATTAGCCGTCTCAGAACAGCCATCGTCTATTTGCTTTTGAAGATTATTTTATCGCAATAAACTCCCGGAATACCGGTTTAACCATTTTAAATGCTGTCTCAAAAATATACCATCTTTTTGTATTAAATGCACAGTTTCAATTAAAACTGCAGGGCTTGAGAAAGTATATTTTTACAATACGGAGGTATACTACTTATGCATTTTGAAACAAAAAGAGAGTTATATGACTCTTAAAACGATTTTATTTCTGGTTGTCCATTATGACTGGTAAAACCGATAAGAAAACGGTTCTTAAGTGAAATTCATTCCGTTCGGTTTGAATGAATTGAAGGTTTGAATCTTAGATAAGGGCTGAATACTGAATAATAAATATCATTCCTGATAGCAATCAAAGCGATGAAAGCCCTGGGGTCCAGGACAGAAGATAGCTGTCGGTTACATTGGACTAGTTCTTTGAATGCTTCAATTAAAGTGGGGTTGTCAAGCGTTGTCATTATCTATTCACTGACCCTATAATAGACAACGATTCTTCAAATAAAATATGTGGTTAATAATTTTGATAAATTTATTTATTTCTGTATATTACAGTATTTACCTATTTGTTGACATTTTTACATAATACATTTTGAAAACATTTTTACATGATATATTTTGCAATTTAATTATGAAGGGTGTAAGGTAGGTTTGAGAAGGTGAAACTGTGGATGGGTAATTTTGAATGTTTCGTGAACACCTCACTAGGAGAACCTGTGCTGAGGTGTTTACATGTTATGACTAAGTGTAACAAGTATTTATGTGTTGTAGTAGAAAGTTTTAATTTTTTTTTAAACTTTAAGGTAGATAATATTAAGATATATATATTTAAAAAAATAAATAATAATAATTTTTTTATTTTAGTAATTTGTACATTGAAGTTTACAAATTTCTAATTGATTAAAATATTTCATATTCACTATATTTTTTCAAGTTTTATGTAGCTCCTACAATACATCTTGAACTTTCCAATTGGTGTGGACTTTAAAGTTTCTGGTAGTGTGTTATACAACTTCATTCCCTTGTACAGTAGACTGTTCTGCGTATTCGCTTTGTCCTTTTTTTGTAGCCTAATTTCCTTGCACGTCCTTGTGTTATATCTGTGAATGTCTTTATTGTATACAATTTTATTTGAGAAGTATTTTGGTAACGTATTGTTCAATATTTTGTGGATAAATACCACCGTGTTCAAGGTCAGCATCTGTTTCACGGTCAACCAATTATTGTTCCTTTAACATTTTAATTATTTTTGAAAATCTGTTTCGTCGAAGAATTATTCTCATAGCCCTGTTTTGGAGAATTTGTAACTTATTTTGTTCTCTTTCGTTACATAGGAAAAGTATACTTGAGCAGTAGTTGAAGTGTGGAGCAATAATTGAATTGTATATGGTGATTGCAGTTTTTCTAGAAATTTTTGGCCGAATTCTTCCAAAAAAAGATATCTATTTGCCAATTTTCTTTTGGGTGTATTCAGCATGTCTATTGAAGTTTAGTTTGAAATCTAATATAACTCCTAAGTATTTCATTTCAGTAACATTTTCAATAATTTCACCATCAATTTTAATTTTGCTTTCACTGGATGTCTTCTTGTATCCGATCACCATACATTTTGTTTTTTTTTGTATTTAATTTAAGCTTATTTATTTTTAGCCATCTTGATACATCATTTAGTTCATTATTTAAAATGTGTATCAGTTCTTCATAGTTATCTCCAATTAAGTATATTAGTGTATCATCGGCAAAAAGTCGTACTTTGCATTTTGAAAATATTTTCACCATGTCATTAATATAGAGTATGAACAATAGAGGTCCAAGGACCGATCCCTGTGGTACTCCTAACTTATTTTCCATTGGTTTTGAAAATTGATTATTTATTTTTGTTACCTGCTTTCTGTCTCTCAAATACTCTTGTATTAATTTAATGGCTACAGATGAGAAACCAATTTCTTTAAGCTTTCTTATTAGTATGTCTCGGTCTATAGTTTCGAATGCCCTTTTAAAATCCAAAAATATTGCTAAGATAAATTTATTATTATTCATTCCTTCCTTCCATTCTTCGACAATTACGTTTAATGCTGTTTCACATGAGTTATTAGATCTGAACCCTAATTGCTCTTGGTATAAAATATCGTGTTTATCTAGATATTGCAAAATTTGTTCTTTTATTATAACTTCAAGAATCTGCTCATATTTTCGTAAGGTGTTGATTGGTCGAAATTCTTCACATTTTCTGGTATTTTTTACCTTTGGAACCGGTATAATGGTAGATATTTTCCATGACTGTGGAAATTTTCCTTCTTCAATCGTCTCATTGATAATATTTAATAGAGTAGATCCAATTACTGGAAAAACATCTCTTATTTTACTAATAGTTAATCCATCGGAACTATTCTTTGATTTTATTTTGTTTAAAATGTTAAATAAATATTCTGCATTTATTTTTCTGAAGACCAATGATTCTTTGTTTGGGTCAATATTATCATTTGTGGGGTTAACAGCAATGTTGGGTATTAATTTGTTAATTTGAATGATACTTTCAATAAAATATTTATTAAAGTTATTAGCCATGTTTTCTTCGTTTATCTCTTTTGGAAAGTTTACAATTTTTATGTCGTCTTTGTTTTCGCCATGTACTAATTCTTTTATGCTTTTCCAAATTTTTTTGGGATCCCCTTCTTCTGAGTTTATTTTATTTTTTATGTACTCATTATGCGTTCTTTTTATGTCTTTGGAGTATTTGTTTCTCGCTTTTTTGTAGTTATCCCAATCCGTAATACTATTAGTAAGGCATGCTCTTTTGTAAAATGCATCGCTATCGTGCTGCATCGTACGTAGTTCGCTTGTGTACCATTTATTATTGTTTCTTTTATGTATCTTCTGTTCTGGAACAACTTCATCAATAGATTTTTTTTTTTTTTTTATTTTTTTTTTAATAAGAAAAACATATATATATATATATATATAAACATACACATACATATACATACATATACATACACGTACATGTACATATATATACATATATACTTACATATACGTATTTGTACATACATTACAATACACACATATACAAAATGTAAGTCTATGTATAGTTGGTGAATACTTGAAAAACTATTAAATTATTTAGTTTATTTAATTTTATAATTTTTATAGTTATGTTTGTTTGATTTGTATAAAATTAATATCTTGATTTTTAATCCAGGCAGTGATATGTTTTTTGTGAATATTTGTAGATGTATTTGCAGATAGTATTTGTTACAAAGTAGTAAATTTATCAGTAGTTTAAAATAATGACGATTAGAAGTCAAATATTATTAGTGGTTGCAAAGTTTGTACAGGTTACCAATAATTTAGATAACAGAACAGGTGCAATATAATATTTTATTATCGAACAGTATTATTACGTTAGGGAACGTACCCATACTACGTGACCATTTTTTTTTTTTTTTTCAATTTTTAACCCCCCCCTCCCCCTCCCCCCCGGTGACCAAAAACCTAAGCAAACCGCCGCTCATTTGTACCAAGCGTGACATTTTGAAGATCCCCCCCCCCGAATAGGTCACGTAGTTTGGGTACGTTCCCTTAGTGTCTGCGTGTTTGAATTTCAGAACCCAGCCACAGTGCATGTCGGATGCCACGCTTAACGGCCGCGCCTCAAATAACATCTGTGTACGTGGAATTTCACACAAAGCTACTGTTATAATTTGGTTTCAATTTCAAGAATTCGACACAAGATGTCACTACTTCCGTCAGCAGCTCTCGTGTGGATGTTTTCCCCCTAGGTATAAGTGCTATGGATTTCTATACTTTAAGTATTTATTATGTCTGTGTGTGTGTGTATATCTGCACAAAATGTATACCACTCACAGATAAACAAAACATCAAAAAAAGTATTAATGCCCTTCATCTTGCCCAAGGTAGCCCAAACATCGAGTATAAAAAAAATCTGACATTACTACAGTTTGCAAGAAAAAGGGGTTAATTTCTCCCTGTAACTTGCGAAAAACAAATATATATATATAATAAAAATAACTTTAAGTATCCTTCCAGATTTGGAAAGATTGACGGCAATACTTGACGAAGTTGTTTTAAATTAAATATAACGTCATTGCGTGTCTAGGTAAGTCACCGACGGTCACTAGCTGTCACTGGATCACAGTGGATCCGAGGAACTGGCCATTTTAGGAACCAGTTCCAATCGGATTTATAAAATGGTCATAAACACTCAAACCGGGCGAAGCTGAACTAAAATCCGCCCGCACGGCCTAGCAGCAAAAACCTGCGGAGCTAGTTTTATTTAATATCCCATACGACGCGTGGTGCATAATTTTATTAGTATCCTTTTCGTGATTTATTTTTAAGGTATTATGCCGTGTTATTTAACCAGCGTTTCGGAAAGCATTAGAGTGTCCATCATCAGGGCAAAGTTGATTACACATCTGCCCTGATATTGAATACCGTAATGTTTTCCGAAAGGAGGATGTAGCGCAACACAACATAATACCCCAAAAATAAATCACGATAATACTTTTGGCAATGAAATTCTCAAATCACTCATTGGTAACATTGTGTTTTGCTCTAACCTAAATAAACCTTAATCGGCGGAGATTCCTGAGATTATTTTGAGTAAAAGACGAGATGGATTTTTGGTCACAAGTTCCGTTTGATTTTGTTATTTTTTGTCGCCTTAAAACTTAAATAAACAACAGGCACTGTGCAGTCAAATAGGGGGTTTGGAAGGTTCTCGGTTGAGGAATCAGTGACGACTGCGACGTGTAGACATTTTTTGATGTCTTTATAACTAGAATCACAAAAAATATAAAAATTGCGCACTAAAATCACAAAAAAAATCATTTTATATTCATAAACGACGTAAAATTACCGACTAGAGTCATTCAAAATGGTTATGTACCATAAAACGTGAAAAAATTACAATATTTTGTCATCATGAATCCGATAGGTTCTTTTATAAATTCTCCTTTTTTTTTCTTTTTTTTTTACAGTGAATGCCGCACAAGAATCTCAACTGCTCCCGTCTGGAGCCAGTGAGACTATGGCATCCCCAATTGGGGTATGTTGTGAGGCTGAAGGTAGTGGGGAGGGGAAGGAGGTGGGGAAGAGGAAGGTTGGGAAGTACCTGGCTATTCAGATCTGGTCACTAAACACGGCTAAAGCCATTTTCAAGCAACGTTTCAATTCTGAATGGTGGTCTTACACCAGGGCGATACTAATAGTATCTTCCACTCTGGAACATGCCGCAAATATACTATATATTATTTTAAATGAATTAATTGTGAAATAACACAAATTAATCAAATAAAATTTATTTGCGCATGCCGGGTTCGAACCCGCGACCTCCGGAATGTGAGTCAAGAGTCTTAGCCACTGGACTACGGAGGTCCTAAGATAATTCTCATTTAAGTGCCTACGCCTCGTGTTATCCCCTTCCGGGAGTGTAGCTCCACCTTACGTCTTAATAAAGGCTCTTTCCTTTCTTTAAAGCTTCGTCTTTAATTAAGTTCGTTTGTTTCTCTTTTGATGTTAATTACATGTCGTCTTATAATTCCTTTACTTTGCATCGAAATTCACTGGTAAGATTTTGCTATATAAGTACGTGTAGTGTTATTCTACTACAATCAAACCACATTCTTTTAATTAGGTATATTCTAGCAAAATTGAACCTAATTCCGTAGTATGCTATCAATGTATACTAGCTGTTAAGGCTCCGCAACCAGGCCTGAAAAGAAGATGAAGAGATACGAAATTACGAATGTTAGAGGAGAGAATGTCAAAATCGATGCGAAAATTGCGAAAATCTTTTATAAAACACGACTCGTTTAAAATAGAGCAAAAATCTCGGGCATTGTCTTAAACAGCATTTAAAGAAATACTGTGATTTTTTTCATACATGTAATTTGTAAAATAACTGAAACAAACTTGTTTATAATAATTTTTGGAGCAAACTTTGCGATTTTTTTCTGTCGAGGGAATTTTATATAATTTGCGTTTCGGCGCGGGCAATATCTAGATATTGTCTTCAAGAATAACATATATTTTTTTAAGAGCTTTAAAACATAAGTAAGAAATCGGCAGTAATTCGGAAAGTGGGCCCTTAAAAGCATGCTCCTCAGGTTTTTACTGCTAGGCCCTGCGGGCGGCTTTCGATTCGGCTTCGCTCAGTTAGTTTTGGTGACCATTTTATATATCCAGTACGAACAGATTCCAAAAACAGCCCGTTCCTCGGATCTACTGTAGCTAGTCACCGGGACAAAGTAACCGAGGCAGAGCAATGACGTCATATATAATATATACATCCACTTGATTCAACATGTATTACCGCCAATCTCTTCACATCCGGAGAGATACTACATACACACAAATTCGTAGCAGTTATACCTAGGGAGGAGGCGTCCCCGTCCGACCTGCTGATGGAAGTAGCGACATCTTGACATTGTGTCGAATTCTTGAATTCGAAACCGTATTATAACAGTAGCTTTGTCTGAAATTCCACGTACACAGATTTTATTTGTGGCGCGGCGCGTTAACCACGCAGACGCTACGGTATTAATAACGTTCGATGTACGTATATTTATATAATCGATATATTTTAATCGTTCAATTGCTAACTGCGTGCTTTATTATTAAATTTATGTCCCATTACATATTAAACAGTCTTGAACCATAATTGTATCCTTATAAAAACCGATCATGATTAAATGAAAAAACATTAAAAAAAAATTGTCAGGAAAATTAAATTATTTAAGTATGTTGCGATGATTACAACCGTTTTTTTTCACTTATGGGCTCACCAACAGAATACATCACATAATATTATTACAGTAGTGAAATATATTGTTGACGCAATTGTGAACATCTCCCTTCCTCCATCCAACCTACTACCCTGATTATGTGTGTGGCGAATATTACCTACAAGTGACATTTGGAACAATATCTTAAGGGACTAATGTAATCAGTCCATTGAAATAAACCGTGCAATGGTCAACTCCATTATTGATCTCTGCTTTGATTCGATTTTTACAGAAACTTGTGCAGTGATCCCTCGGTGCCATAGAATCGAGTCTCACAAAAACGTTCTGTAAAAATTAAGGTAAATCAGAATCCTTACCAATGTCCACTGTTCAAGCTATTCCCATAGTGCCACTTTGAAAACTGTATTTTATTGATTACAGTCCATTAATTCGCAGACAATGTATTTGCGACTACGTGATTATATTATGGATATGTGAGTTATTAATTATTTAAGTGAGGATATCATCAGGTACACGTAAATATAAGCTTTCATTAGCTCACTGAGGCATTAACTGACTCAGTGTTTTTATTTGAGGGGGTATAAAATCAAAACAACCACTATCCACCGATGTTAAATTTTCAGCGTTAAAAAACGAGTCTTCATACATCCCTTAAACTTTTTTGAGATTTTTTTTTAAATTTGCAAGCTTATTCGTGTTTTTTAGATTCTCGCTTTCAAATCAATAATTTTAAGATTATTTAATTGTTTTTGTGTTTAATTAATAGAACTCCACCCAATTTAAAAAAAAATGTTATTATAAAGGTCTGCAAGTATTTTTGACTAACTAACTAACTAACTAACTAACCATCACGCCGTTTCCCCGCAGGGGTAGGCAGAGAGGACGGACCGCCAAACATCCCGGTCTTGGCACACATTCCTTGCCTCGTTTACATTCATACAACGTCTCATACATTCTCTTCTATTATTCTGACTCTTGACATGGCCCGACTCAAGTATCTGATTCACTTGGTCGTGCCATGTCTTTCTTGGGCGTCCTCGACTTCTTCTACCATTCACATTTGCTTCATATATTCTCCTTACACTCCTTTCCTCGTTCATTCGCTCTACATGCCCAAACCATCGGAGCGTTCCTTTCTTGATCTTACTCATCACGCTTACATCAGCCTTGCATTCTTTGCGGATTTCCACATTTCTCACACGATCATACATGGTTTTACCACACATACGCCTCAGGGATCTCATTTCTACAGCGTTCAGTCTACTTTCATCCTTCCTCTGCCAGTTCCATGCCTCACTGCCATACATCAGGGTAGGTACCAGTACTCCATTATGGACGGCTAGTTTCGCGTCTTTGGACAGTTTTTTGTTGCTGCCAACGGCGTTCAGTCCTCCATTAATAGAGTTACCTGCATTCACCCTTCTTTCAATATCTCTCAAGTATTTTTGTTTTTTTTTTATTATTATTATTTGACTGCTGTTTCAGCTTACTGGGCCATTTTCAGTGGTTATACCACTTTGAGACGACTTATTTATAGGATTCTAAATTTCAGTTTTGAAGGTGCCTAGATTGATTTATTATCAGTTAAACAGAGTTATTGAGAAAATAATTGTGACAAATAATTCACATCGGTTTTTCAAAATTAATGGATTTCTTTGTTTTAACCACTTTTTAATGTTTTATATAACCGACAAGTTTTCAGTAAACCCTCAGGAAGAGAGCATCTCTCTCGAAACATGTTGGTTTTATACACATTTTATTCAAAAAGTGGTTAAAACAAAGAAATCCTTTAATTTTGAATTAAAATGGTGTCACAAAATAAATTTTCTGTGTTTGAAGAAGTGATATCTAATGGTTCAAGTAAATGGACTCTAAGACCCTTTTTTCTATATTTAACGGTTTAGGCCCTTTCTTTTTAAGTGGAACGGGATTATTCACTGAGCGATGTTCTGCGAATTTTGAAGAGGTGCTTTTATTATTATAACATCGTATAAGACCTATATAGTAGGTACATATGTATATCGTTTATGTAAAAAAAACTAAAATACTTTCAGAACTTATTAAAAACACCATTATTAATTTTTAAAAAATAAATTGATTGGTTTCTGCCCAAGAAAGAAATGTGTTTTGAATAGTGATGGTTTTGCAGTTCAACTCAGCTTAGTGGCGGTTTTGCACATTGGATTAAGATATTTTCTGACACGTGATTGGTGCATTTTGAGAGTAGTGCTTTTGAACCTCACTAAAAGTGTAAGAGAGGCGGTTTTGCATTTGACCACCATTTAGGGATTAGAGGAGTTTAAAGATTGAATGATGAATGATAAACGGATTACTAATAAATTAATAAATGAACCAGTTCAGGCGAGAGATCGTACGTGAAGTCATCGTTCTAGTATCTTCTTTCTTTTTCGTTTTCAAACTTTGTGAGAAGGAAGAGAACATACGTCGATGGTGTCCGTACGAGATCTCTCTGGGACTGGTCCAGTTCCCCGGGCTTTCCACTGTAAAGAAGAGACGCTCTTGCAAGTTATCACATTAAAAATAAATGTTTAATGCCATGCAACCCTGCATTAGCAATTATCCGTCGCATTTACTGCCTCCTTATGGTGATTTTTCACAGAAACAGAGCTCTACAATTTAGCCAATTATTTAATCTTCTTTCCGTTATCAGATTCTCTTCTCAGGATACGTCCAGAAAAAAGCAATTTGTACTGAATAATTCAATGTAATTTTAACGTTTTACAAAGGTTCTTTTCGCTAAAGGAAAATAAACTTACACAAAACTTCTTATTTCCCCGTGTTCATTGTTCGCGATAGACTTTAAAGCTTACTAACAGACTGTAACGAAAAATACCAACCTACATGGATACATTATAATATCCTTAAAGTCCCTTTTTTCTGAGAGTATAACGTTTTAATTCCACGGGTTTTAATAGCGAGCCTTCCAACCCTCGCCGAATTATATAATAACAGGCTCCGCAGCGAGAAAATTCCGCGACAAAGCCTCCCTCAAATTTCATATATAAGCCTCAATTTCAATATAAATTCACATTTAGTAGTCAATTTGGTGAACTTATCGTATAGATGGCATCTTGTTCCTCACGCTAAAAAGCCTTAAAATCCTTCCTTTGTAAGGCTTTGCAGGAGCTCCACTTAGGGCGGGTGTCAATGTCGGGGGTGTGATGTTATGAAATAGAAGGGAAGCTCACTGAATGCATTTTTCAAAGGAAATTGAATTTTACACTTATTTTATTTCGAAATATTTCGTTAAAGTTTTATGGAGTTTTAACATTTCAACCCCTACTCAAAGAGTAAGGTTTTGGGCTATATTCCTACACTCAACAGATAACGTGAAGTAGCTAAGTGGACAAAATAAAGTGAAGTGACTACTCAGGTGATGTTGACACATTTAATATCAACTTGGCGAGTTATGTGGATCTTGTAAAAAACTTATTCCAACACAATTTCTAAACACATCTGTGTTTTGTAAACCTATTATATCGTTGTATTTTTATGACTTGTGTGCTTTTTTATGTAATTTAATTTTTATTATTTGTTTTAAAATTATCTGTCATGAATTAATTGTACTAATAAGCATGCAAAAGCCCTCTGGGCGTGAAATAAATAAATAATAAAAAAATAAAAAATATAATTGAGGATTATTGTGAAAAATGATTGTCATATTATGCTCAAGCAGAATGTTTTTTATCTTTTACGAAATACCACGTAAAATCAAATGTTTTATTTGCAAGTATCAAAGAAATCAATATCAATGTTATTTTTTTTATTTCTTTCAGGTAAGTGCTACACTCTTCTAGAATATCAGAATAATCACCCAGGTAAATCGGAAGCAAAAGCCTTATGTTGGTAAGTTATAATACAAAAATACAAAAGCAGATACTATCATTGGTATTAATTCATAATTTTATAATTAAGGCTATTCATTTAATATCGATTGTTAGGTGGGGGTAATAGGTGTGGAGATTAATATGGCAGCATGGCTAATATTATTATTCTTTTTGAAGCTACAAACGCGCCTTTTTAAATATTATATAACGTATGTGCTGAAGATATCAAAAATTATTCAAGACATTTTTTTTTACATGAGAGAGAATTATTGATATCAAGCTGATATTGCTGGAGATACTAACTTCAATATTCGCAAGCATCAAATGTATTGCATGACGGCCGCCGTGGTCGAGAGGTAAGGCTCGCAACCCGGAGGTCGCGGGATCGGACCCCGGCGTGGACAAATAATTTTTATTTGATTAATTTGCCTTATTCCACAATTAATTTATTTAAAATAATTTATATTTGCGGCACGTTCCAGAGTGGAAGATACTCTCAGTATCGCCCTGGTGTAAGACCAACATTCAGAATTAAAACGTTGCTTGAAATGATTTTAGACATATTTGGTGACCAGATCTAAATAGCCAGGTTATTTCCCATCTTCCTCTTCCCCATCTCCTTCCCCTCCCCACCAGCGTCAGCCTCACAACATACTCCAATTGGGGATGCCATAGTCTCACTGGCTCCAGACGGAAGCAGCTGGGACTGTTGTGAGGTATTCATATTTAAAAAAAAAAGTATTTCAGTTTCGTGATTTTTTCAAATTCCATTTTTGTGCTGCCTGGAAGACATTAGTATCTATGATATAGTCAATCCTTGAAGCTCCAGCGCTCCTAGGTTTGACTAGTCAATCCTCAGGTCTGACTTGAAGTCTTCAAGGAAGACTTGAAGGTCAAACCTAGGATAAACCAGTCATTCCGCGAAGAGACTGCATATCGACCTTTAACTATGACATCTACAAGTTGTTTTATACTTGCATTACTGCATGTCGTGTTGCACTAATCAAGCAAAATAACAAACGGTAATGAAATGATCCATTTTATTTGTTAACTATGTATTAGATATTATATCACATTGATAAATATTATATCCCCAATATGTTTTATTGCCATCATTATCATTATAAGTGGTCGTACAATATTTATACAACCAAGTAACTATAGAATGTGTTCAATTATTGTTAGGTTCTTACGGCTGTCAGAACAAAACCATAATCAATTATGATTTTTAATTTACGTAATGTTTAATGATTATATTATATAAATATATTGTTGAACCCGAAACCATAAAACAGCGTGAAACAAGAAATGCTTCACTTCGACTTAGGAACATTCTTACATAATTCACCGCAATAAATCTCTGAGTAAGTATTCCGTATTCTAATTGATTGGACACGCTATTAAAATAAACATTGTTTTGATTTATAAACAATAAAAAATATTCTTTTTGGCTTCACTCGGAAGAAGATAGTTTATGAGGTTTTTAGACAGAATTTTAAATATTACTAAAAATGTTAATGTGTCCAATTAAAGGATTTATTTACCTTTGTTCAAAATATTTTATTTGGTTTTAGAAAAGTATTAAATAGTTTCTTCTGTTTTTAAGTGAAATAATGTACTCGATATGATTGTGATTTAATTGACAGATAAGAGCACATTTTAGAAGTACAAAATATATATATTTTTAAATACATATATATTTGGCGGTACTACTTTTGACACTTTCGAGCGTTACCACAGATCACCAATAAACAAACAACAGATCACGTCGACTAAATTAGAGTATTTGTTGGTGATCTGTAGTTGTAATTGATAATGTTGACAAATAACCGACAATATCGATAAAATCTTTATCGATGTACTTGTGTTGGGAGCCTGAAAAGCACTGTTAGGCCAGAAACCGGTTGGCATTACCAAAAAAAATGACGTATCTGACCTATTCAAGAAAAGATAAATGTTTTTTTTTATAAAAATCTTACTAATATTATAAACGCGAAGGTTTGTATGGATGTATGTATGTGTGTACTCTTTCACGTAAAAATTGCAATAGGTGGCACGCGAGCTGTTTGAAAACTGAATGTACCGGAAATGAATGAATGGAATGCGGGAGGAAGGGGTAACCCGGGATGGGGAAGGGGAACTTGGGAGGGGGGTTCGCGGTTGGGGGAAGAGGGCGAAGGGAGTGGGAAGAGGGAAGGCGAAGAAGTGGAGTGGTAACGCGTGAGGGGAAGGGGACGCTGGAGAGGAAGGGGAGGGAGAATGGGAAAAGACACGCAGAATGGGAAAGGACAGAAAGGATACCGGGAACCAGCTAGTATTACATATATTATGCTTCATGTAAAATTCTATTTTATGTTACATGACATTTTGTTAGTCCAATGAAAAAGGGCCAAATCAGCCGAGCGATTCCGTATCTTTTGTGAGATCGTTATTGGATAATGGACGTTATCTCCCATCAGATTTGTGTGATTTTTATATATTTACTGTAAAACATTTTAGTTTAGATCGATTTAAACACGTATTCCTGCAAGTATGCATGATTATTTATTCATTTAATGTACGTTGTACATAGAAAAAGCAAATAACAGCCATAAAAATCACACAAATCTGACAGGAGATCACGTCCGTTATATAATAACGATCCCACAAAAAATACAGAATGGCTAGACAGGTGGATAAACGGTTACTGAATACAAATACATAAAATGTTTTAACCTTCCTTACAGCCTTATTAGAACAAATCGTTAAGCCTTGCTTAGTTAACCCAATAATCTATATCGAAACGAAAGCATACGACAGCCTGTTTCTCCTTGAAAAGGTTTCTACGACTCTCCTCATCCCTTGTCAATGCTGGGAATGCCCGAAAAGGCCTATAGCCGATCATCCGGCCCATCCCAGCTCTTTACTTGAAGTAAAAAAATCCTAATAAAGAACAGAAGTTGCCTACTTTTAATATTAACATGCCTGATTTTCGAAAAGCCAAACAAATTTTTTGTTTCGCTTTTCGCTGGTAAAAGATCTGGTAATAAATATTTTTTTAATATTGTAATATACTTAAATAAGTCTAAATACTTCATTATTATATGTCTATCTGCTAATGTATGTTGAAAACAATCATCCGCACTTCAGTTTTCCGGAAAAGAGCAATAAAGCCGAGGTATTAACTAGACGTGGGTCGTTACGTCGTTTTCAAGAAACGTAACGAAACTAGTTTCTTGGTCGGCGTAACCTGTTTCAAAACAGGTTATTTTTGTAACTAGTTATTTTCATTCGGCTACAGTTACACACGAAACTGTTTACCTCCACCAACTATACAGTTACACACGAAACGAAAATAAATTAAATCACTATCTAGTTTCTATTGTATCTAAGTGTTTGTAGCTATACAGTGAAATCAATATATATTAAATTAACTTCCCTTCATACTTTATTCAGGCCTAGGACTGACTAGATTAAATGTATTTATGATTAATTATTTTTATAAGTTTTTTTTATACTTCACTATATTTACACTTTATTTAGACTTATTACGATCCACACTAATTATATTGACATAATAAAAAAGAAACGTTACATTAAATGTACATAAAACACTAAAATAACATATAAACGTTAATATTTAGAAGAAAGTATTCAAAATTATACACAAGTACAACAACGATCTAAAACAAACTAAATTATTTTACTTTAAATTCAAAAAGTGGTCGCTCGCTTCGCAGAAACGGAACCCACTCCCACTTATTCGGAAATGTTCGATCTAAAATCTCGCATGCTCGGCCGGCCGGTAGGCGCAACTATGCGAAACGCGAAACGCGGCGAAACTACTCAGTACTCAGTTACTCACATCACATCCAACACCAACAATAACGCATTTACAAAAATAACTACTTGTAATTTTATCGAAACTAGTTATTTTCGTTTCATACCGTGTAACTAGTTATTGTAACTTGTTACGTTATTGTTAATCAATATTAGTTATTGTAACTAGTTACGTTAAATAACGCCCACGCCTAGTATTAACATCATCAATAACACAAATTTTGGTTGTCTGTGCGTTCTACGTAACTCTGATTCAATGAACTAAAGTTTATTATCGTGATTTATTTTGGAGGAATTACGTCGTGTTAAGTTAACCCCTTATTTAGCCATCCTTTCGGACAGCGTTACAGTGTTCATCAACTGAGCAGATGTGTAATCGATAGTATTAAATTGTGTGCTTATGTATGCAGATGTGAGTTGGTATTACAGTAAGATTGAAAAATAAATTAAATTACTCCAACGTACTAGAAACTAGACAGTGTTTAATTTTGGGATTTTTTTGTTCTGATATCTTGCACGAATATACTTGTAATTGTATGTTATTTAACGATATCCCTTTAAAATAAATGTTAAATCTACTGCCTACATTGAATATTGTAAAAATTAAAATAATTTAAAATGTAGTAATTTTTCGCTGTATATTACTTTATATTGTAGTGGTACTTTAGTACTTTACTTTACTAGTACTTTTGTACTTTACTTGAGAACTACTCTGTGTAGTACTTTATATTGCTGGAACAAAAGTAGAGAAGGTACAGAGTATTGTATAATTGGGCTGCATTGTAAATGATAGATGGGATCCTTCGGTTGAAATCAAATGCCGCATTGGGCAAGTGCAACCTTTATCCGCATGAAAAAATGTTCTGCAGTCATGATCTCAACCTTGGATTACGAATGTGAATGGTCAGATGCTACGTGTTTTCGATATTATTTTATGGAATGGAAGCATGGACGCTTACTGAAGAACTAATTAGGCGACTTGAGGCATTCGAGATGTGGATCTACAGAAGAATTCTTAAAATAAGCTGGATGGACAGGGTTACGAATGAAGATGTTATGGTTAGGATGCATAAAGAAAAAGAAGTAATTAAAACTATAAAAATCCGAAAACTTCGATATCTTGGACATTCAGAGAAGTATGAGATCCTGCATTTCATAATGCAGGGAAAGATTGCCGGAAGACGAGGCCCTGGAAGAAGGAGATCCTCATGGCTGAAAAGCCAGAGATAGTAGTTTGGCCAGTCTACCGTAGAGGTGTTCCGGAACGGACAAGGCACAAGAAGAAGAAGAAGTAGTAATTTTATTAATTGGTTAAGTTTTAAACTTGTCATATATTGTAGAAAACATGTAGGTATTAGTAAACCTCTCTGCTCGTTAAATAAATAAATAAAAGTTAATGAAATTTGAGTAATGGTAGCTTACGAATAACACACCGACAAAGAAAGCTTTATTTTGATAGATGTGCCTACATACCTTTGCCCATTTCCTTGCGATATCTTCAATAATAATTTACCTCTGTAACTTTCCAAGACAAAGATTCGTGTATATCGCTATCTCTGGAATATAAATCTTCCTTCTGGTATATCTTGCCCTGCCGGAGCAGCAAGTTAAGGTAATAAATAGTGGACAGTAGGTTACTGTCGCTAGGAGGGTGGAGAGGAAACTGTTTAATGATTAAAAGGGGTGCCACGCTGGGTAATGAATTAATAATAAAGGAGGTTATTTAGGAAGGGTTTATTGAAAAGATTGATGGAATTGAATGTGATACTAAAAACACCGACGAGCAGGTGCTGAGAAATCGCACACTATTATGTTTGCTTTGTATTCGTATATTTTTATGATTTATATATGTTTAGATTTAAACCCAGGATTCAAACCAATTATGGAGTTAAGAGTTACCATCAAGGGTTTGGATTGCGATCAAAGGGTTGTCTGATTTGTTCGTCAGGTGTCTCTAATAGAATCATTTATTTGTGTCTCTTTCTCCCACAACAGACAAGGTAAGTACCTTTATAAAAAGGCTTGCATCGGTGAAATTAACTTACTTCTTTACCAAAACTTGCACTAAGAATATAAAATACCACTGAACCCTTGTCCGTTGGGTGGGGAAAGTTATTGTCGTCAATTGTAACTATCAAATCATAACAATAAAAAATCAAGAAATTAAGTTACAAAAAAAAGTGCTTCATTTACAAAAAAACCAGTCCCAAGATTTCTCCTGAGTGAAGACCTAACATTTTTACAATATACATAGAGTAAGGCCAGATAATTATTTATTTATCAAACTTGTTTGAAAATTCTCACCAGTGAATATATTATAAATGAGCATAATAACACTATAATTCCATCAATAACATATTATTTATTTTATCCCCAATGTAGTAAAAATGTATGCCAATGGTTTGGAATAATAAATTCATTTTTAATTGCATTAGATCTTAAAACTTAGGCTTTGTTAAGTAATTAATTTTGTATTTTTGAATGTAGCTATTACTTTGTGGTTATCCATTATAGAATAATGAAATAATTTTACTTTGTATAAACCACTTATTTGATGTGCAAATCCGACCGGTTTCGGAACAAACGTTCCTTCGTCAGGGAAAGCTTATACTTAGTATAAGCTTATACTTAGTATAAGCTTTCCCTGACGAAGGAACGTTTGTTCCGAAACCGGTCGGATTTGCACATCAAATAAGTGGTTTATACAAAGTAAAATTATTTCATTATTCTATAATTAATTTTGGTTTTAAATTGATTGAAAAGAAAACAATATAATTTAATACAAAAATCTTGTTAACGCAATTTTAATATAAAAAATCTACATTTTTCAAACCGAAGGTTGCTTCTTCGGTATATAAAATATATTGAAAATTCGGAAAGTTTTAAACAATTTCTCGATCCTTCTAATTGAATTTGTTACCTGCTAAATTCAAATTACAGGTAATTTATTTTATAATATTTTTATTTATTGGAATAATATGTTTTTCTAAACTTATTGGTTTTATTCTACTTCTTCAATGATATATTTATTGGTCTGTGTTTAATTTTCCTTTCTAAAGATGGGATTATACCAAACGAGCCTAGAGCTAGATCTGGAACAAAAGCGTTTTTTCTTGATCTTTGGTTTAAACGGTAATTATTCGTTTTCACCATTTACACCAAAAGAATACCAACGATTAATAACGACAACCAGATTTCTTTCAAATGCTCTGAGGATGTTTAGATCAGATTAGCGAATGCTCATTGCTCATTATTCAACAAACAGAGTTCACTACACCGTGTCCGACAGTGAGAGCGATATTGCGAAGTTCTGCGTATATTGTCGACTCTATGATCGAAAAAGAAATAAAGGAAGAGCCTTATTTTCATAATTTATTTTTATATTATTTTCCGTAAGTAATTATTATTATTTATTTTTATTTTCCATAAATTGGATCCCACAGACTTCTGAAATTTTGGTGCGATTCATTTGTTGAAAGAAATTAAGTCGACGCAAGTTCCAAGAACACAAGAACACTTTGAAAAGACCGCCACGGGGAGCGAACAGGTGCAAAGACAAAGGTCCTACGTCATCTTAGGGGATGACGTGGAGGGGGTTTTTTAAGGAAAGGAGGGAGAGGAATTTCTGGTAAGGAAATAGGTGTGAGGGGTGGGTAGGAATCTGGGGGTCAGTGTGACCAGGAGTGCCGGGCTTATGAATCCATCCCTCCAACCACGGTGCAAGGCGATGGGTCGAGGTCGAGAGATTCCGGCTGGGGAGGGTCTGGAGACCTCCTTCTACTAGTCTTTCTCAACCATGCCCACCACATGCAAGCGGGCAGATGCATCAGCCGCCAAGACCTAAACAAACCTCACCCCGTGAACCCGGTCACCCCTGCTAAGTCACCAAACGTAACGAACCACACGGGGTGACCTATGGCAGAGGTGTTAGTTATCCAATAAATGGTTCCCTGGCGGCGGTACCCATGCACGCCTCCCAAATTGTACATCCCAAGGAATACTCTAGACTCGTAGACAACTGTTTGGGCGCACTTGCGGCGTTTATTTCGAACGAACGAGCTTTCTAAAGCATTGTACTGAGCACCGAAGGAATGCTCTATAACTATTTACGACAAAATAATTTGAGCAGACTAGAATGAGCATTTGCTTGTTTGGTCTAATCCCTCCTATATATTAAATGTCTTCATTTTCATTATATGTACTTTGTATTCAGGTGAAGTTTTCCTTTGGTTTTAAAACTTGTAGATATTATTTACTAAAATGGTGATATATATAAAAAGTTTATTATTTTTTCGTTGAATTAAAATTATTCCATAAATGAATTAACAATAATTATTGAAAATGATTTAAAAAAACAGATTATTGTCATTTTACCTAATTATTAAATATTTTAGGCAGAATTTGTTCAGTATTTTCAGTAGGTGCTACCAAAAATGATAAATAAAATTAAAATCTTTAAAAAAAAAATCATCTCTTATATGTAGCAGCATTCTACATCATACCTTGTTAGAAAATGACAAAATACTCTGCCATTAGCCGGCCAAACACCGCGGGAATCCGATAGTACCTGCGCAGGTAGGTTCAGCTTCCTAAGCATGCCGGGCGCGTGTTCGTCCCACCTGTCGTCGCTTGTTAGAGGTCCAATACACGTGTCTTAGCGGGACGGGGGACCGGGGCCTTCTCAGGTAGAAGGGTGAAGAAGTTATGTCTCGAGCGGGGTCAACAATCCATTGAAGAGGTGCATCGTCTCGACGTTGGGTGTATTTTTTTTAATTGATACTAGCGGGAACCACACCGAGGGTGGTTTGTAGAAAGAGGTTTATGTAAGTGCAGGTGTTGACATAATAATTTTATGTTTTATTTAAAGTTGGATAAAGTAATTCTCATTATAAATAAATGACGTCTAATGTAAAATAAATTATGAACTTTTTTCACATCATTACATAGTATAAAATGAAGTCGCTCAAAATGTATGTGCGCATAGATCTTTTAAACTACGCAACAGATTTGCATGCGGTTTTCACCAATAGATAGAGTGATTCAAGAGGGAGGTTTATATGTATAATACATGCTTATTATAGTAGAGAAAGGCTGAGAAATTCAAATATTCAATTCAGGCAGCGGGCAGCTGGCAAGCGGGTGGTGTGGATTTTATAAAGGTTGGGTAATGGCGTTGTGTTTCGTTAGCCACAGCATCGTGTGGCCGGGTCTGCTAGTTATTTAATAAGTTAATCAATTGAAAATTTAAAGAACGTTATTTCTTTTTCCGAAGGACTTCAGCCCACCTTTCTAGTTTCACGGTTACAATATTTTTTTAAAGTTAATTCGTTACGGTTTTTAACCTAAGGATTTATAAGAACATGCATTAAGTTTTATTAACATTTATATTCTATAAATGCCGTTTATTTGTATGTGAATTATACAGATGCATACATAACTAACAGATAATCATTACGCCTTTTCCCGCAGGGGCAGGCAGAAGGAACGGCCGGCCAAACAACTCTTGACTTGGCGCAATCTCCCAGCATCATTCATATTCCTAATCATAAGTATTTGTTTCACTTGAACGTGCCATGACTTCCCCGGGCGTCTCCGACTTCTTCTACCAATCGCGTTTGCGTATATTTTCCTAACACTCCTTTAATAATTATTCGTTGATTTTTATGTTCATTCGCTCTATTGTCCACACCATCTGAGCGTCCGTTTCTTAATCTTACTCATTACGCTTACATCAGCCTTGCATTCTTTGCAGAGCTTTACATTTCTCACAACATGATCATGAACAATTACATGCCTCACTGCCATACATCAGGGTACGCACCAGCACTCCATTGTTGACTGTTTGCAACGCTTCTTTGGACAGTTTTTTTTGGCGCCAACTCCGTTCAGTCCTCCATGAATGAAGTTACCTGCATTTATCCTTCTTTCAACATCAAAATCAGCCTTCCCATCTCTTCATACACAAAGACGTTACATACTTTAGACGCGGGGTAGAAATCTCAAAATGGGAAGCCAACGACAAGACAATTGTAGAGCACTCGATTTCTAGTACTTTAGTACTAAACTGCCACGCGTCGACTAAGGTCGTGTCCTACCAGTAAGCAAATTGCATTAAAAAGCTCCAAAATTCCCTCCTGGGTGATGAGAAAATGTTTCCATTACACGGTAAACAGTAGTAAAAGCGAAGGAATAACATTTCATTCGTAAATACATGCAAATTACTTGTTATTATCGATTATATAAATAATACAATTGCTTTCCGCCCAAAGATTTTATGCGTCATTAGAGAACTCAAGGCCTACTAAAGTACAGGTCTGGATGCGCAACAGCCAAATTACTAAGTTGATGCCGTCACTAAGTAAAATTTACTTTTTATAATAATAATCTAATAATTCTTTAGTTACTTGCTTGCGGTAAAACAACATACAAATCAGTAGAAACAACAAATACAATAACAATCAACGCCATTTGCAAACTATCGTTGTTCATTATAGCTTGAAAATTTGACACCTCAAAATTCGACTGGTGCCCAGGCCTCCTACTTTAGTCGGCCTTGAGACAGTATTCGACGGAACTTTTGAATTTTGAATACGAAAATGCCGCCCGCGTTCTATCTTTTGTTTCGTCCATATGCACATATTCTTTTAAGCATCTACCTTTATCATACATGAATAACTTTTGAATTAAGAAATTATTGAAAATCGCTGAAAACAGAAGAGTGTTAATTAATTGCCACATTATATATTGAGTTTATGAGGCTATGGCAAGTCTATTTATTTTATATAACGTCATTGTTCATACATACATACATTACATACAGAAAGCATCGTGAGCATGGTGTATAACGAAAATCGGCCGAGTCAAAGTCCTTGTTTATAGGCAGATTGGCTCATAGGTTCTTCTAATTTTCCAGTTTTTTTAAAGTTTATTTTGTTTGATTATACTTCCAAACTTAAGCTAGAATTTGCAAACTACCTTTCTAATCCTATATCCCCCGTCACCCCTCCACCACGCAACATATTTTGTAACTGAAAAATTCAATATGGTCCCACTTTCCTTATCATATAATTTACTATCAGCCGGGAAATTTTATAAAAATAGGCAAAATAAACCAATATATTTTTTTTAAATAACACAATATAAAAACACATAACAAAATTTTTTTTGTTGAAGAATACGTGGAAACGTGAAACAAAACATTAAAAAATCGTATTTCAAAAAAATTTATTATTTTGTTGAAATTTTTTATGTCCTTCCCTCAACGCAAAACCCAATTTCTCATGAATTAAAGTAAAATTGTTATCACGGGACGATGCAATAGCGCGGGAGCGCAGCGAGCTTTCTGAAAAATAGGCTCCATAGCGTATTCACGTTAACTGGCTGTACGCATTTCGCTTTTACCAAGATGTTCGGAGGTATACATTTTCAATGTTCACACATAAATTTCGATCGAAGGTGTTTTTCATTTCCTCACTCCATCGATGGAAGCGACGCCGATGCCATGAGAACATGTTTGCACGGATGTTTGACAGTCCTCCGTCGTTCAATATCGTCGTCATCTGGCACGCCTCCGAATTTAAAGCCCAGGTATTTGACCTGTTTCTGTGCGACTTACTAGTACCGTTCCATTTATCCATGTACGAGGAACATGGCAAGGTATTTATTTTAAAAATTGAGAGGCTTCATTTTATTTTTGGAAAAAATAAATCAATATTGATGAACTCCATGGTCAAGCGGTCTAATAATAATAATGTTTGGATCATTTCTATAGCGCCATTTTCGTGATAAAATGACCTCAAGGGTACTTTAAAACTTAATTCTCATATTTAACCTGTACCCTATCACTTAGATTGACAACTTCGATTTATTTCTAGTAGCTTATGACTAAGATTGATAACTAGTGACTTTAAGATCCGCGGCTTCAAATATGGGAATCGCGGGCTTAACAAAATATGTGTGTGTTATAAGTGGGAGTGGGTGGTTATTTATGGGACCTACTCGTATAAGTAACAATATATTTTTTAAGTGATATCTTTATAGCACGTTCCAAAGTGCTACATAAATGCTGTCAGTGTCGCCTTGGAGAAAGACCACTATTCGGAATTGTAATATTGCTGGAAGTGGCTTTAACTGTATTTTGGTGCCCAGCTCTGCTTAGCCAAGTACTAACTAACCATTTCTTCCCCATCTTCTTTTCATTCTATATCCCCTTTAACTTCACTAAGTACCCCAATTGGTGATGCCATAGTCCCACTGGTTACGAACCGGAATTGTTGAGACTCTTGTTCAGTATACACATGGATATCTCTTCTCCTGATGCCTGACTCGGTCGACAATCCCAGAGGTCATGCATTGGCCAGCCAGGGTGGCGCCCCACCTTTCCCCACCGTGCCTACGCCAATGCCTATGAAAAGCTATATTGGGTGTTTTAATGATCTTCTGATAGTCAAAGTCATCTTTTTTACAGGCAGTAGGTTTGCATATATTTTTTTCAGTCTTATTAAATCGTTTACTCATCATTTTGTTACGGAATTGACTACAAATTTAAGGTACATATACGAATAAGAAGGCCGTAATGGTAGTTTGACCATTTTGTGAAATGCGTTAAAAGGTAGTTGTCCATAAGTAACTTTGAAAATGTCGACCGTCAATGTAGCATCGTCAAGCAGTTGAGTCTCTCTGTTAATTAGCGCGTTCTGATGGGCAAAAGTCCTTGCTATCGGAGCAAAAAAAATGCATGGGATCTCCCATGAGTACAGTTGTTAGGAACATACATATAACTTAAGCTCTTTCAACATATGCGGATTAAGTAAAAATATGGTGATGGCCAGCGCATATCTCTACGTCAGTTTGACAACTTCCGAGCCCCGCTGTGTTTCAAGTGCCATCATAGAAATTTGTTCCAAGCGGCCGTAGAGATGTGCAGAAGTCATCGGTATATTTATATGCGATCACGAACTGAATTCGGGGTCTAATATTTAATTTTCTACATGTTTACAGACAAATGTTTTTCGGCGAGCTTCTGAGGTATTGGAATCGAGCATTCCTGTTAAGAACAATAATGTATACAGGAATGGATAGTATGTATATACAGGTAATGCATAAACCTCCTTTGTACTCTTAAAAAGGGTGAATCGTTATTATTATAGGATACAGGCCTGGTAAAATGCGAAACTGTGGTTAAACTATAATAATATCATTAAACAACGATGCATTTCAAAATTTCGTGTATTGGAAAGTCAGTGTTTTGGTTAAACATTTAACCACTTCCACCAACAGTGTGAAATTTCTGGACACAGGGTGGTTTTCACTTCGTCTTACATGGCAACTTTGGAAGTGATCGCCGTTTAATACCCCACTAGTTCCGAAGAACTTCCGTTACACCCTATATCAGGAACACAAGGTTTGTCCATGGTTGGTCGGAAGTGATGCTTCCCATTTTGAGCACGTGGTGAATGAGATGAAGTAGGTCAGTTTCTAACTTTGATCATAACTGAGGCGGTTACGGAGCTACACACTACAGAGTCTGGCCTACCGTAATATTAACGAAAGAGCAATGAAACATAAAAATTGTAATCGCTGAGGAGGCAATTATTATTAGATAAGTAATGATTATTACCTATTTGATTATAATTTATTAAATAATCATTTTTATTAATTATAATAATATAAATATAATTATAATAATAATCATAATTTATTAAATAAAATGTTACTTTCCATCAAGTTATAACATTAGGTACTATGTTATATGCAATATGGCAATATGTAAAAGCCCCGAAAAACTGCGTTAATCAATAAATAAATATGCAATATGTCCATCAAGTTATAACATTAGTTATAACATATGCAGATTATTGAGTCAGGAAAAAGTAACGTTGAATTCACACATCCAAATAGAGATTAATGGTTTCTCTGTCTGTTCTGTTGTGTGACCGTATTTCATGTGTCAAAAATTAGGTAGATCTTAAATTTCGAATACAATAACTCAATCTCAGATAACAAATTCAACAGCCCTGTCGCGTAGTCCACATGATTATATATATATATATATGTTTTTTTTTACATGAGCTCCATACAGGAGGCCCTGAGGAAAATAATTTCCCTCAGGGCCTATGTCATCTTTGGGGATGCTGTGTGGAGGGTTTTTTTAAGGAAAGGAAGGAGAGGAGAGTTCTGGGAAGGAAAAGGGTTTAAGGAGTGGGTAGGAATCTGGGGTTCAGTGTGTCTTGGTCATCCGCCTCCAAGACCTAAACAAACCTCACCCCGTGAACCCGGGCGCGTATTTCCAATCCCTAACGCGGTTGAGTCACTCTAGCGACTGAGCCGCGTTAGGGATTGGAAGGCGTAAATCGCCTTACAAACACTACCGCATTTCAGTCGCGCTAGTGACTGAACCGCGTTAGGGATTGTTATGCATAAATCACCTTACAAAAGCTATACCGATTCAGTCACCTACGCGCTTCGTTGCTCTATCAGTTTCTGTGAGGGCGACGACCGTAATTATAGAGAGGTTAGCAGAGAGGATGGACAGCGTTTTTTTAGTTAGCATTTTTTTTACATTGAAAATTTATTTTAAGTTAAAAAAAACGCGGGTTTTTTTTAACTGAGGGTGACGATCGTAATTATAGAAGGGTAAGCAGAGAGGATGAACTGCGTTTTTTTTTACTTAATTTTTTTTTTTTTTTTTTTATATAGAAAATTTATATATATTTTTTAAAAATATATAGGGTAAGCAGAGAGGATGGATCGCGTTAATTTTTTTACTTAATTTTCTATGTAAAAAAAAAAATTAAGTAAAAATTAACGCGGTCCATCCTCTTTGCTTACCCTTCTATAATTACGGTCGTCACCCCCAGTTAAAAAAAAAGCGTTTTTTTTAACTTAAAATAAATTTTCAATGTTAAATAAATGCAAACTAAAAAAACGCTGTCCATCCTCTCTGCTAACCTCTCTATAATTACGGTCGTCGCCCTCACATAAACTGATAGAGCAACGAAGCGCGTAGGTGACTGAATCGGTATAGCTTTTGTATAGCAATCATAACAATCTTGTTATACCTTGTTTGTAAGGTATAACAAACAAGGTATAACAATCATAACAAACATAACAATCCCTAGCGGTTCAGTCACTAGCGCGACTGAAATGCGGTAGTGTTTGTAAGGCGATTTACGCCTTCCAATCCCTAACGCGGCTCAGTCGCTAGAGTGACTCAACCGTGTTAGGGATTGGAAATACGCAACCCGGGCACCCCTGCTAAATCACCAAACGTAGCGAACCACTTGGGTTGACCTATGGCAGAGGTGTTGGTTATCCAATAAAGGTTCCCGGGGCGGCGGTACCCATTCCCGCCTCCCAAATATAATGGTAATATAACATTATTTTTGTAAAGGAACGTGAAAATTGTGTTATTGATTTAATAACAGTTTATTTTATAGGAGTGGTTACAACTTCTACTCAGCCAAACAAAAAAAAATCATTCTCTATACTGGTATTCATCTATGTAACTTTCGTTTAACGCAATACTATGTTAGGCAGTTAAAAAGAGCAGATATCTGATTGCTACCTCTATCCAGTAGTCAACGTGTGTTATCTCATTTAGCGACATTGGTTCCCATTCAAATCTACTTTGAAGATACTTCTATTATGTACATTTTTTCAGTAACTAATCATACATACCTTTCATAACCTTTAGTGTAATGATTTTAATTTGAATAATTCTTCATTTTCTTAAGACAATTCATACGAATTCGACCATCATAACCGGGCATATGCCTAGCATGGTGGTCGAAAAATCCACAAATGATGGAATCATTCAAAGCAATGAAAAAAGAAAAAAATAATTCAATAATTTTTAAAAATAATTCTTTTTCAAACACATTATACGTCGTTTGACATTGAGGTAATAAGTTAAATTGATTTTACATTACAACAACATCGTGTACATTGTGGACTTAAACCGGAGTACCACAGTATCACTAAGCACATTTTGGCTACTTTCCTTTTGAAACATGTGAACTAATTTTTAAATTAAATAAATTAATCACTACGATGTTCATCGACTACATCGATTATTCATGAAACTGAGAACAAAACACCGGTGAAGCTAGAATAAATGGCAGTAATAATTATTGTACTAAATATTTCCCACCAGCATTGAACTATACAACAAATTACATCACTCCGATAGATAATCGATTAAAGTACAGATAAATTGTTACTCAATACCATGCAAATGGGCATTTCACCAGTACATTTAACAAAGTTCAATGTTTTGCAACGTAAAGCTACGTATCAATATTGACATTTTCAAAGGTAAAGAGGCTTGCGTATGTGGGTAAAGTGTGTAGATTATAATTTATTATTACTTAATGTGCCCGACAGCAGCGATTATTATAGCGCATTTATTTTGATTTGCATTTGCTGGCACCAGCGATTAATTATTCTTTGCAATTTAGAAATAAAGCGAGGGAACAGTTTAACTTAGGTACTGTTTGAAATGTATTAATGAATTAACCGTCTAAATTTAGAGAAAGGAAGTAGAGGTAGTTCTGGGAAGAAAAAGTATGGAAGGTGGGTAGGAATTTGGGGGTCAATGTGTTTAGGGGTGACGAACGTATGAATCCGTCCCTTCCACTACAGTGCAAGGCGGTGATGGGTCGAGAGAGTCTGGTAGGAGAGCTAAAAGGTCTAGGTCATCCGCCGCCAAGACCTTGACAAACCTTACCCCATAAACCCGGGCACTCCTGCTATGTCACCAAACGAAGCGAACTATTTGGGTTGACCTATTTCAGGGGTGTTGTTTATCCAATAAATGGTTCCTAGGCCGGCGGTACCCATACCCCCTTCGAAATTAAATTGGTTTACCACGGATGATACTCATTTTAGAAAGAAACAAAATTTATAGAGAACGTAAATAAATTATCTAATGTGACACAAAATGTATTAATCATTTGTCCATTTCAACGTCAAATATAACAATCGTCTTTGACGCAAGTATTTAAATTTTACTTGCAAAACTTTATTAAATTGTGTAACGTTAGCCAGAAGGACTACGGCAACCCCAATTGGCGTATGTTGTGAGTGTCGAAGGTTGATAAGAGCCTTGATATTTAGGTCTGGTCACCAAATACTAAAGCCATTTCAAGCAACGTTTCTTTTCTTAATGTTCGTATTTTACTGGGGTGATTCTGAGAGTATCGCTCGAGTGCAGTTTACACGCGGTAGAAGCGAAACTTTACCAAAACAATCTCAACCAATACTTGAAAAGTAAGGTCTTAATCAAAGTGACCAATGAGCGCAGACAAAGCGTAATTTCCTTTTCATATCTCAACCAATAGGAGCCTTTAAAAGTGATATAATCAAAGCGATCAATGAGCGCAGTTGACGCGTCACAGGTGCAGTAATCGTCATTCCATCCGAAATCCAAATCACAGCGGGAGTATAGAAGTTTCACTTCAAAAAATCTAGGTAACCACCATTGGAGGCGTCTACTAATACTAACAGGAATTCCAAAAACTGAAAAAATCGGACTAATATCTATGAGAACCAAAGTGCGTACGAATATCTACAGCTCAAACTGCTGACTAATGTCTATGAGAACCAAAGTATCTACAGCACTGGCAGAGGTTGGATTTGCAATTATGTATAGCATATTGGAATAACGTAATATTGCGTACGCCGTTTAAAAAACTTAATTTATGTATGTATGTATGTAAAAATCCCTAATATCGGACTATTGGATACATTTAGCTGAATATTAAGGATTTGGGTTTTTGTTTTAACAGCTTTCTTTATTTCGAGTGCTTCTAAATTATTTAGTCTGTTACCATGATTATTTCTATGTCAGTTAGGTAAGGTTAGGTTAGGTTAGGTTAGGTTAGGTTAGGTTAGGTTAGGTTAGGTTAGGTTAGGTTAGGTTAGGTTAGGTTAGATTAAGTTAGGTTGTGGTGCCGTGTATTTCGAAATAAATAAATATCTTTGTATTATGACCTCCATGTTTGTTCAATAAATTATTGTCCTCGTAAACAGCAAAATACGTAATATTATGCAAAAACTTCATGTACGTACTTTAAACGTTTAAGCCTTTACGTAATTAGTAATTAAGTAATTGAAGTAATTTATGCTTTTCCGTACAACCTCTTGCTCAGCTGCCATCTGTAGATATTAGTCCTACGCTCTGTAGATATTAGTCAACACTGCGACCGTCATAGATATTCGTCCGACTCTGTAGATATTAGTCAACACTCTGAAGTTCGTAGATATTAGTCCAACATATGAGCTGTAGATATTCGTCCGACATACAGGCTGTAGATATTAGTATCTGGAGTCACCACCATTACCGTATTGGATACGGCAAGATGGTAAATTACAAAATAAAATTATATTGTTACTTTAAACATCGTTTACGAAGGTAAGTTTTAATGGATTGATTAGTTTACCTTTTGTAAAAGGTTAACAATGCTGAACTGTCGGAACGACGCGACGCGACTTTTCGAGCACGTAACAACATTCAAGTTTGTGTCTCATTATTAATGAGGTAGTTAGCAATCAGTAAGCGCCTTCACGTGTTCCCCACAGAAAGTTATGTAAACAAATCGATTAAGATTAAAAATAACGAACGGATTAAAATATTTGTCAAGACGAGGACCCGAATTTAAATAAGTTGTCGATTAGAGTGTAGATACACCTGATTATTTCAATGTGAAATTCTTTAGATCGTTGTTCATGGCTCGGTTTTTATAACTTAAGTTAAAAGCCTTTTTATAATGCTATAAAGCTCTCAAGTGGTAAAGCAAAAGTGTTTTTTTTACCAGTAGAAACGTTTTTTTATAATGTGCGTAAATCCATTAAAATAAAACATTTTTATAGCCTTTGCAGAAATTCTTAAGAGGAACGTTTGTGCGGCCTTTTTCATATAAAACTTGAATTTGGAATTGAAGGCCGCATCGAAATCGAGTGACTGGCTGAGGAAGACGTTTTGACCTCTCCAGCAGGACTCTCTTGGAAAATTGCATTGCACCGCAGTGAGAGGGATGGATTCATACGTCCTTCCCAGCCCTCACACCTTCATTCTTTAATGAACTTACTATCTTTCCTTTTACGAAAATTCCCTCCACACAGCATCCCAAAAGATGACATCGTCCAAGGGGAATTATTTTCCTCAGGGCTTCCTGTGTGGAACTAATGTAAAAAAAAATATTCGTATTTACGCTCGATCTAATTCTAATGTTTCCATTTTGTCCAAATGAACGCCATTACAATGTAAATAGTAACTCAATTCCACTATTAAAGTCAAAAGTGTGAGTAGTCTCCAACAAATGATTGGCAAACTCCGAGAAACTATTATTGTAACATCTCATGCATGTTATGTTCCTTTATCCTTATTTCATAATTTCTCGAAGCTTTACCTGTATAAAATAATCCACAATCATTCCATTTTAATTTATAGATTCCAGATTTTTAATTTTTTAATCGCGATCAATATAATTAATAATTAAATTTCTATCCTTGTATTTTTTAAGTTTATTATTTGCATAAAATGCAGGAAGTATTTCATTTTATTCAATCATTGTCATGGAATTTCAAATTTTATTATTTAAAAACATTATTTTCCTTCATTTATTCCTTTCATTTCCTTTATTTTATTATTATTTATATTATCGAATTAAAAAATTGTTATTGCGATTCGGTTTTGCTTTCAAACCTTCAAGATTCAATTCGGTAATACGAGGGCTGTCCGTAAAATAAGGACTTTAAGGTGCTGCGGTCGCGAGGAGCGATTTTACGCACAATCCTGCAACACTCGCGTGTAGCCTGGTTTCCCTACGCCAAATCCCCACAACGTTGCACCCTCTGTGATGCTTAGTCTCGGCGTGTTCAGCCGTTCGCGATGGAGTTCCCTCTAGCCGGAACCACCAGGTGTGAGTTACGCTCTTTAATTCGTTTTTAAACTTTGCTTCAGCGTAACTGAATGACGCCACTGGGATTGTTGCTTTGTCTCTATTATCGTGTAGTGTATCCGGGACTCGTCCCCAGTCACAATTGAGTCAAAGAATTCGTCGCCATAGATGTCGTAGCACTTAAGGAATTCGCCAGCTGCTTCAACCCGTTGTTGTTTGTGATCTTCGGTGAGCATTTTGGGACCCACCTTGGGCAGACTTTGTGGTCTCCCTAATGGTCTGTCAAAATCTTTTCAATAGTGGTCTTACAGACTCTTACTGACATCAAGGATCATATCACAGAGCTCCCCAACCGTAATTCGTCGATGTGGAATCATTGTTTTTTCCACTTTGGCAAATTTTTTCGTCTGCAACCGATGGCCGTCCGGCACGCTTTTAAATTCTCTGCACCATTTGCGCACGTTTTTGCACTCATACCTACACTGTTTTCCGTACACTTCAAGCAGCTGAGAATGAATTTCTAACGGGATTTTGTTCTTTGCACATAAAACTAATTATTGAGCGTAATCCACAACGATGCTCAACAGCAAACGGCTGCCACGCCGAGACTAAGTTCCGCAGAGAGTGCAGCATGGTAGTGATTAGGCGTAGGGAAACCAGGCTACACGCCAGTGATGCCGGATCTCGCGTAAAATTGTTCCTCGCGACCGCAGCATCTTGGAGACCTTATTTTAGGGACAGCCCTCGTATTACTAGCTACTTCCACCAATTTGTCCTGAATATTTCACGGTTTGGAATTTCAATATATTCAACGGAGGCTTCTACTGCTTTAACCCTTTCATTGCCTGTGTGGTTAGCCTGGTTTCCTCACTGGATATTTCTTAATCCATGGCTTGATGCTAGTACCCGTATTACGGAAGCGATAATTAAATTTAAGGGGGTTAAATATTACTTCCACCCGTCAGAAATCGACATATTTATAATTCGCATAAATTTTTAGTGCCCGCGTGAAAATCAAAAGGTCTTTTTTTCATATTTTATATAGCTATTATAGAAGAAGACTGAACACAGAACTAACGACGGTACTCGAAGCAAGGGAACATTTCTTGTCAAATTAATAAATAAAAGTACATATTAATTTGGTTCATTTCTCAGCCACGAAAAATTATATCTACGTCAACAAAGAGAAAGTCTGAGAAAATTCATGAATTTCAATTACAATACTAGCATATTTTTGGACTCGCCGTTATATTTGGTACCGCCGCCCCGGGAACCATTTATTAGATAACCAACACCCCTGCCATAGGTCACCTTAAGTGGTTTGCTACGTTTGGTGACTTAGCAGGGGCGCCCAGGTCATTGGGTGAGATTTGTCAAGATGTGGGCGGCCAATGAATTTGCTCCCTTATGGGTGGCAGGCCGGATCGGGAGAGATTGATTGAGGAAGAAGTAACCTAGACCTCTCCAGACGGTCTCTCTCGACACATCGCCTTACACCGCAATGGGAGGGACGGATTCAAGCGTCCGTAACTTCTAGACACATTCCCCAGATTCCTACCCCACTCCTCATACCTTTTTCCTTCCCAGAACTTTCTCTTCTTCATTTTACTAATCACAACATCTCCAAAGATGACATAGGCCCCGAGGGATATTTTTTTTACTCAGAACCTCCTGTTACTAAACACATATATGTACCCACAATAAATATTGTACTGTTTGTTTCTGTTTATAAATAAAATAAATATGAAAAAAATGAAATAGTGAAAACAACACAGGTATTTTACAATATGTGTGGCTTCAGGTTCTCTTGTGTGGAGCTAGAATGTAAAAAAAACTGAAGTAGTGAAAACAACACAGGTATTTTAAAATCTGTGTGGCCTCAGGTTTTCATATGTGGAGCTAGTATGTAAAAAACTGAAGTAGTGAAAACAATACAGGTCAATCTGTATAAGGTTCCGGAAAAGGAATGTCATCATGGACGAATTTGGGTAATTGGTAATTAGGTAGGTACGTCTAAATATTAACCATAAAAATACTTTCTAAAGGGTGTAATTGTTCAAATTCAAGGTATTTCTATTTTTAAATATGGTACGATATTTATGCTAAACTACCTTCTAAGCCTTAGCGATTAAGCTCCTTGTTTCGAATACGGAGATGGTAGGTTTGAAATTTAGGATGGTAGGATGGTAGGTCGGCGTCGCGTCGTGTGCAAATAAGAACCAAATATAGCACAATACTTGCTTCATGCGCTAAATCTAAAATTGATTGTACAGCGGAACGCTCCTGTGGTTATGAGATGCTGTAGTCCCACTTGCTCCAAACAGTTGGGATTCTTGTTCGGTATTACCAATGCACACCTTTGCGACAACTTCGACTTAAAATATTTTAGAAGATACCGGTTGTATCGGTAATCCATACCAAAAAAAACATTTTTTTCACGTCATGAATTATTATATCACGCCTCCGGCAATATCATATTTCTCTAATGTTTTGCTTTGGTTACCTCTCAATAAAGGTGAAATATCGAGATAGGCCTTTAATTGATGGAATAACATCGTTTAAGACAACGGACGTGTGGGCTTAATGTTGTAATAATATGGCTTAGATATCCAATACTAAACAATGTTTTTTTTATCAAGGATTATTTTATTTATATTAATCTGACATTAAATATTATGGTATCAATTTATAATATTAAATAGCTGTTTTTTTTACACGAGGAAGATAAATGTTTGACCTTTAATGCCAAGATAAATATGTTGGTGCCTTTTTGAATATGCATATTTACGTGATTTTAATCTTGGTCTAAAATGAAATTGCTTCATTACCGACCGATTTCGAGGGAATTTTTTTCAATGTTGTAAAATCTAAATATGCCGTAGGCAGGCTTCATAGTTCAAACATATTTTTTTTTTAAATATTTGTAATATTTTGAGAAAAGCACCCACATTATGAAATAATGTTTAAAAATACAGTTATTATTAAAAAAAAGAGAAACCTACTTAGTACTCAGCTATTTTAAGAGGCAAGTTTATATGTTAAACTGTTTTTCATGTAACACACACAATCAATGTCGCCTTTGCGAAAGCAATTCGGTGTTGAAATGTTGTTTGAAATTGTTTTAGCCGTATTCAGTGACAATGTCTGATTACCTAGGCACTCACCAACCCGGACTCGATGACCCCGTGAACTTACCCGTGAATACACACGACAGAACCACTGACTAAAAAATTGGTGACACGCCTAAGCGTATAAAAATATTACAAAACCTTAAATAGTATTATTTTTATTCGAGATTGTAATGCTTAAAGTGCTATATATAGGTGATATGTAATTACGAATGTTTCATATACGGAGAGAGCGTGCTTATATTTAAAACGATAAAATTGAAGCGAAAATTGCGAAAATGTTTAATAAAATACGACTCGTTTAAAATATCGTTGGGAACATCTAAAAAGGCAATTAAAGAAACACTGTGATTTTTCATACATATAACTTCTAAAATAACTGAAATGAACGTGGTTATAATAATTTTCGGGGCATACTTCACGATTTTTTCTCTATCTAGGGAATTTCATATAATTTGCGTTTCGGCATAGAACACGTCTAGATATATTTTTTTTAGAGCTTAAAAACTTCAAATGTTTAAGGGAGATATGTAAGAAATCGGTAGAAATTCGTGTAGCGGCGGCTTAAGAAGACAATCTTGCGAACTGTACACCTACCAAGTTTAAGTCTTGAAACACTACATCAATATTTTTTTTCCTCCACGAAAATGTAACAAGAATGGATTGTGATGCGGTAAAGCTGGAGTATTTGAATTAAAAATTATGAACTAAATACATCATATGATGGGGATATATTAAATCTTTTCCTTTCTCACAGGGTGGTCCCTAGAAAGCTTACAAATAATGTGAAGCAGATGAGGGATTACCTGATAATATCTCGCAACTGGCTGGTTTCTATGGGAATCCCATTCAGATCTTTGTTTGGACGGAACAGAATACAAAATTACCCATTGTGTCATTATTCTTGTGGCGTGGGCATTATTGTACATTAGTTTTATGGTAATAATTCTATTAATATCGACCTTTTAAACTTGGTTGTTATTAGGAATACATAAAACACTCTGTCTTTTTCATGAGTCATTACATTATTGTGAGTAATGTTTGGAACGGATGATTAATTCAATAGCATAAAACACTTAAATTTTTTTAGGTAAATCAGTATGTCTGCTAATAATTATTTAAATTTAAAATGTTTGAAGTTGTCCACTTTTATCTCTAGAAGCTGGTTTTAGGTAGAGTCTCATTACAAAAATAATTAAATATTGCAACAATTATAAAGTGTAACAAATCAAGCACCATCAAAGTTTCTGCAGGATCAGTTTCGTGACACCTAAAAATTAAAAATAATAATCCTCACTGATTTCCGAATTTAGCTCAAAAACTTATATTTTTTATGTGAATGCCGCACAAGACACCTAAGTGCTTTTAACCGCTTAAGGCCAAAGAGGCTATGTCCATTTATTGTGGTATGTTGTGAGGCTTATGGTAGTGGGAAGTGGAATAAGGTATGGAAGAGGAAGTTGAGAAAGTACCTCACTGTTCAGATCTAGTCACCAAATGCGGCCAAAGCCATTTAAAGCTATTTTTAAATTACAAATGGTGGTCTTACACCGGGGCGATATCGAGAGTATCTTCCACTACAAGATAGATAATTAGATCATTCTTAGGTATTGGATAAAAACCACTTTTCAGTACAAAATGAGTCATCAAACGAAGTTACTATTAATTCAAAATTAATAAATGCTCAGTTATAACCAGTTGTATTATCAAAAAATCTAACATCTTTCTTAAGCAAAGCTAACTTCATCAGGGTTTACTTTAAACTCCGTGAACAGGTTTTAGATGTCTGTTCATAAATACCACTCAAGTCGTAGTCTAAAACGGTTTAAATCCATTTATTGAACTAGATTTAGCTTGAAATAGTTCAGCAACCCTGAATGCAATTTAGTCCAAGTAGAACAGCTTTGAAACCCTGATGATGGCATGCATGACCGAACTGAAATGTCGGTAAGCCCGTTGCACACTGAAGGAAAATACTGAATACGATGATCTTATACTTTCTTATTTATATCGTTTTAAATTTAATTGAAATGCTGAATTTAATAATAAATTCTTCCTTTCACTAAACCGTCAATGAAATTCCATGTATTTTATAAAAATAATGATGATGGCTGGTTGGGCGTTTACACAATACACTTACTTACATACATCATAAACCTTGTAGCTTGATTGTCACATGTTCCTTTCCTAACCATCCCTATCATGTTGCTTTTCCTACCCATCCCTAGGTACCTGTCATTTTAACGTTACCATAACAATCAGTCGTCAATCGAAACTCACCGCGTGAACATCTAATATTCCGCATCCCGCATCCGCAAACTGCAGTAAAGTACCTCGACTGATACGACTGTGCATGAATGGACCCAGTCGAGATAGAAGAGAAGTGCGGCGCAGTAAGTCCTTTTTCTTCCATTCCTATATGTGTATTCATTTTTACTTGTGCAGTGGTCTTTCATACATTTCAAAACTCATAAAAAACATTCAAGGTCCTTCGACATCCGCACCCACATAAATCACACATCAATGGCTGTAACAGAATAATTATTGAAGCAAATCACGACTCGTACAGTGAGGAAAAAATAATGACGTTTATAAAATGAATAAAAATATTTGAGTTTCTTATTGAAGGTTCAAAGAGATTAATGAAGACCAGAAAACTCTTATTTTTTGGCCTTGCCTATTTTTTGCCTTTTAAATGTTTTCATTTTAATTTCATATTACTAAAAACGAATAAGTAATATTTGTAGGAAACATTTAATTTTACATCCCAGTGATACAATATTAAACTTGTAGCTGGAAACAGTAATTAATTTCCACTTAACTGGGACCCTTTGATGATTTCTTTTTAATAAAATCTTATATAAAACTCACCAAACAATGTCTTGAAGGCAAATTTGAGATTTACCTTGTCAAAAAAGTAAATATTTTATGTATTTTATTATTTAGAGAAGAACTCATTAAATAATGGCAATTATGAAACTATATTGAGCGGAAATATTCAAAGAACACATTATTGATAAAATCAAATTGTTTATTTCATTTCTTGATGAAACTTTTTCAAATTAGTGCGTTATTATTTTCCTAGGTTGATAATAATAATATAAAACTGTTAGTTGAAAAATTATTAATAAACTCGCACAATATTCGTAATGTTTTTTCAATTCGTAAAAAAATACAATAACGTCTTATCATAACCTTTCTGTACGGAACCCCTTGGGTTTGGAAAATTAAAAATCTACTTCACCTGCACTCCTTACAACTGACCGAAAACTGTATGGAGACCAGACCCTGGGATCTTGCAGATCTGTCTACTCAAAACAACTCGTAAAATGAAAAAATAATACAACAATCTTGACCGATAATAACGCTGTCAAGGGGCAATATTTAAACTTTGATGTTTTCAGTATCATAAACCTCTATAAAAATGCTCTACTCAATTTAAAGGAAAATGTAGTACCTTTCTGATCACTGTATGTATAAGGACATGTACCCGTGGCGTGTACCCAGCATATCGAAATTAAATACACCTTTTGGCCAGAAAAATCATAAATTCCATTGTACAAAATTATACATACTGTCCTTCCCAATAAAATTTAAAATACCATAAAGATAACGTACAAACAACGACAAAATATTGCTAAGTAAACATGTGAATGAGGAAATTTAAAAATATATATATATACAAAGACAGCATAACTACCTACATACCTGCAACACTAACAAAACAACCTACTTTCCACCTCGGAACAGGAATCCTCAGTGAGAATGACTTTAAATGTAAGGAACTTGTATTATACATATATTACTTACAAGTAATAATTGTAAGTAGTATGTAATATTGTATATAGTGATGAAACACACATGAATACCGGAAACTTAAAAGGGTTTAAGTGCCATTTACAAAAAAGGACGTAGACGGGAAATTAAAGTACGCTCAAACATTTAAAGAAAACCCTATATTTGAGCGTACTTTGAATTCCCGTATACCTTTTTTTTGTAAATGGCACTTACACCCTTTTAAGTTTCCGGTATTCGCATGATAAATTAATTATGTATTTTAATAATAAAAGTCACAAATATACATCAATAAAATCGGGGCTCAATAACCAGAGAGATTAATCACTTAAATTTTATGAATACACTGTGATTTGATTGCAAAAAATAATTAATCACACAACATACTCGTTTTTTCAATAAAAAACAAAATTTATTTTAATCGATTTTAATTGTTAATCGTAGAGCGGTATTACTAAAAAAAAAAAATTATGGCATTTCTATGTAAAGTTAATCATACTGTACTAACGCCTTCTCTCAAGATGGTATATTTGATAACCAGACTTTTAAAAACTGCAATGTAAAACTATTAATTTTCCTTCCGTCTTTGCAAATTTACTTTGTGGCATCACTTTTAATTAAATGAAAACAAGTCACTTTGTCAAGTCAAAACAAGTCAGTAAAACACCACTTATTTAATCAAAATTAACTAAATGTAAAAAACTAAAGCTTTCTTCGTCAGGGATTAACGTTAAATGATAAACAGTTAGTATAGACAAATAAAGACAAAAAATATTATAGGAGGTGGTGATTAATTATTTTTAAAGTTATTTGTACTATTTTCTTAAGATTGTGTTTAACTGTGGTGTTCAGCTATTGTGTATGGTATACTTATCGTATCGTTGATATTAAATTATATAAAATTAAATATTTAATTAGGTTTGGGAATTACCCACAAACGTAAAGAATTTTATGGTGACTTTATTATATTTAATGGAGGCGTAATGATACGTAATTTGTTTGCAATTTTTTTCACCCTAACAATTTATTTATTTATTTATTTTATTTATTTATTTATAATACAAAAGAAAGTACAAATAACATATTAGGCAGCTTTGTCTGTCCAACTAGGAAAGTTTCCTGTTCCAGGACAGACAAATTGACAGGTTTAGTTCATAATATTATTCCAATAAATGTACATAATTACATAACCAACAAAATAAAAATAGAAAAGGTAACCTGGTAGCATATAATATTATACTCGGATTTACCGAATTAACCTGGTAACGCATAATATATTCGGATTTACAGTGAGATCAGCAGGTAAGTTAGTTGTAAGTATTGAAAAGAATAAACCAGGTACCTGATAACAATTTGGAGGAATTACATAAAGATTTACAACATAAGGAGTTGTTATAAACAATATTATAAAGATATGAAGTTATGTTAGGTTATGTGTTTGAAGTGTGAACCTATAGATAATACATAGTACATTTAAAGAGAAACTATATTAAAATTTACCAACACCTATAAGTTTTAATTTAATCTAATTTAACAACACCTATAAGTTTTATAAGCTCTGTATATGTCAAGTAACACAACACCAGTGTAGTGGCAAATGTTAGTCCTTTCTACGTTTTTGTACAGGGACAATGATACATGATATAATACAGACAATGATTCATTGTCCCGCTCAGTGATTAGAGCAAATACAGGATTACGTTCAAATCCCCATTTTATAAAATCGTCCAACAAATGCACAGAAAATAATACGCAAATCAGTTGGGATTAATAAATACTTATCTTAGGTGTGGTAAAGCTTTTCCACTAATCAAATATAAAAAAATAAACATAATGAAAGTATTCGTTACAATACCATTATAGGAGGAAATGCGTTTTTTTAACCCTTCAAAAATTTGGCATTTTTATCAGTTGGTCAAAATATTTTCGCTTTACAATAAAATGCAAATTTGGAATATTTCTGAGCGCATTTAAAAACAATAACTATTTTAGAAAGGTGATGAAATACGCTTTCGAACTATAGAATTCGAAATAAACTTTTTTTATTATAAAAATTTTGCATACAAACATAAAAATGTTTTCAAAATGGCTCACCTTACGTTTTTTCTAACTAAAGTTACTGATAATAAAAACACAAAATTATTTTATTAGACAAATGTACACCAAACATATCGTAACCTCATTTTTTTGTCGCTCTATGTAAAAATACTTTATTCAAAATTCCCGAAGTTTCAATTTGCGTTTCAAAACTTTGTGTACATAAAAGTGTACATTTTACTTTTTTGGTGGCTATTTTTTAGATTGGAATATAAAGCGTGGTGTTTTTCCTTTCTAACATCGATCAGAACATATTTCTAACTATGATAGTAAGGGAGTTACAGCGCTTTGTATGAGACCTATGTGCGTTGGGACAAATTATGGTCTCCTATGATTAAACGGGTTTTAAGAAAGACAAACATTCCCGGAATACAAAAAACCGAACAATATTTAAAAATCACCTACTACCATCACAGTAAGCCGAAAATGTTGTTTTTTTTACATTAGCTCCACACAGGCGGCCTTGACGAAAATAATTCCTCTCAGGGCCTATATTATCTTTGGGGATGCTGTGTGGAGGGTTTTTTAGGAAAGGAAGGAGAGGAGGTTTTGATAAGAAAAAGGGTAAGAAGGATAGGTAGGAATCTGGGGGTAAGTGAGTCCAGGAGTAACAGAAGCATAAATCCACCCCTCCCACCGCGGTGCAAGGCGAAGTTCCGAGAGAGTACGGCTGAAGAAGTCAAAGGGACCTCCTCAACAATTCTCAACCCATGAATCCGGGCACCCCTGGTAAGTCACCAAATTTAGCGAACCACTTGGGGTGACCTATGGCAGAGGTGTTGGTTAATTGGAGTTGCTCGTGTCGTGTTGGAAGAATTGGCCAATTTGGGGTTCAACTACCTAAAATGTGTTTAATGGATTAGTTTTTTTTTAAATTTAACTCCTTGTTACCGAGCACGATTACCTAAAATCCATAAAGAATATATAAACACGTTTTTAATTGAGTAAGACAATCACTGACCTCCTATTACAGAAGCTTTGGAAAATGATTTTTTTTATATTTCCATTTTGCTTTCTAGTTAGTAATTATAACGACAAATAATTGCCTTTTAATTAAAATCAATAACGATGTTTCATTTAATCAAGGAGCACTTTACGATAATGGTCGCCTGGAAACATAAATCATTTGAAGGGCTGATCAAGCTTTCGATTTTAACCTTCTGCTTCCGTAATGTTTTTTCTGTGACATTCCTATTATTTTTTTTTTTTATTATTTTTATTTCTTGCTATAGCAATCCCGATGAGTTACAGAACTCATTTTAGGACAGGAGGAACATACAAATCATGGGTGGGAGGAAATAGTTAAAATTTTACATAGGAATTTGGATATTAAAATATAAGATTCACATACAATATAGAAGAAAAATAAAAGACAGGTTGAGTAGAATAAACAGCAATGGAAAACAATTAAAGAAAAAGGGAACAAGGTTATACAGATATGGATGATTACAACTTAATGGAAAAGAAAAGAAGACAAAAGAAACAAGACAATTGAACATGACAAGAAAATTACAAAGTTTCATCCTTATAAATACTTAAAAAATATTATTTTAAAGCATTACTCTGATTTTTTTTATTTTGCTGAATTCCCTTGTACATATCTGGTAGCGAATTATATAGTGTATAGGCAACATAGTTCAGAGATTTTATCCCATATATTGTAGTGTGTGTTTGAGGTATGCGGATTTTATTGCTATTTCGAATATTGTGAGTGTGGATGTCTTGATTGTAAAGTGGCTTGATGTTAGTGTGAGTTGATTGTTGCGTAATTTGTTGGATGGTGCTTGTGATTTCATGTTTAGGAAGGACTGTGATTGGAAGAATACCGGAAACTGAATAGATGTCTCTGACATGGGTGTCCCATGGAAGTCCAAAAACATTTCTGAGAGCTCGGTTTTGAACCACCTGCAGATCAGCTATCAACGTGACGTGCTATTGACGTGTTATAATTTAGTGTTCAAAAGAATAATGTGAGGTTTATACCATAGGAAAAGATTTTTAATAACACAATGCTTTGATTTTTTATTTCTACCATTTTATCTAATTAAAACTTTATGCATCGTTTTTTTATAGATAAATCACGTGGATTTTGCCCAAAAAATGTTTTAAGAGCAATATAAATTTAAAATGGTTCTGTCTTTTCCACTAATCAAACATGATGAAAGTAAGGTCGATAGGAAAAAAAATGACATAGCCTGAAGTAATTCAAAACTCCGGCACAATCTGGGCAATCTTGTTAGTGCAGTCAGTTAGTGCTATCCTTTCCGACGGATGACGGAGGGCATTCATTGCCAATGTTTTTTTTTCATGGTCAAAAGATTTCGGGACTGAACAAGCTGGTCCATCAGTCAATACATACTATCAAAGTTTGCACGAGCCCTCAGAGTAACAATATTGTAACAATATTGTTACTCTGAGTACTAGCCACCCTCCAAGATCCTAGAACAGTGGTTCCAAAACTGTTTTGGCCCATGGACCCCTATTCCAAAATGTTTTGGCCCACGGACTCTGGGGCGGGTAGCACAACGGAGAGGGCGGAATGGGATAGGGTGAGACGGCATATCTACCTCAACGGAGGGGGCAAAATGGGATATGGGTGGGGCGAAATGGATCCCATCCCATTACGCCCCTCCCCCGACGAAACTTCCATATGAAAAAAAATGTGTCAAAACCTTGCCGCGGACCCCCTGAATGATCTTGGGGACCCATGGGGGTCCGTACGGACCACTTTGGGAACCACTGTCCTAGAAGGTTGTGGGATCGAATCCCGGCGTGGGCAAATAAATTTTATTTGATTAACTTGTGTTGTTTCACAATTAATTAATTTAAAATATTGTATGGTATATTTGCGGCACGTTCCAGAGTGAAAGATACTGTTACTATCGTCCTGGTGTAAGACCACCATTCAGAATTGAAAAGGCTTTAGCCGTGTTTGGTGACCAGATTTGAATAGCCAGGTACTTCCCCTCCCCAACACTTCAGCCTCACAACATACCCCAATTGGGGATGCCATGGACTCACTGGCTCTAGACGGGAGCAGCTGGGACTCTTGTGAGATATTCATATAAAAAAAATTATAAAAATATACTTTATCGGGGGTAGGTAATCTTGTCCATTACCTCCGTTTCATTCTAGATGTACCGGCCTGTTCCATTTTAAATTAATCTTAGATGATCTGAAAAAATCCACAAAACTAAAAACCATGCTGCAACAAAAAGTTACGTATTGACATGTGGTCTTAGAGATCACTCCGAAATTTAAAATCCACAAGGAATTTGTTCCCGCATTCACGGCGCGCGGTTTAGACACAATATTACAAAGAGCTACTGAGAGTTCTTGCAATCCCGCACGGGGGGGAAGGGAAGAATTTCACGAACCGATGAATATCGAGCGGCCTCCCAGTCCCTACGTCAGCAGATAAAGGTTAAAGGTAAATTTTGTATTATATTTTTAACCCTTAACTAATAAATATTATGTAAAAGCGATAGTTTACCATCCTAAACGCCATCATGTTGAATAATAGTCATCAAAATTCAATGGGCAATAAAGAACTGACCTTACACGTGAAAGATTAACGCAGGTTGACTATTTTTAAAATAAAAACTAAAAGCTTTACTAACCACCACGTGGGTATTTTCTCAAAGTTTGAACCTTAACTTCCCCTTCGGATGAATTGATATATTGGATAACCGTAATAATCAGACTAAAATCTTACACATATTTTACTTAATTTTTTACTTAAGAGGGCATTACCAGAGAAAGCCGGAAATACGTCATTTTCAAAAAAGTTTTTAGACGTATTGACTCTTTTCCGCAAAAAATTATAAACGGATTTCGAAAGACTGTTCTTTTATCTAGCATAGTTATGTAATAAATTTTTAGAATTAGTTTTAATTTTTAGTATAATAAGGTTATTCCATAGGTCATTGGCAGATTTGTTAAATTTTCAAAAAAGTTTTTGTATTATACCACACCCATTTCAAATAATGTAATCATGCAGTAAAATAAATCAATACATTATCTAGCAAAGTTATGTATTAGAATTTTAATTTTAGTTTCAATAAAATCATTAAAAAATATGTACGTACATGTGTTTCTTGAAGAAAATTGGTCCATTTGTGTATTTATTTGCGCACTTACAAACTAATATATTTCAGATTTTTTTAACATTCTTATTAAATTTAGACATTATTGAAAAATGATAAATACTTATAATCAAAAAATAACTACAAAAAGTACACTATTTTAATAGTTTTATCATCACGCCTTTCAGCATTTTTGGATGAAGGTATAAATTAAAGCTAATTTGGATTGAAATAAATTCGATATTGAGTTATAATTTAAAAAAGCTGGTACGGAGAATAATCAATCTTTCTCATTGTAACCGCCCTACACGATCGGAAGAACAACTTTCGACGAAATGTGGATTTTCGTCCGCTGGCTGGTTAAACGCTCTTAAGCAATCGCTTTATGGTTTTAAAACTTCTATTTTTGATATTGACAATAATTTGTAGTGGAATTTCATTATTACGATATATTGAAACAATTAAAACATTTTTCCACTTTTTTGTATATTGACCATTACTGGTTTCATCCTATCGCGGGCATCTTCGGACTGGTCCGGTTTTACATTGTGCCAATATATCGTAAAACTGTGGTTAAACAAACTTATTTGAATAAAAATACGAATTAAATGTTACAATTTAAATTTTATCGTAATCTAGAGCTCATGAAAGCGTACATATATATATTTTTTACGTAAAATTACTACGCATTGACATCTTTTCATCTATTCACCTACAAAACAAGTTCATGACTTTCAAAACTCCTTCGTCTTGCAAAGAGTTGATTTAAAGGTTGGCTATTTTCTATCTATGCTACAAATTCTACCGTCTCATTTTTATGAAACATCAAAATTTGCAACCTACGTTTTTGACCCTGACTTAAAATTGTTATTTTCTTACTTCTGTGTGTAATCACATTAAGCTATTATTTGCTTTGACTTGAAAAGAATAATGATTATTTAAAACACCTATATATTTTGGACTTTCTCGGCAATCGAACACAATGAATCTGGTCCAGAGTCAAAGGTCTTAACATAGAGTGTCATGTACCACCGTTGGTTACGGTCGTTCCAAATTTGAATGATTAATCAACGTCTATTTGAAAAAAGTTCGTGTTCATTGTGAATTGCGTAGTCAAATCAATCACTTATTCATTTGTCTATTAAAACTATATTTTTTCAAGCTTCAATGACATTAGCAAAAGGTTGACGGTAATCGAGCGATTTCCGTCTGATTGATTATTCCGAACTTTTTTTTGGTCAGTAGGTAGGTAAGTAATTGGTTCATTATTAACCCTTAATCACCTGACATCGGTTCCAGAGATTCCGGCGATTTTTTTTTCAAATTACTCCGTTACTAGTTACGCGACGCAACTGTGAATCGATGTACTTTTCCCCCGCCCCCACCAGTACTCGCCATGCGGTCGGCAGCTCTACCTGTGCGCGTTTATAAATTATAGGTAAGTATATTTTGTGTTCGGTGCCTGTGACCGACGTAAGGTAGTTACATTTATTTATTTTATTTGATGCAATATATTTACATTATAAAAAACAATTCAATGATGTTGGCCTCACTGGGTGGTTTACCCGTGCTGAGGCCTCCATTTCATATACAAAATTATACACATAAATTATACACAAAATTATACAATACATATAAATAATATTGGTGAAAAAACGGAATAAAGTAAATAAAAAAACATATGATTAAGATAAATTAAACTTAAAAAGTAGAGATTTAAAATTAATGTAAATTTGAAAATAAATAATATTATATGTATAAGGTTAAAAACGATATTTTTAATAAGTATTGTGTGTTTGTGTTTTAAGTTGGTTTTGTGTGTTACTTAAATTTTTTTTATTTTAAGCTATGATATTTTGGTAGTATTGTCTATTTTGGTCTTTAATCCATTTTGTAATTTTGTGTCGGAATTTATTTTTGTTTTCCTCAATTTTATTTTCAAGTGTTAGACTGTTGAATGCTTTTATAGCGTGATATTGGTAGTGTCTTTGTCCAAAGCTTGTATTTACCGTCGGAGTTCTTAAGTTTTCTTTGTATGCTTGTCTAACTGGTCTGTTTGTGATATTTTGTGTTTGTTAAAGGTTGTTTTTTTGGTCAAAAATGTAATTTAGTAGCGATTTAACGTATAATTGTCGTATGTCTAGTACGTCACAACGGTTGAATATTTGGTCTGTATCAGTAAGTCTATGTTTTTAAGTATTACCTTTAAGACCGTTTTCTGCGCAATTTCCAGGTGTTCGATAGCTGAGTTTGTTGCTCCTCCCCAAGTAATTATTCCATATTCTATTAAAGACTGACATAGAGCAAAATATATTGTTTTCATTTGTTGTATTTTGTATATGTTTCTTATGTTTAGGAAAATGTGTATCGTTTTGAGGAGTTTATTTGTGACTTGTTTGATGTGATCTGTCCATCTAAGGTTATGGTCAATTATGATTCCTAGATACTTTATTTGTTCTTTTTTTTCTAGAGGAGGGCAAACGCAGATGTTGATGTTTAAACATTCGTGTATTTTTATGGTGTTTGTTTACATTACTTTTGTTGTTTGTTTTTTTTTTTGTTTTTGTAAGTTAAAATTAAAAAAAACCTGAAAAATTAGAAAAACGTCAGACATGTTCCACTTGCGATTCTAAAAAGAAACGTAAAACAGCGTATATGTATTTCTCACGAAAAATCCGATTTCCATTGAATGCAGTCAAAAAATGTGCTTTGATCGCCGCGACTTGTAAAATTTGGGTTGTGATTTTCTAATAATCGTGCCATATTTGTGTCAAAAACTGTTTTATGTTTTAGATTATATAACAAACTTATCGTAAATAAGTAAAAATACAAAGTTATAGTGATTATTTTCAGTCTGATCTCAGATTCCTAGATTTTTTCCTAAAATTAGTATATTAATAGACAAGTGTTGAGTTTTTATAAATTAATATATACTTTTACTTACTTTTATAACTTTTTATGAATAAAAATATAATGATAATACAGATAGGACTTTTATTATGATTATCAAACATGGAAAATACGCAAGTGGTCTCCAGGACCGACGTCGGGTGGTAATGCAACCTAAAAGTACGTCAGGTGGATAAGGGTTAAGTAAAGTAATTTAAAAAATAAATTGGTTATATTTTTAAATACCTTTTTTGTTTTATTTCATTTTCGTCTAATTACTTCAGCTGTTAGTATCCTTTTCTTTTCTTTTCTCCACATTGCTACTACCGTTACTATGTCTATATACCATTATGATGTGTTTTAACTACTTACCTAATATTCAATAACCCTTTTATCTAATACATGCGGCACTGGTTTACATATTGCGGTGTTTCTTAAACATTACTACTTAACCGCAATTTTCTTTATTTCGAACATGTTTGTATTACTTGCACTTACCATCTAAAAACTTATCATCTTGACTAAAACATGACGACAAAGTTGGTACGTCTGTCGCATTACTCGACTTTTAACTTTGAACCTGTAATAAGTCTCAAAAAACGTCTAATAATAAATCGCCTTTCTTTTTATAATCAAACCACAGATTTTAAATTGGCGACAAGGAAAACCAGATAAATAAAACTAAATCGAGTGTTGTGAAGTCCAGTGTTGATTAACAGTGATAAAGTTTTTGAAAAAAAATGAATTTAACATGTCGAACAGTACCATACCATAAATTGATTAATGGTTTTAAAGAAGTTATGTTAATCCATGGTTTGCACAAACGTACTTATAAGTGATTAATAACGGATACGTTCTGATTGAGCAATAAAAATATATTTTTTGTTTAGTTTAGATTCACAACATCCTCCGGTGCAGACACAACTTGAAGATTTTAATTAATTAACTTTCCAGTATGTTACGTTAACATTTTTTCTTTGAAAAACATTGAATAATGTTTCGCAAGATAAGCCCTTCACTAGTTGGAAATGAACTTTTATTTTTGGTTTTGATAGATTACACCATTTTATTAATAAGTCTGTTGTAGTTTCTGCGTGGCGTTTTTAAGTCATAGGAATCTCTTTTTGAAAATTTGGATAGTATGAGATAAACAATTTTGCAACTTGTTTTAATTTTTTAAAGTTGAATAGACATTTGATAGCTTCACAGCTCACATTTAAATCTTTCTGTTCTTCTTCCTTGCACCGTCTCAACTCATTGCCTAGGTAGGCTGTTTGTTGGGGTCGGTTCTTTTCGTTCTCAGGCTACGTCTTCTTCGGTTCTGAGTATAGCTCGTTATGTAAATGACATGTGATTTTAAACTTTATAAAGTTACGTTGTCCTAAATTTGAGAAAGGAAAAGAACCCACTGTTCGTGAGATTTTACCGCTCCAATACCTATCTTCAATTATACCTAATCCAACCTGACTATTCGATACGAGTTAGCGTTGGTAGAGCTCTGGCTAACCTTTGCACTTTATATCTATACACCAGATTAGCATTTCGAAAACGAACATTTAATTATTAATTAGCAATTTTTTTTTAAAATATCTCATCGATAAACAATTCTAGTTTATTTTTCACTCACAACATCACCTGACCTTTCCGTGGCGAAAAGCTATTCGTTCACCACGTGTCTAAGTATGTTTTAACACGGTATTAATGATAGAATTAAAATTTTAATATCGTACATTCGATTTTGTGAGGTGTTACGTTGGCCACGCATGTAGGTTAGTGTAGACTTAGTTGTGCGAGTAACGTCTCATCGCGACCTTGCCGAATATGCCCCAAGAGATGGGAACCTGTTGCCCTGCGTGTATATCTGCTTAGCTTGTCAGACACAGTGATTGAATGTGCCTGGTGCATAAAGCTATCAGTATAACACATTGAAACTGACATCTGATGAAATAATGATTACTTTTAGAGTTTTACTTTAAAGTGTAATTTTTAATGAGTCGTGGGATAAGTGAAGTGGGTATGGAATGAGAAATTACGATGAAAATATTATGACTAACAGTTAGGTATACTCGTAGATATAGTAAAACAAACTTCGATTGAATATTTATTTATTTAATTATTTAAACGCCCATAGGGATTTTACATAAAATTCAGTACATTTTTTTTTAATTACAGTGAAAAGAAAGGTTTACAAAATACAAGTAACATAATATGTGTTAAAAACAAAATATAGGTTAGGTACATCAAATATAAGCGTTAAAAATTTTTTAAAAAATTAGGTTAGGTACATAAAATACAAGCGTTAACAAAATACAGGTAGGTAACATAAAATATAAGAAACAAAATATTACATATAGGAGTTGACACAAAGTAGGTTATGTTTAAAATTGTTGTTCACATTAGTTTATGGGATAGGTAGAAATAAATAGTTGGCACATATGGCGTTTGAAGTTCATATATGAAAGTTGTTTTTAAAAATCAAATAAAAACATTAAATCAAAACGCTTCGGCTTGGCTCTGATGTCATCTGAAGCTAAATCCTGCGACTTGTCTATGTTCAATACCTGCTTATTCATGTGTAAACACCAATTAATTAATATTTTCCGAGCTTAGTACGGGTTAAACTAATGAGGCATATATTTGGATAAAGTGTATTACATCCTATTAATTAATTAATAATATAATGATATTATAAAGGCGAAAGTTTGTATGGATGTATCAATGTACGTTTGTTACTCTTCGACGCAAAAAAAACACTTAATGGACTTTAAAAATTCTTTCGCTTATAGAAAGCTACATTATTTGCGCGTAATACAGGCTGTATAAATGTATATATTGATAAGCTCTGGCGTTATGAATAAGCTCTGGCGTTATGAAATTATTTATTATACCTTTATTGTCCAGATGAAAACCAAATAAAAATAGTTTCTTGGTAACTATAAGTAATTATTTGACGTGCGCTGTCATTTTGTTATATGTTTAAGTTACTAGTAACTAGTTTAGTTAGTAAAGTTAAGTTACTAGTTTAGTTAGTAAAAAAAAAAAAAAAACTAATACTATGGAGATCCCTTTGATAGTAAAAATTATACTAATCTACACTAATATTATAAATGCGAAACTGCTTGTGTGTTTGATTGTTACGCTTTAATAGGTTTGAAAAATGAATGTAACGTGTATGGAGGGGGAAGAGGGTGGGAAAAGGGGAGGGGGTATAGGGGGGAGGGGGAATAGGGAAGGTGGATGAGGCGGAGGGGGTACCCCCCTAATACTATGCGAGTGAAGCCGGGGGCAAAAACTAGTATGGAATAATTTTAAAAACAAAACCACTCTAACCACTCATGCATACTACCAACATTACTTTAAATTGAATTATTATAAATCAATTCTTATAAATTGAATCCGTTAAAATGATTATAATCCCACATTATATATTTTGATTTCCGTATTATATTCTTTTTCATTAAATCGATTATTTATGCTTTGATCCGTGAAATATTGTATACATGAATACTTTTTTTGTTTGTTTCAATTTTATTAAAATCTCAAAGCGTGGCCGCGAAACGTGTTTAAAATATACACATTTGATGGGTTTTGTAAAACCGTTCATAAAAAATGAACACCTGTTTTATTTGGTAAATATTTAATTAAAAAAGCAGGTATAACTATTTTGCATAAACTGTGCAAATTTTTTGAGTTAACTGTGTGGTGTGAATTCAAATTCATTCAAATCTTGAGGGTACCTCAAGTGTAACGCGTGATAATGATTATAATTTATTTAAACGTTTTGTATTCAAATTACAAACTTCAAACAATTCAATTCAAACAAATTTTTTATTAAATACCCGTAAATTATAACTAAAGCTGTAGTTTCAGAATCCCATCAATTTACATGCGAAAGATGCTTTTATTAATATATGCTGAATTTTTGTTTCGCATCAGAGTCGCCGGTGCTAGTTTGACTATGGTGTCCCTTATTGGATGTCGTGGGGCTGAAGGAAGTGGGAGAGGAAGGAGATGGAAATGGAAAGAGAAAGGTTGAGAAGAACACGTGATTTTGATTCGAAGTGCTTCGCATTAATGAAAACTATTCAGTTCGTTTAGTATAACTAACTAACCATCACAGCGTGTCCCCGCAGGGGTAGGCAGAGAGAACGGACCGCCAAATAACTCGGTCTTGGCACACAGTCTTTGCCTCCTTCACATTCATACATTGTCTCATATATACTCTTCTATTATTCTGACTCTTGACATGGCCCGACTTAAGTATCTGATTTACTTGATTATGCCATGTCTTCCTCGGGCGTCCCCGACTTCTTCGACCATTCACATTTGCGTAATACATTCTTCTTACACTACTTTCTTTGTTCATTCGCTCTACATGCCCAAGCCATCTGAGGATCCCTTTCTTAATCTTACTTATTACGCTTACATCTGCCTTGCATTATTTGCGGATCTCCACATTTTTCACACGATCATACATGGTTTTATCACACATGCGCCTCAGGAATCACATTTCAATAGCATTCAGTCTACTTTCATCTTTCCTCTGCCAGTTCTATGCCTCACTGCCATACATGAGGGTAGGTACCAGGTGTCCATTGTGGACTTCTAGCTTCGCTTCTTTTGACAGTTTTATTTTATTAGCGCCAACCGCATTCAGTCGTCCATTAATGGAGTTACCTGCATTTATCCTTCTTTCAATATCTCTATCAGCCTTCCCATCTCTCGTAAACATACTACCCAGATACTTATACACTTGCTCAAAGTCTTCATCGTTCACAATTATCGTTCAATATTTTGGTATCAAATAAAAAATTAGGTTCAGTATAAAAAAGGCTGGGCAGCTGTTCCTCTTCACTAAAATATTACCTACTTTGTATTAGTTTTAAGCGAAACAACACTCACAAATAATTAATTAGCGCACGTTTATTTTCAAACTCACGAGCCTGGGTCGTAGGATATTAACCACAATGCCGTTTACATCAGAATTCGTAACAAATAATAAGTATTGTGTTTCAATATTGCTTTCAAAAAATCTGAGCTTTTACTTACATCGGACGTTAGCATCTGTACGGTTGAAATTTAAGAGCCCGACTTCGAATACATCACTGACTGCCTTACGCAAAACCATCTGCATCCTTGAGGATTGTTAAAAAGCTACTTTTGTAATAGAACCGAATTTAAGCAAGTAGCCAATAATGCCAAAAGATGGCGCCACTTATGCTAACAGCTAGGGTGAGGAGCGTCGGCTGGCAGGCATAAGTACTATTGGATTCGCACTTTCGTCGACCTATCCTGGTATGGAGAGATGTATGGTATGATTATTATTATAACTGGCAGTTAATAATAATCATATCAGTTAATAATAATCATAATTTCAAAATTCAAAGTATGAAAGGGGATGAGGTTTATAAATATTTAGGATACCCGCAATCGAATAGATTAGATCACACTAGTATTAAAAATGATATTAGGATTAAATTTCAAACTAGGATCAGAAAAATTTTAAAATGCAATCTATCTGCTAAAAATTTAGTAAAAGCAATAAATACTTGGGCAATACCTCTACTAACGTACTCATTTGGCATAATTAAATGGTCCAATACAGATTTAGATAGTTTAGAACGATTAATTAGAACTACGTTAACAAAATTTAATTGCCATCATCCAAATTCAGCTATAGAACGAATTAATTTACCTAGAAATTTAGGAGGTAGAGGTGTAGTCAAAATAACATCTTTGAAACACAATCAGGTAGAAATGCTTAGAAATTTTTTCCATAGGAAAACTAATAGCTCAGAAATGCACAAAATAATTTGCAAGGCAGATAGAAATATTACACCTTTAAATTTATATGACGAGAATGCCAATATTCTTATAAATACTAACCAGGAATTATTAGATTCCTGGTCAAATAAAATTATTCACGCAAAACACTTCAATTATCTCAACCAAACGTATGTTGACAAACTTTCGTCAAACAAATGGTTGAGTATTGGAGAGTTGAGCGCAGAAATAGAAGGATTTATGCTTGCCATTCAAGATAGAGTCATTAATACTAAAAATTATAGAAAGCATATAATCAAAGATATAAATCAAATTGATGATTTATGTAGAAAATGTTTGGCTTTTCCCGAAACTATAGAACATATTATATCGGGATGTTCTATATTAGCGCCTTCCGAGTATACATTTAGGCACAATCAGGTTTTAAAAATAATTCACCAAAGTTTGGTAATTAAACATAACTTGATTGATTGCCGTAATGTAGTACCTTATTATGAATATGAACCAAATTCATTTATAGAAAATGAATTTTATAAAATATATTATGATAAAACTATACTAACAGACAGAACAATTAGTCATAATAGACCTGATATAGTTTTACATGACAAAATTAAAAAAATAACTTATATCATTGATGTAGCTAATTGATGTAGAAACTGTTTCTGAAAAAATTAGACAATACACAGATTTAGGAAATGAGATTAAAAGAATTTGGCATTCTCGGACTATAAAAATATTACCATTTGTTATTTCGGCCACTGGCATAATACCTAGGAATCTGATTCAAAATTTAAGCATATTAGATTTGTCAAAGAATTTGTATATAAAAATGCAAAAAGCAGTAATTTTAAATACATGTAGGATTACAAAAGATTTTTTAAATATTTATATTGAGGGATCAGTAGGATTTATAGGTTCAATTAGAAATGCCACAGAGCCGAACCCTCTGATATGAAAATATCTGGAGTCGGTGAATTATATTCCCATTTGGTCTCTAGTGGGTTGACATGTTGTTCTTGTATTGTTTTGTATTTATAATACTTATATAGTGCAATTGCATAACGTGGATTCACTAGATGATCATTTGGGGAAGTGTATGAAAGGGTTTAGTTTTTCCTTCTTTTTTTTTTTTTTTTTTTGGGGGGAAAATTTAACCCGGACATTTAAATCTGGTGCGTAAAAAAAAAATGAATAATAATAATACCGCGTTGTGATATCTACTATATATTACATATGACGTAATTACCTATCGCGGTTACTTTGTCCCGGTGACTAGCTGTCACTGGATCCGAGAAACGGGCTTTTTTTGGAACCAGTTCCCATCTGATTTGTAAAACGGTGCCCACCACTCAAACTGGGCGAAGCCGAATGAAAAGCAAAAACCTGCGGAGCGGTTATATAATTAATAGAATGACATAAACACAAAGCAACGGTGAAGTCACGTCAAAGAGCAAAGAATATCTGTATTTGCAGAATCAGGATTTCCTGAGAAATATCTCCTCACAGGCAAGAAATATGTTAATATCTGGGGGGATTCCGTTCACCAATAATATTATATCCCTCCCCACCGGCAGACTAGTGGCAGGTTGGTTACGTACGGAGAGATAAAACTATCTATGCTGACGCTGTGCCAGATAGTGAGACAGTAAAATAGTCATAGGTAACGTACAGACTTATGTTTCCAGAATTTGCTGAAGTGGGATGAGTTCTCGAAACAACTTCGTAGCTGTGATCAATGACGTGATGTGTGCGCTGTGGACCAAACTAGTCACGTCACACTGAGAGTGGTACCTGGGCGGTCTAATGTGTCTACGCCTGGATATTTTATTCGATATATCAAAATAATTTCGTTAAAATCAAGAATAGTCTGTATTCGCTACATCGGGAACTTTAAATAGTTAAGACATTTTCTTCGCTACTTAGTTTAGCTATAAATATTGGCTACTAGCTGGTTCCCGGCATGCGTTGCAATGCCATATTCAGAGAAATACATTTCCCCTTCGCGTTCTCCTTCCAACTCTCTCCCGCCCCTCCGTCCCGCCAATCCCCCTCCGGCGTTCCATATATTCAGTCCCAGTACATTCAGTTTTCAAACAGCTCGCGTGCCACCTATTACAATTTTATTATTCATATTTTCATTTTTCATATATTGCAAATATTCATTTTGTACATTATAAGAACAATCAATCTAATTTGGAACCTAACACGGATACCTACTTAAAATATCTTTAATTTAAAAAATCCATAGACAATTCTTTTGATACAAAAAAAGCTGCCTGCTAAATTCACATTCATAAACGCGCGAACTGTCAAACGTGCGAAGTTAAAATAGTCGTTAAGTTTTCTGAAATTATCCAATTTTTTGCGCAATTTTCTTAATTTTTCTTTCCGTAAGAAGCTTCTACAATGTATTAGAAAACTTAAAAAAAAAGATGAAACAGGCAAAGTCGTTCTGGATTTATAGCGTGACCAAGGAAAACAGGGATTAATTTTTATGTATACTCATATTAGCAATTAATTTCAAATCCAACAAAATAATATGATAAGGACTTAAGGACATAAAAGAACTTAAAAAAGAAATTATTAGTTAATTAATAAATTGATAATTATGTTAATAAATGCAAAAATAAATAAACTAGTGTAATGACTCTTATGTTCTCTCCAGAGACTTTCATGGTATGTAAGTTCTGGGTTCTAGTATTTGTATGATAAATTTATATAGAACTTTCGGTTATTCTCATTGTTAATTGTTTTATATCATGTTAGGTATTGCAATATTTAGGTATAAACTTGATTTATTTCCATTTCTGTTCAAAAACTTTCCTGATATGTTTGAACAAATATTCCTCTTGATTTTTTCCCAAACATTGTATATTTTAGCTTTTTTCTACTTATCGAATTTATATTCAGAGAAGTCTACCATGTAAGTTGCTTTATCCTCTTTTCTGAATAAAAATGAAACAGGATCATTTTTGGTCATGTTCAATGTATTTTGCGGTTTCTGATGATTTTCATGGATGTTTATTTCGCCGCACAGAATGAAATAAAGCTAAAATAATCTGATGAAACGTTAATCCATTTTGTTATTCAAATTAATTTGAGATAATTAAAATCATGTTGTTTATTTAACGACATTGTTTAATTACAAAAACAAAAAGTTTCAAAATAAAACAACTGACCTATCGTGAAAAAATTGCACTTTTTCTTTTTTTACATGAGCTCCATACAGGAGGCCCTGAGGAAAATAATTTCCATCAGGGCCTATGTCATCTTCGGGGATGCTGTGTAGGGTTTTTTTTAAGGACAGGATGGAGAGGAGAGTTCTGGGAAGGAAAAGGGTTTAAGTTGTGGGTAGGAATCTGGAGTTCAGTGTATCCTGGTCATTCGCCTCCAAAACCTAGACAAACCTCACCCCATGAACCCGGGCACCCCTGCTAAATCACCAAACGTAGCGAACCACTTGGTGTGTCCTACGGCAGAGGTGTTGGTTATCCAATAAAGGTTCCCGGGACGGCGGTACCCATTCCCGCCTCCAAAATTGAACTTAAGTTATGTTTTCGACTAGGAACATGATTAATTTCTAAACAACTAAATTTGAATTTTTTTAAACAGATTTTTTTTAAAAATTACATTAGTAAATCAGGACAATAATTTCATGACATTTTTGGAGATGCACTGTGGAGGGTTTTTGTAAGGAAAGGAAGGAGAGGAAGATCGGGGAAGGAAAAAGGCATGAGGGGTGGGTAGGTTGGTGGGTAGGAATCAGTGGATCCAGGAGTGACGGACGTATGGATCCATCCCTCCCATTGTGGTGCAAGACAATGGGTCTAGAATCTAGAGTCTAAACTGTCTAGAAAGCCTTGCTTGAGAAGTAAATAGATCTCCCTTAACCACTCTCTCCAAATCCTAGGAAATACTAGAATCCTAGACCTAGAAAACCCTTACCCCATGAAACCGGGAACCCCTGCTAAGCCACCAAACGTAGCGAACTACTTTGGGTAACCGCTGGCAAAGGTGTTGGTTATCAATAAATGGTTCCAAGGGTGGCGGTACCCATATATAATGCACGGCTGGTACCCCGCGATTTATAGTTAGGTACTTAAGTCGAACGAATTGGTTTGCTGCGACGCATTTTCGGAGTTTCCAATAGAGTTTAAGGCCCATTGCAGTAACAGTGCAAAAATATTAATTACTTGAGAGTTAGTCTACGTCTACTAGAATAACTTCTCAATGTCTAAAAAATGTTTCTACCACACAGATACAGCCAGGGGAGGCACAATGATCTGCTGTGAAGACTGACGTCACTTGTCAGAACAGACTTTTTGGCTCAGCATAGCATGATAGAGATAATGATAAGGGACCTAAGCACGGGTATTAAACCACCCAGTGAAGCCAACATTATTCAATTATACTATAAAATGAAAACTAATGTATCAAAATCTATCTACATATATAAAAATGAATCCCGTTTCCTTTGGTCACGCCATAACTTCAGAACGACTTCACCTATTTCATTCATCTTTTTTTAAGTTTTCTAATACTTTGTAGAAGGTTTTTACTGAAAGAAAAAAATAGAAAATTGCGCAGAAAATATAGTAGGATAATTTCAGAAAACTTAACCACCATTTTAACTTCGCAAGTTTGACAGTTCGAGCGTTTAATGAATGGGAATTTAGCAGGGAGCTGTTTTTTTTGTAATAAAAGAATTGTCTATGTATTAACTAATAAGGATTGTCTTAGATTGATTGTTCTTATAATATACGAAAATGATTAATTATTGTAATATATGAAAAATGGAAATTTGAATAAAAAAACTTGTGATAGGTGGCACGCGAGCTGTTTGAAAGCTAAATGTAGTGGAACTGAATATTCGGAACGTGGGAGGGGGTTCGGCGGGACCGCGGAGCGGGGGAGGGTGGTGGTAGGCGGGGAAGGTGGAAGAGGAACGCGGGTGGGTAAGGGGATGCGGGAGGGGAACGGTGCCAGATACCAGCTTATAAAAAATAAAAAAGAGATTGGCGAATGTTGCAACTTTGGTTGCAACTCAATTGTATCGGAACTCTTGATATCGTCAACCAAGAGGTATCCGAATATCCCTCCTTTATGTATGATTTTGTAAATAATATTGTTAACAAATTTACTTGAAATTGATGTCTACATGTTGCCGACATAATTATTAGCTTGTGTCGCTCTCCATAGAGAGAAAAAAATGGCCTTACTTTTAAACGCCCGGGGTCTCTAAAGTTTCGTATGATCTGTAGCTATTCGAAAACGTAAAAATAAATGAAATTATTGTTCACTATTAGCCCGCTAAAATGACCGGAAGTTTTGAAAATAAATAGATTTTGTGATTTGTAAAAAAAATAAAACAAAGGCTTCCACATTTTATATTTTGTACCAAACATATTTTTCTTTCCATAACTTTAGTACAAAGAACGCAAAAAAAAAAATTTAAACATGTGATGTGTTGGTTAAATATATAAAATGGGAAAATAACACCTTTTCTGGATAAAATCAGAATTATTGTTGACTTACTTTATTCATAAACATCATTTGTTTTTTTTTTTCATTTTTGTCTGCTATACGCATTTTTTAATTACAAACAAACGTTAAAAGATTAAATTATTGAAAAAAAATGGTTATAACACAATTGTTGGTAAAAGGTTATTTATTTAAGAAAGTAAGTTCACAGATCACATAATATGGTAAAAATAGTCACAATGTATCAATTCACTAATTAACTGAGCAAGGGATCGGAGGGAACCTTGCCGTTAGGCTTTGGGAACAACAAAACTGACTGTGGTTCTGCTTAGAGGGTCGTACCATAGGACGAAGCGCAACTAAGGCAGCAGTCGGGGGTCTGGTTGGTGCTTTACTTATGGTAGTAGAATACTCCTTAGAGGGTCGTGCCAGAGGACGAAGCGCAACTAAGAGAGCGTACTAGCCAAGAGCGAGCTGCAGACGAACTGACTGATTTAGGGCGCGCAGCCTGTTATATAGCCCATTCCTTGTTGCGGGGTGTGGTTTATGTAGCGGCTCGAGGGTGGGAAATGCGCAGAAGGCGTCGGCGCATCCTGGTTTGCTTAGGGGTGGGTGAGCAGGATGGCGCTGTACGGGGGAAAGAGATGGTGTAGTGGCAATCGTAAAAACGGCGCGCTACGTGGTTTTTTTTCTGATTTTCAATGCATTTTAGCGGGCTAATAACCATTTAAAAAAAATAAAATGCAGTTCTCATTTTCTTTGTAAGACGCAACTTTTGAGACCCCGGGCGTTTCTGAATTCAAAAGTTGAAATAATTGACACACCCTAATAATTACGCTTTTCTTATGGCATTATAAAATCCAATTGTTAATATTCAAGACGATGAATAAATAATATTTACAGTTTACAGTACTCAAAGTTTATTTGTAGGTACAGCATTGTACAAATCAACATTATATTATGATTTTACTTGGGTAGGAACACTGTAAATGCAATGATTATCACAATCGGTTTACCTCGAATCACATTATTCGAACATATTAATAACAAGAACTTCAAACTCTCTGAAATATTTAAATTCATTCCCCGATAAACCAATATTTTTTGTTCGTTAGTAAATTTTCTACACCCAAATGCTCTCTTATCGTAAGTCATTGGATAAAGAGCGTCCAACCTCCACAATCTTCTGAGCTCCTGGCACTCCTGATATTAAAGGACGGTTTATTATCTGTAAGGCTTTAATTACCGAGCAACGCTCCTCCCTTGTTCGTATCCGCTTCCGGCCATATAACCGGAAGGAAGAGCCGTTATTAAAAGTCCACTGTGAAGACCCATTCAACGTGAAATGTAAAAAAGAAAAACGTTTTGAAATGTAAACATTTTCCACCATCAGCTTATTGTATTATTTATTTTACTCGTTTTTACGATGATCGTAGTTGTCGCATTTTAAAATGTTCTGGAGACAATTGTAAAAATTGTTGTCTATGTCTTTGCTATTGGTTTATGCGTCAAACTAATGCAATACTGAGTAATTACAAAGTTAATTCCCATTAAAATATGATAATATAATATAGTAAAACAAATATAAAACTTTATTCCACTTAATTTTATTCGACCGTAACCGGTTTCAGCTCGTCAAGCCATCTTCAGACTTCAGATTTATGAAGTATGTTATTTTTTTAATAAATATAGTAACGATTTGACAATAAAAATAGGTTATTAGTAACTCATATTACTTGTAAGGTATGAGGTATATCCCTACCTTCGGCCTCACAACATACCTCATTTGGGGATGCCATAGTCTCACTGGCTTCAGACGGGAGCAGTTGAGATTCTTGTGCGGTAAAAAAAATCCCTTTCTTCAAGATCTTGTGATATATTTAGAAAATCAAAACCAAAACACATTGAAGCTGTATGCATCAGATGTTCTCGGAAATTAAAAAAAAATTCTACAAGTTCAAGAGTCCACCAATTTTTCCAATTGTGAAGGCACAACAAGTCGTTGCAGCAAGTTTTTGTACAATAAAAATAAATCCTCAAATAAAAAGTGTGTGAGTGCTCCGTGTATACGATGTAATAAAAATTTTAAAAAATATATGGAATCACAAAACCCCCAAAAATACCCCTAAACATATTAAACCAGAAAAAAAATCCCATCTTACTTATTTACCCCTAAGTTGGCAACCCTGAGCGAGAGATGGCGAAAATCAAAATTACAAACCTATCTTTACAGCTCCATCTATGAAACTTTATCTATGTGTCTTTTAGCAATAATAGACACGGACCACGGTTGAAAAATTTGAACGAAGATATACGCCCCTGGATCCGGTAGATGTGTGACTTTTAGTGGTGAAATGTGTGCTTATTTACTTGGAAGCGATACCGTGTCGCCAGCTCGCTCAGTGGCGCTTCTAACTTCTAGTTTCTTCGCACTATCGGAGAACCCTTTTGCTGCAACGTCCATAATCATACGGATATTAGTCCAGTTGACAGTAATATAATGTGCCTGTTATCATTTTAGGCGTCCAACCACCTGACAAACTGTACAACGAGCACTAACGAACACTATTCCATCCATCCTGGAGAAGCTAGGTATCCAAAAGAGGTCATTAAATATCTCCATACAATGTATCCTAAAACGCATGGGACACGTTGCTAGCCAAACTGAAAACTCAATCCTAGTCTATCTAAATCTAATTATTTATTTATGGAACACCTGTAGGGCTTTTACAAACATAATACTTGTCGAAAGGAAATATATATCAGATTGGTATTTTCTTTCCTGTCATTTTTCAAACATAATAATATTTGTTTTACTGTAAAACGGAGAGGTTTTGAACCCATCGAAAAAGTCATTTTTATTGGCAGTTCGGTGAAATTACATGAATAGTTAGACGGGTATGGGTACCGCCGCCCCATTTATTAGGCCACACCCCAATACCCCTGCTACAGGTCACCCCAAGTGGTTCGCTACATTTAGTGACTTATCAGGGGTGCACGGGTTCACTGGATGAGGTTTGTCTAGGCCTTGGCGGCGGTTGCTTTTGCCCATCTACTGCGATTGATTGAGAACTTTGAACCTCTCCAGCCAGACTGTATCGACCGCATTGCCTTGCACCGCAGTGGGAGGGATGAATTCATGTGTTCGTCACTTTTGAACACATTGACCCCCCAGATTCCTACCCACCCCTCGTACCTTTTTCCTTTCCAGAACTTCCTCTCCTTCCTTTCTCTTAAAATACCCTCCACACAGCATCCACAAAGATGTCGTAGTCCCTGAGGATTTTTTTTCCTTAGCGCCTCCAGTACGGAGATAATGTAAAAAAGAAAAAAAATGTAAAGTACTTTTTTTTTCATGTACATCAATATTTCAATCACTCTCCTAATAAAGCAGCTGCTTGAGTTTAGGAGAGGACAAAGATGTTTACATTTGTTTAAATTAAAACTAAAAATATTAGTAATTTAACAACAAAATATTTGTGATTTTATGAGAAACTACAGATAAAAGTAATAAATATAGGTTAGTTAATAAATGATTTAAAGTATTGATAAGGCAAAAACATATTTCTAAACAATAAGTAAAGTTATGAGGTGGTACTAGAGTATTTAAATTTAATCTTCTTAAATATTTTTCGTAGCTTTCTTCCGATTGTATATCAAGGGGTAATTTATTAAACATTTGTATAACCACAGATATTTATGACACTTGAAATTTGTGGGCAGTCTACGAAGTTATTCAGTGATTTAAAAAGTATAAGATTATCATTGATAGTTCCCGGGTAGAAAAATCAATCATTATTATCATCATTACATAGTATAAAATGAAGTCGCTCAAAATGTATGTGCGCATAGATCTTTTAAACTACGCAACGGATTTTCATGCGGTTTCCACCAATAGATAGAGTGATTCAAGAGGAAGGTTTATATGTATAATACATGCTTATTATAGTAGAGAAAAGCCGAGAAATTCAAATACTCAATTCAGGCAGCGGGCAGCTGGCAAGTGTGGATTTTATAAAGGTTGGGTAATGGCGTTGTGTTTCGTTAGCCACAGCAACGTGTGGCCGGGTCTGCTAGTATTATAATATTTAGATATTTCGGTTTTGGTAACCAATTTCATATTTTTGGTTTATTTACGAGCTAACGTATACTCGTAACACATCCATGAATACGCAACATTAAAAGCTAATAAATAATTCACATCCTGAAATTCCAACTGATATATAAATATTTTCAAATAAGCTCGAGGCTCCGGTCTGTCACATATATATTATTATTCTTTGAGTACTAAATGAAATCGGCATTAGGGAGGTCCCCGCTGGACGAGGGTGGAAGGCTATTACCTAGTTTAAACAGGATCCGGAAGTGGGTAGCTTATTTTCCGCCGATTATAAAGCGATTTCATCTCCCGGTAATCGGCTTTTTGTAGAACTTCGCCCTATATTATTTATGTATCATTTAAAAAAGATGGAAAATTAAAGTATTTTGTATTTATTTGTACGTCAAAAAAATGTTGGAACGGATGACGCTGTTGGCCAATCGAATCATTGTCCCTAGATACGACAAATTAAAATATTTCCACTATACAATTCAAATCAATTACACAAACTTTCCATAATAAAATTTATCTGTTCACCAAAACAGTAATTTGATGGAATTATTACAATTTTAGCGTCAGAAGGATTCCATATTAATTGGCAATTTCTGTTTGCCTATTATAGACTTTAGAATTCTCGTCGATAGTTTTGATTATAAAATGCATGTACATAATTACTGGATTGCTCAGCGAGTCATGATTTCTTTAAGAAAAATCTAATTTTCTGCGTGGTTGTACGGGATGTGCATTAGACAACCTTTATTATCTAACCTTTATGTTTTGCCTATAACTTTAACGCCGCCATTCATTTCAAACTATGTAATACTAGCTGGTTCCCGGCATGCGTTGCAATGCCATATTCAAAGAAATACATTGTTTCTCCCTGAATCACATTTCCAAGCAAGCTTTATAAATTATAACCTATTTTTTATTGTGATATATGAGCTATATTATTTTAAAGTTTCATTAAAATCCAACAAGTCGTTTTTGCGTGAAAGAGTGACAAACACATATACATCCATACAAACTTTTGGGTTTATAATATTAGTAAGACGATGATTTTTTTTTGCATTAGCTCCCCACAGGAGGCCCTGAGGAAAATAATTTCCGTCCGGGCTTATGTCATCTTAGAACAGGGTTTCCCAACCAGTGGTCCGCGGACCACTAGTGGTCCGCAGAGGCTAGAAGATGGTCCGCGAGTCAATAAGCGACCTGCGCGCGGGAGGTCCCTGATCGAGAAGTCTGAATTAAAAAATCGGGACAATATTCAGTTTATCATAATGTACCTTGCGGTCAGTGGCCATTATAATATTCGGTTGGGAACCACTGTCTTAGAAGGTGCTGTGTGATGGGTCTTTTTAAGGAAGGGAAGGATAGAAAGTTCTGGGAAGGAAAAACATATTAGGGGTGGGTAGGAATGTAGGGGTCAGTTTGTCCAGGAGTGACGGACGTATGAATCCATCCCTCCCACTGCGGTGCAAGGCGATGGGTCGAGAAAATTCGGCTGAAAAGGTCAAAAAGCCTCCTTCAACCACTCTCTCTCAATCCGGCCCGCCACGCAGCCCGGCCCGCCACGCAAATTAAATTGAATGATTTAACACAGCAACAGGTACATTGATAGTTTCGAAGAGTGGTAGATACCTACTCTCAGTATTGCCCTCGTGAAGGATCATCATCATGGAAACACAATTTTAAATTAATTTAATCATAAATAAATTAAACAATTCAACTTTGTTTTAACCACTTATATAATGAGTAAATCCGACCGGTTTCGGAACGACCGTTCCTTCTTCAGGGCAAGCATATACTAATTTGACAGTTTCGAAATATAGATGGGAACAATGTTTTATTATGGTAGGGGTGGAGCCGTTGCTAGTTATTAATGTAGAGTGGGTGGGTAGGTATTAATGTAGAGTGGGTGGGTAGGGGAACAAATCCATGATTGGGCTATAAGACAATATTTTTTGTTTGTTGAAAATAGATTCATTATTTTTAAGGGATTTTTTAATTTCCAAGGCTTCTAAGTTATCTAAACGTTTTCCTTTATGATTAATATGAAGAATATTTATTTATCCCTGTATTTTTTTTCAAAACTGTGGTTATTTTCAATGATAAAGTATTTACCAAATGTATTATTGTATTGTTATTGTTATTTATTGTATTGTTATTTGTATTGTATCAAATTCGTATACGCTTGCCCTGAAGAAGGAACGTTTGTTCTGAAACCGATCGGATTTACTAATTATATAAGAGGTTCAAACAAAGTTGAATTGTTTCATTTATCTATAATGGATCACCACAAAGTTATAGCGTCATTCAAAAATATAATTTAATCGTGTTAAAGGTCTGATCTGAATAGTTCCATCCATCTTTTTATCAGACTCCTTCTCCCCCAAATCAGTTCAGTCTCACGAACAACCCTAACTGGGATGTCATTATGCTAATACCTCCGTGCAATATTTATAAAATCTGATAAATAACTAGCTGGTACCCGACATCCGTCAAAGCAAATCAAAGAAATATATTGATTCTCCCTGCGGATCCTTTCCCGTGCTTCCCCGTTCCCTTCCACTTCCCCGCCTACCCCCTCCCTCGTCTCTTCCCTCTCCGCGAATCCCACTTTCCCCCTGCCTTTCCTCCCTGCCGCTAAAATATATGAAAAACTCACATTTTCATTTATACAAATTTCATAACGCCAGAGCTTACCGTTATATGCTTACGCCTATTTATTTGCCGATAATGTAGCTTTCTATTGGTGAAAGATTTTTAAAAATCGGTTTAGTGGTTTAGGCGTAAAAGCGTAACAAACATGCACTCGCACTTTCGCGTTACGAGTAGGTAAATTGGGTATGTATAAATTTAAACATTTTTTTATTTTATTAATTTATTTATTTATATTTTTACTAGCTGACCCGGAAAACGTTGTTCTGCCATATAAATGAAAGTTCTATGAGGCGGACCGGACGCCATTCAACAACATAAATAATTTTATTCTGTTTGAAATACAAACGACGCGTCGACTGTTATTTTGTTCATACAAAAATACTAAAATCGTGATTAAAATATGGGAGAGTGCGAGTAGGAGGGTCAAAATTTGTGGTTTTGGGTATTTTTTCATGCCAAATAAATAAAAAAATACAAAAAAAAAGAAAAAAAAATGGAAACAATTTTCTGGATAGGGAAATCCTAATCACCTAGCGCTGTGAAATATACTTTACGACCTGTTCTCATGCGTACCAAATATACATACAAAATTTCATAAAAATCAGTCTTCCTTCCTACAACATGGGTCTCTTCGAGACCAATGTTCATTCCTTCCTCTCCTCAAAAAGACCCTCCACACAGCATCCCAGATGACATAGGCCCTTGAGGGAAATTATTTTCCTCAGGGCCTCCTGTGTGGAGTTAATGTAAAAAAAAGGCTAGTCGTTTCGGAGGAATGCGACCACAAACACCGTGACACGAGATTTTTATGTATTTATTTTTTTTTATTATTTATAAATATGTACACAATACAATGTAACAACCAAACAAATAATAAAAAAAATACATATTTGTAAAAATGATAAGAAGTCTCATATTCAATATAAACAAAAATTGCAGAAATTATGTAAATCTATTTGTGTCTAGAAGAATAAAAGTGATAGAATATACAATGTTTATACTGATTAGTTTTAAGATGAAATATATCACCTAGATTAAAATATTTATTTCCGAGACTGTGAAGTCTCGGAAACGAAGAAGATTTATAGATTTTTTTAAATTTATTTACGTCTTCATTTATGGCACTAATATTACAATTATTAACACATTACTAGCTCTAAGGAATCAATAAAATGTTATTAAATTACTGTTCAGAAATCAAACAAAATTACACGTTGTGCAGTTGCGGGATTGGTTAAATTGGCCAATCATCACTTAATGACTCCGGATAATCTAAACTGAAGATTGATCATTAAACTCAAAGCGGATTCTTCTACAATGATGCAAAGAATCCGCTTTGAGTTTAACATTGTGCCATGTGGAATCTACCTACAGTCAATATGACCAATATTGTCAGAGTGCACTTAGATTATTACTTCTTACTTGTCTGTGTTGAAACTACCTTGCCAGCATTCTTGCAAATTCTTGCGAAACCAGTTTTGAACTTGGATAAAATGTGCTATGGTCAACGAGTGGTATTTTTGTTCGTCCGTTTTTTTTCGCATACCTTGTGTTACCGTGATATGTGAGACGGAGATATGTTTTTATCCAATGATAATAATTAATAATTGAAATATGATTCTCATTTCCAGTAAGGAAATAATAAGAGCAAAAGCAAAACAGCATTCTAGTGGAGCTTTTCTAATTAACCGAAGAATGCTTGCAGAAAATAACGCTAAGCCAGTAGTGAAAAATGACGACTTTGTTAGTTCTCTCTAATAGAATATGTTATAAGCAGTAATTAGAAGTATATTATGAAAGATCTTGGTATTGTATTTTTTTTACGAATATCTCACAAAAGTCCAGCTGCTGGAGCCAGTGAGTCTATTGCATCCCCAATTGGGGTATGTTGTGAGGCTGAAGATAGTGGGGAAGGGAAGGAGATGAGGAAGAGGAAGGTAGGGAAGTATCTGGCTATTCTGGTCACCAAACACGGCTAAAGCCATTTCAAGCAACGTTTCAATTCCGAATTGTGGTCTTACACCAGTACGATACTGTGAATATCTTCCACTCTGGAACGTGTCGCAAATATACAATATATTATTTTATATGAATTGAAACATACAAATTTATTTGCCCACGCCGGAATTCGATCCCGCGACCTCCGGAATGCGAGTCGTTAAGTCGTACGCCTTACCGCTAGACCACGCCGGCCGTCGAATCTGGTAGTAGGTTAACTTTTCATACTCATGTCGTAATAACTATAGTACTTTACTGAGAATGCTGGGTTTTGTCTTACACAATGCGAAAAATTTCAGAAACACCCGGGTTCTCACAGTACTATACAATGCTTTGGTTAGAAGTAGGCTTGAGAGTGGATCTGTGATTTGGAGCCCACACCAAGTGATGTATTCCCTCGTGTTGAAGAAGGTTCAGAAGAAATTTCTGAGTTTTCTTTACTTGAGGGAGTATGGCTATCTACCGTGACTCTACCGTATCGGTGTTCTCTTGGGCATGTTCGGTATGATCCGTTTACGGGTCAGATGGGATGTGCTCATTGTAACACATTTCTTCAGACTGATTCGTGGATGGTTCAAAAACTCGGCTATTAGTTTCTAGGTTCCCGGTGGTTATCTTCGTCACCGACAGCATAGACTGTTTTATCTCCCGACTTGCACAACTAACTTGCCAATGGTTATGCCAGTCGGGAGAACTGTCTTGCTATTAAATAGAATCACTTTGAATATCGATATGTTTTACATCAATGAAGCACAATTCGAACGGCAAGCTGTTCCAAAGCTCAAAGCTCATCCAAAATATTTTTCTTTTTTAAAAATTGTAATGTTTTTCAATTGAATTGAAACACAAGAAATGTCTTTAATATATGTTTCGTGAATGAAGTGTGGGCCCAATTTTGGCAAAAAAAATTTATACAATTTGTGTTTTACCACGATTACGAAAGTCATATGGGATGGAGAGATACTATTTCAGGCAAGTTTAAGAGAGACGGATCGCGTGCTAAATGGTCTTGAACCAAAAGGTACTAAGTCAGTTCCACATTTGTTTCCATTCAAATTTGCACGGAAGCACTTAATATATATTTTTATTATTTTGTGTTTGCAAGCGTTTAACAGAATAATTAGACGGAATATATTTTTAACGGCTAAACATAGGGTGCAATAAAGAAATTATGTACATAAAAATAATAATGAAAAACTTTGTTTTTAACCACTGTTTATAATCTACAAATGAAAACATTATTAGGAATCAAATACAGTTAAAATCACATTTTGCGCTTATATTTCCATACAAACTGTATATTAAGTCGATCACACATTTGTATCCATTTAAATTTACATGTAAGGCATTTCAGTGTTCTATTCTTATTTCTATAACTCAAGATATAAAATATTGTGTGTTGTATGAGACCATGTAAAAATGTGAAAGAAGCAAGTGCCAAGACAGAGTTGTTTTGTGACCATATTCTCTGCCTACCTCGGCGTTGAAATGGCAACATGGATTGGCTAGTGAGTTAGAAAAAAAATATCGAACCAACAGGCGAACACCATAATTTAAAGGACAGAAAAGCCCATAAAACTGTGTTACGTGAAATTAATAAAAAAAAATCGGAACAAAAATTATTTCAAGGTCTCGTGTAAATTGGTGACCTAAGTTTTCTTTCATATTTATAAAAGAAAAACATATCTAATACTTATGGAAGAAAAAATGTACATATTTGAATATTTTATTTTATTATTTTGGTCAAATATAAAATATATAGTAAGAGTAAGTAAGTAAAAGTAATAATCTAAGTGCACTCTGACAATATTGGTCATATTGACTGTAGGTAGATTCCACATGGCACAATGTTAAACTCAAAGCGGATTCTTTGCATCATTGTAGAAGAATCCGCTTTGAGTTTAATGATCAATCTTCTGCTTAGATTATCCGGAGTCATTAAGTGATGATTGGCCAATTTAACCAATCCCGCAACTGCACAACGTGTAATTTTGTTTGATTTCTGAACAGTAATTTAATAACATTTTATTGATTCCTTAGAGCTAGTAATTTGTTAATTATTGTAATATTAGTGCCATAAATAATGACGTAAATATATATATATATATATATATTTATCCCCTCTCGTACTATGTTGATTTTGCGCGACGGTACACCAGTTTTTTATTGATCCGTTTGGGTTTGTTGATCTGGCCGGATTTTTAGATCCGTTACCGAAGCTGGCATACAAATCCTGATCCATGTGGATCTACTTTTGTCATCGAGATTTACCTCTAAGCCACGCCCATTTTTCGGTGACATATACATTTTACACGTTTTTATTTGTTGATCTCCATATATGTATATATGGATGGTGCCGGTCTGTCGAACTTTTCTGCTCCTTTTAGTAGGTAATCGTAGGTACGTTCTTATTTGCCACGTTTTGACCGCGAACTGTGCGCAATGCAAATAAAAAATGTTCTATGTGCGTCTGTCGTATTGTTCAGGTCCATTTAGTATCGGTACGTTCTATAAAGATTAAAATATACTTAAGAGGATAGACCGCCTCACAATTGCGTCATGGTACTTTACCCTTGAAAAGTGTTTTTATTTACCACCTAACACGTGCCAAACTACTTGTACGGACTAGTTAGAGCGGCTTTTTATCGTTACCCGGTTGGGAAACTTTCTGATGCGAGTTAAGGTGGGGACCAAAGACTCGAACTCGAAAAACTACTGTAACCATTAAATAGAGTTAGCACACCTATTGGAGATGGCTTGAGTAATGAGACTACGAACTTTGACTACGAATCCAGAGGTCGCGGGCTAGCATCTGTGCGTAGTATGTATATTCATTTCTAATTAAGAGGATGAACAGTTTGAACGGATGTACTTAATCTTCGAAAACGGTTTGTATTACTTATATGTACGCCATTACGAACTTCGACTAAGAATCCGGAGGTCGCGGGTTAGCATCTGTACGTAGCATGAAGATTAATTTTTACTTTAAGAGGATTAACAGTTTCATCTTGGGGGTCATCTATTAATCACGTGAGACTCGAAAGGGGGGGGGGGGGGGTCGGAAAAAAACACGAAATATCACGTGGGGGGGGGGGGTATAATGAGATATCACGTGTATTTATTTTTCGTGATAATATTCTGAAAATTTCAAAATACTTTGTACTAAAAAAAATACACGTGATTTTGGGTATGGGGGGGGGGGGGTAGTCTTAAACCTCACCACATATCACCGGGGGGAGGGGGTTAAAAAGTTGCTAAAAACATCACGTGATTATTAGACGACCCCAAATGAAAAGGAATAAAGGGTGGGTAGGAATCTGGAGGTCGGTGTGTCCAGGAATCTATCACTTCCACTGCGGTGCAAGGCTATGTTCCGAGAGAGTACGGCTGGAAAAAGTCAAAGGGCCTCCTAAACACTCTCTCCTAATCCGGCCTGCCATGCAGCTGGTGGGCTGATGCACCCGTGGAAGTAATGGCACGATCAAGTGAATCAGATACTTGAGTCGGGCCGTGTCAAAAGTCAGAATAATAGAAGAGAATGTATGAGACGATGTTTGCATGTGAATGAGGCAAGGTGTGAGTGTCAAGACCGAATTGTTTGGCGGTCCGACCTATTTCGTTGTTTAGTAACGTGGTTTATGTCTGTCTGTAACTCGGGTTCAATGAACTCGAATTTGCTAAGAATTTAAGTATCATTTTGAAAATTGAAAGTGTTTGAAATCCACAAAAACTTTAAAGTACCTACATAATTCAATACAACCATATTACTAAGTACGTAGCACGAAGATTAATGAATTATTATAAACGAGGTATTCCAATTTGGGAAGCGGGTATGGGTACCGCCGCCCCGGGAACCATTACTGTATAACCAACACCTCTGCAAGCAGTTTGCTACGTTTGGTGACTAAGCAGGGGTGCCCGGGTTCATGGTATCAGGTTTGTCCAGGACATGGCGGCGGATAGGTCTGCCCTGCTGCGTGGCGTGCCGGATAAGAGAGTTTGGTTAAGGGAGGACTTTTGTCCTTTACAGCCGGACTCTCTCGATCCATCGCCTTGCACCGCATTTGGTGGAAGGGAATTTTAGGGCCGTCACTCCTAGACACATTGAACCCAGATTCCTATCCACCCCACATACCTTATTCCTTCCCAGAACTTCCTATCCTTCCCTTCCTTAAAAAGACCCTCCACACAGCATCCCCTTAGATGACATAGGCCCTGAGGGAAATTATTTTTCTCAGGGCCTCCTATGTGGAGCTACTGTAAAAAAAATGAGATTGCGAACTTCGACTACGAATCCGGAGGTCGCAAAAAATGGTTTCAGGGTTGGCGGTACCCATATCTTTTGTTGGTTTAGATACAAGATTCATCGTAGGGAAAAAGTACCAGTAATTTGAAGAACTTAAAATACCTACATTTACAACTAAACAGTCATGCAAATACGAAACTATAATATAGAAATCGTTATTAGTTCAATCGACAATCCTTTGCAGAAAAATGTGTCAATTCCTGTAGGGTATTCCTATAGAGTTTGTTAATGTGACCACGCAGTGAGTTTACTGTAACATACCTACTTAGGTAATCAGTAATAAGGGAACGTACCCATACTACGTGACCTCTTCGGGGGGGGGGGTCTTCAAAATGTCACGCTTGGTACAAATGAGCGGTGGTTTGCTTAGGATTTTGGTCACCGTGGGGGGGGGGGGGGATTAAAAATTGCAAAAAATGCGGGTATGGGTACCGCCGCCCCTGGAACCATTTACTGGATAACCAACACCTCTGCCATAGGTCACCTCAAGCGGTTCGTTACGTTTGGTGACTAAGCAGGGGTGCCCGGGTTCATGGGGTGAGGTTTGTCCGGGTCTTGTTGGCGGATGGGTCTGCCCACCAGCTGCATGGCAGGACGGATCGGGATAGATTGTTTTTTTACATCAGCTCCTCACAGGAGACCCTGAGGTAAATAATTCCCCTCAGGGCCTATGTCATCTTTGGGGATGCTGTGTGGAGGGCCTTTTTAGGAAAGGAAGGAGAAGAATTTCTGAAAAGAGGTCGTCCATTTATCACGCGAGGCTCGAAAGGGGGGGGGGGGTTCGTAAAAATACGAAATATCACAAGGGGGGGGGGGGGGGATATAATGGGATATCACGTGTATTTATTTTTCGTCGAACGCACGATAATATTCTGAAAATTATACTATACTTTGCACTAAAATAATACACGTGATTTTGGGTATGGGGGGGGGTATAAAACCTCACCACATATCACCGGGGGGGAGGGGGTTAAAAAGTTGCTAAAAAACATCACGTGATTATTGGACGACCCCAAAGGAAAAGGGATGAAGGGTGGGTAGGAATCTGGAGGTCGGTGTGTCCAGGAATCCATCACTTCCACTGCGGTGCAAGGCTATGTTCCGAGAGAGTACGGCTGGAAAAAGTCAAAGGGACTCCTCAACACTCTCTCCCAATCCGGCCTGCCATGCAGCTGGTGGGCTGATGCATCCGCCGCCAATACCCGGACAATCCTCACCCCATGAACCTGGGCACCCCTGCTAAGTCACCAAACGTATCGAACCACTGGGGGTGACCTATGACAGAGGTATTGGTTATCCAAAAAATGGTTCCTGGGGCGGCGGTACCCATACCCACCTCCCAAATCTTAATCTTGAAGGCGACCTTTTGATATTTCCAGATGGATTTTCTCGAAATAACGCCATGCGCCGCAGTGAGAGGGATGGATTCATCCGTCCATCACTCCTGGACATACTGACCCCCAGATTCCGACCCACCCTTCATACCTCTTTCCTTCCCCGGACTTCCTTTTCTTCTTTTCATTAAAAGAAGCCCTCCACACAGCATACCTAATAGAGATGATTTGACTAAGGACTAATTGAATTATTATAAACGAGGTATTCCAATTTGGGAAGCGGGTATGGGTACCGCCGCCCCGGGATCCATTTACTGTATAACCAACACCTCTGCAAGCAGTTTGCTACGTATGGTGACTAAGCAGGGGTGCCCGGGTTCATGGTATCAGGTTTGTCCAGGACATGGCGGCGGTTAGGTCTGCCCTGCTGCGTGGCGGGCCGGATAAGAGAGTTTGGTTGAGGGAGGCCTTTGTCCTTTCCAGCCGGACTCTCGCGACCCATCGCCTTGCACCGCAATTGGAGGGATGGAATTTTAGGTCCGTCACTCCTAGGACACATTGACCCCAGATTCCTATCCACCCTACATACCTTATTCATTCCCAGAACTTCCTATCCTTCCCTTCCTTAAAAAGACCCTCCACACAGCATCCCCTTAGATGACATAGGCCCTGAGGGAAATTATTTTTCTCAGGGCCTCCTATGTGGAGCTACTGTAAAAAAATGAGATTTCGATATTCAAAACAATGATATTATACTGCGCACGCATACATAGTTGCAATCTGCCGACCGGAAACAGTCCGCAGTCCCTAACCTTACGACGGTCGTTTGCCGCCACCCGTATTCAATCTCAATATATCAAGGAGTCGTCTTTTATCCCTTTCTAACGTTTATTTGCGGTATGAGGCGGAGAGGCGGGAAGGGAGAATTCTGTGTAGTGGTATTTTTGTCCGCAGAACTAGCGAGCAAAAATATGGTAAATATACAGTTTAAAAAAAAGAGTGCGTAATTTCATGCTTCTATATTCGCGCGAAGCCGGGGAAATACCTCTTTTGTTGAGTTCATTAGTATTTAGCGTATATGCTAATACGAGAGTCTCCCGACATATTCTTTGACAGTGTTTGTTAGTGGATCCGCGCAAAAAAAGCGTGAAAAAACATAAACATCATTTTATCAGAGAGTACGAGGAGTAATCTTTTTGTTTAGTGCCTTGAAATTAACAGAGATATTATATCAAAAGAGAGAGATATTATAGTCAAAGTGAACACATTTTTTTCTCCGGATTTAAATTTATTTAACTTACTATTGAACCATGTAAAATGAATTATTATTTAAAATGCTTACAGTTAGAACTTTGTCATACTTAGGTATATTTTCGAAAATACTACACGGATGGTTCTGAAAATTATTTTGGGTATAAAAATAGGCAAAAGGAATGCTTTGGCATTCAAAGGTCATTTTTGAAAAAAATGTCAGTTAGAACCCTGTCTAAATGAAGTGACGGTATGACAGAGGAGGTTATCCAATAAATGGTTCCCGGGCCAGCGGTACCCACCCGCCTCCCAATCTGTAAGTCAAAATTAAATGGTTCCCTAAGTTTGGTGACTTAGCCGGGGTGCCCGGGTTCATGGGTTGAGGTTTGTCCGGGTCTTGTTGGCGGATGCGTCTGCCCACCAGCTGCATGGCAGGCCGGATCGGGAGAGAATGATTGAGGGAGTCCATTGACTTCTTCAGCTGCATCGTCACCTTGCATCGCAGCGGGAGGGATGGATTCATACGTCCGTCACTTCTGGACACACTGACTCCCAGATTCCTACCCACCCCTAATACCTTTTCCTTCTCAGAACTTCCTCTCCTTCCTCTCCCAAAAAGACCCTCCACACAGCATTTTCAGATGCCAAAGATGACATAGGTTCTGAGGGATTTTTTTTTCCTCAGGGCCTCCTGTGTATATATTTTCATAATGGGAGGCGTGTAACCAAAACCTTTGCCATAGGTTACTCCAAGTGCGTAGCTAAGCTAGGTGACTTAGCAGGGGTGCCCTGGGTTCATGGGGTAAAGATTGCCTAGGTCTTGGCGGTGGATGAGTCTACCCACCTACTGCGCGGCGGGTCGGATCATGTTTTCCTTTTTAAATCTTCCGTTCCTTCCTTTCCTTACAAAAAACTCTCCACACAGTATCCCCAAAGATAAACAGGCCACAAACACATTATAATAGTCTATATATGCAATACACTTGTTGTTATGTACCTATTGCACATTATTGAATGCTGTAGAAATGAGATCCCTGAGGCGTATGTGTGGTAAAACAATGTACCTACCTATGATCGTGTGAGAAATGTGGATATACGCAAAGAATGTAAGTCTGATGTAAGCATAATGAGTAGGATTAAGAAAGGGACCCTCAGATGGTTTGGGCATGTAGAGCGAATGAATGAAGAAAGTAGCGTGAGAAGAATGTAGGTACGACGCAAATGTGAATGGTAGAAATCGGGGACACCCGTGGAAGTAATGGCACGATCAAGTGAATCAGATACTTGAGTCGGGCCATGTCAAGGGTCAGAATAATAATGAGTATGTATGAGACGATGTTTGAATGTGAATGAGGCAAGGTGTGAGTGTCAAGACCGAATTGTTTGGCGGTCCAACCTATTTCGTTATTTAGTAACGTGGTTTATGTCTGTCTGTAACTCGGGTCCAATGAACTCGAATTTGCTTTGAATTTAAGTGTCATTTTGAAAATCTTTGGGGATGCTGTGTGGAGGGCCTTTTTATGAAAGGAAGGAGAGGAAGTTCTGAAAACAGGTCGTTTATTTATCACGCGAAGCGCGAAAGGGGGGGGGGGTTCGGAAAAATACGAAATATCACAAGGGGGGGGGGGATATAATGGGATGTCATGTGTATTTATTTTTCGTCGAACGCACGATAATATTCTGAAAATTTTACTATAGGTACTTTGTACTAAAATAATACACGTGATTTTGGGTATGGGGGGGGGGGGGGGTAGTCTAAAACCTCACCACATATCACCGGGGGGGAAGGGGTTAAAAAGTTGCTAAAAAACATCACGTGATTATTGGACGACCCCAAAGGAAAAGGGAAGAAGAGTGGGTAGGAATCTGGAGGTCGGTGTGTCCAGGAATCCATCACTTCCACTGCGGTGCAAGGCTATGTTCCGAGAGAGTACGGCTGGAAAAAGTCAAAGGGCCTCCTAAACACTCTCTCCTAATCCGGCCTGCCATGCAGCTGGTGGGCTGATGCATCTGCCGCCAATACCCGGACAATCCTCACCCCATGAACTTGGGCACCCCTGCTAAGTCACCAAACGTAGCGAACCACTTGGGGTGACCTATGACAGAGGTATTGGTTATCCAAAAAACGGTTCCCGGGGCGACCTTTTGATATCTCCAGCTGGATTTTCTCGGAATAACGCCATGCACCGCAGTGGGAGGGATGGATTCATCCGTCCATCACTCCTGGACACACTGACTCCCAGATTCCTACCCACCCTTCATACCCCTTTCCTTCCCCGGACTTCCTTTTCTTCTTTTCATAAAAAGAAGGCCTCCACACAGCATCTCCAAATATGATAAAGGTAGGTACTGAGAGATTTTTTCTCAGGTGGACATCCGTGGAAGTAATGGCACGATCAAGTGAATCAGATACTTTAGTCGGGCCGTGTCAAAAGTCAGAGTAATAGAAGAGAATGTATGATACGATGTATAAATGTGAGTGAGGCAAAGAGTGTGTGCCAAGACCGAGTTGTTTGGCGGTCCGTCCTCTCTGCACGCAGGGAAACAGCGTTATGGTTAGTTAGAATTTTATAAAATACATTAAGCAAAATGTTAGAAAACTAACACGAGACTGCATACTGATCGAATCACGATGAAATGGGTTTGATCAAACTAGCGCTGTCTCGTTTGTTTAAGGCGATCCAATAGTTCAGGAAAAAATCGAAATCGGAATTCACGCCCTTTATGGGAGGAGTTTAAAAATACTTGAGAAAAAGCTTTTGGAAAGGTTGGAAAAGGTATTTGTGATTTTTTTTTACAGGTTGATTTCGTAAAGGCCTGTAAAAAATATTAATTCCTGTTTTACGCATTGTTTATTGTGAGAAAACCGAAATTTAAAATTGAATTCACGAAACGAAGCGACGCGGAATAACACGACTGTTTCCTACGCCGGTTGGGGCGGGACTGATACGAAAAAGGTAGTGTCCAGTGCATGGTTCTTGTGCCCATGCCATAAGGGTCACTTCAATAATCCAAATTCGTAGGTGCGGGCCGTATTGATTGATGTCAAAAATATCAACGAGAAAATGCATATTTTATTTTATTTTGTGAAGTTCGAGCGTAAATATCATTTTTTTTTGCGATTATTATAAAAGAAACTAAATTTGCCACATTATACAATAAAACCAAATCCGAAAAGGGGTTTATAAATAGGAGAGTTTGGACTTGAAAGTGTTTATTATAGACCTTATAATTTATTTTTTTAAAGGCTTTTTAAAAGACTTGTAAAAAAAATGACCGATATTTTTAAGGGCCAAGGTATGTTCTACACGCAGTATTTAATTGAAGCATCTATAATACTTCTAAGCTATCAAATTTTCAAAACAAAAACATGTGATTTTGTATGATTTTGCATTATTTAGTATGGCTTCATCTTAAAGTGCCGCTAGAATGTTGCTAGAGCGAGATGCAACGCCTGTCGAATGACCGCGGGCAGCAAATTGAATATTTTGTGGACTATGTCATTCATTCATTCATTCATTCTCTTGCAGGTTTAATCCTATAGATGTATAACAGATTGTTTGTCTATTTTTAGTGTCGCTTTTTTTCGTTTCATCCAGTTTCAAATCACAACGGTCCTAAAGAAGTTTTCACTTGAATAATTTTATAGAATCTGTGTGCAGTTCACTCACATGCGAGAAAAGTGAAAACTAAAGTAGACGAGAGTGATAGATACGAAGCATCGCACAAAGAGGAGACCGATAGGCTGGCTACGAAGCAACGCACAAAGAGGAAAGCGATTAGTCTATGTCATTCATTCTCTTGCAGGTTTAATCCTATAGATGTATAACAGATTGTTTGTCTATTTTTAGTGTCGCTTTTTTTCGTTTCATCCAGTTTCAAATCACAACGGTCCTAAAGAAGTTTTCACTTTAATAATTTTATAGAATCTGTGTGCAGTTCACTCACATGCGAGAAAAGTGAAAACTAAAGTAGACGAGAGTGATAGATACGAAGCATCGCACAAAGAGGAGACCGATAGGCTGGCTACGAAGCAACGCACAAAGAGGAAAGCGATTAGTCTATGTCATTCATTCTCTTGCAGGTTTAATCCTATAGATGTATAACATATTGTTTGTCTATTTTTAGTGTCGCTTTTTTTCGTTTCATCCAGTTTCAAATCACAACGGTCCTAAAGAAGTTTTCACTTGAATAATTTTATAGAATCTGTGTGCAGTTCACTCACATGCGAGAAAAGTGAAAACTAAAGTAGACGAGAGTGATAGATACGAAGCATCGCACAAAGAGGAGACCGATAGGCTGGCTACGAAGCAACGCACAAAGAGGAAAGCGATTAGTCTATGTCATTCATTCTCTTGCAGGTAATCCTATAGATGTATAACAGATTGTTTGTCTATTTTTAGTGTCGCTTTTTTTCGTTTCATCCAGTTTCAAATCACAACGGTCCTAAAGAAGTTTTCACTTTAATAATTTTATAGAATCTGTGTGCAGTTCACTCACATGCGAGAAAAGTGAAAACTAAAGTAGACTAGAGTGATAGATACGAAGCATCGCACAAAGAGGAGACCGATAGGCTGGCTACGAAGCAACGCACAAAGAGGAAAGCGATTAGTCTATGTCATTCATTCTCTTGAAGGTTTAATCCTATAGATGTATAACAGATTGTTTGTCTATTTTTAGTGTCGCTTTTTTCGTTTCATCCAGTTTCAAATCACAACGGTCCTAAAGAAGTTTTCACTTGAATAATTTTATAGAATCTGTGTGCAGTTCACTCACATGCGAGAAAAGTGAAAACTAAAGTAGACGAGAGTGATAGATACGAAGCATCGCACAAAGAGGAGACCGATAGGCTGGCTACGAAGCAACGCACAAAGAGGAAAGCGATTAGTCTATGTCATTCATTCTCTTGCAGGTTTAATCCTATAGATGTATAACAGATTGTTTGTCTATTTTTAGTGTCGCTTTTTTTCGTTTCATCCAGTTTCAAATCACAACGGTCCTAAAGAAGTTTTCACTTGAATAATTTTATAGAATCTGTGTGCAGTTCACTCACATGCGAGAAAAGTGAAAACTAAAGTAGACGAGAGTGATAGATACGAAGCATCGCACAAAGAGGAGACCGATAGGCTGGCTACGAAGCAACGCACAAAGAGGAAAGCGATTAGTCTATGTCATTCATTCTCTTGCAGGTTTAATCCTATAGATGTATAACAGATTGTTTGTCTATTTTTAGTGTCGCTTTTTTTCGTTTCATCCAGTTTCAAATCACAACGGTCCTAAAGAAGTTTTCACTTTAATAATTTTATAGAATCTGTGTGCAGTTCATTCACATGCGAGAAAAGTGAAAACTAAAGTAGACGAGAGTGATAGATACGAAGCATCGCACAAAGAGGAGACCGATAGGCTGGCTACGAAGCAACACACAAAGAGGAAAGCGATTAGTCTATGTCATTCATTTTCTTGCAGGTTTAATCCTATAGATGTATAACAGATTGTTTGTCTATTTTTAGTGTCGCTTTTTTTCGTTTCATCCAGTTTCAAATCACAACGGTCCTAAAGTAGTTTTCACTTGAATAATTTTATAGAATCTGTGTGCAGTTCACTCACATGCGAGAAAAGTGAAAACTAAAGTAGACGAGAGTGATAGATACGAAGCATCGCACAAAGAGGAGACCGATAGGCTGGCTACGAAGCAACGCACAAAGAGGAAAGCATAGCGAACCACTTGGGGTGACCTATGACAGAGGTATTGGTTATCCAAAAAACGGTTCCCGGGGCGGCGGTACCCATACCCACCTCCCAAATCTTAATCTTGAAGGCGACCTTTTGATATCTCCAGCTGGATTTTCTCGGAATAACGCCATGCACCGCAGTGGGAGGGATGGATTCATCCGTCCATCACTCCTGGACACACTGACCCCCAGATTCCTACCCACCCTTCATACCCCTTTCCTTACCCGGGCTTCCTTTTCTTCTTTTCATAAAAAGAAGGCCTCCACACAGCATCCCCAAATATGATAAAGGTAGGTACTGAGAGATTTTTTCTCAGGTGGACATCCGTGGAAGTAATGGCACGATCAAGTGAATCAGATACTTGAGTCGGGCCGTGTCAAAAGTCAGAATAATAGAAGATAATGTATGATACGATGTATGAATGTGAGTGAGGCAAAGAGTGTGTGCCAAGACCGAGTTGTTTGGCGGTCCGTCCTCTCTGCCTACCCCTTTAGAGAAAAAGCGTTATGGTTAGTTAGAATTTTATAAAATACATTAAGCAAAATGTTAGAAAACTAACACGAGACTGCATACTGATCCAATCACGATGAGATGGGTTTGATCAAACTAGCGCTGTCTCGTTTGTTTAAAGTGCCGCTATAATGCTGCTAGAGCGAGATGCAACGCCTGTCGAATGACCGCGGGCAGCAAATTGAATATTTTGTGGAGAATTTACAAAAATATATATTCTTCATAAACGTTGAAAAAATTTAGCTGAACAATTGAATACCTTTTTTTAGTAGGTGCCTTCCATATCTGGTCAACCAATGAGAAGGCTTCGTTCACAACACACCACGCCCAACACGAACAATCAGAAGGCTTCCTTTTTCAGCCATCTTTGATTATCAACCAGCGGATCAAATGCGTACGGGGATTTCGGCAGATCCGAAACGTATGGGAATTTGGACAGATCAACAAAAAAGATGCGTATGATTTCCATACAAAGTTCGAAAATTTTTTGTGCAATATATCAAATACTTTTACCGAGAAACTGGCAACCTTGGTATTTGTAGTAACGTTGTTGCCAATTCATACAGATATATTCCACCAAAGCCAAGTTATACGGTGTTAAAGGTGGATCATCATTGTCAAGCTACTTCTTACTGGATCAGGATACTACGGGAAGAGGTCAATATATATATATATATATATATATATATATATATATATATATATACATCCCGCTATCATTGCTGCGTCTTCTAATGGTCCACTTTCATTCAATCCTGCGTCCGACCGTCATTCTGCGTCCGGTATACGGACGCAGGATTGAACACATGTAATTTCAAGTTTTCCCCACTCCTCTACCCTCATACAGTCCAAAACCGAAAATAAGCCAGACGCGGTATTGGTACCTAAATCAACTGAAATATGCTATTTTAGTTCAGGGCTTTGTCACGCGAGCGGCGAGCCGCGGCGCTGCAGTAGACGAGCGTATATTTTTAGCAAAATATACGTTTCATTGACTAGCGTATCGCAACTCCTACATTTGGCAACATCGCTTTTTAATAGCGTTTCTTCTGATACAGATCAATTATAGTAAAAACATCGCACATTGCAATTAAGATAAGAAAAAACAAGATTTCATTCGAATTCAGCTTGTCATTATGTTATTATTGTACAGCAAATATTTTCGCAACTTTATTTTTTTATATGATCATTTTTAAACAAATATTGGTTATTTTCTTATCCACAATTATAAATTCCTACATTGCTTAATCGTGTGCCACGCCACTCAATTATTATTAAACAAGATAAAACCAATGCGCTTAACATATTAGTAACTTGAAAACCTACTACAAATAAAACAATTTTCTCTTCAATTTATGACTGATTTGAAATTAAAAAATATATGTGAGATACTTTGAGATTCACGGAGAATACAAGACTGATGAGTGTAATGAGATAAGAATAGGACTCTTAGATGGTTTGGGCATGTAAAGCCAATTATCTAAAGAAAGGTTGTAAGAAGAATATATGACGTGAACTTGAATGGTATAAAAAGTCAGGGATGCCCGAGAAAGACATGGCATGATTAAGTAAACCGAATTCTCGAAAGACAGAAGAAAAGAGCGATGTATGGATGTGAATGAGGTAAAGAGTGTATACACAGACCGAGTTGTTTGGCGGTCCTCTCTACGAACCCCTGCAAGGAAACAGCGGGATGGTTAGTTATAGTTATAGTTATTGTGAGATACTGTTTATTTATTATTAAAGGCATGTTATTTTATGTGTTTACACAGTTTTATGCTTTCGATTTTCCTTTTAAGAGATTTAACATATATTTTCCTCCCAGGAGGCCCTGGGAGGAAAATAATTCCCCTCAGGATCTATGTCATCTTTGGGTATGCTGTGTGGTGGGTCATTTTTAGGAGAAGAAGGAGTGGAAGTTTTGGGAAGGAAAATGGTATTGGGGGTGGGTAGGAATCTGGGGGTCAACGTGTCCAGGAGTAACAGTCAAGGAGGCTCTCTCAACCGATCTTTCCCGACTTGGCCTGCCATGCTGCTGGTAGGCAGACACATCCGCTACCAAGACCCGGACAAATCTCACCCCATTTACCCGGGAACCCCTGCTAAGTCACCAAACGTAGCGAACTACTTGGGATGACCTATGGCAGAGGTGTTGGTTATCCTATAAATGGTTCCTGCGGCGGTTGTACCCACACCCTCCTCCCAAATTGAATTAATTTTAATATAATATTCGCAAAAGACGTAATATTTCTATCGATAATCATGTTGCAGTAATAATTACCCAATCTGCCAAAGCTGCAAGTAATTTGAAAACTATGACTTTTCTTCTTACTCGCAAAACGTGTTGAAATTCATTGTTAGATTAACATTTAAAAATCAAGGCAAGTGATGCTGTATTCCGGATTATTTCTAATGATAGAAATAGTATTTTTCCAAGTTCTCCTACTAAACTGAAAACGTTCAGGTGAACTTCATAGACTAATCGAGAAAAACTACTAAGAATTGGCTATTGGCGATTTTAACCAACTGATAAATATTAGTACATTTTTTAACGTGAAGTGTATAATCATAGAGAAAAGACCCGGTTCCATTTAATTTAGACGTGCAAGAAAACCCAAGGACAGGAAATAACGACCTCCGTGGTCGAGGGCAAAGCTCTCTATTAGCAATCCGGAGGTCTCGGATTCAAATCGCGGCGTGCGCTCATAAAATTTTATTTGATTAATACGTGTATTATTACAAAATTTATTAATTAAAAATAATTGTATTAGTAGCTATATTTGTGACTCCTTCTAGAGAAGATGATAATTTCAGTTTCGTCCTGGTGTAAGACCACCATTCAACAAATGGAGCCAGTGAGTCTATGGCATCCCCAATTGGGGTACCCATGTTGCGGTATTGAAAGTAGTGGGACGAGAAGGAGATGGGAATGAGGTAGGTGGGGAAGAACCTGGTTATATAAATCTGGTCACCAAACACGGCTAAAGCCATTTCAAGCAACGTTTCAATTCTGAATGGTGGCCTTACACCGGGGATTTCAATTCTATTTCCTTTTTTATTTTTTTTTTAAAGAAAGACAAACATTCCCGGGCTATGAATAACCCAACAATGTTTGAAAATCTCCTACTACCACCACACTAAGCAGAAAATGTTGCTTGTATCGTGATGGAGGACTTACTCAGCCGAGGAATCGAACAAGCGTCCCCCGGTTGCGTCTCTCAGTCACTGACCGTTCAATTCTGAATGGTGATCTTACGCCAGGGCGATTCTGAGAGTATCTTACACTTTGAAACGTGCCGCAAATATACCTTATTTTATTTTAAGTGATTAAATTGCGAAATAATACAGATTAATCAAATAAAAAAAAAACTGCGTGGAGCTATGTAAAAATAAATATTCGCTCAGTTTGCGATTTGAACCCGTGACCTCCTGATTGCAATTCGAGAGCCTTACACCTCGACCACGGATACCGACAAGGTAGAACACGATGAATTTCACAGCAGGGTACCTGGCATGGTCGATTGACATAGGTTTTATCGAAAATATCGGTAACTTGTCATCGCTCCTGAGCACGACTGCAGGCCGCTAACGAACAAATGAAAGTTCACAACGACTAACGGTTCCTAATTTATTTGACGTGAACTGTTATTTGTTCGTTAGCGGTCTGCAGTCGTGCTTTTTTACATTTTCGATAAAACCTATGTCGATCGACCATGCTAGGTACCCAGGTGCGGTTGATGTCCTCGATAAGTAGGTATCCGCTGTCGTTGAGAGATACTGTACTGCTGTCAAAAATGTCGATTAAAATCGTTATCTTTTTAATGGCATGAACCGTCCATTAAAGTAATCGGCAATACTCCAGAAGACAAAATTAATGAATGAATCTCTTGTTACTTAACGGGTCTCCTAATCCATTATCGAGTTCTAGGAACCACATTTCAAGTGTTTGGATGTGATGTATTTGTTTATAATATTTATATTACAAACAAATTTTTCATTATTAGGTCAAGTTCGTGAACCAGTACACTAAGTGTACACCGTACAATTCTTGATGGTACATCCCATGCAATGTTGAAGTAATAATTAACCTTTTTAATTATCATCTGATATCAATGTTTTTCAATCCTCTGTTGTTTAGAATTCATTCTTCAGAACTGGCATAAATAGACTGGCTACAATCAGACACTCAAAAGTTAGCACGTAAGGAGCTGCAACCGGGCTCAAAAAGAAGAAGATGGAGAAATATGAAATTACGAGTGCTAGAGGAGCGCGCTTGTATTTAAAGCGACGAAGTCGATGCAAAAATTGTGAAAATGTTTAATGAAACACGACTCGTTTAAAATAGAGCAAACATCTCGTGGGGGTTGTCTTAAACAGCATTTAAAAAAACACTGTGATTTTTTCATACATATAACTTGTAAAATAACTGAAACAAATGTGTTTATAATAATTTTTGGAGCATACTTTCCGATTCTTTTCCATGGAGGGAATTTTATATAATTTGTTTTTCGGCATGGGGAATGTCTAGATATTATCTTCAAGAAAAACATATATTTTTTAAAGAGCTTTAAAACTTAACGTGATTGAGGCAAGGAGTGTGTGCCAAGATCGAGTTCTTTGGCGGTCCTCTCTGCAAAGAACAGTGTCATTGTTAGATTAGTATTAGATTTAGTTATTAACTTATTATCCGAAGTCATATTATATTAATTGTTTAGACAGTTTTATGCTTTCGCTTTTCTATTTTCCCCTTTTCCTTTTAAAAGGATTTATCATACAATTTAGTTGTTAAAAACCTAAGCCCCTAAAACCCCTAAAATTGTTTCTCCCGTGAACGAAAATGCATCGTCAAGCATGATAAGAATTTTTTTTTTAAAGAAAGACAAACATTCCCGGGTTAACGAATAACCCGACAATATCTGAAAATCTCCCACTACCACCATAGTAAGCCGAAAATGTTGCTTGAGTCGCATGGAGGACTTAGTCAACCGAGGAATCGAACACGAAGTGCCTGGGTGGGACCCAAACGCGTAGCCCACTCAACCACTGACCGGTCTATAATTCAAAATAATAATATATATAATTAGTGACCGACCGAAGGTTCGGTTTCGGTTTCGGCAAGTTTCGGCAAGAGTACGGCTGGAGAATCAAAGGAACTCCCTCAACCATTCTGTCCCGAACCGGCCTTCTATGCAGCTGGTGGGCAGACGCATCCGCTGCCAAGACCCAGACAAACCTCACCACATGAGCATAACATATTATAGGGCACATAATATTTCTACTGATAATCGTGTTGTAGTAATAATTAGCCACTTATATCTAGAGTGCATTCTTTAAAATTAACACGAAAAAACTGTTTTTGATGAGAAAACAATACAGGATTCCACTGCACTGATATAGTCATAATATGGTAATCACTGTCGTAATCAAAATGGAGAGAAGAGGAAGCATAGGAAGATCCCAGCAATATACATCTAGTTACTAAAAATAACAAATAAAACACTTCAAGCAACGTTTTAATTCGGAATGATAAGTCCCAAAAAAATCTCATACCAATTTAATAAATTTTACGTGGGCATTACCGCCGGGTTGATTAGAGTCCGCGACATATGGGCCAGTCATCTTGGCGCCTTCATATTCTATAAATACCTATACAGTCGTCAAACCAAAAACTTGAACAAATAAGCGGCAACGTCGCAAGACCTCGGTTTGTCGTTAACATGAAAATGAATATATAATTGGACGCTATATTGTGGACCAAATTAACGAAAATATACGCAGGATGCACCACTGCATTGAATATGAAAGGAGTTCAGATTGGTGGAACAGTAAAGGGCGTTTTTATCGTTTTGTATATTTTTAAATTAATGTTTTTCAAAAATTTAAATACCTAACTACAATCAAACACTGAAAAGATAGTATATACTTTAGTTAGAACTATGTAAAATCAAGTCCTTCAGATAGACGCAGTAATGTCGATCTGATGAAAGGACGCAGAAATGATAGCGGGATGTATATATATATATATATATATATATATATATAATATATATATATATATATATTTTAAAAACCAGAAGATCACAGAAGAATCGTTATTCGTTTTCGATTAAACAAAAATTTCAATTACGGAATTTTACTCATTAAATCATTACTCTATAAACCTTTACACAATGTTTGCAAATTGGAGTCATATAATTACCCGAAGTTCTGTTCTTTTTCTCTTGTTCCCGGCAATTTAATGCCGCGAGTATTTTAACTGGCGCGGCGGTCTGTGAGGAGTCTTTCCACCGCGGTTACTGATTTATATAACTGCTGTAATTAGGGAGGGGGTTGGCTGGCTTGTGTATGAGAAATAACTGAGTGAGATAAAAATATGATTTGTTAAGGTGGTAGTTCTAAAGTTGCCGTTTCCAAGAACTACCGGTTTTGAACGTTTTACTGCAATTTTGATATATGATATTGCACTTTCGAAATATTTCATTTATGACCATGTATATTGTGTAAACTTATTTTCCTTCATTTTATTTGCTGGTAGTTTCTTCTCGGATTTGCGCAAGGTGAATATTTCCTTTACTTCTTCAATAATCGCAAGTTCACTTTTTGGCGTCATTTTAATAAAATGAAAACAAATCACTTTGTATACACCACTTATTTAATCAAAATTATCAACATGTGCCGAAACCAATGGTTACTTCGTCAGGGTAAAATGAAAATTAAGAAAAATAAGAATAGACAAAAAGTACAGATAAATAACTATGTGTAGACAAAAAAACATTACGAAGAGTGGTGAATGATTAATTAAAGGTATCATAAAAAAAACTATTTTGTATTTAATAAATATCCTAAAATAATTTTTAATTTATTTAATTATTTTTTATGGCAAGTACTTTTAACTGGTTTGATTCAAAAGCATTGTTTACGATGGTACAACACTTTAAACTGAAAATTGTTGAAACTGGTAAAAGCCGAATATTCTGTAAGAATTTCATTGCCCCATTAAAAAGTAAGTACATAAAAATTTTTTTTTTCGAGACATGTGTGTAGGTGAGAAATTACAATATTTTATGAATCAAAATTTAGAATTGCTATGGAAATGATAATGCTTTTATTCTATTTTTTTTTTAATTATTTTTATTTTTTTTTATTTTACTTTATTTGTTTTACTTTATTTGGGAAACAAACAGTTGTACATATTTTATAAAATAATTACATTTGACAAATTTGCATGAACCAGTGAAGTTTCCACATTTGAGAATATAGAATTTAAAGAAAAAACAAAAAACTCATTAATATAAGAAGTTATACATACATAATACCTAACTAGATTACAGAAAATCAGATGAAACCAACATAATAAAATCAGATGAAACCAACATAATAATTCATACGAAAATCAGATGAAACCAACATAATAAGAGAAAAACAATAAAATAAGGCACACAGCAGGATTTACGATCAACAATCTGTTTTGATCTTCTCCGTTACATATTTTGTGAATTGAACTGAGGACAAATGGAAAATATCAGCGTCTGAAAGGATATTGTTATATTTTGTGCACGTCCTTTTCAGAAATGTATGTTGTGAGTAGTTAGTTTTTGATTGTGGGATGTGGAATAGTTTGTTTGTTCTTGTATTACGTACTGGACAGTGGAAATGGATGTTTTCCAGAAGATAGTTGCTGTCAACAGCGTTGTTGATGATTTTGTATAAAAATTTCTGGTCGGATATATTTCTTCTCTCTTCTAGTGATGTAATTTTATGGAATGCTAAGGAATCTTTTACATGTTCTGATATTCGGAACGATTTAAAGTATTTCAAAAATTTTTTTTGGATTCTTTCTAACCTTTCAATATTGACTTTGTATTGGGGATTCCAAATCACTGATCCAAATTCTAGTATGGAGCGAACAAAAGAAAAATATAATATCTTGATTACAAGTGGTGATCTGAATGGTTTAGTCACTCTTACAATGAATCCTAGGAGTTTGTAGGCCCTGTCACAAATGGAATTTATGTGTGATCGGAAAGACATTCCGGAGTCCATTATTATTCCTAAGTCCCTTACTTCACTACACCTTTTTAATTCAACTCCGTTTATTTTATATGGGAATGTTAGGGGGTTAGTGCTATGCTATGTGCTATTATGAAATATACCCAAAGGTTTCAATGTATTTATGCACACGTGTGGTTGAAATTAGTTGAAAGTCGTTTGAAAATCCTGCCTGCAGTCCTTTCTTACCCCGCAGTAATCCTACTATGCAGTACACCACTACACAAGCAATAATCTGTTTTAAAATTTTATAATTTTAAAGTTTTAAAATGCTTTTTCATAATTCTACCATAATAATATGACGTTTTACTTATCTTTGCATTTTTTTACTTGTTTCAGGTAAGTGCTCAAACACATTATAATATCGGGGTCCTTGTTGAACGGAAGCAAAAATTGATGTGTCCAAACACATCAAGTTGGTAAGTTTTTCATTCACATTAACATGATCTAACAGCCTAATCATACTTTTATTGATTGGTTCAGCATTAATGTTTTTGAAAATTGAATATTTCCTCCCCAAATAGTTGGGCGAGAATTTCTTTTAAGCATTTAGGCATGTTGATTGATTAAGGACGGATTCTTTCAAAAAATTTGAACAATTCATTAAATACTTGAAGCTAATTTTCACGATCTGTGTAAGTTCTATTCAAGTTCTGTTATTATATCATTATGCCAGTTGCTTTATGAAACTAAAATAATCACAGAATTTGAATAGAACTTTCAGAGAACGCAAAAATTTACTTTAAGTATTTGATGAATTGTTAAATTTTTTTTAAACAATCCATTCTTAGTTATAATTTATTGATTTTTATTTAGACATCGCTAAATTTGTAAATTGGAGCACCCATTGCATCACATTTCACATTGAATTAAACTGCCGTTTTAGAGTCGATTTCATCTTCGTACAACTGGAAAACTGACTTCTAAGGGAAAAGTAAATTGGCTAAACTGCGATTGTTGCACACCTTCTTTTTGTATAAATTAGTGCGGAATTCTACAAGGATGTGTGCTGGGTCCACTGATGTTTCTTGTACAAATAAATTACTTAGTTACCTACTGATACTGTTCACTAATGTAGTAACGATTGTAGCCTTTAAATATGATTGCACCAGTTAGGTACCTATAAATAAATTAATTCGTTTTGAATAACTACAGGCGAATTGCCTAAAACATAAATTCCTTTGTACCTTATGTATCTATTCCTTACCACAGACAAAACCTCCGTGTTCTAATATTTGTTAAATGCTGCGCAGGTGTAAAATAATCGTTTAATATCGCTGTTCATGACAATGTTACACCATTTTTTGAATAACCCTCAAATACAATCAATCAAAGGCGGAAACACACTTGTGTGGTGTGGTGTGTCGTGACTACAAATTAACCAATCATCGTCGTCGCTTGTCGACACGCCACAACCTACAAATATGTCTCTAACCATGATAAATGTATGAAACCGATGTGCTTCTGGCGCGCCACGACACACCACACCACACAAGTGTGCAATGATCTTTATGGTTTGTAATTCTGCCGCACCGCCACAAATAATCTTCTGTGTGTTATTATATACCGATAATTAGCGGCAGTGAATTAAAATACTGTTTTTGAGAGACAATTGCTACACGTATGCACTGTGACCAGCTGTGTTCATCTGTGAGATAGGTCTTGAAAAGCATCCAGCGGATTAGGATAAGTATGTGGTTTTCATCCACCTTTTTCTATCCTTACCTTCCGTTCTAGGCAAATCAATTATAATTTTAAAGCACCCGCAGCGAACGGAATTTTTTACAGAACTTGCGCAAAAAGGGTATGTTTAGAACAGTTGGCCGCTGATCGCTGGACGGTTTGAAGTAGAATGTGAATGATTTCTATTTGATTATTTTTTCTATGGATCGGTAAAAACAAACTGTAACAAAATTTTGATTTTCTTCTGATAATATGGTTTTCTATGGTTTTCTCTAATGGAATTCTCTTACAGAATCAAATTTAAAAATCCAGGTGTAAATTATTTAGGTAATTGCATATTGTAAGAAGTAAATTTTCAAACTATGGATTGATAGAAATCATCCTCACCCACAATGTTATGAAATATAATATACGATTATTAAATACTGTCAAGTTAAATAATCTAAAAAAAGTCTATTACGCACCCGTCCAATCATTAACTCAGTATGGGATCATTGGATGGGGAGGTGCACATGAAAAAATTGTAAGTCCTTTAAAAGAGGTTTAAAAACTAATTATTAAAGTAATTTTGAAAAAAACATTCAATATTCTCTTCAGCAACATTGTTCAAAATTTATAAAGTACCAAAAATTGAAGACCTATATTAAAAAGATTCAAAATTACAAATATTTAAAGAAAATGTAATCCAAAAAATTAAACTCAGCTCATCATTAAGGCTTTAAAATAACATTCAAATTCATATATTTTCAAAACAACAAATGCACGATAATTGTATTTAAAAAGGCATAGAATATTTTAATAGTCTTCCCGAAGAAGTAAAAAAAATAACAGATATTGTATCATTCAAGAAAAAGACCAAATTAATCTTCAAAAATTAACATCACCAATCAAAATGCTGTAACTTCATTTCATGCCACATTATAAATTTTGACGTTACAACACCTAGTACTTAAGATTACATTTATTGTTCACTCAATTATATAATTTATGAAATAACTTCTACACCAAGCTCAAGCTAGCTCCCTTAAATGGCGTAGAAATTCTTGAAAATGTGTATTTCACTGTTTTGTTTGAACTGTAAAAATCTTGAAATTTAAACAATAGAAAAAGGTTTATTTCCATTTAACTGTAAAAAAACAAAAAGAGTTTCATATTTTTATTTTTTTACGAAAAAAATAGTAAAAATTGATATGAATTGAAATTGATGGCGAAACTGGGTAGCGTGAATTACTATTATATTAATAAAAATAATGAATATGCAGCCGATCTTGTGAAAATCACTTTCCTAACTGGCAATGATATTTCACGAGACAATTTATATCACATTTAACAAAATATAATTTAGCTATTGCGGCACTGTCCCTCGAGATGGTAGCTCGGTAAGCCGGGCAGTTGTCTTTCAAGATCTAGATTCACTCCTCCTAAACCCCCACTTCCGCAGAGCATTCCAAGAGATGACATTGACATTTCCCTCGGGCGTCCTGTGCGCATAAACCATATTATAACAAGGCTAGCCTCGCCGTCTCTGCTCCACTGCAGAAATCTGGATCATTTTTTAAAAAATTTTCATCAATTTATATCTTAAATTTGACTATTTAGGTATCAACATTGCCATGCTTTCGATATCAAAGACAGTTTAAAATGTTTGCTTTCAATAAGTAGGCCAAACATTTGTTAAACCTCAAATCACTGTAAACAAAGCGAAATGATCATATTTCTAAGCTAAATAAATAATTCTCTGCTACCCGAGAAAGCTTACAATGCATTCAGATAAAAATATACGACCGTCTTGGAATAATTCATGAATTCAAAACGTTCTTTTATGGCGGTCATCCATCTTGGATTCGAGTTTCCCGACCGAACCGTTCTTTCCCGCGCAAAGCTATATGCTAACGACATTTTGAACCATAGATAGTGGAGAGTACGGCTTTTTGTATGCGTTTTATTTATCATTGATCGAGTGGCAAGGGTTTGAATAATATTTTCGCTTCGAATATTCAACGGAGTTTCATTGATAAATTCCGCCACAAGGAAATTTGTTAGACAGCAAAACACCAGTGATGTGAAAATTCGCTTTGATATGGGTTCCGAGAATACGCAAAATTATATACGAGTAGGAATATTTTATTAAATATGTTAGTTTATTAAACATCCTTGCATTTCTCAATTCCTTAGGTTGCACTGCTTTGCATTGTGCACTTTATAGTCACTTACTCTACTAAATATACATATTATTTACCTTTGAATGTATGAGTATGTAAATAAAGTTATTATTTACATTTTAGAAAACATTGATTTCACCGCCATTATTCAGGAATTTGCCAAGACGTAAGGTATTTTAGGCGACCGGACAACTCATAACCTCCTTTGAAAAGTCAACAAAATAAAATTGATTAAATAGGTTACGTTAGGTTAGGGTTATGGGCTATTTTAAAATATTTTTTTTCATAACTTTTAATGTTGAGAGGTGTTGAGTTGACTTGATTCTGAAGTTGGCGCTGTATCGTTCCTTTCATAGATATTGTTATCAAAATTAGTTCTAATGAACAAGAAAACAAAAAAAACGACAATCCAGGAATGAAACGATTTAAAAAAAATAATAAAAAATGTATAAAAGCACAAGATGCCTGTAAAACAAACCTTTGTTTTGGATCCATGACTTTTACAGGAGGCAACATTACAAAACTTTTTGCGACTGAATAAATGGAAGTAAATTTAAAAATTAAACAGCTTTTGTTTGATACTTTTTTAGATCTGCCGGATCTGTCCTGATGATGGACACAGCAACGATGTTCGAAACGTTGGCTACAGAAGGAGGTAGCGCAACACGGCATTACACCCCAAAAACAAATAAGGAAAAAAAAGCCTTTGTTAGATTCAAATTATAATAAATAACAAATGGTTTGTGTTGTAACGCCAATGATTAACCATTGATTTAAATTATTTCAAAAATTTACCCCTGTTTTTTTTTAATTTTTTTAACGTTGTGGGTTTAGAAATATTAAATATTTCATTTCTAAATATTGGTTATGACGATTATCGTGAAACCTCTTTGCTACAGGATTTCCGGTAATTTTGTAAACCAATCAAAATAATAATATGATTATCATAATTATCATTACCGTCTGACTATCATTAGATTCGCTTAATGGCTTTCAGATTGAAGGTTTTCCCCAGATCAATCTTGCGGAATATTTTTTATTACAAAGTAATCATCGATTTAAGTGCACTATTTTTGGAAGCTAATGTTAATGTACTAAGTTATAATTGAATAATTAATGATTTATCATTGAAAAAAGGTGTTTGTATAACTAAATAGGTACTATTAAATCGACCGTGTAGCAAACTATTCTGTTAATGGTGGTGTACCGTGAAATGATGCATGATAAATACACTTTTTGTAATCTCGACCTCCAAATCAATATTTCCTTCCACGGCGTAATAAAAAAAATAAGTATAAGTAACAAAATTTTACAGTTTTTTCTATAAAAAATAATATGACTGTTTTGTGGCCGAGTGGACTAAAGCGCAGGGTTCCCGACAGGAATCTCGGGTTCCAGCTATGTAAGTCCTTCGTCAGTTCGTATTCAATGTTTTCCGCCTAAAAAAATTCAGGTTAGTCGTAACTCGTAACATGGGAATGATTTATTTCTTAAAAAAATAAAATAGTTAAAATAATTTGATCGATTATTGATCGTGTTTTCAATGGACATCGAAATGATTTTCATCATAATTATAGTTTCCTTTGGAAGGTGGTGTGATTTGAATGTATTAAATTGGTTATTTTTACGAGCAAAAACTAGAAAGTGTGCATCAGCCCTAAACCAATCTGCCCTTCTTAGCGATAACGTTGGAAATTGAATTAAGTTTAATTGTGAAAATATTTACTCTTAACTCCCCCTGATTCTATTTTCCCACCTTGCCCATTGGCCAGAGGTGGATCCACCGGAACGTGTGTAAATTTTTATACGTTCCAGTTCCGGTTTCAAGATTGTGCTCGTTTTAAACTGTCGTGCGTCGCAGTAGCTGATAGCCAAGATCAAAAAATTATGGAATATTATACAATTTTTTTTTTAAAACATATGTAAACACATTTTCTGGTAAGACGGTGCAACAAAAAACATAATTTTGCTCGTACCAAGGATTCAAGGTGCTCACATACCTCGAGAAGATCAAAATTATTAACGACCGTCAATACGGATTCCGGCGGAACCGCTCGTGCGGTGATCTTCTCGCATATGTGACGCATGTTTGGGGGCGGTGCCTAGAACGTTTCGGTGAGACCCAAACGGTTGCACTGGATATTTCCAAGACCTTTGACCGTGTTTGGCACCGAGAGCTTGTAAACAAACTGCCTTCTTACGGACTTCCCGCATCCTCATGTACGTGGATTGCTGACTTTTTTAGGGAGAGGTCGATTTAGGCGGTTGCTGACGGTTTCACCTCTTCCTCGCATTCGATAAATGCTGGCGTCCCACAGGGATCGGTTCTGTCACCGACTTTGTTTCTGTTGCACATCAATGACTTCTTGTCATGTGCACCGATTCATTGTTACGCGGATGACAGTACAGTCCATGATAGCTTCTTGTTTGACAAGCCCCCAAAGGGTACACAAACTCCAATAGCTCGGAGGGCTTTGAAGCAAAGAATGGACGGTTACCTCGAGAGTGTTTTCTCTTGGGGTAAGAATAACCTCGTCGAATTTAATGTTTCAAAGACCCCATCATGTTTGATAACGTCTAAAAGGGATCGAACTAAAAATCTAGTCTCCTTCAACGGAAGCAATCTTCCGAACAGGACCTCCATCGATATACTTGGTGTAACTCTAAGTGACCAGCTCAGGTACGGGGGCTCCATCGAAACCAGAGTTAAGCTAGCCTCTCAGAAACCGGGCGTACTGTACAGGGCCCGCAGATACTTTAATAGTATACAACTGCTAACCCTGTAAAACGCAAGTGCATCCCACGGTTGAATTTGGCAGCCACCTCTGTTCTGGAGCTCCAAAATAACTAAAAAAAACCCTGGACTCTGTGCAGAAACGGGCGGTTCGTTTGATAGATTCTCCCATCTTAACAGTCGGACTGCAATCTTTAGAGCATAGGCGTCAGGTGGGAATGCTGTCCTTGTTCTACCGGTATTACAATGGAAAGTGCTCCGAGGAACTAGCGTCATTGATCCCCTTGGCACCAGTGCATAGTCGGGAAACACACCAAACCCGCGCCCAACATTTGTACACGGTACACATTAGTCACATGAGAACGGGTCGTTTCTATGACTCGTTCTTGAATTCAACGGCTCGGCTGTGGAACGATTTGCCGGCCTCTGTGTTTCCTCACCCATTTTCACTGCTTCCTTTCTTTCTTTCCTCGAAAAGACCCTCCACAAAGCATCTTCAAAGATTACATAGACCCAAAGGGAAATTATTTTCCTCCTTTAGGGCCTGCTGTGTGGAGTTAATGTAAAAAAAAAATAAAATAAAATAAAACAAATTAAAAAAATTAATAAAAAAAAATTAAAAATCTGTATAACTGAAATACTCGTATGCAATTGTATTCATCTAAGGACAGAATTTCCGAGGGAATGCAGGAAGAATTGCGATGTCATGGATAATTTTGCATGAAAATAAATTAATATTTTTTCAAGGACATTATTATTTTTAAGACGGAAACATTGAATATTTGAATTAAAAATTACAAATTTAAATTAAATAATGTTGTAATTAAGTAAGTACTACAAGTAAGTTTTTATATTTGTGACTGTTTCCATTATCAAACTGGCCCTGAAATGCCGAAACAGCTGCAGAACTTAATATTAACATTAATAAATTTGATTACTTAAAACAATAAAAAAATTAACCCGTAATAAGAAAGCTTTTTTAGCGTAATATATCTTTTTAAAATTAGTTGCGCCATCTCTTGGACCGGTTAGTTTCAGCAAACCAATTTCAGATTAATGTATGTGTGCGTTAATTTCCACTTTCAACATTTGCATTCGTTCGTTCAAGAAAACCAAATCGAAAAAAAAGCATATCGACGATGTTTAATTTCCTGATTTTATCCTTCAAAACTGCCTCATGCGACCCGATTTGTATCCACAGACTAAAGAAACATAAACAGTGATTATATTCACAGGGCCGCACGCGGAGCGAGGAGGCAGGCGATAACAAGTTGAAGAGAGATGTTATTAGCAATACAAACAAGGGTGTGTGCACACCTGACTGACGCACATGCAGACAGGGGGTGATTGGCTTATGGCTAGAAGTGCTCATTATTATTGTACGTATACAACGATACGTATTCTGCTGCTAACACAAAGGACATAGTAGAAAAAATTCTAAATATTTTGAAACAGGATTGGTTCGAAAACTTGCATATGGTGCTTAGCGGGTTAGCAAGTTAGCGGGTCTCGTGATCCAAAACTATAACCGTTCTTCGTTTGTTTCAAAATCAGTTTATCGGTATTTCAGTTCAAATTCAAAATCAAATGTAATGATGTCTAGTGTATAGTATGTCAGGCAATATATTGGAGACAGTGTACGCAACGATTGATATTATATAATTGCCTGATAGGGTACGGTCAAGATCTGAGGAGTTAAGTTTAAATTTGGTGTAAATACTTTTGTGAATACGAAAAATCCGCAATTTAAAAATAAATCGCTTTGCATAAATATTATATTGATCTTTTGGCCATTAAAATTGTCAGATTATATTGTGTAAAAAATGCACATTAAGGACCAAATAACGTTGCCGTGTGTTTATTTTTTTTATATTTGAATACCGGCTGCTCCCGTCTGGAGCCAGTAAGAATATGGCATCCCTAATTGGGGTATGTTGTGCGGCTGAAGTTAGTGGGAAGGGAAAGAGATAGGGAAGAGGAAGGTGGGGAAGTACCTGGCTATTCAGATTTGGTCACCAAAAACGGCTAAAGCCATTTCAAGCAACGTCTCAATTCTGAAAGGTGGTCTTACATCCGGTCGATTCTGAGGTTATCTTCCACTCTGGAATGTGACGCAAATATACTAAATATTATTACTAGCAGACCCGGCCACACGTTGCTGTGGCTAACGATACACAACGCCATTACCCAACCTTTATAAAATCCACACCACCCGCTTGCCAGCTGCCCGCTGCCGTCTGCCTGAAATGAATTTCTCAGCTTTTCGCTACTATAAAAATCATGTATTATACATATAAACCTTTCTCTTGAATCACTCTATATATTGGTGAAAATTGCATGAAAATCCGTTCCGTAGTTTAAAAGATCTATGCGCACATACATTATTTAATAATAACATACAATTTGGGAGGCGGGTATGGGTACCGCCGCCCCGGGAACCATTTATTGGACAACCAATACCCTTGCCACAGATCACCCCAAGTGGTTCGCTACTTTTAGTGACTTAGAGGGGTGCCCGGGTTCATGGGATGTGGTTTGTCTAGGTCTTGGTGGCGGATATGTTTGCCCAACCATTGCGTGGCGTGCTGGATCGGAGGAGACTGATTGAGGGAGGCCTTTTGACCTCTCCAGCCGGATTCTCCAGACCCTTCGCCTTGCACCGCAGTGTGAGGAATAGATTCATACGTCCGTCACTCCTGGCCACACTGACCCCAAACTTCCTACCCACCCCTCATACTTTTTTCCTTCCCATATCTATTTATTTTATTTATTTATTTATTTATTTACAGATACAAAAGAAAGTACAAATTACAATTCGGAAGCTTTGCCTGTCCAACTAGGAAAGTTTCCCGTTCCAGGACAGACAAATTGACATGTTTAGTTCATATTATACCTGAAATGTACATAATTACATAACAAAAACAAAAAAAAAACAGAAAATTTCATTTTTCTCTGAAGCTAAGGTGTGTAATAAAGAAAATGTATATAAAATATATAAATATAAGTACACATACATTTTTTTGTGACAAAGTAGAAAAGGTAATCTGGTAGCACATATTATAATCGGATTTACCGAATTAACCTGGTAACATATGTATAATACATTCAGATTTACAAGATGGAGGAATTACATGAACAAGATGGAGGAATTACAAAAGATTTACAACATAAAGAAATGAAATTATGTTAGGTTATGTGTTTAGGAGTTTGAACTTTTAATACGTAGTACACTTATAGGAGAAACTATATTAAAATTTACAATATAAGATACAATAACGAACGTAATAATCTATATGATTGATTTTTTTTAAGCGATGTAACTACAATAATTTTTGTACTACAAATTATTTTCATTGATTTAAAACATGTTTTAAGAACAGTATTATATTATCAGTACGACAGTATGAATATACACCGCGCTCGTGTCTTGAACTTCTTCTCTTCCTTTCCCTTAAAAAACCCGCCACACAGCATCCTCAAAGATGACATAGGCCCCTGGGGTGCCTCCTGTGTGAAGCTAACGTAAAAAAAAATATATATAAATGTATAATAATCAAATAAAATTTATTTGCGCACTCTGGTATTAGATCCCGCGAACTTCGGCTTGCGAGTCAAGAGCCTTACCACACCACCACGTAGGCTGTTTATTCCATATTTTCGTCGTTTAAGTTGAGAATGAGTAGAAGGCAAGCTTAGTTTCATCCACAAGTTTTTCCTAGTCCTCGCGGCGTGTAGATCATTGGTTATTTTCCTCACTAACAGGCGGCATGTACAATAAAATAAATAAAATATCAGCATTACAGCGATGTTACTTTCTGCGAAATATTTGACACAAATATTTAGTAGAGAATTCTACACCAACACATGTTCCTACCTTTATCTTCACACCTCGTTAAATTTTCAAAGGGAACGAAACACGTCATTAGTCGCTCCGGCCAATTTTATTTTTCATTCGAAATGGGCTTTTCAAAATTCTGAAAATTAATTTGCAGGTAAAATAAAATCGCTCCGGGCACGCGAGTAGTTTCCGGTTAGGGCTAATAACGCGGTGTAACGAGTGAAATACAACCTATCAATCGTCATTACCTGTATTACCATGTGATGTGATCACGCGTCTTCTGAGAAAGGGCCTTCGTGATAGCAACGGAATCTTTGCCGCTCCCTACACGATTCTTCGATTCCACCCTTCGTTGAAAGACCTTGGAAAATATTTTTTAGAATTACTGGAATTTAGAATGCTAAGAATTTAAAAATCGATTTTTGGTCTGTTTGAAACAGTTTTGGCAAGATTTTGGAATATTCAATATTTTAATTTTTTACTTTTTTGAGCAAAACCTCATATTGTAGATGTAGATGATATGTAAACTACGAACGTCATTTTCTTAATTCATATTGTGCTTATTATAAAAGGACAAATATAAAATTTACTTCCACTTTAATTTATTGACCGTAACCGGTTTCAGCCTGTTAAGGCCATTTTCAGACTGGTACAAATTATTCACAACTCACGGTTTATATACACAAATATGGGGGAGGGGGAGAGGTGTGGTCTATAAGGATTTCATTCTAATACATGGATGTTCTAACAATTGTTACTAAGTGGTATTACTAAATATTATGCATGATTGTACCGAATCTCGCAATACAATCATGAGAATGAATTTTGAGGATCTTGTATCATACATAAAGGTATGCGACCAAATAATTCTTTTCTGTTTCACGGGTTTCGTTTGAGAGTTATAAATCGTCGCCTTAGTTCTTAATTGTCCTTAGTCCAAATGACCATATTAGTTTTTGTTCAATCTTCACTTTAAAATTAATAATAAAATATGAAAAATGATAGTAATCACTTAACTAAGAATTGTTTAAACTGATGAGACCTTACCTTTACCAAAATAGCTTTACCTTAAACACCTATCATTATGTTTCGTTGAAATAATGAAAGAAATCCTTCTCCTCCTGTAAAATTTTCTAATGGTTGTTTGGACAATTAAGAACTAAGGTGACGAAATATTGTCTTCAACGATTAAATTGAGATTTGCTTGCTCAACTGCTTGCGACTGCCCGAATTCAGTGGAAATATGACATCCCCAATTATGGTAAGTTGTGAGGCTGAAGAAAGTGGAAATAGAAAGGAGATGGGGAAGAAGAAGTTTAGAAATTAGGTTCCTGGCTATTCGAATCTGGTCACTAAATATGGTTGGCACCATAGTCGCACTGTCTCTGTGCGGTGTTTACACAAAATAGTCATCGAAAGTATGATTTTTTTTTGGGTGATATCTGAAAAGAATTTTTTTTTTCAATTGTATTAATTTTCTTATTGAATTTAACAACAAAAGTACCTGGCCTAAAGGCCTTCCGAAAATTATAAATAATATTTTCAAAATATAATTATTCTTGTTGTAGAAAAGCCGGTGGTATTTTAGGGCGCCACAGTGGACCGGTAAATCCCGGGCGCGCCTCGTTCCGGTTCTCGGCGGGAAGGCTTACAGAAGCCGGAAACAGGAACCAACGTACTGTGATCCGTTACCGTGAACGGACGGAACGGTAAACTGCCGGTGAACTTGAAAACTTGCGACGACCGTTTTATTTGTGATGTAAGAGAGGAACAAAATACACTTTCATTACTAAATACACACTTCCACATATTCCAACTATTAAATTATGCATTATATTTTCGTGCATCAAAAAATACGATGCCTATTGTTAAATCGGCTATGAACGCGGTAAACAAAATAATCCTGATAAAGCAACGTTTTTTACTTCCACGATTGTTTTGTTTTACTAAATAAGTTAAATAATTTTATTTCGTTGTCACACTAAGACTTGATATGAAATGGTTTTATTTGAAATAGTCTAGCCGTGTGTATTGATAGAATCTGAATAGCCAGAAACTTCCCAACCTTCCTCTTCGGATCTCCATCTTCTCTCCACTTCCTCTAGTCTCACAAAATACCCCTATTTGGGGATTCCATTGGGTCACTGATTGCGAGCAGTTGAAACACTTCATGTTCACATAAAAATGGTTTCCACAACTTATTCTCGGTATTTTTTTAAACTATTATGTTCTCTATGTTTACTTCAAATGCTCTATACTTTTACTTCAAACTGTTATTATACAAAAGTAATACATTTGCGGTCGGGCTTTATAACTAACTCCAATTTTCAAAAAAAATTTGGTTCTATTAGTTTCCAGCTTTGCACTGTAAATATTCTACTCTTTATGAAAATAAATTCCTTCTGTAATTTCATTCTCAATCTTGTATATAAAAATCTCGTGTCACAGTGTTTGTGGTTGCACTCCTCCGAAACCGCTTGACCAATTTTTATGTTTTTTTTATGTATATTTGGTAGGTATGAGGATAGGTTTAAAAGTATATTTCATGCCGCTAGGTGATTAGGGTGTTAAAAAATTAAATTTTTTTGTCAATTTTTTTTTGTATTTTTTTTAATTTGGCATCAAAAAATACCAATAACAATTTTTAACCCTCCTACCCCCACCCACCCATTTTTTATAGCGATTTTAATATTTTCGTATGAACAAATAACCGTCTTTCGTATTTCAAACAGAACGATATTATTTATGTTATTGCATGCAGATGGCGGTACGTCCGCCTCATCGAACTTTCACCCATGCATTCGCAAGATATTCGCGAGAAGCGTCGCGTCATATTGATATTTCATTCGGCATCATGTTCTCGCGTGGGCAAACCATCGAGCTTATTTGTGTTGTCTGAAGATGGACTGACAAAAAATATCGTACACTCAATTGCTCTTCGAAATTCATATTGATTTTCTTTATTTCATTTTCCTACTTAAGTTTGTGTTTTTTTTTTATCGGCGGTCATCGTCTACAGCGCTCCATTCCTTTTTCTGCCATAGATCCCATCCCCACACACTTACAATACATTCGTTATTTTTTATTTAACAACCAAAATATTTACTACAAATAATTTATATGGCACGACAACGTTTGTTCGGTCAGCTAGTAATCTATATATGCTACTCTTGAATAAATTTTAATCGACATTTATTTTTAACATTTAACCCCCTTTTTTCATTGTATTTTTCACTCTTAACCAATCTGTCAAAATTTTTATGTCAATAAATCTTACAAAGAACTACATATATTAATAATACTCTCCACTTACCTACTGAATAACTCCGTTCTTCGAAACTCTTCTTAAGTTGGCACCCAAAAAATAATGTCTTGCTATTTTTAGTCACCTGATCTGATAAGTTCCAGCAACGGTCTCCAACAACTTCGCTCTCGACCTTTCTTTATAAATTATTCGTACTTTCGATGAAAAGTAAAGCCAATTTTCTCAGTATGTTCCTTTTGAGATAAAAGGACGATACCGGTATAAGACCTTGTTTCAATTTTCTAAAACGGTCACCAATAGAAATTATAATTGTCTTATCAGGTCGTCCGCCAGGTAATTCTCCCAATGTAAAATTTGCCAGAACGCATTTTTTTCATAACTAATCAGACGTGAACTTTTGCTGTTAGTTTTCGTAAAGTGGCACGTTGGATACGATCCATCCAAAAATGACACTGGAAGTCATCCAATTCCAGTGCAAATCCTCCTAAGTGGAAATCTGGAAGAACGCTTTTTTATTAATCTTATTTGGTGTTAATACCCAATACTTATTTATTTGAGGTGGCCCATTGGATAGGATTTTTACGGTCATCGCTTGGATTGTATGGGTAAAGGTTCCCAATAAGTGGAACTTCGTGAGGAGTGAGGGTGGAAAGACGATGGTGGAGAAGTGCTTTACTCTTTAGACCTTGTTATTCAACATGGCAATTGAGTCTTTTAAGCATCATGTTGATTTTCATATGTGATCTTTTAGCAATAAGATACGGAGCGTCTCTTTTCATCGCGAGGTTTGTAATATTTATTTATTTATTTATTCCAACGCCATAAAATGGCTATTACAATCCAGTGATACATGATACATGATACACAGTGGTACACAGGAGGGTAATTAATTGAAACAATGATAATTCTGTACATTCTGTAAATATGTATGATAACAAATAGTATTTAGTTATAGGATACAAGTATGTTTAACAACAAAAAAAAGAATATATACACATTTTTATGCAAAATAAAAATAAGTAAATAATGGTGAATTCTTAGAAAAATTCTCAACATCAAGTATAATTACTTTACTTTTATTTGTACATATTGTTGGATTCTAGGAATTGGCTAAAATGGAGTAACTTAGTATTGATATTATTGTTACCTTCAGTTGAAATGACTGAAGTTTGAAATGACTACAGGTACTGCTAATTAGTTCTGCTTTTCAGGGCTGTCAGTTAGAGAATCAATAATAAATCATTGGTTTAAAAATAATAATTTTGAAAAAAAATTATACATTTATTAGCTGTCACTTAACTAGTCTGTCTGATAGTTAATATAAATGAAGTAAGTAGTTTGGAATCTATATTAGAGTATGATATAGACGCCTTGCAGACGAACAATATTATACCTAACATTAATTATTGTGATTGAGGTATGCTATTATAGCATTCTTATAACTATATTCGGTATTTAGCAGATACATTTCTTTATGTGGGAAAAAAACTTTATTTTTACATACATCTGACTCCGGGTAGTTGAGGCATTTCTGCGGTATCTCAAAATCAAGCATTAGATATAAACAGTTTTGTTTTTAAAAAAAAATCAATTTACAATCTACATTATTGTGAATTCAAGTAAAACCAACCTACTCGATCAAGACCCTCGTATGGAATGACCCAATTTTAAAGAAATATATGGAAATTTCACAAAGCTTCGCGTAGAAATTCTATCCCTTGTTTCAATGCCTTCCTTTTATATGATTATCTCCGTTGACGATATGGGATATTCGGCTCTTCGGCTATTCCGCTGATAAGCCATATCTCCGGCTCATGCCAAATAAGGCAGAAGTACGGGTTCCCCGTGGAGCAAGTGGACCGCAACCGGAATTAATGGCTTCTGAATATTATTGTGTTTTGAAACTCGGCCAAGAATAAGTTCCGGAAAGTTGTGATACTCATTGATCATTTAAAACACGGAAACTTTGCCGTTTTCCATTTCTTTGTGGGTTTCCGTGTCTTTAGTTCAGTACTTCATCCAGACCGGATTAAAGAAAAATATTTTTTTATAGAAATATGGTTTTCTTACCTTCCGCATAGCGTGCTTGTAAAAAAAAAAATATATATATATATATGTAGGTGCTGCTTTAGCTTTATAAAGATTTAATTCAACTCAAGCTTTTTGTTTTAATCAAATTTCAAATCATTTAAACTTATTATTACCGGTTGACGATAATGAAAGAACATTTCAAAATGATTGTTAAAAATTTTACCATTTCATAGTAATTAACAATATTTTTTTTTACTTTATGAGTAAAAACCTCAAATTGAAAAAAAATAAATTGAATCATTTAATTACATGAAGACAATGTTAGCGAAATTCAATCAAAAATGTTGTGTAGACAATTAATTTCAGTTATATGTTAATAAAGATTTAGACATTAGACAAGAAAGTACCTTTATTTTATTGTGTTATTTTTGGGGGATTATGCCGTGTTGCGTTACATCCTTCTTTAGCCAATAAAATGTGAGCTTGTATGTAGATGCGATACACTACAGTATGATTTAAAATGGTTTTATGCGTTTAGTTTTGGTGTATCCGACGATTACATGATACCAAAATCTTCGATTGCAAATTTGCCCTGATGATGGACATAGTAACGCATGATATAAGTTATGTAGATGCATTGGTTCACCAGGATACAAAGCGTAAAAAAATTATATTCTAATTACGTACAAGTAAAGACAAACACAAATCTAAAAATCAGCGGTTGCAGAGTATAGAGGGATAGGGTAAATAAGTAGATATTAATAAGAAAACAGTTTTAGGTGTTGTACATTTTTGTACCGTTGGGTTTTTGTCTGTAGTAATATTTTCTCGCAAGTTATCACGTCATGTTTGTACCGACGAATGAAGGGTTCTTCTGAAAGCGGCGGACGGTAGAGATATTTTTTGGCTTAGCTTATTTTAATCTTGCTAAGACAATCCAAAATTTAACTGAATGATTTTTATATTATGCCTTTTAGAAAAAGCACTACCCAACTCAAGGATACTGTAAATATTTCTGTGTAATGTACTTTTATTGTGGCCACACTAGCCACACAATAATAATAAATATGTTAAACGTAAGTTCTCGTCTTTATTGTAAGAGTACAATGGATTCAATAAGTAATATTATTTGTCTCGGTAGCGACTGATTATACTGGAAGTTAGAATGGTTCTGCCCGCGGCCGTACACCGGACCGCTGTCCCGGCTCGTATGCCCGATCGGCAATGTTCGGCGACCCGAGCATTCCCGAATTACTACATAGATACAAATGCGATATAATTGCATATATCACACCCTTCCCCCTGTAAATCAGTCACTACATATTTAAGTATTTCAAGTATTTCATGATTCTATATAATTCAAACATTGTAAATATTATACTGATATTTCACTCAAGTTCTTATAATGTTTTTTCATAAACACATCATTATTAATATTTCACACAAAATTATATTAAGTTAGAAGGCTTTCCGTTCCTTCCTTGTGGACTATCTTGGGCGGAGTCTCCCCAACCAGGGATTTGAACTTTGACTTGGACCAGCGATTGCCGTGTCTGTGACCTCCGGTGACCTCTCTCCTCCCTCCGCAAATCTGAAATCAGGAGAAAACACCGTTAACTCACTCCACAGATTGGATAACTCTTTCTCAGAGTGCTCAGTCCTCGTGTCATCAGACGCGGAATCTGGCAAATCTGACTCAACATCACTCCAAGACACTGATAAGTTCCTCATCTGATCCACATGACGTTTCCAAATTAATTGAGAATCACAAGTTTTTACCAAATATAATTTTTTTCCAATTTTATCTGTAACAATTCCCTTTACCCATGTAAATTTATTATTCTTCCTGAAATCTTTAACTAAACATTTTTGTCCCACAATAAAATTTCTTGTTTTTACACCACCATAATACTTAGATTGTTTACGTTGATTTGCCTCAATATTCTTATTCGCCAAATCATGTTGTTTTGACACAACCCGTTCATTCTCTTTCGGAATGAGACTGTCAAAAGTAGATCTAAGTTTCCTACCAAACAATAAAACTGCTGGCTCGACTCCCGTCGTACAATGTGGAGTATTTCTATAATCGGACAAAAAATGTAACAATTTATCCTTGTAATCAACCTGAAATTTATTTCCTACCATAAGTTTTTTAAGAAAACTCTTAGTAGTTTTCACTGAATTTTCAGCGATCCCATTACTTTTTGGGTGCATAACTGGAGATGACATGAATTTAATATTGTTTTCCCGAAGAAACTGTTGGAAAATTTCACTCGTAAAACAAGTTCCGTTATCTGACACTATGAGTTCAGGGTAGCCAAAATTTGAAAATAATTTCCTCAATTCAAATATAGTATTAGCTGAATCTGCCCTTTGAACTTCAATACAGTCAACCCATTTAGTGAATGAGTCGCAGATGACCAGAAACATTTTCCCTGCCAGCGGTCCACTATAATCCAGGTGTAACCTACTCCAGACCTTCCCAGAATTAGGCCATACCGATAATTGACTCTTTGGCGGAGATTGTTTCGTCGACGCGCATTCTGGACATTCCTGAACAATTTTCTCTAAATCTTTGCTCAGCGATGACCACCAGAAATAACCCTTTGCTAACCCTTTCATCTTAACAATACCTAAGTGTGAACGATGCACGAGCTCTAACACTTTTTTATGCAACGAACTTGGAACAATAATTCTATGTTGCCAAAATAAACAATCCTTAACAATCGAAAGTTCGTTCCTTTTTATCCAGAATTTCCATAATTCCTCCTCGCGTTTAACACGTTTGGGCCACCCTTGCCTTAAACACGTCATTACGCCTTGAATGACCGTATCTACTTTAGTGGCTTCCCTAATCGAATTAACGTCAAGATGTTCACAATTGCTAACAAAACTTACGAACTCAGACCCGTAGTCTTCTTTGAATTCCTCAACTGACGATTCTAAAGGTAGTCGAGATAGGAAATCCGCTTGATTTTTGCACGATCTTACGAATTCCGTTTTATAAGAAAACCCTGCTAAATAATTCCATACCTTTGCAATCTGTTTGCGGCTAGAACAGGAATATTCTTGTGCTCACCGAGAATTCTCATCAGAGGCAGATTATCAACACACAACGTGAATTCTCTGCCATATAAGTATTGAAAAAATTTATTCAAACCGAACACTATAGCTAAAGCCTCTAAATCTAAGATGCTATATTTCTTTTCCGCGCTATTTAAACTTCTAGATGCAAACGCTATAGGTCGCAACGTACCGTTTGCGAATGAGTGACATAGACACGCCCCCAGACCGGATGTACTCGCGTCCGTAAAAAGTTTAACCGGAAGGTGCGGAATGTAATTTGTCAAAATCGTATTTTTACTCATCAAATTCTTTATTGTATCTACTGCGTTAGCGCATTCTCTAGAAAAAACCCATTTGACATCTTTCTTTAAAAGATTGTGAAGTGGTTCTAGAATTGATGACATGTTAGGTATAAAATTCCGGTAAAAACTGAAAAATCCTAGTAAACTTTTAAGTTGATGAACGTCCGTCGGATAAGGTGCATTCTTAATGGCTTCTAATTTATCCGTTTGAGGTTGGATTCCCTTTTCGGAAATGATGTACCCCAAAAATTCTAACTCTTTTACAAAAAATTGACATTTTTCCGTATTTACACATAAACCGCAATCTTGTAGTCGTTTACAGACTGCCATGATATTATCCATTAGATCCTTTTCGTTGATCCCTGAGATAATAATGTCATCTAAGTAAAATGCCACGCCTTTTAACCCTTGCAAACAACTTGCAATTGTTCTAGCAAAAATTGCCGGAGCAGATTTAAATCCAAACACAAGTCTATTGTAAACAAACAATCCTAAATGTGTATTAATCGTTGTAAATTTCTTACAGCTATCCTGCAGTTCTAACTGTGAATAAGCTTGTTTTAAATCCAGTTTTGCAAAAATTTTCCCCGAACTAACCTTGTGGATAACCTCTTCGATCCTAGGTAGCGGGTATTTCTCTAACTCTGTAATAAGATTTAAACTTCGTTTATAATCTACACAAATACGAATCTCGCCGTTTTTCTTTACTACCGGAACGATGGGAGATGCATACTCACTGCTTTTCACTGGCGAAATAATACCATCCCTCACCATTGATTTAAGTTCACATTCGATCTTATCTCTAATAGCGAACGGTACCGGTCTAGCATTACAGAAAAAAGGATCCGCATCTTTCTTTACTTTAAAATTCACTTTGAATTTATTAAATCGACCTAGTTTCTTGTCGAAAACTTCTGGAAATTTATTTTTAATTTTATCAATTTTCTCTTTTTCCGATGAAACTGAATTGATAGAATTTTGTTTTGAAACAATGTTGAGGTTAAAGATTTCCATGAAATCTCTTCCCACAATCATTTCCGAACCGCTTGTTACAACGACAAAGGTTATTAACCTAACTAGATTATTGTATTCGACCTTGAAATTTGCATTACCCACAACAGTCAACATATTCCCGTCGTAACCTGAAATTTTTCGTGTTTCGGGTGACAACTCTATATTACTGAAATGTTTACAAAACAATGTCTCCGGAATGACACAAACTGATGATCCTGAATCAATCATCGCTTCGAAGGATTTCCCATTTAATTTCAATTGTGCCTTGATTGCCTTAACAAAAGCTACATTTTCAATATTTTCATTATTACAATTCATAACTGATTTTACTGACCCGTTTTTACAAAATCTCTGTAAATGACCCAATTTACCGCAAGAATAACATTTAGCTTGCTTAAACTTACAGTTATGAGTGTCATGATTTGATTTCCCACAGATCTTACACTTTTTTAGTGATGAACCGGTTTTAACTTGTTTATCCGACCTACATGAATCGGAACTATTCGACCGATAATAAAGTTTTCGCGCCGGAGAAGCCGATTTTCCAAATCTCTTTACCGAATTTATTTCTCGCGCCGGAGAAGCCGATCTTCCAAATTCCTTTACCGAATTTACTTCCAACTTCATCTTGATTGAATCGACCTCAGGACCTTTCGCGGTCACTGCAAGTTCAACTAGTTGATTAAAGTTTTGTTTAGGCCCTTCAACAAACAATTTTACCCGTACAGGGCCCGGAAGTAGACCGATTGCAAACACGTCTACAAGATTATCCTCCAGCCTGTTTCCGAACTGACAGAATGAGCTGAGCCCTCGAATTCTTGCGGCGAAATCCCTTATCGATTCGTTATGATTCTGTTTAGCTTGGAAAAATGATTCCCGCTCTTGAAAAAGAGATCTACATTTACCACAATGTTTTTTTAGCAACTCAATTAATTTCTCAAACGTAACATCTGTGATTTTAATCGGGAAACATAAGTTGGACAGAAGAGTCAAGGTCTCCGTTTCAAGCGAGTTTATCAGATAAGCCTTTTTCTTAATCTCGGTAATGTCATCATGTAACACGAGAAACTGCTCTAATCTGAGTTGAAACACATCCCAATCTCCGTTTATGTGAGAGAACGGTGGAATTCTCGCCGATTCCATCTTCACAAAAGGAAAAAAAAATAATCACGCGAAGCTACGACAACAATACTACCCCGGAAAAAATTACAAAAAACCCAGACAAATCCTCCACAAGAAAGAAAAGAAAAACCTATCTTAGAAATTGCGGTTGCAACGTCTCCAGATTGTTTCCTCTTGATGAGTGAGTGACCTTCCTCGACACTAGCACTGTTTGCCTTGTAATGCCTTCCCTCGGCACTCCCTCGGAACTTCACCTTCGTGGAAAGGCTCTGTTGAGCCCCAAAAACGACCACCGCCTCTTGCTTCTGAGTACCCTTGGATGGTACTCCAGAACTCTGACTGTGGCTCCAGGAATAGCCAGAGATATCCTCGGTTTGTTCTGCCGGTCCTTTCACTCGGTCAGACAAACCCAAAAAATACTCCAATGTTCCGCCTCGGCTGTAGGTAGCCTTGAAAAATTTTTCGGGGTGACTTAGCTCTCCCCGCTTTGGTAATTTTTTTTTTGCGATCCAATTTGGTAATCCAATATTGTACTTTAATACGGCTGCGCCAATTGTAATGTACTTTTATTGTGGCCACACTGTTGGTGTGATATATGCAATTATATCGCATTTGTATCTATGTAGTAATTCGGGAATGCTCGGGTCGCCGAACATTGCCGATCGGGCATACGAGCCGGGACAGCGGTCCGGTGTACGGCCGCGGGAGAACCATTCTAACTTCCAGTATAATCAGTCGCTACCGAGACAATAATATTACTTATTGAATCCATTGTACTCTTACAATAAAGACGAGAACTTACGTTTAACATATTTATTATTATTGTGTGGCTAGTGTGGCCACAATAAAAGTACATTACATTTCTGACATGATTTTAGATTTTCAAATCTGAAAGTATTATCGTGATTATTTTTTGGATTACTATGTCTTGTTGCTCTTCCTTCTCATTTAGCCAATCGTTCGGTGATAGTAGCATTTCAGTGTTCATCATCAGGGCAGAAGTAAACATGATTGACAGATGTAGAAGATTGTAAACATTTCTGTTTTAAGCTTGTTTTTTTAACACTTATATATGATAATTTTCGTTCTGCCAAATAACATTTCTTGCCGCAATTGGTCACACTGTCAACTGAATTATGACAATTCATTTCAGTCAACATGATTATATACGAGCAGTCATAAATCACATAGTTTTGTCGGTAAATTACATAGGTATATTTACAAGCACGAGGCAAATGTATGTTTGTTCTAATTCTATTTACATAAGTAAATGCCCATCGCATTATGTACCGAAGTAATAACTTTCTAAAGCTTATTATTTTTTTCAGGCAAATCACGTTACGACTACACGAGTAGAATATTTATTTGAAAAGCCGAGCCTCTCATGCGCCTGAAACATTTCTTTCAGAACCCTAGAAACATAATTTCCCAAATCTACCTCGCATTTGTAAGATGAGAGTATCCGTTTAAGGCTTTAGCGCCGCTATATACAGCCTTCTGCCCCCACACAAAAGGAAACAATTTGTTTTTGGGGAATTACCCGATTTAACGGAAGTGGAATTGATTGCGGAGAATATGTCAGTGCCATATTTTCGATTGAATTGCTAATCCTCCATATGCGATACATTGGGATGCGGAAACGGAGATGAGATAAGTTTTCATCAATATTTTTTCAAGTCTTTCGATATATGAGGAAAACGTGAGTATTTCTGTATCCCTATACACGTTGGTGGAATTATTTTTTTGACCGACAACAATGGACTTGATGACACCAGTAAAACCATTGAAAGCTGGCCAAAATATTTCTCCGATAGTTATATAATTTGTTAATCTTGATTGATCAAATCATTGTGACTTTAAAAAATACTGGTTTCTTTCGTTGTTCGTGATATTCTTTTGTTTATCACAAATCTCCACCGGAAAAGAAGCGCAACGTTGAATGGACTTGAAAAAATCTTTTTTTTTCATTGGAGGTAATCTTAAAATCAATGCAAGTAACAAAAAGCACTTTTTTTAATTTTTAAAAACTCCAGCCAGTGAACTCTAATCTTTGAATATCTAGCAAATATAAAAGTGATATTTGCTGGCTATCATCGAAATTGCCTTGAAACGAGAAACTCATTTAATTTTCAATTCTAATCGCATCGATGATTCAACCGTTCTTAACGAGTGACTTAATTCAATTGTGTTATTCATCAATTTTACTGATAATATAATATTTCCAAAGTCAATCTTGATATTATGAAATCAAAAATACCATTCCAACAAAATTTCTTGCTATTTCAACAAAGGGGGTTTTCCATAAAATTTAATAATTTATTTCAAGGCAGAAATACTTATTTTTTTACTTTCTTTTTATGTGAGAAGCTCACCTTCCAAAGAACCATTGAAAAAGTCGACGTTTTACTTCAAATAGATGATATGACGAGATGCTGCTGAAGAAAGTGTGTGACGGGGAAATATAACACAAAATAACTTATTGTTTGGGCTTAGGCTCCGTCTCGTTCGTCTTCTTTCCATATTATACTTCTAAACACACAAAGCTTCTCGTTATATATCTCCCTTCTTTTGTTAGCTATACATTCGGTTCATAGTATTAGTAGCAAAACATAGCTCTAGGTTTATATTGGATTGATATTTTTCCTCGTGGTTTGTTTAATAAATGGGGTGAAACATTGATAAAACATCGGATTTCGAATGTTTCGATTTCAGATTTGTGCATCTTGAATTGCAAAAGTGATGTGAGATAAGATGTATGCGGATGAGTATTGCCCATCTAACGGCGGGAAAGTGATATCTTTTTATAAAAATCATTAAAATTACGATGGAAACCCCTTTTTGAAAGTGTGGAAAAGCAACTCAAAAACAGACGTCAATCGAAATTTGATATTATTTAATTTGCTTATTATTCGATCTTCTATTCATATAACTAACTAAAAAACTTGACATGATGTTTTTTTTTCTTGGGAGATTGAAAATATTCATATTTTTTATAAAATGTTTAAAACTATGTACACATGTGTGTGATTTGTTCTGTGCAGAAATAGTTTCAAAATTGAAATAGTTTTTGATTTTATTCGAAAAAAAATCATAATATTTTCTTTTTTATGACTATTTACACGATGATAGCGGTTTATTCGATCACCAACACCTCTGTCGTCAACCCAATTGGTTCACTATATTTGCCGACTTAGAAGCCCGGGTTCATGGGGTGAGGTTTGTGCGAACCTTGGCGGCGGACGCGTCTGTCCACCATCTGAGCATGCCGGATCGGAAGAGACTGGTTGAGGAAGACCTTTTGTCCTCTCCAGCAGAACTCTCGCGGAACATCACCTTACACCGGCGTGGGAGTGATAGATTCTTTAGTTCGTCACTCCTGGACACACTGACCCCAGATTCCTACCTTTTCCTTCTCAGAACTTCATCTCCTTCCTTTCCTAAAAAGACTCTTCACCCATAGATAACATAGGTCCTAAAGGGAATTATTTTCCTCGTGGCCTCCTGTGTGAAACTAAAGTTTAAAAAAATTATTTTTTTTTCAACATAAGTTAAACCTTATTTTTCATTCCATTTTTATCAATTCTAGGATTTAAAAAAAATCAAATTAAAGCCCATAATAATATGGATCATTTTCAACTTACTCGAAAACTGATCTCTCCCGCTTTACTCTGATCCTAATAAACTCACAATGATACCAACGGCTATTGTCTCGTATTAGACAAAAGGTTATTCAATCCTGTCTGCTAATTTTCGCTAATATCCATTACTTGATATTCTTGAAATTGTCCCGATGGCGGTACTTCGGCAAATTTCAACGGGTTTTTCGGACGGTATTGTTTCATGGAATTTTTATACAATGATGTTCCTAAGTTGGGTAACACCAAGGAAAAATTGAATTTTTTTTAAATAGGTCGTTTAGAAAAATCAGGTTTCTTTTATGAAAACCATTACTATCTTGGAACAGACGGGCCGTTGATATATTTACGAGCCATTTGCGTATTGATCGATTTTTCTTTTTTTAATTTTTTTTATTTATTTTTTCATACAATTCTTGACAGTGCACTTTTATGTTGTTTTTGACTAGGCTAATGCCCGTGTTAAGGTAATCTTTAACTCTAAATTTATAAAAATCAAAATATGTACCTATGTGTCTGGGTTTGTACGAGTATACAACATATGAGAGGCCTATGCGTTGCTAAACCATTTATCCGATTGCGATGAAACTTTGGGGATTTGATGTGCTCATGCCCGCAATTTGTTTCTGTATACAATAGTGAGTTCTGGCATCGTGAAATCATGCATTGCTAAACCGTTCATCCAATTGCGATGAAACTTTCTTGAGTTGTAAGTATTTGAGTAGTGTTTCTGTATATACTGTTGAGTTCTGGCATTATGAAATTTGTAAAAAAATACACTAGGTGTTAGTTATAACGAGCTAAATAGGTATACCGGAACTGAATGTATGGAAACGGGAGAGGGGAGTGGGGAGAGGGAAGGCAGAGTGGGTACGCGTGAGTGGAAGGGGATGGGGGAGAGAAAGAGGAGGCGGAAGGGGAACGGGACTAATGGGAAAGGACACGCAGGGAGAAACAATATCTCTATTAAGTGGGATTGCAACGCAAGCCGGGAACTCGCTAGTTTATGATAAAATAATATAATTTTTTTTTTAAATTTTCACATAGGTATAGCAAACACTTTGTGGGTGTAAATAACTACATAAATATAATAATGACGATAAAATAACTTTGATTTAATTCCATTTTATTTTAAAACATATTATTTTAATCACCCCTGACGAAGGTTCAGGTCGAACCGAAACCGGTTGGTTTTAAAGATATAAAATAAAGTGGAATTAAAAACAAAGTTATTTCATTGTCACTAATAAAATAAGTTTTTTGACAAAATCGGTTGAAACGCGCTAGATATATGTTTTTTTTGCTTTTTCCAGGTGAGATTTAAAAAAATTGTTTTATAACTTTAAAATCAAACTAAAAACTCACTTTCATTTATATTATCTAACCCTTCAGAGATAAAAAAAAAACATACTTAATATCCTTTTGCTGTATCTACTTGATAAAGAAAACCTATAATCGGAAAAGGTTTTGAAAATCAGACCATAACGCTAAGAATTTTGAGTCAAGGCGATGCACCACGTCGTGTAAAATTCAGGATCAGGCCGCTTACAATAACACTACTTATGTGGATATGGCTGTAAGTTTTAAATACCGTTTAATGCGGAGTCCGACTATTAAAAAAATACTCCATTATTTCTAAGGCAAATATGTGTTCTGCTCGCAGTATTTAATTAAAGCATCTAAAATATTTCTAAGTAATCAAATTTTCTAAATATCGCTATTGAAATAACTACAGCATATAATTTTGTAGGAAAAGCCTTATCAATTATTAACGTAGTTACCTCTAAATACAATATAAATCTGAAAGTACGTTAGTTTTGGTGTATGGATTTTTTAGTAATTATTGAAAGCCCCAAGAAAACGGAGCTAATTGCATTACATGGAAAGAATCCCGAGAAGATGCTCCCCGTACAACTTAACGAGGAAACCATAAGCACATCCACGAATTTAAAATACTTGGGGCACATCATCACTGAAGACCTCTCGGATGATGGTGATATTGAACGACAGAGGAGAAGTATCAGTGTTTTGTCAAATATGATTGCCCGAAGATTCTTCCGATGCAGCAATAATGTTAAAAAAACATTATTTAATGCATTCTGCACTAGCCTGTATACATGTGAAACATGGTGTCAATACCGAGTAAGCTCAATGGAACGTCTCCGGATCCAATATAATGATGCGTGCAGAATCATATTTGGATTCAGAAGGTATAGCAGCGCGTCAACAATGTTCACAGAATTAGGACTCCATGGATTCGCCAGTCTGATGAGACACCGGGTCACTGGAGCCAGGATGCGGCTAATGGCCTCCGACAACACGTTGGTGACCGCAGCCTTCCAGCACCAAGCTCCACTCCTGAGTTAGCGATGGGCCCGAGCACACTCAAGATCACGCCCTGCATAATAATTTTATTGTTTATTTCTGTTCTTATTGATTTTTATTACTATTATTTTTATTTTTTCTTTATTTTCTATTTATGTACTTATTTTTACTATGTGTAAATATATAAATATGTAAAACTATATGGGACGTGTGGCATTGCACTATCCTCCCCACATCCTGGAATAAAGATTTATTACGCACCAGATTTAAATGTCCGGGTTAAATTTTCCCCAAAAACAAAAAAGGAAAAAAAGAAGGAAAAACTAAACCCTTTCACACACTTCCCCAAATGATCATCTAGTCAACCCACGCTATGCAATTGCACTATATAAGTATTATAAATACAAAACAATACAAGAACAATATGTCAACCTACTAGAGACCAAATGGGAATATAATTCACCGACTCCAGATATTTTCATATCAGTGGGTTCGGCTCTGTGGCATTTCTAATTGAACCTACAAATCCTACCGATCCCTCAATATAAATATTTAAAAAATCCTTTGTAATCCTACATGTATTTAAAATGACTGATTTTTGCATTTTTATATACAAATTCTTTGACAAATCTAATATGCTTAAATTTTGAATCAGATTCCTAGGTATTATGCCAGTGGCCGAAATAACAAATGGCAATATTTCTATAGTCCGAGAATGCCAAATTCTTTTAATCTCATTTCCTAAATCTGTGTATTTTCTTATTTTTTCAGAAATAGTTTTTTGAATATTACAGGAATTTGGAATAGCTACATCAATGATATAAGTTATTTTTTGTAATTTTGTCATGTAAAACTATATCAGGTCTATTATGACTAATTGTTCTGTCTGTTAGTATAGTTTTATCATAATATATTTTATAAAATTCATTTTCTATAAATGAATTTGGTTCATATTCATAATATGGTACTATATTACGGCAGTCAATGAAGTTATGTTTAATTACCAAACTTTGGTGAATAATTTTTTAAACCTGATTGTGCCTAAATGTATACTCGGAAGGCGCTAATATAGAACATCCCGATATAATATGTTCTATAGTTTCGGGAAAAGCCAAACATTTTCTACATAAATCATCAATTTGATTTATATCTTTGATTATATGCTTTCTATAATTTTTAGTATTAATGACTCTATCTTGAATGGCAAGCATAAATCCTTCTATTTCTGCGCTCAACTCTCCAATACTCAACCATTTGTTTGACGAAAGTTTGTCAACATACGTTTGGTTGAGATAATTGAAGTGTTTTGCGTGAATAATTTTATTTGACCAGGAATCTAATAATTCCTGGTTAGTATTTATAAGAATGTTGGCATTCTCGTCATATAAATTTAAAGGTGTAATATTTCTATCTGCCTTGCAAATTATTTTGTGCATTTCTGAGCTATTAGCTTTCCTATGGAAAAAATTTCTAAGCATTTCTACCTGATTGTGTTTCAAAGATGTTATTTTGACTACACCTCTACCTCCTAAATTTCTAGGTAAATTAATTCGTTCTATAGCTGAATTTGGATGATGGCAATTAAATTTTGTTAACGTAGTTCTAATTAATCGTTCTAAACTATCTAAATCTGTATTGGACCATTTAATTATGCCAAATGAGTACGTTAGTAGAGGTATTGCTCAAGTATTTATTGCTTTTACTAAATTTTTAGCAGATAGATTGCATTTTAAAATTTTTCTGATCCTAATTTGAAATTTAATCCTAATATCATTTTTAATACTAGTGTGATCTAATCTTAATTATTATTATTATTATCTAATCTTAATTATTATTATTATTATCTAATCTTAATTATTATTATTATTATTAGAGATATATTTTCAAAATTGAATATCTGCAGATTTAAAAATATTTCTGAATCTTGTTAACCAGTGATATTGAAGATGCAAAACTTAAAATGCAATTATCTTATACATATTTTTGAATTAAACAGTACCTATTGTTCCCTGTGTGCTTTCCAAACTTGCAAACATCACCGTACGTGTATAGATATTTCATACCCCGGGGACGCATTGTGCTTGGGAAAGCTTTGTTATACTATAGATTCACATACATATGTACGTTATACCATCTACGTTGTAGGAGAGCGTTGGTCGCGATGACCGCAGAGGGACGGGGCTTACACGACCAGAAAATAAAACGTTACCATTTACGGTACTACCACTCATGGCAGCAGATATACGATCTACGATGTACGCGGTGATTCCGCATTCTACGAGGATGCTCTTAAAGGACAAGCCGTTTGATAAAAGCATTTTGCTGTCAACGCTGCAGCTTCAAAATGGCGAGCAAAATCGTACAAGAATATTATTTCCTTTGTTTGAAGGAATAGCCTATGCACCTGCATTTTTAATATGGTACTTTTATGAATGATCGTTTAACGGAAATGACTTTACTTGTTACCTTCATTTTTTTCTGGTTAATGAATAAATTCAGGTTTGTGGTGGTGTTTTTGGAATTTCTGTATTAAATTAAAGTATTTTTTTTAATAGTATGTATACATAATTAGTCTCAGAACAGACATCGTCTAGCGAGGCGGGTTACTTTAATTTGGGTATATATTACAAATAACAAAATGACAGCGCACGTCAAACAATTACTTAGCAACGCTTTGTTTTTCATCTGGACAATAGACGTATAATAAATAATTTCTAAATAATTTCATTAGTCGCAAATAATGTAGCTTACTATTAGTGAAAGAATTTTTAAAATCGATTCAGTTGTTTTTGAGTGAAAGAGTAACAAATACAGATACATCTATACATTCTTACATCCAGACATCCATACATCCATACAAACTTTCGCCTTTATTATATTTAAGTAAGTAAATAATTATGCAGAAGCAGCTTCACACTTTAAAATTGATTCATTGAGTGTACGAAGGCATCACATGGATGCACTATTCCTGTATAAAGTAGTCAACAATAATATTCAATGCCCAGAGTTGCTAAATAAAATTCAATTCAATGTACCTGCACGTTCAACACGCTCTTCTGTCCTGTTCAGGGTGGATCAATGCAAGACAAACTGTAAGCAGAGTTCTTGCCTGAACCGACTATGCAATAGTTATAATAGCGTATTTTCCAATGTGGACATTTTCAATTGCAAACTTACTGTATGAGACCACTTTTCTGTTCCATACAAATACTGTAAACAATAGGGGCGCTGGACTCCGATCGTCACCACTTCGGTTTCGGGAGATAATAATAACTCAGAAGTTCCTTTGATAATGAATCAATATTTATTTTTCAGACGGTTTTTATACTAATTTTAGTTAAAGGAAAACGTAAACTTGTTATTCATTTCGCCAACTGTTGTTTACCCGATGACCGCAGGTGCAAGTTGCACAACAAGCTAGTTTTAACATGTAACATTTCGCAAGAATTGACTTGATTATGTCGTTTTATTCTTCCCTGCGAGTTTCACGTAAACAAAAAATCCAATACATCAAGACGTCTGTTACACTCCTTCCGGTGTAATCTGTTTGATTGCACCTAGCTAGTTCGTCGGACGCATTCTTGATGTAGATATCTTGGTTTGTTATGTGTCCTTGTGAAGAGGAGGGGGAGATGACTCAGCAGGTGTAGGAGTTGGTAAGATGACGGCGATTTTAACGGCTGGTTCTAGATACACTTCGGAACTAGTCTGGATTCGAGCGGTTCTAACTTGTCCGTCAGCTGCGGTTATCTCTTCGATGACGCGGCCGCGAGGCCAATGATTTCGAGGTTGTGCAGGATCCTTGATGATCACCAAGTTATCCTTTTTTATGGGTGTGACAGGGTGGTGCCATTTTGTCGGGCCGCTAAGGTGGGAAGGTATTCTCGAAGCCATCGTCACCAAAACATGTCTGCCAGTCGTTGGCCGACACGCCATTGTCGGCGGAGACATATTTCTTCGTCCCCTTTTTCGTACATGGACAAGAGAGAGCGTTTTTCCGGCCGACCCCAGAAGAAAATGGTTAGGTGTTAGAGGTTCTTCATCGCGAGGATCCATTGATATATGGGTGAGTGGTCTGTTGTTCACTACGAATGCTTCGATTAGGGTAGTCAGGAGAATTTCCTCTTTAGGTGCTCGTTTCACCGAGCGTATCAGTCTTTCCCATACTCCTCCCATGTGCGGCGTCATTGGTGGTATAATCTCCATTCGATGCCCTGAGTGGTCAGGGCATCAAGCATTTTAACGTCTTGACTTAGTAATTTCAAGGCATTTCTCATCTCGGCTTCGGCCCCATGGAAATTAGTCCCGTTGTCTGAGTACATGGTTACGGGCTGTCCCCTTCGCGCTGTCATTCGTTGTATGGCCATAATAGCAGGATCGGTGGTTAGAGAAGAAACGAGTTCTAGGTGGACAGCGCGTATCGAGAAGCAAGTGAAGATTGCGGCGTAGCGTTTTTCTCGATGTCTGCCAACTGTGATAGTCATGGGTCCGAAATAGTCTAGCCCGCAGTGTGTAAAGGGGCGTGTGTGGTGTATCAGTCAATTTAGCGGCAATGTTCCCATTAGGGGTTGACATAAGACTGATGTAGTGGGGCCTCGCTTCTAGTGTTCGTTCGTTGGGTGTTTGGATCCCGTGTACCAAGGTCGGCGGGATTTGGCTTAGTTGACACCCACCTTCAGTCTTGTATGTTGGTCATTTCATCTATTTTGCCCAGTCTGTTTGCCACAAAGGTGGGGTAAATGTGTGGATCGGTGCGCAGCAAACACAATACGGTTGTTGAATCTGTCCAGAAATGGACTTGGGTTATCAGGGCATGGCTTTCCTTTTACATGGTTCAGGCGAGTCTTGCTGAGATGAGTGCGGCATGTTATTGAAGCAGCGTCTTGGGATGGTGATTGTGTATGTGTTTTTGCAGGATCATCCAATTTGTCCACTTCTGGATATGTTCAGGGGCACTGGGTTTGTCACAGCTCACGTTCGAGTGCCACACGGCTTGAAGTTATATTTTGGGCCAAATCGTAAGGCAGGAAATAAAGCCGGGTTGATCTCCTACTCGTGGGTCGTATTGCCTCTTCGTGGGTCGTATTAACCTTTCCTAGATTCTGCGGTTTTTATTGGCGGTTAGCAAAGCCAATTGATGCACGGTATTGCTAGAGAATTGAGTGTCTGTCTCGTGACTTTAGTGCCACTAGAGCGTTTTCATCTCGGAGTCAGTTCCATGAAATTTTATCCCTTTTATTGTGGAAACGCGCTCCTCCCATCTGAGGAGAGTACCGATGTTCTGGAAGGCCTTGCTTGCCTTGGCTGCTCCGATGAGGACCACCGTTGTTCTGGCAGTGGTACTGCTGGGGAGGACTTGCTCACCCTGGCTGCAGTGATGAGGAGCACCGCTATTCTGGTAGTGGCACTGCTTGGCTGCAGTGATGAGGAGCACCGCTATTCTGGTAGTGGCACTGCTGGAATTGAAATTAGAAGATGGAATTAGCCTTGCTGGCCTTCGGTTGAGTAGCGTATCTTGTTGAAAACTTGTTGGGAGGCGGGCTAGTTGGTGCCTTTACTTGAGTTGCGTATCTCGTCGCAAACAAGTTGGGAGGCTAGCTGTTTGTTGCCTTTGCTTGAGTTGCGTATCTCGTCGCAAACAAGTTAGGAGGCGGGCTAGGTGATGCCATTACTTGAGTTGCGTATCTTGTCACAAACAAGTTGGGAGGCGGGCTAGTTTGGTGCCTTTACTTGAATTGTGTATCTAGTTACAAACAAGTTGGGAGGCGGGCTAGTTGCTGCTATTACTAGGATAAACAATATAAAGGAATAACTTATCATGATAATGGGATGGCAGGACGCGGCTCAGGCTCGTATGAGACTGCAAATTCAGGCAGGTTGGTGATCAGCTTGGCGTGGAGTTGCAGCGCGCAGGGCCGCGAATGGGTCAGCAATCTGCTTTGCGTGTCAGGCCAGCTGTTGTACTCTCTGATAGGGCTTGCTTCTGGCAATGTGGATCTATGTTTCGATGTGTTCATCCAGTGTGAGTACGGTCTTGGTTTTCAGTATATCCGGGACTAGCATTAAGGGTCGGGCCGATTGCTGCAAGCTCGGGAATTCTCTGGCTGGCTGGCGGCCACAGGGTATCGAGTATCCATATATGCGGATTACTGCATATCTAGTAGCTGCATATATCGCTGTTGCATGAGTGGTAGCTGTATATTTTGTTTTTGTTGCTGCTCAGTTTATTGCCGCATGTCTCATTGTTGCATTTGTGGAAGCTGCATATCTTGTTGCTGCTGGGTTCGTTGCTGCATATCTGGTGGCTGAATATCTCGTTAATGCTCAGTTTGTTGCTGCATTTCTCGTTGCTGCATGCCGTAGATGCATATCTTGTTGCTGCTGGGTTCTTTGCTGCATTTTTGTTGCTGCATGTCTGTTGCTGTATATCTTGTTGCTGTATGTCTGTTGCTGGATATCTCGTCGCTGCATGTATCGTAACTGCATAACTCGTCGCTGATCAGTTTGTTGCTGCATGTCTCGTTGCTCCATATATGAAAGCTGCATATCTCGTTGCTGCCAATTTGTTGCTAGACGTCTATTAGCTGCATGTCTCGTTGCTGCATGTGTGGAGGCTGTATATCTTATTGCTGTTGTGTTCATTGCCGCATATCCGGTAGCTGCATATCCCGTTGCTGCTTAGTTTGTTGTTGCATTTCTCGTTGCTGCATGTGGTAGCTGCATATCTCGTTGCTAGACGTCTATAAGCTGCATGTCTCATTGTTGCATGTGTGGAAGCTGTATATCTCGTTGCTGTTGGGTTCGTTGCCGCATATCTGGTAGCTGCATATCTCGGTGCTGCTCAGTTTGTTGTTGCATTTCTCGTTGCTGCATGTGGTAGCTGCATATCTCGTTGCTGCTTAGTTTGTTGCTGCATATCTCGTTGCTGCTCAGTTTATTGCTGCATACTTCGTTGTGGTATATGTGGTAGCTGCATATCTTGTTGCTGCTGGGTTCGTTGATGCATGTCTGTGAGCTGCTCAGTGTTTTGTTGCATATCTCGTTGCGGTATATGTGGTAGCTGCATATCTCGTTGCTGCTGGGTTCGTTGATGCATGTCTGTGAGCTGCTCAGTGTTTTGTTGCATATCTCGTTGCGGTAAATGTGGTAGCTGCATATCTCGTTGCTGCTGGGTTCATTGTTGCATGTCTGTTAGCTGCATATCTCGTTGCTGCTCAGTTTATTGCTGCATGTCTCGTTGTTGCATTTGTGGAAGCTGCATATCTTGTTGCTGCTGGGTTCGTTGCTGCATATCTGTTAGCTGCATATCTCGTTCCTGCTCAGTGTTTTGTTGCATATCTCGTTGTGGTATATGTGGTAGCTGCATATCTCGTTGCTGCTGGGTTCGTTGATGCATGTCTGTGAGCTGCTCAGTGTTTTGTTGCATATCTCGTTGCGGTAAATGTGGTAGCTGCATATCTCGTTGCTGCTGGGTTCATTGTTGCATGTCTGTTAGCTGCATATCTCGTTGCTGCTCAGTTTATTGCTGCATGTCTCGTTGTTGCATTTGTGGAAGCTGCATATCTTGTTGCTGCTGGGTTCGTTGCTGCATATCTGTTAGCTGCATATCTCGTTCCTGCTCAGTGTTTTGTTGCATATCTCGTTGTGGTATATGTGGTAGCTGCATATCTCGTTGCTGCTGGGTTCGTTGATGCATGTCTGTGAGCTGCCAGTGTTTTGTTGCATATCTCGTTGCGGTATTTGTGGTAGCTGCATATCTCGTTGCTGCTGGGTTCGTTGTTGCATGTCTGTTAGCTGCATATCTCGTTGCTGCTCAGTTTTTTGCTGTATATCTCTTGGCTGTATGTCTGTTAGCTGCATATCTTGTTGCTGCTCAGTTGGTTGCTGCATATCTCGTTGCGTTATATGTGGTAGCTGCATATCTCGTTGCTGCCCAGTTTGTTGCTGCTTGTCTCGTTGCTCCATATGTGGAAGCTGCATATCTCGTTGCTCCATATGTGGAAGCTGCGCATCTCGTTACTGTCAATTTGTTGCTAGACGTCTGTTAGCTGCATGTTTCATTGCTGCATGTTTCATTGCTGCATGTCCCGTTGCTGTATTTGTAGAAGCTGCATATATCGTTGCTGCTCAGTTTGTTGTCATCTTTATCAGCCTCCTGTAGATCTCTGATGGTGGAGGCGTAGGCTTAAGGTAGCATCTGGATCGGCGGTAGGTATAGATGCATCTGAGTCAGCAAGGCAGGGCCGTGATGTCTCGGTTAAAGCCAGGATTTGACGGCCGCTGCGTGTGATGCCATCTCCACTGAGAAAGATTTGATGACGTGGGATCCTGGCTCGAAAAGGACCAATTTGTATGAGACCACTTTTCTGTTCCATACAAATACTGTAAACAATAGGGGCGCTGGACTCCGATCGTCACCACTTCGGTTTCGGGAGATAATAATAACTCAGAAGTTCCTTTGATAATGAATCAATATTTATTTTTCAGACGGTTTTTATACTAATTTTAGTTCAAGGAAAACGTAAACTTGTTATTCATTTCGCCAACTGTTGTTTACCCGATGACCGCAGGTGCAAGTTGCACAACAAGCTAGTTTTAACATGTAACATTTCGCAAGAATTGACTTGATTATGTCGTTTTATTCTTCCCTGCGAGTTTCACGTAAACAAAAAATCCAATACATCAAGACGTCTGTTACACTTACTGAATATAAAAGGTCCATAAAAAGAGTGCTTCTCTAATGGTTTTTGAATAATGTTATGTTTTTATTGTTTATATTTCTGTTATGATTTGATTTATATGTACAACCTCTCTCCATGGCTACAAATGTTTTGATAGATTTTTTGTTTTGTAATTTTTCATTTTATATTAAAAAAAAATGTTTTGAGTATACATGTAAAGAAAACCACTAGACTAATGAGTGGTTTCCTTATGCTTGTATTTGCTGCGTCACTGAGTAAGTACCGAGTTAGTTAGTGGCCCACTAGATATCACTGCTGACAGCTAAACAATAGAATCGACTTATTTAAATATAACTGATAAAGATAAAAATTAGAAAGTGCTGTTTTTTTAATTTTGAATTCTGAACATTGGTATTTTCGCCTTCGAAAATTCAAGACTCTACGATGAATGTCGTGAAAAGGACACCCTTCTGGTTGATTTTTATTTTAGGTTTGTGACGTCCAAGTTTCAAACTGCCTGGAGCCTTTTGAGGGACCATTGCACTCTCAATGGACCCTCTGGCTCCTTTTGTTTGAGTGTTTTATTGCAACACATGTTGGTTGTTTCAAACCTGTGATCGTTGTGACAAACTTTCGGTTCTCTGATATGGAGGAACAGATCTTTCCCATTCGGCAATAAATTAACTTATCACATTCTTTGCATTGTTTTGTAAGCAGGTATAAGGAAACTTCGTGATACATTACAATCCTGCCTGTGCAAAAGTATCATCAAATTTTCGTAAATAGGATTTCTAAAAAGAACTTACCTTTGCAATTTAACCTTGCAATTATTTTTTTTTCAATTTAAATATTGTTAAAAATTCTTTTATACATTGCATTCACCGAAGATATAAAACGATAGAATTGTGTTATGGGCGTAAATGTTACACGAAGTAAGGCCAAATTCGTCTCATTTGGGTAAAGCGGATTGAATTACTTTTAAATATCAATATTATAAGGCCCTGCCCTATATGGCCAAAGTTCTTGGTGTTACCAGTTTTCTTTCAAACGGTAGACATAAGACTTCCATGAATTCTCGGTTCAGAGATCACATATTATATTAAACAGTGTGTATGTATGTAGCTGAAAGATTAATTATTATTGGCGAAATTTAAAAACATGTTTCCGGAAATTGGTTTTTCAATATTATGATTTCAGGAAAAGCTAATTTATACGTAGCTTTTCCGGAAAGTCCCTGAATGCCAGCATACTTCTCTGCCATATATAGAGGAGTAGACCACTCATCCACTTCCTCTCCTCCTTACAAAATGTTCTTATACAAAGCACTTTCATAACGTTATATATAATATGTTTGAGAATTTTCCACTGCAGCCCCACATGCCACACGTTGAGACTTAAGATGCGCATCACTCGTAGGAAAGTTTTCAGCTTCCGTCATCAATTTCAGCTAGAACGTTCGGCAGCCGTTTCGGGGAAGTTTTGCAACCCTTATGGCCCCTAGCCTAATCCACCCCACCTCCTCACCCCACTCGCATAAGGACGATGTGCCAAGGTCGTGTAGCAAGCAAGCATCCCTTGTGAAGCTAATGTGCCTTAGTATTATATGAATTTTGTTTTGTTGGAAGTTTAAGCTATTTATACGACATTCATTATTTCGCCTAAAGTGATTTAATCAACAATATCTCCAAGAAGATAAGATATGTTTAGTATGAAGTGTTGCTTCATCGAGCATTGGATAGATAGTTACTGATGTTGATGTTGAGTGTTTAGAAAAATTCCGGCCAAATTTTGATCTCCTTGAGTTTATGTCGGAACAGTGCTTGAGTGATATCTACACTGTTGCTGTATAAAAATATAATTATGTCAAATGATATTGGCTCTTCTTGGCGAATTATTTTGCTGTTGATGTTTAATTTAAGAATAATTTTCAAGTCGTTAGAGCAGCTGGTGCTGTAAGTGATGTAACAACAGATGTATCCAATTTTTTGTTTTGTTTATTTATTCGTGCCTGAAGGCTTTTACAATATCACGTTATTACAGATACACAAGTTATTCAGGAGTATATAATAAGCATATAGTATATAACATAATAAATTAAATAAATATACAACGGTCCCTCCCGGTAAACCATACAGTTCTTTCTTTTTGTAGATTACGCACTTTACAAAAATTATTTTTGATGAAACTTGACAAGCTGAAAATTGTACATAAAACCCCGAGTGTCAAAACCAAACACAAGCAGCGGAGATAGGGATTTCCACACTCGCCAAATAAAACGATTTATGTGCTTTTATGTGCATATTTTAATTTTAAATGTGATCTTATGAATTTTCACATATTATATTCCACGTGTTTCCAGGAATTTCCAGGAATTCAGGAATTAGAGTTTACGAGACATATGTTTTGTTTACATTAGAACGAGCGGGTCACTGTTTCGACGGCAGTCCAAATTGAAGATGTATGTGGCGATGGTGCGTGGTTTAGCGCGTTTTTATACACAAATTTATTAATAACTCATTTTAACCTTGCCCGATCGTATTCATTTTAGTTCCAATTGTGGATAAATGTTTGATAAAATATCAATTTAAGGAATTCAGCTTCAACGAAATACACCGTATATGGCATAATAGTTATTTATGCAAACTCTGGATCATTCTTGACCCTACACCGGAACCGACGTGATAATAATGTTGTCCACATGATTGATTTGAGTGTACATACACTATTTAATGGATTATTAATCACTAATCAAAAATAAAATCACAGTATTGCTTGTCTTCTTCTCGATAAAGCTGGTCATGCAAACCTGATTCAAACCAGGTAAATTTTAAGCTAATAATGTTATAACCTCTTTCTACTTGTGTAACTCTCTACCAGTTACACATTACAATAAAAATGTAGTTACACATTACTAATAAAAATGTATCCAACGATTGCAACCAATCGCCTTAATCACAGGAAGAGATTCAAAGTTACTGACGCATAACAAATCTGACGCACAATAAATCTTTTTTCCAACCAACGCCCGGCATGGGGTATTTCCCGAAAAATTATGTTTTTTAAATTACTGAAGTAATTAATGATACATTGCATCCGATTGTTTCGATAATTTTCATATTATTTGACTGACGTTAGTACTTAATAATCAGATTTGCATTTCATATTCTCGATTGTTCCAAATCAAATTTCTTAACTAACTGGTACCTGCTACCATTAATTTTTTATTTTAATTTTTCAAATTTATTACTTTTAATTTTCACCGTGATACTTCGTAAATCTTTTTGCGTTGGAAGGAAAAAAAGGCAATAGTTATATCTAGACAAATTCAAGACGCATGTACGAGTTAGATAGCCTCGTTATCGTGTGTGCAGTTGTGCAGTACATCCCAACTTCCTTCAATTCACTTTTCCTTACTTACTATATTCTTATCCTAAAGGATCAGGAACAATCTCTTCGATAAGACACCTTGAGCATCATTTTCCCTTGCTCCCTTCAAGAGGCAAAATTAAAAAAAGCACTGTGATTGAATCCTGAATTTACACGGTCAGATCCTGCATACGATAATTATGATTGCAAAAGATTTTTATACATATTTTTATGTAGCGACGCGTTACCATGATAATACGAACCATTCGCAGCACAACCTAGAACCTTCGAGATTTCTAGTACGCGCTGCTCGCATTGCACTCTAGAAGACTTCCTAGACAGCCTAGAAAGCTTCGAGACTGGCAACAAAAGCGTACCGGTCTACGTGAAACTTCTATAACCCTCCCAGTGGTCCTATAAGACCCACGCTTATATAAAGCCCGTTGCACCCATAGTTTGGTGCAGTACTCAAATACCGTCAGTCAACAACTCAACCTCGTCGACTCGCGTCGCCGGCCCTTCGTCGCGTCTGCCGTCCGAGACCGATAGACTCCACTTTTCACTGTGTCGGGCAACGGCCTGGAGGATTCGTCACCGTTTATCTCCACCAGCACGATGTCGAACATCTTACTGAAGGACTAGAAAGGTCTGTGATCTTCACCACCAGCTGATCACAACATCAACATCAGAAATCTCCGCCTGCCGCGCGTCGAGCACAGATCCACATTGCGCCGTGATGTGGCTTACATCCTACATGACGTCAACGTGCATTCCATCGCGATGCATACCAAAATACAACATCATCAGAAGTATCCGCCTTCACATCCACACCCTGCCGTGATGTGACATACATGTTTGTATCCCATCGTGATACGTACATTACCACTACTGTCTCCATAATAGAGACACAGTAAACATCCAGAATCTTTCATTGTCTCTACCTGCCATTACCCATATAATATAAATATACGTACTTAAGGTTTTTTTTTATTTAACTTAATTGATGTAACCCCAAATTGTCATATTTAATTTCCGTTTGAGTCTCGCTAACATTGTCATTGTCATTATTATTTTTTTTACATAAAATGTGCACAGGGAGCTTCAGAAATAAATGTAAATTAAACGTATGTATATTTTTATTTTAAACTTTATCAGTACACGATAAGAAAAATGAAGATAATGTGGGTGGTTCTTAGTTGAAGTATGATATAGTTAAAAATGACCGAATTGGATATCGACACTTAGGCGCAGTGGTAGCGCATTTTCCCGGAAAGCGAGAGGTCCTGGGTTCGAGTCCCAATATCTTTTCCTGATTTTATGTTTTCGTTTTTTCGATTGAGTTTCGCTTACATTGTCTTAATTTAATTAAAAATATGGTTAAATATATTTAATTAACTTGTATTTCTGAGGCTCCCTGTCGACATTTTGTATACAATAAAAAACCTTAAGTATGACGTCATTACAGAGCGCAACAGCAGTGGCGTGTTGTGACTTTTTCCCAACCTTTTCGTTTTCCATATCATTTTTTAGCTCATATTTTATATGCGGAAGGCCTTCAGGAAAGAAGATTTTTTAATACTTTTTCGGGAGTAATATTTTGTCTACGCCATTGCGCTGTTCCTAAGGCTAGCCGGCGTGGGCAGCTGGTGAAAAATAAAACACCAACGGAACAAAAGATCTCGTTACTTGACCCTTTTATATGTCATGCTTTTTGTTGTACAAATGCCGGGGATTAATGGGGCGGCGCCCTTTTGTTAGGTGCCCCCTAAATACCATCTCACACACACTTTAGTCAGGCTGCATGAGAGCTCATCGCTCATAATAATATTCCATATGTACAATAATTTTACGAGTTAACTGTCAATAATATCTAAAAAATCAAGCAATTAATAAACTACTAATTAACAACCATTAAGTTAAAAAAGTTACTAATACGAAAAATGCGAAAAAGTTACTACTTTTAGATTCGCGCTACAATTTAGTGATTACCATTACCAGTATATAATATAATATGTTTGTTTGCTATCATTTTTACTCAATATTTGTAAAAAAAAATGATTTCCACCACGTAATATGTGGTTTTGTAATAAAAAATGTAACTAATTTTAAAAAAAAACCTGTACTTGTGGGTACTTCTAATTGGCCAAGATTGAACTTAATAGGTAAAATCAAATCTCTACATCTCTACATATTATAAATTAAATTCCTCCTTGTCTGTCTGTCTGTTCCCGACAAACTAAAAAACGACTTAACGGATTTTCATGCGGTTTTCACCCATAGATAGAGTGTTTCACGAGGAAGGTTTATGTATATAATTTGTCATAGTTTTGTGTAAATTGGTTGAAATAAATAATATATAAAGGTGAACGAGAGGACTGGAGAGGACTGGCAAGCGGGCGGAGTGGATTTGGCGGTGGTTATAAAGGTTGGCTAACCATCCAGTTGATGTGACGTTGTTTTTCGTTAGCCACAGCAACGCGTGGCCGGGTCAGCTAGTTTATGATAAAAATGGAATTTCATGATCCGAAAGTCTGGCCAATCGGGCCTTAAATTTTCAATTGAAAACTGTGTTTCGTCGACATTGTGAAATTCATTGACGAAATTAGATGTGAGACAAGTGTAAGAGAAGTATATATAGCACGTACTGAATGGGGCCAGAGTCAAAAGATATTAAGTCACAGGCGACATTGGTTTTCACTATAATCTGTATATAAGGCATCTGGTGTGTATTATCTTTTTAGTGATCAGCATTAATTAACTGGGAGGTAATTACTACCAATAACACACATGAAGTAGTCACAACTTATGGTATATGGGTATCTGATGGGGATATTAAAATCTGTGGACATACTTAAAATATGATACTAAGTACTTCTAGAAACAACTAAAATTGAAAATTCAAGTGAAATAAAAAAAAAAAAAAATTTTTAATGTGAAAGTAAATAGGAAAACTTTTTTAAACCTAAGTATACTAACCATGCTGGTTGAGTCACTCCCGTTGCGCAACTTTATACGTCAAGAGGAAATTTTAAACTAAAATTTTCGCAGAATAATAATTTATTTGGAATTATAAAAATGGTATGGGTAATTTTACGATATTCATCGAAAAGTAATTAAACACTTGTACCTGAACTGTATAGATACGGCGAGGAAAATTGTTAATTTTAAGAGTTTTGGTAACTTTATTATTTGTGCACATTTACGGAGTTGTTTTCTTTTGCTTATTTTAAAAATACGATATGATATTATAAACGATATTATAATGTTTAGAAAAAATTTAACACGTTTTCTAATATTTATACTGAAAATATATATTATTTGAAGTATTATTTTCTTTCTTTTTTTACTCTTTATATAAATGTCAGATCAATTTGTGCCTGATTTCAAAACATACGAATTATTTATATAATGAAAACATTCACAAATTCCACGTACTTACTTCAAATATTAGAGATTGACTGCTACATGAAATGGGATGTACAGTTGTACACATTACTAATGTTTGTAAACGTCTACGGCTATTATGGGTAGGATTTAAAATGTAAAATATTTCGTACCTATAAGTATTTTAAAATCAATCTACTTATCTCAGACTGAATCCACTATCCGTTATGGAATTACTTCTTGGGGATATTCTTGTAAAACTAATATAAGTTATTTCCAAACTTTACAAAACTCACTTACAAAATAATTAATCCATAAATATAATAATGCACACAGAGCCAATAATAAATTAATATTCAAATTTCTTATAATATTTTACCTGTCAGAGGATTATTGTTTTATAATATTATAAGTCAACATTTTATATTTTCTGATTTCTTGTATAGGGAAAGATTTTATCACAAACATAATATAAGATTCACATAAAATGAAGGATTGGTGGTTCCGAAATGTACCAATACGTACGCTGAAAAAACTCTAAACTTTATTGTAGCTAAAATTAAAAATAACTGTACTAGTTAATTTTACTGCTGGAGTGAAATATAATTTTAGGAAATGGCTATTATATGATTCATATTGATGCCTTACCAATTCCCAATTGGAATTCACTTTCGAAGGATATGGAAAATGATTATAATTTTGTGGTACCTCTTGTATATGAAACTATTTTATTTACTTGGTGAATATTTTCATTTTGTTAATATTACATTCATTTGTACTTGTTTATATAAGACTTTATACTGCTATTTACATTTATACTATTCTGTAATTTAAACAATTTATCTAATTGTTATTTTATCAACATTACACATATTCACTGTTTGAAAATGTACCATGTTATTGCAAAAAACGTTGTCATGTATACCTGCGGACAAACTACATATTATGTAAGTAGTTTAGCAAGTTTTAATTTTAATAAATAAAATAAAAAATTAAAATACACAGAAATACCCAGAATCATTATTTCAACTTGATTCAGAATTGGCTGGGTAGCCTAAATTAATGTGAATTAATTAAATAAATTAATTTGAGTGTTTCTGGCTGAAAGATTACCGGCCAAAACCTGGGAGCTTCCGAAGGGTTGGAATGTACGGTATATAAATTTAAATTTTATTTCGTCCTGTTTGTTTTGGAAAATTGGAAAACAAATTGATCGTGCGCATAGACTGAATAGATAATTAAAACGGACAGAGTGTTATTGCGGACTTAGAACTTTACGTGTTCAATTATTTTAGCGATTCGTTTGAAAGGGATTGACGTATTTGGGCCTCTGCCTGAAAACCTTGGTGAATTATAAAATAAATATTGTAACAATATTGCGGAATAATTATCATGTATAGGTGGCAGAAATAAGTGGTGATTATAGGTATTACCTAAATCACGCTTTGAAGCCACTTTTGACAAGGTTCGTGAAAAATGAGAATTAACGAGAGTTTCCATTAATAGAAACGGCTGCGTTGCCCTTTTCGTACAAAACTTAAATAAAGATTTAAGGCCAAAATACTTAATCAAATAGAATAATTATTTTTTTTTATCAAAATGTATAGCAAATACCTAGTATGATATGTGGTATTTTATTTATTTGTATTTTAAATTATGATAATATGCACGCAATTAAAGAATTCAATTTTTAATGATTTTGAAAGCCACTTCGGCATTTTTTGCTAGTAAATTTTAATAAATATTGAAAAAATAATGTTACCTTATCTACTATTTAGCTGTAATGAAAATAAAATTAAAAATGAAACGTGTTAAAAAAGGCATTTTTCGGCTGGAAAATTTAATTTAGATGCGACGCATTTGTATACCAACGCATATCGGTGTGGTTGTAATTAACATTTACGCCGTCAACATGCTTTTTCAATAATTTTTATTTTTTTGTATTTTATATTTTTTAATTCATTCGGTAATTTTTTTTCAAATAATTATTATTAACTCTCAAAAAAAATGCCAAAATTGCAAGTTAAAATCATGAAAAATTTAATTCTAAATGGCGTATATTTATAATTTAAATGACAAATAAATAAAGTAGCACAAATCTGTACTAGATATTAGCTATACCTTTTGATTAAAAAAATATTTTTTCAGTTTGGTTGGTTATTTTATTAAAAAAAAAAGTTTTGCATGAAAATGGCCATAATAAGACACCCCGTGTAAAATTCCCAACATTTCTCCAGCAAACCAGGCTGTATTAGATTAAAATCTCTGAACATGATGATTTAAAATTGCTGGTGTTTTATTTTGTAGTAAAACAGTTGTTTCAAATTGTCCATCTTAAAAGTTGGTTAAAAGATTCATGTGTCAGTTTTGAAAATGCAAACCTGAACACCTGAAACCTGTGCAGTCGGAGGCGTCGCTACTATAGATAGTGTGGATGCAAATTAGTCATAAGAAGAATAAAATAATTAGTTTGTCCGTTCGGTATTCGGCTCCTCCCTCACTGAATCGGAATTTAACAAAATTTTATTTATTTAAAAAATACATGATATTTAATTAAGACATTTACGTAGAAAAGATACATAATAGATGTTGATAAATGATAAGATTTCAAAACACGGGCATCTGTGGAACAATGTTTTTGGATTGGAGCAGCAGTACTTTATTTCGCATTTTAAAATTTAGATCTTCGATTGAATTTCTGACAGCTGACAGTTCGTCGGTAGTGAGAAAAGCCTTTCAACTCAAAATATTACCGAGATAAAAAAATGATAACTAACTAATTAACTAACCATCACGCCGTTTCCCCGCAAGGGTAGGCAGAGAGGACGGACCGCCAAACAATTCGATCTTGGCACACACTCCTTGCCTCGTTCACATTCATACATCTCTCGTAAATGCTCTTCTATTATTCCGACTCTTCACATAGCCCGACTCAAATATCTGATTCACTTGGTCGCGCCATGTCTTCCTCGGGCGTCCCCGACTTCTTCTACCATTCACATTTGCGTCATATATTCTCCTTACACTCCTTTCCTCGTTTATTCGCTCTACCTGCCCAAACCATCTGAGCGTCCTTTTCTTAATCTTACTCATTACGCTTACATCAGCCTTGCATTCTTCGCGGATCTCCACATTTTTCACACGATCGTACATGGTTTTACCACACATACGCCTCAAGGATCTCATTTCTACAGCCAGTCTACTTTCATCCTTCCTCTGCCAGTTCCATGCCTCACTGCCATACATCAGGGTAGGTACCAGCACTCTATTATGGACGGCTAACTTCGCTTCTTTGGACAGTTTTTTGTTGACGCCAACGGCATTCTAGTGTTGAGTACCTCATACAAGAGGCACCTCAAATGTCCCATGCAAACACGTAAAATGTCCCCCCACCTCACAATATGTATTTGTACCAACTCTTTTTCTTTGTATTACTACAAATATGAAGGGGGGACAAATATGAAGGAGGTACAAAATATGAGGTGTGAGGTGGTTTGTTTTGTTGGACTACATTCATGTCATGTACGGGACAAATATGAGGTGAGGTGTGAGGTGGTTGGTGTATTGGACTACATGTCATGTCACGTTGTCACGTATGGGACAAATGTGAGGTGAGGTGTGAGGTGGTTGATGTATTAAACTACATGTCATGTCACGCATAGTTTGGGACAAATGTATGCAGGGGCGGCCCTAGCTAAATTATTAGGTGGTGCGAAATCTCTTGGTGGCGCCCCCCCCCCCACCTCCTAACAAAAAATAGAGTTTTTTCTATGCAGTTATGCAACTTTAATTGAAGTACCTAGTAGGACAGATGAGAAATAATATCAGAAAAAAAATTTACAAAACAAAAAACAAGTTCAAAAAATGCAATGGAAAGTATAATAATACTATTGTATCCTTCTACAACTTAATAACCAACTTACTTTTTCTACTCATCAATATGTAGGTACGATTGTTGTTTTTGAAGTCGGTGTCAGCCAAGGTAGATTTGTAACTACATACATAGTCATAGGTGAGATGTGCTTGTGTCGCAAGCGCGACTAGACGAAGCGAGAGGCGAGAGCGAGGCCACGTCGGGAGGGGAGCTGTCAAGTGAACATGCCGGGCCGGGTACCTTGGCTGACACCGACTCCAAAAATAAAAATCGTACCTACATTTTGATGAGTAGAAAAAGTTTGATGATATCGATCATATATTTGCTAAAACCAGAAAAAAAACTTTTTCATCCATTATTCGCTCAACTGTCACTGACCATTTCACAACTACATTAAACATACTTCTTAACAAAGAACAAAGTAAAAACAAAAATGACAACATGAAAGACAAAATAAACTTTAAGTCCCTAAAATCGGATATTCACGATGAACCTTGGACTAATGTACTAAATGAAATAGACCCAAACACAGCGCTGGACACATTTATAAATACGGTTGAAACCTACATAACCAAACACACCACAAAAAATCCACAAAAGAACTACACACATAAAGAAAAAAAATAACACCATGGATCACAAAAGGAATAGTCAACAGTATTCATAAAAGAGATGCAATGCATATGCGAGTCCACAAAAATCCGAATGATAACAAACTAAAGCAAGATTACTTACTGTATAGAAACCTGTGTAATAAGTTAATTAAACAAGCCAAATACAAATATTACAAAAAGAAATAAAAATCGCCAAAAATGATCCTAAAAAAATTTGGGAAATTGTAAGAAATATTACTTATTCCACTCCGAAGAAAGATTCACATATCAAAGAACTATAAATAAACGGAGACAAAGTCTTAACAAACAATGAACCTAATAAAATAGCTAATTTTATTAACACTGAATTCGCAAAAGTTGGCTCTACCCTAGCGGAAAAAATTCTTCAAAAAAACTGTACATCAGAAGACTCTTTATACAAACTTTGCTCTTCCATACGACCAAATCACTCGTTCAATGCTTATCAAGTAAATACAAAGGAAATCTCGGATCTTATTAAATCTCTCAAACCAAATTGCGCGATGGGACCGGATAACATTTGCAATCAAATACTGATAAATCTACGAGAATACATTCTTATACCGCTTCAACACATTTTCAACCAAAGTTTTAGGCTCGGAATTGTCCCTGATCATTTAAAAATAGGATGTATCACTCCAATACATAAATCGGGGGACAAAACTCTGATATTAAACTACAGACCAATCACTCTGCTAAACTCACTATCTAAACTTCTAGAAAAAGCCATGAAAAAAAGATTACTTGCGTACCTTGAAAAATACAACCTGCTCTCAAGCCGCCAATTTGGATTTCATGCCAAAATGGGTACAGAAGATGCTTTATCAGAATTAACCAACTACATAGTGAAAAGCATAGATGGCGGATCAAAGGTGATAGGGGTATTCTTAGACCTAGCAAAAGCTTTCGACACTATTTCGCATAACTTACTACAACAAAAACTCAAAAATATCGGTATAACTGGTCAACCGCTAAAATGGTTTGTCAGCTACATTGAAAAGAGACAACAAATAGTAAAAATAAATAAATACAGCAGTGACAAAGCAGATATCAGGTATGGAGTACCGCAAGGCAGCGTCTTGGGTCCCATACTATTCCTCATTTATATAAATAGTCTAACTGAGATAAACCTAGGAAAAATTGAGTACAAAGTAATCAGTTATGCAGACGACACTGCAATTTTGTTCAAGGCACAATCATGGGAAAAGGTATTCAAAAACACAGAAACAGGGATGACTGTAGTAAATAAATGGCTACAAAATAATCTACTAACACTGAACATTTCAAAAACAAAATATTTAACTTTAAGCAAAACAAAGGCTGGTCAACCACATAGCCAACCACAACTACATCTCAACCCCTTTACCAATATTTCGTCAAATAACACATGCTGTACTTGTGACAAAATTGTTTATGCAGACAATATTAAATATCTAGGTTTAACTGTTGACCATAAACTAAAATGGGATCTCCATATTAATATATTATCAAAAAAAATACGAAAATTATCATACATCTTCAAAACAATACGAAACATCATGTAATTAAATCAACTAAAAAATATATATTTCGCACTCTGTCAAAGTATTTTAACATATGGAATTTCAGTTTGGGGAGGAGCAGCAGATACTTACCTCAATTCTCTTAAAATCAATCACAAAACAATAATTAGAATTATGTTTTATAAACCTTACCAACATCCGACGGAACAGCTAATGATCAAAAACAAATTACTAGACGTAAATAAACTATTCATAAGGAAGATCATTTACAAAAACTGTATCAAAACTTCACATCTCCACATACCTCACTCGCAAAACACAAGAGAAAAAATTAATAAGCACTTTCAAGTTCCCCATATCAAATCAACTTTTGCAAAAAAACACGAATCTTACCTAGCACCACACATTTTCAATACCTTCCTAACACAAAAAAAAACTTACGTCACCCCAAATAATTTGAATTGGCTTTTCAAAAGATTTGTAATATGGTTGAATGAAAAGAAAAGAACAGACATTCAAAATATTCTAAATAAATAACATTTCATACAAGTTCTCACGAAATTATATAATATTCAAATAAAACAAATACGAGAAACTGCAATTTTGCAATATTAATTATTATGATTAATTATTAATTATTACTTCTATTATGTAACCGCTATATTCAACTGTCACAAAATTTTAATTTACTTTTATCTAAAAAACAAAGTATGTATGTAAATATTTAATATACCAACATATAATTTATCTTTTTTATCTTTTTACATACATATATATATTTGTTTAAATACACACATTTCTTTTGGAACAAACATAATATGTGATTTACTCGCCTCGGAACAGACTTTGTCTAGTGAGGCGGGTAAAAGAAAAGAAAACAATGTAAATAACCATGAAACTAAATAAACGCCCGGGTTGCCGGCACTGAAACTGAAACTAATTATTAATTTAACTTTTTATTGCATTTTTTAAAGTTTTTTTTGTTTTGTTAAATTTTTTGTTTGTTTTTTGATTTTTAGTGGATCTGAAGTACTTTAACTAATTTGTCTGAATATGGGTAGACCTACTAAACGTGCTGCTCATATGAGACAGACATTACTTGACCAAATTACGGTAGGCAGTAGCGTAGCTAGCATGGGTGGCACCCCGGGAGGAAAACGTGGTGTCACCTCCCCCCCCCCCCTCCCCCATTAAAGTTTACTTTGAGAAATTCAAAACGCAAAATTTTGACTTCCTAAAATATAAAAACATTACTAGCTAAGAATCAAATGTGTAAACAAAAATTTCTTAATCCTCAAAATTATGTTCTAATGAAGACTTATCAGGAATTATTTTGATGTTATACAAAAAAGACCATGTATCATTGAATTTAGATAATTGTCCAAACCAAGTGACCAATGCATTTTCATTGTATCTACTCGTGTAATAGGGTAAAAGACGTTAATTTTAAACAGTTCTTCGGGATTTGTTGGTGTCTCATCTGAAGCTTCATATTCAAATAATCGCTTCTTTCTTCGGGATCGACTGGCTTAAGCGTAGAATCTATCGCAGCCTGGGAAGTTATTTCCTTAGCTGTTATTTGAGCAGACGAATAAGTCCGGTACTGCTTCACAAATTTCGAGCAGTTTTTCAGCAATTGCGATGCGTTTGCTAAGTCCATTATTGTTTTGATTGTCCCCATTACGCTGAAAATTCTTTCAGCGACAGCATTATTAAATTTTTTTCTTAATTAATTGCGATTCGGGTGATTTAAATAACTTGTCTCTGAAGTAGCCTAATAGGCGACCAGTCGCCTTTTAGATTTTTTCGTCGCCGATTCTCGTCCTGAGTAGCCTAAATGGCGAAAAATCGCTTCCGTTGGCAACACTGCTTGCTCCCCGCACCGACCACACGATTTAAGCGCACGATCGATAGATAGTCGATCAGTGGTCGGGTGTTTTCGGCGCCCCCCTTACGACGGCGCCGTGTGCGGTCGCACCGCTCGCACCGCCCTAGGGCCGCCCCTGAATGTATGAGTTGGTGAGGAGGTAATGGGGTAAGCCAATTCATATATTGTGAATACCGCAGAAGCGTCCCAACTGCTCCGAAATTTTTATTTTTTATTTTTTTATTCTAAGTAATTGTTAAGTGAATACCGCAAAAGAGTACCAACTGCTCCAAAAAATTTTTTTTTTAAATATTTTTTTATTGTAAATTATTGTGATGTGAATACGTATAACAATAATTTATTAGCACAAGAGTACCAACTGCTCGAAAAAAAATTTTTTTTTTAAATATTTTTTTATTGTAAATTATTGTTATAATAATAATAATAATATAAATAATAATATTCGCAGGGGAAGTGCAACGCAATACAATCCATAATTTAAAATAACAAAAAAGATAAATAATAAGTTAAGGTAAAAAGTAAATAACAACACATAAATTAAATAAAATATGAAACACATGAAAAATGAAACTGAAAAAAAAATGATGTAGATATCAAACACTAAAATGATTTTTAAATAGCCGTTTACGGAGGGTATTTCATCGTCTCCCGTCTCCAGAGGGTCATCAAGGGAGATTCCATCCAGGCAGTCATGGCGGTGATGATCGCATTCTTCGAATGGCGCAGTCTGCGCCATAAACTTCTCATGTTATGTGAATACACAAAACAATAATTTATGAGCACAAGATTCCAACTGCTCCAAAAAAAAAAATTTTTTTTTATATTTTTTTATTGAAAATTATTGTTATGTGAATACACATATCAATAATTTATGAGCACAAGAGTCCCAACTGCTCCAAAAAAAATTTTTTTTGAAATATTTTTTATTGTAAATTAATGTTGTGTGAATACACAAAACAATAATTTATGAGCACAAGAGTCCCAACTGCTTAAAATTTTTTTTTTTATTCTAAATATTTTTTATTGTAAATTAATATGTATTGATAAGTGAATACCGCACAACAGTACCAACTGCTCAAAAAAAATAATTTTTAATATATTTTTATTTTAAATTATTGTTATGTGTTATGTAAATACCGGACAAGAGTCCCAACAGCTCCCAAGGGAGGGAGGATGAGGCAGTGTTGAGATGAGGTGGAGGGGGTTGCTGAGAAGGGGGAGGGATAAGAGGGGGTGCAGGGGGGGATCAGAGGGGGGTGCAGGGAGGGGATCAGAGGTGGTGAAGGGGGGAGGGAGTAGGCCTTTTTTATATCCATTTTTCGTATTACAAAAATAACAGACACGGGAGGCGGGTATGGGTACCGCCAGCCCGATATTTATTAGAAAACCAACACCTCTGAACCAAGAAAATCAAGCTGAAGGAAAAAAACCAGCCCCCTCCCCCCCCCCCCGTAAGCGAAAATATTTTGTAACACCTCACCTCAACACCTCATTTCAATATTTGAGTACCTCATACAAACCCATCCTGATATCGTGTCCTACCCAACACTACGGCATTCAGTCCTCCATTAATAGAGTTGCCTGCATTTACCATTCTTTCGATATCTCTGTCAGCCCTCCCATTTCTCGTAAACATACTTCCTAAGTACACAAACTCATCCCTGATAAAATATTATAACACATTTACTATTTTAAAACCTTTCAAAACGCTTGTACCTTACTTGTTAGCTTATGAAAGGTATCGTCTAAATGTGTTCAACAAAGTCAGTGATAACAATGGTGTCGTGTTCTGGCATCTTTACCGTGGTAAAGTACCGGGTTCGTGTAATATCTTTTTGACGTCGCTTCTGACGTACGGGTAATTATTAAGCACCCCCGGTCTAGACTCTAGACTTTATGTATCTATTCCTTCTGATTACAAACTACTTTTTTACGACTTTCTTTTACATTCATAAAAGTCCCTGTGGATTCAAATCAGTAGTATAGGGTGGCAACGAGTTGTGTATGCATTTTCGGGTGCATTACATGTGTTTTTTTTTAATATTCTTGATATTTTTTGTCCTTTAAAAGGAGAATTTTATAGTATTATTTTGACGAAATAAGCCTCTTTATGGATATTTTTAAACAAAAATAAAAGTTTCGTCAATTTTCACTGTTGAGCAAAGTAAAAAAACATTGACTGATCTTGACTTTCGTTGTTGAAATTCTGTATGGCAGAATTTTCTTTTACATTAACTCCGTACAGGAGGCCCAGGAGGAAATTATTTTGACAAAATAATTTCCCTCAGGGCCTATGTCATCTTTTGGGATGTTGTTTGATGAGTATTTTAAGGAAAAGAAGGCAAGGAGATTCTGGAAAGGAAAAAGGTATGAGAGATATGTAAAAATCTGCGGGGGTCCAAGTGTGACAGTCGTGTTGGCGGTGGACGAAGAGTCCGATTGCATTTTGATGAAAATGTGTTGTATCTAAAGATTTAATAACGACGGTAAAATTAGTTTTTCGATATTTCCAAAATGACGAATTTATGAGCCTTAAAAGTGAATTCGGGTAAAACATATGCAACGGTGTCTCATGACGTTACTCTAAACATGATTCATTTCAATGCATAATTCGAATGCCAGTACCGCTGCGCAAGCACCGTGGTGTCACATGCTTTTCGAACATCCATCAGTTGGTACTTTTTGGTATTTTCTCAGCAACCTCCAAATAATATTACGATACCTGTGTAAAAAAACTCTTTTAAAGAAATTTCATTGTAGGAGAAAACCCGATTTACTAAATTCCATAGCAAATGTCGTCCCACTTCTGATGGGAATGAAATATGGAACGTAAAGATTAATTCAGATGTTTTTTTTTACACGAGTATATTAAAATAATAAATGGATTTAAAAAGATGTCCACCATATTCCCAGTGAATTGTTTTTCTGTTGTAAAGAAAAATGTTGTATGGTAGGTAATTTTTTCGTAGCTTAACAAACCAGCAAAAAATTTATTAAAGTAAGTTTAATAAATTTTTTTAATCGAAAAAAAAAAACGATTTAATGGGTATTTCTTAACAGAAAAAAACATTGTGTGCCTGTAAATCATCAAAAATCATATTTTTTATAAATTATTTTCGGCACTTGATTATTTCGATTTTAATTTTACTTTCTCGACATCCAGTGAAAAAAGTTCCCCTGAATTTGTTTCGCCTGAACAATGATAATAAACACCAAACTTAATAAGTAAACAAGCTTTAAAAATACAGCGCCGTGTATTTACTGCAACCGTTACAACACATGTCTAATTAAATATCCTCGATTGCATTCAATTAAAGCCTTAATTACAGGAAGAAATTCAAAATCACTGACGCATAACTCCTGTAATAATTGAATTAAAATACTTTACTCGAGACCCAAACCCAGCGGGGGTTTTATAGCATTAGACATAAAATTTTAAAAATATTTCTCGTTCGTTTTTAAGTACCGGCCCTTACAAAACCAGACCGTTGTAAGTACAATTACGAATTATGTAAATTCAATTGTAAATATGTATGTTTTTCTTATCTAAGATCTAAACTCTATTGAGAATCGGTTCATGCCCTGTGAGCAGTTGACTTCGTAATGCAATTCGAACAAAAAGCATCGAAATTGCTTCACATGTTGAAAGAAAGAAAACAGTCAAAGAATGTTTGAATTATTCATCGATTTATACAATATAAATTATTAAATTAAATATTATGATTAATGGGTTGGGTAAATAAAACAATGTCTCATTTCATATGAAGCAGATCTGATACTTTGTGACGTAACATTATAATCTCTACATATTATAAATTAAAGACCTCCGCCGAGTCTCTCTGTCTGTCTGTCTGTTCGCGATAAACTCAAAAACTACTGAACGGATTTTCATACGGTTTTCACCAAGAGATAGGGTGATTCATGAGGAAGGTTTTGTGTAAATTGGTTGAAATATACAATATATAAAGGAGAATGTCTGTATGTGGTGGACGAGCGAGCTGGTGAGCGGGTGGTGTATGCCGAAGTTGATGAAATTTTGTCTACATTTGATTTCGAAAACTCTGTGTAAAGCCCGGGCATCGCCGGGGACTTCAGCTAGTATGAAATAAAGAATTAAAAAAATATATATATATATATTCTTTGTCGATTTCCGTTTTCAATTTTTTTGAATTAAATTCGCCTAAACCGTGTACAATGAATATTGAACATCTCAGCAGACTAAATTTGATAAATTTTAGGATGGACGGAAAGAAGGTTGGAGTTTAATTAGTCGAAATATACAGCAACATAAAGTCAATATAGGAAAGAAGAACGGACAGGAACTGTGGGATGGTTTAAGCATTGTTTATTTTTCTTTTCATAATGTATTCTAGCATAATGCTTCTTCTAGCTTCTTTAGAAAGAAATGATTGACATATTCATCAAAAGATATAAGATATAGTACCAAGTAACTTCCTAAAAATCAATATTTTTTGGCCTATTAAAATAAAAAATAAGATGCTTATCCATCTTTCTTTATAGTAATCGTGAGGTAGCTCCTTTGTCGTCGAATGATAAACTGCATTTTTCTGTTCGGATAAAGCCACCGTCAGGTAGAGGCAGGGCCGCCGCAACATGCTGTGCCTTAAAAAAATGCCGGCCCTTTTGATAATTAACCAAATAAGTAAACCTATACTTATTTCCGTTGGTTGAACAAAATTTTGAAGTGATAACTTCTTTAGCATCATTGTGATTTGCAACTCGATGAAATGAAAAATAGCAAAACTAAAAAGAAACACCTATAGGATTTAGCCTGCGAGAGAATGAGATAAAATAAATAATCGATCTCTTCTCTGTGCGGTGCTTCGTAGTCTCCCCACCCTTGTCTACAACTCAGTTTCCTGAAGGTTTCACTTCTACTGCGTGTGAACTGCACACTGCAACTGTATTTTTAAGTGAAAAATTCTTTAGCACCGTTGTAATTTGAAATTCCATGAAATGAAAAAAGAGCGACTCTAAACAGAGACAAACACATGAATCTAAAGGATTTAGCCTGCGAGAGAATGAGATATTGTAAACTATAAACGGTTTCCCCTTTGCGCAGTGCTTTGTAGCCTATCGGACTCTTTGTGAGGTGCTTCGTAGCCTCCCCACTCTTGTCTACTTTAGTTTCTGAAGGTTTCACTCCTACCGCGTGCGAACTGCACACTCTGTTTTTTTTATTCCAAGATGTGCGGAGGTTGATGCAATCCCATTAAAGTAATTATAGGTAAATATTTTTAGTTTTTTACATGAGCTCCACAAAGGAGGCCATGAGGAAAATAATTTCATTCGGGGCCTATGTCATCTTTGGGGATGCTGTGTGGTTTTTTTAGGATAGGAAGGAGAGGAGGGTTCTGAGAAAGAAAAAGGTTTAACGGATGGGCAGGAATCTGGAGTTCAGTGTATCCTGGTCATCTGCCTCCAAGGCCTAGACAAACCTTACCCCATGAACCCGGGCACCCCTGCTAAATCACCAAACGTAGCGAACCACCTGGGGTCACCTATGGCAGAGGTATTGGTTATCCAATAAAGGTTGCCGGGGCGGCGGTACCCATTCCCCTCCTCCCATATTGAATTATATTAATACACAAATAAGATAAAGTTATACAAAAAGTAACGTTTTATATAATATGTGTTCAAATTAATTACATTAAAAAATAAATAAAAATATAGAGCTATAAAAAACTATATTGGTATCTTGTGAGCTCGGCGCTCACTCTGTAGACGTCACCTCTGTTTTGTCGGAGACCGTTAGTCGCTCCCTGACTTTTTTTACATTAACTCCACACAGGAGGTTCTGAAGAAAAAAATTAGCCTCAGGGCCTATGTCATCTTTGGGGATGCTGTGTGGAGGGTATTTTTAGGAAAGGAAGGAGAGGAAATTCTGGGAAGGAAAAGAGTGGGGGTCAGTTCGTCCAGGAGTGACGAAAGTATGAATCCATCCCTCCCACTGAGGAGTCCATTTACGCAGTAGTGAACCACTTGGGGTGACCTATGGCAGAGGTGTTGGTTTTCCAATAAGTGGTTGCCGGGGCGACCATACCCGCCTCCCAAATTGCTTGACTCCAGTTACCGGTGCGCCGGCCTGACGAGGCGTTGCATCAAACCGGTGAATTCAATGAAAAACTAAATTACCATCATTACTCAATTTTAATGAAATTATTTATTTTGGTGTATATTTTGGCGTCAGATTTCAAAATGAGAAGTCAGCTTGTTCAGGTGTATCTAATTCAATAGTTGTTTCTGCACACACTATAAAATAGGACGATGGAAATATTTGAATGTAAAGTTATTTACAGGTAATTTCATGCGTATTTATTTATATTCAAGATTTGAAATAGGTTAGCGGTTCAATTTAAGCAGTATCGATTAATAAATTTACTTTATTAAAAAGCCTATTTTAGGGTGCGTCTTGAAGCCGCTTCTAAGTTGGGCAGCCTGTGTGCGCCGCACATATTGCACACACAAAAGCGACGCCCCTGGGCAGAGGCATATTTTATGTAAGTCTCTAGTCGGATGCACGAGAACACGATTCCTTCTTGTCTTTCTGAGAATCTTCCTTCTGTTCTAACCTTTTGGTGGTAGCTGACACTTGAACACAACAAGCTGTGTATTTAACTTTATCCAGTCAAACGATTTGACCGGTCTGATAGGTCGATCAGACACATTCAAATACGTAATGTTACTGCTGTCCATCAACAGGTTTCCATAAAATTTTATTGGTTTGGTTATAACAATATTATTCCTAACTACTACCTGCAACTAATTTTCGAGTGCAGTAACTGGCGTTCGGATCTAACGTATGTTTAAGCGGTTCAATGATTTGATGTTTGATTGAAAGGTTAATTTATTTTAGTTACTAATAGTTGATTGGTGCAAGTCGTTAAAAATTAATTACAAAATTATCTCTCACATCCAATTTTGTAAAGTGATAGAACCTTTGAAAGCCTGGTTCGTTGTGTTTAAATGATCGGGATGGGTCCCAGCAGAGAACGTTAATTTTGACAGACCTTCATGCTGTGCTATTCAGTATTCACAGTACATGTCGAGATTTCTTTATAAAATCTCACAATATCTTACACGAGAAGAGTTTTATTCAAATCATTTTAAATATTTATTTCCCTGCACTGTACTGGTTGACGGAAGCGCAGCTAAACGGATTCGGAGCCTTTTGTTAGGGAAACTGTATGAGCTCGGAGCCAATTGTGTTTCTAACCTTTGACAATATCTGCCCTCGAACTCTGAGAAATCCCCGTGCCATTATTGCGTCGGTGCTCTCCGAAATTTATTTTTCATTTTCAAATCAGAAATCACGAGTTTCAATGTGAGCAGAAAAAACTGGAAAAAAGGGGAAAAAATTTCAATTAATTTTTCTCGTAAAATTAAATAACGCAAAAATCTTCGTCAGATTTTTCATAAAACGGTAAGGTTTAAAAAAAATTTTCTAGAAGTTATGGTGACTTTATAGTGTAGCGGACAGATCGATGATCGAGCAGTCGAATTTTGGTAAAGTTGATAAACCTTTCTTCAGTGTTTGATCAACTAGTGAACGTGTAAATTTATTTTACGAATTTAAAATTTTGCTAAGTTATTAAATTTAACTAGAATTTTTTTTGAGATTTTGAAATAAAACAAAAAACTATAACTGCGGTTTTCTGGTATATGAGGTGTGACTTAAATAACGAGACTGAGCCGACAGATGAAGAAGACTTAGGGATACAGGAGGGTTGTATATTGTAGGTGAAAATAAGTAAATGTATATGAAATCAAAATAAAATGTTTTCCAGTGTCAAACTCATTATTTGACAGCCACACCTCGTGTACTTCAAAGAGAATACGCTGAAGACACATGTTGCAGATATAATACAGAAAGGTCACCCCAATTGGTTCGCTACGTTTGGTGACTTAGTAGGGGTTCCCGGGTTCATGAGGTGAGTTTGTCCGGGTCTTGAAGGCAGATGCGTCTGCCCACTTACTGCATGGCGGGCGGGATCGAGAGAGTCTGGTTGAGGGAGGCCTTTTAAACTTTCCAGCCGCACTCTCTCGGCCGATCGCCCTGCACCACAGTTGGAGGAATGGATTCAAACGTCCGTCACTCCTGGACACACTGACTCGGATTCCTATCCACAAAGATATATTCAGAACTTCCTATATTTTCCTTCCTTAAAAAAACCCTCCACAGAGCATCCCCTAAGATGACGTAGGCCTGGAGGGAAATTATTTTCCTCAGGGTGTCCTGTGTGGAACTAATTTTAAAAAAAATTAAATACATCATGAGTTTATTTCAAAATAAATAATATTTGCTTATTATTATTATGGTCCAGCATATTTTCAAAACGTATTTAGAAAGACAGTTTACCGTAGACGCTCCCAAATAATTTGAAAAATATTCTATAAAATAGAAAACCGCTAAACAGTTCTATTGGTCAAGGTTTGCCAACATTTTTAGGTAAATCTTACTTTTTATGAAAAATAAAGTGACGATAAAATTTATAGTATACTTTAATCTAATTTAATATACTTCAGTTCTTCTTCTTCTTTCTTATGGTGCTTTTTTTTCTTATAATGTGATTCATACAATTACAAAAAACACATCGGATAGTGATTTCAAGAACTATCTTTGCGTTCAAAGTTTTATTGTTTTCAGTTGCCTTTTTTAATAGTGTGTTCGTAAAAACAAAATCAGAAAGCGTCATTCACCTGTTTTCAAAAACAGTTCTCGTTTAGGAATAGGTTCAAAAACAGCGAATCTATTAGAAATTGAATATCAAGCGGGAATTGAATATTTGACGACACGATATTATTTTGTTCGGGCTCGAGAGACTAAAGCAAACATTTTGAAATTAAAATTTTCGAATTGAACTTTCGGGTAAATCTTGGGGAACTTAATTCCACTGCAATGATGTAACGCAGAATTATTAAAATATACTCGTTCCAATTCATTCGACAAAGTATTGTGCATTTCATAGGAAACTGCCTCTATATGCCTCGAGTTATTATTTTTGACCCTTCTATCAAGTGGATTTATCTAAAATATTCTGAATGGAGGGAATTCGCCCGATCCCAATTTCGCTTTGTTATTCTTCATTAACAATGCTCTCGGGCACTCTAGGCGAACACAATGAATAGGGATTGCCAGAAATATGAATGGAGCAGGTCTATAGCAGATCAAGTCTTCTGTTTTGTTCAACTAACACTAATATTTATGTGCTTTTCAGGGATAAAGTTTCATTATACTTATTTTATCCATCGGTGTGTTGGTGGCAATAAAATGAAAACAATTTTTTTCGTCTTTGACATTTAAAAAAGTATTTTATTCCTTATATATTATACTTATCTAATGTAACCTAACCTAATCTAACCTAACTTATTATATTCTACAACAAAACGGTGCAGTCGGAAGAACTTTCTCAATTCTTTCAGGTACCCATTTCAATCGGCTAACAAATGACTTCATATAACTAGCAGAACCAGCCACACGTTGCTGTGGCTAACAAAACCTTTATAACCAACGCCACCTGTTAAATCAAATCCACACCACGCTGCTCGCTGCCGCTTTGCCAGATATATTATGTATTTCAACCAATTTACACAAAACCTTGAAAAATTATATACCTAAAAACCTTCCTCGTGAATCACTCTATCTATTGGTGAAAACCGCATGAAAATCCTTTGCCTAGTTTAAAAGATCCAAGCGCACATACACATACAGTATAAGCGACTTCATTTTATACTTAGTAATTTTATTTTTATTTTGCAGAAACAAACAGTACATTATTACATAATGGGAAATATTTACAAAGTTATAGAATTAATACAATAATTGGTACCAATGACATGTCGCTGTTATATACTTAAATTTTTATGTGATAAATAATACATTTTACCTAAATTTAGTTAGTAACTTATTGAAGGAGAGGGGTGTGGGAGAGTGTTTGTATGTGTGTAAATGAGGGTGTGAGAGGGTGTGTGGATGTGTGTGTTATGTGTGCGAGTTCAGTGTGCTAAAAATGTTTTTCTTAAATAGAGGGAGGGAATCAAAAAATATATCTGTATTTGTGGTTTTTTTAATAGAGTTGAAACTTTGAAGGATGCGGGAAATGGGGGAGTTGGCTGCAGCGTTTGTATTATTACTGGTTGTGTAAAAAAGGTTGGCGTGGCGAGTTCTTTTAGATGGGATGTTAAAATTTATTTGGGATAGAAGTTCTGGGCAGTCTATTTCGTTATGTATAATTTTATGGAGAAATGTCATGTTAGCTACCGTTCGCCTGGATTTCAGGGATTGGAGAGTGCAGATGTAATTATTGTTGTATTTATAACCGAGATACTTAATAAATTTATTTTGTATGCGCTCTATGTTGTTGACGTATTGGGTGTATTTGGGATTCCAGACAGGCGATGCAAATTCCAGTGGACTTCTGACTAGTGAGGAGTAAAGCATTACTAGAGTATGTGGATTTCTAAATAATTTACTCAGACGTAGTATAAAACCCAACATTTTGTAAGATCTATCGGTGATTGAATCAATATGCGTTTTAAATATAAGTTTACTATCTAAATAGACTCCAAGGTCCTTACATTCATTTTTTGAGATCACGGGTTCATCGCAGAGTGAATATGAGAAGTTAATTTGATGCTTGTTTCTAGTAAAGGACATAGTGTGGCATTTAGAAACATTGAGGTCTAAATAATTAGCTGTGCAATAGTTGCAGAGCCTATCTAAGTCACTTTGTAGCTCTTTACAGTCCGATAGAGAGCGAACCGTTTTGTAAATTTTCATGTCATCTGCAAACAATAAAAATTTAGAGTATTGGAAACATGAGCCTATGTCGTTTAAGTATATATTAAAGAAGAGCGGACCAAGGTGGGAACCCTGAGGGACTCCCGAGGTTACGTTGATTATTTTAGATAAAACTCCATTTATTGAGATAACTTGACTACGATTGCTAATGTATGATTTAATCCATCTAAACAAGTCACCGTGTATTCCAAGACGAGTGAGTTTATTTAACAGAATTGAATTAATAATAATAATAAAGATAAGCAAATATAATTTATAACATGAAAATTGTAATTATGTCAGTGAAGCAGCTCTGCACTTCCGTTCACTGCAATTTATAGCTAAGATCTTAGATTGCGCAATACAATTTTTTTGCCGTTTCAAGCAATGGCGGATTTTTGGCCACATTTTCGTCAATTTTTAAACAATGTGGCCATTTTGAAGAGATATTTTAAAACATTATTTCATAAGTTCCCGCGCATTGTACTCGTATATCTCGATTAATCACAAAGATAACTTGAAACGTAACGTGAAAATCAACAAAAAAATATGATGAATTGTTAAAATTTTTTTAAACAGGCCATCCTTAGTATTTTCACTTTTGAACATGGGATGTCTCGCATTTCTTCTGATTGATTTGCTATTGATATTTCGCGAACAGAAATCACTGATCATGTGTGTTAAAAAAATGCACATTCATAATTAAATTATGCGTCTGTGATTTTCAACCGGGCTATAAACAACCCAGAAGTCAAAATAGTTAATATTTCCAAATTGGTTCTAAGCCAATTTTTAAGTAAATAATACAGAATTCATGCGTTTATAAGTTTAACGATTTTTTATAAATCCTAAGAATAAAGGATAAATGGTTAAATGCAGGTGCATGCAATGCCTCTCCGACACTGTAAGAAATTTATGTGTCTCCGTATTAAAATTCGGAGGTATGATTTTTTTTTATGAGCGCGAGAAATTCATATGAATATAAATAAAAGTTAAAGTTAAGATATCGATTTTAAATGAGGCGCTATGTAAAAATAATAATGACCTTTAGAGCCAGTTGTTTCAAAGAAATTGAATAATTCATGGATTATCGAAGTTAATTTTCAAGTTCTGTGTAAGATCTATTCAAGTTCTGTTAAAATATATTACTTTTTAGAACTTGAATAGAACTTCCACTTCCACATTTGATGAAATATTCAAATTCTGTAAAACAACCCATTGGCAAGCTCATTTGAAGATATTTAACAAGTAGAGTAATATTATATTATATTTCAAATGTATATGTAAAATTCTCTTCCTGAAACAAGCAGAACAATGACAAGAGTACAGCAGATACCTTACTGGCACACTCAAATATTAACAGTCACTCAGGTCAAGGTAAGCTTTGAAATTCTGCTGCCCGGAACCAGCTGTTCTCTTTCTGCATGGATTAGTAAGGCTATTTGATGAAGTAAGGCTATTTCGTATGTAGGTTCAGAGGGAGGATGGTGCAAGTTTTAATACTCAAAAACAATATCTTAACTTTGTACTGGCAAAATTCTTGTGTTGCGCAATCAAAGATCTTAGCTATTAATCGCAAAAAAAGGAAATATGTGTCGTTGAAATAATACATCTCCACACTTCATAGTGGCAAATAACTCGTAATTACTAAATTTACAGCATGACATGCTTAACGCTGTAATAGTTGGGGTAGGAAGACTAAAAAAATATTGTTCGCTCATTAGTTAGTTTCTCCCTCGAGGACTGAAAATGTATACTTTATACTTATAGATAAATGTTATATCCTGTGTCCATGAGCCCAAAGTAAGATAATATTTTTCACAATATTTCTGGTGAAATTTCAATACCGTTTTTTTGGTGAACGTAAACTGCGCAGCAAACAAACAAACATCAGTCTTCTTTCAAATCGGTGAAGATGACACTTATTGTGATTATGGGATATTTTTTAGTGAATATATTTTTTAAAAACATATATTAACTACGTATCATATTTTCTACGAATACCTGTGTATTCGGTAAAGCTGTGACTTAGGTTGTTTCTTTCACAGAATTTGAACAATACATCAAATTTTATAGTTAAAATTGAAGTTCTGAGAAAATTCATCATAGGCTGCTTGTTTCACATTACTTAGTTAATAATGTACTTGAATAGGACTTTCATAATACTAGAAAATTAACTCTGAATTATTGTGATGATTTGTTCAGCTTCTGTGGCACATCCCGTTCTTAGATTCTCAATTAAGTAAGAGAAACCATTTCACTTTTAAAAAATATATCAGTAGCGAGAAGGGCCATTAAGGTTTTTGACCACAAAATTATCCCCCCTCTGTCTTACCTGCAAACTTTCAGAATATGTATATTTTTTAATTTAGATTTTCATGCATTTAAAAAAATAGAACTAACTGAAATCTCCTGTGTAGGTCGCGTTTTATATCTAGTTTTTAGTAATCAGGCGTAGACAGGGTTTTCTCTAATTTTGATGGTGCAAAATTTCATCAATCTCGCTATAAAACATATATATATATATATATTTATAAATATAAATAAGTGTTTGTGGCAGGCGACTCTATTTCATTTTTATACAAATTTACAGTTTTATATATATATATATATACATATATATATATAATCAATAAAGTTGTGAAGTTTGTAAACCATTTTCACGTAGTTACATTTTTTGCCGGGTCATCATCAATCTTTTGAAATTACTGTTTTGTCATTAATTTTCCTGAATTGCACATTAAAGTATTTTTTCAGTGTGTACGTAGCGCGCGGTCCGTTTCACCACACATTTATCCATACTCCATACTGTTTGCCGACGGAATTAATCCGAAAGAGAATAAGTGTGGAGTAATTAATTCCGCAGTAACGCCACATCGTTATTTATAATCTACGAGCATTTTAAATGCTGGTGTATATTCCAGTCCCAGTGCCAGTCGCTTTATTTTATTTAGTGCCACTATTACTGCTTATGAGAAAGCCAAGCATAATAGCACCCCTTGAACCCTTTTTTATTTATTTTAAACGATGATTTATTTTCACCGGGTGCTTGAAGGCGTCACTCTTTACTTCGGTTTGTGAAATAAATTACTTTCTTGTGCTAAATAGGGATACAAATTTTGCATTTGACACCTTGGAGGTAACAAGAAATTCTTACTTTGTTGACGGGTTACTGCGTAATTAAATGACTTATTGATCGTTGACTTAATGCGATAGAAATAAGCGACATTTCACATTTTTCGCAAAGATTTTACCATGGTAGAAATATTAAAGAATTAAAACCATCATCCGAAAGCAACACACGTTTTTAATTCCCTGTCCGTGTAAGCGTCGCGTTGGCTTGTCACTTCTCCCTCTTCAACGCAAACATATTTGGAGAAATGCAATACAAACTGCAGTCAGTAGTAGGGTAGACCTGTCCAAAACCGTATACGTAAGGTAGAAGCTCTGCGTAAATTAAATAAAATTCGGTTAGCAATAATTATTTTTATTAATGAATTTACTAAGGAACAAAACTCAAAACAAACAAGTCAGAAAATCTTAGTCATAAATGTATGAAAAAAAATACAAGACCTCTAACATTTCCGATTTTGTCCCGTGGGGTGAGTAAAACCGCACACTGGACTTGTATTATGTAAAATGCAAGCCTAAAACGGCCTTGGTATTTTGTCGTAGATAAAGCCAAACCTTGATTGTTTCTGTATTTATTGATATGGCCTGTAATGTGAATTTCGGTACTCCGAAGGTTTCTGCTGCTTTTAAGTATCCCATTGCTCCTTCAACTACACTGAAAGCTGTCCTCATTTTTTCTATATCCCAGTCTTGTCTGGTTGTTTTTCTTTGGTATTTACGCAGCTTGTTTGTAATACGTGTAAATAAATTAAAAAAATCTGAAATGAAAATATTCCGGGTCAAAATTACGATTTTGATCTGGCGGATTTTACTTCACACTGTTGTGCCCCGAGAAAAAAATACAGACTTATTTTACAAGTGTAAAAAATGTATCGAATATCACCCAAAAGTTATATATAAAAAAGGTAAAATATACATATTTGTAGTATTTGACATTTCACTCACCTGCAAATTATAAAAACTTCACTATTGAATTTCCATAAAAATTACATCAGGACACCGAAGAACTTACAACATGTGGTATCTAGCCAGCGAGCAGACCATGTACCGACAAGTTTCTGCTGACTTGCGTTAAAGCTTTTTTAGAGTAACACGGTTTTACCCCGGTATACGGTTTTGTACAGATCTTCCCTACAATTTACAATATCTGATATACGATTTCAAAAATATTTACTATTTTAAAACTACGATCACCTCTCGATGCCTTCACCCAAAATATATTACATTTCATTGAATTTGAAACACGTGTTTTCTGAAATAAATCTAAGCACCTTAGTTACCAGATACATAAAAATGTCACTTATTTGGTTTAATATCAAAATACTCTAAACAATTTTGCCTGTAACAAATAATTCATACAAAAATTGTCCTTTAGCTTTTATTAACTTTAATTGTGTATGGTTAGATCAATATGGCCAGCACTTAAATCAAAACGACCCCTGCAGCGGTTTTAATGTTAACGTGGACAGGTGCATTTGCAGTGGTCAATATTTCTTCTTTTGCGTACGTCGCGTCGTTTCGAAAGGTTTGTATTATCCCTTTGCAAAATATCTACCGCTTGATCAAATGATCTCATGATAAACGATGCATGAATAATATGACAGATACGAAATCAGCAATGCTCACCAGTGCCAGTGGTTTAACGACTTCCATCCGGAGCTCGATTGCATTGATTATCTTTCGAACTAACCCGAAAGCGTCGGCCGAACTTTTTCTTAGCAATTAAAAAAAATAACATGCTATGGATGTTTCTTCGGCTAAAAAAGAAGAAGATGGAGAAATATGTAATTCGAATGTTGGAAAGAGTGCGCTAATATTTAAAATAGTAAAATTGAAGCGAAAATCGACAAATGTTTAATAAAACATGACTAATATAAAATATAGCAAAAATCTCTTGGGGGCTGTCTAAAACAGCATTTAAGAAACACGGTCAATTTTTTCATACATATATCTTGTAAAATAACTGAAACAGACGTGAAAATAATAACTTTCGGAGCATACTTCGCGATTTTTTTTATCGAGGGTATTTTATATAATTGCATTTCGGCATGGGGAATGTGTAGATATTATCTTCAAAAATAATATATGTTTCAAATGTTTAAGGGGGATATGTAAGAAATCTGTATAAATTCAGATAAATTCGACTTAACTGGACGAAATTACAGTCTGGCCAATTGACCGGTTGTTTCCCAACTGAAATAATAACAGAAGTTAAAAATTACCTTTGACAGTTGACGAATTATTCAAATTCTGTAAAACTACAGCCTTGAGATTTTTTTGTGCACTTCGCGCACAATATTAGACAAATTCTCTTGTGGCCAAGAAAAATTCGAATGCATGTAACAAGAAAAATAATATTATTTCAATGTTTAAATAAATGTTTATAAAATATGAAATTCGACTTATGTTTAATCACATTGTTTATTAGATATAAGTCAATCAACAGCTTTCATCTTTTTTACCCACAAGTATTTGAAAAGTATTTGAATGTGTAAATATCATTTAATTACTAGTATTATTATGTTGTGTGTTCACTTACATTGTGAAGCATTACGGTCTAGTTTAAAAGCTTGTCAGGAAAGGGGGTGAGCAACGCCCCTGAAGTAACCCCCACCGAGTAATAAATTACTTGAACAACAAAAACCCTACTTTACAATGAATTCATTCTAAATTACACCATTTTAAAAACAAATAGAGCTGAATTCATTAATCTCATGCCAACGATGGTCTTCATCGTTGGGAATAAAGTGAATACATTTCCATTCCGCAATAATATCAAGATTTGTATAATTTGCATCCTATCATCCATCATATCCTCCGTCTGAAGTCTGAAGTAGGAACAAATGCTCCTCGCGTTTCTCGCAAATCATGCTTTGATTGGACCTTCCCACTATTTGATAGCATCTGAAATTGCATCTCTTCGCTGTAGATGGCGAGCTTTTTTTTTATTTTTCTGCTATAACCGCGGCATTAAACAAACATCAGCAAAATTTTATATAAAAATTCTACCCACAAGTAAAAAAGTAACGTCATATTCACTTCGCTTTTCCTGCACGATAAGATTGTTTTTAAATCTTTTAACAAGGTGACCGGTTACTGGATGTTTTTTGGGGTGGATCAGGAAGGATCTTAAATGCTGTATGTACCTTTCTGTTCGCTAATGTTCCTTGTAATGGTTCCGAGAAATCCATTAAGTCTTATCCTCGTGTGTTGAATAAATCGTTAAGCAGTGTGGCACTAAGCAAAAGACGCTTACTGAAGTACACTATGTGCCGTTGCTTTTGCTGTTGTTTTTACTCAGGGGGTGGATTTTTTGTTGTTTTTTCAGGGAGGTATACTCCTGTGGACCCTTAACCCTCCAGCGCCGGACGTAAAAGTGCAGGACCTTAGTGGCAGTTGCACTCTAATAAAAGTTTAATGCATCCTCACAGTCCTGTAATCTTAGATAAACTAAAACAAATAGGTACAGCATCCTTATTAGGAGCACAGAAATAATAATAATTGGAAAGAGCAAAGGCAATATAAAAAGAAATGGGTTGTTATTGCAAACACAATAATTGGATTCATAAGATCGCGTTCAATTTACGGGGTAAACATTTTTCAATAAATAAAAACAAACCTCCCAATGTTAAATAATTATTTACGAAAAATGCTACATTATTTATAATATGTCGTATTAAGCCACCGCTACCCGAATTTCTACCGATTTCTTGCATATCTCCCACACTAGTTATTCTTGAAGATAATATTAGGTCCTTACATATGAAATTGGCGTTTTGCCGTACTGGCAACAGTGGCAACTTTGATCTCAAATATCTTCTCTTTGGTTAGGAATTCCAATTTCAAATTTATACAGCTATTTACTCATGTATTGGTGTTTCGAAAATTATAATTCATTTGTTATTTCCTTAATTGTTTTTTTTCTTTGCGTCACTTAGTTTACAAAATGGAAAACTTGAAATATCGCGTTATTCACGAGTACGAGTTCCACCGTGGCACCAGTGCTGCAGAAACGGCTCGAAGGATTAATGATGAAAACACAGTTGCGTTTTTTTTGTGTCGTTCAATACAGCGTTCTTAAATCTGGACAGACGATTACGACAGATGTCTGTTGTCAGCAACTGCAAACCATGATGGAAAAGCTAGCTGCTAAACAACCGAGGCTGGTTAATCGCCCTAGGCCACTGCTGCTTCATGACAACGCTAGACCATACACTGCACAACAGACGGCTAACAAATTAGAGGAGCTTCAATTGGAATGTCTAAGACATCCACCGTACTCTCCGGACCTTGCCCCAACAGATTACCATTTTTTTCGAAATTTGGATAACTTCTTGCAAGGGAAAAAATTCAACTCCGATGGGGCAGTCCAAACCGCCTTCAAAGATTTTATTGATTCCCGTCCGAATGGTTTTTTAGTAAAGGGATCGGTGAGCTACCTATGAGATGGCAAAAGTGCATAGATTGCAATTGTACATACTTTGATTAAATAAATATATTATATTATACTTTATGTTCCTCCCATACAAAACGCCAATTTCATATGTAAGGACCTAATATCAATAGCAATTATATGAAATTCCCTCGGCAGAAAAAAGACGCAAAGTATGCTCAAAAAATTATTATAAACATGTTTGTTTCAATTGTTTTACAATTTGTGACAAAATTCATAGTGTTTCTTTAAATGCTGTTTAAGACAACCTCTGCGAAATTTTTGTTTTATTTTAAACGAGTCGTGTTTTATTAAACATTTTCACAATTTTCGCACCGATTTTCGCTTTTAATTGCATCTCCTTTATTCGTGCTCTGAATAATCAATTTAATGTAATCCGTTCAATTGCACAAAAACTGGCTCTTCAGCACTTATACCAGTGGACTTTCCTTATCCTTGCAATCATTACCTACTTGGTCAAATCGTAAGAATCAGATTTGTGGCGTTGGAAATACCACAAGTACGGATTACAGGCGATACGGATTTCATTTTTGTCAAAGAAAGGCAAATGTTCCACGGTAACAATAACCTGAAATTATTAGAATTCGTCTTAGCACCTTCATGATTAGCGGAAAACTTTGATTGTGCTATGATGTAAGACTTAGCCAACAGAGCATAGACCAGCGACATCTGAATGGGAACCAGGAAACCCGACGATTTGAACCGCTCGCGCTCGACCAATAAACTGATCTTGTACCTTGCAAAATTTAATTGTTTACTAGCTGACCCGGAGAACTTCGTACCGCCTCAGAATCAATAACTGTTGTGTTAACTTATTAGCTGAATTAAATTATTTTTTTTATTAAGATGAAAATTACACAATGAAGTAATTATCGATGAGCAAATGTCCCTATTTTATTTGTTTAGAGATGGCGTTGTGTACGGATTTATATTTTTTTGTGATTTTCTTACTTTTCCACTTACTTACGGAAATTGCCTTTTTGATTTTCTTTATACGTGAGAGGGAAATTTATTATGATCATTCTATTTTTCCTTTGGAGGGGTGCAGACATACGTTCACCGTTTGTCTCATTTTCGACTGTTGACATTTTTGTGTAAGAAAGAGGGGCAGCTTTATATGCTTAAGAATACAAGCAAAACAAACGTTTTTGAATTATTAGAATTCACTCACTATTCAATATTACACTTATCACAATATTGCTGCAGCTCTTTCAAAGGATGAGAATTCGTTCCACACAAAATGAATGAGGAAAAGAATTTTCTACATAATTTTTTTTCGGGAATTTTTCCGATGTTTCAATAGCTATTCTGCTATTCGGGGCGGAGACAAATACAATAAATCAAAGATCATAAAAATCGGTGTAACCAATGCGACTTTGTTTTATATGTTAAGAGTGACCTAATTAACCCTGTTTAACATAGTTGCTCCAAAACATTTTTGTGATAATTAACCATCACCCCCGTATTATATTTTCAACATTGGGTTGACTTACAAAGCATAAATTTGTTAGAAGTGGCTGTAGACTGCAGGTGGTGCAACTCTGAGAGCGATCCTTCAAAGTTGCATATTATTTCGGGCGTGAGCGCATTGCGGCTTTTGCGGAATGTAGGCTTTTATGGCAGGATATATTACCCGGGATTCAGCTGTTTCTAGTCTAAATGTCCGTATCCGGTTCCGGATCTGCCGCGGAACCGGAAAAGACTTTTATTCGCGCCGATTTTTCCGAAAGTTTGGGGATTTCCGGCTAATTTATGATCATCGTTACTCAAAATGAATAGCTGTTTTGGGAACATTATTCTAGGCTCACGATTCTCGTGTATTGGAAATTGGGACCTTGCAACAGTTCCCTAATGACAGTTTACGGTGTTGCCACGGGCAGGTAATAAAAGCCAATAAAACTAACTAGCGTTCTGTAAAAGGTCGAACAAATCAACTGAATTTGTTCGAAGAGGAGGTAGGTAACGTTTGGAAACAGAAATTTTGATTCTCTTCTTGCAAATCTTAACTAAGATTATTTTTTTTACATTAATTCCGCACAGGAGGCCTTGAGGAAAATAATTTCACTCGGGCCTATGTCATCTTTGAAGATGCTGTGTGAGGGTTTTTTTGAGGAGAGGAAGCAGTGAACATGTTGGAGGGAGGAAACACAGAGGCCGGCAAATGGTTCCACAGCCGAGTCGTAGAAACGACCCTTTCTCATGTGACTAATGTCAACCGTGTACAAATGTTGGGCGCGTGTTTGGCGTGTTTCCCGGCTATGCACCGGTGCCGAGGGGATCAATTGACCAAGACTACCGAAGACCTGTTTTAACTCGATTGTTTTGCATTTCATCTGTCAGTAAATTTGTATGAGTGTTCCGTTACTGGTTCAAGATGGTGGCAGTTTCAATGGTTGAGTTAAAAATGTGAAATTGTCGTGTTTATTTAAACTTTCTTATTAGCATTGTTTCCATTTTAAGAAAAATATGTTAGATTGTACTTTCAGTTAGATATGAAAGCATAGTTTTTTCTCCATTCAAATTGTACAAACAGAAAACATAATTCGTTATTGCAATATTAAAACTAGTGCTATGCCCGGTACTCCCAAACTAGTAGTAGTTATAAATTAAAAATACTGTTTGTGCTATGTGCTCCGGCAGTGGTTCCGTGATAAAGTGCACCAACGTCCTTATATTATGGCATAAAACAGCTGCAGTTTATGAATTCCACATACCATTATGTTTACTGTGTAGTTTTATGAAATCGTTAAGATTGCGGGATAAATTGGTTGACGGAAATGACAAATTAGTTCTCAAAACAATAAAATGGAATGCATATTTTCTATAAATGACCATTTAAACACAAAAAACGGAATTTTGTTCCGAGGCGGACTGTATTTAGTTGTATTGGTATTTCATCATGATTTCTTCAACTTCACGTTTGTTGATTTCATCATCTTCATGTTTGTTGATTTCCTTATATTCATGTTTGTTGACTGTACAATGTGTTGATGTTTCTTGTTTCTTCATCAGATTTATGATTTTCTCATCTTCAAGTTTGCTGTAATTTTAATTATTGATAATTATTAGAGTTAAAGAAATATACATATTTATTTTTGGGTTATGTTAGTGTTAGGTTCTTAATATTTGAATTTCCTCATTGTAATCCTGTTAAATACAGACTCGAGTGTAGGCGAGGTTATTTATAAATAATGCGCGTATTGGCGATATGGATATTTATTATAAGTAATGGCTATAAATACGTCCTAGCTAACGTGTTGGCGGTTGGAAAAAGAGAGTGAGGAGAGGCCTGCATCTCCTTTTATATGCGGGATCACCTGTCTCGCTCTTGTATGGCCGGAAACAGGTGTGCCACCCTAAAACCTCTCTCACATCCTCCCCTACTTGAACGGGAGAATCCTGGCTACATAAGTGATACCTATAGCTACATATTTCATACAATATATTTTATATTTCATATTTCACATTTAAAATTAACACATTACATTTAAAATTAACAAAACATTTGTTTTTGTTCTTTCTGCTTCCCTTCTGTCCATTTCTGTCCATTTCGACTGCGAAGTGCTGTCACCTGGGCCGAAGCCTTCCTTGCCATGGGTTAGACCTGAAACATGGAGAAACAGAATTAGAGACACTTCTATTACGTAACATACCGGAGAGATCTAATTCGTCCGTCGACAATTCCAACGTGTCAGACGCGAATTCCTGGTTATCTTCCTCCTGCCATGAAACATGTAATTCCTTTAGCTGGTCTAAATGTCTTTTCCACACCATATTAGACTTGTTAATTTTTATGAAATATATTTTACTACCTTTTTTATCCACAATAACCCCAGGGACCCATAACCTATTACCCTGAGATCTGAAATCTCTAGTCATTACTTTCTGACCTATATTAAAACCTGATTTAACTCTACCCTTATATTGTCTTTTCTGATTGTTTTGGCTCTGAGTAACCTTTTTTATTACTTTGTTTCGTCGAGTAGAACCTGAACTACCCGTTCTATCCTCAATTTTCCTTGGAATCAGAGAGTCAAATACTGTTCTAATTTTTCTACCCATTAATAATACAGATGGCTCACATCCTGTTGTTGCGTGAACTGTATTCCTATAGTCTGCTAAAAAGTTACCTAACTTTTCTTTATAATCTGAAGGAAATCCATTATGTTTACAAATTTTTTTAAGGAAATTTTTACAAGTCTTTACTGTAGCTTCAGCTTGCCCGTTGCTACTAGGGTGATTGACTGGACTAGTGATATGTTCTATCCCATTTTTCTTACAAAAATTTTCAAAATCCTCAGAACAAAAACACGTACCATTATCACTAACTAAAGTTGCAGGAAAACCAAATTGCGAAAATAATCTATGAAGTATTTCGATATTTTCTTTTGAAGACAGACTGTTTACTTCCAGACACTCAATCCACTTTGAAGAAGAGTCTACCACCACTAAAAAATTTTTGTTATACAAACTACCATGATCAATATGTACCCTGAACCATACTTCAGGTTCATATGGCCACACTGCTAAAGAACTCTTTTGTGATTCTGGTTTAATTTCTAAACAATCTCTACAATTTTCCGTTATTTTCTCCAAATCTTGATTAATTTTTGGCCACCAGACAAAGCTTTTTGCAATACCTTTAGTCTTAAAAACCCCTAAATGAGATCTATGTAACATCTTTAAAACCTCTTGTCTTAAAGACTCAGGTACAACAACCCTATGTTGATATAAAACACACCCATTTATCAAAGACAATTCTAACCTTTTTTCCCAAAAAATTCTAATAAAGTTACCACTTTGTGCCTTTTTTACTGATGCTGGCCAACCTTCGATAAGAAAATTTTTCACTTGACCTAACACATCATCCTTTTCGGTTTCGCTTTTTATCACGTCTAAAGACAAATTAAACCCATTATTCTCGAAATAATTAATGTAATCAGACTCTATCTCATCTTCACAGCTAACCTTTTCAATCGGACACCTGCTCAGAAAGTCTGAACAATTATTTTTCGATTTTACATATTCAATTTTAAAATTAAACGAACCTAACATAATAGCATATCTCTGTAACCTTGACGCGGCAATCTTAGGTACTTCTTTATTTTCACCTAAAATTCTCACTAACGGCTGATTATCCACAGCTAAAATAAATTCTCTGCCGTACAAATATTGATAAAACTTTTTAATTCCAAAAATAATTGCTGTTGCTTCAATATCTAGAATAGAATAATTCTTTTCCGCTTTAGTTAAAGTTCTGCTTGCGAACCCGATCGGTCTTTCTACGCCATTTTGAAACCTATGAAGTAATGTTGCTGCTACCCCATTAAAACTACCATCTGTGACAAGTTTCACAGGTATATTTTCGTCAAAATGCGTTAAAATCCTATCCGAAGTTAATATTCTTTTAATTATCGCAAAACTATTTTCTTGTTCCGTACCCCATTGAAACTTAACATCTTTTTTAAGTAATTCGTATAATGGTGACAATATATTTGCCATATTTGGAATAAAATTACGATAATAACTAATCATACCTAATAAACTTCTTAAATTATTTAAATCACTAGGTGCTGGTGCATTTAAAATGGCTTCTTTATTCCGTTCACACGGTTGAATCCCTTGTTCACTTATTTTATAACCTAAAAACTCAATAACTTTTAAATTGAATTCACACTTGTCACTATTCACTGTTAGATTACAATGTTTCAACCTTTCTAACACGACACATACGTTTTTCTCTAAATCGTCTTCGTCTTCCCCTATCACGATAATATCATCCAAATAAAACGTCATGTTCTGTAATCCTGACAAACAATTTGCCATTGCCTTTGCAAATATAGCTGGCGCGGGAGATAACCCGTACACTAACCGCTTATACTGAAACAATCCTAAATGGGTATTGATTGTTGTAAAACGCCTACACTCCTTTTTTAAAACAAATTGACTATACGCCGATTTAAGATCGATTTTTGCAAAAACTTTCCCACCATTTACTTTCGTTAATAGCTCCTCTATCCTAGGTAATGGATATTTGTCAACTAATAACTGATTATTCACTGTCGATTTATAATCACCACATAATCTAATACTACCGTTTTTCTTAATTACTGGAACAATTGGACTTGCAAACTCACTAAACTGGACTTGTTCTATAATACCGTCTGACAGTAAACTATCTAACTCCCTTTCGACTTTTTCTTTCAAAGCGAACGGCATAACTCTGTGATTACGAAATATCGGAATAGCGGTCTCTTTTAAAGTTAAATTCACTTCGTACTTATTAAATTTTCCTAGTTTATCCGTAAAAACTTCCGGGAATTTTTTTACTAATCGCTGCTTCAAAGTATTCTGTTTTATACTGTTTACGATTCCGTTAATCCCGACGTTAAAAAGATTCATAAAATCACGCCCCACTATCGATAACGAAGCACTTGTGACAACAACAAATTTCAAATTGTGACACTGACCGTTAAATTCCACTTGTGGCGTAATTGTACCTACCACTTCCACGAGCGTATTGTCAAAACCCCGTAGACTAATGTCTTCGTGCACTAGCTTGATTCTACTGAATTTACTGAAATAACACTCCTTGGAAATTACGCAACAAGATGCTCCAGAATCTACCATGAATTTACTCTTGATCCCGTCTAGTGAAACTTCAATAAAAAATGGTTCGACACTATTAACTTCACCCAACTTTGTGTCCGACAACAAAGTATTCACACTCTTACGTGTTGAGGAACGCTTGCACTGTTTTGCGAGATGACCCTTCGTACTGCAAATTTTACATAAATAATTTTTATATCTACATTCCGTCGCGATGTGATTATTGTGACCACAAACGGTACAATTTTGTTTCACAGCGTTCGCTGGCGACTGTGACCGTGCCCTGTTGCTATGCCCGAAACGCTTCACGTCTCTGTCTTTCACACGCGAATTATTAAAAGAGAGTCGACCGGCCTTGAGCTGTACATTAGCGTAAACCGTATTATCAACTCGGGACTGCGCTTGAGTTGAAGCTACGAGGTCAATGCACTCGGCGACTTGTAAACATTTTTCGAACGAGTATAATTCACCCTCGAGAAATAATTTTTCCCTTACCTTTCCTGGTTTACAACCCAAAACAAAGAAATCCCTTAAATTTACTGATAAACTATTCCCAAATTTGCAATTAGTAGAAAGAGACTTTAACCGCACTGCAAACTCACGGATTGATTCGTCATTTCTTTGTTTAGCACTGTAAAACTTAGATCTCTCTTCAAAAAAACATTTCGTTGAACAACAATACTCATCAAGTTTAGATATCAAATCTTCTAACTTAATATCTGTTACCTTTTTAGGAATGCACAAATTAACCAATAAGGAAAAACAATCATCTTTCAATGCATTCAGGAAAATAGCCCTTTTTTTATCATCCGATGCAAACTTTTCATCATTCACGAGGAGAAATTGTCCGAGGCGGACCTTGAAGTTCTCCCAGTTCCCGTCACGCAAACTGAAGGACTCCAATCCTCGAGACTCCATGTTCCCAATGCCCAGAAGGTACCCAAATAGAGAGAAAGAAAACAGAAAAAACAAAAACTTCCCAATGAGGCTTCTTCTTCTGCCGTCTGCTCCCTGGACCCTGCTCCGGAAACTGCTCCTTGACCCTGTGAATTGATGGCTCCTTCCAGACCCGTCACACAGTAACACCGATGGCTACCCCAGATCACTCCTGCGACCTGGATCTCCGATCCTTGACCCTCAGAGATGTCGATTGACGCTGGACCTCCCGTGCTTCCCCCTTCCGAAAAGCTGGCTGGCTCCAGTGTCTTCTTGCACTTCACTCCTTGCAGTGAAGTGTTGGAATAATTTCGGTCCGGCCTTTCTTACCGACCCGAAATAATAATGTTACCGCGTATTTTTGCCAAATTTTTGTGCCAAATTTTTTTGCGCGTCGATTCTTTACGCGATCTGCCGTATTGTCAGAATCGTGTACCGTAGGCTGCGCCACTGTTAAATACAGACTCGAGTGTAGGCGAGGTTATTTATAAATAATGCGCGTATTGGCGATATGGATATTTATTATAAGTAATGGCTATAAATACGTCCTAGCTAACGTGTTGGCGGTTGGAAAAAGAGAGTGAGGAGAGGCCTGCATCTCCTTTTATATGCGGGATCACCTGTCTCGCTCTTGTATGGCCGGAAACAGGTGTGCCACCCTAAAACCTCTCTCACAAATCCATTCTAAGCCTAATCAACAATGCTAATGTGAAACTCGTGCATTTTATTATACGTGATCTTTTTAAAACCAGTAATTAACAATTCTGTTTTTGTCCAGCATTTTAACCTTAACGGGATTTATTAATAATTTGTTGTTGTTGGGTTTTTTGTTTAATTTATTATTACGAGTATATATACAATGGGAGTATTAACGATTTTTTTTTCACAAATTCTTGATCTAGTTTGTTTATTCAATGCTTTGTAAACTTATTTCTAATTAAACTTTTAATTATTTTATTTTATTTTATTTTTTTTTTTTTTACTTTATTTGGGAAACAAACAGTTGTACATATTTTATTAAATAATTACATTTGACAAATTTGCATGAACCAGTGAAGTTTCCACATTTGAGAATATAGAATTTAAAGAAAAAACAAAAAACTCATTAATATAAGAAGTTATACATACATAATACCTAACTAGATTACAGAAAATCAGATGAAACCAACATAATAAAATCAGATGAAACCAACATAATAAGAAAAAAACAATAAAATAAGGCACACAGCAGGATTTACGATCAACAATCTGTTTTGATCTTCTCCGTTACATATTTTGTGAATTGAACTGAGGACAAATGGAAAATATCAGCGTCTGAAAGGATATTGTTATATTTTGTGCACGCCCTTTTCAGAAATGTATGTTGTGAGTAGTTAGTTTTTGATTGTGGGATGTGGAATAGTTTGTTTGTTCTTGTATTACGTACTGGACAGTGGAAATGGATGTTTTCCAGAAGATAGTTGCTGTCAACAGCGTTGTTGATGATTTTGTATAAAAATTTCTGGTCGGATATATTTCTTCTCTCTTCTAGTGATGTAATTTTATGGAATGCTAAGGAATCTTTTACATGTTCTGATATTCGGAACGATTTAAAGTCTAAGTATTTCAAAAAAATTTTTTGGATTCTTTCTAACCTTTCAATATTGACTTTGTATTGGGGATTCCAAATCACTGATCCAAATTCTAGTATGGAGCGAACAAAATAAAAATATAATATCTTGATTACATGTGGTGATCTGAATGGTTTAGTCACTCTTACAATGAATCCTAGGAGTTTGTAGGCCCTGTCACAAATGGAATTTATGTGTGATCGGAAAGACATTCCGGAGTCCATTATTATTCCTAAGTCCCTTACTTCACTACACCTTTTTAATTCAACTCCGTTTATTTTATATGGGAATGTTAGGGGGTTAGTGCTTTTGGTGAAAGATATTGTATTACATTTTTCTAGATTAAGGTACAGTTGGTTGTTCGCGCAATATAGTTCAAGCCTATTGATATCCTCTTGCAATTCTAGGCTGTCATTAATATTAATTACTTTTTTGTAAATTTTAATGTCATCAGCAAAAATTTGGAATTTAGAGTTTTTGAAGCAAGAGTCTATATCATTTATATACAAAATAAAAAGGAGAGGTCCGAGGTGTGATCCTTGTGGAATTCCTGAGGGTATATTATAGAAACGTGAAGAGAAACCCTTAGCTCTAACTGCTTGACTCCTGTTAGTGACGTACGATTTGATCCATCTTAGAAGGTCCCCACTGATCCCGATTTTTAATAGCTTCTTCAGAAGCAGTTTGATGTTAATTTTATCAAAGGCTTTTGAAAAATCCGTGTATATAGAATCAATCTGAGTTTTACTACCCATAGAATTAAATATGAAATCTGTGTATTCCAGCAGGTTTGTCTCGACTGACCGTTTTCTAAAAAAGCCGTTCTGATTTTTTGATATGGTAGTTTGTACTGCTGGAAAAAGTTGGTCAAGAACCATGTTTTCCATAATCTTGCTGATAATTGGGAGTTTGGAGATGGGCCTGTAGTTAGTGATGTTATTTTTGTCCCTGCTTTTATGGATTGGTGTAATGAGTGCTTGTTTCCAGACGTTGGGGAAGTTGCCTTCCTCAAATGACATTTAGAACAGCATGGAGATAGGATAAGCCAATTGGTCCCGGCATTTTACATAAAAAATGGATGGAATTAAATCAGATCCCGCGCTTTTGTTCGGATCGAGTTTTTTTTAGATAATTAAGTACATGCGATTGATTAAAGTTAATTGTGTGAATATGAAGATAAGAGTTGTCGACATTGTTATCAGAGTTTATAGGATCGAGGCTGGGGTTGGGATTCTCTACAAAAACCGATCTAAAATAATCACTAAAATTGTCACAAATGGATTGTCCATCAGTGCAGGAGATATCGCCAAGATACATTTGATTTGGTAGATCAGAAGACAATTGCTTTGATTTTACGAACAACCAGAAGCGTTTACTACACTTTTTTATTGATTCTTCTGCCGTCCTAATGTAGTTATCATAACATTCAAGTGAGATCTTCTTTTGACGATTTCTCAGCACTGAAAAGGATTGATAGTTAGCTAGATTTTTGTATTTTTTCCATTTTTTGTGATATTTTAGTTTCTCTTTTACAATTTTAATAAGTGGGGAAGTATACCATGGGGGAAACCTTTCCAAATTAACATAAATTTTTTTTTCGGGAATATGTTTACGTATGAGGTCATTTATGATATTATAAAAGTTTAATACGGCCCCTTCAGTATCCTTATTTTGAAATTCGTGTTCCCAATTTATTATGGATAATTCGTTTATGATTTGTCCGTAATCACCTCGGTGAAACATTTTGACTGTCCTTGACGAAACGAGGGGAGACGGTTTAGTAACAGGGGATAACTCTATGTCTAATGCTCTGTGGTGTGTATCTTCAGGCGTCAGAGGCTGGGTACTGTGAGTTATGCTACATTCTGAAATATTTGTCATGATTAAGTCAAGAGTTCGTTTATTTGTATTGATCACAGAATTAAATTGCTGTAATTGCGTGAATGAAAGGAAGTCAACCAACGCACAACTAGCACTATCTTCTGGAAAATTTGATTCTAAATAGTTTTGCCCTTCTGTTACCTTCCAATTTAGTTTGGGTATGTTATAGTCTCCAGCTAATAAAAACAATCCTTCCGGGTGATTTGTGTGCAGGTCCGATGTATTGTTTAAGTGATGAATTAGATTATGAATGTAGTTGGTGTTTTGTGGATGGTACGAGCAGCATATATATAATTTTTGGAGTTTATTATTGTTACCTAGTATTGGCACCGATATCCAAATGTCCTCAGTACACGTAGACCACGGTAGTTTCTGAGCATAAAGAGATTTGGAGGTTGCGATTAATACCCCCCCTCCCTGCTGCTGTCCAGATACTAAGTAGTCACGATCCTTTCTAAACACATCGTACCTGCTGTCAAACAATTCGCTATCATCAATTGAATCATTAAGCCAAGTTTCGCATAAAAGGTAAATGTCAAAATTGTTTAAAAGAACCTGATTTAAGAAATTATGTGTTTTTGTGCGAAGACCTCGCACATTTTGGAAATATATGTTAAGCATTTTTTAATATTTTGTGAATAAAATTTGTTGAAAAATATTTTAGAAATATAATTTAATTATGCTGTGATTGGGGACATTTTTGAACGTCAGGTTCTGTTTGTTTTTGGTAAGTTGCATTGTTTATGGTTTCGATAGGCATTAGTTTTGACAGATTAAGAGGTACATTATAATATTCATGTACCGATTAATAATAAACGTTAACTCAATTTAATACTTCGACTGCTTGGCTTAACGAACTATATGTCAATAAAGATCACCAAAGTTGTATAATTATGTAGGGTTGCATTTGAGTACATTAAATGATATCAGTAAAAAAATATTATTTTAGCTTGTAAAATAAATTAGAAATTATCATTGATTAGTGACAGCTAAAACCGTGTCGGAGAAAACGCTAAAATGATTATTTAAAGTATGAAACCACCTATTTAACCTTCCATAAATCTTCCTGTCACTCATCCGTAACGTTATCTAATATCTGCCGCCGCATGATGTGACCAAAACATTGGAATCGGTAGACCACCACGTTAGTTTTAAAATTATTATTAATATTTATTTTCAGTGAATTTGAGGAAACTCCCACAGATCGACATTGTATTCAAAAGCTTTAATTTTTGTCTGTATTTAATAATAATAATAATAATAATAATTTTTATTTTAGTAATTTGTACATTGAAGTTTACAAATTTCTAATTGATTAAAATATTTCATATTCACTATATTTTTTCAAGTTTTATGTAGCTCCTACAATACATCTTGAACTTTCCAATTGGTGTGGACTTTAAAGTTTCTGGTAGTGTGTTATACAACTTCATTCCCTTGTACAGTAGACTGTTCTGCGTATTGGCTTTGTCCTTTTTTTGTAGCCTAATTTCCTTGCACGTCCTTGTGTTATATCTGTGAATGTCTTTATTGTATACAATTTTATTTGAGAAGTATTTTGGTAACGTGTTGTTCAATATTTTGTGGATAAATACCATCGTGTTCAAGGTCAGCATCTGTTTCACGGTCAACCAATTTAGTTCCTTTAACATTTTAATTATTTTTGAAAATCTGTTTCGTCGGAGAATTATTCTCATAGCCCTGTTTTGGAGAATTTGTAACTTATTTTGTTCTCTTTCGTTACATAGGAAAAGTATACTTGAGCAGTAGTTGAAGTGTGGAGCAATAATTGAATTGTATATGGTGATTGCAGTTTTTCTAGAAATTTTTGGCCGAATTCTTCCAAAAAAAGATATCTTTTTGCCAATTTTCTTTTGGGTGTATTCAGCATGTCTATTGAAGTTTAGTTTGGAATCTAATATAACTCCTAAGTATTTCATTTCAGTAACATTTTCAATAATTTCACCATCAATTTTAATTTTGCTTTCACTGGATGTCTTCTTGTATCCGATCACCATACATTTTGTTTTTTTTTGTATTTAATTTAAGCTTATTTATTTTTAGCCATCTTGATACATCATTTAGTTCATTATTTAAAATGTGTATTAGTTCTTCATAGTTATCTCCAATTAAGTATATTAGTGTATCATCGGCAAAAAGTCGTACTTTGCATTTTGAAAATATTTTCACCATGTCATTAATATAGAGTATGAACAATAGAGGTCCAAGGACCGATCCCTGTGGTACTCCTAACTTATTTTCCATTGGTTTTGAAAATTGATTATTTATTTTTGTTACCTGCTTTCTGTCTCTCAAATACTCTTGTATTAATTTAATGGCTACAGATGAGAAACCAATTTCTTTAAGCTTTCTTATTAGTATGTCTCGGTCTATAGTTTCGAATGCCCTTTGAAAATCCAAAAATATTGCTAAGATAAATTTATTATTATTCATTCCTTCCTTCCATTCTTCGACAATTACGTTTAATGCTGTTTCACATGAGTTATTAGATCTGAACCCTGATTGCTCTTGGTATAAAATATCGTGTTTATCTAGATATTGCAAAATTTGTTCTTTTATTATAACTTCAAGAATCTGCTCATATTTTGGTAAGGTGTTGATTGGTCGAAATTCTTCACATTTTCTGGTATTTTTTACCTTTGGAACCGGTATAATGGTAGATATTTTCCATGACTGTGGAAATTTTCCTTCTTTAATCGTCTCATTGATAATATTTAATAGAGTAGATCCAATTACTGGAAAAGCATCTCTTTTTTTACTAATAGTTAATCCATCTGAACTATTCTTTGATTTTATTTTGTTTAAAATGTTAAATAAATATTCTGCATTTATTTTTCTGAAGACCAATGATTCTTTGTTTGGGTCGATATTATCATTTGTGGGGTTAACAGCAATGTTGGGTATTAATTTGTTAATTTGAATGATACTTTCAATAAAATATTTATTAAAGTTATTAGCCATGTTTTCTTCGTTTATCTCTTTTGGAAAGTTTACAATTTTTATGTCGTCTTTGTTTTCGCCATGTACTAATTCTTTTATGCTTTTCCAAATTTTTTTGGGATCCCCTTCTTCTGAGTTTATTTTATTTTTTATGTACTCATTATGCGTTCTTTTTATGTCTTTGGAGTATTTGTTTCTCGCTTTTTTGTAGATATCCCAATCCGTAATACTATTAGTAAGGCATGCTCTTTTGTAAAATGCATCTCTATCGTGCTGCATCGTACGTAGTTCGCTTGTGTACCATTTATTATTGTTTCTTTTATGTATCTTCTGTTCTGGAACAACTTCATCAATAGATTTTTTTAAGTTTAATATCATCTGGTCAGCTTTTTGGTTATATTCCATTTGATTTATTCCATTCCAATTAATAGTCTCTAAGGATTGAATGAAAATTTCCTTATTGTATTTTTTGTAATTTTTAAATGTTGTTATTTGTGTTTCCTTACTGGAGTTGCATTTTTCTCTGTCATTTATTAGAATTTGAATGATGTTATGGTCGGTAATTTTAGACTACAATATACCCTAAAATATATTCAGAATCTTAACGCCGTAAGTAAAGAAGCCGTGTATACAAATTGCGACTCGCGAACCGTGCATTGGACGGAACTACTGTCGAATTTGCCCTATCAAAGAAAAGAAGAAAAAGATAAATAATGTGGGAATCTTAACGACGTAAGTGAAGAAAGCGTGTAAACAAATATACGCCGCGGCACGGTGTATTGGACCAACGTACGGTCGAATTCACTCTAGCAGGCCTGGAGGTACGGCCTTTCCGCCACATTCATTTTAATTAATTCTGAATAACGTGTTATAAATATTTAAAATGTTAATTTAATTTAAGTTATTAATTCATCGTCTAGAAAAATAAATCTGGTGGTTACCGCTAACTAAATAGTTGAAAAACGGGTTTTAAAATTTTAATATCGTTTTACGTAAAATATGTTAATGGTAAGGTACTGTTTTAATTAATCTAAAAAATAAATAATCTGCATCCCCTGTGCGCATGGAAATGAAAAAGTTATTTTAGTTACGAATTCGCCGGAAATTATTAAAATGTATGTTTTGAGCAAAAAAAAATTATAAGGATTGTGTACCACCTTAATTCTTACCAACATGGTTTGATTTATTTTCCTAAACTAAAATGTTTTTAAAAAAATTATACAGGTAACGTTAAAATTGTAAAATCCACTCAGGTATCCCTATTTTAATGTTTAAAAAAGGTTGACCAAAACACATTTTTCATTTGCATGAATTAAACACAAATAATTAGTAAAATTGGCATGTTGTTAGCGGAAGAGTCCGTGACGTCATACCCGCACATTGCAGGCCATATGCACTGACCAAGATAAGGCTTTGATTGCAAACCGCTGCTGGCCGTTAGGCAATATATCCAGCGAAGCCTTCCATCCACTTCCGCTCCTGCTTCGCCATGTGCTCCCTCTCTCCACTCACCCTATTCTCCCTGCTTCTGTACCCTCTGCTGGCTGTGATTGAAACCCGAATACTGAATGACTAATGAAACTTGTATGTAATAAATGTAATAATAATAAATAAATAAATAAATAAACGTTGTTCTTATTAATTATTGTCAGGGATGGGTTTTAATATAATTTTTTCCACTGCGATGTTTTATTGGATTTTACAATGGAAAATAAGTATACCTGCATCAGACGTATTTATGGTATTTTGATTATAATAATTAGATTCTTACTTCCTCATCGTGGTGAAGTAGAGTTGGTGGAGGTCTTAATGAAATACTAAGGTTTTTCAGCCAGCAGTTGTCATCGGGAGTCACTTCAATCAGCACATGTAAGCCTCTGGTAAACGGAGTTGATGGACGTACTTCTACTGTGTGTTATATTTATCCACATTCACAATTACAATTCAGAAACAAAAGTCCTATTTGTGTATTCAATTTTACTTAGCGACTGTGACTACCATATACCGAATGCTATTCTTTGATAGGTTTTCTCCACCGCTACGTATGAAATAATGATATTTTAGATTAGCTTTACTAGTTTGTAAGTAACCGCAGTTGCATCGGTGAAAGGCTTTTTTTCTTGATCACTTCGCTATCTTCAAACTCAGTGATGCTAGAGCATTTCTATAATAAGCTCTGAGTATAAAACTGTGCGGATAAATCATACCATGAATAAGTCCGGGGCTCTCTGATTGAAGTATTTGTGAATTTTGATTGGAGGGAAAATTTCAAAGTTTAATTAAGTCGAAAAATTCAGACCCTTAACACACGTTGTAATTTTGTGAGTAAATGAGATAACATTTATTTATTATTAATTGATTCATTGAATCGCATTATATGCCGATAACAACAATTATTTTTGTGCAAAAACCCATAAAACTGATTAATGTTTTGTCAACCATATACGAAATCAATTTCACAAAATTAATTTAATTTCTTTCGTACAAAGTTCCAGCACATTAGATCTACAATTAATCACGTTTTAAAATAATAATAATAATTATACAATATTTCTGTTTTTAGTGCTAGTTATGATATTCCTCTTCATGACGTGATAATAATTAATATAGCCAGACGTTGATTAATCCTACTTGTCAGCAACTGTTTCCAGCAAACGGAACAGAACTTTAACAGACCGATAATATTATATTATATGTTATACTACTCTGCACCTACATTGTTATCTGTATTTATATGTATACCACTGTATTATTAATTACTAGTCTTTTGTTATTATTTCCAGTGAAAATCATGCAAATAAAATATTTTAAAATGTTAGCATGTCAACAAAAAAAATCAAAACCAAGTTTTTTTCATCCCTGAATTGCTCAGTGTTTTGAGCAATACGTATTTCTTTTAATAGCATAAAAGTCCTAACTCCCTGGCCCTAGGATTTTGTGATATTGAGACCTAGATAATTCTGATGATGCTAATAATATTGAGAGCGATTGCTCAAGCAAAAAGCTCTGGGATGGTTGGAAAAAACAATACAAGAGTTTGTAATTTGGAGAGGAATGAGAGAAAAGAACGAAAATGAATGTTTTTCAGTGGATACTCCATGGTGTATGGATTTTGTTCCACAAAGAACTCAATTTTTGTACTAAGATCTGTAAAAGTGTATGTTAATTCTATCGCGTATGTTGTTGCTACGCTATGATTATTTGATGATATATGATTATTTAATTTGTGGTTGTAACTAATCTGTGGAACTAATCTCCTGCTGACAAGCTACTTGTAGTAGCTTAGCGGGTAATAAATTCCAAGTGTATGAATTTTTATACAATAATAAAAAAAATAAATAAATTGTGCAATGTATCCTATTGTGTTGCCAAAATGTTTGTGTTACAGAAATAGAAAGATACAATATTATCTCCCTTTAAGCCTCTCTTCCTCCAACACATCTAAGTGACGTAATCATACATAATCTCACATCGAATAGCTCTCAGAACAAGATAATATTCGCTGATTAAACAGGCTCCGGGCTGAAGACTGGCAGACTATAGTACAGCTACAGCACGGAGGCTGTATTGCCACGAGCTACGAGCTGCGAAGCTACAGGGATGCCTGCTACAGTCGGGGAAGTTACAAACCACCAATGCGCACTGTCAATACCTCACCCTCTACACACATCCCATACTGTAAGTGTCATATTAATTATAAGTTGAAGGTAGGCAAGATTAATATGTCAACAGGGCTTGTTTAAACAAGAATATTATGAGCGAATGTATGATGCAAGCGTACTGAGGATATTAGCAAGCTTCGTTCAGAAGAATGTTTGTAAACCATGATGGAAGGAGCAACACATCGATAAATGCCTTTTAGAATTATTGTGGAGCATTTTCTATACATACGTATGTTGTGATATACATATAAATGAACAATATTGAAATAAAATATTTTTTGCTTTAAATATCAACACAAGGCAGTTCCATTTTATCGTATCGTTAGTGTTTGTCGCAATGTTGGCGATTTTTGCCATAACGTCAACTTTTATTGAGCTTCAAAATTTTATTTAATAAAAACGGTACAAAGAAAAGCTTATCTTTCTGATTGGTAAATAACTGTAAAATTCTAGAAAACGAAAATCGATTTCCAACTATGAATGTGCTTTTCTCAAAACTGTTGTTTTGACCTTAAGACATTTAGAACTGGGGTGACGATTAGACTCGACAGATTACATACAAAATTGAAGTTGGGAGAGATCATACATCTAGTCCATACATTCCATAATGTATTACCTTCCTGAAGCTAACTTGAATGAAAGCTCATACAACAAAGAAACTCGATTAAATTATTCACACTCGTTAGACGGTGGATTAATCAATATTCCAAGACTTAAGACTGATTATATGAGATATATCTACGATCTTTGACCAAACCTGTAATACTCACATAAATACTTTGCTTGATAATAGGTTGGTCGGTGCACCAACGAGAAATCAATTAATTTTATGGTGTGTGTGCACTTTACTTTTAATTTAAATTGATAATTCGGTGAAGTGAACAACGTGTTGAACACGAAAATTGATTAAAAACCTAATACTCTCATCCCGATTTCCGATAGGTCGGGTTTAATAATAATTTGTGGTGCATATAATACGTGACCGTATAAATATCAATAATAAGATTGAAATGCATTCATTCTAACAGCCTATTCAAACCGGTACAAATGAGTACATTAAAATGTAAATCCATTTAAAATAGAGTTCTCATGTTGATGGTATTTGCTATGTTAACAATGTTCGAGTTAAGCTACATATATACACAGTCAACAATACACCAATGTAGATAGGATAAAGATTATCGAGTGCAGATGATGACATTCTATAGTCAGTTAAACGAGTAAACAAAGATAGTATTGAAATGCAATCTATAACTATAGGGGGGGGTTTTCGTGAGTGCTACAATTCATCAAGTCTTCCACCTTCATTGGCGCTGGAATTTGAAACAAAGTACTTTCCCGCAAATATCTCTTGAGAAGAGTAAAAATTCAATTAAGATTACCAAAAGAAATATCGAAATTATAGATCATTTTTACAACTTATACGGGACGGAATATGCCAATAGAAAATGTAATCAATCCGGTATAATTCTATTGCAACGAAATGTGTATTTATAACGTTTCCCAGTTATACCTAATTGGTTTTCCTGTCATTTTTGCAATATTTGAAGTTCACATTTAGAACTTAAATATTTTGGTTGAGTTTATTTACATTTTCGTTAGACCCAAGTCGAAACACAATAATTGCGAACGAATAGTGAGGAAAAACACTTATCGTTTAGTTTTGCATTCCTTTCCTCCTATTGTAAGAATTTATCATTATATAGGATATATAGACAGATTCAGGAATAACCAAGTAGAACCGTGTGACTTAGGTTTTGAAGAAAATTAATTGAAATATTTTGCCATTCAAACAACTTAAAATTACTGTATGGGTCTGAGGGCCTACTTCCAATTAAAGGGCTTCTCTGGTACATTATAATTATGGATAATTCGGGAGAAAGCAGGTATAAAAATTTATTGGTGCACAGTCACACAACAAGATTTACTGAAAACAAAGGCCTAAAAATACCACGAATATCAAATAAGTATGGTAGCAGAACGCTAGAATATATGATACCCTTGATTTACAATATATTACATCAAAACATTAATTTTAAAAATAATGAGGAACCCTGCCATAAACTGACAAAAAAGTGGTTAATAAATGAACAACATATTTATCTATAGTAAATCTTATATTATGTATTAATATTGTAACCTAGACTAATGTGTGTTATGTAATAATATTTAATGGTAGAACCTACAGACAAGCTGATCTGTCACAGCTTTGTGGGACTACCCATACCTTATATTGTATCATATGTTATCATATTAAATTAAATAAATAAAAAAAAAAAAAAAATAAAAATAAAAAAATAAAAAAAGGAATAACCTGCATGCCTTTTATTAGTGATTCAACTTGTAATGTATTTCATATTTCACAAATGGTTCCACGGTTCAAATGATTTTATAAAAAAAATTCAAATTGGCTTTATTTTAAATGTTTCTAGTGACCTTCATAATATCAATGCAATCAACACATTTTTATTATATCATTAGTAGGGAGTCGAAATCGAGTAAATCGAGTTCAATTTAATTCACGGTTTGGTCTCCAAATTATCAAGTTCTTTCACACGATTGAAAGAATAAATAAAATATCAAGTTATATAAATTTTATTCCTGGAGAATGCTTTAACTGCGGTTACCCACTTTATTAATTAAATTTATTGAAATTTTAAGTTATTCACAATTATTATTAAGAGTTATTCACACATGCAATCTTCATAAATTAAATTTAATTTCGGTAATAATTTAATTTATTTTCATATTCCTGATGGAGGACAATTATAAGACATATTATTATTATTCAACGTCGCAATATTATTTGCCATCTCACGTAATAGTTTAGTTTTACAGAACTCTATCCTATGTAGGCGGAATTCTGTCCTGATGTATGGCAGTGAGGCCTGGAACTGGCAGAGGAAGGATAAAAGCACTGAAAGCTGGTGAAATGAAATCCCTGAGGCGTATGTGTGATTAAACCATGTACGATCGTGTGAGAAATGTGGAGATCCGCGAAGAATGCAAGGTTGATGTAAGCGTAATGAGTAAGATTAAGAAAGGGACGCTCAGATGGTTTGGGCATGTAGAGCGAATGAGCGATGAAAGGAGTGTAAGGAGAATATATGACGCAAATGTGAATGGTAGAACAAGTCGGGGACGTCCGAGGAAGACATGGCGCGACCAAGTGAATCAGATACTTGGGTCGGGCCATGTGAAGAGTCGGAATAATGAAAGAGCATGTTGTATGAGACGATGTATAAATGTGAACGAGGCAAGGAGTGCGTGCCAAGATCGAGTTGTTTGGCGGTGCGTCCTCTCTGCCTACCCCTGCGGGGAAACGGTGTGATGGTGAGTTAGTTAGTTAGTTAGGTATTAGGTAATCAGACAAAACATCAAGAACAGTGACATATCAGAACACTTGATAAAAGTGATACCTACTAAGTCATATAAAGTTATGAAAAATAGGTTAGGGTAGATTAGGCAAATTTTTAATTACTATTAATCACTTTACACATCACTGTTCAAAACTTCTCTGATTTGTCAGTGTTCTGATTTGTAATGAAACCTGAAATTGTCATGCGCATCGCGTATACGTCAGTTACAAAACGTACGAGCTTGAAATCAAACTGCAAACAAGCAAACCTTCGGTTTCGACAACCAAAACTGAGCGAGCGCTAAGCCAAGTTAAATATTTTCCATAACTAATTGGTCGCACTACTTCCAAATTCCAAGAGATATCAATAATATATTTTCAAAATCAAAACGGAATAACATATTTTCGTCATTGCGATTTTTGTTCATCGAAATGATACTCAAGGAAAACTTCTAATACAATGCTAATTTCTATGAATTACGGTGGATCTTCAAAATTCAGCAATATTCACATTTGTTTGTACAACCAATTCCTCTATATCCATCATAATTTGATTCAATAAAATCGAAAATGATGAATCGCTGGAATCTGCAGACGGAACATTATGCCATTTCTTACCATAAAGATCTTCCTTCATACGGTGATTGAAGTCGTGGAATATTTATAATATAGTACGTACTCGAAAGTTTTCTGTTGCAATGGAACGAACGTTTTTCTCTCAATGATTTATCTGAACCATAGAGCGGAAATCTAATTGATTGATTGATCCCTATTATCTGAAAGCCTGAACTCTCGAATATTGAGGTTTGCAGTCATGACGTTTGCATGGCTTAACCCAAATTTCTTAGTCAACACTACATGGATAAACTAGTATTTTTAATGAAATCTTTATGCAGAGTAAACATCACGGGCGTGCACTCCATATATGCACGTAAGCACTGCTTAATAATAATAATAATAATAATTGGATAACTTCTATAGCGCCATTTTCGTGAGAAAATCACCTCAAGGGCGCTTTAAAACCCTACCGTACCGTATTTGTAAAAAATAAGCGTGTAATAATATTAAAATTTATTAAATTATTGCTAAAAATAAACACACACTTTCAAAGATAAGCGCGAAAAAGCCCGAAACTACGCGCCTCATCAAACGGCATACCTACTACAAACGTGGCATAAACTGTATTTAGAAACTACACGAGCGCCCTCCGACTGTCTCACTAAAATGCGGCCTAAGCAGGAATTATTTCTGCTTGGAGCTAACTTCGTACGAAATATAATATGAATGTTTACGATACGAAATACATATAACACAGAGTAGAACTGTCGTTTTGAATTTGCTTCTATGAGGTTTTTTGCTAGTATTAGGCAGTGCTTTCTGGAATAAAATTAGCAAATGGCAATCAGTGACGACAGTGACATCTGTTGTTATCTATTTGTATCAACTAGTTGTCTTACCAGTAGCAAGCACACTTAGTGAAAACTTGTACGAAGGGAGTTATTTGTAGTAAATTTTTTTTTTATTTGAATTAATTCGGCGGTTTTCCTATTGCCTACCCTGATCAATAACTCTGTGCACGCCACTGGTAAACATATTATTGTCCAAAAACAAAATCAACGTAACCGAAAATTTGAACTATGAATATTAAAAAATCTTTAAAATGCGGATTTTTATTTTTAATTTGCCTGTTTCCATTAATTAAATTTAAAGAAAAAATTTTCGTGTGTTTGTAGGATTATATTTCAAAATTCGTAACGCATTATAAAAAATGGGTAGATATTGGATTTCAATAAATGGCCTGAGTTTGAATGAATTAGTGCGAAAAAATACCAGTGTACAATGGGCATTGCGATTTAAACAGAATTAATTAATGTAAAATGATGGCGGATAACAGAATAGTTGTTTTACGAAATGAATGAGTATTTACTCTAAAATCAATGTTAAACAATAGATTCACAAAATCAACGCTTCGTTTTCGTGCCATAATGATGATCATTCGAATTCGTAATGGCATTCGGATTTATTACAGTAAATAATAATACTCGAACATTATTAAAAAATATTTAAATTCGTGTGAACATTTTGATTAATAAAAAGCACGTATTTTAACGATTTTTCGTGAAACGTTTTTTATGAAAATAATTGGTAGGGGTTTGCTGTATTTGATTGAGCATCGAAATATGAACCTCATAAAAAATTGTCCATTTAAATGGAATAAATCAGTGTGAGTGATCATTAAACATTCTTCATGTGAATGCGAAATTCAACTAACTAACTAACTAACCATCACGCCGTTTCCCCACATGGGTATGCAGAGAGGACGAACCGCCAAACAACTCGGTCTTGGCACACACTCTTTGCCTCTCACACATTCATACATACTCTTCCATTATTCTGACTTTTGACATGGCCTGACTCAAGTATCTGATTCACTTGATCGTGCCGTGTCTTCCTCGGGCGTCTCCGACTTCTTCTACCATTCACATTTTCGTCATATATTCTTCTTGCACTACTTTATTTGTCCATTTGCTCCACATTCCCAAACCATCTGAGGGTCCCTATCGTAATCTTACTCATTACGCTTACATCAGCCTTACATTCTTCGCGGATATCAACATTTCTCGCATGATCATTCATGGTTTTACCACACACACGCCTCAGGGATCTCATTTCAATAGCATTCAGATTACTTTTATTCTTCCTCTGCCAGTTCCATTCCTCACAGACATACCTCATGGTAGGTCTCCATTGTGGACTGCTAGCTTAACTTATTTTGACAGTTTTTTATTAGCGCCAGTATTAGTTTTTGGGGTATTAGGCCGTGTTGCGCTACCTCCTTCTTTAGCCAACGTTTCGGACAGCGTTGGCTAAAGAAGGAGGTAGCGCAACACAGCATAATACCCCAAAAACTAATAGGTAACAAAAATATTTTTGGCCGTGAAAATCTAAAATCGTATATAGCCAAATTCATTTCAAGTAAACTATCGCTTATGATAGGCGATATTAGGTACGAGATAATTTTAAGTGTTAAGTATTGTGTGTAACAAATCTCATCTTCATATATAAAAAAATTAATGTTTCAATCTTTTTCCCGCATGCGTTTGTATACCATTATTCCGATTGTGGTGAAACTTTGGTGAGTTGTTTTACCCACCCTCGCAATGTTTCTATACATGATGGAGAGCTCTGGCATTATGAATTTTTTATAAAAAATTGACAAAAGGTGACGTGTGAGTTGTTTGAAAAATGTTTGTATTTCATATATTTTAGCAGATGGGGTGATGGAGTGATGAGGGAAAAGGGAGGAGCAGAGGGAAGTATTAAAAGGATACATAGTAGTGGTAGGGGACAGCAGAGGTAAATTTGGAAAATCCATGCATCTCAAACGGACAGCTGTACGTGGCCTGCTCACGCACCGGGAAACCTTCTCATTTATTCGTATATAAAATATTGTGCATCCGAAAGCACACTCTCCAGTACCTAAATAAATAAAAAATTCCTACGCTGTGTTTTGAATCCGCGCCCTCCTCCCCAAAAGCCAAAGACCTTTTTTTCAATCAGCCACAATTCTCAAGCTTATTACCTGAATTGAACTCTGTCACTATCTATCTCCCTTGATATCCACTTGTACCCTCGAGTCGATATGGACACCACTTCAAATAATAATCATCTTTAAATGCATGCAGTGCTCCGCTAACTTCGGTCTTTGGCGGTAGAACTTTTAGATTTAACTACAAAACCGACCTATTACGTAACTATTTAACTACAGTTCGGTTCAAACGGGTAACATTATCTACATTTCCGTTTAATTAACTTGAGGATCACTTTTATTGAACAAGGAAAGTTTTATAACGAGAAATAATTTTTTTAATATGAAATTATTTTTCTCATCTCAATGGCATTGACTAATTTTTTTTATATTTGTTTCATCTCAAGTAAGATCAATTTTTTTTTTGTTTAATTTATTTATTATTATTATTTTTTTAATTTTGGGATGGTTTAGTGATTTGAAAAAAACTCGTTTGCAGAGCAGGGCTAGTCTCTTCTCGCACGGAATCTACTTTGCTATACTTGGTCCAGTGCAGAACCCGGACGTTGGAATGCTTTCCCCTGGAATTGCACTGATTTTTTTAGGGAAGTTTGATAATATCTTATTTCTATAATAAAATGTATTCAAATTACGCTATTGGTGTATCGCTCAGAACTTATTCCTCAATATAAATAAAACTCAAGTTCCGTGAAAGTTTTATTCAAATTCTATTATTATTTAACCATGTCCCGGTTGTTTACGGTACCGGGAGTAGTAACAGAACTAGGATAGGTCCATCCAAAGATATTGAAATATAAGTAGATGTGCTATCTGCAATTTTTACTATGTGGGACTGCGCTTCCGGGTGTCGCCGATATTGTTTACCAATTAACAAATAAACTAAAAGAACGAATAAACCAAACGAACGTTAAACTAAATGAACGAATTCTTTCCGCATTCAAACAATATTGTTAACCAATACTAATGTACATCTTCAAAAAATCAACGAAATGAACAAATTATTTTTGTATGCAAACTACTCTAATTACGTCGTAGTCCGCCGACAGTTGCGCGGACACCATAGCATATCTCTTTTGTATTTGAATATCTTTAGGTCCATCACATAACTTTAAGATTTACTTTGAAATTTGATGAATTGTGAAATTCAATTTCTGTTAAACAAACCGTTCTTATATGTCAATATTGGAAGTGAATTAAGAAGTATGACGTGGTAATTAAATGTAGAAAAAAATTGAGGACGCCCGAGGTAGGCTTGGCACGATCAAATGAAACGAATTATTTTTCAATTCCTTACACTAATGTTATTGCCACCTTAAAAATGTACCCAGTTTTCACGAACACGTGATGTTACGACCTCAAAACTGTAAGTACTTCAAACGTTTAATAACTTCAAGCAACGCTGGGTAAACGTCAGTTAGTTTATTAATTAAAAAATACAAGAAACATGTTTAGTTTTGAAACAGCTTTAAAACTGAAACCCATGTTCCCTCATTCATTGTTATTTTCTCCCTTTATCTATCTCCTTTCCTTGAAAGTCCCTGCTTATTAGAATAAGAGGAAGGTGATGCATACCTACTTAGAAAGCATATACAATATTGCACAACAATCGAAAATTACCCACATTAATTCAGTTGAAAATTCGTCATGACATCTCGCTTTAATAATCGTAAAATACTAATTAATAATCCCAAAAGTGTCGGTTCTTGTAACCACCGTTTGTGCTATTATCGTGGAGAGCAACCACCATCAAAATTGTAGCATCACAGCAGATGAACCCATCAAAGGTAGGGGCTTCCTCCTTTCCAGATTTCCATTCACTGTGATACTTTAAAAAACGTCGTCAATTGTCTTTTCTCATACAAATATAGATTTACAGTCCACATCCCCTCTCGTATCACGATATTGTTCATAACAAAACATGACCGTTGACCAAGCCCCCTCAATTTTTTTTTAATTCATCTTTAATAATTCTATCTGTACTACTAATTAGTGATGTGTTTCACAAGGAAATCCTGTATTGGGTGCAGGCGCAGTTCACAATAAAAATACAAATAACAACACAGTATTACATTTCAAATAAAAAACAAACATCATCAATCCCAATTGAAACTTTCCATGAAAAATAGCTTGGGTATAAATATAGTCTATATGACACAAATCTTGCTTAACGTACTATTTTAAATTTCATTCTTACCCTGAAATCTCATTATTATTTCCATCGTTAAACTTATCGTCTTTTCTAAAAGAGTCAGTCCTTTTTAACGCAGTATAACCATGCAAATCCCTTCGTAATTCAGCTTTTCACTTACAGATTGGTTTACTTTTATTACGATCGTTTACAATCAGCTTACAGAGCCATTTTTCACATCAAAGTGAGATTTGAAAGGTAGCAATTTATATATTGAAAAATTATATTGAGTACAAAATGGTCCATAAAATAAAGCTTCCGATAAACTTAAAAGTGCGTAAATTCGAAAAATTACTGAAAATATCAAATGGTAATTTGAATTTGGATGTGATTAGACCTTACGGTTTTATTGCCGTCTTGAGCATAAAATGTGTTTTTTCTCTTTTCGAGATTTAGAAATAAGCTTTAATCATTATATTTTAAGGAGCCTAATTTGTGATCATCATGTACCTGCACAAATTAGGGAAGTAAGAGGACGATAGATATTAGTTTCGATTTGCTGTCGAATTGTAGTAAAACAAATGGAGAATTTCTCACATGAGACAGAAGTCGCTGATTGTACATAGTATTAAGCACAGACTACAAATTATTACGCACACCGATCCTCGATTTGATACGTTTTTAATGATTATTTTAAAATAAAATAAAATACTTTTTTGTTTAAAACCACGAGATTTATTAATTTTTGAACCGACCGGTTTCGCTTAACTTAAGCATCATCAGGGTACAAATTAATACTAAACAAGAAGTACATAATGTGTGCTTATATATAACAAAATATAGAGGGAGACAACATGATACAAATATTACAAACAAATAAACGGTCATAAAATATATTAACATAAGAACTCAAGTAATGGGAAAAACAGAAAGATAATTATGTAGACTAATGGGTTATAATAATAAATTTGGAGAAACAAAGCATTAACTGGCATGGTGATAAGGAGCGCTGGGAATTTTTATTTTTAAGGGTTTATCGGAAACAGACCTAATATAGGACTGCTTGATATGTCTAATTGATTATTAAGTATATGACTTTTTCTATATTTTGTTATATATAAGCACACATTATGTACTTCTTGTTTAGTATTAATTTGTACCCTGATGATGCTTAAGTTAAGCGAAACCGGTCGGTTCAAAAATTAATAAATCTCGTGGTTTTAAACAAAAAAGTATTTTATTTTATTAAATATGTCAAACCACAAAGTGATTGCTTTCTACAATAAGATTATTTTAAAATTTTTGTTGAACACACAAACAAACAGAACATTCCCTACATTGAAACTTATAAGTACGTACTTTTATCAAAAAAATATATATTTAAAAAATCTTCTAAAACTAAACTCTCGTCCAGGTGACGTATAACAATTTTTTCCCAGAAATAACCTAATTTTTATAGTTAAGGTTTTTTTACAGCAAAACCTTTAAAAAAAACAGAGTTTTTCAAAATAACGTGTTTTAAATTTCCAAGAGTGTGTTCTACATATTAAAAGTAAGTAACTTTCGCAACAAATTTTGAGACGATGTATGAATGTAAACGAGGCAAGGAGTGTGTGCCAAGACCGAGTTGTTTAGCGATCCGTCCTCTCTGCCGAAACGGCGTGATAGTTAGTTAGTTAGTTAACTTTTGCAACCAACTTTCACTACGAAAATATTTTTGTTGTAAATTAAATAAAAATCAAATATATAAATCTCCAAAACTACGGTATTTTTTAAAATATAAATTGAAGTTCAATAGGTTCCTATCGATATAATATTATTATTAGTATGTACGTGTGTAGTATTGCATAAATAAAATCATGCAGAAAATCATTAATTTCACGAGTCGTTTTTCGAAATTTTTGTTACTGGCGATAAACGAAATATTATAAAACGTCAGCAACGCTAACTTGTCGCTCTGTGGGGAATCCAATTTCATCATTTTAATGATTTTTATTATAAAAAAACACCTGCGCGTTTGGCCCACACAGCATACACCCGGAAAAAGGACTACCCGGTACTGGTTTTGCTACAGCATAATCCGAAAATTTCAGATAATATATTATGATGTAGATATTATGTTTCTAATAATCGCGTTAGCATAGGTCACACATACATATATTATGCTTGTCATATTATTTTTTATTCCAAGTTTACCAACCCACTTAAAAAATTAAGGAAATTCGAAATATATTCAGTTTGTGAATAATATTATGTTCAAGTACAATGCTAATGTTTAAAATCATAAATAAAGCTCAAAAAACTTATAAAATACATGTATTTAATCTTTCATGTGATAAATTTTAACAGTGTAATGAATAACTTGGCTTGTAAGTTTTTCCCGTTTTTACAACTCGACCAGTTAAAGAAAAATTATAGTTTATAATAAAGTGGTGAAAAAATCTTGTTTAATATGTAATTCGCTAAAAAACATGAACTAATTAAAATGTGGCATTTTATTCCAGCCTAGTTATTTTTCTTACTTGATAATAGTTTTATTATTGTTTTTACTTATTTTGACATATTTTCAATTAACCTTTAACTGCTAATGTGATTTTTTACGTGTACTCTAACGTGGTGGCTTGGGCGGCCTGTTACTTTAAATGTCCATATATTAGAGATCCATGAAAATTTTGAAGTCCAAATTATTATTTACTGGACAATAATATAAATACATTTAAATTAAATAAAATACTTTTAATTGTTAAGTAACTTATATTTGACAATTTGGATTTTATGTAATAATTTTTGGCAAAAATCACTTGAGATCAGAAATCAGTCTGTATTATTTATTAAAAAATCAACTTTAAAAAGTCACGTAAGTACTGACGATGGGTCAGAGACGTCCACAAACAAATTGAAATGAATTTACTTACAGAAATTTCAATTAAAATTTTTTAAATTTAAAACTTACGGCTCTGGCGTGACTAAATTCGAAGCTACTGGAAGCGGCGTATAGGTCACGCGCGGTGTTATTTTGAAATTATTATTATTGCTAGGACGGAGTGGCCCCCACGCCAACAGTTTAAGGTTAATACTGTATTAAATATTAGGCCCTGAACTCATGGAGGAACCGAAAACAATCTAGAAATTGTTTGGCAGCTCAATTCACAGCGCACTTCAACTTCGCGACTTCTTTAATTTTTTTTTATTATAATATTTTTTTATTATATCAGCTTGTTTAACAAAAATATAGTTTGTTAATAACTTATCAATCTTAACATAATAAAATAATAATTCACCAACCTCCTGAACAATAGTGTATTATAATCTAACTATTAAACATCGAATACGCACACACAATATTATAATTGAAGATTGGAAATATCGGATCTGGCTGCTTTATTTATCTTTAATTAATCATTAATGAAATGTTTGCACACTTTTTTCTTAATATCATTTTCCAAATCGGGTGGAACAAATAGTTTATATATACAGTGTACACTCTCACATAAATATATTATGCTAACTGATTCCACGTAGATACGTACTTTTTGCGCTTACAGGCAAAGGTGTAATCTGCGTAGATATAAGTACGTTAGTATTCCACGCTGGCTAAAACAATAATCAAAGGATGAACATAATTATCTTTTAAAGCCACCCATTCAGAATGATTAACCCTTCCAATATCCAGAACACACCGTACAACGAAATTGAAAACGGATAAAGAGTTATCTGTAACGACACCGTTAATCCATTACGATCCGTTGCGTGAAGGGGGATAACGAATCGTTAAGAGATATTTCGTTATTTCGCCGCGTTACGACAGCCTTCGATTAACGTTATCGTTCTACTTTTATAATGTATATCGGTCCCGGGAGAGCGGGAAAGCGAATCCCACCGAGCTTTATCAACCTAATGCATTTATAGCGCCCCGCAAGACAAATCTCACCATTTACCTACCCATTTTGGACGTTTTTTATTAGTATATTTTGTTGTGAGTTGCATGAGCGAACGTGGAATTAATAACAATGCTTTTAAATTAGTGCAAAAATAGTATATTTTGTATTCAAGTAAAGTTGTGTAATTTTTATGAAATAAAACAATTGCTTTGTTTATAACGACGAAAATTAAATAATTTATTACAGCCGACCGGCAGCACTTCACACAAGCATCTTCAGGGTACATAATTAACATTATGTGTGCTTTATAATATACTAGCCATGCGGTACCAGGCATGCGTTGCTATGCCATTTAATAAAGAAATTGTTTCTCCCTGCGTGTCCTATCCCATTCGTCACGTTCCCCTTCCGCCCCCCCCCTCCCATATTTCTCTCCCGCTTCCTCTTCCCCTCTCGCGGTTCCATTCCGCCTCCTCCACCTTTCATCACCCCACTCCATTACCCCCTTCCCCCGTCCCGCAAACCCCCCTCCCGAGTTCCTTTCCCCCCTCCCAGGTTCCCCTAACCCCTCCCTGGTCTTCCTCCCCCCCCCCCCCCTCCCGCGTTCCATAAATTAATTCCCGGTATATTTAGTTTTCAAACAGCTCGCGTACCACGTATTCCAATTTTTTTATACAAATTTCATAATGCCAAACCTTGTCCTGACAATAACGAACACAACAAAAAAAAGAATTATCCAATTTGGTGCAGTCGTTCAAAAGTTATGCGCATACATACATTTCTGCGATTCATTTTTATTAATATAGATAGCTAGATAGATATAGATACATATAGAAAGAGACAAAATATAACATGGAATACAGGAACAGTGCGACGGCACGATATTTAAATCTAACATGGTGAGTAAGGGATATAGGGATTTGCGTTTTTTTTAAATTTTTTTTATTTTAGTTTACAAATAAGGGAAACAAAGAGTTAAACAAATTTCAAAATGCCAGAGCTCACCAGTAGTTTTATACAAACCTTGTCCTGACAATAACGAACACAACAAAAAAGAATGATCCAATTTGCAGCAGTCGTTCGGAAGTTACGCGGGAACATACATTTCGGCGATTCATTTTTATTTATATAGATAGATACATATAGAAAGAGACAAAATATAACATGAAATACAGGAACAGTGCGACAGCATGATATTTAAATCTAACATGGTAACAGAGGGAAAACTACGGATGTGTTGTGTGTACATGTAATGGGTTACCATATTATGTCTAAAGCAACACAGCGTCATCCGAACCGGTGACTAAGGGATATAGGGATTTTAGTTTTTTTTTTATTTTAGTTTATAAGGGAAACAAAGAGTTAAACATATTTCATTAAAGTAATTACATGTTAAATGCTTGCGTCAACCAGCGGAGTTTCCGCAAAACATCATGGTATTAATATTAATTTAATCATTTATGTTTTTATAGAAAAACATAAATGATTAAAGAAAACATAAAATGGTAGAAGAAGAAGAAAAAGATATATATTTAAAAAAGAAATAAAAAACATGGATTAAATTAAGTAGGACAGACAATGTGAAATTAAACTATTAACCTGTATAAAAATAAAGTAGGATAATGTGAAATTAAACTATTAACCTGTATAAAAATAATACATTTTCGTTGTTCAAGGAAGCTGATTAAATTAAGGGAAAACAACATGTTGAGTTTGGGAAATATACCGATGAATTAATTAGAATTATTTTACTGAGATTTATTGGAAAAATACCGAATATTGGGCTATTGGATACATTTAATTAATTATTACCATTAAGAATTGGCTTTTGGTTTTTACAGCTTTGTTTATTTTAAGAAATTATTTTATTTTTCATTTAACAAATTGTTTTATTTTTCAAAGTAATCATTTTATTTCTCTCATACGTCAAACAAACCCAAAAGGGACTGCTTTCTAAGAAATTTTTATATAATTTTATTATTACATTTCGTAGGTAAAATCACGGGCATTTCAGTTGTTGTGCTGCTAGTAAACATTATGTTAGTGTGTCAAGCTTAGGAATTTCGAAATTATAATAAAAATGAATAACTAAATTATGAAGTACTCCTGTAGGTAGTAAGGACATGACACAATTTGTATAATTTCCACTGAAAAGATTCGGTGTGGCTTTTTAGAGATTAAAAAACCTTTATATATTAAAAAAAATTATTCAAACGTTAATTAAAGATATCAAAATTGTAAATAACGAGTATTCAAATATTATTATAATTATTTAAACATACGACGGAATATTAAGAATGTGAAAATGTCTGCGATGTCGTAAGAATTTCAAGTTTATGCAGTCTTTAGAGGAATTTGGAAAATTGGTAGAAACTTAATGTTATTACAAATATTGTTGTAGAAAGACATACAAATATATAATACTGTGCAATCTGCTTGGTATTTCGAGAAGGCAAATGCATTTTTTAAATATTTTAAAATTAACTTTAATGAAATCTTATAAATAATATTTTCGTTTAGCAAACTGGCTGATATTGTTTTCATTATACGATTTGGTCTCCTTGACCAATACTACCCACTGGCTGCGGGCTCGCCACTCACATTCTGGGAGCTGGTGCTGAGCAAAAAGTACTCCTGCAAATTTCAACTATATTTTTACTTTCAAATTTTCTATCAATATGACTCGGTGAAGCGTGTTTTGCTTTCAATAGAATATTGTTTCCAAAAAGACTCCATGAACGCTGTTTGTTATTTGATCCGTGTTGATCTGTTTGAGATTTCTCTGAGGCATCTTAAACTTTTATGTAAAGTATGATCAACTTTTTTTACGAATTTCCATAATAGGCCAGTGCAATTAGCGATCCGCGATCGGAATTATTCCGGTAGTCCCAATTTTTTTATATGTTTTATATATTCACCTAGTGATGTAAAATCTGAGTTTTCGACCTTGGGTCACTTGAGCTTTCGACGCCATTTTGAAAAAACCAGCCGAAATCGCGCCAAAATCGAGTTTTTCTCAAATATCTCGTTTCCAATAAAAATGTTGGCCAAAGTAGCTTTACGAGTTTAGTAGAACATAAAATTACCTACAATTTTTATCGAAAAAAATGTCTTCTATCTCTAATAAATATCGAGATATGCAGTCGTAAAAAAGTATATAAGTTTATAAAAACGGGTAAATTGCTCGACTTGGTCTGGTTTTTTGTGCGTATCTCTTTTCCAGTACAATTTTGTGAAAAAATTACTGATATCAATTTTGTAGAGAATAAAATTTCATAAACGACGTAGGTATATGTTTAATGTTTATTTCGCAATTTGGTATCCAGGTTCTTATACAAAAATTTCACAAAAATTAGGTAAAAAAATTAATCAGAAGATTATCTTGGCATTCCTTGATTATTCTTTTTTTAAACAATTATTATTGAAATAACATGTAACATACAAAACAGCAATATTAACCATCGATATAATCATAACATATAAAAAATATTAATTAAGGTTCATAGTACATAGATGTGGTAAAAAAAGAAGAAAAAAATGTGTTTTCTTAAAATTTATGACTATTGACTTTAGTTTCTTACTGCCATTTACGGGCCCCGAAAAGCTTCAATATAGTCTTCCAATGTCTCATCAACCGAATTTACGACGACTGGGTCATCAAATTCCTCGTCATCATCATGAACGAGGGCTGCCACAGCATTCTCGCATGAGCTGCCATTCCAGTGAATACAGAGTAGGGAGCATTTCAAACCCGACTTTCTATATGTGCACTTTCTAGCGCAACCTTTTTTGCATTGGCTTGATATAAAGTTCAGCAACGCCTGAGGTGCAGCCTCTTTCATCATTGGTACTGGAGTTAGTAACCCAACAGCCTCCTTCTTCCACCCCCATTCAGTTGGATCTTAATGGTGACCAAGCCAAATCTGCACTTTGAAGTATGTGGTAGCCTGGATAAATTGAATTTGTCCTTTTTCACTCCTTTGACAAAAAGAATGTACCTACCTTAAATTTTCCAAATTTGATTTCTCATTGCAGCCATACAAAAGTGCAAAGAATTGTTCGGCAGCCAAAGTGATTGTTTCTCGCTTTGCTTTTGGATCTTGAAATACACAAGTTTTATTCACTGAGTGGTTCTTGAGAAGAATATTACAAAATTTGTATATACCTTGACCAAACGGAGCACCAGTTATGTCGCAGCCACTTATGGCATGAATGAATAAAATGTTTTCAACTATTTCAATGTATTTAAAACGTTTGTTGGAGTACATAGAACGCGTCAGGTGATTTATCTTTACCAACTTTTTGGTAATATGCATTTGGAGGTGAGAGAGCTGTGAGGAGTACGAACGGGTCAATATCCTAACCAATGATTATGACTGCATCACGTGGAGATGACAACGAGTTTGCTGTGGTTGTTATGAGAATATCAGCATCCTCTTCAGCTTGTACTGTCGTTTTTTTCGATCGTTCAAGTGAGGCTCTGAGTTGGGAAATAAAACGAGACTTGTTCTTCTCATTTCCCAGAAACTTTTCCTTAGTGATTTTTTTTCAACCTAATTTGGGTATCATAATGATTTTGTACATAGCTTGACATATTGCTAAAAATGATTGAAAAGGGTTGAGCACGACCCCATACAACATTGTGCAGTAAATATCCTCCATCCACTACGTGTATACTTCTTCCCAGTTTTGTGTTATTTGGTAGAGGGTTGGTAAAAAATAAAATATGAATTTGGTTTCTTTGCGCATGCCTTCCTCTGAGAAAAGAGACAGTGGGACAGGATATAGTTCATATTGGAAATATTCTTTATGTTCAATTTCACACTTTTTGGCAATACACATACGATGGAATAGCATTGATGGATCTATTGTCACAGTCACCCGCTGATTTTTTATGCTGCTGGTTTTAAGTGTAGGTTTCCAAAGTTGACATAAGAAATTTCCCCATCTTTTCCCATTCTTATCATCGTGCCACTTCTTATAGACATAATCACGTTTGTTTTAGGAAATGGTTAATGGCAAGCAAACCAATCAATGATAGTTTGGACGTCTTTGTCATCCCTCTTAATTCGTGTAGGCCTCATCTCTACATGTTGCTCTGACGTTTCTGATTCAACCCCATAGAATGACTCGATACCCTCACAAATGTTATGCAGATAAAGAAATCCATAATCCTATAAGAGCTATAATCCTGTGTAGCCTAAGTTATGACCGACAAAAGTTTCATGCGGGCTGGCAGCTGTAGATAACTTATGAGAAAAAAACAAAGATTTCAATACAAAAATAACCGATTCCCAATGAAATAATTCTTAAAATATCATTTTTGTTTATGATTTTTGTATGTAAAAAGAGCTAAATTATCTGAAAAAACCATCGAAGAAGCTAAACCACATTTTTGGGGCTGACGACCTCAATTTAGAACTAAATGACGCCCGATGGCCAGTCCTGGAATGGCTAATTGGCACCAACTGCAGGGAACCGGTGGGGGGGGGGGTGAAAGGGTCGGAGGGGGGGGGGGGTAACCCCCACACTAGTTAATTTATTTATAGATATTATAGTTAAAAATGTAAAGTGAACAAAAGTCGAATGACGTGGTAATATCGTGATAAATTTTTATGTTTTCACCTACCAATATTTGTTTATTCATACTTTAAATCAGTAAAAACAATACAAAAAACATAAAAATCACAATTCTTATAAAAAAAATTATTCTCTACAAAATTAATATCAGTAATTTTTTCACAAATTTGCACTGAAAAAGAGGTACGTCCAAAAAACCAAACCAAGTCGTGCAATTTTCTTGTTTTTATAAATTTATACACATTTTTATGGCTGTGTATCTCAATACTTATTGGAGATAGAAAAAATTTTTTTAGATAAAAATTGTAGGTAATTTTATGTTCTACCAAACTTGTAAAGCTACTTTAGCCAAAATTTTCATTGGGAATGAGATATTTGTGAAAAACTAGATTTTGGCTCGATTTCGGCTGGTTTTTTCAAAATGGCGGCGAAAGCTCAAGTGACCCAAGGTCGAAAACTCAGATTTTTCATCAAGAGATGAGTGTATAAAACATATAAAAAAATTGGGACTACCGGAATAATTCCGATCGCGACCCCCTTTTTTGCGCTAATTGCACTGGCCTATAAGGGGAGGCGTCTACTAATATCTACAGGAATTCCAAAAACTGTAAAAATCGAACTACTATCTATGAGAATCAAAGTGTTGACGAATATCTACAGCTCAAACTGTTGATTAATATCTATGAGAACCAAAGTGTTGGCGAATATCTACAGCACTGGCAGAGGTTGGATTTGCAATTGTGTATAGCATATTGGAATAACGTAATATTGCGTATGCAGTTTAAAAAACTTAATTTATGTAAGTATGTATGTAAAAATCCCTTATATCGGACTATTGGACACATTTAGCTGAATAGTCCAACCTATGCTCTGTAGATATTAGTTCAACCTAAGCTCTGTAGATATTAATCAACACTCTGAAATTCGTAGATATTAGTTCAACATATGAGCTGTAGATATTCGTCAGACATACAGGCTGTAGATATTAGTATCTGGAGTCCTATAAGGATATACTGAAACCATGCATCTCTACTTCTAGCGCATGAAGGGTTCGTTAGAATTATATATATATACTAGCTGACTCGGAAAACGTTGTTTTGCCATATAAATTATTCCTGGTGAATATTTTGGTTGTTAAATAAAAAATAGCGAATGTATTGTAAGTGTGTAGGGATGGTATCTATGACAGACAGAGGAATGGAGCGCTGTAGACGATGACCGCCGATAAAAACAAAAAAAACACCAACACAACAATACATAACAATATCATAGTGATACATAACAAAAGCAGAATTAAATGTCAAACTGATGCGACGCTTCTCGTGAATGACTTGCGCATGTGTGGGTGAAAGTTTGATGAGGCGGACGTAGCGCCATCTGTCATTCAACAACATAAATAATTTCGTTCTGTTTGAAATTCGATCGACGCCGACGGTTAAATTTGTTCATACTAAAATACTAAAATCGCGATTAAAAAATGACAGGATCACGATTAACAAATGGGAGGGTGGGGGTAGGAGGGTGAAAATTTGGGTTAATAGGTATTTTTTATGCCAAATAATAATAAAAAATACAAAAAAAAAAGAATTGTCAAAAAAATTGTTTTTTTTACAAAAAACTGGTCAGTGGTTGAGTGGGCATAGCATCCCACCCGAGCGTCGCGTGTTCGATTCCTCGACTGGCTAAGTCCTCCATCACAACACAAGCAACATTTTCGGCTTTCTGTGGTGGTAGTAGGAGATTTTCAAATTTTGTCTTTCTTTAAAAAAAAAAAATAAAAAAAAATAAAAAAAAAATAAAAAAATAGCCGTTTCGGAGGTGTGCGGCCGCAAACACCGTGACATTTTAAAATATCTAGTTATAATTTTTAAATACGAAATTTCAAAAATTATAATATTATTTGGGGATCGAACAGTGGAACACGCGTTAGACGCTTGTCTTTAAATTATATAGGTTGTGTTTGTTACCTGTCGGAAGATTTGGATCTGGTAATCAAATAGCGGAAGAAGAATAATATATGTATGTTATGGATATAATCAGATTTGAATCCACTTACGTACAGGATTCTAGAACCCTTGAATATAAAATCATTTATTTATGAGTAATTTTTTTGCTGTACACTTTTCCAAGTACTGATATGACGAGGTTATTTGTTTTGTTGTCGGATACCATCCAATCTTTTTGGTAGGTGAGATATTCACAACGTTGTATCCAAATATCCCTGTATTGATTTTGTTAACGTTGCGCACACTTTAACTAAAAACGTCTTCAGATTCAATACCAATAATGTTAATTTATGACATAAAAATAGTTAAAAGAATTATTGAGGATTTCGCGAAATTAAAAAAAAATGTAGTTATCCCAACCATTATAGACAAAATTATCATCATCATCATCATTACACAGTATAAAATGAAGTCGCTCAAAATGTATGTGCGCGTTAATCTTTTAAACTTCGCAACGGATTTTCATACGGTTTTCACCAATAGACAGATTAAAGAGGAATGTGCGTATGTATAATACATGTAAATTATATTAGAGAAAAGCCGAGAAATTCAAAGAAAACATATTTTTGTGCGATTTAAAACGGCTGACGGGCCGTACTATAGTCACTTTTGAAATTCGTTCTACGGAAGAAATTGGAAAATAGATGTCCTAGAGTAAGTAGGTATTTGATTTTCCCTTTTCAAATATCCAGTGTTGCATTGCAAGCATTGTATATTTAGTGGCGATCGCTAACTATATTATTATATAAATAAAAAATAATAATAATAATATAGTTGATTCAAGAGGAAGGTTTATATCTATAATACATGCTTATTATAGTAGAGAAAAGCCGAGAAATTCAAATATTCAATTTAGACAGCGGGCAGCGGGCAGCGGGCAGCGGGCAGCGGGCAGCGGGCAGCGGGCAGCGGGCAGCGGGCAGCGGGCAGCGGGCAGCGGGCAGCGGGCAGCGGGCAGCGGGCAGCGGGCAGCGGGCAGCGGGCAGCGGGCAGCGGGCAGCGGGCAGCGGGCAGCGGGCAGCGGGCAGCGGGCAGCGGGCAGCGGGCAGCGGGCAGCGGGCAGCGGGCAGCGGGCAGCGGGCAGCGGGCAGCGGGCAGCGGGCAGCGGGCAGCGGGCAGCGGGCAGCGGGCAGCGGGCAGCGGGCAGCGGGCAGCGGGCAGCGGGCAGCGGGCAGCGGGCAGCGGGCAGCGGGCAGCGGGCAGCGGGCAGCGGGCAGCGGGCAGCGGGCAGCGGGCAGCGGGCAGCGGGCAGCGGGCAGCGGGCAGCTGGCAAGCGGGTGGTGTGGATTTTATAAAGGTTGGGTAATGGCGTTGTGTTTCGTTAGACACAGCAACGTGTGGCCGGGTCTCCTAGTTAATAATAAAATTAGAAGTAAAAATGAACAAATTTAACCTTAAATTGCTTCACTATATGATTGATCCATTCAATAAAGGTTTTTCTAAAATAAAATTAGAATAGTGGTAGCACAAATTTAATCTTTAATTGCGACATTCAAAAAAGATTTTCTAAAAATATATATCTTCTAAAATAAAATAAATAAGGATTGTTTGGGATATAGATAAATTTTTAACTACTTTTAAGCCAAAAATAAATTCATAAAATACCTATCCAGATTTTGACAACATGAGGAAAGTGGTTAATTTGAGGGAAGGGGGGACGGGAAAGTGAAATAAAAAGCTACGTTGGAATTTTGGATATTCCGACATCACGGGTTGATTACATTGTCGTTTTTTTTTATCTGAATACTACATTTTAGGTTACAAAAATGAATAAATTATTAAAGAAAACATGTTTACTTATTGAATCAGTAATCATTATATTGTGACTAAAACTGAATACAGCAGTTAACCAGAAAGAGAAAATATCTAAGAAGGAAAAGAATTATTATTACAAAAATAACTTAAATCTTATAATTTTTTTTAAACACATAATATCTCTTCGCAACATACGTGATTAAAAAATGTTGAAATTTTTTTATTTGTTGGGCTAATAGTCGGCTTCATCAGCATAATCAGCCCCCATAATGATACTTAATACTTTGTATTTTATATTTTATACTTAGGTATACATTATATTTATACTTTATACATCTCACTTTTTACTTAACCTTTTTATTACTGTAACTCCTAACTTTTTAGGTTTAACTTTGCATTTACACTGCTACATTATTAATGTTGTTGTACTATTTATATGTTGGTCAGTCTTGTTGCATTCGTCCCAAGTTTTATTTTTCCAATTATTTATTTAATGATGGAATCGAACCGAATCCATTCAAAAACCTTCCAACAACGGTCCCACAGGAGAGGCAACTTATTCATAGGTTCTCATTCTTATTTTATATAATAATAATTTGAAACGACGATGTACCCAACTTGAATCAACAAATCCGTCATAAATCTATCCTTAAATTTGCCGTAATTCCGATTTAAGTCTCCGAATACGTGGATTCTAACAAACACGAAGAATCTGAGTATCACAAGTGAGTTTTGTGGGGAATTGTAGCAAATAAAATACAAATACACGAGGTTTGACAATTCCAAAGTTCCCTTCCTAACGTTTTGACTAGAATTCAATAAAAACTTCCTGCACGGAACAATTCTGTATGGAGATATGGTTCGTAAAAATGTTGACTTTATATCGGGAATTCCGTTTCCCGAAAGGTTATTCGATGAGAATACATTATTCCGTAGGAAAACATTGGTACGTTATCTTTATTCGATTTTTCTGTACATTTTAAAGGTAAGGGTATGATATAAAATTATGTTCCAAAATCAAACAATATCCTTTACTCCCTTGCCTTATTTTATTTTAAACTTTACCATAATATTCAGTTATACGAAACATTTTATTTGTGATTTTAAGGATTATATACATAATACCGCCTCCGAAAATTGTTTTAAGCAACCCGATTTAATATGATTCGTCTAACCTGTTCATGTTGTTGAATAGGCCACTTGCATGGACTTCATAACGACTTGGAAAAAATCGTGTGGATAGAGTTTTTTACTAAGATTACGAAAATGTTAGTAAAATTTTTTAGAAATGTACAGTTTTTTTTTTTTTTTTTTTAAATAAATAAATCCATTATTTGGGCTCGTGACGTCACTACATGAAAATGTCCCGTCACCGAAAATGTTCCTATTAATTTTATAAAATTCCACACTGATTTATTTTTTTATATGGCATCACTTTGATTTCAGGCGAATTTTTGAATTCGTTCACTAGATTTATTGTTTGTTCTCTGCAAACTTATCATTTGGTTTGATTTTTTGATAGATGTTCTGAAGAGAACCCCGTTCAATTAATGGGTACGGGGTTCTCTTCAGAACGTGAAGAGGATGTCGGTACATGTTTTAGAGATATAATGATTATGGTGCTGATTTTAACAAAATAAAATTTTATAATATTCTTATTATTATTACAATTTACAAGTTCAAGTATATTACATTGAATTTAGTAATATAGACGCTGTACATTATAATGATTTATGATCAATAAGATGGATCAAGGAAAAAAATATTTATGAGATGTAATATTTTGGTATGCCTCGTTATTCTCCTGTGCCATCCGTGTGGAAAACGTTCTTTTTTTTTAAATGATTTTCGGCTATGTAATTATCGTTTTTTCACACCTATAAAATTATGTCCCGTCTTTCCGGTTTATAAAAAATGGTCTGATTTTTCGTATTGAAATTTTCAAAAAATCACCAGGGTTTCAAAAATACGATTAAAAAAAAAAAAAAAATACAGAATGTCTTAGAATATTTGCCTAAACCGGAAATTTTTTTAAAAAAATGTGATGCAAGTGGCCTATTCCGTTTCTCTGTTTACTAAAAAGAAATACATTGAAACATTACCCATGTCGACAAATGGGAATATATTTGTATATATGTTGAAGGTTTAGGTAATCGCATAAACAGATTTTCTTCGGGAAAAATTTAAAAACGCTTATTTTTATGAAAAATCATTATTAATCACATACCATGGTCAAAATGATCATACAAAAATATTGATTTTAACTTCACCCGTCATACTAATCACCCATCCTACGAATGAACTCAGTGTACCTACATGATTTTGTTTTACAAAATTTATACCCGTTGATCAGTATAATATGAATCTAATAAAACAAATAAACATAGTCAAAATTATTGATTACAAATTTGATTACTAAGTTATTTGATAATTATTGTGCAAAATAAAAAAATACACAACACATATCGATAGTTTTCACATGAAAATGGTTTCTGTGCTCTTAAAAAAGATTTATTCTCTGTTCTCGTGGTGTGGATAAGATACATCAATACTTTATTATGATATTTTTTAGATTTTTCTGTAATTTGAAAAATTCTACGATCTCTACATCCAAAAATCAAAGAATTTTTTTTATTAATTAATCTTAAAATAAGCACGATGATGTTTACTTTTATTATTATTGTAACTGGATTCCTTAAACACCCCGAAGCAAACAAAACAATACTTCCTCTCATACTATCAATTTCGTTTGTTTGAAAATGCTTTTAAATTCAAGGGAGTTTGTTCATTTCCACGCACTGTTTATATTTCAGTCCTCTCCTTCCATTTTCCGGTGGCCACGTTCCGGCAAAGAAGCAAACTGAGTTTCTCTGGGAGGTCGATTGATGTATCGACGGTTAGTTTCTGAAACCGGTAAACATTATTATTTGTACGTCTGTGAAACCAGCCATCAATCAAACCGTCTGCTAAAACTCAAAGCCAAAAAATGCGGGCAAAGATGAAAAAGTGTTTTCCTTTTTCATCAAAAAGTAAGGCATGGTAAGATTTATGAGATGTTTTTAACGTTAATAAATTATTTCATGGTTATCTATTTTCACCCAAAAACATTTTTTTTAACTTAGCTCCAGACTGGAAAAAAAATCTTCCAGGCCATATGTCATCTTTGGGGATGCTGTGGGGAGTCTTTTTACGGAAAAGAAGGAAAAATATTTCAGAGGTAGGTGGGAATCTGGGGGTCAAAGTGTCCAGGTTTTTTTACATTATCTCCAAAAAGGAGGTTCTGAAGAAAAAAAAAATCATATGTCATCTTTGGGGATTATGTGTGGAGGGTCTTTTGAGGGAAAGGAAGGAGAGGAAGTTATGGGAAGGATAAAGGTATGGGGGGTGGGTAGGAATCTGCGGATCAATGTGGCGAACGTATGAATCCATCCCTTTCACAACTGTGCAAGGCGATGGGTGGAGAGAATCCGGCTGGAGAGGTCAAAGGGTCTCCCTCCAGTATCTCCCAATCCGGCCCGCCTCGCAGCAGGTGGGTAAAATCGTCCGCCGCCAAGACCTAGACAAACATCACCCCTGACCAACTGACACCCCTGTTAAGTCACCAAACATAGCGAACCAATTGGAGATACCTGTAGCTACCTACCTACCTTATAGTTACCTAACCTGAGACAGTGGTTTGGCCAGTCTACTGTAGAGCTGTTTGGAGCCGCAGTAAACAAAGCTCGCATAGCCAACATGATAGCCAACATCCGTTGAACGGACAGGGCACAAGAAGAAGAAGAAAAATGTCAGGGTGTTGGCCAATAAATGGTTCCCGTGGCGGCGGTACTCATACCCGCTTTCCAAATTGAACAAGTTTGTTAAGATAAATATTTTGTACATGATTAGGGTATATGGAAAGCGAATACAGTAGCGATCACAGCGGGCATTATGATTGACGTTTTGGCTCTAAAAAAATCCATTAATCGAAGACTCAAAATATTTTGGAACTGTTTTAAAATCAAGCCCATAATATTTATAGGACTACCAAATAAAGACAAAACAAAGCTGCTGACTGTAGGCCGAACGCAACATCAGATGAGAGTAGAGATGTCAGGAGTTCCACTAAAGAACACCAAGGAGTTTGTCTACCTCGGGAGCAAAATAACATGGGACGGTCGGTCTAAGAGCGAGGTCGACAGCCGTATACATCAGGCTAGGCTTGCATTCAATAAAAGGTCGAAAATAATAGAATCGAATAATATAGACCTGAAACTGAGAATACTCCTCATCAAGACCTATGTATGGAGTATCTTGTTGTACGACTGCGAAACATGGTGCCTATCCGAAAGAGATAAACGGAGACTAGAGGCTTTTGAGATGTGGTCCTATAGAAGAATACTAGGAATTTCCTGGAGAGAGCACATCACAAATGAGGAGGTTGCAAGATGGATCGGTCATGCAATAAGAAAAGAAGGCCTCTTGCATGCCATAATGGAGGGTATGACCGAGGGGACAAACGCTAGGGGACGCCCACGCCGAGAGTACCTGGAGGACCTGCTGGTGGATGTGCGCTGCTTATCATATGCAGACTTCAAAGGAGCCGCACAAGACAGGGAAGAGTGGAAGAAACGAATAGATGAAATTGCTGCAAACCAATCCCAGGATTGAAGATTACCAGAGAGAGAGACCAAATAAATATTTCCAGAGAGAGAGACCAAATAAATTTTCAGAAAAGTAATTGGTGAATAAATAAAAAATATTTCAATAATAATTTGATCTCTAAAATGCAAACAATTTAAATACATTCATTTGTTTCAAACCACTTTATTTGAACTCTTTACTCTACTGGTTTCAGAAATAACTTCTTTCCTTATGAGAATTTCATTGAATTTCAAAGTAGATTTTCAAGTTCTATGAAACTTTTATTTAAGTTTTGCTATTACAACACTGTGGGCCATTTTTTTTTAAATTTTCCTGTCATATATTACCTGTCAAATAATAGCATGAAACTGGAGGTGTCAGTAGACATACTCTCAGAATCGCTCTTGTGAGCGGCGAGAGACCGCCATTCTGATCCCAAACATCGGTAAAAATAAATCTAGATATGTTCGATTATGTTCTGTTCATATTTGGACTTGAAAACATGTCGCCTTCTAAACCTGATGATCACCGATCATTTCCTCCTTCTCCTATTTCAAACATTTTTATTTCTACGTTGATATTTTTCCCAATACAGATTGACATAGACAAAGAGAACACCGATAAATCTTAATAGTTTTACGTTTTGATTTGTTTAGTTCATTTCGTACAAAAAATAATTACTTTTATCCAAGCCCTGTGATACATTCAACAAAAATTGGAAAAATGATTGGAACAATGCTTTAAGAATTGCTGAGAATATTTTCCTCCCTCGAAACAAAATAAACCAAAAAACTGCTAAAACAAAATGGCTCCGACTCACGTGAAGGTGTTTGCACAGAGGAGTTTGCCTGTGTACTTACTTCCGGTTTATCCTCCCCGACGCCGGAAGTGAGAACGGAAGCGGCGGGGCGGGGAACTACACTCCAGTGTTTACTGGGGGGTGGGGGCGTTTAGCCATGACTCTAGTTTGCTGAAATTCAGAGACCAAATTTGAGATATGTATCTGTTTACTAAAGCTCCTTAGGCACTTCGATTGCCGTGAAGGAAATCACCTGAGAAAAAAAGCTTGTTATTTTTTGGAGTTTGATATTAGGATAAAGTGGCATATAGGGTGTTTAAAAAATAATAGGTTCTCGGAGTTTGTTTTTAAATAACCCTTTGTTAATTTTTTCTCTCCCCCCCCCCATCCCTGTTCCAACTATTGCCTATCCAATGACATCTTTAAGTCTACTGATCTAATTTGTTTTAACTAAACTCTGATGAAGCAAGCAATGCCTATGAAGCATGTTGGTATTTAAAGTGGTTAAAATCAAGTGTTTATTAATTTGGAATCAATCTAAAACTTTTTTTTTTATATTGTCCCGACTAAAATTAAAGGTTTTTGTTTTCAACTAATGTGAACAATTATCCGATATAATGATTGTGGAATTGGTAATTGCATGTTTGCAATCGCAGCAAAAAGTGCGAATTTTTGAAAACGCACGATATCCGAGTTTTCTCATCGACGTTAACCGAGGATCGTAGAATATGCTTTTAACAATATTATATAAATATTATTATTGTAAAAAGATATTATTATATTACAGGTAGGTACTTCAAGTAAGAACCAAAGAAATTTATTCAAAATAAATCTGATAAAACAAAATTTTGTATTATAGGTCTTGTATTATTACGGTCTTGTACTTTATCGATGTATTTATTTCAATTTGAAGCGAAACGTCTTTAGCGCCGTTAGTGACTTGAAATTCAGGTAAAACAGAAATGCATCACGACTCAGTTCTTCACAAATAATCGGTTATAATATAATGCTGTAATTTCGCATCTTGCACGTGCCTTCCATAGCGTAGTTGGCAGGCAAGGTGCCTGACAAGTCTCAGCGGCCAGATAGACAGACATCAACCGACCGGGGGTTCGAATCCTACGAAATAATAAAAAAAAAACATATTTATTTTGTGAAATCAATATCCAATCTTCAAAAAACAAGCAAAAGAAAGGAAAGCGACATCTAGCGACTTTCTATTTTCACTTCTACCGGGTGCGAATTACATACTGTGATTTTTATTTTATTTTAGTACACAAGACAAGCATGTTTCCCAAAAATTTACGTACATGGATGATTTAAATTCATTGGAATAACAGAAACAATAAATAATAAGCTGGATACGCTAGAGTAAAAATATTAAGCTGAATATGTTCAAGTAAATGACAAACAAGAATGCACGTAAAAGGAGTAAGAAATATAAAAGGTTCAAAAAAAAATATTATTGACACTTGATGGTGCTAATGGGACATTGATTGTTGGTACAATATTGCAGTGTTTAAATAAAGGATTTCATTACAAGATAAGCTTATGATTGATGTTAAAATATATTTAAAATATATATATGTATTCAATTGGGTCATTAAAAATGTTTATTTCATTATTAGAGCAGTGAATAGTTTTATAATTTCTTAATATTGGCGGTAAGGGGGAAAAACGATTTTCATTTGTGTGGTAAGCTTCAATATAGAACATGTCATCCTCTTTGTTGAATATCTTGATGGTGTGTTGATGTTAATTTGGGATAAAATGTATGGTGCATCAACTGATGCATGTATAATTTTGTGTAGAAGCAATAAATCAGAAAGTTTACATCTGGCTGTCAGATAGTGTAGTTTATTTTGCAAAATTCGGTTAATATGCGTTTCTAATTGACCAGATAAACCTTATCTATAGCTTATTAGATTTATTACAATCACTTCAAATGAAAAAATGACACATAAATTCAAAGCAAAACATAGTTTTGGAGTACATTGAACAAGGGTAACAGACAAACACACAACCAAAATTAGTATATTATAAGTCATTTGAAAATTATTTTGACGCAAAAGCCCAAATCCCAACTCGAGTTGAATCCAAACTGCCTAAAATCAGCGGGTGTGTGGCATTCCCATTAATTTGGGGTAGGTATATTGTGAGCTAAAGACATTTTTTTATTTTTTTTATTTATTTTTATTGAGGAAACAAACAGTCATACAGAAAAAATGATTATAACAATAAAATTCATATATTGTAGACCAATTAAGTTCCATTGTGTTAAAAAATATTGGTTTAGTTTTTTTTTACCTGCTCAACTTATTAAATGACAAAGAAAAAAAATATAAACATAATAAAGAAAAACATAAAAAAGAAGAACATAAAACATAATAAAGAAAAACGTAAAATTATTAACAAAAATGGTTATACTATTAACTATGGTTGATAATAATATGATTTTCACAAAAAGGAGAAAAAAAAGTATTTTAAGTTATTAATTTATTAAGCTGCATTTTATATGATTTCAAGTCATGGTTGAAAATGTCCACATCTCGTAAGGTATTCACAGTTACGTACTATTACAGAGTTTTGCGCATATTTAGATTTACTGTGTGGTATTCTAAATAAGTCGTTCGATCTGGTGTTTTGTTTGGGGCAACGAAATGCAATATTTTCTAACAGATATGATGAATCAACAAGGCAGTTCCCGATTTTGTTTAAGAATAATGCATCAGAGATTTTTCTGCGTTTATATAAAGCGATAGGGTCAAATCGATGATCACTAAAACGATAGGATAGGTGTTTTATAAATTTGTTCTGGATATTTTCAATGCGATGAATATATGTTTGATATTGAGGATTCCAAATTACTGAGGCAAACTCGAGTTGTGAACGTACATATGACATATATAACAGAATTAGGGTGTGTGCTATAATAAAAGGCTTTGTAATGCGAATAATGAAACCCAATTGCTTTTAAGCTTTTTCTAGAATATTTTCTATATGATCCCTAAATAATATTTTAGAATCTAGTATTACTCCAAGATCTCTTGTTGTTTCTACTCGTTGTAGAGGTACATGGTTTAATTTGTAAATATAATTAATTGGATTTTTTTTCGTGTAAAAGTAATAACATTACATTTATCTATATTTATACATGTTATACATGTTTTTAAGTTCTGCCTGTCCCTCCTAACAGGTAAGTGGCCGAGTGGCTCTGTCGGGAGAGCATAGTCTGCCGACTCAGACGTCACAAGTTCAATTCTCTGCCAGCTACGTTCTTCGTTAATGCGCGAGCAAAATTTAAGGGAAGATAAAAGGAGGAATAAAAATGCTGTCGGTTTATTCGTAACTGGTTAATGTTTATCTTTCTTTATTTTTAAAAACTTCTCCTCTGATTAAAAAAAAATGCCTGTATACGTATTAACTACACATTAAATAACACATATAAACCTCAGTGTTTGTATAACTAAGTAACTACAAAATGTTTATATTAGGAATAAAAGTGTGGTACCTTTTTTTCCGCAAACATCCCCGCTCGTGCCGTGCTATAATGTAGTGTTTTTAATTCCGTGTAACAGGGTTGGAACCATAGAATAAAAAATAACGCAAAAAGTGCCTTGTGGGTGTGCTTCGTGAACCAATAAATTGTGGGCCCAATTTGGGCCTATAATTTATGGGCCAAACTGTGCTTTCAATGTGAGAAACTGAACTTTCGAAGTTCAAATGGTAATAGCCCATTCACACCATTCATTTATCGTTCATTTCGTGATTTCATTCCGCCTCTTTCCCTCGAAATGAACCGTGTGAACACGAAAGTGAATAGAGACAGTTCCGAATGAATGCTTCCTTCGGCACTGTTCACTCGCAACCGGAATTTAACATCACGTGACGCGATGATGTGTGTGAACACTCAAGTGAACAGTCTTTCACTCGCAAATTAGTCGGCCGAAATGTTCTGGCGTGAGGACGAGTAGCCGGAGCGGCTTAAACGTCAAAATGCTCCGTTTAGTTCGCTTTTCGAAATAACTCCTACACGTCTCATAGAAATCGTTGTTTCTCCCTTACTATCATAGTGAAAAATATGATCTAAACGGTATTGGAAAGATAAAATAATGCTCTATATATCCAATATAACGATTAACCACAAACGAATACGAATGTACACTTCTATGGAACCAAAGTTTCTGATCGAATTTGAAAAAAAAATTATGAAACATTGTGAATTTTTTATGAATTATTTTTATATGAAACGATAAAAAAGTGAGGTGACAGAAACGTTTATAATTTATTTGTCTAACAAAATAAGTGTGTGTTTTTATATTTCTTTTGTTAACCAGTAATTTTAGTTAGAATAAAAAGCAAGGAGAGCCATTGTTTAAACTTTTAAAAGTTTATATTAAAAATTACTCTATTTAAAAAATGACGTGGTTATTTCTAATAATAAATTTTGAAAGCATATTTCATCACCTTTCCAAAACAGTTTTTAGTTTTTGGATACGTTAATAAATATTCCATTTATATGGATTTTATTGCAAGCTGAGGCCTATTTTGGAATAAAAATATTTTCATGGTGCAAAAATAGTGGTAGATATCAGTTTTCAGGTTATTATTTAACCATATGTTCATTTTATAGTGCTGAAATTTATTTACTGATTACAAGAATCGCCAATTTCTCGTAATTTAGTTCGACGTTATCGGAAATGTCAATTGAAATCGTAAATATTCCCGAACATAGCCGTCAGCGCCGGACGAATTCCAATGCGGCCGCGACTACTCTCGACGACTTCGCAGCGAGAATGTCGAGTGAACTCTTCCTTCGAAGGAACCGTGTGAACACTCGGTGAAACGAGAATGGAACATTTCATCGAGTAAACCTTCATCCGAGTGAACCTTGTGACTTCAGCTTAAGGAGATCTACGATTTCGTGCGAGTGTAAATGAGACAGAACGTTGATGGGTTGGGGTAACTGGAACATTTGTTTAGATTCAAATTTGAATGAAAGGCATTAATAGTAATAATAATAATATTTGGCTAATAGCGCCGTTTTTTGTGAAAAACCACCTCGAGGATACTGCACAAATAAATATACAAAAGATTTAATACTACTAGCTTACAACTAAGATTTACAATTATAACTAGTGACTTACATCTAAGACTTAGGTATAGCTAGTGACTTCTATTACTGCCTTACAACTAAGATTTACAATTATAACTACTGACTCATATCTAAGACTTAAAGCTAGTGACTTATGACTAAGACATAAAAATGCTGACCTAAAAGTAGTGACTTACTAACATACGTATATATTTACAATAAGATTAGCGCAGAAGAAGTGGGAAGTTTGTATTCATTATTCTATGGGTCGCACTTAGTTTGAGCGCGTTTCTATTCCCACCACTGCTCGTGATATTATTTAATATCTAAGCAACATTTCGGTTGAAACAGAAAGCTGTGAATTTAATTCCGTTAAAATACGAAAGGGTATCATTTTCATACTAGTCGATTCAGGTCAGACTTTGGAGCATTTTCCGATTAAAGTGCTCTTTCAGGATATTTTGTTTCAGACTTCCGGACTTACCCTGATCCCACTCGCGCAGTGTTTTCACCCCTACCAACTTTTATATCAAATTCATTTCTCAGAAGAGAAAAATGTTTTTCGTAGTTAGCACTTTTAGCCTGCATCAAATATGTATGCTCCGAATATTTAAATCTTTCTAAGAGCATTTTTTATGAAGTCTTTGAAGAAGATTTTGCTTAAAACATTGTTATGTTTTATGATTTCATTGCTGGCAACTCGGGCGTTTATTATATTTTTAAATATTAATATTACTTATTTTTGTTTCACTTCACTAAACAATATCTATTCTGAGACTAAGAATAAAAATTATGTAATATTTTATTGACAAGGGTGATTGTGTATGTGCACGCGTTCACAATAATTTAACCTGTTTAAAAACTTTGATGAGATAACATCAACAATAAAAAAATGTATTATATAAATAACAGTGCATTGCATCATCAATAAAATATTATTTTAACCTTTTCAGACCACTGGTAAAATATTTGAAAATACAGACTTCAGATTTTTTCCTCAATATCGAGCGCGAATAAAAATTGACGGTTTCATTTTCAAATAATTGCTGGTACGAGCATAACTAGCTTTGCACGTTATTTTTCATTGAATTTGTTTAAGTATTGGGCGCATAATTACCCCCAAACTAAGCGGGCATTCTACCCTTAAAGATTATAACATGAATTTACTTTGCGGAGTGAATAATCGTATTAATTGTCTAAATGCATAAAAAAGTGGCTCAAACCTGTAAGTAATGTCTTGCTGCAAAGAACGGCTGTTAAATTTTCCACTTGGCTTCCACACAGATCAAAGTGCACGTGTCACAATTATATAATATTTTTGAAAAATAAATTCGGATTCCGAGTTGTCATGAAGAAAGCAATATTCACAACGGAAATCGCAGGTGATTTAAATTCATGTTACAATAAAATATTTTAATTTTTAATTTTTGTCCAAGACATTAGAGCGCCACATGTTGTGCGAGCGCTTTTACGTTTAGTCCAACTTCAAATAAACACAGGCAGAAAACCATCATCGAGATATAAAAATAAAATTTAATTATTTATATTTGCTTCGAGACAAAAAATTAAAAGAAATACATATGAGGGTGCTAAACCAAAATTTTAGCTACTAATTCCATCGGTAGCCATTTTTATATTTTCAAAGATGATTTTGTGTTTAATATCGACCGAATTATTTCTCCCGAATTCTTTGTAAAGTAACTTTTGGTGTTTTTTTTTCAATGCTTAATTTTTGTCTAATTTCATAAAATTTTAAGAAATGTCATATTTTGATGTACAGATAAAGATTTGTCATTTTATGGGAAACACGCCCCCTAAGACCTGATATAAATTCAAATTAAAATAGTAAAAACTTCTCAGTAGTAAAAAAAAATACCAAAAATTTTCAAACAACAAATGTCGCAAATTGTCACAAATCATCAAATATGTTTTACCACTGCCAGTTTTAATGCAATTCTAAAAGGGTGAACTTATTAAAAATAGAATATATATGTGAAGTAATAATATTATATTCCCGGCCAAATGCCTATTCTTTTCACTGCCCTATTTTTTAAATGTCTACTTCAAATACCTCTAGTCTGTAGTAAAAATATAATTCTTGAGGTACACTTAAACTTAAGCAAACTTAAAATCCCTCTCTTTTCAAAAGCAAATACGACTTTCATACCATCAGCTTTGGTACAGGATTATTCCAATGTTAGGTCCTTTACACCAGAGATGTTAATTAAAAATAATTTTATGTTGCTCTCTCCACCATTTCTTAATTCAAAACGTTACCATCTTTTGCATCTAACTTGAAATAGCATAAAAAAATTCCCAGAAGCTTAACCTCTCTATCTAAGCATAACTGGAACAGTTCTTTCCCCTAAATGTCTAGAAGAGATACGAAAAGTAGTTGCTAACCTTTCAGTTGTTATATTCCCGTGAGATATCTTTTGGAGCGCCCGATGGACCAAATTGAGCCGAATGAATGGCAAAAGCAATTTATTATTTGAAGGTTTAATTATTTAGAGATCAGTTTGCTCACACAAGAAGAAAGGGGAATTTAAGATATGTTCATCTTTGTACTAAAGTTTTTCTTGGCATAGGTACATTAATTGCTAACATTGACGGATCGGAGAACATTTCTGAGAGTAAAGCCCACTTTAGGACTTGATAAAACAAAATAGATTTTTTCTTTTGCTTTTCTTAACTTATGCTATAAAGACATAAAATACCAATTTATCCCCCAATAAATGAAACTTTATTGAATAAAATTATTTCTTCCAAATTTTGCAATTGAAATTATATGCAAAAGCAGGTAATAAAGCTACTACTTATTTATAATCAGCCGTGTTTTCCTCAATATTATTGAATCGAAGAAATACTCTTAAAATAAGCATGCGATTTTCCCGGAATTGAACACCTGTTTTCCTGATTTATTTCAGTTTTTCCAACAGAACCGATTGAAGATATAACTAATTAAATACCTTTATTCAACAAGGCAGCGGAAGTTCAATTTATCGAAACATTTCCAATAACTTCCCGGCAATAATGGAGATCGCTTGGAGAGCAGGCATCATTATTAAAGGTAAATTAATGGAATAAACCCCAGTTTAGCGATAGATTGATGAGTTTCCAAACTTTATTCGAAAGAAGAACATTGCCCTTCGTTTGCTTGGCCCTATCCCGAGAACAAATCTATACTTTGTATTAAGTCAACTTGGATATCAATTGAAGTACGTTTTAAGGGAGAGTCAATTATCATTACAACGAATTCAGTTTATGGTACTGTCGAACTCACAAGCTCCGAGTTTGTTTCAAACAGAAGAAGAAAAACAAACTTAAATTATAAGTTCACAGTATTCCAGTTCTATTAAAAAGTTTTTCTAAATGATGTTTCTACCCAGCACACATTATATTATTTATCTTTGATTACTCCTCAATGTCAACTTGAAGCCAATCATTTGGATCTACTTTAGTTTGAATGAAATGTTCGATTGTGTACATTTGTAACGATCTCTTAACCCTTGGAATGCCAAGGGTAAAATGCCAATCACCCGCCGTACACTGGTTGACTCCATTTTCCTAATAACTTGCATGTTTTTTGTAAATATAAATTGTACTATCTTACCAGATATGTGTAGGTATATAATACGTAAAGGAAATGTATTCCCTTTAAATTTGATCCTACAGTCTTAGTTAGAATGCAAATATCAATTGTGGCTTGTTTTATTATTCTATTATTTGATTGTACAATATCAGTTAGTTAGTTAGAAGAAACCATATAAAGGAAAGTGATATAAAAAAACCTAAATGTCGTTTTTTTAAATTAAATGAAGACAATATTAGCGAAACCCAATCGAAAGATACAGAAAAATCAGAAAAGATATTGGCCCCATTGGCACTAGAATCCAGGATCATATGCTTACATTTCAAGTGCTCCCGTATTGAATAATGTAGTTAATAACAAAAAATTCACTCTTCTCCCATGCAGCTCTACTTATAGGTAGGAAGGTCCTTTTTTATTTATTTATTTATTACAATCATAAAGGTACTTAAATTAATATGATAATATATATTTCAAATTATTAACTAGATATATATTAAAACTTTCAGGAAACTTAATTAAACTACGTGTTTAATTAAACTACTTTGATATTTTATCTACACACAGGCACCAACTTAGATGTTTTCTTGTTTAATATTTATATATTATTGTATTTTTAAACTTACGTTAAAAAAATGTATGTTTGAAAAATTATAGGTTGTAAGCGCTCAACATCTGTTTTTTTTATTATTAATATTTTTGGTTAATGAGCAGAAAGCATTCAGCTGATGCGCTCATATCTGCCGATTACATATTGAGTTCCACAAGGAAGCATACTAGGTCCCGTTCTATTTACATTCATAAACTCCAAAGTATGGAAATAGACGGAGAAATAAGTAGCTTTGCGGATGGCACAGTTCAATTCTTAAAATCTACAAACTGGAATAAAGTATGTAATGAAGTGGAATTAGGAATCACGCGAGTGAAAACATGGTTACACGTGAACATGCTTACCACTAAACATATCGAAAATAAAACCCACAACGTACATATAAATAGTACGGGACAGCCAAAAAAACAATACAAACGCCATAAAAATAGACGAATGTATAAACACCAGCATTTACGATTGTCCTACTATAGAAAACAAAACAAAATTTCTAAGAATCATAATTGACCATAATCTCAGATGTTCACATCATGGCAAACAAATAAACTCCTCAAAACAATGCACATTTTTCTAAACTTAAGAAACATGAACAAACTATAACAAATGGAAACAACATATTTTGTACTTTGCCAATATAAAATATAATATGGAAACATGGTTTGGGGAAGAGCAACAAACTCAGCTTTCGGTCATATGGAAATCGCACACGAAAAGCCTTATAGATAATCACATAAAAAATATAGAATAACTGACCCAGACCAAACATTCAACATGTTTGACGTACTAAATAAACGCCAAATATACATAAAAACATTGCTAAACAACGTTTTTTGACCAATAAAAACAAATTCAATAAACACAAACTATCAATAATAGACCAGTTAGACAAGCGTACAAAAAAAAACATAAAATCTCCGACCGTAAATACACTCTTTGAACAAGGATACCACAAATATCAGCCAATAAAAATGCATTCAACAATCTTCACTCGATGTAAAATTGAGGAAAACAAAAAAAAAACAAACAGATACAAAATAACAAAAAAGGCAATATTACAAAAAAAAATTGTAACTTAAAAGAATAAAACGTATATAAGTACGTAATACCCGAAACCATCAAAATGCAACTAGAGGTCTACCGCAAGGAAGTCATCTCGGACCCATCCTTTTCCTTATATTCATAAATGATATCATAAGTTGTTTCGACGATGTAGAAGTTCTGCTTTTTGCCGATGACATCAAATTATATAAAGAAATATCTAATATAAGTGACTGCCTAATCCTACAGTCAAACATTGACAAATTACACAATTGGTGTGTTGCAAACAACTTATTCCTCAATACCGATAAATGTAAGACACTAACATTTTGTAGAACAAAGACCCCGTTATCTTTCAAATACACAATAAATAACAAAATCTTAGAAAAAGTTAAAGAAATCAGGGATCTTGGATTTATATTTGACACCCAATTAAATTTTATAAATCACATACAAGAAATAACCAACAAAGGCATGAAGGCACTAGGATTTATAATCAGAACCATCAAAGACTTTGATTCACTAGAAGTTATAAAAATTGTATATTTGTCACTAGTACGCAGCTTGCTGGAATACAATTCCATAGTTTGGTCCCCATATTATCAAATTCATATAAAAAATATTGAACGAGTGCAGCACAAATTTTTACGATTTATTAACTTCAAGTTACATATACCTATTCAACACATTAACGTATTCATAAGTTAAAAAAACTTTCACCTTCGCCTTCACGGCTCGCAACATTGTAAATAACTAAGTGTGTAAAAGCAAATTCTTAAAATTCTCCAGACTTTAAAAATAAATATTAACTCAACTTTGGCATTAATCTTCTGTTAAATATAAATATAAATGTAAAACTCATGCAATGTCCAGTGTTTTGAATATAATGTCCTCCACGTGCAAAGTCGTATCTTCCCCATAGCATAAGCATAAACTTTCTAATAAAGTGTGTTTTGTCGGAAGTGTCCTGCAGGTAAGTATGATTCTGTATCTATTTGAAAATAATAAAATTAGATAGAGCCTAGGATTTATAATAAATTGTAAAGCGCCCTTGAGGTGATTTTTCACAAAAACGGCGCTATACAAATTATCCAATTATTATTATTATTATTATTAACTATACATTCTTACTAAATACACTTAAATTGCATTCCCTAGAAAACAGAAGAAAAATAATTGACCTAACTTTTTTGTTTAAAATTATTCACTCCGAATTAGACTGTTGTGAACTCCTGCATCTCATTGACTTTAAGGTACCAACTCGAGCGACAAGGCAAAACATAGTATTCGGCAACAATAATTCTGGAACCAACAACAACCTCACACATGCACCTATTCCACAATTTCATACACTAGCAAACAAATTCACCTCAAGTATCGATGTATTTAATACATGTTACCATTATTTAAGAAACACTTGAAGGATATTTTTATGTAGTATATTTTGATATTTGGGGAGAATCACATAGCACATTTTTATTTATTTATCTACAATATAAAAACCTGTTACCGTTTTCTTTTCTTTTTTTATGTAAGTACTGTGACATATGATTTGAGTTGTCAAGAATTGTTTTTATGTAAATTTTGCCATCTGCAACTTTAAAAACTTTCTCTTGTTTTGTAATGCATTATTTTTACTAAAATGTATCTTTATACCTTCCATTCATGTGATGTTTACTTTTTTAAGTTCATCTTTTTTATTGTTCAACTTTGTCTCTGTATTATGAACTTATATGTAAAAGCCCATCAGGGCGTTGAAATATTAATAAATAAATAAAAAAAAAATAAAAAAATGCAGATTCTTCATATTGAACTGTACTTTATAACATTTGTAGATCTTTTTATTTTTCGTTGCCGACTTTATTATTGTGTTTTATTTTATTTCATGTGTAAAGTTATGGGATCAAATAAAACTAAAATTTTAATAAAAATGTGATTGTGAAAAAGCCTAGAAATTATTTGAGATTTATGTAAAAATGATATAAACTCTTTCATGAACGGATTTTCTAAAAGTATTCAAAAGCGTGTCCTTTATTCCGCATAGTAAAACTATACCCAACTTTTTAATTGAATGATTCAGCGTTGAAAGCCCCGCGGTCTTTGGAATTAAAAAATTATTACATCTACAGGGTGCGCAGGCTACAGCGCTCCGCCCAGGGATGCTCCCTCGAGAGGAGACAAATTTGTGAGGCGCTGCAACGCCATTATGGAGCCATAATTTAGAATTCAATCTGCCCCCCGTTGGAAGAGGAACGTCCCTAAACCGTTGCAATTTAAATTATCCTAATATTTGTCTACTTCAGGATGCAGTGATGATTTCATAAAATTTGTAAGCAGCTTTAAGTGTTTTAATGGGTTTGATTCAACGTTCGTTCTTGAAAAATTAGCAATTCATTCACTCGACTTTTGTTTTCGTATAATAAAGTTAAAAACGTTTATATAACCGACAAAAGCCGTCGTTCGGTTAGCTCTGTCGTAAGCCCTCTCCTGTACAGTATTATCGCCCGAAAATTGTGACACATTTGTAGATTTTTACTTCGCATTAGTCGCACGTCATTTTCACCGCAAGCTGTGGACCTTTAGAATATCCACTCATCTGTCAAAAAATAAGTCCAATCGCGACCAAATTTTTTAAAAATAAGTAATATTGGGTTTTTTTTTATGTGACACCTCACAGGAGCACCCCAGTTTATATGTTCATCGTAAAGATAGGATAAGTACGAAGAATTGATAAGTACGCAGAAAACCTACTGAGAGAGTATCAGGCAGGGTTCCGCACCGGTAGATCCACAACAGACTAACTGTTCACCATCAGGCAGATCTTGGCAAAGTACTGGGAGTTTGATTTAGATATACACCAACCATTCATAGATTTCAAGCAAGCATATGATAGCATAGATCGGGAGTGTCTATATGACATACTACTTCAATTCCAGATTCCACCTAAATTGGTTAGACTCATCAAAGCCACAATGTCAGACTCAAGATGCCAGGTCAAAATAGATGGGGAATTGACGGAAGAATTCACAGTATCGCAGGGACTAAAACAGGGGGACGGTCTGACTCTCACTCTCTTCAACAATGTGCTCGAACATATAATAAGAAAAACGCTAATAGACACTGGCTCCAATATTTGTTTCAAGAGCAGTCAAGTTGTCGGATATGCGGATGACATTAACATTGTCGGAAGATTAATTTCAGCCATTAAGGAGGTCTTCGATCCTTTAGAAACTGCGGCACGGGAAGTAGGACTGCGGGTTAATGTTAACAAAACGAAAATGATGATACAGAGCAGGAACCCTTCACACAGAAGAAGTAGTGTACAATTTAAAGACAACTACTCATACGAAGTGGTCGATCAATTCACTTACCTGGGCTCCAGTCTGACAGAGAACAATGAGGATCCAGCAGAATTCAGAAGGAGAATCACAGCAGCCAACAAAACATACTTATCTTTGCTGCCAGTGTTTAAGTCACGTAGTGTCCACAGGAAAACCAAAATAACCATTTATAAGGCCATTGTTAGAACTGTATTGGCATATGGATGTGAGGCGCTGACACTGTTGGTAAATATGGCTGAAATGCTGGATACTTTTGAAAGAAAAGTGCTGAGAAGAATATGTGGACCCGTGAAAGAGGGTGAACAGTGGCGCATTCGGCACAATACAGAATTGTATGATATATATAAGGCCCTTAGCACCTCAGCACATATGAGACTCCTCAGGCTGAGATGGGCTGGGCATGTACAGAGAATGCCGGATAAACGCGTCCCAAAAAGAATTTTGACTGGACACCCAGGTGGAAAGAGAAAAGTGGGAAGACCCAGACTGAGGTGGGAAGACGAAGTAAGAGGGGATGCAGCACAGCTTCTCCAGGTACCAAATTGGAAGTCAGCCGCTGAGGACAGGAGGAGTTGGAGGCGACTGTTGCAGGAGGCCAAAGCTCGATATGGGCTGTAGCGCCATCGAAGAAGAAAGATAGGAGAACTATATTGCCAACCACTAGGATAGCGTTTTGAGGCAGGTTAAGGTAGGGCACGTTGGAAGGGATTTATTAATGCGGGTCTTGAAGAGGCCAGGATTACATGAAGGACGAAAAACAAATGCTGGTAGCTCTTCCCATGTACGAGCCAACTTACGATCTGTTGTAAAAGTTAAAGTTATAGTCTGTTAAAGCCATCATCAACAACTGTGAATGGGTGTTCGTCGAGTTTAGCCCACCTACACCAGTGCACTGGGGATCAACTCTGCTAGGCTACATTGAAATACCTGTATTTCAGACTCGGCATGGCTTTATTGTGTCCGTGTATTAGAGATGGAAATCAATCTGTTAACAGCGGATTGTCAATCAGACGGACCCTCTCTGCACAGAATCAAGTACGTTTATCAAGTATTTTGGGGCTTCAGCCCAGAGGTGGCTATTATCTCTTGAATAATTTGCTAGCCCTATACAAGTCGCCCAATTTCTTGGAAGTCAAATTTACTCGGTCTTCTATGGAGCCCCGATACTTGAGCCGGTCTGATATACTTACTCCAAATATATCAAAGGAGTATTTATTGGGGAGGTTGCTCCTATTAAATTGCCCAAGACTGTCACTGATATGGAATCTAATAATGATCAGACTGCTTCTTATCAGTGTCTATAATGCGGGAGCAAGAATTCTTCAAATATCAAACTGTATATATTTTTTATGTACTATATATTTGTTGTATTTTTTATGTACTATATATAATGAAGACATAATTTGTCTCGACGCCACCTAGCGAGGGATTTAACACTTACAATGTTTCTCTCGCAAAAATAAAAGTTGGTTGTTTTTAGGTGGAAAAAATATAATAAGCAGTAATTGTTGAATGAAACACTAGCATATATTGAATCATTTTGGCGGGTACGAGATAAGCCGCCATAGCTCAGTGGTCAGAGCAATCGACCGGCAATCGAGAGGACACGGGTTCAAGTCCCGTTGGCGTCATGTATCTTTTCTCGAAAGATTTTTCAATGTGGATGAGTGTTTCAGGCTGATAATTATTGCTTATAATAATTGTTACCCTTTGTGCTATGCATAAAAAATCTTGCCTTTTACAATTAAAAATAATAATTAATATTTGACAAGTTTAAGTATTTCCCCAATAAATGAAGACATAATTTGTCTCGACGCCACCTAGCGAGGGATTTAACACTTACAATGTTTCTCTCGCAAAAATAAAAGTTGGTTGTTTTCAGGTGGAAAAAATATAATAAGCAGTAATTGTTGAATGAAACACTAGCATATATTGAATCATTTTGGCGGGTACGAGATAAGCCGCCATAGCTCAGTGGTCAGAGCAATCGACCGGCAATCGAGAGGACACGGGTTCAAGTCCCGTTGGCGTCATGTATCTTTTCTCGAAAGATTTTTCAATGTGGATGAGTGTTTCAGGCTGATAATTATTGCTTATAATAATTGTTATATATTTGTTATTTAGTGTAAATGTGTATACTTACAAACGCGATATGCAGGGACACTGGAGGATCTAGAGTATTTCATAATATTTAAATGTACTCTCGTTTTATTAAAAAAAAGTAATGTTAACGTATTTGATGAAGGAGGTACACAATTAGTTTCCTTATACCGTCATTAGGGATGTAATGGGGGCCCTACAATGTCCATCACATCAAATTATTTGTAAAATTGTAGGTCGGTTCGGCACTGTCTTGTCCAGCAAATCGAATTTGTTGCAAATTGTAAGATTTTTTGGTGTTTTCTAGGAACTGAAAAATAATATTGGTTGTTATAGAATATTTACACTGGTTATTGGATTAAAGATTATTTCTGATTGTTTTTCTGATTAACTCTGGATTAATTCTGGAAGCCATCCAGCAAAATATACTTAAATATATATTTTCTTAAACGTATGTTTTTACGTAGTTACACGTATATAATTCTAATTGTTTTTTTCTTGTTACAGGTAAGTCTCCTTGCACAAACAAAGATGCAATTTTTGACGGATCAACTATGAGCTGCTGAGAGGTAGGAAAATTCTATTACATAAATCTAAAATATCATTTTAATTCGAATAAACCAAAAGTTCTTTACGAAAAGGGAATATAGAAATATGTTTTGTTTAATTGTACGTAACAAACCCAATGGAAATACGGCACCCCAATTTTCGGGAATGAATAGTGGGAGGGTAGTGAAAGAAATCATCTGGTTTTGAGGTACAGGACGAATTCAGATCTGGTCATCAAACATAATTAACCCATTTTTGGCAGTCTCAGTTAATAAATGTCGGCCTCTGCCATTTTGAAACGAGTTGAATTTAAATCAATTTGGGAAAAAATAACTAGATTGAATGTTTATTTTAAGCTTATAGCTGTGCGACATGGGAATGTTTCTAAATTTGGGGAAAGAGCTTTCAATTAACAGGGTCCACATATTAGAATGACCTTACATTTGTTTTGAGGTTTAAAAACTAATTCAAGAAAATAAATTGTATATTTTTTTACAAAGCGCTACCAACTTTAAAACAAAGAGTAGAAGGGTTTTTTTCTGTACGGCGAACGGAGTCATATTTTGAGAATCTGGCGTTTGTTATCATACGCGTATATATCAAAAGTACTCCACTCTCATATTGTTTCATTGGGTAAGGTTACGTTAAAAAATAATTTTACACGTATTAAGAGTGTTTCAATTTATTTGAGGATACACAATAAAAAATAAACTAACATAATTATGTGCATGGTTGTTTTAAAAAAATTATAAGATATAGGTATAATTTAAATTGACAGTATGCTTAATCCTTATTCATTTTAGCATTCTTACACCCATTCCTCTTTCATTTTTCCAATTTACGGAGAAACGCCAGAAATTCGTGACTCAATGAGAAAGTAATACACAGGGGCAATTAATTCGCAAAGAATTTTTTTTATTTTGTTTATTTCGGTAGTATATGAATTTAACTCTTATAAAAATATAATTGTAGGATTGGATTGTGCGGTATTATTTGGGAAGAGTCTGGTTGTATTCCGAAAATAGCATTAACAATATTCATTGATTAATCATAAATACTTTGCAGGCATAAATAAAGGCAGAAAATACATTTTTTTTAAGTATAGATACTTAAACGTGCTTAAACATCTATAACATATAATACCAATACCTTAACAAATATTACCAAAGAACACTTACAGCCGATTTCTTAGACAAACATTAATTGGGTCATGTGAAAGGGATATTCAACTATTAATATCTAAGGTGATTTGAACATACGTGGTTTCATCTGTATTAATAAATTTCCACTAGATTACCACAATATTACACAGGGCGCTTTAAGTTAACCTTTATGTATTATTTAACTATATTTAGAATAGAATTTGTTTTCGTAATAAAATTACATGTTTATTAACGGTTGTGATTTTTTTTTTACTAGCTGGTACCTGGCATGCGTTGCAATTCAAAGAAATAAATTGATTCTCCCTGCATGTCCTTTTCCGTGCGTCCCCGTTCACCTCCCGCGCCCCCTTCCCCTTCCGTATTACCCTTCCACCTTGTCCGCCTTCCCCTCCTGCCTTTCCTCCCTGCCGCTAAAATATATGAAATACACACATTTTCATTTATACAAATTTCATAACGCCAGAGCTTACCATTATACGTATATAGCTTAAAATCTTGGCGGGCGTGCGCAGAACATATCATTAAAGTTTCATCGCAATCGGATGTGCGAAGTTAAAATAGTCGTTAAGTTTTCTGAAATTATCCAATTTTCTGCGCATTTTCTTATTTTTTCTTTCCTTAAGAACTTTCTACAAAGTACAAGAAAACTTAAAAAGATGAATGAAATAGGTAAGTCTTTCTGAAGTTATGGCGTGACCAAGGGAAACAGGGATCCATTTTATATATATATATAGATTTAATTTCTAATACAAATAAAAACATAAATTAAAATATTTTCAACAGCCGAAATACTATGCAATATATCGTACTCGAGAGATTCGTTATTATTTGTTATCCAGTATTTAAAATAGTTATAATAAAGTTGTATGATTTTTTTTGTCCCTAGGCACGGCGACGGCGCAGCATTCCAGAGATATTTTCCGAATTAAATACAAGGTGCCCTCCTCGTATGATAAATGTACTCCACGTGGCGGGGTTGGTTATAATAATAATACACCCCTGCTAGGCTTCTAATTCACTCCCTTACTCAACAAGGCGCAAGGTTCGCCGTCGGAAGTTATAAGTTATTATATGGTGTCTAACTACTGGCTTATTTGTTTTCCCGTTAATAAATAGCCAGGAGCTATAAAGCTCTCATTCACGTCAAGGGAGGCGTTTGTTTTTAAATAAAGATGAATCGGAAAACGTCAACCCATTTTTATGTTATTCAGTTGCGGGTGATTGATGGGAATGAAACCTGTTTGCTAAACTTATAACCAAGTTAGGGGCTTTAGAAATGGAAAGAGAAATGAGATATACATTTCATTACTTTACGTGATTACTGGAATTTAATGGTACCTGTATGTATATTAACGATTAACAAAGTAACACATTAAAATATAAAGGCATTGAATACATTAACATCATTATCACCATGGTCTTTTCCTTGTCCCGTTTGGGTCAGGGACAAGCTGGAGTCCCGCTGTTAAAGTCTCTGGACATATTTTTAACCCTCGACGCAAAGAGCTGTGTTATAATTTTGACTTTCAGTGTGTCTGTCTGTGTGTCTGACAGTGGCATCGTAGCTCCTAAATGGATGGACGGATTATGATGCGGTTTTTTTTATTTGAAAGCTGACGTAATCGAGATGGTTGTTAGCTACGATTTATGAAAAATTGTTCAGGCGTTTCAAGGTCCTCAGCTCTTTTTTGTGTCGGGGGTTGCTTAATATTTTAAAAAATTTACTTATTTCCAACTCTCTTCTGAGACGGCGAACTAAAGAAGGAAAAAAAAGTACCTACATCAAGCAGTGTGCACGTCAAATTTCGCCCTGCAAAAATTATCTAAATTCAACGTTTTTAAATCGTATTATTCAAAAAGATATTGAATTTTGTAAAACTGTGAAACAGTAGTGAACTATCTACCACTTTAAATATTTGAAACGGTCAGGAATTACTAATCTAAAGTGATTTAAAAACTGTGAAGTAACTTGTGGGAATATTGTCGCATCTAAGAACCAACTGTAAACTGCAACTGACAATTGATAGCAATATTACCATTAATATTGCAATATTACCTCGCCCCCGATACCTAACGGAGTGGTCTAGTGGCTAGCGTCGCTAACATCGACCGTCTGAGCCATAGGTCCGCAGGAACGAGGTTCGATCCTCAGTGAAACCAATATTTTTTTTTTAAATTAATTAGTCAAGGCGCAAGACTCTGCACGCTTACACCATCTATTGCAGAACATCAAAATCATTAATATGAATAAGCAAAAGAGAACCACAAAAAAAGCAGCATCTAGCGAATCTGAAGAAGACTATAATACAAATAAGATGTTAAAATTCCTGGAAAAAAAATTCGAAGATTTATCGGAACAATTAATGAAATCTTTCAGAGAACAGATCAAGAATGAACTCAGAGAACTTACAAAATCAGTAGAATTCTGTTGTAACAAAATTGATGAATTCGAAGAAAAAAATAAAAACAAAGAGACATTGATTAAACAGTTGCAATCGGAAAACAAGGAAATAAAACTGCAAATTAACAAACTAGAACAACTTCAAAAACAAAATAACATCGAAATACAGGGAGTTCCTTTTAAAGAAAATGAAAATATATCTAAAATTGTCAACAACATAATGGAAACTATAAAATGCGAATCAGAATCTTCAAAAATAACAAATATCTACAGAATAAAAAACAGAAACCCCTTTAAACAAGCATCCTGCTGTAGTAGTATCCTTCCAAAATAAAGAAAGTAAAAAAAAAAACTATTTTCCATAAAAGAAAATATGGTGTTTTGTACACAAAAAATATTAATTTTCCCGAAGACGACAAAAGTATTGTGTATATAAACGAACAATTAACTCAACATAACAAACACCTTGACGACCTCCGTAGTCCAGTGGCTAAGACTCTTGACTCACATTCCGGAGGTCGCGGGTTCGAACCCGGCATGCGCAAATAAATTTTATTTGATTAATTTGTGTTATTTCACAATTAATTAATTAAAAATAATATGTAGTATATTTGCGGCATGTTCCAGAGTGGAAGATACTACCAGTATCGCCCTGGTGTAAGACCACCATTCAGAATTGAAACGTTGCTTGAAAATGGCTTTAGCCGTGTTTAGTGACCAGATCTGAATAGCCAGGTACTTCCCAACCTTCCTCTTCCCCACCTCCTTCCCCTCCCCACTACCTTCAGCCCCACAACATACCCCAATTGGGGATGCCATAGTCTCACTGGCTCCAGACGGGAGCAGTTGAGATTCTTGTGCGGTTATTCACTGTAAAAAAAAAAAAAAAAAACCTCCTGTTCCTGGCAAAATCTTCACGGCTTGGCTACAAATTCATCTGGGCGAAAAATGGAAATGTAATGATGAGGAAATATGAGACAGCCCCAATCATCCACATTAGGCAGCCAGAAGACATTCCCTCAGAATAAAGGATCCAGTAACCATATTGCACGTGCTAATAATTTCATTCTTTTAACATGGCTGATGAAATTTGTTTGTATGAAAATTATATTTCCAAAAACACAACAGAACTAAATAAGTACTTTAAAGACGTTAATTTTTCAATTCTTAATATGAATATAAGAAGCTTAAGAAAGCACTTCGATGAACTCTGTATCCTTCTCGATAGTCTAGATTTTTCTCCTAGCATTATTATTTTAACAGAAACACAGATGAAAGAGGTAATCCCCTATTACCTTCCAGGATATGTTACCATTTCATCTGAGTGTAAACATACTGGGCATGATGGAATCACCGTATTTATGAAAAATTGCCTTGAAAAAACTGCCTACGAAATTCTAGATTTTAAAACAGCTAACGCAATTAAATTAACATTTAACCACAAAAATTGTGATTATCTGCCATTAGCTATCTATAGATCACCTTCATTGAATGAGTCTCTCTTCACTAAAGAACTTAATTCGCTTTTAAAATTAACTAACAGAAATAACTTCAACTTTGCAATATTAACTGGTGATATCAATATAAATCAAAATAGTAAAAGCACAAATTTTATAAATGAATACTTAGATTGTTTGTCATATGCAGGGTATCGGTCATACATAAACTCTCCAACAAGAGAATATTTGAATAACTCCACGACTCTAGATCACATATTTGTCAAAACACACAAACACGTCAAAATTACATCTTCAACTCTACAAACAAACATTACTGACCACTACCCAACATTTTATGGACACACCATCTTAACCACTAATTTAAAAGAAAACTCTGGTAATCTAGAAAAAAATAATATTAACTATGACACATTAAACAATCTACTTCATTCAGAAAAATGGGACAATGTACGATCGACAGCTAACCCACATTCAGCACTAGAATTGTTTTATAAAACTCTACAAGATTATATTTCGAAAAGCACATACAAAATTGTTATTACTAAGAGAAAATATAAAAAAATCAAACCTTGGATTACTGTAGGACTAATAGTCTCTATTAAACAAAGAGATAAACTTTACAGAGAGATGTTAAACTATGAAAAAAACTGTCAAAAAAATAATGTAAGAATAATGTCTTTTATGAAAACAAAGTATTTGATGTATAGAAATTTACTCAATAGGTTAATAAGAAGTTGTAAAAAGAAATTCTATTGTGAACAAATTGATAATGCAAAAAATGATACCAATAAAACGTGGAATATTATTAATGAAATAATGAACAAAAAAAAAATGGCATCAACTGATGTGAAAGAGATTAAAATAAATAACAATATTATAACTGACAAATCGGCCATTGCAGAAAACTTTAACAACTTCTTCACAAATGTAGTAGATCAAGTACTTGAATCTTCTAGTAAAATTGATAGTACAACACCCGTAGACTCATCTTTGCATTTAGTCTCAACTTACGATTCAATTAACTCCTTAGAATATTTTTCACCTATCACGATAAACGAAATTGTAAAACACATTGATAGTCTAAAATCAACAAATTCTACAGGAATTGATGGTTTATCAGGAAACACACTAAAAAAAATAAAGCATAATATTTTAATTCCATTGCTACATATTTTTAATATATCACTAAAAGAGGGACATTTTCCAGAACAATTTAAAATCTCCACCATCATTCCAATTCACAAATCAGGAGAAACGCACATATTAGACAATTACAGACCTATCTCCTTAGTTTCAAACCTCTCAAAAATATTTGAAAAATGTATCAAAAATAGAGTAATGAATTACCTAGAACAAAACAAAATTCTGTCCCAAAATCAATATGGCTTCAGAAGTAAACTTAGCACTGAAGACGCAATATTCGATTTGACAAAAAAATTATACACATCTGTTGATAAAAATAAAAAAGTCTAGCTATATTTTTAGATTTAAGAAAAGTTTTTGATACGGTAAATCACAATATACTCATAAAAAAAATTAATCAAATAGGTTTCAAAAAAGGTACACTAAAAATTCTCACTAACTTTCTCAAAGACAGAAAACAAAAAACAAAAATAGGGAATTTTTATAGTACTGAAACGAGGATAAAAAATGGAGTACCACAAGGTACTGTGCTTGGCCCAATCCTGTTTTTAATATATATAAATGATTTATGTAATGTTGTAATCCCTGGTAATATTGTATCTTACGCTGATGATACAGTAATAATTGTAAACGGAAAATCCTGGCTTGAAACTTACTTAAATGCATCAAAATGTATTGCACATGTCTCATCATGGCTAAACAGAAATAGACTCTTCCTAAACTACAATAAAACATCTTACCTACCTTTTTATAAAAACAGTAAAAACAAACCCCCCAATAACCTTAAAATTAGAATTCATAATGCTAACTGTAATCAAGTAATATGCTCATCTTGCTCTGAAATTGAAAAAGTTGAAAAGATCAAATATTTGGGAATATGTATTGATACAAATTTAAATTGGCAATCACAAATTAATAATACCGTTTCTAAATTGAGATATCTTACGTACATATTTTACAGACTTAAAGAAGTATTGAATATTGACAAATTGAAAATGATTTATTTTTCTCTGGTGCAATCTTCACTCATGTACGGAATAATAGGATGGGGTGGTGCGCTTGATGTTTTTATAAAACCTTTACAAACAACTCAAAATTATGTTTAATAGAATTAAAACATTTTCAACAGATGCTTTATACAAAGAATCTAAACTATTCAGTCTCCGTAAACTATTTATACTGCAAACTATGAAATACATCTATAAAAACAAAAACAAATTCGAAAAAAATGAAAACAGAACAAACATTAGAAATAATAATGTATTCTTCTTCTTCTTTCGTATGGTGGGGGGTCAGAGGGGGACATCTAGGTCTGCGAGCCAGTCTAGGGCCTCAGGCGTTGCCCTGTGGACCTCATAAATCCCGCCGGGGAATGAATGGAGCGGGCATTCGTTGACCACATGTTCGGTGGTCTGCACCGCACCGCATTCACACGTCGCCGACTCTTTAAGGCCCCATCTATGCATCATGTGAGCACAACGGCTATGGGAGCACCTTATTCTATTGATGGCAGTCCAGAGTTTGCGAGGCAATGAGAACCCAGGCTGTCTCTCAGTGGGGTCTTGCACGAGATCGGCGTTTTTGACGTTGGCTGATTGCCACTCAAGCTTCCACCTATCTTCTGGGGTGAGAGGTGTTCGAAGGAGTCTTTCTCCTTCCGTCCAGAAGGGTTTTCGAGACTTTAAGCGGCATGCCGGGTGAGAAACGACATCATCGTGCAAGGGTATTTCGCTTTTTTGCAGCGCCTTCTTGTATTCCCTCAGTGTTGCAATCTCTCGCCTGATATTTGGCGGGGTTATATTTGCAAGTACGGGGAGCCAAGGAAGGAGTCGATTTTAAGGTTCCGCTGATGGTTCGAATTGTGGCATTAAGCTGAACGTCGACCATGGAAGTGTGGGCGCTTCTGGCCCATACTGGAGCACAGTATTCAGCTGCTGAGAAAACCAGGGCAATGGATGCCGTTCTGAGCGTGTTGGCGTCGCATCCCCAGCTAGTACCAGCCAGCTTATTGACTAAGTTTAGTCTTGTCCTGATTTTTTTGCCCACTGTTTCCATGTGTTTCCGGTAATTCAGGCTCCTGTCCAAAGTTATTCCAAGATAGCGGGGATGGGGGTCATGGTAAATATTTTTTTCCATCAAACTGAACACAGAGTTTTGCGTTTGCTTGTGGATTACTGAGATGGAAAGCTGTCACAACTGTTTTCGACCCATTTGGCTTTAGTCGCCAATTGAGGAAAAATTCTTCCATAGCCTTGAGGTCAGAATTAAGGATCTCTTCTGCTGCATTGAGGGTTTTGGCTTGGACTGTGATGGCGAAGTCATCTGCGTAAGCAAATTTTCTGCCTTCAGTGTGAGGAAGATCTCGAGTATAGATATTGAAGAGTGATGGGGCCAGCACTGAGCCTTGGGCAAGGCCATTATTCAGGTGCATTTTTTTGCTTTTTAGCCCTCCTAGAAAAACCCTGAAAGTACGGCCAGTTAGTAGTTGCTCAATAAGTCGTACTGTGTTGCCATCCTCTATGGTGTCGTAGAGCTTGACAAGGAGGCCTTTGTGCCACACCGTGTCGTAAGCCGCAGAGAGATCAATGAACGCTGCCGCAGTCTTAAGCCGTTTCTGGAATCCAGATTCGATGTGTGTTGTCAGAGCTAGCACCTGGTCACAGCAGTTACGGCCTGGTCTGAAGCCAGCTTGCTCTTGTGGAACCACTTTCTCCAGAATTGGGGTAAGTCTGCGGAGCACCACTCGCTCTAGGAGTTTATACATGGTACTTAAAAGCGAGATGGGCCGATAGCTGTTTGGATCTTCTGGTGGCTTGTTGGGTTTGAGGATCGCAATAACTTTAGTTTTTTTCCAGATATTTGGAATTACTCCAGTTTTAAAAATTTCAGTAAACAGTTTTGCGATCCATAACTTTGTCCGTGGCCCAGCATGTTTCAAAAAGTCTGGAAGAACTCTGTCGCATCCAGCTGCTTTCCCAGCTTTTGTTGAAGTGAGGGCGATGTCTACATCATCAGCTGTAACGGCGACCACATCGTTAGGGTTCACCGGCCATTTTAGCCGCGCCGCTTTCAGAGATTTTTTGATCTGGTGGCTTATGTTAGACCTTGTTGTCGTTTTTGAACTGCGGAGTAGTTGGTGAGCAACAGCATTTGGGGACACTTTGGGGGTTGTCTTAATTGGCTGATTTGCAGCTCCGAGTCGCCTGAGTGTTTGCCACGCTTTTCTGCTCGAGTGTTCGAAACTCATTTCTTCCATTAGTTCGTTCCACCTGTTCATGCGCCCGTCATCCAGAGACTGGAGAAGATCAGAAGCAGTGTCTGGGTCGTTATTCCTCTCGTATTCAGCTAGAAGGCGTTTGCTTTCTGAGCTCCATGTTGGGATATACACTTTTCTGTAACCTCTAAGGATGAATTTCTTCGCAGCTACAAACAAAAGGTTCGAAAATCGGTCGTAGAAATTCGGCTTTGATGGTATGTTATCCACAACCCTGTCAACATATTCCGAAAACTCTCGCCATTTTGCCCGTCTTAAATTCCACCGTGGCATCGGGTTACTGGAGATTAATGGAATCTGTATACCTATGTTTAGCATGACTGGCCTGTGTTGGCTATGTGGGAAATTATTCAGTACAGTTCTCGAGGCCCTCACAGGTTTTCCGTCCGGCGTTTTAGAGACAAAACACAAGTCGGGCGTGTATTCACGACGCCATCGCGCAGAAAAGAATGTCCCCTTTTGTTTAGCATCGTAAATAAGTTGGCAATCCTGTGCTGATGCCCAATCGGTGATTTGTTCTCCAGCTTTATCGGTCATCGAGTAGCCCCATAGGAAGTGGTGGCTGTTGAAATCTCCCACGTACACCGCCGGGTGATTGTGTGGAGGGAGTGCTGGTGTCTGCCATACTTCATTTGGAGGTTTGTAGATGTTAAATATTGCTAGTTTTCCAACCTGAATACCGATTGCGTGAAATCCATCCGTGATTTTTCGGGTAATATTCTGCAGCTCCGGCCTAATGTAGGTCGCAAGGCCATGTTTTGGGTGTCCCCGCACTGCCACTAGGAGATATCCGGGGATATCCAAACGTGGTGAGTCGTTTTCTGCGATATGGGTCTCCTGGAGAAGCAGGATATCAATGTTTTTGTCGTTGAGTATTTTTACTAAAAAGTCCACCTTTGAGAGAGATGTTCCCTCAATATTCAGGGACAATATTTTCAATTGTTCCCCGATATTTAATGTTTCCCCTTGGCCGGGAGACCTTTCGGTCTTCGGCCCCTTACGTGGCGGCATAATTATTCGTAGTCGGAGGCCCTCTTAATATTTGGTTGCGGCCTCACTCACAGCACTCACTACCTTACACGCGCGGTAACAATATTCGAGCCGGTAACATCGCGAATAGCGCGGCGGACACTACCTTTGCGTGCGGCGGTTGGCACACTACCTGTATAATGTATTCTATACCCCTCAAACAAACACAAAACAAATGCAAACTCACAGTAGTTTTATTGGACCTCGCACTTTTAACCTTTTACCAAAAAATATACAAGTTGCAAGTAAACTTACGCATTACATAAAAGAGTTAAAAATATGGCTGAACCATACAGATGTAAAAACTCTATTAATTTAATTTTATATCAGTTTATGTTTCTCACAAACTTTACACTTATAACTGTTATTACACTATACACTAATTATTACCTTGTACACTATTGAACACACTTTTTGTACAAATTGTTTAAACAAATTTTAATAATGTTTTTGCTTCATATACCTACCACTGTTTGTTTTTTCTAGGTACTAAAATAAAATATATTTAACTATAATATTACCCACGCACAGGCTGCGCCTTAGTGGGTTCCCATTATTTTTATTATATCTAAAATATGTAACCATAAAATGTAAAATTGGGAAAAATAAACGATTAAAAAAAAAAAAAAAAAAAAAAGACATTTACTTGCCTTTGGAGCATTCCGCTACATAATCATTTTCACCCTAGAGCGCTCTGAAATTTATAAACGTTCGATTTGAACAATGTCTGCCCTCTTTCAAAAAATCATACCCCCTGACTTTAAGATGAAGATAAATAAACTGTATTTAGTGTCTTTAGTGTGAGAGCCATAAAATGCAAATAAGTTTGATCGCTTAACCCATATTTTTAGGTTTCATAAAAAAATAATAAAAAAATCGTTAAATTTATAAACTTGTGAATTCTAAGCATTATTTACTTTAAAATTGCCATTCCCGGTATCTACTAAGCACTATTAAATATTTTGACTTCTGTACGTTACCCATGGCTTGGTTAATAATCACGGATATAATTTTAATTTCGAACGTACCTTTTTTCAATAATATGTAAACCCATGATGAATAATTTGTAAAAAATAACATTTAAAAAATTTCTGTTCGCAAGACAAATTATTTAGAAGATATGCGAGAAATCATCTATAAAGTACGAAACTACTAAGAAAGCTTTGTGATTAATCGAAGATTCTAATGTGTGGGAACTTTTGAAATAATTCCAATAAACGTTTTAAAATATCTCTTCAAATTAGCCTCATTTTGGCCAGCGGACGCTTGCGTGTGTTTGAAAATTGAGTAAAATGTGGCCAAAAATGCTACAGTTGCTAGAAACAAAGAAAATAACCCAATCGAGATATTAGAATCACCAGACCACAAAATGAATTAGCTTCAAACTATGTACACCCGTCGAACAAATTAATAAGGTTAAATTAATTAAATTGCTTTACTCAATTCAATCGACTCACATTCGGATGAAGCATGTGCGACTTGGTATTTTTAGACAAATTATGTAATGACTTGAATGAATGCACCTGACATAACAAAGCTAACAAAGTTCTGAACATCAAATCGTAACACTAGACTTCCAGGGTCGTTCTTTGTTCATTGTATACGTAGGTCTACATAGGCTTGAAAATAAATTTTGATATTTACTTTTATTCCATATGAAAATAATAATCAGATATTTCTAATATGTTGTTTTGCTAAAATAATGTTTAATTTTTGGTTGTTTTTTTCCCTTAATTTTTCTTTCAATGTAGATTTTTGTCATGTGCTGAAAGCAGGTGCTGGAATTCCACCAAGAATTGTCAGTACCAAAAAAAGAAAATTTATAAAATATAAAATTATTAAAATATACACAAAATCGACACGAAATTTTAGGTAGATTCACCAGTTCCTCTCTTATACGACTAGTTTCCGGATACCGTAATGACACCATGATCAATGTTTCCATCAAGCACCAATCGCACTTTATAAACATTGAATATCAAAATCTTTTAATGGATCATGGGAAATTAAAGCTTTTCGGGAATATGACGTGGCAGTAAAGTAGGTGGTAACTTTTAAAGGACAATAAGCAATAAGGGAGCGCTTGCGGAAGTCTTCACTCAGCAGCAACGTTTCAATGACGGATTCTGATAACTTTTTCAAAATAAGATGTTTCGGCAAAGCGTAGATGGTTAAAGATAAATATAAATATTCATCTATACATATTATAAATATAAATATATATAGTACATAAAGATAAATATACATATGTACTCGTATACATAATATGTCGTTTAATCTATGGCTAACTACCGAAGGGTTGTTGGACGGACAAAATACATTTGAGTGTGAATAAGTCCTTTGTAAATAATATTTTTGTTTATATTTGGTGCAATAACTTTACGTATTTTAAAATATTATTTGATAATGTGGGCCTCACTGGGTGCCTTACCCTGCTGTACAATATGTACTCGTGTTGATAAATTCGGTTAAAAATGCAGTTTTTTTATTTCGATTAATTGATGAATGTACCTACACTAAAGTCATTAAAAATACTGTTGAATTAATACTTTAATGCAAATTTTGAGGACGGAGCAGTTAACTCGCTGGGTCCACATTCTTGGAAAATCTGATGAACTGGTTTCAAAATTTTGAATAAGTAATAAAACAACACTCTTTTAGAAAAGTAAGGGGCCCATGAGGTGGTTGCTTCACTAAGCAGCGGTGTATCTATGATTTTGACTATGAATCATTATTTCAGAATGTTTATAAATGAAATGCATTTCAACTAACAAATAAATATCACATTTCTTATCCAACAGTTGTACCCAAACTGTTGTAAGTTAAGGAACCACCGGTAGATTATGCAGATACATAAATATGTAAATTAATATAAACAGTTGAACAATCCCCCCTAAGAAGAGTTACATGATGCTATTTTTTAATATGCAGCGCATCGAAGATTTATTTGTCGTGCACACTTTTTTCTCCAGATTTAGTGCCGTACCCCCACGCCGCGGCCGCCACTGCATATAATTCAGGTGTGTAAATCACCCGGGCGCTAAAACTGGCTAACAAATTACACACACACCGCAGGGGCGTCCCGAGAAATTAACATCTCCCGACGAGAACGAATAAAAAAGTTAAAATGAAGCTTATTTTTCTGAGGGATTTTTTATTATACTCTTTACTGGGGGTACTGACGTACTCAAAGAAAAAATAACAAATCTGCATAGATTTCGTGTAAATGTGCTGTGATGGTATGGGTTGTTGAACTTTTGCTTCTTTCTTTTAATGTGAAATCTAAACTAGATTTCTGAAGTTTTACAATACTTACAATGCACACAATGCAACAATACATTACAAGTTTTACAATAAAAATCTATTGAATGCTGATGTAATCGCTGAAATCAGCATTGAATAGTTTCGTTAGATCATGTAAATATGTAATAAATTTGTGTATATGCTTCAATGAATCGCGTAACTTTATGATGTTATGTCACATTCAAATAAATTATTTAAATAATGATGTTTGCAATAATCATTAAATGATAGATTTATAAACAAAAGAACACGTAGGTTTTTAATCAATCGATAAATTAAACACAATATCAACCCCATTTTGATAGAAAGCAGTCACTTTGTGGTTCGACACATTAATTAAAATAAAACAGTAACTTAGTTTGTAACCACGATTTAATTATTCATTTTTTTTACAATACCGACCGGTTTCGCTTTACACAAGCATCTTCAGGGTATAAAATTAAACTGATGGTTTATGGGATGGTCATTAGTTTAATTTTATACCCTGAAGACGCTTACGCAAAGCGAAACCGGTCGGTGATATTAAAAAAATAAGTAATTAAATCGTGGTAACAAACTAAGTTTTTGTTTTATTTCAACAATATCAACCCATGACGTTGTACCTTACCTTGAAAGAAATAACCTTATTCCTCCTAGTGTTGGATGCCTTGGAGTGGAACAAAGTACGTCAAATAAAAATATTTTACTTTTAATAATGCGAAAAAAAAATGCCGATTGTGGGTTTAATTACGAGACTGTTCTTCTCTGTTTTTTTTTTAATATTCTTCTTTTCCGCATTATGTTTGCCTTTTGTTTGCTTTTGTCAAAAATTAATGATTAGAAATTTAATAATGGATAATTTCGTAGGCATTGCGGCAGTGACACACAATACATAGAAGCACACGTATATTTGAAAAAATTATGAATAATTTAATAATTTTATCCTGGCAAAGAAACTATTGCTTTCGGTTGTCAAATGTTGACAATTTTGATTAAACAAGTGGTATATACAGTGATTTGTTTTCATTTAATTTAAGAATAATCTCCACGGTGATACAACCCTGGATCAACATCCTTGTACCTACTCTCACCCGTTAGACTTTAATATTCTCCGACCGAACGACTTTAAGAATTTTTTGCATGATGAAAGTGATTAAAGTAAAGCGGCCAGGCACTACTATTCCTTACCTCTTTAAGGACCTTTCGCCTTAGCCGGCTGTTAAATTATTAAAGAAGGTATATTTATCACCTGTGCGGATCCAGCGGATGTTCAACTACTCTTCTTTGTATTATTTTACACCCAGCAGAATAAGGATTATTTCTCAAGTGGAATAGGCACCACGGACAGTTAATTTGTTTCATGAAAAGAGAGCTCTTTTAGTGGAAATAAGAGGACGAAGATCTTCAATACGCAGGCTGTGCGACCAGGTGCGAAGTTTTCTTTATGAATGTTTTTATCAATGTAAAAGGTGTGAAATATGATAAACTTATATAATATGACAGTGGTAACAGTATAAAAATATAAAATATTTTTAATTAGTCCATGCGGAGAAGAAGTTATTATTAATTCACTTCAACAAAATTGAAAATTATAAACACCACTTTTTTAAATATTTGATATGTGTACATATTTCGTCGCCTTAGTTCTTAATTGTCCAAACGACGATCAGAAAATTTTACAGTAAGAGACGGTTTTCTTCCATTATTTCAATGAAACATTCAATATCTGTCTAATATAAAGCTATTTTCGTAAATCTCTTTCGTAAATCTCATTACTTTAAATAATTCTAAGTTAAGTGATTAACTTATTTTTTTCACTTTATTTTTAATTTTAAAGTGAAGATTGAACAAAAACTAAAATGGTTGTTTGGACAATTAAGAACTAAGGCGACGAATTTGAATATTAAAACTTAATTTTTTTTGTTATTGAGGCTGTGGCCTATCTCTAATAAATAATTAGCAAACTCGGAAGAGTTATTATTTCATAAACATAGTTCAAAAAAAAATGTCTAGAAATTTTTACATAGTTTTTAACGCCCAAGAAATACCAAGAATATGTTTATCTCAATTACGTAGCATAACATTTCGAGTGAAAACTTCTTTAGCACTTGGTAGGAAAGGTTTCACTTCAACTGTGTTGGAATTGCACAATCTGTTTTTTTTTTGTTTCATCTTGCTGCCATTATTTTTCAGCCGAACGGTGAACACTGACAAGATGAAAATAAATTAAGCTGTGTTTTTTTGCCTGAAATTTCAAGGTCAAAGAAAATATTTTCAGCATTTTCAGTTTCCACCTTCCAAAGTGGAAAATACTCTCCAAATTGCCCTGGCAACAGGCCAACATTCAGAATTCAAACATCAGTTCAAATGGCTTTAGCCGTGTTTGATATCCAGATCTGAATAGCCAGGTACTTCCCACGTTCCTCTTCGTCATATCTTTCCATATTCTACCTTCACAACAACTCCCAATTATTGAGGATGCCATAGTCTCCTTGGCTCCAGACGGTTGAGAGCAGTTGGGACTCAAAATCTAGAAGATCTATTTTCAATTTTCGACCGAATTGCGCCATCTCTTGCGGTAGTCTACTTGCCAATTGTAGACAAATGCGTGGGCGTGAGTCTCCCCAAGAGTCGACAATGAGTTTATCCGCCGAGTTTCAGCTTGATCGGAGGTCGGAAAGGTTAATTTCTACTTCCAATATTTGAATTTATTCCATTAAAATTAAAATTCAAATATGAATTTATTAAAATATGAGCTTTTCGCACAATCACAGAGATGTCGAAATGATTAAATGATATGTATGATAAAAATGATAATTTCTTGAGAATGCACAGAATTGATGTTGTTGTTGGTGTTGTAACCAAAGGAGCGACGGTGGAGTAATGAGTTCATAACGTGCACTGTCTGAAGATGCCGCGGGGCGAAACGTGTCGCCAAGAACATTAAACTTAAGTTCATCCTGAGTACAGTCTCCTAGTCATCTATAAGATGCCGGGGGTGAATCTGTTACCAAGCAGTTACCATCTCAAAGAGTTGAGATATTAGATGATAATTCAGTGTCTTCCTTTAAGCATGCTGGTTCCGCAAACATTTTATTTTTCTTTCTCATTTTGTCATTTTAACTCTAGTAAATATAGGCAGTATTAACAAAGCTGGCCGCTTGAGGCGCTAGTGTGGTTTATTTTAACTCTAGTAAATATAGGCAGTATTAACAAAGCTGGCCGCTTGAGGCGCTAGTGTGGTTTATTTTAACTCTAGTAAATATAGGCAGTATTAACAAAGCTGGCCGCTTGAGGCGCTAGTGTGGTTTATTTTAACTCTAGTAAATATAGGCAGTATTAACAAAGCTGGCCGCTTGAGGCGCTAGTGTGGTTTATTTTAACTCTAGTAAATATAGGCAGTATTAACAAAGCTGGCCGCTTGAGGCGCTAGTGTGGTTTATTTTAACTCTAGTAAATATAGGCAGTATTAACAAAGCTGGCCGCTTGAGGCGCTAGTGTGGTTTATTTTAACTCTAGTAAATATAGGCAGTATTAACAAAGCTGGCCGCTTGAGGCGCTAGTGTGGTTTATTGACGTTTAATGTAAATATACTTTACTTAGAAAGGGTTGTTTAAAAAAAATTGATCAATTCGCAAATAAGGTAAGTTAATTTTCATGTTCTGTGTAAGTTCTATTCAAGTTCTGTGATTATTTCAGTTTCATTCGCAACTGGCCTGTAATGATATAATAACAGAACTTGAATGGAACCTACACAGAACATGAAATTCAACTTCAAATATTTGATGAATTCATCATTTTTTTAAATAACCCGTCCTCAGTAGGTACTTAGTGGCGGTGATTTGCGCTTTCTAATTTGTAAAAAGTGAAATCTACAAGAAATTAAAAAATTTATTTAGTAGGTATTTTATTACATTTCTAAACCATCGAGACATTGTTAATAGCCACTTTAATATTTATTATGCTTTATTGTTTTTCGATTTCTTCATTTTATTTATTAACGTGAAATAAATAATATTTTTCGGATAAATTCCAATGATATTTATCTAAGAAGACCGAGGTTCACAACTAGAACCGCTAAGAGGCGCTAGTGTAGTATGCTGCCATCAAAATGTATGGAAAATTTCTGAAGTTGGACGTATTTTTAATATTGTAGGGTATTTGCTATATTGTACACTTGCATACAAATCTTTATTTCGGATTTCAATTCGTCGGGTTCCTCAAAATTTTCGCATTCTACTAATACCTTCTAATAATAATATAAAACTTATGTCCTCTTAATTTATTTGTGACCGTAACCGGTTTCAGACTGTTAGGTCCTTTAATTTATTATAATGGAACTCCACCACGAATAGTCAGTAACAAAAACAGAAATATTTAAAAGGTATCTACCTACATGAACGTGATATTCCATTATACTGTTGCTTTTAGTTGTCTACCAAATATCAAAGTTTTAGAATCAGATTTTTTTATAAACATACCCAAATTAAAAAATTATTTACGAACTACCTTTAGGTATACTCCTGTTCTCATGACAACCATTCTAAGTCTGGGCAATTTGAGTAGGGCATCTATAGGTAAAGTCTTTTGCGTAATGTAATACCTATCCATATTATAATATGCCTCACGGCAGGCAAAACTCGGGTAAAGGACGCTGTTACTCCTGTGAGAACTAAAATAATTATTATTTTGAAACCCGCCTGATGTCTCACGGTTTATTTTTAAGACCATTCTCCAAGGCTCAAGATTATCTTGTCTTAAAATATGAATGCAGATTCCTAACAGAGATACAACCTAAATAAAGATGTGCGTCAAAATGAACGCTGCAATATTTTGTTAAAGTCTCTTGGAGCTTTTTAATAACGACGATTTGAATTGAATGGAGAAATAAATTATACCGTCAGCTTTGAATGCCTCCGATTTTAATTGCTTCGTTCTAATTCTATAGATGCCTTTGTTATTCACGATTCTTTCACAATAAAATCTGCATTCGTAGATAACATAAATAATTTATTGTTTATGAATTAATTGGATAGAGAAGGTGCAAAAAAAAATATGGCAAGTATAATACCTGGAGCGTAAAACAATCTCTTGAAGATATTTTTACTGATACCACCTCGATGGAAAGAATCATCATGTTTTTATGTTTTTATGTTTTCATCGTATTGTCCTTTTACAGTTTATTTTTTACATAATAATAATAATTGGATACTTTGCAAAGATTTTTTAGTAAAAAATCACTGTAGGGCGCTGCATAAATTTATAATGTATTTCTACAATCTTACTTCTACCTACAGACTAGATAATCCATTAGAACAACGAAACGCTACCGTACATATTGTTCGAAAAACTTTAATATTTTTGTATGTTTTTCGAAGGAGCAAGTACTTTGGGGTGAGACATATTATATTCTACGATAAAACACACTTTTTAATACACCACTTTTTATTTGAATTAATAATTGCCAGCCAACCAGGTTTCAAGCGCTCAAGCTTCGTCAGGGTTTACCATATTAACTAAAACTTAAGCTAAGCTAAGCTAACCTGGTTGGCTGTTAATTATTAATTCAAATAAAAAGTGGTGTATTACAAAGATTGTTTTTTCATTTAATAAAAATTTTGTAGTTTAATTTGAGAGGATAATTTATTGAACAAACTTGCCATTATTTTGCTGGGCATGGTTGAGAGTATGGAATGCTATACACCTACTTGTGTCATATTGATTCAAGCACTAATCTGTATATCTTTGACCACTATTTAGAATGGAAATGTTGCTAAATGGTTTTAGCCTTGTTAAATAATGTTTATAATAATAATATTTGTATCATTTTTATAGCGCCGTTTTCGTTAGCAAATCACCTAAAGGGCGCGACAGTTCAGTTAAGTGTCCATTTCTAAATAGATAAGTACTTTCAAACCTTTCTCAGCCCCAACTTCTTAACTTTTCCACTCCTTTCAGCCTCACAAAATACTTGATTGGAGTCATATATCTCGGGGAAGTTAGGACTACGCGGTGTTAATGTAAAGAACAAAAGAAATTGTCCTACTCGATTAACTAGTATGGAGTTCCCTGGAATATCCCTGACTCGCTCTTCTATTTACGCAAATGCCACCTAGCACATGTTTCTTGGTTAAGAATGAAAAACTCTCAGTGTCTTATTGGTTAGAAATCTCCTTTCGTAGTCAAAATGAGAACATCACTTATGAATGTTCTACAGAAAAATTACTATTTTCGATAGATGAGTCATCTGTTATTTTTAAAAATGTAATAAAGATCTGCAAAACTAATTAAAATGAAGATAAGTGTTGCAGCCCGCCTCAAGATACCCTGTCATCAATCTTGTGTTGCAATTACATTCCAAATTGCAGCGGAGCGCACTCACAAAAGATTGCAACGAGCTGCAAGTCGCAGTCATAGTGGCTACCACCCCCTTTGTGATGGCTTGGAAAAATAATATTCAGCTCCCTTTCACGGCGGTGCATCCCGTCACTCTGTCAAGGAGAGATGCTGGTTAGAGAGTATTCAGAACGTAGTTGAGAGATGATGATATCCAACTTTAAGCCAGCGGACTCGAAAGATGGATGTTAACTTGTCGGCTCGCCACCTCAGGATTTGGAGAAATTTGCATAGTGTATTCATTTTCAAGAGAGCGCGTGGATATTCTCATGTCGAAGTTACGTATTTTAGTTATGTACGGGTATGTTGTACCTATTCCTGCTCTCGGTTCCGTTAATTTCCATGTGAGAATATATTATACACTATTATTTCATCAAACAATAAGATTTTTTAGGGCAGGCAAACATTCCAGCATTACGAGTAACCTGTCATTATTTGAATTTCTTTACTGTATGGAATGAATTTTGATAGCGCCATTATTGTTAGTGGAAATCGTACGTTTGGATCACTTGGTAACTATTCAGTAAATAAGAGGATCATTATGATTAATTAGTATGAATTTTGGGATGGTGAAAAGTGTTACGCTTTGATTTTGTTGTATCTCGATCGTTTGGTATTACATCTGTCTATAATTTAGTTTTTGTGTCTTATTTCCGGTTCAAGATGGTACCTCGTCAGAGTTTGGATGAGAGGGATTCTGTGAAATAGGATTAATCAGTATTACGGTACCTATCTACTTAACCGAAGAAAGTTTAAAAAAGAACTACCGTTGAGATAGGGTCGTTTTTTGGACAAACTGAACAATTCTTTATCTGAATTTAAAAAATGTTGCATTAAATATTTATAGTTTATGAAAAAAGTAGGTAAACTTTCCTACTCCCTTCTTTCAACATCAGAACAAAAATTTATTTAGGAATGCCGTAGTTTGTGGTTTCACAAAATAAATGCGTATTTGAATCCTATTTAAAAAAAACACCGATTTCATTTATAAAAACGTGTCAGAAAGCGTTCCTCAAAAAATTATATCTTCAAACAAAATAATTTAATAACATAATCCCGTTTACGGAGCGTTTACACCACGAATCTCCCGCAACAATACCTCAACAAGACGGTGCTTACATTAACCCTAACGTAGCTATCTAAAGCACCAAGAAGTTGAGCACCTATGTAACTCCGACGCCAACGCGCCAAGAGAAACCATCTATTTGTTCACTAGAACGTCGCGACGCGCTGCGTCGAGCACCGTCCTCGTCCCTGAATTAAATATATTCAAGATGAACATAGTGGAACATTAGGAAATCGCATAATGAGATGTATGTACGTGATTTAAAATTCATGTTGTATTTAAATATATGGGGTGTTTCGTTGTAGATGGCCTTTCAGGTGCTTTTGTAGATGTATTGCTTGCCTTACACCCTGCACAGATGTGAAATACCACGGCTAAAAAATATACTTGTCATTCGTAATTTTAATATTTACATTAACTGGAGGATTGATTCTCCCAAAGATTCCAGATAAAGTACTGTCAACAAGACTCTTAAAATAATGTTTTTTAAAATTTTTATTTTTATTTATTCCTATTTTTTATTTAATTAAAATGAAATTTAATAATCTTATTATCAAGTTCCGCAAGGATTCTTCGTACGTATTTTAATTACAGCTGTTTCGACTTACAAGGTGATTTTCAAACTGTGGTTAATCCGCTTTGGGACGACTATCGTTTGAAAATGACCTTGTAAGTCGAAACAGCTGTAACAAAAATACATAGGTACCTACTAAAATATTGGCAGAACTTGATGATAATATTATGTATTATTAATTTTGATTAAATTAAATAAAAAAATTAAATGCAGTTCTACGAATTAAAAAAAAAAAATAATGTTTTTTTTCTGTTGTAAACGACTTTTACGCTTTTAACCCACAAATCAAGCAACACGCATTAAATTTGTTTAAACAACTCGTCCAGTGATTACTTTTATTCGTGCCCAAAGTAATCACTGGCGAGTTTTCGCTAAAGCCATGTACCTGCTCTAAATGCAGGCAGCTAATTAGGCTGTAATCAAGCGAAACAGAAAACCTTCCCCTGCCCACATACCGGGCAGGTCCCGGTGCCTTTCCGGACGGTAAACCGACATTAGGGAATTAGAATGGTCGGGCCGGCCTAATCCGTTGCGGGGGGGGGTGGGGGGCTGTACCCCAACCCTATTTAGGATTAGAAAGACCTCTGAAGGAATGTAAAACAAAGGCGAGGGATACGAGTATCTGGGGTGAGCCCGGCTATTATAATTAGTCAACTTCGAGAACGTTCGGAATAATGCTAATTAATGGGTTTGTTGAATCATATTTTGGTAAATTTTTGTTTATTCTTAGCAAAATTTTTAATTTTCATTAATAAGAATGCATTTTTATTACGGTATTGTGAAAATATAATTGTATACTTATTTAAAATCTAGTTCACGGTCAACAGTAGTTCGAACTTTTTAAGTAGTTTTTCTTTTGTTTCATTCTCATTCCATCTTAATTGCTTCATTACGTTCACTTGCTTTGCTATAAGCTTGTCACATAGAGAGCAGTGCCAAGAGCTGTCTCGAAAGTCCGCTAGATGGCAGTTAGTTTAGTTCGGAATTTGGGCACCAGGGGAACCAAGGGCTAGGTGGAGTCTGTTGGAGCTCTCTCAATTCAGATTTCATTTAGCCAGCTTCCAGTTAGGCCGACTATCGTAGTCACCACTTGTAATATGCGAAGTATTAAATAATTCCCAGATTAACATAAAATAACTTTATGCTTTCCCAAGAAGTAAATTCCTCCCAAGACGAGTAGGAGAACTGTTCGTGTGAACACAACACTTACTATGTTAATAATACTATTATTATTATGATGTTCTTTAACTTTTTTTGTACATTAGTTCCAAACAGGAGGCACTGAGAAAAATAATTCACCTCACCCTCAATTCACTGTCATCTTTGGGTATGCTGTGTAGGGTGTTTTTAGGACAGGAATGAGAGCAAGTCCTGGGAAAGAAAAGGGTATAAGGGGTGGGTAGTAATCTGGAGTCAGTGTGTCCAGGAGTGACGGACGTATAAATCCATCCCTCCCACTGCGGTGCAAAGCGATATTCTGGAATACGGCTGGATAAGTCAAAGAGACTCCCTCAACCATTCTCTCTCGATCCGGACTGTCGTGCACCTGGGCAGACGCATCCGCCACTAAGACCCGCACAAACCTCGCCCCATGAACCTGGGCACCCCCGCCAAGTCACCAAACTTAGCAAACCACTCGAGGTGACCTGTGTTAGAGGTGTTGGTTAACCAACACATGTTTCCCGGTTCGCCTCCCAAATTGAAATTCAACAGCTACTTAGGTACCTAATATATTATGTACAATGACACACATATTTATCTAAAACATGCGAACATCTCAGCACAGGGCTTCCTAGTGAGGTGTTCATAAAACATTACTACATAATCATTTACATTCAGTTACTCGCTGTTTACTTTCCACTCTGCTACCATGTTTTATATTAGGAACATTTTTTGTATTTTTGCACATATTATCATCTTTTTCCTTGTAAAATATGTATATTCTAGTAGGTCTAAAAATAAATGAACATTATATCGAAATTCCGTTATTCTCCGTTTAGAAAGTGGAGTTGCTTGTTTTCATAAAAACCTACACGTAAAAATAATAACGGAAAAAAATCCTATCATGAATCGGTCTACAAGGAACTAACAAAAACAAATTACCTAACCAAATATATGTCGGCATTTTTGGACCATAAGAATATTTTTGAATCGTTGACATTTTCCCCATGACCTTTAGCAAATTGAAGTATGAACTCACTATTGTGTTTGAAGTACGAATATGTGTGTATATAAACCATATTTTATCCCTTTTACAGTGGTTCGTATTATGTAATTGTGGATGTGCTTTATATGTAACGGGTTGAAGTAATAATTTTACGGTGAAATTTCATCAGATTTGATAATAATATTTATAAAGCCAAGTGAATTAAAATGAACAATTTTACTTGTAGTCGAGATGTTTCAGAATTGTATTCCGCCAACGCGATAAAAAATAGTCCCATTGACTTTTATCATTTCAAATAATATGTGTCCAACGATATTATAAAATAAATAAAATTTGGATATTATCAGAAAAATCGTAATGTATTCATATTTTTTTGAAAATGTAATGTTATCAGTTTTTTAAGTTCACCTAAAAATAATATTTTCAATGTTTTTTTTTCACGTTTTGAATTTTTTCAAATATTTGAAATTCCTTAATAAATTAAATTCCTTAATGAAAATTCCTTACCAAAATATTTTTTTCGTCCTTCCGCATGGCCGAAATAATAACGCTTTCAATTAAAAAAACATTGTATTAAATTAAAAAATTCCCGCCAACTAATCTAATATTCAAACGTGGACTTATAATTTAACGAATTTTCGTCATTATGTTGTGTGTGATCATTCAACCGTGACCCTTTTATCTTTAATCCTGGAATTAAATCACGAAACACAAATAGAGCGCTAATCCCACACGTTCTCCGTCCTCGAAACCTTTCGACCGGACATACCCCCGTCCGGCCATGCCACCTTCCGATCATCCCCGACCTCGGCATACCAGCGACCGGAACTGGCTCGCTCTACGCGCTTCAAACACGTCCTACCGTGTGACGGAATCATCACACTGTTTGGATATATTCCGCTTACCCTATATCACGGTGTGGTTCACAAAGGTTTTATCTGTAGCTGTCGAAGGCATAGGAAATACCATTCTTGTGAAAATATAATGCAATATTATGTTAAAGATTGTTAAGGTTAATAACTAAAGAAAAAAAGGCATATGGCAAACTGTGGACTATGAATGTGAAATCAATTTAATTAATCACATTTATAATATTTAATATAAGTTTCACGATTAATCACGGAAAAACCATTCCCAAAAAGTTATCAGTGGACGGTGAACAAACAAAAACTGTTAGAATGGACCTTTTTAGATGTGAAGGGTGGAGTAGTGAATTTTAATGCTTCCGGTGCTTTTGAATAACGCGGTCGCGGAGCTTTATGCTGGGGAAAGATTTCTGTTGACGTGTTGAGACGATGCTCGATGTCTAGATCGAGATCCGTAAGAAACTGGAATCAAAGGACCAGAGTCGACGTCTTTCATTTGCGGGTGACAGAATTCTTAGCCGGAACGGAATTGCTGGTCAAATTGAGATATAACAACTAAATTATATTATTTTACAATTACCGCTTTGACGTAGTTTCTATAAAAGCTTAATGTGATCGAGCTAAGTGATATGTTTCCTCCTTGGTTTGGTGATAATAATTGTTGAGCGCTTCTATTATTCCCATTGGCAGGTTTTTCCTACAACGGATAGAAAGATGAAACATTAAGTGATACTATACAAGGTAGTCATCAGAAACATGGAGACTTATTTCGTCGAAACAATCAAGCACCTGATCAAAAATCTGAAGAAGTAATTGGTGATATATCTCCCCCTTCTAAACTAAGCAGGGAGTGAATAGCCAAAGAATTTAGAAAACAAGAAATATAATATTAATTTTATGAATAGAGTTCTGAAAATTCCTATACATAGACATAGGCCTTGAAGTCATTTTAGTCAAGAACTCTAAAATATAAAGTATTCTAAAATTTTGCATATGAAGTTATGGGTTTATTTTATTATAGTTACTGAACTCTCTATAGGTAACATTGAAGATGTCAATGCTCAATGCGGAATCTTTAAGCAGTTGAATTGCTCTGTTTAATGGCGCATTCAGAAAGGAAGAAGCTCTCACTTTCGGAGCTTAAAAAAGTGCGTGGGGTCTCCCACGAGTATACGAGTTGGAGACATATAGGTTAATCTCCTTCAACATAGGTGGATTCAGTACAGTACCGGAGATTAGCTTAAAAAAATGTTTCCCCAAAAATATTTATCGGCGGGCTTCTAAGGTATAAAGATCGAGCATTCCTGTTAAGAACAACGATGGATACAGGAATATGTAGTATTAATATACCCTCATATACAGGTAACTCATTAAAATTTTCTGTACTCTTTTTATTTCTAGGATATGGTTTTGTTCAGAGGGGGCCCAAATAATGGAGCTGTATTCCAGGATGCTGCGGACAAGTGCAAGTGTATTGTAATAGAATTTATTAGGTTCATCAATATATAATGCACATTTAAAAAAAAAGACAAAATTGATCACTGATATTTCAGCATAAAACGTACTTACGTGAATTTGATTGTAAAAACTACATTCACCTCATTTTACGACGGTAAAAATATTCCTCCATTACGAAGCACCGCAAACATTTGTATAAACCCTGTTATGTTTGCTTTTCAGGGATTTATTCATTAAAAAAATCATTTTTCTACCCAGTGTTGACAGTCGATATTATTCAGTGTTACAAGTTTGGAAATAAGTCAAAACTTCTCGGACAAAAACTTAATACGTAGTAATGTTTTTTTTAAGTTTTCACCTCTTGTGCGAATTTATTACCATTGGGTGCGTTTTATGATTTTTTTTTTGCTTTTTTTGACAACTGATAATACCATAATAATTATACAATTCGAAAGAAATATATGATCGCAAATTGAACATGGGAATATGGTTAAACTTTCGATATTCTGGTATCTTCTCTCTTTTTAGTTTTCTTACAAGGCGTGTGGGAGAAAAATTTTTTTGAACATCATTTAGGACTTAGGACGATCGTCGATGTGGTGCATACGATATCTCCCTGGGAGTAGTATAATTACTCAACTCCATGTGTGTAGTAGGTATTTGATTATAACAGTTAATGTTTGCTTTCCTCTCAAAGCAATCACTCAACCAAATCTATGTTTATTTTATCCACATAATATATACTTTCTGTAAATGTAACACCCTAATCTTTAACCTTCCGACCATATTTGTGTATCGCAACGTTATCGTTAACATTCCACCCCCTCCCCTGTAGCCAGTTCAACCCTCAGAAGAGCTGTCTATCACAATGCGCCCCCGAGGTATTCCCTTACCTCTTCCGGTACCCGAGGGGGAGGGGGCGCTACCCGCCAAGGTGCCCGAGAGGGAATCCTCCCGCAGGGTGCTTTGGGGGCGACACCCACCTCGCGCCCGGGTGCCTTGTCACCCCACGAATTGAAACGTAGAGAAAACCTCGGCCCACGTGACCCCAATACCGATTAGGCGTGAAAGTGTTATTTGGACGTACAGACACAGTATACATGATTCGTTTAGTAGCTGGAGAGTTAACGCAGGCTCGACTGCGTCTCGGTATATTGATCCATCTGAAAATATGATCAGGTGGTTTAACCTCTTAAAGGGCGGATATTTAATAGGGTTAAAGAAATATTTCGATACAAAATATTACACAATAATCTAAAAGACCCAAAAATCTTATCTGAACGATTTTCCAAGAATCGAGGCCGATACGTGCTTTCATCTTGTGATGATATAATATTATACTCTTAGAAAAAGCCTTAAAACGTGTTATCTAGTGGTTACTACCCTGTATTTTAACAAGACTTTTTCTCATCAAACAAAAAGTGTATGACGTGAAATTAAAATAGTTTAGTTGACCTTAAAAAATGTCCCACAATTTCATCGATTCTTCAAGTATTCGCCGTTGGAGAGTATTTGTGAAAAAGTTTTTTAAAAATCTTCTTAAATAATAAAAAGTCACTCTTAAATACGCCACTTATTTAATCAAAATAATTAATAATGTGTTTCGAAATCAATGGTTCCTTCTTTAGGAAAAAAATAAAATTTAATGTTTTCCTGACGGAGGAACCATAGATTTCGAATCATATTGATAATTTTGATTATATACCTATGTAAAAGTGGTGTGTGCAAAGTGAATTCTTTTCTTTTTCACTTCTTCAAACTTCGCAAATTTATTTTGTGGCATCATTTTTCATATAATGAATAACTTATTACTTTGTATAAAACCACTATATTTAAAACAATATCAACATGTTTCGACAACAATGTTGTCTTCATCAGGATATGTTACTATGATACAATAAATAAATAAATACTTGTTTTTCATTTATTGTATCATAGTAACATATCCTGATGAAGACAACATTGTTGTCGAAACATGTTGATATTGTTTTAAATATAGTGGTTTTATACAAAGTAATAAGTTATTCATTATATGAATTCTTTTCATTCAATTAAAATGACGCCAAATGAATTTTCGTTTATTGAAGAGGATTTTCTTCTGTTTAGCAAGTCTATTTCGAAGTTATCGAGTGAGAGCTGAAAAGTGATGAAACATTTGCTTCTGGGCATCTCCAGAAAGTGTTTGGGGTAGCGGTGGCAGACATCGTGTTCTGCCACGTGTTCTAACTATGCGTAACGAACAAGCAGTGGGCAGGCAGTAAAGATCTTTCTGTGGTTACTGTACACCTGGAAATAAAATTATTCTCTGATAACCCTTGCTTCGGGGCAAGCATAGTCAGTTCTAGTTTTGAATCATTTTATTATTTAAATTAGTTTGTGTAACAATACGATACATGTCCGTTAGATCAAAGTTCCGATATAGGGACATCGCTGTCGGCTATTCTGGATTCTCATCACGCTGAAATGGCATGTATCCATTTAGCAGTCGTGAAAGATTTAGCCTTCATTCCCCCCTACCCCGAAAAAACCTCTGGACCGTTCCCCCCTTTTCCAATCCTCCATTCCCCCCTTTCCCACCACTAAACAAGCCCTAATCCGGCGTGTCACCGTGCTATGGGCTCCATTGAAAAGGATTAGATGGAACGAGCAGTGATTGCCGAATTTATAGATTAGCTGACCCTTTTACATTCAATGCGGATAAACGATGGACGTGGCAGCGGAGCCAAAAGCAAAGACGATGCGATTCTAGTTTTTAAAAGTATAGAACCTTGTTAGTATTCACTGTATGATTTTATGCACAAAAGCCTCTTCTGTTATGTACGCCACTATGATATTTATTCCATTACTTGATCTAAGAAGTTTTAAAGAGGGAGATAAAAGCGGAGCGTTTTAAGGTTTTCTTTAAAATTATTTTTAAAAAATATGACCTTCCGAAAACCACAAAAAAATGTGCTGAGAAATAAAATTAATTCCAAAGGTAATTTTATTGCTTTCATTTAGATAGATCAAATTTACACAAGAAGCATCAATGATAAGGAAAATCCTGGAAAAAAATTAAAAAAATCATCAATAATTTGAAAATCATAAATATTGGTTTTTATGTACCTACCCACGGATGAACTGCAGAAAAGATGGATTTGTCTTTATTCTTTAAAACGAATTTGTAGAAGGTTAAACGTGAAAAATTTTGTCGTTATTATAAAAAAATATCTTTAACACATATTTTTTTATATCTCTACATAGGAGGCCCTGAGAAAAAAAAAACATCTTTAGGGATGCTGTGTTTCGAGTATTTTTAGTGAAAGGAAGGCGAAGAAGTTCTGGGAAGGAAAGGGTATTAGGTGCGGGTAGGGATCTGGGGGTCAATTGGTTCTGGAGGAATGAACGTATGAATCGATTCCTCCCAATACGGTGCAATGCGATGGTCGAGAGAATCCGGCTGGTCTCCCTCAACCAATCTCTCCCGATCCAGCCCCCCAAGCAGTAGGTGGGCAAAAGCAGTGGGCAAGACCTACACGACCCTCACCCCATGATTCCGGGCACCACTGCCAAGTCACCAAACGTAGCGAATCACTTGGGGTGGCCAAAGACTGGGGTGTTTGTCATCCAATAAATGGTTCCCAAGACGGCGGTACTCATTCCGGTCTCCCAAATTGACGTGATAAACAAGTTGGCGTGTCTCTTTGGGCATTTAATAAATTACTAAAAAAGTGATTAAACCGAGAAAACATGGTTTTTAGTTAAATGAAAAAATTACGTAATAACATTTTAACAACGGTGTTCAAATCTCAGAATTGGTTTTGTTATTCGGCCTGAATTTCGGCCAATGAGATTTTATTTGGCATTGATTTGATTGGCTTATCCCAATTCAACCTTTTCTGCCCCAACAAATACCTCCCAATTCATAAAATATCTACCCTTGCTAAAACATTAAAGAGAACTAGTGGAGGTGATACATAACAGAAAATGTTTTTCTTCACACATGTTTAATAAACATTTCCCAGACGTTTAGAATAACGTGAAGAGGGGCTTGTAGGAGCAAACATTGCTACCCTGAATGCATCATTAACAATCTGAGAGTGCAGTGTGGTACCTCCTAGGGGCGGCGAACACAGAACCCGTACACTCTCCTTAAAACACAACTGCACTGGTTCTTTTTTGATTTTGATTTTGAATGACGGGCTTATGGAGCACCGGGCCAATTTAGGCCCCTTTCTCCTTCAACTGAGTTATTTATGGTTGTAGAAAGTGAGATTTTTTTGTTTTTGTTAATTTTTAGTTGCAAAGGATATGGCTGCAATATGGGGGGCGATTATTTCGGAGGTGGTGGTTGGTGTTTGATTTCTTTTTCACTGTAGGGCGAGGGAAGAACTGGGTGGATACCACTATTTGAGGGACGGGGGGAAGGGTAAGGGGACTTTGGGAGATGGGGGAATTTAGTGGGGTAGTGGCAGATCGGGGGGAGGCACGTTGTGGCGTGGGGATTGCGTAGTCCTTGGCGAGGGTGGTGGGAAGAGATAGTGGGGAGAGTAGTTTGGGTAATAGAGAAGAGATTTGGATTAAGCGGTTGGTTTGGGGGGTGGTTGGCGGGTGAGAGGTAGGGGGGTATATCGTTTGGGAAGGTATGGGGGGGCGGACGGTTTGAGGAGCGATGGGGGCGCGTTCGGTTTGGATGGCGATGGGGGCGCTGTCGGAATGGGGGACGATGGGGGCTCTGACGATTTGGGGGGCGAAGATGTGGTGGGCGGTGTTGGGAGGGTGGTCAGTATTGGGGTCGGTGAGGGCCAGGTCGGATTGGGCGGCAGGGAGAGGGCGGTCGGTTTGGGGGGCGGCTAGGGGGGTGATAAGGGGGTTGCTGGTTGGGGTGATGATACTTGAATCGGGTTGGGGTGAGTTGCTGGGGGAGTTGGGAGGGGATCCATGAACTCTGCGGTAGGCCAGGGAGCAGACATGGTCAATCTCTTCAGGGGACAAGTTGTTGGGGTCGGGGTGGTTTTCGAAGAAGGACTGGATCTCGAGGGTAAGGCGTTGATATTCATCGGAGGTTTGGAGAAGGGGGGAGGACATGATGGTATAGAATGGGGGAAACACGAGGATAACTGAGGGCACGAATGTTTAAAGCACTGATAACTGAGGGCACGAATGTTTAAGCACTGATGTTCAAGCACTGATGTTCAAGCACTGGGTTGGTATGATGTGGCGCGAATAAGCACGGTAGAAAGGCACTTTTAATTCACTGGGGTGTGGTTTTCACGACTGGAGCGGTACAAGCGACTGCATCCGCGGTGGAGTATGGCATATTAGCCAAGCCCAACTGCACTGGTTCGTGAATGCCAGAATTGACTGAGGGCAAAAAGCTCCCCGTCTTTCACCCGCGAAGCCCGCGAACAAATTAATCTCAGTCAACGGGAAGAGAGCTTGTTCCGCTGGATTGGCAGCCCAACAAAGCACCGCCGAGGCGACAGATGTAAGATCAATCTACCAGGACGAAAAAGCTTACGTTCCGGGGCGGCTGCCGGGGGAAAATAGACCGCCACGCCGCGCCCGCGCCGCTCAGACGCCCGGTGCATCGGATAAATGCATTGATTTTGCATGAAATGTTCATCTTTTGCTGAATATATGGTTTGGCAACATGCTTTTTAAAAAAATAACATTGTACGATATTTAAATTTATTTTTATTGGAAGTAGGTTCTTGGCGATATTTCATAACTCGGAAACAAATTGACAAAAAGCAAATAATTTGTTTGTAATCTGAAATTTCAAACAATTTGGAAGGCGGTTATGGGTACTGCCGCCCCGGGAACCACTAAGTGGATAACTAACACCCCTGCCGTAGGTCTCCCCAAGTGGTTCGCTACATTTGGTTACTTAGCAGTGGCAATATTTTATAACCTGGAATCAAATCGACAAACAGCAAATAATTTGTTTGATATCTGAGACGTCAAACATTTGGAAGGTGGGTATGGGTACTGCTGCCCCGGGAACCGCTTAGTGGATAACTGCCATAAGTCACCACTAGTGGTTCGCTACGTTTGGTGACTTAGCAGTGGTGCCCGGATTCATGGGGTGAGATTTGTCTTTTTTTTTAAATCGTATGCTATTAACACGGATACGAGCATTTTTTCATAATGTAATTATCACGCTGCTGTGATGGTGTGGTTTTGAATTTATATTATGCATTTAAAAAATCCCAATTCAAATTCTAACTTACGCAAGTTTTAAGTCACACTTAAATAGTCATACAATTAATCATCCCCTCCCCCCCTCGCCTCACAATTCCTGAAATCCTGGAATAAGCCCGTTTTGCCTTGAGCTCATTCTTGATTTTATTTAAACTTAAACGTTCTTTGTTTCTCTGCGATTTCTGTTTTTGTTCCGGCAGAACCTTCAGATCGGCGGGCAGCCATTGTGTGGGAAAATGAATTGTCTACGGTGAGGGGACGTGGGTAGACTGGATAGGTGGGTACCTACCTAACCCACTACCCCAACTCTTCTGGATATTTTGGTTACCCCTGCCAGTGGCTAGTGGCCAGTGGCGTGCACAAACTTTTTATCCTGGCTGGGCACTTTGAAAAACAGCGAATTAATTGACACATTACCTACTATGCATATGTGTTGTGAGTTTTTTCTCGGATTAATCAAAAAAAAATTACGTTAGCTCCACACAATATAATTAACCTGAGGCCCTGAGGAATATAATTAACCTCAGGGCCTACGTCATCTTTGGGGATGTAATATGTAGGTTTTTTTTAATGAAAGGAAGGAGGGGAAGTTCTGGGAACGATAGAGGTATGAGGAGTGTATAGTAATCTGGGGTTCAGAGTGTCCAGGTCATCCGCCGTCAAAACCTAGACAAACCTCACCCTAGGAAAGGAATCTGTGGTTCAGTGTATCCAGGAGTGACGGACGTAAGAATCCATCACTCCAACTGCGGTACAAAGGATACATAGAGAGTCCGGGTGGAAAGACCAAAAGGCCTTCCTCAACCAGTCTCTCTCGATCCAGCCCGCCACGCAGACGCATCTGCCGCCAAAATCTGGAAAAACCTCATCCGATGAACCCGGGCACCCCTGCTAAGTTACCAAACATAGCGAACCACTTGGGGCGACGTATGGCAGAGGTGTTAGTTATCCAAAAATGGTTTTCCCGGCGGCGGTCCGCGGTACCCATTCCCGCCTCCCAAATTGAAATTATATAACACAAATTTCGACTTATTTCCTCCACTTTTAGTAATTTATTCATAAAATACTAATTAACAGAGATAAGTACCAATAGACAGCTTTTGGATTTGGTGCCTGCCCATTAAGCACTGCCTAAAAACACTAACAAAAAAACTAGCGCCAACGCGTCATCACTCGAACGCACACACAGCTCATAGTTTTTTTAAATTTTTTTTTAGCTAAATACACCTTTCGACTTATATCTTTCACTACCACAAGTCAAAATTTCTAATTTTTTATCCGATAAATCACGCCTAACTAACACCAACGCTTTATCAGAGGCTGATTGGCATCGTGTTTGGGTTCCACCGAGGAGTCGCATGTTCGATATTTCGGCTGGCTCCATGAATACAAGCAACATTTCCCGCTTACTGTGGTGGTAGTAGGAGATTTTTACAAATATTGTCAGGTTATTGGTAATCCTGTAATGTTTGTATTTAGATGTTCATTCAATGTTCATTAAGTTTTCATTATATGAACAATGAATGAACATTTAATGTACATTTAATGAACATTTAACGAACATTTAATGAACATTTAATGAATATTTAATGAACATTTAATGAACATTTAATATACATATTATTCGAAATAATAAATATTGAGGTCAATAATCGAAATAAAAACTATCCTATCAAAAGCCAAATTTCATAAAAATCGGTTAATTTTTTTTTTTTTGTTCTTTATTCAGTAAAGTTTAAACATTACAGTAAATGGATAATTTTTTGGCCATCACACTAGGCACATGCCCGTGTTGTAATTAGTTTCAGAGTTTATCTCGAACTAACATCGTGACGCAATATTTGTATATAGAAGGTGTCCGGGGGTAAAGTGCATAAACTTCGGGAGGTGATTCTACATGATAGAAGGAGTAAAAAAGATTAATAACTTTTTCCGAAATTCCAACTTTTTTTTCCCATACAAAAAGACGTACGTACCAAAAATCCTTAGTGTGAGGTACGATCTTACTTGCTGAGCGCCCGCCAGGCACGATTGTAGCAACATTGCAAATAATAAAGCTGGCGGCACGTGCCTGTCTATTTTATCTTTTTACCATAAAACAACCCCAAATAGTTAGAATTTCGAAAAAGTTATTAATCTTTTTTACGTATAATATCGTGTATCAGAATCACCTTCCGAAGTTAATGTACTTTACCCCCGGACACCCTATATATAAAGAAGATATTATATGTGCGAGTATAATAATATATCTTACCTTGTGATTTTTGGTATCCTATGGTCTAGCGTTTTATCAAACTTTCTATCGCAGCTTTTAAAATCGGCATACATAGTAGTTATGATATTTTACCTAATTCATAATTAAATATATAAAATTGTTTTTAAAATATATAAATATAAAAATAAAGTAGGTTTAAGGTTTATCTTTTTTTATCATGTAAATAGTGAAGTAATGTTGCTACCACTGGCAGCCACGCGAGTAGCCAACTACCCCAAATACGAGTTGCCGGCCCCCCGCTCCCGCTAAACCGTCTTTTATTCAAAAGCCTTCAAAGTTAATTACGTGAAAAGGGAAAGGCATTTAGAAACGGTTAGTTGTAACACGTGGGAGTGTGGGTGTAGGATGTAATAAATACATTGGTATATAAGCATTTCAGAGTGTGGGAATTACGTAAATATCTGATTCCTAGAGGCAGAACATTGTATGTACTAAAAATTTAATAATATAAAAGGTCATATTTATTTAAAACATACGTGATATATTTACATACATATATATCCTCACACATATAAACAATATATTCACGTCTACCTGAATACTAGAAACAGGCTACTAACACTATCACATTACTTATCCAAAAGTCCTCAAGCTTCAATATAATATTACACAATGATATTCTTTACGTTTTATTCCTGCATTCGGACTCTCTAATCGATTAAATGATGATAAAACTTTTTAAATTCCCAACAGTCTCTAAAAATCATTGACACGATGTTTCACAGTAGAGGCGTCTAATCGAACAGGATTGACACTGTAGCGTCTGCGTGGTTAAATTTCAGAACCACGCACTCGTAACTCGACGCTGCCCCGCAAATAACATCTGTGAACGTGGAATTTCACACAAAGCTACTGTTATAATTCGGTTTCGAATTCAAGAATTCGACACAAGATGTCGCTACTTCCGTTAGCAGGTCAGACGGGGACGTCTCCCCCCTAGGTAAAACTGCGACGAATTTGCGGATATGTGGTATCTTTCCGAATATGAAAAGATTGACGGTAATACATGTTGTGTCAAGTGGCTATATATTACATATAACGTCATTGCTCTGTCTCGGTTACTTTGTCCCGGTGACTAGCTATAGTGAATCCGAGGAACGGGCTGTTTTTGAAATCAGTTCGTATTGGATTTATTAAATGGCCACCAATACTAACTGGGCGAAGCCGAACAAAAAGCCGCCCGCAGGGCCTAGCAGTAAAAATCTGCGGAGCGGGTTTTTAACAGCTAGTTATAATTATTATTTTTAATTTAACGAACACCGCACAAAAGCTCTAACTGCTCCCAACTGCCTGGAGCCAGTGAGGCTATGGCATCCCCAATTGGGGTATGTTGTGAGGCTGAAAGTGAGGGGTGGAGGAAGATGGGAAAGTTTCTAGCTATTCATATCTGGTTACCAAACATTTCATTTCTGAATGGTGGTCTAACTCCAGGCTAATATTGAGAGTATTTCTACTCTGGAACGTTCCGCAAATATACCATATATTATTTTATATGATTAAATTGTGAAATAACAAATCATTCAAATCAAATTTACTTGCGCACGCCGGGATTGAACCTGCGACTATCGGATTACTAGTCGAAAGCCTTACCCCAAAACCATGGAGGCCGTAGGAAAGAGCTGCCCTCTTGATACATGGGGTTGTCTTTCAAATTAGGATTAAGTGTATTCAGTACTAAGATTGTTCAAAAATTTCTGCTACTACCAAAACTATGCTTCACTTCCACCCACTTTTTTTCTTTTATTTCCATTTGAATAAAATCTCTTTTTATTATTAAAATAGGTATTCAAAATTCTACCCACACAAATACTTACAAACATCTTTATAAAATATTAGCACACACAAAGATGTGAGCTAACTTAAGATTAATAAAATAAACACACCTCATCAAGCACCCACCAGCGTGGATTGGTTTGTAGATATTGCAACTTGGCAATAAGTCATCATAATATATATATACATAAGTCACTATAATATATACACATAAGTCAACATAATATATGCCTTCATATAAAGAGTAAGCGTTTCTATGATCAAACGAACGCAATCTGTCAATGTTAATGACTTTTCGGAGAAGGTATTGTATTGAATAATCACTTGAATTGTCAAAATAGTTCTTTATTCCGGACTCGTGTTTAATCGTAAATTCAACACCACGTGACACGAATTCATTTAACCTATGCACTTTCTAGATTTATGTTACATAAGACACAATCAGATGATTTCAATGGTTATGCGCTTTTTCTTCCCGCGACAAAACATCCCTGACGGAATATTCTACGTACAAAACATCCCCCAACAAAATATCTACTAAACTTAACCTAACCTAACCTAACTCAACAAAAAAAATTGGACAAAGATAATACAGACATCCTACAAAGACAATAAATTATTGTTAAAAAATAGTTAAATGATACAAAAATAATAGAGATAATAATAATTTATTGTTTTTACTGGATATCGGTATTATTTTTGTCCCATTTTTGTTAGGTTAGGTTAGGTTTTAGTAGATATTTTGCCACTGGATGAAATGTCGCCGGACGGATTTCAATTATGTATGCGAAAATATGTTACAAGTAAAATAAATTAGTTGCTAATTTATTTTTTGTTGGTGAGATCGCGTGTTACGTTAAATCTGAAATTTAATTTATATCACTTCTTAGGACGTAGTTTAAAACATTGGATAAAATCTATTATCTTTAGAATTGTTTTTGCTCCGCGTCCAAACACCTTACACCCAGATTAAACTGTTCGGCTCGTGTGGGCGCTATTCAACTTGATATACGAGTATATATCGAACTCCGCGCCATTGAAATGTTAACCGAACACACATCGACGTCCCGCCCTATGGAGCCTTAGGAACAATCTAGGGGAGGTTGTGGGGTGAACCTATCGCTGATAGTTTAATTTAGAGTCTTTTTCTTAACTGTAATGGTGGGGTACCCATGTGAACGTTTAAAAGGTTAAAGCTGTTATACCAATTTAAGCGTAGGGCACTTACAGAGTATGATTACTGATTTACCAATGGTAAGAGATAATACGCTGAATTGAAAGTTAATGATTTTATTTTAAATTCATTTAAAACCTTTTCAAAATAGTATTCTGGTGAATAACTTTTTTTTTGACTTCTGGTGAAGAGCTGTAAACTCCACGACGGTTGAAAGAAAAGCACGATTTGTTTCTGAAGTAGATAAATGAAAATATTTCTATACGCCCAACCTTACAAAATAAAAGATGCTATAAGTGTATATCTTTCTTTTTTTTATATGAATACCGCACAAGAGTCTCAACTGCTCCTGTCTGGAGCCAGTGAGATTATGGCATCCCAATTGGGGTATGTTGTGAGGCTGAACGTAGTGGGGATGGGAATTAATAGCCAGGAAGTTCCTGGCTATTTATATCTGGTCACCAAACATGGCAAAAGCCATTTCAAGCAACGTTTCAATTTTGAATGGTGGTCTTACACCAGGGCGATGATGAGAGTATTTTCCACTATGAAACGTACCGCATATATACTATATATTAGGTATATGTTATTTTAAATGAATAACTTGTGAACACAAATTAATCAAATAAAATTTATTTGCCACGCCTGGATTCGATCCCGCGACCTTCGGATTGCGAGTCAAAGAGCCTTACCGCTCGACCACGCCGGCCGTCTACCACCACTGTAAGTCTACCACCATGATCGAAATGTTACTTGAAGTTGCTTGAACTTTTTATTAGGTATATAGTGACAAAATCTGTTTTTTCAGGATTTCTTCAACTTTTCTCTTTACCTTTGTTATCTCATCTCTACCACTTTTTTAATCATTCGCCACTATTTATAGAAGGGATGATTTGTGTAACCATCGTAAAATAAGTCCAATAAATATAAACATGTATATTTTACAAACCGTTCATAAATAAATACGTTGCGTACCCATTAAATGGTACATTTGCAGAACGCAACGTATTTATTTATGAACGGTTTGTAAAATATTCACAAATTTTCACTGGTTTTCACTACGTAAACCATTACATTTATTGCAATGTCACTATAAATCCACTTTATATTATTCAGAAAGAGTTGGGTACCTTTTATTAAATTATTCGCTATGGCTGTCATCTGGAAATATTTCGGTATAAATAGGTATCAATCAACCGTGAAAAGAAAGAAGAGATAAACTTAAAATTTATCAAAGAGATTATTTTTCACGGTCTGATACACAAAGAAACACTCTAGAAACAAAACATTGAGAAAATGAACCTTGAGAAATGTGTATTAAATTTATTCATGAAACACTTTTTTAAAACGTCTCGGCGCGGTGACGTGTCAAAAATAACGCCGCGACGACCCATTGGGCATTACAAGTAACGCCGTAATAAGAGAACAACAGACTCTCCCTCCTTCCCCTACCCCTCCCACACCTCCCCGAGGATGCAGGGGTCTGGAAGCTTTTGCAAAAATACATTACCAAAGCGTAAAATAGTAAGCACTTAATAAAAAGTTTTTATTCACTTCTTTGACAAACATTTTTTTTCAATGGCTGCTGTTAGGCTAATTGTGAAATTTTTAAAATCCCGTGTTGGCAAACAATATTACGACATCTAGACATATAGCATCACTGAAAGGGTTCTTTCTATCTAAATTTAATTTGCTGGACTTATTGAAAAAATTATATCGTTTTCGGAAACTCCAACGCCTTATGGTTTCCTGTTATCTATTCATTCACAACTTTCATAACAAAGCCTCTCGTCGTTCGGATTTTCTATTTAATCATTTCGAAATTCGTATTCTATCTTCAACCAAATATTGGACATCACTCTCTACGGATGAGGTGATTAGAATTACAATTAAAAATCTTGTGCTTATCGCTACGTTTCGTACTTTGAATGAATCTTCTCTTACAAGACCATTCCCCAGACAGTGTCCATTGCCTAGGCAATGTGACTAATCATCATCGTTTCGCTGTTCGTTTTATTCTTTTTTACGTCTAGGTTAATCGTTTCATTTAGTTTCGTATCGTCTAGTTATCTAGATTTAGTTATTGTTTAAATATAGTTTAAGCTTTTGCTTCGTCTTCTTTTCGTCTACGTCACATTTCATGGCATTCTTCGCTTCGCTTAAGGTTCAACTTTTCTTTAAAATACAATTTGCTGTATTTTGGTGAGCGAAATGTTTCATAACGCTGATGGATTTCATACGTATTTGTGTTCCAATTGACCATGCAGATCGGAGAAATCCAGATTTTGGACTTCCGCACATTAAGTGTACTTACCTATACAGTGGACTAAGTAAAGTACCGCAATATCGCCAGTCTATTAACAACCATCGTAACAAATCGTAACGTGACATTTCGTTCTACCTTGAAATGTTATTTTTTATCAATCGGAAGTGTGTAATATGAAGCATTATATCGCCGTCTTTATCGAACGCTTTATGTAAACAGCTTAATCGTCTCGTGACTCAAACTTTATCGTGGTTCTAATAATCGACCAGAACAATCTTATCTTACGCTTTTGGATACACCTGTGACCGTCACCGAATGGAGATCAAGCCACGAGACATAACAGTGAGTACCACTTAATTGTGAATCACCTATCTTGTTTGGTGGTCGGGCATAACTTGTATCGAAATCCATAAGCGATAAACCACGATAAAGTTTGAGTCACGAGACGATTAAGCGGTTTACATAAAGCATTCGATAAAGACGGCGATACAATGCTTCATATTACACACTTCCGATTGATAAAAAATAACATTTCAACGTAGAGCGAAATGTCACGTTACGATTTGTTACGATGGTTGTTGATAGACTGGCGATATTGCGGTACTTAACTTAGTCCACTTAGGTAGAATTATAGGTGTCTTTTCACACATTGTGTGCGTATTTAAGCGAAGAAGTGTTTTTTTCTATCCTAAAAGTAGATATTTCAATTACTAACTATGTATAATTTTCAAGGTCATCTCAATAAAATAAATAGCATTACCAAAATATTGACAAAAGCATTGACAAAACCTTCCAAATTTATTTTGACCCTGGGTGAAAATTTGATAAACATCGTTACAACTATTCAAAAAATGCGTATATCACTACGACACCAAACGTCGATATACTTTATTTTTCAATAATTTACCTGCTATAATGTGTTTTCATGAGTTTAACATCTTTAAAAAGAAGAGCTCTCAAAGCTTCGCTTTAACCTTCCGTGTACCAAGTGACTAAAAATCCCTTCCCATGCTAGATGGGGTATGACATACCCAAAATATAAAAGTGATAAAATTATCGTGTTTATTTTTTTCTGTGGAACGAACATTTGGATTTAAAAATACATAGTAATAATTAGGTTTACGTAAAACTCTGAGTAGAAGGTATGTATTAAAATATTTTTATTAAAAAAATACAACTTCTGTATTCTTCGTAACTTGACAATAATTTTCTTATGTATTAATTTTAAATGGCACTTTTAATTATCACAATCGTTTTAATTTAACAAACTACAATATATTTTCTAATAATTAAACATAGGAAAGATTTAAACACACAACTTTTTATCAACGCGCCGTATTAGGTGGGGTGTGTGTGTGTACCCATACTCACTTTAGGGGCGTGTAACTCACTTGGCGGGCGCCGCCAGACTGACTTAGCAGTACTGATCGGAGCGACAACGTCGCAATTCCAGCTACTGAGAATTCGAACTTCGGCACTATCACAGTTTTGAAATTATTGCGATTTTTGAAGGACTTGGGTATGTCACACCCCACCTGGTGACCGGCGGGTTAAAGGGTATAGAGCATATACGCCAGCTCATATTTTTCCTCTCAAGTTATAAAGTCCATAAACCCACCTGCATAATTCATCAAACGAATTCTAAATGCACACAATACTAAGATCTCTCATTATATTCTGCGGGATACCGAAATTGGACCACAGAAAAAAATCTCATGCTTTTACGTGGTTCTTGGGTTCATTTCATATGCCTGCTTAGACCGTAGGTAGTGCACTTTAAACTGGCATTGTACTTCGGAACAATGGTTGACGTTCTCTCCCAAAGGGAGCCATTGCTTCCAGCGCTTGAGAAAGAGAAGAATCTAGGCATTTTCCACTTTTACATCCAGACGGTTCCTTTGCGTATTCTAGTCACGATCTCTTTCCCGTTTTCTGTACATCATGGCGACAGGGTGCTTAATAAACTATGTAATCTCTTGGATTTTATATCCACATTAAATTTCATATTTATGATTGGGAATGTTCTGCAATGTTCTGTGGGCAGATGAATCCGTTATTTAATATTTTTTCAGTCTTGTGATATGACTTAGCGCTAATTTACATAAAATAACCCCTATAGAGTGTGCGTACATGATTTTTAAGTTTTTGTGTGAAAAAATATATTCCTTAGTATCTACGATGCTAGATTGAAAGAGTCATGATGGAACAAACTTCTGTCCTTACTCGATAAATCGTTTTTATTTTTTACATTAGCTCCACTCAGGATGAAAATAATTTACCTCAGGGCCTATGTCATCTTAGAGTATGATGTGTGAAGGGTAATTTTAAGGACGGGAAGGACAGGAAGTTTTGGGAAAGAAAAAGGTATGTGGGGTGGGTAGGAATCTGGAGTTCAGTGCATCCAGGAAGTGACGGGCGTAAGAATCCATTCCTCCAACTGCGGTGCAAGGCGATAGATCGAGCTGGAAAGACCGAAATGCCTCCCTTAACCAGTCTCTCTCGATCCAGCCCACCACGCAGACGCATCCGCCGCCAAGACCTGGAAAAACTTCACCTGATGAACCCGGGCACCCCTGTTAACTCTCGACGGGCCAGGATGCCAAACACAACGTACGTAGGGAACGTACCCATACTACGTGACACGTTTAGGGGGGGGGTCTTCAAAATGTCACGCTCCATACAAATGAGCGGCGGGTTGCTTAGGATTTTGGTCACCGGGGGGGGGGGGGGGGGGTTAAAAATTGCAAAAAGTTGGTGACGTAGTATGGGTACGTTCCCTAACCATGTGGGTCGGCCGATGACTCCATGCAATTTTTTTTGGGCATTTTAACCATAGTAATCCCTTTTTCTTTTTTTTTATTTTGTTTTGTTGTTATTTGTCCATTTATTGGGCTTACTTATATTTGACAAAATATTTTTCCCTGCGATCAACGATTTTTTCACATTTTTTTTTAAATGGCATATTAGGAATACCTAAAATATTAAAAATATATTTTATGTATTTAAGTACTTACATATAAGAAGGATAGTAATTTTGGGGTCTACCTTCGGCCCCAGTTGGCTGCGGGAGAGTTAAGTCGCCAAACGTTGCGAACCACTTGGGTTGACCTATGACAGAGGTGTTGGTTATCCAATAAATGGTTCCTGGGGCGGCGATACCCATACCCGCCAAATTGAAAAAAATATTGAAAAAAAAAAATTAAATTTAAAATTGAAATTTTGTTCTTTGTGCCTAACATGACAAATATGTGTATCCAGAATTGTTAAAATTTATTTGCATAATATAGGAATCAATACGTTAACGGTACGAATTCCAAATTCAAAGATACGTGGCATTGAATTGCATGCTAGTAAGGATATTATACATATTTAAAGTACAGGTACCTATATTATAAGATAAAAAACGGAAATTACGAAAGTCAACGTCGATAGCTTTAAGCAGTCATATCATATTTCTAAAGAAAAATAACATTAAAAGTTGTACCCTGTACATCATCAATCATCATTAATTACCAGGTTATAATAATTATATGGAGTCATTGGCAAAGTAATTGACTGCCATCGTCGCCACTATTAAATTCCAAGTTCTTACTAGAAACAAAAGACAAAATATAATAATTTTTGCAATACGTACAGATTGAGACGCAAGATTTGACCAACAAATTTGGTAAGTACTATTATATATATACTGACTCTATTTATTGAAAAGCCTAGTCAATTTAGGAGGCGAGTGTGGGTATCGCCACTTGAAGAAAGTGGTACTTCATCACTTCTTTGAAAAGTCATTAATGGTGATGAAAAAAACCTTGTTAAATAGGTTACGTCAGGTTTTGGTTGTGGCTTATTTTTTAAAATTATTTTCATCCCTTTTAATGGCTTTTCAAAGGGGTGTTAAAATGTCATTTTATTGAGTTATTTTGGAGTCTGGGTGGAAGATGCATCTGCGTATCAACTGCGTGGGAGGCTGGATCGGGAGAGCCTACTTGAGGGAGACCTTTTGACCTTCAACACCGCATGGGTAAGGACGGTTTTATATGTCAGTTACCCCTAGACACTGACCCCCAGATTCCGACCCACCCATCACACCTTTTTACTTTCCAGAACTTCTTTTTTCCCTTCCTTTCATAAAAGTACTCTCCACACAGCATCCCTAAAGATGACATAGGCGTCGAAGGGAATATTTTACTCAGGGCCTCATGTGCGGAGCTAATATAAAAAAATGATACTATTGTTTGCTAATTACTACAAAATGTAACCCAGTACAGTTAGTGATTTGTTTTAGAATATTGTACCTACTAATTTATAAATTATGTCACTGTTACGCGTTTCAATGATTATTTTATTTGTTCATATGAAGCGGATACTTTGTGATGTGACATTATTAATTTAAAATAAAACAATAACTTTGTAAACACCACTACTAACATTAGGTTACATGTGTGTTACACATGTAACACACATGTACGGTTGTAGCGAAACCCGGTCGGCATAAAGTATAAAAATAAAAGTGCTGTTTACAAAGTTATTGTTTTATTTTAAATTGATTATTTTATTTTTAGCTCAGTTTAACTTTACAGCACGCTTTAAAAACTTTATGAATATTTTTCGAAAGGCATATTATACTTTTCTAATAAATAATCAGCTAGGCGTAAAATTAATTTAAATTCAATTAATGCTTCATTCACGTATATGCACCTACTACCCTAGTTCTAACATGTCACAACATCGTATTTAATTGAAAAATAGATCTTTACCAAAAAAAGTCAGCTTGTTGTAATTTTTTTGTCATATTTGTGGCACTCACTGAGATTCAATATTGAGATACAATATTCCATACACCCTATAGCTTCACATCCCGTAGTGAACACTTCAGGCACGTTAGAAGAAGAAGCTCGTGGGTCGGCTGTTGGGGCGAGCCGGAGCCTCTGCTTTCACGTCGTGCGTAAATTACTTAAGTCGCTTTTTGTGGAAAATAATTTGATAGAATTTTAAATTGGACCAGTGCGCGGAATTCGCAGGAGGCCCGTGAAATAATTATGAGCGGTTCAAATCCCAGGACGTGTGAAATTTGGAAAATAACCGCTATTTTTTTTCGCTCAGTAACGGAGCAGCTGAGTTGAAATCTAATTTCACATTGTTTCACCCGATAATCGCCCCCGGTTGCTGCAATGAATACGAAGCAGCTAGAAGAATAATGACCTTGCCTTTAATATTTATGCTGGCACTTTACAGTTGTGCGGTTCAGTGAGGCGAGTAGCGAATGGGGTCTGCTTGGACTGCAGTATTTTTTTTCGAAGCCGCAATAATTTTTCCATGTTTAATTCATTATTGAAGACGACAACATCGTCTTCTCTTTTTATATAAAAAAGTAGACCTTAGATCAAATTTAAAAAAATCATTTAATTTATTTATCTTTTGGCGGTGTTCTTGGTGATACCAAAATAAAGTACGAGAGATAAAAAACTTTAAAAGTTTCGTGTTTCACCAGCTTTCAAATTTATTTAAATAATAATAAAATACCATTTTTATCACCTACATGTACGATCGTAACTGTACGATATCACTTAATTTCTAAAATATGGATGTAGATCTTTTTTGCCCAGAACTTCTAGGTTAACGCGTCTCTGATATCACCTCGTAACATTATTTCTATGTTAACAAGTCTCTAATATTACCTCGTAACATCATTTCTAGGTTAACGCGTCTCTAAGATATCCCTCGTAATATCATTTCTATTAACTCTTTGAAGCACTGCGGTATCAAAAACTGATCACCTATAATATAAATAATTTTATCAAAACCAAAATTAAATATTAAGTAACTACTTTATGAAACATGGATCATTGACTAATTTGTTTACAATAGCATAGGAATGTGGCGCTGCTTTAGTTATAATTTTGAAATTTTCTAACGAATTGTGATTTTTAATGATCTCCAACTTTACAGTGAATTATTAATAATATATTTTTTCGTATGAATTACTTTTCATCTATATTGCATTTGTTTAATTATTAATGAGAAACATCGATGAATTCGATATTTTTGATTGAATCATATTTTATGTGGTGTTGTTTTACGATCACCGCACTAGAGGTTTTGTTTTTAGTTGAGATTGTAGAAAATGGTTTTATGCTGTTTTTTATTATTCTTATTTACAACATGTCGAGTAAACTTCTTCATCAAGAAGAAACTGAAGCATTTTCTTTTTTGGATTCTTCTGATTAGTTATCATTGGTTCTCAGAAAACAAAGATAAGGAGCATTCAGCAAATATCATATTTAGTGCCTCTTTGGGAGGTGATAAAGATGAACTTCTGGCTTTTTTGTGTTCCCCTGTCACATCTGATCTGCCAATAGGGGACACCTCAGCTCTTCTGGTTTACAATCGTCATCTACTTCTGGAGGAAAAGTTCGCTTACAGGTAATCGACCCATATCAGTTCTCCATCCAGTCTGATCCGAATATCTAGTTTGTCTTTCACCGCTTGTCATTCACAGCTGCTTTTCTAGTCCCACCGATACCTGAGATTATAGTCACTCCTAAATGAACCTCGGGTCTCCATGTAGACCCTGAAATAAGTTTGAAAAATTGTGGTGTAAATTAAGGTGTATATGAACTATTCAACAATTTACGTAATTAGTCCGATAGATAGAGCCGACCAATTTAACTAAAATTACTTTTTTATTTCCAGTAAACTTTTGATTTAAATCTGAGAAATTGAAAATTAAATAATTATTTTTTATTTTAATGTTACGCTCGGCTGGGTTATTGTAGGTTGTAAGAAGGTAATAATATCCGAATGGAATGCTGTCAAAAATTATTCAAAATGTTTTTAAAGTGTACATTAATATAAAACTGAAGACTACTTTTATTTACTAGCTTTTGCCCCGGCTTCGCTCGCATAGTATTAGGAGGGGTCCCACTCCGCCTCCTGCACCTTCCCTATCCCCACTCCACTCCCCCCCTTCTCCCCCCCCCTCACCCCAAATCCCTTACTCCTCCCCCCTCACCGCCCCCTCCATACCCGTTACATTCATTTTTCAAACAGCTCGCGTGCCACCTATTAAAGCGTAACAATCATACGCAGTTTCGCATTTGTAATATTAGTATCGATTTGTATAATTTTAACTATCAAAGGGATCTCCATATTAACCTAAACAAATATCAAAATGACACGCACGTCAAATAATTATTTATAGTTACCAAGCAATGCTTTGTTTTTTGTCTCTACAATAAACGTATAAATAAATAATTTCATAACACCAGAGCTTACCTATATATACAGCCTGTATTACTCGCTTAATTTCTGCTTTAAAAAGTCAACCCGTCGCGCGCCATGTACTGACGCTAAATTTTGATTGTTCGCCATCTAATTTTATTTTCATAAAAACTTACGTTTTTTGCAGAGTTATGTTTTTGTAAATTGTAAAATCTTACCATTTTTTTTTAAGTTGTGTATAATCCATTACAAGTGTTTTCCCTAGAATGGTTACTTATATGCAGAGATATGATTTTTATGATCGTGAATATCAGCTACCGAGGCATACGACGGGTTGAAGAAGCGTGGTTGGATAATTTAAATTAAATCCACCCCATTTTTTCATCATATCAGGTGCTTTATTCCCTCTGGCTTTCTGAATCCCGAGAATTGGGGAATCCAAACCACACACCTAATGATAATAAACCCGCGAATGTGTGTTCACTAGAATGAAGTCAGTACTTATACTAACACCGGCATTACACATGTTGTGTTTACACCATTTGCTCCTTTCGAATGAATATTTCTTAGGATTCTTACCATCTGCGAAATAATAATTGAATTTCTAGGGAAGTTATTAAATTTCGTTGCGGCCCTATCCTCTGGGGTTAGCGGTACGCCACTGTGCTTAGCATTCAGCAGATATGATTAAATGTTTCGTAAAATATAAAAGGTGTGGTTCTCTGTCACTTTTGGCATTTTGTGCTAATGTAATTTTTATTTTATGTTTATATTCATAGCGAGGAGCGAAAAATGGGTTACGAATGCTCTGAGAAGGAACATTAAAGGTTTTTTTTATAATATTATTTGCAAACTTATCAACTTTTCATTATTATTATTTTAAATGTGTGTTTTTAGTTATTTTGTGACAATTTTGTGTAGTTCACATCACAAACAGGCAGATGCACAACAAAATTTAGAAAAATTAATGGTCTGTTTTAATCAAAGACAACTTATTTTGCAAGTTCTGCAAGAATCGAACTCTATCCGTCCGATAACTAGCCGAGCAACATTTGACGGCCTCCGATATCAAGGGGTTCAAATCCCGACGTGCGCAGATAAATTTTATTTGATTGTTTTGTGTTTTCACAATTCGATAATTTTAAATAATATAGGGTATATTTTGCAGAGTGGAAGATACTCTCAGTATCGCCCAGATGTAAGACCACCATTCAGAATTGAAACATTGCTTCAAATGACTTTAGCCGTGTTTGATGAATAGAGGTGAAAAGCCAGGTAGGTACTTCCCACCTTCTTTTTTTCCTTCAACTTTTCACCCCACTTACGTCCAGTCTCACAACATACCCCAATTGGGGATGCCATGGTCTCACTGGATCCAGAGTGAGCAGTTGGGACTCATGTGAAGTATTTAAAACCTCTAGGGTTATTCTGGTTTCATTCTAGAGTGAAAGTGCGCTCACGATGTTCCTTGTGATAGCTGATTGAAAAGTTATTTTTAATGTCTCAAACTGCATTAAATAACCAGTTTTAAAAAACCACAAAATTCATAACTTTTCTCTTCTCGTTTCTTCTAATTTTTGTTGCACCATAACATCGCAACATTTTTAAAGTTATTAATTTCAGTTATCAGTGGTTATACGAAATTTTAAATTATAATTCTGCGTAATGTGTAAAATTATTAAAATTCAATTAGCTTATAATTTTCAAATTTGGACCCGATAAGTATAAATTATATCAGACGAGCGATAAAGAAGCGTCAAAGTTATTTTTTAAATTAAAAAGCTGGTTCCCGGCATGCCGTATTCAAAGAAATAAATCGTTTCACCCTTTGTGTGTCCTTTCCCGTTCGTCTCCGTTCCCTTTCCGCGTCCCCTTCCCCTCCGCGTTTCCCTTCCACCTTCCCCGCCTTCCCTCACCCCTCCCACGCTCCCCCATCCCGCCAACCACCCTCCCGCGTTCCACATATTCAGTCCCAGTACATTCAGTTTTCAAACAGCTCGCGTGCCATCTGTTACAATTTTTTTAATTCAAATTTTCTTTTTTCGTAAATTAGAAATATCATATGTAGAAACATAGGTATCTAGAAATATCTAGTATATTATTTTTTTTTTAGTTATTTTTGAACTTTCAAAGTACGTTTCAAAATATCTTGTGTGTACGAGTATGTACCCGTGGTGCATTTTTCTTTGCTTTTTTTCATATTTGTACTTAAAATAGCTCTCTTTGTACTTTTATGTTATTACTACAACTTATACTTTCTTTTTAATTTTTTTCATTCACTTTTCTTTCATTCACTTTTCCACTTATATTTTTCTCTATATATTTTATATACTTTAATTTTTCTTCTTTATGTATATTCTGTATCCGTATCCAAAATTTTGTACTTCCTATATAAAAACCGTTCATCGGCGTTAATTCATAATAAATAAATAAATAAGTACTCCATCTGGTTCCAGACAACCTGTTTAAAGCTAAAAATACCTGTATAAAAAATTTAAAAAAAAGTTTATTATAATTTCTGATATATTATCTGATTTACTTTACAAAATATTTACATAACGACCTTATATTTTGAATGCGTCTTAACAATTTCTTTCAGATTCTAAATTTCTTAGCCGAGTTTCCCAGTTTAACCCGTTTATTTCGACCCAGTAAATTTTCTTTACATCCCTTAATTCGGCCATGCCCCAAATCATCCCCCAAAGGTGATTTCAATTACCGGTATATTGAAGAGAGGTAAAAATTTAACCGTACGTGAGGGGTGGTCGGGGCGAGGCCTACAAAGCCACAAAGGACTCGACTCGTTAGGATTAGATACTAAGGGAAGTTGAACGAAAAAGATTTGACAATGAATCAGCTCATGTCCAAATTTAATGAAAAATGAAAAAAAGTAAAATATTTGTTTAATAAAAAGGTTATGTACTTCATTGATACTTTTAGTTAATCTCGTCTATCTTAAAAATCAACAAACGAATGTTTTTTGCGTAAAATTAACAAAAACGAATTAAATAAATTTTCGTTATTGGTTTTTGGGGTTTTATGTCGTGTTGCGCTACCTCCTTCTTTAGCCAACGGGACACCAACCGGCAGATCCGGTAGATGTCCCGTAGATATCCGGTACACGGATCTACCGGATCTGCCCTGTGGACACTGCAACGCTGTCCGAAACGTTGGCTAAAGAAGGAGGTAGCGCAACACGGCATGACACCCCAAAAACAAATAACGAAAATACTTTTGGCCGTGAAAATCTAAAAACGTACCTAATTAAATAAAAATTGAGTTTCACGTCAGATAAGATTATTTAATTTTTTTTTCATTAACTCCACACAGGTGGCTCTTCTGAAGAGAATAATTTCCCTCAAGGCTTATGTCATCTTTAAAAATGCTGTGAGAGTCTTTTTGATGACAGAGAGGAGTGAACATTAGTCTTGAAGATATCCATTTTATATATGACAAACGTCAACCGTATGAATATGTTGGACGCGCGTTTGGCGTGTTTCTCAACCAGGGATATACGGCAAAGGATCAATGACGCTAGTTCCCCGGAGCATCTTCCATTGTAATACCGGTAGAACAAGGACAGCATATTACCTGACGCTTGCACTCTAGAGATTGCAATTCGCTTGTTAAAATAGGGCACGCACGAAACAAACATAAAACACATATGTACACATACGACATAGGTCTCTTCAAGACCAATGTTCATTCTTTCCTCTCCTCAAAACGACCCTCCACATAGCATCTCAGATGACATAGGCCCTTAGGGAAATTATTTTCCTCAGAGCCTCCTGAGTGGAGTTAACGTAAAAAAAGGGCAATCGTTAAAATAGGACTATCTATCAAACGGACCACCCGTTTTTGCAACAGAGTCAAGGGTTTTTAAAGTTATTTTGGGACTCCAGACCAGAGATGGCTGCCCATTCAACAGTGGGACGCACTTGCGATTTGTACAGGGTAGCGGTTACACTTGTTTACTTCCCTGGATATTTTCCCAGAAGTTTTTTTTCTCAATTTCCCTAAATCATCGGCTTCATTTTCAAAAGATGTTCGTAATATTATTGTGCTATAAAATCTAGGTGTTTTCTGTCTGCGCTAATCAAAAGTCCACCAAATCAGACTGTAATTCGATTCGACATAAAGTATTAGTCGATAGATTAATTTAAACGACTTCATTAGTGTTGCCGCAGTTCACAAATGTCTTTTTTAATGATAGTTGACTGCGTTCGACATCCATTCGCCCCGCCTAATCAAATCAACTCCTGTTCAAATAATCTGAGCTTCGGCACTGAGCGCTTCTCGAAGCTATAAACATTTTATAGCGTGTTTTCAGGTATTTAAGCTCGGCTATAAAACAATAGGGTTTTTTTTACGACGCCAAGTGTCAGAAATAAGCTGAGCTTTATATAACGCATAAACAATCATAACACGTTAATAAAATGATCTAACGTCTATCAATAGCATTTTTATCTGAAATGCTGTGTTGATTGTTGCATTCATAGACATGCGGAAATATTATTCGAAATCCAATATTGGCCCGGGCAGGACATCAGAGCACTAAAATTTATGAGAGTAATCAAAGCATTTCAATCGTGTATAGAGTATAGATAGATGCTTAACCATAATGAGTTGGTATTTTCGCACCAGCTTCCACGCAAGCTGAATGTACATATTATTATCTTATTTGCCGTTCAAAAATGAGTGCTTTTGCTTTTATGCTTTGAAATATAACATTATGAAAAATGAACGTAAGTAATTGCTTAATGGGAACGTAACCAAACTACGTGACCTGTTTAGGGGGGGGGGGGTCATCAAAATACCACGCTTGGTCACAACGGGGGGGGGGGGGCTTAGGTTTTTATCACGTAGTTAATCTAAAAATCTCGCGTTTTTCTTCGAGCTACGAGGGGAGGTTCGGAATGGGATGGTAAGTGATTAATGGGGGTACCGCTGAATTAGGTACTAATTGCACAACTCATTTTTAGGATAAACACCGGGTTTTATCGTAATTAGTTCATTAGTCTTTGAGCTATCATCGACCAAACACTTCAATCGGGAAGAAATTTGTGAAATGTGGAGAAAATTGAGTTCCGCGCTGTTATAAAGTTCCTTTAAGTTATTTAAAGATCGGAAAAATGTATTAGGGTAGTAGATGAATATGTTGAAAAGGAAAAATAATTTTGGTTTTTATTTCCACTCCTTACCCAATCCGCAAACTTAAAAACCCACCCTCGTACATTCAAATAAGTGAAAAAGTTCAGGGAACGTGTTTGTTGAAGATGATTGAGATGAAAAATGTTTATAAAAATAACAAGACTTTCGTTTCCATAAATTACGTTCCGGTTTCAATATATTTTGACATAAGTTTTATCTTTATAATATTTTTTCCACTTGTAATGCATGCACTCTTGCTGTCACGCAGCAAAGCGCCGTATTAATAAAGACAAATAATGCATTTTTTATTTTTTGTTAGCAAAAAATGATTCAAAACCATATTTATGAAATACTACGTGAAAACTGTAGGGGGGGGGGGTGTCTTGGAATATACTACACGTGGTCACCGGGGGGGGGGGGGGTAAAAAATTGCAAAAAGTGTGTCACTTAGTATGGGTACGTTCCCTAAGTTCACTTCAAACCTTCTTTTAACCTTCCTACACTCGCGCGTTGGTCTCAAATCAATATTTCGTGTTTTTTTAAATTAACATCACTTGGAGTTTGAGGTTTTCAGTGGCTTCTTAATTTGTTGATAGGCATTGCTTAGGCAAAGCTTGCGCGTTGGTTCGAGCTGCCGAGTGGACGTGCGACACTTTATCGGTGTTATCGGTCCGTGAGACCGACGCTAGATATTACTATTTTACGAAGTAACCCAAAAATCCTAATATTGATTTAATCTTATTTTAATAATATTTTATTATTCTTGATACTTTCATTTATTAGCTTATTTTTTTATTAAGACACGAAAAAGTTTATTTTTAATATCATTGTTAGGGTACAAAAAAAAATTGTTTCTTTTTTAGAGACTCTTTTTCTGCCAAATAAAGTAAAAGTTTAGATGTTTTTCTTTTTTTTCATTCAATTATCCCCTTCTACATAGTAAATGCCAATGATGCTCGCTTCATAAAAACGGCGCTAAATATTTATTACTTATTAAAAATATATATAATTAAAATAATACAGATGAGATCAAATCTCGGTCTCAGACACCGTGCGCGTATTGATGCCCCGTTGGGTGTGAAAGTACGAAGGTTACCTGGAAAAAACGGAAGGTAAACGCTCTTACACAACCCACTCTGTTTCGTTTTTTAGTCTTTGCTTATGAGGAAAAGCATTTTAAATATGTTTGCAAGGGGGTAGTAGAGAAAACAACCATCCGCAATCGCAGTATAACCCCAAGTTTAGCCTTGCTTTTCAGTTTGTTGCCGCGATTACACAAATTCTTTCGCTAACCTTTACTTAATACAATACAATGGAGCACCCTGGTCCCTCTTCACATTAAGTCCGACTTACAACACCTTCCCTACTTAACTCTACCTTCCACGCTTTACTAAGCCACCGGGTTCAACACATCGTTTATCCCAGGTATGGGCACCCTATTTAATTGCCTCAGTAATATCTGTAATGGGCCTGGCTGCCCAGTCCGGCCCTGTAACATTGTTCAGCGGGATTAAAGTGAACACAAGGCACAAGGCGTCTCAGACTATTTTGAGGGAGTATTTATTTAACCATTCCCAACACACCGACCTCCCTGTTTTGCTTTCGTAATAAGTGCCGGCACGGTTTTTCGTGAACTTTTCCGACGTTTCGTTCGGCGTTGAATGTTGAATCCTAACGTTTTCTGTTTAATAATAATGTTTCACAAGTAAATCAAGAGATTACACGTAAACACTCGAAAGGAATAAATACGGTATGACGAAATAAGGAACGTAGACATTTTCTTAGAAGGATTTCCTTTATGTTTGATTATATAAAGTAAGGCAAAGTTGTTCCATTGACAGATCGATTATTGCTCAGAATTAGAATTAGAATTTCGGTGTGAAAACAAAACTTGAAAGGATTAAAAGGGGGGGGGGGGTATGAGTTTGATTAAAATGTATAATATAGAGTCTAATAGTCGATGGTGATTATAAATTTAAAAAAAAAATCCAAATCATAAATGTCTTTATTTATTTGCAAACTCCTTTGAATTGTATTTTTTCATGTTGGGTAAACGGAAAACAATCACAAAAAAAGTAATTTCTTTGGTTTTTATTGGATATTTGACCAGAAAGCAACAAGGTAAAATGAAAAAATCTTAAATCTTATTGTCAGATAAATTGTAAAAACAAAATAAAATAATCACGACAGCGGATGCTATTGAACTTAAGTAATATACAACCAACCCTTGCTTAGTAATAGGGATATAATTCATGTGTGGTTGTGTCAAAGGTTGCCGAGTTTATCGCACGTGTACACAATTATATTAATCAGTGGTCAGAGGTGGAACCGTTATTATGTTATTTGAGCAAGCCAGGCCGAGCGTATCAACACAGAATATTGGATGGTCCTAACCTATTCCCAGACTTATGATTTTCATGTGAATTATCTAAAAATATCCTCTAATATTATGACAATGTTAGAATTTAAATTTTTAAGTTTATGAGTAAAACCTCAAATTATAATATTAATTATCAGAGTAGATCCGGCAGATGTGTGGCAGATGTCATGGTGGATCTGGCTAAATAAGGAGGTAGCTCAACACGGCATAACACCCCAAAAACAAATAACGAAAATGTTTGAAAATCATTAATCTATTTCTCGAAAATAAGACACAGGCTTACATAATTTTTTCACATTTTTGAAATTCATGAAAATAAAGCAGAAGATAGTTTCGGTGTTACCTTGGTGAAAAGCATTAGTTAAAACCAGTCATATCTAGAAGATATTGTGAAGTATTTTTTTTTCCTCTTTTCTGTCCAACCCTCACGATTTTACCCACTGCATTAAATTGGATTGGATCAGAATGGCAATATACTCCCCAACTACACCTTTCCCCTCTCCAAGTCTTTTACTAAAAAAATTGAATGCCATGGTTCCGCTGGCTCTGGACAGTCGAACTTTTATTCATGAAAAAAAAATCTTTCTTCCTGAGATTTCCATGTGCCCATCTTGCATTTCGTCCAACTTATGACACAGTTCTGCTGATTTTTATTTAATATTTAAACTTTTCTTTGAATTTTGAATTATTATTTTTGGTCTATTCATATTTACTTTCTTAATTAATGCAAACTATACCAAGATACATAATAAATTGTGCTTTATATCTCTCTAAAACACGCTCGCTAAAATTCGTGAGCTTAAACATTTAATTTAGAGTCATCAATATTTTGTTTCCAAAGTGGCGGAATATTTGGCAGAATATTGTTTATATTAAAGTTTGGAGTGAAAATGCTGAAATGTGCTAATTTGGCGTGGAGGCAGAAGCATCTGAAAACAAACATTCACAGTCGTAAGATTTTATTTTCACACCATTAAGGCGCTGCCAACCAAAATACTTATCCCGAAAGTGACTGAAATTTTTGCTTTATTTCTATAACTTCGTTAGTTTTACCGCCGTAATGGACGGAGCGTAAAAGCTTATAATCCCATTTCTTTGTCCAGAATTGAATCTCCTCTTTGGAATTTGCATGAAAATGCCGACCAAGAATAATTCGACACACTTATATTATATACATTTTCTGTTAGTATCGCGATTATAGGATTAAATTGTTTTCAAAACGTTAAATACGTTTTTATGGCCTTTAAGATTACGGTTTCGCAATCTTTGCACTGGGTTTAGTTAACGTTTTTGTTTTGTATGGCGCTAACAACCTGCTTGTATCGTTATCACTTTAACTTACAACTGGTTAACACGCCTTTCAACTCTTATTAAGTGAAATAATATTGTATTATAAAATTGGATTGTAATATTGTTGTGTTGGTACTATTATATTCATATAATCTATTTATATAAAGAAGATTGTCAAATCTACATATTTATTCAGAGATTGATATAATTTTGCACATTTCACCTGCATAACTGTTGTTTGTTCGTAAATTTAAATAAATATATATCACAAATATGGTACTTACTCACTTCTTGGAATTAACAGAGACACCTAAATGGATTGTTTTTTAAAAATAGAATCTAAAACAAGAAAATAACTGACACTGTTTCTTGGAAAATTTTCATCATTGTGAAAACTTATGAGTTTGTGTATTGATTGACAAATTTCACTCTTGTGCAAATTATCAAGTCACCTAAGGATTGTATTGACTGAATTTAATTATTGATTGGATGACATCACGGAGGCCTCCAAGCATCAAGATCTACAAAACAAGGTTGGTGGATTTGTTATTTTCCCCGGAGTTTCTCTTTGTGCCATTTGCGATATATTTGTACGCGCAAGTAGAGTTTTTTCATAATCATAATTTCTTGGGTATTAAGCCCAGAGGGTCTGGGATTATTTATACACCTCAGGCTCACATATTATAATGCAGCACTGTCTACATCGGATTTCTAAAACCAACTTATTTTTATCGCGTATTTGACACCGCTTTATTTACAAACATAACTAGTGCATACTTTTTATCTTTAGTGAATGGAGTATATTTGGAAGTGTGGCTACACGAAGTGTCGATGCTCGTAGTAGCAATTTTCTCTAACTTAACATCATCTTAGACGTACGTTATTTGTTAATTAGTGTCAATAGGTTCAAAGGTTTTGTGATTTACAAAATGAACTTGATTGAATTTAGTTAACTCAAACGACTGGTTCATTTTTAGATCTTCCAAATAGACTCCATCAACTTTAATTTGCATTATTTACATCGTTCAGTGAAAGTAAATAACACAATACATAAAAATAATATTTGTGTATATATTATTTTCTTTCGGAGTTTCCTGACCCATAGAAAAGGTTGTCACGGTTTTAAACTTAATACCTCGATTGAAAACTAATATAAATTGATAAATAGTGTTGAATATATGGGTTAAAAGAAATAAAATATATAATATATTTATCTTCAGTTAAACAATCATACTAAGAAACCTCCACGAAACTAAATAGAAAGTTATGTGCCTGCTCGTACTCGACTCAAAGTGAAACATCATAATTATGGAGCTAATTATGAATTACGTACAAAGCGATGGGAGCCGCGTTTCTATTATTTGGTGTGTGCCTACGAGTGCTATAAAGCCTGTTATTCCTCCAACAGCAGAAACATTTGTTTTGGAGTTAGGAAAGGCGAAAGATGCTGAATATATTTCAGGCCTTTAATGAGTCTTTTAAACTTCCAGAGGTCTTGTAACTTGTTAACAAGGGTCATAAAACTTTTTAAGAAGCCAGACAGCGAGACAGAGCTCATTAAAAGCTGGTGCTTGTACAATGTTCCTACATGTATGTACAATGTACATGTGCGCAGTCGCGTGTTTTGGCTGATTACTCTACTGTTGTGGAGCACTATTACTTCCTTGTGGTCTTTGCAGTTCTGCGTACATAAATTTTGTGCTTATTACATAGTCAATTAGAGGAGTTTGTTATTATTATGTGATTAAACGAAATTTGTTTTGAAACTAAAACTGATTTACAGTTTGAAGCATAGTTTTTGGTTACATAAATTGTTGCACATTTGGTAAAACCTTCACGTTTTGCTACAATATTATGACTTAAGCCTGTCAGCAGAATTGGTCAAAAACTTTAAATGTGTTTTTTGTTTGTTTGTAGAGCTTCGTGTATAATTTTGTGGCGTTTTTTTTTCCTAAATATAATATTTACATTATTAAAGTAATCGGTAATACATAAAAAAATTAAGATAACCAATATTGAACAGCTTGCGTCATTAATGAAAGAGATTTTGCGGAGATCACTGCACGGATTCCGGAAAATATAAAAACTTTGCGAACATCTGAATCAATAATTTACGTAGCCGATTCTTAATGTTAGCTTATGCCTACAATACAAGACATCTTTTTTCAGTCCGATTCTAATTAGAGACCACTGTCAACATTTTTCACTTTACGCGATCGCTATTTTCAACTCTATTTTCATATCTATGATTTCAATTGTCATCACTGCAAACAACACATACACCATGCTGTTTGCTGTGATGCCAACTAAAATCGTAGACATGAAAATAGAGATGAAAATAGCGATTGCGTTAAGCCAAATATGTTGACTTTGGTCACTAATTGAAATCGGGCTGAAAAAAGATGTCGTGTAATGTTGGAATTAGATTGTATTCTTTTTATTAATGTTACAAATGATCGGTTGGAATCTTGATGGAATAATTCCTTGGTTAGGTAATTTTAACTCATTCCATAGATAGGCACGAAAACTTCTATGATTGTGTTCAACACTTAACAAATTCATGAACAGAAAATATAAATGTATTCAATAAAGCAATAATAAATACTCTGGTGTCGCGATGAAATTTTAAAATGTTAAAAATCTTTCTGAAACTCTTTTTCCTTGAAAACTGAACACGTTACGAAATTGTGAGTCAACCCATAATTTATTTATGCCAGGATTTTTCCCGGGACTAATGAAGGGAGTGTAGACCAGACCTTTGGCATCAGATGGCCTTATCAATTCTAGTTTATCTCATTCCCCCGGTGTCACATCCTTATTCCGTGCAAAATATGGGGTGTTTAAATTCTGACAATTATAAAACGAACAAGTCAAAATACTTCTTGGTACAATTAAGTCGGAGAATGGTCCGAATCTGTATTTTATGACCAACACGTCCACCCCCCATTCAAACAGGGTCAGTTGCGGTCTGGGGTCGGGAGGCTTTTTGTCGATCTGGGGGCTGAAATCACGAACGGAATTAATGACAAGGGGAGGGTATGGTAACCTTAGGGGGGGTTGAAATTAATCTAATTCGTTTACCAAGCAAAAAACGTTCCGGAGAAACTTCTGCGAGCGGCACCCCTGTGAAATTACCGTTTAGCTTTTTGTCTGAGCTAGGTTTAATATGTGGAAATAATATTTTTAGCATTGTAACGAGAGTAATTACGTTGTTTGTTCCCCGGTAATATGTTCTGTTCGCATGTGTTCACGGTTTTATGTTCTAGTAATAATATTAATGTAACCAATTATTTTCAGCTTCGCAATATTACCACCGCTATGAAATTTTTTTCTACAAATGACTTTTGTTAAAGTTAGTGTATTTTTTTTGAGCATGGGATTGATCATGTATTTTTGAAATCATTTTTTTTTAATCTATAATACAACACAAGCAACTGCCGTGAAAATTTATTAATCAATTATTTAATTAGTAATGCATTAGTTAATTAACACCCGAATGTGGGTATTATCCGGAGACAAAGACATTATTTTAAGTTCCACGCAATAATTAAACAGTTTATCCCATGCCTACGGAATCATTGAAATAACCCACACATTATACACCAAATATGTTATCTAATCAAACATTACGTTACAGTATGAATAAAAAAATAGTGATGTATATATTTTTTGTATTTCGTCTAGTAGTCTATAAAAATCTAATAAAATAAATTCGCAATAATATTACACCCAAAATTCACTTCAACACAGGTTTTCCGAGAGAGGAGGTCACTGAATATTGCATTATATTTTTTTATTTCTTTTAATAGTATTATTATTTAAATTATAAAATCAGTTAATTTATAAACCAGTTTTGCTATGTAATTATCATTTCTCGTGACAGCTGTTTCGCCTTCAGAAAGCATTATCAAACTATTGTTAGGCCGCTTACAGATGATATATTTTTATTATTTCTAGATACGTTTATCCCCTGTACAAATTGATTTCGTACAAAGGAGGGAGCTCCGCTGTCAACAGACCGATTGTCATTTCTCAGACACAATGTAGGCAAGATATGTATATTCTACAGGTATTTTAATGGAGTCTGCTCTACGGAGCCGCATCATTGATCCCTGGTCAACAGGTGCTCGATATGAAACTCGATGGACACATGCGAAACTCCGGTAACAGCTTCATAAGAATGGGTCTATTTTCGACTTATCTGTGAATTTTCTGTAAGTCGGCTTTTATGTACAGAAAGGGACGCACTTGCGAGATATCACATGAAAATGAAAATAAAATTCAAGACTTGTTTTATTTTCTCCTTTTGACAGTATTATTCGTTAAGAGTGTTTAACCAGCCAGCGGACGAAAATCCACATTTCGTCGAAAGTTGTTCTTACGATCGTGCAGGGCGGTTACAATGAGAAAGATTAATTATTCTCCGTACCAGCTTTTTTAAATTATAACTCAATATCGAATTTATTTCAATCCAAATTAGCTTTAATTTATACCTTCATTTAAAAATGCTGAAAGGCGTGATGATAAAACTATTAAAATAATGTACTTTTTGTAATTATTTTTTTATTATAAGTATTTATCATTTTCCAATAATGTCTAAATTTAATAAGAATGTTAAAAAAATCTGAAATATATTAGTTTGTAAGTGCGCAAATAAATACACAAAATGGACCAATTTTCGTCAAGAAACACATGTACGTACATATTTTTTAATGATTTTATTGAAACTAAAATTAAAATTCTAAAACATGCGTTTGCTAGATAATATATTGATTTATTTTACTGCATGATTATATTATTTGAAATGGGTGTGGTATAATACAAAATCTTTTTTGAAAATTTAACAAATCTGCCAACGACCTATGGAATAACCTTCTTATACTAAAAATTAAAAAAAATTCTCAAAATTTATTACATGCGAATGCTAGATAAAAGAACAATCTTTTGAAATCCATTTATAATTTTTTGTGGAAAAGAGTCAATACGTCTAAAATCTGATTTGAAAATGACATATTTCTGGTTTTCTCTGTTAATGCCCTCTTAATGGAAAAACTTATTAATTATTTTAATCAGAACTCTTATACATTCGGTATGTAAGTGTTATCCCCGCTGTTAGACAATTGTTGCAAGCTGTCGAGATTTCACAACAGTGTAACCCAATGTGACAGTTATTGCAAGCATGGTGAGAAACTGTTAAATGAAAATTATTATTATTGTTTTACACGGATTATATTTCGATGTTAGGTTACTGAATAATTAAATTGGGATGCGTAATGAAAATTCCTATCGCGTTATTATCAGTAGGTACTCCTTTCACGAGGTGGTTTGAATGATATCAAAACATCGTTGTCAGTCGGCAATTTCTATCAATTTTGATGGTATAGTGCGCGATGTATTTGACGACCTCTGCTGGTCGGATACGGGTCCAAAGTTCCAGTGGTTGCAAATTCTAAACTGGATTCATAATAAAATATCTGTCATGTACATGACATATTTACGGGAGGTTCCAGGATACTCATAGTTTCGCCCTAGAGTAAAACCATCATTCAGAATCGAAACATTTCTTGAAACGAATTGTGTTTCGTAAAAGTCGCAATTAGTGACCAGATCTGAACAGCCTGTTACTTCCCGGCCTTCTTCTTCCCCATCGCATCGTAACATTTTCAAAATGGGATGTCAGTCTCTCCGGCTCCAGGCAGATTAGTCGGGGGTTCAAATCCCGACGTGTGTAAAAAAATTTAATTTAACAATTTGTGTTTTCACAATTTAAGAATTAAAGATAATATAATGCATATTTACGGGACATTCCACAGTGGAAGATACTTAGTTGTAAGACCACCATTCAAAATTTAAAAGTTCATTACTTGAAATGGCTTTAGCCGTATTTGATGATTATATTTGAAGAGCTAGGTACTTCCCCACCTTCTTCTTGCCCATCTCCTGCCCCTCCTCATTTACCTTCAGCCTCACAACATGGCCCAATTTGGGACCCCTTAATCTCACTGGCTCCAGGTATTTGGGAGCAGTTCGGACTCTTTTGCGGTATTAACATAAAAAAAGTCGAAACTGTTGTGCAAAATTAACTTAGCCATGTTGGTTAAAGATATTTGAAGGGGCAGGTGATTCCCAGCCTTCCTCTTTTCCGTTTCCTTCTCCTTAGTCTCACGATGTACCTCAGTTCCACTGGCTCTGAGAAATTACTCATCAAAAACATTAACAATAATTAGCGGCGAGTTTAAAAGTGTATTATTTTGTTGTTTGTTTGAAAATATTGCTTAATTCATAGAGGTGGTTTCTTTGTTCGGACTTAGATGGCTTATTTATACATTGCGTGGTCTCGAACACTTCAGAAACAGTAGTTAGGTGTGAAATATGTTCCCACGAGAGCAGTATCAATTACCCCAAACTTATCCAAGTCGCGGTGATTTTGGAAAACTTTTCGGATTGGTTAGCGGCTCCGGTTTCAGTGGTTCCGGTCTTCGGGGGCCGACTGAATGGTTGCGGTATAATAATAATATAATACTTGCTCCGTTTTCATCTTTGCCCCGCCATAATGCGTAATACTTAATGCGTGTTGAATGAAGATAAGTATGGAAACAAACACCAAAGTTCATTTTTGATACTCCGCTAAGAGCGGACCGCAAAACAGTTCAGTACACCTTGCGAATTTAGTAAAGCTAAGCAAGGAAGAAAGTTATTAATATTTTGAGAGAGTTGAATAATTTATATTATCGGAGCATGGTGTGGTGACCACAAATATTTGAGGTTTGTGCTTGTTGACAAAGTAGGTGCATTGTTATTATTTATGGTTTTGTAATTAAAGGGGCACACTCAAAAGATTTGATGTGATAAATTTAACCCTCCAATGAGCGCCAAGGTCTGGCCTGGCCTTTTCGATTTTAAAATTTTCGTGTTGAAAAACCACAAGTGGAGACCTAACAAATAATTTGCAGGCGATTGGTGTGAGTTCATGTCATTGGATGCGGTTAGAATGTGTAATAGTTTAATAGGGTAATAGTTTTGGTCGAGTATAAAACTGAATTGAGCTGGTTTTGGCAGTTCCGAGCGGGAGACTGACAACAGTTGGTAATTCCACACATGGAAGAACGGGCCACCAATCCAAAGATACGCGTATACCCTCATATTAAGCAATCTAAAGCTATTATCAATGTTCTGGTAAGTTTTCGAAATATACATATATCTTACAAATTACGAATATTAATCATATTGTTTACGCTAATAAAATTGTTTTCCTCAGGGCCTCCTGTGTGGGGCTAATTTTTTAAATATATATGCAAATCGCAATATATATGAAAATCGGAATATTATGTTTTGTTGCGTTTCGTTATTAAATTTATTTATTATTCGACACGAGACCTTTCCAGGTGTAGCGAAAATCTTGTAATATATATTATTTATTAGGTTAGAAAAATAAAAATTGAAAAAAACCAAATTCATAAAAAAAAAACCTTTCCACTAACAAAATAAATTTTAAAATATCTCATTGAAGAAGAAAATTACAATAATAATCTAAACGAAAAGAGAGCAAGACACAGAAAAAAAGAAAAAGAATCTTCTTCTTCAATGATATATTATATTGATGGGAATAACCTTCAAAAGTTATAAAAAGAGAGTTTTTCTTCTAAAAATTGAATATTCAATTAGACTTTTATAAAAAGTCAATAGTTCCATATGAATATATTCGGATATGTTTATCCGAGACGCTTTCCAGGTTACAAACCAATTCGTTGAATGATTGTTTCCAATGAAAAGGGTAGTTGCCCGTAATATGGAAGAGAATTAGTTGAAGATAATATTGTTAATTCTAAAATTTGAAATATGAGATTGACAAATATGACGGTTTGACGGAAGGTGGCAATTGCGAAATTGGTTAACGCGCACGTTCCGGTTAGACCAGAGGTCTGGGTTCGAGTCCCAGTTGCGACCATTGTCTTTTTCTGTTTTTCTGTGTCCTATTCTCTTTCATATTTTAGTTTAGATTATATTATTATTGTTATCTTCTTGTTCAATGATATTGATTGGAATAACCTTCGAAAGATTTAAAAAGAGAATTTTTCTTATAAAAATTTAAAATATTTCCTTGTATTCATAAAAAACGAATAACGTTTTTTAATTCATGCAAAAAAAATCGATCTAGTCCATGAATATTCTTACCGTACATAGAGTGTACTCCCGACGGCGAGTAGAGCGCCGAGCCCCCCTTCTCGAGTTAATCGTGTCCACTTAATTTAACACAAAAGCCCGAGGAGTCGCCCGGCCAGTTAGCGAATAAACTTATTTATTCATAATAACTTCGGAAAATGTATTGTTATCTTCCACAGCTTAGTTTAACACCTTGGGGGGAGCGTTCATTTATATTAGCAATCTAAATTAAGGCTCCCCCAATAATCCCAAGCATTCCGTGTTCGATTCCTCGGCTGGCTAATTCCTGAGGTGGTAGTAGGAGATTTTCAAATATTGTCGGGTTATTCGTAACCCGGGAATGTTTGTCTTTCTTTTTAAAGAAATATTATACCACATTGTGGCGTAAATGCACTACTAAAAAAATATGCGTTAGATACCATAATTTCAAGTCACGCTTAAGAACCTACAAATATATTAACACTGCCTCAGGGGTGAAGAACTTAAGGGGAACGTCTCCGCGACCCTTTTCACGTGAAACTTAAATTTGGATTTGAATCCAAATTATCCAACCAAACTAAAATATATATGTTTTTTTTATAAACGGTGTAGAAAATATCTAGTACTGATTTTTGCTTCTTTATTTGTTTGCAAATTTTAAAATATAGGCCATTACAGAAATCGATGCTTCAGGCAAGTTTGGATATAATTTCCAAACATATTTTGGCGCTACTTACTACGTGAATATAAAATATTAATTATTATAAAAGCATTTTGATGGGCTTTAATTTATATTAAAAATACCTAATTTTCGTTGGGACACTAAATTGTCGTAAATAAATTTAAAATTTTGACCAAAAAAATGCTTATTTTACAATGCTTTATTTTAATATTTCGTTGTATTTGAATAGTAGGTTGGACAAGATTATATGTTTTAAAAAAATTCAAAGTTGCCCCTAAAATCACGAAAATTTGATATCTTTAATGGCCTATATTTTATAATTTGAAACACAAATAAATAAAGGGTTACATATCCATATTAAATATTTGTTGTACCTTCTGATTAAAAAAATGATTTTTTAGAATTTAGAATATGTTTGGTCAAGTTTTTTGCCTTCAAATTTTATTATTATTATTTTATCAAGTCAGCCTTTCCTCTTGACCACTGTTTCATCGTGTGTATATCAGTTTCAGTTTTAGTGCCGACAACCCAAGCGTTTATTTATTTTTTTCATTTATGTACATAGTTTTCTTTTATCCCCCTCACTAGACAAAGTCTGTTCTGAGGAATATATGATATAATATAGGATACCTACTTATTATTAGAAATAAATTAAAACTGCTTACATTAGGATAGCACAGCAGCATGAATTTGAATCTAAAAATGTTCAACAGATCTTGGAAGGTACCAGAATTTGGTTACTAGTTTCATAGCAATGCCACCATATGAGCGGCCAATGATAATTTAAGATCTCTAGACCACGGTAAAGGTGATCGAGATATTTATGGTGTCAACAATGAAAACAAAGCTAACCTTATCACCAAACGAAAGGGTCATATTATTTTCAATCAGAAAGAAATTTGCGATCACTTAACCCTCATTTGTTTTTTTTTTAATTTGAATAAGAATAAATGGGAATGTTGTGTTGGGAAGGAGATCGGATAGAGGGAGATTAGGAAATCAATGCAATCTTCTTAATAAAAAAACAGCAATGTTAAATTCAGTCTAGAACTTCAAGCTTGAATTAACATTTGCCACCGGTAAATCAAAGTGTTAATGATAAAGGACTGCGAAAATGGAAAATTCCCTCAAAAAAAGAGGTACGAAAATCCGACCACTTTTCGGATTAGCCCAACAACCGTGGGTTTTTACACCCCCCCCTTCCCCCTACCTCGGCCTGAAGGGAGAGGGTGTTTAATAGTTGCGCAAAAAATACAATTCCATGTTCCATCAAGAGATTAAAAGTTTTCTGCCTGTTTTCCGGTCGATTTTTTTTCACCCAAACCACCCCAGATCTTTGGATAAACAGAGAACAAAAATGATTGAATTAATTTGAAAACCAATTGAAGGTTGTATAATTTGGTGAGTAGCTTACGTAAAAAGTGACTCATCTAGATTAGTTTCGAGGGGAAGGCATTTTTTTTAGCTTGTTTGTTGCTGGACAACGGTATGCTTACGTGATCCATTTTGTAAGCAATCTTTCTACGTACATACAAGCTATTCACAGATAGGCAAAGAAAGGGGATTGTCATTTTTTTTTAATTGCCAACAAATTTGTGCTATGATAAATCTCTTTGCAAACAGTAGTTTGTAGGAAATAGCACGAGTTGTCACAAAAATATGTTTTTTTGGTGTGTCTGAGAAGAAAAACCTCGGAACGTCTATGCTATATTGGTAAAGAAGAAGGTTGGTCTAAATTAACAGCTGCGATCTGAGGTTTATTTCTATTTTTATTTCTAATGCTGTGTATTGATGCTCTCTGATTCTGATACGAATAAAACATAGTGATTTTATTAATAAAACTATAAACACCTTTCAAAAATTATAATATTATCACCTCTTCGCACGTTTGCCACGTTATACAGTCGGAATGGAAAATCATTTAAAAAGCCTGTTTCGGTAGGTAGATACTGCAACTGCTTTTTTCTTTATTTATATGCAAGTTTGAGTCAAAGGAATGCTCTTGCTTTTATGTTTTAATTAGATGGATTTAATAAATTATCATTTAATTCAAAGTCGTTCATCCTCCTCACTCAATATTTATATTATGGTTGATGAATGAATTTTAATGATGCTAGGAGTGTAATATAAAAAAAGCATTCGTTCTCCGAAATAAACGCAAAAGTATAACACGAGACTCGCATTTTTAAAATGAATTTTAATGGATAATTTTTGTTGATTCTTGGGAACAAACGAGATGGCGGAACATCACAAAACAACCGGTTTTCACAAAGTTGTCAAAGGTAAACGGCAAACAGTAATAAAGACAAACACTCGCCTCTTTATTTTCCGAGACCCTCTGTTTTAATGCGCTTTATTTGATCTCCGCAGCGACCATTATACCGCGGACCGCCGTCAAAAATATCCCCGGCCGTAAACTGACAATCGTACAGCCTGGACTCCAAATAAATTCACTTCCTCCCGAGGGCCTCCAATCCCCGACCCAGTAAGCCTTCAAGTACCCCCGGGACCCGGACGTAATAGTGAAAAAAATCCCAAATACAGAAAGCCTCCCAGCGGCCCTAAGACACTCAGAGATTTTTACGAGGCTAGTCGAGTGCGCGGAAAACTTGACGGTAGAAAATTGGACACTCGTCTCGCATCAACTCCGGTGACATTTTTTCATTTTCAGAATTCATCATTATTCGCCGGATTTATGTTTTTATGTTGTTCGGTTGACAAATGTTTTTTTTTATGATTGCGATTCAGTTGAACGTTTAGTGTGTAATCTCTTACGCTTGGTTGTTTGAAATGAAATTTTTATTTTTCACGAGTTTTTGAGGTGAATATTATTTTGTAAATTCATTACGTAAAAATACTGAAGGGTACGCATGAAATTTTTTTTAATATTTTAACGCTTAAATCGCAGATTTTATCGCTGGGCTAACAATTATATGTACCCAGTTGACTTTTGTTGAAATATCGGTCGTTTTAGAACTATTTCTCTTTAATACCTATATAAGAACATTCTTTCGGACGGCATTTTCAAATACCTACAGTTTGTCTACCTTTACCTTTGCCTCGAATGTTTAAATTTTAATCCTGTTGAATTTAGTTAAATAAATGTATTTTTGATAAATCTGAAAATGAGTTGGTATAAAACCATTTGGTTTAGGAAAGTTTTATTTTCTTTGTACTTGATTTTTTTTTTCATTTTTTGCTACTGGTTTTGTTGTGCGCTTTAGAAACCTTGGAAATAAATAAAAAAATAATAAAAACTAATTTAGTTAACAAAAAAATAACACCCTGCAAATCGCCCTTATTAACAATATTCCCATGTAATGTCGACTCCTCCCACCTTTCTTTCCCTCCCCCAAAATCGCCGCTTCCACTACTCACATCTAATTAAATCTGCTCATTTTTGTGCTTGCATAGAATTTTTCAGTTAGTTTTAAGTTTGCTAGTGTATAACACGGATGTGTCGAAACCGATAAAAAATTAAATAACAAATGAACAAAGAAAATAAAACTTTTCAAAACAAAATATCTAAAAATTGTTACATAGTTGATACTCAAGAAAAAAAACGTGTTTTTTTTAACGAGTGCCCAAGAAATACAAAAAAAAAAATAAAAATAAAACGAATTTTTAATATTTTGTTTTTCACAAATTTACAAATTGAATAATATAACAGTTCTGTGAATTCCTCGCATTCGATTGGGCCATACCTACTGTAAAAAGAATACAAAAAATAAATGTCACATTAAATAAAATACACAGAAAGGCATTAAGGGCGTACCGGTTATTCTTTACCATATTTGGAGGAAATAAAAATGTTAAAAAAAAATTGGCCATCTCTGATTTTTTTCGTTTTTTAAACTTTGATGCAATAAAAAATCTTTCTCATCACTGAGCCCCAACCCTCACTAACACTAAGCCCAATACCTACTAATTTTTATAATTTTGGTGAAAATAAAATCACCAGGTACCAAAATGCCATCAACGTTTTTTACCCCAGGCAAGCTTGAGAATCACTGGTTAAATTTTGCTTAACCCATATAAAATGTTACCCAATTTTTTGTCCTCAAATATAATTATCGGTAGTGGCGATAATTTTTGCATCGAATCCCTTTTATTTTGGTTCTCGATTAAGATGTTAGTTGGTAATTTTTTTCCGGTCAAAAACCAACTTTAATCTACATTTAAATGAAATTATTTTCTTTATAGTTTTAGAGTAATTTCTAGCTTTTTAAGCGCTCTTGAAGTGATATTTCCCAAAAAGTACACCTTAAAAAGAACCGAAAATTGATATAGTGATTTTTATTAAAAGTACCAGTTTTATTATAGTTCCATTCAAGTATAATCGTTCTGTTTTAACAACAGTTCGATGTTCTTAATAGTTCCGTGAACATAGCCGTCTCTGATCCGATCCTTATTTTATCAGCTGGGCAAACAGGTTTTTTGTTGAATCTTTCGCCTAGAAAATCTCGAAGCGATTCATTTCCGATGTTTATTTTCATACAAATCCATACCGAGATAGTACAGAAACAAATCTTCCTTCTCGTTTCTCGTTTTAATAATATACATTCAACTGGATGATACGCAAATTTCATCATATTTACAAAATAGCCGTGGTTGAGTCGTTAGATTATTACATATAATCCGAATAACAAGAAATTACTTCATTATTGACGAAAATTCTTAAACTTAAAACAGAAATGAGAATAGAAATTTTCTAAAAACATTTATAGATAGGCGTCTCCACATTTTTTTCTCAGTTTAAAAAGAAAGACAAGCATTCCCGGGTTACGAATAACCCGACAATATTTGAAAACCTCTTAGTAACACCACAGTAAGCCGAAAATGTTGCTTGAGTCGTAATGGAGGACTTAGCCAGCCGAGGAATCGAACACGTAACGCCTGTGTTGGACCCAAACGCGATGCCAATTCAGCCACTGACCGGTATAAATGAGATTCATAAATTTTGAAAACAGAAATAGGAGTGATTTTTTTCTGTTAAGAACTATAGTTTAAAATTAAAGTTATCAGTATTCATGTTTTCTCGTACCTGTTTATAGAATTTGATCAACGTAGTAATTTCTTGAATATCTCTTGTAAAGTATTGGGTGTACACTGTGTACAGCGCATTATTCTCAACCCAAAACATGGAGAATTAGAAAAGCCAGTAAAACAAGGACACCTTGAATCAATATAGAAATGACTGTAGTCCACATAAATTCGTTATAATCCATAGTAATCCTTTGGCTACAGTCAAACCCCTGCGTAGCCCGACTAGTTGGGTTGTGGGGTATTGGGTGTGGGTGTGGGGGTCGCTCAAACAATCCCTCGGTGGAGGCATAGGCGCAATTATTCATGCGATTACACCGCCGATTATGTCTATTTGTCATCGGGACTGTCCGCCAACACTCCCTCTCATTCCCACCCCAATCCACCCCCTCCCCCTCCCCAACCTCGCACCCCTCATCCAGCTACACCTGGACCGACCAATCTCTAATGAAATGGGTGACCATTCTTCCTATGGATTGATTTTCGGATTAAAACTTGTACGGTTTTTTTATCATTCGTTTTCTAGTAGGCCTATTCAATTTTACATGTTAATAAATGTTCATTATTTCTACACCTTTTTACTCACCTTACTCTACCCCGGCGTTGCCCTTGCTTTATACAGAGGTTTTCGAAATCAGAACTAAACAGTGATTTTCTTCTTGTTTCGAATGTTTTTTTGTACACTTGGGTACAAAATTTCAGCAATTTGGAATGTGTAAAAAAATCAAACATACAGCGCACCGCCCGCCCGTTATCCGCACGCACGTCTCAGACGATTTTCTTTATGTTAACAGAAAGAATCACAAGAATAATGAAAATAAGAAAATTCTCATAAATTATGTACATATTAGGTAGATATTGATTTGTTCCATGCATTTTATTCATCGTATTGAGCACTGCTTATAAAAATAAGATTTTTTTACTGGGTAACGATTTCAGGTGATTTTTAATCATGAAAGTTTCATGTTCACCAACCTATGTAATTAATCGTAACTTAGCTGAAGGTGATTAATTTAAATCTTAAATTAATGTTCCCTTTGAAAAAAATTTCACACATTATGGTCGAGAAATGACAACAATTTGATGGACTAAAATTGAATTTTTAAATTATCATTCACAATACCAATTATCTCGATTATTGCTTTATTTATCGAAAATAGTGTATTGTCAATCACAGTCCAATCGGCAAAAATATGATTGGGGTTGAACGATGTTTTTTTCTCTGTATTATTTTTATTGTCGTTCGAAATATGTACATACTATGCATTGTTCATTTGTTTAGTTGCTCATTTACTATACCTCTGTATTATACATCTAATAGGTATTCAACTGTTTTATGGATACCTACCTACTATAAAAAATAATAAAATAAATTGTTGGTCATTGAACTCTTTTACATTCAAAATAATTATTTATTTGTTTGTATTGTTTTCTTAATTAATAACAAATTCGCCCCTTTTCCTTTCGATGTCTCCTGTGAAACCGGGTCGAACTGGAATTTATTTCACAACAATATTGTAATAAATTAGTTTTTGCCATCTTAACTTTTTCACTTCTTTATCTTCATGTTTACGACTTCCCAACCTTCTTCTTACGCCTTCTTACCATTCCTTTCATTCCGATTGGCGATGTCATATTTCCACTGGTCCCGGCCATTTCAGTCTTTTATGCGATGTTCATATTTTATTTATTTATTTTGCGACAGATATGTTAGTAACCTTCATATTTGTTAGTAACCCTTGCTATTATAGTATACTAGCAGACCCGGCCACACGTTGCTGTGGCTAACGAAACACAACGCCATTACCTTGCCTTTATAAAATCCACACCCCCCGCTTGCCAGCTGCCCGCTGCCCGTTGCCCGCTGCCTGAATTGAATATTTAAATTTCTCGGCTTTTCTCTACTATAATAAGCATGTATTATACATATAAATCTTCCTCTTGAATCACTCTATCTATTGGTGAAAACCGCATGAAAATCTAATGCGTAGTTTAAAAGATCTATGCGTATATACATTTTGAGCGACTTCATTTTATACTATGTAATGATTATTGATTATATTCGATGATCTCTTCAAGATCGATACAAATATAACAAACTTAAAATTCTTATGTATACCTTGTAACCTAAGTACTTTACTTTTTTTAACTCTCTATCTTTTGTACTTTTAAACTATCATATAATTAATTTGTGGAACTCAATTGTATAACCTTTTATGATAATGAAACTTATGTATTTTTATTTTTCCATGTTTACTATTTATAACTCTGTTAATTTAGCTACGATCTTTAAAACTTGTTTTAAAACAAACTATTCATGTTTAAGTTTATAATAACATCAAAATAGTAAATACAATACACGTTCCTCTATAATTACTTCCATAGCACCTTAAGCACTTCTATTTTTCCATTATATTAAACCACATACCTACATATTGTACCTGCTTATATCCTTAATGTTCAATTTATTATGTTATATACTATATACTTATTATTATACTCCTGAATAAATTATGTATCTGTAATAATGTGATATTTTAAAAGCCTTCAAGGCGTTAATAAATAAATAAAAATATGAATACAAATAAAATAAATAATAAATACAAATAAAAATATAATTTGTGACGAGTCTGTACTTAGTTTACGGGCTTTATACATTATATGACTGAGTGTAAAGACTCATCCCCCTGTCGCCGTGTGGGACAGATTAGCAATTTGCAATGCTGGGCCAGGGCCTCTAGACACACCCTGTGAGCTGCGAGCCGCACGCCGCGTTAATATTGGATATCGCCCGGTCATACAACGCGCTGAATTATCTCTCCGTTCCAACGGTGGAGCTTAATTCTAGCTGTAATCCATCAAAGAGTGTCAATAGACCTGCTACATGGAAGCTGATGTTACATTGTCTTCAATTGCCGCTGGTGATAATTAGTTAACGTGCAATCGCAAAGCTTATGGAGGTTCTTAAAAAGATTTTAGGAACACACTACATTTAGAAACGTTATTATTTTGATAGAATGACAATATTACAAATCTAATGTTTGCACGCGGTGTACCCGCTCAAAAAGAAGAAAATGGAGTACGCTAATATTAAAAACGATAATATTTAAGTTAAAATTGTGAAAATCTTTAATGAAATACGACTCGTTTAATATAGAGCAAAAATCTCGTGGGGAATGTCTAAAATAGCATACATATAATTTGTAAAATAACTGAAAAAACTTGTTTATAATAATTTTCGAAGTATACTTTGCGATTTTTATCTATCAAGGGAATTTCATATACATAATTGCTGTTTCGGCGTGGGGGATGTATAGATATTATCTTGAAGAATAAGATATATTTTATATTCAGGTCACTGGAGCCAGGATGCGGCTAATGGCCTCCGACAACACGTTGGTGACCGCAGCCTTCCAGCACCAAGCTCCACTCCTGAGTGAGCGATGGGCCCGAGCGCACTCAAAATCACGCCCTGCATAATAATTGATTATTTATTTTTGTTATTATTAATTTTTATTAATATTATTTTTTTTATTTTCTATTTATGTTCTTATTTCTTTACTTTGTAAATATATAAATATGTATAACTATATGGGACGTGTGGGATTGCACTATCCTCCCCACATCCTGAAATAAAGATTATTATTATTATTATAAGAGCTTTAAAACTTAAAGTATAGGAAAATGTGTAATAAATCGGTAGAAATGCGGGAAGCTTGGACTTAAAGTTATACACGTTTGGTTTTCGCCCGTCTTTATATCAGTGCTGAAGGGTAGGTACTAGTTAATGAGAGCGCTTTCATTGAAACTGCGGTAGAAAAATACAGATATTGCAAAGTGCGATGCATCGCGTCGAATAACATTCAGAATCGGGCCGCTAACAATAACACTCCTTATGTAAATGGCGATAAGATTTAAATTCTCGTTTAACACCAGCCGCTCGTTCGTAAAAGATCTCCAAAAAGTGTATTTAATTTTATTTTGCGAAGTTCAGGCAACTATTAAAATTTTCTGAATAACTTAATTTGTCAAATTATACAATAAAACCATAAGGGAAGATTTGAGGCTTTGAACTTTAAAGCAGTTTTTATAGACCTAACACTTTATTTTTTCTTTTCTTATAAAATTTCTAACCGGTCAAATTTTCAAACCAAAAATACATGATATCGCTTTACTGCGTAGTGTGTTATGATGTGGATGCATCATTACATATAAATTACTTTAATTTATTACTCGGATAGGCAGGTACCTTTATTTGAAGGATGGTAATAGTTTATTCGAGATACTCGGCAGGTTGGCAGACTGAGCGGAAACGGGTTTTGGTTTTTGAAACGGCACTCTGGACGAGAGAGAACACGGGAGGACGCCGTGTTTTTCTCGGGCACAGTCACCTAGCGATTTAAGTTTTATAATGTAAAATATACCGGAACAATACGACTCCGCGTTGCAAAGAGATCCGTACCTTATGTGTAAATAACGGGATTAACCTAAAGATCCGAATTGTTCGGCCCGGAATTAACGAAGTTTTCGGTTCATCAATGGCCGTCGGCGCCTCGTGCGACGAGAATAAGTAATGCCGTTTATCTAGCTGATCTGGCGACTGGGAAAGTGCAATTGGCGAACATGGACTCCCGCTACACCTCGCAAGCCACGGCGAAGTTTATTTAATTAGTGTTCGGAGTTTTAACTTTAACATCCGCCGCCTACTGAGGCGTTCATATAAAAAACCCGCGTACTTGATTTTGATACGCAGAACAGACCGTTCCGGTTCACCGCAACCCCGGATTCGTCGCCGACTCCGTCTGTCAACAAATCCCGTAGGCATCCATCTATTTGGGCTTGATGGCCTCGTAGGACGGGCATCATACTGCTGGCCAGGCTGGCGCAATACACCGGATCATTTCTCAGCGACCTCAGCAGGATCACATCAGGACCACCTCTTGGATGCTGGACGAAGCACCAAGCTCCACTACGTGCATCATGCCTGCCCGCAGGCACTTAATCCGAATTAGCTAGTTTTCAAGGTCATGGTCGCAATACAGGGGTGAGTTTTCAGTAGTGTATTTTTTCCCTTGTAAAATTGGTTTATAATACCGTATTGTTTTAAATGTTCGATATTGTAAATATAGAAAATATTGATTCAAATCTCTTTGTTATTTCATATCGATACACTGTAGTTCCTAATGATGAGTAAAGAAGTGATTGTCATAGTGCCCACGCTCCCTGGGAAGAATTAAATGCTCTCCGTCGTTCTAGGAAGAAGGCGTAGTGAATTCAACTGTGGACATATTCTGTCTTGAACAGGATTTGGCGCTCTATTAATAGAAAAGTACGCAGTTGTATTCATCCCGTCTTCTTCCCTCTCAGCTAGCCACATCATATGGCTCCTTACGCCATTTTGCACGTAATAATTGCCGTTTCAACGTGAATTATAAGATATTCACATAACAAGTGCTTCATTTTAACGTCTCTGTTACAAATGTTTTAACCACTGGAGCGACAGCGCAATCAAAAACTTGTTTCCCCGATTACTCGAGAATTTTTGGGGATGATTTTGAATATTTATTTTGCCCACATTAAAAAAATCATACCGCCGAATTTTAATAAGGAAACGTACAAACTTATTGATGTTCTATATAGCCAATGAATTAACCTATCTTTTGTCGATTATCACATGTTCGTAGGATTTATAAAAAATATATTATAAAATCTACTTTCATTTCCTTACAAATAAGGGAAAATTTGCCAAAATTGGCAGCAAAGCAATCTGGGGTATTTTAAATAGTGTCATAGTGAGGCAAAAAGCCCTTCAAGTTAATTAATCCCTACTATATCAACATAAATATTTTCTGGAAACTTTGGTTTTCGTTTACTTGAATTCTTTGGATGGACATCTCTATTTTAACGGATAGATTGCAATCTCTAGAACATAGCCGTCAAATGCAAACTCTATGTTGGTTCTTGTAGTCTATCAGCCTTTTAAACTGGAGGCCTATTTCAGGTAGAACTGGTTTTTGGGTATGTCCAAACAAGAGATAAGTCCTAAGAGATAATTCAACAGTAGGGCGCATTTCTGATTTAAAAAAATAGCATTGTCTTCTTAGCGCCGATGCCAACGAAAACGCAAGGTACATGTACCTAGTCATCATGAGATCATGCTGACCAGGTGCAGATCATGAGTCAGAATGTTAAAATTATGAGATGTCTGGGTCTTGCTCATTACTTTCAGTTTGCAATAATAGTTATACGTACAGCTTAGAGTTGATAAATCGCATATATACCTACATAGGTAAGTATCATTTCGATCGAAGCCTGTTGTATTAACGAAGCTAACCCTTAGTATAATGTGTAGACGTCTGGATCAAGTTGAACCCAAGTTGTTGGAAGGCTGACCTAATAAGGGATAAACGAATAAGCTGACCATGCGCAAATATTGGCTCACTTATCGATACTCGACGATGTGGTAGTATCCTTTGAATATTAAGTAGCTGATCGACAAAGAAAATGACTTAATGACCAATGAGGGCTTAGTAAAGAGGGTAAGATTCACATTCAAGTGAAGTCATAAAGGAGATAGCCTATTAAAAATTTACGGTTCTGATAAAGATGGTTTATATATAATTTACGATGGTGTGTATGTATGACTATGTTAAAAACCCGCTACGCAGGTTTTTGCTGCTCGGTCCTGCGGGCGGCTTTTAGTTCGGCTTCGCCCGGTTTGAGTGGTCGTAACCATTTTATAAATCCGATAGGATCTGGTTCCTAAAATAGCCAGTTCTCGGATCCACTGTGATCCAGTGACAGCTGGTCACCGTCGGCGACTCACCGAGATAAAGTAACCGTGACAAAGTAACCGCGACCCGCAATGACTTTAACTTCATCAAGTATTACCGTCAATCTTCCCAAATCCGGAAGTATACTTACAGTATATAAATCCGTAGCTAGGGGGGAAACATCCATGTGCGAGCTGCTGACGGAAGTAGTGACATCTTGTGTCGAATTTTTGAATTTGAAACCGAATTAGAACAGTAGTTTTGTGTGAAATTCCACGTTCACATATGTTATTTATGGCGCGGCGCGTATGGGTGGCGTCCGAGATGCACTCGTGGGTTCTGAAATTCAAACACGCAGACGCAAGCCTATTAATACTGTTTGATGATGATGGTTTGTACCATAGTTTATTAAGAAATAGTCTAAACTAAGGTAAGTAGGTGCCGTTTCTTTTCCGTAAAGATGCACTTGGCTTAGATTGAGTTAACATTTTAAAACTTTCGTGCATTACAGAGCAACGAATAAATCCTTTGTCGAATTGAGAAAATCGTTGATTTCTTCATCTTCAATTTATCACTTAATAAATACATGAGATTGTTGCTGGGGCGGTTCAGTTATAAATGAAAATAATGAAAAAATTGTATATTTTTAACTACTCCTTCGTAAAAGTCCCCGAAAAAAGTTTTAACCATAAAATAAATAATATGTCAGGAATTTACGTAATTTTAATTTAATATTAAAGAGTATTTAAGTATGTCTGTGTGTAAATATTTATCTTTGTATTAACTGAAGATACTTTTCTTTTGTTACAGGTATGTATCTTCGTGATATTGATCGGCTTCCACCTGGTCCATTTTGAAAAATTCATCATCCATTATATGCTTTCAATGAACTCTCGGTGGGTAAGTAAACAACAATCTTAATACTAGTACTTCTGTGAACAGTAGACTTCGCGTCCAAAAAGTATGTTTCTATGTCTTAAATCAATCAAAACAAACAAAAAAATCACAAAAATTAAAGATTTGTGTAGGTACTTGATTGCCTTCCTGCTAATTATAAACCGTACATTTTACGTAAAAAAATATTATTTCAAACAACAAATTATGCCATTTTTTCCGTACAAAAGTAACTATCTCAATGACAATTGTTTTTCTTTCTTCTTACAGTTAATTACTCGTACAATAATATTTTTTCAAATTAGACTATAATATATCCAAATGAAACGTTTTCACATTTGAAAAAATAATCTGTACTGAACAGATTAACGGCCATCGTCTCCAAACGAAAACGGAATGACAAATAATTTGTATAATAAATGCAAAACGGTTGAGTTAAACTTGACTTCGCTTCCTCCATAAAAAATCACTCACTATATTTTTTTTATTTTTTTTTAATTATTCATTAATATAGATATATAAGTCTACATTTGAGTTATATAAATTACATATCGGTACAGAAATTATTTAAAAATTGCAATCTCACCAAAGAAGAAGCTAGTTCTTGTGCTTGATGAGCGAGTTACACTAATTATAACTGAAATAGAATAACATTATGCAATAGGTAAGTATATAATAATAATATACTAGGTTTTGCCCGTTGCAGAAGCAACTAATGGGTTAAAACACTATGCGATTTGACGTGTGAACGTGGATGAAGCAAGGAGGAGTGTGTGTTAAATTAAATATATGAAGAAACCTGAGGTTACAGTGACCTTGCAACGCATGCCGGGTACCCGTTGTATATAATGTTATAATATAGTGCAGGAATTTGCAAGGCGCTTGCATAATAATGTAGTTTCCAGGAACTTGGAATGGAACCATTACAATTAAGTTGACCCCGAGGTTACAGTGATCTTGCAACGCATGCCGGGTACCCTTTGTATATAATGTTATAATATAAAGCAGGCGTTTGCAAGGCGCTTGTATTATAATGTAGTTTCCAGGAACTTGGAATGGAACAATTACAATTAAGTTGACCCCGAGGTTACAGTGATCTTGCAACGCATACCGGATACCCGTTGTATATAATGTTATAATTTATTGCAGGCGTTTGCAAGGCGCTTGCATTATAATGTAGTTTCCCGGAACTTGGAATGGAACCATTACAGTTAAGTTGACCCTGAGATTACAGTGATGTTGCAACGCATGCCGGGTACCCGTTGTATATAATGTTATAATACAGTGCATGCGTTTGCAAGGCGCTTGAATTATAATGCAGTTTCCCGGAACTTGGAATGGAACCATTACAGTTAAGTTGACCCCAAGGTTACAGTGATGTTGCAACGCATGCCGGGTACCCGTTGTATATAATGTTATAATATATTGCAAGCGTTTGCAAGGCGCTTGCATTATAATGTAGTTTCCCGGAACTTGGAATGGAACCATTACAGTTAAGTTGACCCTGAGATTACAGTGATGTTGCAACGCATGCCGGGTACCCGTTGTATATAATGTTATAATACAGTGCATGCGTTTGCAAGGCGCTTGAATTATAATGCAGTTTCCCGGAACTTATAATGGAACCATTACAGTTAAGTTGACCCCGAGGTTACAGTGATGTTGCAACGCATGCCGGGTACCCGTTGTATATAATGTTATGTAGAAATACAAATCCCCAAAGTTGACCTTTATTGGTTAACCAACACCTCTGCCATAGGTCACCCCAAGTGGTTCGCTACGTTTGGTGATTTAGTAGGGGTGCCCGGGTTCATGGGGTGAGGTTTGTCTAGGTCTTGGAGGCGGATGCCCAGGACACACTGAACCCCAGATTCCTACCCACCCCTTAAACCCTTTTCCTTCCCAGAACTCTCATCTCCTTTCTTTCCTAAAAAAAATCCTCCACACAGCATCCCCAAAGATGACATAGGACCTGAGGGAAATTATTTTCCCCACGGCCTCCTGTGTGGAGCTCATGTAAAAAAAAAAAATTAAATGCATATAAATTCACCTTTCCCAAAAAGCCAGAAATAATCGAAAAAAAACATGTTCTTAATATATTTTCCCTTGCTTAGTTCTGCACTCCTGGTATTTATCCTTTTAAAATTATGTTTTATTCGAGTAAAAAAAAGAACAGAAAAAATATTCTTTCATAGCGTACTCTACTCCCCCCCCCCTTCCTCCATCCCGCAAAACCCCCTCCCGGGTTCCCCTCCCCCTTCCCAGGTTACCCTCCCCCCTCCCTGGTTTTCCTCCCCCCTCTTTTTTAACCAACACCTCTGCCCTAGGTCACCCTATGTGATTCGCTACGCTTAGTGATTTAGCAGGGGTGCCCGGGTTCATGGGATGAGGTGTGTCTAGGTCTGATGATCAGGACACACTGAACCCCAGATTCCTACCCACCCCTTAAACCCTTTTCCTTCCCAGAACTCTTCTCTCCTTCGTTTCCCTAAAAGACGAAGCGAGCAGGAGTGTGTGTTAAATTAAATATATGAAGAAAAAACGATATCAGAATGCGGATGAAGCGAGGAATGAGCGCCTACAAAGGGAACAGGTAGTCGATCGCTCCCCCAAAGTTTCGTCGCAATCGGATGAACGGTTTAGCAGTGCATAATTTCATGATACCAGAGCTCACTATTTGTAGTTGTATTGTAAGTACTGAGTAGGTACTTTGTTGTAATATTTCACCAAAACGACGCCATTATGTTGTTGAGCATAAAATAATTTTATAAAAAACTTCTTTTCATCACAAATAATTTTATTCGATATCATGTTTTATTTTTAAAGGAAAAAAGTCCCTGCAAGAAAGTACCTACCTAGAACAGCGTAATATATATATATTTTTTGTTATTTCACAATATCCAAATAGAACCACGCTTTATTCATAAATAATCTACACATTTAAAAATAAATAACATAAAAATAATAAGGCTGGGTTGTTTAAAAAAAAGAATTGACAATTTTACAAATTTTTCTTGTCAATTTTCAGTTCTAGAAAGTTCTGTAATTATTTCAGTTGTGTGATGCGACTGGCCTATAATGATACAAAATAGAACTTGAATAGAACCAACACCGAACGTGAAAATTAACTTAAAAAAAAATTGAATTATTTAGTATCATCGAAACAACCTTACCTTACTTAGTATTGCATTAAAACCTAATCAATTGTGTATCTACGTATTCGGGTAGGTACCTGCGCGTTTCATATTTGCAATACTACCGAAATAAGTAGGTACCTACCCGGAATAAATAACGTGTTAATTTGAACTGGCCAGGAATATTTAAACTTCCGATGGAATCTCTAAGCACGTGTTTTGGTGATTTTTTTTTGGAAAAGTTCGGATTTTGGTAGCTTTTCCTGAAGTTTTTTACATGGTATGGGCATGTTATATCGGTGTTAAAAGTTGCGGAATTCTCTACTGCGTTAGATTTTTGAAAAACATCCAAGCCGGGATCGGTTTTGGGGCCACAATGCCGCGTACCGTAAAACCACTACCGAAAACTGTGAAAAGTCTGTTTTGTTAGGCTAAAAATTTGACGTCTGAGATCCCTGACCTGACTCAATATTCCTAGCATTTTCATTTGCATTGAAACTGATGGCCAAAATGACATCTTTTTTTTTGGAAACGCGAACCTGTCGGCGGGAAATGTAACCTGGCCGAATTGAGTGTGATTTTACTATTGGTTCTAGTTTTCGCCGTTGATTCGCGTTAGTTTTTCTGTGAATAAGGCGCTAATTTTGTCGACAAAAATAAACTCCGCAAAATCAAAGTACTGAGGGTGCACTGAATTTGCTTGAACCGAAAGTGAACCTTGAGGTGGGTGAAACGTAAAGGACGTACTGGTCGTTTTTGCGTCAACGAAAAAGTGCGCGGAAAAAGAGCTTTCCCAAAGTGAACATTAATATATATACTAGGTTTTGCCCGTTGCAGAAGCAACTGACGGGTTAAGACACTATGCGATTTGACGTGTGAACGTGGATGAAGCGAGGAAGAGTGTGTGTTAAATTAAATATATGAAGAAACCTGACGTTACAGTGACCTTGAAACGCATGCCGGGTACCCGATGTATATAATGTTGTAATATAGTGCAGGCATTTGCAAGACGCTTGCATAATAATGTAGTTTCCCTGAACTTGGAATGGAACCATTACAGTTAAGTTGAACCCGAAGTTACAGTGATGTTGCATTGCATGCCGGGTACCCTTTGTATATAATGTTATAATATAAAGCAGGCGTTTGCAAGGCGCTTGTATTATAATGTAGTTTCCAGGAACTTGGAATGGAACCATTACAGTTAAGTTGACCCCGAGGTTACAGTGATCTTGCAACGCATGCCGGGTACCCGTTGTATATAATGTTATAATATATTGCAGGCGTTTGCAAGGCGCTTGCATTATAATGTAGTTTCCCGGAACTTGGAATGGAACCATTACAGTTAAGTTGACCCTGATATTACAGTGATGTTGCAACGCATGCCGGGTACCCGTTGTATATAATTTTATAATACAGTGCATGCGTTTGCAAGGCGCTTGAATTATAATGCAGTTTCCCGGAACTTGGAATGGAACCATTACAGTTAAGTTGACCCCGAGGTTACAGTGATGTTGCAACGCATGCCGGGTACCCGTTGTATATAATGTTATGTGGAAATACAAATCCCCAAAGTTGACCTTTATTGGTTAACCAACACCTCTGCAATAGGTCACCCCAAGTGGTTCGCTACGTTTGGTGATTTAGTAGGGGTGCCCGGGTTCATGGGGTGAGGTCTGTCTAGGTCTTGGAGGCGGATGCCCAGGACACACTGAACCCCAGATTCCTACCCACCCCTTAAACCCTTTTCCTTCCCAGAACTCTCATCTCCTTCTTTCCTAAAAAAATCCTCCACACAGCATCCCCAAAGATGACATAGGCCCTGAGGGAAATTATTTTCCCCACGGCCTCCTGTATGGAGCTCATGTAAAAAAAAAATAATTAAATGCATATAAATTCACCTTTCCCAAAAAGCCAGAAATAATTGAAAAAAACATGTTCTTAATATATTTTCCCTTGCTTAGTTTTGCACTCCTGGTATTCATCCTTTTAAAATTTTGTTTTATTCGAGTAAAAAAAAGAACAGAAAAAATATTCTTTCATGGCGTACTCTACTCCCCCCCCTTCCTCCATCCCGCAAAACCCCCTCCCGGGTTCCCCTCCCCCTTCCCAGGTTACCCTCCCCCCTCCCTGGTTTTCCTCCCCCCTCTTTTTTAACCAACACCTCTGCCCTAGGTCACCCTATGTGATTCGCTACGCTTAGTGATTTAGCAGGGGTGCCCGGGTTCATGGGATGAGGTGTGTCTAGGTCTGATGATCAGGACACACTGAACCCCAGATTTCTACCCACCCCTTAAACCCTTTTCCTTCCCAGAACTCTTCTCTCCTTCGTTTCCCTAAAAGACGAAGCGAGCAGGAGTGTGTGTTAAATTAAATATATGAAGAAAAAACGATGTCTGAATGCGGATGAAGCGAGGAATGAGCGCCTACAAAGGGAACAGGTAGTCGATCGCTCCCCCAAAGTTTCGTCGCAATCGGATGAACGGTTTAGCAGTGCATAATTTCATGATACCAGAGCTCACTATTTGTAGTTGTATTGTAAGTACTGAGTAGGTACTTTGTTGTAATATTTCACCAAAACGACGCCATTATGTTGTTGAGCATAAAATAATTTTATAAAAACTTCTTTTCATCACAAATAATTTTATTCGATATCATGTTTTATTTTTAAAGGAAAAAAGTCCCTGCAAGAAAGTACCTACCTAGAACAGCGTAATATATATATTTTTTGTTATTTCACAATATCCAAATAGAACCACGCTTTATTCATAAATAATCTACACATTTAAAAATAAATAACATAAAAATAATAAGGCTGGGTTGTTTAAAAAAAAGAATTGACAATTTTACAAATTTTTCTTGTCAATTTTCAGTTCTAGAAAGTTCTGTAATTATTTCAGTTGTGTGATGCGACTGGCCTATAATGATACAAAATAGAACTTGAATAGAACCAACACCGAACGTGAAAATTAACTTAAAAAAAAATTGAATTATTTAGTATCATCGAAACAACCTTACCTTACTTAGTATTGCATTAAAACCTAATCAATTGTGTATCTACGTATTCGGGTAGGTACCTGCGCGTTTCATATTTGCAATACTACCGAAATAAGTAGGTACCTACCCGGAATAAATAACGTGTTAATTTGAACTGGCCAGGAATATTTAAACTTCCGATGGAATCTCTAAGCACGTGTTTTGGTGATTTTTTTTTGGAAAAGTTCGGATTTTGGTAGCTTTTCCTGAAGTTTTTTACATGGTATGGGCATGTTATATCGGTGTTAAAAGTTGCGGAATTCTCTACTGCGTTAGATTTTTGAAAAACATCCAAGCCGGGATCGGTTTTGGGGCCACAATGCCGCGTACCGTAAAACCACTACCGAAAACTGTGAAAAGTCTGTTTTGTTAGGCTAAAAATTTGACGTCTGAGATCCCTGACCTGACTCAATATTCCTAGCATTTTCATTTGCATTGAAACTGATGGCCAAAATGACATCTTTTTTTTTGGAAACGCGAACCTGTCGGCGGGAAATGTAACCTGGCCGAATTGAGTGTGATTTTACTATTGGTTCTAGTTTTCGCCGTTGATTCGCGTTAGTTTTTCTGTGAATAAGGCGCTAATTTTGTCGACAAAAATAAACTCCGCAAAATCAAAGTACTGAGGGTGCACTGAATTTGCTTGAACCGAAAGTGAACCTTGAGGTGGGTGAAACGTAAAGGACGTACTGGTCGTTTTTGCGTCAACGAAAAAGTGCGCGGAAAAAGAGCTTTCCCAAAGTGAACATTAATATATATACTAGGTTTTGCCCGTTGCAGAAGCAACTGACGGGTTAAGACACTATGCGATTTGACGTGTGAACGTGGATGAAGCGAGGAAGAGTGTGTGTTAAATTAAATATATGAAGAAACCTGACGTTACAGTGACCTTGAAACGCATGCCGGGTACCCGATGTATATAATGTTGTAATATAGTGCAGGCATTTGCAAGACGCTTGCATAATAATGTAGTTTCCCTGAACTTGGAATGGAACCATTACAGTTAAGTTGAACCCGAAGTTACAGTGATGTTGCATTGCATGCCGGGTACCCTTTGTATATAATGTTATAATATAAAGCAGGCGTTTGCAAGGCGCTTGTATTATAATGTAGTTTCCAGGAACTTGGAATGGAACCATTACAGTTAAGTTGACCCCGAGGTTACAGTGATCTTGCAACGCATGCCGGGTACCCGTTGTATATAATGTTATAATATATTGCAGGCGTTTGCAAGGCGCTTGCATTATAATGTAGTTTCCCGGAACTTGGAATGGAACCATTACAGTTAAGTTGACCCTGATATTACAGTGATGTTGCAACGCATGCCGGGTACCCGTTGTATATAATTTTATAATACAGTGCATGCGTTTGCAAGGCGCTTGAATTATAATGCAGTTTCCCGGAACTTGGAATGGAACCATTACAGTTAAGTTGACCCCGAGGTTACAGTGATGTTGCAACGCATGCCGGGTACCCGTTGTATATAATGTTATGTGGAAATACAAATCCCCAAAGTTGACCTTTATTGGTTAACCAACACCTCTGCAATAGGTCACCCCAAGTGGTTCGCTACGTTTGGTGATTTAGTAGGGGTGCCCGGGTTCATGGGGTGAGGTCTGTCTAGGTCTTGGAGGCGGATGCCCAGGACACACTGAACCCCAGATTCCTACCCACCCCTTAAACCCTTTTCCTTCCCAGAACTCTCATCTCCTTCTTTCCTAAAAAAATCCTCCACACAGCATCCCCAAAGATGACATAGGCCCTGAGGGAAATTATTTTCCCCACGGCCTCCTGTATGGAGCTCATGTAAAAAAAAAATAATTAAATGCATATAAATTCACCTTTCCCAAAAAGCCAGAAATAATTGAAAAAAACATGTTCTTAATATATTTTCCCTTGCTTAGTTTTGCACTCCTGGTATTCATCCTTTTAAAATTTTGTTTTATTCGAGTAAAAAAAAGAACAGAAAAAATATTCTTTCATGGCGTACTCTACTCCCCCCCCTTCCTCCATCCCGCAAAACCCCCTCCCGGGTTCCCCTCCCCCTTCCCAGGTTACCCTCCCCCCTCCCTGGTTTTCCTCCCCCCTCTTTTTTAACCAACACCTCTGCCCTAGGTCACCCTATGTGATTCGCTACGCTTAGTGATTTAGCAGGGGTGCCCGGGTTCATGGGATGAGGTGTGTCTAGGTCTGATGATCAGGACACACTGAACCCCAGATTTCTACCCACCCCTTAAACCCTTTTCCTTCCCAGAACTCTTCTCTCCTTCGTTTCCCTAAAAGACGAAGCGAGCAGGAGTGTGTGTTAAATTAAATATATGAAGAAAAAACGATGTCTGAATGCGGATGAAGCGAGGAATGAGCGCCTACAAAGGGAACAGGTAGTCGATCGCTCCCCCAAAGTTTCGTCGCAATCGGATGAACGGTTTAGCAGTGCATAATTTCATGATACCAGAGCTCACTATTTGTAGTTGTATTGTAAGTACTGAGTAGGTACTTTGTTGTAATATTTCACCAAAACGACGCCATTATGTTGTTGAGCATAAAATAATTTTATAAAAACTTCTTTTCATCACAAATAATTTTATTCGATATCATGTTTTATTTTTAAAGGAAAAAAGTCCCTGCAAGAAAGTACCTACCTAGAACAGCGTAATATATATATTTTTTGTTATTTCACAATATCCAAATAGAACCACGCTTTATTCATAAATAATCTACACATTTAAAAATAAATAACATAAAAATAATAAGGCTGGGTTGTTTAAAAAAAAGAATTGACAATTTTACAAATTTTTCTTGTCAATTTTCAGTTCTAGAAAGTTCTGTAATTATTTCAGTTGTGTGATGCGACTGGCCTATAATGATACAAAATAGAACTTGAATAGAACCAACACCGAACGTGAAAATTAACTTAAAAAAAAATTGAATTATTTAGTATCATCGAAACAACCTTACCTTACTTAGTATTGCATTAAAACCTAATCAATTGTGTATCTACGTATTCGGGTAGGTACCTGCGCGTTTCATATTTGCAATACTACCGAAATAAGTAGGTACCTACCCGGAATAAATAACGTGTTAATTTGAACTGGCCAGGAATATTTAAACTTCCGATGGAATCTCTAAGCACGTGTTTTGGTGATTTTTTTTTGGAAAAGTTCGGATTTTGGTAGCTTTTCCTGAAGTTTTTTACATGGTATGGGCATGTTATATCGGTGTTAAAAGTTGCGGAATTCTCTACTGCGTTAGATTTTTGAAAAACATCCAAGCCGGGATCGGTTTTGGGGCCACAATGCCGCGTACCGTAAAACCACTACCGAAAACTGTGAAAAGTCTGTTTTGTTAGGCTAAAAATTTGACGTCTGAGATCCCTGACCTGACTCAATATTCCTAGCATTTTCATTTGCATTGAAACTGATGGCCAAAATGACATCTTTTTTTTTGGAAACGCGAACCTGTCGGCGGGAAATGTAACCTGGCCGAATTGAGTGTGATTTTACTATTGGTTCTAGTTTTCGCCGTTGATTCGCGTTAGTTTTTCTGTGAATAAGGCGCTAATTTTGTCGACAAAAATAAACTCCGCAAAATCAAAGTACTGAGGGTGCACTGAATTTGCTTGAACCGAAAGTGAACCTTGAGGTGGGTGAAACGTAAAGGACGTACTGGTCGTTTTTGCGTCAACGAAAAAGTGCGCGGAAAAAGAGCTTTCCCAAAGTGAACATTAATATATATACTAGGTTTTGCCCGTTGCAGAAGCAACTGACGGGTTAAGACACTATGCGATTTGACGTGTGAACGTGGATGAAGCGAGGAGGAGTGTGTGTTAAATTAAATATATGAAGAAACCTGAGTTCACAGTGGCCTTGCAACGCATGCCGGGTACCCGTTGTATATAATGTTATGTAGTGCAGCGCTTGCATTAAAATGTAATTTCCCAGGAATTGGAATGGAACCATTACAGTTAAGTTGATCCCGAGGTTACAGTGACCTTGCAACGCATGCCGAGTAACCGTTGTATATCATGTTATATATTGCAGGCACTTGCTTTAAAATATTATTTCCCGGGAATTGGGATGGAACCATTACAGTTAAGTTGACCCCGAGGATACAGTGACCTTGCAACGCATGCCGTGTACCCGTTGTATATTATGTTATAAATTGCAGGCGCTTGCATTAAAATTTTATTTCCCGGGAATCGGGATGAAACCATTACAGTAAAGTTGACCCCTAGGTTAAAGTCGCCTTGCAACGCATACCGGGTACCCGTTGTATATAATTTTATATAGTGCAGGTGCTTGCATTATAATGTAGTTTCCCGGTACTTGGGATGGAACCATTATAATTAAGTTGACCCCGAGGTTACAGTGACCTTGCAACGCATGCCGGGTACCCGTTGTATATACTGTTATAAAGTGCAGGCGCTTGCATTATAATGTAGTTTCCCAGGACTTCGGATGGAAACATTACAGTTTTATTGACCCCGAGGTTAAAGCGGCCTTGCAACGCATGCCGGGTACCCGTTGTATATAATTTTATAAAGTGCATAATTTTATAATGTTGTTTCCCGGGACTTAGTAGGGAACCATTACGGTTTAGTTGACCCCGAAGATAAAGTGGCCTCGCAACGCATGCCGGGTACCCGCTGTATATAATTAATTTATTTACGCACAAATAGTCCATTAACAATAACAATCGGTTGCACGGTTTAGCAGTGCAAAATTTCATTATGCCGGAGCTCACTATTGTAGTTGTATTGTATTTCATTTTGCAAGTGTAAGTACTAAGTAGGTACTTTGTTGTAATATTTCACCAAAACGACGCCATTATGCTGTTGAGCATAAAATAATTTTCACTACAAATAAATTCATTCAATATCATGTTTTGATTTTTAAATGAAAAAAGTCCCCGCAAGTAAGTACCTACCTAGAACACGCGTAATGTATATATATATATATATTTTATTATTTTTTTTTATTTAACAATGTTTAAATAGAACACACTTAAAAATAAAAAAATAATAATTAATAAAAAAAATTGACAATTCTTTAAATTTTTCTAGTAAATTTTCAGTTCTAGATAGTTCCGTTCGAGTTCTGTAATTATTTTAGTTTTGCAATGTAACTGACCTTCAGTGATAAAATAACAGAACTTGAGTAGAACCAATAAAGAACGTGAAAATTAACTTTAAAAAAAGTTGAATTATTCAGTATCATCGAAACAACCTTACCATTGCATTAAAACCTAATTAATTGTGTATCTACGTATTCGGGTAGGTACCTGCGCATTTTCTTCTCTTTGCTTTTTTCATCATATTTGCAATACTACCGAAATAAGTAGGTACCTACCCCGAATGAATAACGTGTTAATTTGAACTGGCTAGCAAAATTTTAACTTCCGATGGAATCTGTAAGCGCGTGTTTTGATGATTTTTTTTCGGAAAATGTCGAATTTTGTCAGCATCTCCTGAACTATTTTATATGGGATGGGCATACAATTTTGGTTTTAAAAGTTGCGGAATTCTCTATTGTATTAGATTTTTGAAAAACATCCGAGCCGGGATCGGTTTTGGGGCCGCAATGCCGCGTACCGTAAAACCACTACCGAAAACCGTGAAAAGTCTGCTTTGTTAGGCTAAAAATTTGACGTCTGAGATCCCTGACCTGACTCAATATTCCTAGCATTTTCATTTGCATCGAAACTGATGGCCAAAATGACATCATTTTTTTGGAAACGCGAACCTGTCGGCGGGAAATGTAACCTGGCCGAATTGAGTGTAATTTTACTATTGGTTCTAGTTTTCGCCGTTGATTCGCGTCAGTTTTTCTGTGAATAAGGCGCTAATTTTGTCGAAAAAAACTGACCTCGCAAAATCAAAGTACTGAGGGTGCACTGAATTTGCTTTAACCGAAAGTGAACCTTGAGGTGGGTGAAACGTAAAGGGCGTACTGGTCGTTTTTGCGTCAACGAAAAAGTGCGCGGAAAAAGAGCTTTCCCAAAGTGAACAATACTATATATACTAGGTTTTGCCCGTTGCAGAAGCAACTGACGGGTTTAAACACTATGCAATTTGACGTGTGAACGTGGATGAAGCGAGGAAGAGTGTGTGTTAAATTAAATATATGAAGAAACCTGAGGTTACAGTGACCTTGCAACGCATGCCGGGTACCCGTTGTATATAATGTTATGTAGTGCAGCGCTTGCATTAAAATGTAATTTCCCAGGAATTGGAATGGAACCATTACAGTTAAGTTGACCCCGAGGTTACAGTGACCTTGCAACGCATGCCGAGTAACCGTTGTATATTATGTTATAAATTGCAGGCGCTTGCATTAAACTTTATTTCCCGGGAATCGGGATGAAACCATTACAGTAAAGTTGACCCCTAGGTTACAGTGACCTTGCAACGCATACCGGGTACCCGTTGTATATAATGTTATCTAGTGCAGGCGCTTGCTTTAAAATGTTATTTCCCGGGAATTGGGATGGAACCATTACAGTTAAGTTGACCCCGAGGTTACAGTGACCTTGCAACGCATGCCGTGTAACCGTTGTATATTATGTTATAAATTGCAGGCGCTTGCATTAAAATTTTATTTCCCGGGAATCGGGATGAAACCATTACAGTAAAGTTGACCCCTAGGTTACAGTGACCTTGCAACGCATGCCGGGTACCCGTTGTATATAATGTTATATAGTGCAGGCGCTTGCATTATAATGTAGTTTCCGGGGACTTGGGATGGAACCATTAGAGTTTAGTTGACCCTGAGGTTAAAGTGGCCTTGCAACGCATGCCGGGTACCCGTAGTATATAATGTTACATAGTGCAGGCGCTTGCATTATTATGTAGTTTCCCAGGACTTCGGATGGAAACATTACAGTTTTAGAGAGGTTAAAGCGGCCTTGCAACGCATGCCGGGTACCCGTTGTATATAATTTTATAAAGTGCATAATTTTATAATGTTGTTTCCCGGGACTTGGTAGGGAACCATTACGGTTTAGTTGACCCCGAAGTTAAAGTGGCCTCGCAACGCATGCCGGGTACCCGATGTATATAATAATTTATTTACGCACAAATAGTCCATTAACAATCGGTTGCACGGTTTAGCAGTGCAAAATTTCATTATGCCGGAGCTCACTATTGTAGTTGTATTGTATTTCATTTTGCAAGTGTAAGTACTAAGTAGGTACTTTGTTGTAATATTTCACCAAAACGACGCCATTATGCTGTTGAGCATAAAATAATTTTCACTACAAATAAATTCATTCAATATCATGTTTTGATTTTTAAATGAAAAAAGTCCCCGCAAGTAAGTACCTACCTAGAACACGCGTAATGTATATATATATACAATGTTCAAATAGAACACACTTAAAAATAAAAAAAATAATTAATAAAAAAAAATGACAATTCTTTAAATTTTTCTAGTAAATTTTCAGTTCTATAAAGTTCCGTTCGAGTTCTGTAATTATTTCAGTTTTGTGATGTAACTGGTCTGTAATGATAAAACAATAGAATTTGAGTAGAACCATCACAGAACGTGAAAATTAACTTTAAAAAAGTTCAATTATTCTGTATCATCGAAACAACCTTACCTTAGTATTTATTGCATTAAAACCTAATTCGTTGTGTAGGTACCCATTCAGGTAGGTACCTGCGCATTTCCTTAGATTCCGGCAATCTTAGCTTTTTTCATCATATTTGCAATACTACCGAAATAAGTAGGTACCTACCCCGAATGAAAAACGTGTTAATTTGACTGGCCAGCAAATATTTAAACTTCCGATGGAATCTGTGAGCGCGTATTTTGATGATTTTTTTTCGGAAAATTTCGAGTTTCGTCAGCATCTCCTGACGTATTTTATATGAGAATCATATGTTTTATTGGTGTTAAAAGTCGCGGAATCTATCCGGCTATCGTATTTTCAAAAAACATCTAGCCCGGAATCGGTTTTTCGGCGGTAATGTCGTTTTCCGAAAAACAACGACCGAAACCGCCGAGAGTTCCGTTTTGTTAGGCTAAAAATTTGACATCTGAGATCCTGACCTATGTCAATAGTCCTATATAGCATTTTCCTTTGTGAAATTAGCGGGTTTTTTCCTAAATTTTTTTTTTCAAACGCCGTCTGTCGGCGGGAAATATAATCGAGTGATTCGAGTAGAGCTTCTAGTTTTCGCCGCCGATTCGTATCGGAGAATAAATCCCTGTATATATTTCATTTTGTCGAAGAAAAATTTCTCCCAGCTTCCTTATTACGATTTGCTTCAACCGAAAGTGACCCGTGAGGTTTCACCCACCCGAGGGCCAAAGTGGTAGCTTTTCCCCTCAAATCGAAAGTGAGTTTTTTCGACCAATGGCGTGAGCGGAAAAAGTGAGTTTTCTCGACCAATGGCGTGAGCGGAAAAAGTGAGTTTTCCCTGACCTACCACAAAACCAAACAATACTATATATACTAGCGGGGCCCGTTGCAAAAAAGCAACAAACGGGTTAAAAAATTATGCGATTTGCGTGTGAACGTGGATGAAGCGAGGAGGAGTGTGTGTTAAAAAATATATGAAGAAACCTGAGGTTGCAGTGACCTTGCAACGCATGCCGGGTACCTGTTGTTTATAATGTTATAATATAGTGCAGGCATTTGCAAGGCGCTTGGATAATAATGTAGTTTCCCTGAACTTGGAATGGAACCATAACAGTTATCTTGACCCCGAGGTTAAAGTGATGTTGCAACGCATGCCAGGTACCCTTTGTATATAATGTTATAATATAAAGCAGGCGTTTGCAAGGCTCTTGTATTATAATGTAGTTTCCCGGAACTCGGAATGTAACCATTACAGTTAGGTTGACCCCGAGGTTACAGTGATCTTGCAACGCATGCCGGGTACCCGTTGTATATAATGTTTTAATAATGTGCAGGCGTTTGCAAGGCGCTTGCATTATAATGTAGTTTATTGGAACTTGGAATGGAACCATTACACTTAAGTTGACCCCGAGGTTACAGTAATCTTGCAACGTATGCCGGGTACCCTTTGTATATAATGTTATAATATAAAGCAGGCGTTTGTAAGGCGCTTGCATTATAACGTAGTTTTCCGGAACTTGGAATGAAACCATTACAGTTAAGTTGACCCCGAGATTACAGTGATGTTGCAACGCATGCCGGGTACCCGTTGTATATAATGTTATAATACAGTGCATGCGTTTGCAAGGCGCTTGAATTATAATGTTCTTTTCCGGAACTTGGAATGGAAACATTACAGTTAAGTTGACCCCGAGGTTACAGTGATGTTGCAACGCATGCCGGATACCCGTTGTATATAACGTTATGTAGAAATACAAATCCCCAAAGTTGACCTTTATTGGATAACCAACACCTCTGCTATAGGTCACCTCAAGTGGTTCGCTACGTTTGGTGATTTAGTAGGGGTGCCCGGGTTCATGGGGTGAGGTCTGTCTAGGTCATGGAGGCGGATGCCCAGGACACACTGAACCCCAGATTCCTACCCACCCCTTAAACCCTTTTCCTTCCCAGAACTCTCATCTCCTTCCTTTCCTAAGAAAAATCCTCCACACAGCATCCCCAAAGATGACATAGGACCTGAGGGAAATTATTTTCCCCACGGCCTCCTGTGCGGAGCTCATGTAAATTTTTTTTAATTAAATGCATAAAAATTCACCTTTCCCAAAAAGCCAGAAATAATTGAAAAAAAACATGTTCTTAATATATTTTCCCTTGCTTAGTTCTGCACTCCTGGTATTTATCCTTTTAAAATTCTGTTTTATTCGAGTAAAAAAAAGAACAGAAAAAATATTCTTTCATAGCATACTCTACTCCCCCCCCCCCTTCCTCCATCCCGCAAAACCCCCTCCCGGGTTCCCCTCCCCCTTCCCAGGTTACCCTTTTCCCTCCCTGGTTTTCTTCCCCCCCCCCCTTCCCCCATCCCGCAAACCACCCTCCTGAGTTCCCCGTCCCCCTTCCCAGCTTACCTTCCCCCCTCCCTGGTTTTCCTCCCCCCCTCCCACGCTTTATTATTTCATTGCCGCTACTTTTAGTTTTCAAACAGCTCGCGTGCCACCTATTGAAATATTTTTATGCAAATTTCGTAATGCCAAAGCTCACCAACCAATAAACAAACATATCAAAAAAAGAATTATTCAATTTGGTGCAGTCTTTCGGAAGTTTTACGCGTACATACATTTCGACGATTCATTTTTATGCAAATTTCATAATGCCAGAGCTCACCAGTAGTTTTATTAAAAACTTGTCCTTACAATAACGATAACAACAAAAAAATAATTACCCAATTAGGTGCAGTCGTTCCGAAGTTATGCGCGTACATACATTTCATCGATTAATTTTTAAACATATTTCAAAATGCCAGAGCTCACCAGTAATTGTGTACAAACTTTGTCCTAACAATAAGGAACGCAACAAAAAAAGAATTATTCAATTACGTGCAGTCGTTCTGAAGTTATGAGCGTACTTACATTTCGGCGAATCATTTTTAAACAAATTTCGTTATGCCAGAGCTCACCAGTAATTTTATTTAGACCTTGTCCTAATAATAACAAAATCTCAACAAAGAAAGAATTGTCCAATTTGGTGCAGTCGCTCGGAAGCTATGCGCATATATAGATTTCGGCGATTAATTTTAAACAAATTTTATAATTCCAGAGCTCACCGGTTGTATTATACAAACCTTGCCCTACCAATAACGAAACCAACCCAAAAAGAATTATCCATTTTGGTTCAGTCGTTCGTGAGCTATAATTTATTTCGTGAGCTATAATACCCGTGGATAATTATTTATCCGTTTATGTAATTTTCAGGGTACCTACCTAGTTCATCAAAATATTCTAAAACAATATTTTATCTATATGGCAAGACAACCGATAAAAGTTGTCATAACCACCTCAAGCAAAGCCTGAAAATCGAACACCTGCGCTGGTTTAAGAACATTTCCCATACAAATTACGTCAGCCAACGGTGTCATGGCCTGACTGAAAACCTCAGGTGGTTTTGGATAGTGTTCCATGTTCAGTATTGCAAGGTTGAAGAAAATAAATAAACATTTCAAATATCTACCGATTTAACAGGCTGAGAACGATGTGCATTTTCGATGTTGTTGGATTTTTCGCAAATGTCAGATATAATTGCAAAGTTTGACGCGATATTGTGAAACATTTTAAATGGGAAGCTACACATGTTTTTGTTTTAAAAGTTTCTAAATCTTGTATAATTTATGATTATTAAAAAAAATGTCTCGCAAAATGTTTTTTTTCGTCGTATTTTATCACCCCGCAAAGGGCCTTTAAAATGTCATTTTTTCAACGTTATTTCCGAGATCGCCGTTTAATTAATTGAAATAAATTTCTAACAAAAATCAGTTTTGTATGGGAGATTTTCGATATATCTTTCTCAACTTTTCCGGGCATTTGAAAAGAGATAGATACAATGAATTCGCTTCGAAGAAGAGTGAACCGTGGGGCCTTTGAAATCGGATGAGCTTAGAGATCAATTTGGCTTGCCAAATTTTACCCAATTTTCGCAAGCCAAAGTGACCCGTGAGGTTTCACCCACCCGAGGGGCAAAGTGGTAGCTTTTCCCCTCAAATCGAAAGTGAGTTTTTTCGACCAATGGCGTGAGCGGAAAAAGTGAGTTTTCTCGACCAATGGCGTGAGCGGAAAAAGTGACCTTTTCCCTGACCTACCCCAAAACTGAACATTAATATATATATATATAGAAAGAAAGAGAAAAACAGGTTATTATTTAGTTAACAATTATTATAAACGATAATTATCAGCCTGAAACACTCATCCACATTGAAAAATCTTCCGAGAAAAGATAAATGACGCCAACGGGACTTGAACCCGTGCCCTTCTGATTGCCGGTCAGCTGCTCTCCCAATTGAGCTATGGCGGCTTATCTTATACCCGCCAAATAATTCAATATATACTAGTGTTTCATTCAACAATTACTGCTTATTATATTTTTTCAGTATTATATTTATTTTTTATTTCTTATTATATTTATAGTATTTCCCCAATAAATGAAGACATAATTTGTCTCGACGCCACCTAGCGAGGGATTTAACACTAACAATGTCTCTCTCGCAAAAATAAAGTTGGTTGTTTTCAGATGGAAAAAATATAATAAGCAGTAATTGTTGAATGAAACACTAGTATATATTGAATTATTTGGCGGGTATAAGATAAGCCGCCATAGCTCAATTGGGAGAGCAGCTGACCGGCAATCAGAAGGGCACGGGTTCAAGTCCCGTTGGCGTCATGTATCTTTTCTCGGAAGATTTTTCAATGTGGATGAGTGTTTCAGGCTGAGAATTATCGCTTATAATAATTGTTACCCTTTGTGCTATGCATAAAAATCTTGTCTTAAACGTTAGTTTAACAATTAAAAAAAATAATTATTATTTAGTTAATTATTCCTGATGAAGTGTAGCTTCAGTTTGAGTTTCAGTTTATTGATGTCTTTTGTTTTTTTTTTAAATTTCAATGGGAAGGTTGTTGAAAAACTTTATTCCTAAATAGATATAATTGTTTTACATTAGTCTGGTATTAAATTTTGGTATTTTGATGTTGTCTTGATATCTTTTTGATTGGTGAGTTTCAAATTTTTTGCTGATATTATCTTTTTAAATTTGGATAATTGCATTTTTCTTGAAGATATTCTCTACTCGAGGCACCGTGAAATCTACGAAAATTAAAGTTAAATTATGAATCATTAAAGTTGTTCAAACATATAATCAATCAAAAATATTATTTCTTTTGCTGCCAAACGATTTGTAATAGAACTTCAACCTTTTTGCACTATGTCAGCAAAAAAAGTTTTATTTTCTTTATTATCGAAGTTTATCATTATCATTATAAAATCAATAAGGATCTTCAGACACCCAAAGTTGAAATTTCTTTCTAGTTAGCAACCGCCACCTTCCCGCCTCATGCTCCACATCAACTTTAACTGGTCTAACTATCTCGCTCAACTGAGCCAACTTCAACATCTCATCTTTGTGACGTAGCATATCTCCATCCATCAGACGGGAAGTACTTCCGTACTTCTAACGATAACAGATCACCGCGGAGCCTGGGAGTGCGCGGCGTAGCATCCCAACATTATAAACTACTCCTATAATAGCGGTTACCTGTACCATACTCTGTGCCGGTGAATGCAACTCCGCCGTGCAACGACTTGCGCTGGTGCATCTAAACTTCGACTTTGAATAATCTGAATTCCGTTGATTTTAATTATAATAATGGACTCATTTACAATAGTGCAATGCAGACGGAATGAATACTTCATAAATTGAAGAAGTTGGAATGTGTCAGTCATTAAAGTACCCGGTCTTTCTAGTGTTAACACCCTGTATGCGTACATGTGTATGTATGTATTATTTACTATTTGATTTTGATCGTCTAAGTTTAATGTAATTTAAATTTAATTTATTATACTTATTGCTGCACAAAAAATGTTGTCAGGGGAGTGTAGGGGAGGTCCTTGCACCTCAGGATACCTTGTACCTCAGGACAATCATAATACGACCAAAATATTGCCGCGCGAAAGTACTTGTAGCGCCGCGCCATCTAGTATCTCTCTCCGTATAACATATGAAAAGCATGAGTAAAGTCGGACATTTTGATTCCTATCAGCGATCAGTGAAGGACGGTGTTTTTGTAAGAGTATGTGCAAACTATTTTTAATTACTGGAGTATTCGATTCCGTGATATTCGATTTTGTGCATTTGTTTTAAGAAAAGTGATTGAATTAAGTTTTAGATAATAAGTATACGCATTTATAAAACCGTATTTTAAAGGAAATCATATCATGTTATTGTCTTTAATTTTTTACACGCAATTTAAGTCATCAAGGCAGGAATTTGTACCTTGGGACACATAAATTTTTGTACCCTGGGACTGTCCTAAGAACTGTTCGTGACGAAAATATTTGTGTGGGCTGTGGTGAAAATTATTTTGAAACCTCGAGCAAAGAGGATTGGGTCCAGTGCATTATCTGTCATTCCTGGGTCCATGTAGACTGCACTTTTTTCGACAAATATTGTCAAAAATATTGAATCCGGGAAAGGAACGAATACTAATTCTGTTATAATTCCGTTAACTTTCTAGCAATATTATGTGCAATTTTTAATGAGTATAATTCTAGTGATTTTTTTTTATTTTTACTTCTAAAATGACCTATTTAATTAGTGTCCTAAGGTATAAGCCTTGTTTGTACCTTGGGACAAAAGTAACTTTTTACTTTTCTGAAATAAGTTCACAAATTGTATTAAGTAAGCTTTTACTTATAAATGTAAGGTCATTAAATATTAATGTCTATTAAACTATAGGTGTTTCAAAAGAAATGTACCGAGGTACGAGACCTCCCCTACTCACTTATATTTGGAATCATCGCTATAACCATATTGTACATATGTTAATTACTGTAATAATTATGTGATGCATTCTGTTGGCGAGTCAATGAACATATAAAAATTTATAAAAATCTATACACGTTTGATACCAGAAGTCAACATTCAAGAAGTTTTGTGCTTTTTAGTTAACGTATCACAATGCTGTACTGCATAATTTAATTATTAAGTACGACCTTCATGTGAACACTACAGTATACAGAAAAACCTCAACTGTACATGAAAGAAATAAAAAAAAATCTCCTAGAATACTATCACGGGCTTACCATATAAATATGATCAGACATCGATAGCACTCTGTTATGGAATCAATTTCGCAGCGTCATAAAATTAATGTTTGAATTTTATCTCTGCGTTATCCCAATACGCCGTGGAAATTCCCCGAACCCGGGCACTTATTCTAGCGGGCGTCGGCGGCGTCGAGGCGCTTTGATAATATTCCCTATTATCTCCGACGTCTCCGCTCCGATAATATTAGAAATTCATGTTTTTTTCTTCAAATTTAGACCGCCCTTTCTCATATTATTCCCCGCCCAGAGAGGAATATTTTTGAATGTTTTAGTTTAATCCCCGTGTTGACAACAATTTTAATATTGAGTTAGGAGGTTCGCCAGAGTAAGACATTAGCATACTCGGTGGTGGAGACCAGTGCAGTGCCGGCTTTTATACTGAAGTCAGTGCGTGTCTACTGGAAAATCGCTAGTTGGCAGCGTCGCTACATCTTTGTCAACTGGTGTAATGGAAACCCTTCAAAAATGTGTTCGGTATTGTAACCCTGCTCACTTTTATATAATATGTACAATTCCATAAGTTTATATTTATATATCGTTTGCAAACTGTGGATTTGACTACATCGGATGCGGTTCAATAATATTGGCAAGCTGTCCTGGACAGAGAATTCCGGCATCTTTTCTTCTCTCTTATTTCGTTTTGTAACAGGTTTGAATTTATCAAATTGATTTTAATTAATACCTACAACTACTTTTTTATTCTTAGATACTACTTCTGGGAGTCTCGTCTTGTCGGATGATTGCTGTCATCGAGGCCATTACTAATTAGTTCGGCTTTGCATCCGTTCCAGTCACGCAAAGTTTTGAAGTGTGATGCCTTCCTGCATTCTAAGAAAAAAAGCTGAATCTATCAGTAGACATACATTAATTAAAATAGGCAACAAAACCAGCGGGCACCGCCACTGGTACATCCTCGGGACCAAAACTCTAATATCCCACGAATGGGAGAAAGCGAAAAATAATTTCGTCGAAATATCATTACGCTTTTTTCGTTTCGGCTTTTGGTTAAGCGTGTCGTTCGTTGAATAAAATAGGTTTGGTCAGAGTTTCCCAAACCTCAACCAAATGATATATACAACTGTAAATACTCAACTCCAGAAATCCACCTAGCCGTGAAGGGAAGGAATTCTGAGTATTGGCGATGGCTCATTTGTAACCTCTTATTCTTATTATTCTTATTGATAAACTAATATTTAAGACAAGATTTTTATGCGTAGCACAAAATTATAAGTAATAATTAAAAAAAAAAAAAAAAAAAAAAATTCTTAAAAACGTTAGTTTTACAATTAAAAATAATAATAATTATTAGCCTGAAACACTAATCTATATTGAAAAAAATCTCCCGAGAAAAGATACATGGCGCCAACGGGACCCGAACCCGCGTCCTTCTGATTTCCGGTCAACTGCTCTTATCCACTGAACTACGTCGGCTTATCTCCTACCCGTCAAATAATTCAATATACACTAGTGTTTCATTCAACAAGTACTGCTTATTACTTTTTTCCACCTGCAAACAACCAACTTTATTTTATATGAGAAAGGCATTGTCAGCGCTAAATCTCCCAATAGGTGGCATCGAGACAAATTATGTCTACAGTTTTTGGTGAAATACTTTGACACGTCAAATAATAAAAATTATTATTATTTTTAATTGATAAACTAATGTTTAAGACAATTTTTTTATGCATAGCACAAAGGATAACAATTATTGTAAGTAAATGTAATAAGCAGTGATTGTTGAATGAAACACTAATATATATTGAATTATTTGGCGGGCAGGAGATAAGTTGACGTAGCTCAGTAGATAAGAGCAGTTGACTGGAAATCAGAAGGACACGGGTTCGAGTCCCATCGGCGGCATGTATCTTTTCTCGGGAGATTTTTTCAATGTAAATGAGTGTTTCAGGCTAATGATTATTTCTTGTATCAAAAACATTGGTAATAAGATAGTTCTCAGCAGCCGGATCACCAGAAAATAATATTTTTTACATTTTTAAAGTAGAAGATAACAATAATAATCTAAGCGAAAATATGAAAGAGAACAAGACACAGAAAAACAGAAAAAAGATAATGGTCGCAATGATATACGAGTATTACATTGATGGGAAAAACCTTCAAAAGTTATAAAAAGAGAGTTTTTCTTATAACTTTTTTTTTACATTTTTCTACAAAACTAGGACAAATACAACGGGTAGGTAAGTGAGTTTCAAACAACTTTTGAGAACCTCTCACACCCTAAACATGGAGAACCTCTGGCTTAGGATGATCGTTTCTTGGTTACAAACAAACAACCCCCAAAATCTGACAGATTTCTGACATTTTCTGACATTTTGTGTTCTAGGAACGAAATTTGATTACTTGTATTTGAAGATTTATGTTTCAATTCTTCAAAGATTTTCCAAATATCTAATAAATTATTATATTTGATGACAGCAGTATTATTTCATATTTAAACATAATTTATTATTTTCAAGCGTTGTTGTTATGTAAATAATATCCATTTCTGATTATTTCTCGCGGCATTAAAATAAATTATAATAGCGCATTGTAAATACAAGCAAAATGTTATGTAAATACTAGTAATAAAATATTTGATAACAAACCGTAGTTTATAATAAAGTGTAATTTTGTAATTATTTGTTTGTTGTATGCAAATCATAGTTTGTTATCGAATACCTACAAATATTATTAAAACAAGGATTTGCCAAATTAAAATTATTATTTATTATTAATTTTTTTTAAACTTTATGAGTAAAATCTCAAATTATAATATTTAATTAAATGAAGACAATATTAGCGAAACTCAATCGAAATCTGGAGACAGAAAAATCAGAAAAGATATTGGCTCCGCTGGGACTCGAACCCAGAACCCTTTTCTTACATGGAAACAGCTCTACCGATTAAGCTACGGAGCCCATATTAATTCGGTCACTTTTAACTGTATCATACTTCGTTCTGGGTTCGAGTCCCAGCGGAGCCAATATCTTTTCTGATTTTTCTGTCTCCAGATTTCGATTGAGTTTCGCTAATATTGTCTTCATTTAATTAAATATTATAATTTGAGATTTTACTCATAAAGTTTAAAAAAAAATTAATAATAAATATTCATCCTAGACTTGCAGAAAAAGTCAATAGAGGTCGCGTATTACAAATAAAATGGATAAAAATTTATCCAGACACTATCTAGATTGCATTTAGTTCGAGTTGAATCTTGTAATCATATATAAAGATAGCAACCAATAATATGTGCGTTACGTAAGTGAAGATAATGTTGGTAGTTCTTAGTCGAAGTATGATACAGTTAAAAGTGACCGAATTAATATGGGCTCCGTAGCTTAATCGGTAGAGCTGTTTCCATGTAAGAAAAGGGTTCTGGGTTCGAGTCCCAGCGGAGCCAATATCTTTTCTGATTTTTCTGTCTCCAGATTTCGATTGAGTTTCGCTAATATTGTCTTCATTTAATTAAATATTATAATTTGAGATTTTACTCATAAAGTTTAAAAAAAAATTAATAATAAATATTCATCCTAGACTTGCAGAAAAAGTCAATAGAGGTCGCGTATTACAAATAAAATGGATAAAAATTTATCCAGACACTATCTAGATTGCATTTAGTTCGAGTTGAATCTTGTAATCATATATAAAGATAGCAGCCAATAATATGTGCGTTACGTAAGTGAAGATAATGTTGGTAGTTCTTAGTCGAAGTATGATACAGTTAAAAGTGACCGAATTAATATGGGCTCCGTAGCTTAATCGGTAGAGCTGTTTCCATGTAAGAAAAGGGTTCTGGGTTCGAGTCCCAGCGGAGCCAATATCTTTTCTGATTTTTCTGTCTCCAGATTTCGATTGAGTTTCGCTAATATTGTCTTCATTTAATTAAATATTATAATTTGAGATTTTACTCATAAAGTTTAAAAAAAAATTAATAATAAATATTCATCCTAGACTTGCAGAAAAAGTCAATAGAGGTCGCGTATTACAAATAAAATGGATAAAAATTTATCCAGACACTATCTAGATTGCATTTAGTTCGAGTTGAATCTTGTAATCATATATAAAGATAGCAGCCAATAATATGTGCGTTACGTAAGTGAAGATAATGTTGGTAGTTCTTAGTCGAAGTATGATACAGTTAAAAGTGACCGAATTAATATGGGCTCCGTAGCTTAATCGGTAGAGCTGTTTCCATGTAAGAAAAGGGTTCTGGGTTCGAGTCCCAGCGGAGCCAATATCTTTTCTGATTTTTCTGTCTCCAGATTTCGATTGAGTTTCGCTAATATTGTCTTCATTTAATTAAATATTATAATTTGAGATTTTACTCATAAAGTTTAAAAAAAAATTAATAATAAATATTCATCCTAGACTTGCAGAAAAAGTCAATAGTGGTCGCGTATTACAAATAAAATGGATAAAAATTTATCCAGACACTATCTAGATTGCATTTAGTTCGAGTTGAATCTTGTAATCATATATAAAGATAGCAGCCAATAATATGTGCGTTACGTAAGTGAAGATAATGTTGGTAGTTCTTAGTCGAAGTATGATACAGTTAAAAGTGACCGAATTAATATGGGCTCCGTAGCTTAATCGGTAGAGCTGTTTCCATGTAAGAAAAGGGTTCTGGGTTCGAGTCCCAGCGGAGCCAATATCTTTTCTGATTTTTCTGTCTCCAGATTTCGATTGAGTTTCGCTAATATTGTCTTCATTTAATTAAATATTATAATTTGAGATTTTACTCATAAAGTTTAAAAAAAAATTAATAATAAATATTCATCCTAGACTTGCAGAAAAAGTCAATAGAGGTCGCGTATTACAAATAAAATGGATAAAAATTTATCCAGACACTATCTAGATTGCATTTAGTTCGAGTTGAATCTTGTAATCATATATAAAGATAGCAGCCAATAATATGTGCGTTACGTAAGTGAAGATAATGTTGGTAGTTCTTAGTCGAAGTATGATACAGTTAAAAGTGACCGAATTAATATGGGCTCCGTAGCTTAATCGGTAGAGCTGTTTCCATGTAAGAAAAGGGTTCTGGGTTCGAGTCCCAGCGGAGCCAATATCTTTTCTGATTTTTCTGTCTCCAGATTTCGATTGAGTTTCGCTAATATTGTCTTCATTTAATTAAATATTATAATTTGAGATTTTACTCATAAAGTTTAAAAAAAAATTAATAATAAATATTCATCCTAGACTTGCAGAAAAAGTCAATAGAGGTCGCGTATTACAAATAAAATGGATAAAAATTTATCCAGACACTATCTAGATTGCATTTAGTTCGAGTTGAATCTTGTAATCATATATAAAGATAGCAGCCAATAATATGTGCGTTACGTAAGTGAAGATAATGTTGGTAGTTCTTAGTCGAAGTATGATACAGTTAAAAGTGACCGAATTAATATGGGCTCCGTAGCTTAATCGGTAGAGCTGTTTCCATGTAAGAAAAGGGTTCTGGGTTCGAGTCCCAGCGGAGCCAATATCTTTTCTGATTTTTCTGTCTCCAGATTTCGATTGAGTTTCGCTAATATTGTCTTCATTTAATTAAATAAAATTATTATTTTAATTTAAATATGTTTCTGTACCTACAGGATTATATAAAATAAACATATATGGCTGATACCTCGTTTAAAATTTTGGCTGATTTTTAAACACTACGTCGGGTTTCTTCTGTTTGTCATTGTCAAAAATTTGCAAAGACAGACTTGATCATTAGATACCAACTAAAAATTGTTTTGAACTTTTTCTAGAATTGTGGCACATAAATTATTAAAATAACCTTATCTGAATTTAGAATTGATGTTTGTGAAAAAGTAATAGATTAACTGATGTGTTGTGAAACAAACTGCGAAATTAACTGATTTTTTGCGCAAAGAAGATGATTGTTACTGAAATGAATTGTCTTTGAATTGCGAGAAAAAAGTCATATGTATTCTAGATTCAGCTAACTTCCCCAGTTGGTAGTACTGCCTCCTTTGGAAATCATTAAGCATTTAAATCTTGAAGCTCTTTGAAAAATTAAATGATTTTCTAGAATCAAATGCATTCATACCTGGTGTAGTACTAATAATGCAAAATTATGATAAATTTAAGTAAAAGTATTCACTTAACATGGATGCAAACAAAGAAACCACCGATTTGCAAATAATGCACAAAACTTGCATCACACTTGAGGTATTTTGATTGTGAAGTAGTCTTCAAGGAACTGTAAAAGGGCCTCTACTATTTTTAGTATAATAATAAACTCTTCTTTTGTCCCATTCAAAGGGTAGAACAAGCTATTATAGTGTATTGGCTGCCATCTTACCATACTTCATCAAGTCATATATAATCTAAATAGTTTAACCTCTCTGTGTACTGACTAATATTTCCCAGCTGCATAAATCTGTTACATCCTCCGTTCAGGAACAACTTGGTCGAATAACGTTACTACAAAACATACTTACTAAACAATTATAACGAAAACTTTCCAAATAGTTGTTTAAAACACATAAGTCATAGCTTCACACCTTTGCTTGTCAAGATTTATATTGAACATGATCCGCATTTGAACCTGTCCAGCTGTATTTAAATGAATCGGTATACTCCCGCCATGCATCACGACAATTAATTTGTCATCTAATCCTGCAATTGAAATTATTGCAGTACTAACACTCACCGTGTTGTCAGGTGCAGCCATTAATTCTGATTTAGCCTAACGCCTTGGCAGCCTACCCTGCTGGGAATATCATGACAGGTAGATAACGTCGGAGATTTCCCATATTACTTATTATAAAATACACATTAAATAATATAAAGCACTTATCACATGATCTTCATTTATTCATCCTACTATATATTCATTCGTACTAATTTTTTTTATTCCAACCATTCATTTTTGATAGTAATATTTCCGAAAAAACCAAACATTAAGAAAAACCTTATTTGTATGAGGAAAACCTATATACGTAATACATTAGATACTTAAAGATATCAATAAGTATTATTGATATACTTTTTTAATTTACTTTATCAGGGAAATAAACAGTAAGGTACACATATTGTGTTCGATTGATTATACGCGATTCCGAAACACGTGGATTAAGTTTTCCCTTAGATGATGAATAATTTATTACAACCATTATTAACCATTGAAGCGCTTTATGACACAATATGGCCCTATTTAAAATACTTCGGATTGCTTTGCTGCCAATTTTGGCAAATTTTCACTTATTTGTGAGTAATTAAGAAGAAGTTTACGATTTTATTATATTTATTTATAAATCCTTTGCATATTATGTGATGATCGACAAAAGATTAGTGAAATAATTGGCTATATATAACAATAATCAGTTTGTATGTCTCCATAATAAAATTCGGAGGTTTGATTTTTTTTTAATGTGGGCAAAAAATATTCAAAATGATTACCAAAAAATCTCGAGCAATCGGAGAAAAAAGTTTTAAATTGCGCTGTCACTCCAGGGATTTTTAAACGTTTTTAATTGAGCTTGTAATTTTTAATTTTATTTATGCACGTCTGCATTTAAATTTGAATTCTTTCGCTCGGTACAAAACAATGAAGAAAACAAAAATGAGAACAGATATATAAATAATAAAACATATGATATGTTATAAAACACACTTTATTATATGCAATCGTTCTTTATGAAATTTGCCGATTTTTTTTTTATTACCCGCTATGTTATTTTTTTATTTTATTATTATTTTTTTATTTCAATTTATTATTACGTATTATATTTTTATTAAATTGTAAAATTAAGACCCCAGCACGGGCAAAGTACCCAGAGAGGCCCACTTTGTCATTAAAAATTATTGTATCAATAAAAAATAAAATAAATAACACTTGCTGTAACTCGCAATTTGTTAAAAAGTGAATAGTTGAATCGCATTTAGGAATATTTTTTAAATAATAACCTACTCAGAAAAACTATTCGCGCTATATATTTACATAATATAATTACATATTTTTTCTCTAATAAAATATTTAAAGATATTTCTGAAATTACTGCATGAAAATGATGTTTGTGGCCCGTTGCCATTTGAAAACATCCCTTAGACCAGTGTTTGCCCATGATCTACACCAACGTAAAGCTGGTTCATGCATACCAAAATGTGCCTTTTCTTCAGATTTAAACAACTTCAAGGAACACATTTAAAAAATTGAGGCTTTTTTAATATTCTTTAGACTAGGAAACGTTTTAATGTCGATTGGCTTATAGGTGAATAAATCTTAGCGAGCAGATTACAAGGAATCCTGCAGAACCTAATCTGCATCTCTCTATCGCCAGGTGTCACTATAAATCTGTTTGGCGGGGAACGCGGGAAACATGCATCTTCATCTCAGGAGAGATCAACCTTTCTGGAATAGGCCGCTTGCATCACATTTTTTAAATATTTTTTTCCGTTTAGGCAAATATTCTCAACCCTGGCGATTTTTTAAAAATTTCAATCCGAAAAATCAGACCATTTTTGACGGACAAAATTTTATGAGTGCAAATTTTTTTTTCCTTAATTTTTGATCCATCTTATTGAACATTAATCATTATAATGTTCAGATATATATATGACTAAATCCAATGTGATAAACTTTTACTTGTGGGTTATAATATATTATAAAATTAGATTTTTTTAAAATCAGCATTCTAAAACAGGTACAGGAGGTATAAAATGTAAGGGGTTCACTTCGTAAATTCTGTCAAAACCTCAAACCAAACGATAAGTTCGCAGAGAACTAACAATAAATCTAGTGAATGTTAAATGTCAACTAGAAAAAATTCGTCGGAAATCAAAGTGTTGTCATAAAAAATAAATCGGTGTGGAATCTCACAAAATTAATTGAATATTTTCGGACACGGGTCATTTTCAGGTAGTGACGTTACGAGCTAAATAACGGATTTATTTATTTAAAAATAAAAAGTTATTACAAATCCATGCAAGTGGCCTATTAGTAGATGCATTCTTTTGAGGAGTTCAGTGAGAAAAGTGACAAAAGCTTTAACTCTTTGCCCAGAATGTTGTATTATATATATATTTCAAGAAAGTGAGATTCTCTCAACAATACTTGGGTAAGAAGCAAGCATAACATAGCTTGAAATAGCCTTAAGTTTGTTAAGTTATAAGTGGAACAAAGTGGAAAAGTGTTTTAATTTCAATTCTAAGCAATGTCCAATAATATTTCCTTTCGTCTTAACCACTGGAGCGCTTTTATATGGCACTATTTAAAATAACTCTAATTGCTTTACTGCCAACTTTGGCGAATTTTTCCTTATTTGTAAGTAATTAAGTAGAAGTTTACGATTTTATTATAATTTTTTTTATAAAACCTACGAATATGTGATAATCGACTAAAGATATGTGAATTCATTGGCTATACAGAACTATAACCAGTTTGTATGTCTCCATATTAAAATTCGGATGTTTTTTTAATGTGGGCGGAAAATATTCAAAACGGTTCCGACAAAAACCTCGAGCAATTGGAGAAAAAAGTTTTAAATTGCGCTGTCGCTCCAGTGTTTAACAATATTTCCTATTAGAAGAGTTTCACAAGCCCATTTCTCACGCTCTAATCCCATAAAATAAAGATAAGTGTTTTGAACAAAAAAAAATCCTTTTCTAAAGGCCGAACACAAACTTCGTTAACCGATACTGAGAGCATCTTCTATATTGACAGGAATGAAAACCAACGTCGCAACTGAATTACCTTTTGGTTCTAGCCCTTTTATCCCCACATCGTGTATATTTGAATTTCATAATAATGGTGAATGGTCAGAAGAGTCGATCACGAAACACGCTCCCATGGCATTCCTTAAGTTCTTTTTTATTCTATGCCATGGTATCAACTGTCTTGTCAAACCACCAACAGATTTTTAATATTTATTTTGCCGGCAACCGGGCGTTTATTGAGACAAAATGATAATAAACAAACAAATTGTTGCACGCCTTACTAGATGGGTAAGGATTACTTTCGAAATTAAAAAAAATAAACTTTTGAGTAATTTGATGTTTTCGACCCCTGCGTTGTATCTTGGGCGTTAAATTAGATGCAGCGGATGCTCTATCTCCTCCAGGTGTGCTCAATCTTTGGCGCGTGACTTGAATGCAGTAGATCCCCTGCATACTGCACACTGCACAAGTGCACAGTGAACAGGTCGCAGTCGTATTCATCTGCCTACCGAACACCAATACGCCCTTTATCGCAGATGGCTATCACAAGAAAGAAAGCATTTCGATTTTAATCAGTTCTACCGTGGGAACTGAAATAATTGCCAATCCTTAAGATATTGATGATTTCTGGTGTTTAATTATTAATCGCCTTTTAGTACCTCGAAACAGAAAAAAATATGTACTTTCCATTCTATCCCTCAGGGTCTAGGGGGTTATTGCCTTCGGGGTTTGCTGTGCAGAGGGTTTTTTAGGTAAGTTAGGCGAGGTAGTTCTGGGAAGGAAAAAGGTATGAGTGGTGATTAGAAATCTGGTGGTCAGTGAGTCCAAGAGTGATGGACGTATGAATCCATCCCTCCAACTTCGGTGTAAAACGATGGATCGAGAACGTCCGGATGAAGTGGTCAAAAGGCCTACCTCAACTAGTCTCACTCGATCCGTTCCGCCACGTAGGAGGTGGGCAGATGCATCCGCCGCAAAGACAAGGACAAACCTCATCTCATGAACCTGGGTACCCCTGCTGAGTCACCAAACGTAGCGAACCACTTGGGGTGATCTATGGCAAAATGTATTGGTTATCCAATAAATGGTTGCCCGGGCAGCGGTACCCATACCGCCTCCCAAATTATAAATATAATTTGTGAAAAATATTAACCATTGGTATTTTTTATTGGGAAGAAAACCTTGTCATTTCTAGTAAAAAAAGCCTGATACGAATTTAAGTTGCGCAGGATTGGGATTTTGAGTTTGCAAAAGGCAAATACTATAAACATTTATAAAGTATTTCTAATTAGGTATCTACCTATTTGTAAAAAACGCGCATGAAAAATTATTTTTAAATACACGTGCACGGTTTTGAAACCCCTCCCTCTGGTTTATTTTCTAAAGACTCTAATGACTGTAATGAATGAGATTCCCACTTTGTCATACAAATAAAATTGTTTCGTGCATTCTTTCAGAATTTTAACAAACATATCTAGTTACTTTATTTATTTTTATTATGTATGTTAGTTTTATGGAGACTTCGTAAAAATCCCTTTAAAAACAATTACAAATTTATATAACGAGTACATCTGTAAATGTATTTTCTGTTTTATTAGTGACAGCTTTTTCGACATCCAATGCCATTGTCAAAAAAATATTTTTTCCAGAATATATTGTTTCTTTATTATTCTGACAGCTGTTCAAGGCAGTTTGATAACGGTTATTTATGGTATTGATTCCCATGTTCTAATGTATTGTTATTGTTAGCCAGAATTCGCTATTAGAAACTTTTATAGTTTCGATTGTTACAAAGTGCATCAGAGGTCGGCAAGCTTATTTCACGTAGGTTGGAGAAGGGTTTCCCTAAAAAAAAAGCAATAATGCATATGTGAAATTGTTAAAACATTTAGATGTATTTGGATTACATGGGAAGAATGGCCAATTATCAGCGAATAAAAAGATGTACAAAAGCAAAGACTTCTTAGAAGATTTTTGTTTCACGGATTGTTAATAATATATAAGAATTTACCAACATAAAGCTAATTATAAATGTAACATATCATTGAAGAAGTAGATAACAATAATAATCTAAACGAAAATATGAAAGAGAACTAGACACAGAAAAAAGACAATGGTTGCAACTGGGACTCGAACCCAGACCTCTCGTCTAACCGGGACGTGCGCGTTAACCAATTTTGCCATTGCCACCTTCCGTCAAACCGTCATTTCAATCTCATATTTCAAATTTTTGGAATTAACTGTATTATCTTCAACTAATTATTTTTCCATATTATGGGCAACTGCCCTTTTTATTGGAAACAACATTCTAAGAAATGGTTTGTATCCTCGGTAGCGTCTCGAATAAATGTATCCGAATTTATTCATATGGAACTCTTGACTTTTAAATAAAAGTCTAAATGAATATTCAATTTTTCATAAGAAAAACTATCTTTTATAACTTTTTACGGTTATTACCATCAATGTAATATATCATTGAAGAAGAAGATAACAATAAAAATCTAAACAAAAATATGAAAGAGAACAAGACACAGAAAAAAGACAATGGTTGCAACTCGGTTGGGACTCGAACCCAGACCTCTCGTCTAACCGGGACGTGCGCGTTAACCAATTTCGCTATTGCCACCTTCTGTCAAACCGTCATAATTGTCAATCTCATATTTCAAATTTTTGGAATTAACAATTTTATCTTCAACTTATTATTTTTCCATATCATGGGCAACTACCCTTTTTATTGGAAACAATCTTACTAAGAATTGGTTTGTATAATAAATCACTATTAATTAACTAAAATTATTATTTTTTAGAATAACTTAATGAGTAATGCCTCATATTGTACTAAATTAGTCAATATTAGCAACTCTCAAACGAAAATTTGAAACACAAAAATCAGAAAAAAGATTCGGTCACATCTAGGAATTGAAACCATGACCTTAGTCTTGCCGGGGCGCGTATTTACAAAACCTATACCGATTCAGTCGCGGTAACGACAATTTACATTTTAAATATAACTCTATATTGGTTATTTTTTATCACATTGCAAAAAACAAAAATTGTTCTAAAATCTACATAAAATAATCTTTCTTGTGTTTATATTTGAAATTAATAATTTAATTTCTAAATATATAAATTTTAATGTTATTCCCATATATTGTAAATACACCTCTATATTGATAATTTTTTATCACTTTGCAAAAACTAAAATGGTTCTAAAATCTAGATAAAATAATCTTTCCAATGTGTATATTAGAAATTAATAATTTTATTTCTAAATATTTAAATTTTGACATTGAAAATTTAAAGTGACTGAAACGCGGTAGGGATTGTAAATACGATGCCGGGGCTTTCAGCTCGGTGGTTACACCAGAGCCCCGGCAAGGGTAATATCCTTGATTCAATTCCAAGATGCGACCGAATCTTTTTTCTGATTCCTTTGTTTCAAATTCAAGTTTGAGATTCGTTAATTTCGTCTTCAGTGATGAAATTATTATCAGTAGATTTCAGTTTTATTTTATTAATTATAAATTATTATGAAAAGATGAGACGTGAGATGAACTCTGAAATCGGTTGAGTTTTGAATGCGTTTTAGTTCAGATAGAAGTTTATTCCAAACTTTCGCCAACCCGAAAGCGCGATCGCTGAACTTGGTATTTGAACTGCGTTCAGGATCCTTCAAACTTCTGATAGCTGGTGACATTTCCGAACTAAGAGTTGATTATCGAGAAATTCGTGTATTCAAGTGTGCACAAGTGTACACAAGTAAAGTATACCAAACATGGGAAAAAGAGTACCTCAATGTATTTCAAAAATAGCAGTTCAAAAAACAAATAATATTCAACCCCCGGATTGCCGGTAATCAGTTATGAATTATTTCATAATATAGTCATAATTTTTACAATCTTCAAAGCCTAATAAATATTTACTACGGCTGTCTCAATGTATAACTGGATGTGTCCCAATAAAGTACACAACCCAGCGCAGTCACTTGTAAAACAATATCAGTTTGTATCTCCACGGTATGGTCGTATCGTGTTACGTTGCCATGTCAATTAGTTGGGACAGCCCAGGATCGCCGGTCCCTCTGCTAAAACTTAAAGCCGTACCTACTACCTACGTGTGGGACACTTTATGGTCCAGACTCAGTCTCTCTGCTCGAAAGCTGGAGATTTATAAGAAAGGGATCGGAGACGTCACCCCGCATAGTCCGTGACTTGCGAGAATGTGATTCTGATACTGTTTTGAGGGTGAGACTCACCTAGATGAAAAGACATCTTGCTGATAATGGGATAATATTGATGGTTTTGAGAAGTCAGTGATAATAATTACGTAACTGAAACATTTAGGAATGTCCTTTGTATGCGTCCAAAATGATATGAATATATCAATTGTTCTATTACTAAAGATTTTAATGTCACTTAAAATCACTTAAATAATGTTCGATTTTAACCAACTATGGAGTTTGGTTATTAACTGTCTCGCAAGGGACCACTTCCGGTCTAATTATTATATTAACATTAAATTAACACGAAGCAAGACAATGTGTGCCGCCCAATATTCGTATGTTCAACGTATATACTTTAAATATTTCAAGTCTCTGCTTTTAACCAAGTAATTATATTTTTTCTTTAAAAACGCTCAATTTTAGACTTCAATTGTAATAAAAATTGCTCAAAAGGACAAATCTGTTAATATTTTACACATTGAAGTTGTCCAATTGGACAAAAATGTTAATATTTTACGCAATAAAGTTGTCCAATTGGACAAATATCTTTCTTATACTATAAAGAGGAAAGATTTGATTATTTGTTTGCATTGAACAGGCTCCGAAACTACTGACCGATTTGAAAAATTCTTTCACCAATTGAAAGCTACATTACAACATAGGCTGTATGTAATGGTAAGCTCTGGCGTTATGAAATTTGTATAATTGATAATGTGTGTATTTCATATATTTTAGCGGCAGGGAGAAAAGGCGGTGGGAAGGTAGGGTTTGCTGAGAGGGAAGACACGAGGGAGGGAGAAGATGGGGAAGGTGGAAGGGAACTGGGATACACGGGAAAGGACATGCAGGGAGAATCAATTTATTTCTTTGAATGGCATAGCAATGCATGCGGGTACCAGCTTGTATGTTAATATTTTACACAATAAAGATGTCCAATTGAAATTTTTTTTCAATATTTACTACTCCATAGTCGTCCAATTGGACAAAGAATTCTTTAAACTCTAAATGGACAAATTTTGCGACATGTTGCACAAGGGATAAAGAAATTTTAAATATCGGGCGTTGATTTAATTCACCTGATGCAATAATGGTTTTAATCACTGTTCCCGCAAAGGTAATTCACCACACTTTATTCTTTAAAAATCATATAACATTAAAATGCATTGGTCTAATAATACAGTAACTACAGTAGGTACGGCGAGCTTTCAAAAATGTTGAAAATGTAAGTTTAAAAATTTCTTCATAATATCAATATCGGTACTCCACATCCGAATACCTCTCATCCAATATAGTGAAATGCGCATACAATAATGTACACTCTCAGTTAACTAAAACGGTTTTTTATTATGATTCAGTAAAAATTCCCGACATTTTTTCGTGGAACTTTATTAAACCGTATCAGATTTCGTACACAAAAATGTCGGAACAGCAATCAAATTGAAGTAATAAAATATGCTCCAACTCCCAACAAAGTCATTAAAAATATCGATTTCCGCCGTTGAATGAATCTACTTAATCTGGGGAGTGAAGGGACACTATTACTTTGACTTAAAAGACATGACGGTAACCATTACAGAGATATCACTGTACTTATAAGATATATATCCATTCATGGAAAAAGAGAGAATTATTAGAAAGTCCGCCTTGCTTCGAAAAATTCTTATATTATTTGCTTGTAAAATATTTAATTTTGTTATTTATAACCCGATATTTAACGCTAGAAGTTTTAGTTATTCAACTGATGAACAGTAGGTTCATATTATTAAATAAAAATATAAAAGTTTTTAGAAAATATGCATAACTTTAGCGTTCTAAACAGAATTTTCAAATTCTCGATGTCTCACAAATTTCTTAAAATATTAATTAGGTAACTAATACTTAAATTGATAAATGAACGATGATAATACCCACATACATACCCATGTACTTCTTAATTACATTAAAAGTGTTGTAATGGTTCATTTTTAAAGTAAACAAACAAAAAAATTGGTTTCTCATTAAATGCGACAAGACCCGATTTGTGGACGAAGTAAATATCAAAACGATATTTTGTTCACACATTTAAAACTCTTAATATTTTATCTTCATCATCATCATAAGTATTGTAATGGTTCATTTTAAAAGTAAACAAAAAAAATATTTTCGTTATTTGTTTTTGGGATGTTATGCCGTGTTGCGCTACCTCCTTCTTTAGTTAACGTTTCGGACAGCGTTGCAGTGTCCATCATCAGGGTAGATCCGGCAGATCCGGTAGATGTGTCTATCTCACATCTATCGGATCTGCCGGATCAGCAACGAATTTCTAATGTCTATGTATAATATATAGTCCCCGGTCATTTCTCTCCATACATTTTCCCTTCGTATCGTGTTCTATTCTTTTTCCACACAGATGGAAGAACCTTCTTCCTTCGTCGGTAGACTGCTGCCTTTAGATTGTTTTCACTAAACACTACTCGCCATGATATTCTGTAACCTAGCATGTGGCATTTATTGAACAGCAATTTTATTTAAGAAACAGTCTTACTTGAAACCAAATGGTTTGATATATTTTATGAGACAAAAAATCACCCTGTAAATCTCCACATAATCGTCACGGAAACGTCACTCCCTCGATAAATAAGTTCGCCGCGGCGCATTACGACACCTCCAATGAAAATAATAATTCTCTGCAGGTTTCGATTACACTCGGCATCTTCAGGGCCCGAACAAACCTTTCCCTCACCACCCCCCATCACCCCCTCCCCTGGTGACTGATGTCTCAATCTTCCCGAGTTTAATGGCGTTTCAAGCACGGGCGTGGAGTGATGAAGGTATGCATGTGCTTAAATTGGTTTTATTCTAAAATGATCTAGATTTTATATACGTAGACGATCGGATTAAATACCACGCGAGAGGAAAAACTCGTTTATATCTGGATTCGAAATCACTTTTTTATATTATTCTTTTGAATGTGTGGAAAATCCAAATAAAACCGAATTACAAGCTTGGTATGGAAATCCGAAAACAGTGATGGATGAATTATTCTTAATTACTGTTCTTTTCCACCTCTTTGTAAGCATCTGAGGTTCAGATTGGTACTTATTTTTTTTTTTTTTTTTAATTTTCTTTATTCATTTTGTTTGTTACAGGTTCGTTTTACATGGTTTTTCAACTACCAAGCTAGGCAAATGGCCGTATTATGGTAGTCGAGAGAGTACGTTTGTAGTATGACCATTTCTTTTTAAGTGAAACTTCTATAGCCCCGCTGTGATTTGGATTTCGGATGAAACGGAAATGACGATTATTGCAAGTGCGATGCATCAATGGCTGTTTTGATTATGATGTCACTCTTAAAGGCTTAAATTGGTTGAGATATGAAAAAGAAATTACGTTAGGTCTGCGCTCATTGGTCGCTTTAATTGTGACCTCACATTTCAAGTATTGGTTGAGATTGTTTTGGTAAAGTTTCGCTTCTACCGCGTGTAAACTGCACTCGATTTTTTTTGTCTAGATAACATCTAAATAAACTTCAGAAATTTAAACACGTCCATGTTGTTTGTCTAAATTCTATTTTGTTATTTCGACATAAAGTAGGCATGTAATAATTGCATTGCGTTACCCCTGGATACATTCTGGAATAAACTCTTATTATTGTTATATGGAAGAGTTTTTACATTGTTTCATTTCTTTTTTTGTTAGGTATTTCGAAATATGGAATATATTGCATTGCGGTTCCCCTTTAATAAATTCTGGAATGAAGTATTATTATTATACGACGGTGGAGGAGTTTTTGTTCTTAAATTCATATAGTACAATCGTGGATATGTTATTTTATAGGTGTCTATTGATAATCCTGATGCCAGTCGTGATATACAACAGCGAATATTGAACTATAATAACAATAATAATAATTTTTATCTTAGTAATTTTTACATTTAAGTTTACAAATTTCTAATTTTTTTATTTTTTTTTTATTTATTTATCTATAATAAAATATATTTACAAAGGTTTTATTTGTATGCCTGTCTCACTAGGGTATACCTGTGTCGAGACAGGCGTACAGGTATATAAATGAATATAGTAGTTACAAGGATATTTCAGGTAAAATACATATTATGAATAGAATTAAAACAGAAGGGTGATTGGAAGGGTGGTAAATCTTTTAAAGAGAGTTATTATAAATGTTGGAGATGGAGTAATGAAATAAATTCTGCCTATTCTATTTGTAGGTTAAATTTGACAGGATTTCATTATTTTCATTTATTTTATATGGGTTAGGTTGTATGTGAATAGTTATTTCTGTCTATGTGTGATTTATTTTACAGATATTTGTGATAGTGTGGCGTCCAATACTTATAATCCATTTTTTAATATCTTGTTTGAATTTTGTAAAGGAGTCACTTTGTCTGATCGTAGTTGGTAGTGTATTGTATAGTTTGCAAGCTATGTATTTAGAGTGTCTTTGCCCGAAGGTGGTTTTGAAAAAAGGAGTTTGGAGAAGTTCGTTGTTTTGGCTCGGGTATTGTGTATTGTTTGTGTAGCTTTGTATGGTGTTTTGTTGTTTTTGTGTAAATTAAGTAGTATGGATCTTGAGTAGAGCTGTTTTATGTCCATGACTTTGAAGGAATTGATTATAATATTTCATATTCACTATATTTTTTCAAGTTTTATGTAGCTCCTACAATACATCTTGAACTTTCCAATTGGTGTGGACTTTAAAGTTTCTGGTAGTGTGTTATACAACTTCATTCCCTTGTACAGTAGACTGTTTTGCGTATTCGCTTTTTCCTTTTTTTGTAGCCTAATTTCCTTGCACGTCCTTGTATTATATCTGTGAATGTCTTTATTGTATACAATTTTATTTGAGAAGTATTTTGGTAACGTGTTGTTCAATATTTTGTGGATAAATACCATCGTGTTCAAGGTCAGCATCTGTTTCACGGTCAACCAATTTAGTTCCTTTAACATTTTAATTATTTTTGAAAATCTGTTTCGTCGAAGAACTATTCTCATTGCCCTGTTTTGGAGAATTTGTAACTTATTTTGTTCTCTTTCGTTACATAGGAAAAGTATACTTGAGCAGTAGTTGAAGTGTGGAGCAATAATTGAATTGTATATGGTGATTGCAGTTTTTCTAGAAATTTTTGGCCGAATTCTTCCAAAAAAAGTTATCTTTTTGCCAATTTTCTTTTGGGTGTATTCAGCATGTCTATTGAAGTTTAGTTTGGAATCTAATATAACTCCTTAGTATTTCATTTCAGTAAAATTTTCAATAATTTCACCATCAATTTTAATTTTGCTTTCACTGGATGTCTTTTTGTATCCAATCACCATACATTTTGGTTTTTTTTTGTATTTAATTTAAGCTTATTTATTTTTAGCCATCTTGATACATCATTTAGTTCATTATTTAAAATGTGCATTAGTTCTTCATAGTTACCTCCAATTAAGTATATTAGTGTATCATCGGCAAATAGTCGTACTTTGCATTTTGAAAATAGTTTCACCATGTCATTAATATAGAGTATGAACAATAGAGGTCCAAGGACCGATCCCTGTGGTACTCCTAACTTATTTAGAGGAAGACGATATTAGAGGAAGATGTTATTAGACTAAATGCGGTTGATCTAAAATCCTTGAGACGCGTACGTAGTAAAATCATTTACCTTAGACTTATTTAAAATAAGAAAGATTGTTCAGATTATTTGCATTTGCAGAGAGGATGGTCGAAGTAAGAGTATCACCGTTCTACGATGGGTTTTGAATTTGTCCACAGAAAGTTTTAAGAAAAAAAGTTCGTAACAATAGAAAATTTTTGATAATCTCAGAAGAAAACGTCGTACCTCTCTCTCTAAATAATACAATAAATGACGTCTCTCAAAAGACGTTTCTGTTACTGATCATTGTTAAACTATAGCAAGTTATGTTAGTAAATGTCAGTGCTCTTTATTTGTTTCACCTCCGCTGGTCATATGCCGGTAGGTATTGACTACCCCCGCTGACAAACCGACAAGCTTAGAGCCTACGCAAGATCCAGCACTATCTAGGTGCCACCTACAGTGTATGATTATCGAAGTTTAAGTGCCGTGAACGGATCACACTAAGTAATAGAAACAGATAATCCTATAATTTATTGTCCTTACCTTACGCATAACGGCAGGTGAACCTTATTTATTAATCATTTTATATTTTTCAATCACTAAAATGGTTTTAAAAATAGTTTATCATCGCATTTGAAGAAGTTATTGATTGTTTTACTGTAGATGATTTTTTTAGATTTATTCGTTCCAGGGGGAGATCATATCTACGTCATCGACAATCATCCTAAAAGCCTTTTTCGTTATATGTTTTTGGGGTGTTATGCCGTGTTGCGCTACCTCCTTCTTTAGCCAACGTTTCGGAAATCATTGCAGTGGTCAGGGCAGATCCGGCAGATCCGGTAGATGTGGATCATCTACTGGATCTGCCCTGATGATGGACACTGCAACGATGTCCGTAACGTTGGCTAAAGAAGGAGGTAGCGCAACACGGCATAACATTTTAGCCAACGTTTCGGACATCATTGCAGTGGTCAGGGCAGATACGGCAGATCCGGCAGATCCGGCAGATCCGGCAGATCCGGCAGATCCGGCAGATCCGGTAGATGTAGATCATCAACACGGGCATGTGCCTAGTATGGTGGTCGAAAAATCCCCAATTCATGTAACGAACAATTCAAAGACTAAAGAAACTTAAAAAAAAAAAAAAAAAAACGGATCTGCCGGATCTGCCCTGATGATGAACACTGCAACGATGTCCGAAACGTTGGCTAAAGAAGGAGGTAGCGCAACACGGCATAACATCCCAAAAATAAACAATGAAAATACTTTTGGCCGTACAAATCTTAAAACGTAACCGTCCTAAAAGCCGTTCATAAAAATCTTCCTTCTTACACGTCTTGTAAGAAAACGAAAAAAGCAGAAGTTACTAGAATGTCGAATGTCTTTATTCATATTTCTATAAAATTTCGCGTTATTGCCGGTTATGAAAACAATAAAAAAGCTTTATTTCATGAAACGCACACTATGGTAAGACAATTAGGACAGGATAAGGTAGATATTTGTTACTAATTACATACTTATTTGTTAATAATTTTACCGTAAAAAACACATGATATTTTTTATCATTGTAAAGTATAAAAGTTCCTGTCCGTGACGACTTAGTTTTAGATTTGTTAACACCACAAATTCAAATATCACGTAATGAAGTGATAATACGACCACCCAATTTCAGACATACATTTACGACTAAACAGGTTATTGTATTACTAACTCGCGCTTTCCTTCGATTCCACAAATTTATTAATGTAGGCATTCAAATAAAATATAGTACATCTGAATCATCGATGTCAGTACTTGTCGGTACTACATTATTAATATAAATATATTATATTGTAAAGGTCGCGTCAATTATAGAAGAATGGTCATTGTCACCCACCAATATTGTAAGAAGCGAGTTAGGACGTACTTTCCTTTCGAACGCTCCATGATGACGTGGATAAAAACTCTGTCGGATTTTACTCTATAAATGATTTCTTCAAGCGCAACCAAAGGCACAACTTCTTTACTTTATTTGAAGCCAGCTTTGAACGGAAAACTAATGTATTACGTAGAATTACTAATTAGAATTTACGATGAATACCTTTTATTTTACTTCTTCGAACTTAGATAGTGGTTTAAACAAAGTGATTTTTTATTCATTATACCTTTTATTTTAACTATTATCAGGTTTTATAAAAATATATTATTTCAAACCAAACCTAGCTTCAGTATAATATAACAGTATTGTAGACAATTTGTATTTCGTTGAGGTGCGAATTATATTGGTAAATAACATTTTGGTTCAGTCGTTTATGACGGGCTTAGCCCTAATAACGTTGATTTTTTTATTACAATAATATCGCTTTTTTAAGCTACAAACGAGCCAAATCTGTTTATGAGAAATTTCAGAATTAACTTACAGAAAGGTACCTACCTAGAATTATTAGATAATTAAACCTAGATACTCCCTACAAATATTAAACAATTATAAATTTTGTAAATTATAAGACATTAAATTATCTCTATCCGTCGTTTAATTTTATTGTGTAATCACACATACTGTAGTCGCTTCTCAATATTCAATTGTCATAATTTTTAGTTGGTCGGAGATAGAGCTAACGATACGGCATACGATGTCGTACTTGTTAATCAATGTTGAATGTCTACATAATTTTTTTTATTGTTTTGTGTAATGTTATCGGCAATTTGTTGGTTTGATTGATTGATTAATTGGCTTTAAGTTATTGTAAAATTATTTTCAGAATCATTAGTGAGTATAAAATTGAACATCAACCATGATTTTATCAGAAATATTTGTTTTAGATACCATTCAAGGCTTCTGAAAGGTTTATTTAATTTATACAACAATAATAATAATATTTTAATTTTTATGTAATTATTCACCAAAATCATACCAAAGTCCTAAAATAATAAGCTTTTATAAACATTTATATTTAAATATATCGGTGTAATATTAATGAACAGGGATGTTATAACCTTAATGTAACCTTATCCAATGTACCAGAAGGATATGTGCTCTCCATACAAGATATGTATACAAACGTTGAAACTCAAGTAAGATGCACATCAGGGACATCACCAAAATTTCCAATTAAAGTGGGGGTACACCAAGGATCTGTCCTCAGCCCACTGCTATTCATAATGGTCATGAATTATCTAACAAGTCAAGAAATGAACAGTATTCTCAAGACTATGCTTTTTGCAGATGATGTAGTACTGATAGCAGATAATCATTGTGACTTACAGAATAGCCTGGAAAGGTGGAGAAAGATCCTGGAGGATAATGGCCTAAAAATTAGCAGGAAAAAGACTGAATATTTGTATTTACCATTTGAAGACACAAATGCTATAACTCCTTCGATGCAACTGGATGGAGTAACATTAGCCAACTGTGATTCATTTAAGTATCTGGGCTCACTAATCCACAGAGACGGAGGATGTGCAGCGGATGTCATCCATAGAATAGGTGTGGGATGGATTAAATTTAGATCCGTAACAGGAATATTGTGTGACTCCAAAATGCCTATATAACTGAAAGGAAAGATATACAAGACTATTGTAAGACCCGCAATAATGTATGGCTCCGAGTGCTGGACTATGTACAACTCCTACACTAGGCAACTTGAAACAGCAGAAATGCGAATGCTTAGATGGTTGGCAGGAGTATCACTAAAAGATAAGATCAAAAGTTCACGCATTCGTGGTAGCCTGGGTGTCACAGACATAAATAGTAAGCTGGAAGAACGACAGTTTAGATGGTATGGACACATAAGACGGAGACCATCAGACCACACAGTGAGGCAGGCAATGTCTATGGAGCTTCATCGACAGTCATCCAGAGGAAGACCAAAGAACTCCTGGATGACTCAATGTTCTAAAATTCTTCAGAGAAACGGCCTGGATGAAGGCGATACCCAGAACAGAAGATATTACAACCTGAGAACGAGAAGAGCCGACCCCAACAGCCTACCTAGGCAATGAGTTGGGACAGCGCAAGGAAGAAGAAGGGATGTTATAACCTTGTTCTGACTTTAAATTGAGTTTTTACTTGGATTTTTTTATTTACGCTGGGTGCTTACAGATACTCTCACTTATGTCACAATGATAGAGTTATACCTATGTTGAAGGAGATTAACCTATATTTTTCCCTAATGCGTTTACTCGTGGGAGATCCCACGCATTTTTTATGCTTCGAAAGCGAGAACTTCTTCCTTTCAGAATGCACCATTAAACAGAGAAATTCAACTGCTAAACGATTCTGCATTGATCATCGACATCTTCAATGTTACCTATAGAGCGTTCAGAAACTATCTTTTGACGTACGTCACAACATAATGAAACTGCCTCCATGGACTTTTTTTTCTTCATTTAAATTTTGTAATATTCCCTATAATAATTTGGTGTATAACTGTTTTATGGAACGAATATACTCGGTACCGGAAAACAGAGCGTTATTTCGGGATCGCTTAATTAGATTCAACGATTTTATTTTTTTCAAGTTTATTATTTTAACGACATACCGTAACGTTAACCGTACATATTTGTACGGTTAATTTAACATGTTTATAGTAATATATATTACGTAGTTTTATTTCTTTATTCTTATGGGTCGCATAGAAAGTTTTAAAGGATAAAGCTTATCCGTGAAATAAACGTAGGTACCAGGAGCGCATTCCTAGAGAGAAGACGAGAAAAACAATATCTTCCTTTTGATACGAGGATTTATTTCTCCTAGACCCCGTAACTCTCGCTGAAGAATGGGTTTTTAGTTGCCGCTAAGATAAGGAGGAGTATTTACTTTTCTACATGAACTAGTAGAGTAATCAAACTGTTTGTCAGAAAAGAATTTCCTTGAGCTTAAGAATTCCTTATATCCTCTCATAAATTTTTAACGAGCACCATGAAATAAAACACCTAAAAAATGTGAAGCAAGGTTTAAAAATAATGTACGAATTTCTTGTGCACATACTTGCATCTGGGAATACTAGTGTATGTATACTTGTAGGTACATATATGCGTTATCATTATATAATAATGTACCCTGTATCCAATCCAATCATCTCATCCACGGAGCGTAACGGAATCTCTTAAACAGTTCTAGGGGAATATGGTAGCTGGTGGTATAGGGTGATATAAGTTAGCTTGTAAATATTATAAAGTTTCTGTTTAAATGAAATGGAGGAGTTCGATAAAGCATTCGAAACAGTAGGTGAATAATTTGTATTAATGATATCGTTTTATTTATTATGAAATTTGTGTACCTTTCTTTCGTTTAACGTCACTCTATTTTGAACTAAAAGGATACACCAAAGCAAATGACCCAGTGAAACTTATTATTAATTTGTAATCTTGCAATAATGATCTAAAAAAGTGAATCTTAGATCAGTAAAAGCTATTTTTCTTCTGATATTCAATACTTTAGCCAAAATCCCCCCTAACCTTATTGTTGAAATAAAACTTTGGTGATTGATTTTTTATTTAAAATAAAGAGTGGTGGAAAAGTACTTACAGTATCGCCTCAGTCAAATGACACCATTCAAAATCAAAACGTTGATTAATAAGGCTTCACCCACGTTTATTGACTATATCTAAATATTCAGGCAATTCCCTTCGTCTGAATTATGTAATTTTTTTTTACTCTCTTCGGCCATATGACATACCCCATTTGGGGCCTCTAATGCGGAATTCACATTAAGAATCTTTCAAATTCTTTCCACAAAACAATTACACTACATTCTTCATAACGTCTTACCGTATTAGCACGAATTTTTTAAGATATTTTTTTTTCATTCCGTACGTGATCTCTCATTTTTCTTACGTCGCATTCTGATCCCACGATGTGACAATATTCGCAAGTCTCTCTCATCACCCGATACGTGTGTATATTTTTTGCAACATTTCAACACCGAACCCCACTTTTCTTCCGCCGCCCTAAACATAAAGCAGAGAGGATTCGCCTGTTCCTCCAAAGGATCCTCTCCGCTGTCCTTGTTCCTCCCACCGTCTTGTTAGCACACTCTCCGACCGAATTCCCTCATCGATAATCAATATATCCACAGAAAATGGGTTACCCTAGAAAGTGGAACGAAATAACAAAATATCTTATCTCTATGGTGTTCTGATTGTATGTACCTACCTTCCTACGTATTTACGTTAGGTACCTTCTATTCGTGACTATTTATCTATGGTTTCGTACGTGGTAATTTTTCTTTCGTTTTTGTACTAATAACATTAATCATTAGTATGAGTTACTCCGGTTTCGAAATATTTTTTAATACTTCGCAAGATTTCCAAGTTCTTCCAAACGTCTTGAGCCAATGAGACTATGGCATCCCCAAATGGGGTATGTTGTGAAGCTGAAGATAGAGGAGAGGTAAAGAGATGGGGAAGAGGAAGTTTGGAAGTTCTTGGCAATCCACATCTGGCCACCAAGCATGGCCAAAGCCATTTCAAGCTATTTTTCGGTCGTTTCAATTCTGATCGCTTCATCAGCGCGATACTAAAAATATCTACCAAATCTAATGAAATGGAATACAATTGACATAATAAATGATAAGTTTTAAGATTTTCACGGCCAAAAGCATTTTCGTTATTTGTTTTTGGGGTGTTATGCCGTGTTGCGCTACCTCCTTCTTTAGCCAACGTTTCGGACATCGTTGCAGTGTCCATCATCAGGGCAGATCTGGCAGATCCGGTAGATGTGTACCGGATCTGCCGCACCATACGCATCTACCGGATCTGCCCTGATGATGGACACTGCAACGATGTCCGAAACGTTGGCTAAAGAAGGAGGTAGCGCAACACGGCGTAACACCCCAAAAACAAATAACGAAAAAAAAGACATAATAAATATTTACAAGCTACACAGCTCATGATTTCCATGATCTTGATAATGAATACAATTTTAGACACACAAACTTGTGCCAAATTCTTGTCACCAGAGCTCACGATGAACAAGTTATGATATTTAATTATATACACACTAAGAGCCCTCTGCTCTTAGGCAATGCAAAATTTCGTAAGTGCAATTTCGTTTTCTAGAGAAAACTACATGTTATTTCAGATATATTATTTCCAAGCAGAGTCTAAACATTTTTCTAACAGGTTGATTGATTTTTCCAATCTTTCTGAAAGCCCAACTTATTTTTTTTCTACTTCAATTCCCACATTTTATTATTTTAACTAGCGTTCAGCAAATGAAGAACTCAAAATATCTTGTATAATGAATTAAGTTGGTTTTATTAATCAACTAATTTTGTTAATTGCAACCAAAGTTAGTAATTCCCTAGCTAAGTAATCATTAAGGATAAGGATTTTTTTCACGGTGGAATAGTAGATGTCATTAGAGTAATAGTTACATTAAGCGGATTGTAAATGCTTCATTCTGCGTTTAGTTATGTGAAATTAAATTTTCAATGTGTTCAAATGGGATCTACAAAGGTTGCAAATCAGAATACTGAAACAGATAACCTCCAAAGAGAAGCCTACTAAAAATTACAGGACACATGTATTTTCTGGTTTGAAAAATCATTTTCTTTAAAAAATCATCACACATTTTTTATTTTTTTTTAAATATTTGGTTTTAGTATCACCAAAATTAGTTTCGTAACATCAACAGCAGATCATTTATGTTTTGGGAGACAAAAACATGTACATGAAATGGACTTTTTGGTTTATTGTTATTTTTTTATTTTGATACATTATTAATTAACATTTTAAAGTATGATTGAATAATGTTACCTATTTAAGGTAAACCACCCATAATAACTGAGGTAAAAAAGAGGTTCCTAGTTCAGGTTATTTAAAAAATGAAGGCATATTTCCTAACTTTCGATTGTAACATATTATGAAGAATTATTATTAATATTAACCTACTGTTAAAACATGTAATGTTTTGAACTTTGATTTGAAAAAAAAAATGAACTTGAATGCAATATTTTCTACCTCCCCTGACGTACATAGTTGTATTTTATAGTATTACGTTGATTAAATTAAGTATTATATCGATCAAATGTGTTATGTATTAAAAAAATCATAATAATAAAAATAAATCGTATTAAGCATGTCCAACAATTATGAAACTTAACCGAGCTTTGAAATTCCGTCAGAAATTAGGCAAGTTGGTTATTTTGGTGTATTTATTAAATAAAAAATAAAATAAAATAACTATTTTATTCCCGGCCAAAGACTACTAGTAAGTAGTAAAACGATACATTGTGCAATCAACACTAAGCTTAACCGATGTTACGTAACCCCGTAAACCTAAATTTGCCTCCAGAACACGCTTTACAAACATTTCGTTTACGTAAGCTTTTTCTAGGAGGCGTATAAATTCTACTATGCGATCCTCGAATAATATTCCTCTCCCAATTCACACTTATCCAAAGAACATCTTACAAAATAGAATATATTTCTCTCACGGCTCCAAAATGCCACAATTATTATGAAGCCTTATTGATTGGGTCCTAGACCCTCGTACAGAAAGGGGCCATTTATTATTTTTCAATCTGGCTTATCTAACATACGCAAACACAACACGAATATCCCAAAGCCATTAGGATAAATGGGCCCCTTCATCAGTTATCCTGACAGGTTTAAAAGGGATTTCCCTTATCACAAATAGGCTTTATCAATCCACATGATGATGAATAAAAGGTATTTATCTGAATTACGTAGGTGACGAATTCAATAACTTTGTATCTATTATCTTCCTTGGTTTGTTTGGCCGGGGATAAGACGAATGGTTTCGTTTAAGATAAAGTAGGAATCTCGACTATAATAGAATTTGTCAAAGTAGTTTTATAAAATATGAACAGATTTTATAATTTCAGTGGTTTTTTATGGCAATTTAAAAGACGAAAATGCTTGCTTTAACCTTTCAAAGGCCAGGAACGCGCCCGCGCGCGAGATTGGAATTTCAAAAAAGAATATTAATTCAAATAATTTGGATGCGATTTTAAATTTTATTCCATTAATTTATAACATAAAATAAAGCTTAAAATAGCTTCCTCCATTCTTGTTATTAAGGTAATTTAAAAAAGGTAAGGTAAAAAACCCTGGCCCTTGACAGGTTAAATATCAGATAAAAACAGGAGTTCGTTTTAGATTATATTCAATATTTCGCCCTATCGCCTACATTTTAAAAAATACACTAACCTCTGGATAAAAAAACCACTAGGTACATCATATTTAAATTTGTTGTTCCCAATAAAATCGTAGAAGGGTTGAAATGACAATGTGAGCTGGAAAAATAAGTGATCACCTACACAATGTAAATTTGCAACAGAACGGTCTCTTATATCTCAGAGTATTTAAGGCATATTTTGAGAAATAAAACAAATCTTACTAGAGCTCGGCTAACTGAAGTATGCGCTTGGTCCTTCGTGTACATCTGATATTTATTTATTAAGTATTTTTGTATGGCATATATTACATACACTGCACAACTTTGCCGAAAGTATTTGAAATGTTGTAAATCCAGATAGGTAAAAATTGGTGATTTTTTTGGCAGACCACACCTCTTACCAATTGAGTTTCTGCTCGTTGACCATCAAGCGCATTCTCTTATTTGCCAGACTCTACCTGACTTAGCAACCTTCTTTTTTTCAATGGTTCTTTCCACATGACGCCCGCACAACACACTGAAAAGCTCGCAACCAGCTAAGGGGTAAAATAAAATGTGCCATCAATGTTCAAGAATTTATTAATTTAATGCAGGCGTCAGTTGGTCAGAACCAACGAATTACAAATTTGGAATATACAAAATAGAATCTAGAAAATCAGGCCTAAATTTGGCAGGCAAATTACATGACTCCATAGTTAAACCTCAAAGATTTTGAACGGTTTTATTTTTAGTTTATTTTTTTGAGAGACCAACAGTTTGCAATAATAACAGAGCAATAATAGTATCCGAATCACAATAATTGCACCATTTACATTTAGGGTATTATTATATATTATAATATAATCATATTGTGTTACACCCTCACTTTACACTCACTTAGATAACTGAAGTAAAATGATACAAAATTAGCTAATAATATTAAATTCCGGTCTAACATTTTTATTTCAAAATTAATAAATATACAAAAAATAATTACAAATTTTCATGAGCTTTCATCAGCTGACTAACGATGCAGTAAAATGTGTGCACCCGCATCAGCTGTGACAAATATAAACGATTGCAGTTCATACAGACAATTAAACCACATATAAATAAACGATGATTAACAATTTTAGCCGCAAAAAAGTTAGCTTCATAATGAATATCCGCAAATCATCCACACGCGGCCGGTGTCCCACTTCCTCGGCGAATGGCCTCAGCATCAAAATGGACTTCATTACGGAAAATATTTACGGCGCTTTACGTGGCACAAAGCGGGCATTAAATGCGAAACATGCATTTTATTTCTGAATGGCACCCAAAAATTGCAACCGAGTCAAATATATATCGTTGCAGTTTTGGAGCCGGGTGGCGCTGAGGGGTAATTTTGGTATGCAGCGTAGGGGTGTCCAGGGGTGTCCAGGGGTGTCCAGGGGTGTCCAGCGGCGGCTTTCGAGCACTTTTCAAACTTTGGCGCTTTTTCCACTGCATGTTGTTATAACTGTGGGCCATGTTTCAAGCGTTGTGAAATGAAAACCGGTTTACCTAGCGCAATGGCCTACACTCTACACATATGATTTGTATGAATGCTTTTGAAAAATAAATAAAAAAATATATTTCCACAAACTTTTTGAAGTCAAACTTCTTTAGCGCCGTTAGTGACTTGAAATTCGGGTGAAACAGAAATGCGTCACAACTACACAGGTACTCGGTTCTAATATAATGCTGTAAATTTGAACCTCGGCGCGTGCCTTCCATAGCGTAGTTGGCAAGGTGCTTGACAAGTCTTAGCGGCCAGAGAGACAGACGTCAAGCAAACGGGGGTTCGAATCCTACGAAATCAAAAAAAAAATATTTTTGTGAAAAAAATATCCAGTTTTCAAACCGCTTTAAAAAACAAGCAAAAGAAAAGAAAGCGACATCTAGCGACTATCTAGTTTCACGTCCACCGCGTGTGAATTATGCACTCCGATTTTTTTAATGGCAACATTTTAATTGAAAATTAATAAAATACTTTTTTAACTATTTTTATTGTTTAAGAAACCAACATCTTTCGTAAGCAACGCTTTCTTCGTCAGAATTTACTTAAAAGTGAACTCTGAACTGTAAACCCTGTTGAACTTTATTTATTTACAATGGAAGATGCTCCGAGGAATTAGCGTGTCACATGAGAACGGGTGGCTTCTTCGACTCGTTCTTGTATTCAACAGCTCGGCTGTGGAATGATTTGCCGGCCTCTGTGTTTCCTCCTTCCTACAACATGGGTCTCTTCAAAACCAATGTTCATTCCTTCTTCTCCTCAAAAAGACCCTCCACACAGCATCCCAGATGACATACTCCTGTGTGGAGTTAATGTAAAAAAGTAGGCATTGCTTACGAAAGTTATTAATTTCGTAAATGCATAATATAATGTTTAAGTTTTCAATGATTCTATTTATTCTTATGTTAAAAAAGTGAAGGCTACTGCCATCTAGCGGCGTATTTTTGTAGCTTATTGTTGTTGGTTGGCCGCATTTTACAGATTAGCGACATAAGGCGAAACTAAAATCAGATGTTAAACGATAAAGTAGATTTCTGTTTTTATATCTTACAATGGCTGACACAAGTGTGTTTTTGTTGATAGTATTAGAAAATGTTGGTTATAAATAGCCTGAGTTTCTAGTTAAAAACTTTCTTAATTCGTGGATCTCCTGTAAACAGCTAGCATTGTCTAGCAAGTGGTCAAAGTGACCAAATTCAGTGTTTTGTCGGGTCGGAACAAATTATTGTAACAATGTGCATGTGAATAAAACCAAAGGAATTCCGCCTTGAATCCGTGTTTTTTACTTGAAGTCCTTCGGCTGATTACCAAATTTAGCCTTACTTAAATGTTACCATTTTAAATAACGTTTCTTCATTATTAAATAATGTTTTTTTTTTATTTACTTAATTCATAATTATACTAAAACACAATAATAGTACCTAGATTGTTCACATTAAAATATTTTCTAATTTATCACTTAATTTGTTAGTCTGTACTTGCAAAAGAGCCCAAAATGTATCACGTCTTTGTACTAATATATTCAAGAAGGTGACTGGGCAACTCAACAAAGCACTTTCCCTTCAGGTTTAATAGGTTACCTTAGGTATGGGCAATTTTTTTTATTCTTCACTTTTAATGACTTCAAAGGTGCGTTGTAGTGTCATTTTGTTGAGTTGTCACGGAACCCGTTAAAAGTTACTCGTGATGGAAGAGGATCAGAAATATAAAATATACTGACACCAAATACACACTGAAACCTAAACCAGGTGGAACAGAAGCGCTATGCCCACTCAACCACTGACCGGTTATATAAACGAAATCCTTAGCACCGGAGATTGCAGTAAGAATACCATTATCTCTACTTGTAACAAAAAAATGAAGATAATAAAACATATAACATAAAAGTACGTTTCTGTTCTGATTGGTGATCTTTCCATAAGACGGCAATACATGACCATATTATCGTTAACCAAAAAAGCAATGTTTTGGATGGTGAACAGAAAAAAGCTATCTGTTCCTAGCGATTTTATTATTAAGGTTTGTTCACTCTCTTTAAAAAATCAGTCTGGCAGAGAATGCTAACGGTGAGAAATAATAGAAAAGAATACATGCCTTCAGCCAAGTAAAACTGTTTCAACATTTATTTGGCAAATAACGTCACCGGATTACAGATTAAACGCGATACAGTTTTGGCATCACTGTTGGCATTGTAGCGGAGGATTTTTTGTAGGCATTCTGCAGGGTTAGCGGAAATAGTTGCAGGAGGAAAGCATGGCACAGCACGTAGGTCAGGGGATGGGAGTCGGGGGAGGGTGCGCATGTGGCAACTATTGCGTATCCGTGTACCAAGCACCGCCCTCTGGCATATTGTTATTAGCAGAACTTTTTCTTGGGTTATGTAAAATGGCAAAGTAGAGTGACATGGATGCTGGAGGCTATCCCTAGCAACTGATGTTCATGGCTCGGAATCCAGGTTTTGACCCGGACAATTGTAAATTATCATGGTAAATTTAATTATTGAACCAACAAATTATACAAAACTACCATCGTCATATTTTATCTACAAGTCGTGAATGTCACACAAATCCCACCTACTCCAGCATCTGGGTTTTCAGATCTGGTCACCAAATACGGCTAAAGCCATTTGAATCAAAGTTTCTATTCTGACTGTTCGACATTTTCCAGGGAAGGGATACTTAGATTTTATCAATAGTCCTACAAACGACATACCAAAACACCTAACAAACACGCGAACTCGGGTGCAGCAATAAAGCGTGCACCCACTTTGACGAATGGCGTGAAATTTACGACGGTTTTTAGTACCTCGTCGCATGTAAGAAGGATCATTAGACTCGTATGCATTTTTGTGCTCTGGAAAGCAGTCTCAATGTTGCATGAAAGAAAAATCTACATTCATTATACCTTAATGACCTCCAGGACGAATATAGTGATTTCTGTGAATCGCCAACTCGTCTGCATATCACGGACTTGATTAAAATTAATTTTGAAACAAGTCTTTTTTTCTTTCACTCTCATCTCAATAAAGCGGTGAATAATTATATTAATTTTTGTCAGCATATTTGAGCAATATCGAAAGGAAATGGGCACAACATAATAAATCAAATTGTGGTAAAATATTGACCTGCATACCGAATGAAACGTTTGAATTATTTAGACGAACATAATATTAAAGAGGAAATCCGACCTTAAACGTCACAAAAGAACGAGAATTCTTATACCGGGAAATATTTTTCACACGCTATAACACGTTTGCGTGTTATTTTCGAGTCATTTGTAAAAATAAATTTCGCTTTAAGTATTCGTTACACTCACCGTATTCCGTGATAATGTGATACCATTATAATAATATTGTATTCAGCTATTGAAAAATAATACATTATTTACAAAACCACGTGGAATGCTCATGTCTTACAATTGTATCGATATTTTTTAATGGGTTTTATTTTCCATAAATGCTTGCCCTCAGTGCACATTAAAAATAATATCATCAGTTTTTCTACTCTCAATGCTTCTAAAAATCCCCTTCTCGTAAATATTCTTCAAAAGCTTTTGACTTTATTTTGTAGGCAGACACTTACGTATACCGTATACCCCATAGTGATATTCATCTAATGATTTTTTTTTTATTTTTCTCTTGTCCCTTTCTAACAAATCACAGATCGGTTTTATCAGTTACCACAGGCGTTAACAGATTTATATTAAGAATTAGTAACTACAGTTATCTACTTCGTTATATGGGAAGGCACCTTTTCTAATCACCGAACACCAGTTTAAAGCCTATAAAATACCGGAAAAAACGTATTATAATGGCGTGCTGATTGAGCAATAAAGTACCACCTCGTGTAATAATATCGACTGCTTCACGTAACATGTGCCTCGGAATATATATGTAAATCATGTTCAAAATATACTGGTAGAATTTGAAATCTCACGTAATGATAAGTTTGCTTGTAAATCCATCGAAAGGCTTGCAATGTGGATTGTTTTGAGAATAAACTAAAATCATGTGAAAAGAGGAATTTTCGACTTGTTAACGATAAATAAAATTCCTCAATATGTTACACCTTTTGAAAATCCCATCCCCAACCATCCATAGCGATGCGGGTGTATTGTTGTTATCGTGTATTGATTTTCGCCGTTATGTGGGTTTAATAATTTAAGTTTGTTTAAGAATTGATACAATGTCCAGATGATTATAATGTATGCTAGAAAATTTCTCCTTTATGACATCCTTCAAAAGATCTCTCTATTACCAATAAGACACCATTTTTTGTCTAATCAGCAAAAGCGGGACAAAGAGGGTGTTGCAGTGGTTTTAGATGCTGTTGTGAACAACGAGGCGATTCAAAAGTAAAAGGACAAAACTATATATATGTTTATTTTTTATTTTTTAACTTTACGAGTAAAACCTCAAATTGTAATATTGTCTTCATTTTTTTTTTATTTTATATATTTTTTTATTTTTTTATTTATTGAGTTAGTTTATACTACATAAATATAAACTAATAAGCACAGTGTAACATTTCATTTGATATATTTAAATATTTTGACAGTAAGCATAACATTTCTTTTTAAATACATTCATTCTTTCTTCATTCTTCATACTTTCAGGCATTTTATCATACATCTTTAGTCCTCTGTACATTAGGCAGTTCTGTGATTTTGATTTCTTCATTTGTGGCAATCGAACTCTGTTTATATTTCTTGTTTCGTAATTATGAATGTCTCTATTAAAAACAATTTCATCCTTAAAGTATTTTGGCATTTGGTTTTTCATAATTTTATGCACAAAACTTAACACATTAAATAGTAGTCTCTTTTTATTGGAATCCAATTTAGCTCCTCTCTCATTTGATTAATCCTTGCGTATTTGCCTTTCCCCAGTATACATCTAATAGCTTTGTTTTGTATAACTTCTAGTTTGTTCAAATTTCCTTCATTGGCCAAATATAACATCGTAGAGCAGTAGTCCAAATTCCAAATGAGGAGCAACGATAGTTTTATAAATAAGCTCCGTAGTGTTTCTATTTAATTTACGTCTTAGTCTTCTAAGAAAATGTACTTTTTTTGATACCTTTTTTAGCGCATATTCAAAGTTTGCTGTGTTAATTAAAGAGGTACTAAATATATGTATGTATTCAGAAATGATTTTACCACGTGGTCGACGGTAAGTAATATTCGAGCATATTTTTAGTGCTTTGTGGGCAAGAAAAATGCATAAAATTTTTTTATTATACATATACATATTTTTTTTGCATGAATAAATAACAGTTTTTTTTAATATTCACATGAAAAAATCCTTGCGATAGATATTAAAATCAAAATAAATACAACGTGGAAGACACTCTCACAAAAAAAGAAAAATAATGCAAACAAATGTTAACGTACCATTAGGTGTCACTTTACTAATCAAGAAATGTCAAACTTTCAAAATCAGAATGCCATAGCTTGGTGTTATTTTTTTCCAAAATCAACCATGGACAATTATCATGAAATAAATTTTCCAATTTTTTTATATATCTACACAACATGACAAATTGTAAATTCTGCTTTCAGCAATTTATTATCCAGGCCGCATCAGAAACAGCACAAAATGCTAAATCCAAAATCAATTGCGTCATTACAATGCATTTTGGAGAGAAGTTTTCAAGTCTGCTGCATAAGGCGCCGCTTTCGAAAATAATTATGTATAATTTTGGGTTATAAATCCGAAATGGCTTCACGCGACCAGGCCTTTGTATTTGGCTAATGAAGCCATTAACCTCACGCTACGCCACTGGACGGATGTGCGATACAGTGGCGGCCAAAGGTGACGAGTTATTAACTGCACTTCGAAAATTCCAGGAGGTAGTCGTAAATTATTTTTGAATGCAACTATAACTTCATTTTAATGCGGTCAGTTAAGGTTGGGTAAGACTTATGACTTAATACGACTTATGACCAAACCCGGCCTACAAATCTTCTAACAAAGTATAATCAGTCTTTTAAGTGTAATGAGTTTTATGGAGTACTTTTAGTATGTTAAGTATATTTAGAAAATTAGAATTGTCCAATTATGTAAATGAGTTTTTGAAACTTCCCTATCTTTTTAAGACAGTATTGCAAAAAATGTTGGGTATAAAGCCGTTCTCTTCCTTTTCTGGTGCCTCTCTGCCAGCCCAGAACAACTCTGCGATGATGCACTCTTAGAAATTAACAGTCACGAAGATTATGAAGCCATGAAGGGCGGAATCCCTCTTCTACTTTTCCATTAATGTAATTCATAATATATGCATACAAACTGATGTTGGTGTGCCAGTATATATGTAATACTCAAGTAAAGTAAAATTATTTAGGTGCTCATTTTTTATAGATGGCAGAGCAAAAATTCAAGATGAATTAAAACTCTAATAAATTGTCTACAAAAAATGGAAAAAGCATTCGAACTTCTCCGCTGAATTTCGTAATTTATGCAAATATACTAACTAGCTTATGACGAGTCTTTGGCAAAGATTTGATCAATAATATCCTCGAACTAGAACTGGAACCGTTCTGAATCTAAATGATAGTCAAACATTGCCAAAGTTCCATCACGCCAAGTTTCTGTCGATCTGTTTAGGTACCACTTCTCAAGGGAACCAACTCACGTGCTATAGTGAAATTTGTCACGTTATAGATATCTACTACTTGTGTGATACTCCACCCAGCTTTATCCAGATACCTAAACTAGAAAAACACAAACCAAGCAAAATAGATGGTTGTTAATTTTAAATTATTTCCAACCCTCATATTCCTATAACTACTGGAACGCTTTTTGCCACAATATGGCACTATTTAAAATACCTCGGATTGCTTTGCTTCCAATTCTGGCAAATTTTTCCTTATTTCTAAATAATTAAGTAGAAGTTTACGATTTTAATATATTTTTTTATAAATTCTACGAATATGTGATAACCGACAAAAGATAGGTGAATACATTGTCCATATAGAACTATAATCAGTTTATATGTCTCCATATTGAAATTCGAAGGTATGATTTTTTTAATGTGCGGAAAAAAATTCAAACGGTTACCACAAAAATCGCGAGCAATCGGAGAAAAAATCTTAAATTGCGCTGTCGCTCCAGTGGTTCAAGAAATAACTTTGATATTGGCGAAGAGTTATGTACATGAAAACGCGGAGCAAGTTTTACAAATTTTCTGCGTAAGTTTTAGAGTAGAAAAGAAGTTGTTTGCTTTTAAACCGTAATTCAATTAGTGATACCTTAAGTAGGTACCTAGTTTAGTGCATTAGGTTTACATTGAAGTCAAACGTACTGTAATCAGAACAACTAATTTTATTTTACATATTTCGTGGGAACGCCAAATCCGTATTGGTTTATTGAGACCATCTTCACGTTAGTTATAATGTTACGAGTATTTAGACAATAATTTGCTTTTTAAATAATAGTAAAAAAAGTGCGATTTCTTCTTCCACCAGGGCTGTGGTCGCTAACTGCGGCTCACGAGCCACATGCTGCTCTTTGGCTACTTTAGTGCGGTTCTTCGCCAAATGACGCGTTTAAAATACATTTTATTTTACTATTTAATAATTATGTTTCGAAAATAACTGTTAGTAGGTGGGTATAAAATAAGTCAAAACATTCTTCTGAGAACGGTGCTGTTTTCTTCGGCCAGGAGGCACCGTTTGATGTTTAGCCTTTACCCTCGAAGTTTTCCATAAATCCTTATCTATTTAAATTTAAATAGTATCTACGTTTTTTTTATTAAAAATCAACACAAGACGCCCTGTGATGGTTTGATTATGATCTCCCCCAGGACATGTCATCTTTGGAGATGCTGTGTGGAGGGTCTTTTTGAGGGGAGGAAGGAGTGAACGCGGGTCTTGAAGATAGTGTTGTACTCGAGAATGCCAGTCTGTTGTACTCAAGAACGAGTTGTAAAAACGACCCATTGTAAACGTGTACATATGTTGGGCGCGTGTGGTTAGTGTTCCTCACTTAATTATTTATTGTGTATCGTTTATTTATTGTTTAGGCAGTGTTTTGATAAACTGTCGTTATTTTTAAAATTATCAATTTTTTTTTTAATTTTAATTATTTTTAAATATTTAAAAGTATTTGTAATAAAAATCGGCAGTTAGTTAAAAATATTTGTAGGCGTTGGGTAGGAATGCTATCCTTGTTCTACCGGTATTGCAATGGAAGATGCTCCGAGGAATTAGCGTCATTGATTACTTCGGCACCGGTGCATAGTCGGAAAACACGCCAAACGCGTGCCCAACATTTGAAACAATTACAACATTTGCCCAACAACGGTTAACATTTGTCACATGAGAACAGGTCGCTTCTTCGACACATCGCGAATTCAACAGCTCGGCTGTGGAATTATTTGCCGGCCTCTGTGTTTCCTCCTTCCTACAACATGGGATTTTGGGATTTCATTCTTCAAGACCAATGTTCTTTCCTTCCTCTCCTTAAAAAGACCCTCCACACAGCATCCCAGATGACATAGGCCCTGAAGGAAATTATTTTCCTCAAGGCCTCCTGTGTGGAGTTAATGAAAAAAAAAAGTTTTTTTTTTCAGTCTACCTTGTTTCATTCGACTGCGACTTCTAAAACTACGGTTCTTGTACAGAAAATTAGCTCTCAAATGAAATCTAAATCGGTATGCCACAGAGGAGGCGTCTACTAATATCTACATGAATTCCAAAAACTGAAAAAATCGAACTAATATCTATGAGAATCAAAGTGTTGACGAATATCTACAGCTCAAACCGTTGATGAATATCTATGAGAACCAAAGTGTTGACGAATATCTACAGCTCAAACCGTTGATGAATATCTATGAGAACCAAAGTGTTGACGAATATCTACAGCACCGGCAGAGGTTGGATTTGCAATTATGTATAGCATATTGGAATAACGTAATATTGCGTATGCAGTTTAAAAAACTTAATTTATGTAAGTATGTATGTAAAAATCCCTAATATCGGACTATTGGACACATTTAGCTGATTAGTCCAACCTACGCTCTGTAGATATTCGTCCGACCTTAGCTCTGTAGATATTAGTCAACACTCTGAAGTTCGTAGATATTAGTTCAACATATGAGCTGTAGATATTCGTCCGACATACAGGCTGTAGATATTAGTATCTGGAGTCTGCCATAGATATTTGACTCTTTTGACGCATGAGTTTGCCGACCACTGGACCAGGGATCAACTAACTATAGTAAAATGACATACCACAATACGTCTTGTTACGAGATATTATCTTTACCAACGAACGAGATTGTTTTAGTTCATATTACCTTGACTATTTGGGTGTGTTGGTTAGGTAAGGTACTGACTGTACGTAAAATAAATAAACCTTGTAAAATCAATATCTGGCATTCCTCTGTAAGCTCACAACAATAACGCTGTTATCTTAAGCATGTATTTTTATTGTTCAACAATCACGTAAAACGTTAACCAAGAGACAGGTAACGTTAAAGGTTCATGGAAGTTATCCAAGTTCTAGTGTAATAACGCAATAACCTGAAGGCAACAAACTGTGTTACAATTTTTGGTCTACACGCGCCACATCGGTCGGAGCAATTTCAAAGTTTCCAGACCGCTGGGTAATAAGGACTAGAAACTGTAGTTACTACCGAACCTGGAACACCTGTTCCGTTGTATATTACCCGGGACAAATAATACGTTACACGTTACGTTAGTCGTAACGGTGAGACATCACTGCTGCTTTTACGGGAAAAGTAAATGCAAGGCATGACGCACGACCCCGTGGCGGAGAAATCGAATTAAAACACGTGTCCCGCGTCTGCTTTTCAAGGAACTTTTGCAACGGAATTAAACAATTTGACAATGTTTCAGATGTTAGGTGAGAGTAATGAGATCAGTTCTACGGCAAGCAGGTTAGTGAATGTTTCATTATGAATAAATACATCCGAATTGCCGTAAAGCATAATTCTAAACACTTATATTGCACCATGGAAAATTGACTTTACTTGTATGTACGAGTATATTCGATAACCAACACCCCCTTGTTATAGGCCACCTTAGGTTTTCTGACTTGGCAGGGGCGCACGGGTTCATCGGAAAATTCGTCATTAAAATGCCGTCATGTTTAAAAGGGAAATTCTCTTTATTCATACAAACTGAAGCCACCCAATTGTGATCATTTTTGCTTTTTAAATCTCTGAATTAGTCATCAAATTTCACAATAATGATCTTTGAAGGATAACCTTCGGTGATTGCCAAATCCTTTTATCGTGATCTTCTTCTTCGTCTTCTTCAAATATATTCCTGCTTTCAAACGGGTTCTTCTCTTCTTCCTCATCAGCAAAAGGATTTTTGGCTTGATTGGCTGGATGAAACTATATCGATAATCTTCTTTGTGATAGTTTACTAGAGGAGTGCTACTCTTGGAATCAATGTCCAGATAATCGTTGTAGGTGTTCACGGGCCACGTGCCGAGAAGGGTCTGTTTGGCGGCAACAAGCTCGGTATGGTTGAAGCGCGTCAGGTTGGCCTCCAAGCTGGATGCGATGCTTCTTCCCACAAGCTGCGTGGCAGGCCAGATCGGAAGAGACTTGTTGAGGTAGAGCTTTTGACCTGTCCACTGCATCGCGGTCGGAAGGATGGAATTCATACGCCCGTCACTCCTGGACACACTAACCCCCCAGATTTCTAACCAAACCTCATGTCTTTTTCCTTCCCAAAATTCCTCTCCTTACTTTCCTACAAAGACCCGGCACATAGCAATCTCAAAAATGGCATAGGCCCTGAAAGGAATTATTTTTCTCAGGGTCACCTGCATGAAGTTAATGTACAAAAATTATTTGAACGTTATCTATAACGTTTAAGGGATTTTTTCATTTCTAAATGCTGAAAAACTTTTATAAGAATTTTAGCGGGCCAGCGTGGTCTAGCGGTAAGGCTCTTGACTCGCAATCCGAAGGTCGCGGGATCGAATCCCGGCGTGGCTGGGCGTCAAGGATGCATTTGACATTGCGTGTTTTAGAGAATTTATTAAATTTTACACATGATGCATTAAACTTTTTGTGGAAATTAGAAATAAGTTAATACACACGTGGTCAATTCTTTGAAACTTTTCGAATCATTGACTAGCTCAACCGCTAGTAAAAAAATGTTTCTTTTTAACCGGGCTTATCCTGCGACATGTATTAAAATGAGATTTATTAGTACGAAGTCCGTAGTCTATTAGCCTACACCACACACGTGAATACCTGCCAATGAGACGAACACTTATTTCAACCACTTTTGTGAACTCCAACGAGAGAAAATGTAGGTTTTTCTTTAACAATCTACCCCTTTCCGTCCCATCAAACCTAACCCCATATTTGAAACAAAGCGAACATTATTTCAATCGCGAAACCTAAATATACGGTTCCATACAACCGTTACGTTAGTAACTCAGCGAAAACTCAATTCAATTGCAATCGCGATATTTCTGTGGAAATATTTCATTAACTCGCGGTAATGGTTCGTGATGGAAATACTCGCGAGTTCCACAAAAGTTGGGGTAACACGTGTTACTCCCTAATCTTGACCGGTGCCTTCCAATTGTTGTGGGACTTAATGGAATAGTTGTGTTTCACTAAATATGGCGTTAATTACAGGCCGAGTGTTATGATTTATTGCCGTGAGATTGTGTGGAACATGAGAACATTACGAACGCAATCATTCCGTGGAAATCTGCAAAAAAACTTAAGTAGAATTTAATGTTAATTTTTCTTTATGATTAGTATTACCATAAATGTATTAGAATCTGATCAATATTGTTATGTTTATTTTGTAATAGGTGCTTACACAAGTGGTTTTTTTTTAAAGGAATGTTCATACACCTCAGTTATTTTCGCATTTTTCACAACGAGATCGATGTGTATAGCGTGCAATCTTTGCATTGGTTTGTTTTCTACGGTAATATAATGTATACTTTATTTTTTTAATCAATCGGAATTATTTCTTCAAATACTTTCTTTGTTATGTTAACCTCTCCGCGAGTGAGTTTCTTCTTCTTCGATGGCGCTATAGCCCGTATCGAGCTTTGGCCTCCTGCAACAGTCGTCTCCAACTCCTCCTGTCCTCAGCGGCTGACTTCCAATTTGGAACCTGGAGAAGCCGCGAGTGAGTTTATAATTAGTTAATCCGCGAAAATACGCAAACATAAAAAAAAAATGTCCAGACAAAGAAACTGCTTGCTTCCTCTGATGACTGCTAAATGACGCAAAAAGAATTTTTAAACTAAGACTGTGAATTTTCGTTATTTATTTTTGGGGTGTTATGCCGTGTTGCGCTACCTTCTCCTTTAGTCGACGTTTCACATCTGCCGCTTCCCTGATGATGGACACTGTAACGCTGTCCGAAACGTTGGCTCAAAGAGAAGGTAGCGCAACACGGCATAACACCCCAAAAATAAATAACAAAAATAGTTTTGGCCGTGAAAATCTAAAATCACGTCTTGTATACAGGGTGTAACAGGACGTACCCGAGGGATTTTAACCATCGATTCCTGACATTATTTGAAGAAAAAAATGTTTATGAAATTTTGGTCTCCGGTGATATTTTTGATGTTTTTTTTTATTTATTTTTTCTACAAAAGCATTAAAAACGGTAGGTGTTGGACAGTTGGAGGCGGGGTGAGGGGTTGGTGGGTTACTCGACTGAGTGACCAATGGCAACAAGCGGAAGAATTTTTTTTTGTTTGAATTTGAAGAAATTTAAAAAAAAAAAAAAAAAGTCATAAAAAAAGTCACCGGAGACGAAAATTTCATGTACATTTTTTACTCCAAATATGCTCAGGAATCGCTGGTTAAAATCCCTCGGGTACGTCCTGTTACACCCTGTATATAAAATCACACGAAGTTGGTAATGTAGGTATGTCTTCCAAAAACAAAACACGCGCAGATGTCAATAGAAGCCACTACAAGTCAAATAGTTTCATTAAATACGACAGCATTTGAATAAACGTTTCGCCCATACTCTTCTGGGCATTTTTCACTTCGCCGAACCGTTTTGCACATACTCGTGGAGAAGTTAGTCAATGAAACATCAGAATCAGATGTCTTATTTAAACGTTCCATTTTGTAGACTCAAGTTTGAAATAAATAAAACAATAACTTTATTTTTTAACCCCGATTTATTTAATTTTTATAATACCGACCGGTTTCGCTTTAGTGTAGCATCTTCAGGGTATAAAGTTAAACTGATCAAAAATACACACAGTGTGAGCTTATTTAGATAAAGAAAGAGACAAAACATTATACAAAGGAACAATAAAGAGACGATGAGATATTTAATGAATTACCATATTCTATATCCAGGGACAAATTGTCATTTGAATAGGTGATTAAGGGATAAAGTGATTAAGGGTTTTTACTAGTTTATGGGGAATATTCCTAATATCGGGCTGTTGGACACATTTAGCTGATTATTAAGGATTTGAGTTTTTGTTTTAAGGCGATCCAATAGTTCAGGAAAAAATCGAAATCGGAATTCACGCCCTTTGTAGGAGGAGTTTATAAATACTTGAGAAAAAGCTTTTGGAAAGGTTGGAAAAGGTATTTGAGAATTTTTTTTTACAGGTTGATTTCGTAAAGGCCTGTAAAAAGTATAAATTCCTGTTTTACACATTGTTTATTGTAAGAAAACTGAAATTTAAAATTGATTTCACGAAACTAAGCGACGCGGAGTAACACGACTGTCTCCGGCGCCGGTTGGGGCCTCACTGAAACGAAAAAGGTGTTGCCCAGTGCATGGTTCTTGTGCCCAAGCCATAAGGGTCACTTCAAGAATCCAAATTCATAGAGTATTGATTGATGTCAAAAATAACAACGAGAAAATGCGTATTTTATTTTATTTTGTGAAGTTCGGGCGTAAATATCAATTTTTTTTGCGATTATTATAAAAGAAACTAAATTTGCCACATTATACAATAAAACGAAATAAAAGGGGTTTATAAATAGGAGAGTTTGGACTTGAAAGTGTTTTTATAGACCTTATAATTTATTTTTTTAAAGGCTTATTAAAAGACTTATTAAAAAAATGACAGATATTTTTAAGGGCCAAGGTATGTTCTACACACAGTATTTAATTGAAGCATCTATAATACTTCTAAGCTATCAAATTTTCAAAACAAAAATATGTGATTTTGTATGATTTTGCATTATTTAGTATGGCTTCATCTTAACGGCTTCCTTTATTTTAAGTGATTCTAAATTATTGAGTCTGTTACCATGACCATTTCTGTGCAAAATCTTAGCACCGGTGCTTTGACTGAAGTTATGATCTTTATCAATAAAATGATTGGCGAATTTCGAAAATCCATTATTATTTAAGCATCTAAGATGTCAAACCACAAAGAAAGTGACTGCTTTCTATCAAAAGACTCAAGATTCCCTGTGATTATGTTACCATTAAAGTGTAATGACATATTGTTATGTGTCAGCAGTCGCATGGAAGTGATGTTAGACCTGGACCCTCAGGAGAAGGAAGGAGTACCCAGACTCTACTCCAAATTGTAAAGGAAGGCCCGTCAGCATTTCGAGGCGAAGAATCGTTCAACACTGCGGTATTCTCGGGTTTGTTCCATAAATAAACCCTTGGGGGGAATTCGATAGTTGGCCTGCATATAATCACGGCGCGGCGAGTTATTATTTAATCCGATGACTCGGATAATGAGGTACAATAGTCTTTTCACTCGGACATTGCCAATTCACTCGTGGTCACTGGGACCCTCGCGAAACTCACATTTTACGTGAATAAATCTTCGGTTAGATGCACCGCGCACCATGATAAGCGTGGCGGGTTATTATATACACCGATGGCTCGGATAAAGAGGTACATTAATCGTAACACACGTACATCGCCATTAAACTCGTGCTCCCTTTTGGGACCCGCGCGAAAACTCGCATTTTACGCGAATGAATCTTTGATTTTTATATTTAAAAAAACACAACGTGTTTCCGTCCCCCGTATGCAGATGCCCAAAAGCTTGGATTACCATCACATCGTATTAAAACTGAAGATTAATTGACCGTTGTTTTCACGGCGTACCGCACATCACGCCGTGAAAACCAGAGTGCGGATCCGGAAACCAAACCCAAAAAATGCCGCCTACCGACACGTTGAACGAAACTCCCCAGGTTTGCCAACCTAACCAATTAAAATGCATTTAAAAAAAATAGTACCTAACTTACGATAAATACAATCGCTTCATAACAATTATTCCAAGGATGATAATATTTCTAGCCTAGGATCATCATCTTCATGCCAATTTTAGGTTAGATTAGGTTTGGCCTGCTTTTGGAATTTTTATGTCATCTGTGGTATGCTTCAACCTTTCAGCTGATCTATTAGTTCATACATTAACATCATCCAAATCCTATCTACGTCATCTTCCTGTTACTTTTCTACCACAAATGTTTTACTCCATATTCTCTGAAACTAAAATTTACCGCCGGAAAAGACGTTGTCACGTTTTCTGGTGAGCAGTTGCCCTCCAGGTATTTCTTAAGATTTTTCATCTTGATCTCGAAAGCTTGTAGTTTGTTGCATTCCTTTTTGAGAACACTGACTTTCTTTCGTGTAGCAGATTGGTCTAACATGCAGGGCGGTGCATAAATAATTTTAAAAAATGTCTCGTAATGCGGAGGACCTTTTTCGTATCAAACAATCCGCATTCACTTGACCAGAACTTTGTTTGATGTCTTATCTTTTATAACCCGATTGACGTAAACATTTTTTTTTTGCATGAAAAAAAGGGTTATGAATGTCGTTAAAGTTATGTGTTACGTGTTACGTGTTTTGTCAGACATAACTCTTGCTATCGAGTCGGGAAAACTGGCACTCCTTTCAGTCTTGGACATGAGTGCCGCTTTTGACACGATCGACCATGATTTTCTTATTAAACGATTAGAAGAATCCTTTGGTTTAAATGGCGGCGTTAAAAGCTGGCTGACATCGTACTTGGGTAACCGTACACAAGCCGTAAAGGTAGGGAAAAACCAATCAAAATATGCAACCCTTTCATCTGGAGTACCCCTGGGGTCTGTTCTGGGCCCACTTCTTTTCATCCTCTTCACAAATGATGTCGCTAAAATAATCGAATCATTTGGCCTTCTATCTCACTGCTACGCTGATGACCAACAAGTTTACTTTTACTGCTTACCAGAGGAAGTAGACAGTCTAAAAACTCGCATAATTGAGTGTCTAGAAGCAATTACCCGCTGGATGACCTCAAATAGATTAAAACTTAATCCGTCAAAGACTGAGTTTCTTTGGACCGCCACAAGCAGACGTCAGCATAACATTGATAACTCCCCAATAACCATTTCAGGAAGTGACATCACTCCAAAGACTTGTATAAAACTACTGGGTGTCAATCTGGACGCTGACTTTTCCCTTAAAACTCAAGTGAACAGAACCGTAAGCACGGGATTTTTTCAATTGAGGCAAATTAAAGCAGTAAGGAGAAACCTGCCAACTGAGGCGACTAAATTACTAGTCAATTCGTATGTGGTTTCACGCTTAGATTATTGCAATGGAATATATGCAAGTCTTCCAAAATATCAAGTCAACAAATTACAATCCGTTTTCAACGCTGCGGCAAGACTTATCACCGGCGTATCTAAATATTCCCACATCTCAGAGCATCTCAAAAATCTACACTGGCTTAAATGTCCTGAAAGGATCCAGTTTAAGCTCTGCTGGATGGTATTTAAGTCCCTTAACGGAATGGCTCCGGCTTACTTATCGGAATTGTGTATTCCAGAAAATTCCAATTATCGTCAGTCAACCCTGAGGTCAGCAGCGTCATCAGCTATCGGAAGGTTAAAGGAACCAAAGCGCACACCAGATACTAAGTTCGGTGAGCGCGCTTTCGGAGTGTCAGGACCTAAAGCCTGGAATGGACTGCCATATGACTTAAGAATGATCACAGACGCGGCGGAATTTAGAGCTAGACTTAAAACTCACCTTTTCAGACAGTCGTATCCATAAACTCAAAATCTTTCACCTTCACATTCAATGCCCTCGACACCGTAAATAACTAACCTGTAAAAACGTAGAAAAAAAAGAAAAAAAAAAAAAAAAAAAAAAAAATATTATAAAAACATGAACATTCTCCAGCCCTAAAGAGCCCTAAATATCAACAATACTTTTGCCACTAATCTCTAACAGTCCTAAATTCTCCAGTATTTTAAAATAAATACCAACTCTAGATACTTTTGCAACTAATCTATTCATAAATGTAATACTAGGGAAGCAAATAATGTAAAATCATGCAATGTCCAGTGTGTTAACTGTAATGTCCTCCGCGTGCAAAGCCGTATCTTCTCCATAAACTTTCTAATTAAAGTGTGTTTATCGGAAGTGACCAGCCAGGTAAGTATGTTTCTGTATCCATTTATAAATAGTAAAATTAGTTAGAACCTAAGCATTCCTAATAAATTGTACAGCGCCCTTGAGGTGATTTTTCACAAAAACGGCGCTTTATAAATTATCCAATTATTATTATTATTATTATTATGTGTTATTTGCTTTTAGAGTTTATTCTGATAATCATGCAAACGGTAGAGTCGCCATTGCAGACTATTGATTATGCAAGTAGTGCAAAATATACCTCTGGATATTGGTTTTCTATGAATCATTGAATTGTTTTCAAAACAATAAATTAAATTTGGAAATCCTTAAATTGTAATATTTAATTAAATGAAGACAATATAAGCGAAACTCAATCGAACATCTGAAAACAGAAAAATCAGAAAAAGATATTAGCACCTCTGGGACTCGAACCCAGGACATCTCGCTTTCCGGGCAAACGCGCTACCACTGCGCCAAGATGTCGTTATCCAATTCCGTCATTTTTTACTATATCGTACTTCGACTTAGAACCACCCACATTATCTTCGTTTTTTTAACGCGTATTTTATTGGCCGCTATCTTTATTTATTTATTTTATTTATTTGGGAGACAAACAGTTTTCATTAATAACAGAGCATATAGTAATTGAGTCACAATAATTGAACCATTTACAGGTTTCCACATAGGTATTGTATACAAGTGTAGTGATTCCAGATATATTTACTAATGAAAAATTACATTTTAAGAACCGAGTTATTTACGTAGGAATAGGTTGGGGCGAGGATGGGGGGATCAGTTAAGTTTAAGTATAGTAATAAAAATATGCGTGACAAAAAATTGAAAGAGAAAAAAAAAAGAAAAAAAAAGAAGTTCATAGAGTGGTGGTTGTATTAGAGGGTATCTATAGTTATTGTTATTGTAGAGTATTGAGAGATCGTCTGTGTGATTTTAAAGAGTGTGGTGCAGAGTTAAAAATGTCAAATTGTGTATAGCGTGTGTTGAAAGTGTTGGATGCGCGATATATGAAAGAGTTCTGCTTAGAATTAGTGTTGCACCGAGGGAGGCTAAGAATCGTGTCTGATCTGGTTCGTCTATTAGGAACTCGTATCTGTATTCGTTCTAAGAGTTTAGGTATGATTGCAAGATTCAAACCTAAACTAAATGCTATCTGGATAGTGTCTGGATAAATCTTTATCCATTTTATTTAATATGCGACATCTATTAACTTTTCTGCAAGTCTAGATGAATATATACTTTTTTTAAATTTTAACTTTATGAGTAAAACCTCCAGATGCTTTACGTAACGCCTTTATAAATCTTGAAAGCTCTGCCAAAAATATGGGTCTCGTAGTAAACCAGCAAAAGACCAAATACATGGCTGTAGGATGCACCCAACAAATCCCAACTCTCTCATGTGGAAACCAAAATTTCGAAACGGTACCAAGATTCACATACCTAGGCTCCCTGATAACAAACGACAATAATACCACAGAGGAGATCCAGAAGCGCATAGTGAACGCAAATCGCTGTTATTTCCGCCTACAAAACCAATTAAAGTCCAGAAACACGAAGATACTAGTGTACAAAATACTTATCAGACCAGTACTTACGTACGCAGCTGAGACTTGGGTACTAACTAAGATGAATGAGCGAGCACTGGACGTTTTTGAAAGAAAAAAATTGAGGCGCATCTTCGGACCGGTTCTAGAAAATGGATTTTGGCGCAGACGCTATAACAATGAGCTCTATACCTTGTTTAAGGAGCTAAACGTCGCAAAATTTATAAAATTGGGAAGACTTCGGTGGCTGGGTCATGTGGAGAGAATGACCGAGCATCAAGCACCAAAGTCCCTGTTGAACTCAATACCAATAGGGCGAAGGAGCCTGGGAAGGCCAAGACTAAGATGGAGCGACAACGTCCTCAAAGACATATCTATCTTGGAGCTTCCAAACTGGAGAGAGCTGGCACAAAACCGAGATGAGTGGAGGAAGACTCTTGAGGAGGCCACGAGACCCACCAGGGGTTGTAGAGCCAATAGTGATGATGATGATGAGTAAAACCTCAAATAGTAATATTTAATTAAATGAAGACAATGGTAGCGCGTTTGCCCGGAAAGCGAGAGGTCCTGGGTTCGAGTCGCAGAGGTGTCAATGTCTTTTTCTGATTTTTCTGTTTTCAGATTTTCGATCGAGTTTCGCTTATATTGTCTTCATTTAATTAAATTTGGAAGTTCAAAATATTTTTTTTGGATATTGTGTTAAAATTCAATTAATAATATGTGTTCGGTGCACTTACAAATATTATACAAAATATAACATATATAAATATATGTATATTAACCTTTCGAAAATAACACTTAAGTGATTATAAAGCCGACAACAATTAAGTTTTTCCCAATGGCAGAATTATTTCTCTTCTTCCACCTGCTCTTCATTCCAGAAAATCAATAAAATTAAGTTAGAAGAAAGCCAATAACAAAAATTATTTTGACCACCAAATTATACCCACCGCAACGTTATCCGTGTCGAGTTGCGTTGGGGTTTTTTCAAATTAGCCTCAAAGGAATGTTTTTTTTGTCAACTTAGTCAATAATTCAAACCATTAAAACAAATACCCTGGGTTTCATTCCATTTACAAGATGGGAAAATTTATTACCGATTTACAAGTAATGTACGGGGAAACATCAAAGGCAAGCCTCCCTACTTCATAAAATATTGCTGAGACTGACCGGTCGCCATTTTCCGAATAGAGAAACATTCCAAGAAGGTTTATAAATAATGTGTCTTCACCGTTTCTTCTTCCCTGGACTTCCAAGGAACCTCCGGGCCGACCTACGACTTAACTACCTATTAAAACTTCTGTTTTGGTTTTAATAATGAAATAAAAATTAATGCGCCTTAACGTATTCTCTATTTTTCATAAGAACAAGCTAAAGCGTAGTTATATTTTTTAAAGAAAATTTACAGCGTTTGCTTACAAAACGGCGAAATTTATTTGTCTGTTGTTTTCAAATTACATTAATTTATTAATTTAATTACCACTCATCACGATTGATTACCACGGCCATTTGCGATGGAAACTAAAATTCGAGTATCTTGTAAAAGTATTACGATCTCCACTGTTTTGAAAAATGGAGACATCTGCTCTACCTTACCATATACAAAATTTCCTGTCAATTTCCTACGATTTAACTTCTATTTTATGATCACTGGTGTTCCTTTTTAATTGTGGAGATCCATAGTAGTTTCCTAAATCACCTTTTTTTAAATTGATATTTGACGTGGATATATTTTTGATGGGATTTTATTTAATGTTTAGTCATTATTTTGGATTTGAAACCCCAAAGTTGCTTACAAATTGAATTTACATAAGTTCGACCCGAAAACAACTGCTTTAATTTTTATTTTCAAGAACGCTGTACAAATTTCGTGATTTTTAAGATCACCATCTGGTATTCTATAACCTACAGATTTTTATTGTTTACATTTTTTTTCATTGGTTTTGCTTTGCTTGTGTTTTCATTCTTGTTTATTTCGCTCATTTTTAACCATTTAACATTTCAGACTTCAAAATATCTGTAAAAGAGCTCTACAAAATAATGAAACACGACGTAGAATCACGTTGTGAAAACTCGGCTATCTTTGTCCACTTGTATCTTGAATGGGCGACCCGTTTGGCTGAAACGGACTTTAGCGAACTGAAAATTTGATTCCCTACGACCTCCGAAGCATAAAAAGCCCGGTTTAATGACGCACTAACGACACTCGTCATAATAAAATTATTTTGGTTATGAAAACACGTTCGCCGTGTTCCAATCTACGCCATTTGCGACGGCATAAAGAATAAGCACTTAGTTAATTTTTTCAGGTGGAAAAATGCTGAAAATAGAAAATTGTGTTTTTGTAAATAGTGAGAAAATACAACGCTATGTTTTGTCGACGTTTTTCTTTTTTGAAGAAATGTCTCATATTCAATGGTCAGAACTTATACAAACTCAACCTTTGATATACTGGATATTTATAATGTCGGTATCTACATACACAATAATTTTCTACGAAGGAGTCAGTCACCCCTGTAGCTGCACAAATTAGATTAAATGAATGATTACCAATTAATCTATGGTGCCGTCATGATTGGAAAGAGATTAATCCGCTTATTAAGATGGAGGAATCTATCAAACTGACCGCCCGTTTCTGCATGGAGTCAATGGTTTATTCAGGTATTTTGGGGCTCCGAACCAGAGGTGGCTGGGATAAAGTAAAAAAAAACGACCGACCAGTCGACTACTTCGATACGGTGACCTGTTTGCTTACCAAGGGAAGTTATGTAGATCGTCTTCATATTACTGTATTTAAAACTTTCATTATGTACCTACCCGTTTCAATTTTTTTATAGTAACCTCAAAAGAGTCTCAGCTGCTCCCGTCTGGAGCCAGTGAGACTATGGCATCCCCAATCGGGGTATATTATGAGGCTGAAGGTAGTGGGGAGGGGAAGGAGATGGGGAAGGGGAAGGTGGGTAAGTACCTGGCTATTTAGATCTGGTCACCAAACACGGCTAACGCCATTTCAAGCAACGTTTCAATTCTGAATGGTGGTCTTACACCAAGACGTACGAGTACATACTGAGAGCATCCTCCACTCTTGAACGTGCCGCAAATATATTATACATTATTTTAATAGAATTAATTGTGAAGTAATAAAAATTATTCAAAAAAATTTATTTGCCCACGCCAGGATTCAAAACCGCGTCCTTCGGATTGCGAGTCAAGAGCCTTACCGCTAGACCATGCCGGCCGTCATTAGTTACGGAACAACAATGATGGCTACAAATTTGAAGGCTGTTGTATTTTTTTTTCAGAATACGTTCGATTATACATTTTTTCAACAGCTTCGTTTAAAGTATTAAAATTGCGTTTGTGATTTTGGAAAAAAAAACTAAATTTTACGAGACTACAAGACCAAAAGATCGACAACTGTAGAATGAGCCAGGTCCTCCGTAGTCCAGTGGCTAAGACTCTTGACTCACATTCCGGAGGTCGCGGGTTCGAACCCGGCATGCGCAAATAAATTTTATTTGATTAATTTGTGTTATTTCACAATTAATTCATTTTAAAATAATATATAGTATATTTGCGGCATGTTCCAGAGTGGAAGATACTATCAGTATCGCCCTGGTGTAAGACCACCATTCAGAATTGAAACGTTGCTTGAAAATGGCTTTAGCCGTGTTTAGTGACCAGATCTGAATAGCCAGGTACTTCCCAACCTTCCTCTTCCCCACCTCCTTCCCCTCCCCGCTACCTTCAGCCTCACAACATACCCCAATTGGGGATGCCATAGTCTCACTGGCTCCAGACGGGAGCAGTTGAGATTCTTGTGCGGTATTCACTGTAAAAAAAAAAATAAAAAAAAAATGAGGTCTATCAACCATCTCAGAATGAGGTCCATTAATTTAGTGTCTGCCAATTCCTTCTAAATTCTAAAAATAAGAATGTTTGAAAAACAGATGGTTAGTTTTTTTTATGACCAAGGCATAAACCATGCAAGAATTCACGCAATTGGGCGACAGAGGAAATGTTAGGCCCGAATAATATAACAGTACTTAGTGAAAAATATCTACGCGTATTAATAGTACTTACCTACTTTGAAATTATTCGTTCTCGTGGAAGAGGCATTCCAACGAATAGCGATATGCAAATCACTATTTCGCCGATGATATAAATTACTATATCGATTTGTCGAACGTCCAGCACTAGCTGTATCGGTTAATGCCGGTAATATGTATGGACTACTGATGTCTAGCGATACATCGACATGTCCCGATAAAATTTCACGTCCTGTTGGCTGCGCAACATGAATCCGGGAATATTCGAGCGCGCCGAGGCGGAACGCTGCGGAATATTCTGTTTAAAAATGAAAAATTCTAGGAATTGTGTTTTTTTATGGTGACCCAGAGCGAAGGAGAAATTTGAACGATTTAGGGTAATGCAGGAATTAATACGAAATGTTTATATTAAAACTTTATTATTTATAGTTGATACAACGAAGGCAGTTATTACTATTTATTACCCAACAATTTCAGTAAAACGTTTTTTTATTATGTTTCATTGTAATAAAATACTGTATACCTGCTAGTTCACCAGTTCCTTTGTGATAAATAAATTTTACATACCCAATAATAAACCATTAAATTTGAAAATGTTTATTGCAACATTTGATAAATTAAATAAACCATTTTACGTGACACCGTCTTTAAGTACAAATTAAAGTGTACCAATTTATGTTGATTTTATTTTGAAATGTGTACTATTATTGGGAAGATATTATGAGGCTGGGGAATAGGGAAGGAACTTTTTTTAACGTGAAACCGCACGAGAGTTCAAATGCTCCCAACCCTCATCCCCAATTGGGGTATGTTGTGAGGCTGAAGGTAGTGGGGAGGGGAAAGAGATGGGGGAGAGGAAGGTGGGGAAGTATCTGGCTATTCGGATCTGGTCACCAAACACGGCCAAAGCCATTTCAAGCAACGTTTCAATTCTGAATGTTAGTCTTACACCAGGGCAATACGAGTACCTTCCACTCTGGAACTTTCCGCAAATATACATACCATAATATTATTTGTAATAAATAATTATTTTTTATATTAATTCCACAAGACTCCTCTCCCCATCAGAAAAAAACCCTCAGGGCCAATGTCATCTTTGGGAATTCTGTGTGGAAGGTCTTTTAGAGAAAGGAAGGAGAGAAGTTATGGGAAGGAAAAGGGTATGAGGGTTGGCTAGGATAGGTAGCAGGTAATGTAATGTAACCTCCTCACACTTAACATCGACAAAACACAATATATGACATTTTCCATACGCAAATACGATATACCCAACAACTGCCCTAAACCAATCATCCACTCGTGTCCACTCAATTTAGACAATCCGGAAACCACATCTAATATTAATTGTACGTGTTCGACCCTCAAATCATCAAAAATAGTTAAATATTTGGGAATAATCATAGACAACCAACTACGTTGGGAAGCTCACATCGGTGACACAGTAAAAAAACTTCGTAAACTCTGCCATATATTCTGCTCCCTTAGGTCTATCTTAGATTTACAGACTCTAAGAAGCGTATACTTTGCCCTTTTCCAATCCATAGCAATATACGGTATAGTGGGATGGGGTGGTTGTGCTGAATCCATTATTAGACCAATTATTTTAGTTCAAAAATTAATTCTGAGAATTATATTTAAATGTCAACCTACCCATCCGTCAAATGAACTCTTTGCAAAAATCAGGGTCTTAGATATTCGACAGCTATTTACTAAAACAAGCATTTGTTATATACGAAAAAATAATCTATTAATTGCTCCACAACATTAAGCACACACCCGCTTTTCATCAAACCTGGGTTGCGTGGTCCCAAAAACTAACACCTCATTCGCTCAACGACAATTCTGGTTCATCGCTCCTAAAATATATAATGCTCTGAGTACTGACATAAAGTCAAGTAATTCTAATTCTCTTTTTATAACACGTGTACAACATTGGATTTTTGAAAGGGGACGAACGCACTTTAAAGAATTCATGAGTTCTAACACTACATTTTAATTATTAATTTTTGCATTTCAAAATTTTAATTTCCATTTGTATTTCTATTTTACTTTAAAATGTTGTTATTTTTTTCTCTTAGTTTTTCACTAAATTTATATATGTTTTTAATTTTGATTTATATAATTATATGTTTTAATTTATACAGAACACTTGAGTTCTTAACATTTAATTTTCATTATTAATTTTTGTATTTCAAAATTTGAATTTGAATTTTCATTTTTACTTTTCTTTAAAATATGGTCTTTTTTTTTCTCTTTAGTTTTAAGTATTTCTTAATATTTTTTGAAATGTTAAAATATTAAATGTACGACTACCACAACACGGGCTTAGCCTAGTGTGGTAGCCAAAAAAAACCCAAATATCTGTTACTAATAAAAAATATATGAAATAAAAAAAAAAAATAAAAAAAAAAAAATAAATGTTTCCAGCAGTGACGGACGTATGGATCCATCGCTCCCGCCGTGGTGCAAGGCGATGGATCGAGAGATCCCGGCTGGAGAGATCTAGTTTTTTCAATCAGTGTCTCCCACAGTATATGAGCAAACGTATTCGCCACCAAGATCTAGACTAACCTTACCCCATGCAACCGGGCACCTCTGCTAAGTCGCCAAACGTAGCGAACGTGGCAACAGGTGACCTACGGCAGGGCTATTGGTTATCCATTAAATAGTTCCTAGGGCGGCGGTACCCATATCCGCCTCCCAAATTGAAAAATGAGTACATTGTGAAATAATGATTTAAACCCGCGTTCTCCGGTTAATACTAGTCGAGAGCCACGACCACGAAGGCCGTCAAAAATACAACAATATGAAGGTATGAAAATACCTACGTGAGTATTCAAATTTGTGGTCTAGGTATATATTATAATGCTATGTGGTTATTGACCAAGCAAGTCGTCGATTCTGAATGATCGTCCTTCAGCAAGGTGATACTAACTTTGAGTAACTACCACTAATGCTGGATATGATTTTAGATTTTCACGGCCAAAAGTATTTTTGTAATTTATTTTTCGGGTGTTATGCCGTGTTGCGCTACCTCCTCCTTTAGCCAACGTTTCGGAAAACGTTACAATGTCCATCATCAGGGCAGATGTGTGATCACATAACACCCCAAAAATAAATAACAAAACACTAATCCTGATGAATAAAAATATCTGCAGTTTGTCAAAACTCTTTAAAACGAAGTTGAAGCTGTATTTAATTATTGTATTGTATTTAATTTAATTTGATTTTATTTATTTTACGAAAAGATTATAGCAAATCTAAGATAACACAATAATAAGATATTTAATTATGCCAATTACGAACTTTCCACTGATGATAGTGAATGGTAAACGAAACTGCAGGAGTCTAAATAGTCCAGTCAAGGAAGGAGGTGCAGAGTGCGTGAGCAGGAACCTAAGCGATTCCTTCAGGACTTGTTTAGGATGCTTAGGGTGTGAACATAGTAAAAGTCCTGACGTCTAGGTTGCGAGCTAGGGGGGAGGGAGGGGGGGGGGAAGGTCTCGATTTTCGGGTTTCCGTTTATATCTCGGAAACGGTGCGTTGCAGAGGAAAACTTTTTTAAAACAAGTAAAAGCTCATAAAATTGTCTACAACTTTTATTCTATACGTAATTTTGAAAATCCCAGCCGTTTTTGAGTTATACGCTCCACAAATGTCAATATTTTCGAAAAAATCATTTTACCTCACATTTTTCATCAAAAATTCCTTCATATCGTCTAAAATATTCATCAAAGAAAGAAATTTATTAAAAAGAAGTTGTTAATAATTGAATTTCCTTTTAGAATATATATACATATGTAAATAAATCTGCAACCAGTAAATATTTACAGCAATTTTAAGTTTTTTCGTAAAATGTTGTCTTCAAAAAAAGCTGTTTTTTCTTACCAAATTATTAAGACGGGTTTTTTCTTCGGGGAAATTCCTTATTAATTTTTTCTCACCAGCTTTATTTTACGAATGAGATGGTTTGCTTTAAGTCTATCCTCTTTTTGATCTCGAATATGTGGGAAATTAAACTGTCTTTATTCAAGAACGTTACTGAGAAGCTCAAGGCTTTATATAGATTATTTTTTATTATCTCCTCGTTCTAAGTACGCAAAGGTGGTATAAATAAGGCCATTACAAGATTGTGTCGATTGAGTTAGGCAGTCCATTACCCGTGACAGATAATTGGTTGACAATCGATTAGCTGGGTTTTCAGATATCGATCTCCGTATAATCGGCAAAGTGAATTATAATACCTACGTAATTGGGTATTTGAAAGGCTGGCAATGTGTTCTTGCCTATAACGTGTCATCATGTCCCTTGAATTATTAATGCGCAATTGATTTTTACCACAATGACGACCAACGGAGTTTGATAATTTATCTTCACATTTAATATATGTTACAAAATTAATAGGTAGACATCTACCGGCACACCCACGGTAATAAATATATACAAATATGTTTGCTTCCATAAAAAGTCTAAGGCAAAGATATGTAGTTCCAAAATAAAGCGTTCGTTTGTATTTTGTATAGTATTTACAAGTAAACTGAAATAATTTATGTGAAAGTCGCTTATTAAATACACTTTGAAGTTGTGTTAAGAGCCATTAACCAGCGGCCGAGAATTTAAATTTCATCGAACGATGATCTTGCGATTGTTCCCTTACAGGGCGGTTCCGATGAGAAAGATTAATTATTTTCCATACCAGCATTTTAACATAATAACTTAATATCGATTTCATTTCATTAAAAATTTGCTCTGATAAATGCCTTCATTCAAAAATGCTCAAACTCGTGATGATAAAACTATTAAAATTATGTGCTTTTTGTAATTATTTTTTTATCATAAGTATTTATAATCTTTTAATAATGTTTAACCAAATAAGAATTTTTTTTTTAATATATCTGTTTATAAGACCGCAGATAAATAGACAAACTGAAGTATTTTCTAAATAAATGAAGACAACATAAGCGAAACTCAATCGAAAATCTGGAAACAGAAAAATCAGAAATAAATATTGGCACCTCTGGGACTCGAACCCAGAACCTCTTGCTTTCCGGGCAAACGCGCTAACCACTGCGCCACGGTCACAATACAAGGGCGCAGGTTTTTTTTAATGATTTTATTTGAACTAAAATTAAAATTCTGAAAATTAGCTTTCCCAAATAATTTATTGATTTATTTTACTGCTTGATTATAAGATTTGAAATGTATGTTGTATATTTCAAAATTTTGTTTGAAAACGTAACAAATTATTTGCCAACGACCTAAGGTGAAACCTTTTTGTTTTAACATATTTTATCAAATTTTGTTATTAGTTTTTGGGGTATTATGCCGTGTTACGCTACCTCCTTCTTTAGCCAACGTTTCGGACAGCGTTGCAGTGTCCATCATCAGGGCAGATGTGTGGACACATCTGCCCTGATGATGGACACACATCTGCCCTGATGATGGACACTGCAACGCTGTCCGAAACGTTGGCTAAAGAAGGAGGTAGCGTAACACGCCATAATACCCCAAAAACTAATAACAAAATAATTTTTGGCCGTGAAAATCTAAAATCGTATATTTTATCAAAATTTAAAACATGGCTTTACTCGATAAAAGAACAGTCTTTCGAAATCAATTTATATTTTTTTGTGTAAAAGAGTCAACACGTCTAAAATGTTTCCGGTTTTGTCTCTCAAGCGTACTCGATCAGAGCTTTTCGTACACCCGGAAATTCTTAAACTATTTATTGAAATTCGCATTTTTTTACAATCGTAATGTATGAATTAAAAAAAAACTATTTAAGAAGCATAAACCAACAATAACTTTAAACTTAGTAAAAAAAGTGCAAAATCTATATAGAAACTATATTTAATGAGGATGTCTAAAATGAAACCTTTAATTTTGAATAAGCTCTTAAAACTATAAGTTTACTATTTGATTTTTACATATGAGGGGTCAGACCAGGCTTGACTATCACATATTTATCTTGTTTTGAAAAATTGCTGATCAATAATTTAATAAATTTTATTGAATAAAAAAAAATATCAATTGCCTTCAACAATTTATGCATACTTAAGGATTGATAGTTAAAAAATGGAATTATTAATCAAACAAAGTCATATGCATTTTTAGATCTGATATAATATTCTGTTCTTTTTAGGGCATTACGTGTAGTAGATAATGGTTAGGCATTCTTTCCAGTTAGTTATGAAAGTACAGTAATGATATTTAGATACTTTTGTGTAAATGTAAGAGTCATCAACTAGAAAGTTTGAGAGCTTATGATCAGATGAAAATCATCAATAAATCTATGAATCATGGATGAATTTCGTCGAGCATTCGGCCTACATGTCACCTTCAACCGCCATTTTGAAGTGAAATAGGCAATTATTGCACTGACAGATTTTTTTTTTCCACTTAGTTCCAAATGCACTAAAAATATGGAAATGACATGGAAACGATATAAAATATGAACGCGATGTGGAAATAATAGTCAAATATTTACTACATATGGAAACAATAATCAATTAACTAAAAACATATTTCAAAATACCAAACAACGTAATTCAATACCCAAGCACACTTGTCACCACTAACAATAACACATCTGCCAGATCTGCCGGATCTGTCCTGGTGATAGACACTGCAACGCTTTCCAAAACGTTGGCTAAATAAGGAGGTAGCGCAACTCGGCATTACACCCCAAAAACAAATAACGAAAAAAAACGTTATTGTGTGTTCAAAATAAATACAAACGTATTTCAACGTAAGAAATAATTTTACGAAAATAGTTTTAGAAAAACAATGACAATAACCGAAGTTTTTGTTAATGCTATATAGTATGTTAAGGGTACAATATATTCGTATCATTATCCAACATCAAGGAGCTAATTTACTTTTTGAAATGTTCGTATATCAAAGTTTCGGTTACATTAATTTTGTTTATCGACAATAATATATTGCACCATCTCACACCCAAATATAAATAGTAGTAGGTACTGATCTGTGATCGTTCTTGGCATTAGGATGGCTGTTAAACCATTTGTGTTGAACCTATTGCTTGCACTTTCTGAGGCGTTAATTTTATTATTTAAATATTCTTTGTAAATTTTATATGCGGCGTTTCATTTATACAATTCTGTGATAGATGGTACATTAAATTCCCGAAATATAATAATAAATAAACTTATGATAATCAAGTCAGTTTCTGACCCACTCATATAAAGATGTAAAAGGACAAGAGGTTAATTGATGTATAAGAAAAAATATCAATTTTAAATTATCACCAAATTTTTCTCATCTGAGTTGGTTAGACTAGTGAAATTATCATGCAGTGAATAGAATCTATGTAATAAAATACGTATCTGTCGTTAACCTCGAAATACCAAAATAGTTTACTACTACGTTACGTAGGTAATAATTTATTCGAATGGTCATTTTTACACTACGCAGACTTAATACAAAACGTATTAAGTATTTTTTTATCAATTTCTTGTAGCCTAAAAGTATTTGGTAGCCTACATTATCCCCTCGTTAAATTTCACATTATCAATACATAGCCTAAAGGCAACACGAGAATTTAATATACATATATTATATCTTCAATAATTTATCACGTGCCGATTTCCTCAATCGACCATAAATATACATGATTTAATATGAACCACCATAAACAGTTGACTTCTTCAACAACATGTCAATTATAAAATATCACGTAGCCATTAATTATTTAAAAATTATCGTATCTTTGAAATCATGCCGATCATTGAATGAAACGTGAAACCGAAACCGGTTATTATATCTGCGTTTCCCTGCGGGGACATGCGGAATGGTGTTGTTATATTGCAGGTCAGATCGGGTTACAAAATTGCCACGGGGCAGTTGTTATACTTTATTATTATGATGACCTTTTCAAAAAGTCTAAATGTTTGTTGAAATGAGATTTTGAAATGGGCCTTGTATTTACTGATTGTTAGTAGATAGTGATGTATTTATTTTGTTCCAGCAATACGATTAGTATTACTACTCCGTTTCGCCCAGGTTTCAAGACATTTTTCCCTAATAAAGGGTTTGCTGCGTGCAGATAAAATATGTCTACAATGACGCGTATTGTGTTAACTTTTCACAGGTTTTTTTTATATAAAAGCTCTTAATGAAAATGAAAAACGCGGACCTGATTTTGAGTTTTTCACTTAAACAGATATTGTGTTTTATGAGTATATATTTTTTTAAATCTGATTTGCTGAGTGCTGTCACATCTATTTTACTTTTAAATAAGTGGTTTCGATAAGTACCACGCGTCTACATCGAAAGCAAATCAATAGAACAAGACAAATATTGCGTCGGTTTTCAAAATAAAACATTTATTGTCGATCTACCGACCTTAAATAATGTATTATATTCAAATTGGTATTTATCGAACCTAAAAATATGTATAAACATACGCTCTTTTCCATTATCATTTTTAAAAACCTTTCTCAGAGAGAATAATAAAAAATGTTTATTTAGTCCAAAAAATATGTATTTTTCCCCGAAACACGGGATTTGCTCTGAATAACTTAAAAATTATTAAACCTTCATTATTTCTGCTTTTAAAATACTTTCAATATCGGTACGGTCATAATAAAATGGAAAATAAATTTTTAAATTGCTCAAATTTTTAATACAAATTCTATCCAATATAATTCCGAAATTAGTATTAAATTTTAATAAACTTTTTCATACGCACGACGAAAGGTTATTTTATTTTTTAATTAAATTGCAAATTAATTGAATTTTGAGAGTCGCTTTTTTAACGCGGCTCAATAGTGAGGACTCTTCGTTTATTGCCAAATTCCTTTATGGAAAAATTTCCTCAGGGCCATCACGAAATGTTACGTCGCGAACAAAGCTCATTGGAAATAAGCGACTCGGGAAAAACGGTTTTAAATATAGGTAGGTGAATTCTGTAATGAAAAAAACTTCACTGAACTTGTGGGTAGTTTAATGATTCTCTCTGGCATATTTCATGCTAAAAAAATGCTTTCAAACGTACTTCATTTACTTACGAAGAAGAAATATATTTTTTTAAGTAAACAAACTGACTAAAATAAATCGTGCTGGATTCAAGTCCCTGAGATGATTTTCGTTGATTAAATCTTTATTTGGATTGATAAATCGATATTTTGTACTGCTTTAAGTATATCATAATGAACTAAATCGACTTTATAGGTACTATTAGTCCCAGCGAGAGCTTGTACGTGATATCATCGTTCTACCATCTTGTCTTTTTCGTTTTCCCGGAGAGGTAAGAAGACGATAGTTGATGACGTCCGCACGATTTCTTGCTGGGACTAGTAGGTAAACTAATAGGTACTATTTAGGTAAAACTCTTCAAACAACATTTTTGGGCACGTTTCTTTTCAGTGCTTTTATAATTATAGAATAGTCAGTAATTATTGATGATGGTATTTTTAATATCAAACACTCAATAATTGATGCTTACAGTTTTTTTTTATTTTATTTAAACCTCTGATGAAATTGCTCACTCCTATTTAAAATAATATTTTACATAAAAAATAAATAAAAATAATCACCATCATATTATAAACATGACAATATTTAATTGGGTATACGACCGAATAAAGTGAATTTATTGTATCCTATTAAGTTTACATTTTGGGGCTTGAAGTATTTTACCTATTTAAAGTTGGATTCGTGTTAAGGGCACAATATTAAATAATACTTATGCATATTTGAGTAAACATCTCAATAAAATGAGCCGAATATTGAATGATCTAAGACAGTGCTTCGTAACCTTGTTGGTGGTAGGTACTGAACCCCGCCAGTTTCAAATGCACATTGACATTTCAAAATAAGTCGGGGGTGTGTCTTGACCTCCGCCCAACCCGCGAGACTGACTCACCGAACCCCTGGGGTTCGAACGAACCCAGGTTAAGAACCACTGATTTAAGACGAACTGATTTTGTAGCACATGAACTAACTTCATACTGAACAAACTTCATACAAAATATCTATGCTTTTAACAATGACGAAACGAAAATATAAATAAATCAAAGGATTAACACTTTATTGCTTTTTTAACATGCTGAATTATATCGTTCATTCATTCCAGAACTTCCTCAAATCACCCACCCATGAGTTCATCGTCTAATGTCAATCACTAGGAATGTTAACTAATTTAACTCGTTACAGCGAATTAGTATTCCACATAACACGCATTGTCACAAAATGACCACACACTAAGCAGAAGCAAATTAAAAACAAATTATCTGTTAAACCAAAAAGCCACACACGATTCATATAATTTTATTCAAATTCTTGGTAACGGACAGCATGTAATTGTATTATCCGATGAATTCAGAACAAAAGGAATGCCTTAATTAGTGTTTTTGTGTTTTTAATTTCGTGTCATTGTTCTATCAGATATTCGCAAATAATAGCATCATTTGCCTTTGGTACACGTGTTTTGAGCTCCATTCCTTTCAAATCGATTTAAGACATTGTTTTATTAGTATTTGTATTTTGATCAACTTTCTGCGAGTTCATTTAGGTATATCTTGACCGACAAGACTCTAAACTTTTTATATTATCTTTTGCCCAAGAATGTCAGGCACTTAAGAATGCTACGCAATTTTGAATTGTGGTTTCCATTCAGAATCAATAAATTGTTTTGCTTTCGCAGATTTATAAAATTATTGTTTCAATGATGATGACCCTATATCTTACTCAACCTTTTTTAGTATTTATTCCGCAAAGTGGTTCCTGTAATTTTCCACTTAAATAGGTAACGAATTCTTAAAAAGTCAGAACCGGTAAATCTATTGGTACTTAAACGAAAAATAGGAATTTTTATTTTATTATTAGGTATTGTTTTTTTTACATTGCTTCAAGATTCAGGCTAGGATTTTTTTTAATCAAAATGCGTGAAGAAAATTTTTTGATCGTGTTATATAACAAACATTATTCGGTGACTAGCGCTAAATATTACCTTCATATTTTGAAGTACCTACATATCCTTACTGGGTGGAGTTGCTGCACTTACTACTGTATATAATTTTGAAAATAAAACCGTGGATTCAAAATAATTATTAATACGCAAGTTCAACCGGCCACACAAAAATCTTCGTAAATCTGTAATGATGAATCGGAGGAACGGTTCGCTAAACTAAACGCTTCCGGCCGATCCTGCGCAGGCGTGTTGCAATAAACCCCTTACGATTTGTAAAGAATAACCAGGAGCATAAAAAACCTCCCGTGTTTATGGCGCCCTGATGTGTTGTTATGGGTCATAATTTATCGAGCATACGCTCAATTTAGCGCGCGCGGCTATACCATTTAAATACCTCTCTCTCTCTCTCCCAAATGCGAGAAGAAAATAAAATTATTTAAGTTTTTTGTTGATGTCCCTTTTTCTTTCTGTTACATGCATTCTGTTTGAGGAAGAGAAAGAGGTTGCACCGCAGCGGTACGCCTTTAGCGTGGAGCCCGAAACCTGTCCTAAAACTTTTTGCTCACACGCGCACGAGTATGTTATCAACTTGTGACTTGTTATTTAAAATAATGGAGCACCTTTTGTGAGATCGTTGGACTCTTTCTACGACATGCGTCGTTTATGAGAATGAGGGAGAGGTTTCGAACGATCTGTCGGCGGTATGCCTTTGGCGTGGTGCCCGAAACCAGACACAATATAACTTTTTACTCAAACCGGGAGACGGAGTATGTAATCATCTTACGGTGTTTAGTGATTTAAGATAATGAGCCACTTTTTGAAGGAATTTCACACTTCTTGTGTTTTCACACCTCATGGCAGCCGCGCAGCGAAAATCATCGAGGGAAGAGGATAAAGTATTAAAGTTCCCGCGCAGTGAAACGGAATTCAATCAACTTTTGGATTTTTCTGTGTTTTTGTTGCCTTTTTTTATTGAGCTTCGCCGATAAGCATGCTTAATTAATACACCAGTCTTGCAGATGTTCTTATCCTCGCATTATGAAACTTACGAAGCTTTTTTGTCTGAAATGTTGGTCAACGCGACTATTCACAGCTTTCAACGTTATTTCCACCATCTGCAACGAAGCATTAAACACCCATTTACAAGTGAAAAAGATAACATCATTTTGCTCCATATTTTTCATCAAAAAAATTATTATAATAATTGTAAATTATATATATTAATAAGTCAGGTCCTCATACGTCATTAGACTCATTACATAATATACCAATGTTGTAGGTAGCTCAAAAGCGCGAAATAATTTTTGGATGGTTACGTGTACTTTATAAAATATTAACTTAAATAGTAAATATTTGCTCTGGCAAGTGCATGAACAAATTTCTGAAATATTTTAATAAAACAAATATAAAACTTATTTCCACTTTTATTTTATTGATTGAAACCGGTTTCAGCCTGTTAAGGCATCTTCAGACTGGTATAAATTATTCATAAAAATTTTTGAATTTTAAAATTCTTGAATTTTAAATTATTTGTTAAAATCAAACATCTGCAATACACTTATGTTGGGTGGAAGAATGAAATTATATAAATAGCAGATATGGTATTTTTATATAACAAGGTTAGTGAGTTCAATTTTTAACTCAAATTCGCAATTGTGGTTCTTTTAAATTTCGTTACACTTTATGTGAGAAGCTTATTTTTTTAAACGAAAAGGTAACCAATCTTAAAAGTAATATTTTTGATTTTAATTAAAATCCCCTGGGATGATATTTTACCAATTGTTGCTATATATAGCAGCCAAGTGTTATTTATTACTATTTTATCTGGTATGACGGTATGAGTTTCATGACGCTTTCATAATAATTGCAGCCGATGAAGTAGGTATATTTTTTTATATTTTCGCATAATAATAAAAAAGGAGAAAGATTTTTCAATTTATTTTTTAAATATTGCAAAATAAAACTAAGTTTACAGTACCTATTTGTTATATATAGTACATCTGGGTGGATGTAGAATTGGATGAAAATTCTGTTTTTTTTTCTTAATTTTGCATCTTTCGTTCTCCCCTTCTCTTTATTTATTCTTTTTCCGTTCTTTCTCATGTTTTCTTTTTCTTTTCTGTCTTTTTCCTCTTCCATTTTGCTTTCTTAATCGTTCTTATTTTTTCTTTGCTATTCTTTCTTCATATTTTCTTTTTTTATTAATAGAAACGAAAAATTTAACTTTCGTGAAAAAAAAAATTCACAGCTGAAAATATCTTTGAACCTCAACCACAGTTGGTCAAAACCTCCAATTTAGCCTGCTGCAATGTAACTCCCAAAATCGATTAAAACAATTATAGCCGCCACCTTCGAATCCCCGTGTAAAATCAATGTTTCGATACCCACCGCGCCAGGAGGACAGGTCGCCCGGGGCAATTCACAAAAGCTTTTAATTTGATGCCCGTCACAAGTAACCCTTCTGGCGTGACGTCACTCCGCCCCGACCGGCCGGGGCCACACTGCACGAGTAATCCCGCCATAAACGGATTACCCATAGACCAGTGTCACATTATTCTTAATCCGGCCGAACCTACAACTTTGATTAAATTCCGAGAGATGTCGCATCGATTTACAAAAACAGAATGTTGGACGCTTTGGTCCGGAATTTTTTGATCTCTCGTTTGAGGGACGGATCTCGTTAATAACCTCTTTTGGGTCTTGTATTAAGATTACTAATTTAATTTAATATTTTTAATTTAAATTGAACCGTGGGAACTCATTGTAAGTTTTTCAGTTTGGTAAATTCCGATTCATTTTGACGATTCTCCGTGGTTCAATGATTACGATCCTTATCTATGAATTCGAACTAGTCACGGGTTCAAATCCCGCCATACGCAAGATAATTTCATTTCATTGATTTGTGTATTTTAAGCATGTATTAATCAAAAAATAATATGTAGTATATTTGCTTCACATTTCTGGGTGAAAGATTTTCTCGTTATCGCCCTGGTAAAACACCACCATTCAAAATAGAGACGTTGCTGGAAAATGTATTAGCCGTGTTTTGTGACTAGATATGAATAGCCAAGAACTTCCCCACTTTTCTCTTTACCATCTCCGTCCCCTCCCCACTACCTTCAACCTCTCATCATACCCCAATTGGGGATCCATAGCCTCACTGTCTTCAGACGGTTGGGAGCAATTGGAACTTTCGTGCGGTATTCACAAGAAAACCTAAACAAATAAAATCGTCTTTAAATGTTTGATCAAATACCACCAAATATCCTAACTGCCCGGAACCGGTGATATCATGGCATTCCCTTCCGTATGGCGCTAATGAGCTAAATACTGTGCTTATGTTAAGGCGCCAACTCTTAAAAGCACATCTTGCTTGCAGAGATGACAGCGCATTTTGTCGCACAATCCTCGTTAAGAGATGTCAATCGCGGAAAAATTTGCAAATCGAATGTCATTGCGATTAAAATAATACGACAAATGGACGGTCATTTATGAACACCTATTAGGCTTACTTATACAGGGTGTCCGGGGGTAAAGTGCATTAATTTCGGGAGGTGATTCTACATTTTGGTAGGAGTAAAAAAGATTAACAACTTTTTCTGAAATTCCAACTTTTTTTCCCATACAAAAAGACATACCTACTAAAAATCCTTAGTATAACGTAAAAATTACTCGGTAAAGTTGCTGTTAGCTTGCCGGGCGCGATTGTTGCAACGTTGCTTGGAAATAATAATGCTGCCCGCACACGCCGGCCACAAAACTACCCCTAAAAATTGTAATTTCGAAAAAAGTTATTTATCTTTTATACTTACAATATCATGTAGAATCACCTCCCGAAGTTAAAGCACTTTACCACCTACACCCTGTATATAGGTACTTTTAATAAATAGTATTTCGTCTTTTTGTGTAGGTAATAATTCCATTTAACCCACGACAGGCATAGACAAGCCATTGAAAATCACAGAAATTTTACAAACACGCACGACGGACGCCTTCCAAAGTTCGACGGATTTTGATACATGGAGTAACTTTCCGCTCTGGAACTAGTTAGGTATTAACACCCAATGTATATATAAGTAGGTATTCAACACATTTTTTATTTGTTTTCATTACCTGTTATATAGGTACCACCAGTTACCAGTTGCGCGAATAAATACTTCAGGGCAAAGAGATTTTTGATTGAACAACACAAAAAATTCAAATATATTTATTATGCTGGTTATTTATGATCGCCTATAATTTCTGTAAAATAAAACATCAGGTATGAAATAATTTATTAAATTAATGTGGAAGTTGTAATTTCCCTTTACATTTAAATTCATCAATCCAATTAGCGTACAATATTTAACAAAACCAATCAAAGTTTTATTTTAATATTGCCAGCAAACACAAATGAATATTTTACGAAATTTGACGAATTTCTCGTCCGTGGTTGAGGGCTAATGCTCTCGACTACCAATCTGACGGTCTCGTGTTGTTATGCGCAAGTATTTTTTTTAATTGTTTTGTGTTATTTCACAATTTTATCATTCAAAAATAATAAAAGGTATATTTGGAGCACTTTCCGGAGTTGAAGATACTGTCAGTATCACCCTCGCATACGACCACTATTCACAATTGAAACGTTGCTTGAAATTACTTTAGCTGTGGTGACCAGATGTGAATAAATAGGTATTTCCACAATTTCCTCTCCCCATCTCCTTCTACAATCATCAGCTTATGCTGTGAAGCTGACAGAGAGTTGACTGATTTGCGATTTCGAAAATCTGTTGCATTTACTTTATTAATTATGCAAGGCTAACTTTGACTAGATCGCTTACTTTGATTAAGTGGCTAACTTTAACTAGATAGTTGACTGATTTGCGATTTCGAAAATCTGCTGCATTCACTTTATTAATTACTGACTACATCGCTTTAATTAAGTGGTTAATTTTAACTGAGCTTTTCAATATTATAGTAGTCATCTACCTACCTGAAGAATGATTTGGAAAAATAATTGTCATTGAGATAGTGAAGTTTCTTTTAACAAATAATTTAATTCCCAATGCGAATTAAAAAAAAAATTGCATACTTACTTACCTATTTACCAAATTTTTTATTTGATTATTTTGATTTTTTACGTAAGAGAAAATTGGAAATGTATATTTTGGACGCGAGGTCTATTGATTATTCACAGAACTACTAGTAAATGTATTTAGTAGACGTATTGATCTGCGCTGGTAGCCAAAAGAGAAACTAATGAAATTTTGAAAAATCCAAAATTCGTTGTATTTGCACAACGAATTACACAGATTTGTATGACCTGTACAGGCAAATCATTTTAATAAGGACACGATTAAGTGCATTTGTGCACCCCGATAGTATTGAAAATTTCTAAATGTTTATCGAACAATGCCCCCCCACAGCACTGACAAAACGAATTAACCAGCCGTATCACATTTATGTGACAATCTCAGAAAAACTATCGCGTTAACCGTTAATTTGGCAAGGATGTCAAATATTGATCCCATGACTGTTTTATTAGGTTTCTGGGTCGAAAATAGCTACACGAAAAATGGAGAAAAAAACTATTCTTTTCAGATTTTCAGAAAAACAATGTTTACCACAGTGAACATTGCCAAAGTTACGTAATACAGGATCAAAGTTCAAATGTTCAATACGGTGAACAATGCCAGTGTCCGAGGTAATATCCACATATAAATGAAAAATCGTAAAGAATAAGTATTGTTCTATATTTATTTTCAATAGTTAGAAAAGCACGAACGTGCCAACTTCTATTTTTAATGAACAAGTAAAAAACAATTTATCGAAATACCGAAATCGCATCTCTTACATAATTTCTAAATCACAATTATTCGGTTTGTCCTTCATAATATACTGTTTCCTATTCCCTGCTCTTCTCCCTCTTTGCGCGATCATCATTTTTTCACTGCTAAATTTATTTTCGTTCTCTGCCTGCAGGCAATTCCTTCTAATGTTTTCTATTATTTTCCTTACTTTATAGTATCTTTCAGAATCATCTTAATTTTTATTTGCGAAGTATAAAAATTGAGAATTTATCCGATAACACTTCCAACAATATTTTATCTGCTATTGCCCATGACGAAATCTATGACATTTATTGCATAAATTTATGGCTTTTCAACAATACCCAATTTGTCGTAAGGAGTAAATATTTCTGTGTTCTGTTAAGTCTTCTATCATGTCGGGAAAATAATACTTATTAAAATATTCGAGAGAATAATCGTCATCGAGCAAATCGATGGAATTTTCTGCAATAAGCAGATCTGTGATGAAACTCAGTCCTTTTCCATTTGGTATTCTGCACATGTTCATTTTCTTTGGTCTCTTGGCAGCCGAAGCAATCTTCTTCCTGGACCTAGTTATCCTTGTTTTTGATATTACTGATACTGGTGTCGTAGTTTCAGAAGAAAGGGAAAATAGGCTATATATATATAAACAATGCGGGAATATTGCCATAATTGGGGTATGCGTTGGGCAAATTTCCTAAAAATTGTGGTCAGTGGAACGTCTTTGGCTTTTTTGGCTCTTCTTGAACATCGTAATATTCACTTTGATTATTTAGAATATAGAGCATCATCAAACTGGGAAGTGCTGATCAGGTAAAGAAGTTCTAGAGAAGAGTCAAGTAAAGGTGAATGGATAAAAATTATGCCAAAAAGAGAAGTTCATGCAATTCATATTGACAGCGTCGGAAATATCGCTAGTTTTGGATAGAGCGCATGCGCTCTTGGTACAAGGGCTAATATGTTCGCGGCCCGTCCTTGAGCCATAATGTCCAGTTGATAAAAAATTAATAAAAATAAACTTAACACCATAATGTACCCGAATTGGCAATGTTCACTGTGATGAACAAAAAAACTTTAAAAGTGTGTACAAACTCGAAAATTACATAAAGACATGTTACAATCTTCAGATACACATTATTTAGCTAAACAAAAAACTTTTGAAGCCAAAACTCATTCAAAATACCAAAAATAAATAAATACGTTGCTTAGAACTTACAACCAGGGATAGTCAACATTTTGCTTTAGAATGATAGTTAAATGTTGTCACCAACAATACCGTAGCACAAGAGAGATGTTGGACTGTAAATCTATTTTTTGTGAAACAAGACAGTTGACTACGTTTTTTAACCTCAGTCACCGAATTTGGCAATTGGAAGGAAAAGGTCCCTACCTTTGATGGGTTCATCTGCAGTTCTGGACCGATCTTGATACTGGCTGCACTCCACGATAACGGCACAACTATAGGTCACAATTACTGACACTTTCTGATACATTGATGAGTATTTTATAATTATTTAGCTTGATTTCAAGAGCAAGATGTGAACAATATCACTGCGAATTCTCAAACCAGGTAAATTTAGATTTCCCGAGTAGGTAGGAAACACCTTCCTCTTCTTTTGTAGTAACTATGTATACACTTTCAAGGAAAGGAGGAAGACAAAGGAAAAAATAACAATGAAGGACTTGGGAACATGGGTTTAGTTTTTAAGCTGTTTCAGAACTAAACAAATGTGTTGCTAATAACAATGTACTTTTTTAACGAAGTTTCTTAAGGATAAAATAACATAACTTTTGAAAAAAAAATTACAGACTTATTTTCTCTGTTGTGAGTTGAACATTGAACAACGAACATCCAACGAACATTGGAAAAAATCATGTTATAGCCATATTTAATTTTACTCTCCAAAATATATAAAAATATGATATTGTTCTCATCATAAAAAGAGTACAAGTCAGCTGGTGTAAAACCCAATACGAGTACCTTATCGAGAAGGGAGAAGTGCTTTATCGCTAAACTTTTCGGAAGGATCTCATTTTCATATTTCCGATTCTCAATTTCCTAAATTTCTTTTGATTCCTTCAAATTTCAAATACGATGCTTGAATTTTTATGCCTTATTCGAAATCTTTAAGCGAGAATCGAAGAGATAAATATCGTCAAGTGTTTGAGGAGCGAAAGATTTCTATCTCTTTTCCCGCTTTTATATCCGTTTGATGGTGTAGAACAGCGATCGGCAATTGGCGGCCTGCGGGCCAGGTGTGGCCCGCGAGGAACGAGTCTCTGAACAAGACGAGTGTGTTCCTTCTCACAATATTACATCATCAGTCACAATTATATCTATTTTTCATATATTGTTCACATTTAAGCGTTTATTTTACACACCTAAGCACCATCAGTCACAATCATATATATTTTTCATATCTAGTATTTGTGAACAAACATAAATGTAAGTTTTTTAGAACTATTAAGGCACGAGTGGGATTTAATAACTGTATGCAACGCTACTAATGGTTGGTGAATGACTACTTAAAAAAATCGCTTTTTCCGAATGTGCTATCATCCTTATATATACAAAAATCTCAGAATGTTGAAAATCCTACCACTTTCATCTAAGTGGAAAATGATAGAGGACTATCTAGTAGGGGATCGAACCCTCAACGCCTGTGTGGTCCAACAGAGGGGGGGGGGGGTCGTTGGAGAAAAATGTACTTCAGATTTGTCAGGTTGGGAACCTTTGCGCTATACGATGCGGCTAGCTGTTAGGCACGACACGAAGCACGATGACGACGGGCGATCAGACGGGCAGTCATAAACGCACTGATTGAGTAGGCTTGCACGAGTGATGGAGACGGTCGCGTGCCTTCGCGTACGATCAGGTACAAAGCGGGTTTCGGTTTTCAGATTAACGGCGTTCAGTGCCCTGTTCCACCGGCGGCAGTTGACGCCGAGATGTGGACAAACAGAACGCGGATAAAACTTGCGCTACCTGCGCGGTAGCCTGACAGCAGCTGTCAGTTTTACGAAATGTCGAGTTCGTAGACGACGATTATTTACTCTTGGAGAATCCTTTCTTAAAATTAAGGAATAAAACAATGGTATTTGGTAATTGGTATCTTTAAATATGAAAAAAACCTCAGGAGAACATGATAATATGTTAAGTACGTGCCTGAAAGAAATTCACTTGTGACATTTGAGGTTATTTCAACATTTTATCTTTTTGATTTCATTCCATCACTTGTCAACAACATTTCTGGTGGTATGGAATGTATTTCTTTTATCCCAGATTGGCGATTGATTGAAAATAGCGGCAATTAATAGGTCGCTCATATTGATATCAGATTCTGACCGGCGTCACCGGCGCGAGCAGGAATTAAGAATTCATTCCGGTAAAGCTTATCGGCGCCGCCTCGCGCGGACATAAATCTGAACCTGCCTTCACTATGTTCGGCCGGATACATTGACATACAAACATTCTTGTCAGCACGCCTGCGCCAGTCGGCCGCCCATGCGCCGACTAATCAGAAAACCGAAACCCGCTTTGTACCTGATCGTACCCTTCCCAAAGAATGTACATGTTAATTCGGCCAGCCACCGAAACTAATTGCCGACCGCTGGTGTTGAATGTTAGCGAAAAAAACTATACGAATAAGATGTGGTGGCATATTTTGCAGAATAAAGATAAGAAGTTGTTTATCACGGAAATAAATGTATGCATAGAGTACACACTGTAAGTATTGGGTTTTCACAAGAAATCTTTGGTTCTTGGAAAGCGTTCGAAAATTATGGAAACTGGCACAAAGCGGATGAAAGCCGCCATGTTTATAATATTGTGCAATTTTTGGTGAAACATTTCAATTTCATTTATGTCCAACAGAAGATAAATAAATATAAAATGTTCCCAAATCAATGATTTCTCAATCACTACGCCTAATACAATATAATAATATGTTTTATTCACAAATATTGCAAATGTCCAGTTCTACTAAAATCATTTTGATTACTTGAAGTAAGAAATTGTTTTAAGAGAGACTAAAAAATATTGTTAAAAATATTTCTAGTTGGTATATTTTTATAGGCACCATACATAAATAAAACATTGAATTTATACAAAATAAAATAAAAATAAAATAAAAATAAATTAATACAGTAGCGATTTTCTAAATAACACCAAAATTCCAAACTGCTTCTACCTCTTCCCAATACAAAGGCAATGAGTACCTAACTATTTATAAATACCTAGATATTCATGTACAAATAAAATATGTCTAAATATGTATAAAATATATGTTTAGATAAAATTAGATATAAAAACCAAATCGTATCTCTTTAAACAGAGCAGGTATATAATATCCGACAAATGTAAATAAAAAAGTTTATAAGTCTAAACGGTTTTCTAAAAACATGTTGGCGAAAGGCAATATTCGGTTTGGCCATTTTTTAAATGTGTAAGTCAAAAAAGACAGCACTTACTTAGCTTTCGTACTTGCTCAACTCAGGTACGCCTCATACGTCATTACATACATATGTCTGGCCGTGTTGCAGGTTGCAGGTAGCTTGAAAACAAGCTAATAGATCCAAACGGTTGGCGATGCACCACGTCGTGTGATATTTTGAATCTGGTCGCTAACAATAACACTCCTTTATTAGTTGGCGATAAGGTTACGATTTATTCAAGAAAAAAACATCGCCAAAAACTGTTTTATTATATTTTGCGAAGTTCAGACATAAATATTTAAATGTGAACTTAATTTGCAATATTAGTAGGAGATTTTGAACTTTGAAGCAGGTTTTACAGTTCCAATACTTTTTGCTGGACTTATAAAAATCTATTATTTCAAAGGCCAAGATGCGTTCCATTCGCAGCATTTAATTAAATCGTCTAAAATAATCCTAAGCGATCACATTTTCATACGAAAAATACATGATTTTGCATTAGTTCGTAGTGCTTTACCTTAAATCAATAGACGTACCTACAGTTTTTTTATAAAAAAGTCCACCTTTACTCTCGGTTTTAAAAATCGATTCTTCGATTCGACGTTGAACGGATTTGTCATGACTCCAAAAGATAAACTGATACGAGAACCGAGAACCGAGTATTTTCCAACACCGTATAGCATGACATTTGACGCAGCATTGGAAAACTTCTGTGCCCGTGGGAGTTAAAAAACTTCAATTTAAGTTTAGCAATAGATGTGAACTAGTTTCCAATTCCAAGACCTAAAGGGTGTTTTTAAAATTAGATACCAAATGCAATACAAGTTTTTTCCTACCTACAAAGATTTTTCAGCCTTTTTTGTTTGTTTGATAATTACCGAAATATTCTTCTTGTATAGATAAAAACTCTTATAACCGGTGTTATCAGTACCCATGTTCATGACCTAACTAATTTTACTACCCGGTCTCGCCCGAGATATAAAATGTGAATAATTAAAACGTAGGTTATTAGTACTTGCAAATCACAATCATAAATTTAATATACTAGCGCAGACCGGTGAAAAATCACGATATAGTCATAGTGGCGCTGCGCTGTTTCATATAAATCTATTATATCTCGTTAAAACGTTTTCCACTCTTCTCATGCGAATAGCAGTGCGCGGGGATTCGGTAGCCCCCGGTCTTACGGCTTTAGAGCGTTGGGAAGGTTGCAGGTCAAATTGGAGAAAAAAAGTTAACCAATTTTAGTAACAGGGATAGTCTAAATTCTCGACAATTAGTTCTAATTTTTTTAAATGGCAGTTATAATAACTTTGATGAAAATGTTATTATTGTAGGTAAGTATTAACTTTACCGCTTGTCTGAATTCTCCAAACATTAAATTTTAAAAATTAAACTTCAATTCAAAACAAAAGTTATAGAGTTCATTGAGTCGGAGTTACGAACAGAGTCACAACCGCAATTAGTATGTTTATTACAATGACCATGAATAACTAGACTTTATCCCATACCCTTATATAACACTATAATATATAAAGTGTTCATATTATTTTACGCTGGCTATAAATCGAACCCCACAAACTATCGGCTGAAAGCCATATGTGAAGACCACAAATCGGTCTTTGGTTAATGGATTGGTTTCATGGATCCAAAATGTTTATTATTTTACATTGCTGTAGAATATCGTTTTTAGTTTAGATGCTCACTTTAAAAGGCATCTACTAAACCCCAAGTAACTAATCCGTGTAAATTAAGTAATTAAAATATTTTCGGAAATGATGGTTCAAATACCAAAAACAATCAGGTTCTATAAGATGGTTAAAGGCTTTCATGAAAACCCACTATAAATGGTCCTACGTGTCGTGTTAGCAAACTTAAAGAACTACCTCTTTTCAGATAGCTGCTTTACATGGAAATATCGGCGATTCTAACGTTTTGCTATTGACTATTGAGTTTTTTTAGTGAAGCTGTTTCTTTACCCCAAATATTTAGTGTTTTGTTTTTTCATCCTCATTACTAAAACCTTGGCATAAAAGATATTCCCTCTTTAGGAAATTTTATTGTGCGCGATCACAATTTTTTCTCAGTCATTTAGATTATATTTTAGTATAAAAAAGTGGTTGAACTCTTGAAAACCAAGCAGTGAACCATTATTTCCGACACTCGGAGATAAGAAATGCAACAGAAAAGTGTTGGAAGTATAAAAAGATCTAAAAAGAGGCAGCTGAAATAACAACTCTAGTAGAACATTTCCTCCTCCCACTTTGCCGACTTAAAGAAGCTATAAAGATCGCTGAATTCAAAAGATTTCCCGTAGAATTTTATGAATCTTTAGCTGGCTCATTACAGTTTCGCATTCTCAGAACTGTTCTAAGATTTAAAAAAAAAGATTAAGTGAAATTCATAATTAAACGGAGTCCTACTCTCTTAAATATAGGTTGATCGTTAGTGGTTAGGAGCAAAAGGAGAGATTGAGTGAAATCGCTGATCTCGCACATAATGCAAGAAGACTTCGCGGGTTTGCTGAGCGAGAGTTTAAGAGTAGAAAGGTACAAGTATGTATGCACGAGCGGTTTGAGAGTGTGCTAGATAAGTTTTAACTTTCAGTTTAGAAGTTTAAAACATTGTTGGCCTTGTACGAAGTTAGCGGGGCATTATTAACGCGGGAAGTGGGTTTGGTTAAGTCCACAGTAGCATATTATAGGTATACGAGTATTATGCAGAGACGTATTGTTGGAGTTTCTGCCAGTCTTGCAACGTCTCACGGAGCTAAAAGTGAGGCGGTCTCGAGGGATCTTGTTTAACGTTTTATCCCTTCTTTGGGGCGCAGCGGATGGGAAACATAAAGTAATGGCTTCGTCGAATTGCACATTTGACTGTTTTCACTGCACTTTTGCTGGTTCTATTTGCCATCATTACATAATACATAACGAGCTATTCGAGTAACTATGCTGCTGACTGTCATATAACATTTTTAACGAAATACTCTTTCAAATTAAAAAAAAAAACATTTTTTTTGCGTTATTCGACGAAACTAACCATTTTTGAATTTTCTGTAAATCCCGTGATATTAAAAATATAGTCTATTGCTCATTTTTGCAAGGCTGCCAAAACTAGAAAGTAATTGAAAACTCTAGTTAAAATTTCTTTTAGAATACTTGTCACTCTTCTTATATGTCAATCAATATCTTTACAAAATAATTTAGGTTTAAAAACTTAAAAAAAAAACAGAAATTGCTTTAGGTTAGGAAATCATAGTACCTATAAGTTAATGCATATAAATGTAAGGTTTTCATGTCTAATCTTTTTAAATATTTGTTCATGTTTTTACATGATTGATTTTAATATTAAAGAAACCAAGTAGAAAACCGTAGAAAAAAACGAGTGTGCTTTAGACCACACAACTGAAGTAAAACTTCACTAACTTATATCTCCCTCTAAACTTCCGTTCGCCTCGCCCGACCGTTCGCCTCACCCGATCACACATAACGTTTTCATAACGCTCTCGTCACGCATTCACCAGCTTATTCCCCAAGTCAAGCGTGCGTAAAGAAGTTTTACTTCAAAAATAATTTGAAATGGAAGGAGGACTTGAAAGCTATTTTTGTAAAATACGCTTAAAAATTTGACATTATTTTCGAAGACTTCAATCAAAAACGTTATTTTCCAAGTGAATCGATTTAGTTCGACATACATAATTACGTAACTATAGCCGTTAATATTCGTATATAGGCAGGTATTAATATTTGTACACCGTCCCGTATAAAGTGAACGCGGACAAACACGATGTGATATCATAAAATTGCCCACGAATAAAATGAAGCAATTTAGCTAATCACATATTTTTCACCTCCGTACAATTTCCCAGGTGTTGAATGTTGTACTCGCGCAGTACCACATATTTATATATTACCATACCAACAGCTCAAAGGGGATAATCGATCGGCGGGTGGCTTCGTCAACCATTTTGATTATTAGGTGTTTTTAAACCAAATTTTATTTAAAGCATCATTTTTATCCTTGTGAAAATAAATGAGGTTATCTAACAGTCATTAAATATATCATCGATCATTATTTTCAGATAGTTTAAATATTCAGTAAGCTCTTTTATTGCAACTTATTTTGTTTTGGTGCACAGAAAAACCTTCCTAGAGCTCGTGCAATGTAAATGTTTGCCTGCTTTTTATGATATATTTTTTTTATTTATTATTTCATACAATTCTTGAAAGTACACTTTTATCTTTTTTTACTACCATACTAGGCTAATGCCCGTGTTAAGGTAATCATATGTCAAAGAACGTATTAATATTAAAGTAGTCGTTGTAATTTATTTAGATGTTAGGATAAGAAAGGTATTTACTTCCTATACATGTTTTTTTTTATCTGAGCACTTTGTTTCAAAAGGTCCCATTTTTACAATATACCGTTTTTTTTACTTATTTTACTAAATTATTATAAAGGTGATTTAGTTTATTGTTATGACATGTCATAATTTAATGTTTCTTTGCGTATTATGTTTGAATAACTTTTACCAAGCCTTCAGAATATAATAAATACAAATATATTTTTATTTTTTAACTTAATGAGTAAGATGCCAAATTGTATTATTTAATTAATGAAGACAATATTAGCGAAAAGCTACGGTCATATCTAGGACTTGAACCCAGGACCTATGACCGGGTCAGCGCTCTGCCAATTGAGCTAATGTGTCCCTATTATCCGATTCGGTCATATTTAACTGTATCATTCTTCAACCTAGAACTACCACGGAGCACTGACCCGGCAAGTCTTAGGTCCTTGGTTCGTGTCCCAGATGTGACCGGATCTTTTTCTGATTTTTCTGTTTCAGATTTTCGATAGAGTTTCTAATTGAGCAAATATTGAGCTAATATTGTATTTATTAATTAAATATTACATATATACCTATATATATTTTTTTTTAAATGAAAACAAATTAATTGTTTTATAAGAAAAACTCTCTTTTTTTAACTTTTGAAGTATTATTGAAGGTTATTCTCATCAATGATAAAAAAATACTTTGTTTATACACCAATTAATAAAATCAGTAGTCAAAATTAATTAATGAAATTATTGGATTTCATTTAATTAAAAAGTTGCCACAAAGTGAATTTGCGAATATTAAAGAAGGAAATAAATGCATTTGTATTTATTGTATTTAAAAATTGTTTGATAAAAGTCATTTAAACATTCATTACGAAGAAACATTAAAATATGACATGTACATATATGTATGTATTTTTTTTAATTATTTTAGCCGCAAATGTTCGTTTAAAGAAAGGTTTCCAACCCCTTATATAAAGGTGACCGAAGAGCACGCCAGCCAATCAGCACGCGAGCAATTTGTGTGTCGCCCTTTTGATAACAATCTCCTACACGTGTGAGCAGGGAGCACTTGTTCCGTGCTCTGTACCGTGTACCCGATACTCTGACGGCACTCTGCTCCCCTGGCATCCAATTTCATATTTTACCTAAACATAATCGTAACAGCTTTGCACAAAAATGCTACCTTTTGAATTGCGGAAATTGCGTTTGATGAAAATTACAAAATCAGTTGATTCAAATTCATTTTTATCGGAATAACTTAGAAGGCTACTCCCATCTATAAGATAATTCTGATAAATCTAAACAAAACATGAAACGGAACAAAACACAGAGAAATAAATGTGTAACGGACGCAACTGACTGATTCGTCTTCTTCAATGATTCAAACTCTATGATTTTTATTTTAAAATAAATTGTTAAAACAAAACTAAATCTGTAACCCGTCTTCTTTCTAATATCTACATACCTTTTTCAGAATAATGGTGAAATGGAAAAACAAAACGTGCGGAATTTTTTTCTTATTTATTTAAGCTCCCTTGTTCATTTTGGAAATATATTTGATTGCCAAATTATTAGTTGAAAATTAAAAATACCAAATACTTCAAATTTGTTGACGGCTTTCTCGGATGTTTTGCTGCTTTCGTAAAAGTATCGATTAGATTTAAAAATATAATATACCTAGGAAGTTATTGAATATTAGTGGAAATTTATTGTGTTAAATGCACTCAAGAACTTCTAAATATTTCGATGGAACCTTTTCCACAAGCTGTGTGACCAGTCTGACTTTGTCTGCAGCTCTTTCCTGACCAGTCCGTTAAAATGCAGTTCGGTAAATTAAAGATTTATACTAAATTATATTAATTAATATTGTTAAATACAGACTCGAGTGTAGGCGAGGTTATTTATAAATAATGCGCGTATTGGCGATATGGATATTTATTATAATAATGGCTATGAATACGTCCTATCTAATGTGTTGGCGGTAGGAAAAAGAGAGTGAGGAGAGGCCTGCATCTCCTTTTATATGCGGGATCACCTGTCTCGCTCTTGTATGGCCGGAAACAGGTGTGCCACCCTAAAACCTCTCTCACATCCTCCCCTACTTAAACGGGAGAATCCTGGCTACATAAGTGATACCTATAGCTACATATTTCATACAATATATTTTATATTTCATATTTCACATTTAAAATTAACACATTACATTTAAAATTAACAAAACATTTGTTTTTGTTCTTTCTGTTTCCCTTCTGTCCATTTCTGTCCATTTCGACTGCGAAGTGCTGTCACCTGGGCCGAAGCCTTCCTTGCCATGGGTTAGACCTGAAACATGGAGAAACAGAATTAGAGACACTTCTATTACGTAACATACCGGAGAGATCTAATTCGTCCGTCGACAATTCCAACGTGTCAGACGCGAATTCCTGGTTATCTTCCTCCTGCCATGAAACATGTAATTCCTTTAGCTGGTCTAAATGTCTTTTCCACACCATATTAGACTTGTTAATTTTTATGAAATATATTTTACTACCTTTTTTATCCACAATAACCCCAGGGACCCATAACCTATTACCCTGAGATCTGAAATCTCTAGTCATTACTTTCTGACCTATATTAAAACCTGATTTAACTCTACCCTTATATTGTCTTTTCTGATTGTTTTGGCTCTGAGTAACCTTTTTTATTACTTTGTTTCGTCGAGTAGAACCTGAACTACCCGTTCTATCCTCAATTTTCCTTGGAATCAGAGAGTCAAATACTGTTCTAATTTTTCTACCCATTAATAATACAGATGGCTCACATCCTGTTGTTGCGTGAACTGTATTCCTATAGTCTGCTAAAAAGTTACCTAACTTTTCTTTATAATCTGAAGGAAATCCATTATGTTTACAAATTTTTTTAAGGAAATTTTTACAAGTCTTTACTGTAGCTTCAGCTTGCCCGTTGCTACTAGGGTGATTGACTGGACTAGTGATATGTTCTATCCCATTTTTCTTACAAAAATTTTCAAAATCCTCAGAACAAAAACACGTACCATTATCACTAACTAAAGTTGCAGGAAAACCAAATTGCGAAAATAATCTATGAAGTATTTCGATATTTTCTTTTGAAGACAGACTGTTTACTTCCAGACACTCAATCCACTTTGAAGAAGAGTCTACCACCACTAAAAAATTTTTGTTATACAAACTACCATGATCAATATGTACCCTGAACCATACTTCAGGTTCATATGGCCACACTGCTAAAGAACTCTTTTGTGATTCTGGTTTAATTTCTAAACAATCTCTACAATTTTCCGTTATTTTCTCCAAATCTTGATTAATTTTTGGCCACCAGACAAAGCTTTTTGCAATACCTTTAGTCTTAAAAACCCCTAAATGAGATCTATGTAACATCTTTAAAACCTCTTGTCTTAAAGACTCAGGTACAACAACCCTATGTTGATATAAAACACACCCATTTATCAAAGACAATTCTAACCTTTTTCCCCAAAAAATTCTAATAAAGTTACCACTTTGTGCCTTTTTTACTGATGCTGGCCAACCTTCGATAAGAAAATTTTTTACTTGACCTAACACATCATCCTTTTCGGTTTCGCTTTTTATCACGTCTAAAGACAAATTAAACCCATTATTCTCGAAATAATTAATGTAATCAGACTCTATCTCATCTTCACAGCTAACCTTTTCAATCGGACACCTGCTCAGAAAGTCTGAACAATTATTTTTCGATTTTACATATTCAATTTTAAAATTAAACGAACCTAACATAATAGCATATCTCTGTAACCTTGACGCGGCAATCTTAGGTACTTCTTTATTTTCACCTAAAATTCTCACTAACGGCTGATTATCCACAGCTAAAATAAATTCTCTGCCGTACAAATATTGATAAAACTTTTTAATTCCAAAAATAATTGCTGTTGCTTCAATATCTAGAATAGAATAATTCTTTTCCGCTTTAGTTAAAGTTCTGCTTGCGAACCCGATCGGTCTTTCTACGCCATTTTGAAACCTATGAAGTAATGTTGCTGCTACCCCATTAAAACTACCATCTGTGACAAGTTTCACAGGTATATTTTCGTCAAAATGCGTTAAAATCCTATCCGAAGTTAATATTCTTTTAATTATCGCAAAACTATTTTCTTGTTCCGTACCCCATTGAAACTTAACATCTTTTTTAAGTAATTCGTATAATGGTGACAATATATTTGCCATATTTGGAATAAAATTACGATAATAACTAATCATACCTAATAAACTTCTTAAATTATTTAAATCACTAGGTGCTGGTGCATTTAAAATGGCTTCTTTATTCCGTTCACACGGTTGAATCCCTTGTTCACTTATTTTATAACCTAAAAACTCAATAACTTTTAAATTGAATTCACACTTGTCACTATTCACTGTTAGATTACAATGTTTCAACCTTTCTAACACGACACATACGTTTTTCTCTAAATCGTCTTCGTCTTCCCCTATCACGATAATATCATCCAAATAAAACGTCATGTTCTGTAATCCTGACAAACAATTTGCCATTGCCTTTGCAAATATAGCTGGCGCGGGAGATAACCCGTACACTAACCGCTTATACTGAAACAATCCTAAATGGGTATTGATTGTTGTAAAACGCCTACACTCCTTTTTTAAAACAAATTGACTATACGCCGATTTAAGATCGATTTTTGCAAAAACTTTCCCACCATTTACTTTCGTTAATAGCTCCTCTATCCTAGGTAATGGATATTTGTCAACTAATAACTGATTATTCACTGTCGATTTATAATCACCACATAATCTAATACTACCGTTTTTCTTAATTACTGGAACAATTGGACTTGCAAACTCACTAAACTGGACTTGTTCTATAATACCGTCTGACAGTAAACTATCTAACTCCCTTTCGACTTTTTCTTTCAAAGCGAACGGCATAACTCTGTGATTACGAAATATCGGAATAGCGGTCTCTTTTAAAGTTAAATTCACTTCGTACTTATTAAATTTTCCTAGTTTATCCGTAAAAACTTCCGGGAATTTTTTTACTAATCGCTGCTTCAAAGTATTCTGTTTTATACTGTTTACGATTCCGTTAATCCCGACGTTAAAAAGATTCATAAAATCACGCCCCACTATCGATAACGAAGCACTTGTGACAACAACAAATTTCAAATTGTGACACTGACCGTTAAATTCCACTTGTGGCGTAATTGTACCTACCACTTTCACGAGCGTATTGTCAAAACCCCGTAGACTAATGTCTTCGTGCACTAGCTTGATTCTACTGAATTTACTGAAATAACACTCCTTGGAAATTACGCAACAAGATGCTCCAGAATCTACCATGAATTTACTCTTGATCCCGTCTAGTGAAACTTCAATAAAAAATGGTTCGACACTATTAACTTCACCCAACTTTGTGTCCGACAACAAAGTATTCACACTCTTACGTGTTGAGGAACGCTTGCACTGTTTTGCGAGATGACCCTTCGTACTGCAAATTTTACATAAATAATTTTTATATCTACATTCCGTCGCGATGTGATTATTGTGACCACAAACGGTACAATTTTGTTTCACAGCGTTCGCTGGCGACTGTGACCGTGCCCTGTTGCTATGCCCGAAACGCTTCACGTCTCTGTCTTTCACACGCGAATTATTAAAAGAGAGTCGACCGGCCTTGAGCTGTACATTAGCGTAAACCGTATTATCAACTCGGGACTGCGCTTGAGTTGAAGCTACGAGGTCAATGCACTCGGCGACTTGTAAACATTTTTCGAACGAGTATAATTCACCCTCGAGAAATAATTTTTCCCTTACCTTTCCTGGTTTACAACCCAAAACAAAGAAATCCCTTAAATTTACTGATAAACTATTCCCAAATTTGCAATTAGTAGAAAGAGACTTTAACCGCACTGCAAACTCACGGATTGATTCGTCATTTCTTTGTTTAGCACTGTAAAACTTAGATCTCTCTTCAAAAAAACATTTCGTTGAACAACAATACTCATCAAGTTTAGATATCAAATCTTCTAACTTAATATCTGTTACCTTTTTAGGCATGCACAAATTAACCAATAAGGAAAAACAATCATCTTTCAATGCATTCAGGAAAATAGCCCTTTTTTTATCATCCGATGCAAACTTTTCATCATTCACGAGGAGAAATTGTCCGAGGCGGACCTTGAAGTTCTCCCAGTTCCCGTCACGCAAACTGAAGGACTCCAATCCTCGAGACTCCATGTTCCCAATGCCCAGAAGGTACCCAAATAGAGAGAAAGAAAACAGAAAAAACAAAAACTTCCCAATGAGGCTTCTTCTTCTGCCGTCTGCTCCCTGGACCCTGCTCCGGAAACTGCTCCTTGACCCTGTGAATTGATGGCTCCTTCCAGACCCGTCACACAGTAACACCGATGGCTACCCCAGATCACTCCTGCGACCTGGATCTCCGATCCTTGACCCTCAGAGATGCCGATTGACGCTGGACCTCCCGTGCTTCCCCCTTCCGAAAAGCTGGCTGGCTCCAGTGTCTTCTTGCACTTCACTCCTTGCAGTGAAGTGTTGGAATAATTTCGGTCCGGCCTTTCTTACCGACCCGAAATAATAATGTTACCGCGTATTTTTGCCAAATTTTTGTGCCAAAATTTTTTTTTGCGCGTCGATTCTTTTCGCGATATTTCTGCCGTATTGTCAGAATCGTGTACCGTAGGCTGCGCCACTGTTAAATACAGACTCGAGTGTAGGCGAGGTTATTTATAAATAATGCGCGTATTGGCGATATGGATATTTATTATAATAATGGCTATGAATACGTCCTATCTAATGTGTTGGCGGTAGGAAAAAGAGAGTGAGGAGAGGCCTGCATCTCCTTTTATATGCGGGATCACCTGTCTCGCTCTTGTATGGCCGGAAACAGGTGTGCCACCCTAAAACCTCTCTCACAAATATAATTTAAGAAGAAAATAATATTAATATTGCAAGGATGGGAATACCCTTCAAAAGTCATAAAAAGAGAGTTGTTCCATTGAAAAAATAACATATGATTTTACGTGAACGTTGGAGGGACCCAATAAAAGCGAACAATAAATAATATTTCTACATTACTATTCGCTATAAAATGCTAAATCAGAATCTTACTTATAAATTAACCATTCAAAGTCAAATTGACTATAAAATATTTCAAGGTAAGAGTTTCTTCCCATGGGCTTAACCATTCCAAAAATGTAAAGAAACCTGAAAAATCTTGCAAAATTCCATATTTGTTTCTGAAAATTGGTACCTAAATAACACACCCTGCCTAATAATGTCGAGCATCTTACAAATAGTGTCATTTACATAAGATAATCGAAATCACCCCAAAAGAATCCTCGCTTGTATAACATTGCGCAGAAAAAGGCCACGGAGGGTATAAAGTATTTAGCGAATTCCCCGTATTTTACCCGACCTTTGTTCCTTTTATCTGATGAAACGTGACTAAATATGGCGGTTATCGAGATACGTGCGCTGGTTGCGGGGTGCAAAATTGAAAAGGTAATGCCTCAAGCCTCCCATCGCTGGCCAGTTCGTGATGAGAAGCTATCACCACTGCTAAAGGTCATCCGAAGAACAAAAAAACCCGCAAAGGTTTTACTAAGTAAGCTCCAGGTTTAAGCACCTATTTAGCTTTGTCTAAGCGTGCTTGGTGCTTGGGCTTGGAACCCGCCATCCCAACTCCCAACAGGCATTACGGGTAATTTTAATGTGAGATTAAAGATAACACAAATTACAATGCAAGGTGTTTCTTACACGGCTATAAAAAATTGACTGTCCTGCCAGGAAAAAATAATTTTATTCGAAGGAAAGTATTATAATTTTCTTTCTTTCAGGGTTTTTCAACGTTGTTTTCAATAACAATTTTGAAATATGTTTTATGGGCTTGTCCGGTAGATTGCTCTGTAAATAGTAGAATTTTTTACGTATTTCGCATAATCTAAACTTCCCTGAATTTGATAAGTTTTAAGATTTTCACGGCCAAAAGCATTTTCGTTATTTGTTTTTGAGATGTTATGCCGTGTTGCGCTACCTCCTTCTTTAGCCAACGTTTCGGAAATCGTTGCAGTGTCCATCATCAGGGCAAATCCGGCAGATCCGGTAGATGAATGAATTAGATGAATTAGTTCCGAATTTACCTACCAAAATTCAAACAATTTTTAAATGTTGTTAATTGCATTATTCAAAAAGTAATTATTTTTCATAATCAATTGATTCTTCGATGAAATGAATATCATTCAGTTTTAATAAATAAGAATAAACATTTTTATCTGGAAGTATGTTTGGCTATTCCTTGCAGGCTTAATTGTACAATGCTATTGAATGCATTGCTCTGTTCTCCATAGACCCAAGAACACTGAACAGTAAGGCATTTCTTGCGTAGTAAACTTACATAATGTATCTATGTCTACTCTCACTTTTTTTTTTTTTACATTAACTCCACACAGGAGGCCTTGAGGAAAATAATTTCCCTCAGGGCCTATGTCATCTGGGATGCTGTGTGGAGGGTCTTTTTGAGGAGAGGAAGGAATGAACATTGGTCTTGAAGAGACCTATGTTGTAGGAAGGAGGAAACACAGAGGCCGGCAAATCATTCCACAGCCGAGCTGTTGAACATAAGAATGAGTCGAAGAAACGACCCGTTCTCATGTGACAAATGTCAAGCGTGTACAAATGTTGGGCACGCGTTTGGCGTGTTTCCCGACTATGCACCGGTGCCGGAGGGATCAATGATGCTAGTTCCTCGGAGCATCTTCCATTGTAATACCGGTAAAACAAGGATAGAACTTACTACAGAACTACAACATATAGCTTAGCCTCTTGAATAGTCTCCTCAGAAAATTCCCCAACAATTATTATACCTAAAATACCCATCATTTAAAATGAAATCGGTTTATCCGTAAAATTTCGTAAATTGACGAGAATTTAGTAAACTTCGAGAATCTATAAATATTTCATAAGTTTTGCGCTCATTTGCGTTTTCATCTAATATGTTAAAACTAACCAACGTATATTACACAAATAGTAAATTATCCACGAAATTCTGCTTTGAGCATTTTGTTTACTTAAAATTATTCCTACAGCAATATCGGCATAATTAGACCGAGGCTTTTGATCAGGTTTTTCAGCATACTGCCGGACTAAATATAAAATTAAAATAGTAAAGTCTATAAATTGTTGTACATTTATACATCATATTTGAATTGATTACATTCACAAAAAGGTCATTGCTTTTACTCAAATCCCTGTAGTTACGTGTGAATTCCTTCATCTTTGGGTGCTACCGATTGATTACGGTTTCAACTCTTTGTCATATTTAATAAAAGCAGGTTTCTCAAAGGATCGGTTCTACATCCAACATTGTTTTTTTTCCACAGACTGTGCACTAATATAATATACCACGGTTGTCAGAACAGTTTATACATTTTATTGTTTGTACGGGGGGCAGAAACTCGAGCTCTAGAAGCGTTTGAAACAGATATTAAGATAAGAATTCCTCCTTTAAACAGGAAAGACGTTTTTGTTATTTATTTTTGGGGTGTTTTGCCGTGTTGCGCTACCCCCTAGGACAGAAAGAATCCGCTAATAAACTGTGTCACTTGCATAAAACTTTTAGATGGGGGTGAATATTTACAAACACACCAGCTAAGTTTAGATCGGCAAACTACTACAAACTACTACACACAATTATCCATCTCTTCTAAATATACCACTAATTAGGATAGACCTGTGACGAACAGTCTTTTTGTTTTCTAACAAAATGTTGGAATATCTTTAGGCATGGATGAAAATAAACATTTCAAACAACCCTTGATTATAAAAGCATCCAAGCGATATTTAAAAATACATGCCCACCTAATCGAGAACGCCTCTGCCTCATGACAGGTAATTGGATCATGATTCTAACTGCACATGACATTTGCCAATCGGAAAGAAATTTCACGCGATCAAATTGGCTTCGTGTTGGGACTGTACGAGGCTTGAGCGAAGCGTGTCAGGTTCGGTGCCTCTTGCCGTCGGGTGCTAGGTATTTGAGGGCATTGTCCGATCAAAGCTGTCTGGATAAACGAAGTGTTACAACTTCTGTGATTATTTTGTTCTTTTTTAGTTGTAATATTTTGGTTACAGCGTCATCCCATCCTGATCCCGATGCCACTGCAGAGAAGTGATGGGAGATTGCGACTGTGTCGATTTCTGATGCAAAATCAAGTGTTATGACGTCATCTGGCGCAATTTCAGTCAAATTTTAATCGGGCACGTTTTGAGGAGGATAAACAAATAGTTTTTATTAAAAAATGTATCTATATGAACGTGTTTTAAATCAAATTTAATTTTTTACTTGACTAGAATTTGCTTTCTAATTTCGTCTGAACATCTGTGTAATATCCAACACTCTTTTATCATATTTATGTTTATTAACTCTTTGCAGTTTTCATCATTGTTTTACTTACCACTAACTTCTAAATTTAGCTCATGTTTAAGTATTACAAAGAAGTAAGAAGAAAAAAAATCAGGTTTAATAATTATTGTAAATTGTTTCAGAAATTGTTTAGTTTAATGTCTGTCTACACATAACACGTATAACATATCACGACGAGGGAGGTGGGTGAAATACGATGCGATTAGACATACATAGGACCATTAAACACCGTTAAGACATTGTACTGTAATAATATTTTGGCATCATGTCTTAGTTTTAAAAAATGTAATATGTCAAAGCTCTAGAGCTCTCCGTGAAAACGACGATCGATGCAGTTTTTTTACAAGTATATCTGCATCAAAGGGTATTTTTTTTACATTGGCTCCATACAGGAAGCCCTGAGAAAAATAATTCCCCTCAGGGCCTGTGTCATCTTTGGGGACGCTGTGTGGAGGGTCTTTCAGGAAAGGAAATTCTAGGTGTGAGGGGTGGGTAGGAATCTGGGAGTCAGTGTGTCCAGGAGTGACGGACGTATGAATCCATCTAGTACAGCTGGTGAAGTCAAAGGGACTGCCTTAATTAGATTTTCTGGCGTCGATGTGAGATTCATGAATAGGTACCACCTACCTACCCATCTATTCAGGGTGTTGACTTACTTTATACCAGTGATTCTTGACAATATTTGGAGTAAAAATATAAATGAAATTTTGGTCTCCGGTAAATTTTTTGACGCCTTTTTAAAAAATTTTTTTCTTCAAAATCATACAACAAAAAAAATCTTCAACATGTCGTCACTGGTCACTCAGCCGACTGTCCGACCAACCCCTCACCCACCCCAAAATATCCAAAACCTATTATTTTTTAATATTTTTTGTAAAAAACACAAAAAATGAAGATCAAAATTTATTTTACATTTTTACTCTAAATAATGTCAGGAATCGCCGGTTAAAGTAAGTCGAGTACAACCCTTAACACTTTGTATATCAAGTAATTACTTTCTTGATTTCTCAGAATATCACGTTATTCATTCAAAAACCTGATAATGTATAATAAATTAATCATAAAATATCAACTATAATCTAATAATAATATAGTTTATGAAGGAAAATCTCCAACAGAAGCTCGCAATGATAAATCCTTTCACCACATTACCTTGACACGTGGGTATTAAACAAATACAGATTGTAATGCGGATAAACAACTACTCTGTGTGGTCACCCAGTCTTCAAGTTTAACGTTGTAAATTACTACGGGCTGTTGTGGCTGTCACGTCACTCCCCGTCACTCTGTCACTCGAGCGGAGGTACTCTACCATGACAGTAAGTAAAGTTGCGACAAGGTACATTGGCTTGCCGAGGTAACTAAATATTTAATGCCACAACCGTCACTGAATACTGATTATCCATTGGCACAAAATGCATTTTTTTTTTTAATTGGCATTTACAGTATTTTTTTCTGTTTTACAAAAAATAGATTTATTGTTGGTTGTTAATTTAAAATCCTTCCCCATCCTCAGAGTACGTCCAAACTGTTCCTCCTAGTTAACCTGTCACACCGGGATAGGAGTGCTCCTGGCTGATGTGGCACAATCGCCTCGTTTTTAGAAAATTTCCCCAAGTATATGTATCTACCTATCGAACAGTATTAATACCGTAGCGTCTGCGTTGTTGAATTTCAGAACCCAGCTACGAGTGCATGTCGAACGCCACGCCTTACGCACCGTGTCACAAATAACATCTGAGTATGTGGAATTTCACACAAAGCTACTGTTATAATTAGGTTTCGAATTCAAGAATTCGACACAAGATGTCGCTTCTTCCGTCAGCAGGTCGGACGGGGACGTTTCCCCCCAAGGTATAACTACTACTAATTTGTGAATATGTGGTATCTCTCCGGATATGAAAAGATTGACATGTTGTACCAAATGGATATATATTACATATGACGTCATTGCTGTCTCGGTTACTTTGTCCCGGTGACTAGCTACAGTGGATCCGAGGAACGGGCTGTTTTTGGAATCAGTTCGTATTGGATCTATAAAATGGTCACCAACACTAACTGGGCGAACCAAACGCCGCCCGAATGGCCTAGCAGTAAAAACTTGCGGAGCGGGTTTTTCAGCTAGTCTAAATTATTATCGAATCGTTAGTTCTCGAGGGTGCTTTATGTGTAAAAAAAAGTTTTTGCAACTTGTACCGGAGTCAAAAATACTCCCAGTAATTTACAGGTGCTTTTTACTTGCACCAAATTGCTTATTATTTGTTTTCTGATCAGATGTGAAAAGCCTGGTAATTTTCTAATCTTCCTCTTAATCTTTCCCTTCATCACAATTTTCAGACTTTTTTAGATTATCCTTTATCCTACCACTGAGACCTATACCTTGTAACCACTCTATACGTTATATTATATTAGGTAAGGGTTACAATGGTTCTATCAGCGGTACGCCTTTAGTCACGCTGACTCAGGCTGACAATAATTGGGAATCTAAAGAAATATTCGATTGTCGTCAAAATGGTACTTTTTAATTTTTATGCATGCATGGTGCATCTTTAATTTGAAATATAGACACAATAACTTTAAAAATTAAATATCACATCTACATATTTTTTTAATAAATAATTAAGAAAAAAACAACAACAAAAATGTTTTCCTTACATAATATTATTATGCACAATGCTTCGTGTATTTTACTATGATTATATTTCTTCTTTGTTCCGACTTGGCAGTACTTGCTTATTTAATTTCCAACGTACTTATATATGACTTTATAAATTTTACACTTTTTTAATATTGAATTCTAAGTACCTAGATAATTATTGTCAGTTTAATTTGGTTATTTTTCGGATACTTACCATCTCTCTTGTATTTTATTTTTCATCATATTTTTTGCATGTTAATGGCGCATGTTTTGCCGTTTACATGAAAATAAATAAATAATGAAGCCTAATAAAACATTTTTATCGTTATAATATACTCAATTGTAACATTTTTCCAAGCGCGGCCTCAAATAATAAAATCCATTAGTTTGTTTCATTTGAATAGCATATTTTCACGATAATGCTTGTAAATAAACGTATTTACGTAATAAATGTACCCAATTTATTATCAACTACTAAAATATTTTGCCAAGCATTTTGTCATGTTTATCAATGTAGGCTCCTGAATTATGCTCAACTTTAAATTAATTTTATTATTACCTATTATGTATTTGGCAAGCTGCCAAAATTGTTAATCTAAAATGTTAAATGATAACAAATCAATTAAATTATCATTATATGACACAAAACCAGAGTCCAGCTGCCAGGAACAACTATTGGCAATGCAATTGTGTGAAGGAAAGATTTTTTAAATGTTTATTTATGTTTGTACATAATTAACGAAGTACATTATTAAAGAAAATGGATTCGGTAATTTTATAAAATTTTCAGAGTGGAAGATAATAATTTGTACTCTAAGAACAATCGTCCTAGTGAAAGACTACTATTCAGAATCAAAATGTTATTTAAATGACTTTAGCCGTTGACGACAAGTTCTGAGTAGCCATGTAATGGTCGAGTGGTCAAAAAATCCTAAAATTATGTATGTAATTAACAAAGCAATGAATAAAGATACCAAAAACAAACAATAAAACCTCAATTTTCCCTTCGCTTCAATATTTACTTCAGCCTCACAACACACCCAAATTGGAATGTCACAGACCCTCTGGCTTCGTACAGACATTCACATAAAATAAGACACACAAAATTAAAATAATTTTTTACATTATGGACGTCAAGACGTCAGTACGCCAATAATCATTATTCCATGATTTGCAGACTTAACGAATAATGAACATTAACAATTACTACCGGAATCACCATTTAGTTTATTCAACACGTAATGGAACCATTTGATGAGCACTTCAGCTGATGTTCAATTATTCAAAAGGGTAATTTAAAGTACTGCAAATAAAATGACAGTTCAACACGAATTCGTGTCGCGGGTGAAAGTTCATGTTGGAATTGGTTTCCGCAGAAATTGAGCTAGAACCACTGTGTATATTTAGTGAGTTTGTTCACTGAGAGATCATTACCGGTATCATCAGGCTTTCTATCTACAATTGAATGATTGCCTGATTGATTAAGTTAACTAATTATGAAAACATTTTCTTCTGTAGTTAATGTAACGTATTTTGTGGAACGCCGTAATAATGTTAATATAAACCTTTTTAAATCACTATTGCAACATATTGCTCTGTCGGTTTCAGAAGTGTTACACATTCATCACGTGAATATTAAAACTATCATAAGAGTTAACAATTTGATTATGAAAAGAAAAGAGCGGTCTAGTGAAGCTGTGTTTAAAATAGGTCTACTAAATCATTTTTTTGGTAAATAAATATTTATACCATAATTATTACTTAGGGATTTCTAACTTCAAGTAGGTACTTCTAAGGTTTCAACATTGTCGCTTTTATTACTGCAGATGTTGCAATATTCTTATTTATTTATTTATTAAGGCTCTGAAGGCTTTCATGTAACAATTCTTAATCAATTACTTTAGTAATCCTCCACACAGCATCCCCAAAGATGACATAGGCCCTGAGGGAAATTATTTTCCTCAGGGCCTCCTGTGTGGAGCTCATGTAAAAAAAAGTGCATTAAAATATTATGTCATTCAATTAATCCATTAGGCACTACAACTAGCAATAGAATTTAAATTATATGGTACAAAATTAATCAACTTCGTATGTACAAAGAAGAGAGAAGAGAAAACAATTTACCGAAAATATAATATTGTCTCCTGTATTTCTTTTAAGTCATTAATAACTTTCAATTTGACACACAGTGCGGAAACTATATAAATACTTATGTCTTGTTTTAATTAATGTGTTATTAATGTAACACAAATGTACTGATAATATTGTACTCACTTGTTGACACATTTAATCACTATGACTTTCGTACTCGGTTCACACCCTCGTGTGCATTATTTATTTGAAATATAATTATGCAATATGCATGCCTAGTAGAAGAACAAAATTAACAATAATTTTCATGTATTTATTTAAAATAAAATTGTGGTTTTTAAATTTACTCCTATTTATTGTTTTATCGTAAGATTATAAAAGGGGCTATTTTATTTATTTACTAACGGACTTACTTCCAACTTACAAAATCAGTAACACAAAATTAAATAAAAATGTTAATTTTATGACTAAAGGATGATACATGACAGCAAAGATAAAAGGCAGAAATAAATAAGATCATAGGAAATTAGACTTGACAAGTCAAGTAAAGACATCGCCTGAAGTAAAATATTTTTTTCTTCACTTGTTTAGTGACCAACAAAAATCATTTAGACTTATAACAACAACAAAAAATCAAGGTCTTGAGTTGACCAGTATATACATTCTGGACAAGGTGAATAATATCCACAATTAGTTTAGTGTTGATTGGGGATCAGTTAATTAGTTATTAGTCTACGGGAGGGAGTATTGAAAGGGATAAGTTGTAGTAAAATAGGGAATCGATGATACAATTAAAATTTTTGGTTAAACAAATGAGATCAAATTTTTGTCCACTATCTTCAAAGAAGAATGGTTTAGTTAGTTCAATTTCATAAAATGTGTAATTGCCTCATTATACTTCCAGCCCACTAGTAAATACTCTTAAGAACCGATTAGTTTGCCTTGTTAATTTAAAAAAAAGTGATTTGTGAATGTGGAAAGTAATGAAGTGGAAAATTTGATATACATATAACATTTTATTTTAGATTTCTAAAAAAATTTTAAAAATCATCTCGGTAACAAGAAAAATTCTCTTAAAATATGTCGAAATACTGGTGAAATGTGGTCCCTATCCACAATACGAACATCGCAACATTGCAAACATCGCGGATAGATTAACTGTTTCAAGGCAAATTAATTCAAAGTTCTCCACAAGTGACTGGCTGCTACTTCACTACACCGAGCTCAGCAGATACATCGCGATATTGTCGTACCACATAAATTCATTGGGCACATTAAATTAAATATCCTCATCTATTATTGTCTCTCGTGTCACTTTATGGCCTACAGCCACGCGACATTCATACGGAGAAGCCTTAATGGATTTGTGCTGATATTAATTAATCCTGCGCCTCGAAATAAAATAAGCCTTTGAGGAAGTTGTAATCTAGTTTAAAATGCGAAAATTATGTCCTACGGAAAATAAACCTTTTTGAAGAAATCTCACTTTTAAGTGTGATTGTTTTATATTATCCTATTATTTTTGGTAGAATCTTACATATACATAACATGAAAACTTTAATAAATGTTATTTTTGATAATCTAAAATAGGTCGCTTCATAAGAAGTTGGTGAATTCTCGTTAAAAACAGTAAAATTTGTCGTATCTTTTTTAAAGCGACGTTGCTAACTTTGGTTTAGGAAAACGTGAATCATCAAAAGCAGCCGTTCCCTATAAAATGTTGGAATTTCCAAAAAAATGATTAATCTTATTTACTTGCATTATCATGTATAATCACCGCTCGAATTTAGCGTACAAATTCAGTACATATTTATGGGCTATTTAAATTATTTTGCAATATCTGAATACATTTAACACAATAAAGAGGTGGCATTTACTGTACAAAATAATTTTTTTTTTTTTTTTGTGTTTTAATTTATTTAAATAATTATTTCGCATTAGCGGAAGTCCCGTCATTGCAAGGGCATAACGGGGAGTTTTTCTAAGTTAGATCTAAGATGTAATGATGTGCCCGAAGTATTTTACTTTCTTAGATTTATGAATGTTTTCCTCATCAATTTATATTTCAAATTAGGTTACCTCTTAAGAATGTTTCATGAACACCACCCCTAAATCAACTTGCATTAACATAGGCTGTATTTTAAAAGGACCAGCCTTAATATCTTAAGTCTCAGAACAGGTCGAGGTGGTTTTACCTCGTAGTTTCATTACCGTCGAAGGCTTTTAGGGGTATGTCAGTGCATACCTGGTCCATCGTAAGTACTTTCCTAGATTCAGTAGTAACAGGCTTAAATATATTTTGTCCACTGTTGTACGTCCAGCACATACCTATTGGATCAGGCACTCTGAAGAACTGTGCTAAATTTACGTAAAGAGTTAGATTTCCTAGAATTATTGAGTGATCACGTATACCTGTCAACATTGACTTATGCTATTTTCATCTTTCTTTCTTATTCTGAATAACCAGCTAGAAAGCAAGCATGTTTTTTTTAATGTGTCTCTCTTATCCTGAATAACCGCCTGCAAAGGAAATAGGTAAAGATTATTTATATTTGTTGAAAATATTTATAGTAACAGAGTTATAATTAGTTAGTGTATAGTTTTATTTTACTCAGAAAATATCTCACTCATTAATTAATCATATCATAATGTTCCATAATTGGCGATTGATGGGATTGTACACATAATTAGTTAGTTACGCATAATTGTTAGTTACGGATGACTCATTACTCTCATTGGTTATATATCCTACATCGCGTATTTTCAATATCCGGTTTTAAATAAGTATGAGATATATGTGACACTGATCATCAATGTTAATAACATTTTATTCAGATTTTCTCTTTTCCTCTCTCATTTCAAGCGTTTTTTAACAAACTTTTGTAATAAAGCATAAACCATATATATATTTTACTGATTTAAAAAACTACATTTCTGCTTATTTTTTCTACTTTTATAATTGTTAAAAGTGAGATTTTGTAGGGTGTAGGTGTTAAGGACTTATTTCACAAAAAAATACACTTTCTTGTGTTAAAAAATATTAACACTATTTATCACATTCCATTCCTCGTTCACAAAGCGACTCGATCCCTACGTTAATCCCCTGTTTACCCTCCACCGTTCAAATCTGGATATCGGATTCAAATGCGATACCCACACCGAGATATCGATATTCGCATATCATTAAAAGATTGAATGGTTTCGCGATGGCAAAGTTGGAAAAATATTTTCCTTCCATCGGCAATTTCACGCTTCAACGATCATTCACCCTCTGGCCCACCCCCTTTCCCGTCTCCTCCTCCCTTGCGCCTCGCTGACCCCCTGGTACTTACTTCCAAGTTTACTTTCAAGCCTCCAAGAGCCTTATTGCTCCAAATATTATGGAATTCATTACATATTTCAGATCACTTCTTGATCTTCCGCTCTCATTTCCGTATTTATTCAAAATCAATTCAATAATTATTTCTTTCAATTATTTTCGTCTTAATATTCTTTGGAGATTAATGAACTCCGTCGTAAAATGTAATAATTTTGAAAATCCATAAATTTAACAGAAAAACGATTTAATTCGTTTTCCAATCTGTTTTGCTTATGGGATTTCCCAATTTTCTTAGTGTTAACATATTTGCACTACGTGATTTCTTGCAATTTATATATATATATATATGTAATCAATTGATATCATATTTTAATTGCATTAAGTTAACTGTCATCATCATCTTCTACCCCTTATCCCATTTGAGTCGGGGACCCATTGCATCGACAAGGCTCCTCCATACGTCCCTGTCTTGTGCTGATTGTTCGGCCTCTGTCCATGGTAGACTCATCCTCTCCTCACACAGTTTCTGGAGTTGCCTTGCCAACTGTGTCTGGGGCGGCCCACTGGACGTCTACCCTCTGGAAACGCACTCAGTATCTTCCTCGGAATTCGGCCTTTAGACATTCTTAGTACATGCCCAAGCCACATCAGTTGCGATTTTTCTATGAAGAGTAGCAATGATGCAATGCTTAGATCATCTCGGATCGTCGAGTTTCTTATATGATCCCATTTCGTAACCCCTGCCACTTCTCTCAAGTACCTCATTTCGGCAGCTCGGACTCTAGAGCGTGTTCGTTCATTTAGCATCCATGTCTGGTGGCCGTAAGTGAGCGTCGGGCGGTATACCGTTTTAAACACTGCCATCTTTGTCTTGATGCTGAGCTCGGCTTTTCTTATCACTGAGCTGTAGTAAATTAATCGTAAAATAAATAATTACATACGAAGATAAATAAATAAATAAAATTATGTAATAATTTTAATGAAATTAATTGATTATTTGTTCATGCAACTCGGTAACTCTGTGTAATGCAACATTATAATTTAAAATAAAACAATAACCTAGTAAACACCAGTACAAATACTGCTCTGAAAAAGCTATGGTTGTAGCAAAACCTGCAAATATAAAAAAAAATGAAAGTGTTGTTTAAAAAGTTCTGGTTTTATTTTAAATTAATTTATTATTTTTTTAAACTGTTGATTTTTGAATTTACTCGTTGCTAGAAATAGCTTTGGCTATTTTAAACGACCACATAATGTTAGTAGCCAGGTAGGAACTTTTAATCACTCCTCTTCTCCGTCCACTTCCCCTTTCCTCAAGTCTCATCAATCTTGCACTATTTCAGAAGATAAAGGATGCAACTAAATTAAACCTGCAATTAAATGAAGAGAACATTAAACACGATAAATAAACCGATAATTATAAATAGGAGCGTAAATCTAACGGAATGGACAAAAATAACATAAATTGTTTAAATATTAAATTTGTTAATTTCTTATTGGAACTCGTTTTATGTGAAGTGACATTATGATTTATTTAATTCGGGAGAAAGAAAAAGTTATCGGTGCATAGTCACACAACAAGATTTACTGAAAACAAAGGCCTAAAAATACCACGAATATCAAATAAGTATGGTAGCAGAACGCTCGAATGTATGATACCTTTGATTTATAACATATTTAATGAAAACATTAATTTAAAAAATAATGAGGAACCCTGCCCTAAACTGACAAAAAAGTGGTTAATAAATGAACAACACATTTATCTATCCTAAATCTTATATTAGGTATTATATTGTAACTTAAGCTAATGTGTGTTATGTAATAATATTAAAAGGTAGAACCTACAGATAAGCTGATCTGTCACAGCTTTGTAAGACTATCCATATATTGTATTAGATGTAATTATATTCAATTTAATAAATAAATAAATTAAAAATTAAAAAAGCCAAGCCAGAAAAAAAAATCTAATTTGCTTTAATTACCATGGAATGCATAGTAGTTTTAATGTATATTCTACCAGTTTGATAATCGAAATTAAATTTTCATGTTCCTACATTTCCTAATCTTTATAAATATTCCTATTCCGTCCAATTTTTCGATTGTTCTGCATATTTTCAACAGTGCCAAGCCCCACGCACAATTCTTACAGTCAAATCATCCATTCTTCGGTCCAGCCTCGAAAACTTAAACTCTGCTCAAATAAAGGGATGATAGTTTAAATGTGGCTTGAGGTTTAAATAAAGTATGTAATTCACCTAGCGGTGGTTTAAATGGGATATTTCCATACTACCGGCCAGCAATAATAATTTATTCAATTGATTATTTATTCCGTTTGCAAAAGCAGAAAAGAAAGCGTAAAGGCATATGAAAATGATAACATATGTAAATTCAAGTCAGAATCGAACCATCGCAGCTGAGAAAAGAAATACATATACAATATTCACAATTTAGCACAATTGATTCGTGCGGCAAAATCCTTGTTTTTATTTTTTTTTATTTAAGATTTTATTCCGGCAGGGCTGGAAGGATAATGCGATCTCAGGCTGGCAAATTAAATACATCCAACTATTACACAGAGAGTATATAAAATAATTTATAATAAAAATAAATTGAAAAAAACTTAATTGGAAGGTACCTAATGATAACCTAAAATGAGAACACATCATATCAGGAAGTAAAATTAAAAATTAAAATTATATTAAATTAAATTATTGGATCTTCCATCAGAGAGGTCGCCACATCATCTGCCTCAATCGTTCATTTAGTAGGGAGCTGAAACACTCGGATGCACCCACGACAATTATGTTGATTGACTTTTGGGTCCTGCCCCAGAACGTGGCTAACGTGGCGAATGTCTGTGGTGCAGTAAGGCGGGGAATGAATGCACCCTCCTTTCAGTAAACATTGTGGAAGCATTGCAGAACCACGGTAGTTTCAAAATTATTTTAATTTTCCGGTATACATTGTTGCAGCACACTCTCGGCTTGTCTCATTGCGCTGCTGGTTATTGTATCAACAGCTCAGATGTGCACAGGGCAGTGCAATATGTCATAGAGATCGTTGCTACAGTGGTAGAACCCTATAATAATAATAATTGGATAATTTATAAAGCGCCGTTTTTGTGAAAAATCACCTCTAGGGCGCTTCATAACTTCTGTCAGAATAGGTCCCAAATATTTCACTAGCAGTCACTAGCATTTCATATCCTTCTAGACATTGGTGGAATGTTTTGTGGCTCCTTGTTACGTGTGACTTTTTAGAATTACATAACAAAATATGTGAGTTTGCGTACTCTTCGAATATTTGCAAAAGTCGTCTCATCACTTTAATCGAAGGTGTCAGCAGCACCATGTCATCCGCATAATTAATGTTGTCATCGCCTGATCCGCAAATAGGCAACCAATTCATATATCATTCGGCTCTCGCAGGAGGTCGTTAATGTACACGTTAAATAGAATGGGAGACATATGCCCCCTTACCTTACTCTACTTGTAACGAATAAGGGTCTCCTTATTCGTTACAAGTAGGAAACTCCTCACATTCAATGGGCAGGAAACTCCTGCCCATTGAATGTGATTTTCCCGTTATCTATACCAAATTGTAAGCATATCTACAACTGCTGCTAGAACATCTCGCGTTATGAGTTTTTTTTGATAATAAGTAATGAATAACACGACCAAAGGCCTTGCAGAAGTTAATAAAATTCCCATAAACAATGGTTTTTCTTTTTTATTGTTGGTTTGACTCCATAAATGAACATATCGGTTGATGAGGCGCTCTTGAAGCTGAAATGGTTATCCAGGGTAAATAGTTTATCTTTTACTGGCGTGATTAAAATTAAGCTTAAGATTTTTTCAAAGAGTCGTAAAGTCATTGTCTCCATGATAATCGCCGAGTATTTTTCTAATATCGGTGCTTCCAGTTGATTAGATTTCAAGATTGAAATGATAACAGATTGACTCATATCCATTGGGGGGCTGGATTACAAGGTCGAGTACAAGTGCAGATTACAGTGTTGATCTCGGTTTGCTCAACACCTAGTACCGTTGTACCCTGGATTTTTACCTAGGGCTGTTTGCTTAATCGCGCCTAAAACCATTTCAGGAGTGACATGCATGACCATGACGCGGATGGATATATCAATATAGATTAAAGATGGTTTCGTGGTGTCTTCATGATTCTAAGATCAAGAAAATAAGTCACTAAATTCAATGGCTAGGTTTTCATTTCTCATATTGCTGTTGAAAATACCGTAATTTTGCTCTTGGATTTCAGCACATTTGACGTTTTACCAAAACTTTCCAAATTCTTTGATTTGCAGAGACGTAGCTACGCTGTACATTTGTGCTTTGTTTTCAGAGTGTTGGCATTTTCGGAGAGGAATTTAGATGAACTTTTTACTTTCGCTTTTCTTTCTACTGCAATACGGCCTTCCGTATGCTTTCCGGCTTGAACCCAGCAAAGGAATGCTTGCCTAAGACGTAACAAATTTGAGATTTGATCATTCTACCCAGGAACCGTGTCATTCTATTTAGGGTTCCTTATTTTTAAACGCATATATGGCGAAGTTTCTCATTATTTTAATGTTCAGGAAAATGTAGCTCTATTTCATGAACATTTCTGTGACAGTTAAGTATCTGACATCGTACGGAATACGGAAGTTTTATTTTTGACAATAATTTATTTGCCAAGAAATTATAACATTATTTTCGGACATCGTCATCCATTTTCCAAAATCTCTTGGCAAATTTCGTGTGTTAGATAATTAGAATGGGGATAAGTTCCATTTTATTTTAACAGTCAATGGGAGATATTTTGACCACGTCGCGTCGGCATCACTTACATTAGTGAATGGTTATTCTCTGTACAGAACCGTCCAAGTTCGTGTCCAAAAAGTTAACGCAAATTAGCATTAAAATCTCCTGTAACAATTGAGTTGGAGCTTTTTGTTCCTCAATATATTATTATATTTTTCGGTAAATTCAGCTGAATTGGTTTGCATTTAAACCGTGACTATAATAAGAGTTCCATTTGCTGACTATTTAAATAGCCATGATTCGAGGTTCTCTACAGTCAACCAACTTACCTTTACATAACATAACCTAAAACCAACCGGCAATCCCATGGCGGGGAAGGTCGGTAGGATGGGCCATACAGCGCACAAGGCAGGCCTTGAGAGGGTAGGAGCGATTCACCCTTTACCCTTTCGATTGTGATTCCGAATACCTCCGGCATTGCCCCGAATAGGTGAGAATTCGCTCGAGTGGAAAATCACCATTCGAACACCCGCAACATCCGGGTTACCACGAGGATAACGTTTAGTAAAAGGGTTTCAAAGATATCTGTATAAACTCAGTATTGATGCGGGGGTGTTTTTACCTCGGTGTCATCACTTTACAAAATCGAACTGGGCTATATTTGACATATTTAAGGATATCATTCTGACTACTGAATTTTAGATAAGGAAATTTGGTTTGGCTTTCCAAATTTATCTGTATTTCTGCAAAATTTATGCATAAATTCATAGTAGTTCCTAGGCTAACCTAAATTGTCCACGTAGACAAAAAAATTCGAGTGCAGTTAACACGCAGTAGAAGCGAAACTTTACCAAAACAATCTCAAACTATTAAGAACCAAGGAGCCTTGAAAAGTGAGGTCATAATCAAAGCGCAGTGAGCAGGCCAATGAGTGCAGACCTCGCATTGTTTTTGTTTTATATCTCAACCAATGGGAGCCTTGATAGGAGTATAATGCTTCGCAGGTGCTGTACGCATCATTTCCGTTTCATCCGAATTCCGAATCGCTAACGGGGCTAAGGAAGTTTCACTTCAAAAATAAAACACCGCGTCTTACCGAGAAACTTTAATAAATTATGGAAAAAAAGGATGAAGTCCCTACTTTGAAGTTTTTTCTCGGTAATTTACAAAAAATGATTGTTTCTAAATTTTTCTACCAGTTTCCTGTTCCAACTTTGTTTTAACAAGATTGTTAGCTTCTGGTAATATTTTTTTGTATCTCATTACAGACTTTTACGGTGCCCTTGAAGTGATTTTTCACAAAAACGGCGATTACAGATCATCCAAATATTATTATTATCGTAAAAGAGTTTTTTTCAGATTCAAAAGATTTCTCACCTACCGGTGTGATGCACCAACGTGTATTTTTGTTTTACTTAAAATCCACATGTTTCCATAATGAATAATTATTTTAATTTAATTAAAATAATTAACTTTTATACAAATACATAATTATCAAATTGAAATGACGCCACAAGGTCATTTTTAGATTATTGAATAAGTGAAAGATTTATTTAAATTTTAATCGTTCTTAGCGTTTTCGTCGCCTCAGTTCTTATTTGTCCAACAGACCATTTTAGTTTTTGTTCAATCTCCGCTTTAAAATGAAAAATAAAGTACAAAAAAATGGTAGTTAATAACTTTACTATGACTTATTTTAATTAATTAGACCTTTACCTTAACGGAAATAGCTTTATCTTAAATACCTATCATAATGTTTCATTGAAATAATGAAAGAAAACCTTATCCTCCTGTAAAATTTTCTAATGGTCTGTTGGACAAATACGAACTAAGGCGACGTTTTATCTATGTAAAATTGTGAAATAGAATTTTTTAATACATAATTTTGAGTATAATATTAAGAAATGTTTTCTAACATTTTCTAATATTAAGAAATGTTTGCCAACGTATTTTTTATACTTACACAGAAAGTCACCATGATCTAGGTCTTTGAAAAACGATCCTTTGAAGTTTTCTGTGAAAATAAAAACTCCGTTCGTTCATTTTCCTTTTTCAAGGATTAAAAAAATCGTTTCGATTAGAATTTTCCTCCCATGAAAATATTGTTAATACATTGGCAGGCTTTGATTTCAATATGTTTTTGAATGATTGAAAAATCTTATCATCAGACAAAAATCACAGTTTTGTTCTTTTATTTCGTGAACTTCTACGTAAAAGGTAAATCTTTTTTTATATACCAGGTTTTCTAATCACAACCACTTAAATTAAAATTAATCTAAGATCATAACTATCGAGCAATAATGTTATTTAAATAAATACTTTCAATTAAAGTACAATACAGTAATAATTATAATACGAATAGTTGGCGAACAAATTCACTGGCATGAATACATAACGTCAAAACAACATTGCAAGCAATTTCCAACAAAACGTTTGTTGATGTAAATGAAGGACATATCTAATTTAAACTAAATAATGTGCAATTCAGCTTTACATCGTAAATTCAGCTTTAAATTGTCGCCTGAAAACCGTTTATTTAGGGTTGCAAAAATTTCAGGCTGTAAAAATTATACAAATTGTGCGAAAATAACGGATTATATAAATTGTACAGGTTTTGCGAAAATATCATTTTTTTATAAATACTACAGGAGTTGTGAAAATATCAGATTTTATAAACTACACGGGTATTGTGAAAATATCAGGTTATATAAAATATACAGGTTTTGCGAAAATATCAGGTTATATAAATTAGACAAGTTTTGTGAAAATATCAGGTTATATAAATTATACAAGTTTTGTGAAAATATCACTACATAGGTTTGGGAAAATATCAGGTTATATTTGGGAGGCGTATATGGGTACTACTGTCCGGGAAACATTTATTGGAAACAAACATCTCTGTCATAGGTCACTCCAAGTGTTTCGCTACGATTGGTGATTTAGCAGGGGTGTCCGGGTTCATGGGGTGGGAGAATGCGTCTGCCTACCAGCTGCATGGAGGCCGGATCGGGAGAGAATGGTTGAAGGAGTGCCTTTGACTTCTCCATTATTATTCTCCAGTATTTTCTCGGAACATCGCCTTGCACCGCAGTGGGACTCCTGGATACACTGACCCCCAGATTCTACCCACCCCTAACACCCTTTTCCTTCCCAGAACTTCCTCTCCTTCCTTTCCAAAAAAACCCTTCACACAGCATCCTCAAAGATGACATAGGCCCTGAGGGGAATTGTTTTCCTCGGGGCCTATTGTGAGGAGCTAATGTAAAAAGGAATATATAAATTTTATAGGTTTTAGTGAAAAAATCAGGTCATATATACTTTAAGCTGTATCGGTTTTGCAGAAACAAGTTATAAAGGTTTTGGAAAAAACATAACATTGACAAAAATCACTTTGACAAAAACGTTTCTGGCAAGTGTCATTGGTTTAAAACATGGAGATTGGTGTTTAATTCATTTTTAAAGAACGTTTTGTTAATTCTAAGTTTAATGATTTTATATTTAACAATAAAGTTATATTCACAATCGTTGTTCATTAATGTATACGATGTTTTTTAACACCTATATAAATTTTCTCCGTGGATTTTCAGTTTCAGTCTTCAATCATGAAGTTAATAACTTCAAAAGAGTGTTAATCATTGTATTTGTAAGTACATCAAAATACCAGTAACATAACGCTGTTTAAAAATAATAAGTTTTATCATAACCTTTTTGTCGTTTTCCAAGCCCTGCTTTATTTCTGTTTGTATTTTATGCAATTTAACATCACTGGTAAACGTCGCATTTGTGTCGCGACAGCTTAAATTTTCAGGGCATATTTAATGGCAGTAACGCTACAAAAACGTTAAACCAACACAACACATTCAATAATCATTAAAAGTCCGACTTTATAATAAAATTCCAAAAAACAAGCTTCTGTACAATGTTGTCACAATTTATTGTTAAATCTCATTGAAAAATATTATATATTTTTTACACTGGCCATTAAATGCATATTTCTTTTTCTTCGTGATTTTTTAAATTATCAAAAACCTTCATAACTTTTTTCCACTTGATCATTTTTGACCGTACCGGTTTCACCTTAGAACGGGCGTCTTGAGACTAGGTCTCGAAACCGATAGGGTAGAAAATAAACCAGCGGATAAAAGTTATAAAGGTGTATATATGTATATATATCCTATTGTATTTAATATTATAAAGGCGAATGTTTGTATGGGTGAATGTTTGTTACTCTTTCACGCAAAAATCACTGGATGGATTTTAAAAATTCTTTCACTAATAGAAAGATAGATTATTTGCGAGTACTATAGGCTATATACATTGGTAAGCTCTGGCGTTATGAAATTATTTATTATTCGTTTATTGTCCAGACGAAAAGCAAAGCGTTGCTAAGTAATTGTTTGACGTGCGCTGTCATTTTGTTTTTTGTTTAGGTTACTATGGAGATCCCTTTGATAGTTAAAATTTACTGCGCGTGTTTGATTGTTCTGTTTTAATAGGTGGCATGCGAGCTGTTTGAAAAATGAATGTAACGGGTATGGAGGGGGGTGGGTGAGGGGGGGGGAGGTTTGGGTAAGGGGTGGGGGTAGGGGGGGCGAAGGCGCGTGCGAAGCCGGGGGCAAAAGCTAGTATATAATAATAAAAAGTGTTTAAATGGAACTCCATGATTAACTGCTAAAAATTAAAAAAAATTACGTGATTTTATAATTCAAATTTTGAAAATCACAATTAAAACTATTTATTTTAATTTAAAATATACTTACTTTATCGCTCGTTTGAATTCTTCACAAAGAGTTAAAACTTTTCAGAGAACACTTAAATTCATAGCCAATCTGGAATCCAGAGTTATTGGAATTACAGATACACTTCCGAAATTAGTATGTTCATAATTGTTTTTTTAGATTTTCACGGCCAAAAGTATTATCAAGATTTATCTTAGCTTATTTATCTAAGGGAAATACGGCATAATACCCCGAAAATAAATCACGATAAGTGTTTCTTGTTAATCCATTACTCTTCTGTTTTGGCAATTATTTATTTCCCTTAAATGTTTTTTTAAATACCTATAATATAAAAATAATTTGCTTCACAAAATATTATTAATTTTATTTTTCCTTTGCCTTCATGAAAAGTAATAATGAAGGCAAAAGGTTTTAGGGAAGAAACTTACACAGGATTCTACCTTCTTCTCTTCACTAAAACAACTCTTTGCGAAAGCACCCGTACCAGTCACGTAGACTACGAACCTATGGAGTGCGGCGTTTTCCTCTGTTCTTGCATTTTTTTGCTACTACATATGAAATTATTTCGTTTATCTAAATAAAGAATCAAAACAAAACAATCAATTTTTACTTGGATTTTCAAAGTATTAACTCACTTTCAAATTTTTTGATCAACCTACGAACCGTCATGCTGCGTTTCATCCTTTCCTTGTGAACTATGTTTTAATATCTCTATTCATGGATTTTAAAGTCGTACCTATATTGAAAATGTAAGAGTTTTTTATTAAAAGTATTGTATTACTTGTCCATACAAATTAAAACGGTAGTACATAAACATCAAACTCGAAGAAAGGGCAGAAATGAACTTTCAGCTTCATATGTAACAACACGAAGATCCAACAAAAACGGTTCTATGGCAGTTGATCTGCCGACAGTTTCCCCCCTGGCATACTTGAATACAACATGCAGTCGGTTCAGGGAAAATGCGGAATACCTTCTTACACAAAATATAACTAAGAGACCCCGACGGGATGTTCAGAGAGGATGTACCACCGAATAACAAAAGTATAAAACATGTTTTCATTCAAATGCATCAATATTAAACTACCTGCCTGTATACAGTATATACCAGCGTGTAAGTACAAAAAATCGACACTATATATAGAGTCGATTGGTATTCATATCAATTTATTATTTATTAATGGTATTTTTGAAGTCGTTTTTACGTTTGAAATTTGTCAATAATGTGCAAAATAATATAGTTTTATAATAAATTTCATTTCGGCGGATCAAAACTTGGGTCACCATCAAAAACGTACTCTCGTACCTCTGACCTGGAATATATCTGTAATTTAATAAAATCCATTTACGTCGGTAAAAAATAGCTAAATTGCTAATAGATTTAGGCAGGACATATTCAGAAAGAATGTTAAAACTTATCAGTTGTTCATTATTTATTACGAATCGTTTTATGTTAGCTTTTATCTTCGTTCTCGACTTTATAAAATGATGTTATGAATCAACGACAAACATTTTTTAAGTATTCGATAAGGAACTGTAATTTTGTTCAACACACATTCTTATGTTCTTAGAACATGAGTCTGCCTAGATAGAAACTAATATTAACTGGGCCATAAAGTATTCACACCTATATTGCAGATTATCCTTAATGCACGTCCCCATACCTTCATTATAATATATAGCCATTATAAATTATACGCCATACTAATGAACCTGTTTTAATATAATGTATTCAATGAAAATAAAAATTGTATTTTGGTCTCTACCTAAATGATAACAAAAAATAAATTAATATTTTCAGTCAACAATATTACGTTTGCAACAAATGCATTGGATGCTTTCATTGTAGATAAAATAGCGAACTGGAAAATTAATTCGTTCGCCGTACTAACAAAAATACAAAAATTACGTGAACGTTGCATTTTGTGAAAAATTCCACCCGGCACAAAGAGGTTCAGGTATAAAAAGGTTTTCCATATGGAAGGAATTTTTATTACGTCTGTATGAAAAACCCCCCGTAAAAAACATATCCATTCTTCCACAGAACATAAAATAACTTTCCACACGTGATGAAATTATGTAGAGAATAAGTTACAATATAGGTACCAGCGGTACGTGTGGTTATCTCTAGGAATGGTTACTAACCAATTAAGTCCTTTTCATTACGGTATCAAAATAAAAAAAAAAGATATTTAAAAGTGTATAATACCTACGACGTGGTAGGTACGTTACGTTAATGTTAAAGCGGACAAAATTTCTGGTAAATTTGATTGGTTGAAATAACAGATTTTGACATTCTTACTTATTAAATGAAAGTAACACTTTATTTTAAATCAATAATATATTATAATTTACCAACCGGATTCACTTGGATTAAGCTTCGTCGTGGTAACAATTTAAATTCAAGTATTACCATGTTCATGTTCATCAATTAACATTTGGTCGTTCTGATTGAGACCTATTATTACTTTGGAATTTGATATATTCAACGTCAATGGAACAGAAAGAATGAAGACGATTTGATTTTTATATAATGAATTGATGCCTCATATTATGTAAAAAAGGCATACATTTTAATAACAGGCTTTAAAAGAGAAAACAATGAATAACAGTTATATTTTTATAGTCTTTTTAAATAAATCAAATTATTAAATAATCAGAAACTTGTGGAAAATGTCTAATCATCGCAAAAAAATATATTGCGGGCCAAAGCAACTCATTTACACTAATAAATGATATGCTCTGGCATCATGAAAATAGGCAAGGTTTTCTTTTTAGAACCTTAGTGAAAACAACGATTTTGCATTGTCATTTTTATCTCGTGATGGAAATTGCCTTTAGAAAATTCTTTTATGTAAAGAAATAAGATTGCCATATCATCAAATACAATCAACTATTTAGCTGGTTCAATGAAAAAATATTATCAAAAAATGAGCGTTGAAACTCTGACAAATCCAGTCGGTTATTTCCGGGAACACTTATACGCTTACATGATGTTATATAATTCACTTATCTGTCAGTATTTTATGTATGCATCTTTAGAGGATTTTATGATATTCATGACAGCTTGTAAAGTGGGGTTGGAATTTTATTAGAAATTTCTTTTAGTCGGTCTAAAGCCACCATTACAGTAAATTTACCATCGTCATCCCGGTACACCCACAGTTGTATAATGCGAGATTTCCACAAATACGTTGCATGTGAAATTGTGGAAGTAGAAGACGGGAGATACGATCTGTCGTTTGTCGTTAAGGTGGAACTTCTCGTCACGAAAGCAATACAGATTTTCCGAATGACGGGAACCGAATTTATGAAAGATTTTTCGAAGGCGAAGCACCAAATTTATGTAGAGGAATAAGATATAAAATGTTGAAAAAGATCTTCGGAAGATAATATTTCCATTATCAATTTATTCGATCGATTATGGAAATAGTTTTATTGAAGATTGAATGAGTATAATGTTTTAAGATTTTTGTAAAAAAAAAAATTCACATATTTTTTAAAATGTATTCAATACATGGGTTTTGGGTCTCCTTTAGTGGGAGTGGGTATTTGAAAAAGAAAACATGAGAGAAAGAAAACTATTTTGTAAGAGGTAAGATACATAATAGAAATGTATGAAAACACAATGTAAGTCATTTTTAAATCAAATTTTAGACGTATTGAATTTTTTCCACAAAAAATTATAAATTGATTTCGAAAGATTGTTCTTTCATCTAGTAAACGCATGTTTTAAATTTTGGGTAAAAATGTTTATTTTTAGTAAAATAAGGTTATACCATAGTTAGTTGGCAGATTTGTTAAATTTTCAAACGAAAAATCTTATTTTACAAGACATATTTCATTCCATGTAATCATATATTATATTGTAAATCAATATGTTATTTAGTAAACGCATTTTTCAAAATTTAAATTTTTGTTCAAATAAAATCATTAAAAAAAATATCCGAACACTTATTTATGACGAAAATTTCTGTATTTTGTCTATCTTTTTACGGTCTTAAAAATTAATATGTTTAAGATTTTTTTTACATTCTTATTTTGCTTAGATATTATTGAAAAATGATTGCAAAAAGTACATAATTTTAATAGTTTTATCATCACGCCTTTCAGCATTTTAGGATGTGGGTATAAATTAAAGCAAATTTGGAATAAAATAAAATCGATATTGAGTTATAATTTTCAAAGCTGGTACGGAGAATAATTAATCTTTCTCTTTGGAACCGCCCTGTACGATCGTAAGAACATCTTTCGACGAAATGTGGATTTCCGGCTACTGGCTGGTTAAAGGCCCTTAATAAAACAAATATTTTAAACGATAAGACGTATCGTATATCATTAATGATTTGCTAACCTGATTAAAGATTATCTGGAATTAAAGTAAATGCCTTTTGTAAATTCGTTAACTGTAAATTACAGATAATCTGTGCTTTGGTTGGAGCACCTATAATGGACCCAGAATTGTATTGTAGTGTACAATATATTTAGGTTTCTCATAATTCTCTGATAATATTATATTGACAATAAGACTGATTTATCTTTATGGTAGAAAACATTTTGCGTAATATCTGAACCAACGATACTCTCGAATGGTGAGTTATGTGCTTCATGATAATGGAACAGCCATTTCTGACCGAAATTAATAGGTTGACGTAACTTCTTAAGCCGCCGCTACTCGAATTTCTACCGATTTCTTAGGTATCCCTTTCAACGATTTGAATTTTTTAAGCTCTTAAAAAAATATTCGTTATTTCTGAAGATAATATCTATACTTTCCGCAAGCCGAAACGCTAAAATTATATGAAATTCCCTCGATAGAAAAAAATCGCGAAATAAACTCCGAAAATTATTATTTTCACATCTGATTCAGTTATTTTACAAGTTATATGCATGAGAAAATTCACAGTATTTCTTTAAATGCTGTTTTAGACAGCCCAAAGAGATTTTTCTCTATTTTAAACTAGTGTTTTATTAAACATTTTCACAATTTTCGCTTCAATTTTACCTCTCCAACATTCGTAATTACATATCTCTCTATCTTCTTCTCTTTGAGCCGGGATACGGCGCCTTAATTTGCAATAGTTATCATTTCCACAATGAGCTACGGAGCTATGAAACATACGTTTAAAAAGATTTTAGAGTGTGATGAAAGTCAGGCCTAGCTGGGCAATTACCAATAGCGATACATATAGGTAATTGAATTATGAACCCATTGTTGATAGTTCATTTTCATTAAAAATAATATTCACCATTCAAAAAATTTGGGAGGTGGATTGGATACCGCCGCCCCAGGAACGATTTATTGGATAACCAACACCCCTACCCAAGTGGTTCGCTACGTTTGGTGACTCATGGGGTGAAGTTGTCTAAGCCTTTGCGATCAATGCGTTTGCCCACGGGTCGGATCGAGAGAGATTGGTTGAGGGGAACCTAACCTAGACCCCTCCAGCCGGTCTCTCTCGACCCATCCCCAGTTGGAGGGATGGATTCACAATTCTAGACACCTTGACCCCCAGAATCCTACCCACCCCTCATACCCTTTTCTCTCCCAGAACTTTATCACCTTCCTTCCCCTAAAAAGATCCTCCACACAGCATCCCCAAAGATGACACAGGCCTTAAGGGAAATTTTTGTCAGTGTGCAGATAATGAAAAAAAAAGTTTAACTATCGGACAAAAAATGAGTAAGGAAAAGGGTTCATGGCGTGTTTTTAATTATTTTTTTAAATTTTTAATCGGAACAGTTAATCCTGCTAAAATATTACGTTTTATCAAAGTACATCTTATGTCATTCCAGGTTTTCGCTCCAGTTACTGCAACGCCGCAAAGGAAAAATCATGTTTTATTATTCATCCCCCAGGAAAAGCAAATATTTATTTAAGAAACGCCATAAATCCCGCGTAGTTTGGACAGCCCTGCACTATCTGTGTTCAGGGGCGCAGTCAACTGAACTTTATGGGTTTATCCTTATAGTAACTTATTGCAATGTTGTGAAAACACAACAGTACAACACACATACTGACTTTATGCGAGTACTGAAAAAAACACTGAATAAATATGTTCACAACGCCACTGTCGCATATAAATACAGACAGTGGCGTTGCGACCATCCGGGCGACAGGGCAGGTGTCGGATTCCGTGGTCCGGGGAATGCTCTCGACTAGCAATAAGGATTTTGCGGTTCGAATCCCGTGTTGCGCAAGTAAATTTTATTTATAAATGAAACAATTCAACTTTGTTTAAACCACTTATATAATGAGTAAATCCGACCGGTTTCAGAACAAACGTTCCTTCTTCAGGGCAAGCGTATACTAATTTGACAGTTTCGAAATATGGATGGGAACAATGTTTTATTATGGTAGGGATGGAGCCGTTGCTAGTTTTTAATGTAGATTGGATGGGTAGGTAATAATATAGAGTGGGTGGGTAGGGGAACAAATCCATGATTGGGCTATAAGACAATATTTTTTGTTTGTTGATAATAGATATCTGATATTTTTGGAAACAAAATGCATGAAAATTAGATCGCTAGTGTGAAAGGCCGTTAGATAATGCTTGATGCTGTACAATCCAGTTGATATTGAGCATATTATAAAAATTATTCAAAAAACGCTCGCCCAGGAGCAAGAAGTTTTTCGTTACTACTCTGAGTATATGTATCTATTTATGTACATAAAAACTGTCACTACATAGCTCCGTTGGGACAAAAAGGAGGATAGAATGATATTTGTTCCGATCCCACCAATTTCCCACTCACTTCTCAACATTAATTTTACTCTAGGAAACAAAACGAAAATAACAAGCTTTCTGTGGGAGCGTCACACGGGGGAATAAGAGAACAAGCTTTTTATATCACCTTTTCGCAGATTTTCATTCCGCATCGACTTTCACTAAGGAACTGAAGAATATACTTGTCTTTGAGTACAGGTAACCAAAACAAACTTACAAGACTAAGAAAGGGACGCTTACATGATTGCGACTTGTAGTGAGGAATGAAGAAAGAAAAATCAAAATAATGAATGACGCCCAAGCAGATGGAAAAAAGTCGCACAAGTCGATAGAAGACATGTCAAGAGCAATTAATTTAAAGAATACTTTGGTGGTAGATACTTTTCATGTAGCCCTGGTGGAAGACCACAATTCAACTTCGAAACGATATTGAAATGGCTTTATCTATGTTTTATGACCAGATCTGAATATTAAAGTACATTTTTTATTTTTTTTTATTTAATAAAATAGTATCAATTACATGTTTATATACATTAAATAAAGTTTTCTATTAAAATACATTTAATAATACGCTTTACACCCTTTTTAAGAGCAAAGCTCGAGTTAAAAGGGCGGATAAACGCATGTTAAGCACAATTTAGAAAAACGAAAAATAATATTTTTTTAAATATATAAAACAAAAAATAGATAATTAACAAAAAATGAGAAAAAATCATATTTGTTCATATATATATAAATTTTTTTTTTTTATATATATGTACAAAACAAATAATAGATAAGAAAAACCACAGATTGAAGTGGAGGAGATAAAACATAATGAGAGAAAAAGGATGACTAATTTATAATAATTAATATTAAATATTAATATTTAAATATTAATAACATTCCCACCTTCCTCTTCCCTACACTTTCATGTGCAGTACCAGCAGCCTTACAACATACCCCAAATGGGGATAACATAGTCCCATTGGATACAGATGGTTGGGATTCTTGTACATGATATTTAAAAAAGGTTAACTCGCAACTGACCATATAATACGACGTGGCACAATCAAGTCAATCATGTCAAATATACGAGATAATGTTTGTGATAAGGAGTTTGTGCCTAAACAGACTAAAGTGAAATGCCGTGATTTTAGTTAGTTTATTGGTAATTAGCCAACATAATAGAAATAGTTATGATGCTCTCAACTTCACTGAAGGATATTAGTACAGCAATATCTGCTCACATATATTTCAAAACAATGAAGGTGAAATTAAAAATATCATTAAGATAAACAAGTTTTAAAACCACATCCAAATACGTGAAGATCATAAAAATTATGATCTAAAACCAACATACAGTCAACAATTATGAAGATGTGGAAATCAACAAACAAAGTTTCGAAGATGAGGAAATAAATAGGCATTGTAAACAACAATGAACATGAAGAAATCAACAAACATGAAGATGAGGAAATCATGACCACCACAACTACCTACAGTCCACTTCGGAAAGATAATCCATAGGGAGAAGGGCTGTGAATAAGCTACTATACTTTGTATTTTAATTTTTACTAATTAATATTTGAAACAATAATTTGCGAAAAGCTAAACAAACAAATTAAACCGTTTCTTCAGGGAAACCAACACGGATTTCTATCAAATAAGTCCACCGTCTCTAATCTTCTAGAACTCTCACAGAGAGTAGCAAGAGGATTAGATGCTCAACATCAAACTGATGTGATCTACACTGATTTCGCCAAGGCGTTCGACCGAGTTGATCATGACGTACTGCTACGAAAAATACATAGAATTGGCTTCGACAAACCCCTCCTAAATTTTTTTTTCACGTATTTAAGGAATAGGAAACAATATGTTTGCATCGACGGATACAGGTCTAGAGAATTCTCTGCATTCTCTGGAGTGCCACAGGGGTCAAACCTAGGTCCTCTACTATTTATAATCTTAATTGATGACATTCAAGAATGCATCAAACATTCCACTTGCCTGCTTTTTGCTGACGATTTAAAATTACTTAAGAAAATTTGTGATGGTCAAGATTGTGTCAAATTGCAAACTGATTTAGATTCAATTTCATCATGGGCTGATGAAAATAAATTATTTTTTAATACAAAAAAATGTGTCGCTATGTCGTATACACGTTCGAGAAACCCTATCAAATTCGATTATTGCATCAAAAATGATATATTGTCAAAAGTAAAATCCATCAAGGACCTTGGGGTAGTCTTTGATCCCAAACTTACGTTTTCGGACCATATATTGCAGTTGACGACATCATGCTACAAGCTTCTCGGATTTGTCATAAGACTCTGCAAACAATTTTCCAATCCCGAGGCAATGATGACTTTGTACAACTGCATTATAAGGTCTAAAATTGAATACGCCTCTGCTGTATGGGCCCCATACCAACAAAAATATATTGAAAAACTAGAACAGATTCAAAAAAAGTTTTTGAGATACATGTATTTGAGAATGCACGGAGAGTACCCGCGATTCATGCATCACGAAGATTTGCTTGCCGAAACGCGCTACCAAAGTCTCCACTCGAGGAGGAGTGGGGCCCTTGCAGTAACGGCGTACAAAATTATTAATAATTTAATAGATAGCCCATACCTTCTGGAATGCTATAAGTTGTTCGTACCGAATAACTACAGCCAGGGACGTCACCATGATCTGCTTTGTATCCCACGTGGCAGAACGGACGTACTGGCTCGGCATAGCATGACACGAGGTATGGCGCTGTTAAACAACGCCTCCAAGACTATCGATATTTTTAATAGTAGCCTTGAAGAATTCAAGAGGCATGTTAATGCTAAAAATCTATAACTTGTTATTTGTATCATATATATGTAGTTAATGTTACATGTGTATTGTAAATGGACACAGTCTGTAATACACAAAAAAAAAAAATAATAAATAAATAAAAAATAAAAAAATAAAAAAATTAAAAGCTCTAGAAACTTACATTGAGTCAAATCTAAAATCGCCATAAGATTAGCCCCCGATCATGCAACTCATTTCTTATTTTATTTGCCAAAGACAAATGAATTGTTTTTTCCATTCTGAAACTTTTCTACAACTTCATAAGAATGCAGAATTGAAACTCGCAGTTAACTTTTGCTCCGTTTCTTCCAATTTTGTTTTAATTCCCGTCGCGTCCAGGGATCCTAATTAAAAAACAAAGTTTAATCAGAACTCGATTGTAGGTAGGTACCTTCTATAGCAGCAGACTAGGGGCCAGTGAAGAATGCTTTAATTATAAAAACGTATCCGACAACGAAAACATATTCGTAGGAGGCGCAGTCGAAAGGCAATCGCGCAGTGAAAATAATTCTTGCAGATACAAAGATGCAAATTAAATTGATGCAATCATATGAAATATTCATACTACTTGATGGATTACTGTATTTTGACCACTGTTTTTGTTAATATGTAATCAGCATATACCTGTAATTTATGAATTAAGATAATCTGGTCTAGGAGCGGTGCGCTCCAAGCTAGTCCGGAAAACACAGCAGTCCAGTTACAAACGAAAAATTTAAAGGCCTTTTTTCAAAACCATGACTTTCAAGTTGACTGGAATCGTAGCGTGTTGAATCTTTATCGGATTCACTTCATTCAGAGTTGTAATTAAACAAAAATTAAATTTATAATATGCGGATGAACCCCGCTTTATGAAAAATTATTATTAAAGGACAGAATTATTTTCAAATTTAGATAATTTTTTTTTCATCAATTTTCATTTTATGTCCGCCATTTTTGCTACCAACAATTTTTTTCTTTGTGAACTGTGGTTCATGCTCAATGATTTTTTTTTAAATTTCATGTTTCAAATTATTATTAATTGTTTTTGTGTTTAATTCGTAGAACTCCATTTTAATTTTTAGAAATTTAATTAAAATTAAATTGATAATGTTATTATCGAGTTCTGCAAGTTTTTTGGTTAGTGTTTTAGTTACAGCTGTTTCGACTTGTAAGGTCATTTTCAAACTGTGGTGAAGCCACGTACGGACGACTTATTTATAAGATTTTAAATGTCAATTTTTAAAGTTGTCTAAGTTGATTTATTACCGGTTAAACCAATTTGTAGAGACACTAATTGAGACAGTGCTAATGTGGGATTCGGAATATTTCCCTTTGGTTTGCCTTGCACTAAGTGTAAGGGTTTTCTTAATTGATTTAGAATGACGTTATTGCTATGACTCATTTAAGTGCATTATATTTTTTAGGTTTGGTAAACATACTAAGTAGTGGGGAATAAATAATTTTCCTTACTTTATTAATTAGCGTTATGTTGGGGTTATTCGTTCGTTTATTGATTTCTAATTGTTCAAGCAAATTTAATCTAAGACCCTTTCGTTCAATATGTAATGGTTTTGGCTGGTTATTTTTAAGTGGAACGTGATTATTCACTAAGAGATGTTCGGCAAATTTTGAAGAGGTGTTTTTATTTTTATAACATCTAATATGTTCTTTGAATCTAGTTGGTAGTAGTCAGGTAGGGCATTATCAACTAGATTCAAAGAACATATAAGATGTTATAAAAATAAAAACACCTCTTCAAAATTTGCCGAACATCTCTTAGTGAATAATCACGTTCCACTTAAAAATAACCAGCCAAAACCATTACATATTGAACGAAAGGGTCTTAGATTAAATTTGCTTGAACAATTAGAAATCAATAAACGAACGAATAACCCCAACATAACGCTAATTAATAAAGTAAGGAAAATTATTTATTCCCCACTACTTAGTATGTTTACCAAACCTAAAAAATATAATGCACTTAAATGAGTCATAGCAATAACGTCATTCTAAATCAATTAAGAAAACCCTTACACTTAGTGCAAGGCAAACCAAAGGGAAATATTCCGAATCCCATATTAGCACTGTCTCAATTAGTGTCTCTACAAATTGGTTTAACCGGTAATAAATCAACTTAGACACCTTTAAAAATTGACATTTAAAATCTTATAAATAAGTCGTCCGTACGTGGCTTCACCACAGTTTGAAAATGACCTTACAAGTCGAAACAGCTGTAACTAAAACACTAACCAAAAAACTTGCAGAACTCGATAATAACATTATCAATTTAATTTTAATAAAATTTCTAAAAATTTCAAATTATTTCTAAGGATTCCAGCCGATTTGGTCGGACTCTCTGTTTGCGGCTGCATTCACATTCACATTAAACTTTGAATAATGTTTTTTTCTTGTTCAAATATACCTTTACTTTGTAATAAAAGTTACGTGAACGAAATTAAATTTTATCTTCAAAAAAGCTCATTGATGAAAAGAAACTCGGCTGGACCAGACTCCCCCCTTAAGAGTTTGGAAATTTTGCTTACAAATACCAAGGGTTTACATCTATAGATTATTTTGATTTAAAGTTTTTCGTTTATATTACATTATTCTTTTTTAATACATTAAAAAACTAATGTGTAAATATTATAACTAGTTGCCAGCTTTTTCGCCTTCCGAAGGCAATATCAAACTGTTATGAAACCACTTACGGACGATCCATTTATATTATTTCCGTATCGGTACTTATTACAAAAATCAAACTGATTATAATTTTATGACCAAAGGTGTTATTTACTTCCAAGTAAATTGACTGAAATTATAAACGGTTAAATGTTTTTGATTTTCTTTACGAGTTCCGAAGAATTTTTCTGTCTAGGAGAAGAAAATTTTCATAGACACAACATTTTGGTTAGATTTTTAGTGTGTTTTTCGTATTGCTGAACTTTTGTGATTCCATTTTATGCGAAGATCTAAAGAATATCTTGTTTCCTGTCATTTTTATTTCTTTTGCATTCCTTGATCTAAAGCTACAATCTAGGTTGGATATCCCGTAATCCTTGGGACAAGGATAATACTCTCGCAGTCGATAAGATCGTGGGTTCATAAAAAACGTTTACGGTTTAACTTTCCAAACTTGGTCAGGAAAAACATAAAAGTGATAATAAAGATGTGCTTGTGATAGACGCAAAATGTGGTTATATTCATTCTCTTGGGCCCATCCAAGCAAGGACAAATTTATTTTTCAACAAAATAATATTTAACACTATGTTGTGCAAAATGACAGACTTATTTTTATGCTCTTTGCTTAGAGGTCCTGTAAACATTAAAAATATCAAATGGCCCGAACAAACACAAAAGGTCCAAGAGGAAAATAATTTTCCTCAGAGCCTTTGTCGTATTTAAAGAATGCTTTGTGGAGGTTTTTTTTCAGAAAAAAATCGAGAGGTATTTCAAATAAGTAATAAGTTATATGGAGTGGTTAGGAATCTAGTGGTCGGTGAGTTCAGGAATGACGAACGTATGCATACATCCCCCCTGCTGTGGTGCAAGACTGTTGGTGAGAAAGACTAGCTAGAGAGATCAAAGATCTTCCCAAATCGGCATATTCCGATCCAGAGATCAAAGATCTTCCCAAATCGGCATATTCCGATCCGGCTCACCTCACTCGATGAACCCGGGCACTCTTGCTAAGTCACCAAACGTTACGAACAACCTGGGGTGACCTATGATAAAGGTGTTGGTTAATCCAGAATCAAATATCCGCGAATTTCCCAGTTTATTTTAATGCCATTTTCATTTCTCAATCCAACATCTCTCAAAATTCTCCAAATGGAAGTGCCTTAGTTTTACTGACTCCAGGAAAACGAGACTAGAGACTTAAATAAATAACGCTCAAAAAGTGAAACCAATCAATAAAGTTTTTTACTTCCATTAAGGGCGGATCTTGACCATGTATAAAGTTTCGTTCACAAAGTTTTTCAGATCGTAAGGTTTAAAACTGGTCGTAGCTAATGGTTAATAAATAAATAAGAATCAAAACTTTTTTTTATAAATTTGTTTGATCAAACCTTTCACTTTGTCTCTAAATGGTTGATATAAAGGCTACGATTTTTCGTTCTCCTGACGAGAAACAAGAGATAAACTTTATCAATTGGAATATACCTATAATCATTGATGGGAAATAAATTATGAACTAAATAGATCGCTCAATCAGCCTATTTCCATCCATAACTAGAATAAAACCTTCCACTTAAATCCCACATTATGTTAGCTTACAAATAAGCAAATGTTCTTCATTTTGATAGCGGTATTTTTGTCTATCAAAAAATAATCTTCTGAAACTAGACGGGGGTCCATCAATGAAAACGGAATATCGTGTTCGAATTCATACATATGAGCTTAATATATTATTTGACGTCAATAACTTAGGAGCTAAAGATATGTTTTGTTGTTCGGTTGTCAAAATGTCTACCAAACATTGTATAAAGCGATGCAGTTGAGAAAAAAGAGATTTAATAATATCCTATTGACTGCTAAGTATCAATCATAACCGTAGATATTTGAACGCAAGTGAAGTATTTAGAAATGTGTAATTGCTACAAAGCAGTTGTCTTTAACCTGGGTTCTATCGAACCCCAGGGGTTCGGCGGAGGTCAAGACACACCCCCGACTCGTATGATTCGGTTCGATTTCCAATTAAGAAGGGTTCAGTGAATGTGCATATGAAACTGGTGGGTGTCAGTACCTCCAACAAGGTTAAGAACCACTGCAATAAAGAGTAATTTTAAATTAATTGCCAAAAAAAAATTAATTGAATCAAAACGTCGTGCTTTTAAACATTTTTAGAGAAACTTTCAGGGATAGGGGAAAAAACAAGCACGTGTGGAGCGAGGGAGACGGCGTCACCGTCCCCCTCCCTTTTGGTGATTTACTGGCAACTTGAATTATTTTTTATGTGAATACCTCACAAGAGTCCCAACCGCTCCCGTCTAGAGCCAATGATACTATGACATCCCCAATTAGCGTATGTTGTGAGGATGAAGATGGGGAGGAGAAAAAAATGGTAAGGATGTACCTGGTTATTCAGATCTTGTCACCAAACACGGCTAAAGCCATTTCAAGCAATGTTTCAATTCTGAATGGTGGTCTTACACCAAAGCTATACTGAGAGCATCTTTCACTCTGAAAGGTGCCGCAAATATTTTGTTACACTATTTAGTTAGACACTTTTAAAAATGTGTTATAATTTACCCACCGCACTGAATTTTAGTGTTACTACGCCAGGCGATTCGTTAGGCCGGGCGCATACATCAGATTTTTCCATCCGATTGTCTGATCAGACACTTGAGGTAATCCAACCGCTTTCCCGCCCTGGTATAAGTAACAGATGGTTACTCCTTCGGGGCTCTCACAAGGACTCTAATTTTTTTTAATAAACGAAGCTACTTATAATGCACGAAGCTAAACCCTCAAATGTCCCTGTAAAACAGGAGTTAGTCTGAAAATGGGGTGATGGGTTAGTGTAATGAATGATGAACATAACATGAGATAAATACAGAGAACATGATTAATATTATTTTATAAAATTTTACAGAAAAATACAAGAAAAAACAACGCCATCACTCAAAACAATGGAAAAATAATAACTGTAAAAATATTAAGATTACAAGTAAAGTCACCTGAAAGATACAGAGACTGGGGTGGAGTAGACAATACAAAATATATAAAGTTCTAGGAACTTTGCTCAACCAAAATCAACATAACTAGAATGATACACAGCGATATCACAATAAAAGAAAAAATAAGATAAAAAAACTAAAAACTTCTTTTCACACAAAATTTAAATTTAAATAAAAAAAGTGATACACAGAAAGATCACAATAAGAAACAATAAAAAAAGAAATATATAACATACCTAAACTTGAAAGGAGGATCAAGGACGACCATAATCGGTCATCCTGACTTGTATATCAATAGCGGCTCGCTGTGCAGGACAGTTTCTATCACCCGTGGGGTGATCATCTTTTTTTTTAAAACGTCTGCAAGTAGCACAGACAGCGGCCTCTGCCTTTTTGGGGCAATCCTCATAATCGTGACCACTTTCGGCACAATGACGACGCGTAATTACTTCCTGAATGCAAGTCTTGCTTACATGGCCAGAATTACCTTACCTTGCCTTACATGTCTGATCAGACAACCGGAAGTCCTTCGAGCCGTACATTTCTTATGAAAACTCGCACACATCCGATTCGAAAACCGGATCTGTAATAAAAATAGGCCAAGCCCTTCCGCACCGGCCGAAAAAGGGCATGGCCCCGGTTTTATTACCTATATGGGTTTAGAATCGGATGTGTACGATGTTTATCGGATCCGTGATCAGACAACCGAATAGCAAAATCTGGTGTATGTGGCCGGCCTAAGAACGAACATTCAGATCCTGTGCAGAAAAGTCCCACAATGGATAGCGCTTCGTGTTGAACTTTATTTTTTACATGGTCTGGAAATTTCAATGTGCGCTCTTCGGTAGTTAATACATGACTGATGTCAAAGTTTATTCAAAGCATTCTAGAACCCTCATGGTGTCAAAAATATGATCACGTGGTTTGCCTCCAGCTCGTTGAAATCATATCCAGATTTCATGCTAGAGCAAGTGTATCAATTTTGGTGTTGATGATCCTAACAGTTTTCAATATTTATCCAACGTTTAAAATTTAGAGTAGTTCTATCATCAATAAGTTTTCCTGTATAAACCATGGTTCAAAGTTGCAACCCCAGTCTAAGAGATTTCCATAAACTAGTTTTAGATGTATCTACCTATCAAAATTCAAAAAATTGTTTAACTCCTGTTCCTTTCAGTTTCTGAAAATCCTCAGTCCATCCATCTTTCGCATTTCTGATAAACTGGTAAAGGAATTGTATGCACCATCTGTTTCTTGAAACCGTGGATTTCTCCGATTAGGTTATATTTCCTTTGAACAACCTTCTATGCTGAATACTGTGTATTTTTATTTACAAATCAGATTTTTACAGAAACTTTTCATCTTATATTTTCCAACGGCCCTTCTTTAAAATTGTAACACTATGAAAAGCTACTATTTAGTATTGAAGAACTGTTAAGGCAATATTATATTACACTTTCATCCGAGATACGAAGAGGGCATTACACAATTTCATACAATTTTTTAAATTGGATGGAAAATAACATTTTTTTCTTGAACATTTAAATTGTTATCGATAATCGTCACACTAAGTTTGATTATTCATTCTATGTAGATAACAGAAGCGGTTTATTGGTATTTTTGTATGACGGGCTTATGGAGCACCGGGCCAATTTTGGTATGTGCATTTGTCCATTGCACTATTTGTCTGCAGCCTTCACATAACTTACAACGACGTCATCTGCGCTCCAGTCATTCATTTTCCAAAGTGTGCTCCGGTCATAAGTTCCACCAGACATAATTATTTGAGCTCTCTTCTATTTTATAATGATTTTTTATATTCTTGGACAAAACAAAGGCGTTATTGTGTTTCTATATAAAAACAAAAGATTTATTAACAATACGTATTTACAACTCTTAAAAATTACATTATCGGTTAACAAAAGATTCACTTACCTATAAAAACAAAAGAAACAACATTTAAAGCCCTTATTTCAGGTTTCTTTATATTATAAGATAATATTTTCAGGAATTTTTAATGCAATAATTCTGACAGTTATATTTTCATAACTCGATTCTGTTGTTCAGCTGTCAGCAGTGACATCTCTCAGTACTAAATCAGTAACGCGGCAAAAACAAGCTTAAGGAAAGCACTCATAAGTGAGTTTCTTTACATACATTTCTCCTGCTTAAGCGCAAACGAGTCGTGCATTTGTCGTTTGTGTACACGTTTCGATGTGCACAAAATTTTGTTTTAACATACTAAGGGAACCGCGTTGGGCGAGATAGCTCAACGTGAGCGAGACAGATTACACTCATAACGGAAAATCACGTGTTTGAGTAGTGCAGATATAAATCTCATTCAGTGCACTATCGAGCATGCGCGAAATGCTTTGACGCAAGCGAATTTTGCACAACTTTGATCGTGCGAAATTCTATGCGTCTGGAATGGTTTCATTTGAGGATACTACATGATGTTAGCGCTCATTCGCACACTAGCCGCATAGTGCATTTAAACGATTTCTCGAGATATTCATCGATCAATTGCATTTCTTTTAATCTCGAGATGATTTTGCAAACGTTGAAGGAGAAGTATAATTTATTCAATTATTTTACAAATGTAATATGGTGGAGTGAATGAATTGCGGTACTTTAATTAATTAATTTGCTAAATGTTGGTATCTATATTAAATACTGGGCTGATTTTAAAAGTGAAATGCAATTCTGGTAATTTCAGCAACGATCCGCCTCTTGCAGGTAAATGCATGAATGATATATTCATACAATTAATTCAAAATTTCCTTAAATTCTCCAGAGTTTGCCAAATGCGTCTTCAAAACTGGTGTCTTCAAAATCAAAGTCATTTAAAAAAATTCTTTACTTTTACCTGGGACGTGTTTTTCCAAATAGTTTCGTTGAAATGTATCATTCTGTAATAATGTCCACGAAAACATTATATAAATGCCCAAAATTCTTCACGTCCTCTTAAAAATCTTTCGATTTCAAGTAAAATTATTTTTATCATTTATGCAACCGTTTAAAACACTCGTTATTGATTCAAAAATGACTTGATAATGACTGCTTAGAAGTCGATTTTTTACTTCAACCCCACACAAGACGCCTAGATGAAAATAATTTCTCTCAGGACATATGTCATCTTTGGGAATGCTGGGTAGAGGTTTTTTAAGTAAATGAAAGAGAGGAAGTTCTGGGAAGGAAAAGGGTGATGAAATAAGGTAGGAATCTAAGGGTCAATGTGTCCCGCTGCGGTGCAAGACGATGTGTCAAGAGAGACCAACTGGAGAGGTCAAAGAGTCTAGGGAGACCCACCCACCTCTGCTGATCTGGCTCGCCACGCAGCAGGCGCTTCCGCCGCCAAGAGCTGATTAATTAAAAGCATTGAAACGGCTTTCTGTATTAGTGAAAAACGCCTAGAAAGGCGCACAGTTTGAAGTATGTAAATTACGTAAACTTAACGGATGCAATCAAAAGTAGCCGCTAGTACTCTCAGTGTAATGTTGAATTATTTGAATTACAAGGTTTTTAATAACTAATAAGAAATCGAACAATTTTTCCTTTATTTCTGTTAATTCATCTGCGTTCACCTGCATTAGTTTCATAATCACTCAACTATAAATATCCTTGTTTGAAAAATAAATACACGTAACAACTTTTTTAAAACGACATCTTGTTTTAGAAATTCTTAGAATAAAAATTCAATAAAACCTTTCCTGGACCGCCCACTCCCTCCCTTCCAACTCCCAAAATAGCTTCCTTCCCCCCTCTTGGTATACCTTCGCTCACAATCCATTGCCCAATTAAATGTTTTCACCCGAATGCGTCCCAGGAAATTAAACCCTTAGTTTAAATAAATTATACCTTTTCTAATTATTAGCAATTATTTGTACTGCTAAAAGCCATTGAAATTGCGATGGTTCCCAAAAATAAGTTATTTTGGAGTATTCAAAATTATTTATTTCGTGACAACCCATGAAAAGGAATTGACTTGAAAGAAAAATTTCAAAGGAACGTTTCTGGAAACTCGCACTTTTAAGTTATCAGTTGTATTATTTGTTTATTAGACAATAAACATTTTTTATATTTGTAATACGCACTTATGAAAATTTCGCTCAAAAATAAATACAATGTTATTTTGATATCGTAGAAGTCGCGGTTCAGTAATCAATTAAAAAATTTAAGCTAATGTTTCCAAACATTTATCAAGCTCAAAATTTAATACTCAAGCATTACAGCAATTAATACTAGTAATTGTATTAATCGAATATCGATTGCAATGCTCTTTACCGAATAATTTCATCTTCTAGGCTGTTGAACACTCTCAGTATCGCCTGGTGAAAGACGTTGCCTGAAATGGCTTTAGCCACGAATTATTTTAGATTTTCTCGTCAAAAAATGTTTTTCTGGCGGTTCTGTCCATCACGTTATGAACGCAGGACAAGAAAGCACAGCCTTTTAACTCTAGTTCAATTCAGAAAAGAAAGCATCAAGTCTGTCATCGGAACTATGACAAAAATACAAGACCTACTGAGGTTCGCTAAAAAACCAAGTCTCTTCTGAAATTAGATGGAGTTTTTAAACTCAGCTGTTTCGGATGTGACAGGGTTTATATATGCCAGACAGAATGCACAAGCTCCAAAAGGATATCAGAAGACATTCGAGCAAGTAAACTCAGCCACTCTGACAATACGGCAATTGCCCATCATTTAATTGGAACCGGTCATTACTTTGGATTTGTTCTTGAGCTCATGGGAAGACCCAAAACGCATAAAGTACGCCTGATTACGAGACAATTGAAATTGATCTCATAAGCACACATTTCACCAAAATCGATTACACATCTACACAGATGATGGACACTGTCCAAAACATTGGCTAAAGACGGAGGTGGCGCAAAAGGCATAATACCCAAAAATAAATCACGATGTAGCTTTTCCACCAGAGTTGAATAGCCATGTACTTTGCGATCTTCCTCTTTTCAACTCCTTCCCTTCTCCACTTTCTTCACCTCACAACATACCCCAATTTGGGATGGCATAGTCCCACTGGCCCTGACTGTCGGGAGCAGTAGTTAGAAGTTAGAACTCTTCCTCAAACATCCTAAAATTAAAATGTAACTAATAAAAAGTATGCCTTTCTGACAATCTTGGAATCTACAATAAAATTAAATATCAATCGCAATTCTCTCTTCGTTCTCGTCTGTTTTGATCACTTCTCGGCAATCAATTATATTCCGTTATGCAAATACACACGGCATCATTAACATCCTAAAATCATTACTGGTAAATGTCTGAATGTAGGTACAGTTTAGAAATGAAATAATTAGTTTTGAAACATGTACCACTTCTGAACAAATTCAATTCCATTCTTATAAGACGAAGAAATAAAATTGTTAGCAGCGTAGGAATCGTAATCTCATCTGAGTGGACCTATCGCCCGGATAATTAGCATGGCATTGCTGAAGAAAATTGGATCTGTTAAACGAAAAACTTTTATTGTTACTCCGGTCTTGTCGACAACATTAATTGAATTGTCTAAACGCTTCTGAGAACGTTCGCTTTGAAGTAGGTTCCACCTTCCCCTGGCATATCTACCCTGTTCATTGACGGTTGGAAAACAACAAGCCGACATCCATACATGTATATAAAAAACAAAATATGCTTATATGTGTTTACATGGGATGTCTAAGCGTTGCTAAGGCATTCATCCGATTGCGGTGAAAATTTGGGGATTTGATGTGCGCTGCGCATGCCCGCGATGGTTTCTATATAGTAGTGATTTCTGGCATCAAGAAATTATGCGTTGTTAACATTTATCCGATTGCGATAAAACTTTGGGGGCTTGATGTGCGCATACCCGCGATGGTTTCTATACAGGCATATATATAATTGTGAGTTCTGGCGTCATGAAATTATGCGTTGATAACATTCAACCGATTGCGATAAAACTTTGGGGACTTGATGTGCGCATGCCCGCGATGGTTTCTATACAGGTATATATATAATTGTGAGTTCTGGCGTCATGAAATTATGCGTTGCTAACATTCATCCGATTGCGATAAAACTTTGGGGACATGATGTGCGCATACCCGCGATTGTTTCTGTACAAGTATATATATAATAGTGAGTTCTGGCACCATGAAATTATGCGTTGCTAACATTCATCCGATTGCGATGAAAATTTGGGGATTTAATGTGGACATCCCGCGATGGTTTCTATATATACCTGGTAGTAAGCTCGGGCAACATGAAATTTGTATAAAAAATTGCAAAGGTGGCACGCGAGCTGTTTGAAAACTGAATGTACCGGAACTGAATGTATGGAATGTGGGAGGGGGGAGGGGAACTCGGGAGGGAGGTTCGCGGGACGGGGGAAGCGTGAGAGAGGCGTGGGGAGTGGGAAGGCGGAGAAGGTGGAGTGGGAATGCGTGAGGGGAAGGGGACGCGGGAGAGGAAGGGGAGGCGGAAGAAGAACGGGACGAATGGAACAGACAAGCAGGGAGAAACAATTTCTTTATTAAGTGGCATAGCAACGCCTGCCGGGAACTCGCTAGTAGATACAATATATTTCATGTAGTATACGACAACGTCGAAAAATGACTTCAGTATGTCAAATGTATAAATGACATAGGTAAGTTTGTTTCGCCCTGTATTATGTTCTGCTAATTTTTACACCTTTTTCCCGCTTTTACATAAATGTATTATTTTTGGTTAGTTATTTTGTTTGCGTAGAATCGTAATATTTTGATATTAAAACTAACTTAATCTTCTCAATATATAAAACAAAGTCGGGATTGTCACACCATTTATAACTTAAGAACGGCTAGCAGAATAGCTATTAAAACATCGGAAAATTCACGAAAAAAAAATGATGAAAATTCTTTTCCTGATAAATTTTGTATGGAACGAATTCTCATATTTTGAAAGAGCTGCAGCAATATTGTGATAAGTATAATAACGAGGCTACCTTCTTCTGTGAGAATTTTAAAACAAACTATGAGGCTCATACACATATAAATAGATTACATCATTTTGGCAATAAATTTGAGAATATTGTAGACATGTTTGCAGATTCCGTATTAGTTAGAAAACGAAGACTTTATGATTACTTTAATGAAATGTATGATTTTAATTTTAAGTAATTTTATTTCTTACTATTAATTTAATCATTATATTGTGTACTACGTACCTGCCTAACTATTATTATCTATCTTTGTAAAAGCCCACTAGGGCGTAAATAAATAAATAAATAAATATCGAGTAGTGAGTGAATTCAAAAAATTTAAAAAAGTGAAATGTCAATGCGCTGATTGTTTTGTTTTTGTTCTTAAACATTATAATGTTGCCCCTCTTTCTTACACACTAAATGTCAACAGTTGAACGTATGTCGGCACCCCTCCAAAGGAAAAATATAATAGTTATAATAAATCTCCCTCAACGCCATCTTTGATACTGATAAAAATAAAACACGGACAGTTGAGCATCGATAAATGCTTCATTGTGTAATTTTACCTTTATAAAAAATGTAATTTAATTCAGTAATAAGTTAACACAACAGTTATTGATTCTGGGGCGGTACGAAGTTCGCCGGGTCAGCTAGTTCAGCACAAGTAAGACGTCACAAGTAAGGACCTAGTGGACTTGTACCCACTCTCCCTTTTTAAAAGATTTGAGAACCTTTATTTGTAAGTTGAGAAAACTTTGTAAAGGTGAACTTTGTAAGTTGCCAATTTTTTATATCTTTAATAATAAAATGGCAACGTAGAATGGAAAGGAGGGCAAAATATCAAATTATGTAGATAGTCACTCAATGTCATACGAATTTGAATATGAAATAGTTAATTAAAAATAAAGTGTTGTCAAGTATTGAAGAAATACAAAATATCTACCAATAATACATAATTAAAGAAGGTACGAAACTCAGAATTCACTTCGAAAAAAGTTAAGCTGTCTGGTTCCCATTTTTTTCGTAAACGTGTTGATTTTTTTTGCATCGAAATCATAAGAACACTAACTGTGTCAAGCTGTATTTAAGCTCCCCAGAAATTCGCGTGAAAAACGTGCGGGGAAAATTTCCAATAAGCTTGAGGTGAAAACTCGCTCCTCCCTCCACTCAGCTGAATGTGTGAAATGTTATTTTTTCAATTACTCCGCGCAGAAGACAATTTCCCTCCTGGGAGACGTGCATAAGTTTTCAGTCCACCCCTCTCCCCCAAAGCCGTCCTACACGGCTTAGCTAAAAGGAATGTTGGTACCCGTGGGGCTCAATTTGCAAACCTTCCTGGATTTGGGTATTTGGAGATTCAGTATTTAATAATTTATATATAGTACTGATCACTTGATGAATGTAAGTTTGTAGCATTTTCATTATTCATGTTAATTTGATTTTTGTTTTCGTAAATGTTCACTCGAACGCATCTCTTTAAAAAAATGTTGTTCTTCAAAAATGACTTGATAAAATTGTAGTCAACTAAAAACGTAGGATTTCTTTAGTACTAATGGGTTGTTCGTTGGGAATCATTAACATTGCTCATGAATATTTTAAATATGTTTTCATATATTTAACCCAATGTAGATAATTAGATATAGATAATATAGCATGTGAGAAATGTGGATATCCGCAAAGAATCCGCAAAAATTAAGAAAGGGACCCTCAGATGGTTTGGGCATGTAAAGCGAATGATCGAAGAAAGTGATGTAAGAATAATGTATGACGCAAATGCGAATGGTAGAAGTCGGGGACGCCCGAGGAACACATGGCATGATCAAGTGAATCAGATACTTGAGTCTGGCCATGTCAAAAGTCTGAATAATAGAAGAATATGTATACTCTGCCTACCCGTGCGGAGAAACGGCGTGATGGTTATTTAGATAATTATTTACCAAGGCATCGAAATGTTACAAATTGACAAGGTGTAAAATAAATTTGGATCTCTTGAAACTTTCGTTGCAATTGGAAGTCAACTTTCTTCTGCCAAAGTATTATTTGATACCTGATTTCGGGGTAATTTTATGTAGAAAATATCTAAGAACGCAGAAGATTAGTAACGTTAATAATAATAATAAAAAGAGAATCTTTTTCGTAATGAAATTTGTAAAACTTAACCAATAGTACTAATACATGCAATAATAAACCATGAACGCCAATAGATTCAAACAAACCACGTGTGAGGAGGATTTGCAAGTTCTCTCCGCGGATAAGTTCTGCCAGTCAAAGTTAAGGATGATTTATAATACGACGGGAGGCGTCAACAAAACGTCACTTTGCGTTTTGACTCTAGTCACTTTTGAATGTGGAGCTGCCTTAAACGATGCCAAGACTTTGTTTATGGCGTAAAAGAATGTTTTATATATATTTTAACATTTGCGAAGAAAAAAGTGACGATGACAGTATTGTGGGTGACGTTTATTTTGCTATGACAAATTGAAAATTATTTACGAGACGTGATTCTCACTCTTTTGTAGGGAATTTTTCTCAAAAGTATCTTTGGGTCGTTATTTAGAATATAAAAGCTTTTTAGTTGAACTTAAACTACATGAAGGAACTTTGATTCCTGAGGCGTTTGTGTAGTAATTCAATGTACGATTTATAACGTGGAAAGAAATAAAATGTGATATACTTGTAAGCGTAAGGAGAAAAGTTTTAAGAAAATAAATGTTAAGTGCTAAGATATGTAGAGCAAATAGGCAAAATAAAGGCTGTCAGGAGAAGATCTAAATGAATAGAAAACGTTATGGTTGTCCATGAAGCAAATACATTCACAAACATAATTATACCACCAAAAAAGGACAAAGCCAATATGTACGCAAAACAGTTTATTCTTCAACGGGGTAGATATTACAATTTTGTTTATTTATTTATTTATAAAATACGTGTTACATATATAGACACTTGCGTAGGTTAAATACATTAAATCACCATACTAGGCGGCTGCCTGTTTCATGGTGATTAATGAAGGATAGTTACTTTGAGTGAAGTCTAGTATAAACACATGATACTGGTATGTAATGATGTTGAAAATTGGTAAATTTTTAATAAAAAATAGAAAAGAGTAAAAGAAGTGCATAAAATAAACATGTAAATAAAAAAAAACCTGTAAACATGTTATACTAGTATGTAATGATGTTGAAAATGATAAAGTTATAATAAAAAATAGGAAAGAGAAAAAGAAGTGCGTAAGGATAAGATTATGATTTTGTACATATATCAATATTTTAAATTTTATATTTATTTTTATATGTGTGCGTACATACGTGCATGCATATACATATTCACACTTCCATATACACCTACGTACATGAATACAAACATATATGTTACAGACATGTACGCAATACCAATACGTACACATATATACATACATTTATTCTTCTTCCTCACATATGAAAACAATATATACACCTCTATCTGAGTATAAGAAACGGGTTACTAACACTATCACATTCACTCATCAAAAAGTCACAATGCGGTTAGGAAAACCACAAAAACTAAACTACTTAATAAATTCAAAACAGATTGTAAGAACTACACTAAGTATAAAAAAATGTAATAGAATGTAATTAGAAATTTTGGGCACGCAGAGCGAATGATCGAAGAACTGAGTGTAAGTGTAATATATCATGTAAATGTGAAAGGTAGAAGAAGTCATAGACGCCCGAGTAAGACATGGCGCGATCAAGTAAATACTTGAATCGGATCATATCAGGAGTCAGAGTAATAGAAGTGTATGTAAGAGACGATGTTTGAATGTGAATGAGGCAAGGAGGGTGTGCCAAGACCGAGTTGTTTGGCAGTCCGTCTTCTCTGTCTACCCCTGCAGAGAAAAGGCGCGATTGTTAGTTAAAATACAAACTTAAATATACAACTGACAAAATATTACTTGAATCAGATAATCTCAAGAGTGGGTAACTGGCGTTATGAATGAATGTTAACAGAGTAAAGCATAAGTAAATGTTAATATAGGTTTGTGCTTCATTTTATCCTCTCTGCCTACCACTTTGGAAAAGTCAAGGGTGTCCGTGAATTAAATACGTGACAGATTAAACACGAAGAATGTTAATTTATTTAATTTATACGGCATATATATACCATAAACACTAATTATGTACATGTCACAAAATCATAGGAAAAATATTAGTAATAATATAAATGTGCATGTATAACAGTTAATTGCGGCGTTACATTGGGAAGTGACACCAGAGATACATTTGCATGCTAAAATCTATAATACAAATAAAATTAATATTGATTAAAAAATGTGATAGCATAGCCTTCTTGTACCTACCTTCCGTGCAGTTAAATGGATCTGCCACATCTGCATATAACTGCATATCTGCTGTAACTTCATGCAACCTAGGTACAACCGAGTGTTTCGGTATTGTTGCATTTAAACAGGATTTTAGACCGAGTGGCTCTTATGGGTATAGGTGTTGGTTATGGAGTAAAGTGCACCACAGCGCAATTTTTAACGTAATGAATATAGAGTTTTATCGCGTTCCGTCCTCTCTGCGTGTTACTTCGGTAAAATGGCGTATTTCTTATTGAGTTACACCTAAAAAAAAATTGTAAGAATTCTTTTGGAACTTACGAACATAATATAAAATTTAATTTTAAACATTAAATTCTGCTATATTTTTAATATCAAAATTATTTATGATAAACAATAAGGTTCCGATTGAATTCCAGTTATTCTTTCGTAAATATGAAAAATTATGCATTCAATGCATAAAACTGACTATCGGCACTGTTCAAAATATTGAAGAAGAAGCATATTTCCCCCCCCCCCCCCCCCCCCTCGCCCGCCTCCTTCGCCTCAAGCGGAATGATTTCCCCAAGGTCTCGGGATGCGAGGTAACTGAAGATTACAAATTAGACCCACAAAAGTTGAACGCATTCAAAACACTTGAAAAATTCAAAAACTTTCTGTAATCAAGGAAGATGCCGCGCTTATAACATTTTATAACACGGACTCAATCTGTACACCTGCTTTTTTTTTACTTATTTTAGCACTCTTCTTTTCAGTTTTCTTTTAGAGACTGGTATGGGTACCGCCGCTTCGAAAACCATTTATTGGATAACCAACACCCCTGCCATAGGTCACCTCAAGTGGTTCGATACATTTAGTGGCTTAGCAGGGATGTCCGGGTCGCGGGGTGAGGATTGTCTAGGTCTTGGCGGCGGATGCATCAGCCCGCCTACTGTGGCAGGCCGGATTGGGAGAGACTGGTTGAGTTTTTCTACCTCTCACTAGGACTCTCCCAACCCATCGCCTTGAACCGCAGTGGGAGAGATGGATTCGTACGTCTTCAAAAGTCTGTCATTTTAAACACTTATCAAAAATATTAAGGAGCACCTTACGAAGTGGGAACTTAATATCATGTTTTTTTGTTGTCCCTATGTATCTAAACAAATTAATCATTTTCATTCAAGGCTTATCTTCAATTATCTCCCATTAAGAGTTACATTACGAGTTTAGGATTGTGTTTCGGTCGAATTTAGGATTGTATATTAATTGATCCCAGGACCTCAGTCTTGCCGAGGCTTTTGTTCAGCCAGTGAGCCAATCACATACCTTCGGTCGTATTCAGTTTCAGTGCCGGTAACTCGGGCATTTATTTTATTTTTATATATGTATGTAGTTTTCTTTTACCCACCTCACTAGAAAAGTAATCTCTTCCGAGGCGGTTATTTAATTATATCGTACTTACTAAGGCTTTCCGACATTTTGTTTATGTTTCCTAACGCGTATTGTTTGATTGCTATCCTTAACTAAGTGCTAGATTCTTCCAAAATAATGATTAATTTTTAATTTCGCTCAGAAAATATTCGTTCACTCTCCATTTAATAAAGCATTGTACATTTCTAACCAGTTTTATTTTCTCTCCACAGTTCCCATATCGGACGTCCAGGGAGTGCTGAATAAGAAGGCTTCGCTGCCGTGCGACATAGAACCTCTGGACAGGGATGATGCGGTCTCCATGGTACTTTGGTTTAAAGAATCAGACGGTGAACCCCTCTACAGGTAAAGATTTTTAAAGTTAAAATAAAACACAGTAAGCCTTATGCTTTCAACCATTTTCTCTAAAAGGTTTTTACGTTTAGTTTGCATATCAAGTTAATATACGGTATTTTATTTATTTTCATCCATTGAAATGTGAATATTAACTGTTAAATACACCACGCAGGATATTTTTTAATCTTATATTTTTTTGTTATCACTGAAAATGAAAAAAATAATCATGTCAGAAAAAGAAACTAATCTTAAGTATACATTCTTATCTGTACCAACACGGTATCCGACCAGCAGTATCTCTTATGAAAGTCGCTTCTGGAACAAAAGACCAAAATAAACTCTTAACAAAAAGCTCGCTGGGAATTTACGCCCGAAAAAATGGCAAAGGTTACGTGCTGCTTAAATTACCTTGTAAACTCGGCCTTCAAGATAACGTATTATTTTACGTTAGTGTCTTTCTACGCTCACCTGTGCGGAATTTGTGGAATAGGCGTAGAAACCGTTTCCTTTTATTATATAACTAGCTGGTTCCCGGCATGCGTTGCTATGCCATTTAATAAAGAAATTGTTTCTCCTTGCGTGTCCTTTCTCATTCGTCCCGTTCCCCTTTCACCTCCCCTTCCTCTCCCGCGTCCCCTTCCCCTCTCGCGTTTCCACTCGCACCCCCCTCCCAAGTTCCCCTCCCCCCTCCGAGTTCCCCTCCACCCTCAAGGGTTCACACGATACATTAAGTTTTCAAACAGCTCGCGTGCCACCTATTGCAATTTTTTTATACAAATTTCGTAATGTCAGAGCTCACCAGTAATTCTATACAAACCATGTCCTGATAAAAACGAACACAACAAAAAAAGAATTATCAAATGTGGTGCAGTCGTTCGGAAGTTATGCGCGTACATACATTTCGGCGATTCATTTATATATATATAGATAGATTTTATATTCATCTCAATACGTAAATGTTCTATTATATGTTTGAACATTTCTTAATGTTTTATGGTTATTTCCTTTTGGGGTATTATGCCGTGTTGCGCTACCTCTTCCTTTAGCCAACGTTTCGGACAGCGTTACAGTGTCCATCATCAGGGCAGATGTGTAAATGTTAGAGATGAAATGTGTGCTTAAGTACTTCGAAGCAATACCGTGTTGCCAGCACCAATCCACTGCGGGCTGGCATTACAGTATACTTCAAGATGATTTTTTGCATTTAGCTTTGGTGTAGCCGTCAATTACCGGATACCAAGAACTATTGAACTTAGCTCCGTCGTCTCTATTAATGTGTAACGATTTAAAACTACTCGCCCCGGTATCAAGCGCTTGATAAGGACATATTAATTTTACAACCGTGCAGTTACGAACACGGCAACGGCCGAGTACATAATCGGAGATTGCTAATCAGTTCCAGAGAGGTTGGACAGCTGTCAGGAAGTACATCACGGAAAGGATTCGCAAGAGGCTTGCGCCATCAGACACGTGAGCGATTGTCATCATGTTACGATAGATTCTCACAATATGGTTTACTATATTTATAAATTTGTTCTTCATATAATTATTAGTAAGGACTGGCGCCCTAAGTATCTAAAGCAGGATTACTATTTGAGATTTGAAACTTTAAACCTTTTGATTTTTTTACATACCCACAGATCAGCATATTAGAATTGTTATTACACGTCACTAGTCAGATTTAGTTTATCGATCTGAACATGCCCTGATATTCATTGTAAATGTAGAGTCTCTTGCCTTCTAAATTGATTAATTTCGTAGATAATGGATGATAAGGAATTATGAATATAACCTCAATAAAATTTGTTCTTAGCATTACAACATAACTCTTTAATTCCATTTAACCTTAAATACTTAATTTTGTCCTACACATGAAATACATGTTTTACACACTTTTCAGAAGTATTACACAAGAAAATACTCGGTACAAATGTTAATAGGATTTTTATGAATTTCAATTGCCTCTGTAATTGAGCGTGCTCTATAGGTTTTGGGTCTTCCCAGGACTTCAGGAACACATCCGAAGTAATGGCCGGTTTCAATTAAATGCTCGGCGATTGCCGATTTGTCAGGGTGGCCAAGTTGGCTCGAAAGTGTTCCGATATCCTTTTGGAGATCGTCCGCTGTGTCTGGCCAACATAGACCTTATCACATCCGGAACAGTTGAGTTTATATACTCCATCTGTTTCCAGAGGAAACTTGGTCTTTGCAGACCTCAGTAGGTCTTGTATTTTGGTCGTGGTTCCGAATGTTTTTAATGTTGCAGTTTTTATTATTCTCAGCTTTTTTATATATTTTTTCTGCGTCGTTTTCTATCGTAGTTCGGCTTTCATCAGACGATTCTATGCTGCAGTCAAGTGTCTAGAACTGTCACACCACTCACATTAGTTTAGAAGCCACGAGATTTAGCTTTCTTCTCCGTCATGTCCATTGACGGCCGGCATAGTCCAGCGGTAAAGCTCTTGACTAGCACTCGCGGGATCCAATCCCGGTGCGGCAAATTAATTTTATTTGATTAATTTGTGTTATTTTTTTTATTATTTATTCATTTAAAATAATATATAGTATATTTGCGGAACGTTCCAGAGTGGAAGATACTCTCAGTATCGCCCTGGTGTAAGACCACCATTCTGAATTGAAACGTTCTTGAAACGGCTTTAGCCGTGTTTGGTGACTAGATCTGAATAGCCAGGTACTATCCCCACCTTCCTCTTCCTTATCCCCTTCCCCTCCCCACTACCTTCAGCCTCACAACATACCCCAATTGGGGATGCCATTGTCCCACTGGCTCCAGACGGGAGCAGTTGGGACTCTTGTGCGGTATTCATAAAAAAAAGTCTTTCATTAATTTGTTAGTTGGTCAAGTGGTTCAAAGTATCGGGTTCCCAGACGATACAGGTTCAATCTTCTGACAGCCTAGTCCTCGAGCAATTGTACAAGGCAAAAGCAAAATTATCTATAAATGAAACAATGTTTTTTTTTTAATTATTAATTTTTTTTTGGTACATACATTGGTAATTTTACAATACATACAGGCTTTTTTATATTAACATTTAAAAAAGTAGAGAAAAATACAAATTAGCAGATTAACCAAAAAAAATCCCACATGGCCATAGCAAGTTCGTGGGTATACTTGTGTGTTTTTAAAACAGTTAAAATTTACTCATATACATACATATAGTACATTATATCTTTGAAGAGATTAAAAAATAAAACAATATTAACAAAAAATAAAATTAGTGCTTACTGAATTATAATTCAAATGACATTTTAACTAACATCAGGTTGATGTGACATTACAGCAAGTATGTAAGTGTTTTGCATCAACTGTATTTATCCAAGACTTTATAACATTTTTTGTATTTGCTGTTGGAGGCTATGTTTTTACAATCAATTTCTTTAGTCTTATGGAGAGAATTATACATTATGTTACTTTGTTTGATCCCTTGTATATTTGTTTAAAGCCAAATTAAGCAAAATTATCTGCTTATAATGGTGATAGTAGATTGAATTCAAATTTTCTTAGGTTGTTCGTAACGTGAAAATGTATATCTTCCTTAAACATGGTCTTCGCATTATCATCAGTTATATTTTTTCTGATGTTTGTCGACCATCAAGACGTCCGAGGATTAATTTTGTAGAAATAAATGAGAATTAAGTATGTCACATTCAATATTCATTATTCTGTTTACTGAACAACAAACCCATTTCAAAAAAGTTTTTTTATGCATTTAACCCTTATATATAATATCCCAAACCGATCTAATTTCATGTGGTTTTATCAATAAAATAATTCCGTTTTGCTTTGGATCCTTATAAATTATACTCGTAGAATGAATTGATTTCCAAAGAAATTCTCCTTGCAAATTTACAAATATATATTTACATATTTATATATCTTTTCCGACCGTAAAACATACATTGATTCGGGCCTTAAATAAATCAATATTTTATTACCATTAGGTGCCTCCCTAGGCCCATGTTTGTTTGGCAGTAGGCCGAGAAATATTTGAGTAAATTCTTCGGGGCTTGCGGGAGTATTTCATATTTGGCGGCAACCATACATAAATCAGAAACTGTAATTGTTCGAACTTGGCTCATAAAATTAGTCTTTTATTGTTATCAAATTAGATTGTAATTACATTGTTTATATTATGGGGATTAATTATATTAATAACGAATTAATTATATCGCCTGATGCTAAGTGCTTAAGCCGCCGCTACCCGAATTTTTACCGATTTCTTACATATCCCCCTTAAACTGAAGTTTTTATGCTCTTAAAAAAATATATGTTATTTTTTAAGATAATATCTATACATTCCCCAAATATCTATACAAGAAACGAAAATTATATGAAATTCCATCCATAGAAAAAAATCTCAAGGTGTACTCCGGAAATCATTATTTTCAAGTCCGTTTCAGTTATTTTACAAGTTATATGTATAAAAAAAAATCAGTGTTTCTTTAATTGCTGTTTTAGACAGCCCCCAATAGATTTTTGCTCTATTTTAAACGAGTCGTGTTTTACTAAACATTTTCGCAGTATTAGCGACATTCGTAATTTAATTACATATCTCTCCATCTTCTTCTTTTTGAGCGGGGATACGGCGCCTTAAGCACTTGTACGCACGAGATTTGAATTGAAATATGTTGAATAAAGGATTTCGCGTCTTACCTTACTTAAAGACATTTAATTGGGGATTTAAATGTTTCTTAGCTCATTATGGATTTGATAAAAGGTGATGTAAACACTAAGCAGAAGAGGTTTTCATCACACCAGAGTGCAGTTAAGAAAACCAATTCTAATCAAGATTTTTTTTTTGTTTTAGAATATAATGTCCTGATTATATTGTATAGCCATATAAAACCTTTTAAAATACACACAATGAAATTCCTTATTCCACAAGACTATTGCATAAATGTTTTTTTTATTTTTTTTTTGTGCAAATACCTACAAAAATTATTTTCCTTTAACATGTAAAAATAATGAATTTTTAGATGAATATTGTATGTAAAGACAGATGAAAAATATAAAAACATTTCATTTACAAAAAAAAATACTTTCCAACGAGTATTGATTCCGGTACGTTTCATTATCTCTACAAAACTTTATCCCCGATAAAATTACAAACCCTTTCAAAAATTGTGTTCACGTTTTAAAATTGCCTTTCTTGGCTATTTTCTATAAATTTCACATACCGCCGCTACCCGCCGCGCGTTATACGAGTATAAATCACGTATTTTATGGCACATGAGGACAAGGGGTAGTTGGAACTTTTCACAGGGGTATGGGTTGATTTGAGGGGTTGGAAAACTCGCCTGTTTTACCACTTTTACTGCTACTATGACGATGATGATTATGAGTCTAAAATTATTTCACGAAACGATGATTATGATTAAATGAATTACTTAATAATAATAATAATATTTGGATGACTGCATAGCGCCGTTTTTGTGAAAAATCACCTCAAGGGCGCTGTTAGCACTTGCGTTAGTTAGGATATATTTTTGTAGTCGTGTTTCAGATTGATAAATAATAGATCTACTGGTTAACTATTTGATAGCAAGTTAATGGCAAATGGTCGTTATTTCGACCCGTCAGTGACTGAGAGAGCATTACGTTTGGATCCCACCCGGGCGTCGCGTGTTCGATTCCTCGGCTGGCTAAGTCCTCCATCACGACACAAGCAACATTTTCCGCTTTCTGTGGTGGTATTAGGAGATTTTCAAACATTTTTAACCCGGGAAATAAAAAAAAAATGTGTAAATTTTTTTACATAATATACACGAATAATGAATTAATTAATAATTTCAAAGTTCTCAAATTTACTTTGTGGCTTATTTTAATTAAATGAAAACAAATCACTATAAAGCACCTCTTATTTTCAAAATTAAAAAGTGTTTCAGAATGATTTTTTTCTTCGTCAGGATAAAATAAAAAATTATTAGAACCTACTATTAGCATTGAAACGTATTGATAATTTCGACTAATGTGTTTTACAAAGTGATTGTTTACATTTGATAAACAATGTAACCAACTTCTCTATTTTCTGAGGTAAGATTCTTTGCCGTGATATAAATATTCTTAAAGTTAGGAAATCGCAAATCATATTATATATTAAAACTTTTACGATAACAAGCACTTAACTCAGCAAAGAAAAGTATATTTACTTTATTATTGTGTATCACATTATTATTGCAAGCATTGTGTATTATATGTGAAGCACTTACTGTGAACTATGACAGAGTTTGAATGTTTGCTGCAGTTGGTTGGTTGAGCAAAAACAAATAGAAGAACGCGTACAACCTTACTATTGTTTCAATATCACCTAGTTACTCTTCACAGAAAACTTACTTTGAAAATGTTTCCAACATTTTATAGCTGTATTGGAATAAAAGTGCAAAAAACAAAAATAAAAACCGCCTGTCTAATTGCGATCTAACTTTTACGATGCCATCTTTAAGACAACTAAAACTTTATTTCGGTAATCAACTCAATACTGAACCTAATTCTAAAAAATCAATGTACAGACATTTCAAATATTCCACTGAACATAGAACCAAAATTATTATTGAATAATGACCTCCAATGTAATGTAATCAACGCGCTCATTTCCCGTAACAAGCTCTGATTCCCTCACTGCGGGCACGTTGTTTAGCTGAATTCAAAATCATAACTAATACAATTATTACACTCTGTTACTGCGAAGCTTTTTCAATTTTTTACGTGACTTGAGTTTAGCCCGCCACCATTTTAATGGAATATATAGCAATTTCTCGAATATAAAACCAAAGGTCCTTTCCGAAAACAATGCCCGATTCGTGACGAGAGTTTAAGGGTGGAGTCTTACAAGAGAAGTACAGATTTTTACGTTATCCTTGTGTATCCGTTACACGTTTTAATTTTAACAAGATTATTGATACAAAATTTTCGAACTGAACAGTATTTTTTACCCATTTGTAGTAAGTTGTAACATAAAATTACTTATAACTAATTGAAAGGATATAAATCAAAAGCCATTATTATTCTTGAAAGATTTGTAAAGAAACTACAAGTTTTTTAAAGTAGTTAACAATAAAATAGTCAAATGAAAGCATTTCTATAATTTTGGTGATATAAACATTTTTTTGTCTGGATTAAGTGAGTCGATTACTTGAGACCACATTATCAATATGAAGAGGCGAACTACGATTGTGAATGAGGTTGTGTACAATGGCAAAGTTGCGTGGCGGTCTATCTTATTTGCCTATCACTGCGGTGGAATGGGGTAACTAGGTATCTAACGTTTAAACGAAACTGTAGATATATTTACAGCCTTAAACTTTCAATATTGACTCGATGATTGCCAACCTACATTAGGTAAAAACGCCAATAGAAGATAGATGAAATTATTTTTTTGTCAATTCATGTTATCGGGAAAATAACAACTCTAGTCTCCTTCGACGGAAGCAATCTCCCGAAAAGGCCCTCCATTGATATTCTTGGTGTAACTACTCGACCAGTTTAGGTACGGGGGCTCCATCAAAGCAAGGGTTCAGTTAGCCTCCCAAAAACTGGGCGCGCTGTATAGGGCCTGCAGATACTTTAATAGTATGCAACTATTAACCCTGTTCAAATCGCAAGTGCGCCCCACGGCAGCCACTTCTGGTCTGGAGCCCCAAAATATCTGTAAAAACCCTCGATTCTGTACAGAAATGGGCGGTCCGTTTGATTGATTCTCCCATTTTAACGTTCTTAATTGTAATCTTTAGAGCACAGTCTGCGGGTGGGAATGCTGTCGTTGTTCTACCGGTCAATGGAGATGCTCCGAGGAACTAGCGTCATTGTTCCCCTCGGCACCGGGGCCGGTTCACTGCCGGGTTCACTGCCGGGACACACGCCAAACGCGTACCCAACTTGTGTGCACGGTTGACATTGGTCACAAGAGAACGGGTCGCTTCTACGACTCGTTCTTGAGTTTAACACCTCGGTTGTGGGACGATTTGCCGGCCTCTGTGTTTCCTTCAACCTACAACACGGGTCTCTTCAGGATCCATGTTAACTCCTTCCTCTCCTCAAAAAGACCCTCCACACATTATCCTCAAAGATGACATATTTCCTGAGGGAAATGGTTTTCCTCAGGGCCTCCGTGGCCTCCTCGTGGCCTCCTCAGTGCCTCCTGTGCCTTAAAAAAACAACAACTATATCCTTAAATCTAGTATTTGTAATCACAGTGTTAAGGCAAATTTAAAATATCTCATCACTTAAGTTATTTTTATTTGAAGATCAGGACTTCGCTTCCACTTTTGTTATCTCATTCAGAAATAAATGCGAAGAATTTCCATCTTAATGTTTTATCTACGAAGCTAATAAGCTAAAGATGGGACGCTCAAGAGACCATTCAAACTTGAATTTTGTTTAGAGTTTCAATGTCATTATTTGTGCGTAGATATTTTTAACGGTTTTAACTTCAGAATTGACGTCACCGCTGACATCTTAGTATTACCCGGGTGAAAGATAATGCACGCAGAGGATGCTCGTATGTGAAAACAGTTAATACTTAAATTGTGAGTTTAAGTCTTATGCAAATAAGTCCAATCACCCTCTTCATTTTATTCTAAGTTAAGATTCAGAATTATTCTCATGCCATACGAAATTACTAAGGCATGTGATATATTTTGAAGCGAACATATTACTTACAACTACAACACACGGGCGACACAATGATCTCCTATGTAGCAGCAACTGTTGACTCAGCATAAATATTTTTTCAGGAGCTGTTAACATATTCAACATTGGCCTTAAAAGTATCAAGAGAAATTCGAATGTCCATTTATTTTACTTATGTTTTTGTATGAAGGTTTTCTTTAACAAATATCGTGTCTGTATATATTTATGTATAACAAATAATAATAATTACGTAGATGCATCCGAAATAGTAAATTTAAATGTGAGTTCCTGAATTTTCATAATACGAAAAATTAAATCTATGTAATCTATAAAAAATGAGTGTATGTTTGCTAGCGTGCTTGCTTGCTTGTTTGTTTGTTTGTTTGTTTGTTTGTTGTTTATGGATTGCTATATTAAGGTTAGGAAATGTTTGAAACTTTCAAAATATCTTCTTTTCTCGCGAAGGTTTCTGGATTATTACAACCACATGACAATACATCTAAAAAGTTATTTAATCATTACAAAAACTCTTACAAAGATGTCAAACACGTCACAATTTGAGTATGACGTTTTGAAAAATAATCAATTATTTGTTCAATCAAAATTCAATTTTCGAATAAACTCTTTAAATTAATGAATTTAATTGAGGTATACCCAAATCGAATACTTTGAATCTAATCAAGAATTAAAGTTATTTTAAATAGATACCTATGTTAGATACCAAATTTGTTTGATTGTTTATTTAAAAATAAATGTTTGTAATGAATGAAAAATGAAAATTTGTATAAAAAAATTAAATATGCAGATGTTTGAAAACTGAATGCACCGGGACTGAATATATGAAACGTGGAGATAGGGGTGGGTAACGCGGGAGAGGGGTTCGCGGGACGTGGGAGCGGGATAGTGATGAGGGAAGGCGGAGAAGGTGGAGGGGGAACGCGTGAGGGGAATGAGACATGGAAGGGGAAGGGGAGACGGAAGGGGAATGGGACGAATAGGAAAGGACACGCAAAGAAAAACAATTTCCTTATTAAGTCGCAATTCCACTTAATTTCCGGAACTCGCTAGTACCTAATAAAGCCGTGGTAGGTACGGTTGGTTTAAGATAACTTAAATTTTTTGTCCAAGATGATTATCTGAGGTTTCAGACAGCCTTGAAGTGACAAATTCATACCATCTGGCGTGAAAACTGTGCTTCCAAATTAACTTCCGCCATAAAGACGGAGATACTCGTACTTTAATTTCTGTAAGTGTTGATCTCAAAAGATAAACGTCATGTACAAAACTCCCCACAATACCAATATCAATAAAAATTCTTATTCTGTAAAGTAATTTCTCGCATTCCACAAACTCGGTGTTGATCCGCCTGTGTGCGTGCGCAAGGATATTTGTTCAGGATAACAAAATCTGCCTCGTGTCTACAAGGATTCCCAATTTGGGATCATTTTATCCCAGAAATTGAAATTCGCCCGGCGTCCCTCGGAGCGGAACAAGTATCGAGAACGGGAATAGTTCACACATTTATTATGTGGGTGATACCGGGGGTAAGTAACGTAATATTTGTTACACGCTTTGGAATCGAGAATTCTCCAAAAGTAATCATTACATAATATAGTTTGTGCCTTTGTGTCTGTATTACACGTAGGGAAATCGGAGGAAGAATTTATTTTTCAATTGTATTATTTGAAAGTGACCGATTCTTCCGTGTTTTTTTTTTAATAAAAGCGAACGCTTATTTTTTGAATTGTAGAGCGATGGGAATTTCTACGTGTTCGGTTTTCGATTTAATAAATATCATACCTCCATGTCATCCAATATCCACCGAAATGTCACTGTTCATCTCATATTTTTAGGTATTAAATTTTAAAAACCGATTTCTAACAGTACGGAAGACCTTCAGTCTCTCCTGACTGCATGGAAGATCTACAGTCTCTCCTGACTAGGATGAATAAAGTGTGTATGAAGAATGAGTCTAAAGTCATGGTGTTTGAAAGAGAGAGTATGACAACGGTGTGCAGTATAGTTAAACGAAGCTAGCAATCCACAATGGATCGCTGGTACCTATTTTGATGTCTGGCGGTGACGCATGAAGCTGGCGGAGGAGGGTGAATGTAGACGAAATACTGTGGAAATGAGATCCTTGGGGTGAAGTTGAGAACGCCTGAGGAAGACATGGCACGATCAAGTGAATCAGATACTTGTCTTGTAAGTCGGGCAATGTCAAGAGTCAGAATAATTGAAGAGTATGTATAAGACGATATAAATGAGGTAAAAAGTATATGCCAAGACGGAAAAACGGCGTGATGGTTAGTTAGTTATATTTTTTAAATTAAATTCTTTAAATTTATAATTCATTTCGATTTTTAAACCTAAACTACATTTTAAACCTAAACTACATTTTTTAATCCTAAATTATACCTACCTAAATTTGGATAGCGATCACTCGATTGATAATGCTAATTCACACGCGATAGAAGTGAAACAAGAAAGTCGCTAGATGTCGCTTTCTTTTACCTTTTTAGTGGTTTGAGGATTGGGTATTGATTTACAAAAAAATATGTTCATTTTTTGGATTTCTTAGGATTCGAATCTCCGTCCGCTGGATTTCTCTGGCCGCTGAGATTTGCGACGCACTATACCGCTGCGCTATGGGACGCGCTCGGCAAGGCACGAATTTACGCATTATATTCTAACGACCCGTAAAAAAGCAAAGCGTCCAATGAGGCCAGACTTATCGTCGTTTCCGCTTTATATATCAACCAATAGGAGCCTTGAGCGCAGTTTGATGCTTCGCACGTGCCGTAGTGCGTCATTTTCATTTCATCCGAATTTAAAATCACTCTAACGGGGCTAAGAAAGTTTCACTTCAAAAAACTAATCATTCACCACTTTATTATAGTTTGGGGAACAATCATGTCTTCTTCGTTAAACCTTATTTTACGTATTAGTAACTGTTCATGAAAACATTATCTTCTTTTGAATTATGTATTCATATTTTTTTAGTGGCAACATTATTAAAGAAGAATGCCCGGGATTTTATAATAAAAATACTCTCGGTATTTGTGAAGCCTCTTTTCATTATCTTAAATTGATAACCCACGAGACAAACTGTAACTCCTGTAACATTAATTCTAACTGCGACTGTGAAGTTCTAAGGGAGGTGATAATATCCATTCATTCATAATTATCTATTTTACAATACCTCCACATAGGAAGAAAATAATTCCTCGGGGCCTTCGTCATCTTTGGGGATGCTGTGTGGGGGGTATTTTCAGGAAAGGAAGGAGAAGAAGTTCTGGGAAGGAAATGGGTGGGTAGGAATCTGGAAAAATCTCTAATACCTCCCTACAGATAATACATACCTATAAAATCCATAATTAGAGGCATTATGCGTAAATTCTATGGGTTCTCCGGCGATGAGCTCTTCAAAGACTTTAATATCCTTGACATTCGTCAAAACTAAATAAAAACATTTATTATCCATTTAAACAAATAATCTTTGTAAATTTGATTACATTATGTCACAATTGAAAGTATCTCCTGATCCCAAGGAGCAATTTGACAAAATATCATAAAACAAATGCCTTCCTATCTGGAACCGAAATTATGTCGTAAAATCTCCCCAGAAATAAATATGAACCTGCAAAACGTTCTGCATCGGTCCAATAACAACTTAGTGGTTAATTGGCTTGGGTAGAGGGCAGTTTAAAAATTTCTTAGATGACGTCACTTAAAATTACACTTAACTATTAATAACATACTAACCCCCTTGCTAATAAACCAGCATATTACATGACTCATAAATAACTATTTATCATATTGGTTGTTCATTAGTTGCGCGAAATTTAAAACATGCTTTTTAGTAAACTCCTTGATAACTAAGTAGTTGTCAGATAAGTTTTAAGTTAAGTTTAACATCTACCGGATCTGCCGGATCTGCCGGATCTGCCCTGATGATGGACACTGCAACGATGTCCGAAATGTTGGCTAAAGAAGAAGGTAGCGCAACACGGCATAACACCCCAAAAACAAATAACGAAAAAAGTATTTGTCAGCTTTTGGAACAAGGGATAAGCAAGAGTGTCATAAAATGAATTCTTTTGTATTAAAAAAAAATAATGTATATCCCTGTGATTTCGTTTCATGAAAGATTTAAAAAAAATTAACTTATATCCGAAGGCCTCTTTTTAATCAATGTGTACAAATAATTTCCAAGAACAAAGCTATCGCGAAATCCTTTTTGAAAAACAAACTCATTTTCAATATTGCCAACAGGAGGCGAGAGTTTTTTTTTTAATTTTAAATAAATTTTCTTCCCGAAATTAGAAAACACCCGCCAGGGACGACGGAATAATTCGATTTATTAATTTCTGAAAACAACTTTGTTACGAAGGTTCTTTTGCTGGAAAGTTTTCGGTCATTAGAAAAATTAAATAGCCCATCTAAATAATTAAATAGGTTCCGAAAAATTGTCAGTCCGAAGAAAAAAATCTTCATTTTTACCTGTTTTCTACAAAACTGCCTTACCATTGAAATGATTGTTACAACGAAAAATCCCAAATTGACGCGAGCCATATATAAAAAAAATATATATATAAATAACGACTGCGGCTGTTATTACCCTCATAATAAAATGTATATTTTATATTGTATAGGGTTATGAAAAAAAAACGTATGATCATAATACAAATTCTTCTTCTAATAGTTACCAGTTTCCACAACGCAATTCGGAACAACTCTTCGCAAATACATCCATATGGGTGTCGCCATCCGAGTTGAGTCGAACACAGTACTCACGCTGATGCATTACTCGTATACAACATATCTCAAACTTTTCAATTGTCTGAACAAATACTTAAATAAAACACACTGTAATATTTTTTGAACATTGAAATTTTTTACTTACACGTATTTTTTTAAAGATAGACAAACATCACCGGATTACGAATAACCTGGCAATATTTGAAAACCTCCCACTACCACCACAGTAAGCGGAAAATATGACTTATGTACTGGTGGAGGACTTAGCCAGCCGAGGAATCGAACATGCGACACTTGGGTGGGGCCCAAACGCGATGTCCCTTTCTCGCTAATAACAAAAATAGGCGTAAGCAAGATTAAATGAAAGACCAGATGTTTGGAACGGATACACAACCTATAAATGAATCCCTGTTTCCCTTGGGTACGCCAAAACTTCAGCACGATATTTTTTTTACATGAGCTCCACACAGGAAGCCCTGAGGAAAATAATTTTCCTGAGGGCCTATGTCATCTTTGGGGATGCTGTGTGGAGGTGTTTTTTGGGGAAAGGAAGGAGAGGCGTTCTGGGAAGGAAAAGGGGTGGGTAGGAACCTGGGGTTCACTGTGTCCTGGTCATCCACCTCCAAGACCTAGACAAACCTCATCCCATGAACCCGGGCGCCCCTGCTAAATCACCAAACGTAGCGAACCACTTGGGGTGACCTACGGCAAAGGTGTTGGTTATCCAATAAAGGTTCCCTATACTATTTATCCCTGTATTCCCAAGAAATACCTATTCCATTCATCTTTTTTTTAAGATTACTAATACTTTGTAGAAGGTTTTTACGGAAAGAAAAATTAAGTAAATTGCGCAGAAAATTGGATAATTTCAGAAAACTTAACTATTATTTTGACTTCGAGCGTTTGACAGTTCGCGCGTTTGGCGGAATTGAATTTACCAGGCACTTGTTTTATTATAACAAAAGAATTTTCTATGGATTTTTAAAATTATATATATTTTGAATAGGTATCTGTGTTAGGTACCAAATTTGATTGATTGTTCTTATAATATACAAAACTGAATATTAGTAATAAAAAAATTGTTATATGGGGCACGCGAGTTTGAAAACTGAATGTACTGGGACTGAATATATGGAACGCGGGAGGGGGGTTGGCGGGACGGGGGAGCGGTAGAGGGGATAGGGTAGGCAGGGAAGGTGGAAGAGGAACGCATGCATGGAGAAGCAATTTATTTCTTTAAATATATTGGCACTTCAACGGATGCCGGGATCCAGTTAGTAAAATATAATTACCCTGACAAACAGTACTGAATTCGAAAACAAAAAGGAAACAAAATCTGAAAAAAAAAACTTTGCTTGAGACGAAAATAAATTTTCACAATCATTATTTATTAATTGTTGTTTTCACCTGAAAGCAACATGTTGTGAACGAAAGAGCCATTGTTGCAATTTTTCTCCCTGGAATATGAACGGTTCTCTCGTTTACACGATTTTCTCCCATTTATCAAGTTATCGGTGTTTCTTCTATAGCACATTTCCACAAAACCGCAATCGAACATCGGTTTCCAATGGAAGCGGACTGCATCTTGCAAGAACACCCGCAAAGTACATTCCTTAACAAATCTGGCGATAGATAAGTTTTCCACCACTTGTGGAAGTAAAAAGTTGGTAGTTGAGACTCAACACTTTGGTAGTTGAGACTGCACTTTGTCTTGTTGAAAACTGAAACAGGAAATCTTTAAGATAAATCGGAAAATAAATTACATACTGTTGTAGATTTAATGTCCATTTTACGATCTTATTATAATATGTAAATTATAAAATTGTACATCATATGCAAATCTGAGTGATTTACTCTGACGTCATGAAAGTTGTATTGCATTATATACGGAATGTCTAGGTCGATGCGTATATAATTATGAATCTACCTATAAGTTATTTCATTTAATTAAAAAAAAATTCATTAACGTTTTTAGGGGTTTTTATATTTGAATAGTAAAAATTAGACAGTATTAATTTAGGGGCCGTTCAAGTATTACGTAACGCACTTGGGGGGGAGGGGGGGTCTTGTGAAACGTTACTGTGCGTTACTGGGGGGGGGGGGGGGGTTCAAAAAACGCGTTACGTAACATGTTTTTCTTTATTTAGATAAAAAAACTAGGGAAATAAAATCTTCCAAGTTGGAAACTCTTTTCGTTCTCGAAATCTCTTTGTATTATTTATTACCGCAAACGCGATAAAAACAAGAAAAAAAGGTTTTTTGGCGACTTTCCAGTACTTTGCACAACTTAATTGTGACTTTCAGGTAAAAATTGTCACTTGAGCATTACGTAACGTTTAGGGGGGGGAGGATATAGAGGGGGGGTCAAAGATCTTCGAAATTTGCGTTACGTAATACTTGAACACCCCTTACACACAAATAAACTGCCTAAACTATAACAAGAATTTGTATTTGTTTTGTGATAAATTGAAGATGTCTACTGAATCGGTACAATTATTTACCACTCTATTAGTATTCTGGGTAAAGAGGAATACATATGGTAGTTAATTCCGGTATTTTCGCACTGAAAAATCTGATTTATAGGATTACGTGTTGGAATCCGAGTGCAAGCAATTTTAGACTATCAAATGCCCAATTAATTTTTTTATGTAGAATTACCAAGTCAGTGATAATCCACGATACTGACAATTTAAGAATATTCACATCATTTGAAAGAGTGTTGTATAAAAAATTACTTTAATACCCATTTCGAAACTTAAAAAACGTAAAAATTTAATCTGTATTCTTTGAATAGCTTATTCATGAATACTATAGGTTCAAAGTGGGAGAATTTTCCTCAAGTTGGCTTCTACAAAATGCAAGTTGAAAAGTTGAAGACAAAACGTAACAGTTTAAATTTGTGGTCAGCCTCGTTATAAATGCCAACAAACAGGGTTTGATTTGAAGCTGGTGGGATTGGTAAGGGGAAGGAGGTTCATAAGAGGATATTTCAGGATATTCAGATCTGTTGAAAAAACCTGGGTAGAATCATTTTAAGCACCGTTTCGGTGATATTTTCAGAGCGATACTGAGAATATCTACCGCTTTTTTAGTTACCTTCATGACCTATGGTGCTTTCATTTTAACTACTAAAAAATAAGATAAGATACCAATTTATTTGTTCCATACTATTTCACGATATCAATTCAAAAAAGAAGAGAAAAAATCAGAGTATGCAATTCACACGCCGTAGAAGTGAAACCTTCACAAAACTAAAGTAGACAAGAGTGGAAAGGCTACGCAGCACCGCATAAAGAGGAGACCGATTACATTATCTCATTCGCTGGCAGGATCAATCCTGAAGATGGCTTTTTTGGTATTTGTCTCTTTTTAGTGTCGCTATTTTTCGTTTCATCGAGTTTCATTACAGCGGTGCTAAATAAGTTTTCATTTCTAAATATGTCTACATCGATGAGTTAATATTGTGAGACCATAAAAAAACATTCAAGCATCTTCGATGAAGCGAAAAAAAACACTGTTTAAAATTCTAATTTTGTGCGAAAATATAAAACAAAAATAAAAGAACAAGTCTCTACAATTTTTCCAAACCAAAACAAAAAACTGTCTCCCATTTGGTGATTTTATTTTGTCCTCGCGGAATAGGTAGGCATTTTACATTAAATTACCCTAGTTAAAAATAAATAAAAACTTTAATTTAAAGTTAGTTCTTTTTTTTCGCGTTCACGAGGCCTTTCCTTGACTTATCTAAAACAAAGCCTTGGTTGCTTATCTTCAAGAACACCTTGAAATAATTTTGAGTTCAAGAAATAACCTAGCTTCATAAACTTCCATATTTCAAAAACAAAAAGTAATTCGGCAGAGAGGCATTCAATAAATTTGACAGAATTTTTAATACTTCATCAAAGATCTTCAATAATGTATTTTTTAATCAACAGCTGGGATGAAGTATAATATTTTTACTTCATCCTAGTGAAGTCGTGACATTATTCAGAGAATAAATAGATATTTATTTATTACCAACTAGTTTTGCTATCCGGTTTTACCCAGGAATAGGTGTTAGTATTCAGTATTTGGCGATTTGTTTTTTTAGCAGTCAATGGGTTTTTCAAAACTCGATAGCTAACGATGGAAACGACATTGCGATATGAAAGGAAGCCATGAGAAAAATAGATTCTCTCAGGGCCTATTCAAAGATGAAAATTACAGAAAATAACAGAAAATTATTTTCCTCAGGGCCTCCTGTTGGAATTAATGTTTAAAAAAGTCTTATTTGGGGATGCTGTGCACAGGGAGGAGTGAATATGGGTCTTGAAGAGACCTATGTTGTAGGAGGGAGGAAACATAGAGACCGGCAACCGAACGTCAACCGTTTAAATATATTAGGCGCACGTTTGGCGTGTTTCCCGACTTTACACCGGTGCCGAAGGGATCAATGGCGCTAACTCCTCGGAGCATCTTCCATGGACTGCCTACCTAACTGACGTTAGTGTTCTAAAGATTGCATACATTTGTAAAGATGGGGGAATATATTAAACGGACTGCACAGAGTCAACGGTTTTTCAGGTATTTTGGGGCTCCAGACCAGAGGTAGCTCTCAAATTTAACAGTGGGACGCACTTGCGATTTGAACAGGGTCAGCAGTTGTGTTATATTAAAGTATCTCCTAGTCCTGTACACTCTACAGTAAGCCAAGCTTCTGAGAGGCTAACTTGACCCTGGCTTCAATGGTTTAATATCATTTTGCTTATTTCATTACCTGATAGCTCACCATTAGCGATTTTTTACCTTCTACTTTAAACTCACATGAAATACTTTAAAAATCGGAACAACGACAAATGGAACGCTTATTGATTGAATGATCTTTTTGTACACTTCATAGTTTTAAGATTTTATTTATATTCATCTTCGAAACATAATAATCTCTACAAGGGCTGAAGTTTTTGTAGTTCCCAATAAAAGCTAAGGCGGTACCGCTGCCACCCAGATGAAATGATAAGTATACTGTCTGCAGTTGCTCCTATCTCTGTAGCTCCACAGTTAGCTGGAGTAAGATACACTCCGCCGTGGCAAGTAGCAAGCACAAGTCTAGTATTGTAATACACAGTTGCTTGGTTGCGCCAAGCGTAGTTGCATCACGTGAGGGTGTCTGACGCCACAAAGGCAGAAGTAGTGACTGCAGTCGGCGCAAGGCAAAATGGAACAAAAGTACGCGAAAAGTGCAACAAAAGTGCCTCATTATTCTATGTGAAGAGGCACAACACACTGTGTTCTATCTCTGATAACAACAGGGATGTCTTTCAAACAGAATTGTTAAAGTATGCGTTAATTTAATATAATTCAGTTTTTTTTAGTTTATTAGGGAAACAAACAGTTATACAAATATTATTAAAGTAATTACACATTACACGGTTTCGTCAACCAGGGAAGTTTCGGCAAAAATTCATAGTATGTATCATAGAAAAACATAAATGATTAATGAAAAACTAAAATGGTAGAAAAAGAAGAAAATAAATATATATAAGAAATAAAAAACACAGATTAATTTAAGTAGGTAGATAATTTGAAAAAAATAATTAAACTAAGACAATATTAGCGAAACTCAATCGAAAATCTGGAGATAGAAAAAGATGTTGGCACCTCTGGCACACGAACCCAGGACCTTCTGCTTTCATGGCAACAGTTCTACCAACTGAGCTAAAGTGTCTATATCCAATTCGGCTACTTTTAACTGTATCATACTTCGACTAAGAACTACCAACATTATCTTCATTTTCTTAACGCTGCTATCTTTAGCAGAAGGCAGTAAGCAGAAGGTCCTGGAGGTGTCAATACTTTTTTTCTGATTTTTTTGTCTCCAGATTTTCTGTTAAGTTTCGCTAATATTGTCGTCATTTAATTAATTATTACAATTTGAGGTTTTACTCGTAAAGTTGAAAATAAAAACAAATATATAATATGAAATAAACTATTAACCTACATAAAAATAATACATTTTTACATCATCAAATAATGCTCAAGGGTAGACATGATTAAAAAAAAAGAAGAAAAACAACATAATGAGATTGAGAAAATAACACAGAGTAGAAGGTTCGCAATTAACAATTTGTTTTAATTTTTTCTATTATGGATTTAGCAAATTGACCTGAGGACAAATGAAAAATATTAGCATCCGAAAAATATCATTGTCTTTTGTGCACGTCCTTCTGAGAAATGAATGTTGTGTGTAATTTATTTTTGTGTGTGAGATGTGGAATAGTTGGTTTGACCTTAACTGAATTGGACAGTGGAAATAAATGCTTTCTAGAAGATAGTTTTAATAATAAATAATTGATTTCGGTCGCCTGCTGTATTAGGCTGGGCTATCAAAAATACATCAGGGGTCTGAACATTTCCAAACTCATGCATAAAGTAGTACATTACTTATTTGTATTATCCCACTAAAGCAAAACGTTTTAGCATCCGGCGATAGGTTTTTGTGTGGAATCTTGGAAAATATACTTGTACCTAGAAAACCTGTTGTTTGTATACTGGACTCATCACACTACCAACACATGAATATTATATTTTAAAATGTTTTCAACTGTAATTTTTTCCCAAAATCAATCAAATAACCTATACACAAACCTCGGAAGGGGTCAAAAGTAATGTTCACGGTCATTTCTGAAAAGCTCTTTTTACATATCTCCCCGTAGTTAAAAATATTTCATTTTGTCAATAGGATTAAGAAGTTGCGAAGTATTTCAACATTTGAAGTACTTATAAGAAATTGCTCTTTATAAGGATTAATGTAAGACTTTTAACATTCCCAAATTTCTGGATTGCATAAGCCGATGATCAGTAGGTATGCGACTTGTAGTGTAAACTTAGCTTTAAGTGAAAACATTATTCAAATAATATTTTTTAATGCAATAAAAACAATGTGTGGCAACCCTGTCAGTAAACATACTCACATACAAACGATGTCATTGTGCAAAATAAAGACGATGGGGAGATATTATCGCCAGGTATTTTGTATGGAAATAAGGGAAAAATCTCGCCAAAAAGACTATTTGCCGAATTCTTGTGTTGCAAGTTTTCAGGTTTGTATTATTTTTACTTTGTTCCACAATAAAAAGACAATTGTGTATAAAAAGACTTCGGGGTAGTATTACTGAAGTGTCTAGCGTATTTGTGTTTATTTAGTGGTAGCGATAGCGGCGGAATTGGCTGTCATAATGTGTTTCCGTGACCTTTTCGTGTGTGAAGAGTTTTGTTTTTTGAAAATTAATCTGTTAGTATTTGTTAATATAACGATAGTAAAATTCAACATCATCATAAGGACAGCAGGGACAGTATTAGTGTAAATAATGCGAAAAGTACGTCTCAAAAAGAATTCGTTTGTCATTCGACCCTCGCTGAACACTCTAGCAAGGAAATGATGTAATGGTCAATTATTCCTAAACTAACCTAACTCGTACTTACCTAACCCCCTGCCTTCCCCAGCGTGGAAATACTGGTATATGGTCAATAGGTCGTAATAATTCTTCTTCTTCTTTGTGTGCCGTATCAGGTCCCCCCGACGTTGGCGATCACTCTTGAAAATGTATTTCTGTCTTGCGCTGCCCGGAATAGCTCCTCCATAGTTCTAATGCCGGTCCACTCTCGTATATTTTGCAGCCAAGACATTTGTCTCCTACCAGGCCCTCGGTGACCCTCTATCTTTAGTTAATAATAATTAGTAATAATTGCTAGCCTTTAAAATGTAAACTGTTTGTAAAATACGGCTAAGCAAATGGGATGGTCCGATGCTCTGTAGGAAACCCTTTTGTAGGAAAAACTTCGTTTGTATGGAAACACTATGATATGAAACAAAACATGATTTTTATTGAACGGCGTAAGCGAGAGATGAAAATGCCTCTGATAAGGGATTTTTTGAGCTAAATATTGGCCAAAGCGTTTTTCAGCTCCCTCTGGAATATTGTCAAGCATTATAATCGACTAAGTACCGAGGCGCTTAGAAACGCCCCCGATCTTCCTACTATAATAATATTCACTCTCGAAAGTTTTCGCAAAGCCGAAATTAGTAAAATTGACACGAATAATTTGCCGGTTGTCGGACCAACAAATTTATATTATTATTGAAAGTTTTTGATGAAAATCGTGAAGAAGGAATAAAAGTTTGTACTTTTCGAACATTTATTCCTATCTAGTTATACTTAGGTCCCCACGGACGCAGGCTGACTGGCAATTTGATGGGAAATGATTATAGTTCCGTAGCTTCACAAAGAATTGACTTTGATGGAGTAAAGAATGGAAGGAAATCAATTTTTAAAAATTCTCCTTGTTTCTTTGCTACATTAGTTCTTGATTCGTTTCTTCGTTATTTATTAGTTCTTTGCTCGTTACTTATTATTGGAGAATGAGATCAAAGACCATGTCATGATTGTTTGTACACGATTTAATGTTTGGCGTAGAAAATACAAAAGTGAATACATTACAGTCTAAAGAGAAAACTACTGATTTTTCAATACCTACTTGTTTCTTTGGGTTTTGGGTATCTATTTACCTTTGTACAAAAGTAGTAAGTATTATATTGGTAGGATATTACTATAAGACCCATCGATTATAAGTGCAAAATTTTACATGAATACATACAAATTGTTAAAATTACGAAATAATGAAGTCCCAATTCCGGAGCTGTAGATTCTTTCAATGTCATCCAGAAGAAAACCCATTTCGATTTAAAGGTTTTCTTCAAAAGTTCATATTTTTTAATTGGTCGAACTTTTTTTTTCTCATTTCCCTTTTCACTCAACCTCAAAAAATGTCTAACAAATTGTGATGTTAAAGATTCACTAATTCCAGAAAGTTCTTATCTTATCTTGGACGGAATCTTTGAAAGGTTGCTCTTCTGGTTTTTACGAGTGAATTTATTTAATAATTTAGTCCGTCTTATCTGTATCACCATTGCATATATGTAAATTTGATGTAAACGTAAAAAAATAATGAAATCTCTTTACATAAGAATTCGTTTTGGCTTCCTAGACCGTTCTTTTGCTGGCAAGTTTTTAATCAAAGTTTCCCAGTGTTTCAGAACGTGCGCTTAACACGACAATGAATCTGTACTAAACTAGACAATACAAAGCACAATAGGCAGAAATGACAAGGAAAAGTTTGCAATAAGTTTTCCAGTTTTCCAAGTAATGGCAGTTTCTTTCGATTTGAGCGCCGCAGAGGGGGGGGGGGGGATTGTGACCGCGCACGTTCTGATTACATGCAAACTAAATAGGGGATGCTCCCAAACTATTGGGGGAACTTTGCCAAGTGCTGATTTCATGAAATTTATTCCCGCAATTAAACAATTAACAAAGGAAGTAAAGCAAGTTTAGAAATCAATAGGTTATATGCAGATATTGTTATAGAAAGTATACAACTATTTAACTTTGCAATGTACTTGTTTTTCGAATAATTTATACATTGCTTCAGTTCTAGTTCAAGTCATGGTGTTTGAAAGAGAGAGTACGAAAACAGTATGCAACATAGTTGTGAATGATGAATACTTGGAGCAGGTGGATGAGTTTGTGTATCTGGGCAGTATGTTTACGAGAGATGGGAAGGCTGATAGAGATATTGAAAGAAGGGTGAATGCCGGTAACTCCATTAATGGTGCACTGAATGCCGTTGGCGCTAATAAAAAACTGTCAAAAGAATTGAAGCTAGCAGTCCACAATGGAGTCCTGGTACCTACCCTGATGTATGGCAGTGAGGCATGGAACTGGCAGAGGAAGGATGAAAGTAAGCTGAATGCTGTTGAAATGAGATCCCTGAGACGTATGTGTGGTAAAACAATGTATGATCGTGTGAGAAATGTGGATATCCGCAAAGAATGTAAGGCTGACGTAAGCATAATGAGTAAGATTAAGAAAGGGACCCTCAGATGGTTTGGGCATGTAGAGCGAATGAACGAAGAAAGTAGTGTAAGAAGAATATACGACGCGAATGTGAATGGTAGAAGAAGTCGGGGACGCCCGAGGAAAACATGGCACGATCAAATGAATCAAATACTTGAGTCGGGCCATGTCAAAAGTCAGAATAATAGAAGAGAATGTATGAGAAGATGTATGAATGTGAGTGAGGCAAAGAGTGTGTGCCAAGACCGAGTTGTCTGGCGGTCCGTCCTCTCTGCCTACCCCTGCGAGGAAACGGCGTGATGGTTAGTTAGTTAGATTCAGTTCTAAGCATCGACCAATTTTAATAATTAGCATTAAAATGAAACATGTAATGCAGTATCCACTTACTGCTATAAACTCAGCCGGTAGCCCTCTTCAGTTACACACGGGCAAAGACCAATATATATTTAAGTATACATCGTTGTTTGATTGTATATAAAATAATGATGATGTCCGCGGGCGTTTGGTTTTGAACAAAAATATGTTTTTAATTTATTTGATATTTTTTAAATAAAACAGTAACTTGGTAAATCCACTTTTATTTTTTGTTTACTCAATGCCGACCGGGTTTCGCTACAACCATAGCTTCTTCACCCCAGTACTCTATTAAAATCTACAACTTTAGTGACATGTGTTATAAATAAAATATTTTGTTTTCACAGTGGATAGAAAAAAATTGGGCTGGGGTCAAGTGGAGGATATAGAAGTAGGGGTAAGTGGAGGAATGGAAAGAGGGTGCTCTTTGTCAATAGGGAACAACTTAAGTATCGGACTTTTATTAAGGTTTATTTGGTTGTCGATTACTTTGCTTAGCCTCCTTTTAAATATAATAATGTTCCTTATAAATCGTTTTGTTTGTTTGATTGCGCAAAACCTTTCCTTTGAGCATAGGAAATGGTTAATACGTACTTTAAAGAACACTTTGTATCAGCTAGATAGCTAATAATGAGAAGTATTTTCGAAATAGAAAATAATACATTTTAATAGTTATTCCATTGAAATTAATATCGGTTGTTCACTTGACGGCCATTGTTGTTATTGTATTGAAAGTTAAAAAGTTAGTTGCGAAAAGACAAATTATCATTTTTTTAACCAAATAGCTGTTAAAATACACTAATTTCCAATTTCGGTTACGTACTGAAATAATTGTTTCTCATTATCATATAATTTAAAATAAATAAAATAATGTACTAATCATGTGTCATTTCTCACCGATTACACAATTACATAAAATTGTTGTATAAAACTCGTTTGATTTTTATTGACTTTACAATGACCGTAAGCGAATAAGAAATACGCGTAAAACATGCGTGCGACAGAGAATGACGTAGGAGGGGAGATGGAACCGCTTTTCTCCCCTTCAGCAAACATCGCTTGTCGCTTTTCGCTCTTTTGCCTGTTGCGATAATTTCTGTATCAACGTCAGATCAGCATTAAAGTTTGGCGCGTACTATATATACTCTTGAGTTTTCCAACCGTTGCAACGCGTTGGTGTGAAGCTCGTAAAAACAGGTATCTCCTCGACTCTGTAAATCGGACAATACGCCTAATAGATTTCCTTATCGTAATAGAATAACTGCAATTGAATGATCGTCCTAAAGACGACATCAAACCCAACGTCGATTGAACCGTGGAGATAAAGATCCCCTTTTTGTTCAGTGAACACGATACAGAAAAGTGATCCCTTGTGGAATTCACGTATAATATTTTTTTCTCAAACTTCGAATTCAATCAACAATTAATTCATAACCTAATAATGTTTCAAATAACGTATTTGATCTTGTGATATTTGTTTTTCTAAAATTTTACTTTGTGTTTAGGGTTTCTAGATTTTTCCAGCGTATCAAACTCCTCTTGAATAAATTATTTTCCAAATAACAAAAAAATATTTGCATAACATCCACTTTTCTTCCCTCTAAGCAATCTGAATAAAACAAGAAAGAAAAGAAATACAATCACACCCTTTTTTAATTAAAAGTGATAATCAAATAGACACATTCTTTGAAAGTGCATTTTTCCACCCTAAAATCACTCGCAAAATTCCCGAGAACGAGTTCCGGTTCAGAAGTTGGTGCACTACCCTCCAAACGAGGTGTTTCGAGAGAAGACGATTGCAGGGTAAGGGGTACTGAAGCTGAGATTCTACATCTGAATTGGATGATGTGTTAAGATGAAATTTTTGAAAAAGTCGACCATAATATAGTATAAAAGTAAATTTTGCAATAAATATATCGGCTATCCGAGTAATTTTCTGAAAAGTACTATAGAAAAAAATTAAAAGTTATATTGGGTACGTTTTAAGATTTTCACGGCCAAAAGTATTTTTGTTATTTGTTGTTGGGATGTTATGCCGTGTAACGCTACCTCCTTCTTTAGCCAATGTTTCGGACATCGTTGCAGTTTCCATCATCAGATCCGGCAGATACGGTAGATGTGTAATTTTTAGTGGTGAAATGTGTGCTTATTTACTTAAAAATTACACATCTATGTAATTTTTAGTGGTAAAATGTGTGCTTATTTACTTAAAAATTACACATCTACCGGATCTGCCCTATGATGGACACTGCAATGATGTCCGAAACGTTGGCTAAAGAAGCAGGTAGCTCAACACGGCATAACACCCTAAAAACAAATAACGAAAATAAGTTATATTGTTTTATCTACGCAAAACACATGTACATCAGTTTTTTTCCAATTCCACAAAAATATTGTACCTAGATAATGGTATTCCAGAAGGTTTTTAATACTCTAGGATCTCCCACCTTCAGAATTCAAGCGTTGCTTGAAATGACTTTGACTGTTTTAAGTTACTGTACCTGATTAAATCGCAAGATTTACTTCAGACCATTCTCCTTTCTTCTACTTCACCAGTTCCTTTATTCTAATAACTTTCTAATAATGTCATAGTTCCACAAGCTCATTGATTTGGGACAATATTTTTGTCATAAAAATGTCACCGTGGTGCACGCTCGACATTGATTGGACTGACAAATTTGTAAAAAGTTAGGTGCTAACAGTGATAACTCTCCTACTATCTATGGTGGTGAATTTTAGTTACAATCCGAGAAACTATTATTATTATAAATTTAGGACTCCAGAATAGAATTTACGACTGTTGGTGCCTAGCATTGCTCCTTTACCTACTAATAATTTTCTGCCTACCAATTCTTAAAATTCCTACCAAACAAATCATATTTTTCCTACCCACCATGCCGACCAGATACTATAACGTATCACATTGTTTAGTTGTAAAATACCAACCATCCTGTCAGCATCTATGTTGAATACGGAGCCTTTCGAGGTAAATTACCAATCGTCCTGTCAACACCTATGTTGAGTACGGAGTAGTTAATTATGGAGGTCTCTCTCTCTGGTTTCAATCCTGAGATTGGTTTGCAGCAATGTCATCTATTCGTTTCTTCCACTCTTCCCTGTCTTGTGCGGCTCTTTTGAAGTCTGCATATGATGAGCAGCGCACGTCCACCAGCAGGTCCTCCAGGTACTCTCGGCGTGGGCGTCCCCTAGCGTTTGTCCCCTCGGTCATACCCTCCATTATGGCATGCAAGAGGCCTTCTTGTCTTATTACATGGCCGATCCATCTTGCGCGCCTTTCGGACAAGGTCCTGAGCAGGTGCCTTCCTCATTCGATTCTTTGGAGAACCTCTTCATTTGTTATGTGGTCTCTCCAGGAAATTCCTAATAGTCTTCTATAGGACCACATCTCAAAAGCCTCTAGTCTCCGTTTATCTCTTTCGGATAGGCACCATGTTTCACAGCCGTACATCAAGATACTCCATACATAGGTCTTGATGAGGAGTATTCTCAGTTTGGAGGTACCGTGCTGAAAATTTATGTAAGTGAAACTCGTGAGCTCATGAGTTCAATTGGTGAATGTAAAAGAACCATCGGAATTGAAAAAGGACAAGCGAAGGAAGAAAACCCGCGGGGTAAGTCGGCATTCCTCAATTTTCGTTCCTACCGCTTTGCAGGTACCTTGTGAAACCCCAACAACGACCATCGATCAAAATAACGTATCTTCCATAGATTCTTCATCGTTGAACAGGAATGGGCCGTCTATTTGTATTCATGAGGTTTCTTTTAGAAATAAAACGCCAAGTGAATGAAAGCAGGTATCTTACCAATGGGGCGGGGGCTGTGGAAAGGGGGGGGGGGGGTTGTCGGCACAAAATGAGTTTGAGTAGCCGCCTGTAATGGGGAATTCTCTTAATTAAAATGCCAGATAGAGTCCATTGCGCTTCCGTGAACATTAAAAGATATTGATCTCAATGATTCGATTAAAGTGACCACGAAATTTTGAGCATTGTTCGTTTTATTTGATAGAATTTAAACTTTCCCGAATAAAACGTTTATTCTGAGGTGGTTGAAAGGACTAACAGCACAGTTTTGTGCGGAATGCGAGACCCTCAGAAATTTAGGTTAGGTTTGGTATTTAAAAGATAATTTATCATTGACTCTCATTTTGATCCAGCAATGAATGAACAAGGGCCTCTCTCAAATACTAAATAATTTATGCCTTTGATTAAAATAGTCAAAAAACGCCAAAAGGTTATCATTTAATGACTTATCTATTTATCATACTTTCATAAACTTTTTTCACAACAGCAATTTTTGTCGTGATTTCTAACTTACAACTGGCCTAAATCCATAATAATTATTGTAGTCTGGATCCATTTACGTGTTTTGTTTTACATTTAGAAAAGTATTTGTGTTTCTCCCAAATTAATCCTACGATAGCTCTATGCGAGGCGCTTCATCAGCGAAATATTCAGATATTCAGAATTATGTATGGCGGCCTCCGTGGTTAAGTGATTTCAATTCAATTCAATTCAATTTATTCATTTTTAAAATATTACAAAATTAAAATTTCAAAGCATTTTAAAAGATAGAAAATATTAAGATTCAAACAGATTTAAGCAATTTATACATCAATGAAGCACAATCAGACTAACAGCAATAATGCTTGTCGTTTGAATTATGCTGCATTGATGTTAAACATATCAATTATTATTAATAATAGAGATGTTTAACAATATGGTATAATCTGAAAGTCCGGAGATCAAATACCTTTATTTAGAATAAAGTAAAATTTAAATTAATAAATTACTTCGTTTTTACCACTTTTATTGTTTACAAAACCAACATGTTTCGTGAGCAATGCTCACTTCTTCAGGATTTTTTATTGATACTAATTATAAATAATAGACGTAGACAATGGTGTCAATTGAAAAAGAATGGACATAGACAATGGTATCAATGAAAATATGAGAGTGAGTAGAGGAGAGAGGGGCAATGGGAGCACTAATAAAGGCCTTCAGACCATAACTTATTTGATTCTAGCTGTTTTCAAGAGATAAGAAGCGTATTATTCAACAGAACATAATATTTATAACCAAAAAAACTAATACTACCAAATAAACAAATGACACACATATCACGCTCGTATGACACACATATATTATGTCAGACTATGACATACAGAAATCTGTTTTATCAACTATCACTATCTAGCTTCGAAATTATACAGGCCGGTGCAGGTAGGAATCTGCACTAATAACTAGCTTCGAAATGTTACGGTAGAGGTCAGTGACTTTCACTTTTTAAACACTTAATGATGTTTGAGGTATAGCTGATCAAGTCCTCCTTGATTGCACCAGCCATATTTTCTCAGCATAATGATAAAAGAAGGAGGAATTCAAAAATTGTCATGTTATTGTAACCCCCAAATGTTTGTCTCCCTTTGTTAAAGAAGAAAGAGAAGAATAAATAAGTACGACCTTCGCGCCGCATCATTATCATCGGATTTGCAAAGGATACAGGGCTAAATTCTCCTTCATCCCATCACCGAATCAACTATTGCAATCGCACAGGGCTTTGGTCTCTAATTCTAAGTTCGTTTCCTAAGTCGCCTCTGAATGTAAGAGAACTACCATGCAAATTGGCGACAAACTTAATCGGTCCCAATCCTTTCCGAGGATTCCCCAAACCGAGTGCTAACGACTAAAAATTTCGTATCAGCCAGCTACCGGACTAAGCGGATGTCGCTTTGCTTATCCGTTTTGCATGTCTGCTTTCACAGAAATAAGCCAATCTCTTTTCCACTAACTGTTCTCGCGAATAAGTTGACTTACAAGTTAAGTTGTTTCAATTTGAAATAAAACTTCAAATGAAGCTTTTTTCGTGAAACGACATGATTTTGAGTCAGATGAGCTTGTAGCATTTTGATCACACGTACGATGGGCAAACGACCTGATATTCAAAAATTCCACCTGTGAAAAAGCGCCCATGAACTAGTTAAGTTTTAACGAAGACAGTAGATAATTATATCAACATTTTTTTAACCCGTCTGCTTGTTTAGGAATAAATACATCCCAAAACATGTAATCGCGTTATACTTTCATAAGACCAAAAACGTCCCAAGCGACCTTACGTTTTAAAAGCTATATATCTCTCTTCCTCTCATGCAAAGATATTTTTTTTTTTAACCAGAAAGAGAACGAAATAATGCTTTTTATTGTCTTCAAAATATGTGCACGATATTTTACAATCTCGATCCAAAGTGACGGTTTCAGAATGTTTTTCAGAATCCGAGGCTTCCGGATTGTGAGGTGCGAATATATTGAACCAAACAGACGGGTTTATAAGCTCCACACTGGATGACCTGAGGAAAACAATTTTCCTCAGGGCCTACATCATCTTTGGAGATTCTGTGCTTGGGGTCTTTTTAGGAAAACGAAAGATAGGAAGTTCTGGGTAGGAAGGTATGAGGACTGAGTAGGAATTTGGGGCTCAGTGTGTCCAGGAATGACCGATGTATGAATGCACTCCTTAATGGCAATGGATCAAAAGAATCCGACTGGAAAGGTCAAAAGGTCTCCCTCAACCAGTCTCTCCGATCCAACCCGCTTCGTAGTAGGTGGGCAAACGCATCCGCCGCCAATACAAACCTCATCCCATGAACTCGGGCATCCCTGCTAAGTCACCGAAAGCTAGCGAACCACTTGGGGTGACCTATGGCAGGGGTGATGGTTATCGAAAAAATGGTTCCCGGGGCGGCGGTACCCATACCCGCCTCCCAAAAATTATACATATTGTGTTATGGTGGTTTTAATTAATATTTCTAATTTCGGAAAAGTTAATATTTTAAAATTCGATGGCCATGTTAGAAAAAAGCGTCCAATAGAAATATAGAGTCTGCTTTCTAGGCCACTCACCACTATATTTACTTAATAATAATTCACAATGTTCTGTACTTAACTAATAATATTTTTACAGAAGCAATTTAAAATCTAATACCTCCTCATAAATTAACTTTGCAGCTAAATGTTTCTTTCTCATGAAATTTGATTACTTTTTCCTTTGTTTAGACAGCCTAATAAATTTGGCGCAATCACACTGTAAATTTCGGTAAGGGACAGCGTTGACTCGATTGGTGCAGATTCCCACCATTAATATTGAAATTCCTCTAATATTTCGTAAAATTTTGTGGATGGGGTCCGATAAATTGATATGGCCAAAAAATTCAATTACACATATTTTACCAAGCCGTGCATTCTCAATTTTCATTATTTTCCGTACCAACAGCTTAAGATTCCAAATTTTTAAGTACGTTTTTATATGGTTAAACTACATAAATTATCATTAAGTTAGCTTTTATACAATCATTCTAATTCGTGGTAACATTTTATCTAATGCCTCGAGTGGATTTGTAATTAGGTTCTACATTGTCTTAATTATATTATTGTTCAGGAGCCCAAGTCTACACCTCTTAAAGCGCATTACCAATATACAAAACTGCAATTTGTGGGAGTTCTTATTCATTCTGGAATGCGTTGCTTACAGTTTTTATCGAACCCTTGCAGATAATTTTATTTTGACATTTCAGCGATCAATTTTCAATTTTGGAGGCGGGTTTGGGTACCGCCGCCCTGGGAACCATTTATTGGATAACCAACTTCCGTAGGTCACCCCAAGTGGTTAGCTAAGTTTTGTGACTTAGCAGGGATGCCCGGGTTCATGGGGTGAGGTTTTTCCAGGTCTTGGCGGCATATGCGTCTGTCCTGCACCTGCTGCGTGGCGAACCGAATCGAGAGAGATTGGTTGAGGGAGGCCATTTAAGCTTTACAGCCGGATTCTCTCAACCCATCGCCTTGCACGGCAGTTGGAGGTATGGATTCGTACATCCGTCACTCCTGGACACCCTGAACTTTAGATTCCTACCCTCCCTACCTTTTTCCTTTCCAGACCTTCCTATCCTTCCCTTCCTTAAAAATACCCTCCACACAGCATCCCCTAAGATGACATAGGCCCTGAGGGAAATTATTTTCCTCAGGGCCTCTTGTCTGAAGCTAATGTAAAAAAAAAGCTCAGCGGGGAAAATCCAAAAAAATATATATAAGTAAAATAATTTTTTTTTTGTTTGATTACTACTTTAATATTTTAAACAACCGGTTTTGGTTCAACCTAAACCTTCAACAGGGGTGTATTAAAACATCTTTAAAAATTAGTTATCTGAAACTTCTGTGAGCGATTTCAACTCCAGTTGGATTTCTTCGAGCATAATATATATATACATATGTGATAGAAGTGAAAGTATCGATAGGAAAGCTAGAGGAAGCGGTGTGTTACCATAAATTAAAACTTAACTAACTTATTTATTTCAATAATAATCTCACAATTCATTAAGTAAATAGAACATCATGATAAACTAACTATCACGCTGTTTCCCACGGGAGTCGGCTGAAAGGACGGAACTCGGTCTTGGCACACACTCTTTGGGATATTCACATTCATACATCGTACCATACATAAGCAGCATGATAGTATAATATAATTTATTTATTTATTTATTTATTAACGCCCTTTTTCGGGGCTTTTACATTACATATGAATAATAAGAAAATACAAAGCATTCAATGTACATAACTGAACTGTTTCAGTAACAATATTTTATATTTGTTTAAACATAAATTGAAGATGTCCACTGACTTGGTATAATTGTTTCCCTCCATTAGTATTCTGGGCAAAGAGGAATACATATGGTAGTTAGTTCCAGAATTTCTACACTGAAATAAATCTTGACTTCTAGTATTACGTTGTGGAATCCGGAAGCTTATCAATTCTAGCAATACCGGACTATCAACTAAATCATTTAGAATTTTATATAGAAATACCAAGTCAGAGAAAATTCTTCTGTCGGACAATTTGAGCATATTCAAATCATTTAAAATAGTGTTTTAGTTCAACATATTAGCTGGAATACCCATTTTAAAATTTAGAAAACGTAAGAATTTGTTTTGATTTCTTTCAATAGCTTGAACATGTATACTATAATGTGGATTCCAGACGGGAGAATTGTACTCAAGTTGACTTCTAACATAGGCAAAATATAACAGTTTAATACACTTTATATTGTTAAAATTTCTAGTAAGCCTAGTTATAAATCCCAACATTTTTAAGCCCTTATTAGAGATTTCTGTTATGTGGTTAACAAATGAAAGATTTGATTGAAAAGTGATGCCTAAGTCTTTAATTTGTGTTAATGTCTGAAGGGCATTGTTATCAATGTTGTAATTGTAAATCACTGGATTTTTTATTCGAAAAAATCTAACTATTTGACATTTTGAGATATTTAGGTAAAGTCTATTTTCATTACACCAAATTAATAATTTATTGATATTATCTTGAAGAATGTTGCAATGGTGAATATTTTGAATAATTCTAAAAATTTTGAGGTCATCAGCAAAAAGTAAAATGATTACATCATAAAATATTTTTGTAAGATCATTTATAAACAAGATAAATAAGATTGGACCAAGGTGTGAACCCTGTGGAACTCCACTTGTTGCATAAATTATTTCCGACAGAGAGGATTTTATTCTAACAATTTGTTGTCTTCCAGTAAGATAGCTTTCAAACCAGGCTAATATATTGCCACGTATACCAAGTTTTTCTAATTTCCAAATGAGAATTTTATGAGAAACTGTGTCAAAGGCTTTACTAAAATCAGTATAAATAGAGTCTACTTGTTTTTTTTCTTTGAAAGCATTGGTTATAAAATTTTCATAAATAATTAACCCATTGGCCACAGAATTAATGAGCAAAAAAATTGGCCTTCACCACTGAATTAATTTTGAACCAAAAATTGAAAACCTGCATTGGTGCACTAAATCTATTGTAACTTTTAAACCATATATTCAAATGAATTAATTTCTTTAAATTTATTTACATGTTCGATTAGGGTAAAGAAAAGAATTAAATTAAATTTTTAAAAAAGCATAAAATGTGTGTAAATAAGGACATAAATATAACCTTCTCTTTTTTCGTAAGTTTTTTCCACATTTTTATTCAAAAAGTTACAAAAAAACATAACATTCATAAATCAAACAATAATAATTTTTGTTTTTTACATACATGTATACTAATAACTAATAAAATAATTTGGTATGATAGTCCTCAAAGCAATCAGGGACTTTCAGGGCCCCTACCAAAAGCCTAGAACCACTCGAAATTTTGAAGAAATTAAATGGCGGCTGGCAGCATACAAAACTTGGAACACAAATATTAGGGAAAAACATAAGAAATATTTTATTGCCAATTCTAGAAATTCTACGATTAATTACCTACAGAATGTTCGGCAAATAAAACTTTATTCAAAAATGTCATTGTTGAGCTCGTTTTCCGTTTTTTGGTGGACCTACTGTAGCCCGTCAGCGTGCCGGGGTTTGTGGTTAAGTACCTGAGTTGCACACCCGGCAGGCTGCCGGGGTTTGTGGCCAATGGGTTAAGTTGGACAAAGTACTTCTACCTGGCATAAATCCAAACTGGTGAGGTGATATTATAGGTTTTATTTGTGATAAAAGTTTGTCAAGTATCAGACTTTCAAAGAGTTTCGGTATGGTGGATTGAATGCATATTGGTCTGTAATTACAAACATCACTTTTATCACCTTTTTTGAAAATTGGAGTTAAATAACTAATTTTCCACCTATCGGGAAAAATTCCACTTGATAAAGATAGGTTAAAAAGTTTGGTTAATGGAAGAGCAATTACTTTGATACATTCTTTGATAAATATTGTTGGGATATTATCTGGCCCAGCAGATTTGTGGATATCTAAGGATTTCACTTTAGTAATTACATCAGAGATACTTATGGTACACTGTGAAATATCAAGAGTTTCATCTAGAGTTGTTGTTGGATTAGGAGCATTATTTGAGTCTGTTGTATAAACACTTTTAAAAAATTTTGCAAATAAGTTAACAATACCATTAGTATTATTGCTGTGGTTGCCATTTAGGTGCATAATGCTCGGGAAATCAGAATCATCTTCTTTAAGAGATTTCGAGTATTTCCAAAAATAACTAACATTATTTATTATGGAATTTTGAATTTCATTTATATAGTTACGGTAGCAGGTCATAGACATTTTTTTACACGAAGTTCTTAAATCTTTAAATTCAATGTAATCAGAATATTTTTGAAATAATTTATATTCTTTATGTTTAAGTTTTTTGGTGACAAGTAGATTTATAAGTTCTTTGGAGTACCATTTTGGATAGGTATTTGGCTTACATTTCATGGTTGGTATATACATGCTAATAGCATTTTCCAAAACAGAATAAAATTTATTGGTAGCTGTGTTGATATCATCATATTGCACAGATGACCAATCAAAAGAGACAAGATAATTACAAATTTGCTCATAATCAGTTCTGAAAAAATTTTTGTAACTGAAAGACAGTTTACAAGTATTAACATGTACATTAGAAATAATAACTTCCAGTGGAGGATGATAAGTGTCAATTGGCACCAGCGGCTCACTACATTCTTCAATTACTAGTGACTCTAAATTAGAAAAACATAAGTCTAGAGTACGATTATTTTCATTTGGTATAGTATTTGCCTGATTCAGACCTAAGAATAACGCCATGTCTAGAATAATGCGTTCCGACTCACTAACACAGATATTATTGTCAATGTTCACCCAGTTCACTTTTGGAAGGTTATAATCACCAGCAAGCAAAAATGTTGCACTAGGATTCCTTTTTAAAATAGTTTCCACTTCCTCACTATGACACCTGTATACTTCATTGCTTGAATTTGGTGGGATATAAATACAGCCCACAATAATCTTTTTATTCCTGGCAACATTCACTTAAAGGAAGATTTGCTCAAGTTGTTTGTGTTTAGTTGTAATTAAGTTTGCTTTATATTTCTTGCTGATAGCGATTAAAACACCACCACCTCTGCTTTTAGCACTTGTCAATGTATTTCTATCTAATCTGTATACATTATGATTTATGAAGCCTAATTCACTAGAATGAATATTTGGCTCTAACCACGTTTCAGAGAGTAGTACAAAGTCATGCTCTAACATTGGTATTGTAGACTGAAGAAAATTCAATTTTGTTTTAAGGCCTCTGACATTCTGGTAGTATATTTTCATTTTGTTTAGTTTTATCCTATTACTTCTGTTTTTCTGATTTGACCTCTGCTTTACTGATTTGATGACGTTGTGTGAGAAAGTAGGGGAGTGTGAATGTTTATTGGTGGAGCTTATTAATGGCATAAAAAATCGATTTTCTTTTTTTCTGCTTCAATTTTTCTCAAATGTACTGAACATTCATCACTCCAAGCAAAATGGTCAGTTGGCAATTTTAATTTTAGTTTTTCATTAATTTTTTTGCAGTTAATGCACTGAACATCATTTTTACAGTTTTCATTGTCATGTGCTTCGGAACATCGAGTGCATGCTTTTTCACTTCTGAATGGTATTTATTGATGTGATAGTATGTTACGTAAGCAAAATGGATTTTAGAAATTTACAGAAAACAAAGAATTGAAAGCAATGAGTAACAAAGCAATGATTTATTAAATTATAGTATCGTCATACTAAGTGAATATACTCGTATTTTTGCAATGTAATCTCAATATATTGATATCTTTTTATATACCTCTCTGATGTCTGTTTTTTTTTAATTTTTATTTCCTCTTTTTAAACCGTTAAGGATAAACCTACTGCTCTGTGTAAAAGTTATATAGACGCTAAATATTTTTTTTAAATACCATTGTTGTAAAAAATTAATAATTCGTGTATGCAATAAATAATATTTTTTCTTTTTTTACATTAACTCCATACAGGAAGCCCCGAGGAAAATGGTTTCCCTCAGGGACTATGTCATCTTTGAAGATACTGTGTGGAGGTTTTTGAAGAGACCCATGTTGTAGAAGGGAGGAAACACAGAGGCCGGCAAATCGTTCCACAGTTCTCATGTGACAAATGTGATCCGTTTACATATTTTGGGCATGTGTTTGGCGTGTTTTCCGACTATGCACCGGTGCTGAAGGGATCAATGACGCTAGTTCCCTTTAGTAATATCGGTGGAACAAGGACAGTATTCCCACCTTACGCGTGTGCTCTAAAGATTGTAATCCATTTGTTAAAGAGAGGGGAATCTATCAAGCGGACCGCCCGTTTCTGCAGAGAGTCGAGAGTTTTTTTCAGGTATTTTGGGGCTCCAGACCAGAGGTGGTTCTTAATTAATGGAAGTTATCTTACAGTAGGTAAGTAATGTAGATAGGTAATACTTATAGCTAAAGACCGGATTATATGCAACAAAAACAGCCCAAATATGCATGAAAATATGCAATAAAAATAGCTAAAATATGCTCGAAAATCCATGAAAAGGGCCAAAATTTGCAACATGAAATAATATACGAAGTCATATTTTTAAGTATTTTTTTTTTATTTTAGTAAGCTATTAGTTCTCAAGGATAACGATCGTATTTTCGAATATATCAATTACAAAATGTATTTAGCAATGAAATTTACCTTTAAAAACGTGTATGACTAAGTACTGTTCTAAATGTTCTGTAGACAAATTGTGTCTACGATCGCTTTACATATTTTTGTAAGCGGAAAAAGGAGCGTTCTACGTCTATTGATGTGATTGGACAGAATTTAAATTTGGGTGCGATTTTGAACTTATTTTGCCGGGCTAAATTTTACCTGCCCCGTTGATGAAGCTATCAATTTATTTATTTATTTATTTTCGCCCTTTTACGGGGCTTTTACATGAGTATGAAATTTACAAATTACACTATGATTAAATAATATATAAATACTATTTCTTTAAGAAAGAAATATAATAGGTTTTTGCAACGCAATATATAGTATTTATTGTACATAACTGAACTGCCTCAGTAACAGTATTTTGTATTTGTTTAAAGATAAATTGAAGATGTCCACTGACTTGGTATAATTATTTCCCTCCATTAGTATTCTGGGCAAAGAGGAATACATATGGTAGTTAGTTCCAGAATTTCTGCACTGAAATAAATCCTGATTTCTGGTATTACGTAGTGGAATCCGAAAGCTTATCAATTCTAGCAATGTCGGACTATCAACTAAATCATTTAGAATTTTATATAGAAATACCAAGTCAGTGAAAATTCTTCTGTCGGACAATTTGAGCATATTCATATCATTTAAAATAGTGTTGTAGTTCAACATAATTGCTGGAATACCCATTTTAAAATTTAGAAAACGTAAGAATTTGTTTTGTATTCTTTCAACAGCTTGTACATGTATACTATAATGTGGATTCCAGACGGGAGAATTGTACTCGAGTTGACTTCTAACATAGGCAAAATATAACAGTTTAATACACTTTATATTGTTAAAATTTCTAGTTAGCCTGGTTAAGCCTAGTTAATTTGGCACAAGGGTTCAAACCCTGGGTTATTGTTCAGTAAGTTTCAAATTTTTCTTTGAGTTTACGCGGGAATAGCTTTGGCAACGAGGAATTCATAAGGCGAATTTTCTTCATAACCTGAGTAGATTCATTCAACGCATATCCAAACGTTTTCACTAGTCGTGGGGTGATAATTTCACTAGCCGCGCATTTAGCCATCTGAAATTTATAGTGTCACTATGTGAACGATGGAGGAGATCGAGCGTAAATATGCAAGATCTCAATTTTTTTGCTAAAATATGCAACTACCACTGAAAAGGGTCTAAATATGCAAATGCATATGCAAATATGCACTTGCATATAATCCGGTCTTTACTTATAGCAATCAGAATATAAAATATAATTTTGTAAATCATTACAGTATTTTATACGAAATCAGTGGTTTATTTCTTAATTTATATATCTCATCACTTTATTTTTCTTTCTCGCGAAATATAACATAAACGCTTTCATATTATTATGAATGAAATCGTTACCCAAAGGTGTTTTTCATTCACAAAGGCTAAATCCCGGAGGCTGCCACGGGAGATGAATCCCAAGCAATAGACATAAAGGAATCGGAAACAAAGGCCATCCTTGCGGCATTCCATTGGGAAGAAGTAAACACTGCAATAATATTCTAGCTCTGAGGTTCTGAGTATTCTTAGAATCTATCGCTATGAGGTCAGACTATTGTGAAATTCGTCCGGTATTCTATAAACTAACAGAATAATGTTGAATTAATCCGTGCATTCATTTGTTTTTTCGGCTAGAAATTTTAAGGTATGAAATTAAAAAGAAATCTAAATGGGCAAACCATAAAAATAACACCGAGCAAAATATTGTCCATGTGGATAATTGTTGTTTAATGAGATGATGAGATGTTCAATGGAAATGATATTATCGTCGTTTTTTACCATTTCTCTTTTCTGAAGATTGAAACATTTAAAATATGTATCAAAAATCTGGACGCATCCTCAAAATATTTTGAAAAGATGAGCTGAAGGTGATGTAACGGGGATAATGTAGAGGTAAAATTGCGAATTTGCGCTGGGTTTTCGAAAGGTGAAAACTCCAATATCTTGATCACATTAAAAGTGCCACCAATGTCAGGTTTCAAAGAATCCAGAGGAAGGTTAGTGAAAGAAGATAAAGAAATTGGTTTACGGGTCTAACTTGCGCCTGGATGCGATAGTGAAAAAATCTCCCTAAATAGCTGATCAAACAGACGAAAAATATACTAAGACCAGGCGTGGAGTAAACAATAAGCCAAAGTAAGTTGACGTCGATTAGCGAAAGCTGACCATATTTGCAAATGCAATATCCTTGTTACAGACATAATTGAAAGCACCCCGAAGTCATCGCATTGCTATGGTAGGTGTAGATGACCGCGAAGAAATATCAGCTTTCAATTGTTATCAGCTATTTAACGTTGTTCCGTTGTCACATAATGTCTTTGTGAAACTTTCCCCTTTACATCATCGCCAAGAGTGTGTTCCTGTTGTGACGATATCTATATTACAAGTTAAAGATTCAGGCAATTTTAATATGAAAAATAATCATGTATGAACAGTGGCGGGAGGCCTCTTATTTATGTGTATGGCTTGTGGCTAAAACATGTATTATTTCCAAAAATTAATATAAGTGATTACTATCAATAACTTACATTCGGCCTGACCGTTGCGACCATTGGACTATAATTAGCCGGTTCCATTATTTAAACTGTTAAAATTTTATAAAATTTCTAATGGGTAGAAAAAAAATCTCAAAAACTTTTCAAGCATGATTATTAATGAACATCCCAAATCACGACTATCAACACAACTTTTAGTATTAATAACTGAGAATTTCCTGTTCAAAATTCGTCAAATTCTTGCCAGTAATTTGGGATTCCTTTCAGGATCCAGGGAACTACTCTACATTTTCTTTGTCTGCCCATTCCCTAGCTTTGTTCCTATGTTTACCTACAGGAGCTCTCGATGGTATGCAGCCTCCGCCCGCCACCTACCCCGGCTGCCCGGCTACCCGAGAGCCCGGGAACCCGGCCTTCCCGGGGTGGGCTACTCCCACTTATCTGGTTTATTCCTCCTGCTCTGGAATAATATACCTCTGGAACCTCTCCTTGGATTGTTATCGTTCTCTATGAAGAAGCAAACAAACCGTCAATGTGTTTTAATAGCGGTTATGCTTGATTACTTATTATACGTGTATCTACTTTGAATGAAAGAGTGTAATAAAATATGTATTTCTCGAGGGAAGTAATAGTAAAGCTTATTTTTTATCAGTCATTAGAGAAATACACAAGAGAAGTAGAAGAAGACTTATAGATTTTTAAGGATTAAAGATTTCAAGGGTCTTAGCGGAGCGGCAATTTTTTTTGATTTGCATTTGGTTGGACCTTCGTTTATTAATCCGATCTGAATTTCCTGACATTTTCAAATCTTTCTCTCCGCTTCTTTTGATCTTAGAACATTTGCCAAATGCCGTTGATAGAACGGGATGAGCATAATCGTTAGTTTTACATTTACCGTCGGTTTAGTGATTTGAAGATAAGATTTTGGAATACAAGATTTTGAAATGAATTAGAAGAAAATCATTGGATAAATTTCTGAAAAGTATGTACGGTTTGTATTTATAACTTACCTGAAATAAAGAACAGTGTTTTCCTTGTCAGCAATATTATACTGATCGTAGGAATCTACTTTATAAAACTTATTATTCGAACAATCAAATGAAAAAGTAAATACCTAATAAATATTTAATGGTTCAATAAATTTTTGTAAGTAACTCAAATAAATATTTCAATTTATATCTACTCATAATACGTCTTACGGAAAATATGAAGAACTTGTTTAGTCGATTGTTCTATGATAATTAATGAAAACTATTTTTTTTTATTAAACGAGTAAAAACTCAACATAAAAAGTGGGTACAGAGCTTAATGTACGTTCAAATAAAGTTTCTCAGAAGGTTCATAATCTTTTTTCTTGAAAATGTTGTTTACGTGATTAAATTATAATTTTTTTTATGGAAATCCAGTAGGCTTTTCTATTTTCTTAATATAGAAGAAAAATAATACATTTTGAAAATTACCATTAAACAAGTAAATAAATAAACATTTTATGCAAATATCTTCTAGATCTTAGAAATATATTATGGGTTTGTACAGCGACCTTGAGGTGATTTTTCACAAAAACGGCGCTTTATAAATCAATCAAACTTTATTATTATTATTATTAAATAATCTCGCTGCTACGATAATGAAAAATGGATTTTAAATAATCTAATAAGAGAAAAGTAGAAAATACAAGTAATTTTATATATTTATTCTGAAGGTTAAGAACACAGAAATAGCTTTAGCTGTGTTTGGCGGCGTATTAGAATCACTAGTTTCTTTCCAACCATCCTTTTGATCTGTCTTTCACTTATTGCATTTCAACATGCCTAACATTTCCTATAATGATTGTACTACAGTTCCATTGGCTCTGGTCAGTTAGAATTTCTACCGCGGTAGATCTGATTATGACAGAAAGTCACCACAAAATATACCCAGAAAATCCAATGAATGAAGATTTAGCAAGCTTACAGCGTGAAAATAAAATAAGAACAACATCCTTAAAAGCCCCGGAGAGCACTCGTAAGAACAAAACCTAAGTGATTTTATCGGGGATTCCATTCTCCGGAGAATCTCAAAAGCGCATTCATCCTTGCGTGTAAAACCAAACAAACAGAACCCACTAACTTCAATGGGCGTTCTTGTTACTAAATAAAACAATAGTTTTAATAAATGTATGCTCCTTCTCAGAATCCATTCTCACGTTTCTTCTTTGGGAGTTGCAGCATAAAGCATTGAAATTGTTTCGCTTTTACAGAACCGCAATTATTTCCATTTGTTGTTATACCCTCTTGGTCATATTTCAAGAAAATTTCACAAAAAATTTCTTTGTTAACTTTCTAATAACAGAGAAGTTTCATTAAGTATTTTCTTTGGTCCGATAGTTCCGCAGACCCGACAAAAGAAAACACGATGCCATTCATAGACAAATGGAAACGCGATTCGAGCTTTTTTAAATATCACAATCAAGATATTTGTTCTGCATAAACGTTGTCTACGTTTCTGTCAAAGGAAAAGAGGGTTTGATGCAGATTTATTACACTCTTAGTAGATCGCAGTGTTCAGAACTTTCAATTCGGGTTGTTCGCGAGTGTTTATGGTTACTTTTTCTTTATGTTGATGAAGGGGATATGTAGGCCTGCACAAAAAATTGTCAATGATGGGCACCGGCACACAACTATTGCAATGTCTTAATAGAGAAGTTTTTTTTGCTTTGACAGCTGTTGAAGTGCCGGGTAGTAATGGGTAGTGTGCACCTGATATGTGTGGCACTGTAGAATGCTTGTAGGCATTGTATGGAGAGAGTACCCGGTTACTGAGGCGTTTATACCAGGCGTGTAGCTTCCACCGCGGTGGTGTGCTTTTGCATCGGAGCATTAAAGGCTGCTGTGTACCCCGCGTGGTATTCAAGGCACACCGGCCGCTGCGAGTGGCTGAGTTTAGTCAGGAGTGCGGCTAGGATTATAGGCTGGTTTCACACCGGGTGTTTTGTGGCCTTCAGTTATTGCGTAGGCCGTGTAGGAAGGCTGGTCGTACTGTTTCTCTGCGGGTTGCAATGTGGGGGGAAGGATGTCCTCTGGCGTGGTTAGTTCACGGGACCAAGACTATCACCAGCAATGTCATCAGTTGCGCATTCAACGCTCTTCAACAGGTCTGCAATCTATTGGGCGTGCTGTCTCTGCATGGCACGCATCTTTCGACGCAACATTCAGACGGTGTCATCAGTTGACGATGATTCAGGCGTAGGGTTATCTTCAGAGGGAGCCCTGAGCAAGTTGGCCGGGGCGGGGGTCCAGGAGAAGGGGCCCAGAAGTAGTGGGCGCAGCGACTTCAAGAACTCGGTGAGTGACGGCAAGTTCAGAGATGCCCGAGGAAAAGTGGGCCCGGGGCGGAGGTTAGTTGATTGAGCCCGAGGTAAGGGGGCTCAGGTATGGTGTCCGTGTTTGTAAGAGGTGTTAATTCGAAGAGCGCGTGAGCCTTAAAGAATCAGTCACGAACCATGAGGTGAACTGACTGGTATCTTCCTATTTTTTTTTTTTTTACGTTAACTCCACGCAGGAGGCCCTGAGGAAAATAATTTCCCCTTAGGGCCTATGTCATCTGGGATGCTGTGTGGAGGGTCTTTTTGAGGAGAGGAAGGAATGAACATTGGTCTTGAAGAGACCCATGTTGTAGGAAGGAGGAAACGCAGAGGCCGGCAAATCATTCCACAGCCGAGCTGTTGAACACAAGAACGAGTCGAAGAAACGACCCGTTCTCATGTGGCAAATGTCAACCGTGTACAAATGTTGGGCACACGTTTGGCGTGTTTCCCGACTATGCACCGGTGCCGAAGGGATCAATGATGCTAGTTCCTCGGAGCATCTTCCATTGTAATACCGGTAGAACAAGGATAGCATTCCCACCCGACGCCTGTGCTTCTTCTTGGTGTATTATATTTATAGAGCCGGACCATTTGTTTCAGCATATATTTTGAGTATTGCTGTTTTGGACGTACATCATGTTGCATATGATCTTCTCAATATGTTATGATAATTGCTTTAATTATCACTTTATAACGATTTACCCAATTCTCGATTCCCGAGTTTTACCGAAAGTTATAATCTAATTTTGGTTCCAACAAGTGTTGAATTGTTAAAGTGTTGAATTGCACGTTGTTTATATAATGTTTATCCATCGCATAATAATTCTAAACGAATGATTGAAAACGCTTAGTGTTATAAATAAATTTGGGAACATTATTTTTGTGATATCAAATGCCATGTTTCATTTAGTTTGCATGACACGTTCGATATAGTTCACATAAAAGAGAAAACACAAATTTCTTGTGGATCACTTAAATTTTATTTACATTCTGCCAGTTTCAGGCTTCATACACCAGGAGAATGTTAAAACTTATCTATGATACAAAATATTGACAGATATATATTTTTTTAAATTAGGTGTTTGAGTAGGAGGTGAAAAGGGGGGGAAGGGTAATAACGGGATTAAGGTAATAAGAACAGAAAGGTTTACTTGAAATATGTCGAGAATAGGAGTAAAAGATACATTAATTCATTATTCTAGAGTTATTATTCACGGATTTTATAATTTCAAGTGTTTCTAAGCAATCTTTAATTTTAAATTTAACCCCAGCGTTCTTATTAAATGTATGATCGATGGAAATGAGAATATCAGCAAACTCTGAAAAATTATTGTTAATTCTAAATGATTATTATATTTTTCTTATTGTGTTTCTAATATTTATATTTCTAGTGTTATCTTACCTATGAACAATGCAACATAGTTGGTAAATTCCTGAGTGGCTTAATTAAAGATTTCTATCTTTAGTTTTTTTAGTAATTTACCTAAGTTGTTATCAGTATAGAATTCAGGGTTTATGGTGAGCAATATTGTTTTGTGCAAAATGAAGAAAAGCAAAAATTAAACAAATTGCTCTATATTACTAAAGATTTTGAGTATTTTCGGTTGGTGTGAGGAAAGTAATTTGGCTAAGAAAAACAGGGCTGTCTAGAATATTATTAACAGTTTTATTTATGAAAGGACGAACAAGTCTTCTATCTGAAGGTTTTATTTTTTTTAATGTTTTCATCAAGTGGTTGAAAGTAATGTTTTCTATGGATTGACCGATTTTATGGTTAATATATCTAAGAAATTTTTGCTGAATATTTTCAATGGGAGTGAATTTTAAAGAGAAGGGACCAGATAGGGATGGTCTGATGCTCTGTGGGGAACCCACTTGCACGGCGCGGTTGTAAACTGTGCACCCTAAAGTTAAAGCTTAGACCTAGGATTTTCAATACTTCGTTTGTATGGAAGTATGGAAACAAGGAAACAAAACGTGATATGATATGAAACAAAACATGATTTTTACTTCAATGGCGTAAGCCAGAAATTAAAAAAAAAAAAAATATATATATATATATATTCGAATGTAATTATTACAGTTCAATCTATAAAAACTATCAGTAAGCTATTTTAAAAACTTCAGCTTTTAGTATGTACATGGTTCAAATTGAAAACTCATGTTTCCCTTTTTTCCAGTTTCGACGTGCGGGGTCGGCAGTTCTCCTCGGCCAAGCTGTGGTCCTCCCCGGCAGGCTTCGGTCCCCGCGCCTACTTCCGGGCCGCCGCGGCGCCTGCGCAGCTGCTGATCGACGACGTGCGCGCCACGGATGCCGGCGTCTACCGGTGCCGCGTCGACTTCCGCAACTCACCCACCAGGAACCTTAAAGTCAACTTTACAGTTCTGAGTGAGTAACATTCAACATTTAAAGTGTTTATATACTCATCTTTATCAATTTGCTACAACCCATGGTGCAATTTTACATAACTGCTAATGTTTGCTTTATTCAATTGTCAGAGCTGGACAGAGTTCTATCTATCCTTGTTGAAACATGTAGACATATGATACTTTGCCACTTTCCAGCACAGTTTTCAGCACCACGCAGTGACTTTATCTTTTCTTACTATCTTCATCTTGAATGCTACAATGGCGACACTTACTAGGTCAACTAGTGTCAACAAAACTACACATAGGAACAAATTTCTTTAATAAATTACCAGAAAATATAAGATCTCTTAAAAATACGTTAAAATAATTCAAAACACTTTTAAAAAAATACGAAGTCTCTAACCAATGAATAATTAAGGCTAAATACATGTACATAACTTTAATTAAAAATTAAAACTTTGTATTAAAAACAGCCGTTACAAATAATTTACTTTATAACTAAATAAATAATACAATACTCCCATACATTACTTTTTGGTAGTACAAATCTTAAAAAAAATACATAGATACTAAATAGGAAAATGAAATATTTCAAATATTTTACATTTAATTATTATTAAAATGACCTCAATTATGATTACATCTTGTACAAATGAATTTCTTTAAAAAAAAACAAACGCAAAGTAGAAGTGCAAAGCGTGACATGTATTTGACAACTTGTATGCAACTTGGCAAAATTGGTAGCGCAACACGGCATAACACCCCAAAAACAAATAACGAAAATGTATGCATATTTAGTATTTTGTTTATTTATTTAATAAACATGATGTGACTAAAAATTCTACGGAATTGCACTAGTTTCGCATCCTTTGAGGTGCAGCTACTTGCTGTGCCGGATTTTCTCCTATTCCTTCCCTAGATTTTCAGTTGTGTAAATTTTATTTCAGATTTTTAAAAAAGGCTTGCGCCAGGCCTTTTTAAATTTACGTAAAAAATATTTAAAAACACTTTAAAGCACTTTCTGATAAAATGTCGGGAAACCAAATGTATGTATCTCAATTTGGGAGGCGGGTGTGCGTACCGCCGCCCCGGCCATTTATTGGATAATGTGACGAATCAAATTACGTCACAAGTAAATTTGAATTAGACCTTATCTGGCATTGTGCATTCAAAGACAAAAAAAGTTTGACAGATATGAAGGAGCGGAACGGAGGAAGGGAGAATTGCGGGGTAGGGCCACGGGTCCCACCAGTTCATAGGGCACGCGCGCCGGTACAAGCAGTCGAGACCGAGACCAGAGAGGAGGAGCGCGAGAAGAGTAAAGAAGAGATCCTTCGGAAATTGAGGAAGCAAGATACATGAAAAGGAGAGTTAATATCGCCAGTGAAAGTGTTAAACGAAGACTGCGTAAATAACAATATTAGAAGAGTGTATTACAAAGTGCCGCCCTTGCGAACAATAAGATAGTGCAAAACGATATTACCGCGTGCCACCGCCACCCACTGCTTGCTGCCCATTGCTTACCGCCACAGCTTTGTCACCGCATCCCGTCCCCGTGCCTGGAAAGGCTCCCGCAGATCGCCAACGAAGTTACGCATCGCAAAGTTGAAAGTTAGTTATCCCCGAACCATATGACAACCATTAAAGATTTAGATATAAGTAGATATAAGTATAATTAAGATCATGTACTAAGAAGACCTAGCCAAACCTTATTAAAATCCATATTTTTAAAACCTTTATAATTAAATTCATCCCCCCTTTGTCCCAACCCAAGCGACCCGAGTCGGTGAGAAGGCAGAGAAGGCAGATTGGAGGAAGTACAATGGTAGGTACAAAAACAGCAATTATTTAAATATCTATAATTATATTATTCTGAGCTAGCTCTCCGGTAACAAGACGATACGTTACAATGTCGCCCGACGTGTGGCAGTTTTAGGTATTTTACTATACCTATCACTAATGTTATCGACATTCACGAACTCCGTCCCTGAAAAGAAGGTAAATATTTGCATGTTTTTATTATAGTGAATTTCTTGTACTTTTTCTCGATACTCATATGAGTTCCCTTTGTCTTGTATAACCTTGTTTAGGTATATCCTTTTCTTCGTTTAGTTTGGGTTAGATTTTTATCGTTGCTATCTCATAATATTATTTGATAATATGAGATGTGTTATATTTTGAATATAATCTTTCTCTGTTAACGTTGTTATTATAAACAAATGTGCGGCGAGGTCGGAGACGTAATACGAGTATTAGCTGACGGCGGGATTATCAAGTGTTATTTTTTGTTGGCAGGCTATTAAATCATTTTACAAATCGGCGCGTTGACTTATTCGGGAATGTCGGTAGGTACCTGGAGTTCAAACCTTTTATTACCGATCGGCAGAATAATAATTTCAAGAGTGTTTTAGATTTCATACGGTCACAAGTAAGACGGGCGATGTCAAGTATTTTTTTTTTGGTTGTTTGCCTAAATTTATGTGTTTGGGCTAATGATTTTAGGGTACCTAGTCGAGGTTATTTTTTGCTGATATTTAGGCAGGGTGTTTGACCCCCGAGTTAGGAATACGTCTTTGTCCCGTTGACAAACGGCCAACGAGCCAAATATACCTAGCAGCGACGAGATAATTTATCAACATGTCTTCCGATAGTTATGATTCAAATACAAAGGAGATCCATGATCCAAATGGCCTGTCCAAGGATGATCTGATCGCTGAATTGAAAAGTAGAAATTTAACCCCTCAGAAAACAGTCCGAAAAATGAGGCAACAAGCTTTAAAATTTAATCAGGATATTCCAAAAAACACAAAAGTGTACACAGAAACAGAAGATTTAAGCAAATCATTATCGAAAATCGGGATCAAGGAAACAAAATCTATTAATTTGAGCACACTCCTAATTAAATACAATGGAAAAACATGTGTTAGAGATTTCATTCAAAGACTAGAAGAAATCAGTTCTGCCCGAGGATTTTCGGAAACCGATATCACTCAGGGGTTTGTTGAATTAGTGGAAGGAGTTGCTCTTATTTGGTATAGAACTATCAAGTCTTCAGAACTGACATGGGAAAATTTGAAAACCAAACTGTTGAAGCAATTTGAAAGAGCTGATTCTCAAATTACTGCGCGTTTGAAGTTATACGATTCACGTCAGGCATACGAAGAGAGCGCTGCGGAGTTTGTGCTCATCACGCAAGCTAAAAATTACCGCCTCGACAACCCGTTATCTGAGTCGGAACTCATATACATTCTGAAAAAAGGCTTGCATTCAGGATATGCCGGCACGGTAGCGGGAGCACGCGTCAATAGTATAGACGATTTGATACAGGTATGCAATGATCTTGAAACCTTCTCCCCTAATCTTAAAGAAAAGAGAGGATCTCAAGGGGTGGGAATGTATTCGCAGAGAACAGATATAGCACCACGTAGGGAAAATCCAAGAATTCCACAAATATACGGATCGGCACCACCACGCACAAACTGGAGGAGAAGGGAGAATAGTCCGAAATGTTATAACTGCGATGAAGTAGGCCACATTAGCAGGGATTGTAGAAAACCGAGGAGAAATTCATATAGGACTACCAACGCACCCCGGTACGAGTTGCAAGCTCTTGAATTCGGTGATTCAGTGCCAATCAATGCAACCCCTTGCGACGCGTCCCAAGGGAACATAAAAAACGAGTAACCGATCGGCCCGGAGCAGCACAAGCCGATCGGGAGTGGAAAAGCTGGCTAGAATTCGTAAACTTGTTTTATTTAAATGCACGATGTGAACCTATACGGTGTACCAGAGGAAATGACAATCGCCCACATGTTGAAATTGAAGTAGATGGTAAAAAATTTACAGGGCTATTAGACAGCGGAGCTTCAGTAAATTGCATGAACAATAGTACTTATCTGAGTTTGAACATTAACAAATACCAAAGAAATGAATCGCACCATAAGATATTTACTGCTGACGGGAAAGAACAAAGAATCGATGGGTGCGTTACACTTCCAGTCTCATACGAAGGCGTTACCAAAACAATGATATTTTACGTTATCCCCACATTAACTTCCAAACTTATACTGGGAGTAGATTTTTGGGTTGATTTCAACGTCGCACCTGACTTGTTCAAGGATATTAATTTGTCGCCAAAAAAAAATGCGGTTAATAACGTAATTCACAGTGAAAACGGAGTCGAATTAACGCCAGATCAGGCAAGGAGAATGAAGTTGATTACTGAAAAAGCACGAGACATTTCTTTTGAAGAAAAGGGACTAGGACGAACACATCTTATTGCACATGCGATTCAGACTGAGGGACCACCCATCAAGCAGAGATATTTCCCACTATCACCGGTCAGACAAAAACAATTGGAGGAGGAATTAGAAGAAATGCTAAAGATGGGAGTGGTTCAACCATCACGTTCACCGTGGTCGAGCCCTGTTGTGATGGTGGCTAAGAAAGATGGATCTACCCGGCTTTGCTTAGATTCTCGTTTACTTAACTCAGTCACGCGTCGTGATTCCTACCCACTTCCCCACACTAAGCAAATTCTCGATAATCTGCGCAACGCGAAATACATATCATCAATAGACCTGTCAAAAGCATACTGGCAGATACCGCTTACTCCAGAGTCAAGAGAAAAAACCGCGTTTGTAGTGCCGAGGAGGGGATTGTTTGAGTTTAAACGCATGCCATTTGGACTCAAAAACGCAGGGGCTGAATTGCAAAGGCTATCTGATCAGTTGTTTGGACCTCAGTGGGATGATCACGTTTTTTGTTTCGTAGACGACCTCATAATCATTTCACCGGACTTTGAACATCACGAACGGCTACTACACAAAACCATTGACCGGATCAAAGAAGCGGGGTTAACTATTAATCTGGGTAAATCTGAATTCTGTAAAAAAGAATTGCGTTTTTTAGGTTACTTGGTTGATGCTAACGGACTTAAAACGGACCCAGCGAAGATAAAAAGTGTACAAAACTACCCCACCCCCAAAAATTCAAGGCAATTAAAAGGCTTCCTTGGTCTTTGTGGCTATTATAGGAGATTTATTAAAAATTTCTCCACTATAGCATCACCATTGACTAAAATAACGGGTGAGAAAAACGGAAAAACGAAATTTAAATGGACTACTGAAGCCGAGAGTGCATTTCAAGTACTTAAAAATACGTTGACGTCTGCACCGATTTTGCGATGCCCTGACTTCGATAAACCGTTCTTCATACACACGGATGCCAGCAATTTAGGAATAGGAGGCGTATTGACCCAAACCTTTGAAGATGGAGAACATCCTATAAGTTACTATTCTAGATCTCTAAATAAACACGAAGAAAATTACGGCACCACCGAAAAAGAATTGCTTGCGGCATTGGACTCAGTATATCATTTTAGATCCTACGTAGATGGCAAAGAATTTACATTGGTGACAGATCATTCGAGTCTTAAATGGCTACACAGCCTCCAAAATCCTTCTGGCCGATTAGCTCGATGGGCTACCAGGCTTTCCCAGTATGAATTTAACGTTATACATCGGAAAGGATCCCAGCACATTGTGCCTGACGCTTTATCTCGGATTGAAGTCGGCGAGTTAAAAGAAAAGTCTTCTCAGAAAAATGAGGACCAATGGTATGCGAATCTATTTGAAAAGTGTTCAACTGATTTGGCGGTAAATTCACGTTATCGAATTGAAAAAGATATTCTTTACTATCATGTTGAAAGTGAAACTCCCCTGACCGGGAATTTTGAGTGGAAAAGGGTTGTACCCTATGACCAGCGAGAAGAAGTAATAAGAGAATGTCATGATTCTCCCACAATGGGTCATCCAGGAACCTTTAAAACATTCAAAAACGCGCGACTGAGATTTCATTGGGCAGGGATGTACAGAGATATTAAAAAGTATGTAAGAAAATGCGTAACTTGCAAGGCATACAAACCATCAACAGGGGCACCTTTAGGTCAAATGTCCACCCCGAAGCCGGTCAACGCTCCCATGGAGATGATTTCTATAGACTTAGTTGGTCCATTACCTCGTAGCCGGTCTGGACACGCGTATATATTAAGTTGCGTCGACGTATTTACAAAGTACTGCTGGTTGTTTCCCCTACGTAAAGCTACTTCTGCGTCCATTATAAAGTGTCTAGAATTTGGTATATTTTTGCCATTAGGGACTCCGAGAGTGCTCCAAATGGACAATGGGAAACAATTCATATCTCGGGAGTTAAAAGAATTCACGAAAAAATATAATGTACCCATTCTGTTCTACAATGCGTACTACGCTCCACAGTCAAATGTAGTCGAAGCTTATAATAAAACAATTGAAACGACGTTGAGCATTGTTATATACAGACTCGAGTGTAGGCGAGGTTATTTATTAATAAAGCGCGTATTGGCGATATGGATATTTATTATAATAATGGCTATGAATACGTCCTATCTAATGTGCTGACGGTTGGAAAAAAAGAGTGAGGAGAGGCCTGCATCTCCTTTTATATGCGGGATCACCTGTCTCGCTCTTGTATGGCCGGAAACAGGTGTGCCACCCTAAAACCTCTCTCACATCCTCCCCTACTTAAACGGGAGAATCCTGGCTACATAAGTGATACCTATAGCTACATATTTCATACAATATATTTTATATTTCATATTTCACATTTAAAATTAACACATTACATTTAAAATTAACAAAACATTTGTTTTTGTTCTTTCTGTATCCCTTCTGTCCATTTCTGTCCATTTCGACTGCGAAGTGCTGTCACCTGGGCCGAAGCCTTCCTTGCCATGGGTTAGACCTGAAACATGGAGAAACAGAATTAGAGACACTTCTATTACGTAACATACCGGAGAGATCTAATTCGTCCGTCGACAATTCCAACGTGTCAGACGCGAATTCCTGGTTATCTTCCTCCTGCCATGAAACATGTAATTCCTTTAGCTGGTCTAAATGTCTTTTCCACACCATATTAGACTTGTTAATTTTTATGAAATATATTTTACTACCTTTTTTATCCACAATAACCCCAGGGACCCATAACCTATTACCCTGAGATCTAAAATCTCTAGTCATTACTTTCTGACCTATATTAAAACCTGATTTAACTCTACCCTTATATTGTCTTTTCTGATTGTTTTGGCTCTGAGTAACCTTTTTTATTACTTTGTTTCGTCGAGTAGAACCTGAACTACCCGTTCTATCCTCAATTTTCCTTGGAATCAGAGAGTCAAATACTGTTCTAATTTTTCTACCCATTAATAATACAGATGGCTCACATCCTGTTGTTGCGTGAACTGTATTCCTATAGTCTGCTAAAAAGTTACCTAACTTTTCTTTATAATCTGAAGGAAATCCATTATGTTTACAAATTTTTTTAAGGAAATTTTTACAAGTCTTTACTGTAGCTTCAGCTTGCCCGTTGCTACTAGGGTGATTGACTGGACTAGTGATATGTTCTATCCCATTTTTCTTACAAAAATTTTCAAAATCCTCAGAACAAAAACACGTACCATTATCACTAACTAAAGTTGCAGGAAAACCAAATTGCGAAAATAATCTATGAAGTATTTCGATATTTTCTTTTGAAGACAGACTGTTTACTTCCAGACACTCAATCCACTTTGAAGAAGAGTCTACCACCACTAAAAAATTTTTGTTATATAAACTACCATGATCAATATGTACCCTGAACCATACTTCAGGTTCATATGGCCACACTGCTAAAGAACTCTTTTGTGATTCTGGTTTAATTTCTAAACAATCTCTACAATTTTCCGTTATTTTCTCCAAATCTTGATTAATTTTTGGCCACCAGACAAAGCTTTTTGCAATACCTTTAGTCTTAAAAACCCCTAAGTGAGATCTATGTAACATCTTTAAAACCTCTTGTCTTAAAGACTCAGGTACAACAACCCTATGTTGATATAAAACACACCCATTTATCAAAGACAATTCTAACCTTTTTTCCCAAAAAATTCTAATAAAGTTACCACTTTGTGCCTTTTTTACTGATGCTGGCCAACCTTCGATAAGAAAATTTTTTACTTGACCTAACACATCATCCTTTTCGGTTTCGCTTTTTATCACGTCTAAAGACAAATTAAACCCATTATTCTCGAAATAATTAATGTAATCAGACTCTATCTCATCTTCACAGCTAACCTTTTCAATCGGACACCTGCTCAGAAAGTCTGAACAATTATTTTTCGATTTTACATATTCAATTTTAAAATTAAACGAACCTAACATAATAGCATATCTCTGTAACCTTGACGCGGCAATCTTAGGTACTTCTTTATTTTCACCTAAAATTCTCACTAACGGCTGATTATCCACAGCTAAAATAAATTCTCTGCCGTACAAATATTGATAAAACTTTTTAATTCCAAAAATAATTGCTGTCGCTTCAATATCTAGAATAGAATAATTCTTTTCCGCTTTAGTTAAAGTTCTGCTTGCGAACCCGATCGGTCTTTCTACGCCATTTTGAAACCTATGAAGTAATGTTGCTGCTACCCCATTAAAACTACCATCTGTGACAAGTTTCACAGGTATATTTTCGTCAAAATGCGTTAAAATCCTATCCGAAGTTAATATTCTTTTAATTATCGCAAAACTATTTTCTTGTTCCGTACCCCATTGAAACTTAACATCTTTTTTAAGTAATTCGTATAATGGTGACAATATATTTGCCATATTTGGAATAAAATTACGATAATAACTAATCATACCTAATAAACTTCTTAAATTATTTAAATCACTAGGTGCTGGTGCATTTAAAATGGCTTCTTTATTCCGTTCACACGGTTGAATCCCTTGTTCACTTATTTTATAACCTAAAAACTCAATAACTTTTAAATTGAATTCACACTTGTCACTATTCACTGTTAGATTACAATGTTTCAACCTTTCTAACACGACACATACGTTTTTCTCTAAATCGTCTTCGTCTTCCCCTATCACGATAATATCATCCAAATAAAACGTCATGTTCTGTAATCCTGACAAACAATTTGCCATTGCCTTTGCAAAAATAGCTGGCGCGGGAGATAACCCGTACACTAACCGCTTATACTGAAACAATCCTAAATGGGTATTGATTGTTGTAAAACGCCTACACTCCTTTTTTAAAACAAATTGACTATACGCCGATTTAAGATCGATTTTTGCAAAAACTTTCCCACCATTTACTTTCGTTAATAGCTCCTCTATCCTAGGTAATGGATATTTGTCAACTAATAACTGATTATTCACTGTCGATTTATAATCACCACATAATCTAATACTACCGTTTTTCTTAATTACTGGAACAATTGGACTTGCAAACTCACTAAACTGGACTTGTTCTATAATACCGTCTGACAGTAAACTACCTAACTCCCTTTCGACTTTTTCTTTCAAAGCGAACGGCATAACTCTGTGATTACGAAATATCGGAATAGCGGTCTCTTTTAAAGTTAAATTCACTTCGTACTTATTAAATTTTCCTAGTTTATCCGTAAAAACTTCCGGGAATTTTTTTACTAATCGCTGCTTCAAAGTATTCTGTTTTATACTGTTTACGATTCCGTTAATCCCGACGTTAAAAAGATTCATAAAATCACGCCCCACTATCGATAACGAAGCACTTGTGACAACAACAAATTTCAAATTGTGACACTGACCGTTAAATTCCACTTGTGGCGTAATTGTACCTACCACTTTCACGAGCGTATTGTCAAAACCCCGTAGACTAATGTCTTCGTGCACTAGCTTGATTCTACTGAATTTACTGAAATAACACTCCTTGGAAATTACGCAACAAGATGCTCCAGAATCTACCATGAATTTACTCTTGATCCCGTCTAGTGAAACTTCAATAAAAAATGGTTCGACACTATTAACTTCACCCAACTTTGTGTCCGACAACAAAGTATTCACACTCTTACGTGTTGAGGAACGCTTGCACTGTTTTGCGAGATGACCCTTCGTACTGCAAATTTTACATAAATAATTTTTATATCTACATTCCGTCGCGATGTGATTATTGTGACCACAAACGGTACAATTTTGTTTCACAGCGTTCGCTGGCGACTGTGACCGTGCCCTGTTGCTATGCCCGAAACGCTTCACGTCTCTGTCTTTCACACGCGAATTATTAAAAGAGAGTCGACCGGCCTTGAGCTGTACATTAGCGTAAACCGTATTATCAACTCGGGACTGCGCTTGAGTTGAAGCTACGAGGTCAATGCACTCGGCGACTTGTAAACATTTTTCGAACGAGTGTAATTCACCCTCGAGAAATAATTTTTCCCTTACCTTTCCTGGTTTACAACCCAAAACAAAGAAATCCCTTAAATTTACTGATAAACTATTCCCAAATTTGCAATTAGTAGAAAGAGACTTTAACCGCACTGCAAACTCACGGATTGATTCGTCATTTCTTTGTTTAGCACTGTAAAACTTAGATCTCTCTTCAAAAAAACATTTCGTTGAACAACAATACTCATCAAGTTTAGATATCAAATCTTCTAACTTAATATCTGTTACCTTTTTAGGAATGCACAAATTAACCAATAAGGAAAAACAATCATCTTTCAATGCATTCAGGAAAATAGCCCTTTTTTTATCATCCGATGCAAACTTTTCATCATTCACGAGGAGAAATTGTCCGAGGCGGACCTTGAAGTTCTCCCAGTTCCCGTCACGCAAACTGAAGGACTCCAATCCTCGAGACTCCATGTTCCCAATGCCCAGAAGGTACCCAAATAGAGAGAAAGAAAACAGAAAAAACAAAAACTTCCCAATGAGGCTTCTTCTTCTGCCGTCTGCTCCCTGGACCCTGCTCCGGAAACTGCTCCTTGACCCTGTGAATTGATGGCTCCTTCCAGACCCGTCACACAGTAACACCGATGGCTACCCCAGATCACTCCTGCGACCTGGATCTCCGATCCTTGACCCTCAGAGATGTCGATTGACGCTGGACCTCCCGTGCTTCCCCCTTCCGAAAAGCTGGCTGGCTCCAGTGTCTTCTTGCACTTCACTCCTTGCAGTGAAGTGTTGGAATAATTTCGGTCCGGCCTTTCTTACCGACCCGAAATAATAATGTTACCGCGTATTTTTGCCAAATTTTTGTGCCAAATTTTTTTGCGCGTCGATTCTTTACGCGATCTGCCGTATTGTCAGAATCGTGTACCGTAGGCTGCGCCACTGTTATATACAGACTCGAGTGTAGGCGAGGTTATTTATTAATAAAGCGCGTATTGGCGATATGGATATTTATTATAATAATGGCTATGAATACGTCCTATCTAATGTGCTGACGGTTGGAAAAAAAGAGTGAGGAGAGGCCTGCATCTCCTTTTATATGCGGGATCACCTGTCTCGCTCTTGTATGGCCGGAAACAGGTGTGCCACCCTAAAACCTCTCTCACAAGCATAATGATCCAAGAAGATCAGCGAGCATGGACCACCCACTTACCAATGGTACAGACTTCAATGAACAATACAGTAAATTTTTCCACCGGATTTACACCGTATTTTCTATTTCATGGCAGAGAACAAATTTTGAACGGGGGCTTCCACCCGCACAATAACACTGTGGCATCGCAATCTAAAACTGGTCCTAGAATAAATGATATACAGTCCTATGGATCATCATTAAAGGAACTCCAAACTGTTTTCGATATAGTTCGAGATAACTTGCTGGTAGCCTTCCAACGCAACGCGGGTGCATATAACTTACGTAGAAGAAATGTAATTTATAACCAAGGGGACGTCGTGTGGAGAAAAAACTTCGTACACTCTGATGCAGCTGTGTACTTTTCAAATAAATTAGCTCCACGATTCATTCAAAACGTCGTAAAAGAAAAAATTTCCGACGTCCTATATCTTCTAGCGGATGCAAATGGAAAGGAGACAGGTAGATATCACATTAAAGACCTAGTGAAATCGGAGCTACCAGCGATTGTAGTGTGAATCAAGCAAAATAGGTTTGAGTTAGTTATCGTTATCAATGCTGAGTTTATTTTACACACTTTAGGTTTGGCTAGGTTAAATTTATATTAGGTGTTTTTTTTTTAAGTCGACAAGTTGTAAGGTGTAACACCATGCTCTGTACATACTCACCCGCAAAATAGAGCAACTTTAAAGGAGGTAAGAAGGGATTCCGTTGCACATTCATATCGCGCGAGTTGATAAAAACAAATATCTGCGTTTGGCGAAGCCGAACATTATCTTGCACCTAAAGTCTCGCGATGTTTCGAAAGCCTGCGCAGATGAGAAAATATGGGGGCGTGCGTGAATGTGCAGATGAACTGCGTTAGGTACGTTTTATGAGAGCGATAGAATGGAGCACCTACCACTAACGCGATTTGAGAGGTACAAATACGAACGTTTGACGAAATAAGTATGCCGAGTACCTAAAAGTCTCCATATTTTAAAAGTAATCAGCGTGAGTGATAAAAGGCCGGTGTTGGTAGTAGTGCGTCCACAAGCGAAAAAATGCGAAAAGCGAGTTAAAATGCGAAAACGAAGGCGAGCACTAAATGTCCCATGATTTGAGTGGTACAAATATGCATGTTTGACGAAATTTGTACGAATAGTAGTCTGCATGCGTGATAAAAGGCCGGTGTTAGTGTTGTCGTCAAACGAATATGAGCACTGAACTTTGCACGATTTGAGTGGTACAAATACGCGCGTTCGAGGAAAAGTAATATGTGTGTACCTAAATGTCTCCATACTTGAGTAGTATTCTGCGCGCGTGAGAAAAGACCGTGAATTGTGTAAAAGTGCGAAAAAGTGAAATTAAATGGGACGACGCGTAATAGATGCATTGGCCAGCAGGATTGAAAACATGCGGCAAGGTGAGGTTGCATCTTGAAAGCGGGAGAGTGAAAGACAGAGAATATACGGCTTTGGAATTTTCTCCGTGTAATAGAAATAACCTGGCGTCCAAATTTTCATTTTGTATCGCGTCGGGAGATACAATTCAAATCTGTAATCACATATTGTTTTTTTTCTCATCTATTGCATTTCAGACGTACTATGTATGTACACCAGGCTTTTTGTTTTGTTATCGATTATGTACAGGAGTTTATAAGTTTAGGTAATGGAGTAGTGTATAAAGTTTAGTAGCTGCCTCTTTTGCGATAAAATATGTTTAATAAAAGTAAGAATAAGGCTTAGATTTTAATGATCAACATTACATGCATTGAAAAGGAGCAATGCGCAAGTAGGTATAGATTTTTTATTAATATTCAGACATGCCAGCGGAAATGATGGGAGAATCAACTGAAGTGGTACGTATGCATCCATTCCTTTTCCATCCTGGTACATTGAAATTTTTGTGAAATTGTGTTATGTTGTCATTAGTTTTTGGTCATATAGTTGGGAAGAGTTTCGTAAATAAACAATGTTCCAATACCCCAGTGTCTGGAGAGAAGTTCGAGGGGTTAATATAAGAAGTGTTTATGTTAGTCTTTGATTTAATTGTTATCGTTTAATTCTGAGTTTATTGTGTTTTATTATGTCGTATTGTTTTCATGTTATTTTATTAGTTTTTTGGGCCACATATTACGATGTGTGTTTTGATGTTTTTAAAAGAGTACGAAGCGAAAAGGATTGTCATTCGATATGGGGAGATGATGAAAGAGGTTAGGACATATGTCGGAGGAGGTTGATGAAGATTATTAATGCTACAATGTGTTTTAGTTTTGAATTTTGAAATGTTTAAAATAAAAGTTTTGTTAGAACGTAAGTTTGGTACCGACATAAGAATTGTTTAGAATTTAAGCGTTTCCATGTTTAGATATAAGAAGGTTGTCATGTGGGAAAAGGGGAAAAGAAAATTTTGTTTCTACGAATTCAAAATTTTCTTTTGTAACGAAGGGGGTATTGTGACGAATCAAATTACGTCACAAGTAAATTTGAATTAGACCTTATCTGGCATTGTGCATTCAAAGACAAAAAAAGTTTGACAGATATGAAGGAGCGGAACGGAGGAAGGGAGAATTGCGGGGTAGGGCCACGGGTCCCACCAGTTCATAGGGCACGCGCGCCGGTACAAGCAGTCGAGACCGAGACCAGAGAGAAGGAGGAGCGCGAGAAGAGTAAAGAAGAGATCCTTCGGAAATTGAGGAAGCAAGATACATGAAAAGGAGAGTTAATATCGCCAGTGAAAGTGTTAAACGAAGACTGCGTAAATAACAATATTAGAAGAGTGTATTACAAAGTGCCGCCCTTGCGAACAATAAGATAGTGCAAAACGATATTACCGCGTGCCACCGCCACCCACTGCTTGCTGCCCATTGCTTACCGCCACAGCTTTGTCACCGCATCCCGTCCCCGTGCCTGGAAAGGCTCCCGCAGATCGCCAACGAAGTTACGCATCGCAAAGTTGAAAGTTAGTTATCCCCGAACCATATGACAACCATTAAAGATTTAGATATAAGTAGATATAAGTATAATTAAGATCATGTACTAAGAAGACCTAGCCAAACCTTATTAAAATCCATATTTTTAAAACCTTTATAATTAAATTCATCCCCCCTTTGTCCCAACCCAAGCGACCCGAGTCGGTGAGAAGGCAGAGAAGGCAGATTGGAGGAAGTACAATGGTAGGTACAAAAACAGCAATTATTTAAATATCTATAATTATATTATTCTGAGCTAGCTCTCCGGTAACAAGACGATACGTTACAATAACCGACACCTCTGCCACAGGTCACACCATGTGGTTCATTACGTTTGGTGACTTAGAAGGGGTTCCCGGGTTCACAGAGTGAGGTTTGTCCAGGTCTTAGCGGCGGATGCGTATGCCCACCTGCTGCGTGGCGGGTCGGATCGAGAAAGATGGTTGAGTTAACTTCCTATGCTTCCCTTCCTTCAAAAGAACCTTTACAAAACATCCCCTAAGATGACATATTCCCTGAGGGAAATTATTTTCCCCAGGACCTCCTGTGTGGAGCTAATGTAAAAAAAATGGTTTAAGCGGAGTTAGTTATTTTCTTTAATTTTTTTAAATATGTAAATTATAACTGCGCAAATTTTATTAATACGTAATCAGGAATGCTTCTCAGGTCTCACGGTATGAGCATGAAACGTGGAATATATGTATCCGAAGGAAGTGTCAGAAGGTCAGGACCAATCTTAGTGCCTCATTTTTTTTCTTATTGAACATCATTCATTTACCAAAACATTTAGTTTTCTTTCTTGGGTATCTGATCTATTTATTTAATGAGTGCCAGTCTCTTCGTAAATTCTTTTGCTTTTTTTTCCTTGATGGATGGCCTGAGGGCTGAGAAAATTAAGTTATTTTTGGTATTCTCAATTGAATTATTTTTGTGGTTTAAAAATCAGACCCACAATAACATTGAACATTTATTAAGATTATGAATGTATCGAACGCTTTAATAATCGTAAGCTGTATTAATTTAACACGAATAGTTTTTTCGTTCTCAAGGATCATTTTTTCAATTTGAAATAAAACCTTTATTACAAGCCGTTTTATAAAGGAGGTTTTAAAGCTCAAGTTAATATTGTAATTTTTTCCCCGGGGGCTGCTTAGATTCTCAGACAAATCCGGATTCTTTAAAGAATTGAACCAAAATGTAATAGAATGTGTCTGAATGTGAAATACACCGCAATTGGAGGAGAAAGATTTGTTACTTTGGTTTTCGTGAGAATGTAACAATTGGGAATTGGTGGGCGGAAGAAAACGTCCAAAATATGGCCTTCCAGATATACGGTATAATACAGAATTATTATAATGTCTGCCACACATACATAATTCTCCCTTTATGACGTTAAAATATGTCAAGGGACTTCACGTCCGTGAAAGTGTGAAAATCTAAAAACCCTTTTAAATAACTGTTTTTGGGTTGACTCGTAATGTGCCACCACGAATACAAAATCGTGCCTATTATTTCAAAAGAATTTTCAGAGTACGAAAAATAGCAATTTTGTTTGCATAAATTTAATTAAGTTGGCGTAAAGGTGACTGAATAAATTTTTTTGTTCAATATTAAGGACCGAATATAAAATTATGATTCGTTCTTGTCAGCACAAGTTTTTTATAATATTTTATAAAAATTCATCCACCATTCTATTCACGTTTCACGATCTATTTGATTTTTTTCCAACATTTTATTCTCAGTTTACAGGCCTTTTGCAAAGCTTTTTTATATGACTAATGCACAAGAGACCCACTCGTCCAGATCCAGTGCATGGTTTTCCAGGGTAAGTTGTGAGGCTAGAGATTGCGGGGAGGGGTTGAAAGGGCGAAATTGGGAGAAATATCTGACTATTTATATAACACACGACAGAACAGATGTTCTAACACCGCAAAGCATAATCAGAGGAGGAATGTTGAATGAAATTTCTGAATCAGCTGCTTACATATAACTCATTTTAAATTACAAAAAAAACTTGGAAAAAAGAAAATATTCGTGTGTATTTGGTCACCAAACTCAGCTTAAGCCATTAGGCGATAAGGGCGATAATGACAGTACCCTCACATTTGAAACGCGTTTGATGAAATTTAGAAATAAAATAAAGTGTTTTAAATCGAGCCTATTAGTATCTACCTTTTCCGCAACCCTCTTGATTTAACTTTGGCCTGCTCGCCGAAGTCTCGAAACGGTTAATGACTAGTCCCGGGACTTTCGTCAAGGTGAATATTGATGGAACGTCGCTAATAAAAGGGCGTTTAAACCTTATTAAAGTCAACTTGCATATTAATGTGACGGCAAGCGTTGAAAACAGTCACGTTTTAACCTGACATGCTACAAGACTAGGGGGAACTAAATTTCTCATCAATTTGCCTATAAATGCATAATGTGTCTCCAATCTCCTTACCTTCAACGTTTAAGTTTACCTACTTTGTAATTTTGTATATGATCAGAGAACACGAGTATTAAATCGTTATATCATTATGGAGGTGTGTCAAACACGATTTTTCTTATTGACTATTGAGTAAATATTCCAATCCATTTGAATTGATATAATAACTGTAAGCAGGTACATTCTTATATTGTGAGGATTCTCCAACCATCTAACAAAACCGTCATTTAGAATAATATTTTTCGTTGTTGCTTTATTTTGAAAAAGACTGCCTGCCAGTTTCGAATTAGTTTCGAACGAGCAGTACCTACTCGGTTATTGCCTACACGAGTACACCAATTGAATGTCTCCATCTTTTTTTTGTCACTTAAAAATGTTCATTTTGGGTTTTATAAAGCTGAACTTGAAACTGATCATATAAAGGTTTGATTATATTTATTTTTATTTCACAGTTTACGAGTATTTATATTTAATTAATGAAATTAGACCTGATGAAAATTACGCCTACTTAAATTACATCTAATGGAATTACACACGTCTAAAAACTCTATCTTAATAGATTTAAATTTTAGATTGCAGGTAAAATAAACAACGTACTTGAAAAACACAATGTTAGGTTAGGTTATGTATTTTGACGTTCTTGATACTTGAGTGATAGATCAGCTATAATGATTTCAAGTTACGAAACAAAACGCCACTTAATATAATCTATTGTGCTAAGAAACCATCAAAGGTTACTTGTGTGATACATAATACACAGGGTAAATATAATACGGCGGCAATACTGAGGAATTTACCTTTTAGGTACGCGTGTGATATATTAGACGATCTTAAGAGAAGCAACCGCAGTTATGCTGGTGTGGGAGTATTATAATAACCCTGAATCGCGACCATTATAGCAGCGAGCTTTATATGAGAAATACTCGAGGTTGTTAATTAAAGTTCTGGAATTAATATTACTTTATTACAGCACATAGGATGATAGCATACAAGGACGTTAATGAGCAAACTGAAATTAGGGAGAGGGCTGTTGTTGTTGATGTTCGTTCTGAGACTTAGAGGTATATTTCAACAACGCGATTACAACATCATTGTTGGTAGGGTCGTATTGTTGCATTACTATGTTCGTGGAATTAAGGTTAAATGTTTTAGTTTCCTTACAAAATTCTTTTCTTGCTGTGATAATTTGATGGTTTTATGACAATGTTCCATTATTAGGGGAACGTTTCTAAAACTTTGGTGGCAGCTCTGCGAATATCCAGTTTTTTGGTCGATTAGGTTTATCAATTTGGAATTTGTTTGTAAACGTTTGCGTGGCTTTATTATGAATGAATTTCAAGCGATTTACTGTTCACTTTTATCTGTAGGTATATCGCAAGAAAAGAATGTAGAAAAATTAAAGCAAGACAAACCTTTATCTTCAAATTCTCCTCCTAAATGGTGACTACACTGAACATGTATCATGGTTAACGGATAACCGTTTGACTTCTATTGTTATAAGAAGGCGTCCTTGGTTGAAAAAAAATTAAAGTTTCCGCCAACAAACTTCGATTAAAACCACTGTGGAGCGCGAAGACAGTCACAAAAATGTGCCTTGAGCGATGGAGATTTCAATTTTGAATTCGCCCGCCCCTTCTCAAAAACCATACCACTGCATATTGAAACGAAAACAGATAAATTTACATTTCATAATTTATTATTTTATTACATGTTTGTAGTTTTATGAAAAATAAATTCTTTTTACTATATATTTTTTAATATTACAATGCATACAGATACATTTGTTTGGTTTATACCACCTTACTGGGCTGAACTTGGGATGTGGCTAAATTCACAAACGCAAAAATTCGTCCAAAACTGTACTTATTACAGGTATTTATGAACTTGTTTTTATAGTTCTCTAAACACATATGCTCGTACATACATTATAACATCACACAATTCAATTTTTACTTTAATGAAAATTTTATAATGTTCTTAACAAAAGTGGTGTACATTTTGTTTCTCGTTGACTGATTAAGAAGACTAAAAATTAACCTAAAATAATAATAATTGTATCGGTTTCTTTATTATGAATCACTCTAACTGAAAGAATATTAAAAAAATGCACGCATTAAAGCTAGAATTAAATTAATAAAACGCATGGCACTCCGAAAACAGACTTTCTCTAGTAAGAATTCAATAACAAACACATTGATATTTAACACATTTTTTAACGCCACCATCGCACCGCCATAAACAAATTTGACTGTTTACTTTGCTGACATTATAAAGTCTATGATTATTTTCATTGGAATAGGATGGTGTCAAGCTCGTGAAAACTTTTGTCAGCTTGCAACTATTGATCAACATTGCGAGCGTTCAAGTATATTCTAATTAATTTTGAAAAGTAGGTGTCCATGTTGTGGGCGTTCAAGTGTGAAAGCTATCTGACCGCTTTTTGAGCGCCAAGCGCGCTAGTGGTTAATCTGAAGACAATTTGAGGGATGCCGACTATAGCTCGGCGCCTGAAGGTTTATTGATAAAGCAAAATAGAAATGTATAAGATAAAATATGAGATTTTCCAGTGCTTTAAATATTTTTTCACCTGACTATTGCTCAAGAGTGCCCGGAAGACGGAAGACTGCACTGCACGGTCTGCCTGAAGCTAGTTGATACTGTAGCATCTCCGATATGGTTTATGTTGCGAAGAAAAGTGTAGGAGATGGGGTGATGAAGATTGGGAAGTGTCTGTCTCCTCAGATCTGGTCACTAAAGCTTTTTTAAGAAACGTTTCGAAACCGAAAGGAGAATTTTCACTTCGATACGCGGCGATGCAAAATCAGATGTCTTTCACTCCAAAATGTATGTGTACACTAATTTGAAAAGGTTGAGAAGCATTGCGGAAGTTAATTCGTGTATAGTGCATATCATATTATCAAGATAATTAAGCTTTACAATAGAACAACGTTGTTTGATTTTAAATCAAAGTCGTTTAATCATCATTACATCCAGTCAGTCACAACAAACCCGGCGCAGTGGTCATTATTTCTTCAAACACACAAAAAGCGTATGTCATGAATTCAGGCTGACAGGACGATTTAAAGCCGCTGGTGACTGTGGCATCCATCACCCCGTGACATAATTCGTTTATCGGTTTTGTGTTCTGTGACGCAGGCCTGATTTAAAATAGATTTATTTTGTATTACAAGTAGATAAAGAGCATTAACATAACTATATTCAACATCCTTTATTCATAGAGATATTGATTAAGTAAGTAGGTCCCTACTTAAACAATTTTTATTCATGCTATTAAACCATTTAGTATATTTTCTTGTGAGGTTTTTGAAGACGTTGTTGAAATTGACGTATTTTTTCAGTTTTCGTGATGTTTCACCATTAGGTTTTTTAACAAAATTTGGCCAAATTTAACAGTATTAGACCATTTTCACCATTTTGATGGCAGGGCCTAGTCTAAAGAAAATTATAAAATTTAGTGAAGCTCACCGTTTAGGTTTTCTAAATAAAATATTTACGGTTTCATCCTGGTTTTATGCTACATTATTTACCTTTAACGCTACATGATTTTATATAAATTATTAAGCATATGTTTTTCATACATTGGAATTCACTTACCAAAGTAAAAATAATACAAAGTTTGTTTTTGTGTACTTTATTTTGTATAATCAAAAGTAATAATTATGTTACTATGGATGTTTTAGAATAACCCAAGGGCAATAATCATATTTATTTTAAATTGAGTTATGAACATTAAATATCCGTTGTTTTTATTATCTTTACTATTAATATTAATAATCCCTGGGAAAAAAAACAAGGATGTAGATTTTCATTTCTACTCGTTCGCAAATCGTTTCATGTAATGGTACATTTCGATTTTCTTTACTCAAAGCATCTACAATTGGTATTTCATGAAGTCTATCATGACCTGAACTTGTTGGGTAGCATTTTTCAATTGTTTTTAAAGAGCATAATTTTCGATTTTTTAGGAATTCTATTAATCCCGTCACCTCTTTTATTTTTCCGTATCCAAATCGAGAAGACCAGAAACACTCACATTATCAGGAATCGGAATCCAATAACATATATATATATACCTTAATTGATGGGTATATACCCATCAATTAAGGTTTGTGTTCACGCCTTTATTGTTACATGTTGCTTTTTGGATCTACCTATTGTGTGCCCTCTGCCTTAGTCAGTTCAGTTGAATTCACCTCGCCGCAACGGACACAAGTCCTAAAATCGCATCGCTTTACAGAAGTCATAAACCGCCGTTTTTCGCAAGTAACATCACCGCACCGCATGATATCGCTCATTGATTACGCATTCAAACGTTCATTTCCCAATCACCATTTCCTTACAAAAAATCACTCCCAACTAACATATACCTTTCTCAGTGAACACCATTGGAAAGCAGAATGCAGTTCGGCAAGTGAGATCAAATACATATAATAAAATAGATAAGAACCGCATGCAATACAGTCCACGTAGCATTTGATCCTTCGATCTTGAGAGGGAACATTTGCTCCCCGCCGCAACAGTCTGCTTGGAATCACTTGACTTGAAAATCAGGATTCCATCTCTTTTTTTTCTTTCAAAAAATATTTTTAAAGTGGAAATGAGGTAGTAAAATCTATAATCGACGTTAGATGAGTTACCTCTAATTTTTTCTCCATTAAAAAAAAATAGTCCACGCAATAGTTGAATTATGTTTCTTTTGGCTTGTGAGATTCTTCTTCAGAACTTTTACAAATGTTTTTTTTTATATTTTGGAGAACACAATCTACGTCATCAGTTAGATTAGAAGTTGGGGCAACAGTGTTTTGGACCATTAGTTAAAGTTTATATATTATATATACAATATCAAAACTCGTGTGAACGTATAAATTCAAAAAATAAATTTTATTATGGAAATTATGTTGGTGGACTATTTTATTAGTTGACTTTATCTACATTTTCTAGCTACAAATAGCTATACTATTATACCTAATATTTGATGATTTTGGGGATATTGAAATTTAGCAGAGTTTAAATAAAGCATGAAATAGGTATTACCGGAATACATTTCACGCTAATATTGAAATGGATAAATAAAACATTCAATTTGTGCCAGTATGGTTTAATATAATGAAAGTATTATTCTCCGTTCTCGGATGCACGGTGTCTGAACATTTATACTGCTGTTATGTGGAAATCAGCATTGTTTTCGGGGTAACCTGGGGATTATTATATACAGGACACCACAATCAAATTTTCAAAATAATATTTTTGCATCTGGATACTTAACCACTGGAGCGATTTTGGTCGAAAAATGGAACACCTTAATTTTTCTGCGATTGATAGGGGTCCAAAATTTGACTACATTTTCCTACCATTCGTAAATTTATTGTAATTATTTAAAACGTTTCCATAGCCAGTCATTTATTTTAAAACAAAGCTATTGAAACAGTTTATCTTTTATCACCATAGATGTCGGAAATCCAAACTTCATAGTTTATTTTAGAACGATGTTAAAAATAAATTTTACAATATTTTCTCTCGCCGAATTTTTGATCAGCTGTTTACGGTTAAAATTAAATCCTTTTGTTCATAGATATGCACCTTTCATTATCAAGTATATCACCGACAACATACAGAAATCGAAAATATTCTATGTTGACTCGAATAAGTACCCCTCACGCAGTTTCAAAGTAACAACCGCGCGGTTATAAACTGTACGATTTTTTTATATTTTTTGAAGTAAAACTTCTTTACGCACGCTGGACTTGGGGAGTAAGCTGGTGAATGCATGATGAGAGCGTTATGAGAAGTGTGATCGGGCGACCCGAACGGTCGGGCGAGGCGAATGGAAGTTGAGAGGGAGATATAAGTTAGTGAAGTTTTACTTCAGTCGTGTGGTGTAAAGTCTAAGGCACACTCGTTTTTTTATAAATCCTACAAATCTTAATATATAAAACAAAGTCGGGTTAGTTACACTATTTATAACTCGAGAACGGCTGTACCGATTTTGAAGATCTTTGATTTGTTGGATTTGTCTCCGCTCCGGATAAGAGAATAACTAATAAAACATCGCAAGAATTCACGAAAAAGAAAGTTACTAGAAAATTCATTTTTTCATACATTTTGTATGGAACGAATTCTCATATTTTGAAAGAACTGCAGCAATATTGTGATAGGTATAATATGAATTATGCGCGTGAATTCCAAAAATTCAAAAACGTCAAATGTCAATGCGCTGATTGTTTTGCATTTGTTCTTAATCATATAATGCTGCCTCTCTTTCTTACACACTAAATGTCAATAGTCGAAAATGAGACAAACAGTGAACATATGTCTGCAACCCCTCCAAAGGAAAAATACAATAATTATGATAAATTTCTGAAATGAAACGCATTTTGTTTTGCATAAGTTACACACAGGAGGACCTGAGGAAAATAATTTCTTTCAGGACCTATGTCATCTTAGGGGATGCTGTGTGGAGGGTCTTTTTAAGGAAGGGGAGGATAGAAAGTTCTGGGAAGGAAAAAGGAATGAGGGGTGGGTAGGAATCTGGGGGGTTAGTGTGTCCGGAAGTGACGGACGTATGAATCCAGCCCTCCAACTGCGGTGCAAGGCAATGGGTTGAGAGAGTCCGGATGGAAAGGTCAAAAGGCCTTCCTCAACCAGTATCTCTCGATCCGTCCCGCCACGCGGCAGGTGGGCAGACGCATCCGCCGCAAAGACCAGGACAAACTTTACCCAATTAACCCGGACACCCCTGCTAAATCACCAAACGTAGCGAACCACTTGGGGTGACCTATGGCAGAGGTTCCAATAAATGGTTCCCTGGGCTGCGGCACCCGTACCCGCCTCCCAAATTCCCGTAATTAAGTGGAAAAGTAAGAAAATCACAAACAAAAAAATCCGCACACAATGACATCTCTGATACTGACAAAAACAAAACGCGGACAGCTGCGCATCGATAATTGCTTCATTGTGTAATTTTAAATTTAAGAAAAAAACTGAATTCATATCTACAATTATTGATTCTGAGGCGGTACGAAGTTCGGCGGGTCAGCTAGTATGAGATAAACAGTAAAATACAATTTAATTCATTGGCTATATAGCACTTTAATATGTTTTTATGTCTCCATGTTAAAAGTCTAAGGTATGATTTTTTTTAATGTTGGCGAAAAAATGAAATAATTATCATCTGGGAAATCTCGAGCAATAGAGGCAAATTTATTTATTTCGCGTGGTCGCTCCAGTGCTTCTAAAGACATTGACGTCATTCCAAATGTAGTTAATTATAACGTGAGGAAGTCGTTGTTCATTACTATAAATATATTTCTAAGAATCATTAAGAAATTATGGCATAGCAATGCCTATGCCTACGCTTACACGAATGAAGCAATAACTTTTTTTCAGATATCGAAAATTTCAAATTCCTGCGTTATTTGGAATTTACGTGTAAGAATAATTTTAATAGAGATATCTACCTACTTTTTGCAGAAAATATTTTATTTGTCCTCTCTTTGCTGAAAATAAAGTTGTTTGTTGAAAATAAGGGTTCGAACGTTGTCGGGATCAGGTTTAAAAAAAGGTGAAAACTCTTATCCCTCACCGAAAGTTTAATGTTGCCAGATTAACGAGGTTATTAAAAACACTCAAATCTTAATTAAAGTTTAACTTTCAACCGGCGTTCATAATTAATATTTTGACCTTTACCTACATTATGACAGCCTCGTTAAATGCTGATCCGTTAAAAAATCCCTTACAAAGCTCTACTAAACCTCTACTGCCGTTTTTGTACCTCGTCATTTTAACTTGATCTTATTTCCATGAAATTTGGTTTTAAAATAATAAAAATTCATCTTTTTTAACGCGAATAGGTCTTTTAACGGTTTGATATGTAAACAAAAATTATCTGAGTCGCTTCTCATTTTAAAAGAACTACTGAGACTACAGAATTCCAAGTTTTGGGAAATTTTCAGATACTAAAGAAAGTAGAAGAAACAGAAAGGGTTTGGAAGTGTCTGGCTGTAAAAATTTAAGCAAAGTTTCCATCTCTACAAATTATAAATTAAAGTCCTCAGCCACATCTGTCTGTTTGTTAGTGATAAACTCAAAAATTACTGAACGGATTTTCACGCGATTTTCACCAGTAGATTCGTGAAGAAGGTTTAAGGTATATAATTTGTCAAGGTTTTGTATAAATTGGTTGAAATATATTATTAGAGAATGTCTGTATGTGGTGGACGAGCGGGCTGGCAAGCGGGCGGTGTGGATTTGATTTGTATGCACATTAAGCCGCCGCTACCCGAATTTCTACTGATTTCTTGCATATCTCCCTTAAACATTTGAAGTTTTTAAGCTCTTAAAAAAATACATGTTATTTTCGAAGATAATATCTATACCTTCCCCACGCTGAAACGCAAATTATATAAAATTCCCTCGATAGAAAAAAATCGCAAAGTATGCTCCTAAATTTTTTATTTTCATGCCTGTTTCTGTTATTTTACAAGTTATATGTATGAAAAACTTCACAGTGTTTCTTTAAATGCTGTTTTAGACATCCCCCAAGAGATTTTTGTTCTATTTTAAATTTGTTCTGTTTTATTTAACATTTGCACAATTTTCGCATCGATTTTATCGCTTTAAATATTAGTGCGCTCCTCTAACATTCGTAAATACATATCTCTCCATCGTCTTCTTTTTGAAGGTGGTTACCGCGCCTTAACAAATGGCGGTGTGAGTTGAAATGTTGGGTAACCATTATTAGATGGCGTTGTGTTTCGTTAAAATGTTTATTGTGAAAAGCAAAACTTAAAAAAAAACAATCCTGAAAACTACCAAAGATCATTTCGTGTTCAGTTTGCTTCGCTGTGCATTTTATGTAATCATCCCTTTCTAAGGGCGTCCCTTATTTCAGCTTTGGACGTAGTTGAAGGGATTCACCAGCGCGATGCTCTCGTGTTCGTGAGTGCGCATTTGTTTTTGCACCATTATCATGGTGGCTTGACTTTGTGGCATACTAGGAAAAATGAAATTCAACATTCTTTATAATTTTCTTTTTCGAGAGTATTTCCAATCCGTATATTTTTCATTTACCTGCTGTTAAATGCGGAACCAAGGTAGCCTTCAATATTTTTAGAATAAGGAGAAAACACAGGTATCAATATAAAATAAAGATAGTAAATAATGCACTTCTTGTATAAATAACTGCAGGAATCCCAAATAACTGCAAAATCATCTTACAAAATATTTCTTTTTAAGAAAAAAGTTTCGGTTTTAAGGCAAGTAATTTCTCAACCAAAAGTTAACAACTTTTTCGATCATTGTTCAATAAAAGTCAAAGATCATCGACATATATTTGAATATTTTTTTAATGTGTATACCGCACAAGAGTCCCAACCGCACCCGTCTGAAGCCAGTTGGACGATGGAATCCCCAATCGGGGTATGTTGTGAGGCAGAAGGTAGTGGTGAGGTAGTGGGACAGAGGAAGGTTGAGAAGTACCTGGCTATTCAAATCTCGTCACCAAACATGCCCAAAGCCATTTCAAGCAACGTTTCAATTCTTAATGATGATCTTAGTCAGGGCGATTCTGAGAGTATCTTCTACTCTGGAACGTGCCGCAAAAACACCATATATAATTTTTTATTTATTAATTGTGAAACAACAAAAATTAATCATTAACATTTATTTGCACACGCCGGGATTCGATCCCGCGACCATCGGATTGTGAGTGGAGAGAGGCCCTAATACGGATGACCAGTTTCTCAAGGGTTTTTATTTAATCATATATTAATTAAGGTTTTGTTAAATATGGAAATTTGACTATCCGTAATTCACTAATTACGAAATTTAAGGTCTTTTTTATTAATAATTTAAACAAAACTCCTTTCTTCGACACGACGTGAATAAATTTTTCATTTTTTTCGACATTGTTTTGAATGTTTGCGGCTAGCGAAATAAATAGTTTTGCATAAAATGGACGAGTTTACAAGTATACCACATCCCGTCAAATTATTTTAGCTTCGTGCCAAAATATTCATTTCGATATGACTTATTTATTTATTCATCCTTCCGCCTTCTATCATTGAACGAGCAGTGGGCCTCCAATTTTTCAGAGGCTGTTTGCACTGAAGCGTCCATGAAAATTGCATGACTTTTCCCCAATATCAATGACAGCATTCAGCTTCAAATATTTAAAAATTCTTCAATTCTGTAAAAATTTTATTACTGAAAAGTTAGCAGCTGGTGCGCAGGTTCGTTTCGTTTTTTTGGTTGCTAATTTTATTTTTATTTTATTTTTGTACAACAGAATAATTCCAATTACAGTACAATTTAGTTTCCCTATCAGCATTTAGGCAAGTGACTCTTCAATAATATTTTTAAGGCATATAAAGAACAGTCACTTACATCCAAATGGTTTGCAATTTCATTTAACAGCACCACTCCCCTCGTCATGCTATGCTTTGCCAAGACGGTTAATGCAACGGTTCTCAGATTATATTTTTAAATTGTTGAAATTTTGTGTAAATTGTTAGCTAATTAAATTTTAGTGCTGAGTGCGAGGTGGGTATGGGTACCGCCGCCGCGGGAACCATTTATCAGATAACAAACACCTCTGTAATAGGTCACCCGAAGTGGCAAGCTACGTTTGGTGACTTGAGGGGAGCCCGGGTTGCTGGGGTAAGGTTTGTCTAGGTCTTGGCGGCAGATGCGCCTGCCCACATATTGAATGGGATCGAGAGAGCCTGGTTTTAGGAGACCGTTTGACTTCTCCAGCCGGACTCTACGGATTCATCGCTTTGCACGCAGTTGGAGGGATGGATTTAAACGTCCGTCTCTCCTGGATACACTGAGCCACTTTACACACCCCTCGTACCTTTTTCCTTCCCATAACTTCCTCTCTCTCCTTCCTAAAGAGACCCTCCACACAGCATCCTCAAAGATGTATTTTCATCAAAAATAAATACAAATAAACACAAATCGTTTTGTTCGGTGCGCTTATCACCCAATGGTTTTTTGTGTGAATACGACACATTCCCAACTGCTTACAAGTGTAGGTACGGAGCCAGTGGGACTATGGCATTTCCAATCGGAGTATGTTGTTAGGCTGAAGAAGTGGGATAGGGTAGGACATGGAGAAGAGCACAAGGTCCTCAGGTTATTCAGATCTGTTCAACAAACTAAGTTATCCATGAAGTTGACTGGTGGTTGTATAACATTTATGTAATATCCTTTTTCTAAAATATCTTCCTTCACCAGACTTTCAACCTCACATCATTATTTTTTAATTCTCTAGAAATATCGATAAGTAAAATACTTGAATAGATAAAATTACAAACTTGTTTCAAAGGTGGGGCTCATAGACACCATATTTATAAAATCGTGGCTTAATTAATCGTTTTTTGTAACACTTTCAATAAGAGGATTTAAAATACTATTAAATAACAATTAACAATTCCTAGAAAGCATCCTTCAATAAAAATTAAATACCTCCCATTGGTAATTCATCTATTACTTTTTAAACCCCACGCGTAAATTTTATTTTAAATAAGTTTTTTACAGATGTATTGAAGTAGATTCTCGTAAATAGGTAAGTACTACTAAAATATGAAGTCAGGTAGGTTATAGTGATGAAATTTTGAAATGTGGCTTTCAATTCGTAACTACAAAGTTTCAAAAGATGTGCCGGTTTGTAGCCTTTTAAATAAAGCAGATTCAATCTTCAGCCAGCCTCTATTCATTCTTCAAGTAACATTTTCCGTTTATAACTATGGTAGTGGAAGGTTTTCAAGATTTTCAAGTTATTCGTGTCCTAAGAATGCTTGTCTTTCTTTTAAAAACTCTCTAATGATTGATTAGTTAAAAAGTAGTGATATTTTCAGTCTGGATTTCTGGCGGGAGATGAAAAGCGTCTTTATTAATTTATTTTTATTGAGAAAAAAACATGAATACCGACTTTGCCTGTATCTTACTATTTCTCCAACCCGAAATAACCTTTTGGCGTAATAACCACCATGGAGAAATTGCCTAGTATTTTGTGCTTCATTTTTAATTTAAATGATTGAAACAGAAACAAGTTTTGGTGAAAAGTATGTTGACAATAATTCATAAATTGTTTATGAACTATTTTCTTACGGCTTAATCTTGGTCAATATAGATGTAATTAGTGGATATTAATTACATCCTACATTTGAGCTTCGGTAGTCCAAACGGATCAGTTATGACAATTAGGGTTATCTCTCTCACGGCGCCCCTACCTGTTTACTCTATTTCAAAACCTCCATTGAAGATCGAATTGAACGTCAATGCCGGTTGGCGTGATATGTGCTACTGGCAAGAAATCTGTACCTGCCTGCATCGAATAATAGTGCAGAAACGTACGCCGGAGAGGACGTGATACGAGGTGTTTTAAATCATGCTGCACCACCGCCAGCGCAGGGGTAGTAATGTTGCGGCATCCCTGGTTTTAATGGAGTAGATACCAAAGGTTACAATTTTCTTTGTTCTTTACAATTATGCATTTTTTTAAAGTGAAACTTCTATAGCACAGCTGTGATTTGTATTTCCGCACGACGATTACTGCACCTGCGACGCATCAACTGCACTCATCGGCCGCTTTGATAATGATGTCGCTTTCAAAGGCTCCCTATTCGTTGAAAAACGGAAATTTCGCTAGGTCTGCGTTCATTGGTCGCTTTGATTATGACCTCACTTTTCAAGTATTGGTCTAGATTTTTTTGGTTTGGTTTTGGTAAAGATTCGCTTCTACCGCGTGTAAACTGCACTCGAACTTTTAATAATGTGTATTACGGATTGATGTAATCCTATTATAATATATTTGACATAATTTACTTAATTTTAGATTAAAAAAAGTTCTACCTTGTGGAGTACATAGCAAGTGGCGGTATCGACTCTGGCGGCAGTTGTTCGGTACGAACAATTTATGGCATTATAGAAGGTGTCAATAAAATAGTTTAATATTTTAATTTCGAAGCGCGTTTCGGGAAGAAAACCCATTTGATGCATTAATCGCAGATATTCAGCGTACATCATTTAAATTAAATATATTAAACCTAATCATTTATATTAAACCTGGGAATTTTTTTATTATTATCTAGTTCTAGTAATCCTATGTATTTTTGCTGGTAAGGAGCCCAAACAGCAGAAGCATAGTTTTGATCCTATAATGCAGATGAATTTTTTGTCATTGTTTCGGGCTTGGAAAATTGTTCACTTGAACTTATCACAAATTCAAGAAGTTTGTAACCACATTACTCCAACCCCACTTTATTATCTGATAAGTTAAGTTTGGGATAATTATGTGATAATACAATATGTTGACAATATTCCATCATTTAGCTTATAATTATAATGAAATGTTTGTCGTCGTTTAAAATAACCACTTTTTTTTAAGAAAGCGATCCACGAATGTGGTTTTAAAAATATTGTAACCAGTATGCTCCAGTACTATAAGATGCTTATTGAAAGTTTTAGGATGGGTTGTTTAAAAAAATTTGAACAATTCATCAAAGTTGATTTCCACGTTCTGTATAAGTTTATTCAAATTCTGTGATTGTTTCAGTTTTATGAAGCAACTGGCCTACAATGGTATAATAACAGAACTTTAATAGGACTCACACAGTACGTGAAAATTAACTCCAAATATTTGATGAATTGTTAAAAATTTTTGAAACAACCCATAATTAGTGTGAGAATGGTTTTGGTGGTACTCCTGCTTTTTAAATATGCAAGAGTGAGACGGCAGAAACAGGGTATAAAAGGTGATGGATGTTCTCGCTCGCTCTCCAACAGCTCTATTAGCTAGAAGGTACATAGCTTTACAACACAGACATATAAAATTGTGCAAAATAAATAACCAACTCTTCCACGCGCGTTTCATTAGATCTGTAAGATCTCATCTCACGCCTACACCAATAGTCAAAATAACAATTAGGTTATATAAATCACGATGACTGTTTATTGACGTATCGTAATTCATAATTATTATTTGTCGGACAAACGTCCTTCTTAGTTGAAAGCTAGGTTTTGTCTGCCGAGCTCCTAAACTATAATGACTCCGCACGTCTACCTTCGGTCACCTTCGGCACAACTCAGCAACGAGACCATGAGACCCGAAGAGCCCATAGACAACCAACGTAATGTGGGAACTAAAACGTAGACGAATATGATACACGACAGATAGTTAGTTTTCCAGGTCTCATTTTTTACCTTTATTCGTCACAAATTACCAATACACTCTAAAATATGGTGATATCGTAATTTTTGTCCTCTTTGCATTTTAAAAACAAAATTAATGCAATTTCTCAGGATCCAAGTCTCATCCCTCGGGCCTCCCCTGGCAAGGTGTTTGTTGCATCTCAATAGACCGCAGCCATTTGATAGCTCCATCCATTACAGCCACAATAACACAAGACGAGACCTGCTTACTATTATCTCTCGCAGATTGTTGATGTGTTCGGACGACCGACGGAAGGTTACAGGAAAGGATGCTTTGAATTCAAATGCAAACGATATATCATTACATCTATTTGCGGAAGTCAATTTCAAAATAATCCAAAAGGGAATAATATATAATATATGTACAGGTTTATAGGCATGCAAAAAAATATATTCTTAGAAGCAGAATAGGCCTATTGCATCGATTTCATAACGACTTAGAAAAAAACGTGTGGATTGATTTTTTTACTAAGATTACGAAAATATTAGTAAAAATTTTTAGAAATGTAGAGTTTTTTTTTTTTATTTTAAAATAAATCCCGTGACGTCACTACATGAAAATGTCCCATCTCCGAAAATGTTCCTATTAATTTTGTAAAATTCCACACTGATTTATTTTTTTTATATGGCAACACTTCAATTTCAGGCTAATTTTCGAATTTGACATTTAACGTTCACTAGATTTATTGTTTGTTCTCTGCGAACTTATCATTTGGTTTGACTTTTTGACATATGTTGTGAAGAAAACCCAGTACATTTTACGCTAACTGCACGTGTTTTAGAGATATAATGGTAGTAGTGCTAATTTTAACAAAATCAAATTTTATAATATTCTTATTATTATTATAATTTTCAAGTACAAGTATTATTACATTGGATTTAGTAATATAGACGTTGAACATTATAATGATTAATCAATAAGATGGATCAAGGAAAAAAATATTTATGAGATGTAATATTTTTGGTACGACTCGTTATTCTCCTGCGCCCTTTCTTGTGGGAAACGATCTTTTTTTTAAATGGTTTTCAGCTGTGTACTTATCGTTTTTTCGCACCTATAAAATTATGTCCTGTCTTTCCAGTTTATAAAAAATGGTCTGATTTTTCGGATTGAAATTTTCAAAAAATCGCCAGGATTTCAAAAATACGATTAAAAAAAATATACGGAATGTCTAAGAATATTTGCATAAACCGGATTTTTTTTTTAATGTGATGCAAGCGGCCTATTATATCGGAATATCAAAACTTTTTATATAGCGTACTTGTATGAGTATGTGACGTTGAATCTAAATGTGATGTGGATTCTCACACTAACTGAAAGGTGTTTTTATTTCTTCGTTCAATGGGCGCTTCCAATGTTGTGTGTGTGTTTTTTTTACATTAACTCCACACAGGAGGCCCTGAAGAAAATAATTTCCCTCAGGGCCTATGATATCTGGGGTGCTGTGTGGAGGGTCTTTTTGAGGAGAGGAAGGAATGAACATTGGTCTTGAAGAGACCCATGTTGTAGGAAGGAGAAAACACAGGGGCAAATCATTCCACAGCCGAGCTGTTGAACACAAGAACGAGTCGAAGGAACGACCCGTTCTCATGTGACAAATGTCAACCGTGTACAAATGTTGGGCACGTGTTTCCCGACTATGCACCGGTGACGAAGGGATCAATGACGCTAGTTCCTCGGAGCATCTTTCATTGAAATACCGGTAGAACAAGGATAGCGTTCCCACCCGACGCCTGTGCTCTAAAGATTGCAATCCGTCTGTTAAGATGTGAGCCCCCATACCTGAGCTGGTCACTTAGGGTTACACCAAGCATATCAACGGAGGGCTTGTTCGGAAGATTGCTTCCGTTGAAAGGTACTGGAATTTCATTTCGATCCCTTTTAGACGTAATCAGACAAGTGTGTTTATAATTATTAAATTATTTTACACTGTAATTTGTTTCAAGCCCTTGCATCACTTTCGTGAATTGAACTAATAAATAATTTGACGCGTTTTTATTGTAAGCTTGAAGGAATATTGTTCCTCCAACGTCCTAAGGAAAATGTTTTTTTTTTTTCAAAAGCATTAATTCTGTTTGACAAAAACTGCGCACTTCTCATTATTTTAAGCTTTCAATTTATTTTTCATTATAAAATAGACGCTTTGGAACACCCATTTTTCTCTCTTAATATAATAAGGTATGTATATCGGATCTTTAACATTTCGGGTAATTGTGCCGGGATTTTAATAGTAAATAAATAAACAGAGAATCACAAAAAACCAACACAATAATTTATAAATATAATAATTTAAAAGTGGTTAAAACAAAGAAATCTTTTAATTCTGAATAAAAATGGTGCTAAAAATAAATTTGCTCTATTTGAAGAATTTATATTTATAAATGATTGTCTTATTTAAAATATGTTGTTTAACTTGCTTGAATACCATTTTAGATACCATTACATTCAGTATAAAATGTATGCCATGTGAGTAGGTGCCTACGAGATTAATTATTCTTATTTTTGACCTGAAATGTGCGTGCTTGTAAAAACCACTTCAAACACTTGGGTGAATCTTTGTTGATCTTTATGAACGCATTACTTAATTGCTTCTTTAAATAAACGGTGTTAGCATTGTAAATTTTACTGTACCATTAATTTCTAGTACCCAAAAAAACACCTCCCCTAAGTGAAGCCGGGTATAGCTGGAATATATTCCGTAATTTTACAACCCCTCCGATCGAGGCGGTAAATTAACATATCTTGCATCGCGTACGTACGTAAAACAAATATGAGCATTTCATGGGGTAGGCTAACGTGTTGCTAGAAATTAAACCCTTAACAATGTTAACATATATTAAGGTATCATTTATAATACACGTGACGGAAATCGCTCAGGCCAACGAATATTCCGAGTGAAAGTTACGCCGACCTACTAAGGAAATTAGGAAAACGGGTTTAAAACACTGCGCTTTCTGGTTCCAATTAAATTATCTCTTGCTTGTAAAATTTTCTTCGGGTAGTCTTATGTTTAAATTTTAGAGTGTATATTTGCAATGTATATAAATAGACGCAATATATAAATTCACGTCTAAGTTATCTTTTCTAGTTATGTAACCGTTACCACGTGTAAAATGTTAATTACGATTATTTTTTTAAATAATCTTGATCTTCGGAAATGGCCACCATCTCATGAAATATGAGTGGTATGAAACTGTTTCAGTCTGACTGTCGAATGATGCAAAAACAATTTAAACAAACATTTACAATTTGGGAGGCGGGAATGGGTACCGCCGCCTCGGGAACCTTTATTGGATAACCAACACCTCTGCCATAGGTCACCCCAAGTGGTTCGCTACGTTTGGTGATTTAGCAGAGGTGCCCGGGTTCATGGGGTGAGGTTTGTCTAGGTCTTGGAGGCGGATGACCAGGACACACTGAACCTCAGATTCCTACCCACCCCTTAAACCCTTTTCCTGCCAAGAACTCTCCTCTCCTTCCTTTCCTTAAAAAAAACCCTCCACACAGCATCCCTAAAGATGACATAGGCCCTGAGGGAAATTATATTCCTCAGGGCCTCCCGTGTGGAGCTCATGTAAAAAAAAAAAACAAGTATTTCTGTGATAAACGTGGGAATTCGAAATTAATAATTGTGTTGTAAGAGAATCTCATATTAGAATGTAAAAACACTTTGTTTTTTCGGCAGGGGTTTTATAGGTGCTGAAAATAAATTATTTAAATAATCCTGTTAAGTAGGTACGGTTCTTTCTTTCTTTTTACAAGATTAAAAAAAATATAACGGTTGTGGCCTAAAAGTTAGCGTAAAGAAATAAATACTTCTCTCATACAAAGCCGGTGGTAAACTAGTTTTCTAAAAAACAAATTGGCACAAAGAAAAAATTTAGGTCAAATTTTTGTTTCTTATTTTATTTAAGCATCAAAGGGTTAAAATCATTTCAGTTTTGCCAAAAACTTCCGGCCTTATACTTACTTATAACTTCCTAACTTTCCTCTGAGTAAGTTTCAGTCGGAGGGTGTTTTCTCCAAACCACATTTACAAGAAAGCTAAAAGGATTTTATAATTAGACCTTTGGTTTACCTGCGTAACTTTATTCATCAATCATTTCCATATCGTGAACTGCCAATAGACTGTAAAGCCATAATGAATGGGCTAGCAAATCATGAACACACTTAGCTCAAGATAAAACAGTTCTACAACTTCCAGGCCTCTTTCTCATTTATAAAAGTGTTCGCCGTTAAATCAACGTGTATTTTACTTGTCACTTATTTGTAAGAAACAATGCAATACGTAATTAATCATATCAAACAAGCAGTAAGGTTGTTGCATTTCGTGCAAGAAAATAGGCCTTTTTTCTAATTAATCGCATGTTCTATACATATACTAAATAATTGGTCTTTGATTTGTCGGCAAAGTATATAGATAGTTGAGGCTAATTTCTATGTGTCTATTCTTTTATCAAATATTTAGCCACTGTTTAAGGTCAAATGAATATAATGGGCAAGATTCAAATGAGTTATTAGACTAATTGTGCACAAAAACATCACCACTTGCATTTGGACAGGCGTCGCAATGGCTCCTCGCGCGCTCGGAGTACCTATTTATATTTTAAATAAACATTTGGAATATATTATGAGAATTTGCGCGTGATCATATTCAAAATTTAAATTTTGGATGAAAGCTGCATTAAAACACTTATGGTGGGTTTCTTCATTTACCGAGAATGCTAAATGCAATGCTAATTGTAAAAGTAAACGGTCAAATGCATAGAAAATTTTAAATTTCAATCGTTTACTTTTACAATTAGCATTGCATTTAGCATTCTCGGTAAATGAAGAAACCCACCCTTAAATTCGATTATTAGGTGGGTCTCTTTGCACCCGTCACCATCACCGCTGCTTGTGTTTTATATCGACCCACCGGAATCGACGTGTTAACGATTGACCAGTTACTCAGCTAGCTCAGAACGAGATTTGGATAGAAACAGTGGCCTGTTTGTAGAATCTATATTTTATGCGTGTTTCAAGTCTGTTATCTCAGATGACATAGGCCCTGAGGGAAATTATTTTCCTCCTCCTCTGTGGAGTTAATGTAAAAAAAAACTTTATGTGTTCCTGTTGAAATTTTCTCGAGAGTGAAAATTACCCTAATGATAGCCTATGACATGAGAAACTATCCGAATTTAAAAGTAATTACCGTTTAAAATTTCATTATTAGGTGACTTATAAAATTCATAAAACAGTTAAAGTTTTTGATGAAGGTCGTTCCTTTCGAAACAACGCAAAATTTCTCAAAATAGAGACGTTACATTTCGAAGAATTCCATAAACAAGTTGGTATCAGATGTCTTGTAGGGATTAATTCACGGAATATAAATTCTTGATACTTCGAAGTAATACTTAACAGTAATCTTGGGAGAAAACGGGAATATGGAATCTGAAGTACGTGAAGATTTGAGCGTCGGCTCGGGTTCTTTCGAAAGATGAACTTTCAACTTGTGAGCGACAAACACCTGTGGGAGAGGGGTGTCAAAGAAGGCAATAAATGCTGCCAATTACTATCACGAAGGACATAAAAGGTGTAACTTTATACCACCTGCTCGTAACGTCCCTGATATAAAATAAAATTAAATGTTTTTGCCAAAATATCACCCTTTCCGATAGTATTTTTAGTTTTACCAACTGATTTACGGATATTTCAAATCATCATAAATTGTATAATATTTTTCTGGTTTCCCCATATTAGAGGCTGGCTATTATTATCAGGGCAATCTCCTCCCCGCGTGCTACAATCAAAACAACACTATGCGTATAAAATCAATGTTTTTGTATACTTGCAGCAGGTGGGTGAGTTGTGTATCTGGGTACTATGTTTACGAGAAATTGGAAGGCTGGTAGATAGATATAAGGAAAGGTGAATGCCGGTAACTCCATTAATGGAGGACTGAATGCCGTTGGCGCTAATAAAAAAATGTCGAAAGAAGCGAAACTAGCAGTCCACAATGGTAACCTGCAACCTACCCTTATGTATGGCAGTGAGGCATGGAACTGGCAGAGAAAATATGAAAGCAAACTGAATGCTGTTGAAGTAAGATCCCTGAGGCGTATGTGTGGTAAAACCATGTATGATCGTGTGAGAAATGTGGATATTCACATAGAATGTAAGGCTGATGTAAGCATATTGAGTAAAATTAAGAAAGGGACCCTCAGATTTGGGCACGTGGAGCAAATGGACGAAAAAAATAGTGACGAAAGATATGATCCAAATGTAAATGGTAGGAAAAGTCGGCAACGCCCGAGGAAGATATGGCACGATCAAGTGAATCAGATACTTGAGTCGGGCCATGTCAAAAGTCAGTATGTATGAGACGATGTATAGTGAGGCAAGGAGTGTGTGCCAAGACCGAGTTGTTTGGCGGTCCATCCTCTCTGCCTACCTCTGCGGGGAAACGGCGTGATGATTAGTTAGTTAGTTATGTATATTTACATCAGAGTGTGTTAATCTCAGTTTTTTTTTTTCAGTACAGACTTTATAATTTATTGCTTAGGTTTTAATTATTATTTTTTTAAACTTAATGAGTAAAACCACAAATTGTAACATTTACTCACTGAAGACAATATTAGCGATTATTATCAATCGAAAATTTTAGACAGAAAAAGATACGGTCACATATAGGAAGTAAACCCAGGACCTTGCATTGCCGGGGCGATGCTCTACCCTGAGCTAATGGGAACCTGTCCCATTCGGTCTTATTTAACTGTATCATACTTCGACTAAGAACTACTAACATTATCTTCATTTTCTTGACGCATATTTCATTGATGTGACCGTGTCTTTTTCTGATTTTTCAATTTCAAATTTTCGGTTGAGGGTCGCTAATATCCTCTTCAGTAATTAAATGTGTTTGTTATGTCTGAAAGAGTTTCAGGGTTGCGGCATTATCTTCACAGATATATTTTATTTTTTCCTGAATAGTTATTTTATTGTTAGTTTTTGTTTATCTAAACAACAACTAATATTTTTTTATAAAGCCTGTAGTTGAGGAACTTGTTTAGCAACAGAAGGAGGATGGGTATTTATCGTGAAGTTTGTTTTAACAAGTTTGTAGTTAGGTTACAAAACGTGTTAATTATTTTGCTTGAAATTAACACACTCTAATAATAATATAATTAGTTAACATGAGATGAATAGTATTCAAGATTATTTACAGAGAATGCTTTTACGATAAAAACTTGTATATCAGAATTATCGTGCAGTAATTTTAGTAACAAATATTCAAAATGATTTCGATGTGTGTGCGAATGGGGAATAAAACACATAACCTCTTACTTACACCTTAATGTATGGTAAATGGTTGTTTATCAGATGTCAAATATTTTAAAACACGTTTATTAGTAAGGTCTATAATATGTATAACCTTTTAACCTTTTAATTTTTTCCAAGACAACAAGCGCCCGCCTCCATGCCTTTGGTCTTACCTCGAGGTGTAATTTCCCCATTCAAACCGAAGGCGCCCTGCTGCTAGGCAAATTGCTTAGTTAAAGATTGACAGGCGCAGATGTGCAATGTTAATCAGGTGAATTAGCAGCGACAGGAGCGATTAGTTCGGTACGGTTCGTCCGTTTGAAGTATTGGTTCCAAAAGTGCATTAGTCACTGAGTTATTATTATACTCATTTCGGATGAATTCACTTGATGAATAAAAGTTATAACATTGTGCGCTTTTATAATTACTGTGACATTTCACGGTTAAGTATCATGACGGCAAAAAAGAGACACACAAAATACTTGTGACTGTTTCCTCCAAAGTACTACTTAAGGAGGTCATTAATTGAGTATTTTAATATTTATTGCGGTTACAATTTACAATAACAAAATTATTTTCATACTTGTTAAGTGAAATAAAAAACCATAATTGAAGTATGTAAAAAAATTTTTTTTTGATATTAATGCTATAAAACAAATCCAAATTAACAAACATGTTAACTACTTCTTGGAACAAAAATTTGTCAATAATCAATACTTAAAGGAAGGAACTCATTAATTGATTATTTTGCTGATGATGGCGGGTGACAGCGCCCTTGAGGTGATTTTTCACAAAAACGGCGCTCTATAAATTGTCCAATTATTATTATTATTATACGAGCCACGAACTCATGCCGAACGAGAAGTTCCAAGAAGTAGTTAAGATGTTTTGTTGTTTTTTATACATTTTGTTTGTTTTATAGAAGTATATAATAAAATTAAAATAAATGTTTTTTCACATACTTCAATAATTGTTTTATCTTATTTATTTAATTTAACACGTTTTAACTGTCTGAATAAGTGTAAAAAATAAGTCAAATAACGGTAAACAATCGATTTTTAACTTGTCTAACAAAGTTTCGGTTTTGGTTTCGGTTTCGGCAGAAAATCTGCTGAAAAAATTGAAAAACTGATGCCGAAACTTGCGTAACCGAAACCGAACCTTCGGTCGGTCACTACTACGTGCATTGTGTATCTCATCTTTTGAAAGAGCAGCAGTATTAAAGTGATATGGAAGATATGTTTATGCCTTTTTTGCCGTCACCGCACCGTAACCCTGAATCATCACGATAATTATAAAAGCGCACAATCACGGGTATTCTTCACTTTTGTCAAAAATTTGATTTATTTCTGTATTCATGCCTCTCTGCACTAGTTAATAATTTTCTTGAATAAGTGTTAAGAATTTTATGATTTCGTGTGTGTTACAAAATCCACATGTTTCGAAAATAGTGCAAAAAATTGAACAAAGATTAAAATGGGGAGGGGATTTAGAGGACGGGGGGAGGGCAAACTCAAATTGACAGAAGAATTGATAAAGAAGTGAAAGGGTTAGGAATAATAACAATAATAAATTATATTTGAATTAATTTTAAAAATTTTCCTAAACTCTAATACCTCTCAATTATTCATCTGTGAAACCTTAAAACCTAACAATGTAATCCCTAACTACCTCCCCCTACTACTATCCATTTAACTCCTGCGTCATTTTTTCTGCCGATTTAGGTTTCCCCTCCCCTTCACTCACTAACTCTTCTCCTAATACAGGGTTGTTCAAGAATTAAAGACCGATCTAATTTTAAAAATTGAGAAAAATTTATATTTACTGAAAAATCACATGACATTGACTACCTTATCGCAGAACTCAGCCGCCAAATGTGCTATCACCTCTTCCTCCGCGTCCTAGTCGATCTCCGAAGGTTTTCCGGTCAAATTTGACAAGGTGAAGAAAAAAGATGCAATTCATGTCATCGATTGCATTTTTTATGCTGGGGTTAGGTGCTGGACGGTTGTTTCAACCCAAAAAACTTCGCCTTGGTTTTAAAAACCGAGAAATCTGAGCGCTTTCCATAAGATTTTGCATTTCCTCATTTTGGGTACCCAATGGGCACGCAATTTGCATACGCCATTTTTCCCTCAAAATCATTTGTGTGGTAAACTTATCGACGTCTGACATCAAAATTGCGATTTTACGAACGTCAACAGGGCGGACTCCCTCTTTATTTAGAAAGCGAATAATTGAGTACACCTCGTAGTCGGCGAGATTCGACAGCGGAGAATCGATCGCAAACGGACGCAAATATCGCACTGAAGCAGCTACTGATTTGAATCGCCACTCGTTTTTAAGGGGAAAGTCCGAGCTATACGCTAGTGCCACCATATTTTGAGAAAGAGTGTCCACGTCGCCGAATATAAAGAACTGTCTTTAATTCTTGTACAACCCTTATTAACTCAATCTGATGAAGAGAACGTATTTCTCGAGGCATTTGGTTTTTGTATCTAACAAAGTGGTCTAAACTAAGTAATTTTGCTATAATTAATTAATCGTGCCTTCACAAAGTAAAAACTTACCTTACTAACCTAACCTACTTTTAATATATGATATGTATGCTTACCCGATACCTACCGAAAGATACATTATTACTTCTAACCGCGAATCTAGAGCGCGGTGACGTCACACCTGAGTAAGGTATTAGCAAGAGGGGGCGGGTGCAGGGGGGAGCACGAGGGTGAGCGGGAAGGGCGTATCGTGCCATAAAATTACCAAAATCTTAACCATTTCACTGCAATAATAATTTAATTATTACTTTAATGTTCTATTTAATTGACACCCAGATGGGGTTTTCTTCAAATTATTTCTTCATTACGAAAAAAATGTTAACTCTCCCTACATTCATTTATATGTAATCCCGGGCAAAATTTTGACCCATCCGCAAATACAGGTAGAATCGTACTATTTGCAAAGTCGTTTTTATAAAACTTGTTCTTGTAGTATGTTTATGAATTGTGTATGAATTTAAGAACCAGAACCCAATTACTTTCGCGAAAATTCCGTTTGATTTGTTAATGTTTCTTGCGAAACCGGTCACCGATAATAACCGCCATACTGATTATTATTCCGCCATTAGCAAAACATATATCTATTTGATTAGCATTTAGTTATCTAACACGTCAAGATTTTAAAATTCTCAATTTATAATTTCAAAAGGGTTTCATGTTTTACGGACGTTACTGTGAAAATCATGCCCCACCTATTTCGTTTTTCTATTTTAGAGAAAAATTCCTTAGAGCATTAAACCTTTTTCTCTGACTTGAATTAGTGCCTAACCTTCGTGTACATATATATATCCTCTTCTATAAAAACCGTCAGATTAAAAAAATATGTATACATGATTTTTTATTATTATTGTATCAGTATCTTTGCAACGAAGAATGTTTAGTATTTTTTTAGTCATTGTACTGCACTGAGGGTAGTTGGAGAGGGTTGCTCATTAGTTATTTAAAGGGGGTTTCAGAGAAAAGGTTCTTGCGGGGTGTAACACCACGGATTACATTCCACTAATGAGGTGGCCTTTGTTGTGTAATGAAAATATAAATAATGATTATTAAAGGTGAGATGGTATATGTCATAACAGGATGAAATTGTAAACATTTCCAGAGTAAATTTACAGTATTTTCATTATCAATTATGGTTTCATTGCCAAATTCAAAATATGAAAACGGGAAAACGTTAGTACTCCCTTCTGCTTAAGCCGACAATTCGGACAGATTTGCAGTGTCCATCATCAGGGCAGATGTTTTGCAGATATCTCGACTTAGTGTGTCAACTTTTATTTCAATAATCATCATACAGTATCAATAGGCTAGCATCTGTGTGGTTGAATTTCAGAACCCAGCCACGAGTTCATGTCGGACGACACGCTCAACGGCCGCGCCTCAAGTACAAGTGGAATTTCACACAAAGCTACTGTTATAATTCGGTTTCAAATTCAAGAATTCGACACAAGATGTTACTACTTCCGTCAGCAGCTCGCACGTGAATGTTTCCCCCCTAGGTATAACTGCTACGGATTTATATATTTTAAGTATCCTTCCGGATTTGGAAGATTGACGGCAATACTTGACGAAGTTGTTATAAATTACACATAACGTCATTGCGTGTCTCGGTTACTTTGACACGGTTACTTTGGCACTGTTACTTTGTCACCGTTACTTTGTCTCGGTGAGTCACCGACGGTGACTAGCTATCACTGGAACACAGTGGATCCGAGAAACTGGTTGTTTTAGGAACCAGTTCCTATCGGATTTATAAAATGGTCACAAATACTCAAACCTGGCGAAGCCCAACCAAAAGCCTCCCGCAGGGCCTAGCAGCAAAAACTGCTATTATTTCAAAAAACGGCGTCATGTTTTTTTGACAGATAACATTTTTTTCATAATCTCCATAATGGAAATTGGGGTAGGAAAAAAAATATACAAACTACTTTTAACAACATGTGCAATAGAGAAAACAGTACGATTTTCATGTTGCCAGAACTCTGTGTTCTTTGTTCTTGAAGAGATTTAATCCGTGAACATGAAAAACATCAGTGCCTCATCGTTTATTGTACAAATTACGACAATTTTGAAAGAAACGAGAAGTAAATACGTCTGCTCATTTATCAAATCCACGAAAATAAATATTGTTTTGCTAGTGCTAACGGGCGCGGGTGCTTTATACGAGATTTAAAAAAGCATTCAGAGCGGCCATTATAACTCCTTTCAGTTATTTATTTGAAAACACTCTTACAATATTTCAGGTAGAGGACCGTATATAAGTTTATAGTGCCTCCGAATAAATGTCAACCCTTTCAAGCTAAATCCTTCCTACCCTCCCGAATGGGCCCGATAAAGGGTAATTGTACTCACATGGTTCCGTCTTACCCCCCAATCTGTTCCGCGACCCTGACTAAAAATATCTAAAAAATAAATATTATTTATTTACGCAGCGTAAAAACGCCTCAAAGGATATACACTTAAAGTATATACCATGTAGGTATGTATTTAGGTATACGTTTCTAAAGGCGTACCTTTAACCTTCAATAATACAATTGTTTGCTCGTTTCCTCGGCAGAATTTCGTATGAAAAACAGTTTTTTGTACTTATAATTATTGTGTTGTATTGTTTTTCAGGCAATTTTCTGCGGGAATTGTTCATTTAGATCAGGATTCCGGAGATAAATTTCCATTTTACCATTTACTTGCGTGGGTTAAAACAGACAAGTCGTTATATAAAGCAGGTGGTAAAGGTTAGGTACTTACTTCTAGACGAATATTATATTATATTTATGGACACTGAGGTAAACCAACAGAAGTGTATTGTGGGCGTGTCCGTTTATATGAAACAAGCTCAATTGTTTTAATTATTATAAGTAATAATTATCAGCCTGAAACACTCATCTACATTGAAAAAATCTTCCGAGAAAAAATACATGCCGCCAACGGGACTTAAACCCGTGTCCTCCTATAGTCAATATTGTTTTCCCTGTTTTTTTAAAGCATCCCAACTACTCCCAATCGCCTGAAGTAAGTAGTGAAACTGTTGCACTCCCAAATGGGCTATGTTTTGATGCTAAAGGTAGTGGAGAGGGAAAGGAGACCGCACATTCCAGATTGGAAGATACTTTCAGTATCGCCCTGGTGTAAGACCACCATTCAGAATTGAAACGTTACTTGAAATGGCGTTAGTCGTGTTTGGTGACCAGATCTGATTAGCCAGGCACTTCTCCACCTTCCTCTTCCCCATCTTCTTCCCCTCCCCGCTACCTTCAACCTCACAACATACCCCAATTGGGGATGCCATAGTCTCACTGGCTCCAGACGGGAGCAGCTGAGACTCTTGTCAGGTATTACTACTAAAAAAAATTTAAAAAGACCTTCTTACATTTTTTTTAATAAATTATATGAATCCCCTCGGTTTCCGCCAAAATTCCATTTTCTGCTCTCCACTATCTTAGTGATCGGTTGCAAAAGTGTTTGAAATAAAAGATGAAAATATAATATATTAAAAGCACAAAAATACATTATAGAATATTTCGCTACAAGCATTTTTATTCAAATATATATTATTATGCATCAGAAAAAAGACTTGCAGTATGCAGCCCACACACTGCATCGGGTAGAAAAGATTATCTCATCATTTTTTTAATTAGTTCTACACAGGAGGTCCTGAGGAAAAAAATTTCCCTCAAGGCCTGTGTCATCTTTGAGGAAACTGTGGGGAAGATTTTTTAGAGAAAGGACAGAGGAAGTTCTGGGAAGGAAAAAGGTATGAGGGAGAATCTGGGGGCAGTGTATTCAGGCGTGACGGACGTAGGAATCCATGCCACCCACTGCGTTGCAAGGCGATGAATCGAGAGAGTTCTCCCTCAACCATCCGGATCCGGACCGCCACGCATGTATATATATTTATCGTTATATGTTGTGTTGTTAGCAGTAAAGAATAAAAATAAACAACAACCAATTTATTTTTCTAAGTCAGTGCATTACTCTGAAGTTAAGTGCGGAGACCTTCGTGGTTCAAGAAACTTCATCACAAGACATTATTTTATACTGGGAGTAGCTTTTCGTTTGCGGTAGTTACACATTATTAACGCTCGTGATAAGAGACGATTTAATCGTCAAATCAGAAACATGTCAGTACATGAGAGCCGGAAGTTTTTACGATCTCCCAACCAAGAGTAAGTCAAGAAGTAAGTGTCTCAGAGATTAAGCTTTCTGGACCCAGAATCCTGTTCGTGTCACTTAACTTTATAGAAATTCAAGAAAAGGAACAGTTCTAGAGATCGTTCCAACAGTTTAGACAGAGGAACAGATCATAAAATTCTTTAGCATGTACCAAAATAAACAAAAACATCTACATAAACTGGGAATAGCCTAGAATGACTGAGAAAAGCCTAGAACCACTCGCAATTTTGAAGAAATTAAATGGCGGCTGGCTGCATACAAAACTTGGAACACAAATATCAGGGAAAAGATATAAGAAACATATTATTGCCAATCTACTAAATGAATGATTAATTAACTACAGAGCGTTCGGCATTTAAAATTTTATTCAAAAATCTCACTGTCGAGCTCGTTTTCTGTTTTTTGGCGGACCTACTTTAGCCCGTCAGCGCGCCGGGGTTTGTGGTTAAGTACCCGAGTTGCTCCCCCGGCAGGCTACCGGTATTTGTGGCCAATGGGTTAAGCTATTTAAAAAAAAAGTTTAATGCTGATTAGATTGTACATGTGCACACGGTGAAACATTGTGTTCAAATTCATCAATATACAGAGATAAGTTGTTCGTTTGACTGGAATATGTAATCGTAAGTGAAAATGTCCTCTTTTATACATAATCATAACACCAGTTCCTGCGTCACATTCTGACAAAGAGTATATCATCACTCACATATTTAATTCAGAGCACAACTCTAAACCACTATTTATGTATATGTTTGATTAATACGTTTATTCAAAGCGAGTAACTATCAACCTCGTCCATCGAGGTGCTTACATCCACAAAATAAAACAATAATGTTTCGCTCTAAAAACCCAACGAGGAATCCATAACGCTAAACTAGCGGCCGTTGGTCGTTAGTAGTCCTCCATCTCGGCAAGTAACGGTGCGTCACCATCCCCTGGTACTTTAAAAAGCTTTTCTCCCCTGTAGCCTTCCACCCACCGTACTTTTTTCGTCCCCAAAACACTTGACTAGTGAAATGGGGGAAACATATAAGGACAATTTTGGTAGTAATTGTTACTACTTTGAATGTTCAGTTATTCTGTAAACTTTATGTAACGTTACAAATACATCAAAATGTTTAAATGCAGAGTGGTATTTTATTGCACAACAGGGACCACCGCTGGGAAGGGCAATTGGTATGAATTTATATTAATATCTAACCACTAAACGGGGTTCTTGATAATAAGCCTACAGGACTTAGGATTATTGGACACCTAACCCTAAGTGGTTGCACGGTATTAAAGATAACACCACATCCTTGGGAATGATGTGGAGGGTTGGGTACCCCAGAAAACTGACAGGAGTTTACGGGAGATGGACAGAATTCTCCAAGGATTATAGCGCCTGCAACAATTAATACGGAATGTACCAGAATTTGTACTGACAGCGTATTGATAGGCATAGAATATTGCATCCTCATGAAAGACGATAAACAGTGCTTACGGACTTTAGCTACCAAGTTGTGTAATTATTACACCTGCTCCCCAGGCTTCCACTAAGGCGAAAGCGATTAAGTGACATTATTGTTATTATTGTTCTAGCTTTTCCGTACAAAAAGCGAGAGGGGAAAAAACATGGTTTTATTTACAAAAATACCAACTAAAAACGGCTTATTCCGTAATTTGGAAAAATTGTCACTGCACTTAGTTATACAGTTAGTCAACCTGTAATGTTGGTGTAACTTTACGAAATGGTGTGAATTTGTAACACAAATGTATTCTATTCGGGAGGTAGCAGTTATCGTAGCAGCAAATCGATACGGATTTTTTCAACTATTTTGTTTACTGTGAAAACTTGCTGTTTTGGTATATTGACGGAACGTTGCTTCAATATACCTACTGTTTACTAGTTGAAATCTTTAAAAATAGCAGTTAGCATCATGAAAAAATCATCGAGCACTGGCGTCATGAGATTCGCATTTTTTTTTGTCTGGAATTTCTAGGTTATGCATACCACCATGAATCGCAAAATATCCATTTAACCCTTTAGGCTAATTTGTTCACTTTTGGAAACAGTTCACAGTATCTGCCTTACTGCCATGGTGAGAAATATGATCTAACAGGTGAAGAAAGAAAAACACAATGCTTTCTATTCGAATCTAGACGTTTACCATAGAAAAATTAAAATTACTACAAATTATCACGATTAAACCAAAGTTTACGCAATTTGCGAAAAAATTATGAAACATCGTGATTTTTTTATCAATTATTTTTAATGAAACGAAAAAATATTTTGAGATTACATTAACATTTTAAAGAATATGTGTTTGTTTTTTTTTGCAAGGTGAGTCATTTTTAAAACTTTTTATGTTTGCATTCAAAATTTTAATATTTTAAACACTATTATGAACAAATAATAAGGTTTATCACCTTTCAAAAACGACTTTTAGTTTTGGGGTACATTCAGAAGTATTCCATTTACTTGGATTTTATTGCAAAATCTAAAATAAGACAAGACGCCATATTATTTTTCCAATAAGAGAAATAAAGATTTCAGAGTGTTGAAACTTGGAAAAGCATGGCATCAGCGTTCAGCAAAATTATAAATATTATATTACATCTTGACAATGATAATAATCATTTTATTCTTTTGTCCTTTCTTTTGTGATTCTCCTTAGTCGACATCGTGATAACATCGCTCTTATAAAAATAATCTGCAATATCTGCAGTGCCATCTGTTCCCTCGTCCCAGGGGATATTCAATATGTTGTGAATGGGTATTTGCTATTGATTTTAAGTGACATGGATATTTTGCTGGCGGCTTTTGCAGTCTATTGAAGCACTGCTTTTTTAGGGTTGCAGTTTTCATAATTATCGAATTTTCGTCATAATTAAAATTGCTTTCAAAAACAAACATTGATCTATGGAAGAAACCTCCAAATTAACCTGGCCATTTTTGGCTAATTGAAATTTTTTTCTTCAAATGACCAAATGATGCAAAAATTTATTTCACATGGGGCGACAAGTAATATAAATTACTCAATTGATTGTCCAGGGGAAGATTCATATATTAATTGACTGTAATTGTGATAATATCTAACTTCCGCTAGGAACAGGCACCAAAAAAAGAAATTGATTTATCTACTTAAAGGTATGTGGCTCTCTGGTACTCTTATGCTGGTGCCCTCTTCTGTCAGAGAAATTCTATTATCAGGAGAATTTTCACAACCTGCCTAATTGAATTTTTATTTGTTATTGTGATAGTCAATGACGTTATGTATAACATGTAGACGTATGGTAGAATCTCAAAGTGGTAAGCCAAAGACAAAGCAATTGTATTTGTCTTAATTTTGTAGTTTAACAGCTCAATTGCCATGCGTTGTATAGGGTCGTGTCCTACTAGTAAGTAAATTGCATTAAAAAAGCACCAAAATGCTCTCGTGTGTAATGAAAATTTCGGTTTCACGGCAAACACTAGTAAAAGTCAAGGAATATCATTTAGTTCATGAATACCCGCAAATTATTTATTTTCCGAAGATTTTTAGTGCCGTTAGAGAAAGTGAGATTTCAAACCTAATAAGGACAACCTTTGACAGTAAGTCGTCTCATACAGCACTCCGATTCGTTTTAGTGTAAGAAGGTAAACGTATATTAAAATCTCAGTCACACGCGTGATGTAGAATGTAGTATTCGGCGCAATATTAAAATGCCGCCCGGTCCCATATCTGTATCGTTCATACACACATTCGTTGAATGTCTATCTTAATCATAGATGAATAAATTTTGAATAAAAAATTTACTAAAAACACAAGTGTTTGAGTGTTTATTACTTGCGACCTTCTATCTTGAGTTTGTGAGACGATGGCGAGCCTATATAATAATATATATGTACAACGTCATTGGTGATAGTTGTGGTGAATATATTAAAAAGTATAACCACGAACGTAAAAATCAAGGACACAACATTAAAAAATAAATGCATGGTATTTACTTTAACCACCGCCAATATTAAAGATATTCTATAATTTCCCAAAATGTATCAAAAGAAATAGTCAATTTTCGCTAGCAATAAAGATTATCACTTTTAAAATATCGATGTTTCAATGCCATCCCTATCTGCGAGCACCGGGAGAGCAGGAGAGCGGTGGAGTTAGGCGGCCAGGCGGCTAGGGTTGGGGCCCCCTATAGCGATGCCCCCTGGTAAACATAATAAAACGGGTCAACTCATTCGGAAACACGGCCCACTTTCGAAACGAGCCAAGCGTAGGGTTGGCGGTGGGTTCACACACCAATCGATACAACCACGGTATACTACTTATAAGAATATTTTTAGTTATTTGAATCTGGTCACTATTCGCCTATATCTATTCACTTTTGAGAACGATGCCTAAGAAGTTGATCAATATTTATCTTGGCTTAAATGATGGTTTGGAAATGAATTTTTACTTGAGTTATGATTTGAGATTTCCACGGCCAAAAGTATTATTGTGGTCTATTTTTGGGTTATTATGCTGCGTTACGCTACTTCCTTCTTTATCCATCGTTTCGGACTGTATTACGGTGTCTATCATCAGGTCAGGTGTGTAATCATAGAGAGCATTTCCAAACTTATCATTGTCCTTTCACCGACCGTCATTGCGATGGTGACGTAACAATGTTAGACAACGTAGATAGTGAGAATAAACTGTACATCGATCGTATTCAAAATAAATATTATTGAATGTTTACTTTCATAGAACGTATTCAAAACAACTTTATAAAATATCTTACCTTCGAATTCAGAATTTTAAGCAATCAAATCGACTTTATCGAACTTATATCCTCAATTGCATAAAACTGCATATCTCGATACAGGAATGCCCTAGTGAGATATGCAGCTTATGTTTCTCGTGTACTTCTTATTTTTTTCAATAAATAAATAAATAAATTAATTTTAACATACCTTTGTGACGAACACGCATACAACACTATTCCACGCGTTTAATTACAAAACAAACGCAGTTATTAATTTGGCAATTCACCGTGCTCTTCATTTTTTTTTTTTTTTTTTATTTCAATAATTGGCTTATCTCTAACATCGACATTTTTTTCGGATATTTTTTATTTTTTATTATTGCATAAAAAATGCGTATAATTGGAATTTATTAGGTACCCGCTAAGCTACTGCAACTGCAAGTAGCTTTTCAGCAGGAGATTAGTTCCACAGATTAGTTACAACCACAAATGAAATAATTATGAACGCATTAGCGTAGCAACAACATACACATATAACAATATATAACATATCTACCAATATTGTGATATGTGAAAGTTGAAAATAATTCAGAATCAAAATTTTTATTGTGAAAACCAGTGAAATAGGAAAATACATATTTTTTTAAATATCATGAAACAGTTGAGAATTCAACACTAGCAATATAATAACAGCAATACATCTTTACATCTCATACATATATATATATTTTTTTTAATAAGGTTCACATGGTATTTACATGATAATTTTACATCTCAGGTTTTTTTTTACTACCCTTCCATTAAAAGTACCTATCATATGTACTTGCAATTTAATGCATGGTAAGAATGAGCAAAATGTAATCTTAATACGTAATAAGTAAGGTTACTCCCTTATAGCCATGATTTTAACATCAGTGAATTTTTTAGAGAGCAATTTTCTTTAAATTCGTACTGCAATTTGTTAGATATTAATGGTACAATATATTGAAGGGTTCTTTGATCATCATTGTTTTGAATCACAGGTACTTCCTTTCATTCCCTTATTTTGTATAAGACGCTTATTGTACATATGATTCACCATTGTTTTATATGGACTGCCGTAAAAAATTCCACATATATAATATTCACATACCACATTTAAAAGGATCACCACGACAGTGATATATATACCGTTCAGTACGCATACATGTCCCTTCACATATCATTACACCCGGTAATTACTAAATACAAATACCACACATTTATAATGACAAAGAAACATAACAAAGGTACCCACTTTAAAATATTATTTAATATCTCGAAATTGTTTGATCATCGTAAGCAATGTACGGTTTGTTTCTATAATATAAAACAATTTAAAGATTTAATTTCGATAAGGGTAAAAGCAGTCATTAATTGAAATATTATTTTTTAACAAAGAAGATTCCGTGGATTAAAACGAGTGCTTACATTAAATATAAATGTTTTTTCATTTGAATAATAAATTGCAGCATATTGTAAATACCCATTCAAAAAAATATGTAAGTTTGTCAGAAAAGATTATTTACCATATTTTATGAAAGAACGTAGTTTTTGAAGTATTCTAAAATAATGTCTTTAGTTGAAATAGAATAATTGCATCCCTGTTTCGTGGTAACCCCCTTAATTCAGTGGAAGAGATGGTCCGGCCGCACGGCCACTATAACCAAGAGGCCGGCAGTACCATGCCGCCAGCCGTCAGATTTATTATTACTATTATTATGCCATTATTGCCTGCCTACATCATCCCTCCCGCCGCATTCTTATCCCAGATACTATCAGCCGTAATAGTACTTGTCGTTTGGCCAGACGCCATTTTATGTATTTACGCTGTTATTTATCTAAGACACATTTGACTGAATGCCGGGGATGGTAATAATAGAGAATTGATAATAAAACTGGTGAATTGAATCAGACGAGCGTGAAGTTGGTATTTACGATTAGAGACGCGAGGAAAGTACATTAAAAATATACAAAGATTTAAGCACCTACTTACGTCTTCTTAATGTAGATATCAAGAAGAATTATGTTATTTTCGTTAGCCATCGCTTTCAGAGACACTTTAATATTTTAGTAATAATATATCCATAGCACTCAGAGGATATTATTACAAAATGGTTGTTTCGTATTCCGCGTATATACAATATAAATTGTTAGAACTTAATGTTTCGAATTCTATTATTTGTCGTTTATTTCGCGTGACAGACGTTTTCCCGTTATCATTGTAGCTCAACCACTCTTTGCCGAATTAAATATTCATAAGAATTTTATTAAAATTTTACTTCTTTTTTCTGCATAGTCTGTAGTACAGTGTACAAAATAATAGGGAATTTTTTTAAAGAAAGACAAACATTCCCGAGTTACGAATAACCCAACAATGTTTGAAAATCTCCTACTACCACCACAGAAAGCCGAATATGTTGCTTGTGTTGTGATGGAGGACTTAGCCAGCCGAGGAATCGAACATGCGACGCCCGGGTGGGATCCAAGCGCTATGCCCACTCAACCACTGACCGGTCATTCATTTTCAATCGATATACACGAAAATCATATTCGCAACTTCATCATTCATTATTTTCAATCGATACACACGAAAATCATATTCACAACTTAAACTTCGGATTTTTTCCGGATTCCTATCGATATTTTATGCAATAAGGAACTCCAGTGAAAAAAAAATGGCTTAAAAAAAGTATGTTCATATAGACCATAGGTTCCCAACGTGGGCGATAACGCCCCCTTGGGGGGCGTTTCAGACCCTCAGGGGGCGGTAGAAGGCAAAGTGAAAATTGGGGGGCGTTTCAGACTTTCAGGGGGGCGGTAGGAGACCCAGAGAAACCCATAGCTAGTTTACTAGCACATATCGAAGAAGTCGAAGACAAGACAAGGACAAGACTAAAATATTACATACCGCACATGGTGATGATGAGCGAAACCTATATTATCGAAGAAATTAACCAAAATAACATTTCAAGGCTATTCGACAATTAGATATTAGCAGGCGTACTGGTAGATTTATCATATTAATTGATTAATTCAAAACAATATCTCTTACAAAGTCACAATAAATGCGGTACCAGATAAAAAATAATACCTGGATACTGGCTATTGAAATTCAAAATGATTTTAAGCGGGGAGCCTATGCAGCTATTCATCATTTCCCAAACCAAAATGATACAAAATTCTTAGATTTTTTTGAAGAATGGTGCCGTAAGCAAATAAAAAATAGAAGAGACATGATAAAATCATTTGTGTAGATTTTAATATTGACATGATGAAAACGAATACAAAAAGCACAACATTACAAAGCATCATAAATTGCCTAGGTTGGAAGCAACTTGTCAAAAAATATACAAGAATGTGAAAAAACTCTAAAACCATGATTTATTTGGTAATTTCAAATGTCTTTTACGCCGAAGTTAATGCTGCATAAGAACTCAAAATATCTGATCACTATAATAGTCCAAAGCCTCAGGGAACACGAAGTATAACGTACAGGAATAAAAAGAACTATAATAAGGATAAATTATGTAATTATGCATTACAAAACAAAAAGCGGATCTGCGATAAACAAGGAAATTTAGACGGAAAAGCCGATGAACTAGTAGGACATCTGATAACAGTAGTAAATGAACTAATGCCTATAACTAATCTATATATATATATACGAGTATATAAATGAATCCCTGTTTCCCTTGGTAACGCCATAACACAACGACTTTACCTATTTCATTCATCTTTTTTTTTAAAGATTTCTTATACTTTGTAGAAGGTTCTCACGGAAAGAAAGATTAAAAAAATTGAATAATTTAAGAAAACTTAACGACTATCTTAACTTTGCACGTTTGACAGTTCGCGCGTTTGACAGTTCGCATGTTTGATGAAATTGAATTTAGCAGGCAGCTTTTTTTTGTAACAAAAGAATTGTTTATGGATTTTTAAATTTCAGATATTTTAAATAGGTACCTATGTTAGGTACCAGTTTTGATTAATTGTTCTTATTAAAATGAATATTTGTAATTTATGAAAAATTAAAATTTGAATAAAAACATTGTAACAGCTGGCACGCGAGTTGTTTGAAAACTGAGTGTACTGGGACTGAATATATGGTGAGCGGGAGGGGGGTTGGCGGGACTGGGGAGCGCGAGAAGGCAGAGGGAAGGCGGGGAAGGTGGAAGGGGAACGCGGGAGGGGAAGGGAAACGGAGACGCACGGGAAAGGACATGCAGGGAGAAACACAAACGGGAACACAAAACAACATTTATCATAAATGTTTTAAAATGTTCAATGAACTCCCGGTAAATGTTAAGGAAACTAAAAGTCTTACAGTTTTTCGTGGATTATGTCATGTTGTAAAGTCCAAATTTTAGTAAGTAGGTAGGAAATAATATAATAGTAAGTATTTTTAGAAAATAATATATTAGAGACAGTGGTGTAGCGTGGGGGGCGGCCCGCCCCGGGTGGCACTTTTAAGGGGGGCGGCAAATTTTCACAATAAATAATATAATTATCTTGGAAAAATTTAAACCATTTCAAATCATTATTTGCAAATGTTCTATGATACTGATACTTTCGTTTACGAATCCAACTCTTTTTTTATTATTTATTAAAAATATTTATAATTATATATTTTTTAGCTGCAAATTTCGCAAATCGTAGGAAAACCGCACGCATATTATGAGAGTAATTCTAATTAAAGCTGATAACTCGCAAACAGATTCACTCTTAAAATTAAAACCAGTATCGTGTTCAGAATGTATTAACGAATGAATTTCAGTTGTGTATTCATCTGTTGATACATTTCGAAAGGGACAATTATTTTATTCGAAGTGCAGTTATAAAATTCTAGTTGCAGACTATTTATGTTCTGCCAGAATCAAAGAAAAAACCATTTTCATGTTCTGAGTGAATTTTTAATTCGCCGCATACAGACTTAATTTAAACCAATTTTGTGTTCAGAATGTAAATTTCCAGTTGTGGATGTATCAGTTGACACATTTCGAAGGAAAACATTGTCTGATTCGAAGTGAAGTTATAAAATTCTAGTGGCAGACTCTGTATGTACTGCCGCAATCAAAGAAAAACCATGTTCATGTTCTGAGTGTAGTTTTAATTCGCCAGGCACAGATTTAATATAAACCAGTTCAGAATGTAACATTCCAGTTGGTTTCATCTGCTGACACATTTTGAAGGAAAACGTTCTGTTATTCGCAGTTATATAATTCTAGTTGCAGACTGTTTAATCCCAGAATCAAAGAAAAACCATTTTTATGTTCTGAGTGTAGTTTTAATTCACCCCACACAAACTGGTTTTGTGTTCAGAATACAACGGTAAATTAAATAACGAGTTGCCGATTCATCGAGTAAAGCTTTAAGTTTGAGTTACATAATTCTGTAAAATTCTTAGAAAATGATTGTCGCCTGTATAACTATTATTTGGGGACTATAACGCAGAATAAATCAATCAAGAATTTATAAACATGATTTTCGTTGAAAGAATACTTGTCAAATGTGATTTAAATAAATTTCCGGCTCGTGAAAAAAAAGGTCGTAATAAAAAATAGGATTTCCATATACACCCTCCCCCCCCCCCGCCGCTAGAAGTACCCAAATAAGGGTGAGGCGAAATTTTCCTCCGCCCCGGTGTTCTGAGTGTAGTTATAATTCACCACATACAGATTTAATTAAAAACCAGTTTTGTGTTCAGAATGTAAGTGCCGGCAGAATCAACGAAACACCATTTTCATGTTCTGAGTGTAGTTTTAATTCATCGCATATGTATTTGTGATGACGATGAGAAATTTTAATTCTAGAATTTATAAGCATGATTTTATTGGAAGAGTACTCGGCATATGGGATTATAAAAATCGGCATAAAACAATAGGATATCTACCCCCTCCCACGCTACGCCGCTGATTAGACATAAGAGTAAATATTTTATAACTAAATAAAATGAATAACTATGTTATAACTAAATAAAATGTACAATAAAAAATCCCATATTGCTTCATCCCATCCCATTGCGCCCCCCCCCCCCCCCCCCGTTATGGTAAATATAATCGTGACAATTGCCGTTTCAGATTTATGAGTTTTTGGGGGGCGTTAGGAAAAAATAAATTCTCAAAGGGGGCGGTGGGCAAAAAAAGGTTGGGAATCTATGATATAGACCAATAAACGCTAATTCTGAATATATAAGTTTTATTTAATAATATGAAACGCAGAGTTTTTAATTATTAAAAAGTCCATTTTTAATCTATATTGTGGGGTTGTATATATTGGGGAGGGGAATGAGATGGGGAAGAGGGAGGTGGGGAAATACCTGGCTATTCAGATTTGGTCACTAAATACGGCTAAAGCCATTTCAAGCAATGTTTCAATAATGAATGGTGGTCTTACCAGGATGATACAAAATACACTTTCCACTCTGGAAAGCAGCGCAAATACACTATATATATATATACATATATTATTTAAGGGGGCAGCCCACTGTGAGTGGGCGGTAAAATGGTATAATTATTTTCAAACAAACGATGAATGGAACTATTTTTATTAAAACTCCGATGTACTCGCACATCCAAACCAACACATTGCTGGAAAAAAAAACTAATTCGGAATTTTCCAATACGACAGGATTTATAATAAATATACATCTTACAATGATTAATTGCATATATATGAATATCAGGGGAATGAGGACTAAAGTTGATGAGATACACGAAAACATCCTTATCAACGAATACGACTTAGTAAGCCTAACAGAGACATGGTTGAAGGAATCTATCTGCGACCAGGAATTAGTAGACAACCGGTATGAGGTATTTCGGAGAGATAGACTACACAAGACAAAAAAAGATGGAGGAGGAGTCGTGATTGCTGTATCAAGAAAACTGGAGGTGAAGAGAATGGCGCATTGGGAATGTCAAGCAGAAGACTTGTGGATCCAACTCAATATAAATATTAACAATAGGAGTGTCAAGCTAAATGTTTGCACAGTATATCTACCGCCAAATGAAGAAGAATCTGTTGTAAGCTCATTTTTAAGCAATCTTCGGAATGTGTACTTAGCAACACCAAACCAACACATTTTAATATTTGGAGATTTCAATAAGTCTAACATTCATTGGATTCCCGATGAAACACACAATTTATTACCTTTCACCACAAACACAAATACAATCACCTCTGACATCATCGATACCCTATCATTCTGCAATCTTAAACAATTTAACGGAATTGTTAACCAACAATCCAAAATCCTGGATCTCATTTTATCAGACAAAGAAGACATATCAGTAACTCGCTCTTTATTTCCACTAAGCAAAGAAGATCCATACCACCCTGCTCTAGAAATAAATTTTCTTTTTGATTTTCTACCTAATCTAGAAAACCGTAACGCCCCGAGACCAAACTTTTATAAAGCTGACTATGACTCAATTAACACAATTCTTCGTGAGACTGATTGGGAATTAATTAATCAGGGCAATATAGATCAATCTGTCGATCAGTTTTATAGTATACTCTACCAGATTATCTCTTCTCATGTTCCTATTAAAACAAACAATAAACACTTCCCTAAGTGGTACTCGCAAGATCTCATTCGTTTGATAAAGAAAAAAAACAAATTTCATAAAAAATATAAAAAATATGGTAATGAACTAGATCATTTATCTTTCAATCTGATTAGAACCAGAACGAAGAATCTTATAAGAATTTGTTATCATAAACATTTAGATTTAATTAAACAAAACTTAAAATCTAACCCGAAAGATTTCTGGAAATTTGCAAAAAGCAAATATAAAAACACAACCAACATACCAAAAGAAATGCACCTAAATGATATAAAAACTACACAAGATATCTGCCGACTTTTTTTCTAAGCACTTTCAATCTATTTATAAACCACAAAATGCAAACTTTTCACCACAAATATCTGATGATTTCTGCAACGAAAGCCTCGGTATGATCAATATTTCGCCCTCAACTATATTAATTAAATGTAAGAATTTAAGAACCAATAAGAGATCAGGTCCTGATGGTATTCCGCCTATTTTTTTCAAAACATGCAGAGATGTTCTTGCCAGACCACTTAGTGTACTTTTCAACAAATCACTACAAGAAGGTGTTTTTCCAGTCAAATGGAAAACGGCTTTTTTAACTCCCACCTTTAAGAAAGGTTGTAAGAGCGATATACAAAATTATAGACCCATTTCTAAACTTGACTGCATAGGAAAGTTGTTTGAATCAATAATGTATGACTGTCTATTAGCCCATGTAAGTAAATATATCATCATTGAGCAACACGGGTTTTTCCCTCGGCGTTCCACAACAACGAATCTTCTTGAATACTCCCAATTCATCCGCGTTCAACATCGAAAAGCATTTACAAGTGGATGCCATCTACACGGATTTTTGCAAAGCATTCGACCAGTTAAATCAATCATTACTCATCAAGAAACTGAAAAAGTTTGGCGTAAATGGAAATACTCTGAAATGGTTCGAAAGTTACATTACTAATAGAAAACTACAAGTAGTTGTAGGAGGGTACTCCGCGGATCTTTTTACGGCAACGTCGGGAATTCCGCAGGGCTCACATCTTGGACCGTTACTGTTTTTAATATTTATCAACGACATAGTTTTAGGAATAAAAAAATCAAAGTATCTCCTGTTTGCCGATGACCTTAAGTTGTACAAAAAAATAACATCATTAGAAGATTGCGCCGATTTGCAAAAAGACTTATCATCACTTCATGAATGGTGCACACTAAATGATTTATATTTTAACGAAAACAAATGTGCTGTAATTTCCTTCACAAAAAACATCAATAAATTTTCAAACACATATCACATTAACAATGTCGCATTACGTAACACAACTTCAATTAAAGACTTGGGCGTGACATTTGACTCTTCACTTAGCTTCAATAAACATGTAGATGCAATTTCAAAATGTGCATCACAAGTATTAGGATTAACGCTAAGAATCACAAACTGTTTTAAAAGTGCAGAATTAACATTAACATTATATAAATCAATTGTGCGAAGTATCCTCGAATATGCATCCACAATTTGGTCTCCCAATTATGAAATTCATAATTATAGGATCGAATCCACAGAAATAAAATTAACCCGTGTAATTGCTGATCGTGAAGGTATATCTGATGAATTTGGAACGTACAAAGACCGAAATTCACACTATAAACTACACTCTCTAACAGCCAGACGTAAACTTTCTGATTTATTACTTTTACACAAAATTATACACTCATCAGTTGATACACCAAACATTTTGTCCCAAATTAACATTAACACATCATCAAGAAAGTCAACAAGGAGGATGAAAGACATTTTCTATATTAAAGCCTACCTCACAAATACAGGGTATTTCTCCCCTTTACCACGAACACTGAGAAGTTATAACGCTATACATTGCTCTAATAAAGAAATAGACATTTTTAATGACCAATTTAAACATTTCAAAAAAAAAGTTTTACCTTTTATCATATCAAGCTGATACTGTGATGAAGCCCTTTATTTATAGAGAGGCAATATTGTACCTACCAAATCAGCGTCTCACCAGTACAGGTAACAATCATAAATTGTTTATGAACATTTACCTACCATGTACTTACCTTTTACCCATTCCTACTTGTCATTCACCTCAGCTTAATTACTTTTGTTACTATCTTTTGTTATTATTATCATTTCATTTATTTGTTATTATACAATCACTATGTTAATATTATCATTTTCGATACTATGTATTTTCGTTATCACTATGTTTAAACATACATGTATATAATTTTTTGGGCACCATGCCTGTTTTATGTACTTAAATAAAATAAAATAAATAAGTAAAACTCATGGTCAATATATACACAGAACACAACATACAATCTAAACTATTGTTTGCGGTGAACGCCGCGCCGCTTTCAACAGGACACTCCGGCAAAATTGCTGCTAGGTGGGTTGACAGCGATTAAGTCATACGGTTCACCAAACAAATAAAATAAAAATTTATTTATAAACTAAACATATTATAGATTTATGACACCACGTAGGGGAACTTCGATATCTAAAAAAAAATGGCAGACCAGCGAATTTTATTTCCCGTTTTAATGAAAAATTTTCATCGTTCATAAAAAAAATAAATGGAAGGGGGACCTTTATAAAAAAATCCCTACTTGGTGCCATAGTAACTGGATTTTCGAACAGTTTAAGACTTGGTGCATGCAAATCGGATGAATAGTTTTTTTAATACGTTGACAACCAGGTTGAAAAAAGCAGTTTCGATAAAAACGCGTTCCGAGTTTTGATGAAGGATAATTCAAAATACAAACTGAATGCTGTATCTCCGTCAATTTTACGGATTTCTTAGTGAGAGCATTCTTAACAAATGCATCTTTCAAGAAGTGAAAAATAAAAATGACAATCTTAATGAATTTATTGTGAAATAACACAAATTAATCAACTAAATTTTAATTGCGCATGCTGGGAATCGATCCCGCAACCTTCGGATTGCGAGTCAAGAGCCTTACCCCTAGACCACGGGAGATGTCGATATTAGTACGTTTTAATACACTCCCCTGTCTTAATAAATGGATTTCAATCTGTAGAGTACTTGCGTCAAGTGAAAATGGTGTCCTTGTTCTACTGGTATTTCAATGGAAGATGCTCCGAGGAACTAGTTTCATTCAGTCAACGGGGCCTGTGCATAGTTCACAAACACGCCAAACTCGCGCATGACTTTGTACACGGTTGACATTATGTTGGTATAAGTAGGTACACGGCAGTGGTGGTCCGTGAGTTTTTTTAGTGAGCTAGAGCGCTAAGATTGAAAAATATGACGTTATTGACGTTGTTGTGGCTGAAAAGTTTTTCTTTTCAAAATTTCAACTTTTTGTATGAAGATCTTCAGAATTCTTTCAGTCAAGGGATGCGCCGCATCCACATACTGAAAGATCTTCATACAAAAGGTTTAAATTTAAAAAAAAAAAATCATTTTCAGCTACAACAACATCAGTAATGTCGTATTATTCACTCTATCTCACTGAAAACTCACGGACCGCTACTGGCTGTACGGTTGGCATATGAGAACGGATCATTTCTACTAAACGTTCTCAAGTTCAATAGCTCGGCTATGGAATGATTTTCCGGCCACTGTATTTTTGCCCTCTTACTTCTTCCTCTCCTCAAAAATACCCTCTACACAGATTTTCCAAAGATGACACAGGCCTTGAAGTAAATTATTTTCTTAAGGGCCTCCTTTGCGGAGTTAATGTTAAAAAAGGTATTTTGAAAAAACAAAAAAATCATAATCATTATGATTATAATATATGTTCAACGCTTGGAACTACAGTAACAACTTTAACCAGTAAATAATAAATATTTTGGGGACTTTCCGCAATAATTTTTTACATCTCTCAATGTTGTAAAATATGGTGCGGTTGTCAAAAAACGTGAAAAAGTTTTAAAAAAGTAGAAATACTTTAGAAATTCACCTCTCAATAGGCTTATTAGATCATTCAAGGTGTGAAACATAATTATTTGAAAGCGTTTCTAATACATGTTATCAATTTAGATACGTGCACAATACGTGTTACAAATAATATATCAACATGCTTGGAATGTTATAGAGTTCCAATATTTTCTCCCCCAAAATTTACAGCTTCTAACCAGATCAATTATAACGGCTTTATCTTATCTGATCCATTACCCTTTTAAGACTGAACATAACCCATGCATAAATGATTAGATCCAATGAGTCCTGTCCGATCACTGGGACACAGAGCGGGTCCGAGATACAGTGAGTGCCCTAAGGGTTGTGCACTATTTAATTACATTTCCATTTACTGCTTACTGCTGCTAGATTCCGTAGAGTAGCACTTGGCTCTATATAATACTGACGGCACTCAGATTTACACCCTCAGACTGAGATCTCCCTTAAGCAATGTCCATTGCTCACATAACATTAAAGTTAAGAGCTTAATATACTCTATGTGCTTTTTACGGATCCTAGCTTGTATTTTATTATTGTTATTATTGTATTTTAAGCAGTGTATTTTCTTTTCAAAAACAATGTATTTGTAACTATCATTTTTCCACATTCGGGAGATATAATAAATGCTTCTAAAACATTTTTGTACTTCAACGGTTAATAACTAAGAATGTTCGCACAAGAAATGGTCGTTTTAATGATTCGTTATTTTGTGCTCAATAGCTTGCCTGCGTAAATATTAATTTACTGGCGGTTTTGTTTCTTTCTTTCTACAACGTATATGTCTTATCAAGACGCTGTTTCATTTCTACAATATTTTTGTTTTCTCTGTTGTTCTATAAATAATGATAAAAAAATATATACGTTGGTACGTAGTCATATTTTTTAAGTGCATATTGACACTATTATACAAGATAGAGTTAGCAATAAGAACCATAAGAGGTTAGTTAATATGTGCCTAAGAAAAAAGATTTATCTTTTGGTATAATAAATATTGTATAAAAAATAAACCTGTTGAGGCATTTCGCACAAACAATTCATAGAAACTTTAAAATACACTCCCCTCAGCATCCTTAAATGTAATGGGCCTAATATGTGTAGTTTTGTATTTTTTTTAAACTTTCATGGACACGATAAAGTTTTTTTTGCAAAAAATATATCGACGAATTAAAATTGGAAATCATTTTCATTTTCAATGCTACCAATGCGTCTTGACATTACATCAAAGTAAAAAATTGTAATAAAATTAAATTTTTAATAATTTCGTTTTCGGTGCTACCAATATTTCTGGTGGCTAGCGAATTTCAGAATGTTTAATTACCCCAATTCCCCAGCAACTACGAAATTTCAACATTTTGTTTGGTAGATTTTAGCATATTTCGCTAGATTTTCAAAAACTTCAGTGGAAGTTTTCACAAATTTTGTTAGATTTTTGCTGGAATCGGTAGATCTACCAAAATTTCGGAAGGATTTGCGTCGTTGGCCGCGCGAAGTACACAAAGACAACTGTCATTTTGTCGGCTTACACTGCCGGATGCCATTGACAACCGATATAAAAACGGACATATTAGCATGTACGCGGCTTTGTTAAAAAAACGTATTTTTTCCGTTTGTACGTTAGTTTGTTTGCTACAAGTGAAAGAAACATATTTTTTTTACATTTTGTCTTACGCGGAAGAGTATGTCAAATATATTGGTAGAAATATTTCAAAAATGAATTGTGGTAAATGTCTGAGTCTACGCAGGGACCATCGATATCAATTTTATCATTTTATAAAATACGAAAAGCTAATAATGGTCAATAAAATATTTGTTGTTTACTGTATGGTGTATGTACGTTTGTTCCGAGAATTGCGTTACAATACTCTTACCTTTAGACTAATATTTTTTCAACCATTTTCATTAAATTTCAAGAACGTGTTTTTTTACAACTGAAAGAGAAATGTTAAGTTTGCGGAAAATTTGTGCGTACAAGAGCGATGCAGATTTGAAACTGGTCGATTGCTTTGCTCAATAACAAACTGCAGTCCATTGGAAATCTATTGGCAAACTGAAAATTACATTTTTCCCGGATGAAATTTCCCCACACTCCAATTACGTAAAACCTGTCGATTGCGCTAAGGCAATTTGCATCGAACCAGTTTTCCCACGCGCCCTTTGTGAAGGTTTTTGAATGCTTTCCGGTTCCTCCCCAGTATATATTTTTAAATTTCGAATGACACAAAGAAGACCACCGCGGCAGTGTTCGATGGGGGAATTTACATATTCGACTTTATCAGTTGTGTATCGGGTAGAATGGACAAATTTACGCTTTTCGAATTAAATCTAACTTTCGACGCGCCGAATCGAAATTTTATTCTTCGGACTGCGAATTCGTTTCAATCATTTGAAATTGTTTTATTTCAACTTGCATCATTTATACAAAAAAGAATAAAAACGCGTTATTGTTTACGCTTTTGTTAAATTATTATTTTATGTACCTAACCGCAATTGGAAAATGTAGATGTTGGTAAAACTGTAATTTTTGTTGCGTAGGTACTTGTGTTCACTTTAAAATAAAATTTCAGATTTGCCTACCAACACCGCTACACCCAAATTTGTTAGCCACCAACAAATGGAAAGCTGCCCAAATAATAGAACGGAATGGTCGAATATTTACTATTTGTATAGTTATGTTGTTAATGGTTTTCCTTTATAAATATATTTTTATTACTATATTATTGTTATTTATATAATTTTATCACCATAATATCTAAGTCAAAAACACATCCAATGAGCAACTACAAATATGTTCAAAATTTGGATACAAGTTTATCGAACAATTAATTAAGTAATTAAATAATTACAATAAACGAGGTATTAAACCATTCAACAAAATCCCGCTCTCATTTAAAAATCACAACACCATAACAACATTAAAACTTAAATCAAAAGCTGGATACGAAACACAGCATTGTGATATAGTAAATAATACATTATCACCAAATACGCGATGAAACAAAATCCAAACAAATAAAAATATATATTTGTAAAAAGCACTAACTTTGTGGCTCGCCATAATTTACAATAAAAAACAAATAAATTTGTTTAAGACCACTTTTATTTTAAAACACTCTACCGGTTTCAGAAGCACCCTTCCTTCGTCAGGAGAATATTATAACTAAACTATGATACAGAATGTTAGGTGTTTTAGTGGGAGGTGAGCAAAGGGGTGGGGGTAATTGCGGGATTTCCGGAAAGAACAGGGCGGTTAATTGGAAAAATATTTAGAATGGGACTGAAAGATAAATTAATTTGGTTATTCAAAATACTAGCATTATTATTTAGGGATTTTCTGATTTCTAGTGCTTCTAAATTATCTAATTTTTTGCTTTTATTATTACGCTGAAGAATTTTAACCCCTGTGTCCTTATTAAAAGTGTGATCTGTGGAAATTAGGTGATTAGCAAACTCTGAAAAATTATTAATATTTAAGCATCTTAAATGTTCTGTGATTCTAATGTTTACATTTCTAGTTGTTTTACCTATGTAGAACGAAGGACAATCATTGCAACGTAGTTGGTAAATGCCTGAGTGGCTTAATTTATGATCTCTATCCTTAGTGTTTTTTAGTACTTTACCTAAATTGTTATCAGTATAGAACGCGGGTTTAATGTGGGCAGGCAAGTTTTTTGTACTAAGTGAGGAAAAATTGGATATATATAAAATTCTGCGCCATTGAACGGGATTTATTATTTTATTATTATTTTCAGGTGTACCAAGTAAAAATGTATTAGTTGAAATGAGTTTAAGTTTCTTATTTAGGATTTTATCAATTAAATTTGTGGAATAACCATTATTTCGAGCAATTTGTTTAATTTTTGAAAGTTCAATCGCGAAATTAACAAATGATAGAGGGATTTTTGCTTCTCAACAAAATAGAAAAGGGGAAATTTGTCGCATTAAAAAACTGTTCGAAAAAAAATCTTCTTATCTTGACCACAGTTTCTTAATAAAATTATGTAGGTTAGGTTTTTTGTAATAGGTTAACTGCAAGATATAGGATGTTCTTATAAGTTATACCCTTTGAATTTTATATTTTATTCACGCAATAAAGATTTTCTTAATTTGTATTTCAATTTGCATCCGAACGCCAATCGATAAGTACGCAAATGATAATTTTTATAATCCACCCAGTACAACGCTACAAAAATTCATAAGTAAGCTTTAAAATGATTTACCTATTATATATATGTGGATTTATGGATTTGAAGTTTTATCAATAGAGGTGGCTTAATTTAGTAACAAGTTCGGAATAATAGGTTCTTCCGATCCAATGTACTTTGTAGACATTTTTTTGCCGTTCCTCTTTATCATATATAAAATATATTAACAACAAAGAAGCGTTACCATTTATATTAACATTTCTTTACAATCGTCAATGAAGATATTGCATTAAGTCGGTTAAAATATTTGAAACTCAAATCATTCTTCAATATTAACTCTAATGAAATCTCAATTTGTATACAAATGCTTAATTTATCAACGAATAAATGTTAAGCTTTCTAGAAGTTAATTAGTCGAAATAAGTATACCGGGAAATAAGTACGCCTTGGAAATAAGCATGCCATGGAAAAAGGATGCCATGGAAAAAAGAATGGAATTAAGTAAGCCATGAAAAAAGTGTGCAATGGAAATAAGTAAGCCATGGAAATAAGTAAGCCATGAAATAAGTATGCTGTGGAAATAAGTAAGTCATTGAAATAAGCAGGATATGAAAAAAGTGTACCATAGAAATAAGTAAGCCACGAAATAAGTTTGCCTTGGAAAAAAATGCACATGGAAATAAGTGTGCCATGGAAATAAGTATTCAATGGAAATAAGTATGCCATTAAAATATTAGGTCAAACTACGAAATAGTAAGTAGTTTACAGAAATTTAACAATTTTCTGATATAACTTTATCTGTAAGTAATTTTCCCCAACAGACTAACGAAACTTAACATCATGTTGAGTAAAAACTCAGAATCTAAGATGAACACTTCACCCGTTAATAATAGAAGAATTTGAAAATTTATTTTCTCTTGGGCCCAATTGCCCAAAATACCGCGAAAACCTGTATTACTGAACCGTAAAGGGTTCTCATTGTGTAAAAGATGCCTCTGAGAATGTTGTACAGTTTTTTACTAACGCAATAACGAAGGATTCCTTATGCCTCTTGACTCTCTATGTGGAGCCAAAAAAATAACTCTCCTAAAAATAACTGGGAAGAATGATTTTATTAATCCTAAAAGCACGGGTTCACCTTTTATTGGTTGAAACTTTAAGATACTTTCTCCATTACGGTCAATACCAAGTAGCTTTTAAAAACAGACTTCTGAATATGAATATGTTTATTACGCTACAGATTTAACGAGTCTGAACTTCTTCCTAGAGCTCATTGGCTTAAAAACAAAGTTTACCTAAGATCAGCAAGTCTTTCTTGTATTAAGAAGAAGAAACTTAAATAACATCAGGATCTGATGTAATTATATATTAAAAGCACATTCTTGAAAATCTCGTTGTATCGTACATTGAAGTATTATAAGATCATTAAGATGAGACACCGTCCGGGCGTTAATTTTCCCCATATTTATTACATCCGTTTCCATCTTCATACCTCGTGGAAAAGCGTTTCAACCCAGTTGCCAATCTCTTTACAAAACAAAACAAACAGATTAGAAATCACTCTCCGGGGAAATTTAACGTTTTTAACTGACTAAATGTAACCTGACTAAATTGAAGCCGAACATTGAAATGTTATTATCAAAGAATCAGGCTCATCCATCTCATTAAATAATTTTTTTTTAAATTATTTATTAATATAATGTCACAAGATCTAAGTTGTGTTTTACTTAATAAATGATTAACTATAAAACTAGGTACGAGTATATTTTATTTTTATTATTAATGTTCCACTCTAAAGTAAACCATATCAAAATGTCAGCTTCAAAGACAGATTTAAGTTGATGAATTTGTAAGAAATCACTATTAAGAATGCAGTGGGTCTACCCAAATAGAAAACGTTGACTTGTGGTCGAGTTGAGCGACCTCTGGTTTCGATGATTAGAAAAGATTTTAATGATTTTCGGAGGGCAATTTCGATCTTTTAATTTAGTAGTGTCATCGGCCACTACGATGATCAAAGGCACTGGATATAATCTATGGATTTTCCCATGACTTACTTTTTTCTACAAATCGTCACCCATTCAAGTGCATACTTAATTGCGTGCTTTTTTCGGCACAAAGCTGAATTGACGGTCGCAGGGTGAAATTAATTATTATTCTCCAAAATTTTACCAAATTTAGGCACCAATGTCGATCCCCGGCTTATCAATCCCTTCTGGTATAATCCTGAGCATGCCTTTCGTCCATAACAGAGAAGGTTCCTCTTCTTAAACACCTTTCGACTTAGAATAGTTCTTCCTTGGCATGGATATGTCCATTCTTTACTGTCATTTCATTCAACAGATCAAATTCCGGTGCCTTTTTTTGGACCCAAACACTTTATTATTACTTCTTACTCTGCTCTTAGTAGTGGCATGCTGTCCTCCTGGGTGAGATCACTAGGTGAAAATATTAACAGGTTTCTGGCATGTTTATGGTAGTCACTTTCTCCATTTATTGAATCTAATAGAACTAACATAACTATCCCCAGAAGTATTTCGAAAATACAGGCTACGTCTACATTCTCTGCATTTCCTTCGTTATTGTTGTTACCAAATGTAACACTTGATATGTAATGCTCAGATCATTTTCTCAATGGTGCTGTGGATTTCCCGTGAGTTGGTGTTACCCACCTCTTGAACCCAATTGCGCCACGCAGATAGTTTTGCTGAGCAGACAGTAAACCGTAGGCATTACGGGATAATCTAAAATAATCATAAAAATTATAATAAGCTAATATAATAAAAAAAGAAAAAAATATTAACTAAAATATCGCTGTTTATATAAAAAAAGAAAAAAATAATGTTCTAAAATAGCAGTGTTTATAAAAACTCTCCAAATGATTTATCTGAAAACCTTATTTTTCATAGTACTTAAATTCTTGGTAAACGATTACAGCTGATGGGTATTTTAGCAAATGGCTTTTTGGAAATAGTATTTATTTCAACAGGAATTTCATCAATGGGAACATTAATGTTGCGTGGGTTAATTTATTCCGGGGATAAAGTTTCAAAGGGAACTCATGTTTTATTGATGATCCCTACTCCATATAATACCAAAAATTAATTCCGCATTCAATTTCGTATTTATCCATTTATATCGGTAAAAAGTATTTGAATTTTATCGGGAGAAGTAAAAGCTGTAGGCTATATTGAGTCGGAGGGATTTATTGCCCGGTTTTTATTCGCTGACTTAATGTTACTGGTGGGATTTTGTATATTTAATGGCAACACCGCACACATCCGAGCTTCCCATTTTTCCCCTTCAGCCAACCAGTAACCAGCAACCAGCAACCAGCAACCAGCCTCTCAGAAACAGAGCTTAATGGATAATGGAACTTTTACGTCGCTTGTATTATCGAAAGTAACCGCTACTTTACGTTTATGATAAATAATGACGACGAAATCTTAGGCTCAGTTATTTCGCTGAAATTTAAACGTAACATTGTCATCAAACGGCCATTCAGTGCCATTCTGTTTTTCTCACATATTAAAGATCCCTGTTAAATCAAAACCTCCTATATCACAAGGCCGGGACACTCCTTCAAATCAGTTTCCTAACTTGTATGGCATCCCACAAAAAAATTTGGTTTTACATTATTTTACTTAATTTAACATTCAGCCCTATTATAAGTATGTTTCCCGTTATCTCACTCGCTCCTCCCCCACTTCTCTCCCACAACTGACGCACTGTCCCGCTCTAATTTACTGTCTCTTTCTTTTACAATTTGTATATATTTCCCTGTATTTGTCAGTATTTTATATTCAGTCCTGATGATGGTATCGAGGTACCGAAACCGGTAAACGGAAGAAATATCAATAAAGTGACGTAAAACCAAGTGTTTTCTTTTTATTTATTTAAAATGTCAAGTCACAATGTGTTTGCTTCTTTTGAAAAATTATTTTTTCTATTTATTCTTATATATTAAATTATTTAAAAATATTTGAGCTATTAAAAAAAATAAATCACAATAATTTTTTGTAGGTTTTTATACAAGTTAGAAGGCTGATTGGATTCAGTGTCTCGGCCTTGTGATCTAGGAGGTTTTAGTTAAATGCGGATTGTTGGTGCGTTTCAGTTTTCTTCCAAATTATAGTAAACTAACAAACTTAACAATGTGCGATGTTGATCAAGTGATGAGATCAATCATTGATGAGATCAATATGTTGATCTTTTCCGCTGATTACAATTTGTTCAAAAGCTGAAACGGACTTGGAATCGGCATTTAACGGTGACGTTTTTACCGTCAAAAAAACGAAATGGTTCTGAAGTGACCATTTGATGTAACGATCTGTAGGAGTGGGCTCTGGAACTCGGATTGTTCACGGGAAGCGGATCCTACTCCTGCTCATTTTTCAAATTGACTACTCCCGGAGAACACAGTCCAGGACTCGAATCCAAACCCAGAACTCTGAGCCACACTCGGAGCCGGAACCCGAAAGCTTCCTCGGCGTCCCCGTGTTCGCGGTCCGAGCCACTCGCGAATCGGGAGCAGCTCTTTTGAATCATTCGAGTTCTTTTGCGGGTTCCGCTCCGGCCGAACCCGTGCGTCCCGGTCCCGGTAGACCGTTAAGCTCAGTATAGAGTCCGCACCCAAGAACTAGATCCCGGGACCTGCTGGTAGATCTCGAGTACTTTTAAAAGGAAGCACGTCTCGGAGGCCTCCGGCAAAATGCAGAACTTACCAATCTCTAATTTGATGACAATGTTTGTTCTGTGGAACAACCCAACCTGAGCAAGCTTAAAATAGGATATTTGGCTGCATACTCCAAAACAAAGACTATTTGTGCATAGCGCTTACCCACTTACATGGATTGTTGTAACTAACTAACTAACTAACCATCACACCGTTTCCCCGCAGGGGTAGGCAGAGAGGACGGACCGCCAAACAACTCGGTCTTGGCACACACTCTTTGCCTCACTCGCATTCATACATCGTCTCATACATTCTCTTCTATTATTCTGACTTTTGACATGGCCCGACTCAAGTATCTGATTCACTTGATCATGCCATGTCTTCCTCGGGCGTCCCCGACTTCTTCTACCATTCACATTCGCGTCGTATATTCTTCTAAAGTAGATTTAATCAAGATGTTAATAGCGTAACCTAGTGGGATTTTAAATTTTGGGATAGAGACATAAAATTCATGTGTTTATCTGCATTTTGTAAATATAGCCATTGAAAAAAAAATATTATCAACGTAAAAAAATGTGCGCCATTGTTTTCATAATAAATATGTTATAATCTAGGTTCTATATTATTCCTACGCAACTTTTCCTAAAAAATAATATTTTACATAAATCAACGACAAACCAAGTTTATTGACACAGAATAACGTTTCTGTTATTTCGAATACAAAAGTATAATATTAAAATGTCTTCCTTCCGACTGAAACTTTCGCACATAAAATTATTTCCGCTGTTACGGAATAAGTTGACATGTTTATACGAAAAGTCTGCCTCAAAAATATACGATGGCATTACAGACATCGAGAATCTCGTGAACCGACAATTTTTATATTTATAATATTATTTTACCCCAAATAAACTGTGCAAGACTTTTTTTGTACAAAATTTTGTAAAGACATGAATTTATACAATAGTTTTTCTACTTCAATCTTTGCAAAATCTCTTTGTGGCGTCATTTTTAGTTAAATGAAAACAAATAACTTTGTAAACCATCATTATTTATTATTCAAATTTATTTATCAAAATTATCAACATGTTTCGAATTAGTCAGGATAACATTAATATATTAATATATATCATCCCAAATTACAATGTAATGATAATAATAATAACGTTATATTAAAATTGTAAATCGCAGTTTTGTGTCATTTCACTTCAAGTGCGCTAATGATGTGTTAATACCTGCCCACGTGGAATTTTTGGTTCAAAGAAGAATATACGTTCTATTGCACCTTGAGGAAGAAAATCTAACTTGTGAGATTACAGAAAACTTGAAAATAAATCATTGAAGAAGAAGGTTACAATAGTAATTCGTTAGATTGTTAATTTATCTAAATAAATGAAGACAATATAAGCGAAACTCAATCGAAAATCTCGAAACAGAAAAATCAGAAAAACATATTGACACCTCTAGGACTCAAACCCAGGACCTCTTGCTTTTGCCGTTTGCGCGTTTGCCCGGAAAGCAAGAGGTCCTGGGTTCGAGTCCAAGAGGTGTCAATATGTTTTTCTGATTTTTCTGTTTCCAGATTTTCGATTGAGTTTCGCTTATATTGTCTTCATTTATTTAAATATTACAATTTGAGGTTTTACTCATAAAGTTAAAATACAAAAAAATAAAATGTTAATTTTTCGTTTAGATTATTATTGTTATTTTCTTCTTCAATGTACAATGATGGGAATAACCTTCAAAAGTTATAAAAAGAAAGTTTTTCTGATAAAAAATTGAAAATAATGAGTTTTAAAATAGATAATCTTATATATTCGAAAAGTACATTGTTAAAATCAAGCTAATGGACTGATTTTTCTGAATATTGTTTCAATATCGCATTGAAGCCCTAAAACCTTGTTCTTAAAATATTAAAAATACGACGAAACTATATTGTATCTAATAAAATATCACCTTTGTCAAACTAGGAATGAACTTTGTAGACGCGCTTTTATGTCGTTTGCTTTATGCTAAACTGTCATAGTGTCCTGTTTGTTATTTATGGTTAAAATACTACAACCAATAGATACCTACTCTATAATTCATTAATTCAAATTGTAACACTTCGAATCTTCAATCACGTTTGTAAGTTAACATTTCTTTTATTCACAGTAAAAAACATATAAATTTGTTAAAGACCACTTTTATTTTAAACACTCTACCGGTTTCGGAAGCACCCTTCCTTCGTCAGGAAAATATTATAATATTATAAAATAAAAGTGGTTAAAATATTAGGTATTAATATACGAAATTGGCGTTTTGCCCTACAGGCAACTTTGATCTCAAATATCGTCTCTTGTTAGGAATTCCAAATTCAAATTTATACAGCTATTTACTCATGTATTTGTGTTTCGAAAATTATAATTCATTAGTTTTTTCCTTAATTGTTTTTTTTCTTGGCGTCACTTAGTTTACAAAATGAAAAACTTGAAATATCTTGTTATTTACGATTACGAGTTCCACCGTGGCACCAGTGGTGCAGAAACGGCTCGAAGGATTAATGATGTGTATGGCGACGGTGCCGCAAAAGAAAACACAGTTGTGTTTTATTTTTTTGCGTCGTTCACTATAGCTTTCTTAAATCTGGCCAGACGATTACGGCAGATGTCTATTGTCAGCAACTGCAAACCATGATGGAAAAACTAGCTGCTAAACAACCGAGGCTCGTTAATCGCTCTAGGCCACTGCTGCTTCTTGACAACGCTAGACCACACACTGCACAACAGACGGCTACCAAATTAGAGGAGCTTCAATTGGACATTCACCGTACTTTCCGGACCTTGCCCCAACAGATTACCATTTTTTTCGAAATTTGGATAACTTCTTGCAAGGGAAAAAATTCAACTCCGATGGGGCAGTCCAAACCGCCTTCAAAGATTTTATTGATTCCCGTCCGAATGGTTTTTTGGTAAAGGGATCGTTGAACTCGCTCGATGATCGATGAAGCAATGGTACCTACTTTGATTAAATAAATATATTATATTAAAAAAAAATTGACTTCATGTTCCTCCCATGCAAAACGCCAATTTCATATGTAAGGACCTAATATTATAAAATTCTCCTGACGAAGGAAGGGTGCTTCTGAAACCGGTAGAGTGTTTAAAATAAAAGTGGTCTTAAACAAATTTATGTGTTTTTTATTGTAAATTATGGCGAGCCACAAAGTTAATGCTTTTTAAAAAATATTTATTTTATTCATTTGTTTTTTACGCTTTAATTTCGAAAAAACTATCTGTAGATATTATTTTTACACACGACAGTTGAGGAAACGAATAAATCTTGATGGGGTGAGTGGTTTTATTACTCCTGCAAATGGACCCTTGCCATTTGTGCTAGCTAGGCAATAAATAGCACCTTCATTCTTGATTTCGAATATGCTTACATTGTCAATAATCTTGATTCGCCACATCCATAACACCTGCATATAATAACAACTAACGACCGTGCATTATCCCCGATCTATGACCGGCCATAGAGACAAACAATCGGCTTATAGGGCCATAGATAATCTTCTGTATGCATATCGGCAGTTTGTCATCCCTCGGTTCACCCTTGGCTATCTTCCCCGTCTTCTTCCCCTCCCCCAAACGGGCGGGTCACGTGACTAACCCGGATTTCCTCTCCTCGACGGTGGCTCCAATTTACTGGGTCAGTGGAGGCTTTTGAAATTGTACAACTCTCATTAACTCTAAGAAACTACGACCTTTAAATTGGATATTATTAGTTTAATTAACAACCAAGCCCCGTTATGCTGTGATAAATATGTCAATATTGTATTATTTTAAAGTAAAGATGCGGTGTTGAATTTTAGTTGAAATAATAACAAAGTCTGGGTGAGTGAATTGTATTTTTAAGTGGTCATTTAGGTCATGAAAAGGCTTTCAATCATATACGTTTAACGTTCACATTTTTTAAATACAGTGCAAAAAATTGTGTTTTTTTAATGGGATGAAATAAATCAATTTGATGTGGGATTTTTAATTACAAATATGGTGATAAAAAAAGAGTGCACTTTAGACCACACGACTGAAGTAAAACTTCTTTAGCTCCATATGCGCGCGCACTGCTCTCTCTTGCTCCTACAGTGTGATACAGAAAATAAACCTGCACTGTGTCTTAGATATACGAAACGTAACTGACTATGAGAGAAAGAGAGAAAGAAAATGTGTGCTCGCACCTCTCTCTCTTGCCCCTAGGTAATATACGAAGCGTAACTCTCTCTCTTTCCATCTTCAATAACTTATATCTCCCTCTCAACTACCGTTCGTCTCGCTTTTCGTAACGCTCTCGTCACGCATTTACCAGCTCACTCCCCAAGTCAAGCGTGCGTGAAGAAGTTTTACTTCAAAAAAAGTTTATTATCTGTTTATTCACATCTGATCGCTAAACATATCTGAAGCTATTGCAAACATCCATTGATTCGATTGCGAAAGTGTACCACTTTATCACGGAGGTCATCAAAATTATTTTAAACTCAAATTTTTCTCTTATTTTGCCTCTTTACCTGATCTGTTTTAATGCTATGTGAATCGTAGAACGAACAAGTGATTAGTAAAGTATAATTCCTTTAATCGTTCGTCCTTTTTACACGACGTTTGTGTGTATTCTCCTAAAAATTAATTAATTTAGCCGCTGAACGAGAATACGTGGAGGTTTTAACGTTCGCAAGTCGGCTTTATTGGGGCGGAACGACATTTTTATATTTATTTCCCTGAAGGACACTTTGCCTTTTTACCACGCGATACGCGCATTAAAGTGGTCGCGGAGGAAATGGCGCGTAACGCCAACCGAAAATGTGCGTAACTAAAAAAAATTAAGCGCTTTCAGGGCATATACAGAATTACGAAAACAAAACGAGAGATGATTTACTCTCATTGTGCCTCCGGTGACCACGTTTAATTAATTATAATTATATTTGCAATACAAGCAGTTATCAATTACAATTGAATAATATTCACAATTCTCAATATATTATTTGAGAGATTTTCGAACCCGGTGGATGTTTCGTAACCTTTTTAGTGTAAATTGTAAATTTAATGAAAACAAATTGAGATCTGTATGTTTTTCGTAAAACTAAAGGTAATATAGTCATTTGACCCTCTAATCTCTTATTATTATAAGTAGTATTCAGTATTATATATACATCATTTCATAAAAATTCATCACCTTTTCCCAGTTTTCCCCTCCCCCATCTTTCCTCTCCCTACTCCTCCAGCCTCGCAACATCAACCTCACCCAAATCGAGGATTACATTATTAGTTTTTTTTCCTTAACAATATTCACAGTTTAAAGCTTTTTTTAATATTTCACTATTATTTTAATTCAATTTCGTTTGTGTTGTTTCCTGTAAAATTTCATTTTGTAGTTTAAGAATTTATTTACAGTCGATTCATAAACAAACAAAAATTATATGTGTTCTTATTAATTTATAGAAAATTATGATGCACCTACAATATTTTAAATAATAGTAGCAGAAAAAAATAATTATCAATGAAATGAAAACAAATCACTTTGTACGCATAATGATCTGCCTGATTTTACGATTGGCCTGCGACATATGTACTACTTAACCACTGGAGTGCTTTTTTCCACAATATGGCACCATACCTCGGTTTGCTTTGCTGCCAGTTTTAGGCAAATTAAATTATCAACTTGTTTCGAAACCAATGGTTTCTGCGTCAGGATAAACTAAAAATTAACCAAAATAATAATAGCAAACAAGTACAGGCAAATAAATACCTGTAGCCTGTACCTGCGCACTTGAAGGAAATAACCAAAAAAACTTCGCTATACAAATTTAAGTAAAATGATATCACAAAGCGAATTTATGATTATTGAAGAAATAATTATTAAAATCACTTTTAATCACTCGAATGATTTTTGGCACATTAGGATAAGTTTGCAAAACATCTCAGTAATACAACTAGGTAGAGTATTTATAGAACCTGAAATACGGTACAAATATGGTGAAAACTCGGCGGTTTACTGGCTTTAAACCGCAGTAAGCAGTTCGTATGTTTATATTTAGAGTTTTATTTCTTTTATGTATTCAATAACATTATTATTAAATTAATAAAAACAGTTTATTTATAAACAAGTTCTGCTGTGTAATTATTATTACGCGTGACAGCTGTTTCGCCTTCTGAAGGCATTATCAAACTGTGGTCATGCGGAGGCGTCTACTAATATCTACAGGAATTCCAAAAACTGAAAAAATCGAACTAATATCTATGAGAATCAAAGTGTTGACGAATATCTACAGCTCAAACTGTTGATTAATATCTATGAGAACCAAAGTGTTGACGAATATCTACAGCACTGGCAGAGGTTGGATTTGCAACGTAACGTAATATTGCGTATGCAGTTTAAAAAACTTAATTTATGTAAGTATGTATGTAAAAATCCCTAATATCGGACTATTGGACACATTTAGCTGATTAGTCCAACCTACGCTCTGTAGATATTAGTTCAACCTACGCTCTGTAGATGTTAATCAACACTCTGAAGTTCGTAGATATTAGTTCAACATATGAGCTGTAGATATTCGTCAGACATACAGGCTGTAGATATTAGTATCTGGAGTCGGTCATGCCACTTACTTACTCACGCTTAATAATAATTACACAGCAGAACTTGTTTATAAATAAACTGATTTTATTAATTTAATAATAATATTATTGAATATTTAAGTAAAAAAAAGTTACAATAGAGTTCTATAAAGTAAACTTGATAACAATAAATTTGTATTTTGGAATTCGAGGAATGATATTAATTAAATCGAAAACCCCATCCCTCGAGAAAAGCATTGCATTTATTTATTGTTTTAAATTTTGGTTATTTATTATTTTTCATTGTGTCCATAAATTAATGGTAATGAATGAATTAATAATAAAGTAAGGAAATGAATGTCAAATTTGCGTAGACTCAATTTTCCTTCAATCCGATAAATTTATGGGTAGAATTAAAATTGTAATCTGCGATAATGTGACTGCGACATTTCAGATCAATCTCCATTAAATTTGGCTGTATAACCACCTCCCTACGTTATTCCATTAAAACGTGCACCGTACCGCGGCCTGAGCTGAACTTAATTCTACTTTACACTGACAATTAATGTCAATTCTGGCTGCGAGTGGGTCTCTGTTGTTTAATAGTTTGGCAGTGAGCTATGAATGCACGCACCTAAGACAAAGAATCAAAGTTGCTCCTAAACTTTTAGCCATATATTTATCACAAATGCGAATGGTCGGTAGGCATCTTCGTTCGTTTTTAGTAAAATACTAGCTGGTCCCCGGCATGCGTTGCTATGCCATTTAATAAAGAAATTGTTTCTCCCTGAGTGTCCTTTCCCATTCATCCGTTCCCCTTCCGCCTCCCCTTCTTCTCTTGCGTCCTCTTCCCCTCTCGTGTTCCCTCTCCGTCACCTCCACCTTCCCTCTGTCCCGCGAACCCCCCTCCAGTGTTCCCCTCCCCCCTCACACGTCCCCTTCTCCTCCCGCGTTCCCCTTCCACCTTCCCCGCCTTCCCTCTTCCCTTTCCCGCTCCCTCGTCCCGCCAACCCTCCTCCCGCGTTTCATATATTCAATCCCAGTACATTTCAATTTAATCAGTTTTAAAACAGCCCGCTTTACAATTTTACAATTTTTATTCAAATTTCCATTTTTCATGTAGGTATATTAAATTTGGTACCTAACATAGGTACCTATTTAAAATATCTAAAATTCTTGATTTGATTCAAACTATTAGGGGAGTACCTACTTTAACTAAATTTATCAACTTAAAGATTTTCAAAAATAGAATCCTGATTGAACAATCATTGTTTTGCAAAATGTCATTCTCAAACACGTGAACTGTCAAACGTGCGATAGTCGTTTAGGTTAGTAATAGGTTTTCTGAAATTATCCAATTTTCTGCGCAATTTTCTTAACTTTTCTCTCCGTAAGAACCATCCTCGTACTTCAAGGAATATTCTAAAAAAAGAATAAGCGAAATCGGTTCAGCTGATCTCGAGATTTGCGCTTACCAACACATTTAGCGATTCATTTTTATATTATAGACAAGTAAAAGCTTTTCCAAGTAGGTAAATACGCATCAGACCTAACGAATTAATTATTTAATTAAATGAAGACAATATTAGCGAAACTTAATCGAAAATCTGGAGACAGAAAAATCAGAAAATCGTATATAAAGATAGCAACTTTTGTATTTGAATATCTTTGATAGCAACCAATAATATAGTGCGTTAAGAAAATCAAGATAATGTTGTTAGTTCTTAGTCGAAGTATAATACAGTTAAAAGTGACCGTATTGGAGTTGGTAGAGCTGTTGCCATAAAGCAGAAGGTCCTGGGTTCGAGTCCCAGAGGTGCTAATATCTTTTTCTGATTTTCCTGTTTCCAGATTTTCGATCGAGTTTCGCTAATATTGTCTTCATTTAATTAAATATTACAACTTAAGGTTTTACTCTTAAAGTTAAAAATGAAAGTGAATTAATTATATTATTATTAAGTTTAGGAACATTTAGACATCAGCAATTGAACAAGTTATTTTCAATTCGTATTGTTTTTGTTTTCATTTTTCACATTAGCTCCGCACAGGATGGAAAATGTTTCCTCTAAGGGCCTACGTCATGTGGAACACACTTTAGATGGACTTTTAGGGAAAGGAACGAGATGAAGTTCTGGAAAGGAAAAGGATATGAGAGGTGGGTACGAGAGGTGGGTATGATAGGTAGGTATCAGAGGTGGGGTTCAGTGTCTCCAGGAGTGACGGGCTTATGAATCGATCTATGGTAACCTATGACAGAATTGTTGATTATCCAATAAATGGTTCCAGTGCGGCGTTACCCATAGCCGCCTCCCAAATTGACGTATGTATGGATCTAAAAAGTCGCACATACAAAAAGGAAATTCACTATCGGATCACCCTGATGAGAGATTGTGAGTTTCTTGAAATGGTTATTTATGTATTTAGAATCTAGATCTGATTAGCCAAGTACTTACATATATTAATTTCTTTCTTCTCATTTGCACTTTTCCCAGCCTCACCACTTTCTTCAATTCACGCTGGCTCTTGTGTACGTGAATTTGAAAAAATGTTTGTTATTTCGTTGTAAGTAATGAACATAATTTTCTACTGAACCGTGAAGTGTTTGTGACCTTCTGATAATAATGTTTAACTATCGATAAATGTAATTACAAATATACAAAGGTACCTACTCTTCTTTCAAAATTACGTCTCTGCCTACTGCCTGCTTGTGATGTAGCAAGTCAAAAAGTCAATGGTCAAACAGTTATTATTTTATAAACTGACAAAATTGACATTACCAAGAAACTTTAGTTACAAAGGATCGGCATAATTTCCAATGATTAATTTCTAATTTTCTTGACAAACTCTTCATTAAAAATTCAAACAATACTTGTTTTAATAAAGAGACGAATTTATTGTCAAATCATTTTTTGATAGTATCTCAAACCTATTTATAAAATAAATTCTTTTTTAGTTGACGAGAATTTTCTCGTGTGCTGTATACTTTTTTGTCAGCACAAAAAGAAACAATGTATTTCTATTTTAAAATACCTTTCGCCCTAAAGCACGCAAGTCCTCTTCTTGTCGTGTTAAAATAAATATTAATTAAACCTTAACACTTTATTATTCGCCATTCGGCGATATGGCCATTTATGAATTTCCTGTGCAATTAGTTTAAATTGTTTTATAATTGATAAAATACAGTGATTTAGGCGTGGATTTACTACAGTTTAGAAGTGATGTTATGCAAAACAAATTGAGGATTTAGTACTTAAATTATTTTTGAAAAATAAGTAGTTACTCCTCTTATGCATAAAATTTATCTGTCCTATTCAAGAAACTAGTTTTGTGATTGCCTAATTGATTTTAATTTAAAATGTGGCATAAATGTTCATTAAATTGGTTATTTTTTTAATTAATAAGTTATTTGTATTTACATAATTTTACAACATTACAAGTTGTACAACATTACTTTATTTGTTGTAAATGTAGTGTTGAGGTGCGAATTTAGATGCAGATTTGAACGACTCGCTCGACAATGCAAGTTGTGGCGATGTCCCTATGAGCGAGACTCCGGCACAAATAGGTTGATTTTTGTGCAGAGACTCGTTGTTTGATACTTGGCCGTTGAATGAATTAAAAACTATATTTAAAAAAAATCCACGAGACTCTTCGAAGTCCTGATCCTACCAAGGCACAACCATGAAATTGGACTAGCATTCTTTTAATCGTTCAATCAAGACTGGGTGTGCAAATATGCAGAGAAATATTCATGTATTATATTATAAAATTTTAATTTATGAAAACTAGATCTTTTTATTTGTTGTATGCTGATTAAATTGTGGAACTATTAGGTATTTATATTATTATAATATATGCGGAAGACCCGCTTTCTCTGCTAACTGGGCAATTAAAACGGTTAATGAAGATTATATAACATATTATTGTGCCGTAAATTTTCTTTACAATTTCCAATATTAATTTTTATCTACAAGTTGTTTTTACAATTATTTGAAATTAAAAATGATTTGGATTTTGAAAATTAAAAAAAAAACAAATGAAAAACATTCCTCAAGAAACACCCTTAATAAAAAAGAAAATTATTTGAAAAACAATGATATTAATATAGGCTCAGGCTTGTTAAAATTAAAATTAAAAGTTAAAGTTAAAATTCAGCTCACCGTACAAAATAAGCACACAAACAAGACAATCCCTTTGTCGAAATAAATATTTCATGGAAATAAATATGAATTTTACGCTTCTTTACTTTCGGACTCATCGTTTTCTCGAAAGTCATAATGTAAAGTAAGCATCTTGTATATTTTATAAAGTCTTAATGTCAGAGTGACAACTGACAGAGCTTTTGTAACAAGAAGGAGCGCTAACGCTAGTGTGAATGGCAAAGCGATGATTCAAGCCGACGCCAACCAACGTCTTGGCGTTTACATTATGCGTCGTTATGAGCGTTGCTGTACTTTTCTTTACTCTCACATTTTGCACTTAGTTTTTCATAAAATTTCAAAGGAGCTTAATAAAACTTTTAAATCTTTTTTCGTTGGAATGGAAAACCCCAGGTAAAGAAGATAATATGGGTAGTAAATGCAGATCTCCAAAAGATAAATTTTCAGTTTGTAATAAACGAAAACGTTCGTCATCCGCCTTAACGAGCGGTTGTTGCCTTCGCGTTCAGAGAAAGAAACTAACCTCAAAACACCAGACCAGCACCATGACCGGTCGCGGAAAGGGAGGAAAAGGCCTCGGAAAGGGTGGAGCCAAGCGTCACAGGAAGGTGCTCCGCGATAACATTTAGGGCATCACGAAGCCGGCCATCCACCGTCTGGCTCGCAGGGGAGGCGTCAAGTGTATCTCCGGCCTGATCTACGAGGAGACTCGCGACGTGCTGAAGGTGTTCCAGGAGAACGTCATCAGGGATGCTGTCACCTACAACGAGCACGCCAAGAGGAAGACCGTCACCGCCATGGATGTCGTGTACGCCATGAAGCGCCAAGGTCGCACCCTGTACGGCTTCGGCGGCTAGGCTGCAGCATCTGCATCACACCACCACCATCACACCACCGCAACAACCTTGTTTATTTACGACTACACACTACTTGGCACTGTCCGTGTAACTAACATCAAATTGGCGCTTTCTCTACGCGTGCTTTGATTGATATTTCGAATATGTATTTATAGGGAGACGAAATGTTGTTTTAGGAAACGCACATTATGCTAGTAATAGAAGTGAGTTCTCTTCATAGGATAAAAAGATACATTAACAAGGCTTATAAAAGAAATCATGGTAGAAATGGAGAGAAAAAAATAGGGGGCTCCAATATTTTCTGTTGCCCCGGACCCCAAACCCCTAGTTATAATAGTTTTTTGGTATTTATTTTTTCCACTGTTGCCACCTTACCAAGGGTGGTTTGTTGTGAGGTAATTAATAGTATACTACATAATCTGTGAAAAACATAAGATAATATTTAAATATTCATTAAAAGTCGACATTAGATCCAGAAGAGGTTGAAAACCTTTGATCTTGAGAAATTAAAAAAAAAAACAGTTAAAACTCCCCTTTTAACTAATTTAACAGCTGGGTTTTAATAGAAGGTAAAAGAAATAAAGGTTGATTTGAAAACAAATCAATATTAAGATTCGTGTTTTATTAACGATTGCAAATAATAAGGTAAATATTTTATGTTTTTAATGGCAGCAGTATTGGATCTATGGTGTCAACAATATCAATCTAAATATATGTTTTAGTATTAATGTACAATCCATTACCCTTGAGGCAACAATATTATTATTATTCAAACCGGGGGATTTTGAAAATGCGGCTACATTCCTGGCCCATTAAAGCTTTCAATGTTCCTAAATTCACTGTTTTTTACGACTTTTTTTCGTAAAGTCATGGTTTACATTAATCTGAGCTTTTGGTGACATATTGAGGTCACAAATTTTATATTTTTATTATGCGTGAAGCTTTGAAGGGATTTTTTTGCGGAGCTTTATTGATTCTGTTCAATAAAAAATAATAGAGTCGCAAATATTGACTGCCTTAAAGCTACATTTCAGAAAGAATTTGAACAAATAACTTTAGCTGGAAAAAATAAATTACCGGATAAACAGAAAATGGCCCTGACAATTTTAGCTTGCTTATGCTTAGTGCTTAATTTTAAAACTGTCCAATAAAACACATTAATATTTTTTGTATTTCTTGGGCACTGACTATGTAACAATTTCTAGACATTTTTGCTTTGAAAAGTTTTAATTTAAAAATTAAATTAAAAAATTAAAACTTTTCAAAGCACATTAATATTATCAGGTTGAATTTTAAACATTGTAGGTCATCTTATTTTTTAAACTATTTTTGATTTATTTACCTACACATATATAAAAAAAATATGTATATTTTTATAATCTAATCGTTACGCACGTCTTTTTCTCTTTTGTATTTTCTACTTTCTATTTATTTTTTTCCAATTTTCAGCATCCTTGCATACCAAAGGCATATGTTTACGATGGACTTCATACAAAAATAACTATTGGTCACCATGAAACCAGCAGCCGCCTAGTATGGTGATTTAATATGTCTACTCTATGCAAATATCTTAATTAGGAATAACTAAAATTTTACTTTTATTTTCACTTTACCGAAATCTCAGATACCCCCTAGCTCACAACTAAGGATCTGAATGCTATGTATTGCAATACAATGTAATATAATACAACATAATATATTGTGCGTCTGCTGTAATCACAATGTATTACAACTTATCCAGTTCAACATCCCTTCCCGTAGACTCCTAAATAATGAATTGATGTTCCTCGATCAACATTCTACTAATTATGGATATCATTCTCCTTTATTCAGACTTGTCAATGCAAATCAAAGCATTGAATTTTTTGGTGTAAGCCTAAATGACTTTCGGCAGTCGATACGCAATGCGTAATTTTAAAGCCTTTTAAATCCATCTTAAAGCTACTTGCAGCCATCTTCTATATGTACTTTTATATTATATGTAAATTGTCAATGCTCTTCATTTATGTACTCTCCTTTCATTGTCATCTCTTTTTTTAATTCGTGTTATTGTTATGTTATTACCATTTGTCCGTAAATAATAAATAAAAATTAAAATTAAATTGAAATTAAAACAATTTTTTTTTAACTTATTTCCACATATTTATTTAACCAGTACCGGTTTCATCCTGTTATGGACATCTTAAGATGTCCATAAACCGGTACTGGTTAAATAAATATGTGGAAATAAGTTAAAAAAAATTGTTTTAATTTCAATTTAATACAATATAATTCCACCACGTATAACAGAATAATAAATAAACTCATAAAAATAAAAATTATTTAAAACACTAAATAAAAGCCAAGAACTAGTGTCCACTCTAATTACATGTTTGTTTTTTATTAACTCAACATGGGAAGGCTCCACCCCAGAAAACTGCTAAAAAGAGACCTCCCCGGTATATCTGATGTAACTTCCTTTGAGGAACCATCTAAATTTTAGTTTTGTTATTTTTCTACCACAGTCCAGACCTTAATCAGAGTGGGATCCTAAATATGTAGATTGCATGCTTTATACGAGCGGGAGAACCTTCTAAACTTTGATGTACGTTGAGGGTGTACTTGTACTAAGGCCGTATGTAATATACTGTAGGCAGTAAGTATAGATTCAGGGCACAGGCTACTGGCTACTGGCTACTGGCTACTGGACCTAACTACTTTATTTACGGCTGCCACGAGTTGAATAAAGTTAAGCCGATTAAACCCTTGTGGTCCTAATTACAAAAGAATTGAAACATATAGGATTTCGTCAATGGGGAATTTTTATTATAATTATTATTAACAACCGCAGATGTTACTTCTGGTTGAACAAGAAAAGATAATTAGATACGCGTCTTAGAAAACATGTTGAAAAATTGTACTGTTGATAGTTGAAGTAACATAATCTCAATTGTCACAATCACCGTTATCATTTGTCGGTTTTTTTAACAGTTTTCCCATAATAACACGTCTTTCGAAACAAGCACTTTCTACATCGCTTAGTAATAAAATTATTTGCCCTTGTGTGTTTAATATCAAAACAAAACATCAAAATTCCTCAATCGTCCATGAATGCCAAACACAAAATAACTTCTTATCTGGAATCGGACATGGACCGGTAGCTATACAGTAAAGTAATGTTAGGTTTTGTCAAAAATGCACAATCATTTGGTATGGCACTTGGCTGAAGTCCGTGCCGTGGGTTTACAGGGGAGAGAGAAGTTGAACTACCAAAACACGCAACGTGTAACTTAATCATTATTTTAAAGCGAAAACTTTATTAAGTCAAGTAAATTATTGAGGGAGCCATTTCAGTTAGAAATTATTTTAACTTACTGGTCTAGATGTAAAATGCGTATAAATTTTAGAAGTAACCCTTTATTTTATTTTATGATTTTGTCGTATTTGATGGATAGCATATGATCATAGTAACAATATAAATAGCCGCGTATTAAAAAAGGCTTTCCTGTAATAGAATTGCGGGGTATAGGACTATTGGGAGGTCTGTACCTAAGATCCCGTAAGGTACCTTGGGCAAAATAAAATGTAGTAAGAGGGAAGAATGAATTCATAGAGGTGGTCAATAGTTTCCAAGGATTACTAAAAAAGTGGCCAACAAAAATGTAATACCCTCCTTGTTATTTAAATTGATTTTAGAAATATTTACTGAGCATAGCTGAATAGCCAGGTGTTTCCCAATATTCCTCTTTAGCCTATCGATATTCGATACCTCCAAACAGTTAAAAATAAGTATAATTCAAAAAATTTCGAGGTACAAACACCTAATTGAAATATCGTCGTCATATGACAATGTAAAAGTCATAATTATATTTAGAAAGACGTGGGTAGAGAAATACATACTTACTGGAAAGTTTTCCAAAAGTTGAAGCCTGTTGAAATACACCCTGTTGGAGTATCGCGGAGTAAGTATGTTTTTCGTGGCCAAATACCGCCGTTCGTGGAATGATTTAAGCTGACGTATGAAATACCGAGACATGTACAAACACATATCTTGTGGAACCCTTGCAACATGGAAATTGTGGAAGTTTTGGCCGTGAAAGCCTTTTTATATCGTTCCGGGGGATGTAACGAATCAAACTCTTTATGGAAATCGACGAAATTCGTGTTATAAACCGAGTATTGCCGAATTTACTGCGGACTGCGGGTTGATTTTATATCGACTGTTATATTTTTTATTGTTAAATTGTAAATTTATTATACAAAAAATATCAATGTACTCTTAAACAGTGGTAGATATATAAACAAAATAAAAAAAATCATAAGATAATGGATATGTACTTTTATCTCTCCCGAAAAGTTGTTACTTTGTGGGGAAAAAATCATAAATTATAGTTATAATGTATTTGTGTTTAAAACCAATTTTAGTTTGGCCTTAGAATCTAAACTGATCCACGAAACGGTGCTAGTCAATAGAAATCTCGTTGGTGAGATATTTATATTAGATAGGTATTTTACCAAAAATAAATGTGAAACGGTTAACAAAATCAGAAAAATTAATAACCTGAAAATAAATTACTGATAACCAATCATTAAAAATAAATAGTGCATCATCTCTTAAATTATTAGTATTTCCCATAATATATATCACCTTTCAAATTCTAAATGCACAAGATTAGAGTTTTTACGACAAACCATTTAATGTGCCATATTTCAGTTTAAAGCTCGCTTTCCTACGCCTTTGACGTGAATTCTACCCCGAAGCAATAACAGTGTCGAAATGGAAAATATTACAAACTGCTTTCAGGTCAGGTCAGCCAATTTTTATTAATCTAAAATATAGTTTCGGGAACGGAGGGAACTCATATAAATTGTGCTTACTCCGCCCCGAGCAGTCTCCACTCACTAGGTAATATGGAACTTTACCTATATTTATTATGGGAAACGTTAAAGGACTAATATCCTCTCTACGAGTAAGTCAAAGAGAGCGGAGCTTTCAATTGGAAACAGAAATGCTCGTAAAATTATATGCGTTTGACTTGTATTCGAAAATCCATTACTTTGGTTGTGATTATATTTCCAATATTGATATTTTACGCATTCATTCTTTTTCAAACCATTCAGTTTTATCTATTTAGATGTATTATAGCGAGCTTTTCAACGAAAATCCATTACTTTGGTTGTGATTATATTTCCAATATTGATATTTTACGCATTCATTCTTTTTCAAACCATTCAGTTTTATCTATTTAGATGTATTATAGCGAGCTTTTCAACGAAAATCCATTACTTTGGTTGTGATTATATTTCCAATATTGATATTTTACGCATTCATTCTTTTTCAAACCATTCAGTTTTATCTATTTAGATGTATTATAGCGAGCTTTTCAACGAAAATCCATTACTTTGGTTGTGATTATATTTCCAATATTGATATTTTACGCATTCATTCTTTTTCAAACCATTCAGTTTTATCTATTTAGATGTATTATAGCGAGCTTTTCAACGAAAATCCATTACTTTGGTTGTGATTATATTTCCAATATTGATATTTTACGCATTCATTCTTTTTCAAACCATTCAGTTTTATCTATTTAGATGTATTATAGCGAGCTTTTCAACGAAAATCCATTACTTTGGTTGTGATTATATTTCCAATATTGATATTTTACGCATTCATTCTTTTTCAAACCATTCAGTTTTATCTATTTAGATGTATTATAGCGAGCTTTTCAACGAAAATCCATTACTTTGGTTGTGATTATATTTCCAATATTGATATTTTACGCATTCATTCTTTTTCAAACCATTCAGTTTTATCTATTTAGATGTATTATAGCGAGCTTTTCAACGAAAATCCATTACTTTGGTTGTGATTATATTTCCAATATTGATATTTTACGCATTCATTCTTTTTCAAACCATTCCGTTTTATCTAATTAGATGTATTATAGCGAGCTTTTATTATAGAAAACTTTGTTAGCACTGTTGTAATATGATATTCGGATGAAACGGCAATTACGCATACAGCACCTGCGTAACGTCAAACTCCTATCAAGGCACCTGTTGGTTGAGATATAAAACGGATATGACACTGGTCTGCGCTAATTGGCCGCTTTAATTATGTCCTCATTTTACAAGATTTTTTGGTTCTTCATTGATTGAGATTGTTTTGGTAAAGTATCGCTTTTATCGCGTGTTAAACTGCACTCAAATTTTTTTAATATCATCTTCGCAAAGCAGGCTTTGAAGTGTCCCTCAGGATCGAAGCTATATTCACCGTTAAAGGGGTCTTTTGGAACAATAGAAAGGTGTGAATGTTATGTTCTTGAAGACACCATAAATGTCAAGTTTTATGATGGGGAAACGCAAAAAAATAATATCGAAAACTCTTTTGAAAATGGAGTTAAACAGGCCCGCTGTACATCAGTGTCAATAGGGCCAATTTAAATCAGTTTTAAAAGCACCCTCCATTATATACATAGAATAAGCATAAAATAAATATAAATACAGCATTAATTAATCAGGATATTGAACGTGAATTTTGGCGGTGACTCATTTGCTAATGAAGGTTGTCTGATGCAAAAACGAAACTCTTTGTTTTGAGACTATATGTAGTTAAATTATTAAACATAATGTATAATTAAATAAGTACCGATCGTTTAACATACTAGACTTGAACTTATTAAATTTCATACAACCATTGATATTGACAGAATAATTGCCACGATGTACCTAAATAACATCAAACGTGATACAAGCCCCGCCATTGGGCGTGTTTCTTTATTAGGAACGTAGCACGGACGGAGACCTCCATACATTGCCAATCTTTAGTCGGACCCTCGGTAACGTACTGACCACTTCATATATTTTTATGATTGGATCCGAATCGAAGCGAACAATAATTTGACTTGTATGATTTTTTCCTCAGTAGAACATCACACTCTCGCGAATTGGCCCATTTCTCTTACCAGTCCCTCCGTAAATGGATTAAATCTTTGGCGTACATTACAAAGTATTTTTTTCTGAGCCAATATTTCGAAAGTTTATTGGATTATTGGGGGAAAATATGGTTTCCATATAATTTATCTATTACTTTCTTCCTTCTGACTAATACTTGGCGGCACGCGTGTGCGTTAATCTGGAATAAATCCACTGTGAGCTCGTCCTAAAACAGTACACGTGTTTAGTTTACGTGAACTAGAAATTCGGAATCGAGAGGGTGCGTTTTTTCTTAATATCAAGAATAAACAACATTACTGAATAACTTTCAGTCTTCATATCGTAGTTGCGTGCACAATACATCCCGTGTGACGTTTTTGGCCAAAATGAGTTATTTACACAGTTCGATTCGACTTTTTTTCTCCATCGTGCATAATATACCCCATATCAATATTTTATTTGGTTTTCTAAATAAACCGATATGAATAAATCCCATTTTTCATTTCAATTTTTCATGATTTTAGAGACAACTTTGGCAATCATTTGTGAGTTAATGGCAATTATTTAAAAAAAATGATTTTACTCTATTTACTACGCAAAAATGATGAAACATAAAATAAAAAAAGATTAAAAAAGTTTTTTGTGTATGAATTCAAATTACAAACGACCTATTTATGCTTAGACAAAATTGTCGTACATAAATTAAAATTTTTACCCAAAGAAATGTTCTTGTGTTATGATGTTTAATTTGTTTTTATTTCAATATTTTAACTTTGGTAGGTAGAGGAAGAATTATTTTCTTAATATTTATAATTAACCCAAAAAAATATGCCACAGTTGCCCCCAATTTTTTTTTATTATCACCCAATATTCTAAAATCCACAAAGAATATTTTGTCCGTGTAATTACGATAACAAAAAATAAATTCCGAAAAATGTTTTGATTTAAATTTTGACGGTGAATTTCTACGAGTGGAGTCCTGCTGTGGGGATAAACGAAAGAATAGACTTCTTCCATGCATTGGTAATGAATTATTGTTCTTGCAGTCCCACTGTTCCGCCTAAAAGTTTCGAGCGTAGGCCCCCGCACTACAACCTGTAAAACCTAGGTACCGCTCCGGGAACACCTTTAAGATGGAAACGGCAAGAAAGCAAGTTTTAAATAAAGGTAGTTGAATATTTCCAGGCAAGCTAGCGTGCAGGAAACAGCGTGGAAAGTGAATTCTGAAGGAATTGTTCAGAAAAACAGGCTATTGTGCGCCGCGCGGAGAGAAGGGGGTTGTTACGAAAGCCTCCAGGATCCAACCCTTATCATACGATAAATAAGGTTGAACGATTTGTAGAAGGCTGAGTTGAATTATTCCCGAGATGTGAAGAGCCTTAAGGTTGGTCGCTGGTTTACATTTTTTGGACTTAACGATTTCTTAGGAGCTTCCCTCTACCAACTAACTTTGATCCATGATAAGTATTAACGTAAGATGTCCCAAGTGTAGCTCGGGGATTTCAGTGTCCCGCTATCATTATTTAAAACATTACTCGAGCAAGTCTTTAAAACTCTACGTAATTCGTTAAATTATTAAAACTCTCAGACGTGCTTCTGGGGAAACTACTAAACTTCAGAGTAAACGGTTTGTGTTCTTTTGATGCTTTAGTATGGCTTTAGCACCTAAAACTATGATACGTGATATAAAAGTTTATTACGGTTTGAAACTTTATCAAAACTATAAAAGTCTGGCCAAACGCAAACGTCAAAAACTCGGTCTGTTGATGAAATTCTTTGTAACCGAGAAAACCTAATAATCTCTTCCTTTTCTATTTCTTTGTGGGTTTAGTTTCAACACTCTTTCAAAAATATATTTTTAATGAACAGTTGGAAAACATGTAACAAACAACACGCGTTCATTTAAGTTAATATTTAAAAGCTCCCGTATACATGATGTAATAAAGCTGTGTGCTAAATAAAGTTAAAAAAATCATTTGAATAATAAAAGTATTTGCTGCTAAAGTTCTAAAGTTTAGATTTTTGTCAAAACTAGTCGTTTAATGGTTTTATAAAAATTAAAAATCTAATTTACCAAATATCTTCTAGCGTGCTATCGTGAATATGGTAATCTTCATTTACTGCGATAACGATGCACTAGTTCAGATATTATCATAATGACAAAATATTATGAAACTATAAAAAACATAAAAATTCTTTGGAATCGCGATTTCATCAAAGATTTTAAGTTTATTTAACAACGTCATTCGTTTTACCTATGCACCTATGCAGTTGCGAGTTACAAGCTAACTCGAGGGCAAAATATGCAATAAATTTCATTATTCCCAGTTTTGCATCACCCGACATGAATCACCCGAATACGGGGATATTAAAACATACGACTGTGAAATCCCTCTTCTCCTCTCTTTGCTGAAAGTTGGGGGAGCGGATTATAACAAGTTACGGAACAAATGGTGGAATTGTAGAACAAAGCGCGGACTTAAGTTCCCGGGGTGTTGACTGACACCTGAGTGTGGATTTCCAAACTTCCTCTGAAAGATAGTTCCACAATAAATTGAGCCTCAAGTGAATGCACTCTGTGTTGGGGGATGTTTTACCTGCAAGTTTTACCCGTGGTTAAAGCGAGGGTATAAAAAAAATTAAATGCTTTTATGAAATAAATATTTTGAATTTTAAAGGCTGGAAAATAGGGAATTATAATCACAATAGTATTTCTAATTATTTTATAGTATTTCTTGCTATAGAACATCCCCATTGAGATATAAATCTCATTTAGTGGAGTCATTTTAATTAAATGAAAACAAATCACTTTCTAAAACACTTATTTTATCAAAATTATTAATATATTTCATAACCAACGGCCAGCGTAGTCCAGCGGTCCATTTACTCGCAATCCGAAGGTCGCGGGATCGAATCCCGGCGTGGCAAATTTTAATTGATTAATTTGTATTATTTCACAATTTATTCATTAAAAAAAAATGTATTGTATATTTGGGGTACGTTCCAGATTGGAAAATACTCTCAGTATCGCCCTGGTGTAAGAGCACCATTCAGAATTGAAACGTTGCTTGAAATGGCTTTAGCCGTGTTTGGTGACCAGATCTGAATAGCCAGGTACTTCTCCACCTTCCTCTTCCCTATCTCCTTCCCCTCCCCACTACCTTCAGCCTCACAACATACCCCAATAGGGGATGCCATAGTCTCACTGGCTCCAGACGCAGTTGGGACTCGTGTGCGGTATTCATATAAAAAAACAATATTTTCTTCGAGGGGATAAAATAAGAAATTAAATAAAATATTTAAAAAAATATCGTAATGAAGAAAACCATTACTTTTGAAAAATGTAAAATTTAGAAAAATGATAATTTTTGATTATTTAATTTTACTTATTTATTTATTAATTTTTTTTATTAGAATCCAAATCGTTGTCGTTGTAATCGGCCCATCGGGGGGGGGGGGGGGGTAATACAATTTTACATTGATATTTGAAGATGAAATCATTTTATTACATAAATCGCATACAAAAAGATTGACCACCACAATACGGGCATGTGTAAAAAATCCTCAAATTATGTAATTACAAAGCAATGAATAAAGGAAAAAAATAATTAAAAAATATATACCTTCAACAGTACGATGATTTTATGAACCACATGGGAGGTATTATTATAATCATGAAAGTTTTTTTTTTTATTTTGAATTTATTTTTTAATATATCTAAGGCATTAGGTACATATTTTTTAAACGGTCAAAATATTTTTATAAGCTCGTAATTTATCATAGCGAAAAAATTTACGTTTGCAATGATTTAAAATATGACATTAAATTAGAAACGCTTTAAATTTCCTTTAGGTTTGTTTGTCTTCCAAAATGTGAAGAATAATTGTGAACTTCAGAATGTGAAGTCTTGTATGGTAATTTGACGAATAAACTGTCGTACAACCAAAGAATTAAATTTACCTATCACTGAAACGGAGGTTTTGCCGAACCACTATCAATAATAATTATTAAGTTTTTGTGGAAACGTTATTAATTTATTGTTTCAAACAACTACTCGTATTTTTGAGTCGGGAGGATTCCGGTTTGATTTTTTTTTACATTAACTCCACGCAGGAAGCCCTGAGGAAAATAATTTCCCTCAGGGCCTAGGTCATCTGAGATGCTGTGTGCAATTTTTTTTTGAGGAGAGGAAGGAATGAACATTGGTCTTGAAGAGACCCATGTTGTAGGAAGGAGGAAACACAGAGGCCGGCAAATCGTTCCACAGCCGAGCTTTTGAACATAAAAACGAGTCGAAGAAGCGACCCGTTCTCATATAGAAATACATAACATTAGTTATGTTTGCTTTTCCCGTTATATCTGTTGTTTGTTATCCGTTATATGTATTTTCACTAATGATGAGATTTGACGAATTATACTAATCTGTTAAATCAATGGGTCACGACCGTGCTCTTAATCTAAATTTAATTACTGTTTTAAATTGTGTGTATGTGATCTGAGTACATTACAAATTATAAATAATCAACACAAAATACGGTAATACACCCACAACGGTTACTAGTACAAGTCTTTGGATTCCAGTCGGACATACTTGACCCAAGGCAAACCTTGAATCAACACAGACCAATCCGGGGTGATTAGGATACAATGATCGCTCGAAGCACTCACTTAGCCAGTGACACAATTAGGGCTAGCAATACTTTTTTCAGATGTAAAATACACTTCTTGAAACACAGCAAACTTGTTTTGTGGCTTTATTCTAATTCAAAATAATAAATTTCTTAGTTCCAACCACTTTTATTGGTTAAAAACCAAAATGTTTGTTTTAATAAGTCAGTTACGCCTCATACACATGTCATACATATGGTACGCCTCATACGTCATCATGCGTCTGGTAATGTTATAACATTAGTATTTACAAGCTTATGCGTTCGAGTGGTTAAGTAAATCCTGACGAAGTAAGCATTGCTTACGAAATATGTTGGTTTTTTAAACAATTAAAGGGATAGTATTTTATTAATTTTGAAATAAAGAATACTGTTTTGTATGTTATTTTAACATTTGCATAGATGTGACCTTTAGACGTGCTCGTGTTTTGTGACCAGATCTGAATAACTAGGTACCTCCCCGCATTCACCTTTTCCATTTCTCAATTGTCTTTAGGCTCATAACATATCACAAAAATTGCGAGTGCTACAGTCGCATTGGCTCCTGATGGTTGCATTGGGAAGGGAGCAATGCGGTACTCACATAACAAAATGTCACCCTCTTTCAAGCCGATCTTACCTACAACTTCTTCATTCAAAGATATCTCATTCTACATCAACGACGCCACCAACTGCATTGTAAGTCGTGACCTCTATTATATTTCATTGAATTGGAAAATTGACATTTAATTATTGAACTATTTACTTGTATGGCGTTATTGTTTAGAATTGTTAGTTTCGTAGTGCTTTCACACAAACGTAGTTTTAATATGGACGCCATTGATTTGGTTTTTGTGAAGTCGATTTTTTAATTTTATATCTATTGGGAAAAACATATTTACGAGAAAAATACATTAGCCCCGAGTCAATACTCTTTTTTCGATCGCTTCACTTAATATTTTACGCAAAGGCTTTAAATCGCATTTTCATGGGCTTTAGCAGGGTGCCAACTTTATGGATATCAAGGTGACATTGAAATCATATGGTTTTAATTCGTCATTGAACTGATTTATAAAAATAGATGTGAAGACGTGTGGGATAATCCTGAGAATCAACACGATAATAACTTGAATTTTTAGACCATAACTTTATAATAAATAACTTGTATTTCGTGTCTGTCTTCTGATTTAGCATAATGTTACAACATATTGATATATATGTTGTAACATTATGCTATATATGCTATATATGATATATATTGGGTATGTGTAAGGATTGCGCATAAATCAAATAAGCAACTATTATAAGTTTATTGTAATAATTTACATCCGTGCCATAATTTATTATTTATCAAATATTTGTATATGAAAATTGGGAGCGAACAAGTAGCGATTTGCAAAAGCTATTAGATCTTCGGCAGTCTGGAACAGAATAGTTTGTCCCGGCAGACGGTGACTGTGTGGAAATGTTGAGGGATTGCTATTGGCGTGTGAGCAACCAATATGAATGCTTCCGCGATTCAAAATTGCTGCATTGTTCGTTGCCACAGATATATTTCAAATACCAGTTCAGAAGTTGTAGAAAAAATCACATCTGTACTTTTTGTTGTAACATGGAGACAGTAATCTGGTAATTAGTTGGAGCGCTCTGTGAACAGAACACCTGTTCAGAATTTCAAGCCCGATATCAATAAATTCCCAATATTATCTACCAAGTGGTGAATGGTGTGAATTTTCACAATTAAGAACGATATAGAGAAAATATAGGTATAGAAAAGTTTGAACGGCAAGGTAGAGTCCCCTATCTTAGCTAAAACCATTTCAAGCAAACCTTCTATTCTGAATGAATGGTGATTTTTCGCAAGAGTGATACTGAGAGTATCTACACTTAAAAAAAAAATAGCTTTATTGAGTATTTTGCCGCCCCTAAAACAACAGATGGTGCAGGTGACACGCGTCACCGCCACAAACATCTCTGACCACTCTAGCTAATGAAAACAACAATCATTACACTATCCCTTCTTCCCCTAACTCCCCATTGCGGGGAGAGTGAGGCGCTGTCCAATTTGGGGGAAATGCCCACCTCGGGGTAATTTGGCTTTGTTGCCGGTGTCGTATAAAGAGTTCAATGGAGTTGTTCCAATAAGATGACATATTTTGTTGTCTTCGACAACGGTTTTATGACCTTCCATGACGAAGGTCGAATGACAAACTATTACTTTTAGGATCAATTGGTAGTTTCTTTTTTCTATTTTACTTGAAATTTTTACTACTGGTGCTGTCAATATTTTCAGCTGAAATTGTGAGAATAATGGATGCACATCGAGTAAAATTCTTGAAACGATGTTAATAATTTCAAAATTTATGTCGATGCCTTACAGAGCACAGATATCATACCCTCACTTCTGACCTTCTGGTAAGTCAGTTAAAAACTAAATTATTAAGGAGAATCCATATTTATTAACTGTCTAAATTTGACGTGTCGCATTCGCACTTACGAGTACCAAAGGAAGTGTTGTTTTTTCGTTCTACGACAAATCAGAATGATGCAATTACAACACTCCTTTGAAAAATTATTAAAGTTATTTAAAAAAATTAAAAAAACCCAACCTAATGCAATAAAAAGCTGTGAATTGAGTTTCAGAAGAATGCACGCTAAAAAAATGGTTAAGTGAAAGAACTTTTTTGTACTAATCTCTGTTTTTTCGCATTTCGTTTTAATGTTTTTTTCCATTATTATTTTCTCTTGTCTTTTCTTTTTATTTCTTTCATTTTCTCTGTTCTGTATTTGTTATAAATTTTATAAAAAAAAAATTTCCAAAATAAATAAATATTTTATTGTTTTTTTTTGATAGGTCACCATGGTAAAAATAGGTCCCAAGTCAAGTCTAACGTCTCGTAACAATTACCATAACGTAACATGTAACTAATACTAGCGCAGACCCATAAAAAATCACGGGATGTTTTAGATGTGAGATTATTAAACCAAATATTACCAATTTGCAATTTGAGAGACGATCAGACATTACTAGAGGGTAAGTAAATTTGAAAAATTACCACATCGGTCAAAAACTTAAACAAATGAAATACGCATTTTAAATGTAGTAATAAAATAATAAAACGAATTAAACATTTTTTAATTAAATGAAGACAATATAAGCGAAACTCGATCGAAAATCTGGAAACAGAAAAATCAGAAAAAGATCAGACACCTCTGGGACACGAATCCAGGACCTCTTGCTTTCCGGGCAAACGCGATAACAGAAAGAAAAAGATATTGACACTTCTTATCCCAGAGGAGTCAACATCTTTTTCTGATTTTTCTCTTTCCAGATTTTCGATGGAGTTTCGCTTATATTGTCTTCATTTAATTAATTATTACAATTTGAGATTTTACTCATAAAGTTAAAATAAAAATAAAAAATAAATATTTTTTTACAATAGCTTCACACACGAGGCCCTGAGAAAAACAATTTCCCTCGGAGCATGTGTCATCTTTAGGGATGCTGTGTGGAGGGTATTTTTGGGGAAAGGAATGAGAGGAAGTTCTAGGAAAGAAAAGGTAGGTATAAGGGGTGGGTAGGAATCTAGGGGTCAAGGACGTTTGAATCCATTCCGCCCACAGTGGTGCAAGGCGATGGGTCGAGGGAATCTGGCCGGAGAGGTCAAAATATACGGCCCACCACGCAGTAGATGGGTAAACGCATTTGCCGCCAAGACCTATGTCAGACCTCACTCCATGAGCCCGAGCACCCCAGCTAAATCACTAAACATACAGAACCACTTGGAGTAAATTATGGCAGGGGTATTAGTTATCCAATAAACGGTTCCCGGGCCGGCGGTACCCAAACCCACCATCTAAAATGCTGTTAAGTTTTTTGAAAGTTTTAATAAATATTTGCCGTCAGCTTTTTATAGGCCTAGTGGATTGAAACGAAAATATAAGTTACTTTGCTAACCACCCACTGAGGATTAAAACAAATTTATTTTGGACTTACAATCAGATTTGTAGACTCACGAAGTAGTGGGCTTAAAAATTTTAAATTTTTTAATATTCCTTAACTTTTTTAACAAAATTTGAAAGCTGCAAAAGTCTTAAAGCCTTTCGTGAACTTTACGTTAGGTACACAATTCCTTTCTTATTATGTTATATGAAACGGAATTTTCTTGCGCCTTCTGGATTTTTTCCTCCCCTCTCTTCTCCACGTCCTACCCCTCCCCAATACCCCAACCTCAAAACGTACCCCAATTGGGTATAACATAGTCCTCTTCTCCCTAGGCGGCTGCAAGCAGTTGGTATTATTCTGGGGTATTCAAGTGAAAAAAAAACGTTTTGTTCCATTCAGCAAAGATTTTCTGTAATATCTATAAAAATTAGTTACATCTACGTAAACCTGCTACAACTACTTAAACGGCCTCCGTGGTCGTCAAGGGGTAAGGCACTCGTAAGTTCCAGAGTGGAAGGTACCTACTCTCAGTATCGCCCTGTGAAAGTATTGAAACGCTTTGAAATGGCATTAGCCGTATCTGGTGACCAGATCTGAATACCCAAGTTCTTCCACACCTTCCTCTTCCCCATCTCCTTCCCCTCCCCATATCCTTCAGCCTCGCAATATGAACGATATTTACAATTTTTTTAAAAACCTGTTAGTATCGGTGACACTCACATAACTTTAAATTAAATTAAATTATTTTATCCCTTTATAAATTATAAATATTTTGGTCACTAAATGCATTATGTAATATGCAAAATCTTACGAAACGGTTTAAAATGAGGTACACACTGTAAAATAATTATTTATTTGACTGAAAAGTAAAAGCGGAAAAAAAGTTTTATTCTCTATTATTTTTGGCTTCAAAAATTTTCACCAAAAATTAACATTTTCACAAGTGGCTTCACTACATGGATATTATATAAAGTGATTTCATTTATTCGTTGGCGTGTAAAATAAAAAAAATTAAAATGCCGTCTTTTTTAAATTTTATCATAGCTTTAATATTTATTATCTTTATATTTTAAAGTGATTAGGCTTCCGCTGGCGGTTGCTAAAATGTAAGTCTTCTCCTGATTTAGGTAACTAAACGATAATACCACCCTTGCACCCTTCCACCACCTACCCTAGTTCCACTTCCACACTAATCTATGTTTATTCCACAATTAATTATGATTAATCCACCGCAGGGTTCCACAAAAGCCTTACAGATTGGATACATTTTTCTAAAATTAAACTCTACTCGTTTAACATTGACAAACTCGTTATTTAGACGGCGTTTTTAATGAAATTAGGGCGCGTTCTTACATTTTATCGCGGAAATATTTTTAAAGACATGCTTACATTAATAAATGTTAAATCAATGACAGCTTATTAGTCTTACATGATTGCACAAACAACATTTTTCGCTTATTATGATAAAAGTAGGAAGAAGTCTGACGGGATGGTTTGACACGAAAGGTGTTAGCAAGGCTGAGAAAGGTTACCGTAGTTATTCAATCTGTACAGGAATGCAGGTATTGAAAGAGATGGATTGGGCACGAAATTGAGTAATCTGAATTTTTTTTGCCGGTTGTATACTGATTATGCGGTGCTGATTTCTAACAGTATGCAAGATCTACAGTCTCTCGTATCTAGGATGAACGAAGTTTGTACGAAGAATGAGTTAATTATAAATTAATGTAAGTACGTCTAAAGTCATGCTGTTTGAAAGAATACAAAAACAATGTGCAATATAGTTGTGAATGATGAATACTTGGAGCAGGCGGATGATTTTGTGTGAGACGATAGAAATATTGAAAGAAGGGTAAACGCAGGTAACTCCATTAAGAGAGGACTAGACGCGGTTGGCGCTAACAAAAAACTGTCCAAAGAAGCAAAGCTACCAGTCCACAATGGAGTCCTGGTACCTACCTTTCTTCCCGAGTACTGAGAGAGACAGGTAGATTGTAGGATATAAAAACCATTGTCGTAGGAACTCTCACTCTCTCATATCTTTGCTTTCAGCTATTTAATCAATGTAATCCATGAAATACGTGCATTATTTAATCTCCATTTTTCCTGTGATTCAATTATAACACAATAAGTGGGTATTAACGCACTTGATGATTTGGAATTTAACTAAAACTTTTTGTCGACTTCTGAACAGTTAATATTTTTAACCCCTTACTAATGAACGTTTAATAAAAAAATGTATATTATTTGTAATATCCTAAATAGGAAAAAAAATTATGTAATTTAAGGTAAGGATCTAACTCTTTGACCGGTCCACGGCTGAGTGGGCATCGCGTTTGGATCCCACCCGAGCGTCGTGTGTTCGATTCCTCAGCTGGCTACATCTTCCATCATGACACAAGCAACATTTTCCGCTTAGTGTGGTGGCAGTAGGATATTTTCAAACATTGTGGGTTATTCGTAACCCGGGAATGTTTGTCTTTCTTAAAAAAAAATCACTCGCAAAAACTTCTTAAATCAAACATTTTTAAAGATAATTTCACTTCTAGCGACAGCATTTTACCCGTAGTACCTACCCATCTTTAAAATGTACATTTCAATTTGTGTAAATCGTTTATTTAGGTAGGTTTTCGTTTTCTCTTAGCCAATTTGTGAGAATCGAGGGCCCAAAGGAATAAGTAAGTACATAATAAGATGAGGAAATTATTTCCACAATATTTTTTATTAAATATTTCTGTATCCGCTAACCCTCTTTTCGGAGTTAATGGACCCACCTTTGAAACGAGATAGAGAGATTTTGAAGTAAAGTGAACGTTGAAAAACATTCCTATATAATATGTGTTTTTTAATTGTTTGTATGTACTTTTAAACCGCTCTTATAAAGGAATATTAAATTAAATTAATTTTAATGTACTGTCATGAAAAATGAACTGAATACTGAATATTTGAATTAAATTTACAACTCATGGAAAATGACAACTACTATTATTGGTTTATAATTTTAGAACTTTTCTATTTTTGTAAAACATCGCTTTGGCATCTCCGTTTGTGAAGTTCTTGACTAATAAGAAAATAAAAACGAGAACGAGAAGAGTAAGTAAAATGTTTGGAAGTATCTGGATATTCAGATCTGGACACTACACACTTCGTAACTATTGAAAACTCACGAAAGGTTTCGATTCTTAATGGTGAAATTGAGTGGGTTTCATGAGACTGTCGCCCTGATGGAAGACCACCGTTCGGAATCGAAAACAAAATCGAAATTCAAATAGATTTTTTTTTCTATTTATGTTTATTTAGGAAGCATACAGTTGTGTATAAAGCAATTGTACATTTGTAGAACACCGGATGCTGTATGCTGCGTATCCATATCACGTCGGTGTCACCATTGTAGAACACCGGTTGCTGTATGCTGCGTATCCATATCACGTCGGTGTCACCATTGTAGAACACCGGATGCTGTATGCTGCGTATCCATATCACGTCGGTGTCACCATTGTAGAACACCGGATGCTGTATGCTGCGTATCCATATCACGTCGGTGTCACCATTGTAGAACACCGGATGCTGTATGCTGCGTATCCATATCACGTCGGTGTCACCATTGTAGAACACCGGATGCTGTATGCTGCGTATCCATATCACGTCGGTGTCACCATTGTAGAACACCGGATGCTGTATGCTGCGTATCCATATCACGTCGGTGTCACCATTGTAGAACACCGGATGCTGTATGCTGCGTATCCATATCACGTCGGTGTCACCATTGTAGAACACCGGATGCTGTATGCTGCGTATCCATATCACGTCGGTGTCACCATTGTAGAACACCGGATGCTGTATGCTGCGTATCCATATCACGTCGGTGTCACCATTGTAGAACACCGGATGCTGTATGCTGCGTATCCATATCACGTCGGTGTCACCATTGTAGAACACCGGATGCTGTATGCTGCGTATCAATATCACGTCGGGGTCACCATTGTAGAACACCGGATGCTGTATGCTGCGTATCCATATCACGTCGGTGTCACCATTGTAGAACACCGGATGCTGTATGCTGCGTATCCATATCACGTCGGGGTCACCATTGTAGAACACCGGATGCTGTATGCTGCGTATCAATATCACGTCGGGGTCACCAATGTAGAACTATTAGGTTAGGTGTTGGAAGATCTTTATTGAGTTCTACAATAATCACAATTTGCAAATAAATTCAGGTATGGATAGCGAAAAAGATTTACACAACTACCGGCATTTAGAAAAAAACCAAACGAAGGTCGTTTAACTGTCAAGGTTAACTGCGGTTCAATATCGATGGTTCTGCATTCAAACATGTTAATATGGGGCATATGGGCGACGCTTCTGGAAAGATCGCTATTTTTCGGAAACAATCCAAAGCATGACGTAGCAGAGGCTGGCTGCTACACATTAAATAGTGAATATAATTTAAACCAGTTAAGTTCCATTTAAAATATTGATTTATTTAAAAAACGATAGTTTTTTAACCCGCTGTTATGATCATGTAACATAACTGTGATCTATGTTTTTAAGTTGTCTGTGTTGAAGGTTATTTATTTTATTTTTTTATTTACATTATAGAAAGAAAATAGTACATAATTCACAATGGAAGTGATACAATCCTACATAATATATTAAATACTAGCTGAAGTCAGCACAGAAGGTGTTACACAGAGATTTTCTAAATGTAGACAGTGGCCTTCATCTTGCTTTGATGGTCAAATGTACAAAATTTCATCAATCTCAAAATAAGATTTGTATAAAAATAAACAAAAATTTTAACAAAACAAAAAACGACTTCAAAAAATGCACTAAAAAGTAAAAAAATAATTTCGTAGTCTTCTACAACTTCATAATCGACTTACTTTTTCTACTCATCAATATGTAGGTACGGTTGTCATTTTTGGAATCGGTGTCAGTCATGGTAGGTTTGTAACTACATACATAGTTATAGGTGAGATGTGCTTGTGTCGCACGCACAAGCGACTTGACGCGGCGAGAGCGGGGCCGCGGCGTGAGGGGAGCTGTCAAGTAAACACGCCGCGCCAGGCCGGGTAGCGTATTTCCAATCCCTAACGCGGTTGAGTCACTCTAGCGACTGAGCCGCGTTAGGGATTGGAAGGCGTAAATCGCCTTACAAACACTACCGCATTTCAGTCGCGCTAGTGACTGAGCCGCGTTAGGGATTGTTATGCATAAATCACCTTACAAAAGCTATACCGATTCAGAAACCTACGCGCTTCGTTGCTCTGCTCTACAGAGAGGATGGACAGCGTTTTTTTAGTTAGCATTTTTTTTACATTGAAAATTTATTTTAAGTTAAAAAAAAACGCGGGTTTTTTTTAACTGAGGGTGACGACCATAATTATAGAAGGGTAAGCAGAGAGGATGGACCGCGTTTATTTTTTACTTAATTTTTTTTTTTACATAGAAAATTTATATTTTAAGTAAAAAAAAACGCGCGTTTTTTTTTACTTAAAATAAATTTTCAATGTAAAAAAAATGCTAACTAAAAAAACGCTGTCCATCCTCTCTGCTAACCTCTCTAACCTCTCTATAATTACGTTCGTCGCCCTCACAGAAACTGATAGAGCAACGAAGCGCATAGGTGACTGAATCGGTATAGCTTTTGTAAGGTGATTTATGCATAACAATCCCTAACGCGGCTCAGTCACTAGCGCGACTGAAATGCGGTAGTGTTTGTAAGGCGATTTACGCCTTCCAATCCCTAACGCGGCTCAGTCGCTAGAGTGACTCAACCGCGTTAGGGATTGGAAATACGCGGCCGGGTACCTTTGCTGACACCGACTCCAAAAATAACAATCGTACCTACATATTGATGAGTAGAAAAAGTAAGTCAATTATGAAGTTGTAGAAGAATACGAAATTATTTTTTTACTTTTTAGTGCATTTTTTGAAGTCGTTTTTTGTTTTGTTAAAATTTTTGTTTATATTTTGATTTTTAGTGAATCCGAAGTACACTAATTTGTCTGAATATGGGTAGATCTACTAAACGTGCTGCTCATATAAGACAGACATAATTTGACCATAACGACATTAGGGTCAAATTAAGAGATTCGGCCGAGTTTCGTTAATTTGCTCCTAAGAATTGAAGAGCTCCGTTACTTTGTCATGGATCCGATAATCAAAACCTAACCAAACTCCCATCAATTTATCCTTGAAGTACATCCTTTCCAATAAAAAAAGAATCATTGAAATCGGTTGGCGTGATATTGAGTTATTCGTCCATTTGTCGCGCACATACTTTATGCAAATTTAAGACTTATATGGTTTTCTCATAGATGCTATTGTCAGAACTAAACCAAATTAAAATGGGACCACATGGGAAGCACCAGCTTTCAAATAAAAAAAAGAATCATCAAAATCGGTTCACCCAGTCGAAAGTTCTGAGGTAACAAACATTAAAAAAAAAAAATTAAAAAAAATAAAAAATACAGTCGAATTGAGAACCTCCTCCTTTTTGAAGTCGTTTAATTAGGTAAATCCATGCCGCCGCCCGGTTCGGTGTGCATGATCGTAAATACCCGATGCGTAATCTATTCGGGATATTTTGGCAGCGGCGCTCGGTAAATACCCGAAGTAGCTTCGTAAATGCCAGACGTGTCGTAACGCGTCGGGTATATTTATGAGAAAACGTCCACACACCTGCCCAGTCGACTTTCTATAAATAGATATCATAGTTGATAGCAAAAATATGTTTCCTTGTGATTTCGTATGTGTAGTGTTTGGTACTTTTGAGATGCTCCAAAACACTTCACTTGTGGAGATTTAGTCAATGATCTCTAGATTCTTAATAATAACAGTCTGATTTATTTATGTTTACGTATTAACAATAATAAGGCCACAAGTTACCCAACCTAACTGGGAGAGAACTTTTCCACTTGAACGACAGAGGCGCGCGCCTCTGTCGTTCAAGTGGAAAAGTACTTCCCTGCTGACATCTTTCGGAGTAGTTGGAAAGCCTTTGCAATACTTTACAGTATGTGTGCTGGGTTTATTATTTACTAGCAGACCCGGCCACACGTTCCTGTGGCTAACGAAACACAACGCCATTACCCAACCTTTATAAAATCCACACCACCCGCTTGCCAGCTGCCCGCTGCCCTGAATTGAATATTTGAATTTCTCGACTTTTCTCTACTTATAATAAGCATGTTTTTATATATATAAACCTTCCTATTGAATCACTCTATCTATTGGTGAAAACCGCATGAATATCCGTTGCGTAGTTTAAAAGATCTACGCGCACATACATTTTGAGCGACTTCATTAAATAAAATAATTCAAATCAAATACCTACTTACTCTAGGACATCTATTTTCCAATTTCTTCCGTAGAACGAATTTCAAAAGTGACTATAGTACGGCCCGCCAGCCGTTTGAAATCACACAAAAATATGTTTTCTTTAAATTTCTCGGCTTTTCTCTAATATAATTTACATGTATTATACATATAAATACATATAATGCATTATACATATAATGCATTCGCTAATATTGATCACGCCGCCGGTAACCTGGCCTCATACAAAAGATGCATCAAACTAAATTTTTCTGCTAGAACCACGTAAACACAATAGGTACATCAGGTAAACATAATATGCCTACCAAATTAATGAATACCCTAGAAACCACAGGTACCTACTTGTAAAATTTATTATATCGGCGTCGTTGACATCAAGTTGACATAATCCATGATACCTACCTATTAATTATTTTACTTTTTATAAAAAAAAAACAATTCTTGCTTTTAAGAGGATTTCTTACTTTTATAACTTTTTATATTTTATAACTTTAAATATTTATTAATTTTTATAATTTATATTTAAAACTTTGTACCTTTCAAAGATATCTTATATTTCTAAAATTAATGAATACCTTAGAAATCACAGGTACCTACCTACTTGTAAAATTTATTATATTGGTTCACATCGTTGACATCAAGTTGACATAATCCATGATACCTACCTATTAATTATTTTTACTTTTTATAATTTTTTGTTCTTGCTCCTAAAAGGATTTCTTACTTCTATAACTTTTTGTATTTTATAACTTTTTATATTTATTAATTTTTATAATTTACATATAAAACTTTGTACCCTTTAAGGATATCTTATATTTCTATATTTTTCTTTTACTATAATATTTTTAACTTTTAACTTTAGTTTTTACTGTTTTCTTAAAACTTTATACTTTGTACTCTTTACTTTATATTTTATATTTTATACCAACTATACTTTATATATACATGTATGTTAATGGCACTTGTTGTGCCGTGTATTTCAAAATAAATAAATAAATAAATAAATAAATATAAACATTCCTCTTGAATCACTCTATCTATTGGTGAAAATCGCATGAAAATCTGTTGCGTAGTTTAAAAGATTAACGCGCACATACATTTTTAACGACTTCGTTTTATACTACGTAATAAATGTAATAATGATATGAATTAATTATCCGTGTGGATAACAAATCTACCACAAATAAGAATTTACAAGGCGTTTTATTATAACTTGTGATATTGGTGTAATTGATGCAAATCTATTTTGTCTATAACCTCTTCCTGTCACTCGTAAATAGTGTTGTCGACCTTACATAGTCTATTAAATGAGTGAGTGGTATTAAATGGTAACATTAAATGATAACCAAATATTTTAAAATACACAATACAACACCCGCAACTTTTAAACACGGAGTCATTGAGCTTTCTGCTCAGCCACAAAACGATTATCTCATTCGCCTTTTTACCAAAGTGTATCCATTTTACAGAAAATTCGTTTATCTTTTTAGCGAGATTGTGTTTAAATGTTAAGGGTAAGCAAGGGTCACATTTTTATTATTCACACTAATCTTTTAAGTACGCTCCGTTCACTGCGAAGGGGGGGGGGACTTACAAGGAAGATACAAGCAAGGCTAGATAAAAGCATTACATCATTCCTATACTCGCAGCAAAGAGTTAGGAACCAAAACCTTTCATTAAAATTTCACATTGAAAATACGTGTAGGTAAAAGCAGTTCACAACGACTAAGGGTTCATAATTCATTTGACGTGAACTGTTATTTGTTCGTTAGCAGCCTGCAGTCATGCTCGGGAGCGATGACAAGTTACCGACATTTTCGATAAAACCTATATCGATCGACCATGCTAGATACCCTGAGGTGTATAAAAACACATTTTTTTGTATTTATATCTACATATTAGGTCTTGAAAAAACCCATGTTGTGGGAGGGAGGAAACACAGAAGCCGGCAAATCATTCTATAGCCGAGCTATTGAACTCAAGAACGAGTCGTAGAAGCGACCCGTTCTTAGGTGACAAATACCAACATATGTACGTTTGTCGTAATTCCCGACTATGCACCGGTACCGAAGAGATCAATGAAGTTAGTTCCTCGGTTGTTAATCGCATTGTAAATGGTTTAAAGCACGCCGTGGGTTGCGATCACAGAATGTCCGTTCGAAAAGTAGGCCTCAACGGCAAAAGCACCCTCCTCACTGTTCCAACGCTTGATGGCGACTTAACTGTGTCGGAACAAAACCTTATAGTTCCGCCTCTCGAACGAAATCACTAGCGCTCCGCTACGACATCAACCGACTGAATGGGGCGCATTTAAAAAAAATAGTTATGCTTCCGCACCCTGCACATTGAAGACAAGTAAAGTGGTATTCAAATAAAAAAAATTGTTATTTTTATTTTATTTTATTTATTATGGAAAATCAACAGATATTTTACACTTATAATAATAACATTAATAATATACATCATATCCAATGACAGATTTTCACGTAATTAAAATTATAAATAAAAAGTAATTCAAAAAAGTAAGGGTCCTGTACCCGTAAGAACTTAACAAAAATATAAAAATTATGAAAATTATTAAAAAAAAAAAGATATAAAAACACAATATAAACTATAATAATCTGCTTACTAAATTTCAAACAAGAAGTATTCAGTGTCAGAAATCTATTCTCACTCCACAACAACAATAATAATAATATGTACATTGTACAAATTGTACATACCTACAACTCAGAGTGAATACAATAGTAAGTCGAATGACAAGTATGCAACTGGAAAGGATTCACAGCAATAACATGGTAACTTGCAATACGGTCAAAAAATTATTTAATGTTGGCTATGACATACTTTTTTAAGGTACTTAAATTACATGAGAATATGTCTATATTATTAAAATTCTTATCAAATACATTGCATGCTCTGAATATAAATGCATTTTGTCTGAGATTAGTAGAACATTTTTGAAGATGAAAAAGTGATTTTTCTCTGGTTCTGACACCTGGGACTCTAAAATTAATCTCAGCCAAAAGGGGCGAACAATCAATAAAACCATTGATAATTTTATGAAGATATATTATATCTGCAGAGTCTCTTCTAATTTTTAATGGTTTAAGTCCATAAAGGTCCAACAAGCTGTTTATGTCACGATAACCAATATTAAACTTGAAATTTAAATGATGGACAAATTTTCTTTGAATGGCTTCAATGCGTTTAATATAAATTTTATATTGAGGATTCCATATCTGAGAAGCAAATTCAAGATGACTGCGAACATATGAAAAATACAATATTTTAAGTGTTTGAATGTTCTTGAATTCTTTTCCAATGCGAAATAAGAATCCTAACATTCTAAGGGCTTTCTTCACAATCATGTTAATATGTGCCTCGAATGTGAGTTTACTATCAAGTAGAACACCTAGTTTGTTGAAAATATCGTTATTATTTATACCAAAAAAGGTTTGCTCAATGTGAAAATGTATTATATTTATGTTTAAGTGCCAGCTTTTCATGAGCTCACCCTCTTATAATATCAATAATATCACACTTTTAATATTCCTGGAAGGTGTACCAATTATCCAATAATTCAAAGTACGCCGTAAAACTATTGGGAATAAATTTATTCCTAGATAGTTTTATGTCCACGTAGATAAATTATTAAGTGTTTACCATTATTTAGCTTGGGTTTATTATTATGAATTGGTGTAACAACGGTGGCCACTGGCCAACCCCACGAGCGCTAAATATAATTAGGTATGGGGGGAGGATGATTCAACTATGGACACAACTGTTTGGACATGCTAATATTCATCTCCATGATTAAATGCTTCTCAAACTATTGACTTTAGAAGCGACGCAGAAATCAGATTAAACAGAGTGTTTCAAACAATATTACTGTATTTAATTAAATGAAGAGAATATTTGCGAAACTCAATCGAAAATCTGGAGAAAAATCCGAAAAAGATATTGGCACCTCTGTTACTCTAACCTAGGATCTTCTTCTTAAATGGCAAATGTTCTACCAACTGAGCTAAGGTGCCTATATTCAATTCGGTTTATCTGATTTTTCTGTCTCCAGATTTTCGATTGAGTTTCGCCAATATTGTCTTCATTTAATTAAATATTACAATTTGAGGTTTTACTCATAAAGTTTAAAATAAAAATAAATACTCATCCTAGACTTGCAGAAAAGTTAATAGATGTCGCATATTAAAAATAAAATGGATAAAAATTTATCCAGACACTATCTAGATAGCACTTAGTTCAGGTTTGAATCTTGCAATCATATATAAAGATATCAGCAAGTAATATGTGCGTTAAGAAAATAAAGGTAATGATGGTAGTCCTTAGCCAAAGTATGATACAGTTAAAAGTGACCGAATTGGATATAGACACCTTAGCTCAGTTGGTAGAGCATTTGCCATAAAAATGAATATTATTATAATTTGTATACGTATTAGAATAACACACTGAATAAAAACTCAAATTTAAATTATTAATAATATATCTTTTCTGTGTTACATTTTTCGTTTAAAGTAGTGAATATTTTCCTCGATCATTATATGACACATTTTAAGGTTTTACGCCAACTAGTTATTCCACTAAGTATTGAGTATTTATCCTTGACTTGTAAAAAGTGATGTCGCACATAAAATAAATAAATATTTTTTCCCAGATTGCAATTCAATTCGGGTAGAACGTTTTAGACAGCAGCCAAAAAAATATACGTTAAGAAAATGAATATAATGTTGACAGCTCTTAGTAGGTATGTCTCAATTAAAAGCGACGTAGGTTGATAAGATTGAATTATCGCTGTGGTTAGAGCACTACCCTTGCAAGGCAAAGTTCCGGGGCTAACTACCAGATGGAACCAAATCTTTTTCTGTCTTTTCAGGTATTGTCTTCAATGATTAAATATTATGAATACTCGTAAGTAGATTTTAAATTCAATTTTCATGTATTTATGCAATCTGGGAGTGGTACAAACGGGATCAGAGTAACAAAAAATATATAAAGAATTATTATAGAGAATGATTGTGTTGAGATTATGTTCCTGTGTCTGCAAATACTATGATAAAATGATAAATCCTTGCAAGTAATATTTGCACAGCGCCCTTGGGGTAATTTTCCACTAAAACGGCGCTATTCAAATTATGCCGTTATTATTATTACGTCCCGTACCGTAGTACCTACAACCAAACACAAACATGAATCTTTTTTAAATGATTTTAGTATATGTACACGTACACGAACTATACATAGCATGTACATTATTGTACATGTACATATAGCATATACATGTAGCATCTCCTATCCTTATGCTTTATTCCTCTTCACCTTCCACATTCCTAAAATTAATTTTAGGAAAGTGGGAGTTTTAGCAACAATATCACACGAGCCTTTTTTGACTTGACTTCAGTTGACTTAATATCTGTATTTTAGTATGTACAAGCAAATATCTGTATTTTAGTGTGTACAAATATAAATAAACAACGATAAAATCATTTTAATCAATTTCACTCTAAGCCTTCAACTGGGGAATACGTATTTACAATATGATTTTATAATATCAAAAATACTGGAAAGTTAATATTATAGCTTCTCTTGTCATCGCATTTGAAAAATTCGTCACATGAACCAGTACGAATATTCGAATTAGATCTTGCTTTTAAAATTGCTCCTTTCGTACGAAACAAGAGCATTAAATAAGCGTATATAATATATCTATATAAAATCTCCGTGAAAGAATTTTACGTACACTAGAGTAGTGTTTTTGTGATATTTTCCCGCTCCCATAGTTTACAGTACCTACGGCTATCTAAGAAACAAAAAGCTTGCTTGTTTCGTACGTATTTCCGAGCGTGTTTGTTTGAGAAAAAAATGTTTTTTTTTCTTTCACTTGAGTACAAGAAAATGAATGCAGAAAATTACAAAGTGAAGCGTGAACGTTGCTTTTAAATTACATTCAACTAATTTCTTTCAGCAGATGGTGGTTATTTTTTAAAACTGCCTGACTTTTCTGCGATTCTTATACTCTAAATAAGATAAATAAATTACTTAAACTTTCATTAATCAATCATGTAAAGAGGGGTGAGAAAAACATGATAATCAATTATAGATAATCAATGGGAGAAGGAGAAGGGGTAAGCGGGGTTAAAATGGACCTGATTAGTACTTTTGATAAGAATGGCTTGAAAAAAATAAGAAAAACCACCTCCATAGATTTTTTTACATTAGCTCCACACAGGAGGCCCCGAGGAAAAAAACTCCCCTCATGGCCAATGTCATATTTGGGGATACATTTTTAGGAAAGTATGGAGAAGATGTTCTGGGATGGAAAAAGATGTGAGGGATGGGCAGGAATCTGGGGGTCAGTACGTCCAGGAGTGACAGACAAATGAATCTATTCCTCCCACTGCGGTAAGGCGATATTCTGAGACAGTCCTGCTGGATAAATCAAAGGAACTCTTCAACCAGTCTCTCCCGTTCCGGCTTACCATCCAGTTGGTGGACAGACGCATCCACCGCTGAGATCTGTTCAAACGTCACCCCATAAACCCGGGACCCCTGCTCACGAAACGTAGCGTACCACTAGAGGCGACCTATAGCAGAAGTGTTGGTTATCCAATAAATGGTTCCCGGGTCGGCGGTACCCACACCCGCCTCCCAAATTGAAATGTTTTTTCGATATCACGTTTTTATGGTGTTTTTTTGTATCGGCTTCATCTCGTTGAAAATATAAATTTACTTGTCAAGTTTTCATTCATTTCATTGCGAATAAGATAAATATTTTTATCATTAATAATACTTTATGTGAACTTCTATCCCCGTATACTTGAGAACACACCTTTCTTAAATCTTGAATTCACTGTGTTATGCATACCAACTCACTCACTCCTTTATATTCCAACTTTGTATTTGCCCCCAAACGCGAACATGCTTCAAACACGTTTTAAAAACTTTTCTTTCCGAAGAATCAAAAGTTATCTTTAAGTTTGTGAATCTCTGACGCAATAAAGGTCTGCTGGGACCAAGGGGGGATAATTTTAAAAGGGATGTTTGCGTATTTATAAGGAAAGGAAGGGTTGGCTCCTACCTCTACCCTCCACTCCACCCTCTACTCTCTACCCAGTAGCCAGGTTTCGCCGTGTTTGATCTGTCCTGTCCCTATTAATATTCATTGCTCCATGACGATAGTTTATACCGAATTCTCCGTACAGCTTATTTGCCTAATGTGTTTGCTGAACTGGTTGGGAATGTAATGGTTATTAAGTAACTCTATTTGCCACTACGAATTTAGGATCCCGGAAGGCTCCCTGATACACACATGTAATAATATTGCGATAAAAGATGTTTTATATAAACATGATTTACGTTGAGAAAGTCGAATACATTTTCTTCCACAGTTTTGCGTATTTGTTCTATTTTAAAATTTTTGTTTTTGATGGACATTTTTTTTTATATAAATGTATGTTTGCAATATCAATCTACCAAAAAAAGATAATGGTTAGCAAAAGTAGCAGTAATAGCTTTCATGCATATCGGAAATATATACATGTTTTTTTGTAAATGAAACAATTTTAGATATTTGAACCACTTATATAATGAGTAAATCCGACCGGTTTTGGAACGACCGTTCCTTCTTCAGGGCAAGTGTATACTAATTTAACAGTTTTCAAATATGGATGGGAACAATATTTTGTTATGGTAGAGGTGGAGCCGTTGCTAGTTATTAATGTAGAATGGGTAGGTGGGTATTAATGTAGAGCGGGTGGGTAGTGGAACAAATCCATGATTGGGCTATAAGACAATATTTTTTATTTTGGTAGAAAGCAGTCACTTTGTGGTTTGACATATTAATTAAAGGAAAACAATCACTTTGTTTGTAACCACGATTTATTGATTTAATTTTTATTTACCGACCGGTTTCGCTTAATACAAGCATCTTCAGGGTATAAATTAAAACTGATGAAAAAATACATTGTGTGAGCTTATATATACATACAGACAGAGACAAAACATAATATAAAGTAAGAGTGAGAGAGTGTAATTAACATCCTACATAGTGATAGAGAGAAAGAGACGGGTATATCTAATGAATAATTACATTATATCTACCGGGACAAAACGTCATTTGAACAGGTGATTAAGGAATAAAGTGGCTACGGGTTTTTTTAGTTTATGGGAAATATTCCTAATATCGGACTGTTGGACACATTTAACTGATTATTAAGGATTTGGGTTTTTGTTTTAACGGCTTTCTTTATTTCGAGTGCTTCTAAATTATTAAGCCTGTTACCATGACCATTTCTGTGTAAAATCTTATCACCGGTGTTTTGATTGAAGGTATGATCTTTATCAATAAGGTGATTAGCGAATTCCGAAAATCCATTATTATTTAAGCATCTAAGATGCTCTTTGATTCTAATATTGACATTACGCGTCGTTTTACCTACATAAAATGATGAACAATCATTACAATCTAATTTATATATTCCGGAATGACTTTTTCGTTCTTATCTTTCAAAAACAAAAACCCAAATACTTAATAATCAGTTAAATGTGTCCAACAGTCCGATATTAGGAATATTTCCCATAAACTAAAAAAACCCGTAGCCACTTTATTCCTTAATCACCTGTTCAAATGACGTTTTGTCCCGGTAGATATAATGTAATTATTCATTAGATATACCCGTCTCTTTCTCTCTATCACTATGTAGGATGTTAATTACACTCTCTCACTCTTACTTTATATTATGTTTTGTCTCTGTCTGTATGTATATATAAGCTCACACAATGTATTTTTTCATCAGTTTTAATTTATACCCTGAAGATGCTTGTATTAAGCGAAACCGGTCGGTAAATAAAAATTAAATCAATAAATCGTGGTTACAAACAAAGTGATTGTTTTCCTTTAATTTAAACAATATTTTTTGTTTGTTGATAATAGATTCATTATTTTTAAGGGATTTTTTTTTTATTTCCGACACTTTTAAGTTATCTTAACGTTTTCCTTTATGATTAATATGTAGAATATTTATCCCTGTATTTTTTTCAAAACTATGGTTATTTTCAATGATATGGTTAGCGAACTCAGAAAAATTATTATTATTAAGACACCTTAAATGTTCTTTAATTCTGATTTCAACATTACGAGTTGTTTTTCCAATATAAAATGAGGGACAATCATTACATTTGAGCTTATGTATTCCGGAATTAGTCAATTTATAGTCTTTATCTTTAGTATTTCTCAAAAAATTACCGATATTATTTCTTGTATAAAAAGCTGGTTTAATATTAGAAGGGAGATTTTTGCAACATTGGACTGAAATTTTTTTAATAAGTATACAAAATTTTACGCCATTCTTTATCATTAATATTATTAGAATTGTATAGATATTTATTTTTTTAAATTTTGCAAAGTTTTTATTATTTTATTTCTATTCTTGAACATACTTTTTACTGATTGTTACAGTGATGTATATAGGTAATAAGCTTCAATAATAAAAATATATTAATGATCAGTAACTATATGTAAATAGGTTAGTAGTAGTGTTTTGTGAATACCTCACTCGGAGAACCTGTACTGAGGTGTTCCCATGTTTAGGATTAAGTGCTATTCTGTCGACTTAAGTATAAACACCGTATCTTCCTCGATATTGTCAAGAAGGGCACTGCGGGTCGACACATGGCAGCAGTATCTTGTACATAAATTTAAAATTAGCAGCGGTTTGAGTTAGATAAATTGTCTTGATAAACAAGTAGGTCTATTTTTCTATAGACCACACGCCACTGGTATAAATAAAAAAAAAATCTTTACGTTTATTTACGAATTTTTATCATATATTTTTTAATATCTTCAAACTCTGATAGACCCCATAAAACAATGCATAAAGTACTAACTCTTGCATGGCATGTGGTCAGCACACTCAAATATTCATCCAGGAAATAATATGGTAGCATTCATAATGAATGTATGCACAATTCGTGGTGTACTGTGTAGTGTGCAGGAGTCAGCTTTGACCGGATCTACAGAAAGCAGAAGTTAGCTACTGAAGGAAGTTAGCCGGGTTCCCTCGCGGTGCAGTCCAGAACGGTCATTACCTAGCAATCTTGCTAAAGTAGAGATGAGCGGTACTACCACCTATATAGGTACTTGTCCCGTCGGATTTACACTCGTAGTTTGGGTACTTGCAGTTAATTATGTTTGTTTGCAGCTCCGTGCTGTGCCCGGTTACTTGAAACAGTCTGCCAGGGAATAAGCAAGTAGTTGGAGATAGCTCTAAGTTTAAAAAAAATGACGTACTAAGACGGTCATCCTCACCAAGTACCCACGTCTTAAATATAAAGGATTTTTTTATGCAAGTTCCGCACAAGAGTTCCAATTGCGGGGAATGAGATGTGGGGAGAAAACTGGGAAAGTTTTTTTTTTTTTGTATTTCATTTTGTAACCGATACTATTATTTATTCAATTTATAAAAACAGTTCACTTATACATAAGTTCGTCTTTTATTAGGATTATTACGATTATTACGATTATTATTACGATTTATTATTACGATCATTATTACTAATTATTAATACGCTTGATAGCTGTTTCGCCTTCTGAGGGCATTAGTGTGGTCATACCACTTACAGACGATGTATATATAAATACATCGTCTTTAAGTTTGATTATGCCTTCAGAAGGCGAAACAGCTGTTATGAGTTATAACAATTACATAGCAGAACTTGTTTATAAATTGAATAATAATATAATCGATCATGTAAAAGAAATCAAAATTAAAATGGAGTTCTACAAATTAAACCTGATTACAAAAAATAAATGGGAAAGTACCTGGCTATCATATCTTGTCACCGATCACACCTAATCAGTATCACGCACACACGATCACGCACTAATTATAATTTTAATGAATTAATTGTGAAACAATACAAATTAATTAAAACATTAAATGAAATAATATTTCTTTTGTCGGAACCACTGTATTTTATATTTACGGCGACCGGTTTCAGGACGACCGTTCCTTCCTTAGGGCAAAAAGTTAATTATATTTTTGCCCTGGGGAAGGAACGGTCGGCGTAAATAAATGTACAGGTGTTCTAACACACAAATAAATACTGTTTTATTTATTTATAATTGATAACCATAAAGATAACGCTACATTCAAAAGCGGATTTTTGTGATTGTTTATTTTTTTAATTGTGTGTGTAATTCGAACGAGCCTGGTAATAAACTGTAGATATTATAGACAATAATGCTGTATGAAAAAAGTGTTCTGAAAACTATTCTGAAAAGATAGAACCATTCAAAAACACAAGAAGAATCAGAGATCTTGACAATTTTTTTTATAAATTATGTAAATAATCAAATTATTCACATTTCCTCAAGAAAAATACTATTTTTAAATACACTGATTTCGGTTGTCGGTGCATGGGTAGGGTAGGTAAGTAATACGATGAAATTTATTCGTAATGCTTTAAATTTAAATTATTCAAGTTCAATACACTTTTTTATTTTCAAAATTCGATCTGCTGAAAATATTCATATTATTTATTTTAATGAAAAGACAAATAACTTTGTTTACATCACTTTTATTTGTCCACAATCTACATGTTTCGTGAACGATGTTCACATCATCAGGTTAAAATGTATACTAAACTTAAAAATTAAACAAAGATATCATATGGGACGAAGGGGTAGAAGGAAGAGGAAGGGGTAAGATTGAGGGGACTTTATTAAAATTGGGGATTTCAAAGTTATTAGCAGGGAAAGACCGGTTAAGTGGGAAAAGGTTCAAAAGAAGGTTTATAAAAATTTGTCGCTTATTAATTATGTCTGCTTTATTATTTACATTTTTCCTAATTTCTAAAATCTCCAAATTATTTATCTGTGATGCCTTATAACCCGTATGTAATATTTTAAATAACTTACAGTTTTTGTTTAATTTGTATGAAAATAACATGTCGTATATTTTTGTAATTGGATAGATTTAGTTTTTTTTAAGTTAACTAAGATTGGAAAATTAAATTTCTTCTTTTGAGATTTTTTTTTTTTTTAAATATCAATTTCACAAATCCTACAATTATAATATCCTGTGATTTTTCACAGGTCGATGCTAATTCTACAATAATGCAAGTTCATTTTAAAATTCCTTTGCTTATTCGCATGTAATTAACAATATTTATGATTTACTGATGCATCTCAGGCTTCCACAGGAAAGTAGTGTATTTATTTAAACGAGTTGTTTTACATAATTGCCACGTTCGCAAGTCTACTACACATTTAATGCAACGTTTCATATAAACAAGACTGGCATAACTAGCAACCATTACAGCAGGGCCACCTAACCACTAGTAGAGTAGTATGTTCCAGTAGCAATGGTACTGGTACTGGCCAGTAAAGTTTAATTTGGCGTCGCGTCGTAAGCATTTTACTCAAAGACCGCTTTGCGTTTCTAATCAGCTGGTAGCAGTCTTAGGCTACAGACTACAGAACTACCCACTTAATACGAGGTGAGCTTTTCATACGTGTAGTCTGAAGTTGGAAAAGGCTTTTTTAATGGCATTTGATTTTAACTGATATTTGCTGTAAATGTGATACACATAAATAATATCAAATTGTGCTCTTTTTAACATTTTTTTCGACAAAATGAAATAAAGTATAATATCATTTTCTATTATTTGACATAATTTTTTAACAATTTGCGTTTTGAAAACAAACCAACACATTTCCGATTGTTGATTATATTAAACAATCTTTCGATTATCGATTGAATAATAATTATGCCAAGCTCAAGAGCTAGTACTCTTCATTGGCGTAGAAATTCATTAAACCATGTTCTTTTCATTAAATAAAAAAAAAATTAAAAATTAAAATTAAAAAAAATATACCGATTAAAATATTATAAAATATATTTTCATAACGTGATGCATGTAACACTCTAAATTTAAAAATCTATAATTCTTGTATTTTCTGTACATACATTTACAGGATGTTATAGAACTTACTTGACTTGACCAGTGATTTCAGACATTATATGGTGTAAAAATTGTAAATGAAATTTAAGTCTCCAGTGACAGTGTGGATGGTTTTTTTCAACTTAAAACATTAAAAAAATCATTAAGTATTTAACAGTTAGGGCCAGCATAAGGGGTTGGGCAGTTACTCACCAGAGTGACCAGTGATGATGTGGATAGTTTTATTTTTGGTTTTAAAATTTAAAAAATTGAAAAAAACCTAAAAAAGTCGCCGGAGATAAAAATTTCGTTTACAATTTTTTCATTGCCCTTGAAGTGTTTTTTGTCATAAACGGTGGTATACAGATAATCTAATTACCTAAAATTATTATATATGCACATACTAATATATTTCGTTAAAAAAATTAATCTACGAATACAAGAATTTTTGTTGATATTGTACATTGTAATTACATTTCTCACTGTGGAAAACTATTCGATGTTTTTTATGATTCATTTCTAATGACATATGCCTTAAAACATTCAGTTATGAGAAGTATGTCATTTAGTTTATTTCAATTTATTGTAAAAAAATTGAATTGACTACTTTCAATTAAATATTAATTTAGCATGTATATAATAGGTATATTAAATACACTTTCCGTACAAATTTACCTAAGATATCTTTTTCTTTTTTAAAAGAAAGGTTATCAAACAGATTCCTGATAATGTTTTAAAACTTTCTACTAATATCATCAGAAGCGAAAATGTTGCTTATGACTTGATGGAACACCTAAATGAGACGGCTACGCGACGCCCGGATGGACGCATTGTCCATTCAGCTAGATTGGTTCATGATTCTACCAATAATTGCATGGTATCACAACCCTTGTCCTTTTCACATTTTTAGGATCAGCATGCTTTTTCTTTGAGTTATATATTTCAAAAGAAAAAAATTCTATCCATTTTTTTCATTTTTATTTATTCATCGTTTTAACGGTTACATAATTTGTGGATTTTTCGACCACCAACCACCATGCTAAGCATGCTGTTTATTGGATAACCAACACCTCTGCCGTAATTCACTCAAGAGGTTGGCAACGTTTCGTGATTTACCAGGGGTTCCCGGGTTCATGGGGTTTGACTGGTTGAGAGACTGATTGAGGGAGACCTAACCTACACTTCTTCAGCCAGACTCTTTACCCATCGCCTTTTTCCGCAGTGGGAGGGATGAATTCATACGTCCATCACTCCTGCCTCCTGACCCAAGATTCTTATCCAGCCCTCATAACTTCCTCTCTTTCCTCTGAAAAGAACCTCCACACAGCATCGCCAAAGGTGACACAGGCCCTGAGATACTTTTTTTTCCTCAAGGCCTCCTGTGTGGAGTTAATGTAAAAATATTCATTGCCCTCGTTAGATTTATAACTATTTGTGTACACACCGTTCCAATACAAAACAGGATAAAAATAAAACAGTATAAGTTTTATTCCGTTATATTTTCAAGAACAATAATCTTAAATCCTTAGATTTGAGTAAATCCACGTGGTGCTTATTGAAACGTGCCAAAGAGTGCAGTGCAACGCAGTGGTATTTCCAATTCACGTGTCTCCAAACACGTGTCTGGCTCAAAAGAATATACCAAGGAGGCAATTCTCACGTTGCTTTTCTCTGGGAACACCCTTATTGAATATTATCCCACCTGTAGGGAGCTACAGATGATAACTGATCACAAACGGAACAAGTTTTTGCAGTTGCGTAAACATTGTTTGAAAATCCATTTATGTTCGGTGACAGTGTTGAGCAAGATTTATTGAATAAAGTTTTGCTGGGATTATTTCTTATTACAACACAGTTTCCATGGAAATTGGCATTTGTGGAATTTCAGTTTTACTCGCGATCATTTGCTTACTTCAGAAAATCTATAAAACTAAGTTTTTTTTTTATTTGTGATAATAATATTTACAATACACTATTCCCACTGAGTTTAATAAAACTCATTTCGGGGAGGACAACATTACACAATTAAAATAAAATTACTTTTACACGAGAACAAATTACTTATAAGCAAGAACACGAATTTAAAGGGCAGTTTAATGAACAGTACATAGATTTGAAAACGGACCAAACATATTTAGTTGAAGAATATTTGACCAGTTTTGACCGGTCAGTGGTTGAGTGGGCATAGCGCTTGGGTCCCCCCTGGGCGTCGCGTGTTCGATTCCTCGGCTGGCTAAGTCCTCCATCACAACACAAGCAACATTTTCGACTTTCTGTGGTGGCAGTAGGAGATTTTCAAACATTGTTGGGTTATTTGTAACTGTATGGGCGTGTAAATAGCCCCTGACACGAGGGAATGACTACCCTATGTAAATTAACGAAAATTGAATTCTTCCCTATGTGACACAAAAACAGTTGACCCAGCAATTCCAAATTCCAAAGTGAAAACAAACAATACTCACTCAGAGAATGCAGCTCATCCACGATGTCCAACACAAAAGACACTTCTTTTCATTAAAAAATATCAAGGCGATATTGCATAATCTGAACAGATGTTTCGCACAGCAAGGAAGTTTCAACAATGAATAAATTTGCATATTAATAATACGTGCCAAAAAATCTTGTACAACAATAATTCAATTCTGGGTGAATTATTCGATTATGCGTGACTAGGAGTGACATCTCTTGGCCTTTCACTGACACTCCCGTCGGAAGTAATTGCCTGCTTCACAAAGGTAAGGAAATGCATGAATACACTGAATTTCAAGTCACATAGGTAAATTCAATACAATACAAAAACCATAGATGGCGCCCTCATGGTCTCATAGCATAAATTATTAATTTAAAGAAATTAATGCCCAAATGGATCCAAATATATTTATGGCGCGTATCCAGTAACCCTGGAATGTTTTTCTATCTTTAAAAATATGTATATATATATATATATATATACAAAAGTTACAAAGAAAGTCAGCTAAATACGTCACTGGTGATTAAGGTTTTGAGAAAATATCCTTTTTGATTTAGAGCCTTTGTCAATGTTTTTTTGTTTGATGCTGGAAGTTTTAAGTCATTAGGTAATGAGTTGTATTGCGTATGTGCGACGTATGTAAGGAGTTAATTCCAAATTTAGTCGTGTGAGTAGATGACGATAGGTGTATTTGATTTTGTGATCGTGTTTTGTGCTGGAGGCTGGTTTAGTGTTAGTGTGTGAGGAGTGTTGAATTATTTGTTGGATGGCAGTGGTGATGCTACATTTTAGCAGAATCGTGAAAGAAAGTATTTGTGTTGGTGAGCATACATATTTGACATCTGTATCCCATGGTAGATGGTATATATTCCTTATGGCCCTATTTTGGATGACTTCTATTTCAGATATTTTTTTCTTAGTAATGGTGCCCCAGATACTAACCAGATAACTTAGGTGAGAGTGGATAATAGCGTAATATATGGCATGCAGTAGAGCTGTGGGGAACACATCTTGAAGTCGATAAAGTACACCAATTATCGGGGAAATTTTAGATTTTACATATTCAACATGGATGTTCCACAACAGGTTAGAGTCTAACTTATAATATATACATTTAAATTCCTTTGACATAGACCCAAAATTTAATTTGTGTCAAAATATTTTTGTTGTAAATGCAACTTCATTTTTTCGTGACAGTTTTCCTCTTACATTCAAAGTACTAATTAATAATCTGCTTGTCGTGTGCTCTAAATTCACTAATACATATGTTTTAGTTCTTTTGCGGTATGACAGGTATTCAATCGTTTGCATCGAATGCATTTAAAAGTATATTTGCAAAGATTGTGTTCATCCAACGGTCAAAGGTGAATAAATCAAAATCCGCTATCAGATTAACAGTTAATACTCGTGAATAAATAATAGCATTTCAAATTGGGGTCTAAGTGTTTATCTTATCAGGCCAATACCTTATATCGCATCGTGGGGAGGGCGAGAGATTCCGGGAATAGGGGTTGCTGGCTGCAGAGGACACCCTACCTCCCCCCCTCCCCCCCCCCCATGCCCCACACCACCCCCTTCGATACGGCCGGAAGTGGGCGAGGGTGATAAAGCATCCCAAGGGCTAAACTTCCGCCACGTAAGTGAAAACCTGGTCCAAAGGGGACTTCATACAACATTTTGTTTATGGCACCGTTTAAGCCCCAATTTGTCCATGGCCACTTCGTGTTTCGATTTATTTTGGTTTTTATAAACAGCGTTAGAAATTGTTCATGGTTTTATAAATATTCTCCTTGTTCCTAGTTATATTTGTTTTCAATGTATCTGACCATAAACATAAAAATAGCACTTTATTGAATAACCAGTCTGCGAAGAGGCAAAAACTGTACAGAAAGTAATACAGTCCCGTGTTGTTTAGTTTTTCAACTATTATTGGAAAGGGGTTTTTTTCGTAGGTAGTAAGCAGCAAGATGATGTTACATGCGGTTTAAAAGATTTATTTATCTAACAAAGCAAATTTAACCATACAAATTGAAAAGCATTATTTCGACGATCCCGATGAACAATATCGGATCTGCTAGAAATTGAAAATTGCGCTGTTGGCTTATTATAATATCTTTTCGTTTGATTAAGAAGTCTGAATTTTTGGATTAAATTAAATTAAATTAAATAAACAGGGTGTCTAGGGGTAAAGTGCATTAACATCGGGAGGTGATTCTACATTATGATAGGAGTAAAAAAGATTGCCAACTTTTTCCGAAATTCCAACATTTTTTTCCCATACAAAAAGACGTACCTACTAAAAATTCTTAGTATGAGGTACGATCTTAGTTGCTGAAAGCCGGGCACGATTGTGGCAACATTGCATGGTTGTGATTGGCCCGTATCGTAACAGCGGAAAATAATAAAGCTGACCTCACACGCCAGTCTAATTTAATCTTTTTACCACAAAATTACCCCTAAAAGTTAGAATTTTTAAAAAAGTTATTAATCTTTTTTACTTATACTGTCATGTAGAATCACCTCCCGAAGTTAATTCACTTTACCCCTGGGCACCCTGTATATATATTTTTCTTATATACTATAATTTTTGATCTCAAAACAGTAAAAATGCAGAAAAGAAACATTAAACAACAATACTGCAAAACTACAAAATCCTACATTATTCTTTGGGACCCTCGATTTATTTAACACGTAAATTGTTGTAATAGAAACCCGTCCTAACATACCTATAAACCAATATGCCCTCGGATTCGATCACAAATCACCCCCTGACGTCTTTCAGCCCTGGTAGTTGTCTTTCAGATTTCCCAGCGAATTAATTCTGTCCTCATAAAGCCATCCTTGTTTAGTATCCCCCATCCGTCTTGGCAACTGACCCTATTGACAGTACACCGGACTAAAGAAATAAAGTACTGCATCTTGATGCCAGTGGATTGCTCACTACAAAGATTTATTTATTTATTCAGTCTGAGCAACGTACATGTCCGTCGATAAGATTATTTGAGTGGATTGTATTGGAATCTAATAATTTTTTATTTGACTTGTAATGCCAAAATAAGCAGTAATGTGCAGGCCTGCGGTACCAAAACTAATACTACATTCAGATATTTTTTTAGATTTTCACGGCCAAAAGTATTTTCTTTTTTTGTTTTTGGGGTTTTTTGCCGTGTTGCGCTACCTCCTTCTTTAGCAAACGTTTCGGACAGCGTTGCAGTGTCCATCATCAGAGATCTGCCCTAAAAAAAAGGACGTAGCGCAACACGGCACAACACCCCAAAAACAAATAACGATAATACTACATTGATTACAGTAGGGGCTTAAGTTGGTAGATATAGGACGATATTTGATTGATTGTGACCTAAATTATATCACTAAGGCGTGTGTGTAAAACCATGTATGGCCAATTAGAAAATCTATTAATATTATTATTATATTTTTTTATGTCAACTAAGCAAAGTGAACATTTTCTATGGTTTAGTCATGTAAAGATTAGCGGTGAATGAAAAGGTAGCCTATGAAATTGTTGTGCGGATGCTGAAGTCAGTTTGTTTAAATCTATAATGATACCATAAAAATGAGCGTATTAACACGCCCTCTTTGGCTTCCATCACAAAATTATGTGGTAAGAACAGGTCTTGAGTTTATTATTTTGAAAATCGTGAGCAGTTTTGAAACCATTACGTTAAATGCTTGTTACATTAGATTTTTGGATACCTTGTTCTGCAAGGTAAGAAAAAAATCGTTGCCAATGCACATTTGGGCTAGACAGAAATCGCTTTATAATTTCACCAATGCTCTTTGAACCTGTATTAAAAATGCATTCACTCACCAATAAAGACCTACAGCCTTTACACACACAGTTTATTTAACGGAAAAGCCGGTTACCGCAAGTAGTTTCTACGCTCCTACGCCACGGAGCGGCCAGGAGGGTTGATAAAGCCGGGGCTCAACTTTAATACCTGCCGTAAAGTTAATATTTTCCGTTTCCTTGACAGTGGAGAGCAACTAGAGGCACCGGAGAACAAGCCGAGGCAATATACTCCCAGAAGCAGATGAGAGCAACAAGAGGCAGCTAGAACAAGTGGAGGCAATACAGAACAAGTGCAGAAAGAGTGGCTTCCTGCTCGGGATCTTGTTGCTTGATTTTTCCACTTTGAGGTTCCCACAAAATTCAGTTACTCCAAATTGTCCGCGCGCAATTTGGTTTATTTTTTGGTACGTTTTTATGGTAACCTAATTTTTATTTTCCGTGCAGTTTCTCAGCATATATTTTCAAGCTTACCTTTTCTTCACTGAATAAATTCTTTAGCCTATCGACATGGATCCATTCCAACATAGAATAATGTCAACTCAACACCTCTTTGAAAAGTCATTAAAAGCTATGAAAAAAAATAATTTGAAAAATAACCCGTAACCTAAACAAACGTATATACTTTTTTATCACTTTGAATGACTTTTAAAGAGGATATTGAGTTGTTTTTATTCTGAGTTGTCCGGTCACAGTCGAAATAACACGAATTGTAAACAAAGCATTTTTGTGGATTACACATACACAGTGTAGCCATCATTTTGACATGTTTATCACGTAAATATCGTCCCCTGAAATCGGCAAAATTGGCAAACAATGTTGTATTCGAAAACGTTATTCTATTTAACTACATTACTAAGATTGACATTATACTTCAATGTACATGTACATTGTACCTAGATCAATTCATTATCTCTTCTTTGTATTCACACCCTTACGATGTTACTATTAATTTATTTTTATTATTAGATAAAATTATGAGATTTGACACCCAATCACATCATAAAAATGCAAGTCATTACGTATTTATACTAATCGAACAAAATATGTAGCACCGCTTATGAAAAGTATAATATTGTGAAAGAATGAAATAGCTGTATGAACGGCCCACTGAAGTAGGTATGTCTACTTGATCAGTTCTGTAAAACCACGCGAATTGTCTCGGTATCTTCACTTTATTCGTTCGTGTTAGGTATGTAGATTACAATACTTTTTTTAATACGTATGCAGAAAAAAAATCTAAGTTGTGAAGTATTTTCAATAAAAATCCATCACCACTTCACAATCCCTGCTTGACACACTTAATTCATTAAAAACTTATTTGTTTCGATGTTTTAATTCTTCACAGTTATTGTACACACGTTTCCCATCTAAAATGATAAAAACATATTTTCTTTTCAAGCACTATCCACTATTCACTATCCATCCACTTTATACCTCTTCCGAGTTTTGACAAGGCTCTAGATTGCCAAATAAAAATCTTGTGTTTCCAAAGACATTACGTATTCGGCGTAATATTCCGAATGCTAAAATCTATTTTTGTCGGCTTTCCGGGCTTTTTGTGGTGTCACGTCGAACTTCTACGATTCCCGTTAAAATTGCCTGGCAACACGTATATTCCCGTAAAAAACATTAAATATTTCTTGTACGTTACTTCTTTGATCTCGGCAATAACTAACACATGTTCTTCAAAGGTTAAATTCGAATGGGAGAAATTATTTTACGTGTCAGACATATTTTACTTTTTGGCTTCCAGAAAATCTTCGATAGGACAAGTAAAAAACTCAATTTTGGCAAGGTTTTTGCCCACTTTTTTCCTTAGTACAATTTTAAGTTTGCTCGTTTTTCAATTCACGCCGAAATAAGGCTGAATTGGCGTCGAGTTTTATTCAGTCATATCTTATTTAATCGAGTTCACATGCTCACTGCAATAACTTTTGTCTCGGCCCCATTTGTCCCTGTCGCCTTTGAGCATTCCATGTTTGTTCCGTGTTTTTAATTAGAAAAATATTTCGAAAAAATTTCACCCCACTTCTAGAATGTAGATTGAATTTGGTACTGGATACTTCATGCAAACATAAAACACAAACTTCGTTAAAATACATACGCTCAGTTGAATAATAATAGAATTGTTGCAAGAAACTTCCCCTTATGTAAGAAAGTATTTATAAAATATTAACCAACTAAATGAATTAAATTTATGTATGGCAATATGTTTCAGTATTTTTTTATTATTACAAAACAAACGTAATGGTGGAAATAAAACTTGGCTACAAATAATTAAGAACTACTAAGAATCCCTATAAACCTACTTCGCTTTCCGTCAATCCATAATCCAATATGGTATAACAGGATGGGTGGCGCTTATAAAACTCACACACAATCTCTCTACATTGGGCAAAAACGAATACTTGAAATGATATTAAAGATTTTTATATCCTCTGGAGTTGTATTTAAAGAATTTCAGGTCAGAAAATAAAATACTCTCTTCCTATCACTCAACTTCACAATTCAGAAACATAGCGAATCTCAGACAAAAATACATCTTCCCGATTCCGATATGTGAAAAAACTTTGGGTCAATAAAACTACAAAACTTAGGAACGAATTTATTTATTAAATTGGCAGAATATATGAGATGCTTTCATAATAGCTTATTAATTAAAAAAAAAACTTTTGTTGAAAATTAAAACCACATAAAAAAGTTTTTTTTTTCTTAAATAACAAAAATAAAAAACACCTTCATTCCATTCACACAAGGGTAGCTTTTTGGTAGTAATAATAATCTTGTGAATATTCTATGGTGGATAACGATAGGTGTGGTACAGGATATTAATAATGTCAATTAAAAACCAAAAAAAATCCATTGATCATAGAACATTTTATAAACTATTTAATTTCTTTTAATAAAACTTTTTAACCATCACCATTACCGTCAATCCTCATATTAGTTTGGCTAATAAGTTTGGCAAGTTTATTTAACGCGGAACATAGGTAGTTAGCGGCAAAGTCCGCCACTGTTTTATTTACATTCTGGGATCTAACATTAAATGGCATGCGAATAAATGGGGATTTTAACTAGAATTTAGTGCACCCAGCCTAGTCATTATTATTGAATTAAGCCAAGTATTATAAAGTTAGTTTGCTGGTAGCAAGATTAACAGAAATTAGATTCTTATTCTATTTCTTGAGAATTTTACTCCTTCCTTTGTCTTTTGAGATTTGCTTATAGTGTTTTCATTTGTTGAAAAACTATTAATCTGACTTTTTGCAGTTTCATCATTTTCTCGATAGTTGTTTTTAATGTTACTCTACGTCATAGGTTCCCAACCTTTTTTTGCCCACCGCCCACTTTGAGAATATTTTTTTTTCTAGCGCCCCCCAACTCGTAAATCTGAAAGAGCAATTGTCGTCACGATTATATTTACCAATGGTGGCGGGGGGGGGGGAGATAGGATGGGGCAAGATGCGTTTTATTTTTATTTTTTATTGTATATTTTATTTGTCGACCGGCCAACTCAGAGTGAAACCAACTCAGAAGCACCTCATAAAGGTCATTAAAGAGTGATGATAAAAAAAATATTGATTAAGTTAGGTTAGGATTACCGGCAATTTTAAATGTATTTTTTCATAGCTTTTAATGACCTTTCTGAGGTGTTTCTGAGATGGTTTAATTCTGAGTTGGCATGGAACCATTCTGAATTTTTTTTTTCTTGGGTTTTATTGCTCAGAAAAATTACACTTGTGCAGTAGTAATTCACGTGACACGCTACAGTGGTATTGTAGACCAATTTCCGTGTTTTGACGTCTAACTTTCCCTATACCCTGCTTTTCTTTTTCATTTTAATCTTTTCTGCAATTTTTTAATTTAACATTTCAAAGTCAGTGTTTAGTTTTAATTTGTTATAGATTATGATTCCCGAGTATTTAATTTCTTCTACTTCTTCAATATTTTGATTTTCTATATTAAGGGTAGTAATTTCGTTGAGTTTCTTCTCAAATACCATGAATTTACTTTTAGTTACATTTATTTTCAGTTTATTCGAAGAAAAAAAAACTTTAATATATAATATAGAAGTATTCTTTAAAAAAAAGCTTTTTTTGACAATGCATCTCCGATATTATTTGGTATAATATATAAAAGTGTGTCATCAGCAAAAGTTTTATAGAACAGTACTTTAGGCACTTCACTATATCATTAATATATATACTTAATAAATAGGAGCGGTCCCAATACAGATCCTTGAGGAACTCCGAGGTTTACTGTTGTTCTTCAGATATAGTATCTCCAATTTTGTTTCTTTCCTTTCTATTTTTATTTTTATTATTAGTATTTCTCTGTCTATCGTTTCAAAAACACGTCTAAAATCCAAGAACACTACTATTGTATTTTTCTTCTGATCCATACTGGTTTTCCATTATGAATATTTGTTTCTAAACCCTGCTGTTTTACAAGAATGTTATTTTTTTCAATAAATTTTCTCATCTCTTCTTTAACTATGGATTCTAGTATTTGTTCATATGTAGGTTATCCATTTATTTTTCTGAGATCTTCGAAATTTTTAGCATTTATTATTTTGGGCACTGGAGTTATTATGGAAGTTTTCCACGACTGCGGAAAAATTCCCTTTAACACAGATTAATTTATTAGTGCAACTACTTAAATTTAATTATGCCTATAGTAATTTCAGACGTCGATGATTTTTGCGTCATTGTATTAAAAATTTTCATTAAATACTCACTGTTACCTGAAAATATTATTATTCTCTCTTCTTTCCGATGATTGAGAAGAAGTATCTGTGAATAATGAAATACTCTTATTTATGTTTTCGACACTTAGTATTAAATTTGGCTATTTTAGTTTTATCATCTTCAACTCCATCGGGAACCGAACTTCCTTAATGTTTTCCCTCTGTTTGCCACTTATAATTTCTTTAAGTGTAGTCCACATTTTTCTTGAATCTCTTCGAGAGGTAATAATTTTTAGCCTCGAATACGAATTTTTGGTATGTTTTATTTCTGTACTTATACATGTTTCTAAGTTTCTTACAGGTTTCCCACCTTTCTTCTGGAAATTGTATTTTACAGGCTTTATAAACTGTATCCCTTTGTTTTTTAGAAGATTTAGGGATTTCATAGGTATACTATTTATTTGTATCTTTTAATATACTACTAGCTGGTTCCCGGCATGCGTTGATATACCATTTTTAAAGAAATAAATTGTTTCCCTGTTCCCCTCCCGCATTTCCTTCCCCTCCCGCGTTCCCTTTCCACCTTCCCCGCCTACCCCCTCCCCTCTTCCACTTCACCGTCCGGCCAATCCCCCTACCGCGTTTCATATAACAGTCCCAGTACATTCAGTTTTCAAACATTTCGCGTGCCTCCTATTACAATTTTTTTATTCAAATTTTCGCTTTTCATTCAAAACAAATATTCATTTTTATATATTATAAGAACAATCAATCAAATTTGGTACCTAACGTAGGTTAAAATATCTATAATTTAAATAACCCATAGATCATTCTTTTTTTACAAAAAAAACGTTCGAAAACACAATTCAATTTCGTCAAACGCGCGAACTGTCAAACGTGTGAAGTTAAAATAGTCGTTAAGTTTTCTGAAATTATCCAATTTTCTGAGCAATTTTCTTAAATTTTCTTCCCGTAAGAACCTTCTACAAAGTATTGGGAAACTTAAAAAAAAAGTGAAATGAAGGCGTGACCAAGGAAAACAGGAATTCATTTTATATAAATATAAATACTACCTGGTCCCGGCATGCGTTGCTATGCCATTTAATAAAGAAATTGTTTCTCCCTGAGTGTCCTTTTCCATTCGCCCGTTTCCCTTCCGCCTCCCCTTCTTCTCCTGCGTCCTCTTCCCCTCTCGCGTTCCCACTCCATCACCTCTACCTTCCCTCTCCCCACTCCACTCCCCCCCCCCCCTTCCCCCGTCCCGCAAACCCTTCTCCCGAGTTCTCCTCCCCCTCCCACGTTCCCCTCCCCCTCCTAGGTTCCCCTCCCACCTCTCGTCTTCGCCTTTCACCTTCCCCGCCTTCCCTCTTCCCTTTACCGCTCCCTCGTACCGCCAACCCTCCTCCCGCGTTCCATATATTCAATCCCAGTACATTCAGTTTTTAAACAGCCCGCGTGCCACCTTTTACAATTTTTATTCAAATTTCCATTTTTCATGTGTATTAAATTTGGTACCTAACATAGGTACCTATTTAAAATATCTAAAATTCTTGATTCGATTCAAACTATTAGGGGAGTAACTACTTTAAATAAATTTATCAACTTAAAGATTTTCAAAAATAGAATTTTATTTAACAATCATTGTTTTGTAAAATATCCTTCTCAAACACGCGTACTGTCAAACGTGCGATAGTCGTTTAGGTTAGTAATAGGTTTTCTAAAATTATCCAATTTTCTGCGTAATTTTCTTAATTTTTCTCTCCATAAGAACCATCCTCGTACTTCAAGGAATATTCGAAAAAAAAAAGAATTAGCGAAATCGGTTCAGCTGATCTCGAGATTTGCGCTTAGCAACACATTTAGCGATTCTGTTTTATATATAAGAGAAGATATATTCGTTGTAGGCATAAGTTCATTTACTACTGTTTTCAGGTATCCTATTAGTTCATCTGCTTTTCTGTCTAAATTTCCTTGGTTATCGCAGATCCACTTTTTGTTTTCTAATGCCGTCCACAATTTATCCTTATTATAGTTCTTTTTATTCCTGTATATATATATTATACTTCGTGTTCCCTGAGGCTTCAGACTATTAAATCTAATTTTTGTAATAATTGTTTCGTGATCAGATTGATTTTGAATTCTTCCGCAGCATTAACTTCGGCATAAAAGTCATTTGAAATTACCAAATTAATCATGGCTTTAGAGTTTTTTCATATTCTTGTATAATTTTTGACAAGTTGCTTCCTACCCAGGCAATTTATGATGATGTGTAATCATGTGCTTTTTATATTGAATATTAAAATCTCCACAGATGATTTTCAAATCTCTTGTATTTATTTGCTAACGGCACCATTCTTCAAAAGAATCTAAGAATTTTGTATCATTTTGATTTGGGGAATGATAAATAGCTGCATAGGTTCCCAGCTTAAAATCCTTCAATAGCCAGTAGGTATCCAGGTATTATTTTTATCTAGTACCGCATTTGTTGTGACTTTGTAAGAGATGTTGTTTACACACTCACACACATACACTACAGAATTAATGTGATAACTCCACCTGTATGCCTACTGCTAAATGAGTCGCAACTAATTGTCGAATAGCCCTGAAATGTTGTTTCATTTTGGTTAATTTCTTCGGTAATACAGGTTTCGCTCATCATCACTATGTGCAGTTCGTATTCTTTTAGCATGTCTTCGACTTCTTCGATATGTGCTAGCAAACTAGCTATGGGTTTCTCTGGGTCTCCTACCGCCCCCCTGAAAGTCTGAAACGCCCCCCAATTTTCTCTTTGCCTTCTACCGCCCCCCTGAAGGTCTGAAACGCCCCCAAGGGGGCGTTATCGCCCACGTTGGGAACCTATGCTCTACGTGATGCCATCTCTAACGGTGCTGTGCAAGATATCTTTTTAAGCAGGATTAGGTGTCCATATTGTAGAAAGTAGAAATAGAAAAAAACAGAAATTGGCAGCACAACCAAAAAGTTCGACGTAAGATCGAGTCATTAAAGTCACGTTTTCTCTGATGATACTGAAAGTAACTCCCACTCTGGAGCTGCAAATATCCGTCACTTGCTTGAAATAACTGCATATATATTTATATGATACGACTTTTTGAAATTTGTACATCCTACACCTTGTTTTTAACCAAGCAATTGGTCCAGAATGAAAATCTCGCCAATAATAATTATTATGCCAATTCTTTTGAAAATTATAGATCCTTCATTATAAGTGTCGAAAACAATAATCATTTATAATATTATTGTTTTCAGGAATATTCGTGAAATTACCTATACCTCATCAATGTTAAATAAATAATACAAAATCGACGGTTTAATAAAACAAACACTTAAATACAAATCGGCGTTTGATCAGAACACACAAAAACATGTTTTTTTGGAGCTTACAGAAGATTTTCGGAGACTTGAAGCATATTAGTAAACCATAACCGAAAGTACATTCAAATACGGTCGCCTCGTTGGCAACGTCTGATCTTGAAAGCACTCCATCAAAACGTACGAATATTACAATAATCTTAAAATAATATCTGGTGCGGCCAGAGCTGAATACTACCTACCCCATCAGCCGTGATTAAATTTAATGAAAACACTGTTGCCGGCTTTCATTACAAATATTATCCTTTGAAGACCCAACATCGCTGCCAGCTCGTAATAACAATTAGACGTGATTAAATTTATACAACATCGTGAAAACACCATCGCACAGGCCGAGGCGCCCTGACAGAGAGGTTTATCACTCTAAGCTCCGGGGACAACCCTTGAGACTAAGGTGTGGTCTTTTATCGAAATGCTCTCCATTTCTACTAAGAGTGTTTAGCAATAAATGACAAGTTTTCTATTATAAAATTGTTCTTCGAAATTATTCGTATGAAATAAGTAAAGTATCTCCTCATTTCGTTTATTAGCTTTGTGTATTCGTTTTTAAGAAAACCGGAAAATGAGATGATATTAGTATTTTGAAAAATTAAAACTGCTTGTCCAAAATATGCACATGTACCATGAAATTTTTCTTTTTTCGTGAAATCTGCATACCTACATGAAAAAGAGGAATTGGTGATGTAATATCCATATAATAACCTCAGTCCTCCTCGGAAAGGATATCCCTAGTGAGGAGGACGGACTGTGAATAAACTTCTTTAACTGGTCGTTAATAATAATAAAATTTGATATTAAAGTAGATGTTTGGAGCTCTGAGTAGAGTAAAACCGGTAGTCGAGTGACATTTGAGGACATTTGCACAATAATCGTCAACGTTTTTTTTTAAAGAATTGGGCATCCCAAAAAGTAGATGAAAAAAGGATTCATCATGAGGAAAGAAATGTTATAAACTTCCGATGACAACACTTTTTTCTTCTTCTGGCAAACACGCTTCTCAATTGTTGACAATTGTTCTCCCGTCCCCTTTTACAACCAAAACTACGTACATCAGATATCAACCGTATAATATGTTTCAAATATCATTTTTATTGGAAATTTAATTTTACTTTTATGCCAATTAAGGGCACAGCTGGAAAAACAATTTAAACCACAGTTTTGAAATAATGGCTGTTAAAAAATTTTGAAATGTTTTCCGCATATTTTGTTTGAATTTTTTGTAAAATACATTTTTCTATTTTCTATAAATCTTCTATTGTTCAAAATTGTCTATTACTCAGCTAGTAAATTAGGTAAAAATGCTATTTGCACATGATCTACGCGTAATTAGTAGAGCCTTTTGAACTAATCAAAGTCTTAAGTCGTTCTTCCATCCGAAGAGCAAAAATGAGTGGAGGTATAAAGTTTCTTTACCAAAATCCAGGTTTGTAAAAAATATGTTCACCGGTCATTTTCTTCATTGTGCAATTGAATCAAATTAATAATAAATAAACCCAAATGCTGACTTGTATTAACGAATGGCGATCTGATAATGGCTGCACAGTGGGGATTGTGTATAGCTGCAACTAGAGAAACTTGAGAATATTATGTTGACAACGCAGAGTGGCTATTTTTTGTGTGATGATAGCTAAGGAAGCAGTAGGAGTATTCAATATGCATTGGCTGGACAAACGATCTACCTATTTTTAATTATTATTAACGACCTGTAAAAAGTCGTTCTTCCACCTGAGTCCTTAATTAGTGTATTGTTTTAACATATCTTTTTCTTCTTCCCCAGTACCTCCCGGAAGACCTGTGATCTATGACGGCAAGAGGAGAGACAGGACCAAGCTGATTGAACCCTACAACGAAGGTTCTGATGTAGTCCTCGTCTGCGAGGTGGAAGGGGGTGAGTTTATGCTTCTTCTTTAATTCTGTACTGTCTTAAATGATTAAAGTGAAGTAACACGAATCATATAAAATTTACTTGATTTGAAACCGCGTCCCTCTGGATTGCTAGTCGAGAGCCTTACCCCTCGGCCACGGAGGCTGTTTTCGAGGTGAAAGGTTTCGAAATTAATGGTGGGTATTGCTAGATTAAAAGAATTTATCATTTTTACAGATTGTCTTAATTTTAATTTAATACACCTTGGAAGAGATTTGCTCATAATATATTATATGTAATGAATGCTAATATACGATTTGCAACAACCAACCCCTTAATAGAGAATTCAGTACTACAACTTACAAGTTTAGTAGTAAATTACAAGCAACACAGCATTCATAATGCACCTAAGTATTGAAAGTGATAACAGCAAAATATTCCCGTTCACGATCGCGTGTAAATATTTTAATACTCGTACATAATACTATCTCCTTAATATTTTCAATTGCAATATTTTCAGATATTCCCCATAGCAGCAAACGGCTGCGCCAGTTGGCTTAACTAAAGTAACATTTACATTTCATAACACGCCAGCAGTTCGGTTGCTGCAATCTACTAAAAATGCATTGGTTCAGGTAACTTCTCCCTGCGCGATGTTGAATTTTTCCCCGCGAAACCTCTCCCAAAAGAATACGAGGATTTCAAATGTTTACTGAAATTGAGTTTTTCAATTTATGATCTTACCCTTAAGAACTGAAGTGAAAGTTGGGATGGGTGTTGCAAACTTCATCTCATTTCATTTTGAAATTTGAACGGTCCCATTAAATACGGATTCTGGGCTCGGTTCATTTTGATCATAATATCACGACGTCTTACAAAGATATTTAAGAGATATGCTAAAATGGCCACTTGACTCTTGGCTGACTACGGTCTAATGGTTCTTGTTTGGTTCTAGTGTTTTTTAGGCATGATCTCGTAGAAGAATACATTGGTAAGGTTCTATTTATTTTGTTTACTTTTTACATTAACTCCACACAGGAGGCCCTGAGGAAAATAATTTCCCTCGGGGCCTATGTCATCTTTGAAGATGCTGTGTGGAGGGTTTTTTTGGGGAAAGGAAGGAGTGAACATGGGTCTTGAAGAGACCCATGTTATAGAAGGAAGGAAACACAGAGGCCGACAAATCGTTCCACAGCCGAGCTATTGACTCAAGATTTAACCATCCTGGACTTCTTTCTTTGGGGCTACTTGAAGTCGGGGGTTTATGCCAACAAGCCTCAGATAATCGCAGCCCTTAAGGAGAATATTCGACAGGAATGCGAACAGTTATCACCGGAAATCTTGCGGAAAGTTATGGAAAATGCGATAAAACGGGCACAAATTTGTATCAACACTGGCGGCAGCACTTGACGGATATCATCTTTTCCACTTAACAGAAAAAAATTTAAAAGTCCGAATAAAAATTTCCGTTATTAAAAATCTTTTTTTATTTAGTAAAAAAGTTATTCAAAAACAAAATTGGATGATTAATTTTGCGCCACCCTGTAGAATTAATTTTTAAATAAGTACATTATTCAGAATTCGACCGTATTGTTTCTCTCTGAATAAAATCTAAAAACACATTTATTTGTGGTCCAATGTCCAGTTAAACTTCATTGGATGTAAATATGTTTTGCGTTTCTTTTTTGTTTGATAATTTTCTCATACAAATAAAACAATACGTTTCGTACAATAGCATTAAACCTTTTTTGGGCAAAAACTCCATCGTTTTTGTGTACATCATATCCAGATTGGGTACTTACATACCTCACCGTCAAAACATTATTGACCTTTTCAGCTTACAAAAGGAACAATACAGAACGCTATTTGAAAAGCCATTACCTAGAAATTCGAAAATGTGTTCCATTCCGAATTTGAAAAATTATAAAACATAAAGAACAAATTCGTTAACTGGCCACGCTTCGCAATTGAACTGTGTTTCGAGAACGAAAGTAAAATTCCTTTTAGGAAAGTGAAAAATGACGACACAAGAATAGGGTGTAATCAACAATTGAAACATTGCACAGTGATTCGTTTTATACATGCTAGACGCTAAAAACTCTTACACATGATTAAATTATTTTGAACCCTCTATTGAGGTGTAGTTAACACAAATTTTATGAAAATTAGTGTTAAAAATGATTTTCTTTTTTTTCCTATAGTTTTTTTTAAATTTTTTTTTTAATAATTTTTAAATAATGCATGAATAGAATATTTGAGGTTTATAATATAACAATTATATGTAAAAAGTAAAAAAAGTATATTTTGATTCTAATAAATTGCTAAAATTACGGTCCATTTTCTGCTTATATTCAAAGATACAAGCCTTATTTGGTTTTTCAACTTTTTTTCACCACTTGCACTGAGCTTATCAAGTTCAAATGTACTTAAAATTTTTTTAAGCATTCCCTCAAGCTTTTTTTTCTTCGGCAAACTCTGCCATGTCACGAACAATTCCAGCCTGGAAATCTCGTATGTGGTTCCTGTAAAATGAAAAAATAATAATAATGTGGATTCGTTTGGGTTAATATCGAAACTGATATGAATAGAATATTAGTTACGCTATTTAAAAAAAAAGAAAATTATTGGGCGATTTTGATATACTCTCTGAGATAAACTCTCGAGAAGTTAAAAATTCAATATTTTTTAGGCCGAAAAAAAATACAAAACTTATTTATTATTTAAAAAACAACTAAAATTATTTGCACTAAAGTATTAAGAAAAAACTTTAAAACATACCTTCCAAAGTAGCCACCATTTTACAGAACCGAAAAAAAAACACTTTTCTAACTTAGTACACAATTTTAAACGTCGAGCTGCGACAAGCGAATAAATGCAAATGATAATTTCAAAACACATTCGACTTTAGGCCTCTGGTATAATTCAATGCGTGCACTAATCACCCCAATTAAGCATACATTTAATATCCTATCTATCTGGTAATGTCGCCATGACGTCATTGTTTGAGAATTCAAAAGTGACTTATTAGCGTCTAGCTTGTATGAAACGAATCACTGTGCATCGTTGCGCAGTGTTAGGAATGGATTCACACTTCTGTCACTTTTAGACAAACTGCTCCAGATTTCCCACCCACCCCTTATAATCGTACCATGTTCCTGCCCAGAACTTCCGCTCTTTCTGTTCCTTAAAATGAGCCTCCACACAGCATCCCCAAAGATTCTATAGGCCTTGAGGGTATTTATTTTCGTTTCGAAAACCTTGTTGAAATTCTCGATACCTATTATTATCGGTTGCACAAATACATTTAAACTTGTGAAACTCTTTGAAACGATTTTTTTTATGTCCTGTTATTAAGTTTAAACATTCACTACTTATTACACTAATCAAATAGCTTCATTCCCCGCCCCTGTGACAATTCAGCAACATCCTCACCTGAACTGCACGCATTACGTATGCAGTAATAAACCGGGCTGTAAGTCACGTGGGTTATGTGAGTTTTCACGTCGTATTCGTTATTCATGAAAGACAGTTTAGACAAACCGAGTTTGAGACGGTATTGCCTGCGTAATTTGAAGGAAACCTCAGAGTTCTTTTGTAAAAAATGTTATTTTCTTTGCGAGCAAGTTTTGCATAAACCTTTGAAACAATAAATAAATTTTTAAAAACGTCAGAAGGGTTTCATGCAAACTTTTCACCTGACTTTATTCTTGTAAGCTTCTAGGTTCCGTAAATTAATATTCCGTATATATATATATATATTTATAGGGTGTAACACAACGTAGACGAAGGATTTTAACTAACGATTCCTGAGAATATCAATCGTCCAGTTGATTAGTCAGACATCTCAGGAATGCTCGACCTTAATACCTTAGAAGCCCGCCGAAAAATATTTTAGGGAAACATTTTTTTAAGCTGATCTCCGGTACTGTACTGAATCCACCTATGTTGAAGGAGGTTAACCTATATATCCCTAACGCGTATACTTGTGGGAGATTTCACGCACTTTTGTGCTCCGAAAGCGAGAACTTCTTCCTTTCAGAATGCGCCATTAAACAGAGCAATTCAACTTCTTAACGATTCTGCATTGAGCATCGAAATTTTCAATGTTACCTATAGAGAGTTCAGAAAGTATGTTTTGACATTCATCACAATATAGCGAAACTGCCCCCCATTGACTTTTTTTTATTCTTTTAAATTTTGTAATCGTCTCCGTAATAATTTGGTGAATAACTGTTTTATGGAGAACCTGAAAAAATAAATAAATGAATCTCCAAATACTATGTTTTGAGATAATAATTAAAGCAATATTCAAATTCTTACCGTAAGTCAAATATTATTTACACGTGTCCTCCTTAAATACTGATATGCTATAAAATAATACCGGGAGACATAACGGTCCGATACATTAGTATGACATTTTAAAATATCCTAACTGTCACCCTTATATCATCAACATTTTGTTTAATTCACTACAAGTTTTTCTGCAGTATATTATTGGATTTGGTTGATTTTATGAGTGATCTGAGTATTCTACAAGTTAGACGCTATATTTTTACATATAACTGCCTACTCAACTCAAATTTCGATTTTTTGTAGATGTCTGACTACCAACTGGGCGATCGATATATCGAGCAGCAAAATGACAGACATTTTTATACTTCAAATCTATATCATCATCATTACATAGTATAAAATGAGGTCGCTCAAAATGTCAATCGTCAATCTTTTAAACTACGCAACGGATTTTCATACGGTTTTCACCAATAGATAGAGTGATTGAAGAGGAATGTTTATATGTATAATACATGTAAATTATATTATAGCCCATCCAGATTCACGGCGAGAAGCCCCGAGAACATCCGAGAAGCGTGAATGTGAGGAGTTTCTCGCATTTTCTTTCTCAGGCTCGCCTGTTCTCGGATCGCTGTCGGTAAATTTGGTCGCTTCAAAGGATTTACTACTACAAGACTACTACAAGAGAAGAGAAGAGAAGACTACTACACTCACGTTTTGTCTCAGTGTTGTTTAGTGAGCGGTTGAGAGTAGACGTGCATTGTATTTTTGTTTTTGTTTCGAAAATTTTGTTTCCTTGTATTAAAAATCAACAAGAGTTGCAATTTATAGAATATTTTTAATCTGAACCGGTGTTATGGGATGCAAAACATCGAATTACAAAAAAAAAGTTTGAACCACGATGCGTGGAACAGACTTGGAGAAATAATGGAGATGCAAGTGACCTGAACTCAAAAAGAAAAAAGATTCCCTTTTTGCTAGTTAACGGAAATATAGAAAAATGGTGAATGATTCCTCCAAATCGGGTGCTGGTGAAAATGAAATTTATAAACCTATATGGTTTGCATATGACGCTCTGGATTCCTTTCAAAATCATGGGCTAACTACAACGTTCAACGTTACAGTTACAACGTTCACAAAATTATAATATGCCATGGCGCACAGAGCCAAACCTGCTGCATTTTGAATATTGTCTGTAATGTCGTACATACCGGATGGGAAACAGATCACGAGTGAGAAAAATGAGAGTGTGGATAAGTGCTTGTTCTCGCGAGAAGTCTCGGAGAGAAGTTCTCGCCGAGACATCTCGCCGTGAGTCTGGAATCGCCTTTGGAGAAAAGCCGAGAAATTCAAAGAAAACATATTTTTGTGCGATTTAAAAGGGCTGGCGGGCCGTACTATAGTCACTTTTGAAATTCGTTCTACGGAAGAAATTGGAAAATATTAGGTAAAAATGTAGGTATTTGATTTTCCCTTTTCAAATATCCAGTGTTGCATTGCAAGCATTGTATAATTAGTGGCGAGTTAATTAGTTTATATGTATAATACATGCTTAATATAGTGGAAAAAAGACGAGAAATTCAAATATTCAATTCAGGCAGCGGGCAGCTGGCAAGCGGGTGGTGTGGATTTTATAAATATTGGGTAATGGCGTTGTGTTTCGTTAGCCACAGCAACGTGTGGCCGGGTCTGCTAGTATATGTATAAATGCTTGTTTGTTTGTTTTTCCCTTAAGCCTTACTAAACAATTCATCCGATTGCGTTGAAACTTGGGTTATTTTATGTGCGCATGCCGGGAATGGTTTTTATATACAATAGCGAGCTCTAGAGTTATGAATTTTTTTTCTGTAGTATCGTAATGCGATGAGACTTTTGAGATTAGGTGTGCGCATGCCCGGGATGGTTTCTATTATATAATAGTGAGCTCTGGCCTTATGAAATGATTTCCTTTATAAATGATTCATTCTATTGCGATGAAACTTACTGGAGAGCTTTGGCGTTTTGAAATTTCAAAAAAATTGCAAAAGGTGGCGTACAAGATGTTTGAAAATGAGTGTATTTCATATAGTTTAGCAGCAGAAAGGGAAGGAGAAAGGAGAGGAGATGGGGAGGCGGAATATGAACGGGAACGGGGATTAATGGGAAAAGCCACATAGTGAGAAACCGTTTCTTTATTTAAGTGGCATTGCAACGCATGCCGGGAACTTGCTAGTACGTTCATTTTTTTTTTTACATGAGCTCCACACAGGAGGCTTTAAGGAAAATAATTTCCCTCAGGGCCTATATCATCTTTAGGGATGCTGTGTGGTGGGTTTTCAAAGGAAAGGAAGGAGAGGAGAGTTCTGGGAAGGAAAAGGGTTTAATGGGTGGGTAGGAATCTGAGGTTAAGTGTCCTGGTCATTCGCCTCCAAGACCTAGACAAACCTCATCCCATGAACCCGGGCACCCCTGCTAAATCACCAAACGTAGCGAACCACTTGGGGTGACCTATGGCAGAGTTTTTGGTTATTCAATAAAGGTTCCCGGGGCGACGGTACCCATTCTCGCCTCCCAAATTGCTCATAAATCGCTGGTTAAAATCCTTTGAGTACGTGCTGTTTCACCCTGTATATAATCGTACAAAATTTATCACATGACGGCATGAGATGAGATGTCACTAAATGCATTGTTTTTATCATTACACCAAAAAAAAATCAAAGTGGCAATTTCCTACTGTCTGCTGGAATTGGTTTCAACGGTTTTGCAGTTGTACTACAAATTTCAATTTCAAAATCGTTCGAAAATAGCCCATTTGCTATTAATCCATACAAAAACGTAGGTACAAAATTAAAATCCCAATCGCCATAGGGAAGCCCGCGGGTAGGTACGTTACGCGGGTAGGAACTGGGTAGGAGCTGGTTAGGTACCGGCGGAAGTCGTCGCCGCAGGCAAACCCGATACTAATTTAAATTTATCGGTCGGCAATTCCGAATTCAAAAAAGCGCGCGCCCGCTTCCCGCCTTTTGGCATTATTTGGCGGGAGATTTGTTTCATAGGAGGAAACGTTCCATTTGCGGTTGATAATGTATTCGAACGGCGAAATTTCGATATTTTTATTTGTACATTTTATGGGCAATATCTGCTCTTGCCGCACGACCATTTTATTATCTGTGAAATTCAATAAGGACGTTTTTTATGGCTTTTGGGGAAGAGATGAAACATTCCAATTCACTTGACAATTTTAATAGATAATATCTGTTGAACGAAACAATTTATTTTGTATTTACAATCTTTTTCAGTAATCCTAATATGTTATTTACGTTGTATCGGATAATTAATAGCACATAAGAAATAAAATATATTACTTATTTTCAATATGTAATAAGTGGATTAAAAGAATATCTTCAGTTTTTCTACGTATTTTATCCATTTTATGTTGTTTGTTTGAAACAATTAACATAATATGGACATGTTTGCACAATTATTATCTCCAAAAAATACATTTTTGATTCTGATTTGTTTTTGAAGATGAAGGCTTACCTAATGGGTGAAGGTAAATAACGACAAATAATTTGTTGAATTGTTTTATTTTATTTTACAGTTTATGGAGAGTATTTTATATATTTGTTTATTTACGTTTATAATACGTTTTTTTCACTTTGGGAGGCGAGTATGGGTATCGCCGCCCCTGGAAACATTTATTGGAAAACCAACATAGCCCCTACCATAAGTCAGCCCAAGTGGTTCGCTACGTTTGGTGATTTAGCAAGGGTTCCCGGGTTCATGGGGTGAGGTTTGTCTATGTATGAACGGCGAATGCGTTTGCCCACCTACTGTGTGACGGGTAGGATCGGAAGTGACAGGTTGAGCAAGACATAACCTAGACCTTTCCGGCCGGTTACTGTAGTCTCATCGGCTGGCTTCGCAGTGGGAGGCACGGATTCATAGGGCTGTCACTCCAGGACACTTTGACCCCAGATTCCTACCCACCCCTCCACCCTGATCCTTCCCACAACTTCCTCTCCTTCCTTTCCCTAAAAAGACCCTCCACACAGCATCCACAAAGATGACATAGGCCATGGAGGAATTATTTTCTTGTGTGGAGCTAATATAAAATACACATTATAGACATTTTTTTTACTTTAATCCCCTTAAATACATATGTCAGCCCATGGGGCTTTTACATTACATTTATAATATTTACACTTTTTTTACACAGGGGTTAGTAAAAAACAATAATTTGCATGAAATAGTTGACGTTAAAAAAATTGTTATTATTATTAAAAACTAGCTTGTCCCGGCATGCGTTGCTATGCCATTTAATAAAAAAATTGTTTCTCCCTGAGTGTCCTTTCCCATTCGTCCCGTTCACCTTCCGCCTCCCCTTCTTCTCCTGCTTCCTCTTCCCCTCTCGCGTTCCCACTCCGTCACCTCCACCTTCCCTCTCCCCACTCCACTCCCCCCCTTCCCCCATCCCGCGAACCCCCCTCCCGAGTTCCCCTCCCCCCTCACAGGTCCCCCTCCACCCTCCCGCGTTCCCCTTCCACCTTCCCAGCCTTCCCTCTTCCCTTTCCCGCTCTCTCATCCCGCCAACCCTCCTCCCGCGTTCCATATATTCAATCCCAGTACAATCAGTTTTTAAACAGCCCGCGTGCCACCTTTTGCAATTTTTATTCAAATTTCCATTTTTCATGTATATTAAATTTGGTACCTAACATAGGTACCTATTTAAAATATCTAAAATTCTTGATTCGATTCAAACCATTAGGGGAGTACCTACTTTAAATAAATTTATTAAAGATTTTCAAAAATAGAATCCTGATTGAACAATCAATGTTTTGCAAAATGTCATTCTCAAACACGCGAATTGTCAAACACGCTCATGTTTTCTGAAATTATCCAATTTTCTGCGCAATTTTCTCAATTTTTCTCTCCGTAAAAACCATCCTCGTACTTCAAGGAATATTCTAAAAAAAGAATTAGCGAAATCGGTTCAGCCGATCTCGAGATTTGCGCTTACCAACACATTTAGCGATTCATTTTTATATTATATACTTATATAAGATATCGATATCATTTATTTATTTATTCGTTAACTATGTAAGCGGGTATATGGTGAGTTTGCTACATAATTTGGTTGTGAATGGTGACATTGAAAAGGTCCATGCCTAGTCAGCCGAGTTGGTCCTCATAAATTAATTAGTTGTGTTGACGTTTTTTGTACCAGATATCTTATGCTGGTTCACGACGAGTTCATCGAAAACGAATTCATCGAAAATCAATTCATCGAAAATCAATTCATCGAAAACAAATTCATCGAAAACGAGTTCATCGAAAACCAATTCATCGAAAATCAATTCATCGAAAACCAATTCATCGAATGATCAATTCATCGAATCGCCAATTCATCGAATCGCCAATTCATTGAAAAAAATATATTTTGTTGATATTTGAGAGAAAGGTCGGACCGAGAAGTTAAAAAAGCATTGGTCAACCTAAACTAACCTAGCCTAACCTAACCTATTTAACCAATTTTTAAATATATTTTTTATCATCACTCTTAATGACCTTTCTGAGTTGTTTATAAGTTGGTTTCATTATGAGTTGTCTGGTCACCGTTCCTTAGATATCCCTTTTTTGCAGTATCAGACAATCGGAAATCGAAGTGATAACCCATAAATTTTACATTTTCACTACGAAACTGACAGTTGCTAAACACATTTAACTCAGTTAAACAGACCTTTTAGGGTATTTAATTTTGACAGCCCTAATATCTACAAAAAAAAAGTTTTTCGATGAATTGGCGATTCGATGAATTGATCATTCGATGAATTGATTTTCGATGAATTGATTTTCGATGAACTCGTTTTCGATGAATTTGCTTTCGATGAATTGATTTTCGATGAACTCGTCGGTTACCCTTATGCTAGCGTTATTAAGGTGCCGAAGAGAGATATGTAATTACGAATGTTGGAGAGAGTACGCTAATATTTAAATCAGTAAAATTGAAGCGAAAATTGTGAAAATGTTTAATAAAACACGACTCTTTTAAAATAGAGCAAAAATCTCTTGGGACTGTCTAAAATAGCATTTAAAGAAACACTGCGAATTTTTTCATAAATATAACTTATAAAATAACTGAAACAGACGTGAAAATAATAATTTTTGGAGCATATTTTGCAATTTTTTTCTATCGAGGGAATTTCATATAATTTGCTTTCGGCGTGAGGAATGTATAGATAATATCTTCGAAAATAACATTTACATTTTTAAGAGCTTAAAAACTTCAAATGTTTAAGGGGGATATAAAAGAAATCGGTAGAAATTCGGGTAGCGGTGGCTTAAAGTGTTTTTAAATTTTTATCATTTTTGTGCTGATTTTATTTTTTATTACACTCCGTTGTAGATATAAATGCATTTTTTAAACAATTTTTTTATTCACTTGCTTTGTTTTCTAATGAATGTAATAAATTTGAACCATACTTTTAAAGAATATAACATCAATGCATACTGCATACATGAGAGTTATGTGTTCGTGTAAAATCTTGTTGCTTTACATAATATGGATTAAGAATTCCACAATGTGTACGTATGTGTATGTCTAGCTGTTACGCTGATTTTTTATTATTTTATATCAAGTTTTCCTCCTCCAATCCGAATGCGAATGCAGCATAACACGAAGTAATAGGATGTGCGGAAATTAAATAACGAGACTGACGCTGCTACAGTACGCACGCGCCAAACGGCAGCGACTGACAGTTATTTAGCGTAAAGCCTTCTCTTTCGGAAGCAGTACCTCTCGTTTCTGTAAACAAATCCGAAGAGCCGTAGCCTTCGTCCGCATTAGAGTTGTTTTTTTGTTTCACTGGAAAAATGCTAAGTGTAACAATAGAGCAACTTAACTAATCAATTTAACTAATCGCCGATTCATCAAAAAAAAATTGTAGATAATTGAGAGAAATGCCGATCGGACCGGGAAGTTAAAAAAACTTTGGTCAATAAAAATTGACAATAAATCTATAAATAAAAAAATTGATAATAAAACTTTGATCAAGGAGACTAACCTAACCTAACCTAACCTTTTTTTTCGATGAATTGGCAAATCGATGAATTGATAATTCCATGAATTGGTTTTTGCGATGAATTGGTTTTCGATGAATTTACTTTCAGTGAATTAATTTTCGATGAACTCGTCGGTTACCCAATGAACGATAATCGCGTACACGTGGTTTAAAGTGGTTTAAGCTTTTTCAAAATGGCCGAGAAGATGTTCGATCCGACCGTCGTCGGTTAAGTATTCGTGCGATTGTTGAAACTGCAGGAATTGACAAAGAATGCGTACGGCCAATTTTACATAACAATTTTAGCATTTAAAACGTGTGCCAAAATGGTGCCTAAAATTCAAGAAGAGTTTCTTTAAAGAAAAGAAGGAAAGGATGTTCTGGGAAGTAAATAGGTATGAAGGTTGGGTAGGAATTAGGAATCTGGGGGTCAGTGTGTCCAGGAGTGACGGACATATGAATTGCGGTGCAAGGCGATGGGTCGAGGGATTTTAGCTGAATAGGTCAAAAGTCCTCCCTCGACCAATCTCTCTCGATCCGGCCCGCCGCGCAGCTGGTGGGTAGACGCATTGGCCGCCAAGATCTTGAAAAACCTAACCCCTTGAACCGGGGAAACCCTGCTAAGACACCAAACGTAGCGAACCACTTGGGGTACCTATAGTGTAGGTGTTGGTTATCCAATAAATGATTCCCGGGGCGGCGGTACCCATAACCGCCACCCAAATGAGAAGAAGACATCCAGCACTGTTATGAGTAATGGAAGATTCGCGTGAAGCTTTCTAGGGATAGAGGAAGAATGTACATTGAAGGTGATGGTAAGTAAATATGGATGAAATCAAAATGAAATATTTTACAGCGTCAGTCTCGTTATTTAATAGCCACACCTCATAAATGTATTTTTACGAGTTTCCTCGTCAGCTGGGACGAGGTGTTAAGCCGAAGCGGCTGTGAAAATATACAGTCGTGTTTCGCCATTGCTAATTCGCTAAGCCGCTAGCCGGGCCAACTAAATAAAGGGGACTCTTCTGTACTATCTACAAATGGGTCATTTTTGTATATGGATTTCCAAAGCCTCTTCGGCCTGATATTTCTAACTTTATATTCACGCATTTTAGCATAAATTTCTTAAGTAAATATTGTTTTTATGCTTCGAAGTTTATCGCTATCCATTTGGGGAAAATTTTGCAGAGACGAAACCAGAATAAAAAGAAAAAATATACAATTTTTTCCCTGTCAGTGATTAATTGCATTCATTTTACAATACCCCGAAGGTCACATGGCAGTATCTGAAACTAGCAAGAAAATCCACCAATGTGATGTACCTAAGGTTAGATGTTCAAAATGTATTAAAAAATGTGTTCTAACTTTAAAAGCTTTTTTTTTATATCACAATTATTTTTGCATATTATTACATATATTGCAATTTGGGAGGCGGGAATGGGTACCGCCGCCCCGGGAACCTTTATTGGATAACCAACACCTCTGCCATAGGTCACCCCAAGTGGTTCGCTACGTTTGGTGATTTAGCAGGGGTGCCCGGGTTCATGGGGTGAGGTTTGTCTAGGTCTTGGAGGCGGATGACCAGGACATACTGAACCCCAGATTCCTACCCACCCCTTAAACCCTTTTCCTTCCCAGAACTCTCCTCTCCTTCCTTTCCTTAAAAAAACCCTCCACACAGCATCCTCAAAGATGACATAGGCCCTGAAGGAAATTATTTTCCTCAGGGCCTCCTGTGTGGAGCTCATGTAAAAAAAAAAAAAACATCATTCCATCATTTATGTTATGAATTGATGAAAATTTTTAACAGTTCTCACAAAAGCATTTATTAATTTTGAAGAAACAAAAGTGCAAACCGTGTTTTATGGTATCAGAAACACCAAAACTTTTAAAATATATTTTGTGTATTGTATGTATTATTTTACATAATAATTAATGTAAAATATAAATAATATTTGATATGTTCGAAGCTAGTATATTTCAAGGAAGTGATGATGTACCTACATGTTTGATGCATTTTTAAGGTTCCGCCACTTTTCATCCCGCGACAAAATATCCCCGACAAAATATCCCACAGTCAACATCCCCCAACAAAATATCCTGCAGTCAATTTCCCCAACAAAATATCATACAGTCAACATCCCCAAACAAAATATCCTACAGTCAACATCCCCCAACAAAATATCCTACTGTCAACATCCCCCAACAAAATATCCACTAAAACCTAACCTAACCTAACAAAAAAATGGGACAAAAATAAAACGGACAGTAAAGACAATAAATTATTGTAATCTGTATTATTTCATCCCATTTTACTATTTTTGACATTCTGTAAAGAAAATTGAAATATTTTTGTCCCATTTTACTATTTTGAACAATAATTTATTGTCTTTACAGGATTTCTATTATTTTCGTCCCATTTTTTGTAAGGTTAGGTTAAGTTTTAGTAGATATTTTGTCCGTAGAATATTTCGTCGAATGATATTTTATCGGGGATATTTTGTTGCGGGATGAAAACGTGCGTTACCCATTTGTAATGTTATGGACTGTAATGCTGTTTGTATGGACGCAAAAATGCATTTAGAGTTTTCATCGAGTCAAAAATCGATTTTTTAAGTTATTTTTACGCGTCAGTGGGACTTATCCACCATTGTACCTTAGATTAATTATTATTTTTGTTCATGCCATGAAGACTGTCCTCGAATCATTAATTTCACAATTATCTTTAAATGAAACAAGTCCAATGCGGTCCTTCCACGACTGTGTAAGTAGTTGCAAGTCTGTGCAAACAACGCTGACGTTAGCTCCGTCCAAAAGTCAAAGTCAATAAATTTGTTTATCTTACTTTACCGAGTCAATTCAGCGCCGAGCCGAGCCGTCGGACCTCCGAACAACAGAGCCAAAAGGCTGAATTCTTTACTGGCAAAGGGTACAACGGGAAGGCTTTCAAGGGTTAGGTACTTACAAGAGGAATTTATTTATTGGTGTGTTTATTCTATTCAGTTGGACTAGTTGTGAAAGGCTTTTACTAAAAGATAATAAAAATTGAAAGCTTAAGTATTAAGCTTTATACCATCAATGTTGAGTTATTGATGGAATAATGTTGGGCACATTAATATGCATCTTTTAAAGTAGGGATTATGGGTATGAAAATTTTTATAGGCCTGTGGCAGTATTTTAAAGTTTGGCCATTATCGATATCATGGAGCATGCTTTAATTCATGGGAATAAAAGGAGAGAATGTCTTATGGCTTCAACTAGAAAGACTTCTAACCCAAGAAATATTAGAATACAAAAATAGTAGAATTTGTCCAGAAAAAATATGAATAAGCCTTAAGCCTGCTTTTTAGCCGTTGAAACAGTTTTGTAGAATAATGTTGTATGTTGATCTCAAAAGTAAATGGTTTCATTTAATCACATCGTTGTTTTTTTTTTGCTTTTTAAGCTAAAATACGTCAAAGACATATATGTACCTACGTTTATGTAAGAAAAGCATTTTGCTCTCTGTAAGGTACAAAGAGTAACAAAAAAACGTTTTGTGGAATAACGTGAGCGAAATTTTTATTTACAACTAATTTCACAAATTCAGCATAAATTCTAGTAATTAACTTTAATTTGCCTTTCTAGACGACTTTTCATTTGATTTTGAAGAGTTTTAATTTTCAATCTAACTCAAATTTTGTTTTGTTTGTTTGTTTTGTAATTCAACTTTCCATTTAAAACTGAGAATTGTATTTTATGTATTTTAAATATTAAATAATATGAAACGTAACAGGTTTCGTTTTTTCAATTTTTCTCGAAACAAGAATATTGTGAGATACAACATTCTTCCGGGCAAGGGGTCAATTAAATTATATAAATTGAAAATATCCATAGACATCTACCGGATCTGCCCTGATGATGGACACTGCAACGATGTCCGAAACGTTGGCTAAAGAAGGAGGTAGCGCAACACGGCATAACACCCCAAAAACAAATAATGAAAAAGAAAAAATGAAATGAAAAGTGAAAATCTTAAAACGTATCCAATCGGTCTCTTCTTTGTGCGGTGCTTTGTAAATAATCGGTCTTCACTTTGTACGGTGCTTCGTAGCCTTTCCGCTCTTGTCTACTTTAGTTTTCTGAAGGTTTCGCTTTTACCACGTGTGAACCACACATGTATTTTTTTAATGTACCTGCCTTAATTTTTAAGATTGTACCAAAATTTAACTGATCTGATTTGATAGTTAGTTGGAATTTTGGAACATCAAAATCTCCCTTAGCCCAAAGTACAATACCTAAGAGATTTTTATTCATTTCGCGTATTGTTTGTTTTGTGTACAAAAATACCTACGAATGTGTAGAAACGGGTTGTTTCATTTACTTTCATGAAATTCAGCTTCCATAACAAATCCCTTAAAAACTAGCTTTGCTTTATTTTGAAGTATTTGCCTTTTTCCTACATTTCGAGAAAAAAGAATGCTTGAATAATATTTCAAGTGGGATACTGTGAAATAATTGGCTTCGTGAAATCCTTAACTTGCAACTTGCAACCCTCATGTTTCGAACTATATTTTAATCAGTGATGATTCATATATTCCTTCGCAATGTGTGTAATCTGGATTATGAGGGGTTTTGAGAAGGACTCTTCGCTTGCAGTTAAATTCGTCGTAATTGAAATTCAAAACCTTGACTTACCATCGCTTTCATCATTCAGATTTAATTATGCAAACTAAAATAAAAAACCTCACAAAAAACCGGTCACAAAACAAGCCGATTATTTACCAATATTTCCGTGCTTTTGTTAAAAAGGCTTATGTCCCATTTGGAATATGCTATTTTTAACAAATTTTTACATTGAGAAAGGCTATTTTCTAGTAGTAGAGGTTTACCCCGAAAACCGAAAATCATTTCTAGAATTTGAAAAGTTTTTTAGATTTCAGAATTTTGCATACATTTTGAAAAACTGACATTGGCCTTTTTAGGAGCAAGCCGCAGATTTGCTGTAGTTATTACAGTTATGTTGATATTTTTCTGCAACTTTAATAAAACATTGAATTAAATCGCGAAAATTACGTAATATAGGTATGAATTTGGCAGGCGGGCTATGGTTTGGCAACCAAAACAGTCACTGAAAATAGAAGATAAATTGACACGGTTTCCGAGTTGGCAGCACTTCTACTTTGATGATTACGATTAAAACACAATAGATAATAATAAAGTTGTCACTTTAATTTAATAAGTACCTAATTACGTATAATTTTATTTTAACATCGACTAATAGTAGATGTATTTTACCCATATTTTACAAATGCCTCGGTAGAAGAGTGAATTGCGCCCAGAAGTCACGGGTTCAAAAACTAGCGAAGTAGTTATAATTTATTTCGCTTTTAGTATCGCCTTGGTGAGAAGCAACTATTGAGGAGATTAGATATAATAAATCAACATTGCTTCTTTGGTATGTGAGAAGTGTAGTGTTGGGTAGGACACGACATCAGGATGAGTTTGTATAAGGTACTCAAATACTGAAATGAGGTGTTGAGGTGTCCCACCTCATTTGAGGTCAGGTGTGACAATATTTTCGCTTACGGGGGAGAAGGAGGGGGGAGGGGTGGCTAGAGAATTTCAGGGAACGTGTTTTTTTACATTAACTCCACACAGGAGACCCTGAGGAAAATAATACCCCTCAGAGCCTATGTCATCTTTGGGGATGCTGTGGACGTATTAATCCATCCCTCCAGTGGTGCAAGGCGATGTTCCGAAAGAGTAAGGCTAGAGAAGTCAAAGGGACTCCCTCAATCACTCTCTCCGGATACTGCCTGCCATGCAGCTGGTGGGCAGACGCATCCGCCGGCAAGACCTGGATAAACCTCACCCTATGAACCCAAGCACCCCTGCCAAGTCACCAAACACTTGGGGTTATCTATGGCAGAGGTGTTGGTTATCTAATAAATGATTCCCGGGATGGCGGTATCCGTAGCCGCCTCCCGTGTTTATTATTTTTGTGATACAAAAAATGGATATAAAAAAGGCCTACCCTCCCACCCCCTCCCCCCCTGAGGAGCTGGGAGCTGTTGGGACACTTGTGCCGTGTTCACATAACAATAATTTACAATAAAAAAAATAAAAAAAAATTTTTGAGCAGTTGGGACGCTTGTGCGGTATTCATAATATACGAATGGCTCACCACCTCACGGTTCTAATACAAAAATGTCATACAATATACAAACACCTCATGCCTCATATATTTGTCCCAGACGATACGTGACATGACATGTAGTTCAGTACATCAACCATCTCACGCCTCTTCACCTCATACATTTGTCTCAAACGATACGTGACATGACATGTAGTTCAGTACATCAACCATCTCACGCCTCTTCACCTCATACATTTGTCTCAAACGATACGTGACATGACATATAGTCCAATACACCAACCACCTCACCTCACCTCACATCTGTCCCATACGTGACAATGTGACGTGACATTTAATCCAATACACCAACCACCTCACATTTGTCCCATGCGTGACAACGTGACATGACATGTAGTGCAATACATCAACCACCTCACACCTCACCTCATATTTGTCCCTACGTGACATGACATTTGTAGTAATACAAAGAAAATGAGTTGGCACAAATACATTTTTTGATGGGGGGGGGGACATTTTACGTGTTTGTATGCGACATTTGAGGTGCCTCTTGTATGAGGTACTCAACACTAGATAATTGAGTCATAATTGTCCGAAGCGAGTCGAGCTGGTATATTAACGACTCTCAAATGAAAATTTTAAATATAAAAAGATAGTTTTGAAAAAAATACAGGGATAAATATTCTTCACATTAATCATAAAGGAAAACGTTTAGATAACTTAGAAGCCTTGGAAATTAAAAAAATCCCTTAAAAATAATGAATCTATTATCAACAAACCAAAAATATTGTCATATAGCCTAATCATGGATTTGTTCCCCTACCCACCCACTCTACACTAATACCTACCCACCCAATCTACATTATTATCTAGTAACGGCTCCACCCCTACCATAATAAAACATTGTTCGAAACTGTCAAATTAGTATAAGCTTTCCCTGACGAAGGAACGTTTGTTCCGAAACCGGTCGGATTTGCGCATCATATAAGTGGTTTATACAAAGTTGAATTATTTCATTTTTCTATAAAAAGATTAAGTCGCATCTATGAATTGAATCCAGGACCTTAACCTAAGTCATAGGTTCTAAGGTTAAATTTCTGTCTTCAAACATATTAAGTTTTTCCAAAAATAAAAAATAAAAAATCCTAGACTTATAGAACCATCAATAGATTTATCCAAAACACTATCTACTCGTATATTCCATTTAGATCGGGAAGAACCTTGCATTTATATTTTAAGATAGCAACCAATGAAAATATACGTTAAGAAAATGAAGATAATGTTGGTAGTTCTTAGTCAAAGTATTATTATACGGGTAAATATGACCGAATGGGAAAGCGTCGAATTAGCTCAGCGGTTAGAGCAGAGCCCGGAAAAATAGTTTAACATTCAAGAACATAAGCCCGTTGTGGGGCAATGTCTTGAATAATTGCAAAAACTATGCAGATTTTCTTTTTTATCGGTATATTAATAAATATTATACTTTCGATACATTGTGTAGGTACTTCACTTACTTATTTTTTGGGCTCTTAGCTTTTATAACGAACTCAACTTGCCTTAAAAATGTGATTTTTTTTCTTTGCTCATCCGAACTTCTTGAGGCCGGTGCCGATGGGAAAACGGTATCCATGAGATGCTGCAGGGAATGGGGAGGGATGGAGATGGGAAAGGGGAAGGTTATAAAATAACTGACTATACAGATCTGATCAGCAAACACGGTTAATGACATTACTGTTATGTTTTGGTGAGCAATTAGAACAAGATTTTGCAATGCAATATTATTATTCATGTATTCATTCGATCATTCCGGTCAACAATCGTTTTAGAGGATAGTATCAGGTGACGCACATTAATGTAAATCTCCAAATCTCCTACATCACAAAACCGGGACACTCATTCAAATCAGCTTCCTAACTTATTTGAGATCCTACCAAAATTTTCGTTTTAATTTTATTTTTCAATTTTTTTGTTTAATATTTTTTTAGAATGCTTTAGTTAATTTAAAAATAAAATAAAAATAAGGAGGATTTGTATAAACACAGGCACATTGTCAATAATACAGAGTAGGTACTCATGGACAGGTACGCGTTCCAACAATCTCAAGAGACGCAATGTTCGATTCTGAATAGTGGTCTTTCACCAGAGCGATACTAAGAGAATCCTTTAATAGATACATATATTTTTTATAAAAAAAAATAATTTCATCCTATACTTAAAACTAAACATGGATAAAAATTTAACCAAGACATTATCTAGACAGCATTGAATCTTGCAATCATGCATAAAGATAGCAGCCAATAAAAATATGCGTTAAGAAAATGAAGATAATGTTGGTAGCTCTTAGTCGAAGTATGATACAGTTAAATATGGGCGAATCGGATAGGGACACATTAGCTCAGTTGGTAGAGTTAGTAAAGGCAGGCGAAGTTCCTGGGTTCGAATCCCGGGTGTGACTGTAACTTTTTCTGATTTTTCTGTTTTCAGATTTTGACTGAGTTTCACTAATATTGCCATCATTTAATTAAACGTTACAATTTAAGGTTTTACTCATTAAGTAAAAATAATAAAAATAAAAAAAATATGTATTTATATTACAAGGTTTTTTGTAACACTGTATAGTATTTTCTGTCGATAAGAAAGCCTTTTAGAGCTCTTGTAGACATGAAGGCCTTGAAATAATTTAATATCTATTTGCTATAGAATTGAATAAATAGCGGGTAAAATAAATCCCAGGTCTGGTGTACCTTGATAGCAAATAGGCGCCGAAGTACACAGTGGGCCAGATCTCATTATTACGTCCACAGGTCGCCCAGTGCTCAGTGGCGCTCGCGAGCACTTGCGAAAATTGAAATCTCAAAGGTCGCCTTTAGGACATTCCTACCAACACCGAGCTTAGAGGACTCATGTTGGTGGCGAGTAATACCTAGCTGTGGTAACCACATGCCAAACAAATTGTCTTAAGATACTCCTATATCCAAATTTACGTGAAATAGTAACGTATCAAAAGTTTTTTGTTAATTAATACAATTCTTTAGGTGAGCTAGTATGACTACGCACTGCCATCTTGTAACATTTACCACCGATCTGCGTTATTCGTTATGAGTTATTAAAGAAATGTGCGTTTAACAAAAGTAGTGAATTTATTGTAACAGAATGTAGTGTAACAGTTTTGAAATTTATTTATGTTTAATCCCAGATAAATTTAATCTAATTTTGAATCCATAATCATCTCAAGAGTGAGGGTGATACGCGAAGCGTTTATTTTCACAAGATTAAATAACTTAAATGCATTTACCTGTACAACATACCACAACACCTGTCAGAAAATTAATTCTACATTTGAATATGAATTGATTTCATGGGCGCCAATATCGCTCTATATCGATGAAAAAATCATAAAGATTAACCAACGGTAAACTAAGTAAAAATTAAAATCTAATACCAGCTAATTTTCGTTCTTGTGTTCCGCAAAGTCCCGCCATCCAGACCACCTCCTGTAGAATCTTGCAAGTCACAGCCTTCCTCCGAAAGTGCTGAAATTGACGCCATAGAAGTCTTCGAGATGCCAATGCTGTCAACTGGAGTATCGACATTAGCCACGTCGTGTTATCGATATCGGTTTTGAAGTTCCAATACGCTGTAACCTCTCGAAGAAATGCAGTTGTTGGGATTGGAAAGTGATAAGGAAACATATCCTCTAAATTTGTGATTTTAGAAAAACAACTGTGCTGCCGTTATAAGCACTTTTCGTCAATTCCTGGCCTTATAATTCGTAGTGACAGAAATCAGTCAATTTTACAAAACGAACAATTTCTTCGCTGGAGTTGGAATATTATGTTAAACGCTACACAAACTAGCTTCTTTCATTAAATTTTCTCCGTTTTGTCATTACGTATCAAGGAACTGACTTACTCCAAGGTCCCCGACATCTTCGTCCATCCATTAACTCGACACTTTATTCCGTCAACCTCAAACCCATCAATCCTTTCTTTAACCATGCATTCTGTTCTTATCTTCTAATTCTTAGTTGTATTTTATTTATGATTAGAATAAAATGTTTTTGTTTGGATACCACTTTATTGTGTGTATAACTTAATATTTTTTTTTTTTTTTAAAGAAAGACAAACATTCCCGAGTTACGAATAACCCAACAATGTTTGAAAATCTCCTACTACCACCACAGAAAGCCGAAAATGTTGCTTGTATTGTGATGAAGGACTTAGCCAGTCGAGGAATCGAACACGCGACGCTCGGATGGGACCCAAACGCTATGCCCACTCAACCACTGACCAGACATATATATAAAAAACTTTCACCTTAACCTTTCTCAGGATTCGTTAAAAACATAAAATTGTATGTTTTTTAATTTTTCGAAGAGTACTATTGACCTCCCATAGTCGCTTGTATTCTGCGAATCAATTTGTGGACTGCAATCAATAATGTTATGCGTTTTAAGTTTACAATGCTGTGGGAGTCGGGAAAGATTGGGCTTGTAAGGATTAAAAGGACTGGCTTAGTCTTTGTCTTGTTGATAAGATATTATTATCAACAATTCTGGTCTTGAGGGATATACACCCGATGGATTCGAGCTTATACCCACCGAGAGAGTATCAGATGGTTTCAACCCAGATTTCTTAATTGAGTCAATTTTAAATTGCATTAATAAATAAATTTGTTGTTCACTGCAAAGCTTCATTAGGAGACTGACTGTTCAAAGATTTATTGATGCAAATGCTCATATGTAGGTAAATTAGCCAAACACAGTCAGATAGGGATAGGTATACGGATAGTCAGTTGGGTGGAGGAAGGGAGTTATATACAGTTGCATAGACACCGTCCCTCCGGGAACACTAAAATTGCAGTTATTGCAGATATATTTTTTTAAATGAAAATATATGTGACAACCTGTCTGACCGGTCAGTGGTTGAATGGGCATAGCGCTTGGATCCCACCTAGTCGTCGCGTGGTCGATTCCTCGGCTGGCTAAGTCCTCCATCACAACACAAGCAACATTTTCGGCTTTCTGTGGTGGTAGTAGGAGATTTTCAAACATTGTTGGATTATTCGCAATCCGGGAATGTTTGTCTTTCTTTAAAAAAAAAAAAACCTTGTCCAACGTGTCCATATCATCCACCTCCATCTGTTGGTATATAAGTACTGCGTAATAATATTCCTGAGATGGCATCTCCACAAGATGGCAGAGACTCGTATGCTCTAGCTATGGCACCGAGTAATTCTATTTCACCAGACATTATTATGCGTAAATAGCAAATTGATTTGACACCCCTCAACTTCAACCCCAACGCTCACTCGATTCCCCCAATTTGCATGCGTAAAACGAGGTAATATATGTAGGTGAACAGACTAAACAGGGTGCCTGCTAACGCGCTGCATATTTTTAACCCCCGTAAATAAAAAACAAAATGGGCTAAAGAAGGGGGTAGCGCAACACGGCATAATAACGAAAAAAATCTTTCATTGGTGTTGTAACGCTTTTTTCTTTCTTAAATTTGTATTTATTGAGGCTTTTACAATATTAATAGCATGGAGGAAAGAATAGAGTGGAGATGGCACTAGGGCAAACAGGCCCAACGCATCAAATAATCTCAAACAGGCCCAAATGGGCGGGGCATGAGCGTGGCTTACTACCTTACTAGGCCAATATGATTTTACCGCTCGGCGAGATGTGAGATGGGACGTTCTTATTGCAAAAAGTGGGTATGATTACCAGTTATGGTTATTTTTTGCTGCAGGTATATTATTGATATTTTGATCTTACGGGTTTCCGGTAGATTCAGTGGTAAGAGAGCAGTGGAAGAAACTTGTAGATAAAGATGGTTGGAATCCAACAAAATATTCAATTCTATTACAATAATGAGGGAGTATTTCACCATACTCTTGATAGCTTATCCATACGATAACGTATATTGTAGTACTATCATATTTCATATAAATTGTTTTTTGTGGGAACCTCTTTCTTTAGAACCAATGCAGGCGCTGAAATCTGAGCCCGAGTTTTCTGTAACAGTTTTCAGTAGGTGAAAATGTAGAGATAAATTTGCTCTTGGGAAATCAGGTTTGTAAAATGTTCTATATTCCTGTATATAAAAAATGAATGAATATGAAAAAATGAATGAGATACGAGGTGGCAAAGTGAAAATTCGAAAAGAGCACATCGAAGTCTATAAAAATAGCAATTTTAAAAACTCCCGGAAAACTTTCCAGGCAAAACGATTGAACTACTAGTGAGGGTAACAATTGAAATAATTACTAACAATTATATCTATCTTGTGAAGAATCAATAAATAAAAAAATGGCTTTTAATGTGAGCATTGAATACCATTATGAATTGTTACGTAAAATGACTATTTTTTTTTGTAATAATTTTACATGAAGGTAGTGCTTCTTTTTGTTGTTGTATAGTTTGCTAAGAAGATATCTAATAAAAGAAAGTTTATTAATATTTGATATTGTTTGTATTATCTAACTCTTGATAAAAAACCCTTGTAATAAATTTCCAAAAATTAAATAATATAAGAAATAATAAGTATAAATGAAATAATAAGAAATAATAGTGTGAAGTGGTTTAAACTGGGGATTATCCCCCATTCTGGCCAGAGGGATGGGCATATCCATTTTAAATCCCACCCATACTTACCGCGCGTCCCTTACCTCTAACCGCAAACTGGCGACAAAATTATCGAAGAAAAAGTTCCTATCGCCACCTCCACTCTATTCTTTCCTCCGTGATTAATAGTTTCCATGATTTACTGCATGATACAGAGACAGCATACATAATCATATTATTGCGCTGTGTAAAAATATCATTCAGGTATTTCTTAAAAACTAGTAAACTTAGGTATATTAAATGTATCTTTGTGTAATTTGATGTCATCTGCAAAAAGCAGAAAAAACGTCTAAAACTTCTATACATCCTCGAAAGAACTTATGATATGATTTTTAAGAATCCTCTCAAAGTGCCTTGATTTTAATTCTGTTCATTGAAGTACTTTTGGATACATAATACGTTTTGTCTCCAAAAGCAAATCCCTGCCACTAAACTGAATGAAATATGCACATTTATTCAAACAACTCGCATGCCACCTACTGAATTTTTTAAATGATAATTTCATAACGCCAGAGCTCACCATATATTAAGAAAACTTTGCTGGTATGATCACAACAAATCACCAAAGTTTCATCGCAATCGGATAAATGGTATAGGATAGGGGTCGGAATTTGCGGCTCGCGAGCCGCATACGGTTCTTTACATAGGCGTCAACCAGCCTTATGAGAAGGAATCGCCGAACGAACTTTGACTCGATCAGCATCAGTGTTGCCAACTCAGTTCATGGAACGCTTGATTTATTGAATGAGTGTTTTGAAGTATGAGAATGGTTTCGGAACTTTTGGAATACAAGGCTGGTTTAAGGTTTAAATTAACTTATTTGGAATTAGAATTTTAAGGAATCTATGCGCGATTCTGTTTATAGAAACATTTAAATGGGCAGAAGTGTTATATTACGGTAAGAATGTAGATAACACAAGCAAATCGTAATTATCGTTCCACCACATTTACCACAGTATGATTGGCAATAGTTAACGGATTTGTAAGTCTTAGTATAAAGTCGGGTCGGGCCACAACGTGTTTGGTTTTCCATCGGCCACGGAAAACAAAAACATTCTTCCTTCCCCAATATTTCGTGTTTGCACAATCATTTGGTTCAATGTTTGATATAATATTATCGCTAGAGGCCCGGCTTTAGTCGTACAAAAATCGTTCGTATTTTTCTCACTATTACGACTTATTCATATTAAGTACATAAATTTCGAAAATTGGCCTGGAAAAGTTTTAATTAGTCTGTATCTACTCCAACGTCACTGACGGTGGATCATACAAAATAAGTTGCATAAATAATAAATGCATAGTGTCGGTATAATCAGCAGTCAGTTTCATCAGAGGGCCGAGTGCTTTTAAAAAACTTTTAGAAATAAAATAAATTCGCTGAGGATACTTTCAAAACCAAAGCTTCTGGTTACTCTGCACTTCTCCGTGGAGTTACCTCCATGGAGAGATGCACAGGCCACGAAATCCAACGGCCACTCCTGAAATGCTGTGCTAAAAAGCAAAATTTCAAAATATCGAATAAGTTTCAAAAACATGCCGTGCTGAAAATGAAAATTCAAAATATCGAGTTTCTCGTTTTATCGTTTTTGTGTTTATTTAGAAACTTCATCAGAATTTCGTTCTGTTCATTGTTTTTTTTTTTTATAAATTGTATGAACTAACGTTACTATCAGACTTTGCTCTACATTTTCATTTTAATGTACCAATACCTACGAGAATCAAAATGACTTTTTAGTCGGTTACTTAGTTTTTACGGTCAAATTGATATTACACATCTCATGATGAAAAATACGCTAGAAATAGTCATCCTTGGGGATTTTATGTGGTGGGATTTTTGGAAAGAAAGGAGAGGAAGTTCTGGGAAGGAAAAAGTGAAAAGGATGGGTAGGAATCTGGGGGTCGGTGTGTCCGGTAGTGCCGTTAGTATTAATCCATCACTCCCACTGCGGTGCAAGCTGATATTCCGAAATAGTGGTGCTGGAGAGGTCGAAAAGTCTCCCTCAACCAGTCGCTCCACTCAGTTGGTGAAAACATACAAACTTCACCCCATGAACCCAGGCACGCCTGCTAAGTCACCAAACGTAATGAACCACGACCTATGGCAGAGGTGTTAGTTATCCAATTAATGTTTCCCAGGGCGGCGGTATCCATACCCGCCCCCTAAATTACAATGCGAAATCTTAAATTATTGTATAATGGAAAGTCCAGCTACGCCGTATTTTTTAATGTATTTAATTTATTTACGAACACCCTGTACAACAACATATTATTATTGCTCAAGTTACGTGTCTCGTGACTCCTGACAAATCACTTTAACCGTTCCGAACCATTTCCACTCACTCTGTGTGACGTAATCCAATAATCCGCGCCCCCCGAACTTCAATTATTTTCCACTAAGCGCCCTCCGAGTACTTTCATCTAATATAGGCAATTAAATGTTTGTGGGCCATTTACAATGAATGAACAATAAATTTTGATAACAAAAGTTGCATGATGAATTTTCATAAATATGCAAACAAGTTATGCTGCAAACAGTTACAGTTCCTATGTTAGAAGCCTCCTGGAGTATGCTTCTACAGTGTGGAACTCTCATTATTCCACACATAAAGCAAATATAGAAAGAATTCAGAAAAATTTAATGAAATATGTCTATTATCGCTTGCGAAATGATGAAAACTATGTCCCCGTAAACCTTAAATCTCTTGATCAACGCCGAGGTATCAGAGACCTTTTAATGCTCTATAAGATTATTCATAACTTCATTGATAGCCCATACTTACTACAAAATATTCATTTCAGATGTCCATTAAGAGTTACTCGATCTCCGGACACATTTTGTATCCCTAAGAGCAAAACAAATTATCTTGAAAATGTATTTATAAGAAGAAGCTGTACAAGGGCGGATCCAAGATTCCAAGGGGGGGGGGGGCACAAGGGCAAAAAAATCAACAATTACTGTTAGAAATAAACTTTTAGTATCATACTTTAATTTAATGTTTAATAGAAAAATTAAATGTTTAATAAAGACAGTTTTTGCTTTTAAGTATGTTCTGTGATGGAATCTCCACAGTACCCAAAAATACCGTCTGGGGGGGGGGCACGGGGGCACCCCCCCCCCCCCTAAATGCGCCCTTGAAGCTGTAGCACATTTAACAGATTATGCCCAAATATCGTTGCGTTTAACACAAACCATGATAAATTCACAGCATGCATAACAAAATAACACTATTGAATTCCACATGTTTAACTAATAACTTAGGTATATTGGATTTCTGTATTTCTCTTTTTTATTTTTAGTATCCCCATATTTATTTTTAGTATCTGTCTTACTTTTAGCAGTTCGAATTCAAATAAAATCACTTCCTGAAAGATATTATTGATATCCATCAAAATTTAAATGTAAACCCTTGAAATATTTATTTATCTCTTTTTGTGGATTTAAGTAAGAAAATGCACTTTATCAGAATTTTTTATAATATCAGGTATAGGCAAAGATATTCAAATACAAAAGATATAGGTATTGTTGTTTTTTTTTGTATTATGGTTCTAAATTTCAATTTATCATTATTTTATTGGTCAGTGACGTACATATTATTATGAATTGTCATTTATGAATTTATACAGACTGTTTATAATGCTAATAAATAAAATAAAGAATTTTTTTAAATATTTATTTTAATTTTTTAAACTTAACGAGTAAAATCTCAAATTATTATATTTAATTAAATGAAGACAATATTAGCGAAACTCAATCGAAAATCTGGAGACAGAAAAATCAGAAAAGATAATTGGCTCCGCTGGGACACGATAAAGATAGCAGCCAATAATATGTGCGTTAAGAAAATGAAGATAATATTGGTAGTTCTTAGTCGAAGTATGATACAGTTAAGAGTGACCGAATTTATATGGGTTCCGTAGCTCAATCGGTAGAGCTCTTGCCATGTAAGCAAAGGGTCCTGGGTTCGTGTCCCAGCGGAGCCAATATCTTTTCTGATTTTTCTGTCTCCAGATTTTCAATTGAGTTTCGCTAATATTGTCTTCATTTAATTTTTTTTTTAAATCCCAACACTAAAAATTCATACATAAGAGATTAGAAAAATACTTGGCAAAACAATTTTTTTTGGAATAACTCATGAAATGATAAATATATATTTCTCACGGTGACACCTTGACTTTTGAATTATTTCGGTCTACTGAATAACCTGACAGTAATTGAAAATCTCCTACTACCGTCACGGTAAGCGGAAAATGTTGTAGTGTCATGATGAATGAATAAGCCAGCCAAGAAATTAAGACTTCAGAAACTTTGTAGACAGAATTTACAATTAAAATAAGTAGTTAACCTTCTTCAAAAAATAATAAGTAGGTACCTATGACTTTCACTAAAATAGAAAACGAAAATTAACATTTTTATGAAGTTGAAATCTACAAAAAATGTGTAGATAGTTATTTCCCACAGACAGGTAAAAAACTTTTGAATTTCAAAATTAAAATTTCGAATAGAATTAAACAGGCAACAATAATCTGTAAAAGAGTAACGTTTGAAAATCTTCGTTCTCATATTTTTGTCAAGAGCTTTGTAATATTTTTCTAAAGTTTTAAATTATATTTTCCAGCAAAATGTGAGCAGCGAACATTTATTAACCTTAAAAAAAGTATATTATTATCGTTCAAAATATAAATACAATTAATCACTCAATGCTTTATGAGTTCGGAATGGTTACCTAAATAAATACCAACGTCACAAGTACACTTTCATTATTTTGTGCATTTAATTTCAGGTGGCATAATTTCTTTTCATTGTACACACGTGGTCTTTTTCGTTATTTGTTTTTAGGGTGTTAAGCCGTGTTGCGCTACCTCCTTCTTTAGCCAACGTTTCGGACAGCGTTGCAGTGTCCATCATCAGGGCAGATCCGGCAGATCCAATAGATGTGATAATAACGAAAATACTTTTGGCCTTGAAAATCTAAAAACGTATCACACGTGGTCTTTTTCGTTTTTAATGTCGTCTGGAAAGCAATTATTATATAAATTGCCCGTAATTGTTAAAACTTAGAAACGAGTCCGGTACGATCAAGGGAGTTATATGGTGTGGTAGCGCTCTATCCACCATCCGCGAAAAACGTTCCCTTACCTGAAGGGCGTGCTTTTGAAGATATAAGGGCTGGAAGTTTCGCCCTCTAGAAGTTTCTAGAACAGTCCAGACATTCGAGAATATTCGAGAGCATTCCGCAACATTCCAGAACATCCCGGAACATTCTGGAATGTTGTGAAATGTTTGGGAGTAGTCTGGAAAGTTCAAGAATATCCCGGGACATCCCAGATCATTGTGGAACATTCTAGAACACCCTAGATTTTTTTTTCATAAGTTTTTATTCCAGTAAAAAAGAAAATAACATTTTCACTTACTTAACTAGAATATTGAATTATGTACTTTACACATTATATTACATAGTTTTTACATTTCATAACCTTAGATTACATTAGATTGCAATACTAACATTTACATGATATTATATTACCATACGATATTATTCACTGTCACTACTTTGTTTTTTGTGAATAAACGTGAACAATTTTTTTTTAAATTTGCACACACTTTTTTCGTTTTTTCATCTGGAAGGCAATTATATAAATTGCCCCCCTCGTAACTAATTGATTGCTTACCGTAGTTAGTATGAATGGTGTTTAAACGTATGTTGATTGTTCTGGAACATTGTGAACCATTAGAAGCCTTTTTTGTAAGGATGGGGCTACCCATTGGTAGGGGTATATAAAGCAAAATCCGTCGTAAGTTCGAACGTCAGTTCAATCTCACATCAACTTCCTGAGCGAAGCCGGGTACTCCAGCTAGTAAATTTATGAAATAATAAAAATAACACAAACTAATTTAAATAATGTATCGCAAGAACTTTATTCCTCGATTACGAATAACCCGATAATATTTTGAAAATCTCCTACTACCACCGCAATAAGCCGAAAAAGTTGCATGAATCACTAGGACTTTGCCAGCCGAGGAATCGAACACGGGACGTCTGGGTGGGAACCAAACGCGATGCGAGCTCAGCCACTGACCGGTCATTGTTACTTTAATGTTTCTCACAAATAATGGATAGTACCTTCTGACACATTAATGGGGCAAGCATGTAAGGTGACCATGTGTTAATATTTATTTTAAATAATGTTAATACATTTTCAGAATAATTTAAAATGTACAAAGATAAAAGAAAACTATACTTATATTACAATGTTTGAATTTATGCAAAGGGGCACTTTTTTTTACGCTTTTGAGACTGACCCATAACTGATTTGGAAAATGATGTGTGCATAAGCATTTGTGTGAGTACTGTTTTCTTATCAAATTTGGCTTCAATACCAACAAACACGCTACAGGCTTCAAATTCGATAGAAACTACTTCAAATATGACCTAAAAATTTGAAGTTCATTCTGTGCACAAAGCGCAATATGTCGACGATGCATTAAAATTCTAAGGTAATGGAGCAAAGTTGCCAAAGCCATTTTCCTGTTGTTCAATCTAAACTTTCCACTGGATGTCTATCAAAAGTTGAAACATTGGTTAAAAGCTCCGAAAGACCTAAACTAAACTTTTTAATAGTTGATAGAGAGGTTTGGCCAGTCTACCGTGGAGCTGTTCCGGGTCGCAGTAAACAAAGTCCGCATAGCCAACATGATAGCCAACGTCCGTTGAACGGACAAGGCACAAGAATAAGAAGAGAGAGGTTTCAGGGAACAGTCGTATTTCAAGTGTTTGTAGCATCCGTCTTAGTAATCACATCCACATTCCAGAGCTCCTTAATTTTTTATTGGCTTCAAATAATATTATCAACTAACTATTCCGTACTACACAACAATAATTTCTCAGAAGGACGTGCACAAAATACAATAATATCTTTTCAGACGTTTATATTTTCTATTTGTCCTTCCTAATGTTGTCCATCGGGTGAATTTACTAAACGCATAGTAGAAAAAAAAATAAACTTAATTTAGTTAATTTTTAACCTTCTACCTCTGCTTTGTGTTATTTTCTAATTACAATTATTTTGTTTTTCTCTTTTATCTTGTTCACCTTTGAACAACGTCAATTTGTGTTTATTTTTTTACAGGTACATTGTTTAATTTCACATCATCTATTCTGTATACTTTAATCTGTGATTTTTTATGATTTTCTTTTTCATCAAACTCCACTTATATTTTATTTAATCACCTCTGTTTTCTGTATAATATGAATTTGACTCAATATATATTATCATAGTATGAACTTCACTGGTTCATGCAACCAAGTAAGACGTAGTTATTTCAATAAAATATGTATAAAAAATAGAATTTAACACCTAAGATTATTTAGGTACATCGCTCGCTCGAGAACCAGAACCTGTGATCACTTCCAAAGTGGACTCGTAAAAACGAATCGATTTTATTTAAAAAAACGTCAAGCTTGTACAAATGTTGAGCGCGCCTTCGTCTTGTTTCCCGACTATGTATCTTGGAGCATCTACCATTCTAATTCCGGTAGAACACGGAGAGCATTCCCACCTGTGCTCTAAAGATTGCATTTCGTTTGTTAAGATAGGAAAATCTATAATATAACCCGTTTATGGGGGCTCCATCCATGGTGGTTGCAACAGTGGAGCGTGTTTGCGATTTGCACAGGGTAAGCAGTTGTGCACTCTTAGCTTTGGAGTGATCAAGTATCACAGGATTATCACAAGTACCTATTGTTTCCAAGTGATAATATCCTTGAATAATTTTAGTACATATAATCAAGAGGAAGTATAATTCCCAGTTTCTTTGCATGATGCCTTATTTTTGTTTTGTTTTTGTTCTCAGGAAAACCCCGCCCACGAGTAACGTGGTACCTGGAAAACACGGTGATTGACGACTCCTTCGAGCAGCGCTCTGATGGCATCACCGTCAACAGCCTCACCTTCCCCTCCGTGGGCCGGCAGCACCTCTCGGCCCGCCTCATCTGCCAGGCCTCCAACACCAACCTGGCTCCTCCGACCACCAAGGTGCTGATACTGGACATTAACCGTAAGTTACCTCTCCTTACCTAGTAGGCCGGCAGTTACGCTCGACCCGCCTCATTTTCCAGGCCTCCAACACTAACCTGGCTCCTCCGACCACCAAGGTGCTGATACTGGACATTAACTTTAAGTTATCTATCTCACATGCACTACGTATCATCAAAATTACCTTCAATTCCGTGGGCTGGTAGATTCACCTCTCCATACTTTAATTTTAAATTTTCTGCTACCGTTTTCGACACATCCATGTCATTCACTAGCAAACTTAAAACTAACTTAAAAATTCTATTCAAGTACAAAAATGATTAGATTGAATTAGGTGGGGGTGGTGGGAGGGGTGATTTTGGTGTAGGAAAATAACGGTGGGAGAAGTCAACATTATATGGAAACATTGTTAATAAGGGTGGTTTACAGGGTGCTTTAAAAATTACTTATAAAAATTCTAAGGTCAATTTGCGATTTTAGATTTTTTAACGAATTTTTCGCAATGAAAGCAAAATTATTACGTTACACAGTGCCAGTATTAAAAATACCATCGCGTTAACTTAGCGACTTACAAATTATTTTATTTATAAAATGAGACATATTTACAATGGTTGAAAGAAGCTTGACTTTACCTTTAACAATGTCCTATAATTCCGTCTGTTTGATGTTTGCGTAGTTAGTACAGTGTTTCTTTATAGCCCGCTCCATACAGCCTTTGTCTTCCGTCTGATATGCTTTTTAAATTACACAAGTTGGCAAGTCTGCCGTAATGACAAGCAGCGCGCGTGCTCTTGCCTCGCCAAGCCGAGGGAGGAAAGGGTGAACTACACAACAATACAGCCTTTTGGAAACAGCACCCCCGAGCGAACACAAAGGGTAAAGTTAAGTATCCAAGATTAGGGATGATCTTAGCTGGGTTTCGCAGTTCTCCCGCGTCCCTTCACCCACGTGATATGTTTACTGGACCCCCATTAAGTAATTAAACTTGTTTTAAGCTCACGTTATTTATTCCTCTCCCTCCTGTGTGTGTTCGGGTACGGACGCTAATGTATTTTTTTTAATCCTGATGATTTAGACATATGTTCCTAGTATGAGCACGTATATGTACCGACTCCACTTTGGAGCTTAATTAAAATAATATTCTAAGATAGGTAGATAATTAAATTTTATTTATTTTTTAATTTTTAACTTTATGAGTAAAATTTCAAATTATAATGTTTAATTAAATGACGACAATATTAACTAAACTCAATCGAAAATGTGGAGACAGAAAATTTTTAAAAAGATATAGGCACTCTGGGACTCGAACCCAGGACCCTTTGCTTACATGGCAAGTGCTCTACCAACTTAGCTTAGTTAGTAGAGCACTTGCCATCTAAAAGGGTCCTGTGCTCGATTCCCAGAGGTGCCAATATATTTTTCTGATTTTTCTGTCTCCACATTTTTGATTGAGTTTCGCTAATATTGTTTTCATTTAATTAAATATTTTATTTTTGCTACCAAGTTTCAAGATTTTGAATGGCTTGTCACCTTGCAATTGAGCTTATAAACACCTGATTTTAATTTATTTTAATGTCGCTATCCTTGAAGAAATATATACTTAATAACAAGGCCATTGTGTTATGCCAAAACACCTGATAAGGTAAAACTAACAGAAATATTGAGGTAAGAGTAAAATAACTTCTTAGAGCTTTGAACTGTAATAGCGAATATGAGTTCACAGATCATATGTCAAGTAATGATCATACATTTGATATTAACTTAGGACTTAAAATTTTACATACGGGTTATAAGGCATCGCAGATAAATGGTTTTGAAAACTTAGAAATAAGGAAAAATAATACCAATGCAGATATAATTAATAAGCAAAAAAATGATGAACCCTCTTTTGAATATTTTCCCACTTAACCGGTCTTTCCCTTCTAATGATATTGTAATTCCAAATTCCAATAAACTTCCCCCACTCTTACCCCTCCCCCTTCCTTCTACCCCTTCCCCTATATTTTATCCGTGATCTTTTTTTAATTTGTTACTTCAGTATACTTTAACTCCTGATGATGTGAACGTTGTTCATGAAACATGTAGAGTGTGTATAAAATAAAGTGATGTATACAAAGTTATTTGTCTTCTAATAAAACAAAATAAAGATTTAATTATATATTTTTTAAGAAATTTGGCCATGTTTGTCTTTTCATTCAAAACAATAATTCTCCAGAAGTATAAAATTTTATTTTCATTTTTAAGTTTATGAAAGGTCCTGGGTTCGAGTCCCAGAGATGCGAATATCTTTATCTGATTTTTCTGTTTCGAGATTTTCGATTGACTTTCGCATATATTGTCTTCATTTAATTAAAATATAAAATTTTACTTTAGCGGTAAGTTATTTTAGACTCTCTATGACGTGTTACATTATTAATTGAAAAACATAATATCCTTTTTTTATACATGTTTTATAATTATTTCGAAAAACACACCAAATATTTTGTGTGTAATTACTTTACATTATTCATACAATTATATATTAATATGTAAATGAAAACCTCAGTACGGGAGATCCCAGTGAGCATATCGTTATCTCTATTTGTTACAAAAAGGGAAAATTATAAAACATTTATTTTCGGTCGAGCCGAGATCTATTTTTTTTATTTTTTTTATTTTTTTTTTTTTTTTTTTTTTTTTTTTTTTTTTTTTTTTTTTTTTTTTTACATTGAAAACCGCACAAGAATCTCAACTGCTCCCGTCTGGAGCCAGTGAGACTATGGCATCCCCAATTGGGGTATGTTGTGAGGCTGAAGGTAGCGGGGAGGGGAAGGAGGTGGGGAAGAGGAAGGTTGGGAAGTACCTGGCTATTCAGATCTGGTCACTAAACACGGCTAAAGCCATTTTTAAGCAACGTTTCAATTCTGAATGGTGGTATTACACCAGGGCGATACTGATAGTATCTTCCACTCTGGAACATGCCGCAAATATACTATATATTATTTAAATGAATTAATTGTGAAAAACCACAAATTAATCAAATAAAATTTATTTGCGCATGCCGGGTTCGAACCCGCGACCTCCGGAATGTGAGTCAAGAGTCTTAGCCACTGGACTACGGAGGTCGTTTTTTTATATTTCAACTACACTGTTACACTGTTGTATATGTCTGATTCGTGTTGTATTTTCAGTGAAACCAGTGGCTGTCACCATCCTGACCAAGGAGAAGCAGGTGTCGGCGGAGAAGAGATACGAGGTGGAGTGCAGAACCACCGGGTCCAGGCCGGAAGCTGTGGTCTCTTGGTGGAAGGGCAGCAGGCAGATCAAAAGGATCGCCAAAAATGTGAGTCACCTTCAAACAAATATTAGGGAACTCCCGATATCACTACGTCTAACAAACACTGACAATCTACAAATATGTAAATAATTTTCTCACAATCAGGAATATTTTTAGTCACTATGGCTATCCTTGAAAATATAATAGTATGGGCGATTTAAAGTTTATTTTTTTGTTTTTTTTTTTTAAGTGAAAACTTCTTTTGCACCGTTGTGATTTGAAACTAGATGAAACGAAAAAGCGACAAACACATACATATATAAGATTTAGCCTGCGATAGAATAATATAGACTAATTAGTCTCCTCTTTATGCGGTGCTTTATAGCCTCCCCACTCTTGCCTACTTTAATTTTCTGAAGGTTTCACTTCTACCGCATGTCAACTGCACATATTTTGATTTATTTTAAAAACTATCTAAAACCGCACATTCCTCAACGATTCAAACTGGCTACAGCTGGTAATTATGACGTAATATCACAGCTGGCTGGTAGGACGGCTGTCACCAACGTTGGTCGGCGTGACGTCAATAACGCCATATTTTCGATCAAAAACGAACACGCCGTTCTGGCGGTAAATCAAAAATGGCATATTTTAAATCGTTATGGAAAATGTACTCGTCAACGCAAAAATAAATTTAAAAAATTATCGTAATTTTGTAATGATTTTTGTATTCACGAACCTAGTGAGGTGTTCACGAAACATACAATATTACCAACCAACAATTTCACCTTCTCAAACCTACCTTATACCCAACATAATAAAATGTTATATCAATATGTAAAAATGTTAATAATGAGGTAAAAACTGTAATATGTACAACAAAAAAATAAAAACTATAAAAAAATTCTTGCGAAAACATCCTACTTTCTAAAGTATCACTTTTGTCAAAATAATTTTAAAAATTCCGACTTTTTTGCTATCATAAACAACAAGAAACACGTAAAAGCATGTCTTATAGCTACAATTTTTTTTCGGGTTTCGGTGACGAAAATTGAGTAACCAAATACGTCCACTAATCTAACCTAACCCGACCTTCCTGTTGTCTATCTCCTCCTCCCCTGTACTCTTGTCAGCCGTTCAGCATACCTACTCCAATTGGAAATGCCATGGTCCTATTAGCTCTGGGCAGTTGGAACTTGGAGTTCACATAAAAAGGTTTAACAGTTACGAAATATTTCATTTTAACGCTCGGAGGCTTTTACGTAAATTAAATATTTGTATAATGTCAACATTATGTCGTGCTCAAGCGTGAGATATCAAATTACGTATGAGATAACAAAATAAAGGAAACGGAAAATATAAATATTTTCCTGTATTGAAAAACGTGTTAGGTGAAAGAATAGAGTTAGCATAAAAAATCAGCACAATATAAGTGATCAACAATATCCACCAACACAACATTAACAATATTTTGTAATATTATTTTTTTGTTTAAATATCACCCATGAGCTCCACAACCCTTCGCAGCTGGTGGGAGTATGACACCCCCAATCCAATCTGAATTCGCTAAACATCCTAATTTGATTGTGTTCGTTTGATTTGACAGTTCTCCGAGGCCAACAATCAGACCCTGAGCGTGCTGACCTTCTTGCCGACAATCGAAGACGACGGCAAGTACCTGACCTGCCGGGCCGAAAACCCTTCCATCCCGGACTCGGCGCTCGAGGACAAGTGGCGACTCAACGTGCACTGTGAGTATAAATCCTAACACTATTTACTCTTTACTCTTCTGTTTCTGCACTCCTGGCGGTGTGCTGCATGGTTATTTTTTTTTTATTATTTAAGCCACTTGTTGACAAGAATTGTTCTTATGACCTTGAGGGATACTGGTGCACAATCACACATATGACAATCGAAATTATCCTCACCGAGGTGGTAACTGCTCAGATTTATTAGCAGAGTCGATATTAAATTGTACTGAGAGATAAATATATTGTAAATTGCACGGGTTTTATTGATGTAATATTAAATGCACTGAGATATCAGTTTGGTGATCATTGCGCAGATTACTTTAACAGTGTCAATATTAAATGCTCTGAGAGATCAACGTGGTGATCATTGCACGGGCTACTTTAATAGACTGATTGTTCCATAATGTTTTGTAGTAAATCTCATAAACGTAGGCACTCGTATATCGGCCACACACTCTCGGATATAGATAGTAGAGGAGTCTGCCAACTACACCGTTCCATACCATGACCGTACTATGAACGTATCAGCCACGAAATAAACACGCTACACCCTACTATGCCCACTAGAACGTGCTAACACCGTATGATACCCGTACGTAACGGGTTTAGTGACCATATGATACTCGTATACACCGAGGTTAAGGTCCGTACCATCCCCGTTCAATAGACGTAGATACGGTGCTTGTTCTATCGGTTGTATTCGTATTTACGAACACACTCGATAATTTTGTCGTCCTCCATTTTTTCAAAATTCTTTCAAAATTGTCTGTCTACCCGCTGACGCACGTCTCATAGAACTGAACACAAATCACGAACTGACGGAGTGGCAACGCGGTTAGAACGGGGTTAGAAAGGGGATTATACGCCTATGATCCCCGTTCTAACACCGTCGCGTGCCATGCATAGAGCGAACCGGCACCTGCAAAATATTGTCATCGAGAATTCGCCATCAGTCCGGTCACGGTATGCGATGATGTTGGTCGGTGACGGGACGGGCTAGTGGGTAGCGTTCATACTGATCGATACAAAGAATATTTTTTTGCAGTGGTGTAGTGAGCAGAGACCTTTACTCGGACAAAAGGTTAAGAGGAAGGGAGATATGTTAGAGGTTATAGTTGCGTCAACATAGTACCTGAAAAACTCAAAAAGGTCGATTACATTAATTTATTAATCTACTAGTAGCTCTGTGAAAAGCAGACTCCACATCAAAGAAACCATGTTTCTAATTGTCCCTTATTTAATAAATCAAAAGCAAAATTTTCTCTGAAATCGTGAAACTTACAATACTTAGCTGCTTAATTATAAAACGTATATTATTTATATACCTTTTTTTATTTAGAATAATTTGTCACTATCAACGACCATCAAAATGTCACCATCTCAATGACTATTTGAATCCTGTAGCATAATATTGAAAAGCTCAGTCAATGTTAGCTTCCTAGGTTCAATTAGCCATCCAGTCAAAGTAAGGCTTACTTGAATAATTAAGCAGATTTTCGAAAACGCACATCAGTCAATCAAACTATCTATACAAAGAAAGCCATCTAGTCATTGCAAGGGTTGCTTGAATAATAAATAAATAAATAAATGAAATGAATGCCACAGGCTTTCGAAATCCGGAAACGGAACGTACAAATAAACTTATACGTAGGTAAAGATAACGGTCGAGTTCAAACAGGTCTTCACTGCGCTTGGTCAAAAACAAAATGGATATCTATATATCGATCTGTCTTCTATCTTCTATCTATCTAACTATCTTCTATCTATCTATATAAATAAAAATGAATCGCCGAAATGTATGCGCGCGCATAACTTCCGAACGACTGCAACAAATGGGATAAATCTTTTTGTGTTCATTATTGTCAGGAAATGGTTTGTAAAAAACTACTGGTGAGCTCTGACATTATGAAATTTGTATGAAAAATTTGCAATAGGTGGCATGCGAGCTGTTAGAAAACTGAAGGTACCGGTACTGAATGTATTGAATGCCAGAGGAGGGAGGGGAGCTCGGGTAGGGGGTTCGCGGGAGGGGGTGGAGGGGAACCAGCGAGGTTGGAGGGGGACCTGGGAGGGGGGAGGGGACCTCGGGAGGGGGGTTCGCGGAACAGGGAAGAGGGGAGTGGAGTGGGGAGAGGGAAGGTGGAGGAGGCGGAGTGGGAACGCGAGAGGGGAAGAGAACGCGGGAGAGGAAGGGGAGGCGGAAGGGGAACGGTATCTTTATTAATTGGCACAGCAACACATGCCGGGTACCAGCTGGAAAGCTACATTATCAGCAAGTAACGTAGGCCGTATATAATGGTAAGCTCCGGCGTTACGAAATTTGTATAAATGAAATTGTGTGTATTTCATACATTTTAGCGGCAGGGAGGAACGGCAGGCGGAAGGTGGAGTTCGCGGGGGCGCACGGGAAAGGACACGCAGAGAGAATCAAATTATATCTATGAATGGCTTTGCAACGCATGCCGGGTACCAGCTAATTTTTAAATAAATTTCGGTTTTGTCTATTTGAATGAATGCATGAAGTGGAATCTTGGAAGTGGATAAACGCACTTCCCGATATCCGATCGAGCTAAAACTCGGCAGATAGACTCGTTGTCACGATTTTATATGTGCATTTTTCTGAAATTCTATTACGTTATAGCAGTTAATATACGCGATGGCGGTCTGTTCCGGTTGGTTGGAAGAGGTGCTGACTCCAGATCCTGGGTAGGAAGGTTCATTTCTCAGTCAAACCAAAAAAAAATAGTTTTAAAAGTCATTTGAAAATAGATGCAGTAATTTTAGCAGCGATGATTACCTTTTATGTGATTATAACTGATCTATAACGAATCTAGGAATTGAGATAGGGTCGGATTGGCTCAGTGTAGAGGAATGTCTCGCAGGGCTGAGGTCCTTTCTTCAATTCCATGATGCAACCGAACTTTTTTTCTGATTTGTCTGTTCAGATTTTTTACTCGAGAGTTGTTGATATTGTCGTCAATGATTAAATATTATATTTTAAGGTTTTACTCATTAAGTGGTTCGCTACATTTGGTTTAGGAGGCACTAGCAGGGGTGCCCGGGCTACTTAGGGAACGTACCCATACTACGTGACTCGTTTAGGGGCGGGGGGGTCTTCAAAATGTCACGCTTGGTACAAATGAGCGGCGCCGGGCTTAGGTTTTTGGTCACCGGAGGGGGGGGGGGGTTAAAAATTGCAAAAAGTTGGTCACGTAGTATGGGTATAGGTCTCGCAAGTTAAGTTGACTTCATCACAGTACTCACACAGATGCAAAACTTTCATACAGCGTGTTTCGTTTTGGGCTTTTAACAAAAAAGCAATTAATAATTATTTCACAATTGAGAATTCGAATCCAAAGCGTGTTTAAATCGGTAACATAAAACTAATGTTGTTTTATAAAAATACTGAAGATTTAGGAAGAAAAATAAGTTTATTAACTAAATGCGATAATCTTCAGGATTGAATTCAAAGGGGTATTCATAAATAACAACAAGGTTAAAAAAATATTATGTTATTTAAAAAGATTAATTTATTATAATATTCATACTTATATAATATTTTATAAAGTAAATAATCGACAAGCCGCCACATGCCGCTACACGTTTAATAGGCATAGCTTTTGAAAAGTAAACTACTGTTAAACTTAATTACCAAAAGAAACATCGGTTTCGGTCGGGATAGATGGAAAAACATGCATTTAAATTCGGTTTTCATTCAAAGTTAAAAATTTCCCATATAAAACATCTCCATTGCCGCCATTTTTTTTTACGGATTTGACATTTGTAAAGTTTCGTTTAAAACTCAATACGCATGAATTACTCGGTTTACCTAAACTAAGAACCTAATGGCTTACAAATTTGGCTGTTTATGGGTTATTTATTTTTTATAATTATGTGTTAGCAATCATCAGCAACACTAATTATTTAATTATGTACCAGTCATCATCAGCAACTATCTATACGTATATTATCTAAAATATAACAGATTACTAACACAAAGGTACAAAAGATTAACTGTTGAATAGGTACTAGTCTGTGATACTCCACTTGCCTTAGACGTCAAATTATACAAGTCATTTATGCTTAAAAGTTGACAACTCTTTTTTTTACATTATGAATAAGTAAAATAATTAAACATACAGAATAAAATTTCACGATTTGGTTCATTCAGTGATTAGCCACGTTCCGTTTCGTAACAGGACTCCATTATATCGTAATAAATATTAAACTTTACAAACACTATTTATTATTTAAAATTTATAAATTTGTCATTATTTGTCACTAGCGAATAGCGAAATGTAGGTGCACGTATGTTTAAATCAAATTACGAACCGAATGAATAGGACATACTGTAAGTACAGCCTTAAAAGGGTGTCGTTAAACTTGCCTCTCTTCTAACTAGTTACAATAAGTGGGCGTAAGCAAGACAGAGAGCCTTATCGGATTTGTGGGCGTCGCTTAACGTTCACACATTTAGACCAATACATCAATACTAAGCATTTTTATTGCTTCCAACTTAAAGTGTTTTACCTAAACGTTCCCTTAGTGGGGATGCTGACGGTCAGTGTCTGGGATGCTGGAGATTCTAACGGTCGATTGGCCATCGCGCTGGGGTCCCACCCAGACGTCCCGTGTTCGATTCATCGGCTGGCTAAGTCCTCCATAACGACTCAAGAAACGTTTTCAGCTCACTACGGTGGTTGTAGAAAATTTACAAATATTTTCGGGTTATTCGTAACCCGGGAATGTTTGTCTTTCTTGAAATAACAAAATAAATAAATAAAATTATTTTTAAAAATGCCCGGGTTCATAGGGTAAGGTTTGTCCAGGTCTTGGCGGCGAATGCGTTTGCCCGACTTATGCATGCGGGCTGGATCGGGAGAGACTGAGGGAGGCCTTACCTAGACCTCTCCAGGCGGACTCTCTCGACTCATTGCCTCAGCGGAAGGGACGGATTCATACGTCCGTCACTCTTGGACACATTGACCCTCAGATTCCTATCCACTCATACTTTTTTCCTTCCCTGAGCTTCCTGTCCTTCCTTTCCCTAAAGGACCCTCAATGCAGCATTACCAAAAATGACATAGAGACCGAGGCAATATTTTCCCCTGCGTGGGGCTAATTTCAAAAAAAAATTAAAAATTTTCCACTATAAAAATATTTTATTAATTTTTACACTTGCCTTCAAAAAACGAAACTACTCTCATGCGTACAGCTAACCATAATATGTTTTTACCAGCAGTTTTTTATCATTTTTACAACCTTCTCTGTTCTTCGAACCACGCCTTAAGTTTTCTGTTGACTATATCAGTCGCTTTTCGAGGTTGCTTTATAATTATCAGATAACAATGCTAAGGATGTACCTACTGATAGGGTCGGGTATGAATGTGGGCTGAGTATCAAAATACAAGTCTCTCGGTACGATAGTTTATTTTACAAGTTATGTAAAATATCAGTTAATGTTTATTCAGTCTCACATTCCGCTTCCAAGCTGCTATCTGTCAAAAAAAGAGAATCAAACAAACAATTCAATTCGAATTCTGGTGCGTTTAGTTATTTAAAAAAAATGGATTTGTGTAACTACCGTAGGAAAGTACCTGTAACAAAGTTCTGAAACAAGCTACAAACTACACTGCGCAGACATAATGCGCAGCTCGACTCGAGCCGGGACGGGTGCGGTCGGCGTTTTTCCAGTGACGGGGTTTTGGGTCATTCTTCATGCTCGTATCACTACGTATATTGATTCCCAATAGATAACTTAATTTCATAGCTCCGACTTTTAAAATAAAAATCGCTTATCAATTACCTACTATCAATCGCCGGTATTAAGATAATAAATTTAATTGCTTGAATAAGAAAACTTGCATGTTTTTAAGGATGAGCAAGATTAAAATGTACCTTGAAACTGAACTCCTCGTGAGGTAGGTACGAGTACATTCAGAACTTCTCCGAGAAATTCTTTCGAGCGTGCTCCGGATTTTTTCATGCTTAGATAACTTCCACCTAAAGTTTGTGTTCATCCAAGGATAAAATTTGCTCTAAATTATTCGGAAAACTTAATTATCTACGTCTAGTACTTACGTGTAGATTTAACTACTCATATATCATCTGAAATTCCAGCTATGATTTTTCTTTTTTTCTCCAACCTTATGAAAACTATTTTTCTTTAAGAATTTTTGGATCGTACAATTATTTTAACCGCAGCTATTTTGTCGTTAATTTATTTTTTTCTTATTAATTATGCACGCTTTTTAAGATAAAACTACTAGCGAAAACCCGTGAAAAACCACGGGATGTTCCAATTTTGAATAAGGTAATTAAAACAGTTTTCTATTAAAATACTTCATCGCTTGTCGGGATTTTTCACACAATCAGTTTCAATTTTGAAAATGATACTTAAATTCAAACAAATCCAAGTTCTTCAGTTCAGTGGACCAAAGTTACAGACAGATAAACATCCGAAATTGGTATTTTTAATGAGTATTATAGTTATTATAGCTTCGGAAAGCTTCCTTGAGCTATTATTAAAAATAAAATAGACTAGGAAAAATAAAATATTATTATGTCTAATAATGACTCTTTTTGGCTGTGAATTTGCAGTGTGAAAGGCAAGGGTAAATCGCCACATCAAACCCCACAGTAATCATCATGGTAGTAAATTGGTCTGATGATTTGTTTATTTGTTTATTTGTTTATTAGGAACATACACAGTACATAAGTTTACAAGTTATAAGGAATGTTAAATAAAGTAATTACATGCTTCAGTACCTATTACGTAAGTCCGTATAATATCTGGGATAATACGCCTGGGATTTGAACAGTTCTTAAAAATTAACTAATGAATGAAAGAGAAGAATAATATAAAGGAAAATTGTATACAAAGATAAAAGAGATTTTTTTTTTTTTTTTTTTAGAACAAGAATTACATGCTAACAAATTGTAATTAGTTTAGTGAAAAGATGAGTATTTTTATAGCAATAAAAAATACATGCTCATGAGTAGTAATTAAAGTTTAATGAAAATATAAGTGTAAATAAGAAGTTTTAAAATTAATTATATCACGCCAACAAATTTAGTAAATTAGTTTTGTATGTTTGCAGGGAGTTGTGGAAAATGTCTAAGTGTAATAATTTTTCATAGTGTGTATAAGATGTGATTGCGCGAGAGATTGGTGAGTTTTGTGCTGCATTAGTATTATTGGATCCTATGTGAAAAAGTGAAGTGTGCCTGGTACGCCTCATTGGAACATTTAAACCAATGACAGATAGCAATTCGGGACTATCTATTTTATTGTTAAGCAGGTTATGTAGAAATATCAGATCTGACAGTGTGCGTCTTTTTTGTAAAGATAACATATTATTTGAAGTTTTGTTGTATTTCTTGAGTAAATATTTCGAAAATTTATTCTGTATACTCTCTATTAAGTCTATGTATACCTTATATTGAGGATTCCATATGGTGGAAGCATACTCCAGTGGACTTCTGACCAATGAACAGAATAATATTTCCAGAGTCTTAGCACTTTTAAAAACTTTACATACTCTTAATAGAAAACCTAGCATCTTATAAGATTTTGATATAATGTATTCGATGTGCTTATCAAATATTAGTTTGCTATCCAAGTGAACACCTAGATCTTTACATGTAGACAAATATTTTAGAGGTTTGTTATTCAAGTTGTAAGGATAGGTTATTTTATTTTTATTTCTAGTAAACGTAATCGAGTGACACTTGGATATATTTAAGGACAATAAGTTTGATTCACAGTATGTGCACAAATGATCAAGATCTCTTTGTAATTCGATGCAATCGGATAACGACTGAATAGGTTTAAAAATTTTCATGTCGTCCGCATACAATATAAAGTAACTATTTGGGAAGCATACAAGAATGTCATTTATATAAATATTGAATAGGAGTGGTCCGAGATGCGACCCCTGGGGCACACCTGAGACGATTTCTATTAAGCAAGATGCGAAACCATTGACAACCGTAATTTGGTGTCGATTACTAACATAAGATGCGATCCATCTATAGAGATCACCGTGAATTCCTAGACCTAAAAGCTTCTGTAAAAGAATATAATGGTTAACACGGTCGAATGCTTTAGAGTAATCAGTGTAGATGGCATCCACCTGGCATCTCATGTCCATTTGAGCATGAAGAAAATTTGTAAAAGACGCAAGATTTGAGGTTGTGGAGCGATTTTTCATGAAGCCGTGTTGATTAGTTGAGAGTAAAGGTGAGATGGTAGAATATAATTGATCGTAAACAATTTTTTCCAATACTTTACTTAAAATCGGTAATTTGGATATCGGTCGATAGTTGGAGACATCATTTTTACTGCCGTTTTTAAAGATTGGGGTAATCAAGGCTGTTTTCCACTTGTCGGGAAATGTTCCTTCAGATAGCGATAATTTGAAAATAGCAAAAATGGGGGGTGTCAATTGTTTACTACAGTAGTTTATAAAGATTCCTGGAAGTTTATCGTTACCCGGTCCCTTTTTGATATCGATAGACTTAAGGTATTTGAAAGTTATGTCTTCATTGATCTCGATTGAGCTAATTACGCTATTTGAATTTAAACAATCACTAGCATTGCTTGTATGAGCAGGTTGATCATTCGAAAATACAGAACCAAAATACTCCGAAAATAAATTGGCTACTCCTTTACTGTCATTAGCAGTTTTTTCGCCATAAAACATATGATCGGGGATGGCAGGAGATTTTCTTTGAGAATTGACATAGGACCATATTTTTTTAACATTGTGCTGTATACCGGATTCCATCGTGGAAATGTAGGTTTTGTAAGCCGCTGAAGCGACCGTCTTTTGCCTTTTGCGTAGCAAAGAAAATGAGAGATAGTCAAGAGGGTTCCGATGTCGCTTCCATGCTCTAAAGAACTTTAATTTTTCATTTGTTATTTTTATTAAGGCTGCCGTGTACCATAGTGGATATTTTCCAGATTTCACAACTTTCTTGGGAATAAATGCATCGATGATTTGTTCAATTATAACGTAAAATGAGTTTAACGCTGTATTTACATCCGGTGCATTTATAACGGCAGACCAGTCGGTCTCTTCCAGTTTCCCATTAATCACGGTATAATCTGCTTTATGGAATAATTGTATTGTTCTAGGAGTTGAGAGGGTAGCATTAGTGAATGGAATTTCTAGTTCAATAATCAATGAATTATGATGAGCATCCTCTTTAACTAAAGGATGATCTGCAAGCGTCACCTTAGCTGGAGTGTTACAGAACACGAGGTCCAATATTCGTCCATATTTGTTAGGTGAGTGGTTAAATTGAGTTAAATTTGCAAACGATAAACAGTTACATAGTGTGAGTGAACATTGGTCTCTGTTAGTTGATATTTGTTGATTAGTCCAATCAATACTGGGTAAGTTATAGTCGCCAATGATTAGAAACTTGTCATTGGGAAAACGGATCGTTAAGTCAGAAATGGCATTGGTATGGCTAGTAAATAACGCTAATCTTTCTGAGGATGTTAATTTTGGACCGACGCTAGGTAAGTACACGCAGCACATGTGGAAGTTATAACAATGATGATTAGATTTTGATGTATTGACAGTTATCCACATATCTTCAGCGTCTGAATTCCAAGAGCGGGGAGTAACAAAAAATTCTTTTTTAATACCTATGATTACGCCTCCGCCAGTTGATTTACCAGTGCGATGGATATCCCTATCATTTCTGTAGACAGAATAGCGGTTATCAAATAATTCCTCATCTAGGATGCTATCAACCAACCAACTTTCGGTAATGAAAATCAAGTCATAATTATTGAGCAGCACATTTTGACTAAATTCCAACGTTTTTGAGCGCAGACCTCTCGCATTTTGATAGAATATTATTAAAGAATAAAGCATTGAGAAATTTTGTTAAATACATTAATAACTTCGGTTTCTACAAAATATACTTGATTATTTTGTTCGGAAGTTATGTTCATAGTCATAAGTCCACTGGGAATAACAAAGCATAACATACAATTATCAATTAAGGTGCGTGAGTATATCATAGAATGTATAACTGAGCAGTGAGTACAATTATCAGCAGGTGGGGTTAATGTAAAAAGGGTAATATTCATTAAATTAAGAAAAAAATCAGGAGAAAAATAGTAGTTACAGGATAGATGATTTAACATGGTAATGGTGATTAAGCTATTAGGTTTTTTAACTGCGAGTCGCATGAGATATGTATGGGAGGTGATGTATCGTTCTTTCTTAGGTAGATTTTCCCGTTTCGTATCCATAAAAACTGATACATGTGTTCGTTTTTAAAGCCTTTGGCGGACCTCAATATAGATTTATTTTTCCGATGATAGCCAACCTTCGATACCAGAGGGCACAAATATATTTATGTATCACTATTCCGGCCAAAAACCCATTCCGTTGATTTTTGGCTAGATTTAATTTAACTTTGTATACACATATGTCTCCATATTTTTATGTGTGAATCTTTTGTCTCTTACAAATTAATCTTATATATAAAAATCTCGTGTCACGGTGTTTGTGGTCGCACTCCTCCGAAACGGCTTGACCGATTTTTATGAAATTTCTTATGTATATTTGGTAGGTATGAGAATAGGTTTCAAAGTATATTTCATACCGCTAGGTGATTAGGGTGTCCCTATCCAGAAAAAAATGACTATCTTTTGACAATTTTTTTTTGTATTTTTTTTTATTTGGCATCAAAAAATACTTATAATTCCAAATTTTAATCGTACCCCCACCCTCCCATTTTTTTATCGCGATTTTTGTATGTACAAATTTAACCGTCTTTCGTATTTCAAACAGAACGAAAATATTTATGTTGTTGAATGACAGATGGCGCTACGTCCGCCTCATCGAACTTTTATCCACACATGCGCAAGACACTCACAAGAAGCGTCGCATCATTTTGATATTTCATTCGGCATCATGTTCTCGCGTTGGCAACCATCGAACTTATTTGTGTTGGCTAAAGGCGGACTGACAAAAAATATCGTACACTCAATTGCTCTTCGAAATTCATATTGATTTTCTTTATTTCATTTTCCTACTTTAGTTGGTGTTTTTTATTTGTTTTTATCGGCGGTCATCGTCTACAGCGCTCCATTCCAGTTTATATCATAGATCCCATCCCCACACACTTACAATACATTCGTTATTTTTTATTTACCAACCAAAATATTCTCTAGAAATAATTTATACGGCAGTACAACGTTTGTCGGGTTAGCTAGTAAATAAATAAAAATATGTCCCTATTTCTCACAATCTTGGTTTTGAATAAAATTAGCGAGTACAGCGAAGCTCTCAGTGGCAGAACCATAACCTATGTCCTCGCACAAGCTCTTCAACCTACAAATCGAATAAATTCATTCTAGCAAATGTCCTGCCGAACAACAAATCTACACATTTGAGCAAAGTTCCCCGGGCGATGTTGGTGCTGGTCTCACATTCTCCAGTAGTTCTGTTCGATACATGCATTGGCAGTGCGGCGTACGTTAGGGTGCGCGGTCAAAGATTTTGTTCCGATTTTGGATAAAAATCCTTGACTCTGTTCAGAAACGAGCGTACCGTTGGATAAATTTCCCCCAAAAACGGATTGAAATATACCATCATTATATATACTTAATGATGTACACATGTACACACTTCATTATATATATTTGCCGATTTTTTTCCAGTATCGCCTTTATTATTATATTTTATTTTAATTCATCCTAGTTATATTTAATTTATTGTGTTCTATACATGGTATTTCATTTATTATATTATATTGTATTATGTTACTTCATTTTATTTCACATTATCTTTTTTATTAAATTAAAATAAATTGTAAAATAGGTGCCTTAGCACTGGCAAAGTATCCAGTGAGACCCACATAATAATATAATATTATTGTACCAATAAAAAAAATTTAGATCTCAGGCGTCGGGTGCGAATGTGGTCCTTGTTCTAATGTTATTTCAATGGAAGATGATCTAAGGAACTGTTAGAAATTATCTGGAAAGTAGGAATAAAAGGGCAGCGGTATATTGGTGTCCCTTGTCCACTTTGCACCGATTAACACAGTTGTAATTTTGAAGTTTTTCACAGAACACTAAATACTGGTCATAGAACACGTTTTCACTTTCAAGACTGTCAGAGCATGAACTTGTGACTTCACAGATGTAGGTAGGGACAAAGGTATGGGTTGGAATCAGTATTATGACAGAAATAATCCCTAACAGAACTGTCGCCATTAATTCTTTCGGCCGTACATAGTTGGAAAACGCCGACATTAATTTGTCACATATTAACGGGCCGTTTTTACGACTCGTCTTTCTGTCTTACGAACCTAATTCATTTGTATAAACGTTTTTCGCCTACATGTAAAAAAAAATCAATTTCAAAAATACGTATAAACATTCACAAAATCTTATTATACATGCGCATCTTTTGAGATCATCGAAATATTTTTAAGTCCTCAATACGTGAACGGTCCACACTGTTGTACGTTGAATGTATCGGTTGCCCCGAATGTCATTAGGCCCAGCGGTCCCCCAGGCGTCCGGTTCATTTGGCAAGCGCCATTGTGAGTAAGAGTAGGTATAAAACTAGGTCCGGGTAGTTAGGGGCTACCCTGCCGCGTGGGGGGGTGCATTGCCAAAAAGATACTTTGTTATTGTGTGCTTAGACTTAAATACTTGCGTTGTTAGTGTGGCGACCTGAATTGACAATGACATGATTATCAATTTTTTTATAAAGCGGCCTCCTCACCATCCAATTTCTAGTGACTGCGGCAGTGACTGCAGAGAGCGTGGAGTTGAGCGAACTAGCGCTGTCTCGTTTGTTAAAGGGCCGCTAGAACGAGTCAGCGCTAGTTCGCTCTACTCCAAGCTCTCTGCAGTCACTGCCGCAGTCACTAGAAATTGGATGGTGAGGAGGCCGCTTAAAGTTTAATTCTATTTGCTTGCTCTGAGCAGTATCGGTGAACCCTGATGCAATTTTAAACAGTTTTTTTGTTGTCTGAAGTCTTTAGGTCACTTTAGCAACAATTTTCAGAAATTTTGATGTTGGAGTTTATTGTGGTAATGGTTACTTCTAGCCTTAACTATAAATCAGTGAATTTGTTTTCAGTAGAAGCAAAACTTTACCAAAACAATCTCAACCAATGAAGAACCAAGGATCCTTGAAAAGTATATCTCAACCAATAGGAGCCTTGATGGGAATTTTATGCTTCGAAAGTGCTGTATGCGTCATTTCCGTTTCATCCGAATTCAAAATCACAACGGAGCTATGGTAATTTCACTTTAAAAAAATGTTACATAAGTGTATAGGGATAACAAACTACTTTCGAGCGATTTCAGAGGAAATATGAATTAGATATATTAAATAAGAGAAAATATTTAGGAACATACTTTTTTGGACGCGTGGTTTCTGTTCACAGAACATTTTCTACAAAACTCAAAATTTTGCGAAGAGAAGCCAAAGCTGTGGTTAAAATATGAAATCGTTATTAGCTAAGTAATATTTTATATGAGAACGGCTCACATTTGACATTTGTATGCTACCTCTACTCTCATTAATTTTGCAAGAGCTTTTATTAATATAATAAGACGATTTACAATTTAAAATTAATAGGTAATATTATTTTATTACATTTTCACGGAAAATCTAACATTAAAGCTGAGATTAGCGAAATTACATTCTCGACTACCAAATAAAAAATAAAACAAAAAATTTCTTTAAATCCGCGCAGGTACATTATTTATTCTGCTTCTTAGAAATATTGATACTATATTCATGAATTTCTGTATTAATAAATATAGTTTTTTCAGAGGACAAATATAAGTCTCCATTGAAAAGCATACGAAGGTAAAAATTTTAAACATGTATTAAAACATGAAATGGCCTATCCTAAAAGCGTATAATTTCTTTTGAAACTTCCTTTTGTGCACAGAGCCATTGGAGCGCCTCATTTTTAATCATATTTCCTTTGATCATTGAAACATCACAGTCATATAAAGAACAGGTCCATATTTTCTGGAACTTTCCATTAAAAAGCACTTAAAATGGTAGACTAAAATAAAATCTATTAAATAAGTAGTTTAATCCACTATTTTTTTATAATTTGGTTATAATGTGATTACTTTATCAATATCCCTAAATATTTCAGCGGAGTTAATAAATCATTCTTTAATAAGCAGATTTAAAAAATAAAAATTCAAGACTAAAAACCGATACTTTAATTATTTATCATTATTTCCAAATTAATGTTGGTTGTTTTAAATATTGTTATGATAATCAAAATTATTGCAATAAATGCTGGTCCCCGGCATGCGTTGCAATGCCATTCAAAGAAATAAATTTATTCTCCCTGCATGTCTTTTCCCGTGCGTCGCCGTTCACTTCCACTTTCACCGCCTTCTCCCTCCCTCGTCTCTTCCCTCTCCGCGAATCCCACCTCCCCCATTTCCCTTCCCCCTACCTTTTTCCTTGCCGCTAAAATATATGAAATACACACATTTTCATTTACACAAATTTTATGACGCTAGAGCTTACCATTACATATAACCTATATGTTATTCTGATGAGCTATATTATTGTAAAGTTTCATTAAAATCCATTCAGGTGTTTTTGCGTGAAAGAGTAACAAACACACACACACATTCATACAAACTTTCACAATTACAATATTAATAAAAAAAAAAAATTCCTTTGAAGGGGTGCAGGTTCACCGTTTGTCCCATTTTCGACTGTTGTGTGTAAGAAAGAGGGGCAGCATTGTATTTTATTTTTATTTTATTTTATTAGGAACATTTACAGGTTAATAACATTACATGCATTAAAGAAAACAATAAATTAGTATAACTAGGTTTTTTTTACATTTACTCCACACAGGAAGCCCTGAGGAAAATAATTTCCCTCAGGGCCTATGTCATCTGGGATGTTGTGTGGAGGATCTTTTTGAGGAGAGGAAGGAATGAACATTGGTCTTGAAGAGACCCATGTTGTAGGAAGGAGGAAACACAGAGGCCTAGAGAGAGGTTACAATCCAATAACAAATGTTCGGTTCATGCCCAAATAATAAATTAAAAGTCTATAATTGTTAACTTCTTTTTTTTGCCTATTATAGAGATAGGAACTAGATAAACTATCTAAACATATTCTATATAATATATACTGTCTAATACTGCGTGATACATAAAAGATACAGATAAGATAAAAAACTAGAAAAGTAGAAAACAATAAATATATGTTTATATAATAATAATGATGAAAACTGAAAAACACCAGACTAGGATCGAGTAATAATATATACATTTATAAAAAACAAGTAAAGTGATCGTACTCACAGAAAAAATAATAAAATATAGTGTGCCAGTTTTATGGCTATTTTAAAATATAAGTGAGGTATCAATTTTTTTGTTTTGTTACAGTGAATTAATCTACGAGTATTTAGTAATGAATGAGGCTCTATTATATTATAATAAGGCTCCATTAACTATATATTTGAAAGAGCTTAAAGTACACGACAAGATATCAGCATCGATACATTTTTTGTTACAATGATTGCAATTTCTCAATAAAAAAGAATTTTGCCTGAGACTAGTTGAAGCAATTTCGACATGAAAGAATGACTCGTCCCTAGTTTTCTTACTCGAGACTCTAATATTAATTGATGACAAAAGAGCTGGACAGTCAATATGACCATTTAAGATTTTGTGTAAGTAAGTCACATCAGTAATGTCTCTCCTGCTTTGTACAATTTTCTGTCCATAGTGTTTTATATAGACCTGTCCGTGTCATAATAACGCACATGTCTCCTGAAGTTCAAGTAATGTATGTTTATTATTCAAGAACAAAAGCAAGATAATCAGCGCATTGACATTTGAAGTTTTTGAATTTTTGGAATGCACTCACTACTGCAGCTCTTTCAAAAAATGAGAATTTTCTTCATAATTACGTTTTTCGTGAATTTTTCCGATATTTTAATAGTAATTCTGCTATTCGAGCCGGAGACTAATCCAATAAACCTAAGATAATAAAAATCGGTCCAGCCGTTCTCGAGTTATATACGGTGTAACTAACCGACTTTGTTTTATGCACCAGACTTAAATATTCGGGTTAAATTTTCCCCACAGGAAAAACTAAACCCTTTCACACACTTCCCAAACGATCATCTAGTCAATCCACGCTATGCAATTGCACTATATAAGTATTATAAATACAAAACAATACAAGAACAATATGTCGACCTACCAGAGACCAAATGGGAAAATAATTCACCGACTCCAGATATTTTCATATCAGAGGGTTCGGCTCTGTGGAATTCCTAATTGAACCTATAAATCCTACTGATCCCTCAATATAAATATTTTAAAAATCTTTTGTAATCCTACATGTATTTAAAATGACTGAATTTGCATTTTTATATATAAATTCTTTGACAAATCTAATATGCCTAAATTTTGAACGAGAGACCTAGGTATAATGCCAGTAGCCGAAATAACAAATGGTAATATTTTTATAGTCTGAGATTGCCAAATTCTTTTAATCTCAAAAAGATTATTATTATTTAATAAACTTTTTGCTTAAGCCAAAATAGAAAAAAATACTACGTAATTTACCTACATATGTATACACACATATTCTAACTGAAATATATTATTATTGAACATGGTGGTGGATGAAGTTTTTATATTGCGGTTTTTAAATCTTTTTTACATTGATAAGGGATGGATTTAGATAGCGATATTTTACACAGCACAATTTTGGATATGTCAGATGTTGTCTGAAAACTTTTTCATCAATTTACACAAATCTTCAGTTTTGTAAACAAGTTTTACCTGTACCTATCACATGTTTCATCACTAATAAACATGTTTTACAAGGTGCTGATATGAAATATTGAAATAGGTACGTAAATCGTCGGTTAAGAGCAACAAGTGAATAACGAAAATTTTTGCAAAATTGATTTTTAACGACCTCCTATTATTTAAAAAAAGGCACAATTATAATTCGGACATTAAATATTGAAATTATCATTTCCCAACTTTTTTTCCAATAGATGCATGATAACAACATTGTGAAGAACTTGCAGCCTTACTAATAAATGTGATGAATATTTTATATGATTGCTAAACAATCATGTATGTGAAAACCTTAAATAGAAATTGATATTTAACAGCCATAAAATATTTCATGGAAAGAAATACATTGTTTATCCAGCCATTGAGGATTTTTCTCTGTAGTAAAATAATCTGTGGAAAATAATAACTTCTCTTTCAATTTTGGATTTTTCCAAGGTATTTTAAATGTGCCACAAATTTCTTCTTTTTGAAAAAAACACTTAGCTTTTTAGCTCGTTCATACAATAAAAAAATATTTTGAAAAATTTTAACTTGCTTTAATTTCTCAAAAAACTGACTTTTTGAACACATTGTATGCGCATCATCACATGCGTTATGAATATGTGTTATAAAAAACAACACTTTCATGATATTATAATAAAACTTTGACAATAAAATTCAATTTGAATGCTGGTAAAACCGTATAACCCTACTTTTTTACATGACACCGATAAGTTGTAAAATATATAGAATTATACAATAAAACAGGTAATTGCCATATAATTAACAAAAACACGATTAATGAAAATTTTACAGAACACATAAAAAAGCTGTTTCCCTGAATAGCACAACGCATATTGGGATCCAAATTCGAAGTTGCCGGATTTAAAAACAAAAAAAGGTTTTGTTAAGTAACAAATCGAATTTAAACATTTGCATTCTTTATTAAATACTAGCTGACCCGACAAACGCTGTTCGGTCATATAAATTATTTCTAGTGAATATTTTTGTTGTTAAATAAAAAATAACTAATGTATTGTAAGTGTAAGGGGATGGGATCCATGAGAAAGAGGAATGGAGCGCTGTAGGAAGTAGAAAAATGAAATAAAGAAAATCAATATAAATTTCGAAGAGCAATTGAGTGTACGATATTTTTGATCAGTCCGTCTTTAGCCAAAACAAATAAGCTCGATGGAACATAATGCCGAACATGATTCGAAGGAAATATCAAAATGACGCGACGCTTCTTTACGCAAATATCTTGCACACGTGTGGATGAAAGTTCGATTAAGCGGACGTAGCGCCATCTGTCATTCAACAACATAAATAATTTCGTTCTGTTTGAAATACGAAAGACGGTTAAATTTCTTCATACAAAAATACTAAAATTACGATTAAAATGTGAGGGTGGGGGTAGGAGGGTTAAAATTTGGGGTTATAGGTATTTTTGATGCGAAATAAAAAAAAAACATACTTTAAAAAAATATTGTCAAAAAAAATATATTTTTAAGCATAGGGACACCCTAATCACCTAGCGGTATGAAATTTTCTTTATAACAGGTTCTCATACCTGCTAAATATACTTACATAAAAAAAAAAAAAAAAATCGGTCAAGCCGTTTCGGAGGAGTGCGACCACAAACACCGTGACACGAGATTTTTATATATGAGAAGATAACACAGTTTAGCGTGATTTTTTATTAGTAAGGCTGCGAATATTTACGGTCCGTTTTCAAGTTCATTTGAAGCTGTTTAATTCGTTTGTATTTTTAGATGCAACAGCTGGTTATTGAAGATTCTATATTGGATAAGCATTCTATAGAATGGAAGATGTTTAGTTTTTAGTAACTTCTCTGTGGCTTGTAAATGAATCCAAGATTCGGTGGAAAAAGTAATGCGAACTTAAAATCAAACGCAGTTACATTGGTACCTACTCTTGTCACAATTAAATTATCAGTCTTGTTTTCCTTTGTCCATTTAATATTCTAACATAGCAGGTGCCATACTCGTGCATAAAGGATTTTCCTTTGTGTCCTGAAATCTGGATTTATTATTATTAGGTCGACAAACAAGTGCGGCGCTGAAAGTTTAATGAGAAAACTATAAAAGCCTTGTAAAGAGGTTAAGCGAAGTTGGCCATATTCGGAACGGCTGGGATAAGAGTGTGCCAGAGAGCTTTTTATTATAATATTCTGAACGAGAATTTGGGACAAAACACCCAATTTACTTAGCAGCAAATTGACATAACCGACTTTTTAAGGCTGAGTTGTCACTTTAACGCTGTTAAATTACGAATTTCATGGGGAGATGAATACAAAATTAGTTTTTGTGCTACTGAAGCGCTAGGCCATTAAATAACAACTATCTATTTACATATTATAATAATACATTCTCCTGAGATGTCTTTATTTGTCCATCATTTCTATATATCCAAAAACTAAATGCCCGTTTCTCAATGTTGTTACATCGACTACGCTGTATTATCGGATCTCTTCCGTTATACTCGTAATAAATCCGTCCGTACTTCATTTTATTACACATTGGCCACAGATATTTCACTGTAATATAGACCGTAAGGAACTTCAGTCAAAAATATTATGGCTTTAAAAAAATATGTTCATATAGACCAATGATTCTGAATATATAAATTTTATTAAATAATATTAAAAGCAGAATTTTAAAAAATTATTAAAAACTCAATTTTTATTCGGGTCATAGAAACACGCCGTCAAGTTGGTATTATTGAAATGTTCGATGGTGACGTCACTGAGCACCGTAAAGTCATTGTATGGGAATGTAGGTATGACACAAGCCATCGTATTAACAACGTTCCATCTTATTCGTTTATTTACACACTGTTTGTAGAGATTTAGTTGTTGTGTTTATTGAAACATTATTTAGGCCTAAATAATTCAGTTTCAAAAATAAAGGTATCTCTTATTAGTTTATCTCTATTATTGAAAATATTCAAAAACTACTGCACAAAAAAAAATAGTACTGCTACTCTAGGGAGAAAACTTCGAACTCTGAATTTCAAAATGGCGCCAGTTGAACAGCTGATTTCCCGATCTTATAGTAACTTTTCGGGAGCGATGACGTCACACGATTCACTAAGCATACAGTGGTTTTCGGGGAATCTTGAAAATTTGAAACTTTAACAATTATTTTAACTATTAAAACTAACTCTAAAAATATAAACAAAAATGCAGATGTTTAAGTTAGAAGGTCATATTCATTAACTTTTCGATTCGTTTGACAGCTTTTCAGTTACATTTCTTTTTAGTTACTTTACAGTTACATTTAGTCATCCTTTATTTCTGGCTTCACTCTTTTACTAACATCCATATCAGCTTTCTTGTCTTTGGCGAATTTACTTCATGAGTTTAGGGTCTTACATACTCTCTGCATCAGAATCGAAACGTTGCTTGAAATGGATTTATCCGTGTTTGTTGACCACATCTGAATAGTTAGGAACTTCCCTACCTTCCTCTTCCTCACCTTTTTCCGCTTCACATACCATTCTGCCTCTCAACATGCCCCAATTGAGGATGTCATAATCCCGTTGTCTGTGGGCTTTAGTCGTATTTAGTGACCAGATTTAAATTTAAATCCCAGCTTTCCTTTTCCGTATCCATTCGCTTCCACTCTGTTCAGTCTCACAATATTCCTCAATTGAATTAAGTCCTCGAATTAGTTGGGACTTGGGACTCTTGTGCGGTATGAACAAAAAAAATTCTCTTCCTGTATTTGCAGAGCATTTTTGAATCCTCTCTAATTAATGTGATGATAATTACATATTACTCGGATTAACGCTTGAATACGAAGCATACAGAGTGCCTTATGAAAGCTGTAAAACCATTTTGTAAAGGCCAAACTTGGCAATCAACATCACGGACTGGTGGCGGGCAGCAACCATGAAATGAAAATAAACCAAGTCGCTCTATATTTGCGCTGTGGCGGAAATGGAACCTGCAAACTCTCAACAGAAACTAATGGGCGCTTTTATAATTCCCGCTATCACGGCACGGCGTCGCGCCACGACTCAAAATAGACAATAAACGTAATTTATCACAATAATGCTGCAGCTTTTTCTTACACACTAAATAATAGTGAGACAAATAATGTACTTGTGACTGTTTCCTCCAAATAAAAAGTATTAATTTTCTTGCATTTCCCTCATTCGTGTCCAAGAAATCAGATACCGCGTGGCGTTTCCGTCGCCTTGCCGTTGTCGTGCGAACTTTAAAAGCAGCCAACGTTTCTCCCTGTAAAGAACGTCAAACATTTTCTTGATATGGACTCAACTATGTTTACTTACTAGATCTAAAAAGCCAGATATATAAATATAAGATACCTGTACCGGCTTAGTCATTATTCTCCTCTCCCTCTCTTTTTCAATATTTAAACTATTTTTGTTGGTGACAATACAAGGACATTTTTATGTTAACAATTATTATCAGTAATAATTATCTATCTTGGAGCTTCCAAACTGGAGAGAGCTGGCACAAAATCGAGATGAGTGGAGGAAGACTCTTGAGGAGGCCAAGACCCACCAGGGGTTGTAGAGCCAATAGTGATGTGATGAATAATTATCATCTACATTGAAAAAATATCCCGAGAAAAGATATATGCCGCCGACGGGACTCAAACCCGCGTCCTTCTGATTTCCGGTCAACTGCTCTTATCCACTGGGCTGCGTCGGCGTACGAGTGTTTCATTCAACAATTACTGCTTATTAAATTTTTCCACCTGCAAACAACCAACTTTATTTTTATATGAGAAAGGCCATTGCAAGTGCTAAATCTCCCTCAAGGTGGCGTCGAGACAAATTATGTGTACATTTTTTTGGTGAAATACTCAATGTTTAAGACAAGATTTTTATGCATAGCACAAAGGGTAACAATTATTATAAGTAATAATTATCAGCCTGAAACACTTATTTAACTCAACAACATTGAAAAAATCCCCGAGAAAAGATTCATGCCGCCATTTTTATGGCCTTATTTTACGATGTTGTGATGGAATTTGAAACCTATTCAAATAAAAAAAAGAATATCTGTGTCGGGTGGGCGGACACTGGGTGGAACGTGGTTTTGATTTTTATCCAAAGGTAGATCCCTGGGACTCAGCTTTCAGCGTTCATAAAACCGTTAGTTTTTGGAATTACCAATTGTGCGTTCCAGTACCTTCACGCAGTGACGCGCCAAACGCGGGGGAGAGCGTACGTCGATGCGCGCGGCTCCGATTGGTTAGTAATTATGCTAGTGGAGTCCCACGAACTCCGATTACTTTTTGTTTTTGTTCGAAGCATGTTCTTTTTTTTTATTTTTGTAAGAATTGATTATCTTTTTGTTATATTTCTTTAAAAATTATTTTGAAAAATTGTTTTGTTTTGAAATGTTGAGACTAGAAGTAAGGTCTCGTAATTTTGTTACAAAAGTTCCATATTCTAGAAGTTCCTTAATAAATGGCTGTGATTCTATAATTTTAAATAAAAACCTGTGCCATTGTAAAACCAAATATATAATAAATAAATATAACTAGCTTTTCATCAAAAAAAGTGTTTATATCATGTTAAATTTACGATTTTATTTCCGGGAGTCCTGGGGACTCCACCAGGTAAATTGTGTATGTACGAAGTCACCGGGTAAATCAAGGGTTAAAGCAGAATTTTGATACTTGACGTTCCAAACAAGAAGAATACACTGTGTACCTAATCAATTCTACTACCGTGCTACAAAGTATATCTATGTACGTAATACTTACAGCAATAATAAAGCATGGGTACTAGATCAGATGCACAGTGGTGATAAAATATAGTTTCTGCTCTTTATTCAGTTTATAGTCGCACTACGAGAAATTTCATTACTTTGTCAAGAACATAATTCACTAATTTATATATTTGGTTCCAAAAAAATGTTAAAAAGCAGCAAGCAAAACCAAATTGTTTAATTTTTTTGTTCGATGTATATTTTTTAAATACACGAATGCATATTATTTGGATGTATCATTGCACAAGGGAATTGTTCCTGAATTACAATTTTCAACATGCAGCCTCAAAACCTACCATGCGTTATGTCTATCCACCGAGCAAAATACTCGCTGGAAAAACCCAGTAACCGAAATATTGTTTGTTTAAAGCATTTAAAAAATATCAGCGCAAATTCAGGCAATGTTTGTTTGTATTACTAGCGGTTTGCATTGGCCGTGTGTACCCGTACAGTCGGCAAATTGGACCCTGGCAGGTAACAGATGAAGGGAATGGTGAATACTAATTGTGGAGTTTAGTTTGCTGTGGGTATGACCACTGTCATTTCCACAGGAACTGCCTGCCCACACTGTCACATGTGTCTCATGTACCTATTCACACTTACATATGTAATTTGGTTGTCTGATTGTAGACGGACACGGGGTATAGTGTCTGTTTGCATAATGCGCATGTTAAAATAGATCCATCCAATCTGGGAGGTTATAAGCTAATGTTGATTTGAAGAACGTCAATGCGCAGTAGGTAGAAATACCATAGGTAGTATTACAGCTGTTTACTCCTCCTCGTAGAGAAAGTAATTCTTAGAGACCTACAACTGTTTAAAAAATCGTAAATGATGATCGACAAGGAAAACACGTATTTAAGAAGGGATGCTTTGACACACTTAGAAACGGTAAATGTAAATTAAATTTTGATTTCCGGTGTTTTTTTTTCATTTTTTTTTCTTCAAAACGAACAACAACAAAAATATTTCACAAATCATCACTGGTCACTCAGCCGAGTAACCGCCCAATCCCTCACCCTGATCCTATCCAATACGTACTGATTTTTTATGATTTAAATTGAAAAAAAAAACAACGCATACCAAAGTTTCATTGACATTTTTTATTGCAAATAATATCAGGATTATTGGTAAAGGTGAGTTAAGTACGATCCTTAACACCCTGTAGAAGTGGCGAACGAGGCTGCGAAACAGAATTTAGTGAAAAGAAGGATTGGCATGACAAAAGATGCAAATGAGCGAAATGTGAGAGACATAGAGTGACCCGGCCCTTCTCTAAAACAAATATAGTAAATGTTAATATTCAATCGCACCATGCCACTGAAGAGTATCACTAACCAGCGGGAAATAGTCATGAAAGTAACTGTTACGGTATTGCTAATGCGTTTTTCCCATTTCAGTTCCTCTCCATCTCTGATATAACTTGGCTTTTCGGCCAGATTACACATATCACATTTTACTGATGTTATTTAAAATGATGACAATAAGTCATTTTGCAATTACATTTCAAATGGGAGAACATTTTAATTATTGTGTTAATAGAGAACCTTATTGATTTTAAGAGCCCAAATAAAAGTCATTTTTTCTTGGATCAGATGTGCACATAGCAAAAAGTTTAATAATGAGATGAGTACTAACGTGAAGCGACAGTCATTCTTTCCAACGACGCTATTATCTAATTACGAGGGGAATAATTCGAATTCATTACGCCTTTAGTGTACACGAAGTTAGGTAATGGTAATGAGGTGGTACGTAATAACATAAGTTATGGCCCAGTCTAGGTTGGCCGTGTTCGGTAATAACTTGCCCTTCCAACCCGATCAAGAATATTTCGTAAATTCATCTCAAGTCGGTTCCTCGTTGCTGAGGACATTTAGAAATACTCCAATTTCCGTGGTGGACAAGACTCCTCCACGCCTCGCAGAGAGCCAATGACGCCAGTGATACTTGATCACTCCGGCACATTGGTGACCTTCTTCTGCCTTCCACTCTGCCAGTAAACTATGAGTTTCTCCCAGTTGGAATCCTCAGTTCAGAGAGCAACCAATCCAAAGTATCTTAATGTACGTGTAACGTATCACCTTGTTACAGGAAGCTAGCTCAGGATAATCATTGATGTAAGGTTAAATAAGTGCAGTTTTTATACCTACCTTTGTACTTTCTCCACTCTGCCTTCTCTGCCTTCTCACCGACTCGGGTCGCTTGGGTTGGGACAAAGGGGAGTTGAATTTAATTATAAAGGTTTTAAATATATGGATTTTAATAAGGTTTGGCTAGGTCTTAATACATGATCTTAATTATACTTAGATGTAATTATATCTAAACATGGTTGTCATATGGTTCGGGTTGCTTCTCCACTATTCACACGTCAAAGTTAATTGTTCACTGAAACTACCTTAGTGTCACTGGGTTCTCTGCAGGTGCCTTGGTAAGGCCGAGGTCCTCGATGGCAGCTCCTCCGGTACAGCAGCTCAGGCCCTCCTAGCCGAGTCGAGTCTCCTTCAGCCTGCGCCATCGTCTTCTTACGTTGGCCACTGTTGCCTGGTCACCGCTCTAGGTCACCGGGCGGGGAAATACACATCTTGCGAATCATTTTCTTCAACTCCTATAACTTCTTAATCCGCCGCCCAGCATAGCGCCGCTGGGCGGGGAGCGCGTACTTGGTGTTGCACCACTACTTGTGTCTCCTCTCTTCCTCCTCTCGGTATTGACTCATCTTCTTCATCCACCGCCCAGCATCACGCCGCTAGGCGGAGAACCCGTACTTGGTGTTGCACCACCACTCGTGTCTCCTCTCTTCCCCGTCTCGGTCTTGACTCCTGTTTCTTCACCCACCGCCCAGCATCACGCCGCTGGGCGGGGAACGCGTACTTGCCGTTGTACACTATACGTGTCTCCTCTCCGTCCCGGTCTTGACTGTTTTTCTGCGTGCCCACTGAACTGTAGGATCCGTGGCCCTACCCCGCACTTCTCCCTTCTTTCGTTCCTGTCCTTGCACCCTCATCTGTCATCACTTTCTTTGTCTTTGGTGCACGGGGCGAGACTCTTTCATAACACAAAATTATTTATTCAAATTTATTTGTGACGAAATTTGATTCGTCACAATACCCCCTTCGTTACAAAAGAAAATTTTGGTTTCCTAGAAATAAAAATTTTCTTTTCCTCTTTTCCCACATGACAACCTTTATATGTTTACTCATGGAAAATCTTAAATTCTAAACAATTCTTATATCCGGAACGATACTTATGTTCTAAACAAAACTTATATTTAGACAATTCAAAATTAAAACATATTATAACATTAATAATCTTCATCAACATTTACTCGTCCAACTCCTCGTAAATTCTTTCATCATCTCCTAATATCGAATAACGTTCCTTTTCGCTTCACACTCTTTGAAAACCACATCAAAACTCACATTAATATGTGGCCCCTCAACATAACAAAATAACATGAAAACAAAAGGTTCAATAAAACACCACAAAATCATAGATAAACTATAACACTCGACTAACATAAACACTTCTTAATTAACAAAGCGGTCTTCTCCTCTCCAGACACTTGAGGATTGAAACCCGTCACTGTTTATTTACGAAGCTCTTCCCAACCATATGACCAAAACTAATGACAACATAACATAATTTCACAAAAATTTCAATGTACCAGGATGGGTAAGGAATGGATGCATACGTACCACTTCAGTTGATTCTCCCATCATTTTCGCTGGCATGTCTGAATAGTAATAAAAATCTATACCTACTTTTTAGTTTTACTCTTAATCAAACGTATTTTTTTGTAAAGGAGGCCGTTACTAATATTTATTCACTCCTCCATTACCTAAATCTATAAACGTCTTCATCATCGATAACAAAAAACAAGAAATCTGGTGTACATGCCATAGTACGTCTGAGAATGGATGAAAAAAATTAAACAAAAAATGATTACAGAGTTGGAGTGCATCTCCCGACGCGATACACAATGAAAATTAGGCGCCAGGTAATTTCTATTACACGGAGAAACCACCAAAACCGGAATGTAGAATCTTTCGAAACACGTTTTTCCTCTTCACGCGTTCTCTCGCATTCTATCGCATTTTTTTTTAACATTATTTGCACTTTTACACAATATTCGGCCTTTTCTCACGCGCGCAGACTACTACTCAAGTATGGAGACATTTAGGTACACACATATTACTTTTCATCGAACGCGCGCATTTGTACCACTCAAATCGTGCGAAGTTCAGTGCTCACATTCGTTTGACGACAACACCAACACCGGCCTTTTATCACGCATGCAGACTACTATTCGTACAAATTTCGTCAAACAGGCATTTTTGTACCACTCAAATCGTGGGACATTTGGTGCTCGCCTCCGTTTTCGCATTTTCACTAGCTTTTCGCATATTTTCGCTTGTGGACGCACTACTACCAACACCGGCCTTTTATCACTCACGCTGATTACTTTGAAAATATGGAGACATTTAGGTACTCGGCATACTTATTTCGTCAAACGTTCGTATTTGTACCTCTCAAATCGTGTCAGTGGTAGGTGCTCCATTTTATCGGCTCATAAAACGTACCTAACGCAGTTCATCTGCACACTCACGCACGCCCCCTTATTTTCTCATCTGCGCAGGCTTTCGAAACATCGCGAGACTTTAGGTGCAAGATAATGTTCGGCTTCGCCAAAAGCAGATATTTGTTTTCCTCAAATCGCGTTAAGTAAGTGCGTCTTAACCTCTTTTCTCCCCTCGACATCCATCGTCTTTCGCCTTCAATTTTGAATTATCGGATTTTTACCGAACACATAAAATTGATCAAAATTGTGGTATGGAAATATATTTCTCCAAATGACATTTAGAATTATATTTTTATTCTTACACCGTCCATACACGGCAAATCTATATTACTGATTCTATAATTTATTTGGTTCGATGACCTTTGTCAACGGGACAAAGACGTATTCCCTACTCGGGGGTCAAACACCCTGCCTAAATATCAACAAAAAATAATCTCGACTATCGTTTAGCCCAAACACATAAATTTAGGCAAACGAACAAAAAAAAAACACTTGACATCGCCCGTCTTACTTGTGACCGTATGAAATCTAAAACACTCTTGAAATTATTATTCAGCCGATCGGTAATGCAAGGTTTCAACTCCATATACCTACAATTCTGAATAAGTCAACGCATCGATTTGTAGAATGATTTAATAGCCTCCCAACAAAAAATAACACTTGATAATCCCGCCGTCAGATAATACTCGTATTACGTCTCCGACCTCGCCGCACATTTGTTTATAATAACAACGTTAACAGAGAAAGATTATATTCAAAATATAACAGATCTCATATTATCAAATAATATTATGAGATGGCAACGATAAAAATCTAACCCAAACTAAACGAAGAAAAGGATATACCTAAACAAGGTTATACAAGACAAAGGGAACTCATATGAGTATCGAGAAAAAGTACAAAAAATTCACTATAATAAAAACATGCTAATATTTACCTTATTTTCAGGGACGGGGTTCATGAATGTCGATAACATTAGTGATAGGTATAGTAAAATACCTAAAACTGCCCCACGTTGGGCGCCATTGTAACGTATCACCTTGTTACAGGAAGCTAGCTCAGGATAATCATTGATGTAAGGTTAAATAAGTGCAGTTTTTATACCTACCTTTGTACTTTCTCCACTCTGCCTTCTCTGCCTTCTCACCGACTCGGGTCGCTTGGGTTGGGACAAAGGGGAGTTGAATTTAATTATAAAGGTTTTAAATATATGGATTTTAATAAGGTTTGGCTAGGTCTTAATACATGATCTTAATTATACTTAGATGTAATTATATCTAAACATGGTTGTCATATGGTTCGGGTTGCTTCTCCACTATTCACACGTCAAAGTTAATTGTTCACTGAAACTACCTTAGTGTCACTGGGTTCTCTGCAGGTGCCTTGGTAAGGCCGAGGTCCTCGATGGCAGCTCCTCCGGTACAGCAGCTCAGGCCCTCCTAGCCGAGTCGAGTCTCCTTCAGCCTGCGCCATCGTCTTCTTACGTTGGCCACTGTTGCCTGGTCACCGCTCTAGGTCACCGGGCGGGGAAATACACATCTTGCGAATCATTTTCTTCAACTCCTATAACTTCTTAATCCGCCGCCCAGCATAGCGCCGCTGGGCGGGGAGCGCGTACTTGGTGTTGCACCACTACTTGTGTCTCCTCTCTTCCTCCTCTCGGTATTGACTCATCTTCTTCATCCACCGCCCAGCATCACGCCGCTAGGCGGAGAACCCGTACTTGGTGTTGCACCACCACTCGTGTCTCCTCTCTTCCCCGTCTCGGTCTTGACTCCTGTTTCTTCACCCACCGCCCAGCATCACGCCGCTGGGCGGGGAACGCGTACTTGCCGTTGTACACTATACGTGTCTCCTCTCCGTCCCGGTCTTGACTGTTTTTCTGCGTGCCCACTGAACTGTAGGATCCGTGGCCCTACCCCGCACTTCTCCCTTCTTTCGTTCCTGTCCTTGCACCCTCATCTGTCATCACTTTCTTTGTCTTTGGTGCACGGGGCGAGACTCTTTCATAACACAAAATTATTTATTCAAATTTATTTGTGACGAAATTTGATTCGTCACATACGTTATACTCTTCCAGAATAGACACCTTTGCTTCCCGACTTTCCAAAATATATATATATTTTTTAATTCTTCTTTCGTAAATAAGAACTTGTTAATTGTTTAAATAATTTACATTCCCGACTAGTATCTATTTTTATATTTATCACTTTAATATCCTCTCCAAAGGAATATTGTACTTTTTATTATGAATTTTCGAATATAGCTAAGGTTGTGACATACCAATGCAGATTGATCCACTCTTTATTAAATGGATATGCTGTGTTCAAATTTCGGTGTGTTGAAAGTGCGTATCTAACTATCTATAATTTTTTTTTATCTAAAATTACATTTTGGCTAAAGGTTAAGGAACATCTGTTGTTTTCACCTTTCAGTCAAACTTCTCTTTGATTAGTTGTCTCCTTTTGTTTCACAAAAGAAACCTCCAAGAATACCTCGAAGGCGACGGTATTTAAATATCTTCGTTCATTCGTTTTCATTTTGCACGTGAAGTGAACAGGCGTGATTTTGTTTAAAATGTATTAAAGTTTATGATAAGGGCGGGGTGCGGAGTATTGAATTAAGCGGTAGAGTTCGCACAAAGGAATGAATTGTAAAAATTCTCTGGAAAAACGGAGAATAGTTGCTTCCTGCGAAGAGGGAGCATCCTTAAAAAAACACACTTGGCATAAAAACCTGAAACTGAGCGTTTTTCTGGTGATTTATGTCTGGACCGCAGACAGGTGTATGTATTGGGATGTGTTTCTATATATATGGTAGAGAAGTGTGGTAGTAGCATCAGTAGCTATCTACGGGGGCATGTAAATGTATGCCTGTATATAGACGTTGTAGTATGCACGATTGGTACTTGTAATATAGTGAGGGTGGGGAAACTGTATGTAAAGTGGTAAGTTTATGCAAATGAATGAGGGGTAGGATGGTTGGTTTGTGGTGATGGTGGACTTTGCAAGAAACGTAAAAGAGAATAACATTTCTTTGCAAAAAAATGTTTTTACTGTATTTAAATTTATTGCATTTGCATGTGGCGGCGGATTTCGTATTGCGAAATGCACACTTCACACAACCACAATGGATTAAAAACGTTAGTATTAGATTTAGTGATTATTCGCGTTAGCCATTGGCGTAACCGATATATATCTACACGGTATACGGAAACTCGTAATACAAACGGGAAACTGGTGAATCTAAATCACATTTGGAGACGAGTTTGTTGTATAACCTTTTTTTGATTTGAGCGTTCATTTTCAAGTAAACCTTGTTCGAATTAGTGGGTTTAATTCAATATGTTTTATATCTTAGTGTGTCGAAGCGTAGACAAGCTCAGAGAGTTTTTTTAACTTTTTAGTTTTCGAAAAAAAGGAAAAAAGTGAGTTTTTAAATCAGAACTTTCAGATGGAAAAAAATATGTATATAATTGGGTTTTCTGTGATGTACCTAATTTCACCAGTTCCCAGCTCGTACCTACTACGAGTGTCCGGACCCAGTATATACAGGGCGTACTGGAGTAAAGTGCGCTAACTTCGGTAGGAGATTCCACATGATGGAAGAAGTTTAAAAAAATACTGTTTTTGAAATTCCATTTTTTTTTTTCCATACAAAAATATTTTTCCACGGAAAAATATTTTTGTATGGATAGTTTACCTGATAACGTCGAATAACGTCGTAACTTTTTTTACTTGTACAACACCTCTCGGAATTAGAGTACTTTATATTATAATATCTGTCTGAAAATTACATAACATATTTCCGCGGCGTCGATACTTTGAAACCCAAAAAATTATTCGAATTAATGTAAAAAAAAAAATTATTGAAGAAGAAGATAACACTAATAATCTTAACGAAAATACGGAAGAGAAAAAGACAAAGAAAAATAAAAAAAGCAACTGGGACTCGAACCCAGAACCTCTCGTCTTACCGGGACGAACGCTTCTACCAATTCGGCTACCGCCACCTTCTACCGTCGTATTTGTCGATCTCATATTTAAAATTTTAGAATTAACAATATTATCTTCAACTAATTTTTTTCCATGTTTTAAAATAAATTATTTTCAAGATTTCTATTGCGAAATAGCTACAAATAGTTTTTTGCACTTATTTTCTGTATAGATCGGAGTCCTGAATGTTTTGTTTAAAATTCTGCGACCGATTCATTAATAATTATTAAATAAAGCTTTTTGGTTTTGCAGTGTGTATCCAAATTGGGAAAACTATTTCCCAATTAAATCTTCGTATTACAGCAAAACGCTGCCAAGTTTTGTGGTTAGGAATGTTCATGCGGAATGACCCTTTTCTAAAACCTGTGAAATAAAAAGGTTTGTGTTTGTGCCACAAGATGTCACCGCTGGCGCTGGGTAGATTGCTATTCCACTGTGCTTAAAAAGGGAAAATGGAAGCTTTTATTTAATTAAACATAGCAGAGCTTTATATTTGTTTAATTACTATTGAAATCCTTTATAATATAAACTAGCTTTACTTGGATTTGGTGATGTCCGCGCCACAGATATTTGGTATGCCAGTGAAGTAAATCCCTGGACCTAAGCTATGTTTGAGACAATTAGATAGATCTTAACGAATGAATTTACATAAATAAAATAAATTACATAAACGTCCAATATCTTTAATATAAGCATTGCACACATATAAATATAAGAATTATTTCAATGTATCTATTTGTAAAAAGAATAAAAGTACAGTACCTAAAAGAAAACAAAAATATTACTTTCATTTTAAGTAAAAGTTAAATCTCAAGAAATCATAATCTCTCTCATCATAGCAGATTTCGACACCGGTTGACCAATTGAGCAAGTGAAAGTATGTACCTTATAATTATTATTGCATCCCTTTTTATAAGGAAAAATTTTATCCGAAAGCTGCATAGCTCGTTGGGGAAATTACGTTGCTATTTTATTAAAGTTGTAATGGCCTAGTAATTCCAGACAGAAAATAGCTATATACCAGAAGACAAAGAACTCTTTCGATAAATATTATCTATTTAAAATTTATTGTTAACTCCTTTGCCGTAAACAAAAAACTTCTTTAAGGAGAAAGCTTCCTAAAAGTTACCGATTAGCAATTTTCAATGAAGTGTAACAAGTTCCCGTGAACACTCAGACCATAGGACCATTGTGATATTTCTCTTTTCACATCATTCCTTTAACAGTAACCCGGAAGGTGCCTTTGATAAAGATTTGCGATTTAAAATTTGATTTTTTTTTGGCAGAATTTTTGACTTTTGAAATACTGGGCATACAGAGCTCCGGGCCAAAATGCCCCTTTCTTTTTCATCACGAGTTTATTTTAATTGGTTTAGAAAACAATGATATAATTTAGAGTTTGTTCTTTGGCAGAATGTATGTAGAAACAAATTATCCTGAATTTTGAAGAAAAGTAATTGGTTTTGTATACATTATTATTCTCACAAGTACTTTGTGATTTAAAACATCTAACTTCGTTACTCTATTTTACATCACCATCCAAGATTGCAGTTTCACGCCGTTAATGGCATCATCCCATTATAACACTACGCAAACTAATAATAATTTGTGAATCCATCAATCGCTTGTGATTATTCTCGCCTGAGAAATGAACGCCTTCGGCAAGAACAAGAGCGGAGCTAGGTGGAAGGTAATAGCATCAATCTTCGCCGTTTTAGCAAACAAAAGCTCCTCGATTAGGCTGATTGGTGTTGAATTATTTCACTCCTTGCTCTCGTGCCTGGCGACATCTGAATTACTGGCCCGGATAAAGGCTGCCTCCATTGCCTATAAATTACGGATAAACTATTCTTAGGATAAACGTTTTAGTTCTCTCGAGAGATGTATCTCAGATATAAGGCAGCATGTGACTCAATAAGAGCACCCTTAATGAACGATCAATCCCGGTAATTTACCAGTTCTTATCTTCGGGATAGGAAAAATGGCCGGGTTCATTCTCAAACTAATTGATTTCTTAGTTTTTAGGCTGATTGCGATGGATGTCCTTTTAGTTCTCCGAGTAAATGTTTAACGATCTGTAAAGTGGAAGAGTCTCTTCATTAATCACGCCGTATTGTTGTAAATTTTCCGAAATGATAAAGCGTCGATGTCATATTTTAACAAATTGGTTCTCGAAACAAATCGGCAACAGCTTTACGATAACTCTTTTTTCACGAACGGCAATTCAATGTCTCGGTGGGCTTCACTTAACAATATATTTTGTTAATATTGAATCTGAGCAAAGAGAACATTTTAACTGTAATCAATCTTTTACTGGAATCAAATATTCAACGGAAAATTTATAAAGTTGTTTAATATCACAAATTTAAACATCTACTTTGTTAAATTAATGGTATTAATTTTAATATAAGATTTTTCTATTCGAATAAAATTCATTTTTAATACATTTTTATTGTAGTTGCAAAATTATATGTATTTTTTTCTTTAAATTGTACCTTGTAATAAGACAAGTTGAACGACAAATGTAGTATGTAATACGATGGTAACGTTTAATTTATTATTTTTTTTGTTTAATTTTAGTATCACAAAATAAAATTTAACGGGTAACCATTAAAAGTGAATCGAGGAAATGAATCATCGTTTGAACTCGCTGACTTTAATCAAGCTCTAGAATTTTTCACAATAAAAAAGCTTTTTTTCGATTCTCGCATAAAACAAAAGTTGGTACAATTTAAACAACCTATTTCCATTAATTCAAGCCACCCGGACTGCGGGAGAGGGGGGGTTGTAGTGGAACAGCGCCGCTTTCTCCAGTAATTACATCAGCAAACCTCATTAGGGGCATTTTAATTCACCCCCTTCCGCTCCGACCCGGGATAAAGCCTACAGCCCCCCCTTCCTCCCCCCTTCCCGAGCCCTTTCCACTGTGCTGCGGTAACAATGTGAATATGAGTTGTTTTTTTTGCCACGTGTATGGTATTTGCAATCGATTGTAATTTGGAACATTCAAATGTAATCGATCCCAACGGAGTTAATATAATATTGTGCCAATGGACAAGTTTTTTTCGTGGAAAAGATGTTTTCCTTTTATTCAGTTATTTTACATTATTTTTATAATATTTTTATTGAAAATTAAAAATATTTTTCTGTAGCACTCAATAATTTCTTCTTCTTATTACCGAATCTTCATAGATATTATATAATATTTTAACTCCCATTTCTCCGTACAAGATACTAATGAACGATTTTGTGTTCGTCATTTATAACCTGATTTTTCAACTTACTCCCTTAACCTTCTGAGAATTTTTATAATAAGGTTTGTTATAAAAAATATCAACATGTTATGAAAAAAATACTTAGTATTTTTGAATATAGCTATGACTTTGTGGTTATTCCATTACAGAAAAATGAAACAATTCAACTTTGTATAAACCACTTATATAATGCGTAAATCCGACCGGTTTCGGAACAAACGTTCCTTCTTCAGGGAATGCTTATACTAATTTGACAATTTCGAACAATGTTTTATTATGATAGGGGTGGAGCCGTTGTTAGTTATTAATGTAGAGTGGGTGGGTAGGGGAACAAACAAACAAACATTTTACTTTGTTCCCCTACCCACCCACTCTACATTAATACCTACCCACTCAATCTACATTAATAACTAACAACGGCTCCACCCCTACCATAATAAAACATTGTTCGAAACTGTCAAATTAGTAAAAGCATTTCCTGAAGAAGGAACGTATGTTCCGAAACCGGTCGGATTTCGCATTATATAAGTGGTTTATACAAAGTTGAATTGTTTCATTTTTCTAAAATACATAGTGTTAACGCACCTACCTATTACTACGAATATTTATGAAAAGTTTAAGTTAGGTTAAGTTGTCAAAACGATTTCGTATAATACATAGGTTCTCAAGCATTACATAACCTATGCGAACTAAATATATTATTTAAAATAATTATGGGTAAAGCGTACTTTTTAGTTTCTATCTAAATCAGTGATTCCCAAAGTGGTCCAGGTAGACCCCAGGGGTCCACGGGAGACTTGACGGGGGTCTACGTCGGCGTGATAAAAAAATGGGGGTTCACAAGTTGAACAAAAACTGAAGCCAAATACCGATAATTTGCTGTCAATCCATCAGGTACATCCCTCCCATTAAAATTATGACTATTTTTTTTTCATTGTTGAAGTTACGGTACGTTATTAATGTTTAATTTATTAAGTATGTAATCAATCATATTATCTAAATAAATAGAACACAAGAAAATGTACTAGTTTTCTGTTTATTTTACCACTCTGAATTTAGGGTTGAAACTCAGCCGCGACGCAAATTTCCATCGTTAGATCTAATTTTCACATTTTTTTACTAGTTTTAGGAATATGGTAGAAATGTAGCAGCAGGGGATCCACCGAAACCAGTAAAATTTTGAAAGTGGTCTACGAGAAAAAAGTTTGGGAACCTCTGATCTTATTTTATCAATATAACTAGATAACTTCAATCTAACCTTATTTGTAGATAAATTACATGGCAGCAATTCAGTATTTGTATTATGTAACCAAAACCGCTTCAGAAGAAAACTACTCTAACCGAATCTCTTTTCCCCACAACACGCCGCAATGGGTTTTTTTCTATTCAATCCCCGTCGATCAATCCATAAGTAACAATTCTTTTCCACAGATTTGGCTTCGATTTGGCAATTCCTCCTTCCATCTTGCTTCTTCTCCTTTATCCGACAACTCGATACAAGTCCCTAGTTCTACGGACAATGGTCGAATTTGCCATTTCTCAAACCTCCCAATATCGCGGGAGATCCTTTATCCGACCCCGAATTATAACGTTTGTATGTTTTTTTGTCACAGCACATAAACTTTAATAGAAACTGTTTTTTCTTCGGTCAAATATTGAGCACGTTCTTTGCGAGCACATTGCTTTTTATTCGATTGTGAAATAGTATGGCCAGATGTCGCGGTATATCCGCCAACCCTGTCTATAATAGTATTCCGGATTATATCTACATTCTACATTTCATACCTCGGGTTATGGCCCGTGTAAAAATATTCCAAATTTTCGCCTTAATTCAGTTACCCGGGCCGTTATATTTCTAATTTTATTTTATTTTCCGTACCTTTGTAATTTCTCATCCCCAATTATTGCGTAATTTTGTAGGCTGGTAAGTTTTTAGCCAAGTTTTTCCATTTAATTAATTTCTGCTGGCAAATTAACAAATAGCAGAATATTTTTATTTGTTTTCAGGTTAACGCGCATAGGTTTGTCATCTTGTGGAGTGCTACGTGGAGGGTTTATAAAGAAAAGTGCACATTTTACTACGGCTCGTGGTACTTAAGTCAAAACTTTTACTTAATATTGACTACCCTCGTAGTGGTCTTAGGTTAGATAGATAGAGGGGAAGAAATGAACCTGTGTTTTGTGTTTTGAGAAGACTATTTAATTATTTGGGAAAAAATATACACGGTGCCCGTTTTGCATATAGAGTCAGATGTTTCATTTATCTAGGGGTTCCAGACCAGAAGTCGCAACTAAACTTATCAATACGATGCGCTGATGATAATCATAATTGGATAATTTTTATTGCACCGTTTTTGTGAAAAATCACCTATGGGTGCCGTCAAGATAATTTTTTATATGTGATTTTTAAATAGGATGAAAATGATTGTAATGCGTAAAAGTGGATTAATTTGTAAAGCTCCGTTTATTTGAAAAATCGCCTCAAGGTTTGTAAAAATGTACAAAATTTGCTTATAAACTTTACTCAAATTTGGTGCTACTTTAAGTCATAACATAATACACAAAAACGTAAACACCCAACGATCATATTATTCATTTGAATTCACCGTCATAAAAAAAATATACTTATTTATCTTGCTCTACCTTAAACCGGTAGGTACTCACAATATTATTAATGCATGAATATACCCATAATAATTTTCACCCACTAATTTTCACACAGCATCCCAAAAGGCCCTAAGACTATAGACCCATAGACCATAGACCATCCCATAGATCCTAAGGAAAATTATTTTTCTAAGTGTGGAGATAATGTTTTTTATAAATACTTTCAGCTTCATAAATTCTAAAATTACAATATCCCGCGAAATTTCATGGATGTGTGTTAGTGTCTACATAAAATTAGGCGTTTTCGTATAAGGTTTAACGGTTCATATCCAGAAGACACTAATAAAAATACTAAATTAATTTTTCTACAAAAATTCTACGACGAAAGTATGTTTGCTAATTTTGTTCCAAACATATTACATCGTACTCTAAATAAGCATTCGAATCTACGAGACAATATGATTGCTTTTAGGATTATATTAATCTTTCAACTCTGTTCCAGATATGCCTGTGGTGACCCTGAAGCTCGGTTCCACCCTCAACCCGGACGACATCAAGGAAGGGGATGATGTCTACTTCGAGTGTAATGTTCGGGCCAACCCCAAAGCGTACCGACTCGCCTGGTATCACGATGTAAGTAACACCTCCTCATTCTTATTTACTCCTGGAAAGCTTGTGCTTTTATTCGCATGAAGACTTCAATTACATTGAATTTTATTTGTGAGATTGAAGTCGCCTAATCTTGTAATCTTCTTACCTAGGTGCAACTTAAATTTACCTTTAAAATGTACCCTGCTTAATATCAAGCACAGGTAAGCAAGGCAGAAAAATTAAAAAGAATTGCTTTCAAACAATTTTTTTTTAAGTTATCAAAAGGTTCGGACTCTATATTAAAATTACTTAAGCCGCCGGTACCCGAATTTCTACCGATTTCTTACATATCTCCCTTAAACACGTTAAATTTTAAAGCTCTTAAAAAAATATATGTCATTCTTGAATATTGACATTCCCCACGCCAAAACGCAAATTATATTATATAAAATTCCCTCGATAGAAAAAAATCGCAAAGTATGCTCCAAGAATTATTATAAACACGTTTGTTTCAGTTATTTTACAAGTTATATATGTTATATATGTGGCAGTGCTTCTTTAAATGCTGTTTAAGACAACCCCCGCGAGATTTTTGCTGTATTTAAAACATTTTCACAATTTTCGCATCAATTTTGTCGCTTTAAATACTAGCGCATTCCTCTAACATTCGTAATTTCATATCTCTCCATCTTCTTCTCTTTGAGCCCGGTTGCGGCGCCTTAAGTACATTAATCTCAGAGGGTGTTAGTCTAGAAAAAGAAAAACTAAATGGGTCTCTTTAAGACTCAGGTTAACCCCTTCCTTTCCGCAAAAACTTCCTTCCTTCCCCTCCACACAGCATCCCCAAATATGACGTAGGCCCCGAGAGAATAATACGGTTATACCATAGGTCATTGGCAGATTTGATAAATTTTCAAAAAAATTTTTGTATTAAACAACACTCATTTCAAATCATATTATCATGCAGTAAAATAAATCAATACATTATCTGGGAAACGCGTGTTTCAGAATTTTAATTTTAGTTCATAAAATAAACCTGTACCTGAACCGCCTTGTACGATCGTAATAACAACTTTCGACGAAATATGTATTTTCGACCACTGGCTGGTTAAACGCATTTAAAACCTACGAAATATACGTTAGGTTTGTCCAGGTCTTGGCAGCCTGATGCGTGGCGGGCCGGATCGAGAGAGATTGGTTGAGGGAAGTCTTTTGATCTCTCCAGCCAGAATCCCTCGACCCAGCCTTGCACCGCAGTTGGAGGAATTCATGCATCCGTCACTTCTGGACACACTGACCTCTAGATTCTTACCCACCCTTCATACCTATTTCCTTCCCGGAACTTCCTCTCCTTTCTTTCTTTAATAAAATCCTCTACACAAGATCCTCTAAGATGACAAAGGCCCCAAGGGAAATTATTTTCCTCGGTGTAGATATAATGTAAAAAAATACTTATGTATATTAAAATACTAAAATAGATAAACTTTTGAGACCCCTTATTTGTCAACATTCGAAAAACACCCACATCTACAAGCTTCAACATTGAAGTCTGAGTCTTTTTTCTATCCTTGTAGAGATGTCTTATATAAAAAACCTCCATGCCTTGATGACCCAGCTTAAGTGCAGCAACAGGGAGTAGCAGTTGCATCTAGCAAGGATGGTAGTAGCCTTGAGTGTCTGTCGTACTGTAGCGCCTCCCACTGCTCCCTTAATCCCCGCCAACAAGTCGGAGACCTGACAAGCTCCTTAGCATTCCCACTGGACATCCTGTCCTGTAAATACAACTGCTAAATTAATCACCACTACGATAAGTGCCCGCGTTAACAGCTTAAGAGGCTAAGAGACCTCTGCTGTTCTGGAATAACATTTCTTTCAAAAGATGAAGTATGTAGAATACGAGTACCACCTACAAGTGATATTGTCAATTAAAGCTTTGCATCTTTATTAGATGGTTCTTAAAAGCTCACGTTGTTTTAAATATTTTATGAGTGCGCAATGTTTCACTTCTGGGAAGTGGTTTTTTTAATAGATGATATAAACAATATCCTCCGCTTTATATAATGTTACTAAATAACGTGACAACGATATTACTCGTTTACATAATTATATAAATCTGCGATTTGACATGCAATATCTGTCCAGGGTCTAAGATTTTACCACTCCGCTATAGCGGTCGTCATTTTACCTTTATGTGTTTTTTAAAGCAACTGTTCGAAAGTTTGTAAATTATTTGATTTTATCCTAAATTACTACTCTCCTTGAATTATGTTTTAAAATTGAAATTAATAGTTACTGTTGAAAGCACATTGATGAGAAGATTTTTTGCATGCGATCGAAAATACTTTTGTGTTCAAATGCTCGTTGGGTACGACTCACGTATCTACTCACAGCAGTTACTGACTAACTCCTTTTTTATATGAGTTAAATGTGTTTATCGAAATGCAAACACCATTAATCTTTGGGCTTTTTCATTAAATTCAATTGTAATTGAATATGTCAGTAAGTACAATGACGCTAAAGTAATTTTGTAAGTAATTTAATCCTCTTGCTGATGTCTTGTCGACTTTGTGTGTTATCTCCAAGTCCCACATTTGGTCCAGCGGTCCAGCGTACATCTTCCACCGTTCGCCATTCACCGTTCACCGTTCACCGTCCACCGCCCGGCGTCCGCTAACCCAACAGATCGCGGTCAAACGAGACAATTAATTGGCCCTCTCCCAAGACATTTGACATTAATTCAGATGTCCCCCTGGCCGCAAATAGAAGAAGCCCAACTCATGGGACGGGAGATTTCTCCAACTAAACTACCACCGCCGTCCCTCTCAAGTCTTTATTTATGTGTACGGGCAGTTTGTACAGTGTACAAGCTATATGGGATACAGGGTACAGGGCAAGCCGGCTACACAAGGTACACAAGGCACAAACGGGTACACAGGGGTGCACAAGACTTAGCAGGAAGCTCGTATAGTCTCCAGGGTGAACCCAACTCACTGAGAGCTAAACACTAAACATGCAACACGGGGATAAAAATTACCCTTCGTTGTTGTCAAATTAAATTATCTAAACCATTGATTTGAAACGCAAAGAAAATCTTTTTGCAAAAGAAAATTTAAAAATAAATAGTGGTTATTTCGATTTTATAGTCATAATTAACAATTATATGTAAATGATTTTAAAGTATTTCAATAAGCAGAAAATAGTGGCGTTGACGGAACATATTTCAGACATGAAAAGATATGCAATTTCACAACACATCGCGACTTTTCGCTGCTTCAGAAAAAAAAATTCAGATCGGATAATAATTATGCGTTTCATATGTAACATTGAAAATATGAATTGATTTTACGTGTATGAAGCAATTTTGCTTCAAGAAAACCGCATTAAACATTTATGTTATATTCTAAACCAGAGAAGTAGAATTGGTTCTGAAAATAGATTTCTACTTGATTGTTGAGAGTTTGAGAGTTGATTGTTGTATTTACCCAAAATGTTTCATAAAAAGAAATGATGGATTTAAATTAATATAACTTGTATGAAAACGTTTTGCTTCAAGAAAGCCGCATAGAACAGTAAGTTATATCCTAAACCAGAAGTTAGAGAAGTAGAATAGGTTCTGGGTTCTAGTTGGATTAAGTAATGCGGACCATCCCGTGTTATTTGCCTATTTGTCATCCTGCCTGTTTACTCCTGCCTCTTGGTCCCGGCTCCTTAGTGAGGAACAGCAAATGAGATGTTTCTGCCGTAATGGATTCCTCACTAAAGATTAGTTTGATCTCGGCAAACAGGGTGATTTTATTAGACCGTTCAAATAATCCTCCATGTCCGGAAGACGGATCGGAATATAAATGTTTGTATGGTGGAGTCGGTGAAATTACACGATAGGAAATATCATGTTTTTATTGCGCACATAATAGTTGGTTTACCGTGTATTTTTTTGCTTCTAAATTATTTTCTGAAGGAGAAGAAAAAGTTTTATTTTGTTTGTAACACTGTTTTCTTACCGTCGCGTTATAACAATTCAGATAAAATGTTTGTTCAGTATATGAATTGTAATTGGAAAATTACGCGAAAGAATAAGAAATAAGAAGTAAAAGGATGTAATACGCTAGAAAAGAGACAAAGAAAGATGAAAAAATAATAAGTACAGTGAAAAGAAATTTGACTGTACTGCCCTTCAACTTAACAAAAAAAATCTTTGGTTTTCCAGTCCACATTAATTTGTTCTTTAGAAGGGTTGAGATGTTTAACATAAGTGATTTTTTTTTCATTCTTATTTTACCAAATCTACATATTTTGGAAGACGGCAAAAGCATTCAAATGTTGGAGTAGGCCTGGATCCAGTGAGACTACGACTATTATGATATATTGTGAGGCTGAAGGTAATGGGAGAGGAAGGAGATGGGAAAGAGGAAGGTGAGAAGTACCTCGCTATTCAGATCTGATCACCAAACATGGCTTAAGCCATTTCAATCAACGTTTCAATTCTGAATGTTGGTCTTACACCAGGGCAAAACTGAGAGCATCTTCCACTTTGGAACGTACCGCAAATATACTATGTATTATTTTTAATGAATGAATTGTGAAATAACACAAATTAATCAAAAATATTTAGGCACGTCGTGATTCGATCCCGCGACCTTCGGATTGCGAGTCAAGAGCCTTACCCATAGACTACGGAGGCTTTCTGTATTATTATACAGGTATTTAAAATGGTGATTTTAGCAATCATCATTCTGTCGGTTAATCAATTAATCGCACTGTCGTCAGTTTAGATGTTGTAATAGAAGCACAAATAAACAAGTCTCGGGTATATAGCGAGTTTCTTATTGCAAAATATATTATATTAAAGGTGGCTTCTGAAAAGAAGATGCAGTTTATTTACGATGTTATAAGTATTGCCTATATGTAGGAGCCACTGTTTCCAACAATCGTTTTTGAGATATTTTATTTACAAGGTTTATGAGGAAATGACTTGAACTGGGAACCAATTCAAAATTAATCAAATCTTTTTATTTTTCGCTTTGTATTGTTAAATGATTTCCAATACCGCTATTGCAATATTGATAATTCATAATAGATTTAACTCTAATTTAAAATAAAACAATAACTTTGTAAACACCACTGTTTTATTTTAAATTAATAATGTCACATCACAAAGTATCCGCTTCATATGAACAAAAAAGATTTAACTCTCTTTTTCGTAAAACGATCAATGACTCCTGATAATAACCCTTCGGTGAAGTTTCTTAGATGGCCAATTAAACAGTTTTTTTTTATATTTTCCATCACAATTCATAGTAAATGACTAATAATAACATATCGAAGTGAATAAAAAAAATTTTGCCAGTTGGATTATTTTTCAAATAAATTGTGTACTATCGGTAATGTGATTTCTATCATGTGAAATCGACTAGAAATATATCATTATTTTTATCATTTTTTCGGATTAATAAATTAAATCTTATAAATTTTATGAAATAAATATTAAAATTTAAATTGAAAATTTTTCCGATGATGTTAGTTATTCAAAAATGGAAGAATGAGATTGATGAAAATTATGAAATCTTATTAGGTGGCTATCGGGCAATTAGTAGACACTACAGTCCGGGTAAGACTGGGAGATCTGGGTTCGAGTCCCAGTTGTGACCGCAACCATATCTTTGTCTCTTTCACATCTTCATTGAGAGATATTATCTTCTTCAATGATTAAAACATAAGTTGTTATTATTAGGGCCGTTACTGTATATATCATTTTTATTTCAATTTCAAAAAAATTTCCCGTTCACTCTTTCACCTAGTTCTCTTGAAGAATGCGTTTGACACGCTTGTCATTTTTTATGAATAGAAAGACAGAAAATTTTCGCCAAATTCCAAGAAATATTTTGTTAATGTCATCCATTTAAATGTCACGTAGCATTCTCTAATATTTAAGTCACTAATCAAGGATTCTCAACTTTTATTATTTGCATTGCTCGATTTGGTACAGCGCCGTCTAATAATTAAATAGCCATCAAGGGTAAATTCTTCACATTTTTTCTAGAGGCTTCTGCGAAATTTATATTTATTTATTTATTTATTTATTTAAACGCCATAGCATGGCTTTTACATTGAAGTGAGTACATTGTATTATAAGTATACAGTGGTACACAGGAGATTATCAATAATAACAAAGTAGAAATCAACATTTAACAAAATAGCAAGTATTTAGGTAAAGGATACTATTATGTGTTACTAAACTACTGTTACTATACAAAAAAAAATATATCAATGTTATAATAACCGAGAACATAAAATTTAGATAGGATTATTTAGAATAAAAAAGATGTACCTAAACAAAGGGGACTTGTCAACAGTATTTTATAAGCACTAAATAGAGTAAATTTGCATTGAGTTTATTGTTACCTTCAAAGTTATCTTTGTTTGAAATTATTAAGTAGGTATTGCTAATTAGCTAACTGTTTCAGGGCTGTCAGTTAAATATTTTATAATAGTTTTGGTTTAAAAAAAAATCTTAAAATATTACGTTTAATCGGTTTTTAGTAAATTCTGTACGAACTGTGATTATACTTTTTGAAATCACATACATATAAGGATATAATAATTAATATTCCATGAATAAATGGTATCCCAAACTTAAGTCTTCGAAGATTTTCTACGTAATCAAGTTCAATGCTAAAATGTTATAATAATTAGATTAAAATATTTTTGTTTGAAAACCCCTTTATTTTATATATCTTCGTTATTATTAATTTATATTATATATCTTTTTTTTTACATTAACTCCACACAGGAGTTGGATTGCTTCCGTTGAAAGAGACTAGATTTTCATTAATATATACAATAAAGTGGTATTCAAACCCATTTATTTTATTATAATTATATATGCCCACGAAGTGTTTGATGTAAGTAAAAAGATAAATTCCGTGTGTGTAAATATTTGGGCAACTTGCCTGTTGTATATACTAAAATAAAAATAAAAAACTAAAAAAAATTGATATTCGTAAGATATGAAAAAAGCAAAAAAGCGTGAACAAAAATTTGTGAAAATAATGTTATTCGTAAGTATAAAAAAAACAAAAATTGGTGAAAGTGATGTTTCATCTAATAGTATAATTACTTTTTCAAAATTAAAATTATGAAAATCTGTCAAAAAATTTACGAAAATGTGTGTTTTTGGGCCTGAACCTACTTATTTCCATATTTATTAATATTTATAATTGGATGACTTCTATAGCGCCATTTTCGTGAGAAAATCACCTCGATGGCGCAGATTGATATTGATAAGTCAAATAATTAATTTCCTGTTGTTCTTCTGATACATCAACAATCACAAATCATTTGATTAAAATAAAACGTTATGTATATTGGCTACTCGCCAAAGCAATTAGGTGTGAGGAGAAAATTCGAAACAAACCTTCAACTTAACCTCGAAAAAGCTTACACGACATGACACAAATCCCGTCAGCCGCGCCAAAATTCATTCACAAATTCAAGTTATCAAAAGTAAACTTCCCGCCGAATGAGCTTCCGCCATGTTTGTTTAATACATTTAAGAGACGATTTATTAAACAGCCGCTGTCCACACACGACACGTCTCGGCGCGTTGACAAATAACGGCGCGCATAAAGGGGCATGTTGTTTCGGCGGGAATGCGAGACCGCTCCGCTCCTGTCATGGCGGCCGCTTGCTTTTATTATATAAAACATTCTTACTCCGTGCTCGTTGGCCATAACCGGGCACAGGACCGCCAAGAGGTAAGCCGCCCTTAAAGAAAATAACTTAATCCACTAATAAAATGTACGGATAAAGACCAAGTACCTCGCGAATCCGCGAAAGACAGCTGTTTAAAGCATTCAACACCTGACAACAGCTTAGTGTTACTTCGTGCAGGTTTCACAATAGTCTCAACTATTCGAACTCCCGGAGACAGTGAAGATGTTGAATCTTCATTAAGAAAATGTTGTGAGTTTGAAGGAAATTTGTAAAACAGAACATAGCTATTAAGATCTGCTCACTAAAGATGCCTAACGCGTTTTAACTTTTCTTCTTTACTTTTTTAAATGCAACTCTAACCCTTATGTATAAAAAACTGTACGAAGGATAAGATCAGAATCGCTTGCGCAAATATCAATCTGGGATCTATGTTCTATTTGATTATTGTAGCTAGTCTAGGGTTCATTCCCGGGAATTCTCGAGCCGGGAATTCCCGGGAAATCGTTGGGCTTTGTTCCCGGGAAATCAAGCTCGAGAAAAGTCGAGAACTCGAGAAATCAAAATAATAATATCGCCGCTAAAATACTTGAACAGCCCTGACAATTTCATGCGTAAAAGTAACTACTTCATTGATAACAATAGATATTTTTGATCGGATAAGCTGAAAGAGAATATAATCGTTTATACCCTGCCATCACAAATTTGACCGAAAATGAGTCGGGACATGAACCCGAAAGCTTCGAAATTCAATTAGAAAAAGCAATTAAAGGCATTTCAACAAATGAGGAGGCAAGTGCAGTGGCACTGTCAAAATCTATAGTAAAGAAAGAGTTCTTACTTTTTGAACAGACTGGGAAGAGGTCACCAAATTTAGAATCGATGTACAAAGCATTGCTTTCAGTTAAGCCTACTTCAACTGAAATTGAAAGAGTGTTTTCAATTTCAGGAAATATAGTTAATAAAATAAGAAACCGGCTGTCTGATAAAGCTATAAATGCTTTAGTTTTTCTAAAGGCATATTTCATCAGACAGAGTAAGCAGACCTAATTGTTATGTATCTGTCTGTCTGTATGTTCAGCTCCTCAGCGTAAGATGTTCCATTGATCTTGCAAAGTTTTCATTGGTTTTTATTCTATTTAACATGCCATAAATGATGCTGTGATTGTAATTTAATTACAATTTACATTTATTTTCTACCTGAAATTAAGATATTAACGTTTTCTTTCATGTTATTTTTTTTATTTTATAGAAGCTATTTTGGTTTACAAGTTTTAAGTTGATTTTTTTTTCTAAATATCCAGCCAAAAATGGTGCTGTGATTGTTATTTAATTATAAGTTAAGATATTAACGTTTTCTTTCATATTGATTTTTTGTGTAGTTTAATAGAAGCTACTTTTGTTTATAAGTTCTAAATAACCAGCCAAAAATGGTGCTGTCATTATAATTACGAGTCTGAATAATATTATTTCTGTATTTTTTTTAAAGTTAATTAACTTATTCATAAGATTAGTGTTTTTGAATATAATTAATGAAAGTTTTTATAATTAATTTGATACTTTTATTTAAGAGGAAAACCGCTGAATTTGTTGACGTTATTGGAACCAAATAATATGAGAAAACGTACGTAAATGTAAATTTCTCGGCAACCCGAGAAGCCCCGAGAAATTAGCCTCGAGAATTCTCGAGACCCGAGAAATTGAAAAGCTCGAGAAATCATGAACCCTAAAAGAATTTTCTATGAAATTTGCGGGTGACTTTTGGCAGCTGTCAATGGCGAAAAATTCATTATTTTAAGTTTTTAACGTAGTATAAGGGTCATTATTTCATTTAAAACTCCATTAAATTGTGTTTTTTCATGTTGGGTATGTATTCAGGTTTATGTAAAAATAATAAAATCAGTTTATATTTGTGTGAATATATTTTTTGACAATTATTTCCAAAATAGGAGATTTTTAATCTTTTTTTAGTTAGTTTGGTATTCTGGAAAAACTTCTTACAATTTAATCATGAAATATACATGAATAATAAGATATATTATCTGATAAACAGAAAATAATCGTAAAAAAACAATCGTTTTGTTTTTTTTATCGATATTTAACCGGAACTGATCAAGGTACTCGTAATTATCGCGCGGTTTTCGAAATAACCATCCGACGTTCAACAGGTTAAGCGATGTTTTGATATCAATTTTTCTCTTACTAGGGTGAATCAGCAACTTCTGATTCGTACTTAGCTATGGAGTTTATCGCAAGTGTATTAACTCCGCTTACATCGGATTTGCACGCAAAATAAAGAAGAATACAAAAAATTCCACGTGGGCGTGATTCGTTATACAAATGCTTGGCCTAAATGGGTTAAATGCAACACTTGTTTCCATTCAAATTTGAATGGAAGACACTTTTAGTTTTATTCTATATTAGCTGGTTCCCGGCATGCGTTGCAAAGCCATATCCAAAGAAATACATTGTTTCTCCCCGAATCAACTTTCCCCTGCGTCCCCATTCCCCTCCCGCATCCCCTTCCTAGCTAGCTTTATAAATTATAGCATTATAGCTTATTCTTCTTCTTGTGCCCTGTCCGTTCAATGGACGTTGGCTATCATGTTGGCTATGCGTACTTTGTTTACTGCGGCCCGGAACAGCTCTACGGTAGACTGACCAAACTACTGTCTCAGATTTTTCGGCCATGAGGTTCTCCTTCGTCCAGGGCCCCTTCTTCCGGCAATCTTTCCCTGCATTATGAGATGCAAGATCTCATACTTCTCTGGATGTCTCATCACATGTTCAAGATATTGAAGTTTTCGGATTTTTATAGTTTTGATAACTTATTTTTCTTTATTCATCCGAACAATAACATCTTCATTTATAACCCTGTCCATCCAGCTTATTTTAAGTATTATTCTGTAGATCCACATCTCGAATGTATGTATGAGCTATATTATTGTTTTTTTTTTAATATCATTAGTAAGATTAATTGGCCTTGCGTTAATGCTTGATTCAATTAATAAAAATATTTGTGTGATTCGGTCATACATGCAAGGGATCTTATCGGTATGTTTTACAAGATAAAATTATATTTTGAATACATAATCTCGAATTTTTTGTAATTACCTTATGAATTTGATTTAATTTTCGACCACAATTTGTTGCATTGACTTAAAATGTCCTTACGAATCTTATTTAATATGCATCCACATATAATCCGGTCGTACACGGGTTTAGCATAAATACGCCCCAAATGAACACAGGTAGACAGTAACGGCAATGAACCGAATTGAAAATGCCACCCGTAGGTTCTACCGCCCGCGTGCACCGCACACATTGCACAGAAAGATGCGGCGCCCCTGAAAGCTACTCTGAAGGCTTTCCTTTGTGTGGTGTTTTGAGTTTAAAGCATAAGTTTTGCATATAACAAACTCCATACGCATAGTTTGCCGTCATCAACAAATTTACTTTATACACTGCTTTATAGATAAAGCCTTCGTAGGTTCGTTTTTCACGACTTTCTCTAGCGATTCTTTACTGAACCTGATATGCTTTAGCAAGATTGAATTTTTGTGCCACAAAGCATTATATGATAAAGTCTTCTTCTTACGGAATTAATTCTAAGGATGTAATACTATAAAAAAAGAAAATCAGCGAAAACTCTCAAACTGTGGGATCTGACTTGTTAATATCGTAATTGTTTTACCCATAATTGTCAATTGTTCAAAACGTAAACCAGGAGTCGCATCTAGGAAACGCATTAAAAAAGCCCTCTACCCCTTTCGAAGCATCATTGCAAGGATTGTGAAGACATTGGCAACTATTGAGACGAATCTGATTAAAAATCATCTTGAGTTTGAACACTTTCAAATTGGATCTGAAAATAAACATATGTACTTCAAAAATTATTCTGCAATTCAAGTCTTCATTATCGTCACTTTATAACCAATGTTCACATTGTGCAAAAATAAAACATAAAAGTATTAAAATCATGGTCTTCATTTCGGCCATTTCCAAAAGTCCCCACAGGACCCTCTGAAAACTTGAATATATAAATGTCATTATAGTTAAGCTATGTACAAAATTATACACAATGGAGAAACCAAATGCCTTTAAAACGGAAACGAAAAATTTAATCAGGTTTTAAAATAAGATAAAAAGTTTGACAATAGGTTTCACTTCCGCTTTAGCTTCGTTTTTATGAATGTTATACCTCCGTTTGCATACATGAGACCCCTTGCATATGCTGCAATATAACTCTTTACGGGGTGGGATGGGTGGCGCCCCCTCTGGTTATTCCGGGCTACCAGGAGTCCAGAAGGGAGGAGGGTGGGACGCTCGGGGGTGTGGAAGTGATAACGTACTTTACAGCTGCTGTAGAGGGTAGCAAACCCAAGTGTTAGACATAAAATGGCAGCCATACTCAGACTTGTGTAAAAGGCAATCCTCTAAAACAGTCCTCTGAGCTAGCACTTTTCAGTGAGAATATTGTTAGCAGCGTAAGTAGAGCTTAAAAATATTGATGTTGAACTGGACATAAAACTGTGTTCGCGACTATTTGTAATTTTCTCACTCTGATCTTAAATGCATTTCCTACTTACCCTCACTATAAAGACGTGAAACGTCTGGGGAATTATAGTGCCAATGGTATTTTTTCCTAACAATTTTATTAGTTTTATCCAGATTTACCCAGCTTTATCCCAGTTTCAAAACTCTGTTTTGAAATCTCTACCACACAATTTAAATATCGTGAACAAATGCCATAGCGTTGTGTAGTTTTTTGGAAAGTAAACGTTTATTTACTCAGCTTCTTGGAGAGATTTTAGTGTTTAATACAAACACGAAATCTACTATAGAGTCAAGATATTATAAATAATTCCGTTTATTTGAGTTTTTTCTTTCATTGCCAGTGAATGCAATGCATAAAATTTATTGTAGATAATTGTGAAGGTAATCAATTTTTAAAAGTTGGTTTAATTCCGGTCACATAAGTAAATTTTCTATTATGCAAATATAACGTTATTCTATCATTAACATAAATATATCAAATTCGTGGCTCTCTTTGACACTTTACGGAAGTGTGATTATGTCCGCCCTGAATATAAAATAAATTGTATTTCTAACCAATTAAATGTAGTAAATATTTAAAATCTTCTTAGGTTTCAAGCTCATCTAAACAATTTATAATAAAAATTACCAAAATCTTTCACGAAATTCAAAATAAAAAGGTCAACAGGTTGTTTAAAACATATACTCGTAAATGAAGGATGGGTTGTTTCACAGAATTTGAACAATTCATCAAATTTTTAACATAATTTTCAAGTTCTGTGAAAGTTTTGAATGAGTTCTATTAATACATCATTATGAACTGAAATAATTACAGAACTTGAAAAATAACTTTGAAATTGCATTTGTTAAAATTCTGTGAAGCAACTGGTCTTAATTGTTTCATATAAGTAAATACAGATCTTTATTATGATTTATGTTCAAAGGCTCAAAATCTTAGGCATTTCTAATGAGGTGGGAATCAAATTCCATTCGTGTAGAGAGATAAAACGCACCTGAAGAGTGATGCAATTAAATTTTCTCTCTTATATCAAAAAAGTGTTTTATAATAGTACGTAATAAACAAAAGAGTTTTTTTGCTAATATCGTACAATGTTTAAAATTCCGCGGAGTATAGGGCACTTTTTCAATACATGATTCCTGGAAACCCGCAATAGTCGCTCTTTTAAGCACAAAACCATTAAAAGCAGTGAAATGAACGAGTCGACTGACTCGTGTTCAATTATCGGCGGCTGTCGGCCATTGGGGACTTTGGACAACTTTTTTCCGACTTCGGATACCGGATAACTGAAAAAGCTGAAAAATAACACAATACTGTTCCGGGTTTGGGCGGTACTTCGGGTGGGAGTGATTGCCAGCGGAGCCCGGGGCCTTCAGGCCTTTACCGGACGAAACTTCAATCAGTTGGCAAGCAATTATGATTTTTTTTTAAATAAACCAAGTAACGTCCGGACAATATTATTGAATCTGTGCAACATCGCTTCTTTACAATAATTGCTTGGAGATTAGGGCCAGAAATAGGCGATTACTAGTATGATGAAATAGAACGAACTTCAAACCTTTCTTCTTTACAAAAACGTAGGAAAAACATGTTTTATGATATCATTGTTCAAAATGTCACCTTTTTTGTTGCAAATTATCAAGTTTCTGTCTGACTAAATTATCATTCCTATTATTTGCTTGTCTTCAATCAATACTCTATTAATTTTATTATGAATAACCAAGGCCGTGAGTTGTCAGTATTTATGCAAATAAGCATTTTTGTCTGAATACTGTGAATCTTAAATAAACTAACTTCCATAAATGTGCTATTTGGCATGTTACGTCCAAATCAGAAATGATATCAATAACAATATCGATAACAAATTAATGAACAAAAACAGTTGCATTTAGTCAAATTGGCCACAAAGAAATTAACGCAACAAACAGAAGCCTACTTTCATCCCGCGACGAAATATATCCGACAAAATATCCTTCAACAAAATATCTACAAAAACCTAACCTAACTTTACTATAATTGATCCTAACCTAATTTTGTTATTTTTGTCCCATTTTACTATTTTTTAACAATGATTTTTTGTTTTAACAGTATGTCCGTATTATTTTTGTCCCATTTTACAATTTTAAACAATAATTTATTGTCTTTATGGGATGTTTGTATTATTTTTGTCCCATTTTTGTTAGGTTAGGTTTGATTAGGTTAGGCTAGGTTTTAGTAGATATTTTGCTGGGGGATGTTTCGTTGAATATTTTTTCGCGGGATGAAAGTGGCGGAACCACGTCAATGACACACCTTACTCGGTTCCCAATTAAACTCCTCTTCACCTTGCTTCAACAATTTAACATCGCTACATTGTCACTTTATTTAATTCTCAGAGACACGAACACGAACAAGATATTAATGAAACATGCTCAATGAGCATTGCTCATGATATAAAGACAGTTGAAAATTATTATATATGTCCCTAGACTAATGCGTCTGAAGCATTCTTAATAGGTTATACACAAAACATAAAGTAAGTATAAAGTCAATTAAACTAATTATTACTAAGTTTACATGTTGCCTACGACATCTTCTAAAATAACAACACTACCGCTAAAAAATAATAATATTAATTAATGAAGAAGATAACACTAATCGAAACATGAAAGAGAAAAAGACGATATTATATACAGAAAATAAAAAGGTAACTGTCTCAACTGGGAATCGAATCCAGGATCTCTGTCTTACCGGGACAACGCCTTAAACCACTCGGCCCTTGGGACCTATCTAATTTATGTCATTTTTCAAATTCAGAATTAACTATATTTTCATCAACTATTTTCTTCCATATTTTTTGTCTGCTTACTTTTTTTAAGTTTACAAAGTTCAAAATAATTTATTTGTAAAGTAGGTAGTGAGTCGCTAAACACTTCCGATTTTTATTCACATGATACACATGTTATCTTTTTCTACAAGTCTAGACTGAATATTCAATTTTGTTGGATTAACTTTTGAAGGTTACACCCATTAATGTAATATTATTAATTAAAATCATCTCCTTTAATGATTAAATAATACATTGACAAGTATAATGTATTACCTTGGAGTTATTTCACGATTTATTCAATTTTTGACGGCCGGCGTAGTGCAGCAGTAAGGCGCTATACTCGCATTCCGAAGGTCGCGGGATCGAATCCCGGCGTGGCAAATAATTTTTATTTGATTAATTTATGTTATTTCACAATTTATTCATTTTAAAATAATGTATAATATATTTGCGGCACGTTCCAGAGTGGAAGATACTCTCAGTATCGCCCTGTTGTAAGACCACCATTCAGAATTGAAACGTTGCCTGAAGTGGCTTTCGCCGTGTTTGGTGACCAGATCTGAATAGCCAGGTACTTCCCCACCTTCCTCTTCCCTATCTCCTTCCCTCCCCACTATCTTCAGCCTCACAACATACCCCAATTGGGGATGACATTGTCTCACTGGCTCCAGACGGGAGCAGTTGGGACTCTTGTGCGGTATTCATGTAAAACAAAAAAAAATTAACATAATAAATGGTATATTAGCGGCACGTTTCACAATGGAAGATACTCTCAGTATCGGCCTAGTGTAAGACCACCATTCAGGATTGGTGATTGCTTGAAAACGCTTTAGCCATGTTCGGTGACCAGATCTGAATAGCCAGGTACTTCCCCACCTCACTCTTCCCCAACTCCTTTCCCTTACCAATACCATCAGCCTCACGACATACTCCAATTGGGGATGCCATAATCTCATTGCTCCAGATGGATGGGAACAGTGGGGTACTCTTGTTGGGACTCTTATGCAGTATTCATATAAAAAAGAACAAGCCTGTTTTGAGGTTAATAATTCAAATATAATAAAAGTAACAAACCATAATATAATGAAAAAATATATTATTTTTTAAAAGAAAGACAAACATCCATGTAATATGACGTCAATAGCCTGAAAATATTTGAAAATCATTGTTACTGACCGATCATTGTTACTTTAATGTTTCTTACAAATAATGGGTACCTAGTGAGCTGAAGATTGTTTACTTTTTCTACGTAAAGAGCAAAACGAGACCGTTAAAGTTTCGTACGCGTTTTAATTCAGTTATATACACATTCATCGCATATAAAATCAGCTTGTTGAATAATATCACAGAAATTTCCAATCCGCGGGAGGTGTCACGGTTCGCAGTTCGCGTTTCGGTGAAAACCGACCCCAACTTCAGTGTTCCACCGAACAAACTTCTCGTATCCGCGCGGGTCGCCCCGCTAGAGCTAACTTTGACAGCCGTGGCAGGAGACCGGCAGTCAATTCCAAATTTAATATTCACACCGAGCCGCCATCTTGGATTTCGCGGTTCCAACGATTGTTTTGCTTGACACGGATAACTTTGCAGACAACCAGAAGAGATAATATAGGTAATGTTATTCATTATTAGGCTGAGAAAATTTGAGTTCCTTCGAACATACTCGTAGATTAGGTTGTTTCAATATTATGTTCGGTAGTTTTGAAAAAAAATCAAAATGGCGCTGATCGTCGACTGCCGGTAAACTGTCTCTTTAAAAATTCTTACTAGATCGAATAAATAAAAATACAAGTATGTAATTCACACGCGGTAGAAGTGAAACCTTCAGAAAACTAAAGTAGACAAGAGGGGGGAGGCTACGAAGCACCACACAAAAAGGAGACCGATTATACTTCAATTTAAGAGGCGGGTACCGAGTAATGGGTACCGCTGCCCCGAGAAGCATTTATTGGATAACCAACACCTCTGCCATAAGTCACCCCAAGTGGTGCGCAACGTTTGGTGACTTTGCAGGGGTGTTCGGGTTCATGGGGTGAGGTTTTTCCGGGTCTTAGCGGTGGATGCGTCTGCCCACCAGATGCATGACAGGCCGGATCGGGAGAGGTGGTTGAGGGAGTCCCTTTGACTTCTCCAACCGTACTCTCTCGGAACATCGCCTTGCACCTCAGTGGAAGGGATGGATTCATACTTCCGTTACTCCTAGACACACTAACTCCAAGATTCCTACCCACCCTTCATTCTCTTTTCCTTCCCAGAACTTCCTCTCTTCCCTTTCCTAAAAAGACCCTCCACACAGCATCCCCAAAGATGACAAAAGCCCTGAGGGGGATTATTTTCCCCAGGACCTCTTGTGTGGTGCCAATGTAAAAAAACACTATCTCATTCACTCTATCTTATCTTATAGTCGTATGAGTTTGTCTCTTTTTAGTGGCGCTATTTTTCGTTACATCGAGTTTCAAATTCCAACGTTGCTAAAGAAGTTTTCACTTCAATAAAATCATGCAAATAGCTCATTATTGAAGTGTGCGTGTTGGTTCGCATTGTAAATCCAACCGCGATATATATCACTCCGTGACAGTAGCAAGTAGCAGCTACAAAACGCGGAAATAAATGCTCAAAGTCATTCTATCGTCGAGTGTTTGCCGTAACGACACGTTTGATTCTACAATATATTACCCGACGCCGCCGGAAAATTGTTAAGCCATAATTTATACCCTTAATTATTGCGCGTTTAGAATTAAATTAATCGGCCGAGCGATATGTCCCGGTTTAATAAAACAACCCCCCCCCCCCCCTTCCCCCGCGCCCCAAATGTTTGATCAATAGGCGGACAATTACGAGTGTGGCGTTCACGGCGTTAAATTAATAATGTTTTACCGGAAACAATTGTGACAAATCAGCGGTTTGAATAAAACTTAACCAAATTTCAACAATGGTTTGGTATTTCAAAAATTTTGATTTATTTCGATTTTATAATCCTGCGGAGTTTTATCCAACTTTTGTGGGTCAATGGTTTAAATTATGTAACAGAAATCAATTAATTGTTTTAAAGATCAGATTGAATTTCACCCATCTCAAAATGGATATTGTCTAGTGAAGCGGGTTACGTACGTCGTACGTTTTCTTTTATTTTTTGGTATGTATTTTTATTTTTTTTACATTTTTATATGAAAAATGTTAGGTATATATATATGATTTTATATTCGTAGTCCTCCTTACTTGGAGATCCTGTGTTGAGGGGACTATGTTTTGGATAAGTTTTAACTTCTATGGTTTAACTTAACTTTTAACTTCTATACGTTTTTGAAATCCCTCATAAACCTTCACATTCCTCATAAATTTTCGTGGAATTTGAAATATCCTCCCTGGTACAATGCTGCCCTTATAAAGGTAATGAAGGAAAAATCGAAATATTTTAGCAAATATAAAAAATACAAAAATCAGGCTGATTATGACGCATTTTCTCTCCTTCGTAAACGGCACAAAGATTTATGCCGGGAAAGCAAATCTCGCTACTTAAGTAAAATCGAAAATAATATATCCTCAAACCCGAAAAACTTCTGGAGCCACGTCAAAGATAGCTGAGAGCCGATAATGGAACAGCGATTGCAAATTTATTCTTAGAATATTTCAGTTCGGTTTTTAGTAAACCCTCCAATCCACCTGCCCGTAATCAAACTGACGTCGGAAACCATACATCCAATATAAGCAATATTGAGGTGACGCGAGAAATCGTCTTAAAATACCTTAAGGAAATAGATACTTGCAAAGGTGCTGGTCCTGATGAAATACCTTCAATCCTTATTAAACGATGTGCAAACAATCTAGCCTTACCCCTCTCTTTGATTTTCAATCGTTCTCTTACCGAATGCACTGTCCCAGTTATATGGAAATCCGCGTTTGTGTCTCCCATCTTCAAGAATGGTAAAAAAACTGATGTCAAAAACTACAGGCCAATCTCCAAACTTTGCATATTCAACAAAATTTTTGAAAAAATAATCTATGATCAACTATATGCTGCTCTTAAACCTAGCCTGAATATGAACCAGCACGGTTTCATTAGTGGTAAATCAACAAGCACAAATCTTTTAACTTTCACAGAGTACCTCCAGGATAATTTGGATAACCGAATACAAGTGGACACTATCTATACCGACTTTAGTAAGGTGTTTGACAGGGTTGATCACTCAATCTTGTTAAACAAGCTCTTAAAGATTGGTATTCACGGCAATCTTTATCGTTGGCTCTCTTCGTATATCTCCAACCATAGCCAAATAGTAGTGGTTGCTGGATTTAAATCAGATTCTGTTGCTGTTACATCAGGAGTTCCTCAAGGCAGCCTGTTGGGACCATTATTATTTAACATCTATATCAATGATGTTGGTAACTGTTTTCTAAACTCCCAAACTATGTATGCAGATGACATGAAAATATTTTCACCTATAAACTCAATCGAAGACTGTCAGAAGCTGCAAGATGATTTGTTACGCTTGAGCACGTATTGTAATGCCCATTGCCTGGAAATAAATATTTCTAAGTGCTTCATCGTGCGCTTTACTAGAAATAAAAACGTATTTTTTTTTTTTTTTTTTTTTTTATTTATTATTTATCTATATTAAAATATATTTACAATGGTTTTATTTGTATGCCTGTCTCACTAGGGTATACCTGTGTCGAGACAGGCGTACAGGTATATAAATGAATATAGTAGTTACAAGGATATTTCAGGTAAAATACATATTATGAATAGAATTAAAACAGAAGGGTGATTGGAAGGGTGGTAAATCTTTTAAAGAGAGTTATTTTATAAATGTTGGAGATGGAGTAATGAAATAAATTCTGCCTAATCTATTTATAGGTTAAATTTGACAGGATTCCATTATTTTCATTTATTTTATATGGGTTAGGTTGTATGTGAATAGTTATTTCTGTCTATGTGTGATTTATTTTACAGATATTTGTGATAGTGTGGCGTCCAATACTTATGATCCATTTTTTAATATCTTGTTTGAATTTTGTAAAGGAGTCACTTTGTCTGATCGTAGTTGGTAGTGTATTGTAAAGTTTGCAAGCTATGTATTTAGAGTGTCTTTGCCCGAAGGTGGTTTTGAAAAAAGGAGTTTGGAGAAGTTCGTTGTTTTTGGCTCGGGTATTGTGTATTGTTTGTGTAGCTTTGTATGGTGTTTTGTTGTTTTTGTGTAAATTAAGTAATATGGATCTTGAGTAGAGCTGTTTTATGTCCATAACGTTGAAGGAATTGAAGATAGTATCAGTGCTGGTAGTAAGCGGCATTTTAAGAATTACTTTTATGATTAGTTTTTGTGCTTTCATGATGGGATCAAGGGCATTGGAATATGCATTACCCCAGGCTAGAATTCCGTATTCGATGTGAGATTGGCACAAAGAGTAATATACTGTTTTTAAGAGTTTTAGGTTAAGGAAATTGCGTGTTTGTTTGAAAAAGTATATAGATTTTCGGATTTTGTTTGTAGTGTTATGTATATGTTGCTTCCAATTCAGGTGTGTATCGAAGGTTACTCCTAAATATTTGATAATGTTTACTTGCTCTAGGCATGGGCAGTCACAGTTCCGGTTTAGAGATGAATTTTTACATTTGTGTATTTTTAATGGCGGGGCTAGGTTTGACTTTGGGATATTGGTGAGACTAGACAGTAAGTATTTGGTTTTCTATACATTTAGAGTTAATATGTTCAAGTCAAGCCAATATTTTACCTGTTGAATTCCTTCCTCCGCTTTGGAATATGCGGTAAGCCAATCTTTTGCTTGGAAGAGTAGGACAGTGTCATCGGCGAAACTGACAATAGTGGCATCGATATCTAGGTTGCATAACTCGTTAATATATATTAGGAAGAGTGTTGGACCTATAACACTGCCTTGAGGGACCCCGTAACTAATGGGCAAATTCTGGCTCTTTGTGGTACTGAGTTTAACGCATTGGGATCTGTCAGATAAGAAGCTGGAGAGGAGGCCTAATTCTTTGTTCCTAATACCTATATTAAACATTTTGCGTTTTAATTTGCTGTGTGAGATTGTATCAAATGCTTTACATAGGTCGAGAAATACCGATAGACATTTCAAGCCCTTATCCAGGTGGCTAGAAATATGGTCAGTGACCGTGGCTATAGCATCATTGGTGCTTTTATGTTTTCTGAATCCAAATTGCCGCGGCGATATTAAGTTATTGGTTTCCAGATATTCCATGAGACTATTATTGACGATCTTTTCGAATACTTTTGAGAGGGAATTTAGCAACGTAATAGGACGATAATTACTTATATCAAGTTTGGAGCCAGTTTTAAAAATAGGGATAATGAGACCTTGTTTTAGAATGGTGGGAAATAGCCCTTGGCGAATGCTAATATTAAGTAGATGCGTTAATGGTTTAAGTATACCAGGGGCAATTTTTTTAAGAACATTGTTAGATATTTCATCAATGCCGGTTGATGAAGAGTTTTTGAGCGAGTTTATTACTATAGAAACTTCTTTCTCTGTAATCGTTTTAAGAACAAAGCGGGTTGGGAAATCATCATTGGTCGCGTGGTCACTTGGACCAAGCGTATCGTTATTTATTTGGATTTTTTTTGCTAGTTCCGGACCTATGTTTGTAAAGTACTGGTTTATGTGATTGACAATTGTGTTGGGGTTCGATGTAAAGTCTACAGTGATATCTTTGATATTGAGAGAGTTTAAGGTGTCGGTGGCTTTATTTGAATTGGTAGCTTCCTTGAGGACTTTCCATATTTTTTTAGGGTCATTGTTGCATTCGGAAATTTTTTTGTTGTAATATAGATTTTTGGCTTTCCTAATGACTTGTGTGCAGATATTACGGTATCTTTTGTAGAAGTTATGGAGTGTGATGTCATATGGGTTTGTGGCACATTTTTTGTGTATGGAATTGCGTTTCCGAATGCAGTTGATTATAGTATGGTTTATCCAAGGTTTGAGAGGTTTGATCGCTTTAGGAATGGTGTTTGTGGTGATTTTGGTGTGTTGGACAAGGATGTCTTGTACGTAGGTAGAGAAGTAGTTCCAGGCCTCCTCTATGTTAGTTTTGTTATAGAGTGTGTCCCACGATTTGGAGTTAATCGTTTTGTTAAGTTTGTATTAATCCATGAATACTCAATTAATCATGTACCGTTGTCTATCAAATTTGAAAGTAAGGACCTTGGGGTTATACTAAGAAACATAGCAGATTTGGTAATGTTATTTAAAATTACACATAACTTAATCGATTGTCCTGATCTTCTTCAACGCCTATCATTCCATGTTCCAAATCGCAACAGCAGGCAGTCACTTACCTTTAATCTCCCTATTTGCAAGACCAATTCCAAACAGAACTCATTTATCTACAGATCCACATACTCATTTAACTCAAATTATAACCACATTGACATTTTTAACTCAACTTTACGTGACATAAAACGAAAACTCAGCAAGCACCATGACTCAAACTAGAAATTTCAATCCCTATATATATTCCCGTCCTTTGCCTCTTAATCCTATTCCTATGTTCCTCCTCACCCCCCCCCCCCCCCCCTTTTTATATTTTGTAACTAAAAATAAAACTTACATATCACACTTTATTATTATAATTATCATCAGTGGAAAGTTCATAATTGGCATAAATAACATCCTATTATTTTATTATTTTGTAATTTATGATCTGCTGTCAACTTTCTCCAAAATAAATAAATAAACTTCATGGTTAGGGTAAGGTTTTCTTACGACGATGTTTTGAGTATACTAGGAAGTTTATTTTCCGATAGTTCCTTAAGCCAAGATTTAATGTCCTTAATGTAGCTATTTTTTGTTTTAATTTGTTAGATACTAAGTGGGAGTTTGTTATATACCTACCTTTACTGCTAAAAATTTCAGAGCTTCTTTGTTCAAAAGTAGACTTTGGTAGTTTAGGATGACTGTTTGTTTGGCTCTGGTTTTATGGGTATGTGAGGCGTATAGGTATATCATTTTTGAGGTGATGTACCAGAATGTTTTTGGTATAGATTTTCTGTATACTTGGAACCTCAAACTATTTAAAAATTTCTGTTGTTTTCGTCCTTATGGGGACCCATAGTACTTAGGACCAAAAACTTGAATGCCATTTTAATAGCAATAAACGCCGAGATGCCAGCAAAGAAACCGAAATTATCTTAATGATCAGCATTATTGTTTTGGTGGCCTCTAGGCAAAGCCGCTTCTATTTCTGTGATGTACTGATATTTTCAATCGTACGCCTATTGATGCTTTAATTCGCCTCCATAAAGTCGAGCACTAATGTCTTAATTCGCCTCCATAGTTTAAGTCTCCCAATACTCTGTTTTGAACAGCTTTGATCTACTGTTACTTGATTTGCATTTAACTGCCACCGGTTTCGACACATCCATGTCATTCATTAATTGATAATTTTTTTTTTAGTTAATCTTAAGATTGCTAGTGAATGTCACGGATGTGTCGAAATCGGTAGCAGATAAATCAAAATTAAATAACAAATGTACACATGAAATAAAACTCTTCAAAACAAAATGTATAGAAATTGTTAATGCCCAAGAAATACAAAAAAAAACTCCCAACACTCCTTTGTCCTGCAGGTTTATTATACTGAGGCCTCTTGGGTGACTCGTAATTTCTATCCCAAATAAAAAAGTATGACCTTATTTCATATTTTATCTTAATTGTAAGTGGTATACGGTTACCTCAATGTTCTGACAGTTTTCAATTTTAGGGTAGATGCCAAAAGTAAGAAGGTGGTTTGATGCTGAAGTCGACAAACCAATTTTAAATAGGAGGTGGTCGCATAGAGAGCGGAAATTGTGAAAATCTATTAAAGCAACGTCAGGACAACAAAGCGGATGTGTAATATCCTTCCATCCTATTAGAAGACTGATGTTGTTCTCCACATGAACAACGCAATTGCTCCAAATGACCTCCGATGAATTCACTCAGTCGATTTATCTCAAACCAAAGGATAGGAGAGAATAATTCTTCCTTCGTTCTTTTCACTGTTGAATATTGAATGTTTCCACGCAGATTACAAATAACTGATGCCATTTGGGAGGCGGGAATGGGTACCGCCGCCCCGGGAACCTTTATTGGATAACCAACACCTCTGCCATAGGTCACCCCAAGTGGTTCGCTACGTTTGGTGATTTAGCAGGGGTGCCCGGGTTCATGGGGTGAGGTTTGTCTAGGTCTTGGAGGCGGATGACCAGGACATACTGAACCCCAGATTCCTACCCACCCCTTAAACCCTTTTCCTTCCCAGAACTCTCCTCTCCTTCCCTTCCTTAAAAAAAAAACCCTCCACACAGCATCCCCAAAGATGACATAGGCCCTGAGGGAAGTTATTTTCCTCAGGGCCTCCTGTGTGGAGCTCATGTAAAAAAAAAAAAAAATTTACACACATAACAAAAAAAGATTCCTGGATTATGGATTACGACTAACCTGACAATATTTTGTTTCTCCCTACTTCCAAAAAAGTTTTTATTACTTAGAAAAAAGATTTTGTTTTGAAAAGTTTTATTTTCTATGTACACGTATTTGTTACTTTTTTTAATTTGTTGCTACCGGTTTCGATGCATCGGTGTTATTCACTAGTAAACTTAAAACTTAGCTGTACATAGAAGATAAAACTTTTCAGAAACAAAACGTCTAGAATTTGTTACAATTTTTTTGTTTTTTTTTACATTAGCTCCACACGGGAGGCCCTGAGGAAAATAATTCCCCTCAGGGCCAATGTCATCTTTCGAGATGCTGTGTGGAGGGTATTTTAAGGGAAAGGAAGGTGAGGAAATCGTTGGAAGGAAAATGGTATGAGGGGTGGGTAGGAATCTGGGGGTCAGTGGGTCCGGGAGTGACGGATGTATGAATCAATCCCGCATCCGCCGCCAAAATCCGACAAACCTCATCCCATGAACCCGGGCACCCCTGCTAAGTCACCAAATGTAGCGAACTACTTGGGGTGACTATGGCAGAGGTATCGGTAATCCAATAAATGGTTCCCGGAGCGGCGGTACCCAAAATGAAGTTAATGCCCAAGAAATACAAAAAAAAAAGAAAAAAAATATTTTTTTAATTAGTTATTAACGCCGTTTACGAAAAATTTTGTAACAATTATACTTTTTTCTTTCTTTGTACGCATAACTGACTGCGTTAGCAACAATATTTTGAATTTATTTAATGGTAACTTGAAGATGTCCACTGACTCAACATAATTATTTCCATTCAATAGTATTCTAGGCAACGACGTAAGAATTTCTGCACTGGAATAAATCAGGACATAGTAATTATGTAATGAAATCTGAAAGTTTATCAACGCAAGAAATTCTGGACTATCAAATGCATCATTTAGAGTTTTGCATAGAAATACCAAGTCAGTGAAAATCTTTCTGATCATTAAAACGAGTGTTGTAACTCAACAAATTTGGTGAATGATGGTTATTATAATATCAAGGTGAATAGTTTAGCTAGCGGACGATTAAACCAGCAATGCCTGGGTAGGAACCCTGATGCTTTGAAACAGACTTATTGTACTTCAAACACGTATTACTGAAAAATACACAATGAATTTATTAAATTATCTACTTGCACGACATAGTATTATCATTCAGGTATTCTCTAGATCTTTGGGGTAGTAAGGATATTGAACAGTTTGGTACAATACAAACAGTCTAGTATGGTAAGTAGTCCATCCTTAGGGAACACGGATCGAAGTTTGGGTAAACCGAAGATCCAGCTCACCGCGGGAGAAGGTAGTACCACACTGTACAAGTTAGTCTGACTTGAAGGGTGAATGCGAACAGACTCGGCACTAGCGGTGCACAGGGTATACGCCTTACTTAATCATCCACACTGTTTTAAATAATACTCAACCGATAAACGTTCAGAGGAGCGGTTCTGTATATTTTGTGGATACGGGGATCCCATACAGAATCGGCTGTCAAATTTTCTATGACTTTAATTTGTTTTTTCAATGGGTGTCGTGGGCCGATGATATTTGCCGCCAATTTTAACTATTTAGTTTAAAACAAGAAATACACTAGTTTTATAAATAACACAGATTACGAAAGTTGCACTTTATTTTAACAATTGAAGGTCGTAGAAAATCAAACAAAATCGACAGTCGATTGCGTTTGTTTGAAACATGAAACAAATTTGACAGTCGATTACGGATCATTCCCGTATCCACAAAAGATACAGAATCCCTTCTTTGGTGTTTTAGAAATGGAAATAACTAAACTTTAAGCTGGGAATTAAAATTAATTCATTTTTCAGGTCAATAGAATTTTAATATTTAAAAAAATTGTCTCGCTTGTACTAAGATTAATTTGATCTTACTTCTAGCACAAGATATTTTATTTATTTTCTTATTTTATTTATTAGTGATAATATTTACAAACATTTATAATACATCACTCCCAATTAGTTTAATAAAACTCATTTCGGGAAGGATAACGTTATACAACTAAAAAAATTCTTTCTTCAAACTTTACAAAGTAATCAGTTATTCATTATATAAAAAAAAAAAAATCTATTTGCATAAGAATATGAATTTAAAGGGTAGTTCAATGAACAGTACATATATTTTAAACCGGACTAGACACATTTGATACATTGGAAGTTATCCACCACTTACCCGCCCTTGTATAAGTAACAGATGGTTACTCCTTCAAGGCAAGATTCTAATTTTTTTTTGTTAAACGAAGCTACATTTATTTATTTTGAATGAATCTAGACCTCCAGTATAACTACAAACGTTGTTAGAAAGCAGTATGCAAGTGCTTAACAGGAAAAACAAAATGCAAATAATAGGTTAGTAAACACAAATATGAATTAAACAGCGTTGAGTAGTCAGAGGCAGGACAAAGGACAGTCAAGGTCGCTAGATCGAGCTTCAAGCCAGCACATGTCATTGGGGGAGGCGCAAATACTCATGCGCGGCTCCTCGCTTCTTGGAAATTTAATCACAATGGATCGCTTTGCAGGAGAGCATCGCACTTTCTGGGTAAAACATTTTTTACAAAAACATGATTTTGTTCTATTTGAAAACAAACAGGGTGGCCATAGAGCAGAAGGAGCGAAGAGAATATGGCATTTCTATTTCTAACTCTCTACTCAGCAGTATATATTAGTGACCAGGTTGAACTTGCTGAAGGATGTGTTTCGGAGAAGTATTGTGCTAAAGGGGGCATTAATATTTCAGTCGCCGCTGAAACCGGAAACAAAGCCTCTACTGGAAAGCACCAGTTAAATAATATCTTATCTTGTCGCTACCTAGACCTAGTTGCCTAGTTGCCAATGCTTTGTTTTCCTTAAATAACTGTTGAGCAAGGTATTTTTGTAACAGATAAATTTGTGCTATTTCATGATATATTTCAATTGTTGGTGCATGAGTGAGTAATGTATTTATGTATTTATGTATTTATTTATGTATTACACGCCCTGATGGGCTTTTACATTATAATTTATAAGTTGAGTAACAAACAATGAAGAAAATATAATACAATGAGAAAAGAAAATACACAAAACAGTGTAACAACAAAACAAATCATAAAATAAAAATACATATTATGTAAAAATGATAAGAAGTCTCATATTAATGTAAAACATTCTTGCGTAATGCGCGGCATCACTCAAATACATTGAACTTTTAATACTACTTGTATTACTATAATTATAATTCTTTATTCGAAATGCGTATTTATTTTATTATTTTTTTGTCAAAAGCTGAAAAGAATTAATAGAGAGATGGCATGTTACTGAAACAATACGCTTTGTTTCATCTTTTTAAGGGTTGCTTCTCTTGAAAGTCAACGATTCTGAGGTAAATATTTTTAATGAATCCTTTCAGCTTTACAAATCCTACAATTTATTATAATAATAATATGGGTCTATAATATACTGATTATTGAATTTTGCATACTTATTAGGCATAACTATCTTGGAGCTTCCAAACTGGAGAGAGCTGGCACAAAACCGAGATGAGTGGAGGAAGACTCTTGAGGAGGCCAAGACCCACCAGGGGTTGTAGAGCCAATAGTGATGATGATGATGATTAGATTTTTTTCACGTCATTTAAATATTTTACGTGCATCTTATAGGCAAGAATATATTTGACAATACATAATATAACACGAAACAAATAAAACTAAAATACGCAGTCTAAGAAATAAAAATAAATGTATGTAAAATTAACTAAATGTGATGTTGGTAACTAAATCCATATAAATCGTTTTTTTTCAAATATTCAGCACATATCCAGCTGCGGCTTTCTGAAAACTTTTCAACTTTTGGAAAGCTATTAAAAAGCTTTATTTATAATTTACGAAGCACCGTTTTTGTAAAAGCAATCACCCACGGGTATCATAATTCTATCATGCTAGCCATAAAGAGTACGAGATGAATGAGGATTTCGTTCATCTAGCCATAAACTCCTCAGATTCCTTTAGAACATCATTTTTAGCGATTTATAAATCGCACACGTATATTGAAATAAGGATATTTTTAAAAATCACTTATTTTCGTAGATAATTATTTCGAAGGTTTGGCAATCTTTTCAATTTTTTTAATCGATCTCTTTGTAATTGATAGTAAAAAAAAACAACAAATGAATTGTCGATTGCTTGGTTTCATTGGTTAAAGCCAAAGATAAAGCTATCTGAACAGAGCTTGATTTCTACGGGCGATACTGATCAAAACTTAACGCTTGAATTTAAATGGCAAATGGTCATTCCTATGATAAAGAATAAAACTTCATCTTTTGCGTGGCTATGTTACATGTTTACGATATAATTATGCACACCCTCTTACCCTAACCAAACCCATCAGGTACAGCGTGTATTAGGATTGGCCCAAAAATGGTAATGAAAAAAAAGAGGATCTACAAGTATGTTAGGTTAAGGTAGTGTAGTGTATTGATTATCCATGTAGTTTCAGCTTCTTTCAATAGATGTCGATAGTTTAGTTTGTAATACGAAATTATGCTACATCTCAACAGATGGCAGCTGAATTAGTTAACAGAAGAGTACCATCTATCGCCGTTCGTGTCTTTGTTACGATGATGACCGAAGGCTCTAGTAAGATTGGGAGGAGGCCCGCCGGAGCAACAGAAATGAGTCTGGCCTTATGAGAACGCCTGTCCAGTTAAATATTCAAATGTAAATATTTACGAAAACCAAATAAACAAATTAGTAATCATTAGAACCGTACTTATTGGAAGATACCTAACACATCTCAAGTTAAGAGACATAACGGTTAGATTAATAATGGCATAAATATGTAAGCGTTTCGACCCGAGACTTTTCGTCACGGAGACTTTTTTTTCAATTATTGATCTTGCGCCTCTATAACGTCAAGCACCAAAATATTATAATTTTCAATAAATTTTAATTACAGTATCCAAAGACCATAAACTCAAAAAAAAATAACGAACCGAGGTAGACCCGTTAACCGGCAAACGGTTGCGCCACTTATTTCTGCGGCAAATCGCATCCATAAAGATTCAACTAGCTTCATCATACTATAAGCAAAAGTACAAGGCGAATGTTATGCAAAGCTTACACTAACAACCCGGCCCTGGGCAATTATCCCTCATTACTGTTCCGTGTCTGCTTCCCCCCATCTCTTACCAGCCCTACCCCCCAAGCTACTCGATATTTACGTCTGCTACAAAATAACTACAAGAATGAAGGCCGGAATCTTGGAGCCAAATTATGCCTCCGGATATCAAAAGTTGAATCGCATTAAAGATTGGTAAGTTTTTCGGCCGAGTGCCAATATTTTATGTTTTTTAAAGGGAAAAATCAAAGCAATTTTTTAAAAGTGAAAACTACTTTAGCACCGTTGTGATTTGAAACTCGATGAAAAGAGACATATCTATAGGATTCAGCCTGCGAGAGAATGAGATAGACTAATCGGCCTCCTCTTTGTGCGGTGCTTCGTAGCCTATCGGTCTCCTCTTTGTGCGGTGCTGTGTAGCCAATTGGTCACCTCTTTAGTGCGATGCTTCGTAGCCTCCCTAATCTTGTCTGCTTAAGTTTTCTGAAGGTTTCACCTCTACCATCATCAGCCCTGCCAACATCATCTGCCCTGATGATGGACACTATAATGCTATCCGAAACGTTGGCTAAAGAAGGCGATTGCATGACAAAAATAAATTACAGTTATAATGGTGAATTGAACATTATTCGATTTTTAACGACTTCGAAAAGGAGGAGGTTCTCAATTCGACTGTATTTTTTTTTTTTTTTTATGTTTGTTACCTCAGAACTTTCGACTGGGTTAACCGATATTGATGATTTTTTTTTATTTGAAAGCTGGTGCTTCCCGTGTGGTCCCATTTTAATTTGGTCCAGTTCTGACAATGGCATCCATGAGAAAATCATATAAGTCTTAAATTTTCATCAAGTATGTGCGCGACAAATGGATGAATAACTCAATATCACGCCAACCGATTTCGATGATTCTTTTTTTATTGGAAAGGATGTACTTGAAGGGTAGTTTGATGAGAGTTTGGTTAGGTTCTGATTATGGGATCTATGACAAAGTAACGGAACTCTCCAATTCTGAAGAACAAATTTACGATACTCGGCCGAATCTTAATCGAATTAGTTAGTGTACTTCAGATTCACTAAAAATCAAAAAATAAACAAAAATTTTAACAAAACAAAAAAACGACTTCAAAAAATGCACTAAAAAGTAAAAAATTAATTTCGTATTCTTCTACAACTTTATAATCAACTTACCTTTTCTACTCATCAATATGTTGGTACGATTGTTATTTTTGGAGTCGGTGTCAACCAAGGTACCCGCGGCCCGGCGTGTTCACTTGACAGCTCCTATCCCACCGACACCGACTCCAAAAATAACAATCGTACGTACATATTGATGAGTAGAAAAGTTAAGTTGATTATAAAGTTGTAGAAGAATACTAAATAATTTTTTTACTTTTTAGTGCATTTTTTGAAGTCGTTTTTTTTGTTTTGTTAAAAAAAATTATTTGTTTTTTTTTACATTAACTCCACACAGAAGGCCCTGAGGAAAATAATTTCCCTCAGGACCTATACATTGATTTATTAATTGTCTAGTAGCCGAGTGATCCAAAGTATCTGGTTCTCTCCTAGCACATCGTGAGCCTAAGCATTTGCACACTAAGTCCTCCATAATTGCTCAAGCAACAATTTCTGATTAAACTATTATAATGACAGGTTATTTTTTCATCCACAGATGACTTAGGCCCAAGAAAAAAGAATTTTAGTAGTTGGGCAGACGCATCCGCCCCCAAGACCTGTAATGGTTGTAAATTAGCAGGAGTAATACTACATAAAAGAATGAATAAAACAGAATATTTATAGTTAATAAATAAAAGAGTTGAGACAACAATCAAATTATATTATTAATTAAATAAAATAGAACATGAGACTCTTAATAAAATAAAATTATAATTCTTCAGGGGCGTGTTTAGTCCTTAGAAGAAGAAACTAAATAGTTAAAATCTAATAAATGAATCGATAGTTTGTTATGACTTTAAAAATGATCTTAAGATGTTAAAATTATTATATGGGCGCCAGTTCAAGTAGAACAAAATATTAAATGGTAAATCAATTGAAATTAAACTAACAGAAGTTATAAGCTCACAGTAATTAAGATTTCACCGAAGTATGTGCTTTCCCACGTTGAGACAGACCTCCGAACCCTCTGGCCGCTAGCTTGGAACTCTGAAGGAAAATTTTCTTGTTCCTAGTATGTTTTTGGGCAACAAACGAAAAACTCGATTCATTTTGCTCATAGAATCATTTCAATTAGGAATTCAAATTTCAATTTGAATTGATACGTAGCAACCTACTTATTAGGTGATTATTAATGGGTGTTTACTTCGAGTGAATATTTGGCCAGTATAAATCCAAACTGTTACAGACCTAGACAAAACTCATCCCACGAACCCGGGCACCCCTGCTAAGTCACCAAACGTAGCAAACCAATTGGAGTGACCTATGGCAAGGGTGTTGGTTATCCAACAAATGGCTCCCGGAGCGGCGGTATCCATACCCGCCTCACAAATTGAAATGTCAAGAAAAATATGAAAAACGGTTTTCTCTTCAATATCGATATAAAATGCTTACACATAGTATTTTCTTTTTGGGAAAACAGAAAATTTCATTTTCTCCACACGTGACCACTGACCATGCATACCATCAGAATAGTTTATATTTTCTTTTTAATTTCTTTGTATTCTTAACCATTTTTAATAAAAATACCTTAACATCACAAATATTCGTATTTTTTAATATAACCGTGAAATTTGTACGGAGAACTATCAATATGGCGTCGTCTGAACAGCTGATTTCTATCAATCTCCCGCCGTCCGCTGTCAGACTTTCCCGCTGGATTCTCATTTCACAAACATTAATCAGCAACCCTTCCCCCTCCCCCCTTCCAGTGGGTGGGGGTCGGTACCTACCCATGGGCCCGGTGGCCAGTGCCTACCTACACTGCCCGTAGTCCCGACACCATAGGATACGGGCAACCCCAGAATCGCCAACGCATTTCTCGTGCTTCCTCTAATGTTTCATGGAGGTTTTTTTTTTTAAATAAAAATACGGCACAGACGTATTTGTTTCATAAACAACTATAAATACTGAAAACAATGAGAGTTATTTTTAAACCATTCGTTTTGCTGCCGATGCGCGATGCGGTAAAAACATAATTTCTTCTAACGTGTTACATATTTTTCACGATTTAAGTCCGTGCTTCATCCGTCCTCTTAGATTCTAGATGATATTATTATGATGACCTAGCCTAACAGGCTAGGTCATCATCTAGGCCTAGTTATGTACTGGAGATTGGTTTAGGTTGACTAGCAACCCGAGAGGCCAGGGTACTCACAGCCGGTAACCAACTAACGAACTATATTTAGTTATTGAGACTAGTTTTTGAACTGTTAATTCGTAGTGGAATTCCATTGTATTATTCCACTTATTTATATTTCCCCAGGACCGATTTCATCCTATTACGGACATTTTCAGACTGGTAGTTGAAATTCTTATGTTACGGTATTTATACAAACTTAGGCAGGGGTACACAACATTGTCTCTATATAATGAATGTTTCTATTTTGTTAATTTGAAGGTATTATAAGTTATTTTGTTAATTTAAGGTACATATAGCTAAATATAATATTTATTATTAAAATTATGAATGATGTTACATATTAAATCGATATTATTACTTCAAATGAATATATATGAATTTATATTTAGTTATGCTTGAAGAGAAGGTACTGTAAATCTTAGAATGTATGGCTTTGGGTTAAACTAAACAAAATAATAATAAAAATCTAGAGAACAGTATTGTAGCTGGTTTCCTTCGATGTTCATCATCCTTTTTGTATACATTTTTATTTCCTTTTAAATTCTGAAGGCCTACAATTTTCAGACAGGAAAAGCTGAGCAATTTACAAATGAAATATTTTATTTATTTAGAGACACATGAGTTGATTCGTGGTCTTATTACCGTAGATAAGTGTTATTACTATTAAAATCTGATTAACTAATAGTCTACCTGACGTAGCGAGTATCTACAATTCTTTAACATACAATTGGTACTTTAAAAAGGTTACATCTTGAAAGCTGTTTGAACCTGCATGGGAAAAAATGCTCTCTCCGGGGATGGAATCCGTGATATCCGGGCGTGAAACCAAAAAAAAATATGGAATCAACACGACGGTCATCGAAATCATCCCTGCAATAACAGCAAACATTAATTCAGTCACAATCGTGATCCTTGAGCGTTTGGGAAGCAGACGACAACCCTCAGCCTACAGCCACACAGCCTTCCACCTCCAGCGCAGGGGGGCTCCTTTGGTCGGCCCGCCCCCGCCCCCGCCCGCGCCATTTAATTGGAATTTCGTTATCTATTGAGCGTTTGGCGGGCGGCGGTGGGCGGGCCCAGGGGTGCCGAAATAAACGCACCGCCCATTGTGTTCCCGACACACAATGGAGATTGTAATAACAATCGAATTTGTCTTGAAAACACTAAATTCCTTTGAATGATGAATGATACCGCATTAGAGTAAATTTTCAAAAAGGCGTTTCTTCAATAGCTGTATCTGTTTTTCAGGCATTTAAATAAAATATTTTTTACATACTTACGGGGGGTTTGATGTGTGGATTGCGTATAAATCAAATAATCATTTAACACTGTACTTACAAGTTTTTAATACCATTTTACATCCGTACCATAATTAATATTTACATAATATTCGTATGTGAGAAGTTGGAGCGAACAAGTAGTGATTTACGAGCTGTTAAGTCGTAGGCAATCTGAAACAAAATGGTTCCTCTTAATTCGTAACGGCAGTCAGTGACAAGGTTAAAATGTTGTGGGTTTGCTATTGGCGTATGAAGAGTCAATAGGAATGATTCCGCGATTCGAAATAGTTGCGTCATTCGATGCCACATAAGTATTTGGTTGCAGTGAAAATTATTTTGTTTTGTGAATTAATAGCAATTAACAATATTATTCGAAGTGAGTCACTCTGAAAATCATCTAGTTTTTTTGTTGTTTAAATAATAATGTTGTTGTTAATGTAAGTTGTTGGAATTTAGAAGTTTAGATTTCCTTGAGATTATAACGTTTTGCCACCACATTGCCAAATATAAATCTGAAACCATTTTTCATAGTTAATTTTTTAATCGCTGGTTAGATTTGGTGAAATTAACGAGGACAAAGCTTAAAGGCTTAGGATGGGTGGTTTGAATATTTGAATATTTGATCACATATTTAAAGTTAATTTTCACGTTTTGTGAAAGTTCTGGGATTGTTTCAGTTTTATAAAGCAGCTGGCTTATAATGATATAATAAATTAATTTTCAGAGAATGTAAAAATTAACTTTAAATATTTTATGAAATATTCAAAAAAAAATAAACAATTCGTTCTTAGTAAGCTTTGTGAACTTCAACTTGCTTTTCGACTATTCACACATAATTAATAATACGTTTAAATTTATTACTTTTGGCAACCCTGCCTCCGCCTCCCAACTGAATCAATGTATTCTGCGAGATCGGTTTGTTTTAAACCAACACGATTTGTTTGCTTTTTTTAAATGCGTCCGTATTGGGGATTTATTTAACTGCGTGAGCGAATAATGTTTTATCTTTGTGGCTTTGCGTCCATGAATAATTGCTTAACACCTGTAATTAATCACAAACTAGACTTTGTATAAGTCTTATAAAATACACACAATGCCAGCAGAGTGTATATTACCACAAGTACGTAGGGTACACTCAGTTAACTTCGTGATACTGAGGGTTTTTTATTGCGTGAATACAACACAAAATTTCCAACTACTCTCGACGAGGCTAAAAGGATAGAGAAGGTGGAGGAGATTGAAGAGGACGGTTGTGAAGTACCTGGCGATTCAGATCTGGTCAAACACGGCTAAAACCATTCCCAGCAACGTTTAGATTATGAATGGTGGTGATTCGTTTCTAGATTTTCACGGGCAAAAGTATTTTCGTTATTTGTTTTGGAGTAACAAGAACATAAGCACACATTTCACCATTAACAATTACACATCTGCCGAATCTTCCCTGGTGATGGACACTGCAAGCTGTCACAAACGTTGGCTAAAGGAGGAGGTAGCGCAACACGGCGTAACACCCCAAAAACAAATAACAAAATGAATGGTGATCTTTAACCATAGCAGTATTTAGTAACTTAATAACTGAAAAATGGAAAACATTTCTTTATAATAATACGTGTGAAATAGCGTATATTAATTTAATCAAATTTATTTGATTGTTATTTTTCGAATTGCCCGGTCACGTAGGTTGTCAGGAGGATTTTTTGAAGTGAAAACATCCTTAGCACCGCTGTGATTTGAAACTGGATGAAAAGAAAAATAGCTAAAAACACTAAAAAGAAACAAACACATTCATGTATAGGATTAAGCAGGCGGGATAATGAGGTGGTATAATCGGTCTCCTCTTTGTGCGGTGCTTCGTAGCCTCCCCACTCTTGTCTACTTTAGTTATCTGAAGGTTTCACTTCTACCGCGTGTGAATTGCACACTCTGTTTTTTTTTTTTATTTTTTAGACCTTTTTTAGGAAGAAAAAAGATGTAAATTTCAAATATTACTTTTATTTTAAATCAGTTATGTAGATACACAATTAACTGACTAATCATCATTTCTTTTCTCTACGGGGATAGGCAGAAAAGATGGGCTTCTTTTTCATTTCTTTTATATATATATTCAATGATATTATTATATATATGTAGATAAAAATAAATAAAGGATGGGCCTCCAAACAACTCTGTCTTAAAACACACTACCTGCTTCAATCCTAATTATACATCGCCTCATTCACGCCCTTAAATTATTCTGACTCTTGACCTGTCCCGACTCGAGTAATTAGTTCACTTGATCGGGCCATGTCTTCCTCAGGTACCTATTCCCGGTTTCTTCTATCTTTACACTATTTTCTTCGTTCATCAGCTCTAAATGGGCAAAAAATGGAAAAATATGGATGAGAAAAAACGAAACATCTCCAATCTTACTCATAAGAACGCCAGAAGACATCCCTTCCGAATAAAGGATAATAAAACCACATAGCAAACTACTATCAACCTTTCAAAATGTCTGAAGAAAACTATATACACGAAAATTATAAATGTAAAAACCCATGTGAACTAAATCACCTATTTAAAAATGTTAATTTCTCGATTTTAAATATGAATATTAGGAGTATAAGAAAAAACTTCGACGAGCTTTGTGTACTTATTAATAACCTAGATTTTTCTCCAAGCGTAATAGTTTTAACTGAAACTCAAATGAAACAAGTAATTCCATATAACTTACCAGAATATACAACTATTTCATCTGCCTGTAAGCATACTGGTCATGATGGAGTTACTGTCTTCTGTCATAATACTCTGAAAAATGTTCATGCTGAATTTATTGAATTTAAAACAGCCAATGCAATAAAAGTAACTTTTTGTCAAAACAACTATAAATATCATATATTAGCCATATATAGATCCCCTTCATTAAATGATTTTTTATTTGTAAAAGAACTAAAATCTTTTGTTAGTAAACTTCATAGAAACAATTTCACTTTTTCCATTGTGACAGGAGACATTAATATAAATATTAATGATAATAATACAAATGTGAATTGTCAAAATGAGTATCTTGATTGTTTATCAAGCTCTGGACATATGTCATATATTAACTCACCAACAAGAGTAACCTTAAGTCACTCGGCATGTTTAGACCACATATTTGTCAAGTCGCACAAGGCGGTTAATATCATCTCTTCAATTCTTGAAACAAATATCACAGATCATTACCCAACCTTTTATGGACACCATCTCAAAAATACTCCTCTTAACCGAAATTCTGAAAATATAGAAAAAGTAGACATTGATTATGAAACTCTTAACTCTTTGCTTCGGTCAGAAAACTGGGAAAATGTGATATCAATAGAAAATCCACATCTCGTACTAGAGAATTTCTATAAAACTCTGAGAGATCATACTCTAAAAAGTGAAAGTAAAATAGTTGTCACTAACAATAAATATAAAAAAATTAAGCCTTGGATAACAGTTGGATTAATTATATCAATTAAACGAAGAGATAAATTATATAGAGAAATGTTTAAATATCAAATAGATTGCCAAAAGAATAATCTCAGAACAATGCCTTATCTTAAAACAAAATATCTAATGTATCGTAACTTACTAAATTGGTTGATATGAAACTGCAAAAAGAAATACTATAGTATACAAATTGAAAATGCTAAAAATTATACTAAAAAAACTTGGAATATTATAAATGAAATTGCGAACAAAAAAAATATGTCTTCAAATATTGTAAATGAGGTTATAATAAATAATGAAGTAATAACTAACAAATCGACCATTGCAGAAAGCTTTAATAACTATTTTACAAATGTAGTAGACGTAGTACTTGAATCATCCGGCATTAATGTTAATGATGCTTATATGGAGACATCTCCTCAATTAGATTCAATTAATGATTCAATTAACTCTATAGAATATTTTTCTCCTGTTACATTTAATGAAATTGAAAAATATATTGATAACCTAACACCTTCCAACTCTAAGGGAAATGATGGATTATCTTGCGTTACGTTAAAAAAAATAAAACAACATGTCCTAACTCCATTGCAACATATTTTTAATTTATGCCTCAAAAATGGTCATTTTCCAGAGCAATTTAAAATCTCCACTATTATACCTATTCATAAATCTGGAGACAAGAATAAATTTGATAATTATAGACCAATATCCCTTGTTTCAAACCTCTCGAAAATATTCGAAAAATGCGTTAAGTTTAGAGTCATTGAACACTTAGAAAAATATAAAATTCTATCGAAAAACCAATACGGCTTTCGTAAAGACCTAAGCACTGAGGATGCGATATATGAATTGACAAAAAAGATATACTCATCTAACGATAAAAAAAGAAATGTCTTGCCATATTCCTAGATTTAAGAAAAGCTTTCGACACCGTAAATCATAATTTACTCATTACAAAAATAAATCAACTAGGCTTCAAAAAAGACACACTAAAACTACTCTCTAACTATCTTACAGACAGAACACAAAAAACAAAAATTGGGAATAATTATAGTTCAGAGTCAAAGATAAAAAATGGAGTTCCACAGGGAACTGTGCTTGGCCCGATTTTATTCTTAATTTATATTAATGATTTATGTAATTTTGTAATTCTTGGTAAAATTGTTTCTTACGCAGACGACACGGCAATAATAGTGGATGGTAATCATTGGAAAGAAACTTTTTCGAAAGCAACTGATTGTATTTCACTGGTTTCAACATGGCTAAAATACAACAAACTCGTTTTAAACTATACCAAAACATTTTACTTACCTTTTTATAAAACCATTAAAAATAAACCTAAAGACAACCTTAAAATTAGAATCCATAATACTAGTTGCAATCAAGAAATGTGCTTCATGTGCAACGAACTTACTAATGTCGAAAATATAAAATATTTAGGAGTATCAATAGATATGAATCTTAATTGGAAATCACATATTAATCAAATCACTTCTAAATTAAGATATATGACATACATGTTTTATAGACTTAAGAAAGTACTAAACATTTAAAAATTGAAAATGATCTACTTTTCCCTGGTGCAATCATCAATCACTTATGGCATTATAGGATGGGGTGGTGCACTTGATACATTTATTAAGCCTCTACAAATAATTCAAAAACACATAATTAAAGTCATATATAACAAAAATAAAACATTCTCGACCAACTTATTATACAAAGAAACTAAAATATTTAATATACGTAAATTATTTATATTACAAACTTTGAAATATGTATTTAAAAACAAAAATAATTTCGAAATAAATGAAAACAGAATGAGCAAAAGAATAAATAATATATTTTACACCCCACAAACCAATACTAAATTATTGCAGACACATAGCAGTTTCATTGGTCCTCGCACATTTAACCTTCTACCACTACAAACTCAAATGATAAATAAAATGATAAAATATGTAAAAGAGGTAAAATTATGGTTGAATAATGTAGATATTGAAACGCTTTTCTATAATCTTGTCCATCCTTCTACAACTCACTTTCTGTAACTTTCTAAACTGAAGTACAATATGTTTTTCTGTTTATTTTTTTGTAATAACTACAAAAAAAAAAAAAATGAAAAATCACTATGTTTTTCTCCATATTTTTATTTTATTTTTATAAAAGCTAAAAAAAAAACCTTTCTCACTTATTCTACCTATGTAATACTAACTTTTTATACTAACTTTATATTTTATTTGTTTTTTAAGTCTATTTTATACTTTGCGTACTTAGAAATATAGTATTTTGTTTTAATATTACCCACACTCAGGCAGTGCCTTAGTGGGTTTTCATTCCTTGTTAATACTATTTGTTATTATATATTATGTTATTATATACTATTTGCTATTATACATTATATGTACAAAGAAATGGAAATAAATAAAGTTTAAAAAAAAAAAAAAAATAAAAAAAAATACCCAAATCATCTCAGTTCTTTCTTAATCTTACTTATTGTGCTACATCAGCCTTGCATTCTTTGCGAATCTTCACATTTCTACACGGCCATACGTGATTTTATCACACTTTCAGGAGCAGACTTATAAAGTACTTACCTTTTTATCCATACTGCTTACTAACAACGTATGCAGGGACACTGGAGGTCTATATTCGTTCAAAATTAAATGTAGATTTGTTAATTTAAAAAAATTAGAGTCCTTGCGAGCGCCTTGAAGGAGTAACAATATGTTACTTATACCGGGGCGCGTAAGTGGTGGATAACCTCCAATGTACGTTTATCCTTCCCCTACTAGTTCCTTACCTCACTGCCTTTACAGGATGAAGTACAAGAATTCATAATGTTATATGGGTGCATACAGGTATATCATCGGCGTCACAACCCTTGGAGAGGCTTGTTTGGATCCGCTCCTTTCGATCTCTTGTCTTGTTTTCATCCACACCATCCAGTAATCTAAGCTTAGTTCTCCAAATTAATATTTATTCGTCAACCAAATTTATTTAACAGAAGCCTATTTGGTTATCGGACATTTTATAAGTTTTCTTTTTAATGTGTTGGTATCATAATAACTAAAATCACATATGTGAAAACGTATTTCTAAACTATTGCTCTTTTCAGTAAAGTTTTTTGATCGCCTGTGACTTACGTAATTAATTGCTTTCTCGAAATAAACTCGCACCAATGTGTTTTAAGGTAGTTCGATATTCTTAATTTAAAAACATGTATTTTATGATAGAAGCATTTTAAACGAATAAAGGCCACGAAAGTTCCTCCACGACCTTACTCACAATATACATACCTCCAATCGGGGGTGCCGTAATCCCACTGGCTCTATATTGTGAGCCGTTGGGATTCCTGTGTGAAATTCACATCTAAAAAAAATATATATATTTATTTTTTTTTATTTGGAACACCAACAGTTACAATAATTTATAATGTAAGATAAAATATGTGTAATTTTTACATCTGGATAAAGCTATTACTATTATTTGTGATATTAATGTGTCTCTCCTTCTTCTTCTTCTTCTTGTGCCCTGTCCGTTCAACGGACGTTGGCTACCATATTGGCTGTGCGGACTTTGTTTACTGGGGCCCGAAACAGCTCTACAGTAGACTGGCCAAACCACCGTCTCAGGTTTGAGATTCTCCTTCTTCCAGGGCCCCGTCTTACGGCAATCTTTCCCTGAATTATGAGATGCAAGATCTCGTACTTCTCTGGATGTCTTATCACATGTCCAAGATATTGAAGTTTTCGGATTTTTATAGTTTTAATAACTTCTTTTTCTTTGTTCATCCGAACCATATTATAGTTATATATATCTATTATAGTTGTAATAACTTATTTTTCTTTATTCATTCGAACCATATTATAGTTATATATATTATAGTTGTAATAACTTATTTTTCTTTATTCATTCGAACCATATTATAGTTATATATATTATAGTTGTAATAACTTATTTTTCTTTATTCATTCGAACCATATTATAATTATGTATATTATAGTTTTAATAACTTCTTTTTCTTTATTCATCCGAACCATAACATCTTCATTCGTAACCCTGTCCATCCTGCTTATTTTAAGTATTTTTCTGTAGATCCACATCTAGAGAACCCCATGTCGCCTAATTAGTTCTTCAGTATACGGCTTAAAAAAATTAAAGTGTCTATAGTTTATTTTCATGATAGTCTTTGAAATATCTACTTGAAGAAAAAGATCTGTCAAGATTGGATATATAATTTTTTATGTTTAAAAATTAAGCAGGTAGCCACGATGTAATAAGTATTTATTTAATCGTTTAGACAAAAAATGTGCAAAAACTCTTGGGAAGATGAGTAGTAAAATTATTCAACGTTCTTAAAAATAAAATTTAGCGGGTTGGTAAACAAAGTAACGTGTTTTTCTAATATTTACAAAATTTCAAACTAGTAAGGTTCGTGAGAACACATAAAAAAAGGGAATAAAATATTCTTATTATGTTACCTTGTTAAGTAAATTTACAAAGACACGGTGAACAAGGTAGGTACATAAAATTACGCATTACAAGGTAAAATGCGCTGCTACCTACTTCTTCCTTGGAATTGTTTCAAGGATAATGAGGTTCGCCGTATAGCAGGGGTCGGAATCGGGTTAAATTACCCAAAATAAACTTTTTTAAAGAAATTTCAGGATTGATTCTCAATCATGTCCCTACAAAGCAAAAAAGGTTGTTGGTGAACTGTCGCGTCATGAAATTTGTGCACGCTTTCTGGCTAAAATTTCTAAAACACGCCTTATTTCTCAGCACGAAAGTCTATGGAATTTTGAAATGTTTACCGGGAAAATAAAACAAGGCGCTTGACCTATTTTTTCACATTCTTTAATTAAAAATAAAAAAGACCAACGAAACTTAGACGAAACATGATAGCATAGAAATTTATCAAAATAGTTACTTTCACTTTTAATTTTCATTTGATGCATACCTTAATTTGGAAATTATGTGAATTTTTAAACGATTTCAAAAAGGAGGAGGTTCTCAATTCGATGGTAATTTTTTTTATGTTAGTTACCTCAGAACTTTCGACTGGGTGAATCGATATTGATGATTCTTTTTTTATTTGAAAGCTGGTGCTTCCCGTGTGATCCCATTTCAATTTGGTTCAGTTCTCTCAATGGCATCCATGAGAAAACCAAATAAGTCTTAAATTTGCATTAAGTATGTGCGTGACAAATGGACGAATAACTCAATATCACGCCAACCGATTTCGATGATTCTTTTTTATTGGAAAGGATGTACTTCAAGGGTAATTTAATGAGAGTTTAGTTAGGTTCTGATCATGGGATCCATGACAAAGTAACGGAACTCTTTAATTCTTAGGAGAAAATTAACGATACTCGGCCGAATCTTTTATAGGCTATCCGGACTTTTGAGTCCCATTTCAATTTGGTCCTGTTCTGACAATGGCATCCATGAGAAAACCATATAAGTCTTAAATTTGCATTAAGTATGTATGCGACAAATGAACGAATAACTCAATATCACGCCAACTAAATTCTATTTTTATCGGAAAGGATGTACTTCAGGCAGAGGCGGATTAAATGTTGAGAGCGCCCTACGCAAGCACCCCATCAGCGCCTCTCTTGCGGCTATTTTTTTCCATACCAAGTTTCATCACAATCGGTTTAGTATGTTTTCGCATGAAGAAGTAACATATACCTAAACACACAAACACACACATACACACTTTTGCAGCTATAATGTAGTAGGGATAATTAATAAAACAATTTACAACCTAATATTTGATATATAAAAAAATATAATTATCAATTATTTATTTTAAATAAACAAAAATTTTAACAAAACAAAAAAACGACTTCAAAAAATGCACTAAAAAGTAAAAAAATAATTTCGTATTCTTCTACAACTTAATAATCTACTTACTTTTTCTCCTCATCAATATGTAGGTACGATTGTTATTTTTGGAGTCGGTGTCAGCCAAGGTACCTGGCCCGGCGTGGTCATTTGACAGCTCCCCTCCCGCCGCGGCGCGGCCCCGCTCTCGCCTCTCGCCTCTCGCCTCTCGCCTCTCGCCTCTCGCCTCTCGCCTCTCGCCTCTCGCCTCTCGCCTCTCGCCTCTCGCCTCTCGCCTCTCGCCTCTCGCCTCTCGCCTCTCGCCTCGTCAAATCGCGCGTGCGACATAAGTACTTCTCACCTATAACTATGTATGTAGTTACAAACCTACCTTGACTGACACGGATTCCAAAAATAACAATCGTATCTACATATTGATGAGTAGAAAAAGTAAGTTAATTATTAAGTTGTGGAAGAACACGACATTATTTTTTTACTTTTTAGTGCATTTTTTGAAGTCTTTTTTTGTTTTGTTAAAAATTTTGTTTATTAAAATTGCTTTTCTGTATTCTCCATACATTGTATTAAATAAAGGTAAACTAGTCCCAGCGAGATCCCGTGGGACTTCACGTATGTTCGTCCTCTTCCATCTGACGTGTCTTGTTTAAAAACAAAAAATACTGAAGATACTATAACGATGACGTCACATACAATATCTCGCTGGAACTTGTAAATGCAGATATATGCTAATATTTCAAGAGCTGTGTATTCTTCGAGTTCCACGGAATTTGATGGCAAAATTCACGTAACTTGATATAAATTCCACAATTTTACATTAATATTTTCTTTTTTGAAAAATTTTCAAGTTTATGGTATATAGCATATCATATATGGCTATATCGCATACCCCGTAGAAAAGTGTTTTTAAACCCCAAAAAAGTTAATTTTTCAGGAGAGTGCAAACAAATGAACAAATGATAAATAAGCTTCGGTTCCGTCGGAAATAGATACTAGCGACATCTTGCAGCGATGAAGTGATCTAAGTTAAAAGCGGTATTCGTGGGGCATAGATAATCACATTATTTTCCATTTTGACGTACAACACTTTTCTATGGAATGTGCGAACATACTTTTTGGTGGCGCGTTAAAAAGTTTCTCGCCCCTGCTGTAGAGAAATCTCAATGTAAAGAAAGGTTCAATTCGGCTTTAATTCGGCAAGGTCCGAAAGCAATTAACCTTTTTTGTTTTTCTTCTGAACACACATTTTTTTTAATATTCCCGTTTATACGTTTAGTAAAAATTTATTCCATACCTTCAGTTTCTGTGCCTTATTACGGGTTTAAAATATATATATCCCTTGAAAATGGTTATTTTTTTCGTTAAATGGAATAATAAAAAAATACCAAGAAAAGTTTATTTAGAAGTTCGAAGAGTTTCGATTTCTTGATGTAAGGCAATTAATTATTAGGAAAATCATAATACATACCCAAAAACAGCGGCTCCACTACACTTCCATAGACCATTATCATGACACCAGACATGCAAAGAGGAACCCAGCAGTTCCTCCCACCACTTATTCATCCTTAGCTCAAAGACAATTTTCGTACTTAGGCCCTAAATTGCTTAATCTTACACCCGATGCTTGGAAATCAAAAAGTGATAGCATTCTGCGTAATCTGGTAAATGATTGGCTTCTGGTCTTGGGGACAACTGAATGCGAAAATATGTTAAACAACAGCCATTTAATTTTCTTTTTTGTTGACATTCATATATACTGGTATTATATTGGTATTTCTTACCTTAATATTATTTTTATACAATTTAAGTTTAAAAACTACAAAAAAAAATTCTTTGCATTTTCTTTTCTCTACTTTCTTTTTTCTTTTTTAATCCATTATTTTTTTTCTTACCCATTTTTTGATTTTCGAGTTGATTAATTCATAAAATTTCTTGAATTGGTTGAAGAGCATAAGTGCTAATAAAAAATTTAAAAAACACTTTTTTATTTTTCTTTTGGAATGTTCTTGTTATTTCTCTTCTCTATATTTTATTTTCTATTGATAAATATATAATTTACACTTATAAGTAACTTCTTGTATCTACTATCAAAACCTTAATATTATTTATCAAGTGTTATATTTAAGTTTAAGACAATAATATAGTCAACACACTATTTATATGTAAAATATCTGTTCATTTTGACTGTTCTAAAACGGGCAAATTGCCTAGTTGGATAGCCAAAGCTCATTAAAACAATTTAATATGTAATGTTTCTCAAAATAATTAAATAAAAGAATTGGATTTATAAAATGGTCACCAACACTAACTGGGCGAAACCGAATCAAGAGCCGCCCGCAGGGTCTAGCAGCAAAAACCTGCGTAGCAGGTTGTTAACTGCTAGTTATTTTTTTTTTTTTTTTACATGAGCTCCACACAGGAGGCCCTGAGGAAAATAATTTTCCTCAGGGCCTATGTCATCTTTGGGGATGCTGTGTGTAGGGTTTTTTTAAGGAAAGGAAGGAGAGGAGAGTTCTGGGAAGGAAAAGGGTTTAAGGGGTGGGTAGGAATCTGGGGTTCAGTATGTCCTGGTCATCCGCCTCCAAGACCTAGACAAACCTCATCCCATGAACCCGGGCACCCCTGCTAAATCACCAAACGTAGCGAACCACTTGGGGTGATCTGTGGCAGAGGTGTTGGTTATCCAATAAAGGTTCCCGGGGCGGCGGTACCCATTCCCGCCTCCCAAATTGAAGTAATAAAAACAACTGTTCAACATTTAAAAAAAATTACAGCTGTTAATATACAAAATAATAATCAACACCACACCATACAATTAAAATTTGGCTTGAGTGTTAGCGATGTTCATTTATTTTAGTGCATCCCCGAGGAGGAAGGTTCGATCCTCAGTCAAACAAAAAAAAAATTAAAAATTATTAAAGACATCCCACTTGAAATCGAAATTGACTACTGTCTGACGCATAGTAAAATAAACTATGTTTTAACGGTTAATATTTTTACGGGTAAAAATACATATCACTCAACTGCATAAAATATTTAATGCTTGAAAAGAATATAATTGCGTTGATTACAATGGTCGGAACATGAAAACTGTGTGAAATTTATTGACGCCAGAGCGCACCGTTCGAGAGTTTTAATAATGACAGAAAATCAAATCTTCTGTTTTATGGCTACGATAATATAATATTTGAATCGGTTTCGTGATAGAAGGGGATGATTGTGGGCGATAAAATATATATGTTTTTGCCATTATCAATATTTGAAGTAATTTTGAAAAGTTAAATTGCTCAACTTCCTCGCAATTACTTTTCCCATTACACAAAGCAAACACATTTATCCATCACGATTTAAAACGCCAACAATTAAGTATAATACTCGTATTTGTTAAATATCATTACTTCGTTAAAATCGTGTGAATTGCTCATTCTCCACATAATTATTAATTATTTTGTACCAACCATAAAACTTAATGGCAGTAATGCTTTCACAAAAGAAATAAAGCACACAGGAGTTGTGGTGCTACGATACTTTCCCCGCACCACGCAATTACACTAATCGGCCAACACTAATTAAGGCCCAGCAATAAAAAAGATCCTCCTTTTATTTAAATTTATAACAATGTGGCAAATTGTTTCGTACAAACTTCTCCCCGACTGCGACTGTTTGTTATCTTCTTGGCGTTAATTTTATAAAAAATGAAATACAAGATCGCAGCAAAAAAACACTTAACGAATTTTAAAACACGTCAATAGCAAACACTCGAGTTTTATTTCAGATATTCTGTAGTTGCTCAGAAATTGTGTTCTAAACTCATGTTGTACAAATATATTAACCGCTTAGTAGCCGAGTAGAAAAATACGTCTGTTGACTAGTTACCCAAGCAGGCATCGCGGGTTAAATCCTCTGCTAGCTAAGTCATCCATATTCTTTTCGGTTCCAGTATCAGGAATATTGAGGTTATTTGCTACGCGAGAATGTTTGTCTCTCTTTAAAACGTAAATAAAAATCGCGCCCAGAATTTGTAGGTATAAACTTACAGCGTGTTTCGCTTTCTCTCTTTTTCTTTTGTTATTATCCAAGGTTATTATGTCCTTATGTTATTATGTCCTTCCTATCGAAGGTTGGCAGTTATGACAGCAATATTTACCTTTCATATTGCAACTAGAAACATCTCAGCAAAACTACAGCATTGGAACCAATCAACTGCGACGCACTTATGTGAATTCACTGCGACCTTTTCTCCTCTAGTACGTTTTTCATCAAACTTCTAGTGGATTGTCAATTGGTTATCTTGTATTTGTCGCCTTTCAAAACGTCACCCCTTGGAATTTTCATGTTTTTATACCTCGGGGTGCATTTTGTACGTGGCATCGCATAATGCTTGAAACTAAATTGATACAACTGAGTGAAATCACATACAAAATTATATGGATGCATGATAACGTACTTACTTCTTGAACCCCTAGGCCCTAGGGTAATCTGGATTTTTTCGTCAAATTACTTTAAATTTTAAATAATCTCTCAGATTCATGATTTATTTTGAAATATTCCCGGTTATCATGATTCCCAAAATGATATACTGTTTTTGAAAGCAAATTAAATATTCTTTCCTATTTTGGGCGGACATTATGCAAATTAAAATATTGATTTAAAAAAATGAAGAATATTTATGATAGTTTTGCGGCTTACAGATTGTTTTTTTCTAAAAAAACAAATTTCACTACACAAACCTATTTCAAAGTTATTATCACTTTATTTGGTTTCATTTCGTTTAAAAATATTTAATGAAAAATTCACAAAGCTTGTGATTTTTAAACCTTTGGCAAACTGACATCCTCCGTGGTTGTGGAGTAAGATTCTCGACTAGCAACGCGAATATCGCGGGTTTGATTAATTTATGTTATTTCATAATTTATTAATTTTAAATAATATACAATACATTTGCGGCACGTTCCAAGGTGGAAAATACTATAAGTAATGTCCTGGTGTAAGACCACAATTCGAAAGTGAAACTTTGCTTGAAATGTTTGGTGACCAGATCTAAATAGCCAGGTACTTCCCCACCTTCCTCTTCTCCATCTCCTTCTCCCCACCACCTTAAGCCTTACAACAACACCATATAAAGCTGGGTCCACACATGTTCTTTTGTCCGTTCCGTTCCTCCGTTCCGTATCAGCGTCGCGATCAAGAACGCTAGTTTGGACGCCCGTTCGGAACGGTACGGTGTTACGGAGGTACGGTAGAGGTACGCTCCGATCCATCGGGAGTCGGTTTATTCGGCCCGTTCAAAGGCGATACGATGCGGGTATGCGCCAGTCTGGACGCGATCGCGGCATGCGCAGGTCGTTCTCTCTGGAATGGAATGAACACGCGATGTTGCCGATGATCGCAGCGACGTTACGGAGGTACGTGCTATTTTTACTTGCGTCCAGAGTTTTTGATACGGAACGGACAAAAGAACATGTGTGGACCCAGCTTAATACCCCAATTGAGGATGCCATAGGCTCACTGATATACTCGTAGACCATGCATTAAAAAAATATATATTTTTAATATTAACAAAACATGTGAGCAATGGCTATCGATGACTTATTGGAATAGAGATATTACAATTATTTGAAAGTGTCTGTGTTAAATTTTTAAATGCAAATACCAAAAGTAGTTTTGCTATTTTCTATCACTGCTTAACTCATATATTAATTATCTTACAGTAGTACAAAAGGAGATAGAACTTCTTTCATGAGTCCTTTTCAGTTTGTGCCGTAAAGTACACAAATATACAAATGTACCATATACTAAAAGGCACAAAAATACCCAAGGGATTAAGTGTACATCTGTCATAGGTTACAAATGTAAAGTTAAGTGCCTACTTGCTTATTCATCAAACAGTGACCCTACGCAAACTCCACTTACGTAGGTAACTACGTAAATAAAACTAATATAATATATTAACAGATTTAGAGGTTAAATTATGTGCTTCATTTGACCTTTGAGACTTATGGCCGCTAGTACTTGCCTAAGGTCAAGTGTAATTGTAAGTTATCATAATAAATGTAAACTTGTTCTTTTCATGTAGTCACGCCAAAGTTCCCGCAAAAACATAATTGTCGTGTAATGCTATTAAAACCTAATTGGCGAACATAGTGTAAACGTTTCACTTAATCCAAATGCTGTATTTTAAGTACTGAGTAATGTCCAACACCTTACATCTATCTTTTAAAATGTAATGTTTAACCTGTTTAATCCCTTAATAATAACATTTTATTTATATAGCGCAGTTTTGTGACATTTCACTTCAAGTGCGCTTAGAATTGTGAATAAAGTCTAACACCTGTACAACATTTCACTCACATTTCTGCTAACATGTTGTGGGGATTTGTGTTAGAGCAATAATATCTACCACCTAAAGATGAAACTTAATAAAAATATAATATTACATAATAATAATATTATGGGAAAAAGATTAATAATCTGGTGGCGCCAGTTTCAATTAAAATCATCTTGTCTATGATACGAAGCTAAATAACTGCTTATTCCCTTGTTCCTTTATTCCTACCTATAAATTGCCAAAAACAAAGTGCAGTGACAAGCAGCTTTGTTCGCTTTACTTATGCCTAAAGTATTGTCACACACAAAAACTGTGAACCGCCTGTAACTGCACGGAAGTTAATTTATTGTTGTTCCCGCCTCACGTAAGTGTGCAATGGTTTGGCCAGCACCTCGTGTGTTATTTTGGATTCATCCATCGTTGGTTATTTAGATTGATTTGCCCGCTGATATTGTGTATTGTTAAGCCATATGTATTTTGCCCGTGAAACCGCCCGCCGATACATTAATTTAAGTTATCCCGCCGCGGCTGTGGAGAATGCCGTGTTGTGTATTGTGAACCCTTTAGACTTTAGACTAAACCAGCGGCCTAAAGTGGACTATAACAACCTGAACGGACTATGAAATGCAGTTTGGTGAGTTTTTGGCATCCCTTTTTTAACCTTCCTTATTTTGGGCAGTTATTTAGTGAACCTTATTTAATTTTGGCACACGCACACGCACCCGCTTTGCGAAGGAGAAATTTGCCGCAGCCATCTTTGTACGCCCTGCCATAATCGTCACCAAATAATATCATCAATCAATTATGTTAATGAAATAATTAAAAACACTTTGTTTTCACCACGATAATCTTTATTAAAAAAATCATCATGTTTCGAGAACGATGTTCTCTTCATCATGATATTATATGTACTAAAACTAAATGATCAAATATAGAAAGACAGGCGAGGGTAGAAATGGAAGTAGTGGGGGAGGAGAGAGGTGGAAAGGGGAGGTGCTTAGACGATCAACAGTGGGGAGGGGGGGGGGGGAATGGAGAGGGGGGTGATTAGAAGAACAAAGACAAAAAATTACAATGGAAATATGTTTAAGATAGGGTTAGGGTAAGGGTTTGTGAATAACCCTATCTTAAACAGATTTCCATTGTAATTTTTTGTCATTGTTCTTCTAAGCACCCCCCTCTCCACCTCTCCCCCCCCCCCCCTCCCCCTATTGATTTTCTAAGCACCTCCCCTTTCCACCTCTCTCCTTCCCCACTACTTCCATTTCTACGCACGCCTGTCTTTCTATATTTGATCATTTAGTTTTAGTACATATAATGTCCTGATGAAGAGAACATCGTTCTCGAAACATGTTGATTTTTTAAATAAAGATTATCGTGGTGAAAACAAAGTGTTTTTATTTCATTAATAAAATGGTGCCACAATGTGAATTTGCAAAAAAAAAATTTTTTTGAAGACGAAATCAATCATGTATTTATGTGTAGCAAAACAGTATTCTCCGTCTTTGATTTCTCGTTTAATTTAATTTGGGAGGCAGGTATAGGTTACGTCGCGTCGCCCAGAGAACTATTTATTGGATAATCTACACCACTGCCATAGATCTCCCCAAGTGATTCTCTTATTTGTCTTACCTGGGGGACCCAGGTTCATGGGGTGAGATTTGTCTAGGTCTTGGCAGACGCGTTTCCCCATTTACTGCGTGACGGGCCTTTACTTTACCCATTTACCGGATCTTCGGCCTTGCACCGCAGAAGGGATGGATTCATGCGTCCGTCACTTCTAGACACGTTGACCCCCAGAAGCCTACCTACCCCTCAAAACTTTTTCCTTCCCAGAACTTCCTGTCCTTCCTCCCCCTACAAGACCCTACATACAGCATCCCAAAGATGACTGTGGCCCCGATGGATTTTTTTCTCAGGGCCTCCTGTGTGGAGCTAATGTAAAAAATAAATGAAAGAATCTTTTTTTATGAAAATGAGGACTTAGCCGGCCGAGGAATCGAATACCCGACGCCCGGGTGGGACTCAAGCGGGATGCCCACTCAGCCAATGATCGGTCGATATATATATACTCTCAGAATCTGGTTAAAGACCACCATTCAGAATTAAAACGATCCCCTAATTGGCTTGAGACGCGTTTGGTAAACAGCACTGATTAGCCAGATACTAACCTAACCTAACTTAACCTAACCCAACCTTCCTCTACCTCATTACTTTCCATCCCCCATCCGATTCAGCATCACAAAATTCCGCAATTGGGAATGCCATAGTCCCGTTGATTCCGGAAAGTGTGGTGCAGTTGGGACCCGTGTACGATGTTCACATTTAAAAAATATCTCTGGACAAAGAAAAAAAAGTTTCGACAGTTGCGTTGATCTATGAATCTCTGATAGAAAATTAAATTTAAATTGGTCTTCGCAGTTAGGGAGATTTTGATTAGAACGACAAGAAGATGTTCTCGTTTTAAGGGTTTAACTTTCAATATTTTCTTTCATAGATTTATTTTTACTTAACGAGTTCACTTCTTCCGAAACTAAGAATTCGTTCGCAATTTGTTCGTTTTCCTTTTGACTTTATTTGTTTCGTAATTCAAGTATTTCTTCAGCGGACACAAGCCCCGTAATTATTATAATCAAGATGTAAAAAGAGACAAAGAGGAAATTCTCCGGAAGAAAGACAAATTAACGGAAGGGGAGGTGGGGGAAGAGGAGAAGAATTGTCATTTTTTACGACGGGGAGATTAAATCTTTGAACTTGAAACAAAGTCAGTCTTCGGGATAATTATATCTTCAAATTTTTTGGACAAAATTTTCTGCGAATTCGAGAATCATTATAATCTCAAGGAATACTTTTTGTTTATTTTTCTTTGATAATTTGTAGTATTCTTTAATTCGCTTTATTGTTTGCAGTATTTTCTTTCAAATTTTATTTTTCTATCTATTTTTAATGTTTTTTCCGACATCAATAAGGGTTTTATTAGAAATTTAAAAATACATTTATGGCAACTTGTATTTATATTATCAAAGAAAGTACAATACAAGATTGACGTGAGGAATAAATAAAAATTCATATTAAAAATAAATCTGAAAACTGCGTTTATGAAGCTGCACGGACTCTCGAATTGTGAGCTCTAGATCTATGATGTTTGTACAGCATTATTGTCTGGTCATTCCAGTTCAAATAACAACAAATACACTCACACACGCACCCTTACTTAACACTGCACATGTATTACTCAGTGCACCTACCTATCATGAATAAGAAATTAAAAGGGAATATGTTAATGGTAGGTACCCACTACGAATTTAGACAATATTGTATCACTTTCTTATAGCCTTGTACTATTTTGTTTTTAAAATATAAATTATAAAAAAATCGATAATAAAATAAAATATCTGGCAATTTTTTTTAAAGTGAAAGCTTTCTCCGTTGTTTCCACCAAGAGCTTTGGAAACGCCACATGTTCAGTAGAATATGCGTATGTAACTTGTTAGCGTACTTTCAAATTATGTTATCTATCTACACAAACTAAACAATCGTGTTTATTTCTTATCCATAAGATATATTTTGTAACTCCAACTTACTCCCTAAGCTCCGCGCTCAGGCACGGAAGCTCCATCGAAGGCAAGGTCAAGTTAGCCTCTCGAAAGCTGGGAAAACTGTGTTGGGTCCGCCGATACTTAAATAGTACTTAACTGTTGACCCTGTACGGATCGCAAGTGCACCCCACTGTTGAATTTGGTGATCGCCTCTGGTCTGCATCGCCAAAACACTCGAAGAAACCCTCGACTCTGTGCAGAAGCTGGCGGTCGTTTGATGGATTCCCATATATACTCGTAAACAAACGCACTGCAATCTTTAGAGCACGGGCGTTAGGTGGGAATACTGTCCTTGTTCTACCAGAACGAATGAAAGATGCTCCGAAAACCTACTGTCATTGATCCCTTCGGCCCATGAAGTTAAACGCGCGCTCAATATGGATGGCATTTTTTACACGAATTCGAGTCGTTTATACAACTCGTTCTTAAGTTCAAGCTCGGCTGTGGAACGATTTGCCGGCATCTACGTTTCATCCATCAATATAAATGTCTCTTCACGACCCATGTTCACTCTTTCTTCTTATTAAAATGATCCTCCATACAGCATCCTCAAAGGTGTTCTATGCCCTGGGGCCCTTCCCCGAGGCCTTTTGTATATAAAAAATACATAGTGAAGGTGCTAAACTTGAAAAATACCATTATTTTGGTATGACTTGCAGTAGCGTAGTTGCAGGTATGCGATATTCAAGTGTTATTACGCTCTTTAGAAACACTTGTTTTATCCGCTGCGAAAAGTTTTTTATCGGTTCCGTTGTCACATAATAAAACTTTCATATATTTGAATCTGTTACTTTTTGGCACGTTGTTAACGCAACAGATGATAAAAATACCTCCCTGTCCTTTAAAAAATGTAAGTGTCACAGGAATCTTTTAGTATCGTTTTTTTATATTTTTGTTTTTTTACGGATTTTGATGACATAACTGAGTCTATTACAGTCCTGTCTTTATTGCTCCCTCAGCAGGATATTGTTTAACTCTAAGAAGGCTTTTTAGGGCATCACTTCTTGTCGTAATTTTCGGATATAAACCTTCTTGAGTGTTAAATTTGAAGTTCTTTTTATTGCCTGTTAACTGCTGTGACTTGCAAATGATAAGATTATAATAAAAAGTAATATTTATGGTCAAGGATGAAAAGTAGAAGTAGGATTTTGAATAGCTAGTAAAAAGCATGATTAATATGGTGAAAATGATTGAATATAGATTTTTTGTGACCTGTCTTGCATAAGACTCAACTGCCGGGGCCTGTGGGATTATGACATCCTCAATTAGTGAAAAGCTATTGATACACAGTGTTAAGGGACGTACTTTGCTTAGTTTAACCATTGATTCGTCATATTATTTGGAGCAAAAAACATAATCGAAATTTTGGTCTCCGGTGACTTTTATGATGACTTTTTTTTTCAAAATTATTTTATTTAGAATCAAACAAAAAATACATTTCCTCCGCATGTCGCCACTGGTCACTCAGCCGAGTGACTGACCAATTCCTTGCCCCGCCTCCAACTGTCCTACGCTTTTTCCTTTTTTTGTAAAAAAAAAAGAAAACGTCAAAAATCTACCGGAGACCACAATTTCATTTACATTTTTTACCCTACATAATGTCAGGAACCACTGGATAAAGTAATTCAAGTACGTCCCTTAACACCCTGTATAGTCAAAGAAAAAGTTGGGGAGGTTATTGATACAGGGGCAGAGGAAGACTAAAATAGATCTGGTCGCCAAACATTTTTTTTTTTTTTATAATGATTCCACACAATAAGTCTTGAGGAAAAAAGATCCCTCAGGGACTATGTCATCTTTGGGGATGCCGTTTGGAGGGTCTATTTAGGGAAAGAAATGAGAGGAAGTTCTGGGAATTAAAAAGATACGAGGGGTGGAATCTGGGGGGTCAAAGTGTTCAGGAGCAACGGACGTATGAATCCATCCCTCCCCCTGCGGTGCATAGGTCGAGAGATTCCCGGTGAAGAGGTCTTCCTCAACAAATCTTTCCCAGTCCGGCCAGCCACCCAGTAGGTGGGCAAACCAAGATCAAGATAAACCTCACCACCTGAATCCGAGCACCCTCCCAAGTCACCAAACGTAGCGAACCACTTTGGGTGAACTGCCCGCATCCCAAATTGTTAGAGCCATTTAAAGAAAAATTGCGATTAACAATGACGAGTCTCACTAGAAATTGGAAAACTAGAAACGAGGTGAAAATATAATAAATAAATTACTCATGTGCATGTATATAAAATTTGTATATTATATGTATTACATAATATCTGTGTTTTAAACTTTAAATTGAAGTTCTGCGACGGATGTTGGCAAGTTTTCACATAATTAAGTAATTAAACATCAAATTAAAAAGTTAGTTCAACTTCTACATCAGTTCAGCCCATTTCAACCGCCGCGGTTTGATTTATTACAATCATTCTGGTGTTTGAATCCGAGAGCACATTGCGCCCATAAGGCCACGTGAATTAATGTACTACGTGATACAATTTCACCACCGCTGTACACCTGTACAGTTTTCCTTCCACCTCGCTGGGTGAGTACCTCTTTACCAGCCCGCTGGCACACGTGTACCTCAATGGGTCGATCCACCCGACACCGCATATCTTCTAGCGTGGCATATCATTATAATGCTAACAAACCCCCTGGTGTTGCTCGGTATGATTTGTCCTTATAAGAAGTTTGACCTCGTTATGACAAAGTCGTTGACAACAGGTCGTTGAACTGTTGTAATTTCGATTAATTTATTCAAGTCTTTTGGATAATATCATGCAGCTCGTATTATAATATCATATTCTGCCTCTGGATCGCTTCCACTTTGTCATGATTTTCGGTATCCCGTCATCTTGCTTTTCACAAGAACGATCCACGTCAGTTTTGGGACCTCCAGAAACTTATGTTGGTTTAGTACATTTAATTGGTGGTTATTTTGGATCCTTAAGATTTTCTAGATTGTATTAAATGTAATGTAATGGTTCATTTCTAAGTACAAATTTTCTATTCGTGAGAATTTGTTGGAAGGTGAAAGCATTCCAGATAAGCTTTAAAAGGGAATATTCAGACACTTTTAAATCAAATTTTAGATGTATCGACGCTTTTCTACAAAATATATATATATATATATATATTTCAAAATATTTTTATCTAGTGAAGTTATGTTATAAATTTTGAAAAATATTTTTATTTTTATTATAATAAGGTTACACCGTTGGTGGTAGGCAGATTTGTTAAATTTTCTAATAAATGTTGTATTGTAAAATAAATCAACACATTATCTAGAAAAGCTACTTCTCAAAATTTTAATTTTAATTCAAATAAAATCATTTTTAAAAAATCCCCTCACGTGTTTTGTGACTAAAATACTTCAGTTTTTCTATTTATTTACGGTCTTAGAAACTAATATATTTTAGATTTTTAACGCATTTATTTATTTTAGACGTTTTTGAAAAATTGTAAGTGCTTATGGTCAAAAAATATTTACAAAAGTACATAAATTTAATAATTTTTTTTCATCTTGCGTTTGAACACTTGAATGTAGGAATTTATTCAAGCATATTTTGAATAAAATAAAATCGATATAGCGTTATTAGTTTAAAATGCTGATATGGAGAATAATCAAACTTACTCTTTGGAACTGCATTGTACAGTCGCAAGACCAACTTTCGACTAAATTTGAAATTCTTCGCCGCTGGTTGATGGGCTTTAAATACTATTGCTTTTGCTGTCTTCTGTATTGATGTATGTGTTTTTGTAAAGGAGTGGGCGTTACAATTTGTAATGGGATTTTTTAGTCTCTCCAAACTATGTAAAATGTAGAAACCGTGTTCATAAATCAGCATATTTATCTAGTACAAACATAAATATTTACCGTGCATGGCGGAGCGAGCAAAATTTGGACCCTAGAAAGAGCTTTTTTACCATCCGCCCCACACTTTATATTACTTACACCAGCACCAAGAAGCTTGTGTGTTATATTATGGAACCTGCTGACCTATTTATCATTTTTACCAAGGAAATTTTGAAAAAGATTTTCATAAAAGCTAATATTATGTTAACTCGGCAAACAGTTTTGTTCCGTTTTTCAGAAATTCGTGAGACGGCTTCTCTCGAAATGGAAACTAAAATAAGAAGCCATTAATTCCTTCAACGGGTAAGCAGAGGAAGTATAACTTCACATATATCTGTCCTTACATCTTGTCATCACTCCTAACGCCATGTTTTTCTTATACAGTTCGAATTCATAAGGTTGTTTTTATTTATTTAAATGACAATAACAACTTTTTTGTACACAACGAGTGGGGTTAGCAGAGGTGTCCGGGTTCATAGGGGTAATGTTTGCCTAGGTTTTGGTGTCGAATCCATTTGTCCACCTACTGTGTGTAATTTATTTTTTTATTGATGTGATTAGGAAAATAGCTACAAAATAATTTCTTTTTTCATCGAAGATCGTTGAAAACGTATTTTCATTTCTAAATTGTGTTTAGGTAACAGTTCAGAACCACAAAACCCGGGTGGGACCCCAACGCTTTTATGCACTCGACTACTGATCAGATCAGTTCCCTCTGGGCCGCGTGCATTGTTAAATTTGTTACCTTTTCAGGCCCTTGACAGGGCTGTTTGAGCAAGAACTCTAATAATATTAATGATTTATATGAAGGTTGCACAATGAAGCCCGTATCAGGGTATTTCCCCACGAGTTGAACGATAATCTCACCTGCAGGCCGCAGTGTATTGCGTTTGGCAGACTGATAAGCATATCAGCCCTCGGCTCGTCATGCGGTATTAAAGGGTTAAACAATTAACCAAGGATCAATAACCTACGAGATGCCAGTAATAACCTGGAGTCTGGTTGACAATAAGTAAAAACAATGGGAGATATGTCATGGAAGCGTCCCGACTGTCGCCGAGCTAAAACCAAACTGCACGGACTATGACATACTAAGCATGCTTTTGTTGTATATGGAGAAACAAGGGTGGGGCGCCACAGTACGAATATTCGATTTGCAGTAGGGTGGAGCGGTCTAGTATGGAGATTACTTTTTTTCGAAATATCGATTTCAGCATTCGCGAATATGGGTGACCAGACAACTCAGAATCGTGCAATTTCAACTCCTCCTTTGAAAATTCATTAAAGTGATGAACCAAATAAGAAAAAATAGTTAAATAGGTTACGTTAGGTTAACTTTTAATGACTTTTAAAAGGGTGGTTGGGATGCAACATTTTTGAGTTAGCATGGAACCGCGAAAATAATACTCTGTGATGTAGGTAAATATTTTTTAAGCAACATGTAAATATAGTAATTTAGTGCTCCCACGACCACTTTGAATTTTGATGAACGATGAGATTGAGTACAAAAACAAATTAACTGAGGCTGTTCCTTAATGCATTTCAAACTTCAGACTCAAAAACGACATAAAAATTTGCTTCACAACTGTCCAAGAAGCAATACCAAGTGAAGTACAACTAAAAATATGCCTAACGTTTCTACCACTCGTTCTTGAGTTTAACAGCTCGACTGTGGGACGATTTGATATCTGCATTTCTTCCTACAAAAACAATGGGTTTTGAAGAGATGTTCACTCCTTTCTCTCCTCGAAAAGACCCTTAACACAGTATCCCCACAGATGGTTCAGGCCCTGAGGGAAACCATTTTTCTACGGGCCTCCTGTGTAGAGGTAATGAAGAAAAAACTATGCTTCGGTGAAAAACTTCCTTGCGGCTAGAACTTAGACAGATATTATATTTCGGATAAAGCAGGAACTGCCACCGTTACTGCTTTAACTACTACAAGATGTTGACTTAATTCACAGAGTGATATATCTCGCGCTGTGGACAGGCGTAAAATTTGACCGAGCTTGAATAAATGAAAGAACCTCTCTTATAGTTTACGGTTAATAATCGATACCAATCAAATTGGTATATATTTCGACAAACGGACAAAAGGACAGAATTTTAAGCTTTGAGGATAACCCGTGAAAATTAATAATTCAGAAACACTTTAGTTTAAAAAAACGGAGAGCGAGTACATGGGATTCACTTCCTGAAAATCCTGTTGAAATTGTACATTTCATATGGCTCATTACATCGAACCAGATTCTCGGGCTTTACATTTCTTCGTGAAAACCTCCATATAATAATGTTTTACATATTATATGATAACAATAGTGCTTTCAAGCTATTTTTATAGCAATTTAAATGATTTTTTTCCAGTAATTCAGCGTCCTGGTTTTTTAGGCCTCACAAAAACATGTTTTGTGAGGCCTAAAAAGTTTTTCGATGTGGTTACAGTTATTATTATTGACAAGTGTTTTTTCTCATTTTTTTAATTGTTCCATTCTATCAGTTTATAATGTGGGTTTTATTTATCATGAGCCATAAATACTTGCACAAAACCGAAAAGACGAAAACAAACAGAGCTTCCGTGGGATCACAAGAATGGAAAACATTGAAATGGTTTTATAATTTTCTTTATTTGTTTTTGGGGTGTTATGCCGTGTTCCGCTACCTCCTTCTTTAGCCAACGTTTCGGACATCGTTGCAGTGTCTATCGTCAGGGCAGAACCGGTAGATGTGTGATCACACTGCAACGATGGACACTGCAACGATGTCCGAAACGTTGGCTAAAGAAGGAGGTAGCGCAACACGGCATAACACCCCAAAAATAAATAACGAAAATGCTTTTGGCCGTGAAAATCTTAAAACGTATCTGGTTTTATAATGTTTTAATTGTTAATATATAGAGCATCTTTCCATCGACTTTACAATTGATTAGTTGACTTTCGCCAGCAGCCCGAAAACGGTTTTGACTTTTGACGTTCTACAAGCTTCTTAGTTTATCGAGATCGTCCTAGATAAAATAATCACAAATTTTAAAATCAAAACTAAATTTTATTATGAGGTAATTAAAAAACAAATAAAACGGGGGACACATATGACATTAGGAAACAGAGATGTGACCCCTTTCCGGAATTATTTTTGTTATTGATCAGAAAATACCTTCCTACCTAAAATAATCCACGAAATCAGTTTTGCAGAACAAAATAAAATAGCTCCAAAGCTAAAATGTCATGGATAAAGTGCGTCGTATTTTGTTGTTTCAATATTTATTACGAACATACAAACAAAACTACAATATACCAACATGTTTTTTAGTTCTTTGCTCTTTTGAGTACATTTAAAAGAATCTTATGTGTACCTTTGGAACTTGGAACATCATCGGCTATCTTCACTGACATATTTCTTTTATCAGAATTAGGTCTCCCGAATAGTGGAATAGCCCCATCTGGATTTCTCTGTACCAATGCATTTAGTCCATCAAACTAACAACTGTCTGTTTGAGTAGAGTGGTGACTAGTGATGGCAAAGCTGGTGATTAATGCCCGACAGATGTTTATGAACTGCCGATGAGTATTATTGCATTTGCGTGTGATGATTTTCGGCTGAACGATTCACGTGCAATATGAATATTTGTCTGATAATTCGAAACCGTTCACGAAGCGTTAACGATAAACATTTCAAAGGATTTCAATGAATGAATCTGTTTCGGGTTTCAGTTCCAAGTGTGATGATGACACGATAATGATAATAATACTCTCGGGAATAGAACTGTAAAATAACTCTAAAGTTTACTCTTTACTCCTACACCAAGCTCAAGAGCCAGTTTTCTTTATTGATATAGAAATATTTACCTTAATGATCTTTAACACTGGCGACCAAATTTTAGTAAAATATTACATCAAGTTACTAAGAAGGACGACTGCGCGGCCTTTTTCATACAAATCTTAAATTTGGATTTGATGCCAAAAAACTTTGACCAAATTAAGTAAATATTTTTTAATCAAAATTTATGACAAATATCTAACACGGATATGTGCTACTTTATTTATTCGTGTTTTAAATTATAAAATGTAGGCCATTAAAGAATCTGACGTTATTATTACGCTAGCGACTGTATGGTTGGAATTTAAGAATCCGTCTTCAAATACGTCTCTGTCGCCGCGCCTTATGCAAAACCGTCGCCGTACTGGAAATTAGTTAAAAAGCTACATTCGTAATAGAATCGAATTCAAGCAAGTAGAAAATAATGCCAAAAGATGGCGCCATTTACATTAACAGCTAGCGCCATTTACATTAGCAGCTAGTGAGGAACATCGGCTGGCAGGCATACGTAGATACTATAGGATTTGTATTTTCGTGAATCTTTCCGGGCCGTGAAAATCTAAAAACGTGGGACATATCCGTAGGTACTAGATATTTGCTATACCATAATATATTATTGATAAAAAAAAATTCTCAGCTTTGTCAAGTATTTTGGCCTTATAATTTATGAAAAAGGCCGTGCAGCCGTTCCCCTCACGACCCAGCATTCCGAACTTCCACCGACATTATTCCCTTGAACAATGAAAGCTTTTAAGTTCTTGAAAAAGTACTACAATTTAAGAGGCGAGTATGGGTACCGCCGCCCCGCGAACCATTTATTGGATTAACCAACACCTCTGCCATACTGGTTCGATACGTTTGGTGACTTAGCAGGGGTGCCCGAGTTCATGGGGTGAAGTTTGTCCGGGTCCTGACCACCAGCTGCTTGGCAGGCCGGATCGGGAGAGAAAGGTTGAGGGAGTCCCTTTGACTTCTTCAGCCACACTCTCTCGGAACATGGCCTTGCATCGCAGTGGGAGGGATGGATTCATACGTCCGTCACTCGTGTACACACCGACCCCCAGATTCCTACCCACCCCTAAGGCCCTAAAAGACCCTCCACACAGCATCCCCAAAGATGACGTAGGCCACAGGAGGGGAATTATTTTCCTCAGGGCCTCCCGTGTGGGTAATGTAAAAAAAAATAAAAGTATGTGTTAATTTTTAAGATATGTACTCTCGGTCGAAAGGCCGAGTTGCAAAAGTAAAAAAACGTATGAAAATTCTTCGATAGAAAAAAATCGCAGAGTGTGCTCCAAAAATCATAAAGGAACACAAATGGTTCAATTATTTAACATGTTTCTTTAAGTGCTACTTAACTCAGAGGTCAAAAAGTCTGCTCTATTTTAAATAATTAGTGTTTCAAGAAATATTTTCACAACAATTGCTTACTCCTGTTCGATATATGCGCTTCCTCTGCCATTCGTACATATTTACACTCCTCCCTTTCAAACCATCTTCAGTAATCTTCTTATTTTTAAAAGATTAAACTAAAATGTTGTCCTGCTACGAAAAAAGCTCTGATAATGAAGTAGCAGACGATAATATTTATAAAAGATTTAAAAGATAGGTTTTCGGTGGTCAAACCGTTACGAACCCTCTTATCAAAATTGTTGTTCATCGGGTGGACTTCAGATACTAATATCTATAGCCTGTATGTCTGACGAATATCTACAGCTCATATGTTGGACTAATATCTACGAACTTCAGAGTGTTGACTAATATGTACAGAACTAAGGTGGACGAATATCTATAACGGTCCCAGTGTTGACTAATATCTACAGAGCGTAGGTTGAACTAATATCTACAGAGCGTAGGTTGGACTAATCAGCTAAACGTGTCCAATAGTCCGATATTAAAGATTTTTACATACATACTTACATAAATTAAGTTTTTTAAACTGCATACGCAATATTACGTTATTCCAATATGCTATATATAATTGCAAATCCAACCTCTGCCAGTGCTGTAGATATTCGTCAACACTTTGGTTCTCATAGATATTAGTCAGCAGTTTGAGCTGTAGATATTCGTCAACACTTTGGTTCTCATAGATATTAGTCAGCAGTTTGAGCTGTAGATATTCGTCAACACTTTGGTTCTCATAGATATTAGTTCGATTTTTTCAGTTTTTGGAATTCCTGTAGATATTAGTAGACGCCTCCATCGGGTGCTTGAAGATAAACAGAACAAAGTTTATTCAACATTGCCAACGTTTCGCACTTTTCTAATAAAATATTTATTCTTTAAAGAAAGAAAATTTTCTTACGCTAGCAACCCTTGAAAATAGAAGTTCCATTTAATTTACAAAACATCTTTGTGACGTTTGTTTTGTTTGACTGTATCGTGCATATAATATACGGCCCATTGGGTAAGCCAAACGTAATTTTAAATGAATCACAATAAATAATAATTTAATTTGTCAGTTTTTTTATTAATTTATAAAGTAACATATTGTTGATATGCGATGAAACATGTGATGGTTCAACCCCCCCCCCCCCCCCCCCCCTAATGAAACTTTAAAATATTCCTTATTCTCGAATTTGAATTAGAAAATTTAAATCAAAGATCGGTGGTGACGCCCCCTCTTATCTCGCGGAATCAGATATCCGGTTGGTAGATCTTCCTCTAGTACCTACTGAATGATTCGCCATTAATGTTTTGAATCATGACTCGTTTTTCCCACCCCTGTGACTGAACACAGTAAAAGGTAGTTTTCCGGGAAATTCTTACAATAAACCCTTTTCTCCACGTTGTGTGATTTTTTGTTTCGGAGCTCCTAGAACATCTAGGATAGGTATTTAATGTCTTTCATGGTAACTTTCGGTTATTTTAGGTAAGGTGTGGAAGAATTACTCTGTATCTCTTAAACGTCTGAAGGACACGCCCTGTCTAAACTAGACTAAATTAGTCCCCACTATGATCCTAATGATATACACTGCTCCAATATTCACATAATGAGCACTGTTGTTATTACTCTCGCTAGACTATAAAATTGATCTCTCCCCCTCTACGTCCTAATAAGCTTTAATGTGCATACCTGGAATGTTTCATTCGTATAATTGGCGAATTCTCTGCACCGCTCTCCTTGGCTAGATCCTATACATAATCGTGATAATATGTTCTGTTGTTAGTAAACACAACTTATACCTAGGATGGAAGTATAAAAACGGGATAGAGGATATGATGGATGGTGGTGGAAAAGAAATTCTTTGCAAACTAGTACTGGCTCCTCCACTTGACCAAATTGACTAGGTGGTCAGCTCTCAGGACACGACCCTCCGACCAATGCATGATGAGGCTATACCCATGGCACCCAGAAAATCTCTTGACGATAAACCAGATACCCGGACCCCTCCATAACAAAAGAAGAACGACATGCCTTCAAACCTTTCCTGATCAACTCCAGTATCGAACACCTCCGGAACTACTTTACTGGCTCTAGAAGGGGTAATCTATCTCGTCCTTTATCAAGACTCTACTCACGGTACAATGTGGCGTAAGCTTATGACAGGCAGATCCTTCCTCCCACGTGACCGACCTAGCGTTACAGACCACCTCTAGAAACCGACGTACCCCTACCCTTGTAAGAGATACGTTTGCTTCCAGGTCGATAGGATTAAAAAATGTGATGATGCTGCAGGAATCTCTCCGCAAGAAGTCATGCCCATGCCTCCATCCACACTACCTTGCCGGTAACCCGAGATGCATTTGGTCAAGACGCCTCCGTCAGCAAACCATGCCCTTTCATACAAATTGGCACCTCATTTCATACGATCCCTTCGCGCCCATTCGCTCGACACCGTTCCGCGGAAGGGAATTGCTTCCAGAACCTCGTGAGACCCGATCAGTCTATGGTGAGCATCCTCCAACATGACAATGCGGAAAGGCCCTTACCGGGGGACCACCAATTGACACGTATGTGTGGCCTCGGTGTCGTCATCACATTGTTCAATCATAAAGATTTAAAAAGCGTAATTTCAACAAGTAGGAATTCAGCAGAGTACCTGTAAGTTTTATTTGTTTCATATTTTATATCGCGATGCTGCTCTTCTGCTCCCTTGTCTAAAGATGTTCAGCTGCTCGGGTTGCTGGTGATCGCCTTCAATTTGATATGTCGTACTCTCGGAACGCCCTCCATTTGGTTGAGTGTACAACACCCCGAGATGTAAGTACCTCGCTTGCCCGTTCATTTTTTTTGTGTGTGTCTCTCTGACCGCCTGGCATCAGCTGTCTGGGAGAAAACGTCACTACCCTAAATGATAATAACGGTTAAACATATCCATATCGGCTCTGCAATAATATTAATTTATCTCGGCGCTGGAACTGTTGAAATTTACTGCCCAGGGCTCGCGTTCCATTCACGTCACTCTGCAACCAGATACCTGTAATTTAAATATAGATTCTTTAACTTACCAGTACGTAATTGCTTAATTCTCCGGTCGGAAAAACACGACCAATTGTATCTTAATTACGTATCCTGTAGACCTGTACCTATGGAGAAAACACAAAGGCCCCTCCCTACGATTTCCTAAATTTTGTACGACAAGGCCTAACGTAACCTTATATTTACGATTAAATTTAACCCCCTTTCTTTATAACCTGAATTCGATTGGAGGTATCTTTATCGCTCCAGTCTGACTATCTCGCAATTGTAATGTACTCCGGTTGACCGATTTTTTGTGGATTATTTCAAATATATCTTTCCTCTTTAAAAACGTGTGTTCCCTAAGGTTAAATTAGCGCTTCCTATATCTTGGTATCGAAACCACTAGATTGAACGTTTTCATAGATTATTATTAATATTGTTTTATTCCTAAACTATTCGGTATAAATTTTTTTCTATTTCAAGGGAACGATTGTTTGATCGTAATAAAGTTTTTTTTTTCTATTATTATTTCTGATATAAAACCCGCAATTTTATTATTATCATTTGTTTGTCGACACCGTTTAAATTGTAGTAATACTTAAGTTTTTTTTTTATTAGATCACGCCTGTTTTAAACCGAACTAATATCTCAATATTTTCAGTGTCCTTAAATAATTTTTCACTACTTTTTTAAGTTCCTAAAAGCTTTTCACCACTGGCTCGTACCCCTTTTCCTGAATCTAATTAAATAGCACCTTGCACAAAATCCACTGAAGTTAGATCGACAATCCACCGAACGATTTTCGCTAAGTCTCCGAAAAATTCCAAAACACTCCGGGTTCGCGCGCTTTTGGTCAGCCTTTCATTACGAGATCTCACAGTCAACTCCCCACTCTTGTCTAAAACAGCCCTTTTTAATCCCCCGCTTTCCCATTAATCAAACTTAAATCTTACAATTCCGACCTTTAAAATGCACAACCTTCATATTTTTCAAATCTAGTATCGTATCCCGCGGTTTACGACATTTAGTCCTGAACGGTGCTCCCAACACAGATTTCGTATTGCGCGAAAGCACTATCTCGTAGAATCGGACAGGGGCGTACTCGGTCTTGTCTCTTAGATGTACATACGAATCTTCTGCAAGACTAGCGCCTACAAGATATCATTTACCATGCGAATAATTAACTCAACTTTTCTCGAAAATCTATCGTGTCCGTTCTACCATTTTTAAAATCGCTTCCAGGTACGGTGTGTCCTGAATTTTTGATATACTTTCCATACTTTTCTCGGTAACCCCAAGTCTTATCTCAACTCGGCAACCTACAACATTTTCCGACCGTCATCTACTATGCATCTTATTATTGCACAAATCGCATAACAAGTCACCTTCTAGGTATTTCGTCATTTTAGCATTTGACTATGAATTTTCTAACAATTAGTGACCGAATATTCTTATTCAGACGTACCCCTTATGTGGACATGCGGCTGTGCTTGTTCCTGGCTGTACGGCGCGTTCCTTGTGTTCGCATACATTTTCTCAATATTTCCCGCGTTCGCAAATACCTAAGTACAATCTCTAGTCATTTTCCCCTTCCTGAACAAGGTCGCGACACTCGTAAGGCCTTATTTAGTAATAACCTAAACTTTTCTGGTCTCGATTCTCCTTTTTACGGCTGTAACCTCTACCAAAGCCTAACTCCATACCTGCCTCCGAACGTTTTTTATCTGCATTTCTAGTTCCTCCTACCATACCCCATCTCCTTCTGGCGTAAAATCCAATAAATCTCCGTTGTTATGCACCTAGCAATTAAGAAAAATATTTAAGAATTCAAATAATTTAAAATCCTGACAGGCCGTTAATTTTTATGGCTTTTTCTAATTTCCTTTTACCTATATCTGGCGTATAAAGTCGAGTGGTGATTTCAGCTTAATGAATATCCTAATGACTCAAAACTGTGTTAGATCTTTTTCACTTCAAACCACTCCAATACGCAAGAGATCGACAACATTTCCTCCCCTCTAACCTATCGGATATAAAATCCACCCGAAATCTTAGATTTTATTTGGTCGTTAACGTAATCGATTCCTTCGCGACTACCCTGACGTTATCAGCTTTTGTGTTTTGACTACCGTATTACGTTCCTTCCCAATACCTACATGCAAATCCCGCTGGAATTTTGTTTGGGAAAAGCGATAATGATTGTCAATGCCTACTCCCGTTTCTATTATCATACAATCGAAATCGTTCGTTACTTCGTTTTTAATTAACGCATGATTTTTGTCCTTTTAAAACCTCCGTCAACGAGATACTTGCAAGACTCGCCGACCCCCGACGCGAAATCAACTGTTGTCAATTCCCTCGTGTTCCTCATAAAAATGCGATTTATGACCAGGTTAGAAGTGTTTTTACCACTTAAAATAACTATCGGTTTAGACCGTGGGACAAATTTTGTGTCTCAATTTGACACAACCCCCTCACACCTCACACCACGCCCCGAGATGTGATTGGCTGATATGCGTCTAATGGCTTCCAACCATACTAGGATTTGCTAGTCGTTTTTTCTTCCAAAATTTGTTTACACCCTTCGTAGCAGAAAAATGTTCAATCATTACAGTTTCCCTTAATATTGCTTTCAAAATTAACCAATAGATGTCGATAGTGTGATCATATTCGCAATTTAGAAAAAAATATTATTCGCCAACCATCCAACAAAGCAGGTTCATCACAAACATGATGTCGGCAAAATATTTCCTCAAAACCTTTTATTAATCTTGAAACGGTGGACTTATTATGTGATACCAAAACAATCTCCGCAATCGCCACATTTGTATTGTTTTTTAACAGTAACAATAGATAAGTTGATATTTTGTACATATTTTATATTACCTCAATGACTACCGATGACTAAAATGTCGAACATTAGGGTTGTCTAACTTAAATATTTTAAAAATGGTACGAAATTTAAATCGGGTGCATTCGTCACATTTTTCTACTTGATTCGTGACTAATGAACGGAAAATTGCATAACTATTATTATTAGTTGCGTTCACAAATCATACAAGTAATCGGGCAATCTTGTAACTGAAGGGGAAATTCACCAACAGCAATGGATTAAATTTTGGAACTGGTCCTACAAGCCAAACCGCTAAACAGTTTGTACCGCTAATTGGGCGAAATCGGGCGACAAGTGCGGGCTGCGGAGAATCGCGGCGGAAAAGCGGTGCGCGGGGTGAGGGCGCAGCTAAGCGACCCCGGTCGCCTGTTTATTAGATTCCTGATAGAACGCCGCGGGACAATGCGTGATGATTACGTACAATCGGGCAAACAATGGCTGGACGGAATAGTTTGTGCCGGCCGCGGGCAAAGACTAAACAAATTATCGGACCATGTACGAGTACACACACGGTACGGCCGCGGCATACGGCGAATTGCCCGACGCACGGCGTGTAGGACATCGCCATTAGAGATTTTGGAACCTATACTAATTTTAGATATCTTTTAGAAATGAGACTCTCATCCACAATAAGCTTAAACATTGATTTTTGGGGAATTTGTTGGGAATTGGTAGGTTCCTTTCTTCAATTTAAAAACACTTCGACAAATTTCACAGAGTTACTCCATTTACAGACTTTTTAGGTTAAAACATGATTAAACACTTCAACATGCGACAATTATATTATACGTCCCGGTTCCCCGTTCTTTAAGTAAAGGCCAAACAAGCATTTGTTTATTGTTCTAATATACTCTCAGTATCGCCCTGGTGTAAGACCACCATTCAGAAATGAAATGTTGCTTGAAATGGCTTCTGCCGTGCTTGGTGACCAGATCTGAATAGCCAGGTACTTCCCTACCTTCCTCTTTTCTATCTCCTTCCCCTCACCACTACCTTCAGCCTCACAACATACCCCAATTGGGGATGCCATAGTCCCACTGGCTCCAGACGGGAGCAGTTGGGACTCTTGTGCGGTATTCATGTAAAAAAAATAGAGATAAAAAGAGGCAAAGAATACAAGAAACCGGCTTTTATATCAAAACATTGCACTGCCATCTGACAATCCTGACACTAGCGCCATCTGTACGCACAATAGAAACCTGTATTATGACTGTCGGTAAGTAAACTTGATTAAAAAAAAACTGCAGAGGGCAGTAACCTCACTAATTCAATTATAATCTTAGCAATATGTAATGTTTCTTCTTATGTACACATAGCTAGGGATGCAACGATATATCGGAAAACCGATAAATATCGATATATCGACCCCTAAAAATGTTGATATATCAATATCGAAAAACTCAATATATCGTATTGAAATATCGGAAAACCCGCCCAAATTAAAATACCCTCAAAATCGGGTAAAATGCTATTATTATATCTTTCTGCTCTTGTAGATATTCTAAAATTAAACATTCTTGAAACATGGCAAGAGATGCAAGGTGTATATCCCAATCTTTTTAAAGTGACAATGAGTCAGCTACCAATTGTGGCAACAAGTCTTGCTTCTGAACGTCTTTTTTCAAAGGCAGGAGCCACTATAACTCAAAGCAGAAACCGGCTACAAGGAAGCAGACTGAAGTTACTATTTTTAAGTTCGATAGCTGGTACAAAATAATGGAATAATTTTCTTTAAATTAATTTATGAAAAAAAAAACATTTTTCTATCAATGTGATTATTCACATAGATAAGAATAAAAAATTACATACATACAGAATCGATAAACGTTTCATATATAGATAACTAAAACTACATTGGATTTCTATAAGCTTTTGAAAAAGAAGAAATATCGATATATTGACCTGCTAGACCGATATATCGATATATCAATATCGACTTATTTCGATATACATGGTGTCCGTGGGTAAAGTGCATTAACTTCGGGAGGTGATTCTACATAATAGTACAAGTAAAAAAGATAAATAACTTTTTTCGAAATTCCAACGCTTAGGGGTAGTTTTGAGGTAAAAAGATAAAATTAGTCCGTCGTGTGCGGCCAGATTTATTATTTTCCGCTGTTACGATACGGGCCAATCACAATCGAGTCAGGCGCCTGGCAGGCTCTCAGCAAGTAAGATCGAACCTCACACTAAAAAATTTTAGTAGGTATGTCTTTTTGTATAGGAAAAAAATGTTGGAATTTCGGAAAAAGTTGTTAATCTTTTTTACTCTTACCATCATGTAGAATCACCTCCCGAAGTTAATGCACTTTACCCCCGGACACCCTGTATATCGATATCGATATATCGATGTTTTTAAAAACCTTGCATCTCTACCTATAGCACACCCGCAACTTCACGAAAATGTGTTCAAGTAGGTAGTGATTAATTAATCCTGAATTAGACCCAGCGTATTGCAATTAAAACCACTGAACTTTGCTGACGGTGACGAGAATATCTACCTATCTAGCATACTACGATTCCAAGTTCTCTCGGATGACAGTCAACATATCATTCATTTTAAGGTAAAGGACAATTTCTTATTAACCGGAATCGCCCCAATATGTTTTCATAATGTATATAGCTACGTAGTTTTTACTTTAAGAGTCTCCGGTAGTTCACCCCACTTGTTTGAAAATGTCAAGAATAAATAAGCAGTACCTACCTACAGAGGTAGTTCCTAAATGACATCTTCGTACTAGAGGCAAACTTTCAATCATATGAATAATCTGGGAGGGGGAAGTTGGGCCTGTTATCCGCTGCCTTAAGAGGGTGGAATCTTTTAGGTCGTTTTCAAGGCTTAAACTCTAAGAACGGTCTTGCTGAGATAATCTCAAGTAAATAAATCCTTAAAAGTTAACCCTTCTCTCGGCTGCTTCTTAAATGTTTGCTGACTCAGTTCAAGTTCTAGTGTTATCTGCGAATAATAAGGGAAAGGGGCTGTAAAGGAAAACTGAATTGAAAAAGGGTTGGATATTTTAGCGGACGACTTCTTGACTCTCGTTTGATGTTTCATTGCCATTAAAGTGCAAATATATTCCAGAATCACCCTGGAGAAAGATATTTATTGTGATATAAAGTGTTTATTCTTCTTATATTTTATGGTTAGGTTATAACGTCCAGCCAACGTGGTGTATCGAATTAGTGTGTTTCAGTTGCCGTTGTTGACGGAGAACTCCTCTCTGATCTTGTTGTGTTTTTCTGCATTGCATCCTTTCGAATGGTCGGAAGGTTGCGGATCGATTTCCAATGGGTTCAAACCACTATTTAATAGATAACTTCCACGTTTCGCACTGCCCGTACTATACGACCAAATATTAATAACTGCGACAAATTACGTATTCATGTCCAAGAGCTTTAGAGACCTGATCTGATGCATTAGGTCCTCCCATCTTCCACTATCCACAATTCACCGGAAGAAAAAACGTACTTCGCTGTTGATTTTTTAGTATTCCACAATTTTATGTTTGCTAAGTGTGTCTTCATTGTAATACCATTGCGTTAATGCTACAGTATTAAATTCAAGAGGGACACAGTGTTTCTCAGGTTGAAAATTAATCTAATCATTTCACAGCATTGCACTCAATAACCTGATGACTCGCAGATTAGAGTCAATTACTAAAACGTTAGGTGTATTAAGTCCAAACACCATAAACCCATCAGAGCCATATTTATGACTGCGTATCAATTTCATTTGTGATTTAAAGAAAATTAATATTTTATCGCAATCCAATTCAATAGTTTCGGCTTCAACGGCGAAGTACTTCAAAGCTGAGCTTTCTCCCGATAGCGAAAATTACTAGCATCTTTTTAGCTACGAATAGAGATCCAACAAATCGAAACTCTCTCTTATTGAAAAATGTTAAATAAAAGATATGGCGTCTGGTTTTATTTTTTGGCAGATGAAAATGTCTTTGCTGCCTGAAAATAGTTATTCGTGCCCTAAAATTGAAGAGAGAAGAACTGCTCATATTTTCTCACCCAGACTCCAGAGCAAACCATTTGAAACTCGTCAGACCTGTTGTGCTAAGATTGCTGCGGCCTCATGAAGAATAGCGACAGAATTTTTGGTCATTTTTGAGAGAATTATCTTAAAAATAAAATTGTGGTCATTAAAAAAATAGGTTTATCCATGACTTGCAAACCATTTTGAAGTGTCATCAAAAACAAGGCTTGTGAAATTGAAATGGCTGTATTGGGCAAGACACCTAGCAAGAAAGAATGACGAGAGATTTTTTTTAAATCCGCTGCACAGGATGATGAGTAATAGCTAGGACGAAGAAAAGCCGACCATCGAAAAAGGTTTAAAATAATATATATTATGTTATTATTAATCTTAATCTTTAGAACTAATGGAAGGAGAAGATGGCCTAAGCTTTGATAGATGGATGGTGTGAAGTCTAATAGATATAAGAAACTGGAAAGAAACAGCCGAAAGCAGGTGGCATGGGTTGTAGCGCCGATGAAGTGGGAGGGTTGTCTATGAATTAAAGATCTTTATTATTTAAAAACTATGGGAATTAAAAAAGAACATGTGACATTTTAGGTAAGTCTCCCCCATCTTGATATAGTCCTAGCTAAGATTGATATACTTTGTGAGCTGTGGTACTAGGTCCTTTATTCCCTTGTCCTACAACTCCACCGCCAAAAATGTTCTCACCTCTTCCTCCGCGTCCTCGTCGGTGTCCAAACGTTTTCCGGCCAAATGTTGCTTCAGGTGAAGATTAAGATGTTTTAGATAATTTGTCATATCATTGATTGCCTTTTCGATTCTGGAGTTAGGTGGTGAATCCATGTTTCAACCCATAAAGGCCTCGCCCAAGAAAGTGAATAATTGAACGCACTTCGCAGGTGGCGGGATTCGACAGAGGAGCGTCTATCTTAAACGCATGAAAATATCGCACTGAAGCGGTTACCAAGCCGGATCACCGCTTGTTTTGTGAGCTTCACGCTAGTGCCGCCATATTTTGAGAAATGAGGTCCGCGTCGCCGAAAATGAGTAAAGGTCTATTAATAAACAACCCAACCCCAAAATATAATTTCTTCAATATTTAGGATATGGAATATTTTTTCAATCGAATAATTTATTACTGCATTACATTTGTCATAAAGGACAAATAACGGCTGCCTATGACATTAGTGTAAATAAAGGATTGGTAACTAAGCCATGTTCATTAAACAATGCCACGCTGTATTATTGCGCTTGTACAAAGTTATTCCTGTCATGTACTCCTAATTCAACGTTCGGATGAACGCTGTAGGTACACCAAATTATGCCTCGGGTATTGAATATCTAATATCCATTATCTACACAATCACAAACGGCATTGTCTCTTGCTTGTCCCGTTCAATAATGAACCAGTATGATCTAGTAATCGACGAAACACAAAGGGTATGTGACATACGAAGCATAGTCATACAAATTCGTGGTACATAATGCGGAGTGCAAATAAATTCGTAACCCGGAAAATAGGTTTAACTGCTAACCGCACAAAGTTTCGTTACATCAGAAGTTCCTGCACGGACGATCGATAAAACCCTACATCGATACGATATTGACGAAATACGTCATCGATGGTAAGTTATCAATATTTGCGAGTACGGTCAACAATTGATTAGAAATATTCTGACCGACGTTTGATAAATTTTAGCGCAGCCTCCTGAACGTCAGCTAAGCTGTCATTATAAAAATCATTTTGAATCATATTGTTCGTTATGCAAAATAACTGGCTTATTAATAACTAACAACCTCTGTTAAGAAATTAAAGTTGGTATTTAGTTGGGCAAGGGTTGAAATGTTTCTCCGCTTCTGACAAAGATGTCAGGCATAGATGTAGTTCCAAGATTTGCACATAGACGTCAGGAGTGACGATAGTCATCCCTCTCCAATGAAACCTGTAGTTAATTTATAAATAGGATGAATCAATCATTCTCTACCTCTTCTGCATTAGTTTGCCTTTAAAAAGAAACGTTATATTTTCGGTCCGTTGGGGGGATTTAAGAATTTATTTGGATTGGATTGTTGTACATTATTGCCAATAAATTAATTTTCTGTCTACCTTTAATTTCTTGTTGGAGTTTTTAAAGTCATAAAAAAGAAATTCAATCTACCTTGAAATTCTTTAAGACTTTAAAATCCATAGATAGATCCGCTAATGTCACCAGCGTATATCGGTTTCTTTTTTATTCCTTGTCAATATCGGTCTGGCTGTCAACAGTGCGGCCGTGCTTGGGAAAACGGTATAAATCCGTCAGTTGTTACTCTTATCGATCCGGTTTTGTAAAGTTATTGACTTCACTATGCTGGACCTGCAGACCTACAAGCGTAGTGCATGTCACTCAATCATGACACGAATTGCATAGTTTCTCTCTGGATTTCGCCTTGTTCTACACACCGACTTCCTCCCAATAGTAATGAGATGTTGTTTAAAACACTTATATGTTTCCGTTGACTTAGTTACAAGTTTGATATATCTTCCAGGGTGAGGAGATCCACCACAACATCTCCGCGGGCGTGATCCTGAGCGACCACAGCCTGGTGCTGCAGAGCGTGGACCGCAAGACCGCCGGGGACTTCACCTGCCTGGCTGCCAACACCGAGGGCAAGGGAACCAGCAACCCCGTCACGCTCATCATCAGATGTAAGTCAATCATCATCACTATTAGTTTACATGTTCATCATCTTCATTATCCATATCTGTCATATCTTTATTGAGTCACCGAGCAAACAAACATTGAAGATTTCAATTCCTTTGCTTAATCATTAATATCTTAGTAAAATTATTTTCATCATCTCATTAAACCAAAAATATATATAGAGTGTTTATATTTTTCACCACCCCCGCCCTCGTTATAGCCAGTATCTAACTTCGACGTTTCAAGCAATTACGTATTCCCTTACGTATTAATATAAACACAATATTAATTGCGAACCTTCAGCGCTGATACTAATTACCGACTCGTTACAACTTCCTGAAACTTCACTTTGGTGAATTGCAAACTTGTTCCTACTCTCAACTTCAGTATATATAATACTAATATAATCAATGAATGCGTTGAGCGATGAATTCAAACATCACATCATATCCCACAAAAATAAATATATACCTAAATATGCTCCGAAGATATCAAAGATTGATGAGTAATTCTTAGATCTTTTAAAAAATCCTTCATTGTATCTCAAGTATAGGAATTGAATGATTTTGGACAACTCAACCAATTTTTAAAGAAATGCTTAATTTAGTTTGATCCATTTAAAATGAGATGTGAATCAAAATAAAGATGATGAACTCTTTTATATTTTAATATCAATCATCATTTAATATTTATGTTTAATGTATTTGTGGCTTCCATCTTCCATTCATTATAAAACCTCTGCTTTCCCACAACTTTTAACGTTCGTTTTCTGTTCACGGTCCAGCACGTCTGATATCACTGTAAAAAATGATCTGTCAAAAATACATGTGCAGAAATTCAACTGCGCGAATTATGGACTCTCTTTATTCACACTCAATGGGAGCATTAATCACAACAGACTGAGCAGAAAAAATTGGAACAACTAGCCCCACTTCTGGGGTCCACTGGGGGGCACTGGGAGTGCAAGAGGGCACTTGGGCGCACCACCTGGTGCGTCGGGACTCATAAAATCCATTTCACCAATACGGGGTAGTCAAATGGAGCGGGTAGACAGATTTTCCACAGTGGATTAACACAACTTTAATCAGCGTGTATCATGAACCTATTTTTTTATAAGTTGTAGTATTTAATCACTAAATATTAACGACCCTCAAATGAAAATTTAAACGAAAAAATCAGAATACGATTCGGTCGCATCTAGGAATTGAACCCTGGACCGCAGCCTCGTCGGGGCTTTGCTCTACCACTGCCCTACTTCGACCCCATCCCCTCCGGTTATATTTAACTACACCGTACTTCGACTAAGAACTCAAAATATATTTTCATTTTATTAAGATTCTACCCGAACTAAACACGATCTAGATAGTGTAACCAATTTTAATGAACGACATCTACTGACTTGCCTGTAAATCCATAATGATTTTGTACATATTTATTTTATTTTTTACTAGCGTAATGAGTACAAGCACTAATAATTGTAATATTTAATTTAGTATGCCTATCATTTTTAACATCCTATTTTTTAAACCTTGAGCATCTGTATAATTAGTTTCAGATTATTTTATTTAATGTGATTTGCTAACCTGCCAAAGTGAGAGCACCTTTTTTATCGGCGATTCCCAATATTCTAAAGGTTGTCGATTCGACGTATGAAGAAAACTCGATTGTTTAGGGATGATGATCTCACCAAGTCAATTTCGAAGAGCTTCTATGTATACCTGGGTACCTAGCATGGTCGATCGACATAGGTTTTATCGAAAATGTCGGTAACTTGTCATCGCTTCCGAGCACGACTGCAGACCGCTAACGAACAAATAACAGTTCACTTCAAATAAATTAGGAACCGTTAGTCGTTGTAAACTTTCATTTGTTCGTTAGCGGTCTGCTGTCGTGCTCGGGAGCGATGACAAGTTACCGATATTTTCGATAAAACCTATGTCGATCGACCATGCTAGGTACCCTGGTCGGAATGTTCAAAATCTATTAGAATAAGACCAAGAGATGATTGGTAACATTTGAGACTCCAGAACTCTGGACGATGAATCGACTAGCCGTGTCTTCCATAAATAAATAAATAATATTTTTGGTCCTTTGAATGGTCCACACTATAGCTCGAGCTGGATAAAGATGCTTATTTGGATCAAATGTCAGCACGTACACTGGATTGAGAGATTTCCCGGATTACAAATCAAGAATCCATTTCCTTCGAATTTAGACTGGCATCCGCAATTCGTACCATACGAAAAATGGGAAAAAGAAGTAATGTTCATGCAATCCTTGAAAATTGTTAATATTTTTTCCACATTTCCAAAATAGGCAATGAAATTTTTTGCCTAATTTGTATAACTTCCGTGTAATCTAACGAAACGGATATTTTCATCCCAGATTTTCTGACCCTGGTCACATATGAACAAAATTAATGAAAGTGCCCATTTCCACTCCTAAATATAACTTTTGTCGTATTTCTACTGTCCGATCGTGAATGGATATGATTACAATGTCCACTGGGATGAAGAGTCAGTGTGCGGCGCTTTGATTTATATCCAGAATTTGTCATTCCGTCCGATTTGGTCCGAATAACCCCTCCTCACCTCAAAACCTCTGCATTCGTTCCGAGTTCCGGCCGTATCAAACCCGGCAACGCGCGGAAAGCAAATTAATACCCGCCTAAAGCTGTGGAAAAAGTGTTCGAGAGAATGGATTCGACTTTTTGATGGGGTGGCTTTATTTTACTAAGGCCGCTGATCCGCCCTGGTGATGGGGGGACCTAGGGTTTGACATCCGGCCCACTTCCTGCCCTACGCGCGGAATAATATTATTGTGGCTTGGTGTACTTTCGCGCCATTTCTACAACGCGTTTACCGCCATTTCGGTTTCCGGTCGGGTGGATTTGAATTCGAAGCCTTCTCGGGAAATAGAATTCGAATCACTGCGTATAAACATTTCGATTACGTTTTTGAGGTTTTGAAAGGTGTGTCGTGAGAATGTGCTTACATGCTCTTGACGACATTTGGACGTACTGGTAATTTGGGTTGACTTATTTTTAAAATACATGTGTCTGGAGATTGAGATGAATTTAGGTTCATGGTTAGATTATACGGACACATCGTGGTATAATGGCTTACTGGTAGGTATAGAATAGTCATCCAAAATACACAATACTAGCTGGTATCCGGCATGCGTTGCTATGCCATTCAAAGAAATAAACTAATTCTCCCTGCATGTCCTTTCCCGTGCTTTCCCCCTGCCTTTCCTCCCTGCCGCTAAAATACATGAAATACACACATTTTCATTATACAATTTTCATAACGCCAGAGCTTACATATAGCCTATGTTACTCGCTGATAATGTAGCTTTCTCAATAGAAAAATTCTTTCATCAATATGAAACAATTTTTCAACTCGGTTCGTTAGTTTCGGAGCCTATTCAATGCAAACAAACAAACAATCAAATCTTTCCCCTTTATAGTATTTATTATTATATATTATATAGTATTATATATATTATATAGTAAATAGTATCAACATTTTTCCAGAAAAAAATAATTTTTCCACCCGTCCAGCTAATGCCTTTTTTAATACCTCACATGAACGACCATACCTGTACAGTGCAAAGACAGGGTTCACCACCCGGTTGGACGGCGTTATGAGACGGGTTAAGGTTGGGGCTGTAAGAAGGGATTTATCAAAGCGGGTTTTGAAGAGAAGGAGGAAAAACAGATGCCGGTAGCTCGTTCCACTTAGGAGCCGACTTATGCGAAAACAAGCCTGAGAAACGACCCACTTTCTTGAAGCCAACATCAATTATTGTGAACAGATGTTCCGCCATGTTAAAAACATAACACATTAGTCCAAATTAGTTCATTTCTATAATTTTACCATAAATATCTCTGGCCAGCTGATTGTGAGGACTACATACAACATTTTTTATGGATAGAAAATGAAATATTGTTATTTATTTTATTTACACGCCCATAGGGCTTTTACGTACATCGGCTTTTTTTATTTCAGTAAAAATAAAGAGTTGACAAAATACGAGAGACAGAAAGATTACGTAAAATATAAGAGTGGACAAAAAGTAGATAACACAGAATTCAAGTGAAGTAAAAATGGATAATCTGTCTGTATCCCCATTAACAATAATATTAATAAAAACGTTTGAAATCTTTTTTGTTGTTTAAGGCAATTCACCCTAAAAAGAGTGCTATGTGAGTGTTTGTTTAGTTGTTCATGTAGGTGCATGTAGATTTATTAAAATTTAGAGTTTAATAATTTTAATAAAAAGCTTAGGTCGTTTGTTTTTCGTCCTTTTCTTAACTTAATAAAAAAACTAGTTATTAAGAGTGAATTTGCTTGAGTAAGAGATCGTGTTCCCAGCTTTAATTAGTGTTTCTCTCGCACTCCTACGAAATTACGCTAGCTTATGGTTTGAAACAAAAAATTTAACTCCATTCGAAACATAAAAACGGATCTGTTCGAAATGAGTCAGCAGATCAATCCACTAATGTATTTTGACAGATCATTCGGAACATGAAACTGGTTTTAACATGAGTGAATCTGCATGCGAGTCTCCAGCTTTAATTGATACAACACCCAGAACGCGAAAATGGTTTTCTTCCGATTTTTGAACATGGAACACATTTTTTTTTTTTTTTTTTTTACATGAGCTCCACACAGGAGGCCCTGAGGAAAATAATTTCCCTCAGGGCCTATGTCATCTTTGAGGATGCTGTGTGGAGGGTTTTTTTAAGGAAAGGAAGGAGAGGAGAGTTCTGGGAAGGAAAAGGATTTAAGGGGTGGGTAGGAATCTGGGGTTCAGTATGTCCTGGTCATCCGCCTTCAAGACCGAGACAAACCTCACCCCATGAACCCGGGCACCCCTGCTAAATCACCAAACGTAGCGAACCACTTGGGGTGACCTATGGCAGAGGTGTTGGTTATCCAATAAAGGTTCCCGGGGCGGCGGTACCCATTCCCGCCTCCCAAAATGGATGGTTTCCTTCGAAATGCGTCACCACATAAATCCGCAACAGGAGTTTGCATTATTAACATAACAGTCGTTTTAACATAAGAATGGATCTGTGGAGGGGTCCACCAGTCAACCAGCTTAAATTATATTGTACTCGGAACACCTTAATGGTTTTCCTGCATTTTTCGACAAATTTATAACCTGCAATAGAATTTTTATAATGTTATATTTATTTAGTTACTATTTACGATAATTTATAAGGAATGATTTTTTTATTTAACTATTTTTTTCAAGGCAGAATAAAATTTTATGTTTATATTAGTTACCATTTACGATAATTTATAAGGAATGATTTTTTATTTTTTTTATTTAACTATTTTTTCAAGGCAAAATAAAAAGAAGTACGGCAGTATTGTATAAAGAAAAAACATAATTTTTTCCTTCTGGAATAGAGTTGTCATTATTAATTTTCAATATTAATTTCCCCATCGTATAATAAATAATAAGAAACTAAAATAATACTAGAAAAGGATGTTGGATCACATATGTATATTTGTGTCTAACCTGATTTCTAGAAACATTGATGCACATGTAAGCACATACCGTCAGCTATGTTATAACTTTTTCTGGGTTTAATAATAATAACTTTAAAATGTAGCTGAAACACCGTGAAAGAAAACCGTTTTCGCTTTCCGAGTGTAATTTTTTTATGGTGCTTTCCTCAGGCTGCACTACAGGTGCTCGCGGGCCGCACCAAAAAGCTTCGCCGGATGTTCCCCACCCTGCTCTAAAGGGATGTTATGTTTAAAATTTACGATACGTAGAAATTTTCTTTGAATGCTTTCAACATTATAGATATGAATTTTGTAGAAGGGAGACCATACGATGGAGTAATTTTATATTTTGCTACTAACACGGGATATGTACTTCAGTTAGATGATTTGTAACGATTCAAAGTTTTTCATTGTTCTTAATATGAATCATAATGTTTTCATACCCTTATTTACAGTTTGTTGAATGTGGGCCGTGAAGTCTAGTTTCTCATCCATTATTACGCAAAGATCTCGCTTTTTTCGTTATTCTTTCTAAATGTATTTCATTTACTGAATATTCAGTACAGGTCAAAGTTTTTATATATTGTACTCTATTACAGCTTTGGTGTTAGATAGAATCCGTAATAATATTTCAAGATTTTAGAGTGTGTGTTAGTGTGGAGAAACGTTTATCACGACGACGATAGTTTCACTTGTTTTCACATTACATTTATCGGTCTCGGGGCAAGATAAAGATATTCGATAAAGACGTTTCCCGCCTGGTTTACGCGAATCTAATAAGTGCGTATAACTACAGCAGTGTGTGACAAAAAACAATGAAGGAATAATAGTTTTTCGCGGATTACAACTCACATTTCCTTCAAATCCCGGTTCAATCCGTAAAATACATCATAAAAATGGCAATCAAAATGGAATTGCTGTCATAAAATAGCAGATATTTATTTCCGATAGAATGACGCCATTTGTGATGATGTACCGAAACGTGAAAGTTTATCAAATAATAGAGTTTTCTGTTCATACTATACTCGTATATCGTCAGGGGCGAATTTATCCATTCTGTGGCCCTACTCACTCAAGTGGTGTGCACCATAGAAAAAATGCTACATAGAAGTAATTTTAAATTATAACGCCTTTCAGATATAGGTAGTTACGTAGGTCCCTTGAGATTGTTTTCTCTTGGGGTAAAAATAATCTCGTTGAATTTAATGTTTCAAAGACCCAATCTTGTCTGATTATGTCTAAAAGAGATCGAAATGAAAATCTAGTCTCCTTCAACGGAAGCAATCTTCCGAACAGGCCCTCCATTGATCTGCTTATATCATTGGTGTAACTCTGAGTGACCAGCTCAGATATGGGGGCTTCGTCGAAGCCAGAGTAAAGTTAGCCTCTCAAAAACTGGGCGCACTATACCTACAGGTCCCGCAGTTTCTTTAATAGTACCTGCACAACTGCTAAACCTGTGCAAATCACAAGCGCGCCCCACGGTTGAATTTGGCAGCCACCTCTGGTCTAGAGCTCCAAAATATCTGAAAAATACCCTCGACTCTGTGCAGAAATGGGCGGTCCGTTTGATAGGTTCTCCCATCTTAATAGGCAGATTGAAATCTTTAGAGCACAGGCGTCGCGTTAGGTGGGAATGCTATCATTGTTCTACCAGTGCCCTCTGGTTGGAAAAAAGCGGTTATCCATCCTATTCCAAAGAAGGGTGACCGCTCCAACCCGGCCAACTACCGCCCCATAGCGATCACATCAGTTCTGTCTAAGGTGATGGAACGTGTGATCAACGACAAACTGCTCACATACCTCGAGAAGAACAAAATTATTAACGACCGTCAATACGGATTCCGGCGGAACCGCTCGTGCGGTGATCTTCTCGCGTATGTGACGCATGTTTGGGGGCGATGCCTGGAACGTTTCGGTGAGACCCAAACGGTTGCACTGGACATCTCCAAGGCCTTTGACCGGGTTTGGCACCGAGGACTTGTCAACAAACTGCATTCTTACGGACTTCCCGCATCCTTGTGTATGTGGATTGCCGACTTCTTGAGGGAGAGGTCGATTCAGACGGTAGTCGATGGTTTCACTTCTTCCTCACACTCGATAAATGCTGGCGTCCCGCAGGGATCGGTTCTGTCTCCGACTTTGTTTTTGTTGCACATCAACGACCTTTTGTCATGTGCACCAATTCACTGTTACGCGGATGACAGTACAGTTCATGATAGCTTTTTGTTTGACAAGCCCCCAAAGGGCTCACAAACTCCAACAGCTCGTAGGGCTTTGAAGCAAAGAATGGACGGTTACCTCGAGAGTGTTTTCTCTTGGGGTAAAAATAATCTCGTTGAATTTAATGTTTCAAAGACCCAATCTTGTCTGATTACGTCTAAAAGGGATCGAAATGAAAATCTAGTCTCTTTCAACGGAAGCAATCTTCCGAACAAGCCCTCCATTGATATGCTTGGTGTAACCCTAAGTGACCAGCTCAGGTATGGGGGCTCCATCGAAGCCAGAGTAAAGTTAGCCTCCCAAAAACTGGGCGTACTGTACAGGGCCCGCAGATACTTTAATAGTACACAACTGCTAACCTTGTACAAATCACAAGTACGCCCCACGGTTGAATTTGGCAGCCATCTCTGGTCTGGAGCTCCAAAATACCTGAAAAATACCCTCGACTCTGTGCAGAAACGGGCGGTCCGTTTGATAGATTCTCCCATCTTAACAGACGGATTGCAATCTTTAGAGCACAGGCGTCGGGTGGGAATGCTATCCTTGTTCTACCGGTATTACAATGGAAGATGCTCTGAAGAACTAGCATCATTGATCCCTTCGGCACCGGTGCATAGTCGGGAAACACGCCAAACGCGTGCCCAACATTTGTACACGGTTGACATTTGTCACATGAGAACGGGTCGTTTCTTCGACTCGTTCTTGTGTTCAACAGCTCGGCTGTGGAATGATTTGCCGGCCTCTGTGTTTCCTCCTTCCTACAACATGGGTCTCTTCAAGACCAATGTTCATTCCTTCCTCTCCTCAAAAAGACTCTCCACACAGCATCCCAGATGACATAGGCCCTGAGGGAAATTATTTTCCTCAGGGCCTCCTGTGTGGAGTTAATGTAAAAAAAAAAAAAAAAAAAAAAAAGTATTTCAATGGATGATACTCCGAGTAACTTGCTTCATTGTTCCCTTCGGCACCGGTGCATAGTCGGAAAACACGCCAAACGCGTGCCCAACATATGTACACGGTTGACATTTGACATTTGTCACATGAGAACGGGTCATATGTTCAACAGCTCGGCTTTGGAAAGCTCTGCGGGCCTCTGTGTTCCCTCCTTCCTACAATGTGGGTCTCTTGAAGATTAATGTTCATTCCGTCCTCTCCTCAAAAAGACCCTCCACACAGCATCTCTGAGGGAAATTATTTTCCTGGGGGCATCCTGTGTGGAGTAAATGTATATAATATAAAATAATAATAATAATTTAATTATTTTAATATTAAAAATTAAAAAATAGGGATCAGATCACTTAGGGAGCCGCCGTAGTCACGCGGCTCTTGGCTGTCGAGGTGGCAGATCCCGTACAAAGAAATGCTCCTGCTCTCAAGTTCCTAGTGAGACGGGCATAGCGCCTCATTCATAAATATTAATCCATTGATAAACATGTGATCTGGGTAGAAGTCTCAACGAAATGAGACTCTCCGTCGAAATAGATTTTTTTTGGTTTTATTTTGTTATTATTTATTCTTGGGGCCCCTGTCAGCGCGAGGTCTTACCATTGCGCACGATCAGTGCTGATACCAGAATCCGTACCTGTATATGTCATTTTTACCCATATTTATCTTCTACACTATCCAAACGCTTGTTTGACACGAAACTGATCCATTACGTAGGAAGTAATATATTGATTATTCCGAATTTATTGGTCTACGTGTATCTCGAATAAAGTAAGGTGTCATAAAAAAAAAATATCCATAAAAACATCAAACGCTAATCCTTTATAGGGCACATTCTGGAATTTCATAGACAAGTCGCAAGTTTACTTACCAGTACCCTACAAGGACTTTTAACTCCGCTGATAACCGTTGTATCCCGCTTTCACATAAGCGACGAGCGTACCTATCAGAAGGAGAGATTTCAACCAAGATCTCATTGGAAAAATTAAAACAAAATAATATCATAAGAAAACAAATATTTCAAAAATATATATTGTCACCCTAACTACGAGTATTTGCACCGTAGACAGGGTGATTTTTGAAAAGCATGAATAACTAATGCGCTGATGTCGCAATTTTTATCTGCATGTCAGGTGACAAATTTATTGTTGTCATGTTGAATAATTTGCATCGAAAATCGGTCCGTTTTGATATTTATTATTGTATCTGGTTTTTTAAAACTAAAATCGGTACAAATTCAGATAGGTGGATACATACAATTTATTAATTTCACACGAAGAAATATATTACTCAATTTCAGCACTGAACAAGTACCTGTTTTAAGCTACGCAATTTCACAACGCCGACTCCTCAATAATTGGAAATTTTTGCTGCTTCTTATAATTATTGTATCGATTTTTTTAAAACCAAATACGACAAATATTTTTCAAGTGTCCGAAGTATTAGAGATTTCGTACAACTTGGTTGTACAAGTCATTTATAAACATCCAGATCTTAACCTCACAGGAAATTTATTAACTAACCTTAAGACTTCCCAGGGGCATCGACATTGGGAAGATGGGTCTGCAGTGTCTGCACCAAGGAAGCATCAAAGCTTTTGTTTGCTGCTTCCCATGAAAGAGAATCAAATCTCACTCAGGATATCAGCCACTATTCAAAAGTTTCAACTCCATAAGTTGTAGTGCAATATCCCTGCGAGAAGTAAGGTCACAAGTACCTAGAATTCCCGAGACGCGCAGTCGGAAACAGCCATGTGTAAAAACCGAAATCTCTCATTTAGGGGTTGTGAAAAATTCTTGCAAATTATGCTTTCCGGCTATTGCTTTAAGGCGATACTTTAAAAAAATAACTAAGAAGAAAAACAGGAGAAATCTTTCAATAAAGACTAACAAATACAATACTGTATCGGTGATTTAGACCAATATAGTATTTGTCAGCCTTTCTTTGAAAGATTTGAGTTTGTTTTTGAATAAAACTATTTATTCATGTTCATATTATTATTGTAACTTGTAAAGAGTGTTTTTTCCTAAAATAATAAAACTTGCGCCATCCGTGAAAGAGTAGAATATAAATTCTTTTCAGTATCAAATTAAAAAAACAAAACTTCGTCATTCGTAAAACATTTTATTCCCACTTCTGCTTGAAGGTGACAAAGATCGTCATGAATATAGGAAATAGGACCGGACCAAGCACACTTCCTTGAGGCACCCGTGGAATACTCGTTCCGTATAAATATATTTTACAATTTTTTTCGCCAAAATAACAATGCATCCCATTTTCCAGACGTGCCAGTGTGCAAAGATCCCAGCGAGCAGTTGTTCGGCGCGCTCAAGCACGAGACAGTGGCCCTGCGCTGCGAGGTGGATGCAAATCCGCCCTTGGTCAGCTTCCACTGGACCTTCAACAACTCTGGCGAGCAGACCGAGGTGGCGCCGCGGCTGTACAGCGGAGAGAACCTGGTCTCCAGGTTGAACTATACGCCAGCCGGGGATATGGACTACGGGACCCTGGCGTGCTGGGGGGTCAACGCGGTGGGGCATCAGAGATCCCCGTGTCTTTATCAACTCGTCGCTGCAGGTTTGTTATTGCTTTTTACAAAAATTCCCCTTGGTAAACATTCATCTGAGTAAATAATTTTTGGGCTTCTGCTGTCCATTAAATTTTCCATTTATTTTATTTTCATCTCAATCATCATTGTATCCCGTGCTAATTAAGTGTTATAATTTTCCCAGGACGTCCATTCCCCCTGTCCAACTGCACGGTTGCCAACCAGAGTGCCGATGGCCTGCGTGTAGAATGTCTGGAGGGATTTGACGGAGGCCTACCCCAGTCCTTCCTGATGGAGCTCCTTGAACTACCTGGACTCAAGGTAAAAAAAAAAACTTAAACACTACCGATAATTCTAGCATTTATTAAACCATGTTATTTGACTTTTCGGGTACTGATCCGTAATGAACTTGCTCCCCCTTTAGCCAACCCCAACCTCTATCGAATGAGTTTATTATCTAAAAATGTTGAAGTTATGCTGAATTATTTGCAACTATGTTTATTAACTTGCGTTACCACTCCTTCAAAATGTGTTAAAAAATATCAAGTAATAATAACACCTATCAGAATTTCAGTTAAAGTTGTGCGTAAAATTGCAAATTATTTGATATACATATTTGTAGGTAAGGTTTCATGCCTACGTACGAGTAGGTTTCATTCAATCATAGAATAAAGAAGAACCGTTCAATGCGTTCGCAGAATAGAGATTTTTTCAATTATTTATTTGGCTTTCACCCATTAAGAGTGATCTTGGCCATTTATTAAAGTAAGTTACATATTTTTTAAATTATTTACATTTCCAGTTTTTTTTTTTTTAATTGGTTATTTTATCATTTTTTTAAAATTAATTACATTTTCAGTTTGTTTTTAAATTAGTTACATTAATAGTTTTTTTTAATTAGTTACATTTTCAGATATTTTTAAATTAGTAACATTTTCAGATTTTTACATGGAATAGATCAATTATGTAAGCAAGTATAGACAATGGGCCAAGACAAATATTCATATGATTATACAGGTTGTACTAATATACAGAGTTGGTATTAATAGTAATTACAAAATTGTAGAGTAGGAACATTGTACAGGTTCCCAAAAATAGAAACCTGTACAACTGTACATACAGAGTAACACAGAGTTGGCATTAATAGTAATTACAAAATTGTAGAGTAGGAAGATGTACAGGTTCCCAAAAATAGGAACCTGGACAAATATACATACAGAGTAACACAGAGTTGGTATTAATAGTAATTACAAAATTGTAGAGTAGGAAGATGTACGGGTTCCCAAAAATAGGAACCTGTACAACTGCACATACAGAGTAACACAGAGTTGGTATTAATAGTAATTACAAAATTGTAGAGTAGGAAGATATACAGATTCCCAAAAAAAGGAATCTGCACAACTGTACATAATAACACTGCAAGAAACAAATGTATACGTATGGAAGAGAAAGAAATGTGATTGATGCTTAAATGTTGAGGCCATTTTTGTAAACACATATTTTCAAAAATCCATATGAATTATTATATTTATACCTCCCACTATTAGATAAAAAAGCGCCACAAGAAAAAAAACGTAAAAATCATTCTGATTTAAATTTTATCTTTTTGAAAAGGAGAGTTACAAATATTATATTGGAAATTTGTCAATAACCCTAATTTTACGACTTAATTGGCGTAAGTGCAACTCTGCATCCCGTGTGAGTTTCCACCCCGAAAACTGCAATTATTGTAAATAATTTTATATGTAATGTACGTAGCTCTAATCTAAAAACTTCGTTGTTTGTTTGTTTTTTAATATTACAAATAATTTCTGTGAAAGTGGTATAATTTTTTTTTCCTACAGACTACTTGTTGCTATTGCTTCCTACCGTTTATGAAAACGATCACAAATTTCTACATCTCTCTATACTTGTAATAAGTTGTATGTTATATGTGTTCCATGTTCCAGCTGCGCTACAATGTGAGCAGCCAGCGAGCGCCCCCGTCCTTTGAGATCGAGGGTCTGGAGCCCGGGGCGAGCTACCGCCTGAACATGTACGCCGTCAACGGCAAAGGCAGGAGCGACCCGGCCGCCATTGAGACCGTCGTGTTCAAAGGGCAGGCCAAATTCGTCGGTGAGTACACTAGCTGTTATTGCTTTATTCGAATTGTGTGCAAAGCTTTGGCGTTTTGCAGATTTGTCTGCGGGCTTCATTTGCCTGGTACTTGCGAGTTTGCTTTGTTTTATTTGTATTTCTGTGTACGACAAAACTGTATTCCACGGCACTCATTTCATTATAAACTCACAGAGTTTACAATGAAATGGGGACAGCAAGTACCCGTAAGATTTTAACCAGCGATTCCTGAGCATATTTTGAGTAAAAATGTAGATACCTACATGTTATTTTGCACCCCGATGATATTTTTTCTAAAAAATAAAATTATATCTGGCGTAGCCACTGGTCCCACCCCTGCAAGTCGCGACGGGATTACGTGATACGCTCGCTTTTGCATATGTTATCGTGCTGCTGGAACGCTATGCTATACCCATCAGCATAGTCAGACTAGTTGCGACGTGTGATGGAAAAATATGTTTGTTGTTTTTAATTGAAAAAAAAATACCACTGACAGCAAAATGATATCTACATTTTTTACTCCAAATATGCTCATGAATCGCTGGTTAAAATCCTTCGGGTAAGTGCTGTTACACCCTGTATAGCGATTTACGCGAATTTGTTACGGCACTATGGGAGAAAAATATAGCAGGTACTTTGAAGAACGGACGGATTTGTAAACGTTCCTGTACAGAATTCTAAAATGGGAACTAACGAATGAACGAGAGTGATAGATGTTTTAATCTTGTGTTGTTTCCACAATATTATACCTATCTACAGTAGCGATACCCTGACCAAGTGGTACGTTTGTTGTAGATCTCTAATTATGAATGTTTGAGAAGGTAGTTTTCTACATATTTGAAAAGAACCCTAGAGCAATATTAAGAAGTCTTCTTCGAATATCCTTTTATAGTTTTAAGACTGAAACCGTATTAAGTGTGTTCGATGTCTAAAGTCTTTCAAGTTTGTGTTTCCGATCCAGGTAACGGAGGAAGCATCCCCCTGAGCCCCGTGTTGGCTGGCCTGATGGTCACAGCCGCTCTGCTGGCCGCCGTGGTGTGCGTGGTATTGGCCGCCCTGTACAGAAGACATGGCTCCGCCGCTGCCCCCCTGCCAGCCAAACACGCCCCCCTCAGGTAAATCGCCTTATCCTTGTATCACATTCCAGGGGAGAGGTCCCCTTACTGTCCTGAAAAGTACCTACTTACGGTCCTGGAAGTGAAACTTTTGGAAAAATATTAAACAAATTGCTTTTTATTCACAAAATCTTTCAATCCAAGTTTTTGGTTGTTTCGTGGTGTCCTTCGAGAGTCAATCCTAGGGCCACTTATTTTTTTCTGTGTTCACCAATTACATTATGGTAGTCATTAGTTTTCCTTGTTTTTGCCTTTTCGCAGAAGATCTTACAATGTTTCTAAAAATTTGAAGTAACATCGAGAATTGTCCGCATCGTCAAATCTGATTTCTACATAATTTGTAAAAACGACTCACGAAATATTATTTCCATATGACTAAGCCTGTGTTCCTGTCTTTCACCAGAGCTTTCTAAATAAACAGCTGGAAAAACAAAATCTAGCACTACATTTTATTTCAAAATCTACGTTTTATTTGTTGTAACAAGAGTGTATGATTTTCGTGTTTCCAATATTTTAGTAGCCAGAGTCCATAGAGGCAGCTCCATCATTTCTTTCATCTCCCCAGTATCATCTTCGCAAAGGTGAAATTCCACGTCATCTGCAATATTACATTTCTGCCTGACGTACTCAGAAAACTGGCCTATGTTGCAGTTCGGATTGATGATGAGGGTTTTATTCCTTTTTTCAGCTTGGATTTTTTTTATGTCTTCAATTTCTTCGGGTAATAAGTCTCTCATATCTTCGTCTTCATCGGGTGATGTATTATCTCTGTATTTTATGAAAACAATCATATTAATCTCAAATTAGGGACGAGTCACAGTAAATAAGGTGTTAAGTACATAAAATTAAATCTAGTTGACAGTTTTCGCGTTCTCACGATTTACAATATTTTTTTTATTTCAACACGTTGAAAAAGGAACATAAAATAATGTAATTGCTTGTCGATTAGTGGTAGATGTGCCTACCCACGGAGGTCTTTTCTCCGTGTGCCTACCTAATACCAGCTTCACTATCCGCTATTATCGAGTTTTAAAGAGTATTTTACAATAACATTATAAAATATTTTAATTCTTTATCATTTTTAAAAGTTTTTCTGATATACACGTAATACACATATATATATTTACGAAACAATGTTCAATGCGGAATAATAGGTATTCTCTAAATAAAATCAAATGGAACTAAAAAAAAGGTTAATTACCATAGCGACACCATGGTCTTTGACGTTTTTTGTGAACAACAAACGTTTGTCGTTTTTGTTGTGAACATTAGTGGTTGGCGTTTCAGTTTATTTTTCAAAATAACCAAAATCGTTTCGGTTTCTCACAATAAACGGTTACACAAAACCATCCAAAAATAACAATTTTATATTTAGAAAATCAAAAAAATTGCGGCGAAGTGTTTTATAGCAACAGTAGGCGACGGAGTTTCAGTAGAAAACGTTTCCCGCGGAAACATTTCGTAGCATCGGTCAACGATGGAATTTCGCACGAAAGCGTTTTGTAGCATCGGTCAGCGACGGAATTTCGCGCTAAAGGGTTTTGTAGCATCGATCAGCGACGGAATTTCGCGCGAAAGGGTTTTGTAGCATCGGTCAGCGATTGACTTTCGGGAGAAAGCGTTTCTTTGCAACGGTTTACTGTATTCCAATACCTCTGACGACGAATACGAATACACGAGCTTAGTAAAATGAATGCTTCACAAAAACTAATTGTGCTCTATCGCAATCGTTTCACGCGGGCTTGTTGTTGAAGAAGATATACTTTTTTTTAACGGATAACCCAAAATCTGCGAAATTGTTAACTCCTCAGGCCTCGGGACTATTTTTCGATGTCAAAATATTTCTGCTTTGCAATAAAATCCAAATAAATGGGATATTTCTGAACGCATCCGAAAACTAAAAACGGTTTTAAAAAGGTAATAAAATAAGCTTTTTAATTTTGTAATTCAAATAAATATATAATTTTTTAGTTATAATTTTTTTATCCAATCATAAAAAATGTCTCAACTTACTTTTTTCTATCTAAAATTACTAATAAGCAAATAATTTTTTTTTAAAAACACATTTTTTTTTATTAGGCTATTGTATTATAAACGCTATTGTCGCCTTTTTTTGTCATTCCGTGTAAAAATGTTTATTAAGAATTTTCTAACTCTCTTTTTTTTTAAATTGATTGATTAAAAAAACACACACACGTACCTATATATTTTTATTAGGCAAATGTATTACATTGTCGTTAGCGTCAATTCACTTTTAAGCCCACACTGCGACCAACGTTCCAACTCAAACGTTTGGACGATCGTGTGGAGGGGTGTTCGTGCGTTGGAAGTTCGAGTTGGCCCGCAGCCTGCCGCAGCTGTCCACACATCAGTCTGCGAACGGAAGGCGATCAAGACGATCAAGACGCGAGTGACAATGACAATATTATTACGGAGAGTGGTATAACAATTGTTTAAAAACATGTCTTGTATATAAGTAGGTATATAATTATACGTGCGTAATAGGTAATTTATACGCAACTGATATAAGATACAGCGTAGCTACAGCTGTTCGATGTCCGCCATTTTGAAGTTCGGAGGGTTAGAGGGTTGGCCGCAGCCACCACACGATCGTCCAACCTTCCAACTCCAAACTAAGTTCGGAGTTGGAAGGTTGGCTTTGGTATGGAAGTACCATTAGGTTGTTTCACGTAAAATTTGTTAATAAAAACTCCTAAATTTTCACTTTTTTTTCAAATTGCGGTCAGAAACTTTGGTTTCATTCTTCTTCTTCTTGTGCCTTTTCCGTTCAACGGACGTTGGCTATCATGTTGGCTATGCGGACTTTGTTTACTGCGGCCCGGAACAGCTCCACGGTAGTCTGGCCAAACCACTGTCTCAGGTTTTTCAGCCATGAGGTTCTCCTTCTTCCAGGGCCCCGTCTTCCGGCAATCTTTCCCTGCATTATGAGATGCAAGATCTCATACTTCTCTGGATGTCTCATCACGTGTCCAAGATATGGAAGTTTTCGGATTTTTATGGTTTTAATTACTTCCTTTTCTTTATTCATCCGAACCATAACATCTTCATTTGTGACCCTGTCCATCCAGCTTATTTTAAGTATTCTTCTATAGATCCACATCTCGAATGCCTAAGTCGCCTAATTAATTCTTCAGTAAGCGTCCATGCTTCCATTCCATAAAATAATATTGAAAGCACGTAACATCTGACCATTCGCATTCGTAATCCAAGGTTGAGATCATGACTGCAGAACATTTTTTTCATGCGGATAAAGATTGCACGAGCTTGCTCAATGCGGCAATTGATTTCAACTGAAGGATCCCATCTATCATTTACATTGCAGCCCAAGTATACAATACTTTGTACCTTCTCCAGTTTTGTTCCAGCAATATAAAGATGTTCATCCAATGCATTATTTTGCTTATGAGCATGTATTTTGTTTTATTTATATTCAGTTCTAGCCCAAAATTCTCACAAGTCTTCACTACTTGATTCAGCAAAAGTTGTAAATCCTCAATGTTACTTGTTAGAAGTACCGTATCATCTTTGAAATTTTTGAAATTGATTTATTTCTTGATGTTTCTTTTTTATGTATAAATATTTGTAAAACTTTTTTTTTTTTTTGTATACTATTTATATGTATAACGTAATTTCTTATATGTATTAAAACTAAATTTGTAATGTGTAAGAAATTAATAAAAACATATTATTATTATTATTATCTGCTAACGCAGGTTGTTCAGAATCTTCCCATTTATAACAAGTCCTTGAGTAGCTTCTTGCAGAGCTTCATTGAATATTTCTTCTGAATATAAGTTGAACAGCATAGGTGAAAGAATACAACCCTGTCGCACGCCTCTCTTTATTTCTACTTCGTCTGTTAGACATTGCTCTACTCTTACTGCTCCTTTCTGGTTCCAATAAAGATTACCTATTATCCTTATATCTTTATCGTCTATCCCGGAGGTTTTCAGAATTTGGATCATTTTGTCGTGTCTAACTCTATCAAATGCTTTAAGGAAGTCAATGAAGCATGCATGTACATTTGTATTCACATCTCTACACCTTTGGATTAGTACTTGAATACTAAATAACGCTTCTCGAGTACCCAAACCATTTCGAAAGCCAAATTGTGTGACACCTATCTTTTCTTCCACTTTGCGATATATGCGTCCATGTATAATTCGCAAAAATATCTTTAATAAGTGGCTCATTAAACTAATTGTCCGGTGGTCACTACATTTTCTTGCTTTTGCTTTCTTTGGGAGAGTAACAAAAGTGGATCGAAGCCAATCTAGTGGGATAATTCCTGTATTATATATGGAGTTACAGAGACTGGTCAATACTAGGATGCCTTTATTTCCTATGAGTTTAAGGATTTCAGCCTGTATTCCATCTGGGCCCGCTGCTTTCCCAGTTTTAGAGAGACGAATTGCATGTTCTACCTCATTTGTTGTGATTGGTGGGCCTGTTGTAATATTTCCCATATCATATTCTGCGCTTCTATTATCATTGAAGAGTTCTGAGATGTAGTCTTTCCATCTTTTTAGTTTTTGGTTAATATCGGTTAGAAGTTTTCCATCTCGGTCCTCCAGTTGCCCTATGTCGGTTTTACGATTTATTCCAGTCAATTCTTTGATTTTCTTGTGTACTTGGAAAATATCATGTTTATCATTGTTGGTTTCAATTATAGCACACTGTTGAATATGCCAATCAGCTTTTGCTTGCCTATTTTTACTCTGAATTTCTGTGTGGATTCTTTTGTATTCTTCCACGTTTCGATTTTTGTAATTTCTTCTTACTTCCATGAGGTTTAGTATTTCGTCTGTCATCCATTTCTGTTTCTTTTGCGGCCTCTCTTCTTTGAATTTTTCCTTTGCAATCTCTGTGATGATTTTCTTCGATTCATTGCAGATGTATTCAATATTTTCTTCCCTGTTGTATAGTTGAGTCTGGAGGTCGGTGAATTGTTTTTCCAATATTTGTGTTGCTTCTTTTCACAGACCATTATTTTTAAGCTTGTTTTTATCTAATTTCAAAGCCCGTTCTTTTTATCAATTTTCTTAAAACGCAACCTAAAATCAGCCAGTATCTTTTGTTGATGGTAATATAGTCAATTTGATTTCGTACAATTCTCTGGACTGAGTCTGTTGGCGACTTCCATGTATATAAACGCCTTTCCGGTAATTTGAAGAATGTATTAGTAACTGCTAATTCGTTTTCTAAGCAGAATTGGACAAACCGATCTCCTCTTTCATTCCTCGTACCGAGACCATGTTCCCCGACAAGATCTTCTTCTTTACCTTTACCAATTTTAGCATTAAGATCGCCCATTATTATAGTTATTTCATGTTTTTTTGTGAAGGAAAGAACTTTCGTTAAATTTTCATAGAAGTTTTCCAATTCTTCTTCTTCACAATGACATGTAGGTACGTATACTTGTATAATATTAGTATTTACTGTTGATGTTTGAATTTGTATCATAATGATCCTGTCTGAATGTGGAATGATATTCGTCACGGCACCTGCTACTTTGTTTGTAACGATAATGCCAACTCCATTTCGATTCCGGGATTTAGTGTCACCAGAGTAGTAGACAGTATAGTCGTCTACAGTACATTTTCCTGAATCTCTCCATCTCATCTCTCCTATACCAAGTATATTGATATTCAATCTTTGCATTTCTTTTATGGTGTTTTGAATTTTTCCTGGTTGGAGCATACTCCTCACATTCCATGTTCCTATTTTACTCATTTCTTCTTTTCTTTTTATCTTGATAGCAGCTGACCGGGAGATTCTTAGCACCCCTGCCCCATTTAAGGGGCGCCCGTACTCGGGGCCGTTGTATTTATCAGCCATTACCATGATTTTTCCTGGGAAGATATAATGAGGTAGTTTCCCGTTGCTTTCCTCATCGCAGTATTGCAACCGGTTAGATAAATACATTATCATCGCTTGCAAAATGTTGATGCCAAACCGAAGTTACTCTTCTCCGCCTTGATTCAATACTGCCAGGTACTGCTGCCCTCTAGCAGTGGATCTCTCTTAGTCTGACTCCTCATCTGTGACCTGTCTGGCTTGGGAGGCCCTTCTGGTAGTTACACTACCGCCAGCATAGCTCTCAGAGTCCTTGGAATACTCAAGCCTCCTCACCCCGACAAGGTGGAGATCCCAACGAGGAGGTTTGGTTCATACAATTTTTAAATTATTTTGCGGTTAACTTTTAAATTTGAATATAAAGCGTGGTGTTTTCTCTGTCTAACACCGTTTAGATCATAGGTTCTCAACCTTTTTTTGCCCACCGCCCACTTTGGGAATATTTATTTTTCTAGAACCCCCCAATTTTTTTTCCGTATTGAGTGGGGGGGGAGGCGCTCATCTGCCACGGAATCCATAATTTGATTATAAATATTTTTTTTTTTTTTTTTGGTTTTTATATACATATACATGTAATATAATCATGAGTAATTACATTTTCAGGTTACAAACGGATTAAACTCAAATCATTAAATACTAACATGCAACATTGATTATAAACAGTATAAACATATATATGTATATAATATATAACCTTTACGAGAGTGTAACTACTCGTGTGTAAAGGGAAGAGAAAAATATATATATATATTTTTTTTTTTTTAAATTAAAAAAATTAAAATTAAAAATTATAACACATACATTATATTTACGTACTTACATAAATCGAATGTGTAAAAAAAATAAAATATATTAAAAAAAAAATAATAATAATTTAAAATAAATTTTTGAATAAGTATTGTTAATTAAAGGTTAATGCGGTTCTAAGTGGCTAAATTATTTAAGATATTATTGTTTAATTTATTTTTGAATTTATTGTAGTCAGGTTCTATTCATTAAATTATTTGCTATAACTTTTTATTTAGCAAGTTAAAAAAGCAATTATTTCGTTCTAAGATGATATTATATAATAAAAAAAATTTAAAAATTCATATCATCCAATTTAATACAGATCTGAATGTAATGGAATCTTTCAGTTCCCGAACTACCGAAATATATGAATTTTCGCACACGTGATAAAAATGATTACAATACATACAATACCAAAAATTAACCAAGTTTACTTTGCTTTATTAGTATGTGATTAGTGTGTTTCTTTTATCATTTTTAGATCATATTTTATTACTTGCCCACTCCCTCACTGTGCCATCTCAAGGCCCCCTAATTTTCTTTGGGTTCTACTGTACTATGTACTTCTAAACATAGTAATTATTTGCTCAGCAAACCATTTTAACTCCTTGTAGTTTTCAGTAAGCAAACCCTCGTAGTGATCCACCAAGTTTTTCCTTTAAAAGCCATTTTAAGTGTGGTATCACTTTGCAAACATATCACGTTGATTTGCAAATCGCTCCCCCTTCGCTATCCCTTCGTTCCCTTTCTCGCTCCCTTTCACTACATTGTGTATGATATCGTCCGTTGCGTGCGTTGCGGCAAGAATCTTGCGGGCCGCACCAAGACGCCTCGCGGGACGCTTACTACCCGCGGGACGCAGGTTAGCGACCCATGGTTTAGCTCATACGTTCTCAACATGGGTGATAACGCCCCCTTGTGGGCGTTTGAGACTTTCAGGGGGCAGTAGAAGACCCAGAGAACATTGTGGGGCGTTGAGATGGCACGGTGAGGGCGTGGGCAGATAAAAATACTAACACATTTTCAAGAAATTATTACTATTTCATGTGACCGGTGTAAAATTCCCATGTGCACATAAAATAATAAAATGTGTGTATAAAATACATAACATGTAAACATATCCCAAATATATTTATGGACAGAGAAGTCACCGACGTAGTAGTCACGTTGTGAGACATACATTATAGAAAATATTATATTTTTAAAAGAAAGAAAGAAAAGCAGATAAAAATTCAAACGAATTGCAATGTACGAGGCTCTTGTCAAAATGGTGGTCCCCTAACTCGGGGGACAAGATACATATATGTATAAATAATTTTGGGAAATAATAGCAAAACTTATCTTGTCCAATTAGTTGCTTATAATATTATTATCTTGTGTGTATTATTATCATTACATAGTATAAAATGAAGTCACCCAAAATGTATGTGCGCATAGATCTTTCAAACTACGCAACGGATTTTCATGCGGTTCTCACCAATAGATAGAGTGATTCAAGAGGAAGGTTTACATGTATAATACATGCTCATTATAGTAGATAAAAGCCGAGCTGGCAAGAGGGTTTTATAAGCTGGATTTTATAAAGGTTGGGTAATGGCGTTGTCTTTCATTAGCCACAGCAACGTGTGGCCGGGTCTGCTAGTTATCAATAAATTACACTATATCATGAATACAAGAAGGAAGGAGATAGCAACCCGGCACATAAAATAAAAAAGAATTGCGTTTTTAACTTTCATTATCTATAATATAAAAATGAATCGCTAAATATGTTGGTAAGCGCAAATCTCGAGATCGGCTAAACCGATTTCGCTAATTCTTTTTTTTAAATATTCCTTGAAGTACGAGGATGGTTCTTAGGGAGAGAAAAATTAAGAAAATTGCGCAGAAAATTGGATAATTTCAGAAAACCTATTCCTAACCTAAACGACTATCGCACGTTTTACAGTTCGCATGTTTGAGAATGACATTTTGCAAAACAATTATTGTTAAATCAGGATTCTATTTTTGAAATTTTTTTAGTTCATAAATTTATTTAAAGTAGGTACTCCCCTAATAGTATGAAATGAATCAAGAATTTTAGATATTTTAAATAAGTACCTATGTTAGGTACCAAATTTAATATAAATGAAAAATGGAAATTTGAATAAAAATTGTAAAAGGTGGCACGCAGGCTGTTTAAAAACTGAATGTACTGGGATTGAATATATGGAACGCGGGAGGAGGGTTGGCGGGACCAGGGAGCGGGAAAGGGAAGAAGGAAGGCGGGGAAGGTGGAAGGGGAATGCGGGAGGGGAAGGGGACGTGTGAGGGGGAGAGGAACTCGAAAGGGTTGTTAGCGGGACGGGGGAAGGGGGGGGGTGGAGTGGAGAGAGGGAAGGTGGAGGTGACGGAGTGGGAACGCGAGAGGGGAAGAGGACGCAGGAGAAGAAGGGGAGGCGGAAGAAGAACGGGACGAATGGGAAAGGACACTCAGGGAGAAACAGTTTCTTTATTAAATGGCAAAGCAACGCATGCCGGGACCAGCTAGTTTCTTATAAATATTTTTTAACAATAATTTATTTACAGGATGTCTATATTATTTTTTAACTTGCTAAACGAAAAGGTACAACAGAAATTTTTTTTTTTTTTTTCATAAGTTTTTATTCCAGTAAAAAAGAAAATAACATTTTCACTTACTTAACTAGAATATTGAATTATGTACATTTAACATTGTATTACATAGTTTTTACATTACATGGTTTTTACATTTCATAACCTTAGATTACATTAGATTGCAATACTAACATTTACATGATATTATATTACCATACGATATTATTCACTATCACTACTTTGTTTTTTGTGAATAAACATGAACAATTTTTTTTTGAATTTGCACACACTTTTTTCACAATTTAATATATTTTTAATTGAATTATTGATTCCGTGACAGTTTATAAATAAAAATTACTAAAAATGTGCGGTTACAATGGAGCTCTCAGGGGCAAGACCGCAAGACCACACCATCTGAAAATCGATCGGTCTCACGGAAAGTACAGAACATTCTTGTTTATCATCCAGGTCGCTTGACGGTCTCCACCGCTCTGGCGAATCCCTCTGTACCGAGAGCCTGGGGGCCCAGGGCATGGGGGGCTCCATGCACCCCTCCCCACGACCCCCCTCCCCGCTGGACTACCCCTCCTGCGTGGCCGCGGGGGCCCTGCCCCTGCTGCACCCCTCCAACTCAGTCACGGACAACAACGAGGACACAGACCCTGACATTATACCCAATCAATATGGTGAGGATGATTAACATACTAATATTTTAACAAAAATGTACCTAAGTGTTGAGTCATTACAGTAAAAAAACATAAACGGCTTTGATGATTTTTTTAAATAATAATTTCGGTGTAATAATAATTTAATAACGATTCAGACAAGCGATAGAGTATGTACCAAAATAATTTTATTAATTAGTAATTATTCTATAATATTTTAAATGTATACCTATTTCTTTTATTTAAATGTTTGACAGATGTCATATTTTTTAAGTTAACTGACATTGATTTTTTTTCACATTAGCTCCACACTGGAGATCCTGATTAAAATAATTTCCCTCAGGGCCTATGTCATCTTTGAGGATGCTGTGTGGAGGGTCTTTTTAGGCAAAAGAAGGAGAGGAAGTTCTGGGAAGGAAAAGGGTATGAGGGGTGGGTAGGAATTTGGGGATCAATATGTATAGGAGTGACGGACGTATAATTCACTTTGTTACGGTTTCGGATTCAACTCGTTGGTTATCCAAAAAATGGTTCCCAGGGCGGCGGTACCCATGTCCGCCTCCCAAATTGAAAGATAAATTTCTGCTGATCTCTAACAACTTGACAACGTTTATTTTTGAAAGGCCATGATCATGAGACAAATATTTTTTTATAAACGCTTTCAGCTTCACACAATTATACATGATTTTCATCGGTCGATGCCAGTATATTCATAAATAGGGATATGGGACATGGAACAATAACTTAAGAGCTACTGTTAGCATCTACATACTTAAAACTAAGTCAGTGGAACAAACTGGTAACCTCGGCTTCGCATTTATTTGATTTTAAATGGAATGGCAGATGGCAGTATACAGTATGGAGTGTCAGGCATTCAAAAAGAGACCCTGCGAGCTGAATTATAATAAAATTTGATTGGCTCTCTGTATGTATTAGTCGTTGGTATTCATTTAAATTCAAATCTTTATCGGGCATTACCTCTTCAGTGTGCATGTCTAATGTAATGTAATCTAAGTTACTTTACACCCGTTGCTAGCCAAAGTGAGAACTCGAACCTGGAGAAACTTATGGTCACTTGTAAAATGAGAGGTAGGAAGATCACCGATGCGTTGGACTGATCAAGTTTTACTGGTATACAAAACGTCAGTTTCCGCAGCTGCGCAGGACCATGAGGAGTCTGGTTCACCAGGGCAATTCGAGGGCTTAAAGTCAAACAACGTTATCTACAAAAAGATGTACCAATAATAAGTGTTGGCATGTTTTTTTGTAGATAACGTTAAGATAACGTTGTTTGATTTTAATCCCTCGAATTATTGGTATGTTTTGATGTAGACAGATAACTTGTTTGACTTCAAGACCTCGCATTATTTGTATGTTTTGTTGTAGATAACATTGTTTGACTTTAAGCTCTTGACGTGGAGTGGGGGTCACAATCCTCAGGTGTTTTATTAACCAAAATGGTTTATTTTATCATTCCAGAGCGAAGGCCCGTGTCCAAGGGCTACATGAGCCTCCAGCGGACCCCATCGCAGCGCCTCATCACCAAGGTGTGTGGGGAGGAGGAGCGCTCAGACCCTGATGGAGGGGTCTACCAGTTTAAGCCCAAGGATCTGAAAATCACACCCGCCAATGTGAGTCTTACAAAACATTCCGTAGCTCAATCGGTAGAGCTGTTGCCATGTAAGCAAAGGGTCCTGGGTTCGAGTCCCAGCGGAGCCAATATCTTTTCTGATTTTTCTGTCTCCAGATTTCGATTGAGTTTCGCTAATATTGTCTTCATTTAATTAAATATTATAATTTGAGATTTTACTCATAAAGTTTAAAAAATTAATAATAAAAACATTTTGTATTTATTTTCAACTATTAGAGACATTGCACATAATGATTTTAGTTTTTAGCGGGCCTGCAATCACATCACCTATTTATAGTATACCTAACAACGGCATACTTGGGAATATTTGTGAAGGGTCACTCTTAGTCAACACTCGGAAGTTCTTAGTCAACACTCGGTGTTCCGAGTTCATTTTTTGTATGTAAGAATTTTTTTTGAGGAATTTGGATAAGTTTAAAAAGACATTTAAGAGAACTTGAATAAATGTAACATGTTTACAATACATATTAAAAAAGTTCGATAAATATATCCTTTTTTTACCTACCTACCACTTCCCTTATTTGGGGCAGCCGTTTATTTGGGACAAAATTTTTGAGCCCAATGTGTCTCAACGAAATCGACGTATTGTAATGGCATTGCAAACTGCCTGTTCATGTTTATGTTTTAAAATTATAAAAAAATAAAATATATTACATCCATACTAGATATTATACGCTATATCTTTTGATGTAAAACAAAATTCAGTTGGGTTGAGTATTTTTGCCTCAAATCCAAAATTAAGCTTTGTACGAAAAAGGCTTGGCAGCCATTCCTTTTATGTTGACTCTAATCTTAAATTGTCTCTAATCTATTGTATTATTTGGTTTCAGTCTTACCACAGTTTGGGGCGAGCCCACAAAGGGGTGAATGCGTGCAGTCCGCTCAGCGGAGGAGTGAATGTGACTTCAACCCTCACAATGCACAGACTGCGGCCTGAGATTGTCACTACTTCTAACAGGATACAGGAGAGCTGTATTTAAACAGACTATACGGCTAATTAACTAAATACATACTTCGTTGTTCAATTATAGATAAAGACTTTTATACAATTATTATCCAAAGTGAAGACATTGGGGCAGTGATCATGGGAGACAAAAAACCAAATAAACTGTTGTTGAATTAAAATAAGTGAAATGTCTCTATGAAGCTTGAAAATTGAGTTGATAGAAAAATAAGTGAAACCATTTATTGATAGATATAAAAACAATGATAGTTAAAACGTCACGGTCCTCCATACTATCGACCAAATTCTAGTAAAAATATAATTAAATCTAAGATTCAATCGAAGATCTAAACTTTATAGTAGTATGTAGGAGAATATTTTGGAAATTGCAGCTGCACTACCCTAAAAAAAAACATTTTTCTATCGATTTTCATGTTTTAACGCATTGACAGACACTTGCTGAAAAACAGGGGTTGGTGATTTGACTCATGCTACCTCATGTCTTTCATCACAGGACACTGTTTTGTGAAGTCAATGAAAATTAGTAATAAAAAATTATCATCTTTGGGTGTCACACTGTCAAATATACAAGTGTTTGCATTGTGACATAAATAGATAAGCTACATGCTACAGCAATTCTATCAAATGTCTCATCCCTGATATAAGACATATACATATGAATATGAGTGAGGCAAAGAGTGTGTGCCAAGACCGAGTTATTTGGTGGTCCGTCCTCTCTGCCTACCCCTGCGGAAAAACGGCGTGATGGTTGGGTTAGTTAGTCGTCATATAACATCTCCTCTAAAACTACACCAGGAGAGACTTTTTTTTAAATTATTGTATAAAAATTACATACAATTGATATTTATTACCCGCTAAGCTGCTGCAAGTAGCTTGTCAGCAGTAGATTTGTTCCACAGATTAGTTACAACAACAAATTAAATAATCATAAACGCATTAGCATAGCAACAACATACACATATAACAACATATAACATACCTACCAACATTGTGATATGTGAATGTTGAAAATAATTCAGAATTAGCATTTTTGTGGTGAAAAACTATGGAAAAAGAATTTTTTTTTTTTTTTAAATATCATGAAACAGTTGAGAATGCAATAAGTCAGCAACATAATAACAGCAATATATTAGTAGTTAATCACATACTTGTGTCCGTTAATGTTCTGTTTTATAATGAACAACTTACTTCAGTCGACTCTCAAGGTAGCTGGGAAATATTCATTATAACATACGTATAAGGAGTTCACTGATTATAAATTAGATATTAAAACATGAAAATCGATGGAGAAATGTTGAGAAACATTTATCTTCGATTGGCTCTTAGATTTTGTAATTCGTTAATAAAAATTACATCTTTAGTTTGGAGGGCAGTTATTAAAAATACTTTGATTGGAGGACTTACAAGTAAAAGTATTTTCTTATTATTTAAAATGATTTTAATTTCTCAAGCGCCCAAAATGTCCATTGGATATGAAAAATTTGTATCCGTTGAGCACCGGCTAATCCATACAGTGATCTGAATATATCACCACATTCCAACCCCATACATTCGTCACAGATGGTTAATATAATATATCTGTGATGCCGGTTAATATAATATGAGGTTTTATCTCTCGTGTGTGACTAGCTTTAAACTGATAAGTCACAACCCTCGTAGCATAGTAGGTAACAACGCATTTGACATTCATCTATAGCCTCGATTACATTGAGCGAGTTTACAAGCTACTAGCCGGTAAGTGAGTGAATCGGCACGTGAGATTGTCATGATGACACACAAAACTGTCTACTCGCTCAGTAGCGACAGTAGCAGCTAAAATAACGACTACTGCGCGAACCAATTCGGTCGACATTTTGTAAAAGACTTGAGCTCACAGATAGCGCCACACGCTAGCCAGTAGCGAGAATAACGGCTCCCGCGCGAACTAATTCTGACAGTTGCGAAATCAGCTGTTGGTAGGCCGCCATGTTGAGCAAGTAGCGAGTAAAGTTGACCACCTTTCAACTCTTTTCCTAGATTGTCCACAATCTGCTAGTTAGATAGTAATACGATTACACTGAGCAAGTTTACTAACTGAATTTCCCAGATAGTAGCTGTAAACACGCTCAATGCAATCGAGGCTTATGTCACTTTAAAACTAAAGTAACGGTTTTGATTCCTGCTCAGTGCAAATACACAATCATAAACAGCGATTTTCATTTACCGCCAGCTGTGGGTGTTGTGAAGTGTTAAATTTGACGGACCTTACAAGAACGGCTTTAGTGCAGTAATAAGCAACATTGATAAACTTGCCAAGTTCCTCCGATCATAGAATTTCTCTGTTCATTTTCACAATTTCTATCCATAAACACGACGAATTGAAGGTTTTTGTGGAATTATCGCTTGGTCTCCCTGTGTTTTTTGCTAATTTTGGATAGATTTCAAAGAAAACATTTTAGAAACGTAATTTGTGTGGCCAGTGATATTGTTATTTATACCTACTGTAAATTATTAACAAATTGTTGTTTTGGCAAACAATATAGGATTATGAATTAAAGTGAAATCATTTGTGAATTATTTAGTAAAAGCAAATGAAATGTATTATTTTTTAACTTTGCAAAAACCGCCCAATTATTTTTTTTAAATCAACTGGTTTCAACTACAACCCTGCCTTCTTAAACAAAATACTGGGCAGAAACAGGTACATATATTCATTTTAATATGTTATACCCACTACCTACATTTCATTCATTGCTTGTTCAGTACAGATTTATATAAATAATTCATAATGATTATGGTAAATGCATAACAATAATTTATCTATATCTCTATGTCTAAAACCGTGCATCTAAAACCAGTTGACTTAAATTTTAAATCAAGTGTGTTTCCAAGATTACCTACAGTGTCGTTTTTTTTAATAATTTCCCTACTTTAATTATAATTTTTACAAGATTATTATATATTTTGTTTTTTATTAATAATATTATGTTGGCATGTACATTTCACGAAAGTTATCTATTTCTTCAACGTATTGTAACAAAATTTATGTTTAGGTGTTATAATTTTATGTTTTTGAAAAAGTATCTTTAAACGGCCTACTCACCATCTGATTTAAAGCACCGCGTGCAAGACCAAGAACCCCAAACCAAATTATTATTCCGAAGGCCCGACCAATGGAATAATTGAAATTTGGCAGTTTTGCCTACCAACGATCCGATTTGCAGAGACTCTGCATGCAGTCCTGCAAGCAGTTCTTTAAATGGGATGTTGAGGAGGCTGTTTTATAAGGATATGCTTTCACCTTGTAACAGTTAGGTTAGTATTCACCAATCATAACTGAGCAAACTCACCTTGTAACAGTTAGGTTAGTATTCACCAATCATAACTGAGCAAACTCATCTTTGGCACAAAACTTAGGGAAGGATTAGCCAATATTTATTTGTATATGTGTTCGCTCAATGACAAAACACTATATTTACCAATTTACAATACAAGTTCACATATAAGATTCAAAACGTTTGGCTCCTTTGGGTAAAAATTAAACTCTCCTGTCGCTCAGTTGATTGGTGAAAGCGTAGTTATGTATTTCTAACCACTGAAGAGATAATCTGATAGAAGTGTGTCGCAAGTGCCTGGGTTCCCATAAGTCAATTTTATCCTACTTGGGTTTAATGCGATCAAACTTTTTCATTACCAAAATTCTTTCTGGAACAGAAAATAAATTTTATCTATTTCCGGGATTAAGGTTTGTCTAAACAAGCAACATCAATTTCTTTTCAAATCGGTGGAGATCAGTGCTGATCAATCTTTTCATCCATTTTCAATTTTTTTGCAGATCTCAGGGGATTTGGGTAGATATTGCTTGACATTGTTAAAATTGCAGTTGGAGGTGTCGCAAACCTAGGTGTATTTTCAAAAAAGGTCATTTTTAATAAAACAACAACAGAATGCAAAAAAAAACACCGCAGTCGAAAATTTTTTAACAAGGTCAAAACAATAAATGCTGTCAATTTTTATCATTCTGAAATATTTTTTAAATACCTAGGTATGTAGTTGCAATGTTGGGCAACTGTTGATTTTTGTCATTCGGAGTTAAACTAAATTTAGTGAACAAAATTTTTGGTATTTTATGAAATGGAACCCTTAAAATACATCAGATAGATCTAAACGGAAACAGAACGCTGCGCTGCGAAGGTATATTTTTTTCTGCATCACAAATTTTTGGCTTTATAAGAATACCTATATAAGAATAATCTTATTATTTTAAAAGGCCGATTCAAAACTTTGAAGAAAGACTGAAGTTTTTTGCTAAACCCTTTTGCAAAATTAATAGAAACCGTTGAATATTCTTTACCAAAATTTTTTTGATGTTTTATTTAGCAAAACGGGAAGCACGAAAAGCCGCAGGTTGCTCATCACTGGTAATAGATCACATTTCTATGGATTTTCTGTTCAGTGTTCCTAACCCACCGAAACAATGAGAAACATTCAAAATAATATAAGTAATCCCGTGTCATTATTGTTTTCTGTGGTGTGTTGACTGGATATGTCTTTTGCATAGCGATCCTTAAACAATCATTACCCAGTATCAATCCGTCCTAAGGATAGAAATAGTTTTGCACTAAATTGTTATGCACCCACACTTCTGAAGTATGTTATTTGTATGTCTTCATTTACTGTAAATCATCTAATTTGGTATCAAATTATTATTATTTTTGGGAGAAAATTTATCTAATCATTATTATTTATTGTATGTGGTAAATAAAAATGGATTACTTAAATATTTCATTTTGAGATAATGTATTTGAGCATGTATACAAATTATTTTATGTTTTATACCCAAAGAATCGTTATTATGTAAATATGATTTTTTATAATAATATATTAGAATTTATTAAATTTTATTCTTGTTCTACCCCAAATCAAGTAGGTACTAAATTTTTAAAATATATTATTTACTTACTGGTTTATTTTAAATAATTTGTTGTTTAATAAATGTCTTAAAATTATATTTTATAAATCTTCTAGTTACTGCCATTTCTGTTCTATAATTTCTAATAATATTATTTCAAGCAATTTTATTGTTCAAGGTCAGTCTTTCTAAGAAGTACCTAACGACATACTTTGTTTAACAATTTTTACAAACCTTTTTATATTAATGAGTATTGCGTAAAGACTTAAAAATGCATGTTTTGTTTATTAAAAATCTTCTAGTTTTTTTTTAAATTCGCTACCAATTATTTGAGTAATAGAACAATTTTTTTATAAAAAATAATTAATTATGTTATTATAATATGTAAATGGAATTCTTTAAATTTTTTAATCAATGATATTTAAAATTATAGTTCATACTCGAATTGATCCTTTTGGCGGGTGGGTTGTTTCAAAGAATTCCAACAATTTACTCAAATCACGGAAATCTCCTCGCACTGCATCGGAAACTACCGAGCATTCTGTTTTAAACTACCGGTCAAGAATCACTTGCATATCGTGTTTGTTCGCCCTTAACAAATTTCAAAGTTAAGTTAAGTTCTGTGAAAGTTCTATTCAAGTTCACATGTGAAACAGCCTGTCCTTAGACTAACTACATTAGAATTCCTTATGAGCTGCAGAATTCAGTACTGTTATGAATTCCTTTCAACAAATAAAATTAAATAAACTAAATCAGGAGAACTTACGTTAGAATGCTTCTTAAAGGGTGAGACTCGACCGTGGAAAAAAATTTACGAAGGATATTGTCACCAAAGTATTGTATACATGAACACGGTCTGTTATTTTCTTCGTATGTTCCCCGTGGAGTGCGCCGAATTTTGTGTCTAGGTCTTTTTATAGGCGAATATAGCCTATATTTGTGGAGAAATCTGAAATTCTCTAGCCAATCCCCCCCCCCCTCTCCCCCCCGAGTCGAAATTAGCGTTTTGAATTTTTTCTCAAGTCAACTTTAATAGGGGGGGGTGACACCACGCCCTGGGGCGTGCAATAATGCAACATTACAATTTGTGAAAATGATTTTGCAGGTACTAAATGACCTTAAAATATAAGAACAAAAAAAGTAGGTATGATGAGTGAAAATAAAAACTAAAATTTACATTTCTTAAAAATAAATTGCAACAATATAAATTACATCTTTTTGAATTTCGTTTTTGTTTTCGTGAATGAATTAATGCAAAAAAGTGGAAATTAACCCCCTTCCTGACATCCGATCGAGCTGAAACTTGGCAGATAGACTCGTTGTTGATGACAATGCACTCTATCAACTTCAGGTGGCACTCACAATTTGAATTTCGATTTGTTTTCATGAAAGAATGAATGCAAATCTTGGAAATGGAAATGAACCCACTTCCCAACATCTGATTAATCTTAACCTCGGCAGATAGACTATGTCGATTACAATGCATTCTATTTACTTTCGGTAGCACACACATGCCTTTCCCTGGCTACTAACCAGCCGAAGGGATGGCCCGAAAATTGAAAATAGATTCGTTACAGTAAAAAAGATTGTTTTTTTATGAGTTTAAACTGTATAGTAATAAATATTAAGTTACTCACATGAAATTAACGTCAAGTTTTAATGATCGCTAGCGACCACTAAAACAATTTGAAAAAAAAACTCATATTTACGTACCTACCTATAGTGGAACATAGTACGAGCCCTATTGAAACATTTATAAAAATAGCGAAATGAGAAGCACTCTAACGTACATAAATGTATAAATTTTATATGTTTATAAAAAATATAACTGTCTAAAATGTGCACAAAAAGAATATCGTCTGCAGTACATTATACTTGGCAAATTTTAATTTGATTTTTCAAACATCTAAAAAAAAATATTTCAAGTTAAAACCACGATTTATTTAACTGAAGGTAATAAAATTTCAAATTATTATGTCCACAAATCAGACAAAAAACTATAAGACTACCATCACACCTTTGTTTTCTGGAAGTTATCTACATTTTACAAATTTGAGAATACTAATCATTTTCAATTTATGATTCTCTTTTCTATTTTTAATTACAAGACGTCATATTATTTATTGCATATTTATATGTACCTATTCTATTATTAGAAAAAGAGTTGAAATTTTGGAGAAGTCGGTAACTGCTAATAATGATACGTGTCAGTATTTTCATTTCATTAAATTGCTCCCCAAACTGTAAATAATAGCAAATAAGATCATATTATTATAATACTAAAAGAGTCTGTTTTGTATATTTGTGTAAATAAACTATTTGATTATGATCTACATACATAGTTATTAAAACTAACTGAGTGTTGTGACTTTTTAAATCTGTAACCCAACGTGCTAAGTTTACACTAAAATGTGAGTTTTTGTTACTTTAAATAATAGAAGGTAGGTATATATAAAATAAATTACTGTCGAAAATATTAAATTTGATTTTCATCCCATTTACAATCATTTTTTTAATCTTTAAAAATACGTTCCTTCCAATTCCCGCAATTTTTTTTCTCTTTATAATGGTTAAATGATTGTTGAATTGTATTGCCTAATGTAAATAATGATTTTTCATGCAATTATACCTAGCTAACTACGTAACAAATGGAAATGTTTATAATAATTTGTAAATTTTTATGCAAAATAATAATAATTTGTAAAAACATGTTTTATTAATACCTAGCTAAAGATATTTTATTGCTAAGCATTGAATAGTTTGAGATATTTAATAATTGACATGACATTGTGTTGTATATAATACCTATAACATGGTAGTTTTTAATTTTAACTGTGATGATGTAATGATATTATTTCTATAACTTGAAAATATGAATAATAAATGTATTTTAAAAAATAAATTCAACATCATTCGAACCACTGTTTTATTTTTAACTAGCAGACCCGGCCACACGTTGCTGTGGCTAACGAAACACAAGGCCATTACCCAACATTTATAAAATCCACACCACCCACTTGCCAGCTGCCCGCTGCCCGCTGCCTGAATTGAATATTTGAATTTCTCGGCTTCTCTCTACTATAATAAGCATTATTTTACATATAAACCTTCCCCTTGAATCACTCTATCTATTGGTGAAAACCGCATGAAAATCTGTTTCGTAGTTTAAAAGATCTATGCGCACATACATTTTGAGCGACTTCATTTTATATTATGTAATAATATCATAGAAAAGATTCATATGAACTTGAGGACAGTATACATCTTCCCTATCGCCAAAAGTACCTTCAGATATGAAAAATTTGTGTTAAGCGCTAGCTTGTCCACTTGGTAATCTGAAACAATACTCTCCGTTTGTGGGTTTTTTACTCTCGGTACACTACAGAGGTTTTAGGTCATAGGAGCTCGGCATTTGAAAGGTTAACTGATATTATGATATGATAGATAATTATGTTGAAAATAATATTATGTTTATTACAAATAACCTCAGAAGTTAAAGTTGACTGATGTAAATCATCTCCAGATTCAGTCTAACCAATTATGAGTCAGACTGGACCTAAATAAATTATAGTTTTTGCACTTTCTAACTTCAGAATAACATATGTATATGAAAGCCAATTATTTTACAAATCAGTCCATCGTTAGGCTAGGGTTGCCAACTGTCCTGTTTTCCCAGGACATGTCCTGGGCTGTCCTGGATAGTTTTTAAGCATCGTCCTGAGTTTTTAAAGGGTCCTGTTAAGGACCTATGTTTTAAAATACTCTCTCCAATCGTTTTGTCACTACGCGCGTGTGAAGGTCGTTGACTCTTTATAAAACAAAATAGCAATGTGCATACTGGTTGTTGTCTCTTTCGTGCTACTCTACTATTTGTGCACACTAGAGCTCTTTCTTTCTCATTTGTGAGGGGGCTATAGCTTACCACACCATTCGCCATCATGTCTTTCAGCTCCCTAGACTGTACGCTGAAGTTGAATAAAATTTTGTTCAACGATTCACAAATCCCAAAAGAAATGACGTGCAGTAAAATGAAGGCAACTGCAATTGTGACTGGCGTTTTAAGCCCTCATTTTTCAGAGAAAATCAAAGATGACTTGAAAAATGCGTCGTGTCAGTCGTGTGTTAGTGTCTCTTGTGATGCTAGCAATCATGGGGAAACTAATTTAATACCTATATTGATCCAGCATTTTTATTATCGTGGTGAGGGCATAAGTTCCAAATTCAGTCCCCGATGAAACTGCTGAAACTTTAGTGAATTTAGTAAATGATCAGCTCCAAAAGTATAATATAACAGAGAAATGTGCCGCATTCTCTGGAGATAATTGTAACACTAACTTTGGTGGCAGACAAAGAGTCGGAACGAACAATGTGTTTTTTAAACTAAGGAAAAATTGAGCAAAGACATCATAGGTATTGGTTGCCCTGCCCATGTCTTAAATAATGCTGTTCACCACGGTTGTGATATTCTGCCCATAGAAGAAGAATTAATAATTGTAAAATTTTATTAATCACTGTTCCAACAGAAAAGCTGTGGCAGTTTTGCATTGACGCCGGGATGGAATTTACTCAACTCCAATCTCACTCCAAGACAAGCTGGCGGCTGGTTGAGCCTTTTTCCAGCAATTGAAAAACTGCTATGAACCGTTAAAAGAGTATTTTTTAAATTTAGAAAAACCTCCACAGTTCATTATTCAGTTTTTTAATAATGAGTATGCCGAAGGTTACTTGTTCATTGTCCACCAGTAATGTCGGTTATTCACACGAATATTGAAAGAGTAGAAAGAAAAGAGAACAGCGTTGTTGAAGTCAGGAAAATTTTAGAAAAAGTAATTTCTTTACTTGTTGAGAGAATAACAAATAAATTTTGTCCTCTAAAAATATAATCAATTTTAAAGAAATTGGAAGACGGCGGAAAGGATACGCAAGAATTTTAACCAAAATAAAAGATTTTTATAATGAAATCAATGACTATTTAAAAATGTGGGTTGGGCCATTTAAGGATCTAAGAGTTTTCGATTACATTGATTTTACAGGATCTGATTGGCAAGAATGGAGCAATGTGGAAAAATTTTTGGCATTTTTAAAAGATCACGACATTGAAATAAACGTTAAGAAATTATTTGACGAGTTAATTTGAAAGACTTTAGTCAAAACTTGGATTCTACACAAAAAGACAACAATTTAAACTCCTTGCGGCACCAATATTTCAGACAGTGCTTGTCCGAGGAACAATATGTAGAATTACGGAAGATGGTTGAAATGTCTTCTGTGTTCCGGGACACAATGCTAATGTAGAGAGGGTTTTTTAAACACACAGTGGTCAAAAGAGAGAAATTGGTTAATTCCATCAACAGTTGCTGCAATAATCAAAATTATCTACAACATGAATATGAACTGTGAAACATTGTATATTTATTTGTTAACTCAACCACAAATGTTGAGGGACACACAATGAAAATAAAGAATAAAATAATAAAAGACTAAAAAAAATAACATATATCATTTATGTAGCTATTCCAAATTCTTGTAATATTCAAAAAACTGTTTCTGAAAAAATAAGAAAATACACAGATTTAGGAAATGAGATTAAAAGAATTTGGCATTCTGGAAAAAATTCGGTTTAGGGGCGGCGTTTCTAGATAATTTTTTTTTTTTTATACTAATTATAGGCCGGAAAATCCGAATCTGAAAGAATTAGGCGTCGGCAAGCAATATTAACTGAATTACACGACTTTAAAATTTTCTATAAACACAAAGGAAAACCAGTCATTTTGAATGCATTGACACAACAAGTCATAGAAAAACAAGAAAGATGTTACACCACATAAAATTAAGTTTTGCCATTAAGCAAAAATATCAATAACGTAAAACTTTCCGACACGATACTTCCTCACATGATAATTCATCACATAACACATTAACCTGATGAATTATGACTATCTCAACGGCCGTATTCTTAGACCAAAAGTATGAAAATTCATGGTCTTAAAAATGCGTAACCTAATCTAACCTAACCTAACGCTAGGTTTGTGTAACATGGTTTGTGCCCCTTTATACCTCCTGCTCGCGTCAAGGCAAGAAAGCATCCCAGTTTTCAAGTAGTTTAGCGGCTACGCTAGGTTTGTGTAACATGGTTTGTGATAGAAAAGAAAGTGCCCCCTTCATAGCGCCTACTCGCGTCAAGGCAAGAAAACATCCCAGTTTTCAAGTAGTTTAACGGCTACACTTGGTTTATGTAACATGGTTTGTGATACAAAAGTGAGTAAAGTTTATAAAAAATAATTACTTAAATTAGTTATTGATATTATTGCTTAATGGCAACACTTAATTTTATGTGGTGTAACATCTTTCTTGTTTTTCTATGACTTGTAATGTCAATGCATTCAAAATGGCTTGTTTTCCTTTGTGTTTATAGAAAATTTTAAAGTTCTGTAATTCAGTTAATATTGCTTGCCGACGCCTAATTCTTTCAGATTCGGATTTTCCGGCCCATAGTTAGTATAAAAATACCTAGTTTTATTATCTAGGAACGCCGCCCCTAAACCGAACTTTACCCGGCATTCTCAGACTATAAAAATATTACCATTTGTTATTTCGGCTACTGGCATTATACCTAGGTCTCGCATTCAAAATTTAGGCATATTAGATTTGTCAAAGAATTTATATATGAAAATGCAAAAATCAGTCATTTTAAATATATGTAGGATTACGAAAGATTTTTTTAATATTTATATTGAGGGATCAGTAGGATTTATAGGTTCAATTAGGAATTCCACAGAGCCGAACCCTCTGATATGAAAATATCTGGAATCGGTGAATTTTTTTCCCATTTGGTCTTTGGTAGGTTGACATGTTGTTCTTGTATTGTTTAGTATTTATAATAATATAGTGCAATTGCATAGCGTGGATTGATTAGATGATCATTTGGGAAGTGTGTGAAAGGGTTTAGTTTTTCCTGTGGGGAAAATTTAACCCGGACGTTTAAATCTGGTGCGCAAAAATATAATAAACAAAAAAAAAAAAAGACATTACTTACTTAGACTTGATTATTTTATGATTAAAAACATCATTCCTCCATTTGATTTGGTAATTTAGTAACTAAATGTTAGTTGAACACTTTAATAAAAAATGTGATTTCTATTAGATGTTTTATTGACCCTCTTTTCAGTGAAATATTTTTTTTTTTTTTTTATTTATTTCATCCAAAAATATATGAATACATAATATAATATTACATTACAGTAGTGTATTTGTTACATTTAAAGTACATTTTCCCTTTTTATTTTCTTCCTTTCTTTTACACAGTAGTAATAATAATATAATTTTAATGACAATAACATGTTACTAACAAAGTTAAAAACATAAGGTAATAAATGATGTGTTAGTTAATATCTATAAATTATAAGAATAATGTTATAATAATAATTGATGCCATTAAAACAGTATCGAAATAGGAAAAAAAAAGATTTGGAGGTAAGAACTGTTATAAAGGAGTAACATAATATATATTTTAAGTAGTGCATAGCCTGCCTCACTAGGCGAACCTGTATTGAGGCAGAATTTTTAATAAGTTGTTTCTCGTAATGTTGTCTATGGTTTACTTTATTTCTGTTTATATTATTGCTTGCAGATACACAATACAAAAAACAGAAATTTTATTACTGCAATAACTATCAATGACAAGGCGTTTGGGTGAGTGCACCAGTAAAGGACCGATCATTAGAAAATATCCAAATTTTAACATTTTTTAAAATTCTTTCTGTGTTTGATTCAGTTTGATATTATCGGGAAGCATGTTGAATATTTTTGTGGCAAAGTATCTATAACTACGTTGTCCAAAGGTGGTAGAGAGTGCTGGAACTTGCAATGTGTCTTTGTTCGAATTACGTGTAAATTTTAAGTATATTTTTTTTTCGTAAAGTACGTGTTTGTTTTTAAAGAGATGCATGAGTATAGTTTTTACATATATCTGTCGAACATCAAATACTCTCATTGTATTAAATATTAAGTCACTGTTTGCAGTAAGAGGAAGTTTGAGAATAATTTTCATAATTGTTTTTTGCGCCTTTTCAACGGGATCTAGAGCTGATGAAGTACCTCCTCCCCATGCAATGATACCATACTCAAGGATAGATTGGGTGATTGCAAAATAAATCGTTTTCAGAAGTTGTAAGTTAAGAAAGTTCCTAATGGATCTGAAGAAGTGTATTGTTTTTCTAATTTTATTTGCAATAATCTGTGTGTGTAGATTCCATTTGAGGTATGGGTCAATGGTGAGCCCTAGGTACTTCATCTGTGATGTTCGCTCTATACTGGGGCACTCACTGCATTCATTGGAGTTCGAACAGCTATGTATTTTAATGGAATAATCATCATTAGGTTGGCCTGTAGTATTGATGCTTGAAGTGACATATTTGGTTTTCTTCGTGTTAAGGGTAAGCGTGTTGATATCTAACCATTTTTTAACGAAGTTAATATTTCTTTCTGCTTTTTTAAATACCGCTGGCCAATTATTGTCTTCGAACAATAGGACCGTATCGTCTGCAAAGCTAACAATTTTTCCCTGAATTTCAAGGTTGCAGAAGTTGTTAATATACAGTAAGAACAGAGTCGGTCCCAAAACGCTTCCTTGTGGAATTCCATAGTCAGTTGAGCGCTGATCACTAAGGGTATTCTGTATTTTAACCTGTTGTTTGCGTCCATTTAAATAGCTTTTAAAGAAGTTTAGCTCTTTGTCCGTAATGCCGATTTTTTCTAGTTTTTTAATTAGTTTAACGTGTGATATTGTATCAAAAGCATTAGAAAGGTCTAAGAATATTGAGATACATTTTTTTCCTTTATCAAGGCTTTTTACAATGAAGTCAGTCACACTAGCAATGGCATCTGATGTACTTTTATTTTTTTGAAATCCATATTGGTTTTCTGAAAGCATTTTATGACTGACGACGAATTTTAAAAGTTGTGCATTAATGAGGTTTTCAAAAACTTTAGATAAGCTATTCAGTAAAGTAATTGGTCTATAGTTGTTGGTATCTGACTTGTTTCCAGATTTGTAGATGGGAATTACGATACTTTGTTTTAAGTTAGAGGGAAAGTAGCCCTGTGTAATGCTTAAGTTTATAAGATATTCCAGAGGCAATGTGATCTCCGAAGACAGTATTTTAAGGATTTTGGTTGTAATTTCATCTGGTCCAGCAGAGGAAGTGTTTTTTAGAGATTTAATTGTCCTGAGAATTTCTTCCTTTGATATAGTTTGGAAGAGAAATTTTATATTTTTGTTATTTGCTTGATCCTCTGTATCGGTAGATCGGGTGATTTCACTCTGGGGAATTTGAGAAGCAAGATTTGGGCCAATATTAATAAAAAAATTGTTTACATGATCAGCAATGAGTTTAGGATTTTTTGTGGTTTCAACAATACGTCCATCAATAGAAAGTTTATTTATGCTCTGTTTCTCTTTTTTAGTTTGTGAATTTGTGGCTTCTCTTAGTATTTCCCATAATTTTTTGGGATTGTTGTTACTTTCTTTAATTTTTTCTGAGTAGTAAATTTCTTTTGCTTTTCTGATGACGTTACAACACATGTTTCTATATCTTTTATAGTAGTTGGATGTTATTTGGTCATATGGATTATCTTTGGTTTTTTGTGTAGCTTATTTCTTTTGTGTATGCAATTTATAATAGAGTGGTTAATCCATGGTTTTAAGGGTTTTAGTTTATTAGCTATATTTTTGGTCAACGTCGTGGAATGGTTGTGTATTTCGTTTTTCAAATAGTTAACAAAGTATATCCATGCGTCCTCCGATTGTTTAATTTGGAAGAGTTCGTGCAATGATTTGTTCTTAAAGTTGGTAGTTAGGTTTTGGAAATTGATTTTATTGTAGGCAATAGGCAGATTACATTTATTTATTTTGGTAGCTGTTTGTATGGCAAAAATGGTAGAATAATGATCAGTGATTGTTGATTGGTATACAATACTTTTAGATGGTTTTTTAGACTTTACCATAATGTGGTCAATGCATGATTTAGATCCATTTGTCGTTCTTGTTGGTGAGTTGACGGTACTTTCTAATCCATGTAATTCTAGCATGTTAATATAGTCTTGGCTTTGAGGGTGTTGGTTGTTCGGTAATATGTTTATATTTAAATCGCCTATTATTATAATATGCTTAGCATTGGAAAGATTTGAAAGTATGTAACTAAGACTGCTTAGGAACGGCGTAATGTTGTGAATCGATGGCGAGCGGTTTATAGCCAGGATTACAGTGTCAAAGTTGTATTTTATTTGTGTGCAACTTGCATGCTGAATTTCTAGTTCAGTTACTGTAAAGTTTTGATTGTTTTTTGTGTACACGACGATTCCATCGTTCTGATTATCGAAAATAGTTGAGTTGTGAGATGTGTAGTTTTTGAGGATTTTAGGTGTATAAGTGTTTGACAACCAGCATTCGATTATGTCGAAATCAACATTTATGTGGTGAAGTTGTATCAAGAGTTCATCAAAGTTTTTATTTATTGATCGTATGTTTTGGTGCATAATTTTGGTATTTATACCATTTCCAATCAGGCGTTTACATATATTATTATCTGAGGTTGTGTAAGATAGGTTTTGATTATGTACTTCCTCATCAACATATTCCATTGTGAAAGGCATGATGATATAATAATTATACAAAAATAAAAAAATAGTGTATTTGTTTAAAATAAAACAATAACTTTGTAAACACCACTTTAATTTTATATACTTTATGCCGACCGGGTTTCGCTACAACCGTAGCTTCATCAGGGCAGTTGTTCAAAGTCGCAAACCGACGTTCACCGATATAACGATTCACAATTCCTCTAACCATCCCAACTCCCATAAACATTCAGCGTTTCATTCCATGACACATAGATTAGTTACAGTCCCTTTATCAAATACCAACTTTGCAATAGAACTATCTACGATCAAACAAATAGCAATAAATAACGGTTACAACCCAAACCTAGTCGACAACATTCTAAATAAAAAATTAAAGAAATTATCCACAAGTAAATTTTTATACAACAGTCCACCTCATAATAATAATATACCAAGTAATAATAATCAACCGTATCAATGGCGTAGAATCCTGTATATCAATAATTTCTCTCAAAAAAGTGTTAAAAATCTCCCATCAGAAATCAAACCAGCATTTTACTCTAATAATAATCTAGATAAACTTTTAATGAACGGTAAGGATAAGGATGATAGCTTATCTCACTCGGGAATTTATTCGCTTCAATGTAGTGACTGCTCAGTTTTTTATATTGGTAAAACAGCGCGCAACATAAACACCCGTGTCAAAGAACATCTCAGATGTCTACACAGCTCTGGATTCTCAGAATTCGCAAACCACTTGATCGAAAAAGATCATAAATTTGACAAAACAGCCGGCGCCAAACTGATTCATAAAAACAATATCGGTGTAAGATTGGATAATTTAGAGGCACTTGAACTTAGGAAAGCCATAAACACTAATAGTAAGGTAATTAATAATCAACTAAATTTAAATAAAAGTCCCATACTAAGATTGTTCCCTATTGATAAAGAACACGTCCGTTCCCTTCCCATTTCTCCATCTATGTCTTCTTCCTCCCCCTACACTTGACGAGTCCAGCCCATTATATATTATAACACACATGTAACCTAATGTTAGTAGAGAATTATACTGCCCTGATGAAGCTACGGTTGTAGCGAAACCCGGTCGGCATAAAGTATATAAAATTAAAGTGGTGTTTACAAAGTTATTGTTTTATTTTAAATTAATAATGTCGCATCACAAAGTATCCGCTTCATATGAACAAATAGTTTATTTGTTTATGGGAGCTCCACTGTCCGTGGCAATCACCGGGGGTTTCACCCTAGTTATGGATGGAGAATTATCTAAGTGGGTAATTATTGTTGTATATAGTTTGAAACAATAAGTGTATAGTTTCACCTTACCATTTTGTAACGAAGGGTGATCGGGCAATAACTAACCGGAACTGGAGCTCTCCAGAAACAACTAGACCATTTTTATCAAATCGTCAGCGTGTTTGATGTAGATGATTTTTTCTCCTTCTTTTTTTCTAATCATAATTTTTGAATCTTTGTACCATACATAATTAAATCCCGTTTCTTTCGCCTTTGACTTTGTTCTCCATAGAAGATCTTTGTAATGAGGACTAAGAATTTCGCTAATGTAGATTCGTTGGCTTCCTGGATCCTGCGAGGTGGCTGGGTTTAAAAGTTTCCTGTTGGCAAGAAGTTGGTATCTCTTTTGTCGATTGTTTAGTTTAACGTGAAATTTTGGGGGTACTCCCGGCCGTTTATCAGGGATCCTCTTCACTTCCACGATATCTTCTTCTTTTATTTCAACTCCTGCAATTGAAGCGATCCGTTTTATAGCATCGAAGGTCTGCTCGTTATTTTTTGGAATGAGGCCGGCAAACTCCAATGAATCATCTTGTGTTCTTTGGTCGACTTCTGCCAGTTTGACTTCTAGACACTTTATTTGTTTGTCCTTTTCTACAAGTGTATTTTTCAGTGACTCCACTTCCGAAACCAATTTAGTAATGGTTTCCATTTTAGCAATTAGATCGTCATATTGTCGGCTGATGAAGTCTCTCGAGTTTCTACTCTCTAGGTTTTCATCCTCAATTTTTTTTATAATCGCCGATTTAAAAGCTTCCAGTTTTGTTACCATTTTTTTTTCCATTTTATCGACTAGCATATCAATTTGAGAAGATACATCTGGCGTCAAGCTCATTGAGGCGGGCATTTGTCCTTTGCTTCGAAGGTTTTTGTCCGCAGACATTTTTCTCGGTTATTTTGTTATTTGTAGTAGGTAAGGTTTGACACTGGCACTACTACTCTATGTTATTATTGTATTATATCGATGTTGATATTGTGACTGATATTTGATTTATTTATGTCAAAATAAGGAGTTTGGACACTAAAAAACTCATAGATCACTCAGGTATATCGCTACCATTTGAATAACAGATCACTGGATATGTGTTTTTGCTCAGATTTAAGTTTTAACTGTGTTTTTAGCCAGATTGACGTTTGGTTTTTTTTATGTCAAAACAAAGAGTTTGAACACTAAAAACTCGCAGATAACTCTGGTTTTGCGCTACCATTTGAATAGCAGATCACTAGTTGTAATATAACAATTAAGTACTGCACTTATACATATATAGTCCTGGCTTTAAACCGAAATGTCCTGGTATATCCACCTTCAAATCCTGGATTCCAAAGTTTGGAAATGGTAACCCTACGTTTAGACACAAGTAAAAAGCATACTCTGATTTTAAATCCTTTCGCGGCAAAATGCAGAAAAGTCAAAAATAAAAAAATTCGCGCCACGCTGTCATTAGGGATGGGTTGTAGATGAATTTACGATCGTCATTTTTAAAAATTCGAACAATTTATTTCACACAGGAACCGAAAAAATAGGTTTATTGATTTCAGGCATTTTGAAAATAAACCTTTTTTGAAGAGAAACATTCTTAGCCCCGTTAGAGTGATTTGAAATTCGGATGAAACGGAAATGACGCAGTACGGCACCTGCGAAAAATTAAACTGCGCTCAAGGCTCCTATTGGTTGAGATATAAAACGGAAACGACGATAGGTCTGCGCTCATTGGCCGCATTGTTTGTTTACGGGTCGTCGAAATGTAATGCGTAAATTAGCGTCTTGCCGAGCGCGTCCCATATAGAAGTGTGTCGATTCACTTATTTTACGGAATCGGTTCCGGACCCCGAATCGACTGGGTGGACTCGATTCACTGGACTCGCTCCTTTGATTCCGGCGATTCCACCGGACTCGCCGAATCAAACTCATTGTGTCGCTCCGCCGGAGTCGTTGAATCGGCCGGAACCAAACTCAGTTTGGCTCCTGCTGATTCAATGCTGAGAGTTGATTCCGCCAGACTCAAACTCATTGTGGCGCTCAGCCGGAGTCGTTGAATCGGCCGGAACCAAACTCAGTTTGACTCCTGCTGATTTAATGCTGAGAGTTGATTCAGCTTGACTCGCGTGTCGTGGAATGTTACGGAGTTGGGGAATCATAATAACATACGAGGAGTAAAAGTAGGAGTTGTGAATGAACTTTACTTCAGTTTATTTACCTGGAATCGGAAACAATTAATGAGTCGAGTAATGTTTGTAAATCATCAAACACTGAAACAGTGATTTAGTCTTGACCTAAAAATAAATGCTGTCAACTGTAATATTATATCACTGAAACCTATTTGGGATTTAAAAAATTAAACATAATTAGGTTTTTGCTTTTCAAGATATGATATTTTTCTTATTATTTAAATGGTACTCACTATCTGGTGTTCTCAACAAAAGCGGGAGTTAATTTACTAGTAAATGTTCGAAGTAAAATATTAATTTTATAAAACCGAATGTTTTCTACAATGTCCTTTAACATTAAAGCATTTTTATTACATTTATTTTTTAGTTACATTTTCTAGCACAATGACCCTTTCAAATCTTGTTGAAACCAATTGAACTTTTTTGCCACCTCGTGATGCGCTTCAATGTGTTTATGTGTTAGTGTCGAGCCGTTGCTGCCAGCTGGGCGTGTGTGTTTACATTAACATGTTATTGTTTATTGCGAGATTATTATTTCGAGAAATCTTATCTTTATATAGCTAATAATAATCTGTTTGAGATGAGTAATGTCATTTGACGGCTTTATGAGAACCGTGTAAGGGAACGTACCCATACTACGTGACACGTTTAGGGGGGGGTCTTCAAAATGTCACGCTCCATACAAATGAGCAGAGGGTTGCTTAGGATTTTGGTCACCGGGGGGGGGGGGGGGTTAAAAATTGCAAAAAGTTGGTCACGTAGTATGGGTACGTTCCCTAAGATAATATTAACGTTTTATTTGAAATTCACGAACAATGGAGTCCTTGTACCTTGTGTTTAAAAAATGATCTTCATAAAACAAGTAATTATCGCCGGCGCAAACTTGCCGGAAAGCAAATTTGCTCCGACAAAAGGAAAAAGCAATGGTCCTTGCTATATTTTGGCTACGAGATAATGCCATTTCTTTTTGAAAAATGTTTTCGTGACCGGTTAGAGCGGTACACTGTGCCCCGGCCCGCGCCGTGCACCTCTTCCCTTGAGTGGCTCCTGTACTTTCACTCTCTCACTCGTTCCCGAGTGAGAGAGTAAGACCGCCCTGCTAGAGCAAATCAACGCCCCCCGGCCCGCGCCGCGTACCTCCTCCCGTTAGTGATTCCTTTACTCTTACTCTGTCACTCGTTCCCGAGTGCGAGCGACTCCGGAACTGATTCATAACATTTTGCGGACTCGGAACGAATCAAACGCATTCGGACTCGGAATCTTTGGATTCGTTCCGGCCGGAACGACACACTTCTAGTCCCATAATGCAGCGGTACAGTGAAATCCAGAGAAATCCAGCGGTTGGAGGTTCGAATCCTACGAAATCCAAAAAAAATAAACATTTTTGTTTTTGCAAATCAATATCCAATCTTCAAACCACTTTAAAATAAACAGGCAAAATAAAGCGACATCTAGCAACTCTAGTTTCACTTCTATCACGTGTGAATTGCACACTCTAATTTTTTTATTTTCCTAAAAAGTCTCATACCTACTTATAAACAAAATGTTTCCAAATTACGATTCGAGCATATCCACCCTGAAAGTGAATATATCATATTCACTCTGAATAATAATTCCAATCACAGCCCTTCAGTCTAATATTTGTTTACCAACAAGTCGCAAACGACGTTGGAATTTCAGAATTCTTCCCAGGTATCTTAAATATCCTGCATATATCTCTTAATTTTTAAATTAAAATATAAACAAATACCGTTTTCGAAACTATTCACATAAATACCTACATATATCTTTAAATAATGGAAATGTGCGACGCAATATAAGTACAACGCGGTAGTTTGGTACTGTGAGTAAATTGTACGACAATAATGATGGCAGAAGTAAAAACGATTTACTCTCACAGAATATTCGGTTTTTATAAATAAAACCTTTTTCACAAGATCTGGGATTTTCGATTACCTCTTGCGGACGGCGGGGAATTCTTCCACCATTGTAAAAAGGGACGGCTGTCGTTCGAAAACTTAAATACATAATGCAAGTTTCCTGCCGACTCTCGGATTAATTTATTCGCAAATCACAGCCCACGACCGCCCAACTGCCCCGATTATATTAGTTTGTTGGTTTGTTCCCGTCACCTAATGATATATTTTTTGGTTTCTATAATCTGTGGTGGTACCAAGCTTTAAAATTACATTGGTCGAAGGTCGAAGTGCATCGTGAAGGTTGGTATTATAAATTAGTTCCATGTTCCACGACCTAACTGATCCAAGCTATTAATTCGAAACATCGTTGGAACGCGTAGATGTTTCGAAATTGGATATTCCGAAAAACAAATATTTCGATTATACCCAGCACTACATCGTAACCATAGATCTTCACATCTGTCAGATGTCAGCTGTCAAAACTGATTCAACTCTTCATGTGTGAGTTGTGTATTGTGTACGAGAGTTACAAGTTAGAACAAGAAGTCGCACCCGCAAATAGTAAATTGTCAAAACTTATCTTCTACATTGAAAACTATCTTCCTTCGTGACGGCAGTGAGGTAAAAATAACTTTCTTACTATTTAAATAGGTTGCGTATGTTATTTTAGCGAATAGCTTCTTTTGCAAGAAAGGAGCCTTCCCGGTTTTTTAATAATATTTTCGAGGTACTAACCGAACCGATTCTGGCTCCATGAGTCCATGGTAAATGAGAGGTACTACGTACTACGGCTCTCAATTCGGTAAATATTCGGAACAAACGTCAACGGTTGTGTAATGGGATTGTGTATGTTATCTTTACTTTAAAAAACAGCCTACGTTTTTGAATGGTTTGTTTGGCTACGCAGGGTTTTTTGTAGCGGGTTTGTGTATATTATCTTAATTTTAAAAGTTTCATAAAAAAAAACTGCAAACAGAGTGATTTGACAGTGTGAAAGCAAATTTTCAATTTACGTAAATAAAATTAAAAATGTAACATTTTCAACCTCCCCCAATGCAAATAGTTGTCTTTTATGGTAATTAAGAAGAATCTAAAAGTTTTATCAAAAAAAAGTGCGTATTAACCGTTGACGTTTGTTCCGAACAATTACCCTCAATTCTCAATTTAATGTCGCGAGTGGCCTGCTTTCTGAAAATCCGTGGTGCAATTTTTCGGAATTGATTTAAGACGATTGAAAGTTATTCGATCATTGTACGTTCGATCTCAAACCAGTACACTTAATTATTATTGGTAATTTTTCGGGATTGGTGGCCAAGGCTATTACGAATAATTTTTAGAAAAAAAACTTTAGATTTGCCTTAATCACTATAAAAGGAAACTTATTGCATCACGGCTGTCGGAAAATAATGCATTTTAATTTTCAATGTCGTTAAATAAAATTTCACTTCCGAACTACGACAGCCCGCCCGCTGCCGCCCGCCATTTGTCACATACACAAGCCCGCTACACAAACCCTGCGTAGCCAAACAAACCATTCAAAAACGTAGGCTGTTTTTTAAAGTAAAGATAACATACACAAGCCCGCTACACAAACCCTGCGTAGCCAAACAAACCATTCAAAAACGTATTTTGACAGCGACAAAATGGCGGGCGGGCGTTAATAGTTTCGGTTCGCGAAGTAATTTTAGTTAACGACATTGAAAATTAAAATGCATTATTTTCCGCCAGCCGTGATGCAATAAGTTTCCTTTTATAGTGATTAAGGCGAATCTAAAGTTTTTTCCTAAAAATTATTCGTAATAGCCTTGGCCACCAATCTCGAAAATTTACCTTATTATTATATGATAAAGCGAATACAGTTTACGTACAGTTCCTGTAAGCACTTGGGTTGTAGGTAGGGTTGCCATCTTCTGAAATAAAAAAGCCCGACTCTGCGCTGCATTAGGCCGGACATTTTGCCCTAAAAGCCGGACGTATGTAAGTAATTTTGGACATAACTTTAATACATAATAATAAAAAATCTGTTACAAGTTACGGGTAAAGTTCGGTTTAGGGGCGGCGTTCCTAGATAATAAAACTAGTTATTTTTATACTAACTATGGGCCGGAAAATCCGAATCTGAAAGAATTAGGCGTCGGCAAGCAATATTAACTGAATTACACGACTTTAAAATTTTCTATAAACACAAAGGAAAACAAGCCATTTTGAATGCATTGACATTACAAGTCATAGAAAAACAAGAAAGATGTTACACCACATAAAATTAAGTGTTGCCATTAAGCAATAATATCAATAACTAATTTAAGTAATTATTTTTTATAAACTTTACTCACTTTTGTATCACAAACCATGTTACATAAACCTAGTGTAGCCGTTAAACTACTTGAAAACTGGGATGTTTTCTTGCCTTGACGCGAGTAGGCGCTATGAAGGGGGCACTTTCTTTTCTATCACAAACCATGTTACACAAACCCAGCGTAGCCGCTAAACTACTTGAAAACTGGGATGTTTTCTTGCCGTGACGCGAGCAGGCGGTATAAAGGGGCACAAACCATGTTACACAAACCTAGCGTAGCCGCTAAACTACTTGAAAACTGGGATGTTTTTTTACCGTGACGCGAGTAGGCGCTACGAAGGGGGCACTTTCTTTTCTATCACAAACCATGTTACACAAACCTAGCGTAGCCGCTAAACTACTTGAAAACTGGGATGCTTTCTTGCCTTGACGCGAGCAGGAGGTATAAAGGGGCACAAACCATGTTACACAAACCTAGCGTTAGGTTAGGTTAGATTAGGTTACGCATTTTTAAGACCATGAATTTTCATACTTTTGGTCTAAGAATACGGCCGTTGAGATAGTCATAATTCATCAGGTTAATGTGTTATGTGATGAATTATCATGTGAGGAAGTATCGTGTCGGAAAGTTTTACGTTATTGATATTTTTGCTTAATGGCAAAACTTAATTTTATGTGGTGTAACATCTTTCTTGTTTTTCTATGACTTGTTGTGTCAATGCATTCAAAATGACTGGTTTTCCTTTGTGTTTATAGAAAATTTTAAAGTCGTGTAATTCAGTTAATATTGCTTGCCGACGCCTAATTCTTTCAGATTCGGATTTTCCGGCCTATAATTAGTATAAAAAAAAAAAATTTATCTAGAAACGCCGCCCCTAAACCGAATTTTTTCCAGAATGCCAAATTCTTTTAATCTCATTTCCTAAATCTGTGTATTTTCTTATTTTTTCAGAAACAGTTTTTTGAATATTACAAGAATTTGGAATAGCTACATAAATGATATATGTTATTTTTTTTAGTCTTTTATTATTTTATTCTTTATTTTCATTGTGTGTCCCTCAACATTTGTGGTTGAGTTAACAAATAAATATACAATGTTTCACAGTTCATATTCATGTTGTAGATAATTTTGATTATTGCAGCAACTGTTGATGGAATTAACCAATTTCTCTCTTTTGACCACTGTGTGTTTAAAAACCCTCTCTACATTAGCATTGTGTCCCGGAACACAGAAGACATTTTCAACCATCTTCCGTAATTCTACATATTGTTCCTCGGACAAGCACTGTCTGAAATATTGGTGCCGCAAGGAGTTTAAATTGTTGTCTTTTTGTGTAGAATCCAAGTTTTGACTAAAGTCTTTCAAATTAACTTGTCAAATAATTTCTCAACGTTTATTTCAATGTCGTGATCTTTTAAAAATGCCAAAAATTTTTCCACATTGCTCCATTCTTGCCAATCAGATCCTGTAAAATCAATGTAATCGAAAACTGTTAGATCCTTAAATGGCACAACCCACATTTTTAAATAGTCATTGATTTCATTATAAAAATCTTTTATTTTGGTTAAAATTCTTGCGTATCCTTTCCGCCGTCTTCCAATTTCTTTAAAATTGATTATATTTTTAGAGGACAAAATTTATTTGTTATTCTCTCAACAAGTAAAGAAACATGAATTCCTGCAAGTACGCATGATTATTTACTCATTTAATGTACGTTATACATAGAAAACACAAATAACAGCCATAAAAATCACACAAATCTGACAGGAGATTATGTCCGTTATGCAATAACGATCTCACAAAAAATACAGAATCGCTAGGCAGATACTTGAGTCAGGCCATGACAAAGAGTCAGAAAGATAGAAAAGCATGTACGAGACGATGTATGAATGTGAACGAGGCAAGGAGTGTGTGCCAAGACCGAGTTGTTTGGCGGTCCGTCCTCTCTGCCTACCCCTGCGGAGAATGGCGTGATGGTTAGTTAGTATTTTAAATAAGAAAGTTTATTGATATTTTATATCTGTCATCTAACAAATGAAATTTTAAAGTATATAATTGAAAAGAATAATTTATGTATTCTGGCGGGATATTTCATTTAAAATTTTTAAACTGCACAATTTTTTTTGTATTCGCTCTATTTTATTAATATGAATTTTGTAAGAGGAAGACCAAACAACGGAGTTGTATTTAATTTGTTTTCTAACTAGAGACACATACAATAGTTTTATGGCTTGTACGGTCTAAGTTCTGGCTGCATGTCACGACTAACCAGGACAGAGGACCAAAACCAGTTCTAATAGTCATCTTATCTATATTCCATTATATTATAATTCAATATTGCTTCTGATTTGTATTTAACTTTATTGATTCACTGACTGTTGAGAAGCTAATATCTACTGATGAAATGAATATTACTTTCAGGTTCTTCGAAATGGAGTCCAACGATATCTCTTTAATGGAGTGCTGCACGATTGCTAAGGTTAATGTGAATGGAAACGATGATGATCCTCATTACATCATCGGCTTCTGGGGGGATGATGTGAAACTTACCTTGGTTCATAAGGACGAATTCTGGAATGGAAAGCTTGCCCCAGAAAGATTCAATCTTTATTATGAGGCCTTGAACTTATCTAAAGACCAGTATCTTTTAAACACTAAAAGAGCTCTGACAACAAATTCCAAAGATAATGAATACATATTTCAATTTAAAGAACACCAATTGATAATGAAAAAAACTGATGATGAATGCAATATTACCCTTAAACATGGAATCGTTGATTTTAATGAATATTTTAAAGAAGGAGGGAATTCCTTATTAATCGATACTTTGCTGCAAATGAAGGAGCTCTCAGATAAAAAGTTAAAGCACCGAGAAAGCGAGTCGGAAGAGTTAGAAAGACATTTGCGAAGTGTGATGAGCAAGTGCGAAGAGTTCTCCAAGTTGAAGCAGGTGATGGAGGAAGACTTATACATCAAGTTCATGAGTTTATTGAATAATAAAAAAGATCATTGTGCCAAAATGGAGGAGTTTATCGCCAGCGTCACAAGAGGTAAGAAAACCTTATTTTTTTAACTTTAATTAAAATATTGTTTCTATTCGCTTAATCTGTCAGCATAAGAGTTCTCTGACTACTAGCTAACTAACCATTTCTCCGCAACGGTAGTTGAGATTGAATGCCATCAACTCTGTTTTGACATACATTCCATACTGCATTCCCATTCATACATCGTCAAATATGAGGTCGTCTGTTATACCGACTCGAGTTTTCGACTCATTTAATGGCAAGGGCGGATTCAGGGGGGGGGGTCATGGGGGTCATGACCCCCCCCTGGGCTGGGTCTAGAACCTAGGTGGACCTACTTTTTACTTGTATCTATTATTATCAAAATTAAATTATAACTTCTTGTGACTTGACCACGACTATGTGACCCCCCCCTGGCGCTATGTGACCCCCCCCCTGGCGCCAAAGCTGGATCCGCCCTTGTTTAATGGTGCCATGTCTTTCTACAGCTTGCCCAATTTCTTCCTTGTTCTAACATAATTTTTTACTTGGTGGATGTTTATGTATTTGCTCAAGTCCTTATCTCTAATAACGTTATCAGAATATCTATCTATCTGCCACTAAAGGCGTTTTCAGTATCTGGCCATTTATACCTCGAATGGTTAATAATTAACATCTCCAATTCATCGCTTTGGTCCAATTGCATTGTAAATTTCCTAAAAGTTGTGTTTAAATTATTAAAAAAGACAAAGTTTGCAAGTGAATTTGAGTGAACACCAAGGATTTGACAAATGAATCACAGTCATTAATGGGATACTCACAAGACAAGACCCCATCTTTCAGTTTCGTTTGAAATAATAATAATAAAAAATAACCTACAAAAGTTTTTCCCAGAGGGACACATTTTTCTGCGCTGTTTATCATTAGTAATAAAATGGCGACCAGATCATCCCAGGCCTGGGAAACTGTCTCCGCAACAATAAAAGACCTAAACGAGAACATTGGTGGACTGGTTAAGCAAATTACTATACTAAACGGCAAGATCGACGAGCAGTCTAATTTTATTGTTACCCAAAACATTAACCTTGCCATGCTATCGGCCAAGACAGCAGAACTTGAAGGCTACTGTGGCTCCTGCGCTTTGAGGAAGTTAAACGGTCCACAGTGGGCGTAATGAAGAAAAAACACGAATTAATTCTTTGCTGACTAAATATTTGTGCAATATTTGTTTTTTGATCTTATTAATGAATTATAACTATTTTGAAGTAAAAATTATTAATTTACTCTTGCTTAGAAATTTAGAACAACAAAATAATACATTTTGAAGATACACAAATATCTAAGCAAATAAAACATACAAATTTTTTTATTTCTACGTATAATATGTCACATCTGTGAACACAAAAAGACGGGCAATAACGGGGGTAGAAAATCTCAGTACTAAAGGTGTCTCCATTGTCATTGGAGTCTAAATCATCACTCAAATTTCCAGAACCATTGGACGGAATTCTTAGTAGACTTAAAACTTCAGTAGGTAAACAGAACCTTTTTTTAGGAAGTAGTCGCAAATTGCAAATTCATTTCTTATTATATCAGGAGTTTCTTTTTTAAATTGACATCTGATTGGTCTGCAGTATCTTGTAGATGAAGGCCGTGGGTTTAGTCATATAATACACACAAGCACTGCTTATCTATAGGGTACATCAAATACATATATTATGTAATTAATTATTATGTACAATTAATTGTAATGTATGAATCGTTTTGTGAATATAAAAAAAATAAATAAAATAGTCTTGCTTCTTGAGTTTCCTTCGCCGTAGAGCTCAAGTGGCACCAGCGACGTTGTAAGGAGATTAGAGTCATCATGATATTCTCCATCACTATCTTCTTCTTCTTCAATGGCGCTACAGCCCATTTCGAGCCTTGGCCTCCTTCAAAATAAGCCTCCACCGCCCTCTGTCCTCGGCCGTCGTCTTCCAATCTGCAACATGGAGTAATCCTCTTGCATCCTTCCTGACATCATCCTCCCATCTCAGTCTAGGTCTGCCCGCCTTTCGTTTACCTCCCGGGTGTCCTGTCAGAACCTTCTTCGGTACTCGTGTGCTTGGCATTCGGTGCACATGTCCGGCCCATCTTAATCTTTGGAGTCTTAAATGGGTGGAGAGTCTGGGAGCTTGGTAAATATCATAGAGCTCATTATTGTGGCGGATTCTCCATGCCTCTCCCTCTCGCACCGCTCCTAAGATTCTTCGAAGTACCTTTCTTTCGAAGATGTCCAGCCGTTCCGCTGACTTTGCTGTCAGTGTTCCCGCCTCACATCCATAGGCCAAGACCGTTCTGATAATTGTTTTATATAAGGTTATTTTGGTTTTCCTATGGACGTTTCGGGATTTGAACACTGGCAGCAACGCGAAGTAAGTTTTGTTAGCGGCTGTAATGCGCTTTCTTACTTCTACTGGGTCTTCATTGTCCTGCGTTATGATGGAGCCCAGGTAGGTAAACTCTTCGACCACTTCGAAATTATAATTGTCTTTAAATTTCACTTTGTCTTTTATTCTGCGGTGAGGGGTTCTGGTTTGCATCATGATTTTTGTTTTATTTTCATTGATTTGCAAACCCACCTCTCTTGCCGCAGTCTCCAAAGGGTCAAACACTTCTCTTACAGCCTGTAGGGATCTTCCGACAATGTTAAGGTCATCTGCGTAGCCAACTATTTGATTGCTTCTGTAGCAGATGTTTGAGTCGGTACTGATCATTGTCTTCCTCACGACGTGCTCCAGTACAATATTGAAAAGGGTGGGTGCTAAGCCATCACCTTGTTTCAGCCCCTGGGAGACGTTAAAATCCTCCGTTGTTTCACCTCCTATCCTTACTCGACACCGTGATCCGACCATTGTTGCTTTTACAAGCTTGACTATTTTGGGCGGTATTCCAAAATTGAGGAGTATTTCATATATTTTCTCCCTATCTATACTGTCATACGCCTGTTTGAAGTCAACAAATAGTTGGTATATATCTATATCGAATTCCCAGCATTTTGTCAGGATTTGTCGAGTAGTGAAGAGTTGATCAGTGGTGGATCTCCCCCTCCTGAACCCTGCCTGATATTCTCCTAGTAAGTTTTCTGAGTAATATTCTAGTCTTTCTTTCAAAATCATTGTGAAAATTTTATAAGCTGTACAAAGTAAAGATATTCCTCTGTGATTTTCACACTTCAATTTGTCTCCCTTTTTATGTATGGGGCATATTATGCTAGTTTTCCATTCTTCTGGTACTCTTTCGGCGGTCCATATTTTCACAATGAGATTGTGTAGCAGGTTCTTCAGTTGTTCGTTTCCATATTTATAGAGCTCTGCAGGGATATTATCTCCTCCCGGAGTTTTATTGTTTTTCAATTTCTTTAGGGCAGCCCTTATTTCTGCCATTGATGGCGCTCTCGTTGTTTCATCACTATTTAGCTCGTCCGGAATGTGAGTTGGTTCGACTGTCAGGTTGTTATTGGGATTTAAGAGCTGTTGAAAATATTCTTTCCACCTAGTCTTGATCTTTTCCTTATCTCCTATTATGTCTCCATTACTATCTCTGCACAGAGATGTGTTGGGTTTGAAGCCCTTTTTAAATGCATTGACGCCTTTATATGCCTCACGTGGATTGTTATTTGCAAAGTCATGTTCCATTTTCAACAATATGTTGTTAAAATACAATCTCTTCTTTCTTTTAATTAAATTGTTAGCATCTCTTCGTGCTTGTTCGTAGGCTTGTCTTTTTGCTCTAGTTCCTCTTTCTATACATAATTTTTTTAGAACATTTTTCTTGCAGACGCTCTGTATGCACTCCTCATCGAACCAGGGATTTCTAGCCTGTCTTGGTCTATTTCCAATGCCTGATTCCGCCGCTGTCAACAGTGCATTTCTCAGATTGGTCCAATCCTCTTCTAAATCATTTGGGGAGAGCGGATCACTCAGTTGGTTTGGTAGGTTTGTTGACAATGAGTCATGATATCTTTCCAATCCTTCTGGTGTTTTTAGAGCATCGATGTTTAGCTTTGGGATACTTGGCTGATTAGACCTTTTATCTCTTGCTATTCTGCATCTATAGGATGCTACTACCAAATAGTGATCCGAATCACAGTTAGCTCCTCTGTAGCTTCTTACATTTGTGATACTGGTCGCCCCTCTTCTTTCAATTAGGATATGGTCTATTTGGTTGTGGTATCTGCCGCCAGGTGATGTCCATGTCCATTTATATATATTCTTCCGTGGGAACTGTGTTGATGCTATTATCATATTCCTTGATTCTGCAAAGTCAATCACTCTTGATCCATTGTTATTGCTTTCCGTATGAAGACTGTTTTTTCCTGTAACCTGTTGGTGTGCCGGATCCTGACCAATTTTTGCATTAAGGTCTCCAATTACCATTTTTATATCATTGGATGGTATGGTGTCATATATCTGTTCCAGTTTATGATAGAAAGTATCCTTAGTTACTTCATCTTTGTCTTCTGTCTCAGCGTGAACATTTACGATGGAAATGTTAAAGAATTTAGTTTTTATACGAAGTATACATATTCTTTCGTTTACAGCCTTAAAACCAATTACTTGGTTTTTTAATCTTTGGTTAACGATGAAGGCTACTCCGAACTCATGGTATTTTTCGTTGCCACTGTGCATTATTGTATGCGTTCTAGTATCAAAGGTATCAGTGCCTGTCCATCTTGTTTCCTGCACTGCTAATATATCTACTTTGTACTTTTCCATTTCACCAAGTACTTCTCTGAGGGCCCCACCTCTGTACATCGTTCTTACATTCCATGTTGCCATTCTCAAGTCCATATTTCGATTGCCATGTTGTCTGCCGGGTATTTTCGCTGTCCGAGGCTTAGTTTCCGGTTTCGTAATAATGCTATTTTTACAGGGAGTGGTTATTAGCCACTCGCCCAACCCCTTACTGGAGGCGAGGGTTTTTCTGTAGGGGTTTTCCTTCCCTTAGGTTCTGGTTTTATGGCGCCAGAGTTTCGCCATTCGCCCCCTCTCCGTCGGCTATGAACCCGAAATGGGATGGACGTCCCACACCGGTGATCACATTGCCCAGGGGTCGCGGGGCCATGACGACCGCTCGTGGACTTGGACTTGTTGGTAGTGCTGCTGATGCAGCAACGTCCTTTGTGGCATTTTTTGAGGCGCACACCATCCAGCTTGATGTGTCCCACCACGACCTACCAACCCTTCGACCCCCTCTCCATCACTATACCTTTGCTTATAGTGACTGTGACTACACAATCATCACAGCCCCATTTGTACAAACTCATTTCCGATACTAACTGGAGTTCATCAAGAGTACGGGACTCTAAACAGATCATGCACTATTTTCTGCCTGGATCTAGAAACACTTTCTTGAAATACTTTTATTGGTCTACCCAAAGATTTGGAGACTACCAACTTTTCTTGCAACCACTCTAAATTATGTTTTTCAAACCTCACAATAATAACTGCGGCTTTTCTCCATTCTTCATTGATTGTAGCGAAAAATACTTTAAAATACTACGGTTTTGTAAAATGTAGGTAAATAACACAAATTAATCAAATAAAATTTATTTTCCATGCCGGGATTCGATCCCGCGACCTTCGGAGTGCTAGTCAAGAGCCTTACCGCTGGACTACACCGTCTATTTAATTCATAATTTCATCATATTTATTGAGAAAATACTACAGCTGGCATGAGAAAACAACATTTCTCGACCGTGTAATTGACGACTTTAGAAAAAAAGTTTTTTTTTTTTTTTTACATTAACTCCACACAGGAGGCCCTGAGGAAAATAATATCCCTCAGGGCCTATGTCATCTGGGATGCTGTGTGGAGGGTCTTTTTGAGGAGAGGAAGGAATGAACATTGGTCTTGAAGAGACCCATGTTGTAGGAAGGAGGAAACACAGAGGCCGGCAGATCATTCCACAGCCGAGCTGTTGTCTATGCACCGGTGCCGAAGGGATCAATGATGCTAGTTCCTCGGAGCATCTTCCATTGTAATACCGGTAGAACAAGGATAGCATTCCCACCCGACGCCTGTGCTCTAAAGATTGCAATCCGTCTGTTAAGATGGGAGAATCTATCAAACGGACCGCCCGTTTCTGCACAGAGTCGAGGGTATTTTTCAGGTATTTTGGAGCTCCAGACCAGAGACGGCTGCCAAATTCAACCGTGGGGCGTACTTGTGATTTTTACAAGGTTAGCAGTTGTGTACTATTAAAGTATCTGCGGGCCCTGTACAGTACGCCCAGTTTTTGGGAGGCTAACTTTACTCTGGCTTCGATGGAGCCCCCATACCTGAGCTGGTCACTTAGGGTTACACCAAGCATATCAATGGAGGGCCTGTTCGGAAGATTGCTTCCGTTGAAAGAGACTAGATTTTCATTTCGATCCCTTTTAGACGTAATCAGACAAGATTGGGTCTTTGAAACATTAAATTCAACGAGATTATTTTTACCCCAAGAGAAAACACTCTCGAGGTAACCGTCTATTCTTTGCTTCAAAGCCCTAAGAGCTGTTGGAGTTTGTGAGCCCTTTGGGGGCTTGTCAAACAAAAAGCTATCATGAACTGTACTGTCATCCGCATAACAGTGAATTGGTGCACATGACAAAAGGTTGTTAATGTGCAACAAAAACAAAGTCGGAGACAGAACCGATCCTTGCGGGACGCCAGCATTTATCGAGTGTGAGGAAGAGGTGAAACCATGGACTACCGTCTGAATCGACCTCTCCCTCAAGAAGTCGGCAATACACGTACACTAGGATGCTGGAAGTCCGTAAGAATGCAGATAGTTGATGTAAGAGAATATTTGTTTACATAGATTAATATTTATGTGTTTAACATTGAATTTGTTGAAATGAATTCTGTTGGATGATGAAGATCGCGGAGTTTGCTGGTAGATGGTGTCGCTGCTGCCCCCGGGCGCGAGGGGAGAGCAATGCCTCGATGTGCGTTCCTGCGGCTATTTGTTGTTTGTTTAGCCAGAGTTACATGAACCGCTAACGTAGGATGATATTTATCTTCCAAGACTAACGGCTCATCACTTTGACTGATGTTGCATATATTTGTAACACAATGCATGTTCGCGCCTAGTATATTGGCTGCACTCGGCGGATTGCTTTTGTGTTTATTTTGGACTTAAGTATTATTTATTTCCTATGGCAATAAATATCTCCTTTCCCCCGCTCCCCGTGTTTTTTCCCGTCTGTCACGATTCTGATTATATCGAGATTATTCGATGCTCGAAGTTAATGTTAACAATCATCACAGCCGGACGCAGTCATAGTTATACCTAACTCGCATAAAACTACCGCAACTATCTTGTCGCAGCGCATTCTTGTAAAACTATTAGCATTAACAATAATTCAGTTTTTAAAAGTGAACTGCAACTAAATGGTGATCTCATCAAGAAAACAATTACGTTCCAGAAGAACCTGCTCCTCTTCCGTGAGTTTGACCTACCCTTTATATTTATTGCCATTGTATTTACGCAGAAGTTAATTGCCAGAGATTATAACCTCTAAGCCGAAACATTATGGTCCAATCTAGCCTGGATGTGTAATTTAAAAGAACCAGCGCGCATTTTTACTTGAAAACATTTACGCACGTATTTCATTGCATATAAATTTATCGTGGGTAGTTGAGATAGGTCGTACGTACGTCATCACGAAATAATCTTCAGCCTATTATAATTAACAAATAAATTGTCAATATGCCGGATGAATCAGACGTCTCCAAAATGGAACGAGACATTAAATTATTAGAAGCGAGGCAGAATTCACAATTTGCAAGGATTCAGAGAATTTATGATAGCATAAAGGATTTGAAATCATCTAATTCAAAAAACATATTTTGTGCCAATGCAGCGTTGCTATTGGAGATCAGAAAAGAGTTTATGCAATTAGTAAATAAAATTAATGATTTAAAAATGCAAATAAATTCAGATTTTATTCCTAACTTTCAAATGGAACAATCATTTGATGATTTATATTCTGTAATCCAGTTAACCGCAAAACAGACATGTGACAATACAAGTGAGTTATCTGAAACGCATTCGAAGTTAGATAAATCAAATCTCAATGTTAAGTTGCCAAAATTAATTTTGCCATCATTTGATGGAAATATAATGGGATGGAGAATTTTTCACGACACCTTCAAAAAATTAATTCATGAAAATTCAGACCTTTCCGACACGGAAAAAATTCAATATTTGATAAGTACTTTGTCGGGAAAAGCGTTAAATATCTGTGCCGGAATACCAACCACAGCGGAAAATTACCATCTTATTTGGGAAACATTGATTGAAAAATACGAAGATACAAGGGCAAACGCAATTTATTATTTTGATAAAATTTTAAACATAAAACCAATAACAATACCGACTGCATTGGATTTAGAAGCTTTCATAGACGAATTTCACTCCTCACTTTCAGCATTGCAACAATTAAAAATTCCTAATTTATTACAATGTTTCTTCCTTTATATAGGGACTCAAAAACTAGACAAAGAAACAGCTGTAGCATTCGAATCATCGATCAGAAAGTCAGAGACACCTTCATACCAGGAGTTCATAACATTTTTGCGGGAACAAGCTAAGATATTACAAAGAACATCAACATTATCAGAATGTCACAAATCACAACAGCGTATTGAGAAAAATTCCCTTAAGAAACACTACAGCCAGGCATTTGTTAGTTTAACAAATAACAAAACAAAACAGTACAACTGCGCTGTATGTAACCTTTCGGACCACACATTAATTTATAAATGCCCAACATTTTTAAAAGCGTCGCCTAAAAATAGGTTTGAAATATCTCAAAAACAAAACTTATGTAGAAATTGCCTTAGTAAAATGCACTTTTCCAAAACATGTAAATCGGAAAACAGGTGCAAGTATTGTAATCAAAAACATCACTCTTTATTACATTTTGACATCACCTCGCACAATTCCACTAACGATAACGAAGAGGATTTATCGGAAAATCCAGAAAATGAATCGGAAAATCAGTCAGATAATGTCACATTATGTACTCTGAATAATAGAGATTCAAACGCTTTTTCTCAAAATCAAACAATATTATTAGGTACCGCATCTATTAACGTTCTCGATTCTAGGAATAATTATCAGAAAATTCGCGTTTTAATTGATAGTGCATCGCAAAACGACTTTATTACAACGGAATGTTGCAAACGTCTTGGTTTGCGGTTATTCCCAAATCGCAATCACGCAACTATTAGAGGCATAGGAGATATTTCTCAAAGTATTAAAGGAATTGCAAATTTAAAGTTTGAATCGCGTTTTAATAATAAAACATCTTTCTCCATTCGACCGTTAGTCGTGGATCGCATTACAACCCAGTTGCCGGCATCTTCTATAGATATAAATGCTTTATCTTACTTAAACGAATTACCACTAGCCGATGACAAATTCCACCTTCCAGGTGTCATCGATGCAATCATCGGTGCCAATTTATTTGGACAAATAATACTACCGGGTAAGGTAAAGGGCTCTCGGTTATTACCAAGTGCAATCGAAACTAGCTTGGGGTATATAATAATAGTGTTCGGGCAAATCTGTATCTACTCCCATCTATCCCTCCCGTCTTACCTACCTATCCTGTTACATCCATCTTGCTATTGTCACCGGTTCAAGAGTGATTCCTGACCGTGAAATCAGTACAATTTCAATACCGCGCGGACTGGCAGCCCAAATACTTTGGTGTCTCGTCGCTTATAGTCAAAACCCGGATCCGCGCAAAATACGTGCTTTCCACCGCGAGTTATCTTGAGTGCATGAAGTGTGGGACCCAGGACGTCACCAGCAAGGTAGGGTTTCATCTTGTTTTCGGTGGACATCCCATTTTTTCCCCTTAATCCCTTTTTTCATTCCAACAGTGATAGGTGGAGATTCCGAACTCCGCGGGAGAAAGTAACAGGCTTCCAATCAGCTATCGAAACATTGGTCCTTCGGCGGATGTAGAATTTACCTTGATTCTTTACAGATTAGTTAATTTACATGATTAGAAATTGTACTCAAACTAGTTTCATTACAGGATTATTATCAATAGTAGGTAGTTTCGATACGGCTTATCAGTTCAGCTGGTAGGTAGATAATATTGGGGCAAATAGAATACTTTATTTGTTACAAGTAGATACCTACTATTATAATTGTTAATTTACGTATTTAAATTTCAAAATGGATAAAGTTGCAACCAAAATTGGTTCGTTAAAATTAAAACGGCAAAGGCTCTTTGGGAGAGTGCAGGTCGCATATGATCTCATTAAAGATTTAGAACAAAAGACTAAGCTATGTCAATTCAGAGCCCGAATGGATAAATTAGAGTCCACATATGACGAATTTCAAAGTATTCAATGTGAGCTGTCAGATCTGGTTTCACTTCCCGAGTTTGAGTCGAAAAATGATATATTGGAGGTTTCGCGTGTATTTGAGGAATTGTTCTTTGAAGTTACATCGGCACGTGATGCCTTAGAAATGAGTCAGAATAATCGTCATGACGTGTCAGGCGGAGAAGTACCACGCTCTGGGCCGCCCGGTCGCAGCTTACTAGCTCCGGAAATAAAAATTCATATATTTAATGGAAATATCGGAGAGTGGCCTCAATATTTTAATTTATTCAGGAGCCTTGTTCATGTCAGCACTATTTTGAGTGACATTGAAAAATTTCATTATTTATTGACCTCTTTGAAGCGAACAGCCTTGTCATTGGTTAAGACTATTCCACTGATTCAAGAAAATTATGAATTAGCGTGGGAAACATTGTGGAACCATTATTCTGAATCTACAGCATTATTTATATATTATGCCAACTCGATTTTAAATTGTAATTTTGCTAATAATGAAGAGATTTTGAATGTCTTGCGTGAAAATCTCTCGGGGCTTCGCGATTTAAACCGAGGAAAATTATTTGAAGAATTCGTTTGTCATATGGTTCTGCAAAAAATAGATTTAAAAACGCGTCGGTCTTTTGAATCTCTTGTTAAAAAAGATGAAATACCGGATACTGGAAAATTAATAGAATTTTTAGCAACTCAAAACCGTATAAATATGTTATCAGATATTAAAGAAAAAAAGATTCCTAAGCGGGTATTATTTTCAAACGGGAGCTCAAACGGGCATAATGTCAAGAAAATTACTTGTATAATGTGCAATCACACACATCACTTGACAAAGTGTCAAGACTTTCTATCGTTGAATATGGTCAGTAGAAGGGACTTCGTTAAAAGGGAACGGTTATGTTTCAACTGTTTAAATTCGCACCTTATTAAAAATTGCCGTTCAAAGTTTCGATGCAAACGGTGCAACCGAATGCACAATACTCTACTTCATACTGATGAAAGATCTCCTTCGCCAAACAACCGTGATACTGAAAGTGATAACCGCAGTGCAACGGACGCGGACGATTCTGTACAGTGTAATATTGCTTACGGGCGATCAAAACGTTCGATATTACCTACCGCGCTAGCAGAATTCCTGGACTGTTCGGGACGTAAACACCGAGCGCGGATATTAATTGATACGGGTAGTGAAATATCATTTATGTCCGAAAAACTATATAACATTTTAGGACTCCATTCACAAAAATGGTCCGGGAAAGTTCGGGGTGTAAACAATGCTATTGTCAACAATGTACAGGGTTTAGTTACCTGTAAAATATTCTCTATTCAAAATCACTGCTTTGTGAAAGGGCAAGCTATAATAATATCAAATATTACTTCTAAAATTACGCCCGTAGATTTACAAGAATCATTTGAAGATTTCAAACATTTAAATTTGGCTGACCCAGATTTCCAAAAGCAAGGAGACATTGATTTTCTAGTGGGATCAGATTTGATTGCGAACATATGGAGAAATGGATATGTATCAAGCCTTAAATGTAATTTGCTAGCAGTGAATACGATATTCGGGTATGTTATCATGGGTTCATGTTTACAAGGTTATAATTCAGCACAACCCGTTGTGACGTCAGCGTTAACTGCGGTTGAAAATAGTGACTTAAACCACGTGGTAAGTCGTTTCTGGGAAATTGAAGAGGTTTCTAACGAAATTATTCAGAATAAGGACGATAATGAATGCGAAACCATATTTCAATCAACAGTCAACCGGGAAGAGTGCGGCAGGTATATCGTGGCACTACCTTTCAAGAACAGAGATCATGTGGATATCGGAAGTACATATGATATCGCCCTTAAGAGATTTTATAATCTTGAAAAACGCTTGTCATTAAATCCAACATTGGCAGCCCATTACTGTAAATATATGGATGATTTCTTACAGCAAGGCTTCATGACAAGAGTTTCTCCATCGACTGAGATACCGAATACTTATTACATTCCACATCATGCGGTTGTTCAAAAAATAGGAAATGATATTAAAATTCGGGTGGTCTTTGACGCCTCATGTAAATCTGATAAACAAATTTCGCTAAACGATTGTTTATATTCGGGTCCAAAATTACAAAATGAAATAAGTCACATACTTTTAAAATTCCGTGTATACCCGATAGTACTCACTACGGATATACAAAAAATGTTTCTACAAATTCGTTTGAGAGAAGAAGATACAAATTTTCAAAGGATTCTCTGGCGATCTTCACCGTTACAGCCGGTAGGGCAATATATACTTGGTACTGTCACATTCGGGGTGACTTCTTCGCCCTATTTGGCCATAAGAACTTTACATGAACTGGTGAAGGATGAAGGTACTCGATTTCCAAAGGCTTCTAAAGCACTGTTGTCGGACACATACGTGGACGACATCGTTACCGGTGAATGGGAACCGGAAAGCGCCGCTCAGCTGCAGACGGAGCTAAAAGAACTCCTTACAAAAGGAGGCTTTCAATTGAGAAAATGGATGAGCAATTCGCAGTCAGTTTTAAATAACATTCCAATTGAGCACCGGAGCCACACGAGTGGTAAAGTTGCATTTGATGATGGAACATCTTTCTCGTTGAAAATTTTAGGTTTAATTTGGAATCCTGATAAGGATACATTTTCGTACTCGGTAGAAGAAAAAGAAAAGGTTTTTACAAAACGTGCGATACTGAGCTGTGTTGCACGTATTTTCGATCCCATTGGATTAATAACACCTGTTGTTTTTAAGGTGAAATGTCTTCTACAGGAACTATGGAAATTAAAGTTAGGTTGGGATGACTCCCTCCCGGAAAAAATTGTTAATTTATGGGAAAATTTCTTGGATGAATTACCTAGGTTATGTTATTTACAAATACCGAGACATTGCAGTACAATAAAAAACTCAAATTGTACATTAGTAGGATTTTCAGATGCGAGTGAATTAGGTTACGCGGCTTGTATATATTTGGTTACGAACGAAGCACAGCCTCAAGTCACATTACTTACGAGTAAATCTAAAGTTGCACCGCTGAAAATATTACCAATACCACGTCTCGAGCTTATGGGAGCTTACCTACTTTCAAAGCTTGTAAAAATGACGAAGTCGTCTATAGAAACTCTCGTGAAAATTACAGAAATAATATTGTTTTCCGACTCCACCATAGTTTTATCATGGATAGAGACACCCCCTCATACTTTGAAAACTTTTGTCGCGAACCGTGTTATCAAAATTATTGATGAAATCGAGGACGCAAAGTGGTACCACGTTGCGTCAAAGGAAAATCCAGCCGATTTTGCTTCTCGCGGTTTATGTCCATCGCAAATAATAGACAACAAATTGTGGTTTCAAGGGCCTCCTTGGTTGGCTCAGCCAAGTCAGAAGTGGCCATTGTCTTTACCGGAAAAATTAAAGGTTGAAGAGCTACCGGAAGTAAAATCCCACGTCTCAACAGTTCACAGGCCGCTTGATTACTATGAGGGCCTACAATTTTTCCGATTTTCTTCTTGGAACCGTCTTCGGAATGTGGTCGCTTGGTCGGTTTATTTACAATACGCAGCAACGGACCAAGGATGCTCGTAGATCTGGAATTCTGACCGGCGCAGAAATAAATCGCGCGGTCACCCTAATAGTAAAATGCGATCAGCAGTTTCATTTTCCCGAGGAATTCAGAATGCTGCAAAATGATGCGGTCAACTCAGTGGCATTTCAAAAATTAAATGTGTTTATTGACCACGAAAACATACTTCGCGTTGGCGGGCGGCTCCGCAACTCTCATTTAAAATATAATACTAAGTTCCCAATAATCTTGGCAAAAAACAGTAAGATTGCGGAACTGTTAATATCTTATTACCATAAGGCCTATCTACACGCTGGTTCACGAACTCTGCAATTCCTGATTCAGCAAAATTATTGGATTGTGTCGGCACGTAATAAAATCAAGAAAATGGTGTCCAAATGTGTGAGATGCGCGAGATTGCGAGCGTCCCCGCAAAATCCTCTCATGGCCAGTCTGCCAGAAGCGCGTGTCACACCGAACCGCGTATTCAATCGGGTGGGGGTGGATTTGGCCGGCCCATATGTCTTAAAGGAAGGAAAACGCAGAGGTGCTAAGACATACAAGGCTTACTTTGCGATTTTTGTTTGCATGGCAACGAAGGCGATTCATCTCGAGGTTCTCTCAGATCTCTCGTCTGACGCTTTCATCGCTACCCTCGATAGGTTTGTTTCACGACGGGGTATTTGTCAGGCCATTTATTCGGATTGCGGTACGAACTTTGTTGGGGCGAAACGCCATTTGATTGGAACACAAAATTTTTTAAATAGTTGTCGTAATGATGAACAAGTCATGCGTACATGTTCAGAAAAGGGAATAGTGTGGAACTTCAACCCTCCCTCCAGTCCTCACTTCGGAGGACTATGGGAAGGGAACATTCGAGTCGTTAAAAATCATTTAAAACGAGTAATAGGGGACACTTCATTGACGTTTGAGGAATTTACAACTATATTACATAAAATAGAAGCCATACTAAATTCTCGTCCCCTCTGTCCTCTAACCTCAGACCCTGAGGACATTCAGGCCCTTACTCCAGGTCACTTTTTAATTGGAGAACCGTTAATTTCGATTCCAGAATATAACTATTCAGAGGTTAAGATAAATCGTCTCAATCGGTGGGAACATTTAAAGAAAATGACACAACATTTTTGGCAGCGCTGGAATACAGAATATTTACAAGCGTTACAAAATCGAGTCAAATGGTATAAGGCTACCCGTAACCTTCAAGTAAATGACCTAGTGGTCATCAAAGATACTAGGAGTCCTCCATTGAAATGGCCGCTCGGCAGGATAAGGGAGGTGAAACCGGGCTCTGACGGGGTCGTACGATTAGCCTCAGTACAAACCAGCGATGGTATATATCTACGGCCTGTGGCAAAGCTTTGTCTTTTACCTGTAGAATGAGATAGCAACGTTTTTTCTTTTTTTTTTAATATGAATATTGGAATAGGTTCATATATTTTTTGTTTTGTTTTTTATGCCTTCGATGGTTTCGCATTGATTGTGATTCAGCTATCTTTTGTTTTAGTTATGTCTTTCGAGTTATTATTTTTTCATTACATTCTGCACGTATAGTCTTTAGTTTCACGTGCACCTAGTTTGTAAGGAGTAGGTTTCTTTTCATATTCTTTTAAATGTTAGGAGTAGGTTTCTTGGCCAGTTTCGATGGGTGTTGGAAAAATGGTATTTTTGGCGGGCGGTATATGTTCGGGCAAATCTGTACCTACTCCCATCTATCCCTCCCGTCTTACCTACCTATCCTGTTACATCCATCTTGCTATTGTCACCGGTTCAAGAGTGATTCCTGACCGTGAAATCAGTACAATTTCAATACCGCGCGGACTGGCAGCCCAAATACTTTGGTGTCTCGTCGCTTATAGTCAAAACCCGGATCCGCGCAAAATACGTGCTTTCCACCGCGAGTTATCTTGAGTGCATGAAGTGTGGGACCCAGGACGTCACCAGCAAGGTAGGGTTTCATCTTGTTTTCGGTGGACATCCCATTTTTTCCCCTTAATCCCTTTTTTCATTCCAACAGTGATAGGTGGAGATTCCGAACTCCGCGGGAGAAAGTAACAGGCTTCCAATCAGCTATCGAAACAAATAGGAAACGCACTTACTCACGAAAGTTCTTACGCACTTGGTAAAACATTTTGTACAATCACAGAGCCATCGGTTGAGGAACTCCTTGCAAAATTTTGGCAGTTGGAAGAGGTCACGGAGTGTGAGCTACAATCACCGGAAGAAAAGGAATGTGATGCAATGTACGATCAATCTACCATCAGAGATCAGTCCGGTAGATATATAGTTAGCCTCCCTTTTAAAGATCCTCCAAAAGTACTAGGAGATTCTTATCAAGTAGCATCACGTCGCTTTTTTATGCTAGAAAGGCGATTAACCGCATCACCATCCTTGAGACAAAATTATAATGACGTGATACTGGAGTACCTCAAAATGGGTTATTTATCTCCGGTTAATCCCGACAGAACTCTAGATCAAGGTTATTATATTCCTCATCACTGCATAATCCGAGACGATAAAACAACCACGAAGCTACGAATAGTTTTAGATGCAAGTTGTAAAACTAGTACTTCGTATTCTTTAAACGATATTTTACATTCTGGCAATAACTTACAAGCTGACTTATTCAAGGTTTTGATGAATGTTCGATTATTTCCCATTGTACTTTCCGCCGATATTCGACAAATGTATCTACAAATATTAGTTACAGAAGATCATCGAAGATTCCAAAGAATCGTATATAGATTTCACGCTGATGACCCCTTGCAAGTATTTGAATTCTCGCGCGTTTGCTTCGGAATGCGATGTAGTCCTTATTTAGCATTACGCACAATCCGCCAACTTGCTAAAGACGAACAAGAATCGTATCCCCTTGCCGCTGAGATAATCTCCAGAGATATTTACATGGACGACATTGCCACTAGTGTGATGTCCGAACAGCTCGCCGTTGAATATTCACGTCAGTTGATAAATTTGTTTAAAGCCGGAGGCTTTGATTTAGTTAAGTTTTCTAGCAATTCTTCCAAAGTGTTGCTAAATGTTCCAGAATTTAACCGTCTGTCTAGTGCTGTCGAATTCAATGATGATAATTATCACAAGATACTGGGGCTTCAATGGGTTCCGTCACAAGACATTTTTACTCTAAGTGTTAACTTGGAGTCACGCGAATGCACTAAACGCAATATGTTATCGACAATCGCACGTCTGTGGGATGTAATGGGATTTGCAGCACCTATAATTTTGTATGCAAAGTTACTAATTAGGTCACTCTGGTTATTGAAAATAGACTGGGATGCTACCCCTCCACCAATCATCAGCAACGCTTGGGAGCAATTTTACACCGAACTACCCTCACTACAGAATATCCGCATACCTCGACATATAGGAGTTAACAATAGTGATTCTGTAATCACTATATTGGGGTTCGCTGACGCCAGTGAACAGGCTTATGGTGGAGTAGTTTACGCACACGTTTCGAATAGCTTAGGGAGCAATCAGAACCTTGTACATTTAATTTGCGCGAAGTCAAAAGTAGCTCCTGTTAAGACAGTCTCTCTGGCAAGATTGGAGCTGTGTGCCGCTCTGCTGGTATCAAAATTATGCCGAGAAGTACATAATACTCTATCATCTCGACACCGCATAAAATCAATTTTCGCATTTTCGGACTCAACCGTTGTATTAAGTTGGATTCATTCTTCCCCCCATCGATGGCAGACTTTCGTTGCAAATCGTATTAGTAAAATTCAAGACAATCTAGATCCGCATAATTTTTATCACATTGCAGGACAGGACAATCCCAGTGATTGTTTGTCGCGAGGGTTAACACCAGCCCAATTACTTACGCACCCATTATGGTACCAGGGCCCGCCGTGGACGCATCTCAATGTAGAAAATTGGCCAATTGAGCCATTCTGTAATCGCGATTTATCAAATATACCAGAACCGAAAGTTTTAGCGTTTCCAATAACTACCAGTGAATACTCACCCTTATATCTACTTGCGAATAGAATTTCATCGTGGTCCAAATTATTACGCATCACAGTCTACGTATTACGGTTTGTACGAAAAATACCTAGACTCGTTCAACTAACATCAAATCACCTTAAAATTGCTGAAAGGGCAATACTTTATGCTGTACAAGTGGTTCATTTTAAGAATGAATTAAGATACTTACAAGGGAAACATAATGTGCCACCAGTACTAAGAAAATTACGTCCATTCTTAGACAATAATCTTATTCGTGTTGGAGGTAGACTAAAAAATTCTGATCTCAGCTATAATTCTCAACATCCGATTTTGTTACCAAGTAAGGAACACGTCACAACTATCATAGTCGACTATTACCATAAGAAATATCTACATGCTGGACCGCAGCTTTTAATGTCCTTAATTCGACAGAATTATTGGATACTTTCCGCTAGAAACATGATTAGAAAACGTGTACACCTTTGCAATACCTGTTTCAAAAATAATCCAAAATCCAATTTTCCTATGATGGCGGATTTACCCGCGTGCCGTGTTAAACAATCAAAGCCATTTTTACATACGGGTGTAGACCATGCGGGACCTATCGCAATAACAATGAATTGACAAAGAGGAACCCGTCGGCTAAAGGCTTACATTTGTTTATTTATATGTCTCGTTACTCGAGCAGTGCATATTGAACTCGTTTCTGATCTCAGCACGGATTGCTTTTCAAATGCTTTTAAGCGTTTTATTGCACGACGGGGACCTTGTGATACGCTATATTCAGATAATGGAACTGCTTTCATCGGTGCAAAGTCATATTTAGATGATCTTTATCGTTTCCTGGGCTCCGAACAATTCAAAGACGCATTTTTACATACTTTATCCGAATATCGAATCGATTGGAAATTTAACCCACCTAGCGCACCCCATTTTGGTGGTATTTGGGAAGCCAATGTGAAAAGTGTGAAAACGCACTTACACCGAGTGATAGGAGAGCAACTCCTTACTTATGAGGAATTGTCCACTGTCTTGATTCAGATTGAATCCTTGTTAAACTCTCGTCCTTTATCTCAACTGAGTTCTGATCCATCAGAACCATTGGCCCTTACCCCAGCTCATTTCCTCACCCTAACTCCCTTAACGACTGTACCGGACGTAGATTTAAGATTATATTTAAGATTATAATTACGTTAAAGTTTATAATATTTTCATGTTTTACAATAATAAAATTAATTAGGGGTCATAGCAGTCGGTTTAAAGACAAAAGAACAACGCTTGACCCCACCTTCATCTCCATTTATTTTTAACCTTTTCCCTTTGAGTGAATTCGATCTGTGCGAATCCGTTTCTATACAAACCTTCGCGCAGATCCAATTTACGCAAAGCTCTGTCATTAACATAAAACTATATCTTTGATCTTATCTCATGTGTATAAACCTACACATTACTTATCTAACTACTTTGCATAAAATTGTGATTTGTGCAAAGCCTTCTTGGGCTGTTGTACATACCTACAACATTTGCGCAAATTCAATTTTATGCAGAGCCTACTTCTATGTGTCCAATTTGTGCAACCTTGTTTCATTTCAATTTGCACAAATTGTCTAAATATGTCTCAAATTCTTCTAAATATGTCTCAAAATTGTGCAAACTCATAAATAAACAAAATATCGGAGAAGCGCAGAGTGTAGGGCGAGATTGAACGGTGTGGCGTTTTTTGCTTCGTTACGCAACAGCGGAACGAACGCAGTGGCGTTTTCAACTCTAGACAATGAGATTTCTAAGAACTCATCTCAGTTCTGAGAATTGAGATGAAAAAAGGGCCTTCTATGGGCAGACTCCCGGCTGAGAGCCCTTTAAATACGGCCGACATTTTGCCAGATCGGCAGAGCTCCAGATCTCATCACCACATCAGCATCTCTCGCCTTCTCTCCTGCCTGCTCCGATCTACTACTGCAACTTGGACTTCTTCTTGGCCCTGGCCGAACCGCCCACCCAGAAGACTCCTGCATACACTTTCGAAACGCCTTTATCAAGGCGCAGGTTACCCCTCTACCCCGCTCTACCTCCCTTCTTCCCCTCGCCATCGATCCATTTTTCCCTGCAATTTCTCCCCATTTTTCCCTCACTTTTTCCCCACTTTTCCATCTCCCTACCATTTTTTTCCCTTTCTCCCTAGGCGTCGAAACGGCCAGCCGGCAACTTCCCACTTCATCGTCTGTGCGGCGGGCGACTACAGTGCCTGTCCCGTACATGGTCCTTCGAGCCGGATCCCGTCTTCACGCCTTCACGCCTTCACGTCTTCACGCTTTCCAGTGACGTCCCGAGATGCCGTCCCTGCGAAGCGGTCGCCGAGCCTCGAGCTCGGACTCACAACCCGACGCGGAACCAGTGGTGGCCCCTGCAAGGGCCAGCGAAGCCAACCCTGCGGCCAGGGCTGCCCCTGCCGGCCCTGCGGGCCCTCACCCTCAACCCGACGCGGAACCAGTGGTGGCCCCTGCAAGGGCCAGCGAAGCCAACCCTGAGGCCAGGGCTACCCCTGCCGACCCGCACGCTGCCAGCCCTGCCGACACACATCATGCCAGCCCTGACAGCGTACCGTCCTCGGATGCAGAGGATGACTCCACCACAACAGAGGACACCGTCAGGCAGCTCCGGAGGGCTAACCGAGTGATGAGCAGGCGGCTTGACGCGCTGCTCGCATCCATCCCCACCGCGACGCAGCACCTCCCCGGCGCGCCCCCTGGTGCCTACCCCGGTGCGCCTCCTGGTGCACACCCTGGCGCGCCCCCTGGTGCATACCCTGGCGCTCCTCCTGGTGCACACCCTGGCGCTCCTCCTGGTGCACACCCTGGCGCGCCCCCTGGTGCATACCCTGGCGCTCCTCCTGGTGCACACCCTGGCGCTTCTCCTGGTGCACACCCTGGCGCGCCCCCTGGTGCATACCCTGGCGCTCCTCCTGGTGCACACCCTGGCGCGCCCCCTGGTGCATACCCTGGCGCTCCTCCTGGTGCACACCCTGGCGCGCCCCCTGGTGCATACCCTGGCGCTCCTCCTGGTGCACACCCTGGCGCGCCCCCTGGTGCCTACCCTGGTGCGCCTTCCGGTGCACACCCTGGCGCGCCCCCTGGTGCCTACCCTGGTGCGCCTCCTGGTGCACACCCTGGCGCGCCCCCTGGTGCCTACCCTGGTGCGCCTCCTGGTGCACACCCTGGCGTGCCCCCTGGTGCCTACCCTGGTGCGCCCCCTGGTGCCTATCCTGGTGCTCCTCCTGGTGCACACCCTGGCGCTTCTCCTGGTGCACACCCTGGCGCGCCCCCTGGTGCATACCCTGGCGCTCCTCCTGGTGCACACCCTGGCGCCCCCCCTGGTGCATACCCTGGCGCTCCTCCTGGTGCACACCCTGGCGCGCCCCCTGGTGCATACCCTGGCGCTCCTCCTGGTGCACACCCTGGCGCGCCCCCTGGTGCCTACCCTGGTGCGCCTTCCGGTGCACACCCTGGCGCGCCCCCTGGTGCCTACCCTGGTGCGCCTCCTGGTGCACACCCTGGCGCGCCCCCTGGTGCCTACCCTGGTGCGCCTCCTGGTGCACACCCTGGCGTGCCCCCTGGTGCCTACCCTGGTGCGCCCCCTGGTGCCTATCCTGGTGCGCCTTCCGGTGCACACCCTGGCGCGCCCCCTGGTGCCTACCCTGGTGCGCCTCCTGGTGCTCACCCTGGCGCGCCCCCTGGTGCCTACCCTGGTGCGCCTCCTGGTGCACACCCTGGCGCGCCCCCTGGTGCCTACCCTGGTGCGCCCCCTGGTGCCTACCCTGGTGCGCCTCCTGGTGCACACCCTGGCGCACCCCCTGGTGCACACCCTGGCGCGCCCCCTGGTGCCTACCCTGGTGCGCCTCCTGGTGCACTCCCTGGCGCGCCCCCTGGTGCCTATGCTGGAGCGCCCCCTGGCGCCTACCCCGGAGCACCTCCTGGTGCCCATGCTGGTGCGCCCCCTGGTGCACACTCTGGTGCTTACGAGGGCGCCTACCATGGCGAACCATCTGCCTCCCAACCACAGCCCACACCTCAGGGCTTCTCACCGCTGTTCCCTCCGCAGCCGACCGCCGACGAGACTGCCCATCACACTGGCGAGTGGGTTCGTCAGTTCGGCACCATGCTGGCTGACGCCATCCGCTCCACGCGTGACCAGGACAGCCCCAGGCCCTCGTTAGATGACAACATCAGATTGACGGCTCTCGTCGCCCGGCAGTCCACCGCCAAGGACCTTCCCACATTCTCCGGGGACCCCCTCGAATGGCCAGCTTGGTTTGCTCAGTATGAGCAATCCACAGCAACCTGCAAGCTGACCATGAGCGAGAACCTTATCAGATTGCAGCGGGCGCTGAAGGGGAAAGCCAGGGAGAACGTTTACTCCCTCCTGCTGAACCCGGAGTGCGTCCCCCAGATCGTGGCGACCTTGGAGGAGCGGTACGGAGGCTCGGGTTCAATTGCCAACCTGATGCTGGACAAAGTGAAGAAGCTACCCTTCCTCGGACCGGAAGCCACCCTGGAGGATGTCGCGGACTTCTCAGGGACAGTCCAAAACCTGGTGACCTCGCTGCGGGAGCTGCGGACCGGGGGCTACCTGACCAACCCCACCCTGCTGGCTGACATCACCGCCAAGATGCCTTGCACCCTGAGGATGGCCTGGCTGCTGGAGCTGCGTCTCCTGGGCAAGACGACGCAGTCCACCATCATGGAGCTTGCAGCATTCCTCAGGAGCGTCACCGGCATGATCCCGCTCAGCGGGATGGTGGATCCCCTGCGGCCCGGCAGAGGGCGCCGGGAGCACGTTCTGGCCAGTGCGGCGGATACGCCATCAGGTGGAGCGGCCAACCGCCCACCACCACCGGCGGGAAAGCACAATAGTGCAAAAACAGTAAAAAACAATGCGTGCGCTCAGTGCGGTGAGCAACATAAAACCCGTGAGTGCCGCGAATTTATTGCGAAATCGCTTACCCTCCGGTGGGAGACTGTGCGCGCGTGCAACCTGTGTCGGAAGTGCCTGGAGCCACACCACTCCAAGGACTGTAAGGAAAAGGTGTGGTGTGGTGTGGGCGAGTGCCGTCACCCGCATCATCGTTTGCTCCACCGGGAGAGCAATGTGAACGGTGAAGTGCATATGTGACGCCAGACAGAGGACTGCCGCGTGTTGTTGGCGGTAGTGCCGGTCGTGTTGCGTGGCCCTACCGGGGGGCAAGTGTCATCATTCGCGTTGTTGGATTCGGGTTCCACCATAACCCTCATCGACGCTGACACCGCGACGCAGATCGGCGCCCATGGCCCGGTCCAACACCTGCGGCTGCATGGAGCGAGGGGATTGTGCAGCTCCGACGCCCACTCCCAACGCGTGAAGCTGATGGTCCGGGGCACTGGTCTGGAGACCACCTTCACCATCACCGCCAACACCATAGCGGACCTGAGCCTGCCGGAGCAGCGCGTTCCTGGACGACGCGTCACCCCAAAACTCTTGATCGGGCAAGATAATGCCCACCTTATTATATCAAGAGAGTTCCGTGAGAATAACACTGCCCGCATTGTGTCACGGACCGCTTTGGGGTGGGTCGCTCACGGAGGCTCAAACCCCAACAATGACGGGCCAGCTACCACACTGGCCCTCCAGTCAGAGACCGCCGCAGATGCTCGCCTGAGGGAGTTGGTAAAATCCAACTTTGCCGTCGACTCCCTCGGCGTTACGTCTGCGGCCAGAGTCAATGCCATGGACGCCAAAGCCATGGCATTAATGGAGAAGACCACCCGCCCCCTCGCAACTGGGCGGTGGGAAACTGGTCTCCTCTGGAGACACCCTGACGCCATACTGCCCGACAATCGGCAGTGTGCGCTGAAGCGGCTCCAGTCCCTCGAGAGGAAGCTGGCTGCGGACACCAACCTGGCAGCGGCGTACACCGACAAGATGGCCCAACTCGTCACCAAAGGGTACGCCAGACGCCTCTCCCCAGATGAGGCATCGCTCCCTGCCCCGCGAAAGTGGTATCTTCCCCACTTCGCCGTCACCAACCCGAACAAACCAGGGAAGATAAGGGTTGTGTTCGACGCCGCCAGCCGATGTAAAGGGACATCGCTGAACGATGAACTCCTGACTGGCCCCGACCTGCTGTCCTCTCTTCTGGGAAACATCCTCCGTTTCCGGGAGGGCAGCGTAGCTATTGCTGCAGATATCCAAGAGATGTTCCTGCGGATCCAGATCAGGAAGGAGGACCAGCCCTCCCAACTCTACCTGTGGAGGTCGCCAACCAAGAGGGAGCCAGATACCTACCAGCTGGCGTCCATGATGTTTGGAGCGACCTGCTCGCCCAGCAGTGCCCAGTACGTGCGGGACAGGGTGGCCGGGCAGTACGAAGACCAGTACCCGGCCGCCGCAGCAGCCATTCGTTCACGGTTCTACATGGATGATTACCTGGACGCGGTGGATAGCCCTGACGATGCTGCTGCCCTAGTCCGCGACGTGAGGTCCCTCCTTGCAAAGGGAGGGTTCCACCTTACCAACTGGGCCTCAAACAGCCAGGACGTGCTAGCTGGAGTACCCCCTGGTGACCGCGCTACCTCCACGGTAGCCATTAACAGCGGGTGCAGCGAGACTGAGAGGGTCCTTGGGCTGGTGTGGGACCCATCCACCGACCGTTTCTTATACTCCTTCCTTGAAACGGTCAGCCCCGAAGAAGCCACGCGGCCTACAAAGCGGCAGCTACTCTCCATTGTTATGAAGATCTTCGACCCGGTGGGCTTCGTCGCCTGCCTCACTATACGATCGAAGATCCTGCTGCAAGCCGTGTGGCGTTCGACCGTTGGATGGGATGACCTCATCACTCCGGAACACGCCGAACGTTGGAGGGACTGGATGAGCCTGCTCCAGGAAAGCAGCATCTCCATCCCACGACAGTCACTCCAAAGGAAGACAAGCAGCGTGACCATGCATCTCTTCTGTGACGCCTCGGAGCAAGCCTGCTGTGCCATCGCCTACTTCGTGGAGGAGGTGCAGGGTGCTCTACAAGCCACCTTCATTGCAAGTAAATGCAAGGTGGCGCCTCTGAAGCCGCTTTCCATACCCCGCCTTGAGCTGCAATCCGCACTCATGGCGGCTAGATTGGCCAAAACCATCCGGTTGGAGAGCCAAGCAAGGATAGCTGCAACCATCTTCTGGACAGACTCAACCACAGTGCTGTGCTGGTTGCGCACGGACCCGCGCACCTACTCTGCGTTCGTGTCCAACAGGCTGGGCGAGATAGACGAACTCACCTCCATTGCCAATTGGAGGTGGGTCCCTACCAAGCAAAACCCGGCCGACATCGGCACCCGGGACTTGGAATTGCCCGACCTGTCTCTCCAGGGGAGATGGTTTCGCGGCCCCACTTTCCTCACCACACCGGAGAGCGACTGGCCTAAGGAGCGGACCCTCGTCAAACCAGATGACCAGACCCTCGAGACCAGACCTCAGCACTTCGTCGGCCACATCGCCACAGCTGGAGAGGCGCTACCTCTGGTCGAGAGGTTCTCTTCCTGGCACCGGCTGATTCGCGCTACAGCGTGGATGCTGCGATTTGTCAGGCGCTGTCGGATGGGCCCGAACCGACCCGCTGAGTTCACGCTACGCGCAGATGAGCTGAGGGAGGCCGAGCGCAGATGGGTGAGGAGGTCCCAAGAAGACGCCTTCTCCACCGACCTGCACACTATTAGGCTCGGCCAGGCGCTACCTGCCGCCAGTCGCCTCATCAGTCTGGCCCCCTTCCTTGGCCCTGATGACGTCTTGCGGATGGGCTCGCGGTTGAGGAAGCTCACCGGAACAACAAGCGTGGCGAAGACCCCCGTGATCCTGGATGGCACCGACCCATATGCCCGGCTGCTGATCCGCCACTACCACGAGAAGGCGGACCATCCAAGCACGGAGAAAACAGTAGCCGAGATCCGGTGCAGCTTCTTCATCTTGCGACTCCGCACCGTCAGCAGGAAGATTAGCCATCACTGCCCTACCTGCCGCCTACGACGAAGCAAACCCTCTCCACCACTGATGGGGCTACTGCCGTCGTCCCGCCTGGCACACCACAACCGCCCCTTCACACACTGTGGGCTAGACTTCTTCGGGCCGATGGAGGTCACAGTCGGCAGACACCGAGAGAAGCGCTATGGAGCACTATTCACCTGCCTCTCCACCCGCGCCATCCACCTAGAGCTGGCGACCTCACTATCTGCCGACTCAGCCATCATGGCTGTTCAACGGATGACCGCCCGAAGAGGTCAACCCGCGGTGCTATATTCGGATAACGGGACGAACTTCCATGGTGCCGATAAGGAAATAAGAGATGCGGTGGAATCCCTGCAGCAGGATGCCAGGATGTCCGACACCATTGCCACCAAGGGCGTAGAGTGGCACTTCAACACCCCCCTCAGTCCCCACATGGGGGGAGCCTGGGAAAGGTTGATCCGCTCAGTCAAAAGGGCCCTGAGCGCCACCTTAAGGGAAAGGGCGCCAAAGGAGGAAACCCTGCGCACGGCACTGGCAGAGGCTGAGTTCGTGGTCAACAGTCGGCCTCTGACTCACATCTCTGTTGACCCACGAGACGAAGAGCCCTTGACCCCCAACCACTTCCTCATGGGATCTGCAGGAAGCCGCCCACATCTGTCTCTCTATGACAACAAGGAGGAGGAGGTATGTCTCCGCCGACAGTGGCGAATCAGCCAACAACTGGCGGATATGTTCTGGAGGCGGTGGCTCCGCGAATACCTCCCCACCTTGGCCGCCCGACAGAAGTGGCACCACCTGATTGACCCCCTTAAGGCCGGTGACCTGGTGGTCATCATGGACCCCGCGCTACCACGCAACAGCTGGCCGCGCGGGCGAATCATCGAGGCCATCCCTGCTGCTGATGGCCAAGTGAGGACCGCCCGGGTCCAGACAGCCACGGGAACTTACACCCGTCCTGCTGTGAAACTGGCCGTCATCACCCCCGGATCAGCACCAGCACCAACCTCGACCAAACCCGGACCAAGGACCCGACAGCCCAGGGGAACCGGACGTCGAGGATGCCGCCGACCTGTACGTCCTAACAGCTAGGCGCAGCCGTGACTGCACCGGGGGGAGGATGTACCGGACGTAGATTTAAGATTATATTTAAGATTATAATTACGTTAAAGTTTATAATATTTTCATGTTTTACAATAATAAAATTAATTAGGGGTCATAGCAGTCGGTTTAAAGACAAAAGAACAACGCTTGACCCCACCTTCATCTCCATTTATTTTTAACCTTTTCCCTTTGAGTGAATTCGATCTGTGCGAATCCGTTTCTATACAAACCTTCGCGCAGATCCAATTTACGCAAAGCTCTGTCATTAACATAAAACTATATCTTTGATCTTATCTCATGTGTATAAACCTACACATTACTTATCTAACTACTTTGCATAAAATTGTGATTTGTGCAAAGCCTTCTTGGGCTGTTGTACATACCTACAACATTTGCGCAAATTCAATTTTATGCAGAGCCTACTTCTATGTGTCCAATTTGTGCAACCTTGTTTCATTTCAATTTGCACAAATTGTCTAAATATGTCTCAAATTCTTCTAAATATGTCTCAAAATTGTGCAAACTCATAAATAAACAAAATATCGGAGAAGCGCAGAGTGTAGGGCGAGATTGAACGGTGTGGCGTTTTTTGCTTCGTTACGCAACAGCGGAACGAACGCAGTGGCGTTTTCAACTCTAGACAATGAGATTTCTAAGAACTCATCTCAGTTCTGAGAATTGAGATGAAAAAAGGGCCTTCTATGGGCAGACTCCCGGCTGAGAGCCCTTTAAATACGGCCGACATTTTGCCAGATCGGCAGAGCTCCAGATCTCATCACCACATCAGCATCTCTCGCCTTCTCTCCTGCCTGCTCCGATCTACTACTGCAACTTGGACTTCTTCTTGGCCCTGGCCGAACCGCCCACCCAGAAGACTCCTGCATACACTTTCGAAACGCCTTTATCAAGGCGCAGGTTACCCCTCTACCCCGCTCTACCTCCCTTCTTCCCCTCGCCATCGATCCATTTTTCCCTGCAATTTCTCCCCATTTTTCCCTCACTTTTTCCCCACTTTTCCATCTCCCTACCATTTTTTTCCCTTTCTCCCTAGGCGTCGAAACGGCCAGCCGGCAACTTCCCACTTCATCGTCTGTGCGGCGGGCGACTACAGTGCCTGTCCCGTACAACGACCTTACCTTCGGCAGACGTGTCTCACGAACCCATCGGATTACTCAAAAGAAAATCTATGTTAGATCACATAGTTCAGAACTATTGGAAACGCTGGAAGATAGAGTACCTGAACTCATTACAAACAAGGTTAAAATGGAACACTCCGGTTAATCCTGTCCAAAAGGGCATGATAGTTATATTAAAAACCGACATGTCACCGCCCCTGCATTGGCCCTTAGGGATTATAGATGAAGTTTATCCAGGAAAGGATGGTGTCGTTAGAGTAGTACTTGTCCGAACAAAAACAGGATCTTACAAGCGTCCTGTTGTAAAGGTTTGTCCTTTACCAAATCAATAAGCCAATATCATATTAATTGGATTATTTAGTTTAGTTTATTTCGGTATACATCTACCTATTACTGTTATCGTTCTAAACGTTTATAATTTACTATTTTCTTTTCATCGTACTCACAATAGTGATACGCATTAACGTGATGAGCAATGAACCACGATGACGTAAATGTTTTCAAGCATTTATGTAAATATTTTTTTTTTTTGTTTTTTGTTTATTATTATTATTTACTATTCTTCGTTTTTATTTTTCTTTCTCATTGCTATTCGCATTGTTGGTTTGTTTTTTGACCATTCTGTCAAGGCCGGGGGCATGTTCGCGCCTAGTATATTGGCTGCACTCGGCGGATTGCTTTTGTGTTTATTTTGGACTTAAGTATTATTTATTTCCTATGGCAATAAATATCTCCTTTCCCCCGCTCCCCGTGTTTTTTCCCGTCTGTCACGATTCTGATTATATCGAGATTATTCGATGCTCGAAGTTAATGTTAACAATCATCACAGCCGGACGCAGTCATAGTTATACCTAACTCGCATAAAACTACCGCAACTATCTTGTCGCAGCGCATTCTTGTAAAACTATTAGCATTAACAATAATTCAGTTTTTAAAAGTGAACTGCAACTAAATGGTGATCTCGTCAAGAAAACAATTACGTTCCAGAAGAACCTGCTCCTCTTCCGTGAGTTTGACCTACCCTTTATATTTATTGCCATTGTATTTACGCAGAAGTTAATTGCCAGAGATTATAACCTCTAAGAAAAAATGCATGCGGCATTTTTTTTATCAATCCCCCCTAAAAAGCGGCCGAATTTTTTAAATGTGCGTGATAAATTACTTTTTACGTAAAATAGCTATAACTTCTGAAATATGGATCATATTTAAATAAAAAATTTCAGTGTCTTACATTTAATGAAATCTTTTATTACATCTCGTTAAAAATTTACAAATTTTTGTATACATAAGTATTGTACTAGACGAGTGGGTGTTTGTAAATACTGTATTTCTGAAAGGTGCCGTACACATTTTTCACACCAAAAGCCTTTCACGGCTATTCAAGCCATACGCAGAGATCTATTTATTACTGCGTGAAAATGATTTTCATCTCCCGAATACAACATAATCATAATAATCATAATCATACAACAATAATACTTCAAAGTGACAGCTGTCTGCTACATTTGCTCCCGAAAAAATAACAAAATAATAAGTTTTAAAAACTATTAACTTTTCAAATAAGTTGCTGTTTGTACAGGGACAGAATCCCTCCACCTTTCGTCATTTTCTGGTTGAAAATAAGCGAGTGCAAGTGCTATTTTTTCTTAGTTTACACTCTGCAGCAAAAGTCAAATCGTAGTTCAAAAGTCTAATGCTACTTTAGTAGCAAGGCAGTGAAAGTGCATTACTCGGATTATAGATATAAGCTCGACTATAGACGACCTCCGTAGTCCAGTGGCTAAGACTCTTGACTCACATTCCGGAGGTCGCGGGTTCGAACCCGGCATGCGCAAATAAATTTTATTTGATTAATTTGTGTTATTTCACAATTAATTCATTTAAAATAATATATAGTATATTTGCGGCATGTTCCAGAGTGGAAGATACTATCAGTATCGCCCTGGTGTAAGACCACCATTCAGAATTGAAACGTTGCTTGAAAATGGCTTTAGCCGTGTTTAGTGACCAGATCTGAATAGCCCGTGATGACCGTGGCCGGTTATCTACATTACCACCTGGACTCCGTTGTATGGATCCAGATCTTCTTGGGATGGTGATCTCCGTACAGGGTGAGGTTGCCAATAATAATAGTGGGTAGACTATTTATGTTTATTCCGAGATTGTGTACAGGTGTGCTTCGTAGGAAGCGTAAATGCAAAGAGGACGGTAGACAGCAATCACACCCTTTTATACGTTCCTCATGCTGTCTCACTCATACACGCATGTCTCTTTCATACCGCAAGACATACGTTCACCACATCCCTCCACACTTAAATCCGAAGACAGTTACACAACATGAACTGATAATTTTTTACAATACATAAAATATTCCAATATTTACAATGTAAGTAATTCATGTTGAGTCGAGAGCTGAGTGCTGCCTTCATTGACTCATCTGTGTGTTCGTGGTCGTAGTCGGTCCTTCCAATTTCCCGACGTTGACGCCACTGGATCACTGGGGCTGGAATGAGAAGGAGAAAAACCCATTAGACTGTCATCCAGGCCAAAGCTGGAGACATCGTATTCATCATACGACAGTCTCTTCGTCTCAGACGCGACATAAGGATTGCTGTGTTTCTTTTCCCATGACACACATAATTTAGACAACTGATCAAAATGCCTTTTCCAAAACATAATTTTACCATTTAAATTTACCTCAATTATATAAAGTTTTTTTCCTAATTGTTTATACACTTTCCCTGGTACCCATTTATCATTGTTTTGGTCTCTGAAATCTCTAACCATTACCTTTTGATTAATCGAAAAACCCACCGATTCTTTATTTTTTCTTTTATAATAATATTTTTGATTTTCCTGACATATAGACATTTTAATTTTTGTTTCTTTCTTAATTCTATTATCCTTATCTCTCCCCCCTCTCGGTACAAAACTGTTTAAGTTTGACCTTAGTTTCCTTCCAAACATTACAACTGCAGGTTCTAAGCCAGTTGTACAGTGTGGTGCATTTCTGTAATCAATTAAAAAATTTCCTAATTTTTCCTCATAACCTGACTGAAACTTATTTCTTATCATCATTTTTTTTAAAAAATTTTTACACGTTCGAACCGCGTTTTCTGCTAGACCATTTGATTGTGGATGATTTACCGGAGTAGTTAAATGTTTGATGTTATTCATCTCACAAAACTCTTTGAAGTCCGCTGACATGAAAGCGGCTCCATTATCTGAAACTATTGTCTGTACACTCCCGAAATAACTAAATAAACCCTTTAATATTTTAATAGTGTTATACGAATTTGGAGACTTTACTTCTACACAGTCTAACCATTTTGAGGTTGAGTCAATAATTACAAGAAAATATTTATTTGCAATTGGGCCCGCATAATTAATATGCACCCTACTCCATATTTCTTCCGTTATAGGTAAATCTCTGTTATTTTTAAATAAACTTAGAATTTGAGTATCCAAGTCATTCTCTACGTGAACTGGTTCCTCATTCCCAATTAATTCTAATTGCACTTTACTTTTATTAAAACTACCCGCTTCCTCCGAAAAAACCTCCTGGAATTTTCGAATTTTTTTATTCACTTTACTTCTACCACTCTCAAATACACTATGAGAAAAAATTTCACTACCCTCCTGGGATGAAATTGATTGTAAATCACTTCTATCATCATCAAAACCACTATGAGAAAAAATTTCACTACCCTCCTGGGATGAAATTGATTGTTCATTTATTTCCCCATTATTTTTTTCTATTGGAACGATTGGTGACGCAAACTTACTATAGTTTACCGGAACTGAAATACCTTCCGATTGTAAACATCCCAATTCCGATTCAACCTTTGCTTTTAAAGCAAACGGTATATTTCTCGGATTGCCGAATTTCGGTTCCGCATTCTCTTTTAATTTCAAATGCCCTTTATATTTATTGAATTTACCCAGTTTCTCCGAAAAAACCTCCGGGAATTTCCGAATTAAATTATCAATTACACTAGTATTATTCTCAACCATATTGTGAGAAACATTTTCACTTCCCTCCTGGGATAAAGTAGATTGTAAGCCCGTAAATCCAATATTAAACTTTTTAATGAAATCACGCCCTAGAACCGTAATTGTTCCCTGTTTTACTACGCAAAATTCTAACATTTCCCTACAACCGTTAAAATCAACTGTTAATAAGATACAACCCAATAAATTTAACTTACAGTTAGCGTAACCCAGGTTAAATCCTTTGGTTTTAACATCAAATGTTTGAAATGTTTAACATAATCTTCGTCCGTCAAAATCGAAATTGCCGCCCCTGTGTCCAATAAACCGTTTAGTTCCACATTATTCACTAAAACTTTGCACAATATTGGTTCACAATATACTGCGTTTATCCGCAACATGTTTTTATGTTCCTGCGTATTTACGAACACTGAAGAAATGTTATTATATTTTAAACCGCGACATATCTTCCCAATATGCCCTTTTACTCTGCATTTATAACAAAACACGTCTTTAAATTTACAGTTTACTGAATCGTGATAATTCCCGCAATGTTTACACTTTGTTCGGTCCGCTGACCTCGCTCTGTACGATGTAACATTCTTGTCCGAAGTTCTAAAAAAATGTTTACCTACCGAATTTTGTTTTTGTGACAAATTGTTCGATGTATTTTTAAATTTATTTACTAAATCAACACTTTCCGTTTTAATTTGTTTATTCATTACCTCGAATGAATCCATAGCAATAGCACATTCTACAACCTTTTTTAATGAAAAGTTTTCAGCTTCCACAAATAATTTTTCCTTAATACGCCCCACTCGAAGACCGGTGACAAAAACATCTTTTAAATTATATTCAAGTCTGTCCTCGAATTTGCAAAATCTAACGAGATTTCTTAACCGTGCTATATAATCATTAACCGATTCTGAACTTTTTTGTTTCGTAGCAAAAAAAATTTCGCGCTCTTTGAAAACATTTCGTTTGATACCTACATGATTCTCTAGTAATAACAATAAATTTTCGACCGTAATATCTGTAATTTTTTTAGGAAAACACAAATCAATCAATAAATCTATTGTCTCTGTGTGTAAATGAGATATTAAAACCGCTCTCTTTTTTTCTACCGAATTTAACTTGTCATCATTGACGAGGATGAACTGTTCGTATTGCAACACGAACGTCTCCAGTTTGTCCCTCAAATGACAAAACCTGGGCAGTTCTCCCCCTTCCATCTTCACACAGATCCAATCAATAAAAGCAGAAAATTTTACAAACAGCACTCAACTCACGACTCTGTTGACTTGATGCTGCTGCTCCGATCTCGCCCTTCCGCGGACCGTCTCCTGGCTCCTGAACCCTGGTCGTCCTTCTAATGCGCCGGCACGCCTTCCGTGAGGTCTGCACCTGGTCTCTGATCTTCTCCTGAAGACCCGGACTTCTCCATCCACGCCTTACGTGTATGCTCCTCCAGGTTCTCGGCACTGAATAAACCTATCCAGCGCCTTGCTATTCCTCGGATGCCAATTTCTGCTGCTCTTGCTCTTCCTGAATGTGATCTGGCCTGATGCTGCCTGATCACCTATTGTCCACTGTAGCCTCAATCTCGTGATGTTTGCTGCCAAATGTGATTTTGGCTGCTGCGTAAATCTTCTTCCTTTATAGGCTGCGCCAAATGTGATGACCGTGGCCGGTTATCTACATTACCACCTGGACTCCGTTGTATGGATCCAGATCTTCTTGGGATGGTGATCTCCGTACAGGGTGAGGTTGCCAATAATAATAGTGGGTAGACTATTTATGTTTATTCCGAGATTGTGTACAGGTGTGCTTCGTAGGAAGCGTAAATGCAAAGAGGACGGTAGACAGCAATCACACCCTTTTATACGTTCCTCATGCTGTCTCACTCATACACGCATGTCTCTTTCATACCGCAAGACATACGTTCACCACACTTCCCAACCTTTCTCTTCCCCACCTCCTTCCCCTCCCCACTACCTTCAGCCTCACAACATACCCCAGTTGGGGATGCCATAGTCTCACTGGCTCCAGACGGGAGCAGTTGAGATTCTTGTGCGGTATTCACTGTAAAAAAAAAAAAAAAAAAGCTGACGAAATGGCATCTACCCGCAGCAACACGGATAAAACTAAGAAGTTCGCAGCTATCCCGGTTTCGCCCTCTCCTGACTCACACACAACGCAGCTGACTTTAGAAGACTTTAGAAAAGGCATGAATGAATTTGAAACTAATATTTACAAAAAACTAGAAAGGGAAAACTCAGAAACAAAGAAATCACTGGAGTTTATCAGTTCTAAATATGACGATCTTATCAAAAATATAGAGATGGTACTAACTAATAACAAGAAATTGGAAGATAAAATGAGTGTTCTCCAAGAGGAAAATGTTAACCTTAGACAAGAAATCGAATCACTCCGAGACGCTCAGGACGAAATGGAACAACGAAGCAGAGGGTGTAACATAGACATTCACGGCATACCCGAGGTCAAGGGTGAGAATCTGATGACCTTATTGGACAAAATGGGATCAACTGTCAATGTGCCGCTTCCGAGTAGCAGTATTGTGTCGGTGCACCGCGTCGCTCGCGGTCACTCTTCGCCCTCCAACCGACCACGCAACATCGTCGTGCAGCTCTCGACAAAGCGCCTCCGTGATGACGTCATCGCTGCAGTAAGGACTCGTCGCGGCCTCACCACGGAGCAACTAGGACTTGGTGTTCCCGCCACAAATTTCTATGTTAACGAGCACCTGACCTTAAAAAATAAAATACTTTTTGCAAAAACACGTGCCGCCGGAAAAGCTAACGGCTATAAGTACACATGGGTGAGGAACGGAAGTATCATGGCGAAGAAGGATGATCTCTCTAGGGTGTTTACCATTCGTCGTGAGGGAGATCTTCAAAAGATGTGACTACTACTATTACAAATCTGTTACTGGTCTTATCGATGCCCGCTTTCTCTCAACATTCTGTACCATATCCATTCACATCTTATATTGTTGATTTATTATTATATACTAATTAATCTAATAAGTTATCTATGTTTCATATATAATTTTGATGCTTTGTATGTCCTACTTAAAGTACCGCTCCCGCGAATGTGGAATATATCGATATACACTATTACTCTATTGAAATGATCTCATCATCTATATCTGTTTATTACCAGAACTGTGGTGGTATTAGAACTAAAACTCAGAAACTACTTATGAATATTTTATCAAATAACTATGATGTTATAGTTCTAGTTGAAACATGGCTTGTAGCAAGTATAAATACGGCTGAATTAATAGATTCGCGCTACACGGTGTTCCGACGAGATAGGGACCGTACTCTTACTGGTAAGATGGACGGAGGCGGTGTACTGGTAGCAGTGCGCAAGGAGCTCGCAGCATCCCGGCTCGATGACTGGGAAACCAGCCAAATCGAACAAATCTTCGTATCTATTCCGGTAAGGTCTTCCAATCTCATCATATGTGCAGTATACATACCTCCTGTCTCGCCACCAACGTTTTATGATATTTTCTCCAAAAACCTAGAATCTGTATTTTCATCTGAACCAAATAATATGTTTTGTGTACTTGGTGATATGAATCAACCTACTCTTACTTGGTCTTTTTCCGAAGGCTGCAGTCAAGGTCTCGCCTCTTCAAACACGGCTGCATCGCAAACTTTGCTGCAAACAATGTCATTGATGAACTTGCTCCAATATAATTGCATACCTAACCATAATGAAAAATACTTAGACCTCATATTCTACAGTCGCGAAACAAATGTTACACGCAGCAATGACCCTCTGCTCTCAGAAGACAGACACCACCCAGCCCTTGAATTCGATATATCATCCGAAACTCAACCAAAAATCAAAAACAAAAAAGAGCGTAGGCGCAATTTCAGGAAAGCTGATTATACTCAGATTAATAATGACATTAATTGTATTGATTGGTTATCTGAAACCGCAAGTTTATCAGCCGAAGAAGCAGTAGATCGATTCTATTTAAAAATAAATAATATAATTGATAAGTCCATTCCATTATTGGCACGACGAAATGACAAATTTTCCATATGGTTTACTCCCGAACTTATTAGGTTATCACGGAAAAAAGATAAAGTCTGGCACAAATGGAAGACATATAAAGGTCTTTCTGACTATCGTGAATTTTCCTTCTTACGTGCTACATACAAAAGACTGGCTAGTGATTCTCGAAAGTTATTTTTCGACAACATCGAAAGTTCATTGCAAAATAATATTAAAAGTTTTTGGTCATACATATCCTCATTAAAATCGTCTGATGGATACCCTGCTACTATGTCCTTCAAAGGTCGCAAATCTAACGATGCCCAGGAAATTTGTAATATGTTCTCTGAATTCTTTAAATCAACATTCGAACCCTCCTCTGTCAACGACATGATTAACATCGACCAACTTGAAGCCGTTTGCGACTCTGAACTTGCGCACATTCACACCATTGAATTAACGGAACAAGAAGTGCTCTCGAGTTTAATGTCGCTAGATATAAACAAGGGTGCAGGTCATGACGGAATACCGGCATTTTTCCTCAGATCTGCTGCTTCGTCACTATATGTTCCCCTTACCATAATATTTAACAAATGCCTGAGTGACGGGGTTTTCCCTGATAGGTGGAAGTTGGCCTATATTATACCGGTCCACAAGGGCGACTCACGGCAAAAAGTAGAAAACTATAGGCCAATATCCATTCTCTCGGCGATCCCTAAACTCTTGGAAAGACTTGTCCATGACCATATATATCCCCAGCTTGCCTCCATAATTACGGAACAACAACATGGGTTTGTAAAAGGCAAATCTACCATGAGTAATTTACTTCTTTACTCAAACTTCTTGTTCAACAGCATGGATCGAGGCCACCAGGTAGATGCAATATACTGCGATTTTAAAAAGGCTTTTGACAAGGTTGACCACCTTATTCTTATTAAAAAAATTATGTACAACGGAATTAGAGGAAATTTACTACGTTGGTTTGTCTCATATTTAACAAAAAGACAACAAGCCGTATCGTTGCGAGGACTTACTTCTACATGGGAGCCAGTTACCTCTGGCGTGCCACAGGGGTCAATCCTGGGTCCGCTGTTGTTTATACTCTTTATTAACACTGTTACTAAATGTTTCTTGCATTGTTTATTTCTTTTGTACGCCGATGACATAAAAATATTTGCCATTGTTAGGAATTTAAACGATTGTCTGCTAATCCAAAGCGACTTAGTAAGGTTCGAAGCATTTTGCAATGAAAACAAAATTTACCTTAGTTACAACAAATGTAAACAAATAAGTTTTACTAAAAATCATAACGCCATCATACAGAATTATTGTATTGGTAACTATTTACTCGAGCGCGTTTACTGTATAAGAGATCTAGGCGTACTTTTTGATTCCAAACTCCATTTCGATGCGCATATTGATAATATTGTGAATAAAGCTTACTGCATGCTAGGATTTGTCATCAGAAACAGCCGTGAATTTCGAAAACCTGAAACATATCTTCTTCTTTACTACACGCTGGTCCGTTCTCAACTTGAATACTGCACCTCCATATGGAATCCACTTTACGGTATCTATAAAGAAAACATTGAAAGTATTCAAAAGAAATTTCTGCAGTGCCTCAATTACAGAATGAGCGCACCTAAACGCGGGTACATAAATATGCTTTCGAGTTATAACGTCTCCACGCTATCTAACCGACGAACGTACCTTGATCTCATGACTCTATATAAAATCTGTAACAACGTTATTGACTGTCCCGACTTACTGAAATTAATAAACTTTAAAGTACCACCCAGAGTAACAAGGCTTAACGACTTATTCCACATTAGCCGGACGCGTACAAATGCTGGTGTCAGGGACCCAATCAGAAGAATGTGCGAATCACTTAATCAGAATCAAAAGCTCAAGGATTCTGACTTATTTTTTGATACACGCAGTACTTTTAGTAGAAAAATGAAGGCTGTTTTCCTACAAAGTTCAAAGTAAACAACTTAGACATACATTCGTTTATATATATATATATATTTTTTTAAATTTCTGTATAACATTGTTTATCTATATTTATATTTTTTTTGTTTCAAAAATAATTTGTAAATTCTTATAAGGATATTGCGCATTTATTTCATATCTCTATTTGTAAAATAATATTCTTATGTACTTATATATTTTTTCCCCTATTTATAAGACAAAATATTTGTATATGTTTTTAACTGCTGTTTAAGTCAATTCGTGAGAAATAGTTTGGATGCAGGTGAATTCTCTAGTTGATGTTTTGTATATTCTTGCCAATTAATATCTGTATCTGTATTTTCTCCTAAATAAATAAAAAAAAATAAAAAATAAAAAAATAAAAAAATACGGGAAAGAATATGAATTTAGTACTGAATTAAAGCACTTTAAAATAGGTTTGAACTGGTAGACTTTGGTTGTAGGAGACTGTTACTTCGTTGGTGGTAGATTTTTTAACTATCTTCCTACCGGTTTGGGGCACAAAACCTCCCTAATTCTTTGTTGGGTGTTTGTGTTAGGTATTTTTCCTGATCGCTACAATTTGCGGTCAGATGTTAAATTAAAATTGTATGTGACAGTTCTTGCCAAGACAGTCCGGATCTCCAAAACCAAAGTCTCACATCATTTTTATTGTTTTTACAAGAAAAGGTATAAGTTTGCATATGTGATATAAAGTAGAATTTTGAGGAATACACATTTTTATCACTGGTAGACGTCAGTTTTCAAGTTGTTATTCTTGCCTATGTCCATTTTTCAGTGATGATATTTATTTCTTGATCCTAATTATTACCAGTTTCTCGAAATTTAGTTCAAAGTTTTCTGGAAGATGAATTCGTTGTCGTAATTATTCTCGATTTAGAGATTTCCTTAGTTCAGCATTGACCAATAGTGGCTCGGCTCGGGTCAATGTAAATAGTGAACCATTTTCTTTGGTGATGAACATTGCTGTCTGTAATCTCTGGTGGAAGCATTACGCAGGCGCGTAGCTACCTAGGGGCTACGCGGGGCAGTGCCCCGGGGCCCTCAAGCTCAGGGGGCCCTCGAATCCTTACCAGAAATCTCGATCGAACTGAACTTTTGGAAAATTCTCCCATTTTCAAAATAAATATGACAGGTTGCAACCCCACTTTAATCATGACAACTCAGTTGAGAGAAATTCAAAAGTTATGCCTAGGGAGTTCCACTAAATTCTTTCTGTAGGTTGGCAGTGTTGTCAATTTGACGGATAGTGATATGTGCATCATTCCCCAACGACACTTGTAGCGTATCAGTTTGTTTCTCTTTCCTTTTTATTTTACTTTAAAAAATAAATTTATAGAAACGATTTCGAATTATTCAAGTGCAAAAACTGCAAGAAAATATGGTATTGATACCCATTTTCAAGGAAAAAGGCAAAGAAAAGTTAAAAAACATTTTGATGAATTAGATGCTGATCACTGATTTCCAAAACGAGAAAAAATATTTCAAATTGAGATTTTCAATAATGTACTAGACACAGTAATATCTCAATTAGATACACGTTTTATTGGTATGAGTGCAGTGTGTCATATATTCGATTTTCTAACACCAACATTTTTATTACACGTTGATGAAGCAACTTTGTTACAAAAGTGTGACGAATTCCAAAGAAAATATTCAGATATAATAGGCCCTAGTTTTTCACTTTAATTTATTAATATTTACCATCTAGTTTTACCTCAACTAACTCAAGCATGGACTGTTCACCAATTATGTAAGGAAATAATGAGCAAATATGGAGTGCTAGAATGCGACCTAACGTAAGTATTTACAGCAATGTTATTATTCTTTACAATTCCTGTCACTTCTGCAGCAGCTGAAAGGTCATTTAGCAAATTAAAAATAATAAAAAATTATTTAAGAAATAAGATGGGCCAAACTCGACTTCGACATTTATCGCTAATAGCAATTGAAAACAAAACCGCATCAAGCCTGGATTTAAACGAAGTCATCGATACTTTGGGGAAAACTAAAGCTAGGAAAAAATTGTAAATATAATTGTTATTTAGTCAGTTGGTAGGCCCGACCTTTATATAATAAACCCTTGAATCTTCTCTATTTCGTTTTATTAGCCAAACCTACACCAAGTATTAATTGTAATTTATGTTGTTACTGTTTAATATTTTTATTACCTGCCCTGCAGTGCACAAAAAGAGCTTAAGTAGCTTAGCATTTTTAAAGTATTTGTATATTTCATATTTTTATTTGATAAAACCTAATCAGTTTACATAGCAGTGGGGCCCCATTTTTTTATTTGCCCCAGGGCCCTTGGTTACCTAGCTACGCCACTGGCATTACGTGGTTATTCAGATGTGTTTTGGAGTCCGATTTTGATGCTGCATGTATTTATTATCAATTGCGTTTATGTTTTCAATTGACAAGTCAATTGAAGAACGTAATAGCGTTTTAGACATCGTTTGAAAGATGCGCCAAATGCACAGTCTTTCATTAGCCAATAGCAGCACTCCCATTGTGTAGCAGGTTATAGAAGGGTTAACTTGCTGGCGGCATGGTGTGGAAGTAAATGTGTGTGCTGGCGACCAGTGGCGGCCGGTGGTCAAAATATGTGGGGGTTCACCAGAGTCATTAAGTTAGACAATAAATTTAGGAAAGGTACATACCTAGGTACTTATAAAGAAGTTCCGTTAAAATAAAAACATATACCTACAACACAGTTTAAAATACAATTTAAAAAATACATTTCAAAAAATACTTTAGGAACACTGAAATAACAACCAAAGGAAGTTTCTCACCTGTACTTTTGCTCCAATTACGGGTCCTGTTTTCCCAATTTTCATTCGAACGCGAATTACCAAAATTAATATTTGTATTTATTGCATCGGAAATGTAAATGTAAAACGAAAATAAACTAGAGAAATGCAACAAAAAATTAAAAATTCCTATTGGTGGATATAGTAGTCCGGATCATAAACAAACCAAAGCGGACTTATGATTTACGATATCATATCACACAAATATTCAGTTGACATTTTGGATAGGAGTTATGCTCGCCTGCTGACAACTAATCAGCTAATCACTCATTTATATAGCGACATACTTTGACTTGAAGAGAAGAACGCGCTGAACATTCGTTAAAAATAGTAGCTCTGCTGTTAAATTGAAGACAAAATGTGGACAAAAACATTACGTACGAGTGTTCTTGTTTAACACGCCACTGAACGAACCGCTCCTTTCGATGTGGGGGTAAAATTCAGAACGACGTTCACGCTTTCGTAAGATTTGCAAAGAACCGTATGTACCCACGGTTTCGACTGTTCACGGGATTTGCTCACAAAGTAGTAAGATTCTGGAAAGCTATCGAAAACGAACTGCTACGAAGATGGGCGCAAGGGCTGGCCCTCGTCGCTCTGAAAGATAGCGCGTATAATAGGTACCTACCTACCTACTGTACGAGATCTTGAGAAAATATTATAACAATTTATAGCCAAACCGCGTTTCGTATTATGATTTTCAATTTTTGTGGGTTGTGCGGCGCTCGGGAGCTCTCATGAACTAGCCGCCACTGCTGGCGACATGTTAGTGTGTGGAAACATAAATTCCAATTTCGAATTTTTTAATTGTCTTATTTGCTTTCATGCAATCGTTCGATACACACTGATTTCTTTAACACGTTCGATACAAGTATGATATACAATAAAGTGCAATTCTTAAGCTTCAAAATCATACGTTTATTTTCAACATAGTCACCGTTAAGGCTGAAATATTTCTCCCAACGTGTAACAAAATTTTTCATTCCATCACTGAAAAATTCTTCAGACTTCTATAGAATCTAGGACTTGACAGCTGCCTTCACCTCATGATTCGAGGTGTAATGATTACCCTTGAGGTCTCCCTTGAGTAGAAGAAAAAAAATCGCAAAGCGCAAGATTGGGAGAGTAAAGAGGGTGTGGAATCAGTTCAAACTTCAGGTTTCGTAGACCCTCTGCAATTGCATGTTTGTTCTCGTTTGTGAGATGGCGTGGTACCCATCGTGCACAGATTTTATGGTATTCCAATTGTTCAATAATGATGCAGACACATTCCTTGGATATTCCTATACGCTTTTAAGTGATTCCGCTGTATGATTCATCAACAATTGTGGCTTTTCCTGACTTGCAATGATAAAACTTTACTACCCATCGATTTACAGTAGACCTACCAGCAGCATCGTCACCATAAACATCCTTTAAAAGATGAAACGATGAATCTCAGTAGGAGTCACTTTTTCAGTGGTTAAAAATTCGATAACAGCATGCTGTATAACTTTTGTTGACATAGCACTGGAACAGGTCTCCATACTTCCGCTTCTCAAAATACACTGCATGAATTCAACGACCTCAAACCTGCGCATGCGTAGAGGGGGAATGAAACATCCACATTCCACCCGGCATACTTCTGAAGGTCATTTTGCTTGCACTGTACAAGCATGTGTGAATTACTTTTCAGCCTACCCTCGTGTGTTATATTTTATCAGCATCACTCAATTTTAGCATCTCTACACCAGGCAGTTTGTTTAAAAGTCCCACAATTGACTGTGCTGCAAACCTTTGCCTTACTTTAGCGAACTTTACTTTTCTGCGCATGGTTATTTCAGTGTGCGCTCTTCAGTAGTCAAAGTATGACTGATGTCATAGCTTATTTTAGGCTTTCTCGAACCCTCCCGGTGCCAAAAATATGGTCATGTGGTTTGCCTCCAGCTCGTCAAAATGAAACCCAGATTTCATGTTAGAGCGAGTCTAATAATTTGGATGTCTATGACTTATAATACCGTCAAATTCTCATACATATATTCTGAGAAGATAATACATAATATAAGTATTATATTTTTCATTAAAAGATAAGAGTCACACCTTTAAGTGCGTTTAGATTAATGTTGAGTAATATAATTTATATGCTGTATAAACTTCGATTAATACTTCAATATGTATAAATAATGATATCTATAAGTTATATGGATTAATTCTAGGAATTGGGTGGCCATCACATTTTTACTTTAAAGGGCGTGTACTGTCCATTATATTTTAACTTAATTTAATATTACTTAATGGTTTTTTAACTCCGAGACGCCACTTGAAACTCAAGATAAGATATATTTATTATTCAATAACCCGATTTTTTGTCAAACAAATATATTGCTTTCAGGTTTATTCGATTTTGTTTATTTACAAGTTCATTCCTTTTGAATCATTTCAATATTATTTCGTGAATGTACCTACCCGAACACCCCTAAAGAATACACTTGAAGCAGTTATTGATTATGACCAACAAATTCTTTAATTTTTTAATTGAATGAGGATAACTTTGGCGAAACTCAATCCAGGGACTGCAGACGGAGGCGTCAGAAGGGGATATTGGCACCTCTGGGATTCTCCTTTATTTCATTTATTAATTTGTTTATGTGCGGTTGGAATAAGCCGCTTCTACATTCTTGTTTTTCAAATAACTATTGTTTTGTTCAAGCTATCTTTCTGAAAATTATCATAGACACGCGTAATAATCAATAATATCATCTAAATTTCGCTAAATAATCTTGCGTCTTTCAGGAACGAAGTTACGCTCAATTTTACTTAGGGAACGTACCCATACTACGTGACCACCTTTTTGCAATTTTTAACACCCCTCCCCCCCCCAGTGACCAAAATCCTAAGCAACCCGCCGCTCATTTGTATAGAGCGTGACATTTTGAAGACCCCCCCCCCCTAAACGTGTCACGTAGTATGGGTATGTTCCCTTACATGTTTTGAAACTGAATCCGTGTTCTTTGTGAGATGTTGTAAACACACAGTTTTCGACATCTCAAGTGGTGTTAACCAACCATTAAGAAAACAAGGAATGCATCACAATGATAAAATAGTATACTCGTATATTTTCAGAGTTAATTTTAATTTTGTTGATGGTGTGAAGATTTTTTATTTTCATAATACACACACCTTGCAATAGCGATCTCAAAACATCATTTATAACAGAGAGCACTGTTTTAAAGATATTTTTCTGAATTGTTTATGCTTTTTTCCTGTCGGTCTTTACTTATTAACATTTCAGAGAAGTGTCATTTTGTTCGTACATGGAATTTGTGTATAGATAAAGAATTTTTTTTTTGTATATTTCACGGAAACTGATTCAGGGGGAAGAAATCGGATTATTTCAGAAGCCATTAATTACCACTGGGTAAAAGTAATGAGAAAGTGAATGGGTGGGAGTGGGGCGGGGTTGCGTGGCGGAACAAAGTGGCTAGTTCCAATCCAAAGCTAGATCCAAGAAGAGTACAGAAGAGCCAAGAATGGGCGGTAAGAAGTAAGAAGACTCAAAAAGAGTCAAGAAGAACCAAGAGGAGAAAATGCGAGTAAAGAAGAGCCAATGGAAACAAAGCGTGCGGAAAGGGTCCCAGGGGGGGGGGAGATGTAAGCAGAGTCACGAGTCACTAGAAGAGACAAGTAGAGATAAGAAGAGACAAGAAGAACCAAGAAGAGACGAGAAGATCCCGGAAGAGACAAGAAGACACAAGAAGAAGCATAAAGAGACAAGAAGAGCCGAGAAAAGAGCAGAAGAGACGAGACGATTCAAGAAGAGGCAAGAAGAGACAAAATACCAAAAGAGCCAAGAAGAGGCGAGTAGGTCGAAGAAAAACCAAGAAGAGATGAGAAGATCTCTGGAGAGACAAGATGACTCAAGAAGAAGCAAGAAGAGACAAGAAGAGCCGAGAAGATTCAAGAAGAGGTAAGAAGAGACAGAATACCAGAAGAGCCAAGAAGATCCAAGAAGCAAGAAGAGACCAGAAGATCCCAGAAGTCACAAGAAGAAACAAGAAGAGACAACAAAAGCCAAAGCGGCAAGAAGAGCCAAGAAAGGCAAGAAGAAGCAAGGAAAAAAAAAGAGAGAAGATCCATGAAGATGCAAGTGACAAGAAGAGTGAAGAAGATCCAAAAGAGCCGAGAAGAGGCAAGAAGAAGGAAGATACATAGAAAGGGGGGAAAAACAACGCTCAATCCGTTCCTTTATTCCTGCCCATCCTTAATTCCAATATTGGCTTATTAGGTTGCCATGTATACCGGTCGATTAAACTCCAACCTCCTTCCCATCCTCAGAGCATGTGTTCCAGTCCTAACAAATCAGTGCCCCCTGGTGTACCGGTCTCACCGGGACAGGAGTACTCCTGGCTGGGGTGGTACAATCGTATCGTATCGTATTGTTTGGTATTAGTTATATTAGTTTATTTATTTTTATTTATTTATTTTATTTATTAATTTTCAACGCCCTGATGGGCTTTTACATGACAAGTTTATAATACAGAGACAGTTTTTTTTAATAAAAAAGATAAACTATAAAAACATAACTAGTAAACATCATAATATGAAAGGTAGGTATACAGATAAATTTAAGGAAAGATAGTGCATTACAATAAAAGAGAAAGTTTCTAAGTTGTGAATGGCATAGAAAATAAATATATTAGTTAGTACTTATTATTATATTAGTTAATAAATATATTATTAATATTTTATTTTATTAAGTTTAGCCAAAACCTTATCATTTAAATTACTGTAGACTTACTGCCAACATATCAACAGTTCTATCATAATTTCTTACTTTTTTTTTTTAAATTTTATATGGATACCGCAAAAGATTCTCCACTGCTCCCGTCTGGAGCCAGTGAGACTATGGTATCCCCAATTGGGGTATGTTGTGAGGCTGAAGGTAGTGGGGAGGGGAAGGAGATAGGGAAGAGGAAGGTGGAGAAGTACCTGGCTATTCAGATCTGGTCACCAAATATGGCTAAATCCATTTCAAGCAACATTTCAATTTTGAATGGTGGTCTTACACCAGGACGACACTGAGAGTATCTTCCATTCTGAAACGTATCACAAATATACTATATCATCATCATCAGCATCTTCTTCCCCTTGTCCTATTCGAGTTGGGGACCCATTGCATCTACAAGGCTCCTCCATACGTCCCTGTCTTGTGCTGATTGTTCGGCCTCCGTCCATGGTAGACCCATCCTCTCCTCACACAGTTTCTGGAGTTGCCTCGCCCAACTATGTCTGGGGCGTCCATTAGACATCTACCCTCTGGAATCGCACTCAGTATCTTCCTCAGAATTCGGTCACGTACTGTATATTATTTTAAATTAATAAATTGTGAAATAACACGAATTAATCAAATAAAATTTATTTGCCACGCCGGGGTTCAATCCCGCGACCTTCGGATTGCGAGTCAAGAGCCTTACCGCTGGACTACGCCGGCCGTCAAACTCAATGTACTTGTTGGATGTTTATATATTTGCTCAAGTTCTTATCTCTAATAATGTTATCAGAATATCTATCTATCTGCCACTAAAGGCGCTGTCAGTAGTGCTGCTGGGCATTTACACTTCCAATGGTTAATAATTAACATCTCCAATTCAACAACCATGGCTTGTCCTTAAGATTTTTCTGCAATTTTTTCATAGCGGGAGTCCCTTTGGTCCAATTGCATTAAAAATTTCCTAAAAGTTGTGTTTAAATTATAGCTTCACAATTTTATTACGAAATTTGGTTTTGCATTGCTGCAATAGTGATAAAAAGACAAAGTTTACGAGTGAATTTGAGTGAACACCAAGGATTTGACAAATGAATCACAGTCATTAATGGGGTACTCACAATATAAGACCCCATCTTTCAGTTTCGTTGAAAACCCAAAGAAAGAAATAACCTACAAAAGTTTTCCGAGACGGAAACGTTTTTCTGTGCTGTTTATCATTAGTAATAAATATGGAGACCAGATCATCCCAGGCCTGGGAAACTGTCTCCGCAACAATGAAAGACCTAAACGAGCAGATTGGCGGACTGGTTAAGCAAATTACAGAACTAAACGGCAGAATCGATGAGCAATCTAATTTTATTGGTACCCAAAACATTAAACTTGCCACACTATCGGCCTCGGCAGCAGAATTCGAAGGCGTCTGTGGGTACTGCTCTACGAAGAACACAACCAGCACGACGCCGGCGCCCGCCAACTCCGATCGAATTCAACCAAATCAGCCGCTGTTAATAAGCGACATGCCTGACCCTGGAAACAACTCCAAACCAATCGTACCAGTCAATGATGGAGAAAACCGGAGGAAGAGACCCAAAAGACTGAGGAAGTAAAAGGGCGATTCTTCTTCTGAATCCAAGAAAGATACCTCACCCGAAAACCAAGGTGAGTGGAAGATGCAAGCCTGTCAGCTACGGGAATGCATAACAAAAATAATTACGGGTATGAAAAAAGACGCGTGATTGCGTGTAAGTACTATATCCATGCTTGGCGCTTTAATATTACCCACACCAAAATTGTATGCAAATAATCTGGCAGCCATTGTGAGTTTTTCAAAATACTGACTTCTGATTGACTGTCTCAATTAGGGAGTATTTTGTAACCCAGGCCCATATTTAAACACGATTTATAAAGAAACTTGAAGACATTCCTTGTGAGAAACTACGCTAGACGGCATCCACATCCAATTTTTCACCAAAATTCATTAGTGCGGATATAGGAACTCAACGATTCATTTCTCCCAACGTGTAATAAGTTTTTCATTCCGACATTGAAAAATTCATCCGACTTCTATCGAATTTAGCACTTGATAGCTGCCTTCACCTCATGGTCTGAGGTGAAATGATTGCCCTTGAGGTCTCTCTTGAGTAGAGAAAAAAATCAAGGCAAGGTGCAAGATTGGGAGAGTAAAGAGGGTGTGAAATACATAGGTTCAAACTTCAGGTTTCGCAGACCCTCTGCAGTGGCATATATGTGAGACGGCACGGTACCCGTCACAGATTTTTATTTATTTTATGGGTTTAAGTCATAGACATCTAAATTAATAGACTCGCTCTGAAATGAATGTCTATAACATAAACCCATTGATGTACAATATCATAATGGAGCCGATATACCTAGTTATAAAAGCGCAAGCGTATTTCAACACATCAGACGCCAATCTGTTCCGATCTTGTTCTAACATAATTTCTTACTTGGTGGATGATTACGTTTTTGCTCAAGTTCTTATCTCAAATAATGTTATCAGGAAATTGGGCAATATCGATCTATCTGCTACTAAAGGCGCTGTCAGTATCTGCATATTTACACATTGAATGGTGTAACCACGGCTAGTCCTTAATATTTTTGTATTCTTTTTTTATATTGGTAGTCCTTTTGGTCCAATTGCATTGAAAATGTCCTAAAAGTTGTGTTTAAATTATAGCTTCACAATTTTATTACGAAATTTGTATTTGCATTATTGCAATAGTGGTAAAAAAGACAAAGTTTGCATGTGAATTTGAGTGAACACCAAGGATTCGACAAATGAATCACAGTCATTAGTGTGATACTCACAAGACAAGACCCCATCTACTCAGTTTTGTTTAAAATAATAATAATAATAAATAACCTACATAACTTTTTCCGAGACGGACGCGTTTTTCTGTGCTGTTTATCATTAGTGATAGATATGGCAACCAGATCATCCCAGGCCTGGGAAACTGTCTCCGCAGCAATAAACGACCTAAACGAGCAAATTGGCGGACTGGTTAAGCAAATTACAGTACTAAACGGCAGAATCAATGAGCAATCTACTTTTATTGGTACCCAAAACATTAAACTTGCCACACTATCGGCCTCGGTAGCAGAATTCGGAGGCGTCTGTGGGGACTGCACTATGAAATACTCAACCAGCACGACGCCTGCACCTGCCAACTCTGATCCAATTCAACCAAATCAGCCGCTGTTAATCAGCAACATGCCTGACCCTGAAAGCAACTCAGAACCAATCGTACCAGTCAATGTGGGAGAAAACCGGAGGAAGAGAGCCAAAAGACCGAGGAAGTTAAAGGCCGATACTTCTTCTAAATCCGAGAAAGATACCTCACCCAAAAACCAAGGTGAGTGGAAGATGCAAGCCTGTCACGGGAGTGCATAAGAAAAATAATTAAGGGTATGAAAAAAGACACCTGATTCTGTATAAGTACTATATCCTCACTTGGCGCCAAATTAATAGACTTGCTCTAACGTGAATGTCTATGCCGCTGTAAAAGCGCTAGCGCTATTTGGCTTGGCATATTTCAGCATATCGCTCGCCAATCTGCTCCGATCTTATTCTAAGGGGGCATACATTAATTACGTGAGTTCAAAAGAGGGGGGGGTCCAGCAAAATCTCACGTTACTTTACTTACATTACTCATGTTAAAGAATATATGAAGTGGCCCAAATTGGGGGGGGAGGGGTTTAGATTGGTAGAAAAACTGCTCACGTAATTAATGTATGCCCCCTGACATAATTTCTTACTTTATGAATGATTATGTATTTGCTCAAGTTCTTATCTCAAATAATGTTATCAGAAAATAGGGCAATATCGATCTATCTGCTACTAAAATCGTTGTCAGTATCTGCGTACTTATACCTTGAATGGTAACCACGGCTTGTTCTTTTTTTATATTGGGACTCCCTTTGGTCCAATTGCCTTGAAAATGTCCTAAAGGTTGTGTTTAAATTATTGCTTCACAATTTTATTACGAAATTTGGTTTTGAATTGTTGCAATAGTGGTAAAAAAGACAAAGTTTGCAAGTGAATTTGAGTGAACACCAAGGATTTGACAAATGACTCACAAGATAAGACCCCATCTACTCAGAGTTGTTAAAAATAATAATAATAATAAATAACCTATATAACTTTTTCTGAGACGGACGCGTTTTTCTGTGCTGTTTATCATTAGTGATAGATATGGCGACCAGATCATCCCAGGCCTGGGAAACTGTCACCGCAGCAATAAATGACCTAACCGAGCAGATTGGCGGACTGATTAAGCAAATTACAATTCTAAACGGCAAGATCGAAGAGCAATCTAATTTTATTGTTACCCAAAATACTACCCTTGAAATACTGTCGATCAAGATAGGAAGAATCGAAGGCATCTGTTCATACTGCAATAAGGGGCTCTCAACTAGCGTGACGCCTGCGCCCGCCAACTAGGAACCAATTCAACCAACTCAGCTGCTGATAATCAGTGAGATGCCTGCCCCCGTAAACAACCCGGAACCAATCATACCAGTCAACGAGGGAGAAAACCGGAAGAAGAGAGCCAAAAGACCGAGGAAATTAAAGGCTGATGCTACTTCTAAATCCGAGAAAGACACCTCATCCAAAATCCAAGGTGAGTGGATGGTGCAAGCCCGTCAGCCTTGGAAACACATAACAAAAAATTATTATGAGTATGAAAAAAACATGTGATTGCGCGTAAGTACTATATCCACGCTTGGCGCTTCAATATTGAAACTAAAGTTGACCACATCGAAACATTCCTTAAATCCGTTGACCCAACTGGAGAGTTTGGAGATGGAAAAACTAAATGCAAAAGGAATCTACAGTTGCTTCAAAATGTGTGTTCCAGACAAAATTAAGAATTGCTTCTTGGATGTAGGCATTTGGCCGACTGCAATAGCGGAGCGAAATTCAAATTCATTTACAAGTCAAATAAACAGCATTACATTTATCAATGCTAAAAATAGTTGGTATACCAAAATGTTTGCGGTTTCAGCACTAAAACAGACGAATTTACGAACAATTAACTGTTACAAAATTCTGAGGTTATGGATTAACGGAACCCCTCTGTTTGTGACTCGGAACTGCTTAACAACCGCTATACTGCCTACAGGGGTGACAGAGACAATTCTCGAGAATTATGAATTTTTCTTATAAAATAAGATTGAATGGATCTTTCGAATTGTACTTTCAATTTTTTGTGAATATCTTTAATAACAGAATTTAATTAATTTTTATAAAAATAAAACAAACACTTTGTGTTTAACCACTAATATTTATTATTTTATACATTGACCGGTTTCGCTTCGACCAAGCTTCATCAGGATATAATAATAACTGTTATTATTATATCCTGATGAAGATGAAGCTTGGTTGAAGCGAAACCGGTTGATGTGTAAAATAATAAATATTTGTAGTTAAATATAAAGTATTTGTTTGATTTTTATAATATAATATCTAACCACAAAGTAATTGCTTCTTATGAAAAAAAATTTTATTATTTTTAAATTTTCAGAAAAAAAGAATCTTTAAATGCACGTTGTAAAAGACTCGCTTGTTTTCCTAGAAATATTTCAACAATGCTGATCGAAAGAGAAAAAACCACGGATTAAAATGACTCATTTGACTCATTTTTGGATTTATTGTCCTTAACAGCATTTCAAATTTCCGAGGGTTAAAGGTCACAAAGCACTATTTTTATGGTGAATTGCCTGATTAAAAAAAAGGGTTAAAGTTTCGAAGGTAACAAAAAAATTATTTTTGTTGTGTATTTCTTTTGTACTGACGACTCAGAAAACCGTATCAAATTCTACGATTATATTGACCGAGAGACTGTCTTAGCCATTAAGGAATGGAATTGTATTGATTTGGGCGATTGTAATCAATAATAATCATTTTCTTTCCATTGTTTTTTCGTGGGAAAGCCTATACCCAATATACAAGGTGGCGCAAAAGTTGTCACCCGATGTTCTTTGGTTGTAAATTTTTTTATAAATGAAAAATTTTGGTTCTGCTTTTGGATTGTGTTTATTTGATGTCTTAATTTTTTTTTCATAAGTCGAGAAAATGATATCAGCCAAGTGGCCGCCGCCAGAATTGATGACCATACGTGCCCGATTTATGGCATTTCCCATCACTTTTTCCAGAACTTCCGGCGATGGGTTCTCGCATTCTTGACGGATATTCTCTTTGAGGGCTTCAAGAGTCTGAGGCTTGTTGACATAGACTTGTGACTTCAAGAAACTCCACAAAAAGATGTCTGGAACGGTTAAATCGGGCGATCTTGCCAGCCAGTGCAAAACACCAGAACCGCGTTTTGATGATTTGCACTGGTCAGCAGAACTGACATTTGCCACTATTTGCAAAAATTATGGCATCTTCCGATAGGGTGATGACTTTTGTGCCACCTTGTACTACCTGGCGCAGAGTAAAAATATTCTGCGTCATCATCAACCGATTTTAAGTCATATAAATATTTCCAGTTGAAGTAAGAGAATATTTGTTTGCATAGGTTAATATTTACGTGTTTAACATTGAATTTGTTGAAATGAATTCTGTTGGATGGTGAAGATAGCGGAGTTTGGTGGTAACATTCGCCGGTTGATAGGATGATATTTATCCTCCAAAACTAACAGCTCACCACTTCGCTCATGATGTCGCATATATTTTTTTATTTATTTATTTAAGGAACATAAACAGTCTTAACCTTTTAAATGCCAGTATGTAGGAGTGTAGCTGTGAACAGCAGGCCATGAATTTTTAATCAAAATAAATCATTTTTAAATCTTATTTTTATAAATTAAAAACATTACACCTTGAAAGGATATTTAAAAGACTTAACGAAAATCTTGAAAAAAAAAAAAAATACATAAAAAAAAAAAAATTTAAAAAAAAAATCTTGCTCAAAGAATGGCGAGATAACTCGCTATTTTTCTATGGCCGGCCTGCTGGGCGCGGCCAAGAATGCGAGAAATCTCGCTCTTGGCACAGAAGCGGTTAATAACATAATATACATAAGAGGATAACAAAAAACAGACCAATTATTAATGTTCACAGATAGGTGTATTTGTATTGCTTAACACAAGATATTTTTTATAACATTAAACATGGTTTGAGACCATTGGAATTTTTCAAAATATGAATGTCCCAGTAAAATCTCTTCGGGCTTTTTTGTTTATTATTGATTAAAATCGCCCAGTTTCATTATATTTCCATTCCTTAATGTCTAAGACGTAGTATCTCAATCAATGTATTCGTAGAATTTACTAATGTTCTCTGAGTCATCAGTGCAATAGAAATACACAACATGTATGAACACCAACACTTGTCACGCAAACCGATTTTGTCATTAATATTTAAATAGCGGAGACAAAATCGCTCCGTGTGTCTGAGTCAGTCTTCTACTTTTACTCTTTCACTAATTTTAATTATTTAATTATAGGCTGTGGTAATGCACGATATCAACTGCTTATAGCAGTTGATATCGACAGCTTCAAGCGGTGATTTATTTCTGGTAGAAAAATCATGACTCAACAACTTATATCATTTTTTCAACTGCTTGTAGCAGCCCATGTATTCCCGGTCTAAACTTTAACTTGTTTCCACAAACATTCCACATACATTGCCAAAATCATTTTCGCAGTATTCATTTACATAATTGTTAATAGGGTCGAGTATCAATTTAGTGGGCTCAGAAACAAAATACAAGTATCTCGGTACGATAGTTTATTTTACAAGTTACACAGAATATCAGTTAATGTTTTTTTACAGTCTCACATGACCCTTCTGAAAAAAAACTCCTATCTGTCAAAAAAAAGAAAAATCAAAACAAAACAATTCAATTCGAAATCTGGTGCATTTAAAAAAAAATGGATTTGTGTAACCACCGTACGAAAGTACCTAGACTACACTGGGTAGCTCTCTAGGTAGGCTGATTTCCTTTGCGTTTATTTTTTTAGTGACGGGGTTTTGGGTCACTCTTCATGCTCGTATCATTGTGAATTATATTTTTATTCAACCCTTTTTTATTTAAATATTTCCCAATTTTAAAACTTTGTTTCAGATACCAAAGTATTCAAAAAGGTTCCTGCCCTGAAAGGCACACCACGTCCAGTGCACGCCATGTCTGATTCCGAATGACTTCAAATCAAAATATGTTCACCCCTTTCAAATGATGTACTGTTTTATTGTAATAATTATTAATGTTTAAAAAGCATTTGGCGAAAATTTATTGGACCCGGCCCCACCTCTCAATATTATTGAGTTAATAGCAATAGTTATATGTATATTATGTTCATGACTGGTTACGCTTTTTATTAGAAGTTATGATTATAATTAAAATAAGCTAAATTATGTTTAATGTCTGCTCGTCCGGAGTTATCCTTTCCTGAAAGTGATTTTCGTATTATAATTTCTATCGATTAATTTCAAAACAGTTTAAATGCTACGGACAGATGTATGGTATAAGGCGTAATAGTAACTTATGACGAACTTTAACCAGTGGCTCTTGAGCTTATTTGGAGTAAAAAATTTAGATGGCAATTTGGATAGTTGGGGGTGGGGGTTGGGTGGTTACTCGGCGGGGTGACCATGATAAAAAAAAAATTGTTAAATTTGAAATATTAAATATTAAAAAACAAATATTCCAAAAATATTTTGAAAACAAAAAAAAATACTCCAAGTAAGGTTAGGAATCACTATTAGTATTTCTATTGAGGGATGGGTTCCACTTCACTTCCCATTTTTCTTTTTGATTGAATTAATGACAAGTCAGTTTTAATGACTAAAGGCGGAAACACACTTGTGTGGTGTGGTGTGTCGTGGCGCGCCAGAAGCACATCGGTTTCATGCATTTATTATGGTTAGAGACATATTTGTAGGTTGTGGCGTGTCGACAAGCGACGACGATGATTGGCTAATTTGTAGTCACGACACACCACACCACACAAGTGTGTAAGGAGCTTAAGTAAAGCTGTCACAATGACAATATTATTTACATATATTATTTAGTAAGTCACGTTTTAGAACTATGTATTTCCTTTGGTTATGAAATTATTATATTTATTCTGTAATATTTATGTATGTATGTAGATACAGATTTTTAAAAAAATTAACTGTTTCTCTGTGATTGCTATGGTCATGCCACTGAGAGCTCCACTATAACCTCTCTTTCTAATGCATGCATTGTTTATGAGAAAGAGGGAATGATTACAGCGGAGATATTATCTGCAGTATGCATAAATTCAGTGATTCTAGGTATTAATGTTGACAAAATACTGAAAGTATTACATTGTACGAAGCATTTATTTTTTCTACTTTTATTACTTTTTTTAATTTTGTAAAATGCAATGTTTAATTATTGCTATCTACTAAGTGCTATTAGTTTTAACAGATAGTATTAATTTTTTATACATTTCATTTTGAAGGTTACAATAATGTATGTAATAAATTATCTTTTAGAATCCAAAAACCGTTGACAAATATTTTGGGTATAGTCCAGTTTGTGATAATTTTTTTTGTTGTCGTTTGTTGTTTGCAGAATAATTACCCTTGCATATATTATAATCCCTAGTCAGTCCACTTGAACAAAGTTTTTAATTTAAAGGATCTAAAAGTTCATTGTTTTTGTAGTTTTGTACATAAATTATATCATTGAAACTGCAATAAAAAAATTTAAAAACATGCAATACTACTTTTAAAAGTGAAAATAAAACTACTAGGGTAGGTGACTTGTTGACTGATTGTAGAATAGTCAATCGAGGAGTTGATGTAATAACAACTTAAATGCGCATAAGCTGTTTTTGCTCCAATCGCCTGTTTGATATTCTAATCCCTTCTTTATATTACTTCTGTGGGTTTTACACAGATGGAGCTACACGAAAAAGTTTGAACATTGGTTACCATTTACAAGTTAATGTTAAGCATTTCAAAAAACTTTAAAAGTATTACTCAAAACTACAATTTTCATAATAAGTTGTTATTGCATCCAGCTCCTCAATTATTATTGATGTTTATTATGCTTGTGTCTTGCTAAAAGTGAGTCAAATATTAGGAACTGCTGTAGTAGTAATCCCCTCAAAACCTTCAATTTGTAATAAAATATAATATTGTGAATTCCTCTATAAATTAAACCCACATTCTAAGGGTCGACCGAGACAGATTTTTCATTCTCGGCCGAGACCGAGAATAAATTAAAATCTCAGCCGAGACCGTGAATAGATAAATTGAGAAAAAAATTAAAATGCGCTATTTTTGCTAAATATAGTATATTTAAGAATATTATAATAATTTGTTTTAACCCCTCCGCAATGTAAGCAGATATATGCGTTAAAAATACGACAGCAGTCAAGTACAATAAGCGTGTTTACACGTCAGCGCGTGTGTCTCCATAGAAACCGTTATAACTCCGTTATTGTTTTAGTTACATCCCTAAAATAAAAAGTGGAAGGTCGATAGTGAATCATGCTGCACATCTCTATTCAATTTGTCCATAGAAATACATAAAAATAACATTCTGTCAGACGCGCAGTCTGACACATAATTTATCCCGCCAAATTTCCTACGGGCGGGTCGACCGCGCCTGACATTGTTAATTTTTATTAAATATTTTTATACGAAATGATAAAAAAGTGAGGTGACAAAAGTGTTTATTACACATTTATACAATAGAATAAGTATTGTTGTTTACATAATTTGTGATTTTAGTACCGTTTTCACATAAAAACATCACGTGAGTCATTTTCACATTTTTTTAATGTTTGCATTCTAAATTTTAATATGTACAAATATTAATATTTATTTGTAATACAATAATTCGAAAGCTTATTTTGTAACCTGTCGAAAACAGTTTTTACATTCGGCTACGTTCAGAAATGTTTCATTTGTAGAGCTTTAATTGTGAGGCGGTAGAAACACAAAGTTTTCGTAAAATGTCATTTCGTTAAAGACATTAAAAGTGCATATTGGCGATTTTCTGAGGGGTTAATACCATGTATTCTGTATGTTTGAATAATAACTATGATAATAATTATCAGTGAATGCGCGGTAGATTTGAATCCTATTATCCTATACCGTACCTACTTACAACGGTCTCGGTTATGGCCGAGAACCGAGACAGAGTTCTCGGTAGAATTTGTAGCCGAGAATGCCGAGACCGAGATCTCGGTCGACCCTTACCACATTCTTACTCCACTTCATAACTTTGTAATCTACTTAACTGGTAAAGAGTGCAGTTCTCAGTGTTGTTCCTAGTTGCATCCTGCAGGGTAAAGATTGCCCCTATGAAAGCCAATCTCTGATGGGATAAGGCACAGACAACGAACAGTATTCTTTCCCGTCATATTGATTACATATTGTAAATTGGCATGTTATCAGGGTACTAAAAAAAATTGTCTGTAGGCCTCATTAATATGTCACATATAATAATCCATATTTTTATACTATGTAGCTGTAAAATATAATAACCACCTGTTATTTCGATAGTCTGAAATATAATTTTAGTAATTTTTCTAAGATACGCTAAATGACATAGCCTTAATATTATAGTACTCCGTCAAAACTATTTATTTTGAGTGGCATACGAAAATACTATTTTTAACCCTTAGTGTAAGTGAGTACATACTTACAGTTTGTCAAATAAGAGTAGAAAATATATGAGGGCGCCACTGTTGATCAAATGGCAATACTAAACACATAACTCATGGTGTTAAAATAAAGCTGTGTAACCTACATTTTTATAAAAAATTAAAAAGGCATAATAGTGGAAAAAATATTTTTTCATTGCAGTACAGATACCCGCCGATCTCTAAATTATAATTGCATATAGGTATATTATTATTATTCCTTTGCAATTTTGTGTTAACATAATGAAGAATAACTATAATGTAATAAAATATAAAGCACAGTTTAGAAATTGCTCACATTTATTTAATATTAGATAAAGTACCTAGCGTTGCCTGGGCTTTAGATCATGTCTCTAATTTTGGATCTGAATATATTTAACTCATTCAGATCTAAAAGTAGTGTAACTAAACTCACCATTAGTGATTCTTCCTTTCTATCTATTGTTAAATTAAATTAAAGCAAATCGCTTTTTAAATCACCTTTTAATCAATTTTATGTCATAAATAAAAAATGTTTTTTAAAATGTGGTTTACTGTGTTCTATACATTCAGTGTCATTGCACTTCAAAAAAATATTTGACAGTTAAATTGGTGTTGCCAGTCTACAAATTTAGTAGTTCAAGTTTTTATATTTTCTACTCTTTTTTGACAGACTATATATAGTCATAATATTTTACTGAACAATTGTTTTTATTCATTATTTGAAATGTGTAATATTTTTTGATTCTGTAGAAACCAAATTTCGCAGTTTTCATCTTTACAAGTCATGTTATATCTGTCAATTTTCACGGATAACCTTATACATAAAACTACAAATGTTATCACTTTAAATTTAATTCCTGCAAAATTAGTTTTGCAGTTTCAATATTTTACATTACATCAGTCAAAATGGTCTTATACTTTTTTTGTATTGATTAATAAAATGATTTTATATGATTGTTGTTTGTTTTTCTTATCTTATAACCTACAGAGACAGATAATGAAGTGTGACTGCTTATCCGATAAAGAACATCGGCCTTCGTTACAATGACTCGAAACATAAATTTTCATTTAAAGGAAACAAATATTTATCTCCATTTATCGGCGAAAATAAGTTAAAAACTCACTAAGAACTTAATTTTGGGTGCTCAGTTGAGAACTTCATACATTCATCAGTAGGTAGTCGTCATTAGGATCTAGAATTCTTATAGAAATATTATAGAAGAATAATATATTGAAGTGAAACTTCTGTAGCCCCGCTGTAATTTGGATTTAAGATGAAATGGAAATGACGATTACTGCACCTGCGACGCATTAACTGCGCTCATTGGCCGCTTTGATTATGATGTCACTTTTAAAGGCTCCTATTGGTTGAGATATGAAACTGAAATTATGCTAGGTCTGCGCTCATTGGTCGCTTTGATTATGACCTCACTTTTCAAGTTTTGGTTGAGATTATTTTGGTAATGTTTCGCTTCTACTTCTAATATGAAACTTTGAGAAAGATTACCTCAAATTTTTTAACATTTAAAAAAAACTATACTAGGATCAGCACAGACCTTTTTAATTAGTTTTGAAAATGCACATAGCTGAAGTCAAAGACATTTAAATACAAAATAGATTTTCTATGATGTCCGCCCGACTGTCGGCGGATTACTACCTAATGGGAATAGTTTGCATACGGAAAGAATTTGTTCATTTAGTTGATTTTTTTTAAGGTGTGCAATATGGTTTTATAATGTATTGGTTTACCTTTAACTATGGACGCGCGGTCTCACAGGCCGCTTGCAGTTTGTGAATCGCGTGCCCCTCTCCTCCTGCGTACCTTCGCTTCGGTTTTGGTGGCGAAACGACTGTCAAGAGTGAAGGTAACGTGGCGGGCTGTATTTTGCGTGAGTAATTTCGCTTTATATTTTGATTGCGGTCTGTGGGACTGCGCATCCATGTTTGTCTAATAAATTGAGCTTATGGTGATTTTCATGAAAAATTTTTATGTTTTGTTTTAAGAAGTTAATGTTAAGTTTTTTATTCTTTATTGTAAAATTAGTGAAACTTACTGAAAAAGTCATCTTCCTTGGATGATGTTCCTACAAAGTGATCTCAAGTAAAAATGACTGAAAAGTGCCTTTGATTGTTAAATGGTTAGATTTTAGTTTAAAATAAATATATTTTGATTAAAATGTGTTGTTTTATATACATTTGGTAAAGTCCGTAAATAAATAAAAACAATTTTAGGTACAATACATTTTTTTTTTTTTGGTTTTAGGCAATTCACCCTGAAAAGAGTGCTTTGTGCCGGTAATAGTTAAATTGGATAAAAAAATTCGGTTAATCTATTGGGAAAATAATAAAACAAATTAAATATTGGACTCATTTAGATCACTAAAACAAATTAAATATTGAATTCATTCAGGTTAATAAACTTACATAAAGCTGTATGAACACGAGAATTGTTAAGAGATAAAAGGTATGAAATGTTAAGGGGGGACTGGTGTGTGATTTTAATAAGCCGGCGGTATATGTTCTTGAAAGATGAATGGTTTTTACAGTTAAAGAAAACGTGGTCGAGGGTTTCCTCTTCCACACCGCACTGGCAGACCGGATCATCTAAAACTCTAATTCTAGACAAGTGAGATGCAATTGAACAGTGACCAATTCTCATTCTCGAAATACATGAAATGAATCGTTTTGAAAGTTTTTTACCGTGAAACCATGACTTAGCAGGGATATGGTTTTGAATTCCAGCATAGAAAGATCCAGTTCTTATTTTGGAGACTGCCCAATTTTCTTCCCAGGCACGAGTCATGTTGGATTTAAGAATCGGGAAGACATCGGAGATAGGAATTCTAAAATTTAGTGGGATAGTTCCGGAATCCGAACCAGATTTGGCGAGAAAATCGGCCATCTCATTACCCTAGATACCCAAATGGGCAGGGACCCAGGCCAATATCGTCTCAAACCCAGATTCACTTAGAGAATTGAGAAATTTTTTTATTTTACATATAATATTGTCTTCCGGATAACATAGAATATTTGACCCAATTTTAGTTAGAGCACTTAGCGAATCAGTACATAGTAAGGCTCGATGAATGTTGAGAACCTGGATTTGATTTAGCGCTTGTTCAATTGCAAAGCATACAGCTGTAAATATGGAAGCTTCTTTCGGTAATTTATAAGTGAGATTGATGTTGAATTCTGGACTATATATCGATGCTCTACACCTTTTATTTTCAAATTTGGAACCATCAGTGTAAAGGATGGAAAATCCTGGGAATTTTGAAGCCACAATGCTTTTAAAACAATCATCCACATTTTGAAATTTATTTGGGGAAGATAAAATATTCTTCTGAAAGACTGATGTTATTGTGTTGGGCATAAAAGTGATTGCCTTAAATGGAATATTGTATATAGGGAGATTGGGAACTTCTTGAAGATATTGGAGGGAAGATGATAGAGAATTATAGAGATGAAAACTTTTAATTAGGAGGGGAAAACATTGTTTTTCTCTCAATCTTTTGTTAGAATTCAAATTAACACTTAACCGATTAAGACTTTGTTTAATAAGATGATGTGAGAACGATAAAGCCTTGAAAATATATTTATTGGCAAGGAATTGCCTTCTGAAATATAATGGAGGCTCCCCACATTCCACCTGAAGCGCATTAATTGGAGAAGACTTCATAGCTCCAATAATCATTCTGAGGGCTTTTGATTGAATTCTTTCCATTTTCTTATCTAAATATTTAGGGAGTGGGTCAAAAAGAAATGAGCCATAATCCAAGTGGCTCCGAACTAGGGAATTATACATTAATTTAAGAGTGGTAGGATGAGATCCCCACCATACTCTGGAAACTACTCGCATCATATTAAGTCCCTTTTCACACTTTGTAGAAATTATCTGAATGTGTGGAAGCCAGGAAAGTTTATGGTTCAAAAGAAGACCAAGAAATTTGATTTGAGTAACGGTTTGTAGAGGCACATTAACAAAAGAGATTGAGAAGTGGGGATTTTTCTTTTGCGCGTGAAAGCCACGAACCTTGATTTAGATGCCGCCAGATTCATCCCATTTATTGACAACCAGCTTTTAATATATTGTAAAGCCAAATTCATTTCCTTAGCTGCGAGAATAATATTTTTATGTAACAAATATATAAGGATATCATCCGCAAAGTAAAGTCGCTTGATAGAAAAAGGAATTACTGAGTCTAGGTCGCTTATATAAATATTAAACAACAGAGGACTAATAACAGAACCCTGGGGCAAACCTCTCCATAGTTTGCGCCTTAAGCATTTAGAGGAAGACTCAATAATAATGGACCTATCTGAGAGCAAATTAATAATAAATTGGACCAATTTCGGCGGGATTTGTTTTTTAATTAGCTTTTCTTTCAAAACATTCAGTAAAACATCATCGTAAGCTGATGAAAGGTCAAGGAATGTGGCCAATGTATAAGAATTTAGGGATTGAGAAACTCGGATATCAGTTGTGAACAAACTTAAATTATCCATTGTAGATTTCTTTTTCCGAAAACCGTACTGATTTGGTGAGATAATATCTTGACTTTCAACAAACCACTCTAATCTGTTTTTCATCAAACGCTCCGCTACTTTCATCAAACATGATGAAAGAGCAATAGGCCGATAAGACGAAATTTCAGATGGATTTTTTCCAGGTTTTAAAATGGAAATGATTTTTTGAGTTTTCCAATCATCCGGAATTAGTCCTGTTTCAAACATATTATTAATAAGAGATAAGAAATATTCAACCGCCATATCAGAAAATGATTTAATGAAACTATTAAATATTCCATCGGGACCCGGAGCAGAGTCAGAAAGGGCTCTTATTACTCATTTCATCTCATCAATGGAGAAAGGAGCATCTAGCCAGTTAGAATGAGATGGATATGGCTTAATAGAAGGCATTTCTTCACATCCGGCCACTGATGGGGGAGCTATTTTATCCGCAAATCCTATAAGAATTTCTTCTGATATATGTTTGATTCTCGGCGGAGAATACGATGATCCGAATTTTTTTAAGCTAGACCAAACTGAAGACTGGGGAGTTTCCGGAGACAGGTTCTCTCAGAACTTCCGCCATCCAGCGCGTTTTTTATTTTTCAAAATTCGTTTGGTTTCTGCCTGGGCTTTTTTAACTGATAAAAAATTTTCTAGTGACATACACTTACGAAAAGAGGAAATTGCTTTTTTGCGGGAGTTGACGGAGCGAGTGCATTCCTCGTCCCACCACGGAGTAGAGTGTTTTATTTTAATGTTGGCATTGTGTTTCGGGATGGATTTTTCTGCTGCATTTATAACCATAGAGGGAAACGTCTCACATTGCATTCTGATGTCTCCCGGGGACGATTTTGTTAAATTAATAAGGTTATCTAGTTCAGAAGAGAAAGTGCTCCAATTCGCATCTTTTATTCTAAATTTGAGATTATTTTTAACTGGGGGGGGGATAAGTGTTAGATTGATGGTGGAATCGGATTATAATTGGGAAATGATCACTAGAGAGGGGATCGTTTAGGATGTCCCAAGAGCATTTAGATGCTAACGAATACGAACAAAGAGATAAATCAACAGCACTTTTCCGTTGATGAGGGGGGGTGAATCTGGTTGGAGATCCGTCATTTAAAAAACATAGGTTATGAGTATCAATAAAATCTAAAAGATTGCGGCCAGAACGATTTGTTATTTTGCTACCCCAAGAAGGGGAATGTGCATTAAAATCTCCAAGGATCATATAAGGGGAACAAATCTGGGTTAAGATTGGTGCCCATTCATTTTCAATAAAAGTCGTAGAGGGAGGAATATATATTGATAATATTGTGATATCAGATAAGACAGCTGCTATTATCTGGATATCGTCGGAGGTAGTATGAATATTAATTTGTTTAAACGGGATAGAATTATGGATTATCAGAGCCGTGCCGCCTTTACCATCCGGTCTGTCGTGTCTGAGACAATAATAACCTGGAATTCTTAAGTGAAAGGAGGGTTTTAACCACGTTTCAGAAATGGCGGCTACTGAAACGTTGTGTTCGTCGAGTAATTGAATTAGGTCAGATTTGTTAGCGAAGAGGCTTCTACTGTTCCACTGAAGAATTTTGTTCAGTTTCGAAGTCATTTGGGAGGCAAGATAATAAAGATTTAACGTAATCGGCAGCGTTGGACGGTACAGTATTGTTGTTTGTAAGGATTGAAATTAAAAGGGTAATTAATGTTTGTATAAAAGAATTATTATTCATTATTTCGGGGAGAGCAGGAGGGGAAGTATTACCATTAATGGCACACCCATTGGGTGACTGGGATTTGGCATTCCCATTCGGGCTGGCCAAAATATTATTCAGTTGTTTTTTATCAAGGTAAGGAGTATATTTTGGGTTGGGTTTGACTGGCTTGAGAATGGTTTTTCTGTGAGAAGATGACGTTGAATTTAAAAAGGTGGTTGTTTGGAAAGGAGCTGAGGACGATATCATCTCTGCGAATGATTTTTTCGCAGGAGAGAATAACTTTGAGGCCTGGAAGTACGAAATGTTGTCGGTAGCCATTTTATGTTTTATGTTCTTCTGTCTTGATAATTCCGGACAGGCTAGACTGACCGCGGTATGTGCACCCGAACAGTTAATGCAAATGGGATCATTGGAAGATTTCGGACATTGATCAAATGGGTGACCTTCTCCGCAAAAGTAACAACGTGGAGGGGAGCGGCATACGGGTTTTGAATCTCCAAACCGGCAGCAATTGAAGCATTGAATAGTTGGGAATTTATAAACATCGACGGGAAGCGAGGTATAATAAATAAACACACGAGACGGTAGGGATTGACCTTCAAATGTAATAACAACAGATTGGGAAGGTTTCCAGATCGTGTTTCCATCAGTAGAATCCTTGTAGTTCAGTCGACGTGCTTTTAATACTTTCGGGGTTCCGTGGGAATTATTCAAAGCATCAACAATTTCAGCCTCTGGGATCTCCGCGGGAATTCCTCGCACAAGACTAAATTCTCGTAAGGTTAAATGTCGGGATGAACGATTTATATTTATGGTTTGAGAGCGAGTCAATTTTTTTTACAAATCCATTTGCGGAAGCGGCAGTATTAAACTCGATAGATAATTTATATCGCCCTTCAGGTTTAATTGAACCGTTAACAATACCAAGGTTATTATTTTTGTATCAAATAAGAATTTTCCAAAATCTAAAGGATGAATAAGTTTTTCTTGTTCAGTTCTCTGAACCATAACGATAAAAGGACCGGAAGCGGAAGCAGGATAAAGTAAGTCAGTACTTTTTGTATTATCACTAGTTAAAGTACTTGTCTGGGTGTTACTATTAATGTTAAGGTCGTTAGAGGTCGAGGTTTGTTGAATCGGCGGTATAGATTTAACTTTCGATGGAATGTGAAGGCTATGCGATGGTCGTCGTTTACGAGATGGGAGCGTAATAGAAACCTGGCTAGTATTAGAATCCGAATCAGAAAAATCTAATATCGACCCTGGGTCGGGAGGCCTATCTTCGTCTTCCTCCATTATATAAAAAAAAAACTTAACTTTTAAAAATTAAACTGAAAAAATAATACGCAGTCTATTTCATTGACTGTACAAACAAAAACGGATTAGCCAAGCAGGAATGCAAACAAATAGGTATACGATAAACGAAATTAAATAAAATGTAACAATAATCTCTTATCTGTATGAGGCACAGGAACGGGCGAACAGCACAAGCAATAGGTAAGGTACACACAACCACTGTTGACCGCGGCTCGAATCGGACTCGGTACAATACTTACTTAACTAGATAGATTCCAGCCTTTAACCCTTTGACCGCGGATGGCATGTATACGTGCCCTGCTCGACTTGGCCCGTACGCGGATGGCACGTAGACATGCAGATTACGATTCATTTTAAACAGTCCCGCGTACAGGAGTAGTATGCTTAGGCCAAAGACGCGGAGAAAGGGTTAAAGATAGCGGTCTGTGAGTCTGCACGTCAATAGTAGTGTAACAAATATGTAACGTCCATAGTTAAAGGTTAACAATATAGTTTGAATACGGAAAGAATTCATTCATTTAGTTTAATGTTAGTTTATTCATTCATTTAGTTATTCCTTAATTGGTTAACAATATCGGCAATACCAGGAAGCACAGTCCCACCTAGTGAAAACTGCAGATAGCGGTCAGTGGTTGAGTGGGCATCGCGTTTGGGTCCCATCCAGGCGTTCCGTGTTCGATTCCTCGGCTGGCTAGGTCCTCCATCACGACTCAAGCAACATTTTCGGCTTATTGTGGTGGTGGTAGCAGATCTTCAAATATTGTCGGGTTATTCGTAACCCGGGAATAATTGTCTTTCTTTTAAAAAAAAAAGAAAAAGGCTATTTTTCATCATCATCATATTTCAATATCTTTGACTAAAGCAATATTTTTATATGTTGTGATTAGTACAAAATACCAGGAGCACACAGTGCTGAAGAGACCAACCAACATTAAAAATAAAATTCTCCAATCAACAAACCATGAATATTATGGGGCAATCTACCAAGAACCTGAAGAGGTAAAAATGGTACATATTACAAAAAATATTATTTTGATCATTCAAAATAAAATTATTATTAGTGACCGACCGATGGTTCGGTTTCGGTTTCAGCAAAAAAATCTAGTTTCGGCATCGGTTTCAGCAGAAAATCTGCCAAATGGAAACTTTTTTAGACATGTTAAAAATCAATTTTTACTGTTATTTCACTTATGTTTTACACTTATTCAGATAGTTAACCCATGTTAAATTAAATAAATAACATATTTTGTTATTTTTTATAAATTTTGCTTGTTTTATAGAAGAAATATAATTTTTTTTATTTTTTCACTTCAATTATTGTTTTTTTTTATTTATTTAATTTGACATGTGTTAACTGTCTGAGGAAGTGTAAAAAATAAACCAAAATAGTAAACAATCGAATAACATGTCTAAAAAAGTTTCAGTTTCGGTTTCACAGGCACCGAAGATCCGGTTTCGGTTTCGGTGGAAAGTCCTGTTTCGGTCGGACACTAATTATTATTCTCTGCTTCACGAATTAATGGGCTGTCTACCAGGAGCACAGGAGCTTGAAGAGGTAAAAGGTTAGGTACATATTTTTTTGACATTTCAAAATAAAATAATTATTAAAATTCTCTAGACATTACAGAAATTAATGGGTATCTACCAGGAGCATAGGAACTTGAAGAGGTAAAGTACATATTATTTGAAGGAGACGTCTACTAATATCTACAGGAATTCCAAAAACTGAACAAATCGGACTAATATCTATGAGAACCAAAGTGAGGATGAATATCTACAGCTCAAACTGCTGACTAATATCTATGAGAACCGAAGTGTGGACGAAAATCTACATCACTGGCAGAGGTTGGATTTGCAATATGTATAACATATTGGAATAACGTAATATTGCGTAAAAAACTTAATTTATGTAGGTATGTATTTATGTAAAAATCCCTAATATCGAACTATTGGACACATTTAGCTAATTATTAAGGATTTGGGTTTTTGTTTTAACAGCTTTCTTTATTTCGAATGCTTCTAAATTATTTATTCTGTTACCATGACCATTTCTATGTCAGTTAGGTTGTGGTGCCGTGTATTTCGAAATAAATAAATATCTTTGTATTATGACCTCCATGTTTGTTCAATAAATTATTGTCCTCGTAAACAGCAAAATACGTAATATTATGCAAAAACTTCATGTACGTACTTTAAACGATTAAGCCTTTACGTAATTGAAGTAATTTATGCTTTTCCGTACAACCTCTTGCTCAGCTGCCCTCTGTAGATATTAGTCCAACCTACGCTCCATAGATATTAGTCACCGGCCGTCATAGATATTCGTCCGACCATAGCTCTGTAGATATTGGAGTCTTATTTGAATAATCTTTTGAAGCCAAAAATCTATTAAGCCGTTCTGATTGGGCAAGTAATTTAGTCGAGTAGTGAGTAACTCGCCACAACTTCTCATACGAAGTGGTCGATCAATTCACCTACCTGGGCTCCAGTCTGACAGAGAACAATGAGGATCCAGCAGAAATCAGGAGGAGAATCACAGCAGCCAACAAAACATATTTCTCTTTGCTGCCAGTGTTTAAGTCACGTAGTGTCCACAGAAAAACCAAAATAACCATATATAAGACCATTGTTAGAACTGTATTGGCACATGGATGTGAGGCGCTGACACTGACGGTAAAGATGGCTGAAATGCTGGATACTTTTGAAAGAAAAGTGCTGAGAAGAATATGTGGACCCGTGTAAGAGGGTGAACAGTGGCGCATCCGGCACAATACAGAATTGTATGATATATATAAGGCCCCTAGCATTTCAGCACATATGAGACTCCTCAGGTTGAGATGGGCTGGGCATGTACAGAGAATGCCGGATGCACGCGTCCCAAAAAGAATTTTTACTGGACACCCAGGTGGAAAGAGAAAAGTGGGAAGACCCAGACTGAGGTGGGAAGACGAAGTAAGAGGGGATGCAGCACAGCTTCTCCAGGTATCAAATTGGAAGTCAGCCGCTGAGGACAGGAGGAGTTGGAGGCGACTGTTGCAGGAGGCCAAAGCTCGATATGGGCTGTAGCGCCATCGAAGAAGAAAGAAGAAGTGAGTAACTCACCACTTGACCGACCAAAATGCTCCTACTTACTACTAAACTAAAGGTGTTCGGACACGTTTAGTTACTAAAATACTCGCTACTCGACTAAACTACTAGCCTAGTCTGTACGGGCCATTGGGGACGACCTCAGTGGCAGAGTGGAAAGTTCCTTGGCCCTGAAACCAGAGGTTGCATCCTGTGCACGGGATGTTAATATGGGTTAATTCAAGATCTTTCGACTCTCAGGCCCCAGACAAACTAAAATTGATTATGTTCAAAGATCTTCAGTGTTAATTCAAATAGGCATAATTTAATACAATAATATTAGGTAGTATATTTGCACCGCAATGTTCTGGATTGAGGATTCTCAAAGCAACACACCCTGTAAAAGACCAGTATTCGAGGGGACCCCACCACTTTCCAAATGGCGTTACAAGGAAACATATGATTTCCTCCTTCACCGCTCACATCAAGACTCTATTTTATTGAATGAAGCTACATTTATTTGAACGACTCTAGACCCTTCAATGTCCATGCATACGGGGTTAGAAAGCAGTATGCAAGTACTTATATTAACATAATACGAAAGAATACTAAATGTGGCAGCCCATGGAATAATTCAGAAAGACCAGCAATTAGAATTTAAATGACTTTATCTGTGTTTAGTGACCCGATCTGAATTCCTCTTACCTATCTGCTTTCTTGTCCTTACAGCCTCACAACCAGGGCTGGGCAAAATACATGCCTTGCTGTAATTAAAATACAAATTACAAAATACTTTATCGCATGTATTTAAAATACAAAATACTTTCAAGTCGTGTATTTGAAATACAAAATACAGTATTTTCACCATTTTTTAATTCCAAATACGAGGGCTATTCAGAAACTAGGGAACGTTTCCGTCTGACGCCGCTAGGTGCGCGGCGATCACGTATGTTTTGGTGTGTGCGTGCTCGTAGCTTCAGTCGGCATCCAGCCGTCAGAACGAGAACGTCTCCGCGCTGCCCCTTTTCCCAATATTCCAATTTAAAATGTGAAGTGCGGTCCGTAATACGGTTTTTGTTAGCAAAAAACGAAAAACCGATAGAAATTCATCGGCAACTGTGCGAAGTGTATGGCAACGACGTAATGAATGAAAGTTCAGTGCGAAAATGGTGTATCCGGTTTAAAAATGGCCGAACCAACGTGCATGATGAAGAGAGGAGTGGAATCTTCTCGCCAAAGTTGATGAGAAGATTCGTGAAAACCGTCGCTTCACAATAACAGAGCTTTCGCTTTGCTTCCCACAAGTTTCACGGACTTTGTTGTTTGAAATTGTGACTCACAAGCTTGGCTACCATAAATTTTGTGCAAGATGGGTGCCAAAAATGCTTACAGACCTCCATAAAGGTCAGCGAATGGGAGCAGCCTTAACATTTCTTGACGCCTACCACACACATGGTGATTCTTTACTGGATCGAATCGTAACCCTCGAATAGCCCTCGTACAAAATACATTTGGTTTTGGTAGAACCCTTTGGTTGCAAAAAATTGTTGTAAGTGCCCATATCTAAGGGTGCGTTTTCGTAGAAGCAAAGCTGAACAGAGTGAAACAGAGTGAAACAGAGACGAGCTAAAATTGACTAATCATATTGCTCAGAAGACACATCTCGTCTCCGCTCTACTTGTAAAGTTTTGTGGTATAGGACTTAGGTGTTAGATTATGATAATAATTATTATAATTACACTAGCTGGTTCCCGGCATGCTTTGCAATGCCATATTCAAAGAAATAAATTGTTTCTCCCTGCATGTCCTTTTCCGTGCCTCCCCGTTCCCCTCCTGCATCCTCTTCCCCTCTTGCATTCCCCTTCGACCTTCCCTGCCTACCCTCTCCCGAACCCCCATCCCGCCAACCCCCCCTCCCGCGTTCCATATATTTAGTCCCAGTACATTCAGTTTTCAAACAACTCGCGTGCCAGCTATTACAATTTTTTAATTAAAATTTTCATTTTTCACAATATATTACAAATATTCATTTTTCTATATTATGAGAACAATCAATCAAATCTGGTATCTAACATAGATGCCTATTTAAAATATTTATAATTTAAAAAATCAATAGACAATTCTTATGTTACAAAAAAAACAGCTGCCTGCTAAATTCAATTTCATCAAATGCGCGAACTCTCAAACGCGCGAGGTTAAAATAGTCGTTAAGTTTTCTGAAATTATCCAATTTTCTTAATTTTTTTTCCGTAACATTCTATAAAGTATTAGAAAACTTTAAAAAAAATGAATGAGATATGTAAAGTCATTCTTAAGTTATGGCGTGACCAAGGGAAACAAGGATTCATTTTTTATATTTAAATGGATGACATTTGTATAGCGCAGTTTTGTGTTATTTCACTTCAAGTGTCTACAGTAATTAACTTAAAAATAATCGGCGATAATAATTGGTGAGATAAATTTGGGCCACTTTTTACTTTCAAGTAACGTGAGATTTTGCTGGACCCCCCCCCCCTTTTTGAGCACACGTAATTAATGTATGCCCCCTAAGAAAACTACAAAATCATTAGTAAGAGTGCTATAGCAAAGGACAATAGAACAGGATTCTAGCGTTTTTAGTCTATGTATTATCTATGTGTGTTTATTTTTCATTATCATTATTAAGATCGCTAAATGTATTTTGAAGCCATAAGTATTTGAAATACAAATTACAAAATACCTCAGCAGAAGGTAATTGAAATACCAATTACAAAATACATTTTTAGGAAGTAATTGAAATACAAATACAAAATACGTATTTGTATTTCAAATATGTATTTCAATTACAAGTATTTCAAATACTGCCCAGCCCTGCTCACAACATACTCCAATTGGAGATGCCATACTGGCTCTCATATTTCCATTGACTTCATTAGAACCCCCCTTGGTAACTACGTAATATTTGTTTTAAAGCGAGGGGAAGGATATTTTTAAGGAATGGGGATAATATTGTGAATAAAACAAGCGAGATATGAAACACATCCAAGACTCTTTATTTGACAAGTCATTAGTTCAGTTCCATAATAAAAGATATTAGAATAAATGTGTCGTATACTACTTCAAATTTGTAGTATACCTGTAAAAGTATATATTATTTTTCAATTTTTTTTCAAGGTGTGGTAATAAGAAAACTATTATGTTTAGCTCAAGCAAACACTGCTTGGATAAAATTACTTATGGAATTGCGTAGACACTCTTTGAAGTAATAACTCGGTTCCCTTTTAACATGTAATTTTCGTATTTGGAGACCATTATTTACGCAACGATTCCATTAGTCGTCTACTTTTAAATATAAATGTACATAATCATTCTGAGTCACCTTGGCAACAGTACAAAAAAAAGATAACATATTCACGGCATGCGTAAAATGAAAGTCTCCAAATAAAATTGTAGAATTGTCTCCAGCAGGAATTAAGGCCCGAAGTAAAGTTGTGCTTTCTGTTGGAAAATAACGGAGAAAAGTGTTCTACGAGTATTCATTATTTGAAGTAAAGATAACAGTTACCTCCGAGATACGAGATGACTAGGAGCCCAAACCACCTAATTATTAAACAATGATTAATGGATATGAAGTGAAACTTATATTATTTACTTCTAGTGAATTGATTTATAGAATTTGGGACGGTATCTTCCCAGCACAATTAATTGTTAGCAACCTCTGGTGGCCATCTCAGGCGGATAGAGCAGTCCCAACCAACAAAGGAGAACCGGTGAATCATGAAAGAAGGTTACTACAAGCTTCCAGTGTTTATTTTACAAAACATAATTAGACATACTTAATCTACATTACAGTGCAGACGCTCATTACCTAATTATTTGGTAATATTGCAAATGAAGGTACAGAATACCTTCGTTCACAGATATACAAATTACCACATTACGGTTTGCGGTGGTATCCGACTTAGTTGCAGATTCGTCATGGAAAACAACAAAACTTGTAGTAGATCTGACAAAATATTATAAACCGATAGTTGCCATTTTGTCAGATCGAATGGAAGTTTTGTTGCTTTCTAAAACTGCTCGAGTGCCCAAACTTTTCTCATTATTCTTGGAATAAAAGCCATGCTTTTCAATTATTAATATTTTATTAAAAAATCAACATTAGTGTGCATTACAAAAGATATGGTTTTTTCATCTTATTTCAGCACTTACAAGATGTCTAGAAAAGTCCAGCGTGGGAAGCTTGCTTATGCTTAGGAGCTGACGTCAGCCAGCTTATAGAAGAGTAAACCTTTGGCAATTACATTAAGATACCGGACGCAAACTAACTGCATGGTGAAGCGCAGATTACCGAAACGTCCACAATATCAATATAAAATAAATATACCTAGAGGCACGGACTATATTACTTTATTCATAACTTTAGGCTGATCTATTTGGTAATATTAATCGATTAGAATTGTGGCTTTTTACAAGACATAGCAACACATTCAACCAACATTAGAAGTTTGATAAAAAGAAAAGCATTGGACACAGAAGCCATTTATATTGCGGTACACCAATAAGTATTAAATAAAATCACCATCAGATAGAATCTGGCATACATCAAATTATATTATTAGCAGGTAATCAATCTTAACCAATTAAAACTCTGTTTCGGGTGGCCCGTAACTTTTTTTTATCAAATACAAATATACATGTTTTCTTTTTTGTTTTCTAAATTCCTTATCAATTGATCTTTCAAAGAAATGAAGGCGATGGAAATACTTATGCAAAGCGGCACTCTATTCTGATAGCATCAGATGTAAATAAAAAGAGCGTACAATTTTTAAGTATCGATCGCGATGTTTAAAAGATCAATTGATGAATTTCCACTAAGCGGACACTTCCAAGTGACACATAAAACCAAAAACAAGAGCATTGAAGACATAATGACAACTCTGTGGATTCTTTGCCTTCTAAAATACTCTCCGAAGAGTACACATAATGGATTTACACAAAGCTCGTCCGCTTTACATTATCAACGCATAATTTTATTATAGCTTGGATTGAATTATAAAAAAATAGATTAAAAAGAACACATGAACCAGAAAACGGAATGATTACAAAAAGTATATATGTTATTCAATTATCTATTATGTATGAATAATAGTCATTAAACCTACTGTACACAAATCAAATTAACATTCTACACCAGATTGTAATTAAATAAACTAGCCATGTTGTATTTCCTAAGACCGCTGATGATCCAACATGCCCGAGGAAACCCTCCGTGTAATGCTAAGGTTTCCATTGTGTCCATATCGCTGCAACAAACAAACAACATTCCTATTTAAATAATACATTCTTTGTTGATAGTCTAAACTTTTAAATGAGAATGCCGGTGAATATCCACCATTTATGCATCACATAGATTTGCTCTCTGAAAGGCGTTACCAAAGTCTCCAGTATAGGAGGAATAATAAACTATTTTATTGACAGCCCTACATCTCGGAATGCTATTAATTGTTCGTACCGAACAACTACCGCCAGGGTCGTCACCACGCTTGCTCTGTATTCCACATGGCAGAACGGACTTCTAGAGATATCATTTTTTAACTAGTACCATACTACCATTGTGTTATAGGCAATTCGTACATGGATACTTACAAGAGACTCGAGTTATGTGCGTGAAGCATACGCGCCACACTGCTTTGCTAGTGTTCATACATGATGACACATCGATTACGGGTTTGACGTCAGTTGAAGGATATTGACAGTGCTGGTAGCACACTACACGAGTTGCATTCGTATCTCCCGCTCGTTTCAAAGAAATGGTGTCCGAGCATGATTTGAATGTTAAATTGTCCTGGAGGTGTGAAAATATACCTTTATGTATCTATAATATATCGGAATACATAACAAAGGATTTAGCGGAGAAGAAGATTGTAAAAAAAATCAATTTGGCACATTTCTCGTGTAGAGTTCCTTGGCTGCGACGAATGTCCTACAATTAACCAGTCACCAACTTAAGCAGATATATGCGTTAGAAATACGACAGCAGTCAAGTACAATAAGCGTGTTTATACGTCAACGCGTGTGTTTCCGTAGAAATTGTACTAACTTCGTTATTCTTTTAGTGACATCCCTAAAACAAAAAGTGAAAGGTCGATAGTAGATCAAGCTATTCAAGTTGTCCATAGAAATACACAAGAATATTCTGTGGTTGACACATATTTTTACCCGCCAAATTGCCGGGTAAAAATTGCTGGGCCGCTCGACATTGTTAATTTTTATTAAATACTTTTATATGAAATGATAAAAAAGTGAGGTGACAAAAGTGTTTATTACACATTTATACAATAAAATAATTATTGTCGTTTACATAATCTGTGATTTTAGTACCGTTTTCACATAAAAACATCACGTGAGTCATTTTAACATTTTTTTTAATGTTTGCATTCTAAATTTTAATATTTAAAAATGTTAATATTTATTTGTAATATAATAATTCGAAAGCTTATTTTGTAACCTTCCTAAAACAGTTTTTACTATTCGGCTACGTTCAGAAATGTTTCATTTATAGAGCTTTAATTGTGAAGCGGTAATAACGCAAAGTTTTCGTAAAATGTCATTTTGTTTGAGACATCTTAAGCGAATATTCGGAGGGGTTAGTATTTATTTCATCATAAGTAGTCCAAAATTGATTCCAAAATCTTATTTCAGTTTGTTTTTTATGTTATAATAAAGATAGATGAGAACAATATTCTCTCCGTCATTGAGTCACTTGGCATTGTATTAACTCTATGGCTGCAGTATAATTGGGATAGAGCTTTAAAGAGTAGCACATCAGTAGAGGACTTGAGGTTGCATCACAGTCACGTAGATTGTAAGTATCTCTATGTACAAGGGGCCATACTGTGCTGGTATCTTACATGCGTATGTGGGACGGTAGTTCGCTACTTGGATTTTTATTTTTTTGTGAATATTACAGATTGATGTAATCCTATTGCAATACACATGACATATACATAAACTTAAATAAATAAATTTCAGAGTTCTTGCCTAAAATGACTCTTGAAACTTTCAAGGCCAATGTTGATAATGTCAAGAGACCTACCTAGAGATTTCATTTAGAAGCACCATACCTACTGCCGTGCTAACGTGCGCGGTCGGTGACCTAAGATTGAAAAGTATAGCAATATTAATGTTTTGTAGTGTAGAATTTTTTTTTTTTTTAAATTTCAATTTTTTGCATGAAGATTTTCAGGATTCTTTCAATTGGAGAAGTGCAGTATCCCCAAACTGAAAAAATCTTCACACAAAATATTTTAAGTTGGAAAAAAATAAAATTGTTTTTCAGCTGCGATAACATCAATAATTTCAATCTTAAGGCTGGGATTACACTCGTAAATTTTTTCCTGTAAATCGCTCTTGTAAGCGATTTATGGCCAAATTACCAATGTAAACGACACCAAAAGCCACTTAACGTAATTTATAGCAAGTTACAGAACTTATTCTTTCGGAAGTTTTTTGACAGGTCTAATCGCGCCCGCGCGAATTTCCAGCCTTCTTACAGCTTATAAAATCAGTTTGATAAGCTAAGATACTTCCGCAAGAAATAGTTCCGAAATGCGCCGCGCACCGTTGCGAAATGTCAAAAATTAAAAGACAATTGTTTTCATTGGATTTTTTTCCTACAAAACTAGTATTTATTTCCACTTATTTAAGTTTTCTGGAAAATGAGCATCCTTCTATTCAATTATCGGTCCAATCCTTTCCAATTTAATGTTTTTGTTTTTAACATTTACATATTTGAAATTTTGAATTCGAAGTCGGTTGCTGTCAGCAGATGTCAGGTAGCTGTCATTCGGATGACACGAAATTAATTGCCGCCTGTGATGGCACAAAAGTGTGTGGAGAATTGTTTAATTAAAGCCACAATCTATTTCAATACTTTATTTGGGCCTTTTCGTCTTTATTGACAAAATCGCGTAAATTTGACAGTAGCAGGTCGTTGTTGACAGGAAGCCATCTTACTGCAAATAAATTTACAGATGTAAACGGTCGCATGAGCATTTACACAGGTCGAACTTCCGAACAACTTCCGTGATCATTAATTACCAAAAGTCGGATGCGTATGTGAACGCCCCTGTGAGTGACCTGTCAAAATCTTATGTAATCCGTAAATTTTAATTACGAGTGTAACCCCCGCCTAACAATCTAGCTCACTGAAACGTGACGGACCACTGTCTCTTCTCTAGATCTTGACAATTTCAACATTGTCCTTGAAGGTTTTAATAGTCACATTAGGCAACTTTAAAATAGTTTCTCATATGCATTTAAATTAATTTAATTTCAAATTGAATTAAAATCTGGCTAAAAGAGGTCAATAAGTAACCCTAAAAACTTTTACTTTAGAGCTAACATAGGTACCTGTTTAAAATATCTAAAATTCTTGATTCGATTCAAACTATTAGGGGAGTACCTACTTTAAATAAATGTATCAACTTAAAGATTTTCAAAAATAGAATCCTGATTTAACAATCATTGTTTTGCAAAATGTCATTCTCAAACACACAAACTGTCAAACGTGCGATAGTCGTTAGGTTTTCTACTTCAAGGAATATTCTAAAAAAAGAATTAGCGAAATCGGTTCAGCTGATCTTGAGATTTGCGCTTAGCAACACATTTAGCGATTCATTTTTATATATAAGATAACTCATTAATATACCATTTATTAAAATTTAAACTGTTATTCTTCAAACATTGTTATACTTATTTATCTACACCATATTTCGTATCTTCACGTGTTTAATTTAATTAATAATAATTTTGTTTTGTAAATGTGAAAATACGATATTTTAACTGTTTTAAAATAATTAGGTGTACCTATACATTTTATTTAATGTGAATTGTAAGTTTCCATTGTCACATAAATAATTATGTAACTAATGCAGTTCTTGCTTAGGTGTTTATTTTGTCTATGGTGTTTTTTTTGGACACTGGTAATTTTTGGAAAAGAAAGAAGAGCCTTTTTGTTTATGGTCACTTCCTCCCGGTCAGCCATGGGCTAGCTGTTCGTGAATTGGTCACTCACCATCAAGGTGTTAAATTTTGAGTTTAAACCATGAGAATCTAAGTAAATTAAAACCTAACCGAACGCGGGTGATTTTTTCGTAACACGCGAGGCTCGTGTACGTATAATTTTTAATGGATGACTTGTAAGTCCCATTCTTTATCGATGCGGTTGACTGACGCCGGCAGTGATATTTTCGGCCTTGCTTTAACTTTAAAAGTGTGATTAGTTGTCCCGGTCATGGGATGTATTCTGGAAATTGGAATATAAAGAATTCCCGACAGTTAAACGGAGTGTTAAGCCCGTGGAATTATGTTTTCGGTCGTGAGATGCATAACACGCGCTCAGAGTACGGCCGGCAAATTAAGCCGAATCGAATCGTGATTTAACAATCCTCACCCGTCCTGCAATCGTGGCTTTGCCAAAATCAGGAAGACGCTGCTTTTCATCGGCCGAGATTATTATTTACTTGGGACAAGTTCGACATCTCATTAATCTCGCCACATTGTCTGGGAGCCTTATCCTTCCTCGTTTGGAGACTTTCTTGGGTCATCATCTCATCACCAATCCATCCTCATGGAAAGCCCTAGGCTGGCTTTCATCCAGGCGCGGACTGGAACGTGCTACCCGCAATTTCTCGGTGGGCCGGCTTTCATCCTGGCGCGCACCTCTTCAAGGAACATCATCACGGCATTCTTTAGTTAGATAGATAGTTTAGCGAGTCCATCTGGTATGTATGTTTTTTTAAATGTTTCTTTTGATACCCTGATGGGAAGTTTGCACACTTCCGTGTTGCTTTTGTGTTCAATACATTTTTTTTTTAAAAGTTCATATTCTTTGATTTAACTGAAACCCTACCTACATGATAGAGAATTACTTGGCCCACTATCCTGAGTCCTGATCTCTGCTCTGCCGCCAGGTTATATTTCATACGAGCATGATTCGTTACACCATGATAAAACAGAACATTGAAGAAAAGGAGAAAGGAAAAAACCTAACCTATTCTTTTATGGTATTCCGTAATATAGATACCGGCTTACATTTGAGAGTTTAGGCGAGCGTTGCTCAGCAGCAGCCCTTGTTCCCCGTGTCCACAGGCCGGCCCTGGTCGATCTTGACTCGAGCCTGTGCGTCCTGGGACTGCGACGAGGGTGGGCCCACGCGCTGCATGATCTCAGCCGCCATGGTCATGAAGGCCTGCTCCACGTTGGTGGCGTTCTTAGCCGACGTCTCCAGGAACGGGATGCCCAGCTGCTCTGCGTACTCCTGCAAATTGATTATGTCACTTTGTTAACTTTATTCAGGCATGGAACTGGCAGATGAAGGATGAAAGTAGACAATATGATTTAGAAAGGAGATATCTGAAGCGAATGTGTAATAAAAACTTTCTACGAAAGAATTCAAGGCTAATGCAAATGTAATGATAAGATTAAGTGGTTTGAACAAAGAAAGAGTGTAAGGAGAATTTATGATGAAGAAGTTAATGGTAGATGAAGTCGGGGATGCCTGAGAAAGACATGGCACAATCAAGTAAATCAAATACAGACGTGGGCCGTGGTCGAGGGGCTAGACTTAAATGTTGCTTGAAATGGCTTTATCCGTGTTTGATGACTAGATCTGAATAGTTAGGTACTTCCCCGCCTTCCTCTTCCCCATCTCCCTCCCCTCCCCTTCAGCCTCACAAACATACCACAATTGGGGATGCCATAGTTTCATCGCCTCCAAATGGGAGCAGTTAGGACTCTTGTGATGTATTCACATAAAACATACGAGTATGTATGAGACGATTGATGAATGTGAACGAAACAAGGAGAGTGGGCTGACACAGAGGTGGAGAAACAGCGTGATGGATAATTAATTAGTTGTTAAGTTTATTCAGTGAGGTCCAGCCAGATACAAGAATCAGCAAAAGATAGGGACCTTATAATAATGCATAAAAGTGTAAGACGGTTAATAAGATACAGTAAGGGCTGGCTTGTTGTGTAGGTCTTAGTTAAGGTAGTCTGCGCAAGGTAATCTCAATCTGTTGGACATTATGTAATATGAATCTGTTATCCGTTTCCATTAACACTCCCGTTTTCCTGTGAACCCAAATGATAATAAGATTTGAATGGCTATAACTGTTTTATCCAATCAGAGGATGATTCATGGATAATAGGAAATTCCTTCTAACTTACATATATTACTAAAAATTATCCTCATAAGATTGAAAATGCCATTTTAAGCCCTTCAAATAATGATTGCGGTAATGATAATAAAAATTGAGGAATTAATTACAAAATGAAGATATACCTACCATTTTATTATAATCATTCTTCTTCAATGTCACAATATTATTCGCCTATGAGACGAATCCAAAATTTGGGAAACATATACTCGACGTTGTAAATATATTTAGTTCAATATAAGCTGGCTTTATAACGTTTTTTTCTTATTGAATAAAACTGATTTATCTACACAAACTAGAAAGAAAGACTGAATTTGAAAAGAAAAAAAATTATTTCACTATTGAAATTGTTTAATTCTGGATGTGCAAAAGAATGTGGATAGCTGATAATTTTTTTTTTTTAATTTGATCTTTCTTTCTAGTTATTTTTATGAATACATATATTATATTGTATTGTTATGTATGTTTGCAAATGATTTTCAGTTGGAAATAGGGGAAACAGTTTTTGGTCAATGGTTTCTCTGAAGTATTTTTTGATAGAGTTCAATAATTGTATTTTATCATTAATGCTGTGTACACACACAGCTATAATATACGTGGCTTGACATATTTCAGCATGTCACTTGTCATATATTTCAATTGAAATATGCCAAGCCACGTATATTATAGCTGTATGTACACAGCTTAATTTAATGCTTCTGATTTCTTCTGGTAATTTATTAAAGAAATACTTTTCTTAGTGTGTTTATGTAATAGTGTTGGGCAAAAGAAGTGTTTAGTTTAGGTCATGTACATAGTTACATCTATCTAAATTATTGTTATTTCCTACATTGGTAATACACAATGAGTCTGCAAAGGAAAAATGGTTAAAACGCCATACAGATGAACCTACATAATAAAGTATATTCTTTGTTTGTGGTTGTGTTCATCAAATCAAGTTTCCTAGAGTTTCCCACGTGTTCTGGGTAACTATAGAAAACAAACACAAATAACTTGTTGTGTAGGTTCATCTTTAATGTCACAGCTGTAAGGTGCTTTAGCCATTTTCCTTTTCAGCGTGGATATAATCTCCTACGTACACATTATTCTTTTGACTTCATGCATCATTTTTATGTAAAAGCCTTTTAGGCGTACAAATAAATAAATATAAGTTACTCAGCTGAGTGACCTGTGATGACATGTGGAAGAATTTTTTTTTCATTCGGATGTGAACAAAAAAAAAATTGAAAAAAAACATCAAAAAAGGCACCAGAGGCCAAAATTTATTTACATATTTTCTCTAAATAATGTCAGGAATCACTGCTTAAAGTAAGTCAAGTACAGCCCTTAACACCCTGCATTTTTTTAATTATTATAATATTATAAATTATTATAGAATATATCAGATATTCAATTGATTGTATCTTCATGTGGAAAATCAGTGAAAAGAAATGTTTACCTTGGCTGTGGTGTAGTCGACAACTTTTCTCGTGGTGAGATCATTTTTGTTTCCTACGAGAAGTTTATTGACTCCGTCACACGCATAACGGTCGATTTCTTCTAACCATTGTTTCACATTTCCGAAGGATTCCTGAAAGAGAAAGAAAACAAAAATTAAATATATCTGGTTAGAGACATCGTAATATGTATGTATTTTGTTTTGATCTTGAAATAATTTTTAAATAAATATTAATTATTTACATCAAAAATGGTTGTTTGGCAGTCTCTATGTATTGTCAATGACATTAAAGTGTATTGTGCGGTTGAACTGCAGATGGATCACAGAGGGCGTGCAAATGTCCATTTAAGCAGTAATTACGATTTTAAATAATATGTTATTGCGACAACCAAGAACTCAACTTACAAAATCATTGTGAATTTTGCTCTTGTCGGATTGACTTGTATTGATGACCAATATGTATAATATTGTTTCTGTCACGAAGTATTATACATATTGCAATTGTGTGTGGTCACCTATGCAGAGGACGTCGCTTTATAAGGTTAGTGTCTTTGTTAGACATTTAGGCCAGTGCTGATTATTATTTTTAAAGTATTTTTTTGTCCGCGAGTAAATTTGGGAGGCGGGAATGGGTACCGCCGCCCCGGGAACCTTTATTGGATAACCAACACCTCTGCCATAGGTCACCCCAAGTGGTTCGCTACGTTTGGTGATTTAGCAGGGGTGCCCGGGTTCATGGGGTGAGGTTTGTCTAGGTCTTGGAGGCGGATGAACAGGACATACTGAACCCCAGATTCCTACCCACCCCTTAAACCCTTTTCGGGTGAAATGCAGATCCGGGCACCAATTGGAAATTTAATAAAAATGCACTTTCTAGATGAGAAAAGTGTGGAAAAGTTGAATAAAAAAGAAATTAAGGCGCGCTCGGCAAAATTGAGGGAGATACAGCCGTTTAAAGAATGTATGAAATGACACTTCATGAACAGATAATGTCCGCCATTTGATACTAATTTGTTGGTAGGGATACCTGATACAAGAGCCTAGATACGATTGTAGGGAATAAATAATAAGGCGCGTAGGTACTGGAATGGAGACAAACCATTCAAATCCTGGGATGTTTTTTAAAATAAAGATAACATACACAATCCCGTTAGACAAACCATTTAAAACGTAGATTGTTTTTTAAAGTAAAGATAATAGGTATTATACACAATCCTGCTAGACAAACCAGTGCCTGAAGTGGCGCGGGATTCGATCGTTCTGAAGTGTGCGTGTAAACGGCGCTTTAGTATACATACGAAGGGGGCACTTTCTTTTCTATCACAAACCATGTTACACAAACCTAGCGTAGCCGCTAAACTACTTGAAAACTGGGATGTTTTTTTGCCGTGACGCGAGTAGGCGCTACGAAGGGGGCACTTTCTTTTCTATCACAAACCATGTTACACAAACCTAGCGTAGCCGCTAAACTACTTGAAAACTGGGATGTTTTTTTGCCGTGACGCGAGTAGGCGTTACGAAGGGGGCACTTTCTTTTCTATCACAAACCATGTTACACAAACCTAGCGTAGCCGCTAAACTACTTGAAAACTGGGATGTTTTTTTGCCGTGACGCGAGTAGGCGCTACGAAGGGGGCACTTTCTTTTCTATCACAAACCATGTTACACAAACCTAGCGTAGCCGCTAAACTACTTGAAAACTGGGATGTTTTTTGCCGTGACGCGAGTAGGCGCTACGAAGGGGGCACTTTCTTTTCTATCACAAACCATGTTACACAAACCTAGCGTAGCCGCTAAACTACTTGAAAACTGGGATTATTTTTTGCCGTGACGCGAGTAGGCGTTATAAAGGGGCACTTTCTTTTGAATCACAAACCATATTACACAAACCTAGCGTATTTGATGTTTTAAATAATTTATAAATAAAGATTATTAAAAAACATTACAGCTTATCATTTATTCATTATTATTCATTATTTTTACAAAAAAAAAAAATTTTTGCGGTATTTTCAAGTAATTTGCCGGTTTCTAGGGGTTTTTGAGTTTAGTTTAGGGATAAATATTTTTGGGAGTTGGCAACACTGACTTTCTTTTCTTAGGTTAGTATGACTGGTTTATTTATAAAATGGCGGGCGTACTGACATAATCTGTTCGTGAAGTGAAATTTTACTTAACGTAATTGAAAATTAATTAGTTATTCAATTTTTTTTTTATTGCTTTCCGCACTTTTTTTCACCTTCCAGGTTAAAGTTCTCAACTTAAAACGCTGTGAAAACATGTTTTTCTGCCAAAAAAAAGTGGTGCCCGGATCTGCATTCCTCCCCCCTTTTCCTTCCCAGAACTCTCCTCTCCTTCCTTTCCTTAAAAAAACCCCTCCACACAGCATCCCCAAAGATGACATAGGCCCTGAGGGAAATTATTTTCCTCAGGGTCTCCTGTGTGGAGCTCATGTAAAAAAAAAATAAAATTCTAAATCAATAATTTTAAGGGTATAATAATGCCCAACAAGATTTTTTTGGTTGTTTACACACACTCAGACCTACATATTATGACACAATATCGTTAATGCAAAATTTTCAAGGAATCGGTTATAATTTCAAGTAGATAGGCGGAATGCTTTTAGCTCATCAAATAACTGTTACATAAATAAATACATATACAGTTTGGTTCAGGCAGGAGAGGTGATACTTCTGAGGGACTATATTTTCCTTAGAATTCTAGATTACAATTGAAAAAAATGGAAACAGATGGCCATTTTAATCTTCTTCATTAAAATTATTTTTGTATAAATTTGGAAGTAAGCCTCAGTCAATTGTCTCCAGTTTTGCCTCTTTAGTGGCCTCTGGCACCTCTTAAGTGTCCCATCCTTTGGCACCTCTTTAGTATACCATCCAAAGCAGACTCTTTTCTTTAGCCCATATATCAACAACAATGAGATAAGTCACTTTGCCTCAGGGACAAAATAATATATATGTAATTATGTATAATCTGGTGAAACTTATTGGCACCCAGTAAATAAAATGGTGATTGATTGTCGCTGTACTGCAACACTAATTATGTGTTGTTTGCAATTATATATTACGATGCAAATATAACTAAGTCAATTAAGATAACTTAATCTCTGGAAAGAAGGAAATAATTGTGAATGCATTTACCCATCCTTATTGAGCATGTTAGGCAATTGATTCTTTTGAATCTGTATGATTCGTTAAACATAATATACTAGCTGACCCAGCCACGCGTTGCTGTGGCTAATAAAACACAGTCATCTACTGGATGGTTATCGTCCAACCTTTATAACCACCGCCGTCTTTGAGTTTATCGCAAAGAGACAGACAGATGCCGCAGAGGACTTTAATTTATAATACGTAGAGATGGTGTGAAAGATTATAATAATGTGCATGAAATGCTTGGGGTAACTAACGTATTTAAGTTAATAAGGATTAATACTGTATCCGTTTAAATAACTTTGCAATTACTGCAATGTACGTGATCATTTTTTTAGAAGATAGAATGGGTATAGTAAGCTATCTGTAAAAGATAGATATATGCCTTTGCGGACTTTTTTGTAGATCTATAAAAGAGGAATATCCCACCATGCATCGTTTTGTTATATCCCAAAAGGATTAGGCAACGTTTTCGATGAAAGCTACCAGGCGGCTTGACTTTTTCTGACACTTTTAACAATTATCGTTATTTTTCAACCAATTTACACAAATCCTTGACAAATTACATACTTAAACCTTCCTCACGAAACACTCTATCTATTGGTGAAAACCGCATGAAAATCCGTTCAGTAGTTTTCGAGTTTATCGCGAACAGACAGACAACGCGGGGGACTTTAATTTATAATGTGTAGAGATATTAGAATAATGAATGGTTGAACACTGATAATCATTATCATAGTTATTATTCAAACATACACAATACATGGTATTAAACATAAACATTTCAAATAAAAAACAGGAATTTATTTATTACAGTTCGACTGTGTAACGATTTGCCTCTGTGTTTCCTCCCCCCTACAACATGGGGACTCTTCAAGACCCAGGTTCACTCCTCCCTTTCCACAAAAAGACCTTCCACACAGCATCCTCAAAGATGATATAGGGCGTGAGGAAAATTATTTTCCTCAGGGACAGTGCAGGATTAATGGCATATATATATTTTTTAATTTAGGTCATTTGCAATCCCATGAATTTTAGTAGTACCTACATTATAACATTTATGAATGGAACAATTAATAAGTCAATATTGATTAAATCTGTGTGCTTAAAGGAATCGTGAAAATTGATTGAAGTACATAGTATACGCAATTCAATAAATAAAGAAAATTCTGTAAGGGCAAAAAGTTGAGCAAACTCAATTCGTTGAAAGTTTTTTCTGACTCATCCCCTTCCTCCTTTCACACACAGAAATTATAGGACATCATTTAAGGTGCTATATTTAAGTTATCAAAAATTGACTGCTTATCTTAAGGGAACGTACCCAAACTACGTGACCAACTTTTTGCAATTTTTAACCCCCCCCCCCCCCCCCCCCCGGTGACCAAAATCCTAAGGAACCCGCCGCTCATTTGTATGGAGCGTGACCTTTTGAAGACCCCCCCCCCCCCCCTAAAAGTGTCACGTAGTATGGGTACGTTCCCTAAGTATGAATAAATAATAAATTATAACTTTTCCCAAAAAATACAATTAATATGAAGTTACACCACACTGACGAGCAATGTGGCAAAGTGGTAAGCTCCTTGGCTCCCGACTTGGGGATCATGGGTTCGAAACTCAAAAAAAATATAAATTTTTGTTCATATGAAGCAGATACTTTGTGATGTGACATTATTTTTTTTACATGAGCTCCACACAGGAGGCCGTGAGGAAAATAATTTCCCTCAGGGCCTATGTCATCTTTGGGGATGCTGTGTGGAGGGTTTTTTAAGGAAAGGAAGGAGAGGAGAGTTCTGGGAAGGAAAAGGGTTTAAGGGGTGGTTAGGAATCTGGGGTTCAGTGTGTCCTAGTCATCCGCCTCCAAGACCAAGACAAACATCACCCCATGAACCCGGGCACCCCTGCTAAATCACCAAACATAGCAAACCACTTGGGGTGACCTGTGGCAGAGGTGTTGGTTATCCAATTAAGGTTCCCGGGCAGCGGTACCCATTCCCGCCTCCCAAATTGCAATTATTGTTTTATTTAAAAATATATTAATCTAACTTGCATGGGTTATTCATTTTTTGATTTTAATAGAGTTTCTGCACTTTGTTGCGGAATTTGTGGTGGTAAGTTTCGTCCCACAAAGATATCACAGTTCAAAATCGAAATTTTGCTTGAAATGGCTATAGCTATGTTTAGTGACTAGATCTGGATGATACTTTCCAACCTTCGTCTTCATCAACTGCCTTCAAAAGATTCTGTAATCATTGGCCTAGTCTCACCAACTGGGCAGTTCTTGTGTAGTATCACATAAATTTATAAAACACTATGGCAATAGCACTGAAGAAATAAACCGATACAAATGCGTCGAGGGCTTATCTATTGTGTCCAAAATAAGGCTAATTTTCAAATATCAAAATTTTAAATATTTTTATATTTAACAACTTTATTATTAAATTTATTAAAAAAAGTTTATTTATAAACAAGTTCCGACTAACTAACTAACTAACCATCACTCCGCAGGGGTAACAACTCGAACTTGGCACACACCCCTTTCCTCGTTTACATTCATACATCGTCTAAACAAGTTCTGCTTTGTAATTATTATTGTGTGACAGCTATTTAGCCATCCAAAGGTATTATCAAACAGTGGTGAAGCCACTTATATTGGCTACATCAATTTCTTTGATCTGTCTGAGTTCCCGATGTCAAAAGATCTTATGTAAAATGGCAACATGTGTTTTTTTTCAAGGGATATTCTGTACAATGAGAGATATTCTGATAGTTACCTGATCCGTGCAGTCATATACGACAATAATCCCGTGTGCCCCCCGGTAGTAGGAGGAGGTGATGGTCCTAAACCTCTCTTGGCCGGCCGTGTCCCATATCTGGAGCTTGATGGTCTTGCCGTCCAGGTCGATGGTCCTAATTTTGAAGTCCACACCAATGGTGCTGATGTAGCTCTCTGTGTAAGTGTCATCCGCAAACCGGAGCAGCAGACATGATTTGCCCACACCCGAGTCTCCAATCAGCAGCAATTTGAAAAGGTAGTCGCTGGAGAATAAATAAAAAAACTCATTAGGGCTTTGTCGATAACTTTATATTCTTTGGAGAGGGCCAAGAATCAGAATGTTGAGGAAAGTTTATGAAGAAGAAAAATAATTTGTTAGTGAACAATTTATGTACTGGTCCAAAGCATTTGGTTCCCAAACGAGTGTAGCGGGTACAATTCTCTGCTTGTCCCGCATCAATGTACAAGCAACAATTTCCACTCATAAATATTGTCAGGTTATTCAAAACCTAGAAATTTTTGTCGATCTCCTAAAAAAATGTTGTATTGAATAATGTAAAATGATAATAATAATGTTAAATAATAATGTAATCTATCAGTGGTCGGAGAGGACTCTAAGCAGAGGTGGATGTAAAATGGCTGATAATGTCCAGAAAATGCAATTAAATTGTACCCATCTGAAGGGCTTAACTTATTAATTTAAATATTAAATGGTCAAGGTCTTTGTTGATGGTGAATGCAATGTTTAAATATTAGTTGCCAGTTCAAACTTCCGAGCATTTATCACCAATAATCTGAACCCAATGTTTTATCTGGGAATGTGAACAATTGTGCTAACCAAAAGTATTAATCTTATGAATTTGTGATTACGGGATTGGCACTCTTATCAAATAAATTTATTATTATTTATGACTTAATTATTTATTTTTCCTCCTGTCAATGCAAGTGGTGCGTGCGATGCGGATAGATTTGTTTCTTCTTGCTTTTACTAGATATAAGAGCTGTCTGTAAAATAAGGTCGCCAAGGTGCTGCAGTCGAGAGAAACGATTTTATGTGCGATCCGGCAACACTGGCGTATAACCTAGTTCCCCAACTTAATATTTCATAATTTTTTTTTTGTTCATCACATCTTTTTTTGCTTTCAGCAGTTTGAATTTGAATAAAGTCACTTCCTAAAGAATATTATTGATATCCATTCCGTGTTTAAATGCAAACCTTGGAAATATTTCATAAAACTTTTTGCAGATTAAAGTTAGTAGATGCACTTTATCAGAACTGTTTGTTAGATATTGTATTGTTATGTATTTTTCTTTTTCTATTATGGTCTTAAATTTGATTGTCGTTATTTTTTTGGTCAATGATTCCTAACACTGTTATATATGAGGCGCTCAGCGGGAGAGTGGCCCAACCCACAAAAATTTGTCTTCAGCGAAAACATCATATTGTTATATATTTTTGCCATATCTATGAAAACACAGTGGCCCAATTTTAGTTTTCACCATTTCAAAGATCGTTTGAAATCTATGTAACAATATGTTGTTTGACCGGTCAGTGGCTGAGTTGGTGTCGCATTTGGGTCCCACCCGGGCGTCACGTGTTCGATTCCTCGACTTATCCTCCATCACGACACAAGCAACATTTTCCACTCAATGTGGTGGTAGTAGGAGATTTTCAAATAGTGTCGTGTTATTCGTAGCCCGGGAATGTTTGTTTAATAGATGTTACAAGGGATATCCCTTCATTGGCGGAACCACACAAAGATATTTTCATTAATTTAATGGTCAGGTAGGTTATTTAATGATGTGCTATGTAATTTGTGGGTGGAAATCCAATTGATCTCATTGTACAAATCCCACAATACAAATATGGGTTTGACTATGTTGTCCGGGAACCAACAAAAATTACTAATTGATGTAAACATACATTGTTTTGATGGAAAGTGAAATACATTTAAAACCCTCACTCTTTTCATTTTGTAGAGGCATTTGAAGCTATTATTTATATTTATAAGAGAAAGTAATGTACGGAGCAACTGAATTAATATGAATAAAATATTTCCATTCAATAACAACAGTTGTTGTAGTAATTGGTTGAAAAACATCATCATCTCTTTCTGAACTCATTGATGACATCGGTTTGAACAATTGCCAATTTATCCAGGGTACATACCGTACTTAGGAAGAACCACATGAACACCAATCATTTAAAGTCGAAATTAAATCTGTAATAATAAATCTACACCAAACATGAAACAGAACAACAACACAGAAAAATAAAAAGGGAACAATCGCAACTGGGAATCGAACCCAGGATCTCTTATCTTCCAAGGACATGCGCCTTAACCAACTCGTCTATTGCGACCTATTTATTTACTTCATTGTAATCATAATACATTGAAGTGTATAATGATCAAAAGTTATTAAATAAAGTTATTACTCATACAAAAGGCACAAAAAATAACAATCTCACCTTACAGATACATAAAAGCATACATTTGGAAAGCGGTATTGTTCCCGCCGCCCTAGGAACCATTTATTGGATAACCAACACCCTACAACACGCGTCACCCCAAGCGATTCACTTCGTTTTAGCAGGGGTGCCCGGTTTCATGGGGTGAGGTTTGTCTAGGTCTTGGCGGCGGATGCTTTTGCCCACTTACTGCGTGGCGGGCCGGATCAGGAGAGACAGGTTGAGGGAGACCTTTTGACCTCTCCTACCAGACTCTCTCGACACATTGTGTTGCACCACAGTGGGAGTAATGGATTCATTCATCTGTCACTAATGGACAGAATGACCCCAGATTCCTACCCCATCCCTCGTACGTTTTTCCTTCCCAGAATTTCCTCTACTTCATTTCCCTAAAAAGAACCTCTACACAGCATCCCCAAAGATGATATAGGCCCCAAGGGAAATGGTTTTCCTTAGGGCCTCCTGGGTGGAGCTAATGTAAAAAAAAACAAAAAAAAAATAAAAGATTTCTTAGTCCTGATGGTTTTTTAACTTCAAAGCGCAACTTGTTCACTATATAATTTGTAATAAAAAATGGAACCTTTATGTAAAACATTGTCATTCAAGATTTTTTTGTGCCTATTATTACAGAAAGGCAGTTATCTACGCTTTGGACTTTGAGGCGAGAAGGTTGCAAGTTCAATTACCACGCAACACTAAATTTATCCATATATCCAAACAATTTTAAACATTTTTTTATTTCTGACTGTTACCTCATTCAGCCTATCATAGCCATCTTCAGACTGGTACAAATTTTTTTTAAACTATGGTATACACATGTACACAACATTTGGGGAGGGGTGTCAGAATGGTAAACAATGACTTTATTAAAATTATATGGGTCTTCCCATCTTAGTTGCGGTCATGTTTTACAACCCTACCCAAATGTTGTGAATATATATATATTTTTTTTTATATTATAATATTTAATCGAGGCTTCTGACTCGCATACTGCTGTCATTTTTTGCCTCATCTGTTTTTATTTATTTGAAGGTTTCATTTTTTTTTTTTTTTTTTTTTTTAAATGTATCCTATATATTAATGTTGCAATATTAATATATGTATGTATCTTTATAAAACAATGTATCATATATTTTCCATGTTGCACGATCTAATGAATTTCATGAGTCTTGAAATGGCATAGTAGTCGGTTGAAGCTATCAAATTATGAATTTCCGATGGGTTTGAGGTCATCAATATTGTTACTCTCTGTTGTTCAAATTTAATGCACTTTGTGAGAGTGTGTTCAATGTCTTCAAATTCTTCACTAAGGTGGTCCAGGCCTCTATAGTAAATTTATTTTTTTCAAATATAGATATAGCCACCCATTTTATTTGTTACACCTATCATTCCTATTATGTGTAAAAAATTTCAGCCCCCTATCTTATATACAAGGGGGTGCTCATCGAATTAGAAGTTTCTGACAAAAGTTCTGGATTTTAAGTAAAACGCGTAATTTAAGGTTTATTAATATTACAAGTATTTTTGTCAAATAGGTTAAAAACGTATTTAAATTTGACCAAAATTTGGTAACAAAGCAATAATTGACATAACTTTAGTCGCAATCTTTCAAAACTATGTTTGTTAACTCCATTTTGAATGTTTCAGTAGAAACGATTTTTCTGTTTTGTTCAACGATATGAAGTAAAAATTGCTTTTCTTCCTCATTCTTAGTGAGTATCGTGTTGTAATCTTCAAATAGTTTAATACCTCTCTCCGCTGTATCATTAACAACACGCAAATTTTTGACTCAGCTTTTGCCTTGAAGGTAATCAAAATTGTTATTCGAAGTCTTAGGAGGTAATTACCAGAAAGAGTCCTTGATATCAAGAACTAAGAGCGCTTTCAACGTTCTTTGTGTTGCAAAAGCTTCTAATGTAACCTCTGAGGCAAGCTTAGCAGAATCACCTCGTACTGAACGATTTATTTATTTTTTGAACAATGGCCTGTTTCTCAGCATCAGACAGCTTCTCAGAAAACAAGGTAAATGAGACTAGTTCATCTGACATATACCATAAGTGACGCTCTAAGACACCCTTAGCTGCTATACTGATTTCGGAATCAATGGCTTCGTATATTTTTAAGCTATTCCAAAGTATTAAGTCATTTACTGGTGCATCTGCTGCCAAAGACGCTTCGATTCAAACTTTGGTGTAGGTGATAACGATAACTAACAAATCGAACAATTTGTTTTTCTTCTCTCTTGATTAGTTTAAATCTTATTACGATCAAGCGCACTGGTAACGTATTGTATAAATATGTCACTTGTAGACAGCTCAACGCACTACAAACTCATCTTTGGACTTATCCTCTAATATGCTAGCATTACTAGAAGTGCTACTGAAGCTGCACTCAAGTTCTAACTCTTGTCTCGACACCCCCGAAGATGAAGCATTACTTTCAGCAGCCATTTCTTTCAATTCTTCAGATCTTTGTTTCCGTTTTAGAGAACTTTCTTTGACCTTTTCTAGTTTTTTGTCGATTGAGGTCATAATCATCTTACGTTCTCATCTTTGATCGATGAGAAACGCTCTGTCTTCCTCAATTTTTTATCAAATTCAAAGCGCTTGCATGGGCAATATCAAAAAGTTTGTCTAGTTCTTTTTTAAACAAATAGGTACTCTCCTTTTATTTGTGCTTCAGAATTTCTTCCTCTATTTTTATTCAATAGCAACCAGTTCTTAAGAAACTCAATCAGTTTTTCAATGCAGTGATTTTGTTTTCTGGTCGGAATACTAGATTTACTCCATACTTTTATAAGTTCTTGTATAAGTACATGCGCGGAATCTTTCACATTTTTGGAATCATTTAATATGTAGTAACGGATAACGGAGTAAAACTTGCCGAAGATTAGGATGTTGGTTAATCCTCATCAATGGCTCAATATCTCGAACCCCAAGTAGAAAAATTTTCTTATTTTTTTCGAGTAGATGAACACATTTTACTACACTGATTCACTTCACAGTCTACTAAATTAGTATCAAATACTGTTCAAATTTGTCCATAAAACTCTTCAGTAGTTTATTTTAATATTTATTTAATAGTTTAACACACGAAACTGGCCTGTAGAAAAAAGTAAAAATTAAGCATTTTACACAAAAAATTCAAAATCAACACTCGATTGAGCACCCCCTTCTACTTGAGCTATCTCGCTGAAATTTTACTATGTTATTTCTATGAATACGTGTAACAAATTTACGGGGTGGCCAAATGAAAAATAATAAAAAAACATTTTTGCACCACCTTATTCTTCACATATAGAGCACATTGGAGAATCAGAGAGGCCTAACAGACACAATATTCTTCCCATTAGTGCATGTCCGGATCTTAATCTAAAAATGACTCTCATTTCTGATCTCTTCAGATTGGTTTCAGTGAACCATGGTGTTTTAAAGGGTTCTTTTTGAAGCTTTCTATACCATACGCCCTTATTGGCAGATAAATTTTCAAAATGCTCATTCCACATATTATTACATAGTAAACGTATTTTTTGGGAGTAATGTTCGTTATCTGGCGTCCAGTCATACTCGTGACCTTTCACCCCTGCTTCGTCTGCCAACAAATCCGCCTCTTCATTTCCATGTATCCCTACGTGAGATGGAATCCATTGTAAACGTATGTCAATGTCTTTCTGATGTAACTTCATTAAGTGCTCTACAATATTATATGCTATTTTTCTGCAGGCAACTCCTTTCGAAACTCTCTTTATATATTGAAGCGCACTTTTGGAATCACTTAATATAAGAATTTTATTCCAGTTGTTTCCATCTGCATACTTCACCGCTTCTTTGATTTGACCGTTGTGAATACATATACATACGTATACCATTGCTTAAGGAAAAATTTAACCAGCCTGAAGATGACCATGATAGGCTCAAACCGGTAACAAACAGAAGGGTGAAAAAAATTAAAAATAATTCTTTAAATGGAATTCCTCCATGAAAAATTGTCATAAAAAATAAAAGCTCTCCTGAAGAATTGGTTTTTGTTACATATCGACCCTTTGGAATAACAAGGTTCCTTCCACCTGAACTCTAAAATAGCTTACTATATAGATCCCTTTATATCCTGACGTTAATGCGTTAGATGGAACCTTATTGCAAGCCAAACGAAGATAAATAAGGTTTGGGTGTTGTAAGGTTGCTCGTTAAATGGATCTTACAAAAAAGGCTCCACAACCATTGTAAGGAACAATCATTAAATAAACACTTACAACACTACATTCATGAATCAGAAGTATATCTGGACAGTTTTAAGACATTAATGGACGCACCGGGCTACCAACTATTGAGTGACTCAAAGCGACGCCCACCAACTAATTGATGTCAAATAATTATGGTTTGCCATACCAGGAATTATTATTGTTTATAGGTAGTTGGCTTCTTAGCGACATGAACCTTTGCAAACTGTCGAACAATAATTCATTGCAGACCTTAAAGAAGTTTGTTGAAACTGTGTATAGGTTATCAAATGAAAGAAAGAGAAATTTAAAGGTTTGGTCATACGGAGTAGAGATGGGTAAGTTCTGCATTTTTCCAGAGGCCTCCGAGACGTGCTTCCTTTTAAAAGTACTTGAGTTTTTGGAGCAAGTCCCGGGAGCCACTCCCGACTCGCGAATGGCCCGAGCGCGCAAAAGAATTCAAACGCGCAACCTGCTTCCTACTCGCAAATGGGTCGAACCGAGACGCTCGGGTTCCACCCTAGTCGGACCTCGGAGCCGGAGCTCGCAAAAGAACTCGAACGCACGACCTAATCCCGAATGGCTCGAATCGAGACGCTCGGGTTCGTCGGAGCCGGAGCCCGCACGCATCGAATGCGCGATCTACTCCGACTCGCACATGTGGCTCGGACCTTGACGCACGGGTTTGACGAGTGCGAACAGCCACCGTGCCGCGTCGCGCTGCCACCCGACTATGGCTCGACCCGCCGAGTTCCGGCTATAAGTACTGTACCGGGTTCTTTGGGAGTAGTCGATTTGAAAAGGGAGTAGGAGTAGGAGCCGCTTCGCGCGAAGAACTCGAGTTTAAGAGCCCACTCCAGCTGAACCTACACATCGCTAATACGGAGTGGAATCATGAAGCCAAATTAGGTTGCAATTTTTTTTAGTACTTAAATTGATAGTTATTCTTTCGATAGCCCTTTTGACAACCTGCATAGCATAGTGGTCTGCGCGTTTGACTTTGAGTTAGGAAGCTGGAGGTTCGATTCCTGCTCCATGTAAAAATACAACAACATTTTCATGCTGACTGTTCGTTTGATTGACCGTACCAAAAATGGCTAGTCTGTAGCTGCGGTAGGTAGAAATAATAAAAAAAATAATAATTAAGACATTCACATTGTTGATAGCAATCCAGGGGTTAATCTGCATTTCAAATCTAAAACATAAGTCACATTTTTATTTTTTTAAAATACACATATCATGTAATTTTAAAAATGGTCTTAGGCAATGTACTAATTAGGTAAATATTTTTATATACGTAACATGATGCATTTTTTAAACCCTTTTTTAACTACAGTAGACTCCGTAAGTAAGACAGTAATCCGCCAAAGGTGTCATTTTGCAAAGCGGTGTAGGATGCTTGAATTTGTCGGACTACTGTAGGGTACTGCCCCCGACCCCTTGTAGTCCAGAACTTTTTTGAAAAGGAGAACCTTGAAATCTGATAAATTACATTACTTATAAAAATGGTAAAAAACAAATCTATATGTACTACAAACTGTTATAGGCATGTCGGATTATAGCGGATGCCGGATTAGACAGGGGCCGGATTACCGTTGGTCAACTGTATTGATAAACATAATTAGTTTATATTATATTATTGGACATTGTTAGCATTAAAAAAAACCTTTTTTAGTATCTCATTGTTGTGAAAGAAAAACACTACAAAGTTATGAATAACCTGACAACATGTGATTTCAATAATTATAAGCAGAAAATGTTGCTTGTGCAATGATGGGGGATGCCTGGACAATGATTAACGCTTTGGACCACACAGACTAATTGGTCTGCATATAGAATTTATTTAATGGATAATGCAGTGGGATAGGTATTACAACTTGTACTTGTTGTGCAGATTCAACATTTGGACAGGTTTTTCATTTATGCTGATATTTGTTATTTACTTAAATGTTCCCAAGTGCACATACATATTACAAAAAGCTGCAGAATACAAGAGCCATATAAAAAAAAAAACAGCAAAAGTAAGTAGGTCAGACGATCAGAGAATAATTCTGTACTAGCTGTTACTGCTAGGCCCCGCGGGTGCCTTTTGGTTTGGCTTTGCCCAATTAGTGTTGGTGACCTTTTCATAGATCCAATAGGAACTGATTCCATAAACAGCCTGTTCCTCGGATCCACTGCAGCTAGTCACCGGGACAAAGTAACCAAGACACGAGCAATGTGTATTGATAAAACATGTATTACCGTCAATCTTTTCATATCCAGAGAGGTACCACATATTCACAAATTCGTAGCAGTTATACCTAGGGGGAGACGTCCCCGTCCGACCTGCTGACGGAAGTAGCGACATCTTGTGTCGAATTCTTGAATTCGGAACTGAATTATAACGGTTGTTTTGTTTGAAATTCCACAGATGTTATTTGTGGCGCATATGGCGTGGCGCGTATGGCGTGGCGCGTATGGTGTGGCGTCCGACATGCACTCGTAGCTGGGTTAACCACGCAGACGCACGGTATTAATAAAGTTCGATATGTACTGTCAAATGGTCTCTGATGAGTAGGCAGAGAGGATTATGCATCACACAACGCTTATGTGAAACAAATATTCCATGAATAACAAGTAATTGATGCTGTTCAAAAATATTATTTGAATTCCTTCTTCTTCTAACACTATCCATGGAAAAATTAGTTTGTGCAATGATGGAGAACTTAAGAAAGAAGATATTGAACCTGCAACATCTGGATGGGAACTCTACATTTTTGTCCAGTCGGTTAATCACCAATCAAATGGTTTATGAAATTTTTTTTTTGTGAGCTGACATGGTAGACGTAAAAGAAAATGGCAGGTTATTATAGAGAAGACATTAGGGTAGCCATTATTTTATAATTAATTTTATCAGCGAAAACATATTTTTAGGCTTACTGTTTTATTTTAGCACTCTTTTTCATGTATTTTTGTAAAGCTGTTTGTTTTCCAAATAAAGATATTATTTATTTTATTAAAGAAAAATAACAAACAATGCTGTGTGTGTGGTAGGCGTTCGTATCACTCGTGAGTGATCATCACAAGAAAGGTGATTTTATGTAATAATAACGAGCAGCGTAACATGAACTAGTAAACGCACTACACAAGTTGCAAATAAAAGAAAAATGTTTTCAGAGAAACAATTATTTATGACTTGCTTATAACTGAGAGAATATTTATCTGCACTAGTTGCAGGCTATTAAAGTTAAAAGGCAAATGCCTACTGTTTTTATTAACGTAATAATATCTTGTTTAGCAATAACAACTAGGCAACTAGGTAGGTACACAGTTACTACATGACTTTGCCTGAGTTTCTACTTTTTTGGTAAAATTTCCGTATTGCACTTACTGCTAAAACACCCAAATTATTGAAGTAACACTTCGTTTAAACTTTATTAGAACAAGATCCAACTACAATACAATCTCACTAATCCGGCACTTCAATAGACCGAAACATCCAATAATCCGGCACCCTCCGCACGCACCTCCCTCGCCCCTCTACGCCTATGCGCTCCATCGCCGCGTCATCGTCTAGCAGTCTAACCTCAAAACTTATCTCATGTGCACGTGCGTACATATTTACCTGTTGTTTTGAAATATGAATAGTGTGTAAATTCTCTTTATGAAATGCTTTGTATTATTTATTATGATTTTTTTCTCTATAATCCAGTAATCCGAACATTCCAATAATCGCACCCTCTGGTTTTTAATAGTGTTGGATTAGTGAGATTGTACTGTATTTACTTCGGGGAAGATGGGAAAAGATTAACAAAGTAGGTTCTTAGTTTGGGTTATAAATAATTTGCGCATATTTAGATTGGAGCCAAACCTTCATAAAATATCACTTCATACTAACAAAATCAAACTCGGTGGCAAACCATGGGAAATTATCAACTTCGATTAAAAAAAATTAAACTTTAATGCATCATTCACCATCTCCCATGAAATAAATAGTTATTTTTTGTAGTAATTAAGCTGAAATAAAGTGTTATTTAAATAATTTGTACATATTAACTCTCCCGCAGCCAACTGGGGATGAAGGTAGACCCCAAAATTACTATCTGTCTTATATCTACTTAAATATATGAAATATATTTTTAGTATTTTAGGTATTCCTGCGCAAAGGATTAATACATAATGTGCCGTTTAAAAAATAATGTGAGAAAATCGTTGATCGCAGGAAAAAATATTTTGTCAAATATGGGTGATATTCCCTGCCCAATAAATGGACAAAAAAAAAACAAAAAGTGTATTTCTATGGTTTAAATGCCCAAAAAAAAATTGCATGGGGTCATCGGCCGACCCACATGGTTACGGACGTTATGTTTGGCATCTTGGTCTGTCGAGAGTTAAGAAGTAAACGAAGTATAGAAATTTTACCTTTCCTTTATTGAATGGTTGAAAAAAAATAAAACAAACAATATGAGGTTGTTTAATTTTTTTTAAAGTTAAAAAAGCCATAGATAACAACTGAAATAAAGATGTGAGCAGAAAATAGATGAAAATAGCTAAGAATTCCATTCAGAAAAAGCGGGCAATTTTCATAACACTAGAGATTAGCAATAGTGAGCTTTTTATTGAAAATATACTACACTAGGGAAAATGACATTTCTTATAGGTACATGGATTCAATTTGGACTCTGCATTCTGAGAATAAGGGATATCTGATTTAATGTGGTCATATAGCTTTATTTAAGTATTTATCTAATACAGAATTATTGAAATTAAGCAAGTTTTGATAGTTCAACCACTAAAATTTTACTGTTACAATTTGACATGGATTATGTACTATAAATCATGACAAAAGTACGACCACGTCAAAATAACCCTACACGAGAGAATCTTTCGGTTTACGGTGTCAAAGGTCATTCATCGAAAGAAAAAATATAGGTAAATATCGGTTCGGACTGGCCACGCTTATTATGAATAATTTTTAGAAAAAAACTTTAGATTCGCCTTAATTACTATAAAAGGAAACTTTTTGGCTTTGGGGTGGCGGAAAATAATGCATTTTAATTTTCAATTGCATAAAACCAAAATTCACTTCGCGAACCGACCCAGCGAAAATCCGCGGCCGTAACTGTCACTTTTGTTGTTAATGTTTTGTTAATGTTGGTATTCTTGATAAATTATCAAGAGCTAATACGACTGTAGCCGACTTCGTGAGATAATGCGCGTATTTATGAAATTTGTCTAGCGGGCTTGTTTGTGTAACATTGTTTGTGATACAAAAGAAAGTGCCCCTTTATAACGCCTGCTCGCGTCAACGCAAGAAAAACATCCCAGTTTTCAAGTGGTTTAGCGGCTACGCCAGGTTTGTGTAACATGGTTTGTGATTCGCGGTATTTCATGTAGGTATCCCACGAAGTCGGCTGCAGTCCATAACAGTGACAGCAGCGGATTTTCGCTGCGTCGGTTCGTGAAGTGAATTTTGGTTTTATGCAATTTAAAATTAAAATGCATTATTTTCCGCCGCCCCAAAGCCAAAAAGTTTCCTTTTATAGTAATTAAGGCGAATCTAAAGGTTTTTTCTAAAAATTATTTGTAATGAGCGTGGCCAGTCCGAACCGATAATTACCAAAATATATAAACCAAATAATGAAATGGATACGACACAGGTCCTTAATTTGGCTTTAGAGTGTAAACAAAGAGCATTCTCATTATTATGACAAAACTGTATTATTATGAAAACAAAGGAATGTTTCTGCAAAAGGAACAAAGTGCATCTGTGACGAAATATTATTAGCGAGATTCATCACACTATCCAAAATAGAGAAAATTACTAAAACTGGAAGGTAGTGACTCAGGTGTCTCCAATTCTGAGAAGAAAAACAAATCCTGGAAACATCCCTTTCTTTGTGAAAATATACAAAGTAACCTATATTCTACAATCAGGATATATTTTTAAAAAATGGGGCGGTTTTGCATAGTATACGATACATATTTTTAGAATAATTAGATACGCAATTAGTCACAAAGAATTATCAGCACTTTACAAAATAAATAAATGTCAAAGACTCGTCGAATTTTGTGTTTTCTTCGCGGCTTGTAGATAGTTTTCGACAATGAAGTAGTTTCTCCTAGTTTATCGTAAAAATTAAGTGTATGTAAAGCATCCTTTAGCAACACGACACGTTAGTGTTGATAAAATGGAATGGGGGACCGTGACTCACAAAAGAATGCGATTGACAAAACGTGTAATAAAGCCAATTAAACGTCAATAAATAACACATTCGTAGTTAGTACTAATAGAATAATTGTAAACGTAGATATTAGTAATCATGACAGTACAATGCGTAATATGTTATTAGTCGACCAGACTAGAATAAAAAATGACAAGACAAGCCTGTTTTTGTTCGAAAGAACGTAGCGAAATGTGTACTTACTATTCTGGATTCATTTTCAATTTCCTAATGAACTGATGAAACTTAAAACAATACTTGAAAAGAGGTAGGTCGGAGTGATTTGCCTTGTAAAAATACCACAAGAATTACTAATATTATAGGTAGAAATATGGCCGCCGCCTCCCGATCACTCAGAGAAGATTGACGTAACAGCAGCCAGCAGCCAGTAGTGCCACTTGGCAGGCACTTTTGCTGCTGTCACGGATGTCTATCTACGCCGTACGAGTTGTTCCTCAAATTGCCGGATATACCGAGTAAAAAAATACTCGGTATTTCCAAGTAGAATTTTTCGTTGGCGAATGCTAAATGAATCCTTTTACAAAGAGCCTTACAAAAAATGACATTAATTTTGTTGCTTCAAGTTTAGATTCTCATTTCTATGCGGCCAGTAACATCGTCAATAATAAAACCATAGGCAAGAACTTCGTAAAAATGTGGGGTTTGTTGTGTTAAATTTATTAAACCTTGGATTTTCAAACAAACACATTTTGTTGAATTTGGACTCTTTTTATTTAGTCTCTGAACAATTTTTTAATCCGTCGATGATAACAACTACTATTTATTAGTGAAGCGGAGAAGTAAAATACAATTTTATGAAAGCACGATTATTATTACCGTGCTTCGTGCCAGTGGCGGCGTAAGGGGGGGGGGCGGAGGGGGCGGTCCGCCCCGGGTACCAAGCACCGAGGGGTGACAACGACAACTCACTCGTACAGCCAAAGAATGCACAAAATCTCCCTCTATAAAGACATATCAATAAATAACTACCTACTCCTGTACCTAGCTTCCTGCATAGATACTAATAAATATTTTGAAACGCATCGCAACTATATTTTAATTTTTTTTTCGAATATAATTTCTAATTCCCTAAAAGAATGAATTCATGTTGCATTCATTCCCTAAGATGACATAGTCCCCGAGGAAAATTATTTTCCTCAGGGTCTTTCGGTTTTTTTTTACATGAGCTCCACACAGGAGGCCCTGAGGAAAATAATTTAATAATGTAATCTTTGGGGATGTTGTGTGGAGGGTTTTTTTTTAAGGAAAGGGAGGAGAGGAGAGTTCTAGGAAGGAAAAGGGTTTAACCCTCTCGAGCATGAATTATGAAATACAATTAAATAAAAATGTTTAAGGATACTTTCTTTGGTTAAATGGGTTTAGAAAATGAAATTTTTTTTTTTTTTTTTACCCTTTTTATAAATTGGTCAAGTTGACGGGCCTCATATGAGGCTTAAAGTGATCAAAGGGTACAAGGGTTATAACTTTGCCATACTAAATATTTTCGTGCAACTTTTAAGAAAATGACATATTTCAGAATCTAAAAACGTTATTATTTTTTGAAGTGAAACTTCTTTATCCCTGTTGTGATTTGGAATTCGGATGAAACGGAAATTACGCATAAAGTACCTGCAAAGCATCAAATTGCGCTCATTGTCCGCTTTGATTATGATGTCACTTTTCATGGCTCCTATTGGTTGAGATATGAAAAGGAAATGATGCTAGGTCTACGCTCATTGGTTGAGATTGTTTTGGTAAAGTTTCCCTTCAACTGCGTGTAAACTGCACTCGATTTTTTTTTCAGTGAAGGCCTGTTACAGGTGGATACGTCTAATGTTTATCAGTGTAAACGAGAGATGACGCAACAGATTACTTGAATTCTAATAACTCGTTGTTGGGTCAATTTTCCGTAAGATCCAACAGTTTACTAAGTCATATTGAGAAGGTGGAAAAGAATCTCAAATACCATCTCTTGTGGAGTACTCGATGCGGATACAGGCCTACCAAAGAGTCCATTAGTTGATCAGGTCAACCCCTCTCATGGGTTTGTTGTATATTTCAAAAAATGGTGGTTCAGTATTAGCGCAAATGGGCATATGGAATATGCGTCATGACAAAATTGATTCCTAAATAGACTTTCAGCTCCGATAAAGTTAATTCGAAATTTTCTTTATCCTTTTTTTACTTTCATTTACAATTGTTGCCATGATATTCGTTTCAGTAATCATTTCTAAGTTGATAGGCATTTCGCCACTAATATTTGATTTGCATTGCCCTTGAAATTTGGGTATATTGTTAAGAAAAGCATTTTATTTAGCTCTAAACCATATGACATATCTTTTGTTGAGGGACGCATACTTCTGAAGTATTACCGTGTTCAGCCTCGGGAATAGTAGAGGGATGCTCATTTGCTTGATTCTCAATCCTGTAACATTCATTTTCCGGTGGCACGAATAGATCGTCTTTTGATCCAGAAAAACCTTCTTCGTCAGATCCATCGGGGAGAGTAAGCAGGGTCAAAATTTGATCTTCATCAAGATTACAATCCTAATTCATTCGTGAACTCATTTTATGTCTTCAAAAATGATAAAGAATGTAATAAAAATAAAATGCCCTCATAAATATTTCAATTCTATATCCAAAATACAACAAACAAAATAAGTTTATTCGCAGAGCTCACTGCATACTATTGGTTGATATTGACAACTCTTGGAACACATAGACCTCATATGAGGCCGATTAGTTTTTGCAAAGAAATCAATACAAAATATTAAGAAAATAACATTCTAATGGTTTCACATGTACGATGTACGTACAGAGCATATAAAAATATTTATTTACTGTTTATAATGGTCAAATTTCAATATTTAATGGTTCGTTGAAAGGAGGAGAAACAGAAATCGACAAAAAAACGTCAAAAACTATTGCAATGAAATTTCAAATCAACCTGGGATAGTGAATTCTTGTGATGGCAAGTTTTTGAACTATCAATTGTCATCAAGCAAGGTCTAAAGTGATCTATGGTGAGGTTGTATTTGAAAATATGATTGGAATTATGAAATGGCAGCTTGTCAAAGATGACTAATTTTGGGGCCTCATATGAGTATCTCGTGTTCGAGAGGGTTAAGGTAATTTGGGTAGGAATTTGGGGTTCAGTGTGTCCTGGTCAACCGCCTCCAAGACCTAGTCAAACCTCACCCCGTCAACCCGGGCACCCCTGCTAAATCACAAAAAGTAGCGAACCACTTGGGGTGACCTTGCAGAGGTGTCGGTTATCCAATAAAGGTTTCCGGGGTGGCGGTACCCATTCCCGCCTCCCAAATTGTCTAATCTTTTACCGCGCGTACCTAACATTGAGCGCGGTGTGAAATACTAATGAAAAATATAGGCGTGTCCTTTGAACGACTATCAGAGATAATATGGAGTGCTCATCACGACGCTGTTAAATCACTGAAGAAAAATTTTGAGATGGTTGTATTAACATTCGAAGAGATGTGTAATCCCAGCACAGCAAAGAAATCGTCGAAGCAAGAGAGCAGCATCAACACACTCATACCAGCTTTGTGTGACTTCAGTTTTCTATGCTATCTTTCCTTTTGGTGTGAAGTCCTAGAAGAAACTAATCAGACAAAAAAGTATATATAAAAATCTGGACTCGCATTGGAAAAGTGTGTAATATAAATTAAAGATCTTAAAAATTTTCTTCAAATTCAACGTAACTAAATAATGGAAAAGGCTATTTGCCACGCAATAAAAAATGTGAGGAAGACATTCCGATTGAAGGAAAAAGAGAAAGGAGGAGATTTCTAAAACGTATGACTGCTGAAATGGACGCTGCTGGACTTACATGATCAGAGGAGCTGCAGAAAGCAATGTTAGAATGTCACGATAGATTTTACGAAGAATTAAACTATCGTTATAGGGCAACGGATTTTATGCTGGTTACATTTAGTGTTATTCAGCCTAAAACGTTGGTAACATCACCAGAAGTGGAATGGTTCCAAATCTGTTAAAAATTTACGATGAATTTTCAGCAAAGGACGGCAATTGGAAGCCGCCAACATTTCTGCCCAAGAAGCAGTTCAATGGACTACATTGGAGCTTCTCAGATTCATTGTAAAATGGGGCTATTTTGGGTCTGTTCCAAGTTTAGCGCTATGTCTTAAGCCTCGATTATATTAAGCGAGTTTACAAGCTACTAGCCGGCGTATTTACTATCTGCTAGTAAACTCCTTCAGTGTAAAAATCTGCTAGTTAGCTAATAATATGATTACACTGAGCGAGTTCACTAGCAGATAGTGAATACGCCGCCGGCTAGTAGCTTGTAAACTCGCTCAATGTAATCTAAATCTAAACCAATCTTTCGATTTTATCAACTGAAAGAGACAGGTAATAAATTAGAATAATGTGATCGAATATATTAGTAAAATGAAGTCTCGAAAGCATGTTTAGTATTTGGTGTTTTATTTTAAGTAAGGGTGCTCAAAACAAAACCGCCCCGGGTGCCAAACTATCCTACGCCGCCACTGCTTCGTGCTCCCTACCGATGGAAACATATATTTATAAAAAATAAATCATTGAACCTATCCTAAAGTAAGCACTCGTATATTCAGACCCCTAAATATTTTTTTGAAACAATCGTGCTGGCTAAAAAACCCTTTTTAATTTTATTTTAATGTTATTTTCTTAACATTTTATAAATTAGGCTGGCCGCATACACACGTTTTCCGTATTCGATTTCCGAATTCGTTTTCCGTATTCGGACATCCGAATGCATGGAATCAGTAAAAAACACATTAAGGCTGGGCGCAAATGCACCTTTTCCGTATTCGATTTCCGAATTCGTTTTCCGTATTCGGACATCCGAATGCATGGAATCAGTAGAAAATACATTAACTGACGCACACGTTCGTTTTTTTTCCGAACGGAACAAATTCCATACGTACGTTTCGAATGCAAGCCGGCGCGTTCGGAGAAACCTAGTGGAAAAAACCTAATGACGTCATGCGGAACGCAGCGCTTGCGTACATTTTTTTTTTGTGCCGGCGCACACGTTCGGAAATTCCTATTCAGTATCGCACCCACACCGCGTGCATCGGACGTATTCTTTGTATTTGTTACGCATAGAATCGCAACACGATAATGTGTGAGGCAGAAACTTTCATTATTAATTCATTATTTTTCATCATTTAATTATTTTTTTCTTCTTCATTATTAACAGAAATGCAATTGCTAAAAAATCATCGTCCTCCATCGTCGTGCGTTCACCACGCTATCACTATCTGTACTGACGTGTATACATTACGAATGAAGAAAAACGAACGTTTGCGCTAATCGAATCGGAATTCCGCATCAGGAAATCGAATAAGGAAAACGTCCTTTTCCAGCCTTAGGTGTATGTAAATCATAAAGGTGCTTTCTTGTTTAGTTTTGTTATATGTGAAAAAAAAAAATAAACAATAATATTGTTTTTATTTGGAACTGAGAAAAACAAAAATAAAAAAAAAAATTGTCGAATTGAATCACAAGTCCAAATTTAAATGGACTTGATTAACTTCCCTACGCACCCAGTATTTTTACTAATGTTAACATAATATTAAGTTGGCTTTCATTGAAATTTAGAAATTTTATATAAGAAGTTCTGAAATTGGCTTGTATTGTGCATGAATGAAGCGGTTATTTGTGATGTGGCTGTAATCCCAATCAAACATCTTAGCCATTCTTAGAGAAAACTTACCCAACACTTTGTGGGAAATTTTTCAATTTTAAATTCGCCGTTTTTCCTACTACCCATTATAAACTCTGTCCGCGCCACTGTTTGCGGGGTAAATACCGCGTCCGGGTGGCGCATTTCCTTTTCCGTGTTCAATACGAGGCAACCATGCCTCGAAATAAATTTTTATACTTTAAAGTGTTTTTATTTTTTATTTATTAGTGAGGCTTTTAGCCTTTTATTGTCCATCCATTATATTGTGCGTGTATGCCCACACTTCCTTTTTTATGTTATAATCACGTTTGGAGGATGCGTGCCTCGTACTGAACACGGGTTTGGGAAGGGATTGGCGTTAAAACCCGTGCACAGTAGGATGCCGCTTGCCTTCTACTTGCTTCTACTGGACACGGGTTTGGAGGACAAAAAATGGCGTTACAAACCCGTGTTGATTTCGAGGCATGGTTGCCTCGTATTGAACACGAAAAAGGAAATACGTGGCCGGGTGTTCAAAACTAGTTTTTGAAATTTTTGATTCAATCGGTTTGCATAAATAGGTACAATAGGCGCCTTTAGTATTATCGTGACGTCCCACGATTACGATACCGTAACGGCACAAAAAATGCAATAAACATACGTTCCTTATTACAATAATGCTGCAGCTCTTTCTTACACATTAAATAATGGCGAGACAAAAGATGAATCACACAATGTACGTGTGTCTGTTTCTTCCAAAATATTACTTTTTTCCTTTGGAGGAAACAGATTTGTATATCTTATTACGGCTCAGCGATGACGACGGGACGACGTTTCATTTTCATTATATGTGGAAACATTATACAGGGAGATGTATGATAATGATTGTACAGTGGAGGGTGCAGACATACGTTCACCGTTTGTCTCATTTTCGACTACTTATTGTTATTTAGAGCTTTATTTTGTTGTTGTAGTAAAAAGCTGCAGCATTAGGTATATTTAAGAACAAATGCAAAACCATTATCGCATTGACATTTGACGATTTTTGAATTTTGAAGTGAAAAGTTCTTTAGCACAGCACAGCTATGATTTGAAACTCGATGAACGAAAAAGCGACACTAAAAAGAGACAAACACACACATCCATAGGATTTAGCCTGCAAGCGAGTGAGATAGAATAATCGGTCTCCTCTTTGTGCGGTGCTTCGTAGCCTCCCCACTCTTGCCTACTTTAGTTTTCTGAAGGTTTCACTTCTACCGCGTATGAGCTGCACACTTGTATTTTTTTGGAATTCACTCACACTTCAATATTATTCTTGTTACTATATTCCACACTTTAATAATTACCACGGATACGTCATTGTGTAGTGTGTGAAAGAGAGGCAAGAAAATGATTACTTTTTCCTTTGAAGGATACAGACGTGCGTACATTGTGTGTCTCACCGTTAATTAATGTGTAAGAAAGAGCTGCAGCATCATTGTGATAAGGAATGTATGTGTATTGCCTTTTGTATACTTATGTACGTATTGTACGATTTTATTAACGACGAGTGCATACTTTCCGTGCACTTCTCCGCCAACGCATGGGAAGTTTATGGCGCAGACTCCGCCATTCGAAGAATGCGATCATCACCGCCATGACTGCCTGGATGGAGTCTCCCCTGATGGCCCTCTGGAGTCGGGAGATGGTGAAATACCCCCCGTAAACGGTTGTTTGCATTAATGTGTTTAATATTTAATTTGTCGTGCTTATTTGTTTTTATTTTATTTATGTGTTGATGTTAATTATTTTTTACCTCATCTTATTATTCAAAATATGTAATGTACTGCATTGCACTTCCCCTGCATACATTCTGGAATAAACGATTATTATTACTATTATTAACGTGGGCTGAAAATATACAAAAAAAAATCACGAGCAATCGGAGGAAAAAGTTTTAAATCGCACTGTTACTCGAGTGGTTAAGTTGGAAATTAAGTCATTTATTACACGACAGGCGTAGACAAGCCATTGAAAGCCATAGAAAATCATGGAAATTTGACTGCCTACATATAACTCACGACGGACGCCTTCCGATATGCGACGGGTTTTGCCATTTTGTCTTAATTGTCTCGTAATGCAGACTTAACACAAAACATACACAATCAACAATCACCGTTTAGGTCCATATCTGGACACATTTCGAAAGACATTATACGGCTAACATTAACCCAGGGTCAGTCCTGGTCCCTGAGTAGGGGCAATTGAAGCAGTCCGGTACGGGCTTCGACTTACCGCCCTGCGTTCTTAATTATAATAATTGGATAATTTGTAGAGAGCCGTCTTTGTGAAAAATCACCCCAAGGGCGCTGCACAATTTGGATGATTTAGGCTACATTTACAAACCCCTTTAAACGAAAAAACATTTTTTTTCAAATTTGCTTTTTTGAAAATTCTGACTTCGGGCTAGATTTACTCAAAAACATCATAAAATAATCTCAGCCTTTTATTTAAATTCACCAGATTCCCACTTGTACGATGAGTTTCCGGACACGGTGTAGGTATATTAGCAAGCATTACTTATTACATAGTTACCTACCTACCTCGTTTTTAAAATTACCCCCGCATGTCGAAAGTCGTTTCATTTGTATGCCGTGATAATAAAAAATTCCGTGCAATTGGTTGAATAATTAATTTATTTACCAAGGACAATTAATATCAATGTCAACAATTTTTCCTACTTGCAAAACGAATTAATTTTTATTGGATATTAGTCAATTCGATTTACTCGTGTGAGTTGCTTCTCTTACCCTTAGCAAAATTCGCTAAAATTTTCAAACAAGTAAGAAAACAAAAAAAAAAATAGATGGAAAATCAAAATGGATAATACGAGAAAGGGTTTCAATAGTTTTGAACAGATGGATAATAAGAGAAAAAGTTCGAATAGTTTTGGACAGAGTATAAAATCTACGATGGTGGAATATTTGTCGAATTCTACACTTTCCGGAATAAAAAATCTTGTGGAACCGGAAAGAGACGTAATTGAAAGGTTTAAAATTAATTAATTAACTTCAAATCAGTGCTTCAGTTTGGGTAATTTGTGACTGGAAATGCACTGACTGCTACAAGCAGTTGATATTAGAAGTACACTAACTGCTGTGTTGCTTTTTAATATTGTTTTCTATGAGAACTACAACAGTCCGCTATTGCAGTAACTACTTGAAGCTGTCAATGCCGACTGCTTGTAAACATTCCAAATCTAACGGATGGTACCATTTATTTCCCCCAGAGTTATTTGGTTTGGTGTCCTCACACTATCGCTCGTGGGTATGTTTTATGCGGTTTACCAGACTTGCGTTATGTTCACCACCCATCCAACCATGGTTTTTATGGAGTCCTCCCAGTACCCGATAATCAAGACTCCTTTCCCAGGAGTTGCAATATGCGATAACAACAAAATAAGCAGGAGGAAGGCAATGGAGTATGCTGATATATTGTAAGTACCAGCCCTTCATGAGAATTTTTTAAAACTTGATTTAAGGTTAAGGGTGGTAGTACCTGCTTCCACAATGCATATCCACAACTTTGATGTACTGTAATATAATACCCGCTTAATTAATTATTTTAAATTTTGAAGCTCCCAAGTCCAGTCTTCTTAATATCCCATGGTCGCATCCACAATGTCGTCGATGGCTTCGCTTCTTTTTTCGTTAACGTGTTAATTAATTTATCACAAATTAAGGTAATTCCCAAGCGCACGACCTGATTCGAAGACATCCTCAGCAATATGCAGGGCCGGATCTACGAAATCTGGCGCCCTGTGCAGTAGGTACCGATGGCGCCCCCCCCCTACATTTTTATTTTGATTAAAAATTCGTTCACCCCAATTTTATTTATTTATTTTTTTATTATATTATTTTTTTACACTAATTTATCAAATAAAATCAAGACATATAAAGGGTGTAACTTTTTCAAGTGACCTGGCGGTAGCTCTCACACTCGTTTTATTTAAAGAGAGGATCGCCAGGAGCCCTATACTCTCTGAATCTATTGGGTAAACATAAATTATGGTGCTATTTTAATTATTTTAGGAAAAACTCTTTGCAAGTTATGCTTTAAAATAATACAACGAATTGTTTGTTTGTGCCCGTACCATGATTTAAAATATAGGTTACGAGACAATGCGGGTAATACATCAAATATAACCTCAAATTTGTACCTTGCATTTCCCCTGTGTTGAGCGAACAAACACTAAACACTGACGTATGGTATCAACGGCTTACGAACAAAAATACCGCGCTGTGATTGGTTATTGAATTTGGATTGCACCTATTCGTCGTAAAAGACGGTAAAAGATATATGGAAAAATAGATCTTACGTTTTAACTAAATATATGGAATTTGTAAAAAAATTCTGTAACTGACTATAAATTCGAAAGCCTTTGATACCAACCTGATGCGTGGGCATTCTGTTTCTTTGGAAAGTGTTGCTAGAGCGTAATAATTATTTCGTACTATGGGTAATTTTTAAACGATTCAGGGAATATTATAACTAAATTTTAATACGATATTATTTTCTCACGGCGCCCCTTCGGAGTTGGCGCCAGGTTTTTGCACGTTTTTGAACGTATGGCAGATCCGGCGCTGGCAATATGAATTGAATAGTTCACTTCTTCAGAACATGTGTAAACAGCATACTTTCACTTTTGCGTCATTCAACCAACATGAATCAATTTGGTTGAACCGTGTAATATCGCCATAATACAGGAATTATTGAAGAGGAACTGTGCGGGTACCCACTGCGCAGGATCTTTGCAGGAATTGCGCAGGTAGTACAATAATATGTGTGTAGGTACAAGTACAAGGTATAGGGATCTTTCAAATACGAATTTTGATTTTAATAATATGGTATTGCAGGAATGAAGACAACTCCACAACTGACGATTTTCTGAACCAGCTCCACTATCTTGGAAGAAATATTGACCACATTATAGAGGAACAAAGCGAGTTTCTTAACTTCATGGAAGATTTGTTTTCGTTAGATATGGACCAATCTGGAGTATACAATACTCGGGGACGGATGGAAATGGTAAATGTTGAGACTTTATTACCAAGGGCAAACGGCGAATCTCTGAGCTGGACAAGCAAAGTATTGCGACGTGCTTGCGAATCCTATAAAAATCCTAACCATAGCCACAAGATGTAGGCATAGATGATTTATCAATTCGTGTATTCAATGGTTTACCTACCTTTGATGCATGGCGTCAAAGAAAACGTTTTTGCTTGCGATATTGGGTTTTCGGTTTCTCGGCGAGTTCATCGAAAATCAATTCATCGAAAGCAAATTCATCGAAAACCAATTCACCGAAAACAAATTCATCGAAAACCAATTCATCGAATGATCAATTTAGCGAATCGCCAATTCATCGAAAAAAATATTTTGTAGATATTTGAGAGAAATGCCGAGCGGAACGGGAAGTTAAAAAAGCATTGGTCAATAAAAGTTGACAATAAATTTATAAAAAAAAAATGATAATAAAACTTTCGGCAAGGAGACTAACCTAACCTAACCTAATCTTTTTTTTCGACGAATTGGCGAATCGATGAATTGATCATTCGATGAATTGGTTTTCGATGAATTGGTTTTCGATGAATTGGTTTTCGATGAACTTGTTTTCGATGAACTAGGTTTTGATGAACTCGTTTTCGATGAATTTGCTTTCGATGAATTGATTTTTGATGAACTCGTCGGTTACCGTGTTTTCGATTGTGAATACCTACCTAATATGTAAAGTATGATTATTTTTTTATATGACAAATTCTTAAAAAAACCTTATTTTGTAATGTGGGCCTCACTGGGTACTTTACCGTGCTTAGATATCCAATATGAGGCATTAAGCGAATATAAATGAAATACAAAAACATATTTGTATCATGGTAGCATAATTGCTTTTTTTTATTTATGGCTTAACTTGTTCTCTGTTGCTGGTATCGTGGGCCATCGAGAGACACATCCCACCTCAGGAATCACTCAATTAAATGTAGATTTTTTTTAGTTGTCGCCATCGTGCGAAGACATGATGGTGAGCTGCAAGTGGAAAACGAAGGAGGTCGATTGTCAGAAATTATTTGTGTCCTTCGATACGCCGGAAGGACGCTGCTGCGCTTTTAAAGATATGACCGAGGAAGATGTAGAAGAAGAAGAAAATGATGAGTGAGTTATTCCAAAATTACAAGAAACTACTATCTTACAAACTTACAATGTTTGCACATTCCTTATAATTTATAATTAATATTACAAAAATCGTCGCCGCTGAGCGAAAAGTCACTAACTAACAAATTTGGTAAAAATGAGCTAGATTGGAGTACTTTATTTTGTACCCCGCTTCTTCACTTCTACTATCCCATAAAGTCGGTAACTGCCTGAGAAATCCCTAAATCGATTTATTTCATGTGTATAGCATCATAGCATGTCTATAACAGCGAAGACTTAGATTTTGTTTCCGAAAGTCATTAAATCGCTTAGATATTTATCACGTACTAACTATCCGCTTTTTAGGCAAATTTATTATTTGCCCATTATGTAGGGTGTCCCAAAATTAACGCAGGATTTGAAATAAATAGAAAACACAGTTTTTAGTCTTTAAATTGTTATTTTTGATTGAATCATAAAGTACATAGGATAGGGTTATTTGGAATAATTCATTCACACTCTTTTGTCGAAATTTCCCATGGTCATTCTGTATAAATATGGCTGAATTTCGTTGGTGCAGCGTTTAATTTCCTCCTGTAATGCACGGGTGGTTGTGAGCTTGTTGACAAAGACCTTTGACTTCAAATAACCCCATAAAAAGAAATCTAATGGTGTTAAATCACACGATCTAGGGGGGCCAATTCTGATCACTGAAACGAGAGAGTAGGTTCACGACCAGAAAATGTCTCACTAGTGAAAATTATATGTATTTAAAATCTGAACTCTCAGCTGTCAATTTTGATTTTTTTTTCAGGGTTGCCAACAATTTACTGCACAAATGGCGGCAAATTAAAATCTTGCGTTAATTTTGGGACATCCTTTATAAAATAAGATAACTTAACTAATTTTAAAACAACTATCGTGTAAATAGTACATAAACTAACAATTGCCTTGAGTTATTATATTTCGCAAAACTCAACCCTTCCTAGAAACAACAACACTAATATCTCACTTTTTGACTTTAGGTGTCAACGGTTAGCCTACTACTGCGAAAAATCAATATTGTATTTTTTAACATGCTTCAAAGATCTAATGGTACCATTACAATATTCTAAGATTAAAAAAAAAACTATTGATCAAAACTACAATTAGTATTACTAAAACAAAATTGCACGGCGACGCAATATATCACAGTTGCGCCTTGAACCACGAGTTTCGAGCATGTACAAGCAAATGTGAAGTGTTGTTTGCTTACAACAGGCGCTACACCTGCATGCAATCGATTAAAATAATTGACCGCATTGACGCTACACATTGGAAAGCGAAAATACATATTTTTAATATTATTTTAAGAGACAATGGAGAGGACGCTGATCATGATGAAAATGCAGTTCTTCCCATAGGAGACGAAAATGGAATAATAGTTGTACTGGACCCTCATCTTGACGAATATTTTTACACCACCCGTCCAACAGAAGGATTCAATGTTAGACCTCATTTTATTTATTAATGACTAGTTATGAAAATAGCAGTGCAAAAGTTAATAAAGTACCTACCTAAGTGTTAATAATCTACATGAAAATATTCACGGAATCCATAGTTTATGATTTCTCTTTCACAATTTCTTCGTAGCGATACTAAACAACAACATTACCACTTTTATTTTCGTTTACTGCGATTTAAACTTTCCGATCTTAGTCAACGGCACTACCAACCTTGCCAAATTCCGATTCTCAGAACCGTCGCACGGTGGGAAAAGAGTGCTTGAAAACGCCCTTTATTAGGAGGGGTGTTTTTCGGTGAAAATTAGAATGTGGCATGGAACGCTTTAAAAAAGCATTTTTATTACATTTCAAATGTAAACTATATTACTTTCATGTTGTGTATAAACAATTTAGCTAAATAACTACAAAAAATATTTTCAATTTTCTTTATCTGACATGTTTGAGACGTCGTCATTACTATCATCATCACTACCATCATCAAGATGATCATCACTACCATCATCAAGATCATTATCATCATCATTATCATACTACACGTCGTACCATCATCTCATCCCGGATTTCTGGATTAATTCCACTTTTCGGCTGTAACGCGCTTCTTTGGCGAGTTTGGTTAGCCTTTTTTGGCAGCTCTCTTTTGTTCGTTTTGAGAGGATCTGATGACAGCAACAACAAATTGAAAACATCAGCTTTGGAATTTTCTCGATTCCATTTAAAAAAAAATCTGGTTTCGTGCTTCTTGTGCTTCTTTTGTTTCTTCTGTCATTTGACCTATCGGCAATAATGCAATTTTTTTCTGGCCCAGTGATAAAAAAACTTGTGTAGGTTGGGCGGTATGACGTACCACGGGTACCTACTTTTGCACAAAATATTTGGCCGTGTCATTTGGTAGTGCATACTTTCGGAATTTTTCCACATCAATTTCATGTCCACATTATATAACAATCTCCCTTACTGCCATGTGAGAAATATAACATAAGAGGCATTAAAAGAGAAAATACACAAGAATTAAAATTTACCCATGTACGAAACTAAAGTTTCCGGATGCAATTTTAGAAAAAATTATTAAACTTTATGCATTTTTCACATGAAAAAGTGAGGTGACAAAGTTTATAATCTTCGATCAATTAATATACCTATTAATTTGTCTAATAAAATATATGTGTTTATTTAGTTTTTTCTTGGTATCAGCAATTTTAGTTAGTAAACATGTATATCTAATATGAGTTATTTTTAAAACTTTTTTATGTTTACATTTAAAAAAATTATGTTTCATAAATTATATGTGTCTTTCTAATAATAAAATTAAGAAGCGTGTTTTATCACCTTTCAAAAACAGTTTTTTGTTTTTGGATCCATTCAGAAACGTTCCATTTATTTGGATTTTATCGTGAAGCGGAATTACTTGACCTTCTCACAAAATATCCCCGAGTGCTGAGGGCTTAACTACTTTGAAAGCGCAAAAAAGTGGCAGAATTTTAAAAGTGATTCATAAATTACAATAGCTACTGGTTTTAAATTTTTTCAAATAGAAGCCCGGAGTGCCCCAGAGATGCCCGGAGCTAATGAGCTCTAAGTGAATCCGAAATCCTAAAGGAATCGAGATCACATTTTTATGTTAAATTGATGTTCGCTTTTACTTACCAATACAACTAATGATGTTAAAAACATAATATGAAAAATAAGTTAAATACCTGAACATGATGGATCCATGATCATTTTGGGATTTGTATCATGCATTTTCCGAAATAAATATATAAACGTAAGTTTTACTCTGGCTCATTTAACGGGGATCTTTTCTTTATGACCGGACTGAGATCTATTGTTGTTAGAAAGATTGGTTCAATCGCGTATACTTGCTATGTAAGTATGCCACAACTAAGGGGGACTATCCAACAAATAAAGCGACTTTGTAAAATTGAATTTTTTTGTTTTTGTTTATTGTATCGAAATGAGATGTTTGGCCCCAGTGTGCAACGTTTATTTCGTATAGTTTGCGCGGCCGGTTTCGGCCCGTTTCATACAAATCTTAAGCCGGATCCACATATGCGGGATTTGCCGAGTGCCGATTAATCGGCAAGTGCCAAGTGCTCGGCTTCGTATTCGCCAAATAGTGAGCATGTCTTTACACACTTGCGGGGCTTGTCCGAATGCCTAGTTTTTTATGGGATCCGACAACATGCCGAGCGAGGCGAGCACTGGCCACTGAGCATTGGCTATCTATGCTCGGCGATTTATGAGCATCCATCCCCACTACTCGCGATTCGCAAATAATCGGCTCGGCACTCGGCGAGTCCCGCATATCTGGATGCGGCTTTAGATTTGGATTTGAGATCACAACACCCAACCAAACTGAAAAATTATTTTTGCAATCAAAAGGTATAACAAATACATATCTAGTACGGATGTGAACTACTTTATTTATTTTTGCTTTAAATTATAAGATGTAGTCCATTGAAGATTTTAATGTTTCATGATTTTGGAGGCAACTTTGGCAATTATTTGAGAGTAAATGAAAAACGCAAAAAAAATACTATATTTATTTAGTGCCTACATCACGATGCCCCCAAACGTCTGAAAATGACTTGTCGTCGGCTGTCCAAGCAGTAAGAAGAGGAATGCTGAGCACATATAAAGCTGCTGTGAGGTATAATGTTCCCAGGAGAACTAGAAACCATCTCCGGACCGGAAATTTGAAAAAACACTAGTTTTTTTTAAAACTTAAAAAACACTGATGGCTGTTAAACAAAGAAGAAGATTGTTGTCATTTTGAAGACTTAATTTCACTCCAAGTGCGCTTAATTATAATAAACTTAAAATTAATCCTAAAGTGTATGTAGGAACATTATAATTGATCTCAATTACCAAATGTTAGAAGCCGATTTGGATTATTTTTTAGTGTTAAAATCGTAGGCCTTATTATCCTACTATAATATAATATGGCCTACAGACAAGGTTTTTAAAAATGTTTAATTTTACGTTTGTTTACGGCAAAAGTCCATTTTTCGTTCATATTTTATGGTATAGATCTGTACGTTCAATTAATATTACATTTTGTTGATTCGGATTCATATATTTTATTTGATTTCAAATCTCCCTTAGGTAGGCCTTATTACCCGCATCTACCTTAGTCTACAAATAGACAAAGGCAGGAAAATTAAAACGGTTTAGGCCCAAGAACTTACTGGAGTAATCAGTAGGTACCCATGACCCTAGCACTGGAAAGTTTGGAGACCCCTGCTCTAAAAAAAGACTTCTTTGCAGTCAATTTTCTTGCGGAAAGCTCAACTGAAATGTCACAATTTACACCGGTATTTTTTAAAATAATTTTATCCACTCGGACACATAAGCTTCTTTTCACGATAATATAACATTACAGGACATATGTACTAAAAAAATTAAGAATTTGGTCGCTATAGGTCCTAAAAATTAATAAGATTTATTTCAGGTTCTAATATATCCGGCTGAATCATTTCCTGATCATGCCACAGGAGTAGTTCTACAAAGTTTTGCTTCCGTTGGGATGTGCGTGATTCTTGAAATGGGTGCAACAACGACCTACAGTGTTCCAGCGGTCAGGCAATTTACCGTCGAACAGGTGAGACATTACATTTGGTTACATCTGCAGCGATTTTTCACGTGAGCTATTTATTATTGTCATAAGGCTTCGGGTGCAATATAACAATGCTTACCGTCTGATATTTGGACTCCCCAGGCACTGCAGTGCCTCCTCAATGTTTACAGAAGGGCGAGTTCCAGGATTTAAATCTCTATTAAGAACCAGGATTGCAGGACTGAGGGGAAGGATAAACCACTCCAGAAACATTCTCATAATAGAATCACGTTTGACTTCAGGATCGAGCTTAGAAGAACATTGGAGGAAGACACTGGCTCCCATAGCCCCAGAAAGATTTTTTTTTTTTTTTTTTTTTACTTATATTTTTATTTTATTTTCTTCTCATTACCATATTTTATAAATATCTATGTGTTTTATGTATGCACTTACACACTATATAGGATGTGTGGGATTGCACTCACCTCCCCACATTCTGGAATAAAGACCTTTATTTATTTATTTATAATGACCGTATTACTCAACCGCTGATACAAATGATGCTTTCTACTTTAATGGATGGAGTTTTTTTGCTTTGCATCGTTTATTGCCAATTATAGTACTTACCGCTGCCCTTTTCGATCTTAGTCGATAGTTAATCTTTCAAATCGACATTGTCCACACATATCTGGCAATACTTTAACGCCGTCATTAACTTGTACGACCATTCTCATGCAGGTATTATGACTTTACAATGATGTAAGCTAAAGATGCCTAAAACATACGTGCGATAGAGAAAGGCGTCGGCTGGGAGACATGTCGCTTTTCTGGCCTTAAACTCGCCTACTACTACGATTTCTGAAGCAATGTCAGGTCGGTATTAGAGTTTGGCGTGTGGCGTGTACTGTACTTACCCGGCGGTCTATCGAATACTTTCTCTGGCTTTTTTTATATAGGTATTTTATTTTCTTTCTGCTATTATAGTAATTACTTACATAATAACATAATCATATAACTGTTTTTTCCTCATTACTTATTTTATTTTCAGAAGGTTTCCTCGACGGGTCACAGCCGTTATTTTTCTTTTTCTTTTACTAACATTATTATTTCTTTTTGATGTTACCTATTTTAGAAGAATTATTCCACGGGCTGCTACTTCTATTTATCTTTTGTATAATGTTAATGTAAGTACTTGCATACTGCTTACTAACTCTGTATGCATGAACATTGGATGGTCTAGAGTCGTTCAAATAAATGTAGCTTCGTTAAAAAAAAGTAGAGTCTTGACGTGTGCGGTGAAGGAGGAAACTATATGTTTCCTTATAACGCCGTTGGGAAAGTGGTGGGTCCCCCTCCAATGTACAATACCTACAGCAAGATTATCTACACTCCAGGCCATGTCAATCTGTATAAGGGCGCCAACATTAATACATGGAATGGAGCGCTCTAGGCGACACGCTTTCTCACTGCACCCGGTTTATGCTGACTCCTTATAACCCCCGAAGGGGGGGGGGAATAGATAAGTGTGACATTGTGTGACAAGGGGTATGGGGAGTCATCAGCTCTGTGTAAATTTTTTTTGATTATTTTTAGATGTAAAATTGCAAAATATGTGACGTCACACTAGGGAGGGGGGGGGGGGGGGGGGGTGAGGGGATCTCACAAATATGACGATGTGTGACAGAAATCATGAAATTCGTGTGTCTTAATTTATGGATGGCCCCGTATGTTCGCATGCTGGGCGTGTGAATATTGAGTAAATAATTACAAAGCCTCAATCTACTTATCATCCCAACTTTTGGCTGAAAAAAACATAAAATCATGCGTCAAAACTATATAATGCCCTTAGAAATGAAATGAGAAATATCGTGGAGATAAAAAGTTTTAAAATAATATCAAAGTAAGGCTTAGTAAACATAAACATCAAGAAATCATAAAAACAATATGAACTAACACTAAACATGAAGACAAGGAAACCAGACAACATGAAGATGCGTGAGGTCGACAAAACATGAAGATGAGGAAATCCAACACCAACACAACTACCTACAATCCGCCCCGGAACAGGAATTCCTCGTGAGGAGGACTGAGACCAAACTACTACACTATGTATAAATAAATAAATAATTTTACATGAAGTTTCAACCGTTTCCACTCTATTCCTATTTTCGATCAAGTAATGTAAGATCAATCTATTTTCAGAGAGGCTGTCGTTTTGAAGATGAACTGACCAATGGTTTGAAAGGCCCCTACAGTTACAACAAGTGCCTCGTACACTGCAAAGTTAAAACCATCATTGAAGTCTGTCACTGCGTTCCGTACTTCATGCCCTGGGAAGACGAGGACATTCCTTGCTGTTCGCTGTTCGACGTGCCCTGCCTTTATACTTACCGACGTGAGTGAATGCTTAAATATATTTATACTCCGTAAAATATACCTCTCATTATTGGATACCTCATCTCCTGAGGATGCTGTGCTTATGGGGTCACTAAACATAAAAATGTGATTTCTGATCCTCTGTTTCACAGTGAAGTTTCGTTTTCTGTCGCCATCTCCTGATGAGGGCACTAAAGGGCTGGAGGAAGAACTGTGGAACTCTTTCTACTGTCCCGATTGTGTTCCTGACTGCGAGGGCACTGACTTTGACGTCCATGCATCTAGCATGCCACTTGAAGAAGGTTTTAATGATAGGTAAGTTGCTAATATAGGTAATATAAAGATAATATAGTAAAATGATGTAGAAAGAATGCCAGATTGAAGGACTCCGAAAATTTTGGAAGACTGAGGTAAGACTCCAAGTGGAAGACTGAGGAAAAGGTGGACTGACTGCATGGTAGAAGATTGGAAATAGATATGAAGGTGTAAGAACTTGAGACGAATGTCTAGGGATTCATTATTCCTATATATATTTTAGGCAGGTGGTCTGGTGGGTAAGAGGCACCATTAGAAATCTGACCAGCTGACTTCAATACTCAAACTCAAATACTGGAATTTCAGTTGCTTTGACGCTATAAGAGATATTTACGTCCGTCGTGTTGCTTTTTAGTAAAGATAAGCCGACTGATACTAACATTGCTTAAATTGCAGGTAACAGAATTAGTCTCCTTTCAACACAATTTAGGCTTGGTGGAGAGGTTTGTGCTATAAATCTTAGAGCCAGTTGTTTCACAGAACTTGAATAATAACGGAACTAGGGAAGACCTTGAACATTAGCTTTGAAATTTGAAGGATTATTTTTTAAGTTCTGTGAAACAATTGGCACCTACAGTTATAGTTTCTCACAGGTAGCATCTAGTGTATGTTTTCCGTAGGTACCTGCAATATATTTGTGGAGTTTATGTATGATTGAATTGATTGATTGATCTTTCAGTTCATTTGCAGAGTCAATTCAACAAACTACACTGAACTTCGCATATTCTACGGAAATATGCATTCTGAACTATACAAGATGGGTGTCAAATTCACATGGCTCGAGGTTATTGGTAAGAACAAAAAAAAGAAAACCTTGTAGAAATTTAGAAACGAATGCTTTCAATCTCCCTTTTTATTCTCACGAACTCTCCTTCAAGAGTTGATGGGGGTTGATTGCTGAATTGTTGAGACGAGTAAAATCTTGGATGCTTTCATTGTCGGTGCTAATCATGAAATGCCACCAGTAAAACCATCAGTTTTCTTAATATAAAGCATGAAAATATGAATCGATTGGGTTTTATGTAAATACTGATATAACTTTGTATTTTCAGGCAATATCGGCGGGCTTTGCTCATTATTTATTGGATTATCTCTGATAAGCGTCGTTGAGCTGATCTACTACTGTACCATCAGGCTATTTATGGTTCTTCGGGAGCGAAGACAAATTTTCGACCAATATTAAGAGTGAATAAGAAAATTAGATTATCGAAATTTCTCGAAAAAGTTGTTAATTGAGATCAGATGCGATATAATAATTTCAGGATAATTTTAAATATTTCTGGAAACTCCCGCAATTTTACGTGATCAGGTTGTCGACTTATTACTAATGGAAGTTACAGAGGCAAAAGGGGTAATAGTGTCGTCAACATCAATTAACATAATCGTAATGACTGTAATTATGAGGATACGAGCATTAAGCATTAAGAGCGTTTAACCAGCCAGCGGACGAAAATCCATATTTCGTCGAAAGTTGTTCTTACGATCATGCAGGGCGGTTACAATGAGAAAGATTAATTATTCTCCGTACCAGCTTTTTTAAATTATAACTCAATATCGAATTTATTTCAATTCAAATTAGCTTTAATTTATACCTTCATCCAAAAATGCTGAAAGGCGTGATGATAAAACTATTAAAATAATGTACTTTTTGTAGTTATTTTTTGATTATAAGTATTTATCATTTTTCAATAATGTCTAAATTTAATAAGAATGTTAAAAAAATCTGAAATATATTAGTTTGTAAGTGCGCAAATAAATACACAAACGGACCAATTTTCGCCAAGAAACACATGTACTTACATATTTTTTAATGATTTTATTGAAACTAAAATTAAAATTCTAAAACATACGTTTGCTAGATAATGTATTGATTAATTTTACTGCATGATTTTATTATTTGAAATGGGTGTGGTATAATACAAAAACTTTTTTGAAAATTGAACAAATCTGCCAACGACCTATGGAATAACCTTATTATACTAAAAATTAAAAAATATTCTCAAAATTTATTACATACGAATGCTAGATAAAAGAACAGTCTTTCGAAATCCATTTATGATTTTTTGTGGAAAAGAGTCAATACGTCTAAAAACTTTTTTGAAAATGACGTATTTCCGGTTTTCTCTGGTAATGCCCTCTTAAAGGCTGAAAAGTAGTAGTTGAAAACAAAATCTATGGGTGAATTCAAAAATTGATGTCGATTCCAATTTCTTTACATCTTTGTCGTAAGAACGTCTTTTCTTTTCAGGTTCTCCAATTATGCAGGTGGTACCTATCTTAAAATGATTTTTTCAATGCCTGTCTTACTAGGAAATACCTGTGTCGAGATAGACGTAGGAGGTACATAAACACATAGATACATTCACACATGTTTACTTTGACTCTCTGTTCTGATATCCTTTTGTATTTTGCATATCTTTAAAAAAATCCTGTAAAAGTTATCGTCTCCAATTATTTCATCCTTTTACGTTATCGACCACTAGTCGATAGATTAAACATATAATTTAATATAGTAACCTCTAGATACTATCCCAAATAATTGAATCGTGTTTTGCTTACTTTTAGGTCCGAAGTGACGACAATGACTCAGACGGAAAATTTATCTGTTTAGAGCACGTATTAACTCATTATCATTACCAAGGGACAGAAAGGTGTTTGACCGTAAAACAAATCGGGTTTTTTCTCAATACGTAGGTACCTAACTAATTGCTTAATATCTTCGAATCAAAAATCGTATCAAGCGTACTAAACTGAACACGTTTACAGATTGTTGGGAGTTGGGATGTACCTGACTTAATTCAACCAGTGATTCCTGACATTATTTGGAGTAAAAAAGATAAATGAAATTTTGGTCTCAGGTGATATTTTGAATGTTTTTTTCAACTTAAAACATAAAAAGTAGATATTAGTAGTAGGAGGAGTTTCTATAAGTCACCGAGATCAAAATTTGATTGACGTTTTTTACTCCAAATAATGTCAGGAATAACTGGTTAAAGTAAGTTAAGTACCTACGTCCCAACACCCTGGAATAAGTATTTACTTATGTACACATTTTAAATTAAAAAAGAGCTAGATTGTTTTCACAAACTGATTTGCTTTTTCGTTCATTGGGTCTGCGTCTTGTCAAAAAATGCGTTGTGGGCTGTGAGTAATCATGGATAGATAGCTAACGATGGTTTCCATTCATTCTTATAACATAACATACTAGCTGGCTCCCGGCATGCGTTGCACTGCCATATTCAAAGAAATAAACTGTTTCTCCCTGCATGTCCTTTCACGTGCGTCCCCGTTCCTCTCCCGCATTCCCCTTCCACTCCCGCATTCCCCTTTTGTTACAAAAAAATAAAATAGCTGCCTGCCAAATTCACATTCATCAAACGAGCGAACTGTCAAGCGTGCGAAGTTAAAAAAGTCGTTAATTTTTCTGAAATTATCCAATTTTCTGCGCACTTTTCTTATTTTTTCTTTCCGTAAGAACCTTCAACAAAGTATCAGAAAATTTGGAAAAAAAAGATGAATAAAATAGACAATTTTGTTGTGAAGTGCGTGACCGAGGGAAACATGGATTTTTTTTTATATATATAGATTGATGATTCTTTCTCGTTATTCAGTCACGTAAATAGGCGAACGGTTAGGTTTCTTGGATATATTGGATAGTACCTACTGGTGACACAGAGAACCCACTCAGCAGATGGATCGGTGGAAGCACTGGTGATTCCTGACCTCATAAAATTATTTAAATCACTTCCACTGAAGATTGAAGAACGTTTTGTGGGTGTCTTTCCTGAGCAGATTTTGGCCTAGAATTTGAAAGGCATTATTTAAATCGGCGCCATCAGATTTCATTCAAATCAGTAACGATCACACTTCTAGGAAAAATTTGTTCAGTGGAATTAGCTGAATATCGAAAAAGTTTATTTATATTGATGAGATTTTATTATGAGCGAATTACCGACATTGCGAAAATCTTTTTCTTCAATATCTAAAAGTGGGTCGAACAAGTTATTTTTATTTATTTCTGATTTAGTTTGGCAGTATTTTCCTGTTTCTTACATAACCAATCTTATTCAAATGTAATACTGAGAACACTTTTCTACTTTCTAACTCACAATTAATAAGCACAACCTTTCGTTTCTTTTATTCAATCTTTTTTTCCCTAAAAAACAACGATATCATTATTCAGTTGATCATAGACACTTAAAAAAAATTTGTAACCTTATGAAAAATGATAACCATCATGCCTATAAAGTATGGTTGGAAGATATCAAACTTTCAATAAATCAAATTATTTAAGCCAATGCTAGTGAAAAAAAAAGTTCTGGAATAAACTTTAATATTAGATAATTGCTAATAATGTATCTGCTGTCAACATTTACTAATTACTCAAAATTCTACTAATGGAGAAATGTAGTGGATGAAGAACTACTATGAAAGTAAGTGGAATAGTTACAAATCTCAGTAAAAACCTAATCAGTGGTGTATTACGTAGGCAAAGTAGGTAAAGTACAGAATATATTTTCTTTTGTTTTATTTTCCAAAGTTCGATATTTTATTTTTATTTATTTTTAATACTTTGCCATAGATAACGTTCCGCCAAATTGCAAATATTGCTTATCAAACTTCTGGTGCAGTGGTCAAAGTTTGATTAGAAACTTATTTATTTAATATGTGTAAACATACATCATAATATAATAGAATGTACAATTAAAACGAAGAATAGTTATTTATAAAGCTATTAAAAGTACTTTGGTAAGCTCAATCTTTGAAAAAGAAATCGGGGTTAATACTCGCAGAAACGAGTAGTGTGGTGGTTTGAGGGATACATGGTAACGTGTGATGGGGTCAATGGAAACTGCTTTTTTAAAGAGAAATATTTCTTTATTCCAATTATAGTTTTAGTAAAGCCGTGTTTTTATTTAAACAATTCCATTAGAACAATTCCATTTGCCTTTTTTGCTATCTTTTTTATTTGGTACCTTGTCTAATTTCTCCCCTTTTGTTTCTATTCGCACCGTTACTCGTTACTATTCATCACATTCGAAGGTTAATAGACATTTCACATAAATTTAAGAATGTCTCTAAAAAGAGTAAAATATATTTACGTAGCCGAATTGACATTGGTTTGTTACGTAAAGAAACAATATTTTAAACTAAAAAGTAACACAATATTAATAAACAAATAATTTGGCATTATAATGAAGGTGGGAATAACATTCTATTCACCCCATTTCATTATGTGGGGTGAATAGAATGTTATACCCCCACCTTTATTTGGCCCGTCCGACTGCTACATAATCAACTACCCACCTTCCCATCAAGCTTTCGACAACCTCATTGATCATTTATTTTACTTCTTCAAACACAGCAAACTTATTTTGTGGCACAGATCTTATTTACATTTTCTTCGGCTCCATTATAATACATAATCTCTAGCAATTTCATCACAGTTCAACAACTTGGTCGACAATAATTGTCAGGTAATTTTGACAGAACGGAACAAATATTATAAGCGAACCAAAGCCAAGCTTGAGGCAGTTTCCGGTCTGACTCGCGGGTGGAATGGCACGATCAAGTCAACTGCTCGTGCTGAGTTTGTTTTTGGGGTGTCTGTGCCTTGTGAGGGTTGACGGATACGCGCAGAGATCTGACCTTACTGTGAGAAAAGCACCGAGACGTAAGTTGATCTATAATTTCTTTAATTAATATGTTTTTTTAATGTGAATACCGCCAAGTGTACTTGTGAGTTGTGAGACTATAGCAACGCCATGTATTGGGATATATTGAGACAAGAGAATATCGGAGAAGTACCTGGCTAATCAAACCTGGTAACTAAAATAATTTATAAAATTTACAAAAATGGGCAAAGATCGTAAAACCAGACAAATTAAGGATTTTCAAGGAGAACTTTATTTTGCCAAAAGTAGTTAGCAAGATAACGTCTTGAAATCAGGTATTATTAAAGAATGTCAAAATTCATAATATTGGTAACCGGACAACTCAATAACACACAACAAAGTCATTAGAAAAAATATAGTTATAGGGATACGTTAGAATGGGTTATGGGCCATTTTTAATTTTTTTCATAACTTTAATGAATTTTCAAAGGGCTGTTGAAATGCCACTTTTTTGAGTTGGCGTGGAACCCATAATATTAAATATTTTGATTATTTGCTAAAGCGACATCTGTAAAACAAATCGTGAAAATTCTGTATCAATATGCTTTTCTGCTAACTATTTTCATGAATGGTTATATTTTCCGCCGCTAGATTGATTTTCATGAGTCTTAATATTATCAGTGGAGTGTAACTTTTCACGATGAGTTTAGTGGTAATACTTTTGATTTATAATTCTTTACAAAAGCTCCGAAACCAATAAGGCGTGTGCCTGTGGAATATCCAATTTGGAAAATGTTGTGAGATCAAAGAAAGTGGGGAGGGGAAGAAGGCTTTCCAAATTGTCCTTCCTAATGTTTTGAATTACTTTGGTGTCAAGATTATATACGAACTTTTTTTTAAAAATTCAAATTACTAATTGGTACCTGTTTGGATATTGGGCATTAGAATAGATCGATGTGCTCAGTGGGTGGGTACTGAAAGTAGAAACTATTTTTTTATAAAAATTTAATTCATGGAATCTTCAGTACCCGAGATGGATACCAAATTAGGGGGCATACATTAATTACTTGAGCTCAAAAACAGGGGGGGGTCCAGCAAAAACTCACGTCACTTGAAAAGAATATACGAAGTGGCCAAAATTTATCTCACCAAGGGGGGGGGTCTAGATTGGAAGAAAAACTGCTACCTAATTAATTTATGCCCCCTTATGGGTCTCAATCTGGGAGGTGAGAATGGGTGCCGCCGCCCCGGGAACCTTTATTGGAAAACCAATACCTCTGCCACAGGTCATCCCAAGTGGTTCGCTATGTTTGGTGATTTAGCAGGGGTGGATGACCTGGACACACTGATCCCCATATTCCTACCCACCCCTTAAACCCTTTTCCTTCCCAGAACTCTCCTCCCCTTCCTTTCCTGTAAAAAAAACCACACAGCATCTCCAAAGATGACATAGGCCCTGAGGGAAATTATTTTCCTCTGGGCCTACTGTGTGGAGCTCATGTTAAAAAAAAACTGCTAAGTGAAAAAATTTAAGCAGTAAACTACCAGGCTCCTTTTTTCGAGATAAGGCTCTATTTGTTTTTCTAAATGAAATACTGAACGCCTTCAGCCTGGCGACCGAAGGGACTCAGTAGCAGATGTACTGAATTGAGCGGTAAGATCCCTGGGCTGTTTTAAGAATGTAGGCAACCAAAGTGGCTCAGTGGTAGGAGTCTTCTTTGGAACGAGAAATTAGGCTTTATGGGTATCAAATTACGCGTATCAACCTACACAATCAGTAAATAAGGCAGTGACCAGGCTAAAGGAGTTTACTAGCTGCTTGTCAGTAGGTCTGGTAGTAATTATTCATACAATTAAATAATTGTGTTGGCCATTAGATGATATTTATCGAATATATCATCATTGTAACCCTAAGTGACCAGCTCAGGTATGGGGGCTCCATCGAAGCCAGAGTAAAGTTAGCCTCCCAAAAACTGGGCGTACTGTACAGGGCCCGCAGATACTTTAATAGTACACAACTGCTAACCTTGTACAAATCACAAGTACGCCCCACCGTTGAATTTGGCAGCCATCTCTGGTCTGGAGCTCCAAAATACCTGAAAAATACCCTCGACTCTGTGCAGAAACGGGCGGTCCGTTTGATAGATTCTCCCATCTTAACAGACGGATTGCAATCTTTAGAGCACAGGTGTCGGGTGGGAATGCTATCCTTGTTCTACCGGTATTACAATGGAAGATGTTCCGAGGAACTAGCATCATTGATCCCTTCGGCACCGGTGCATAGTCGGGAAACAAGCCAAACGCGTGCCCAACATTTGTACACGGTTGACATTTGTCACATGAGAACGGGTAGTTTCTTCGACTCGTTCTTGTGTTCAACAGCTCGGCTGTGGAATGATTTGCCGGCCTCTGTGTTTCCTCCTTCCTACAACATGGGTCTCTTCAAGACCAACGTTCATTCCTTCCTCTCCTCAAAAAGACCCTCCACACAGCATCCCAGATGACATAGGCCCCGAGGGAAATTATTTTCCTCAGGGCCTCCTGTGTGGAGTTAATGTAAAAAAAAAAAAAAAATACATAGTATAAAATGAAGTCGCTCAAAATGTATGTGCGCGTTAATCTTTTAAACTACGCAACGGATTTTCATACAGTTTTCACCAATAGATACAGCGATTGAAGAGGAATGTTTATATGTATAATACATGTAAATTATATTAGAGTAAAGCCGAGAAATTTAAAGAAAACATATTTTTGTGTGATTTAAAATGGCTGGCGGGCCGTACTATAGTCATTTTTGAAATTCGTTCTACGGAAGAAATTGGAAAATAGATGTCCTAGAGTAAGTAGGTATTTGATTTTCCCTTTTCAAATATCCAGTGTTGCATTGCATTATAATTAGTGGCGATCGCTCGAATTGCATTATGTATGTCTGTATGACTGTATCTCGCTTAAACTACGATAGAGATTTTCATGCAGTTTTCACCAATAGATAGAGTGATTCAAGGGAAGGTTTATGAAAACATGCTTATTATAGTAGAGAAAAGCCGAGAAATTCAAATATTCAATTCAGGCAGCGGGCAGCTGGCAAGCGGGTGGTGTGGATTTTATAAAGGTTGGGTAATGGCGTTGCGTTTCGTTAGCCACAGCAACGTGTGGGTGGGTCTGCTAGTTTAAAATAAAATTAAACATGGTAATAGATGATGAATAGATAGGTCTATAAATAGTAGCGTAGCTGTGTTGCAAAATTGGTTCATTATTGTTCCGGACAAGTCTTACGATTGATGTAACTAATGATTCGTACCAAATACATTAAACTTTATAGTGAATTTTACAACACCCAGATCGGTAGTAAATACCTTAAAAAATGCTTTGTAAACGTAACTGCAATCTCCTGACTTAGGACCGAATGCTAAGAACTAAGAAGTTGACGCTGCAAATAATCTGCAGCATTGTTCGCTTGTTTATTGTCCTCAACCTTCGAGGACATCGGGGAATCTCGACCTTGGGACTTTAGCAGGAATGTCTCCCACTCTCTCAGAAATCACGTCCGCCATCCATAAAAAAAATGCTCGGATCACGTAAAGTGGATTCAATACGCCATGAAGGACAATCGGTATATACCCTTTTTTTGGTGGTAGTCGTGCGTAACTTTGATCGATGATGGAAAAATCTCGTACCTTCCTAGTTGCTTAAAGTGTTCCTGGGATATCTATAATTTTTTTTTATTATTATTTGTTTTTATGTGAATATCGCACAAGGGTTCCAACTGCTCACAACAACCTGAAGTCAGTGAGACTCTAGCGTCCTCAATAGGTTATGTTGTGTGGCTGAAGGTAGTGTGGAAGAGGAATGGGGAAGAGGAGTGGGGAAGAGGAAAGGGCTACGCTACGCTAACTTTAATTATTTTTATACCGTAAACAATGATCCTTGATTGCCATTAATAATGAATTAATCGCGTGTCATTTAATTTATTCAGGGAATATGCACCGATATATTTTACGTTGGCATTTTTTTTCCGTTGACACTACCCATCCATTCTAACCTGTCTTGATTGGGATAGTTAACTGATCGTAGTGAAGTCTTGTTTTAACTCGGCTGATTTGCATTTTGTGTCTGCAAATTTGTTTGTAAGTTCCGTAAATCAATGATTATGGAACGTATTTTTCTAATAAATAACAACAATTTTGCTTTTTTCAATTCATCGATATTCCAACTTTACTGATTTTCCAGCTATTCCGAAAGACAGTTAATTTTTTTTAAACATAATTTCAGTTCACCTGCCTTTCCTTGGTATCGGCACCAGGTGCAATGGATGTCCCAATCGTTCCTGTGAAGATGATCCAGCCGTTGTGTATGGATACTGTTGTGGCTGCTCCAGGTTTCTAGGTAAAAACCAAATAACATCTCATACCTTTAGATTAATCCGCTGTGTCGGCAATAAGGAACTCTAATCTAATATTAATTTTTAGTCCACCTTGACCTTCTAACAGTATATTATATAAATAGGTTTATTATAATATATAGTTTTCATTGTTAAAATAATTTTTGTGTTTTTCCTCTAAAAAACCTCAAAATTGCAAATCGTTGCAAGCTTGGGGTCGGAAACAAAACCTCATTTCTCAGGTTTTACAGAACGGATCAGACTCAATTTTGGATTTGTAGTGTATTGATAATTATTGTAGTTCCAGCGTCCTTTAATAGACGTCGATAGCATAGTGAGTAATACGAAGTTCTGCTACATCCCATTAGGTGGAAGTTAAGTATGATGTCAGAAGAGTACCATCTATCGTCGTACGTCTCTTATGCACCAACGGTTACGATGTTTGCCGAAGGTATCAGAGAGTTGGGAGAGAACCTTCAGTCCACCAGCGGCTAACGGCTGAACTACTTTGAGCCAAGTCTAGTAAGGACGTCGAGTCAAGTTTAAAACTGCAGTATTTACTGTAGTTTAATTAAACACATTTTTTTTTAATTTTCTTTATTCATTTTGTTTGTAACAGGTTTATTTTACATGGTTTTTCGACTACCAAGCTAGGCAAATGCCCGTATTATTATTAATTATTTAAAGGTGTATTAATTAATTGGAAATTGACACAACATATGTGGAAGGTTTTCAAAAGTTTTTTCGTTTGATACTTTTGTTGGTGAATCATATGAAATTTGAATTTCCAGATAAGCTGCCAGTGCTGTGTCCCACGGGTTTAAACTGTCCCCTCAACGGTGCTGGTCTGTGCCATGACTACGAGTACATGCTGGTCTGCTGCTGCTAGGGGATGAGGATCTCTTGCCACTCAATTCTACCTGTGTGTCTTCCGATTTACAATCTCGTCTCCGTTACTGATATCTTCTGTTGAAATTGCGGCAGCCTAGGCTTAAACCAATCCATTCCATGACAAATCGGAATAATCTAACCTAACTTAACTTATTATTTTTTAACGACGTTCTGTTTTGTCATCCTTTCGGATACCACTTTACAGATTCTCACTTTTTGGCGACAATGATATTACGAACTTGGAATACACGGACTGCCGCTCAGTTCTCAGAGAAGATAAAAACTTACGAAAACAATGCAGTCTGCTTGCGCGTCGGTAAACCTACGACGACCGTGACGTAGCGCTGATGAGCTGAACTGATGCGGTGGTCAGGGAAATCTATACTCTGCAGACTGAAGCCCGGAATAGTTCAGTGGAACTTCACTTGCACCGGTGACATATTGTAAGTTTCGGAATCATGATGTGCGGCTACGAGATGAAGTTTTTTTTTCAATATTTCCCATTATGAAATTTACAAATTGTTAAAATTTCCATGTTTTTTATTAATTACTTCTTTACCTACATAGTACATAGTCATTTTTTTGGATCAATCGAAAAAATACTAAAAGGAATTACATTAGTTAAAGGTAGGTGCCTAATTAACATATTGTTTAAATTTATTAATATTTAAACACAGTAATAATGTAGATTTTAAAAAATATGTAATGTGTAGTTATATAGAAGACTGATATTGTAAATAAACATATTTTTAAAGCAAATCTTTTCATTTCCAACTTGTGACATTCACATTTATTTGGGAGGCGGGTATGGGGAACCATTTATTGGATAAACAACATTCCTGCCATGGGTCACCCCAAGTGGTTCGATACGTTTGGTGAAATAGCAGGAGTGCCCGGGTTCATGGAGTGGAGTTTGTCTAGGTCTAGGCGGCGAAAACTTTTGGCCCCTACTGAGTGGCAGGCTGGGTCGGGAGAGACTGGTTGAGGGAGACCTAACCTAGACCTCTCCAGCCGGACTCTCTTGACCCATTGACTTGCACCGCAAGGGGAGAGATGGATTCATACGTCCGTCACTCCTGGACACATTGACCCCCAGATTACCACCCACCCCTCTTACTTTTTCCTTCCCAGAACTTCCTCTCCTTTCGTTCCCTAAAATGACACTTCACACAGCATCCCCAAAGATAGCTAATGTAAAAAAATGTAAAAGTTACCGATATCTCTAAGGCTGAACGGGGTATTCTGGCTTCATGAAATTTGAGTTCGTAGGTCAAAGCAACTAGTGTGACTAAATTTTAAAACTAAAACTAAATTTTGAGCTTTTAGTGTCATTTCAATTTGCAAACAGGATTTTATTTTTTATTTTAGCGACTATATAAATTGTTGTGCTTTCAAAATATAATTGTAAATTGAAGTTTTTTGTATTTCTTGGGCACTGACTATGTAACAATTTCTAGACATTTTTGTTTTGAAAAGTTTTATTTTTCGATGTACATTTGTTACAAAAATGTAAATTGAAGTAATGGTATTTGTTAGTCCTCCTCAGCAGGGGTTTCTGTGTTGAGGACTATAGTTTAAATTCATTTAATTCTAGTTTTTTCTTCAATTTTTACTGCTTTTGGGGTTTTTTTCTTTGACCTCAGATTTTATCCAGAAATTTATTCTTGATTTGTACTATTATCAACTATTTTTAAAAGACTTTCGTCTGCTTCTTTTTCCGAATGTGGTTTTGTATATATTTATTGTTATCAAGTTTATGTTATAGAACTTTATTTTAATTTTTATTTCTTTTATGTATTTGATAATATTATTATTTAATTTATTAAAACAGTTTATTATAAACAAGTTATGCTTTGTAATTATTATCACGCGTGGCAGCTGTTTCGCCTTGTGAAGGGATTATCAAACCGTCTATCTATGGTTTGATAGCTTGGAATGATTTTTTTAATATGATTGATACACGTTCCATTAAAGGATTCGGTATTTTTGAATAGTCTCAATAATATATTTTTGGCGGTTAACGGCTAACTCAGAATGAAACCAACTCTAAACCACCTCAGAAAGGTCATTAAGAGTGATTTAAGATTTTAATTGTAAGATTTTTTAAAGAAATGTATAATGCTTGTGAATTTTTCCGTAACACTTTAGAAGTGTAAGTCCTATTTGAGATTTTCATCAATTACTGTTCAAAAATATATTTTGTGTTTTATTTATTTTTTCATTCAGTTCTAGTGATTTTACTGGTTGTCTTCTTGAGTACATTAAAATGTTATCTATTCAGTTTTGCTTATATCAAACTTAAGAGCTAAGCAGCTCGATTTCATCGATATTATTTGCTAAAACAGAATTTAAAAAAAATTCGCTTGTGTCACCCTCGATTCCGCTAAAAGTTATTTATTGCTTTGATCTTGGTATCCGCTTGTAAAAAAGTTACAACGATCATTCCCGAACGCAAATTAAAAAATATATATTTTGAGTCAATTTTGTTGTGCATTTTGAAATATCACTTTAATATGTCTTACGAGTGATTTGTCACAAAAACGGCGCTTTATAAATTATCTAATTATTATTATTATGTTTTATTTTTTAAATTTAATCTATGTCAAAATAAGATAAGACTAATTAGTATACAATAAGACGTATTAATTTGTTCCATGGTTTCCATAATTCACACGGGCGAAGCCGTGCAGTAAAACTAGTCGCACTGACTTACCCAAAATCTATATCACAAACAGTGTGCATTGGTGTTGAGGACGAGTAAACAATGCCAATTTTTTACAAACTCGAACTTCATTATTCGAGGTTTACGCATCATTGAACAACGGAAGCAAGGACAGAATTTATAGACGGATTTTCATCTGACTTGTTTTTATTATGTATTTGGTATAGATCGATTTTATTTATATATGACAATATTATTGTCATGATCTTCGTCTGAACTTTAGTAAAGTTGTTGGTAGGTAGGCATTATAACTGCTTGGCAAAAAACAGGCTACAAAAGAAATATTATTATCTACAGATAAATAAAGTTAACGAAATCAAATAACTACAGAGCTCAAAGTCTAATAGCCTTCTTTTTTTTTTGATTTTACACCATCTCTTTTTTAGCCCGATTCCTGTATAGAGACTAACGTTTGCTATTTTCATATCTACGATTTCAGTTGGCATCACTGCAAACAGCACATGAATCATGTTGTTTGCTAAAATCGATGCAATGATGCCAACTAAAATCGTAGATATGAAAATAGAGATAATAGCGATCGCGTAAAGCGAAAAAAAAATGGTCTCTATATGGGAATCGGGCTGCAAAAAGAGATGGTGTAAAACGGCTGTTAGCGCTTCGTCACTCTTTGTACAAAAAAAAAAATGCTATATTTGAACTAGAGAAAAATATTTCAATGCCAAAGCTTCATGGCTCATGATGGTAATTACGTTGCTGGTTGAATGCGTTGGAGTAAAAAATATTTATACTTCTTTAATAAGTTGGGTATTTAAAATCTTATGTTGGTAATTATGTGCTAACTGAAGAAAAAAATCGTTGAAAAATCCTAGATATTCCAGGCGAACTAATTGACAGATACAGATGGGCTTATTTCAAGGCGCCAGAGCTCAGAGTCTAAAAGCAGGAACACGCACATTTTAAGGAAATCTTTTGACAATTGTCAGGTCAACTGAAACTGCACAAGTGTATCAACACGGGTGGTGATGTCAACCATTCACCAGAACAGTACCTTTTTACTAGTAGCGTGCTATCAATAAAGGACACTGTAACGCTGTGCCTAATTTAAGAAAACGGTTTGCGAAATTTTTATGATGATGTTTTTTTTTGTGATGCCTCACAAGAGTCTCAGCTGCTCCCGTCTGGAGCCAGTGAGACTATGGCATCCCCAATTGGGGCAAGTTGTGAAGCTGAAGGTAGTGGGAGGGGAAGGAGATAGGGAAGAGGAAGGTGGGGAAGTACCTGGCTATTCAGATCTGGCCACCAAACACGGCTAATGCCATTTCAAGCAACGTTTCAATTCTGAATGGTGGTCTTACACCAGGGCGATACTGAAAGTATCTCCCACTCCGGATCGTGCCGCAAATATATCTACTATATATTATTTTAAATGAATATGTTGTGAAATAACACAAATTAATCAAATCCCGCGACCTTCGGAATACGAGTCAAGAGCCTTACCGCTGGACTACGCCGGTCGTCGAAGATGTAAAATAATAGTGATAAAAACGAATTGTATTTAGAATGTACACATAAGCAACTTTCACTGTTACTTTAAGAAATATATCTCCTGCGATACCGCCTGAAAATATTCCGAATTCTAAAAGAACCCTTCCAACAATGTTAAAAACTCACAAAGCACTCTTATTAGGGTGAATTACCTAATTAAAAAAAAAATGTTAAAAACTGGAAAATCGAATTTTTTTAATTTAAAACTTGCTGTAATTATAATTCCACATAGGCCTCGTGACACATTTAAAACTGACGTTGGCTTTTTTAGAAGCAAGCCACAGATTATTAAAGTTGAAAAATTGCAGCCTTCCTCTTCATCGAGCAAAGCACGTCACTGCTTTTTACACAATAATAAAAATAAAAATATAAATGCACAATGTTCACAAATATTAATTATAACTGTGGTAGGTAATTAAAAAAAAATATTGTGATTCAGAAGTAAGCAACGATTTTTCCAATCATAATGGTAATAAACACGATAACAAAATGAGAAATGCGGAAAGAAATTTGTTTGTCTTACCGCATTCAATATCTTTTAATATATAGGATCATATGGATAAACACACTCAATACACATAAAGACTTTGCCAAAGCATTTGATAAACTTAATAAAAAATTACCATTAAGGAAACTTTGGTTAATAAGGTAAACGGGGTAATTTATTTCGTTGGTTAAATCTTATTTACTTATAAGATAAGTAATACATTTCCCCGAGAATCCAACAGGGTTCTCATCTCGGACCTTCTCTTTCATTTTATGTACTAATTATTATACACTAATCAATAATTTGGCCAATGATGTAAAATACTCTGAAATATAATTATTTGCTGATAAGTTGTACAAGCCAATAACAAGTCTAAACGATTGTGTCAATTTACAGCATGATTTAAACAATGTAACTTTAACTACCCATCGTCCATTTTTACCAATATTTTCAAAATGTCATCGCATTGTGTTTTCCAGAAATAAAAATAAAATATTATTGAATTATTCTTTATTTATCACGGAATAACCCTTGACAGTTAACTACGATATAACCTACATATACCTATAACAAATCAATTGCCTTCTAAAGACTGTTCATTTATCTAGTCATGCTATGTTTTTAATTTTTAGAAAATATGTTTATTTTTAGTACAATAAGGTTTTTCCGTAGGTCGTTTGCAGATTTGTTAAATTTTCAAACAAAATTTTGTATTATACAATATACATTTCAAATCATATAATCATGCAGTAAAATAAATCAATACATTATCTGGGAAAGCTAGATTTCAGAATATTAATTTTAGTTAAAATAAAATCATAAAAATTAAATCCGCTCCCTCGTTTTGTGACGAAAATACTTCAGTTGTCTATTTATTTGCGGTCTTACAAAGATATAATATATGTATTTAAAAAAAATTACATTCTTATTTAGCTTAGACATTATGGAAAAATTATAAATACTAATGATCGAAAAATAATTATAATACATCGTTTTAATAGTTTTATCATCACTAGTTTGAGCATTTTTGAATGTAGGTATTTATAAAAGCGAATTTTAAATTAAATAAAATCGATATTGAGTTATTATGTTAAAATGCTGGTATGGAGCAAAATTAATCTTTCTCATCGGAACCGCCCTGTATAGTTGCAAGGGTACGATGTAATAATACGATGTATAGTTGCAAGGGCAAGATCATCGTTCGACGAAGTTTAAATTCTCGGCCGCTAGTTAATGGCTTTTAATATGACATCTTCAATTACTTCAGCATAAGCTCCATAATTTTATTATTTGGGAGGCGGAAATGGGTACCGCCGCCCCGGGAACCTTTATTGGATAACTAACACCTCTTTAGATTTAGCTGGGTTGCCGGGTTCATGAGGTTTGTCTAGGTCTTGGAGGCGGATGACCAGGGCACTTTAAAAAACCCTCCGCACAGCATCCCCAAAGATGACATAGGTCCTGAGGGAAATTATTTTCCTCAGGGCATCCTGTGTGGAGCTCATGAAAAAAAAAAAATATCGGTTTTATATAAATTTTTTCCAAATTTTCATTATTTCTTATTTTTAATTAAGTTGTCTTATTACAGGTATCCAAAATTGGATTTCTTTTGGATGCAGGCACTACACATGTTCAAACTAGTAAAAATGATTTAATTCTATTTTTTTAGAACATTATATTTTCCATGGCAGCTAATAAACTTGTTACAGTTTGACGTAGGTGTAAAGTACTTAAAGGGGGCCAAGGAGGAACTTGCAATAATGAACGGACTTTTTTAAATCTTCTTTTGCGTCCATAGATTCTTCACCATACACGCCACCGTTAGCAAAATTAAGCCTGTCTAGCTATAGGTGATTTAACAATTTCCATTTGAAAGCATTAAAGATGTTGAAACGTCGATAAAAGCTATTGTTCCTCTCTCAGAAGAGATCTAATTTATATTTTCAATAATTTATCATCTAACACGATTTCGACCGCGTTCAAACATTATTTTTACGGATTCGCTTGAAAAATATGTTTTTTTACAGTTACATAAATATTTTAAGACTGCAAAGCTCACGACGAAAATTACTGTGTGAACAGTTGATACGTATATACGTCAGGAAATATCATGGACAATATTGTCTATGATAAAAAATGTGCAAGTTTCATATCTCCAAACCTTCCCGTTCCAGATTTTTGGCGCTTTACTTTACCTGCCTACCAAAAAATAGGCTTTCCGCCATTGAAATAAAATTCAACGCATCTATAAATGTAGCTTGAAATGCCTTGAAAAAGTTTCAATCCTTATTTCGATTTAAAATACTTTAGAATAATCGATTTATCTCGATTATGCCCAACGCTACAAAACAGCTAAAGCTCAGAAGAGGACGGAGGGGTAGATAACGTCATACAAAGATAACGCAACAACGCAACTCAAGGCATTTTATTACCTAACCTACCCGACACGCCGGCACCCGTGGGTTGTGGTTATGGGTCGCCAAAACAACGCACAGTACCTACTCAGTGCTTACTACTTCATTTTCAGTTTTCAGTCGCGTTTGTGGCGCCGCGTGAAACGGTCGTGTGTCGTACTCATTGTGAACTGCGTTCCATTCAAAACATTTGACAGGAGATTACCAGAAAAAATGTGAATTAGACGCTTGACACTTTATTACAGTGTAAAAAATTGTTTTAATCAGGTGTAGAGTTCTGAATGGTTTCTAAATGTGGTGAGTCATTATTTAAATGTAATCTGGTTTGTTTTTAAATCCGTTTTTTCTTTGATTTACGAGGAAATCAGAGCGGTTGCGTCTGTTTTCCGCGTTAGCCGCGCTTTTCCGGTGTTGTTTTTATGCGAAATCGATGAAATATGCATTTTTGAACCTGCTCGTTGTTATTATTTTAGTGCAATATCATTGAGCTTTCCTTTAAGTAATTATTGGCAAAATTAAAACGTAACGAACACCGTGGAGTAGTGGATTGTGAAAGATGAAATAGATTTTTAGTCAAGGGGTTACGGGTTTGATTCCTGAAAATAACATTGATTTGTAAGTAAGTACTTATTCTTAAAATTGAGGGACCTAATAAAGATTCTTATGAGCCGTAAAAAATCGTGATAAATAAAAATTAAAAAAAAAAAACAAAAAGAGCTTTTTAGAGCTTATTCATAGTTGATAAAATATATTTTTTATTCTTTTTGGATGAAACTCAAAAGTTTTCAAAAAATCCTGCCTATCCATGCCTATAATTTTATCAATATGTGTTTTGGATTCTCCGTGTCCCTTATTTTTTTGGTTCTGAATAGCGTCGAACTTTTTACGTTTATTTTCTAAAGTTTTGTTAAATTTAATAAATCGAAAAACTTGGATTTCCACTTATTTAACTACAATTTAACTTTTTTTTAGCTTTGTGCTGATCCCTTGCCACTATGATACAAAATGTCCCTTTCTGCATTTAAAAAAAATAAAAATGGTCCTCCAAAATATTTTCCCTTTGCCGTTGAGATGATTTTTTATAAAAACGGCGCTAAACCAATTAGCCAAGAATTATTATTCGTGTTTGATTCTATTTAACACTTTTTTCCCAGATTATTTCCAAGAGGAAAATATTGCGAATTTTAACAAAACTCACTTTGCCTAAAACGTTTCATTCTTTTGATAGATTTGTTATCAATGGATTTCCCTTTTTGGTACATTTTTTGTTTTTTCCCATACTTTAACAACTTAAGTACATAACATTTAAAAAAAAACTTACGCATAAAATATAAGTACATAAATATAAAACAAAGTATGTATGTATTGTAAGTAATAGGAACCCACTAAGGGCTAAGGCACTGCTTGTGATAAGGGACGTACTTGACTTATTTTGACAGTGATTTCTGACATTTTTGGAGTAAAAAATGTAAATCAAATTTTGGTCTCGGGTCAAATTTAAAATTTTTTTTCAACTTACGTTCGGGGGTGACGAGGGTAGGGTAAGGGATTGGGCGTTTACTCGGCGATATGTGGAAGATTTTTTCGTTTGGTTTGAAAGAAAAAAAAAATATGAACATCAAAAAAGTCACCTCAGAGCAAAATTTTATTATGTTTTTTACTCCAAATAGTGCCAAGAATTACTGGTAAAATTAATGCAAGTACGTTCCTTAATACTCCCGTATAAATACTAGGTTTTACTGCCGCGCAGATATACTTCTACTTAATCGAAATGAAGGAATAAACATAAGTTATTGGTTATGTTAACAAATTAACCGTTGTTATTTTCAAGAATCGCACAATTTTCATTCAAATAAGTAACAACAACAAAAAATAGATTCTACGATCTACGAAAACATTATTTTGAAAAATATTATCTCCGGTAAGAAATAGATAGAAGTATAGAAGCCTAGATACATAGTTAAAGTGAAGATGCAACCAAGTGGGTACTGAGTACCTGCTGACTTGATAGTTGCATGCACAATACATACGTAGTAATGTGATGCATTATTTGTCATGCATACTAATTTCTTTATACCAATGCAAAGTCAAAGTCACCAATGACTCACAAGCGCAAATTCTATATCCTAATTAATATAAAGCCGTGTATTTTCAGTTCGCGGGCTAAGAACGTCAGTATTATTCGTATTATTGCGAAATAAATTTGTTTTGCGAAATTTTTGCATATTGATTTTTCATATTACATCTAATGATCCAAACGTACACTTGAGAATCAACATAATTTTATTACAGAAAATATCTGTAGTGCCCACCACCAACCAGATGCCCTTAATACTTTTTAATATTTTATTTATTGTTATTGCTTAATTTGGTAGAACTCCACTTAATTTAAAAACAGTATCTACTTTAAATTTAGAGCACATAAAGCAAATTGTATTTCGGAATTTTAATGTTGTATTGGGACGTCCATAATTTTATAGTATTTAATGAACAAAAATTTTAACAAAACAAAAAAACGACTTAAAAAAATGCACTAAAAAGTAAAAAAATAATTTCGTATTCTTCTATAACTTAATAATACACTTACTTTTTCTACTCATCAATATGTAGGTACGATTGTTATTTTTGGAGTCGGTGTCAGCCAATTTGTAAATATATACATAGTTATAGGTGAGTTGTGCTTTGTCGTACGCGCTACTTGACGAGGCGTGAGCGGGGCCGCGGCGGGAGGGGAGATGTCAAGTGAAAACGCCGGGCCGGGTACCTTGGATGACACGGACTCCAAAAATAACAATCGTAGATTAGTAGAAAAAGTAAGTTGATTATTAAGTTGTAGAAGATTACGAAATATTTTTTTTACTTTTTAGTGCATTTTTTGAAGTCGTTTTTTTGTTTTGTTAAATTTTTTTAATTTTTAGTGAATCTGAAGTACACTAACTAATTTTTCTGAATATTGGTAGACCTACTAAACGTGCTACTCATATGAGACAGACATTACTTGACCATAACGACGTTACGGTAGGTGACTCAAAGATCCGGATAGCCTATATCTACCGGATCTGCCCTGATGATGGACACTGCAACGCTGTCCGAAACGTTGGCTAAAGAAGGAGGTAGCGCAACACGGCATAACACCCCAAAAACAAATAACGAAAATACTTTTGGCCGTGAAATCTAAAAACGCATCAGCTTTTAAAAGATTCGACCGAGTATCGTTAATTTGCTCCTAAGAATTGAAGAGTTCCGTTACTTTGTCATGGATCCCATGATCAGAACCTAACCAAACTCTCATCAACCTACCTTTGAAGTACTTTCTTTCCAATAAAAAAAGAATTACCAAAATCGGTTGGCGTGGTATTGAGTTATTCGTCCATTTGTCACGCACGTACTTAACGCAAATTTAAGACTTTTATATGGTTTTCTCATGGATCCCATTGTCAGAACCGGACCAAATTTAAATGGGACCACATGGAAAACACCAGCTTTCAAATAAAAAATAATCATCAATATCGGTTCACCCAGTCGAAATTTCTGAGGTAACGAACATTAAAAAAAAATTAAAAAAATACACTCGAATTGAGAACCTCCTCCTTTTTGAAGTCGTTTAAAAAAATTTCACTAGTATAAATGAATTATAATAGTAATCTATTTTAAAGGCGGCAATTTGGGAGGCGGGAATGGGTACCGCCGTCCCGGGAACCTTTATTGGATAACCAACACCTCTGCCATAGGTCACCCCAAGTGGTTCGCTACGTTTGGTGATTTAGCAGGGGTGCCCGGGTTCATGGGGTGAGGTTTGTCTAGGTCTTGGAGGCGGATGACCAGGACATACTGAACCCCAGATTCCTACCCACCCCTTAAACCCTTTTCCTTCCCAGAACTCTCCTCTCCTTCCTTTCCTTAAAAAAACCCTCCACCCAGCATCCCCAAAGATGACATAGGCCCTGAGGGAAATTATTTTCCTCAGGGCCTCCTGTGTGGAGCTCATGTAAAAAAAAAAAATTAGCCCTACGGCCGGCGAGGCGGTAGCCGTTTTCTGTTATAGCCCATTCAAATGATTCATTTATCGTTCATTTCGTGATTTCATTCCGCCTCTTTCCCTCGAAATGAACCGTGTGAACACGAAAGTGAATAGATACTTCCTTCGGCACTGTTCACTCGCAACCGGAATTTAACATCACGTGACGCGAATGATGTGTGTGAACACTCAAGTGAACAGTCTTTCACTCGCAAATTAGTCGGCCGAAATGTTCTGGCGTGAGGACGTGTAGCCGGAGCGGCTTAAACGTCAAAATGCTCCGTTTAGTTCGCTTTTCGAAATAACTCCTACACGTCTCATAGAAATCGTTGTTTCTCCCTTACTATAATAGTGAAAAATATGATCTAAACGGTATTGGAAAGAGAAAATAATGCTCTATATATTCAATATAACAATTTATCACAAAAGAATACCAATGTACACTTCTATGGAACCAAAGTTTCTGATCGAATTTGAAAAAAAAATTATGAAACATTGTGAATTTTTTATGAATTATTTTTATATGAAACGACAAAAAAGTGAGGTGACGTTTATAATATATTTGTCTAACAAAATAAGTGTGTGTTTTAATATTTTTTTTGTTACCAGTAATTTTAGTTAGAATAATAGCAAGGAGAGCCATTTTTTTAACTTTTAAAAGTTTACATTAAAAATTATTCTATTTAAAAAATTACGTGGTTATTTCTAATAATTCTAATTTTGGAAGCATATTTCATCACCTTTCCAAAACAGTTTTTAGTTTTTGGATACGTTAATAAATATTCCATTCATATGGATTTTATTGCAAGCCGAGGCCTATTTTGGAATAAAAAAATTTTCATGGTGCAAAAATACTGGTAGATATCAGTTTTCAGGTTATTATTTAACCATATGTTCATTTTATGGTGCTGAAATTTATTTACTGTTTACAATAATCGCCAATTTCTCGTAATTTAGTTCGACGTTATCGGAAATGTCAATTGAAACCGTAAATATTCCCGAACTTAGCCGTCAGCGCCGGACGAATTCCAATGCGCGCCGCGACTACGCTCGCCGACTTCGTAGCGAGAATGTCGATTGAACTCTTCCTTCGAAGGAACCGTGTGAACACGCGGTGAAACGAGAATGGAACATTTCATCGAGTAAACCTTCATCCGAGTGAATCATGTGACTTCAGCATTAGCCAATTTTACCATTTATCATACCTACAAAATCCTAATTAAGTTTTACCGATTAAATAATTTTAAGCGATTTCTCCGGATTGAAATATTAGCACATCCCCTAGAAAAAGGTCGTAAGTAAATAAAAAAATGATTTTTTTTATATACATGTATTTTTTATCCCTGAATAGTAGAGTGATTGTGATCATCTATGCCCCACGAAAACCGTATTTTAGTAAGATCATTCTATGTCCGAGAGATGTCGCTAGTGTCACTTTTCGTCGGGACGCTTGTTTCATCAATCATCATTTTTTCTCTTCTGTAAAATTTACTTTTTTGACTTATGACATGACACTTTTCCAAAGGGATGTGCGATATGTATCTATACAGTTTATCGACGAAAATAATTGCTTGTAAAACGCGCGTTGCAAAAGAAAGGCTTTTTTTCATTGTACAATAGTGACTGACTATTTTATTAATTAATTACTTAATTATTATTATAGTTTATAGTGTCGAAGGTTCGCCATCCCTCATCTGGGACGTCTATTACTTCAGAAATTTAATATGAATTTCTTTTCAAAAGTTTTCGCTAAGTCAAATAAAGTGTGTATGTTGAAATTGTACAAATGTCTCAATACCACTTCTCTTCTTAAAGACCTGGATTTATGAATCAAAGAATCGATGACTTCATGTGTAAAATAAATTTATCAACGATTGCGACTGAAATATTCTACCGATGCATTAATAAAAATGTTCCTATTCCGTTTAATCGTTTATTTTATTACTGCAGCCCGTTTCTCCGACTTCCCTGCATACTATTTGCAAGGGGTACTCAACATTTGTTTTGGTTTATAACAATTTCCCTGGAATAAACGTAGAAACCTAATGAAAGTAAACAGAATAATGCCGATATTTAAAATGAATGGAAGTGAATGTACGAAATGAGTGAAGCGACAGTCATTGCCCAAATTCTGTCAGGTAAAATAGAAATAGAAGAGCTCAATTAAATAATAAGAAATAAGAAATCTTCTTCTTCTTCGATGGCGTTACAGCCCATATCAAGGTTTGGCCTCCTGCAACATTTGCCTCCAACTCTTCCTGTCCTCAGCGGCTGACTTCCAGTTTATTATCTGGAGAAGCTGTGCTGCATCCCCTCTTACCTCGTCTTCCCACCTCTGGTCTGGACTTTTCTCGTTCCACCTTGGTGTCCAGTAATTATTTAGGTAACAAAATTTATTTCCTCTTAAAAAATACAATATTGATAGGCTATATCAAGATAGGCTCTTGTTGGAAAAGACTATTCCTAAATGTTTGTCGAATCAATGTGGCATTCCAAAAACGCATTGGTATCACTGAAGAGATAAACCCGTAGAAGCAAGTTATGGGCATGTATGTGTGCACGAAGTAAGCTTCTTCCTTAGGTTCTTGATGACATTGATCATTCCTTTACAAATACCGTAGTTCTTGCTTGAAAAGATTATCAATTTATTTGGCCTTTGCAGGACCTAATAGACGGAAGGTCTGTAAGTTGGTAACATCAATTTCCTTTCTCACGGTTTTTTTTTGTTCGATGATTGCAAGATAGTAGAGTATTTTTACAAAAATGGTGCTGAATAAATTATTTCGAAATTTTTTCAGGAAATTCCGGATTACGAATAACCTGACATATTTAAAAATTACATATTTAAAATCTCCAATACCGTGATTAAATGCTAAAGTTATATTATTATTTATTCATTGTTTAGTGATTAATTCGTAGAACTCCATTTAGTTTTTTAAAAAATTAACTAAAATTAAATTTAATAATGTTATATTATCAAGTTCTGCAAGTATTTTAGTATGTATTTTTGTTACAGGTGTTTCGGCTGACAAGGCCATTTTCAATCTGTGGTTAATCCACTTTGAGACGACTTATTTATACATTATTTTAAATGTCAATTTTTGAAGGTGTCTAAATAATTTTTTTACAGGTTAAACCAAGTTGCTGAGAGTGAGAGAGTATTATGTGGGTTTCGAAATATTTTATTGTTCTTCTTATATTTATGTTATTCTTCTTATATGTTCCTCTATGTGCAATTTACTTTAAGGGTTGTACAATTTACTTTCGTTCGGTAATTTCGAGTTAGAAGGACGAAAAATGTACATTTATATGTGTTTATATGTATAAATTTTTAATTTCTCATAATAATATCGTTTTACATAATATTTCATAGACTCTCCTAAAAAAGCAAATGCTTGTGCTTAGGAGAGGACAACTTATATATTGTTAGAATTATTTGACAAGTACTCGTAAAATAATAATAATTAATTTCCAATGTGGATTTCTAATCTAAAATTAGTTTTTACTTGGAAAGAAAAAAACATATTCATAAGAAGAAGTATGATAATTTTTTAATAAACAATAAACAAAAATAATCCATAAAAGTTGTACATAATACATTAGAATATAAATAAGTTGTACATGTAGGTAAAATATTATGAAATCTGGTCATAGTGCCACGGACCAGTCGAAATTCCCTCGTGGGTCACTTTTCAGCCCTCATGCCTTAGGTTGGGTACCACTGATGTATACAATATAGAATTATTAATACACGCTCTTCCATAACGCCTAACATCTGCAAGTAATATAATAATATCCCACTATTAACTTCTGCAGTTCGGCATAACTAGGTTGAGTTAACTAGGAGATGTAAATATTTATCGAACAATGCTTTGGTATCACCTTTTTGCTTATATCGTACACATTGTAGTATGCGATTATCATCGTAAATCAATATTTAGTTAAGTCAAACTGTTCAGTCGGTGGTTTTAGTACAACGCATATTATTGAGTCAAGATGATGAAAATGCTATAATAGGCCACTTGCATCACATTTTTTTAAATTTTTTTCCGGTTTAGGCAAATATTCTAAGACATTCTGTATTTTTTTTTTTTTTTTTAATCGTATTTTCGAAACCCTGGGGATTTTTTGAAAATTTCAAACCGAAAAATCAGACCATTTTTTATAAACCGGAAAGACGGGACATAATTTTATAGGTGTGAAAAAACGATAATTACATAGCCGAAAATCATTTAAAAAAAAAAGAACGTTTTCCACACGAATGGCACAGTAGAATAACGAGGCATACCAAAAATATTACATCTCATAAATATTTTTTTCCTTGATCCATCTTATTGATCATAAATCATTATAATGTACAGCGTCTATATTACTAAATTCAATGTAATATACTTGAACTTGTAAATTGTAATAATAATAAGAATATTATAAAATTTTATTTTGTTAAAATCAGTACCATAATCATTATACCTCTAAAACATGTACCGACATCCTCTTCACGTTCTGAAGAGAACCCCGTAGCCATTAATTGTACGGGGTTCTCTTCAGAACATCTGTCAAAAAATCAAACCAAATGATAAGTTCGCAGAGAACAAACAATAAATCTAGTGAACGAATTCAAAAATTCGCCTGAAATCAAAGTGATGCCATATAAAAAAATAAATCAGTGTGGAATTTTATAAAATTAATAGGAACATTTTCGGCGACGGGACATTTTCATGTAGTGACGTCACGAGCCCAAATAATGGATTTATTTATTTAAAAATAAAAAAAACTGTACATTTCTATAACTTTTTACTAACATTTTCGTAATCTTAGTAAAAAACTCTATCCACACGATTTTTTCCAAGTCGTTATGAAGTCCATGCAAGTGGCCTATTGGATCATTTCATCAGTCACATTTTATGAAAAATAAAACAAGGTATAAAGGTATAAAGTAAAATGAACAATTTTAACCGTACACATCAGTAGTCTTTATTTTGGGTACAATTACTTTATGGGTTCACTCCCAAATGAAAAGTAGTTGGTCCCTTAACCGCTCGTTTTACCTTTTACTAAAAGGGTTTCAACGAGTATATTCACTTTAGGTTAGCTGAAATCATTTCAATCCTGCCAAAGATTTATCTAAAGATGTGCCAGCATGAACCGGAAAGCAGATTACTCTCCAGTGTTAACAAAAATGACATCGGTCATCAAAGCTGAATGTATACAGATAGCATCCCCTGCCCCTAATTAGTAATAGTTGAAGCGATGCGGCAATGGGAAAGTATTTCAGATCGAAGAACTAATTATATACCTACGCACGGAAACAATTAGACGAATTTTACAAAGAGGGTTTTATGCACAAACAATAAATATTATTTGTACGCGAATCTACTGATTAACTATTAGTAAGCCATGATGACAACACTTAACGACTTAACAGTTAATTTCTAACAAATTTATTCTTTTATTTAAAATGGTATCACTGTGTATCAAATTTGAAGATTAAATAAGTATTTTTTTTAAATATTACCGTGTAACAAAAATCCTTACAACATTTTCCTCCAACTTCCATAATTATAGGTCGAAAATGTGCAACGATGGTGGAAAGCTAGCAGAGGTTTGATCCACCATGGACACATTTATTCATTTATCTACTCACCAGGATTGTTGAAGTCTTCATTGATCAATTTAATACCGGTAGGTACCTACCCATAATTTTTATTACACTGTTCGTAGGGAGCAAGAAAACTCTAAGAGAATAATTATATAATACGTAATAGATACAATAGGGTTCACAAAAGCAGATGCCATTTAGTCTTCAATGAGTTTTTGTAACTATCTTCAATCGTCATGAAAATCAAAAAAGTTAAAAAAGTTTCGGTTTCATGACTCAGTTTTTTTGAACCCTTAAATGGTTCAACCCGCCTCTGTGCATAAAGCAGCATAAATAACCAATCCAACATTCAGGAACGATGAACTGTGGAACTGACCGAACTCGGAATCGATAAGTCACTGCTTAGATAAGGTACTACTCTACTGAGGTGCCATTTAGAAGTAGTCTTTTGGTGTGATACAATATTATTGCCATAGAGCTTTTTCGTGGTAACTGTCCCACGATTTTGTCCAACGGCTTTGATTTTGTGGAATGGTGTAGTCTATTTTCTGTAAAAATGGGTTTCTAACATACACTCATCCACACATTGATGGCAAGCAAAATTTACTGTTAGAAAACATTATCTTTAGGTTTCCGGAATCTTTAAATTTGGATAAATGGGTTTCAGGATACCCGCTGGATGACATCACAGCTTTTGTGAATAGGTAGGTACTGTAGCTTTGTAGTCTGTCTACTGTGTTTTTAGTTGCGTGCTTAGATCGTAGAACATAATATACTAGGGAGACTTTTTGGATTCTATGGATTATTAAATAGTTGCCAATAGGATCCTTGCAGTCTGAGAATGCAACGAACTTCGGCCTTTATTTTTGATAAATTGGGTCATTGTTGAGAAAATATTTATTTTTTAAGATAAAGCTTTTCAAATTTTGTTCATTTTGGCACTTCAACTACTCGAAGATATGTCAAGAACATAGGCGTCATGTGTGTTATAAACCGAACACATCTTGTGACAAAATTATAGGTTTCACATTTTAGATACTAATGGCTTTTATTTTTATATACGTGGCAATGTCAACAATGGGTTTTTGGTGTACCTAAATGCTACGCAGTCTGTACACAGAATTCATCGATAAACAAGTAGGTATAAAAAATGCTATAAAAAATCGTAGTATTGCTGTCTTCTAGTAAGTTATGGTTTATAAATATGGTTAGGTCCTAATCTTATTGACTTTAGTGGCAAATATAACAGATGATTTAAAAGCTACGAGTGTGTACGGATAGCGCGATAGCGTAAATTTAACTAAATATGCGTAAACCTTCGTTTTTTGCGGAAATCGATGGAAATATTGAAATACCTACATGTAAATAAGGTACTTATCTCAACAAACAGAGATAAAAGTACCTACAATGTTTATTTTTTATTTAGTTTATATCAATGATATGTTCTATCCTTATCACTCTTATCAGAACGGTGCCTACATTTAGCCACCTACCTTTTTAGAAGGTGTGAGTTTTTAATAGGTTTTTCTGTTATACAGTCTTATAATGCCTCCAGAAGGCGAAACATCTATATCACGTAATAATAATAACACAGCAGTGTTTGTTTTAAACTGTTTTTATAAATTGAATAATAAAATTATTAAATGTGTATAAAAGAAAAAATGGAGTTTTACAAATTAAACCTGACAGCAATAAATTTTTAATGGGTATTCACAGAACATTTATAAACAAATCTCCAATACGATATTGTGATGGAAGTGACAAAGTGAATAATTAGTTAGAAAGTTTTGGACTAATTTCACGCCAAAGCTTATCGCTATATTTTAGAGCAGGTATCCTGTCACGGCGTTTTCACTTTTGCAGTACAAACGTCAAAAGAATGCTATTCAACGCATTCCCCACATGGCTGTATCCAAACTGGGGATCAGCATCAGCACAGCATCCCAAAAGCATCAACTTAAAGTCGCTTAAAATAATGCTTATCAACAACTATTCCACCTACCGAGATACTGCTGCGCCACGAAAATGTTCCCGGAGGGAAAGGTGCACTCTTTCAGAGCACTTCTCCACCACCGCATGGGAAGCGTATGGCGCATACTACACCAGTCGATGAATACCATCATCACTGCCATGATTTCCTAGGTCCTAGTCCCCCCGATGGCCTTAGGAGACCGCAAACGGTCAAATATCCCCATAAATGGATATTTACAATTAAATTTTTTATTATTATTATACGTTATATTTTTCACTTGTTTTTTCTTCCTATTCTAATTTTTAAATTTTTTAAATATTTATTTTATCTAATATATGCGTTAGTATGCGTTGTTATTTTGTCCAGTTTTGTACTATTTCGAAATTTGGAATGCATTACATCGCACTACCCTTGCATACATTCTGGACAATTATTATTATTATTTTGAATAGAATCTACTTAAATTTATTACGCCTTTGTTAAGATTTAGGTATGGAGAAAAACATTTCAGTGCAGGTACATAAAAAAGGTGTTAAGTGTTATAAATTTTCTTATTGTGAGTATTGTTTAGTCATTCATTTATTACAAACCTTTGACCTATTTGGAAAAAGGCTTCCAGGTCAGAAATCGCGTGAGAATTTTCCGTTTACTTACAGCATGTAAGTTATGCGCAACAAACCCTAAGGTCGGGTGAAGTAAAGTATATAGTACCTACTAAGTACTACAGCCCGCGGCTTTCACTAGAGCTTTCTTATTATTTATAGAACCGTACCGTCAGACTACTGATATTGATTTGAAGTAACATGCAACCACGAAATTCCAGAATGTTTTAACGATACACGCTGAATAACATTATGGTAAATTTAGTTTTTTTTATTCTCGGAAAAAATTACATTTTTATGTTTTCGAATACATTTTCTTTAACGCTTTTCGACGTGCTATTTTCGATTTGCCGTCAAAACGACACGTTACTTTTTATTCGTGAATTCGTCGGCGTTGACGTCACGTCGGGCAACGTTGGTGACAGGGAGCGATGTCTATGTCACAATAACGTTGTAGCCAATGGAACCTTTTGCTGTACGATTTTTAAATCAATAATTATGAATGAAAATGATGTATGATCGGTCAGTGGCAGAGATGGTATCGCGTCTGGGTATCACCAGGCGCCGTGTGTTCAATTCCTCAGCTGGCCAAGTCCTCCATCACGATACAAAAATTTTACGATTACTGTGGTGTTAGCAGGAGATTTTCAAATATTGTCAGGTTATTCGTCATCCGGGAATGTTTGTCTTTCTTTTTTAAAAAAAAACTTTAAAATTTAAAAAAATAAATATTGAATTTGCACACTTTTAGTACAAAGATCAGAATCAAAAAATTGATTTTAAATCTTCAACACATTTTTAACGGTGTTCATGATTTGTGAAAATATCCCATTATAAAAAGGTTCCCCATTATAATACGTATTTTTTTAATACGTTTTCATAGTATATTAGGTATTTAGATTTTTTTTATAATGAGATTACTGAAAAATTAAAAAAAATATGGATTTCCGGGAAAATGGAAATAAAAGAATTTTTTAATTGAAACAACCAAAAAACAGATTTTCGGAAATTTGTTATTAAACAGATAGAATTCTAGAATCTCGCTGGAGGACTGCCTGCTGCATTACGCCCTTCAATATTTCTTAATATACCTATAATAATATTATTATGAATTATGACTAATCCGCTCTTGAACTTCTCATATTTCCAACGTTGGCAGAGTAGAGTTGTTAGACCTGCTAGAACCTGCTCCACCCAGATCACAGCTTCCAGTCAGTTTCTGTTTCATAATGAACCAATGGAGTGTGACAAAAATTATTATCTCACTGCTGGTGACAACTTGGCCAACTTGTAATGAACTAAATTATTGCCAATGTGCCCATTAGCGGTGACTAAGAATATTAGCAAGTATCACCTCATTTATTTAAGAGTCCTTGTAGAAGGCTCAACTAGGTTGCCACCTCCAATGAAAATTCATGTTTTTTTTTTACGAAAATTTATGTTTTTAATATCATATTAATTACAGCGTGCTGGGATTGCTGAGGACAGAACTTTTAGAATTTTTTGAAAATACCAAATTGTACCCAAAATATAAACCGTCTAAATGTTAATACCTGTTTACGGCTGGCCGGAAGGCCTATGACATGTACATTGTACGTACTGAATTGTGTGATGTCACGAGACACCATTGGAAGTTTTACCCTTTTTTATTGATGCAATAGTATTACGTATTTTCAAACAATATGCGACAATGTGAGCCTCACTGGGTATACCGTGTCCATTCTGATGCCCGCATTTTACAACTTGTTAAAATTCAATAGAAAAACACTTAATATTAAATAGAAAATTGAAATAAAATAAAATAAAAGATAAAGGGGGTAAAGAAAGTCGGTTAAATCGATAAATATCATAAGGTACGGTTGTATACTATAATAAAGTGTGGTACGTTTTAATCTGGCACGTTATAAAATTTTTGAATTTTTCCTTTTCTGTTCTTTAATCCATCTGTCAATCCTTTCATCTGAAATGTTTTTTTTTCTTATTTTTTGTATCGAGTAAAAGATTGGAGCACTACATTCGACTTGCCCTTTGGAAGTTCATATAACTAAGTACATCATTTTTGGAGATATAATAATAATAGATAATAAAAAACATTTATTAGTCAATAGATTTTTACATATTCATGCGTGTTTTTTTTTAAATTATTTTTATAAAATTTATTCTAGTGACAAATAGGTCACTGCTTAAGTTCACACTCAGGATTTTCAATCGCTTGTTATCTCCTTAAATACAATACGTTTTCAATAAAACATGATAATTAGGAATTAACCATACGTTTATGTTAAGGTTTTTTTAATATGTTTTTCCCGTAGTCTACATAAAACAGTTGTACACCAATTATATACCTACTTCAGAGATCACTGATGTAGAACACATGAAGCTACAATAAATGAGAAATGGAAAAAAAAATATTAATAAATGCATGATAAGAATAACAAATAGTATAAGTAAGTACTTACGTAACATATAGGTATGTTTCAAAGATTTAAAAAATATTAACGATGATGGTAATCCTTACCAAACATGCATTATTGTGTTACCATGGTACAACTAGACAACTTGATAAAACAAATACAACAAAGTAGACGTTCTTATACAAAGGTCATGAGGATAGCTTTACAACTATTTTGTGACATGCGTCAAAGATAGTCGCTGAACTGTCTGTAAGTGCCGTTAAAAATGCCAAAGGTTGAGTCGGTTTATTGATTTCTTGTTTTTGGGGTATAAAAAAGTTCGTGAGATCTTCCATTTTGATTTCTTTCGTTTTGTGCTCCGATTGTCATACGAGATCGGCAGGAACCCAGACTTGGGAATTCCGCACAATAAGGGTGCCTGACTACACGGTCAACAAGTGACAAGCGCTTTATCGTCAACAAGTCAGTCCGTTGCTAACCCCCGACCGTATCGTGACATTTTCGCACCACGCCGAAGTGTTATCCATCATATCGTCACATAAAGTATAAATCCTTATCGTTTTTTTCGTATATTTTGTGTGAACTCGTGACTCAAACTTTACCGAAGTTCTAACAATCAAATAGAACAATCTCGAATGCTTATGGACATCTATGACTGTCACCAAGCCAGAAGACAACTACCGTGAGTACCACTTAATTGTGATATACCTTTCTTGTTTGGTGGTTGGGCATAACTCAACGAAATCCATTAGCGTCTTAGCAAGGGTATCCGCAAGGTTACTCTCATCCCCATGCCCCGTGCATGAACATTTTGGTGCCGAGACCAGCGAACCTTTAGATAATAAATTCGTATAATAAATTATTTCTTTGGCAAAACGAAAGAATGCTATGAAGTGTTACGAAAATTGAAATGTCATTTCGAAGAACGAATTCAAACAGTGAATCGTAGAATTAGTTTACGTAGTTCTTAATTAATTAACGACCTACCGGGCATTTAAATTATATCGAATTCTATTTTTTAATTCATAACGTTTTCCTGATTAATTCGTTAGTACATTTGTTTATTTAAAAAAAAAATGGCTAGTACTTTACAAGGCTTGCGTAGAAGACGGAACGTTGCCATTAGCAGAATAAACAAGGTGTATGAGGTCGGTCAAAGCGTTTTGCAAGATGCAACCAATTACCCATTATTTTTAGCGTATTATACGAAGTTGCAAAAAATTGTTAATGATTTTGAAACCGTTCACGCTGACATCTTAGCTTTAGATGAGGCAAACAAGGACATTGAAAATCAAGTTCGCGAAGCTTTTGATATTGTTTATTTCAAAATCGTCGTAATTCACAAGGAATTAACGAATCAATCTTTCGAATCGCAGCCAGCGAATATTATCGTACCAAACCAAAACTTTTCAACATTTCATGATCAAGCTGTCATAAAACAAACGTAATAGTTTACTTGTGACATGAATAAGGCAAAACCTGAAATCAAAGGGTCCTTGACTGCGTTCACTTCAAAGTGCGCGTTTTGCAAGGGTGCTCACCATATCGCTAAGTGCAAATCATTTGCACTCAAATCGGTTCAGGAACGTGCTCAATTCGCCAAGGCACACTGTTGGTGCCTGAATTGTCTCACGCCTTCTCATTCTCTCACGAATTGCAAATCTGTGTTTGATTGTCAGAAATGTCATCGTAAGCACCACACTCTTCTTCATAGGGAAGACAACATTTCTGCTGAAGAGGAGTACCAACGACCCACCACGTTTGCCATTCAAGGAGCTTCTATTTCAGATCCTCCAGTTCTTTTCCTCGCTAACTTCGGTGACAGATCCATGGTACGTTTGCCTACTGCTCATATTAGCAATCGTGATCCCTCCGGCGGTTTTCAAACGTTTCGTGCGTTGACCGATTCAGATATTCAAGCACACTTCATATCCAATCGCACTGCCGAGCGTCCAGTCAGCTCTCAGAAAATCCGTGGCTTAGGCCAATCTTCTACAACCGCGTCAGGCGTCACTAATTTCGATGTTAAGGGACAAACTACCTTCAACAAGAAGTTACTTCCATCGCCAACGATTCAATTCGACCAGTTATCTTGTCATCTGTTCCAAGACATACTTCATGCCGACTCTGACTGTCACAAACTGACAACTGACACAGGAGCGACTGACCTACTTCGAGATGTTGAGATCTTGCCATCTCTACCGAGACCCCAATTAATGGGTGATCTTCACCAGCCTTCAACTATCAATTCACCATTCGGTTGGCTTCCTCTGGATTCGGTTGGTTTTGCTACCGATCGTGAAACAAACTCCTTCGTCGAAACCAACCAGTATCGTCTTCCAGAAGAAGTCAAGAGACTGAGGGAGTTGGACATATTTCCTCAGTCTTCACAGCCCACTAAACAACGTCGTGACCAAGTGTATCGCATTTATCGCTCACGTGACTTTTCTAGTCAATTTATCGAAACCAACCAGTACCGTCGTCCTGAAAAGGTCAAGAAACTGAAGGAGTTGGACACATTCCCTCAGTCTTCATATCTCACTCCTGAAGAACAACGTGATGAGCAGGTCCATCACACTAATCACTCACGTGACCCTTCGGGACAATTCATCGTAGCCTTACCTTTTGGTGAAAAGGATAAGCATATCGCTTCCCCAGGTTCGCGCGAAGTCTCTTCGCGCATCATCCTTTCACTCGAACGTAAACAGACATTAAAGCTCAGTTTACGTGAACCGTACTTCGCTTTCATGACTGACTACTTGCACAGTGGTCACATGACACGTGTTCCTGGAAAAGATTTACTCAAGGAAATGCATCACATACTTCGTCATTGTATTCTTCGTCCGAGCACCGTTACCACTACTTTGCGAATTGTCTTCGATGCCTCGGTGACGGAGGTGAATGAATCATCGTCAAATGATGCCTTCCTTATCGTTCCCAAGCTTCAAACAAACATTGCTGAACTTCTGCAAAACTTTCGTTCGCCATCTGTGGTGTTCATTGCTGAAGTACGGCAAATGTATCGCCAAATATGCCCACAAGAGCCAAATCACGCGTTCCAAAGAATATTTTGGCGTCATCAATTATCGGAATCTACCCCGGATTACCCATTACACCCTGTGACTTCTGATATCTCTGCCTTTATTCTGTCCTACCGTATTGTCAGATCGTTGACAGAAAATAATGGTTACAAATTATCACTCACACGATACGCGATCACTTCGGATTCAAATATCGATTCAATCGTCGTCGGCTGTTCCAGTGTGGAACAAGCTCAACAAACGCAATCCGAAGTTATCGAACATACCAAACGAGGTCAACTTGAACTGCAGAAGTCGGATTGTAGCAAACCAAAACTTCGCGCCTACCGAAACTTACCGCCGGGCTACTATCTCACTGATGTAATCTTCAAGAATGTTGATCATTTTCTTACTCTCAGGGTATTGGGATGGAAGTGGAGGCCACCGGATGCTTCACCCGATGATACTCGTCACGGGAATCGTTACACCGACCAATTATCGCTCTTGACAGTTATCGCATCTAATCATCGGCGTCAAGCATCATCGGTTGATAATCCATCGGATATCGTTCACGTGGCCATTCTCAGGCCGTTCTTATCCGTAACGTATTATGGTGGGCGGAGCCCTCCGGGTTTGTCCAGCCAAACGACTCTTGGCCCATCTCAGATGGCCATTTTAACAAAACTGAACTCCACTCTGAAGAACGAGTTCAATCGTCATTAGTCCAACATGATTTATTCTGCTAAACTTTTATTAAACAAATTATATCGTATTCGGAAACTCCAACGTCTTACTGCTTACTGTTATCTATTCGTACACAACTTTCATAACAAAGCCTCTCGTCGTTCGGATTTTCTACTTAATCATTTCGAAATTCGTATTCTATCTTTAACCAAACATTGGACATCACTCTCTACGGAGCAAGTGATTAGAATCATTATTAAAAATCTTGTGCTATCGTTATGCTTCCTACTTTGAATGGATCTTCTCTTATAAGACCATTCACCTAATCGTGTCCATTGCCTAGGCAATGTTACTAATCATAATCGTTTCGCGGTTCGTTTTATTCTTTTTACGTCTATGTTAATCGTATCATTTAGTTTCTTTTCGTCTAGTTTATCTACATCTAGTTATCGTTTAAAACTAGTTCTTCTGCTTCGTCTTCTTTTCATCGACGTTACATTTCATGGCATTCTGCGTTTCGCTTAACGTTCAACTTTTCTTTAAAATACAATTGCTGTATTTTGGTGGGCGAAATGTTTCATAACGCCGATGGATTTCTTTCGTTTTGTGCTCCGATTGTCATACGAGATCGGCAGGAACCCAGACTTGGGAATTCCGCACAATAAGGGTGCCTGACTACACGGTCAACAAGTGACAAGCGCTTTATCGTCAACAAGTCAGTCCGTTGCTAACCCCCGACCGTATCGTGACATTTTCGCACCACGCCGAAGTGTTATCCATCATATCGTCACATAAAGTATAAATCCTTATCGTTTTTTTCGTATATTTTGTGTGAACTCGTGACTCAAACTTTACCGAAGTTCTAACAATCAAATAGAACAATCTCGAATGCTTATGGACATCTATGACTGTCACCAAGCCAGAAGACAACTACCGTGAGTACCACTTAATTGTGATATACCTTTCTTGTTTGGTGGTTGGGCATAACTCAACGAAATCCATTAGCGTCTTAGCAAGGGTATCCGCAAGGTTACTCTCATCCCCATGCCCCGTGCATGAACACATGGTACAACTAGACAAATTTGATAAAAAAAATACAACAAAGTAGACGTTCTTATACAAAGGTCATGGGGATAGCTTTACAACTATTTTGTGACATGCGTCAAAGATAGTCGCTGAACTGTCTGTAAGTGCCGTTAAAAATGCCAAAGGTTGAGTCGGTTTATTGATTTCTTGTTTTTGGGGTATAAAAAAGTTCGTGAGATCTTCCACGAGTATAATTATTGTTAGGAATCACACTGTCTTTTAAAAGGGTAACAGGGGGGTAAAGAATAAAACACAACACACTACTGTCCTAAGAGAAATTAAACACTTTTATATATAATCACACACGTTTTATGCACAATCGTGCATTATTTTAAAGTATGTGTGGTGATTTATTGCGGTATTATACCTACTTCTTTAGCCAAAATTTCGGAGAGCGTTACAGTATCCATCGGCAGGCAGTTGTGTTCCACATCTCTAACGCTGTCCGAAACGTTGGGTAGAGAAGAAAATAGCGCAATAAGGCATGATACCCCAAAAGAAAATGACAATAATACTTTTGGCCGTGATAATTTTAAATCATAGGTCCATATTTGTATAATTTCATTTAATTTATACCTCGGACGCCTCAGAGCTTTCTTCGATCCGCTTGCATTATTCTTGCACTCTTTGCTTATTTTATTCTTCCTTCACTGAGAGCTCTGTTGTAACGTCTCTTTCCGTTATTTGCGACATTTATTTTACGAGACATAGGGAGTGGTAAAAATGTGCCCATGTATTCGATTTGATTATTATTATTATAAACAACGCATCAATATTTAATAACTGTTATTAAAATTAAATTACAGTCATTCAACAAGACGAGCTGTCTCGTCTATTCCTTGACTATTTCCTACCATTTTGATTACGATTGCTTTCGTTGACGATGTTGACAACTCGTGATTTTTTTACAAACGGTGTTCTTTGTACAAGCTATAACAATATCAAATCAATCCAAGCGAGTCGTCTCGCCTGAACGAGGATAAAGGAGTGGAGTTGCCAGTAGTTGCCATTGAGCACGGTATTGCCATTTATGCACCAAAGTTCACTTCACGGTATAATAATTTGACGATTCTTTAAAATATTTCAACCTAAGAAATGTAAATATAACAAACAATATGAGTAGTTATGTAAGAAGTAGGTAGGTATATGAAAACTAATTGACAAGTTTCACGAACAAGAATTCATTCAAGATGATTGATTCGAGATTGATGAACATTGTAATTTTCAGATGTTACACTGAATTATTGGATTTTGCTTTCAGCAAAGTTTCTATAGATATAAAAGTTAAAAGTCTGCATATAATAATATATAAAATATTATATTACCTATTTGTTTCCTTGTCTAGAATTTCAAGAGCTACTCTCAGTATCGCCCTGGAGAAAGACCACCATTGAGATTCGAAACCTTTCCATTTCACTTCCGAAAAAGAATAAAATTCCATAAATATTGTTTGCTCCTCATTTATCGAATGTTTTGTTAGATACGTACCCCAGCTAAAAATATAGAGGTAATTTAGCAATAAGTATTTACTAGATATCATATTTTTCGTGTTTGAATCTTGCAATCGTACTTAAAGATAGCAGCCAACAAAATATGCGTTAAGAAAATGAAGAATATGTTGGCAGTTCTTAGTCGACGTATGATACAGTTAGAAATGATCAAATCGGATAAGGACACTTTAGCTCAGTTGGTAGAGTCGCGGCCCGGAAAACCGTAGGTCCTGGGTTCGAGTCCCAGAGGTGCCACTATCTTTTTCTGATTTTTTTATTTCCAGATTTTCGATTGAGTTTGGCTAATATTGTCTTCATTTAATTAAATATTACACTTATATAAAATAAATACAAGGTAATTTGTGTTCATGTACTTTAGTAATAATATTTGATTATTATAACTTGAATAGGTTGGGTAAACCTGGAAAGGTTTTTATTGTTATTTGTCACCCCTTCATATTTTATCGAACAAGATTAACATAATAAATATATAAGAGAGAGGCAAGTACGTACCTACCGCCGCCGGTATATCACCGCCACCGGTTCGGCAAGTACTTTGACCCCAGTAATAAAAACGGAACTTCTCTTATTTTTCTCACAAGCCCTCCTCTCCCCTCTCTCCACTAGAATCGAGTGCCTATTTATTTGTAAGACATTATAGAAACGGATCAGCAGTATCCGTCTAAACTTCTTTCTTCTATATTTTATGGTTTACAAGCACCCATCGAAAGAGACAGAAGATACTAGAACGATTACATCGCGTACGACCTCTTGCTGGGATTATTATACTTGAAATATTGTTCTAAAATCAGCAAATCTCGGCGCTGCCATAGTAATGAAATTCTCTACTTTTCTATATTTAATTACCAATCTAAATTATGTCGATACATTATGCCTGGCGGTTCACAACTCCCAAGAAGTTAGTAAGTAAGTAGATACAACATGCCGAACACTCCTCGCTCCAATTTGACGATGTCCCATTATACTCGATGAATGACAAGTTCGATGAAAAGAGCAGGTAGGTACTAAGTACTAATATATTCCCCGCGTTCAGTTCGTGTAAACACACCATCCGGCTCCTTGTTTGGGTTTCATCACATCATCAGCTGGTTATGAATGTCGCTGAACAGTTTGACGACAAATACAGTATTAATAAATAACTTATTTTTCCTGGATCTGAAGATGGCGTTGAGACAAAATAGTGAAATGTAATTGCTACGTTTTATGACAGTAATTAGGTACTATTTACATTTCCAGACTGTTAGACGCTCTCACACTCTCAGTATCACCTTGGTGATAGACCATCTTGCATAATCGAAACATTGTTTGATGTGGCTTTACTGTATTTGGTGAACAGATCTGAATTGTCACCTATCTCTCTACCTTCCTCCTCTCGTCTCTTTCCAGACTCACAAAGGATCCCAATTGATGCCACAATCCATGTTTTTAATGTTTTTGTACCTTCCCCAAACACCAAACAAGACGTTCTGCGGATCAGAACAGAACCTTTGTAAGCTTTAGAGATATTGTGTCCTTTATAAGAAGGAGTTAACCATGCCCTTGAATCACAACCTTAAAAACCTATCGCTATATTTGTTGACCTTCATGTGTTTGTTCTACATTATTTTCGTAATATATTCATTTTTTTAAATTTCTGAGTATTTTTTCAATATTTATCTTTACCTACATATGCAATCTTGATCCCGTAGGCTTGGTTAGAATAATTACTTAAATAATTGTTTAAAATTCGGGATCAGACCGCTAACAATAACACTCCTTAATCCTAACTCCAATAACGTACGTGCGTAAGGTCTAAATTCCTGTTTAACATCAGCCGCCTGTTTTGATTTATTCGCGAAAAAAACATCGCCAAAATAAGTGTTCATTTCAAACTCAGGCACAAATATTTAAATGTTTTACGATAATTTTCTAAAGAAATTAATTTTCCACATTATATAATAAAACCTCAACCGAAAAGGGATTCGTAAGTAGGAGATTTTTAACTTTAAACAGTTCTATGGGCCTGTAAAATTATTTTATCTAGGCTTGTAAAAATTCTAATAAAAAAAATACTCTTTTATTTCAAAGGCATTTTTGTGTTATTTAATTAACGCGGTATTTAATTAACCACTCGTATCCATTGAGCCTGTTTACACGACAACGTAACATTACTGGACATACGTACGACATAATATGAGGCGTACCTGAGTTATCACAAAGTTATCACATGTAGTGCATCACCCTAAATCCAAATGTCACGAAACACCTAACCTAACCTTACCCAAATCTTAGGAATATTAATCAGTCTCCCTCTTTTTCTTATTGAGTCTTCTGGCGTCCAGCTTTTGTCATAAATATGCCTTCCTCAATTTTTTTTTAATCTACCCAATCTTGAAGGCCATCATCACCTTTTTTGGACGTCACTCCTGTAGGCGACCGACGTTTCTTTTAACGTCCAAGAACGCCATCCCGACGGTCATTTAATATTCGTGCCAATGCCTGTAAAACCATTTACCATTGCAAAGACTTTTATTTACATTTGCAATCATTCAGGGAACCCGCTTTCTGCCTTTCCTACGCGGGTTGGCGAAATCAAGAGTGTGTATCTGGCTTGTCCTGTCTGGCAGAGTTCTAAAAAATAATATAAATCGACAATAATAATACGATTTAATTATTGAATCGAGTCATACTTATGTTCAGAGCTTGCGTGTTAAAAATAAGTGACACAAAAGATGAGGTGTGTTGTGATAGATTAAAAAATATACATATTTTTTTTTTTTTTTACAGTGAATATTGCACAAGAATCTCAACTGCTCCCGTCTGGAGCCAGTAAGACTATGGCATCCCCAATCGGGTATGTTGTGAGGCTGAAGGTAGTGGGGAGGGGAAGGAGGTGGGGAAGAGGAAGGTTGGGAAGTACCTGGCTATTCAGATCTGGTCACTAAACACTGCTAAAGCCATTTTCAAGCAACGTTTCAATTCTGAATGGTGGTCTTACACCAGGGCTATACTGATAGTATCTTCCACTCTGGAACATGCCGCAAATATACTATATATTATTTTAATTGAATTAATTGTGAAATAACACAAATTAATCAAATAAAATTTATTTGCGCATGCCGGGTTCGAATCCGCGACCTCCGGATTGTGAGTCAAGAGTCTTACCCACTGGACTACGGAGGTCATATACACACACATCCTCAATAAATCATAATAATTATAATATTTTGACTTACTTGTTTCCAAAGAAGTAACCATGTTTTTTCTAATAAATTTTAATAAATAAATTCTAGTGATTTCCCGAAGGAGTATTGAAATATTTTTAAATACTTATATCTATTTGAATTTCGAATTTGTTTTCGTGAATGAATTAATGCAAATCTTGGAAGTGGAAATTGACCCATTTCCCGACATCCGATCGAGCTGAAACTCGGCAGATAGACTCATTATCGATGGTATAGCACACACACATACCCAGATTTTTTCTGAAATTGGATGACATTATATTTAATAATTTACAGCAGTTAATACCTATCCGAAATAAATGTCGGTGCCATCCAATTAGGTTTTGGCACGAGTTGTAGATGTTCACTTAGTTTAGTCATTTCCTGGGGAGGAAGATTCAATCCTTAGTCAAACCAAAAAAAAAAATTCTCTCAATCCTTAGTCAATCCAAAAAAAGAAGTCCCAAGAGATGGCACAACCAGGTCAAAAATTGAAATAGGTGTACGAGTTTAAAATAGTTTAAAATAAATAGTTTTTTTACGGGCTGATTTTTTACAAGTACTTCGGTGAGTAATTGACCTTAAAAATATTTTTTGATTACTTTACCAATATGGATACTAAATACGAACCACTAGTGGTGCAGTTTTGTTTTTGAATTTTTACATTTAAATTCGATACAAGTGACGTTGATGTCCATTTGTTAGGTGGCTATGGTATGATTACAAGATGAGACCACAATATAACAATAGTAAATGCTGGCTCTGCACTTAGTCATTTTTTTAAACAACTTGTTCGTAACTTGTACATAGAAATTTTTTCCAGTTTGTCAAGTAAAGTGTAAGACTTCTATAATCGCAAATTTAAATAAAACAATTTTACGCATCATTTTATTTTCATAAAATTAATAGTTCATTACGTTAATGTACAAATATGAATGACTAATATTACATTGCCAGATATTATTTATAGATTTATACGACACATGAACCAGTACTTTTTAAACCAAAAATATTCTGTTTAATTTTATGCCCACATTATGACTCAAATCAAATCTCTTATTTTAACTTGAATTTCATGACTCTTGTTTTTTGTTCTTTTTTTACATTAGCTCCACACAAGAGGGGGAAAATAATTTCCCTCAGGGTCTATATCATCTTAGAGGATGCTGTTGTTTTACGATTTTAAATTTTTTATTGTTTTATATTTACATTTTGTTATACACCGTTATTGGACGAGTATGCATTTGTATTGCCAACGTTGTGTATATTAATAAATTAAAACAAAATATTATTAAAAGATTTTTTGTAAAGTTTTAGCAGAAAGCCGATAAAACTTTTCTTTCGTTGCTCTTCGATTGCACGCCATTGTAACTTTTTTCAATAAAAATATGCTATAAAAACAAATCTTAAAAGAAAACACACAGGCTTTTTTTATTATATGATTACTCGGCTTTCTTGAATTGCATCATTTCTGAAAATGAGATGTATTGCTGTATTATTGCCTGGAATCCACGAATCAAATTTCCAAACAATGTTCCTCTCCTCTTCTTCGTGCAGAGAGCTGTGCGTTATGAATTCGATAAGAACATCCTGAAATAGCTCGTGGAATATGTTTGCCAGACTCCAGAGGAAGAAGAGATGCACGTGGCCCCCGAATCTGCCAATATTACCATTTAATCGGCCAGACACACCGCAAATAGGTAAGTTCATTACAGCGGCTTCATGGTGCAAATATTTAAGCGAGGAGTAAATTAATATTCAGAATGTGATAAGTGAAAATCTCAAGAAGCCAGTCAGTCTGTTATTTATATTTACCGGGGTGTTTACTTTATGAACATCTCCTACGACTTGATTGAGGGTGGCGATGAGTTAAACGAATCACGGAATGAATCTGGTATCCTGAATCAATCCGTTTATTTTTAACTTTTTAATTATTTAAAAGTTTTGTGTTGTACTACTGCAATTTTGTGCAATTGCCACTGTAAAAATGTTCGAATGAAGATGTCTCGGTAGTTTGATGGTGGTTTGTGGTTGATGTCCTTTAAAATAATTTAATACCTTTTCATGTTGGTAGAAAGAAAATTCGTACACATTGAGCTAGCGATATCAAATTCATAATTAAAATCAAGCTAATCATCAAAAACGAATTTCAACAAACAAGTAATCACCAACAGACCAGTTAGACATGCGTACAAAGAAAACATAAAAACTCTGACAGTAAACACAGGCTTTGGACAAATACACCATAAATACCATATAAAAGCAATCAACAGTCTTTCACTCACACAAAAAATTAGGAAATGAAAAATAAATTCAGATACAAAATTAAAAGATGAATTAAAGAACAAAAAACAGTTTTATCAAAATTTAATAATATAAAATATATTCACGTAATACACAATACCATTATAAAACACTTATCATTCACACACACATAACTCAAACAATATTGCCAAATTTTTTTTTTTCATTACCGACTCTATACATGGTATTAAAATTTATTCTTATAGAATTTTTGTATAATAAAATGGAGGCCTCCGCACGGGTAAGCCACGGAGTTAGGCCAATATTTTAAATTATATTATAAAATTTAAATTATGGTACAATAAATAAAATATAATTTAACACAATTTACTTTAATGAAATCGTGGTTAGGCTTAGATACTATTCTCCGCGTGTATTATTTAAAGCGTAACACATTTACGTATGAAGTAAAGAAGGCTTTGTAATTTGCTTCTTTTCAAGTCGAACCAAAATTCTCAATAAACATGTTTTTGCAGGTTCTGTTTTCGATATGTTTTTGCTCTACAAAAAGCTTTTTATAGCGAAATTCGATATCAAAACCGTGTCAATTTTAGCAATTCATCAAATCAACACTATTTTTTTCCCAGGATGTTATTCAATACAAAACTACTCAAGCCCGACGATCAAATTGGATTTTCTGTTATTAATACGATGCAAGTTTTTTGTGACTTTCGTAATGGATATCAAATTGCCTCTCCGCGATGGAGCCTATTACTTAGTATGGTAATCATTATTATTCAGTTTAGTTGATGGGAATTAATAGCCTGAATTAGGTAATATAAAATAGGGATTGATATATTATCATTATCAGTATTGCGACGAAGGTGAGACCCCTTAGTAGGATTTTTGGACAGTCTTAGCTGGACCAACAATTAATAAATTACTCATTGTATTTTTGAAGTAATTTCTCCAAAAGAAGTTAAATAATAACTACGTTTGTTTCTAGAATAGTACTCATCTTGTCCTATAGATATTCAGATTTTCATAAGCCTACGAAAATGGCCTGAAAAAATTCTGAACAGATTTTAGAGCAAAAAATGCAGTTTCTGCACAGACGTCAATTTCATTACTCTGTGAGTTTCTGAATATTGTTGGTATATAATATCGATGGCTCGTGTTGTGATCTAGACTTTCCTAAGGAGAACCTAAATTTGTATAAAAGCAAAAATATGGCATCCCACACAATTCAAAATATATAAATGTTTCGAAGAAAGCAATATCTTTGTGATGTTAAAATTTAAAATTATTTGTGATAAAACCACTTTTTGTAAAATTTTACAAATAGTCAACTTGTTTAGGTTATAACTAAACTTCTTCAGAACCGTAACAATATAAACAAACTTAAGAGCGTTTAATTTAATCCACATTTCGTCGAAAGTTGTTCTTACGATCGTGCAGGGCGGTTACGATGAGAAAGATTAATTATTCTCCGTACCAGCTTTTTAAAATTATAACTTAATATCGATTTTATTTCATTCCAAATTTGCTTTAATTTATACCTACATTGCTGATTATATACCATATTCCAAAAATGCTGAAAGGCGTGATAATAAAACTATTAAAATAATGTGTGTTTTGTAATTATTTTTTGATTATAAGTATTTATCATTTTTCAATAATGTCTAAGTTAAATAAGAATGTTAAAAAATCTGAAATAAATTACTTTGTAAGTGCGCAAATAAATACACAAACGGACCAATTTTCGTCAAGAAACACGTCATGTACGTATATATATTTTTAAATGATTTTATTTAAACTAAAATTAAAATTCTAAAACAAACAATACCAAGATAATGCATTGATTTATTTTACTGCATGATTATATGATTTGAAATGGGTGTGGTATAATACAAAATCTTTTTTGAAAATTTAAGAGGGCATTACCAGAGAAACCCGGAAATACGTCATTTTCAAAAAAGTTTTTAGACGTATTGACTCTTTTCCACAAAAAATTATAAATGGATTTCGAAAGATTGTTCTATTATCTAGCATAGTTATGTAATAAATTTTTAGAATTTTTTTTAATTTTTAGTATAATAAGATTATTCCATAGGTCGTTGGCAGATTTGTTAAATTTTCAAAAAAGTTTTTGTATTATACCACACCCATTTCAAATAATGTAATCATGCAGTAAAATAAATCAATACATTAACTAGCAAAGTTATGTATTAGAATTTTAATTTTAGTTTCAATAAAATCATTAAAAAATATGTACGTACATGTGTTTCTTGACGAAAATTGGTCCATTTGTGTATTTATTTGCGCACTTACAAACTGATATATCTATATTTTTTTTAACATTCTTATTAAATTTAGACATTATTGAAAAATGATAAATACTTATAATCAAAAAATAACTACAAAAAGTACACTATTTTAATAGTTTTATCATCATGCCTTTCAGCATTTTTGGATGAAGGTATAAATTAAAGCTAATTTGGATTGAAATAAATTCGATATTGAGTTATAATTTAAAAAAGCTGGTACGGAGAATAATCAATCTTTCTCATTGTAACCGCCCTGCACAATCGGAAGAACAACTTTCGACGAAATGTGGATTTTCGTCCGCTGGCTGGTTAAACGCTCTTAACAAATCTTCCAACGACCTATGGTATAACCTTGTTATACTAAAAATATTTTTTTTCTCAAAATTTAAAACATGCGAATGCTAGATAAAACAACAATCTTTCGAATTCCATCTACCTATAATTTTTTGTGGAAAAGAGTCAATACGTCTAAAATCTGATTTAAAAATGACACATTTCTTGTTTTCTCTGGTAATACCCTCTCAAGTACAGACATTTACACACATATATATATAAAGTGTTAACAATAAAAAGATAGAGACATAAAAAATAAAAAAAATATTAGGGGGACAGAACACCAGAGCGTGGAAGAGGGGGGGGGGGAGTAGGGGTTACGTGGAAGAAATTGAAAAGCTTTAAAATTGATCTTTTGGATAATTCCTTTTGTTTATTTTAAATAAAACCAATATTATTTTTTGTTACCTTCATAATTTCGTAAGCCTATTCTAAATTTCTAACTAACTAAACTAACCATCACGCCGTTTCCCCGCAGGGGTAGGCAGAGAGGACGGACCGCCAAACAACTCGATCTTGGCACACACTCCTTGCCTCGTTCACATTCATACATCGTCTCATACATGCTCTTCTATTATTCCGACTCTTCACATGGCCCGACTCAAGCATCTGATTCATTTGATCGTGCCATGTCTTGCTCGGGCGTCCCCGACTTCTTCTTCCATTCACATTTGCGTCATATATTCTCCTTACATGCCCAAACCATCTGAGCGTCCCTTTATTAATCTTACTCATCACGCTTACATCAGCCTTGCATTCTTCGCGGATCTCCACATTTCTCACACGATTGTTCATTGTTTTACCACACATACGCCTCAGGGATCTCATTTCTACAGCATTCAGTCTACTTTCATCCTTCCTCTGCCAGTTCCATGCCTCACTGCCATACATCAGGGTAGGTACCAGCACTCTATTATGGACGGCTAACTTCGCTTCTTTGGACAGTTTTTTGTTGGCGCCAACGGCGTTCAGTCCTCCATTAATAGAGTTGCCTGCATTTACCCTTCTTTCGATATCTCTGTCAGCCCTTCCATCTCTCCTAATCTAAATTTCAAGAGATTCAATTAGATTATTATGTGTATCAGTTCCTTTAAAAGATGTATAAATATGTAAAAATCCTTGACATATAAATATTTTAATTTTTATTATTATTCTTTCGAATTAATAAACCGCCCAAATATATTATAATTATTATAGTTTGAGACATCTGAGTTTTTTATTATCAAATCTCGGCTTCCTTCAAGTAAGTTTTCGCAAAATAAGGATCGATAAATTTTTTTTTTGATTTATTAGACGTAACTACCTAAGTATGTGTTTCATTCCGGTAGGTACCAATAATTTCGCAATGGGATTACTTCTTTGAACGCGCACATTATGATAGGTTTGTTTATTGTTTATATTCTGAAAATCCGATTCTATCAACTATTTAGAGCGGATGTCATAAAGATTCAGATTAAAACAAATAATAGCCTACTACATGTCCAGTTACAACCCTGCTCTATATCTGTGCATCCAAAGTAAACATAAATCCAAATACTCATCCGGGATAAATAAATAGAACTTTGGGCGTTAACTTTTTATTGAATCATACCGCACACCACATATTTTGCGATCATGTTTATTATTAATTCATAATTATTTTCGTAACTGGCCACGAAAGCTTAATATTTTTTTTAGTATCCCAGTTTCAAAATACTCAGGCTAAGGAAATAAAATAAAAAATTCTTTCGGGCATGGACAATTATTGGAACTGATTTAATAAGAGCAAAGGAGAGAGTTTGTTTCCACAGGATATAAAAATAATTATTATGTCATAGGTTATTTTGTACTGCGCCATTTTTGTGAAAAATCACCTCAAGGACTCTGTACATTTATGACTTCCTAGGTTCTAGTTCTGACTACTAGGAAACAGATAAAAAACACATTTATCTATCAGGACATAAGATAAATATACTTTTATCAGGTCGGGTTGGTTCACAGAGTTTGAACAACTCATCAAATTTCAAAGTTACATTTAAAGTTCTAGGAAAATTCAATTCGGGTTGAATTGTTAAGTCATTATTGACCAGTTGCTTCGCATTATGAAATAGTAAGAGAACTTGAATAAAACTTTCACAGAACTTGAAAATTAGCTTTGAAATTTGATGAATTGTTCAAATTCTATGAAACAACCTTACTGGCCCTTTCGGCAAGTCCAAATACGATTTTGAACGCAGACGACACTACACAATATACATTATATATTAAAAACACTGGGCTTTGCATGATGTTACACTATTTTACAGTAGTTGCTAATATAACCTCCGTTACGACTTATATTAAGTTCAATCATTTATAAGATCAGTGTCAAAAGTAAGTTGATATTTATTTTAAATGTTAATATTTTTAGTGTTTAATTTTAGGAATGGAGTGTTTTTTATAAAATAACTTTGAAAAGCTTGAAAATTCTACACAGGTTTAAATACGAAATTATTAACAGTTATTTACATTTTTTACACCTTTGGTTAGAATGTGAAGGTAAAAGATCTGACTTTATAGATATAGTTTTCTGAAAAGATATGTATATTTTTTTAACGCATTCAATCTAGGTTCAAAAAGATTTGTAGCCAGAGCAGTCAACAACCAACATTCCCTTATCTAATCTCCTTCGGACGCTTTTTGATGTGGTTGTAATATTATAGGTACTGAATACCTCATGACCTTTAGTTGGAAACCATACCATTTTCAGACAATCTATCGTGTTTGAACAAGTATTTTGTATGGAGTAAGTAGCCTGCTGAATGCATTTTCTTGCATTTCTGAGAATTTTAAATTCATTCAACCCAGGTCCAAAAAGATACATCGGAATATAAACACATTCGTGTTGTTGCAATCGCTGAGAATCAAAGTCGTAACCTCCGGATCAAAGCGAGCAATAATAATTCGCATCGCAGCCATATGGGTCACGTAATAAAATTAACCAAATGGTTTTTATAACAACTATATTATTTTAACAACATTGTGGCCTGTGGCCGCATCCGAAGTAGCGAAATCGGGGAACCGATGAATGAGCAAGATAATAAATCCATTCGAAAATATCTATTTTTATTGCGCTCTTGTCTTCACCTGTGGAGAAATGGGCATCCTGTTTTGTGTCGGTGTCTAGTCCATTGGCTTTTGTGGTACTTATGTATATTTCGTAATCATTTTCAATTGTTTAGGTTAGGTTAGACCAAAGATATTGAAAGAGGTTAGACCTTCCGAATCTCTGGACAGTGGAGAGATAAACTGATAGCAGTGTCTTGTGACCTTGTACATCTAATCGAAGTGATTTTTTCCTTACTTTCTTAGATTGAAATTGACAAAACATTTTTCATGTATCGAAATTATTTCTTGAACAGATAAACCATTAATCATCCTCCAGGATTCGAAAGTCTTTATGTAAATTGGCGATATCTGATTTCTTTCAAATTGGTACCTATAGATTCTAGGGAATATTTACTCGGTGGTTGTGAGTAATTGTATTTTATTATTATCGTCGTAATCATTGTAAAAATCATCACTTTTCCAATTTATTTGGTTGAATAACTTATATTGTAAAATATTATTTGATTATGAGTTACAATACAAAATTCAATAAGATATGAAATAATAAATTTTAATAAAATATAACTAAGATGAAATAAAATAAAATACTTAAAAGCGGTAACGAAAAAAAAATCGACAAATATTATCAGGTTCGCCTGAATACAATGAGCATAATGACGTGTGTATTGTAAACATAGAGATATACAATATCAAGATTGTAAATGGTATTTTGAATTACTTATTTATGTTTTATTCTTTTGCGTTATAGCGTTACCTTTTTGGTTCTTTAATCCGTCTTTTGATTTTGTGGCTGAAATAAATTTAAACATTTTATTATTGAGTGGAAACGCTACTTTATGACTTTTGATGCAATATTTATATTTATTTATTTATTTATATTAACAAATGTACGTGATAAGTAGATACTATTTATAACTATAACTAGGATTCCTAATCAACAAAACAGACCCAAAAAAACAGATGTAAAAAAATCCTTTCACAAAGTACCTACCCAAAAATGCTCGATTTCACCCGAACATCAAAGGAAGAGATATAAAATATAAAGAAGCACGTTTTGATTTTGACGAACGTTACATTTGAAGTTGATGATGAAAATTTGACGGTCAATCAAACAAATGTCGTGATATAATTTATCTTTTAGAAATATCAAAAGAAGAAGATTTTTATAAATGTAACCACATTGTTTGAAATAGTAATAAAACAACGCATTGCTAACAGCCGAAATTGTCGAGCTGTCTACCTAACTTCTGTATGCACTGGCGTGCATTGGATCCACATTGGATCTATGACCAAAGATAGACAAAAAATAGTGCCAGTAGTGAAAGTAAGTGTGGCAAGGCGAATAAAAGGGCTAATACAAGGAATAAATACGCGCGAAATGGTAATAAAAAGGGTGAAAGGGATAGAGCTCTCTCTCATAATGGATTCCAGGCATCGCACTATGGTTTTACCAGTATGGGAGCATTGGAAACAATTCAAAATTTCAAATTACAGGGACCACTAAATTTTGTTGCTATATCTTGACGACACATCCTAGCGCATCTTTCCCCCCACCACCGAACTCGGCAAAATGTTTCGTCGCTGCGTACCACGTCAGTAAAGATCGGCTTCCCGAGCAGGCAAGGCGTTTGTGTGAAAGTACAACATTTATAATACAATATATAGGGAGTGATAACTTTGTATAACGCTTGCTGGCATATTTTTTTCAACATGGATCCAATACCTTCAGGTATGTACTAAATACGGAATGTTTTTTTTTTTTCATTTTCTAATGTGACAAATTTGCGATATATTTTTTAAAAATATCTGGTGAAATTTGAAAAAAAATACGATAAATTCTTAAACAGTTAAGGTTATAGTTACATATTTCCTAGAATTTCGTAAAAGTGCTGATACACTTTTGTAGCTAAACTATTTTAGAATCATATTAAGAAAAAAAATCTTGCTACTTTTATGCCCCTTTTCGGTCCAGTAATTTTTCCATAATTTACTTACTATTAAATTTTTGTGCTTCATAAATATTATTTTTGTCACAGGTTCGGTTTCAAGGGATTTGTTCCTGAGACAAAGGGAGTTATTTGACATACCGATGAATTCAAAGTGCCAACAGATGGACAGATGATTTTTATATTTGAAAAAAAAAACTTATAAACCTCACCAATTGCCCTAAAGAAGGGTTGGATAAACTCGGTAAAAAGATCGCGGGCTTCAAATTTCGCTTTAAAACAAGATGGATAATTGCTCGTCGAATTAAGGCTAAATTTATGATGCAAAATAAAAAATGGCTTGAGACGCCTATCAGTTTTACATTATATGGGAAACAACATAGAAGCGGTCGCCCGGAAATACAATTTGAACAGAGTTCTGACCGATCCAAACGCTTAAAAACTAAAGATCTTCGGAAAAATTCACCTCTTTCTCATTTGGCGTTTGCAACAAAAATGAATTTGAGAGCTTCTGGACAACCGATTGCATCAAAATTATTAGAAGACATCATTCGTTCACCTAGGCGTGCATCTAAGTACAGACAAGCGTACGAGTTATTCGAAGATACTCACTCTAGACGGATGTCTGGGGAGGAAGCCCTCTCAATCATGGTGGAAGCCAAGCTTACAAAGCACCAGTACAGTGTCATAAGATCCAAAGATCCTGAAAGGTTTCCACCATACAATATAGTACTTGAAGCAAAAAAAGCGTGCTATCCAAAAAAAGAAGACATAACAATCACTGCTACATCTGCAGAAGTAACTGTTCAAGCTCTTTTGAATCACACTTCTGAACGTGTGATCAATGTGCAAAAAGAAATCATTTGTGGTTTTAAAAGTAAACAATCAAACAATTTGCGGTTGATTTCAAAGTGGGGCTTTGATGGCAGTTCAGGGCATAGTTCTTACAAATTCAAGTATTTTTAACACCGATGATGATGATGATGATTGTTCATCGTCTGCATCAGAATGTTAAAAAAGAAAAATTAAACATTACTCGGCCTGTATTTTCCAAGGATGTGGACTTTTATATTTTTAATTTAATTTTATCATTTTAAATTTTATATTTTTGTTAATAAAATGCAGAAATCACAGTAAAACTTACAAAAACCGAATATTTTTATTTTTTTTACCCATACCAAAAAATAATATCACCTTTTATTTCCTGTAAATCCGTCCTGTGAATTGTTTCCAAGTTTTGGGGTATTTGGAACCACTGTGCATCGATGGAAACAAAATATAAATTTTATTGGTAGGTAAAATTATTTTATTTTCTTTAAGTCTTTGGAAGGCTTTGGGAGAATGCACACCACATTAGAGTTTCAACATTTGCAAACGGGCTTACCTTAAACCTTAGTTACTCGTAGGTATGATCAACAAGCAAAACGTGGAAAATATTTATTGAACACTTGCAATTAAAAATACAAAACCACACTTCAATAAAAACTTACACGTTTTCACACAATAAAATTATCAAAAAAGCTTGGATCACACCTGGCCTACTTAAATGTATTAGGAAAAGAGACAAGCTCCATCAGCAAGTAAAAAACAATCCTTACGACCTTTCCCTAAAACTATTTTACAAAAACTATAGAAACATCTGCTCCAATCTTACTAAATCGGCTAAACAAAATTACTACAGATCTAAAATAGATCAATCCAATAATAATCCAAAACTTATCTGGCAAATAATTAAAGAAATCACCTACACAGATCAAAATAAAACAAACCCATTGGAAGAAATCAACACAGATAACGGTACACTCTCGCTCAACAAAAACGTACATAAACTAATTAACTACACTAACAACTTTTTTGCAAACATAGGCTCGAATTTAGCCAACAAAATAACCAAACCTCAACACTTTAACCCGAACATAAACAAACACGTAAATCCACAAAGGATTAAATTTGCTCTAAAACAAATCACTAAACAAGACCTATCACTAATGTTATCTAAATTCAAACCAACATCTTCATCTGGTAGTGATAAAATCACAATGAAAACAATAAAATTCTTACAAGACGAAATTACCGAACCGATACTCTTTCTAATAAACAAATCTATCACGGAAAGCAGATTTCCATCTCAACTCAAAATAGGGACTATTACACCAATCTTTAAATCAGGAAATCGTAAAGATATCAATAACTACAGACCAATCACAATTCTAAACACATTATCTAAAATCTTAGAAATAACAGTTAAAACTCAACTCGTCGACTACCTAGAATCAAATAAACTATTATCACCAAAACAATTTGGTTTCAGAAAAAATCTAGGAACATCAAACGCCATAGCCTTAGTAATTGAATATATTAAAAATTCTCTAGACTCACATAAAAAATGCATTGGCATATTTCTCGACCTTTCTAAAGCCTTTGACACAATAAATCACACACATCTTTTTGAAAAACTAGAGAACATAGGGATTACTGATAATGAACTGATATTTTTTAAAAGTTATATGGGAAATAGAAAGCAAACTGTGAAACTTAACAATATAACCAGTGAGTGTATTGATGTCAAATTCGGGGTGCCCCAAGGAAGTATTCTGGGTCCGATTCTGTTCCTTATTTACATTAATGACCTATGCCACACAGAATGTGAAGGAGAAATCATCAGTTTTGCGGATGATACTGTTCTCCTAATAAATGGGAATAATTGGACAGAAACATTTAAGAAAGCAGAAGACACACTTAATAGGATTAAAAAATGGCTAGACTACCATTCACTTACACTTAATGCTAATAAAACCAAATTCATTACTTTCAAAATAAAAAAATAAGAAAAACTCTGAAGAAAACCTGAACTTGAAAATTCATAGCCCGCATCACTTAAATGAGAATTGTAATTGTCCCTCATTAGAAAACGTTGACCATATAACGTATCTGGGTCTAAAAATTGACCAAAACTTAAAATGGACCGAACACATTACCTATTTAAATAATAAAATTAAAAAACTAAGTTATTTTTTCAAATCTATCAGGAATGTCCTCATTAAAAAAGACCTAATCAAGATTTACATGGCTCTCTGCCAATCACTGTTAGAATACGGTATTATCGGATGGGGCAGTGCAAATAAAAACATACTAAATCCACTAATTAAAACTCAAAAAGCCATAATGAAAATTATACTGAAAGTTCCTGTAAGAACTAGCACTGACGAAATCTTCAACAATCTTATCATAATATCAATTAAACAACTATATTCTAAAACTATACTCATTTACATTCATAAGTACAAAACCCAAGAAATAACAACTGACACGTACATTAGAAACACTAGATCTCATGGTCAAAAACATATCCAACAAGTAACTGCTAACACAACATTTGGGCAAAAAAGCTTCTTATATTATGGCATTAAACTCTACAATAAAATACCACTCTCACTCAAAAACCTCAACATTATAACATTTAAATTTCAAATAAAAAACTGGATACTAAATATAGGGAGATCAGAAATAGAAAATATACTGAAATCAAATACAGACTAAAACCGAATCTAATGAACTGAATTATAAAAAAACACTATCTTATTTACTTTATAATTATAAAAAAAAAATACTACATGATATTATATTATGTTATGTCGAATACATATTATTCTTATAATTAAATTATAAAATGTAAATGAAATCCTCAGCACGGGAGATCCCAGTGAGGATATCATTATCTCTATTTGTTATTAAGAAATGAAGACAATAAATCATTATTATTATTATTATTGTAGTATGTTAGTTGTGCATGAGAATTTGGTGAGTTGTGCATTAGAATTTGGAAGGAAGTTTTGTTCACGATGTCCGCAAAAGATCTTGTAACTAAGTGTTTTTTATTGAGTAATTTATAGTTTAATGTTTTATGAAGGTTTTGTTTGAGTGGTTCTACAGAAACCTTTTTTATGAACTATTTTTATTTATTTATTTATTTATCTATACATATAAAGTATGTTTACATTACATTATTCGATGCCTGTCTCACTAGGGTATACCTGTGTTGAGACAGGCGTAGAGGTTCATAAATGAGTATCATACATAAGAATAATTAATTATAACATAAGAATATTTAAGGTAAGATACATACTGATTTGTACATTTCAAACAGAAAGATGATTTAAATTGAGGGTAAATACCATAACGAGAGCATTATATAGGTGAAGGAAGAGATGAATAAAGTAGTTAATCCTGTCGAATCTATATAGGGAGTTATATTATACATAAAGGATTTTGCTATTTTAATTTCTTTAATAAGGGTAAGGACATTCGTGAGATGGTAATTCTGTCTATTTGTAATCTATTTTACAGATGTTAGCAGTAGTGTGACGTCCAATACCTATAATCCATTTCTTTATATCTTGTTTAAATTTGGTCATTGATTCGGTTTGTCTAATCGTAGCTGGTAGTGTATTGTGAAGTTTGCAGGCTATGTATTTAAAGTGTTTTTGTCCAAAGGTGGTTTTAGAAAAGGGAGTTTGGAGAAGTTCTTTATTTTTGGCTCGGGTATTGTGTATCATTTGTGTTGGTTTGTATAGGATTTTGTTGTTTTTATGTAAATAAACTAAGATGGATTTTGCGTAGAGCTGTTCCATAACGTTGAAAGTATTGAAGATCGTATCGGTGCTGGTAGTGAGAGGAAGTTTAAGAATTATTTTTATTATTAGTTTTTGTGCTTTAATGATGGGGTCGAGGGCATTAGAATAAGTGTTACCCCAAGCTAAAATTCCGTATTCGATGTGAGATTGACACAGTGAGTAATACACTGTTTTTAAAAGTTGTAAGTTAAGGAAATTGCGCGTTTGTTTGAAAAAGTATATAGATTTGCGGATTTTGTTTGTAGTGTTAAGTATATGTTGCTTCCAATTTAGGTGTGTATCAAAGGTTAATCCTAAATATTTGATAGTTGTTACTTGTTCTAGGCATGGAAAGTTGCAATTCCGGTTCAGTGATGAGTTATTACATTCGTGTATTTTTAATTTTGGGTGTAGGTTTGGTTTTGTAATATTGGTGAGACTAGACAGTAAGTATTTTATTTTCTGTACATTCAGAGTTAATGTGTTCGAGTCAAGCCAATATTTAACCTTTTGAATTCCTATCTCCGCTTTGGAATATACGGTAGGCCAATCTTTTGCTTGAAATAGTAGTACAGTATCGTCGGCGAAACTGACAATAGTGGCATCGATATCCAGGTTACACAACTCGTTAATGTATATTAGGAAGAGCGTTGGACCTATAACACTGCCTTGTGGGACACCGTAACTAATAGGTAAATTCTGACTCTTTGTAGCTCTGAGTTTAACGCATTGGGATCTGTCAGATAAGAAACTGGAGAGGAGGCTTAATTCATTATTCCTAATACCTATGTTGAACATTTGCATCCCTCCGGTAGTTAGCAAACGTGGCTAACATTGTTTGTTTTTTCCCTTCCCACTCTTTTTATCCCCACGACATACCCTATTTGTCTTACTTGTCTTAGTCCGAATGGCCTCTTGTTCGGTATTCACTTAAAAATGAAAATGAAACAAACAACGAGGGTCCCACCCTGACGTCGCGTGTACGATTCCTTCGGCTATTCCTACATCACAACACAAGCAACATTTTCCGCTTATCGTGGTGGTAGTAGGAGATTTTTAAATATTGTCAGGTTATTCTTAATAGAAAACAAATGATTCATTTCACGATCCCTTACTTTCATCGTTTCGACGAGTCCTTCGGTTCAGCAGAACAAGTTGGTTGGTCCGCTATTTGTATAACTTCCAACACACTAATGTCGTGGAACAAGTTCCTTCCAGCTGCCATAGGGTGTAAGGGAGCAGGTGGGCAGTGGTCATACTGGCTACTGCCACGCGCTTCTAGATGGCTTTATTCTAAATTTTGCTTCCGTAAACCTGTTTTTTATTTTAATAGTAGAAACCTACGTAATATTATGGCGAAAATTTTCGGTAGGAAATTATTTATTGATGAAGAAAATATTTATCGCAACTTTTGCTCAATGAGCGTCTGATTAGAAATACCAAATCGATGGCTTAGAGTTAATATTGAAGATCTCTCCGTAAATCATAATATTGATGTAACTGTAATTGGAAGTTTGTAAACCTTGATACGTTAGATTTTGTTCCTTATAGTACTCAGTACTCGTACCTACCCATCTGTGTCTGACTTTCGCTTAGCACGAAGATAAATATTATTGGGAGATACAATATAGGATGTGCTCATATAAACATTTCAGATTTTAAATTAATTTAAATACATTTTTTTGGATACGTAGGTCTAAGAGTTGCAATATTTGAATCAAAAAATATAGGCTGTCTTTGGTACATCCAGTTCTTAACTTAGTTTCGACCAATATTTGGCAGCCACCTCTGGTCTGGAGCCCCAAAAAACCTGAAAAAACCATCGACTCTGCAGAAACGGGCGGTCCGTTTGATAGGTTAACTAACCTAACATCACAAACGTATTGCAATCTTTAGAGCACAGGCGTCGGGTGGGAATGCTATCCTTGTACTATCGGTATTTCAAAGGAAGATGCTCCGAGGAACTAGCGTCATTGATCCCTTCGGCACCGGTGCATAGTCGGGAAACACGCCAAACGTGTGCTTAACATATATATGTACACGGTTGACACTTGTCACATGAGAACGGGTCGCTTCTTCGACTCGTTCTTGTGTTCAACAACTCTGCTATGGGACGATTTGCCGGCCACTGTGTTTTGCTTCCTAAAATATGGGTCTCTTCAAGACCAATGTGCATTCCTTCCTCTCCTCGAAAAGACCCTCCGTGCAGCATCTCAGATGACATAATAAAAGAAATAATTTCCTCATGACCTCCTACGTGGAGTTAATGTTAAAAAATATATATCTAAGATACAATATTTTAACTCAAACCATCGAAATATAATATATTTCCAAAAAAGCAGCCCCTGGGCGTAAAGTCGATTAAAATAAATTGACTTATTCTGAAAATAAAATATTTATATACCTAAACACAATATTTTTACTTTGTCACTTACACTACTCGTATATACCTAACACACATATTTCATTCAGCAATTCATATTAATTAAATTAAATCTTTAACATGGGAGATCCTAAAAAAGAAAGAACATAAAACATTTATTAGTCTTATATCTACATATAGATAGATCTCAAAGATGCATGTACAAATAATAAAAAAATATGTGAAAATGAATAGCTGAATGTGTTGTTAAGCGCATAACTTTCGAAGGACTGCACCAAATTGGATAATTCTTTTTTTGCGTGTTCGTTATTGTCAGGACAAGGTTTTTATAAAACTTCCGGTGAGCTCTGGCATTATGAAATTTGTATAAAAAAATTGCTATTGGTGGCACGCGAAGTTTGAAAACTAAATGTATGGAAAGCGGGAGGGAGGGAGAGATTGGGGATGGGTGGGGGGAGGGGGATGGGGGGGAGGGCGGTGAGGGGGGGGGGGGGAGGTGGAGGAGGACGCAGGAGAAGAAGGGGAGGCGGAAGGGGAACGGGACGAATGGGAAAGGACACTCAGGGAGAAACAATTTCTTTATTAAATGGCTTAGCAACGCATGCCGGGACCAGCTAGTTACTTATAATTTTTGAATTGATAAATTAATGTTTAATTATTATTAATTATTACTATTATTTCCCTTTCGCTTTATGAAACCCATTGCATTGCTTTCTTCCCCACATTCCTAATGAATGGAGTCTCATTGACTTTAACCGGCTATACTAATTGCTGGTTAACCAAGATCATGATAATTACATTACATAATGGTAATAATTGTAAAGAAAGCCATATCGCCATACACCGTTCTACATCGTTTCCGTTTTCCATCGCGAATTATTATACCTACTTTACTCATTCATAAATAAACACATCCGTACACACTCATGTGTCTTACCACCCACGTCATTAAACGTGACCAATTCAAGGAAGTAATTGTGGTCAGTGGCGGTTCGTGACCTATCTCTTTGAGAGTTCAATCGGAGATAAAAAAATGGAGAAAATAAATCGCTCATCTATAAATTTTATGTTAATCTGTTTCATAATTATATATTTTCCTAGATCTAAGGAAATATCATCATATCACTGCATCAGAGATATGTGATCTAGCAACAAGATACAATTTAGCGAAGCATTAAGAGCGCTGCCGGTCGCTGCGAACATTTATGAATAGGTATTTTAAAAAATCTCTTTTATTTCACTCTCTGACAGCAGTCAGAATCGCGCTCTAGATGTGTGAGTGAATGCAGGTCTTGTGTGAGTGAGCCACGCGCGTCATCCGTAGCCGCAGCCGAATTATTATTTCTGCCGACCACGCATGTACCAATCTGCAAATGTGTAGACAAGACCAAACATCCAATTTCTCTCACCGCTCACAGGAGCGTTCCATTGTTAGCGTCCATGAATATGCTATTATAGCTACTTATCGTTGTTGCGCGCACAAAATATCCTAAGGGTATTTTAGAATATTAGGATATTTAATAAAAAAAACTTTAAAAAAAAAATTAGGGACCCATATTTTTTATTTATTTTTATTAATTGTAGAGTTATTTTTGATACCATGTTTCGGTGAAAATAAGTGGGCTTAATATACATTTTTTTTATTAAAACCGACATTTTTTTCTTAAATTTTGCATTCAGGATTTTTGTGCGCACTTTTTATGCACATATGATATTTTTTGTAGCAAACGTAGGAAAGGCAACTTGGCCTTTCTCATATGACCCATATCCCTCAGGCCTCGGGCATATTTTTTCATAAGGTCGAAATATTTCCGCTTTGCAATAAAATCAAAATAAATGGAATATTTCTGATAGTATCCGAAAACTAAAAACTGTTTTTGAAAGGCGATGAAATACGCTTTTAAATTTTGAAATCCGAAATAAACCTTTGCTTTTCAAATATAAAAATTTTGAACGCACAATTTTTTTTAAAATGACACTCATCTTACGTTTTTTCTAACTAAAATTACTGATAACGAAAAAAATAAAAACACGTACATATTTATTACAAAAATGTATTGTTAACATTTCCGTCACCTCACTTTTTTATCGTTTCATGTAAAAATAATTAATAGATACAAAATTCCATAAGTTTCGTAAACTTTGGTTTTACAAAAGTTCCCAAAGCTAACAAATAGCCGGGGGGGGGGGGGGGGGGGGTAAAATTGGATTTGTGACCAAAACACCCAAATAAACTGAAAATGTATTTTTTTATCAAAAGGTAGAGAAAATATCTTGTGCGGATAAATATTTTTTATTTTATTTATTTTTGTTTCAAATTACGAAATATTGGTCTTAAAAGAATTAATTTCGTATGATTTTGGATGCAACTTAATTTTTTGGTAATTTTTTGAGAGTTAAATATTAATATTAAAAAAATATTTTTGCTTTACCTACTGAGTTTATATTGAAAATATATACATATATATATATACAAATATATGTAAAACAATTTTCTCGGTTTACCCGCGTAACGACGACGACCTCCGTAGTCCAGTGGCTAAGACTCTTGACTCACATTCCGGAGGTCGCGGGTTCGAACCCGGCATGCGCAAATAAATTTTATTTGATTAATTTGTGTTATTTCACAATTAATTCATTTAAAATAATATATAGTATATTTGCGGCATGTTCCAGAGTGGAAGATACTATTAGTATCGCCCTGGTGTAAGACCACCATTCAGAATTGAAACGTTGCTTGAAAATGGCTTTAGCCGTGTTTAGTGACCAGATCTGAATAGCCAGGTACTTCCCAACCTTCCTCTTCCCCACCTCCTTCCCCTCCCCACCACCTTCAGCCTCACAACATACCCCAGTTGGGGATGCCATAGTCTCACTGGCTCCAGACGGGAGCAGTTGAGATTCTTGTGCGGTATTCACTGTAAAAAAAAAAAAAAACGTAGTCCTGAGAAGGACTTTTTAACTCCTGACGTTTCGGACAGATCACACTGTCCATCTTCAGAGGCCTTATGTCTTACCTTATGTCTTATGACTGCCGGCCCCACCTGGTACCCCCAGCACCATAAATCACATTCAACCCGGGTACTCCGTTCTAGCCATAAGAATTGATTTGCACTCACTTAAGTCTTGGACTCTGGACCAAACAGACATGCGAAAGCTATCAGTTTGAGACAAAAACTAAAGACATAAGGCCTCTGAAGATGGACAGTGTGATCTGTCCGAAACGTCAGGAGTTAAAAAGTCCTTCTCAGGACTACGTTACGCGGGTAAACCGAGAAAATTGTTTTACATCTTACACCCGTGAAAACCTTAACCATAACATACAAATATATGTATATATATATACAAGGTGTTAAGGGACGTACTTGACTTACTTTAACCAGTGATTCCTGACATTATTTGGAGTGAAAAATGTAAATAAAATTTTGGTCTCCGGTGACTTTTTGGGAGTTTTTTTTATTTATTTTTTCTACAAAAACACAAAAAAATGGTAGGTATTGGACAGTTAGAGGCGGGGTTAGGGGTTGGTCAGTTACTCGGCTGAGTGATCAGTGACGACATGCAGAAGAAATTTTTTTTTGTTTGATTTTGAAGAAAAAAATTTTGAAAAAATTAAAAAAAAGTCATCCAGGAAGTCACCGGAGACCAAAATTTCATTAACATTTTTTACTCCAAATAATGTCAGGAATCACTGGTTAAAGTAAGTCAAGTACGTCCCTTAACACCCTGTATATATATATACATATATATATATATTTTTTATATTTAATATAGGTAGATATATAATTGTACAGTGGAGTTATATAAATTACATATGGTGTACATACATAGGATACGGTTACATACTAAAATATTGTGCACTTGGGAGAAATTCGAAAAAACTAAATAAAATAGAGATGAATATAGATTAATAATAAATAGAAAGAATGCGAAAAACAGGTAGTTATTTAGTTAATTATTCCTGATGAAGTGTAGCTTCAGTTTCAGTTTCAGTTTATTGATGTCTTTGGTTTTTTTTTATTTCAATGGGAAGGTTGTTGAAAAACTTTATCCCTAATAGATATAATAAATTGTTTTGCATTAGTTTGGTATTAAATTTTGGTATTTTGATGTTATCTTCATATCTTTTTGATTGGTGAGTTTCAAATTTTTTGATGATATTTATATTATCTTTGTAAATTAGGATAATTGCATTTTTCTTGAAGATATTCTCTCCTCGAGGCACCGTGAAATCTGCGAAAAGCGTTTCTGTTAGATAGGTGGAGGGTTTCTTAAGGAATACTTTAATGATTAGTTTCTGGATTACTTTGATCGGGGTTAGAATATTGTTGTATGACCCCCCCCCCCCATCCAATAATTCCATATTGAATTAATGACTGGATTAGTGCATAATATACTCTTTTTAGATTGTTGAGATTATTGTATATTATAAAAAAAAATTCTTTGGGTAATTTTAATTTATGTGCGACAAATTTGAGCTAAAAAAATAATACGAATTCTTGCACACAAAAAACTTTTTTTTCTCATTTTAATTTTATAATTTTATATTTTTTTTATATTTCTGTAGTATATAGCGATTTAATTTTATATTTTTTTATATTTCTGTAGTATATGTAGTATATATTTTTTAAATAACTACCATTAATTACAAGTAATGGTCAGAGTTGCCTCTAAAATGATTAAAAAGATGAGTTTGAAAAATGGGATATATTTATGTCAGATTATTTAGGAAACCGTTGTGAATCAAATGGTGTAAACAAAAAAAAATTGTTCGAAAACCTTACATGGGATATTTTGTGAATGCAACGACGATATGTTCTCAAGAGTTTTGAGAATAAATATATATAGGATATTTTTTACGTTATTAATTTATCAAAAAAAAAACATTCTTGCATCTATTTTATTGTACCTATACTTGATGTGGAAAATAACATATTTACTATAAGCCAAATAATGTACATGCGGATATACAATTGGATATATGCATAATGATAATTATACTAAAAAGGTTTTATTTCTGGGAGTGCAAAAGTCACACAGCTTCATATGTGCTAGAGCTACAAAACTACACTACTTGGATGTTTCTGACCACAAATGTTTAATAAACTGGCGTAAAAGTACTACCTAATGATGTGTAAGCCCATAGAAGGGTTCTCGAGAAACACAGAAATGCATTGATTGAAATTGCACAAACGAATTGGTTATCGCTACCCAGCTTGAAATGCTGCAAATGGGTCCAATCTTTGTGGCATCATTCTTAATTAAATGAGAACAAATAACTTTGTAGAAACAGCTTTATGTAATCAATATTATCAACATGTTTCGAAAACAGAGTGTTCTTCGTCAGGATAAGATTAATATTAAAAGACAAACAACTATAGGCATATGAGAATTATAGACAAAATATTCAAGGGAGAGGTGATTAATTACTTAAAAATATCACAAAATGCAATTATATAAAATGAAATATAAAAATTATTTTTAAGTTAAATACCCTTATAGTATAGCAAAGTCATTAGAGAAGCTGTGTGGAGGTAATTTTTATTGAAAGGAAGGAGAGGAATTTCTGGGTAGGTAAAAGTATGAAATGATGGTGGAGAGAGTCCGGCTGTAGAGATCAAAAGATCTCCCTCTTCCAGTTTCTCCCAATCCGGCCCGCCACGCAGTAAGTGAACAAAATCATCCGCCACCAAAACCCATGCAGACCTCACCCGTGAACCCGGAAACCCATGCTCAGTCACCAAACATAGCGGACCACTTGGGGTGACCAAGTGGTGGGGGTGTTGGTTATCCAATAAATGGTTTCCGGGGCGATGGTACCTAAAACGCCTCCCAAATTGAAAATTTATTATAGTACTTGATATAAACAATTTTAATTTTGCACAATTTTAGTATGAAAGCTCGGTCAGTATTGGTATACCGCGATGACTCACTAAACAGAAAAAAAAACGAATAAAAAATATCGATTACTCGGGCAAGGACAACACTAGTCTACCGATAAAATTCGTTACATCACTACTTCGCTTTATATGTATGTATTTGTCAAAACCCTTGTTCCCCGGCCCCCCTCAGGAGAAATGAGCGAAAGGGACACCTGCACGTCGGGCCGAAAATACCTAAATAAAATCTTCGAAATCGATGTTTTGTATTCCCCATTTTTCTTCTCCAAAACTGGACGGATTAAAAAAAATTTTTTTACTAACTGTATTAAAAGAAAATATTCTATGTCGGTACGTTTTGCTTTTTTTCAAAATACATTGTTTAGTTTGTATACTGAACGTTTTTTGACGGCGTTTAAATTAGGCAATTTTATTCATTTTTGGAAGGTCCTAACTTCTATAAAAAGTAAATTATCAAAAAAAGCAAAACGTACCGACACGCTAGTGGTCGATATCTATATTATGTAAAAAAAAATTTTGCTCTAGGGTCAAAATCCAGAGAGATAAACGGGGAATACGTTTGTATGGAAAAACGCCGCTAGTATTTCCTCTTAAGGCTTCCGTGGCTAATTAATGTAAGTTTTCGTAAATTGTAAATTCCGCAGGAAACTATTTTTTTTAATATAAAATTGTAACATCTTCAGTAATTACCTTATTTTAACTACAACTTAAAACGACAATCACGGAAAAAATATATTGATTACTAGCTTCGCTCGCATAGTATTAGGGGGGTTACCACTCCGCCTCCACCACCTTCCCTATCCCCCTCCCCCCATTCTTTTCCCCTTACTCTTCCCCTCACTCCCCCCTTCCCCCTCTCCCCCCCTCTCTCAACCTCCCCCTCTGCCACCCCCACCATCTCTTCCTTACCCGTTACATTCATTTTTCAAACAGCTCGCGTGCCACCTGTTAAAGCGTAACAAACAAACACACGCAGTTTCGCATTTATAATATTAGTATAGATTAGTATAATTTTAACTATCAAACACTATGGAAATCCCCCATAGTAACCAAAACAAATAACAAAATGACAGCGCACGTCAAATAAATACTCATGGCTACCAAGCAACGCTTTGCTTTTCAACTGGACAATAAACATGTAGTAAATAATTTCATAACGCCAGAGCTTACCAATATATACAGCCTATATTACTTGCAAATAATGTAGCTTTCTATTAGTGAAAGAGTTTTTAAAGTCCATTTAGTATTTTTTGCGTGAAAGAGTAGCAAACATACATCCATACAAACTTTCGCCTTTATAATATTAATAGGATTGAAAAATATTATTCCGTGCAAATTTGGTGCTAAAAATCTCTCACCGGTGGTGCTAACAGATTCCAAAGGTTTGCATACTCGCACGTCGCACGATTTACCGGTGAAGTGACAGAAGTAGGTGTGTTTAGTATGAACTAGATATTATTTCTTAGAACAGAAAGTACCATAGTTGCAAATTTTGAAACGCACATATTATGAGATTAGGGCTCGCTCTCGAGGACGGGTGGATTTTTTAGCAAGGAAACGGGATAGCGCTCTGTTTAAAGTATGATAAAATTAAAATTAAATTAAAAACCCCCCATCAAATCAAATCCGCAGTAATTAAGATCTAGATGAAGTCTTTAGAAACTGCTAGTCATACTAATACCACACGATTGCATGCTTCTTTCCCTTATCCTATTCAGATCGCTTCGGCAAGGCTCCTCCAGGAGTCCACATCCTGTGCTATCGTCGCCGTGGTCTCCATCCTCGTCGCACTGATTCTGGAGTACTTATTCTTTTTCTTACATTAGCGCCACATAAAAATAATTCCCATCAGGGTCTATATCTTTGGGGATGCTGTGTCGAGGGTCTTTTTAGGGAAAGGAAGGAGAGGAAGTTTTGTGAAGAAAAAAGCTACGAGGGGTGGGTAGGAATCTGGGGGTCAGTGGAGGTATCCACCACTTACCCGCCCTGGTATAAGTAACAGATGGTTACTCCTTCAAGGCTCTCGCAAGGACTCTAATTTTTTTGAAAGAACGAATCTACATTTAAGTTTGAACGAATCTAGACCTCCAGTGTCCCTGCATACAGTGTTAGGAAGCAGTATGCAAGTGCTTACATAATATACAAAATGCAAAAAATATAAAGCAAGTCAGGGATAAACAAATTAAAAAAAAGATAAGAGAAAAACATAAAAGGCGGCTGCTCGCAGGGTATTGGCATCTTGCGTATGTTGCAAGCATCTGCAAGAAAAGATAATGAAAACAAGTATTGTGATATGAAGAACGCTTGTGTCGGGTGGGATACCTCTCTCGTCATCTGGCAGTACCAGCCAGAATGTGTATGGTGATCGGTCTGCCGTGAATGAATCTCAACATCCGCACCCTTTAGCCGGTTTCTCGGTTGTGCCTTGACGATAGTAAGTGGGAAGTAGGGGAACGTACCCGAAGACCCTAAGGATGGAAGCGTCGAGTTGCCGGAGGCAGGGCGGAAGGATGCTGAGTTCGCCCAGCCAAACCTCAAGCCCACACATGTCGCTGGGGGAGGCGCAGATGAGTTGTGAGGATCCCATTCCGAAAATTTTTTTTTACGCCAATGTATCCAGGAGCGAGGTCTAACTCACTCCCAAAATGGGGAAGTTGACATTACAGAACATTTACAGTTCAGTTTCAGTCACAAGGGTCGGAGCTTATTGCTGAATCGCTAAAACAAAAAAAAAAATTGCAAAAAAAAAGGAAAACTAAAAATAAGAGAACATAATACTTAGTGAAGAATAACAGTTGGTTACCAGTAGCAGAATATATTATATACCATGTTTTTAATTTGGTCAGCAATAACAGAAATGTATCAATTTGTTTTGAGCGAAGGAGTCATCAGGACCTTCGCTCTCAATTCGGCACATCGAAGTCTGAAATGGGAGAAAAAGCAGAACTACATGAAGTACATAAAGATTTTAAACCACCAGGAATTTATCGCAGTAAAAACAAAATATTTTCAACTCCGCTTGGGTTTAAAATCTAAGGAAACATAAAGGCAGTGAAGATAAAGATATAGAAAACCAAAAAAATCGGAGCAATGGTAATAAAAGAGATGAGAAAGAAAAGTCAGTGGTCATCAGGAGCAAATACACCAGGCATCTGAAACTCACAATGATTTTACAGCTGGTCAGCGACTCTAAGATCAGGCCATCTCTCAACCCAAACCTTTGTAAACTTCCGCAGGCACTCGAAGTTCACCTTATTCGAGACGAGATCAGCGTTCCATACTGGTCTCGTGGTCACTTGTAAACCATCCAACATTTCCTCTCGAGCATCCGTCATAATCTCACAATGCCACCGAATGTGCTCGGCTGTTTGGTCCGTATTGCCACACGCGCAGTTTGGATGGGGGGATAGAGAGAGACTATGCAATCTCCCCCTAAACTCCCCATGCCCGGACAGTAATTGGGTCACATGGTGATCCCTTACAATGTGTGCCCCTTCCATTCTGAGTTTAACTGACGGGAAGAAGGAGTAAGTCCATCTTCCCGTATTCGACCTGTCCCATCGCTCTTGCCATTCTCTCAGTGTTCTTTCTCGCATCTCTCTAAGAAGACCTGGGAGAGACACTGCCCCACCTGGTATTAGTTCAACACCTAGGTGTGTAGCGGGTCTTCCTTTTGTCAGGCTCTTCTTTTTTAGCACCTCCCTGATTTCAAGATCAATTGGCAAAATGCCGGCCAAGACTGGCAAAGCGTCCGAAGCAACTGTTCTATAAGCACCCGAAAGCGCCAGCAAGGGGACTCGCTGGCCTCTCTTGAGCGCCGAGAGTATGAGTGCATTCTCCAGGCGGTGCTCCCACACAGAGGCCGCATACGAGACTTGCGTCACGTAAACCCCCCTATATAAGAGACGGAGCGCTGGAGAGCGCAATCCCCACTCGGCAGTAGAGATTCTTCTCAATTTCAAGAAGAGGGCCTGGGCCTTACTTGACACGCTTTTAACATGGGTCAAGAACGAGGACGTTCGATCCAAAGTGACGCCTAGGTATGTAGTGTTCTCAACGAATCGGATATTGGTATCTCCCATTTTGATGGTTGGATTTCTACTTCTATTGAGGTTACCCTTCATCAGGAGTCCCATAGTCTTGTGGGGAGCGAAGGTCAGCCGGTTTCTCTTTCCCCGTTCTAAAATCACACTTAAAACCTCTTCAGCTTTACTTTCAACTTCCTTTCTGCTGTTCCCCGAGACAAGATACAATTTGTCATCAGCGTAGTCCACCGAGATACATCCCTCAGGTAAGGGCAACCTGGAGGAATCGTCAAACACAATATTCCAAAAGTCTGGTCCAAGGATTGAACCCTGAGGACAACCCAAGTCAACTCCTCGTTCAATCAGGTAGTCTCCAAAAGAAAGGATGATAGTTCTGTCGCAGAGGTAATCAGCGCAGATCTTGAACAGGTTTGGTGGACATTTCCTATTTTTGAGCTTGACAAGTATCATCGGCCACCAAGCGTGATCGAAGGCACCAGTAATATCGAGGAAGATTCCAATTACGTACCTCTTTTGGCAAGCCTTCACCCATTCAAGCGCATACGTGATGGCGTGCTCAGTGGACATACCGGGGACAAAACCAAACTGACGCTCGCAGGGTGGGGATAAGGTTTGACGTAAACGCTGTCTTATCAGTTTCTCCAGGATCTTCCCCAGGACAGGTAGCAGGGTGATTGGACGGTAGGCCTTCACGTCCGACCTTGGTTTGTCGTTCCCCTTTGGTATAATCCTAAGCACGCCCCTCTTCCATTCAGAAGGGAAAGTTCCTCTTCTCATGCACGTATCCATCACCTGGAAGAGCTCCTCCTTGGCGTGGATCCATACTTGCTTCGCTATTACGCCATTGAGCCTATCATGCCCTGGTGCCTTCTTAAGACCCAAACCCTTGATTATCAACTCGATTTCCGCTTTAGTTACTGGTGTCATCCTAACCTCCTGAGCGAGGTTTCTCGGAGGGAGCCGTGACAGATTTCTGATCTGTTTGTGGTGGTCGCTTTCCCCAATTATTGAATCTACAGGAACTAACTTGCCCAGAAGTGTATTGAGAGTGGATGCCACGTCCACACTTTCAACTTTCAACGTTCCTACCGTCCTTTTCGCTTATTACGCTAGTTAAATACCGATCAGAGCCTTTTCCCGTTTTATCTATGGCGCTGTGGACTTCCCACGGGTTGGCGTTTCCCACTTCTTGTACCCAATTATGCCATGCAGCTCGTTTCGCTGAGAGGACGGCCTGTTTGAAGGCTCTACGGGAGACACTGAGTCGTGACTGAAGGGCGAGTGTCTCCTCCTGCGTGCACCCGCCTCGTCTGGACACGATACACGACACACCCAGGGCTCGATAGGCTCTCTTGTAGGCCCCTTTCAGTGAAGTCAGCTCACTCGACCACCACGGCGTCCTGATAACAGTCTTTGGGTTTGATCTTCCTAAAGACTGCTCGGCAGCTGATACCACGGCTGCATTAAAAAAGTTCCCCAAATTATCCGGATCTCTTGCTGCTACGTCGTGAAATCCCCTTAAGGTATCACGTAGAGCTTCCCCAAAGTTATCCCAATTCGCCCTAGTGGTTTTGAAGTTCCAGGAGGATCTTGGGACTTCCGTCTTTTTGACACCCACGGTAAAAGTTATAAGCCTGTGATCTGAGGCAATTGCGCATTCGTGAACTGTCCACTTTGATATCTTGGTCGCAACAGATCCAGAGCAAAGAGTTAGATCAATGTTGCTCTCACCGTGCGTGTTCGAGAAAGTCGTATATATACTCTGTTCATTTATTATTGAAAGACCTTGCGCCGCAATGAAGTCTTCGACGGCGTCTGAGCGTTCCGTCCTATAGTTACAGTAATCGAACCACAGAGGCGAGCGAACGTTAAAGTCTCCCCCGATAACTACGTTACGTCCTTTAAGCGCGTTTAGAGCGCGCGTCAGACTCAAGATATGTGGTCCTACTGGGTTACAAAATTTAAAGTAAACTGAGATCAGAAAGATCAGAAAGATCTCAGTTGTCCCAAATTTAATAGATACGCAGGTTTGGTATTCGTTTGACAGTCCCACTAGTAGGAGGGGGCTGATCAATGAAGTATTGACCAGAACACCCGCCCCAGGTGAGGTGCCAGTTTCGAGTACAGCACCTGGATAGTTAATTGGTGTCTTACCTAGCCAAGTGTATTGCTCCTGGATTAGCAAAATGTCGATTTTAAGGTCAGACATGACCCGCAGCGCCTCGAGTGTGGCCGTCCGTGACCTATGCAAGTTGATCTGACCTATGGAGAGGAAATTTTCAATACCCATAATCAGTCAATCGGACCTGGGTTTCGATGGCTGCCTTCTGGGCAGGACACGATCTGTCACCTGTGGCATGATCCGCCGGCTTCTTGAACCTAGTGCATGTAGCACATATAGCAGCGTGTGTTTTCCTGGGGCAATCTTGATAATCGTGGCCGGCTGTGGCGCAGTGGCGGCAGGTTATTACTTCTTGAGTGCAGGCCTTAGAGATATGACCATACTGATGGCATTTAAAGCATCGCGTAGCCCCGAGATAATCGCGGGCTCTACACGCATACCAACCGAGAAAACACAGGCCGCTGTCGATGAGAATTTTTCTGGCCTCAGGGTGAAATGTGATTATCATATTCATGGTGCCGCTGTCTTTTTTTCCGAACAATGAGACTCTCCTCATTGTACGAAGGTGGTCCTCTATTGTGAGATTACATTTACCCATTATGTTATTCTCGTAAATTTCTTTAAATAGGGATGCATCGTTATCAGGTTCGCCCTTGGGAACATCATACACCACTATTTTGGGCAACCTACCTTGGGGAGACACCATTTTAATGCCCTTTTCAGTCAATTTTTCTGCAGCCTTTTTAATATTTGATAACCCTCCAGGTGTGGTAGTTTGCAGAGCAATACCAGCTCCTTTAATCTTCCTGGTACGCACCACCTGGAAACCGTCTTTTCTGGGATCCAAAACTGAGATTAGTTGCTTCTGTAGTTCTTCCGAAGTCTTACCTTCTGGTGCTTCTGGGTAAAATAAGATGGTGGGTTGTAGTGCCGGAAGAGGTCGCTCATATCCGTTCATCGCGAGAGTTTTTGAGGGAGATGCACCCGCTGCAACGCCTGCGTATGATTTCCTTGAAAAAAGAATTTCCGCCTGGGGTTTGGTTTGGGTCAGATTAGATTTTTCTATTATTTTATCTAACTTAGCAGACATGGTATTTTGGGTATCTAAAATTGCGGACAGTGACTGGGCTTTGGAAATCGCCGCAGCATGGTTAATGGCGAGATTAAGAAGGCCTTTCTTAATCTCTTCCACGGAACCTAGAACAGTGAATCTGTCTTCCTTATTCAATTTTTTCTTACCTTCTGAGATGGTGTGCGAGATAATGTTCAACTGGGCCCATATTGGGTCCAGCGTCTCTGCACTAACTTCAGTGGGGTTGTCCAAGAGTAAGGAGTCCCCTTCTCTCAATCGTTTCCTATTTACCTGATTAGGCGAGGACCTGACAGGTTCAATTGGCTCCTTTTGTGTCTCAATGGTCGCGTTAGACTCACTGAGGCGCCCGCCGTGGATACTAGTGAATGGGGATTATGCGTGTCTGCTCATACCTGATAATGTAGGGTCACGTACACTTAGCGCTTTTTCTACATCCGTTGTCCTAGGAGAGACGTCTTGTTTTGAGCGAAGAGCCCTCCTGAGATCCGAATTCTCCTTGGTCAAAAGTTTGAAACTGGTAATAATATCACTTGGTTCATCCTGATCTTCCGAGTCAGAGGACGCCATTTTTGACAAACAAAAAAAATATTTTAATTAAAAAAAAAAAAATAAATAAAATAAAAAAAAATAAAAAAAAATTCACTACCCACAGTTGAAAAAATTATAAAGTATAATAACTTTTTTGTTTCGCAATCGAATTAGACGAGATTTTCACTGGTCGGTGTGAAATACAAATATATTCGGATTATATCAGTTATTTAGGATTTTTTACAATATTACTGTTAAATTACACACTTTAAAAAATATTGTATGCCGCAAGGTTTGGCTATTGGGTCAAAACCTGCTTATTGGTTTTAAAATCAATAAAAAACCCTTATTTTATTAACTTTTGACACTGTAATATCTACTTTTAACACAAAATTAACCTATTTTAATACTTAAAAGCCTATGTTAAAGTTGTACAATTACACTTTTAATAACCGCACTTCACCTCACATAAACGTCACTTTCGCACTTAATATTTAAGATTCTTAGTTAATTTTTGATATTATTCACTTAAACTAGATTGATGTGAAGGGAATAATGTCCCTACACACGAATATACTACAAAATTTGCTTTTAATTAAACTTTTACCAGATTTTTGCAATTAAAAAAAGGAGCAAGATTTGAAATATTCCGCGCCAACCGGAGGTTGAAACTGAACTGATCTGGAATCTGGGGGTCAGTCTATCCAGAAGTAACGAACGAACGAATTCATCCCTTCCACTGCGGTCCAAATCCTGCTGGAGAGGTCAAAAGATCTCCCTCAGCCAGTCTCTCCCGATCCGGCCTGCCACTCAGTTGGTGGGCAGACGCTTCCGCCGCCAAGATCCAGATAAACCTGACCCCATAAACCCACTGAAGTTAGTTCGTAGTACCTAGTAATCCCTTCGTAGTAGTAGTTCGTTGTAGTTCCTTATGTCCAAAATTGCCTGGGGCGGCCCACAGGATACCTTACCTCTAGAATCGCACATCAATATAATCAATGGAGTACGATCTTTAGGCGTTCCCGTACCTGACCAAGCACAAAATAGATTTTTTTTAAATGATATCTTTTTGGAGAGACGCTCAGAACAACTTGGGTGGTAAACTGGCCGTCCAAGATTGGAGAAATAATATTATGATCAAAGTCACGGCGATTTGATTGATTCACGTATTTATTTATCAGACTTTAATGCTCCAAGTTTTCCCTGATTATTATTTTAAGTCGAACAGTTAAGCAAAGTTATGTTATCTAAGAGATAACTTCTCGCTAAATCAATTTCGAACTGTTCAACAAAATAAATAAATCATTTTACGTCCTTTCAAAGAAACATCAGCGTCTCTTGTTTGGTTTATGGAGTAGGCCCATGCTACTTCTTATTCAGGCGCAATTTGAAGAAGTCAAGATATATTGCTGAAGCACAGTTTTAGCAATGGAGTCAAAAAATCTTCAATCCATCGAAAAATCACTAATCTATTCAATCTGGAAGAGCATTGTACCCATAAGAGGCTATCAGCTATCTACCTACAATATATCCTAAGATACTTTGAACACAACGCGGTCACTTTGCTCACCAATATAAAAACTGAAACCTTGAAAGGCTCATGGGTACTTGCAAAGTGGAAGGCAGTAGAAGCAAAGGAAGAGTCCTTGTCCTTGCGTTTCGTAGCTTTCCATGCAGCGCAGGACTTTCTAGGAGTCGAAGAGCCTGGTTCATCAGGACAACTAGGTCACTATCCTCAGCGATGAGGCAACAACTCGAAAGGAAGATCAAAACACAATGGTTAGCGAACATTGAGGTTTTAGCTGCCATCGGAGTTGAATTGAAGATGGATATATTCATGCTTGGTCGATGACTTATCTCTTACAACAATTATTTTTCTAGCGTTCATGCATAGATGCGCAGTTGTCCATTTTAGTGTCGTCTGCTACAGGGATCACAGCCCTGCTTATGGAGAATACCCCCCGAACGGTATAAATTGTGTTTGGCATATTAAATAGATTCGGTTTCATTACTGCACGCCAGGATTATAAATAATTATTTATTTAAACTTCATACAACAAGCCGCCATGCGCCACTCGGCCGTGTCTCACTAATCGAGAAAAAACACATTGTAATTTATTCCATTTTAGTATAATGAATATGCAGTTACGCAATGCAGCTTATTCATGGCGCCTTTGCCATAAACCACCCATAGATAAACAAAAATGATTTTTAATTAATTATGTTATATTTTTGTTTAATCGTTTTTATTTAGTATCTACGCTTAATTTTTTTAATATTCTTACAGCTAAGTGGAGATTCACTAAAATACCCGGTAGGTACTTACCTACATATGTGACTAGTATGAAACCTATTCGGAGATTAACGATGTTTTACAACAGCTCCACACAGAAGGCCCTGAAGAAAAAAGTCCCTCCAGGACTGTGTCATCTTTGGAGATGCTGGTAGATGTTCTATTTAGGGAAAGGAAGGAGAGAAAGTTCTGGGAATGAAAGTGGTTCCATGCCAATTCAGAATTAAGTCAACTCAACACCTCTTTGAATAGTCATTAAAAACTATTTAAAAAATAATTTTAACTAACTAACCATCACGCCGTTTCCCGCAGGGGTAGGCAGAGAGGATGGACCGCCAAACAACTCGGTCTTGGCACACATTCTTTGCCTCACTCACATTCGTACATCGTCTCATACGTACTCTTCTATTATTCTGACTTTTGACATGGCCCGTCTCAAGTATCTGATTCACTTGATCGTGCCATGTCTTCCTCGGGCGTCCCCGAATTCTTCTTCCATTCACAATTGCGTCATATATTCTTCTCACATTATTTTCTTATTTCATTCGCTCTACATTCTCAAACCATCTGAGGGTCCCTTTCTTGATCTTACCCAGCCTGATGTTTACATCAGCCTTACATTCTTTTCGGATCTCCACATTTCTCACACGATCCTACATGGTTTTACCACACATACGCCTCAGGGATCTCATTTCAACAGCATTCAGTTTTTATTCGTTATTTCAGTTTACTTTCATCCTTCCTCTGCCAGTTCCATGCCTCACTACCGTACATCAGGGTAGCTACCAGGACACCATTGTGGACTTTGTTTTTGAATATTTATTTAGATGTTTGCAAAACTTTTTCATACATCTAGTAATAATATACACAAATACAATTTAGATGTACAGTTACATTTTTACCAATACATTTTAAGAGGAAAAAAAAAGATTACTACACAAAAATACATTTTAAGGAAAACAGATAACTATGTAACTAGAATAATATTACAAATCAAAAAACATTCTTTACATATAATGCACATATCCTACGAAAAGTGCTAAGACTTGAGGCTTTCAGACTTGAGGCTTCCTTTACGGCATTCGGCAGGCTGTTATAAAGTTTTTGCCCTTTATAAAACGCGCTATTTTGTGTGCACGAAAGCTTAGTTTTGGGAAGCCTAAAGTCTCCGTGTCTTCTCGTAGGATAATTGTGAACATTTTCTTGTAACATAATATTACTCTGTATAATCTCTGACTGCTAGCTTTGCTTCTTTTGACAGTTTTTTGTTAGCGCCAATGGCATTCGGTCCTCCATCAATGGAATTACCGGCATTTACCCTTCTTTTAATATCTCTATCAGCCTTCCCATCTCTCGTAATAATTTTAAAATAGCCCATAACCCTAACCTAACGTAACCCATTTAACCAATTTTCTATATATTTTTTTCATCACTTTTAATGACTTTTCAAAGGAGATTCTGAGTTGATTTCATTCTGAGTTGTCCGGTCACCATTGGTACTATATTCTGAGGCTTTTACATTTCAGTAAGGAGTCTACTGTAATTCTATGTGAAACCACTGAAAAGAGTGAAAGAAACATTCCCAAAAATGTGGCTGGGTTTTACTAACACAGTCGATGTGTATAATATGTGTTTCCAGCGCCCGCCGATAACACTTCTAGTATTTTTCGTTTTAATCCGTTCGTCACTCCGGAATGAGCGCACACTATAAAACCAATTAAGAAACGCAAACAACTCTTGGCTAAGACAGAGGAGAAGTCCATTTTGAGGTCAATTTAATTTAATTCAATTGTATTTTACACGCTGTGAAGATAAAAAAAAACTGTGGAGCTATGTGTTCAATGCGGCAGACATGACTAAACACTTGTGACGTTGTTAATTTCGGGCTTGTGCAAAATTATTTTCTAGGACTCAAGTTATTCTTCTCGTATTGTTTGCGCAGCGAACTGTTTTCTGCATCCTTTGAGAATTGAGCAATACCAACAATACGAGCTTTATCAATACATAGAGTTAGTTGAAGCGGATACGGTCTTATATGGAGACCACCATTCAGTTTTAAAACGTTGCTTGAAATGGCTTAAACTTGTTCAGTGACTTGATACTTCACAACCTTCCTCTTCCACGTATCGTTCACTCCCTTCCGCCTCAAACTCCTATTGGAAATGCCTTGGTCTCATTGCAATGAATTCCTGATAGCTGGGAACAGTTGGAACTCTCTGGCCTTTGGCCCATTGGTTTATCAGTGTCTCGCATGTTTTAACAGTGGCGCAGTCATTAATGAGTTTTAATTGGGGTTTTGGTGGTGTCACCTGATTCCACAATATGGCTCTCCAGGTAGCTGAGTGTCATTCACATTTAGATTGTTACCACAGATGATCGTCGGTGTTTCTTCGTCATCTTTACATGTTTTGGAGACATTTGTGATTCCAGCCCCACTAGCTCCCTCAATAAGTTTCTTTCCACGTATTAGTATAGTCATCCGGTTGGTTTGCGTAAATAAACCCGTCTACGAGACCATGATTTTTTCTCATTTTGGATGCTTTCTCCCATTGCTTCCAGTATCATAGATGGGACACATTTATCAATAATCACCATATCTTTTGACTGGAATTTCATTACATCCATCATCGTAAAGAAAATAATGTTCTATCAATTTGGAGATATCTAAGGATGTAGTAATAACAAACAGTTTGTAATAATTGGTTACAGTACTTTACAAGAAACACATAAAAGCATTTATTACCTATTCTCAAATTAAACTAAAAAGTAGTGTTATCCTAGTCTTGATGACCACAAGTGCATTTACGATAAAAGAAAAAAATCCGTTTTTTATTTATTTTTGAAGTGAAATTTCTTTTAAATTGACTTGGATTTCGGATGAA